>OU830604.1:55783102-60583102 GCA_917563855.2 Limnephilus lunatus
AACATTATACAAAACGAAACAAGTTCTCTGTTTAAAACCACTTTATTTTAATTTATATCGAAGAAAGCAAACACTTTGTGGCTTGACATTATATAGAATAAAACAAGTTATTTGTTTAAAACAACTTTATTTTGATTAAGTCAAGCCACAAAGTGTTCCCTTTCTTTGTTAATCAAATATTGTACATTGTCACATTAATTACCTTACAAAAAAATCAATGGCGTCATCAATTTGGTATTTCTTTGAGTTGTAAAGATAATTACAAAAATAAAGGACAAACAAACAGGCAAAGTTGTGGATGTATTTATAAAATTTATATTATAAATATGTATGCAGGGTGTTAAGGGACGTACTTCACTTACTTTAATCAATGATTACCGACATCATTTGGAAAAAAAATGATAATGAAATTTTGGTCTCCGGTGACTTTAGATGTCTTTTTTTTCAAATTTATTTTTCTTGTAAGTTAAACAACAAAAATTTTCTTTGACATGTCGTCCCAGTAACCAACCAATCCTTAACCCCACCCATAAATGTTTAATTCCTATTGATTTTTTTTATTAGATGAAAACCAATTTTTCTTTACCGTAATTTTCTAAATATTTTATTTAGCCAAGTGAGAAGTACGAAAAGGCTCACAGGCCACACGTACAGCACGTTTGCTTATCCACTCGAACGATCGCGCGGGTTTTTTTTTTTTTCTCGGATTGCTCGCGGTTTTTTAGAGACGATTTTGAATATTTTCCGCCCACATTAAAAAAATCATACCTCCGAATTTTAATATAGAGACACAAAAACTGATTATGGTGCTATACAGCCAATGAATTCACCTATATTGTACTAATTATTCTATATTTTTAGAATTGATAGATAAATTATTAAAAAATCTTTAACTTTATAAATGCGCGAAATTTGTGTTTTACTGATTTGAAATTGCCGCTAGTGGCGGTTTTAAATATCTATATTGAATATTTTCTACGGTTTTATGTTCTCTATGGCCTATTTGATAACCACAGATGCAAGTATATACTAGAAAACGATTTTTTTATCTGTTACGATCTATCCAAAAGTTTGATTAGAAAATTATTTTATAGAATTTGAGCGCGTGAAGTGTCAAAATTGAAATCAATACATTATACTATTTAATGAATTTACCACAAAAACCTGGTATTACATTAGGAAGATACATTAACTGTCTACAATTATCAATAAGAATAGTCGCCGTGGTTGCTGTATTTGAATCATTTGACGAATTATACAGAGAGCCTATTTTACGTTGTCAAAATCATGGTGCTACTTTTTAAATAATTGTAAATCATACCTGGAGATTTGTAACCATGTTTTTATATTTAGTGGTAAAGCAAGAAATACGGTTTAAAATAAAACATATCTCAAAGATATACACATTGCCAATATTTCAGGGGGATACTTTGAAATTGATGAAATCTGCAAATATTCGACAAAAAAACACTACTGACAGCCATCTTAAGGTCCACACACACAGGGGTAAATCAGAATATGTAAAATGATGATGATGATAAAACTGTATATATATCAAACCTTTTGCATGAGCGTTTTTGCATGGCAAATAAAATCATAATGATAATTTTATATTTAAAAGCAAAGATATGGAAAAAAAATAGTGGAAGGGAAAATAATTGATGGAACAAATAATTGATTTATTTATTTATTTAAGCCCTAATAGGCTTTTACATTAAGAGTGAATAACCAGCACATGACAACTTCGATTCCGACACTAGCGCTAACACATCAGGGCTCGCGAGCGGGCGTTTTCAGAACTAAATTTCGTTCCGCGGCAATCCGAGTTTTGAGGGTTTTGTTCACTCGAGCTAGGGCTACCCGCTACTATTGCTACTTTATATTACTATTCTCGCTTCCAGAATTTTAATTAGTAGTAGTTATTTGTATATTGAAGTGCATAAACATAAATAGATACAAGTGAAATGCGTAAACACAGTAGGTATTAAGTAGATAGCTACATGAATAAACAATTTGTTATATTCTTTTTAATATTTTGGTTTTTTGTTTTTCAATTGTATTTTACGGCCATTAGAGTGGAAGATACTCTCAGTATCGCCCTGGTGTAAGACCACCATTAAGAATTGAAACGTTGCTTGAAATGGCTTTAGCCGTGTTTAGTGGTCAGATCTGAATAGCCAGGTACTTCCCCACCTTCCTCTTCCCTATATCCTTCCCCTCCCCACTACCTTCAGTCTTACAACATACTCCAAATTGGGGATGCAATAGTCCCACTGGCTCCAGACTTGTGCGGTATTCATGAAAAAAAACGAGTAATATTAAGTTGGATTGTAAAAAATGTCGCATTTTGAAATATTTATTCGTGTGCATAATTAATAATAAGCACTTCAACAAACAGAATTAAAGCGCACAAACCCTGTCTTTCTTTGAGTGGCCTTGCAACGCATGCCGGGTACCCGCTGTATATAATGTTATATAGTGCAGGCGCTTGCATTATAATTCCCGGGACTTGTGATGGAACCATAACAGTTTAGTTGACCGCGAGGTTACAGTGCCCATGAAACGCATGCCGGGTACCCGCTGTATATAATTTATTTATTTATTTACGGACAAATAGTCCATTAACAATATAACAATAACACGAAAAACAAGCGTGCGTAAAGGCCCGACCCGCCGAGCAATCGATCACCGTTCGCATTGATTACCGTTCGCATGTCATTTTTCGTAACTATCACCACTTTTCGTAACCCATTCACCAGTTTACCCCCAAGTGTCGAGCGTGCGTAAAAAAGATTAACCCCAAAAAAATATTTTGGAGCAGTTGGGACTCTTGTGCGGTATTCACACAAGAAAAAATTTAAAATAAAAAAAATATTCGAAATTATAAAAAATTTTGCAAAAAAATATTCAATGAACATGAAAAATTGCGTTCGGGCAACCCTGTAGATTTAACAAACATGAATCAAGGAATTCGTGTTTATTTCAAATTTCGTTTTCAAATTTCATTTCCAAATATTATTATTCAAAGCGTCGCGAAGACGTGCTCTCCTGGCCGCGTTTGGGCCCGTAATGAAATCTGAAATTTGTGTTTACGGGCTGCGATAAAAATGGTAAAATGCGATGTTCAAAATTATTTAAAATTAAATACTTCCTGAAATTATTTTACGATCAAATTATTTATGATTTGTCAATAACGTCTTAGCAAAATAAGTATGTAAAAAAATCCGAAATATATTTGTTTGTAAGTGCACAAATAAATGCACAAACCGACCAATTTTCGTCAAGAAACACATGTCCGTATATATTTTTTAATAATTTTATTTAAACTAAAATTAAAATTCTGAAATATACGTTTACCAGATAATGTATTGATTTATTTTACTGCATGATTATATGATTTGAAATGGGTGTTGTATAAGAAATGTACTTTTTTGAAAATTGAACAAATCTGCGAACGACCTATGGTATAACCTTATTATTCTAAAAATATTTTTTTTTTCTCAAAATCTAAAACATAAGTTTACTAGATAAAAGAACAATCTTTTGAAATCCATTTATAGTTTTTTGTGGAAAAGAGTCAATACGTCTAACCACTGATTTAAAAATGACATATTTCTGGTTTCTCTGCTTATACACTCTTAATTAAATTAATATTACAGTTGTATGGTTACAATGGAAGAACAGTATATCGATTTAAACATTGTTTACACATTTTGTCGTAATAAAAATATACTCAATTTATATTGGTTTTTTTTTGTAATTTAAGTATATCAATACATAATAATCATTATACCTCGCTCTAGAGAAATACTCTCAGTATCGTTCTGGTGAGAGACCACCATTCAGAATTGAACATTGCTTGAAATGGCTTAGTTATGTTAAGTGACTAGATCTGAAAAAGCCTCTTTACAGAAAAATTGACAAAATATAAATAAGACATAAAAATAAAACAAGTTATTTAAATGTGTACAATAAACAGGGAAAAATGAGAATACCTGTGCATTTGTTAACATGTATATTTCAATGATCAGAATTGAAATATACATATTAAATGTCCACCGAACCTTATCAGATAGAACCTTCGAGGACAACATAACATATGATGTGAGTATGCGGAAAGAAATGACTTGGTCCAGCCATCCAGGCCATCATAATTGATGTTCAGACAAAGTTAATTAAATCTATAAATTAGAATTACACAACTAAAAAACAAGAAAAGAAAAACATGAAATATAAAAACCACCAGCAATTCTATATTGTAGTGTGATATGGCTTCATGCAATCAGAGCATAAAGCCACTTCACACACATCACACTTTGTGAGGGTCCTTTTGAAAATGTTATTTATGTTGCACCACATACATTTCACCTTTTTCCTGCTACGGACTACGAAGTGGTTGCCTTTCAGGATAGGTCGCAGAATCTTTCCTTCAGCTATTAGGCCAATGGTCCGCACAGTCGTGTCAATTTGACTAAGACAAAACAGCAGAAGAAGATCATCCGCAACCTCACTCCTGAAGTTTCGGTACAAAATGTCTTTATTTTCCTTGCGGAGCTTTGAGCTGTACAATATATACGCATTCTGCACCGAAACGCTTAGTAGTCTCCTGAAAAGCTTCTTGTACCAGATCAGGTTTCGCTGTCGTTCAATGGGGAAGCCTGCCAAAAGCTTATCTTTTCGGTCGACCCCCCCCATTACTTTGTTATAGTCTAGTACCTGTTGAGGTTTTTATGTCCAGGTACCAAACTTTTCAACAGCCCCCAATTTCTGCCTTATGGTAGGTAGGTGGACAACATACTTACCAGGTTTTTGTCCAACCAAACCATAACATTGAGGTCCCCGCAGTTCGAGTATACAAGCTCACCTTCCCTCAGTTTTGTCCGGAGATGGGACTTAAATGCAGAGGGCACAAATTCTCAGTTTAACCGCAATGTGCCCATGCAGTCCATTCCATTTCTTTTGATGCATCGCGCCAATAATGGACTATTATAAAAGTTGTCCATTATAAGCGTATACCCCTTGTTAAACAGAGGGCTGGCCAGGTCGTATACTATCTTTGCAGTGGCCCCAACTGGGCAGATATTGTGAGCACCCGAAAAGTTTACCTGTGTCATGTCGTCCGTCATATCTTCTGTTATGTCTTCCGTCATGTCTTCCTGGTCTGGATTTGTCGATTCAGCCTGTATGGAAATGGTCTTCCTAGTATAAATTTGGAATTTCCAAAGATAGCCAGACTTGGACTCACAAAGCTCGTAAGATTTTATACCCGCGCTGGCCGCTTTGGTTTTGATCATCTGGACGAATCCCAAACGGTCTTTATAGCAGAGTAAGGATTCATCCAGAGAGATGTCTTGCTCGGGCAGGTATAAAGTCTCAAACTTATTTAAGAGGTGGTCCAAGACGGGCTGAATCTTTTGTAACCTTCGCACAGATAATGGTACATCAGAAGAAAGACTTTCAAAACGATTATAATCCATGGCTCGGCTGAAATAAGGCATGGCGGTGATTTTTTTTTAATAGAAGTAGTCTTTTTCAACGGGAAGGGGAGAGATACCTTGTTACATTAAAATTGCCAAGAATACGTATATTTCCTGTTTATTCGTTGGAGCCCATTTATTGGTAGGCGCATGGCGCTGAAACTGTTTTTTCGCAATCCATTGATCTGTATACCTGTTGGTCTCTCTCGCGATCAGTTCAACGAAATCTGCATCGAAGATTTTAAGAAAGGCATCCACAGGTTTGCCCATTTCGTCGGTATTGAAAGTTGGTCCTGGCGTACCTGTAAATGTCTCCCTTATCCCAGTAAAACGTGAGATATCGCTGGACCAATCGAAAGAGTAACCATCAGGCGGCAGAATCAAACGCATTGCCTCACTATCTACCTGGTCTTGTTTACTAAAGTCTATATCCATAGCGGAGTAAGGTGAAACGTTGATAATATTATAATAAGGTATTGGTGGCATGCAGAAGGTATCCTCATCGCTCTCTTTGTGGTCTACGTTGCTCGCTTCGTCGTCCACGTCGCTTGTTCTGTTCATATCCATTTCTGCAACAACAGAAAACCCAAATTAATTAAACGTGTCTATATTACGATTACCCGCTGCCTCTGGTACAACGTTTCAAAATAATGAACTCTTGGTACGATCCTGTTAATCAAATACTTGAGGCGGGCAATGTTAGGAGTCAGAATACCATAGTCAGGTAGGTATGGATGAATTTGAATGAAGAAAAGAGTGTGTGTGTGCCAAGACCAAGTTGTCTGGCGGTCCATCCTCTCTGCCTACCCCTGCAGAGAAATGGCGTGAAGGTAAGTTAGTTAGTTTTATAACTCACGGTTTTCAATTACCGACTCTTCTTGATAGAGAGCTGCCTCGTCCACATTGGTGCTATCCATGTCTGTCTCTGAAATAATAGAAAACAAAAATTTACAATAGAATTCGGATATAATAACTTTGCATATAACGGCCTACCGTTTTAAGTGACGATAATGTAAACTCAAGTTAGGTTTCATAGCTTTTAGTAGGAAAACGTATACGTTTAAAGCGACCAACTACTTAAAGCGGCCTATTTTAAAGATACCCACCCACCAATACCGCACCGCCCCGCGCCTCGCTTGGAAGTGACTAGGAAGCTCGACAAAATGAGTTCCGTGAAACGAAAGAGTTGTTTCAATTGAAGAAAAAAGTCCTATATTACACCATTTAGAAGCCGGTAAATCAAATGTAACCCTCGCGAAGGAGTTCGGCGTGTCTCATTCTATAATATCCCTGTTTAATGTCAATCTTTTGAAATGTAAACGTGTCAGGACATTATCTCGAGAACAAATAGATCATGCTTTGTTACAGTGTAAAACTATGATTTCGGTATTCTCAATGCTGTGCAAAGTTCTTACTATCAAACAAAAATTGGCCAAAAACAAACTCAAATTTCAGACTTTCTACTTTAGCAACTACATATTTACTTGCATAGAACGTAGGTACATTGTATCTTTTCGGATTACAATACATTATGTATGTTTTTTATGTGGAATTTTTAAGTACTATGCTTATTTCCTGCCAATATACCAACAGTGAAACTGTGCTAGGGATATCAATATAAAATCAATTATCTATCCGATATTGCAAACTTATCGATTTCACCATACTAGAGCCCCTGGTATGTATGACATTTCAAAAAATAGACTCACCGTTCTCAAACGCCGACAATTCTTGGTAGAACAGCACGTCCACCCACAGCTCACTGTGGTAGCCGCCCTCCGGAGAAGAGTTCGCCACGCTGGAGTTCCCCACCCCGCGATGTCCCAGGTAACGGAATTGGAAGATTGGGAACCGTTGACTGGGTCTGTGCCGGAGTGGACGTTCACGGTGGTGGGACGGGTCTTGGCAACGGTGAAGGTGTCCCTTGTGAAAAGGGACACGGTATTCTCTCCGGAGATGGAATTCTGAAAACATATACATAAATCATATGAATCGTTCTCATTCACGCATGAAACAGTAAGTACAGTAAATAAATAAACAATAAAATTAGAACACTGTGTAAACAGCACTGCATAATGCACAGAGCGCTGATCTAACCAACTCTCAATGTAACAGTGGAATGCTGTCGGAGAAAAAACAATAATATTGTATCAAGCATATAAATATGATAACTTACTTTTGTTTAGTTTTTCTTGCAAGTGCGGTAGGGAGCAAAATGCGCGCCGCCTGCTTCTTAAATTTTCGGCATTCCAGCTCTAGTCGGAAGGAAGCAGACAGGGCCCTAACAGCCTTTACACTATCCTCTCGCACCAGTAGCAAAGCAGGGTCACTGTTAAAATAAATAAAAATATATGATGAGTTCAACGGCCACAGCAAAGTACTTTCATAAAAAAACATTAAAAAATACTCACACTCCAGACCGAGCAGGCAATGCAGCTCTGCGTTGACTCCCACGTCCACGTGCAGTTAGTCCGGCACCAGCTGGTACTCCTTCTGCACCTCTTCCTCTGCCTCCTCTTCCAGTAAGCACTACTCTATATATTTTAAATTGAAAACACTTCATATACTTAAATGTTCAAATTTTGTATACTGCACTAATATAAAATATGAAAAAATTTATTTAAACCTGGTTCGTGGAGTGCTCCCTTCTTTCCCTGGACGATTGCTGTTTCTGCACAAATTTGGCAAAAGAAAATCAATTAATTATTTAGTATACAACGAAACAACTAAATTTTTATTGTGTGACGGAAGCTTTATGTCAATATTGACTACGAAAGTTGTCGCTTTTTTGACATATGGCATAAATAATTGGATAAGCAAATATCTGCATTAATAATGAACCAATCCATATAAAACTTATATTTATCTCTTTGTTATGAATCACTCTGATTAAATAACTATATTTCATATACACAAAAGCAGTAATTATTAATATTTTTGCAAATCAAAAACGATGACATTTTCAGTTGATGCATTTTTACAAAAAAACTTCCACCGAAACAATATATTAGGAACAAACAAATTAAAAACACATTTCAAAGATAGATTATTCAATCACAATTGCACTGATATATAATTATATGTTAAAAACCCAATAAATGAATTACTTACGGCATTTTAAGCAGAGACCAAAATCCGTTGAAACATTGAAAACTTGTAAGTTGATTTCTGACAGGACGCTATTAAAAACCCGCCAAAACTTGTTATAGCATACTTCAAAGACAATCAATAAGGTCATAGACTGAAAGAATATTTTATTAGCTATTCGATAATATAAATAGCTGGCCATGTAAAGGTTTTAAATAATTACAATAAATGTTTTACGAATGGTAGAAAAATCGGTCCGTTTTTGGACCGACATCAATCGGAGAAAAATTAAAGTGGTCGATTTTTCGACCGAAATCGTTCCAGTGGTTATCACTGCTATACAATATACATATGTATAATATTATGACCTAGCTTATCTAGCTTAATTATAATTATGACAAACGAAACTCGGTCGGCATCAAATACATTAACAATTAGTAGTTGTAGTAGTAGTTTAAAGACAAAGTTTCCTTTTTATATGACTACCGTGTTATTACGAACAACATGGTCTAGGGGTAAGGCTCTTGACTCGCAATCCGAAGATCGCTGGATCAAATATCGGCGTGGGCAAATAATTTTTATTCGATTAATTTGTGTTATTTCACATTTAATTCAATTAAAATAATATATAGTATATTTGCGGCACGTTCCATAGTGTAAGATACTCTCAGTATCGCCCTGGTGCAATACCACCATACAGAATTGAAAGGTTGCTTCCAGATCCAGAACCAGATCTGAATACCCAAGTACTTCCCCACCTTCCCCTATTCTCCATCTCATTCCCCTCTCCACTACCTTCAGCCTCATACCCCAAGTTGGGACGCCGTAGTCTCACCGGCTGCAGACGGGAGCAGCTGAGACTGTTGTGAGGTATTCACATAATTTTTTTAAATTTTTTTTCAGGCTTTAATAATTACTATATCTTATTGTGCGGCCATGCGAACTCAATCTTGTGAAGGAGTGAAAAAAGATCAGATCTGATAAAAAGCAAGGAAGGAATTTTACCAAGTACTATTAATTAGGTAAGTAAATATTATGGGAATTCTTTAAATTTTTATTTATATTAGGAAATAATTTTATTAAGAAGGTTGCATGTTCAAATCACGTCGGGTTCACCACGGGGGCAGAAAGGGGAGAATGGTGTCTAAATCAAATAAGCATTTGATACAGTACTCACAATATATTGAACAATTTACATCAGGTTATAACTTTAATATTTATATATAAATTATACATGAAAGTGAGAGCTAAAAAGTAGCGATTTTACAAAGCAGTTAGTTATTCGGCAGTCTAGAACAGAATGATTCGGTTGTTTTTGTCATGGCAAAAAAGTGACTAGTTAGAAATGCGGATCCCTATTGGCGTATATAGGAATGCTTTTACTGTTGCAAATCGCTGGCTGGTTCGCATCCCACATTATAAAGATGTATTTATTTAATTATATTAGGAAATAATTTTCTATACACATGTCATGGAAGGTGGTAAACAGCTCCTTGGGTAAGGCGCTCAAATAGCTGTTAGACGAATCGAGTTCGTTATGGCCCCGGCGGGTACTGACTCTCTTTTCAGAACAAGTAAGTTATGCTAATTTAACCCTATAACCCTACAACCGTACACCGGAGCACAAATCGAAAAATTATAACTTTTTAACTTCGTGGAAATCGTTTCGTGTGCCCGCGTATTTTATGCCTGCCTTGTCGAAAACTATATACCTAAGGTAGACGCTCTGTAGTTTAGTAAATTAAATTAAAATTCTGTATATAATTAGTATTTTAATTAATGAATTTACTAGGGAACAAAACACAAAAGTTACATGTTAGAAAAATCTTAGGCACAAATGTACGAAAAAAAATACAAGACCTCTAATATTTCCGTTTTTTTCCCGTGGGGTGGGTAAAACCGTATACTTAGGCCTTCTGTCTCTGATAAACCCAAACCTTGATTGTTCCTGTATTTATTGACACGATCGTGTAATGTGAATTTCGGCACTCCGCAGGTTTCTGTTGCTTTTAAGTATCCCAGTTCTCCTTCAACAAAATTTTTGTAAAATTTCTCTCTTCATTTTTTCTGTATCCCAGTCTTGTTAGGTAGTTTTTCTTTGGTAATTACGCGGCATGTTTGTAACGCGTATAAACAAACAAAAAATCTCTAATTAAAATATTCCGAGTCAAAATCGAACGCTGACCGGTTTTCCCTATACGGTTGTGTACAAAGAAAAAAAAATAGACATCCTTTCACAAATGCTTAAAATGTTATGAAAATCACCCAAAAGTTAAAATATACATGTGAAGTATTTCACATTTGACTCACTTGCAAATTTCAAAAACTTCACTACTCAATAATTCGATATACGTAAAAATTACGTTAGAACACCAAAAACTTAAACGTAGCGACAAGTTTTTGCTGACTTTCATTGGTTTTGGAGTCGTGGGGGCGGAGTGCGTTGCGGGAATATCTAAAGTAATGAGGCTTTTTTAGAGTAATACGGTTTTACCCCGGTATACGGTTTTGTACAGGTTTCCCCGGTACAAAACGTGGAGAATACGGGATACGCAAGTTTTATTTGTTGTTTATATATTTTCATGATTTGATTAATGTGAAGTTTAATACACAGTTAATTTTTTTTTTTGGTAGTTGTATGCAAGTTTATTCGTATTTTTTTATATGGCCTCTACTCCTCGAGGGAAATGTACACCCAAACTATCTTATTGAAGGCTATTTAATATATCCATATGGTAGTCCAAAGAGGTTTTTTAATAAATGTTTAATTTTGTAAACAATTAGTTTTATTTCACGGAGTTCACTTTTCTAGGGTTGAAAGTAAACTTAAAATCATAAATATCTTTGTTTTACGAATACAAAAGTGAGAAAAACACATTTTACATAGGTGTCCCCATTAATTTGGCAACACACTGTAGTTTGTCAATTGCGTATTAAGTGTCAAACACTAATAAGTTATTATTATTTTGGCACGTAATAGCTTAATATAAGTAATAAATAGCAATAATATTATTCAGCAATAAATAAACAATTCTTCAAAATAATTCAGTTAATAATAAACACCAAGGAGATAAAGTGTTGCTGACTGAGTCATTCAAGTAGTGAGTGGATGCGCAAAACTGACAATAGGCAATTTATTTTAACTGTTACTATATAACAAATTAATAATAATTTGGGAACGGGTATGAATAACCAACACCTCTGCCGTAGGTCACCCCAAATTGTTTGGTTGGTGACTTAGAAGGGGTGCCTGGGTTAATGGTGTGAGGTTTTTCGGAGTTCTGGCGGCGGATGCGTCTGACCACCAGCTGCAGGCAGGCTTGATCGGGAGAGAATGGTTGACGGAATCCTTTTGTCTTCTCCAACCGTACTCTTTCGCAACATCGCCTTGCACCGCAGTGGGACGGATGGATTCATACTTCCGTCAGTCCTGGTCACTCTGACACCTAGATTCCTACTTACCCCTACCCAGAACTTCCTCTTCTTCCTTTCCTAAAAATACACTCCGCACAACATTCCCAAAGATGACATACGCCCTGAGGGAATTATTTTCCAAAGGGCCTTCTGTGTGGAGCTAATATAAAAAAAAAATCACATTCCTTAATCTTTTCATGCATAATCTTCTGTTATTCTGACTCTTACACTCTTACCCAACCTTAATTTACTTTATCGCATTGTGACGTCCTCGGGCGTTCCCGACTTCTTCTGACTTTTACTTCCGCATCGTAAATTTTTGTTATGCATTCGTACAAAAACCATCAAAGCGTCCCTTTAGGTAAACAAAGAAACGGTATCTAACCGTATAGTTGAAATTATTAGATACATATTAACAAATATACACTTACACTTCTCCCTTTGCTTGCGTTGAGAAATGAAAGGTATATATAGATACATAAAATATAAGAAAATTTATAAATAAAACAATCGCTTTTGCTGTACAAATGTCGCGTGGAGACTTTTATAACAGAAAATGAATCGACGCTACTGTGAAAAGCTTTAATCTCTTTGTGGGCGGATCTAGAAGTTAATTTATTGAGTATGGTATAATAGCATGGGGAGGTGGCACTGCATCTGCACTAGACCCGTAATAAAGGCACAGAAAACTATTATAAAAACAATCCTTAGACTACCTCTAATTACAGACTCGAACTTAAACTTTAATACTCGTGTTATGAATGTGTTTGACGTTCGGATGCAAATGTCGCGTGGAGACCTTTATAACAGAAAATGAATCGACGCTACTGTGAAAAGCTTTAATATCTTTGTGGGCGTAACTAGAAGTTAATTTATTGAGTATGGTATAATAGCAAGGGGAAGTGGCACTGCATCTGCACTAGACCCGTAATAAAGGCACAGAAAACTATTATAAAAACAATTCTTAGACTACCTCTAATTACAGACTCGAACTTAATCTTTAATACTCGTGTTATGAATGTGTTTGACGTTCGGATGCAAGCAAAAAGCAGTCGTACGCAAAAACAATCTCACTCACACAAATATAAATAAATTCTATGAAAAAAAATTGAATACTCGCTGTACTCGAAACAATAAAAAAGACTTCATAAATTACCATACAAAATTCCCATAACGCATACTACTTTTGGTCAACGAAACTTCAGATACCTGGCAACAAGACTTTACAACATTCTTCCAGATAGAATAAAAAATATGATTCACAAAATAATTTCAAAGATAATATAAAAATTTGGATAATAAATAATGATAGGGCCTTTACCGGTGCTCTCACCCAAATTCAAAATTATTAATGAAACCAATTTCTTGATTGCTATTACTTAAAGTTATTATTAATCTAACCAATCTATTGTGTGATTATATTATTTTAATATAAGTATAGAGATGTTCATAAATATTATAAATTGACCTAAAAATTAGTGCCTCAACACAGGCCAGACTAGTGAGGCAGATTACGAGAAACCTAAATTTATAACTTTTTTTCATTTTTATATAGTTTTCTCTTGTTAACTTATAACCCATTATAACACTGAATATGTACTTTTTTAATTACATGTATTGCAAATTTCGTTCAATAAGAGAGATGGTAGAAATGGGAAGGCTGATATTGACAGAAGGGTGAAAGCAGGTAACTCTATTAATGGAGGACTGAACGCCGTTAGCACCAGCAAAAACTGTCCAAAGAAGCGAAGCTAGCCGCATCGTGGCGATACCCATACCCGCCTCCTAAATTAATAGTCTAGTGAAATTAAAAATGAAATTGTTAACGATAATACTAACAACGCAAAGAAATAAAGTGAATACACTCGTTATTAGATTAAAAGCAGAAACATACCTTGAATCGGCGTTTAACGGGGACTTTTCAAATGTAATACATTTAGGGAGACGGGATTGGATACCATTTATTGGATAACCAACACCTCTGCTATAGGTCACCCCATGTGGTTCGCTACGTTTGGTGACTTTGCAGGGGTGCCGGGATTCACGGAATGAGGTGTTACCTGTTTCCTGTTTCCTTCCCAGAACTTTCTGTCCTTCCTTTCCTTGAAAAGACCTTCCACACCGCATCCCCAAAGATGACGTAGGTCCTGAGGGAAAATATTTTCCTTTGTGGAGTTTATGTAAAAAAAATAGCGCTGAATTGCCATTTGATGACAATGTTACATTATATTTTCTGTAGAACAACTGGCCCTTACAATTACATAATGAATACACTAACTTCCGAAAAAAATAAATTTTTAATTAATGATTTGAATTTCAAAAAAAAAATTTTTTTACTTGTCCCCTCCAACTTAATCACCTACAGAAGTTAATACTCTTTACCCCTGATAACTTGCATTACTGATTTGCAAACAACTGTATTGCTGATTTTCCGTTTGAAGTCAAGATATTTATTTTTTCCTTTTTGCTACATTTTGATGACTCCACTGAAATAGACTATAAATATTAGCAATCATGAAAACTCATATCAGTTCTTTCGTTACACGAGTAACTTTACACCTGCAAGAATATCAAGTGATTTCATTATAATTTCTTAACTGAAATAGTCATAGTATTGTTATTGTTTCACTCACGTTATGATGAATAAAGGAGAACGTACTGTCACCTTTTTGCCATTGGTAAAAGAAACCCGCTTTACGACCAACGCAGCGTCTTTTTGTAAAATACTGGGATACTTTGTGATCTTGGTAAGTCTCTTATCTTATTACCAGCTTCAACACTGATTAGAAAATGTATTATTTTTATTTTTGAAAAGAAAGACACACATTCCCGGGTTACGAATAACCTGGCAATATTTGAAAATCTAGTACTACCACCACAGTAAGCGGAAATTATGCTTGTTTCATGATGGGGGACTAAGGTCTCAGTTCCCGGCCCCAAAAAGAAGAAGATGGAGAGATATGAAATTACGAATGTTAGAAGAGCGCGCTAACATTTACAGCGATAAAATTGATGCAAAAATCATGAAAATCTTTAATAAAACACGACTCGTTAAAAATAGAGCAAAAATCTCGCGATAATTGTCTTTAATTTCATTTATAGAAACGCTGTGAATTTTTTCATACATATAACTTGTAAAATAACCGAAACAAACGTGTTTACAATCATTTTTGGAGCAAACTTTGCGATTTTTTAAATAAATAACTAGATATTATCTTCAAGAATAACATATTTTTTTAAGAGCTTAAAAACTTCAAATGTTTAAGGGAAGTTTGCAAGAAATCGGTTGAAATTCGGAGTACCGCCTCTTAAAAAGCCCAATAATTGGACACACGATGCCTGGGTGGGTCCCAAACGCGATGCCAACTCGGCCACGGACCGGTCGAATATAACAAATCAATAGAACGAATGTGTCGTGAGCATATCTTTGTGTGTAAATTTGATCTATTTGGGAGGCCGATATTATTACCTCTGATCCACTCATTAGATAATCAACTTCTCTTCCGTATGTCACCCAAGTAGTTTCTCTACTTTTAGTGACTTATCAGGGGTTCCAAGGGGTGAGAATTGTCTAGGGCTTGGCGGCAGATGCATCTGCTCAACAATTGTTTCGATTTCGAGAGACTCGTTGAGAAAGATTTTTTTGAAATCTCCACCATGACCAATCGCCTTGCTATGCAGTTAGAGGGAATGATTTATACGTACTTCTGGACACACTGATCCCCAGATTCCTACTCACCCTTTGTAACACATGTCTATCTCAGTGGGAGGGATGTATACAAATGTCTGTCACTCCTGGACACATTTACCCCCAGATTCGCACTCCATCATCACAGCGCCGGATCTGCCATACGTTCAAAATAAATAAATATTGTATTAAAATTTAGTTATAATTTTCCCTGAATCGTTTAAAAATTACCCATAGTACGAAATAATTATTAAGCTCTAGCAACACTTTCTAAAGAAACAGAATGCGCACGCATCAGGTTGGTATTAACGGCTTACGAATTTACATACATATAGTCAGTTACAGAACTTTTTTAAAAATTCCATATATTTAGTTCAAACGTAAGATCTATTTTTCTATATATCTTTTACGACGAATGGGTGCGATCCAAATTCAATAACCAATCTCAGCGCGGTATTTTTGTTCTAGTGAATCAAACAAACCGACTTGCGCCTTTCAAAATGTTGACAATTTTAGTTAGTGTGTCATCCGTACGCTCGCTATTGTTTTATTTTGTACGATTTAAGTCTCTTGTTAAAGACCATTTTCTTATGAAATATTCAGTAAATTCCATTAACAAAAGCATCGCACGGTTTGCAGGATTTGCATGTTGTAACAATGCAACGTGTTGACAGTTTCATCATTGATTTGACATATTATTTGAAGCTCGTTAAATGTATAATTAATATTTATTAGATTTGTTGGATTTGTTATTTTACGGTGTCAGTGTAAGCGTCTTTCGTAAGCCGTTGATACCATACGTCAGTGTTTAGTGTATGTATGGTGTTTGTTCGCTCAATTTGGTGTTTGTTCGCTCAACTCGAAATGCAAGGTACAAATCTGAGGTTATATTCTTATTAGATTTTAGAGCTAGTCAGACGCTGTATATGCTATTCTTGTGTTGTACGTTGCCATGAAAACGTATTTGTATTTGCTTTTTCTGTTATTATTCGCGTTGGGTATATACATAAACGCAGTAAATCTCAAGAATGTCTAATGGACCTAGTTCAGCGAGACCACCCGCATTGTCTCGTAACCTATATTTTAAATCATGGTACGGGCACAAACAAATAATTCGTTGTATTATTTTAAAGCATAACTTGCAAAAAGAGTTTTTCATAAAATAATTAAAATAGCACCATAATTTTATGTTTACCCAATAGATTCAGAGAGTATAGGGCTCCTGGCGATTCACTCTTTAAAAAAAAACCGAGAGCTACCGCCAGGTCACTTGGAAAAGTTTCACCTTTATATGTCTTGATTTTATTTGATAAATTAGTGTAAAAAAAAAAAAAAAAATGGTGGTGTTCGAATTTTTAATCAAAATAAAAATGTAGGGGGGCGCCATCGGTACCTACTGCACAGGGCGCCAGATATCGTAGATCCGGCCCTGATCCCTCGTACCCCTTTCCTTCTCTTGTCTTTCTTTCTTTATTTTCCTTTTAAAAAACTCCACACAGCATCTCCAAAGATGACATACACCCTGTGGGAATTTACTTTCCTCGGACCTCCTGCTTGGAGCTTATATAATGTTTAGAAAGTATGCTTCTACGAGATTATGTGTGAGACGATGTATGATGAGAATGAAGTAAGGTCTGCAATCTGTGCCTGAGGGTTAACGAAATCTTAATACCTAAATAGGTCCCAAACAGGACAATGATATTGATTATCTGTATAATATTTGAAAATACTTTAATTAATTTCATACGAAGTAAGATCAATTTGACCTTACTTCGAGCGCACGTCTATCGGTTTATTTATTCAGTGGAAATGGATGATTTTTAAAGTGTTTATATGCTCGTGTATTTTTTCAGGGTGTTGTAATAATGCTTGGATTTTACACCGGCCTCTACATCAGAGATCAACGAAATGAGAACTCTCTCGCGGCTGCAAAAGATATGGAATCGCTTCTTACTGAATCATCACGGAGCGTAAGATTATTACATCATAATTGTCTTTATCACTAGCACCAGTTCCAATCTTCAAAATATGGATTAAAATAATTTGCTGTTAAAAATATTTTATCTTTATCGCTTTTCTGTATCCTTCAATCAATCAGTTCAAGGTTTTGAAAATCGCATCTCTTCTTAATTATTTATCTTTGAAGTGAAAACTTCTTTAGCACCGTTCTGATTTGAAACTACATGGAACGAAAAAGCGACACTTAAAAGAGGCAAACATGTAAATCTATAGGATTTAGCTTGCGAGAGAAAGAGATTTTATTTATTTATTTAAGTCTTAGTAACAAAATATAACAGTAAAAAACAGACCAATTATTAATGTTCACAGATAGGTATTTAGAAACATAAAAGTAACTGAATGTAAACTAGAACATTTAAGAAAAACAAAAAAAAATAAAAACAGAACTAAACAGCAATTTAAAAAAATTATAATACTGATGTTTGTTCAACAAATGATAAGCATGTAATACACAACAATAAAATAAATGCGATTTAACTATACTTAAATAGCCTGCGAAATAGGTAATTGGATTGGGACGGGTAAGGGAAGGAGAGGGATAAGGGAAAGTTGCCACGCAAGTAATATGAAAATATTAGGTGCAATTATTCAATCGTCATGAATATGTGTTATGTGTTATTCGCACCTAGAATGTGATACAATGAAATTCTGTAGCGACAGTAACTAGCGTGAAAATGTCAGCAAGTGTGTCAATATGTGCAAATTTATTGTTATAGTAGTTACATGTCCTTTGTATAAATTCATTTTGGTTGGAATTGGTGTTGCATCTATTTATATAAAATTTATTTTATTTAGCAGCTCAAGGCAGTCAACTTTTGAGTTAATAATTTTGTACAGGAGCATCTGATCAGAGACAAGCCTCCTATTAAGCAGTTTCGTGATTCGAAAATGCTTCTCGATTTCATCGTAAGAATTGTATATGTTGAATGATTTAAAATTGAGGAATTTGAGAAATCGCTCCTGAACTCTTTCTAACCTGTTAACATAAACAATATAGCGCGGGTTCCAAATCTGTGAACAGTATTCCAGGTGAGGACGAACATGTGAATTGTAGAGAATCAGATAAGTCTTAGTGTTTTTGAAAAATGTGCATGTTCTCAATACAAAGCCTAGAGTCTTTGTTGCTTTGGTGACAATGTTATCAACGTGCTTAATTAAAAATAACCCCGAGGTCACGTAGATAATCTTTATTTGTTAACAGATAGTATAATCATCGGTCTCTTCTTTGTGCGGTGCTTCGTAATCTCCCCACTCTTGTCTACTTTAGTTTTTTGAAGGTTTTACTTCTACCGCGTGTAAATTGCACACTCTGATATTTTTTTATTCAAAATATATAGCATATATCATTTACGGATATGTGCCACTTTAATTATTTGTGTTTCAAATTACAAAGTGGGCCAATGAAGAAATCAATTTTCACGATTTTAATGGCAACTCGGGCAATTATTTAAAACTTTTTAGGTAAATAATATTTATTTAAAAAAAAAAAACTCATCGATAATGTTAATACAATAAAATATTTAAAAAAAAGTTAATATTTTAACCCAATGCTGGGTGAAAATATAAGGCCCAACAAAGGGAAATACATAATTCGTTCGACGGTTTTGCTACACACGATCCGACTTGCAGAAACCCTACTTTTGGGAGTAGTTAGTCAATTTCGATTAATTCCGAGTCAATATTCTTTCAGCATGTCCCGCCAGAAGAATCCAACTTCGAGTTCCAACATTCTTATTCTAATGGATTGAGTCACATTAGGAAACGAAGATTTGCACGGTTAATATACATCAAGGCAAGCGATCCGGACTCTTCGGAACCCATCCTTCGCGTACGACATGTCCCAGAACCCAACGAATCTTATGAGTCAGATAAAATGGTAAGTTGAATGAAGATCTTACGAAGCTAAACATGATAAGTCTTTAAAAATATGATTTTTATTATTTTCAACTAGCGAGGTTCCCGGCATGCGTTGCAAATCCTCTAATAAAGAAATTGTTTCTCCGTGCGTGTCTTTTCCAATTCGTCCCGTTCCCCATCCGCTTCACCTTCCTCTCCCATGTCCTCTACCCCTCCCGCGAACCCTCCTATTGGTACTTTTAAAATAGATGTAATTTTTTATTAGATTCAAATTATTCAATTTTGTTTAGTTCCATGGGTGAGTAGGTACTTCGATTAAATTCATTAATTTAAAAAGTTTATTCGAAAATTGAATTATGACTTAACAAATGATAGTTTGCAACATGTCATTCTCAAATTGTGACATTTTTTATAGTTTCGTGAGAGTTTTTGTAACGATTAAAAAACCTTTGATGTATTGTCATGTTTATGTGGTTTTAATAATCCAGAAATCTTAGCGAGGATGGAAAGAAGGTATTTTGAAAGTTTCAAACATTTCTTATTCTTAATATAGCAATGCATAAACATTATAGATGACTCACATACATAGAAGCAAAAATATAATGATTTATATATATTATCGTAGAAAGCAAACACTTTGTGGCTTGACATTATATAGAATGAAACAAGTACTTTGTTTAAAAACCACTTTATTTGTATTTATATTCGTCGACCGGTTTCGGTTGAACTCAACCTTCTTCAGGACAATAAACATATAAACTTATGTTTATTGTCCTGAAGAAGGTTGAGTTCAACCGAAACCGGTCGACGAATATAAATACAAATAAAGTGGTTTTTAAACAAAGTACTTGTTTCATTCTATATTTATATATATGTTTATCTTATAGTCAAAGGTGGATCCGCAGTCTCTTCGCGGAATGACTGGTTTATCCTAGGTTAGGTTAAGTCAGACCAGAGGATTGACTAGTCAAACCTAGGAGCGCCGTAGCTTCGAGGATTGACTATAACATATATGTATATATATATATATATGTATAGATTGGAAATAAGTTGAAACAAATAACTGACCCTTAAATATCCATTTTGAAAACTTTCTGATTTTAAATTAGGGAAAATAAAACCAGCTTCGTAACTGCGTCAATGATTGAGCGCTTTTGTTATTACAGTGGCAACCCACATTTAGGATACCGTGACGGTAAAAAAGGAAACAAACATACCTTCCTTATGGCTGTACAGCTGCAGCTCTTTCTTACACATTTAAGGCGCCGTATCCCTGCTCAAAAAGAAAAAGATGGAGAGATATGTAATTACGAATGTTGGAAAGAGTGCGCTAATATTTAAAACGGTAAAATTGAAGCGAAAATTGTGAAAATGTTTAATAAAACACGCCTAGTTTAAAAGAGAGCAAAAATCTCTTGAGGCTGTCTAAAACAGTATTTAAAGAAACACTGTGAGTTGTTTCATACATATAACATGTAAAATAACTGAAAAGGACTAACTGGAAGGTCCCTCGTTTACTAGTCTGATGGATGCTTTAAAATTCCTGCTGTTACTTACCCACCAAATTTTCCTTAAAATTTTAAAATAAAACTTTTGTTACCAGGGTTACGATTTTAGATTTTCAAAGCCAAAAGTATTATCGCGATTAATTTTTGGGGTATTGTGACGTGTTGCGCTATCTCCATCTCCATCGCTATCTTTAGCTAACTCTTCGGATATCGTTACAGTGTCCATCCTCAGGGCCAAAGTGTAATCAATAGTGTTTAAGTATGTGATTCTGTTTGTAGATGCGATACCGTGTTGATTTAAAGTAGAGCTCTGCGTTTAGTTTTGGTGTAGCCATCAATTGCCGGATAACAAGAACTACTGAGCTTAGTCCCGTCGTCTTAATTAAAATTAATGGGATTTTTTGTTAATTTCAATTTCCTCCGTAATCAGGCGTGCTGTATGCGTTTTGGGTCTTCCCATTACTTCAGGAACAAATCCTAAGTAATGGCCGGTTTCAATTCAACGCTCGGCAATTGTGGGATGATAATGCAAAACTGACAATTTCCAAAAACTCTACTTTTCAGTAGAGGTAAAAAAAAACTGTTCCGACTCTCACAAGCATAATACTTTTTTTTTTTTTAATAATAAGAAAAAAATATTTCAAACCATTTCTGTATGTAGACTCCGGGGTCGATGAGAAATATTTCAGATTAATATTTAAAAATATTTTTTTTCCAAACATGACGATTTCCTGCAAAATTGTGCGTTTTAATTTGTATTGGAAATAGTTCACTTTGCCATAACATGGAATTAGTCACTTTTGCAATAAAAGGTAAAAGGCTGGAAATAGTCAGTTTTGCAGAAAAGGGTGATTTTCAAATTGAAAACTGAGGAGGATTTAGTCATCTTATCGTAAAAATAATGATGCCATTCGATTCCTTGGCCTTGAATTAGTCTGACTTCATATATAACTCAATTTAGCCCATTTTGGAAATAGTCAGTTTTGCATTATTGCTGATTTGGCCGAGTTTATTCGCTCGAAAGATATCTGTAATCTTTTCGGAGATAGTCCATTCTGTCTGGTCTTCCTTGTCACATCCGGAACAGCTGAGTTTACAAATTCCATCTTTTCGAGAGGAAAATTGGTTTTTGCTTTCCTCCGCAGATCTTGTATTTTTATCGTGGTTCCGAAGACGGCCATGCTTTCCTTTCTCGGTATCCTGCCAATTTTGTTCGTCACTTTGTGAACGTAAGGCAAAAAGCACAGCTTTTTTACTCTCTTTGACTATCTTTTTGTCGTGATTTTAACAATTATTTATTTTGTTTCAGATTCGTGTCTTTAAACCTACGTTCGCCAACGTGTACACGCGACCAATCTACGAAAAATAGTATATTTCAAGTGTATTATTTATACCGTATCCTATTTTATTTTTCTGTTATAATTTACTTTTAATAAAAAAGATTTAGTGGTATTTATATTTTTATGCTAAAGAGAGCCCATTAAATAAATATTATTTGACTTTTGATGCGTTTTTTTTGTAATGCTTTTTACCTGTGTTTTCTTTTTTGATATCGATAAAACCCAACCAAGTTTCTCATCACATATCTGTCATATCTTGAAAGATTTTTTAGATGTGACGGCCTTGATTACGAATCTGGAAGACGCTGTTGAAAATCCCGGCATGGGCAAGTGAATTTAATTTGCATATTTGTAAATTCAATAAATTTATTACAAACATAAAATAAACTTATAAATTCATTCCTTAAAAACGTCCAATTCACTTTAGAGGTAGGAATTAATGCATCTGTTTTTTTTTATTCATCACGAACTTCAGTAAATAATTAGAGGGTTAGTCAAAAAGTTATGCCCCCTATTTTTTTCTACCTAAATAAGGTGAAAATTTTGAATTTGGTACTATTCCTCAAACCTTCTACAATATGCTGCAGTAGTAACTTATTGCGACAAAACGTGGCAGCACTGCGGCCGCTTGCAAAATGGCCGACATGTTCATATTGGACAGCTTTCTGTGATTGATTCTTGACTGTAGAAGGTGAAACGCCCATTCCCATTCACGAAATGCTGGAAAATATGTAGCATGATGTAATAATAGATTTCAGTATGTAACAGTTTATAACTGATTACATTAATATGTTGACGTTGCATTGCGAAGAGCGGCCGACTTCCAGCTAGATGTGACTCATTGCGCACTAACAACAGAAGCGACATCTGCCGTTGAATTTGAGGAGAGGCCACTCAACGGATTTTTCGGGTCGAAGAGGGTTGACAGTTCCTGAGACCGGGAGATCTCCGGCTGATATCGTGGTGTGGAGTTAGCTATCGCATTACAAATACTGGTTGTTAGCTAACTATAATTAATATTAAACTGGCCATGTTCATCCGACTGGCCTGGCGCCCGACATTACTATTATCTACAGGTTAGTGCCCCCTTTGTTCCACATACATATCACACGTGTAAGGTAGGAAATCGAAATTGCCAACTTCACTTTTCAAGAGATCCTCAAGGGGACCTTGAACCACTTCCCTGAGATTGTATTAAGATAAAATTAAATTATAGAGTCAAGGATATGCTGTAACATTTATCCTCCATGTGCGTAATAAATTTTGTTGATTTGAAAATAGCATGTTTCATTTCAATTCCTGTTGCTATGCTAAATGTTTTCCCCTGAGTTAAGATCGCTCTCATTAGATCCCTAGATGAAAACTTTAGTTACAATGGCGCCTACGTGGTGATTTACAGGTGGATTTGGCAATTTTTGGTGTGGTTTTAATTTTTTTTCTGTAGGTAGTTCATAACTTGGGGTTGTGACATTGTTGTTGGAACACGGGGGCGAAACCAGCTCACACGTATCAGCCGGAGATTTGGGTGCTCAGGAACCTCCTTATTTTATGATTTTATACATAATCTTTATACTTGCTGTTATGCAAATTATTTTACACCATTTTTATATGTGATGTTTTTTAAAAAAGATCCGTTGAGTCAACTAGGTTAGTTATTTCATGTTCTCTGTTTTATTGTTATGTTCTTGTTCCGTCTGTAGACGTGATTAAGTGTTGTGTGTTCTTTTTTGTTTCTTTAAGACTTAGATACAAATTCTTAAAATGCCTGTGACATGGGTCTATCAGTGAGGTACCCGCTCGTGCCCCTGCATAAATGGAATTTAAGTAATAACGGGAAGTTATGCATACGAGAATTTTTAAAACATGTTGATGTGCTCGCCTTTGTTTCGCTCTGTAAGTATATATATACTTTTTATTGGAGCATTTGTACTGTTAAGAGGATTTAAATCTCGTTGGTTGACAGTGTCTCCTTCTTCCTAAACTTGGGAGGAACTTGTGTTCACCTTATGTTCAGATGAACATGATTAATTAGTGTATGAACATGGTCTTGTTTCACAGCTGTGGACATAATTTCATATATCAGAATGGCCATTTGTATCTTCATAATGAGAGTATTATTTCTTATAAAAAATAATAGTTTTTTCTAGTGCGATAACCTTCTTGTAAAAAAACTTTTCTTTCAAAAAACATAAATGTGAATTCTAGGGAGGAGATTAGATGCTACCGTTGCCGGAAGTCAAGATGGCAGGAGCCGGTTGGAGGGTTGCGTCGATGGAGGTGACGGCTTCCAGCACGCAGCTTTCGATCCGGCAAGGGCAATTATTTTTTCTAACGGTTTTACGGAAAGCGAAGAACTTCAAGGAATCATGGGCTGGTCCCCGGATAGCCGTCCCATTGCTCCTTATCGGTTCTTGGATTGGAATTCACAGGTCTTCTGGATTCAGGTTCCAACTTCTTTTTGGTCAATTTTTCTCATTTAAATTAATACTTTTACATGCTATTTATTGATAATTGAAAACAGCGTTCATTAACTTCAGCGACAGAACATTCAGTTAGTTGCGAATGTAAATTCACAGTACTTGTTACTTTTTACTTTGGTTTTTCTCAAAATGTATTTGTTTTGATGGCTTTCTTTTTAGGAATATATAGCTTTATGGGAAATAATTAAAGTTATTACATCTTTAAATTAATTTGACGAATTCATTACTAAGTGGTATAGCTTTTGATGTAACCATTCATTTTATAATACATGCCTTAATTGGGATTACGTGTCAATTGGATAGTATTTTTGGGAAATAATTTGTTTGTTATTATCTTATTATTTCACTTTTCGAACTTTTTGTAATTTGGTTTGAAGCTTCGCTACTAACATATTTATTTTTCAAAATTTCGTAAGAACACATAGATGTCTCTCTTTCATTTTCATTATATTAATTGTTTTGCTTCAGAATAATTTTAAATTCTAAATGACAAACTTAATTTTGTTTAATAAATATTTGAGAATTAAATTAATGGAAAATTATAAGTATAATTTATTCTTTCTATTATATAGAGGTATTTTATGATGAGGGTAGGTCTGGTTCCACCGCATATAAGAAACATTTTGAAGTATATACGTTACATTACGAGAGGAATTTTTCCAGTTTTTTCCATCTCAACTTGAGGTTTACATGGAAATGTTTGGGGGAACGTGCATAACGTGTTACGTATTGCGTAGTTTTCTTCCTGTTAATGTTCAAGGCTTTTCATAAATCGGAACATTATCATTATCTCTAAACAGAGGATGTGAGCAAATATTGAATTTTTTTTCGAAGTTCAGTTTTATAGGTTATTTTCTGTTAAATGTTTTATGTTTATTATATGTGTACTAAAATTTCTTATTGTAATTTTATCTGAGCATTTAATATGTTTTAAATGGTTTTCGCTTGCTTTCACTGTGGCCACAGCATCCAAGCGATGGTCATTTGATATATATTTTGTTGAATTAATTTTGGGTTGTTTACCTATATCTTGATCCGGGGTTGAACCACCGTCTGATTTTAGTTTCATGTACTTGTATTCCATAGTTGTTTTGTCTGGTGTTTTATTTATTAGCCTTTAAGGGTTTGATTTTTATATGTATTATATTACCATTGTTGGTGTATTGGATAGTGTTATGCCTATCATAATTTTAATGATTTATAGCGAACTTGCTTCTGTAAGCCTCTTGCTTTGATGGTACAATGATCAAACACTATATTCTGGTCATTTTATTATCTTTTGGCTTTTATTGCTGGAAGGGAAACATGATAGCCTTCATCGGGCTTAAAATAGAGATATTTTTGGATTTTTAGGAAAATTCGTACTTATTCATATTGTTCGCTAGTCTTTTTCAAATACTGCCTTGGTATAACAAATTTTATATTAATATTATTTTAATTTGTTGTTAAAATTGGTGTTGTCCGTGTTTTTTCTGGTATTCCAAGAGCTCTGGAATTGCTAGAACGATCACACAATAATTTCTTTTTACTGGGTTTTTCTTTCACAGTCGTAGTTAAGTGTGATAGAGGAACGCAGTTGAAACAAATTTTTTTTTTCCGGTGTTATTTGTCAATTTCATAGATTGGTTTCGTTTTATCCAATTTTGTTTTGAATTGATTTTTATTATATACTATGCCATCTGTTTTTTAGATTGGCGTTATTTTACTCATTTTTGTTTTAAATTGATATAATAATTAGATATTTTTACTGCCATCTGTGGGAAGGTTGGCGTTGTTGTTTTTAAAAATATTGGTTTAAATATTGGCTGTTTTAGCTTATTCAAACAAGGGTCACTGCTTTTCGAGATAAAACATTTTGAAAATGTTACATATCAGTTTATGGTGGCGCCAATTGATGTTTTAATTATATAAATTGTCTATTGCTCAAAGCGCTTTTCCTTTGGTATCTTGATGCCCCAATTATCCATTCCCTTTGCCAAAGACCTAAAAGGTTGTCAGAACTGCATAGTTTTGCTACAAGACAAGCGTTGCAGTGCATATTTGATTTATTGCCGCCATTGTAATTTGACCCGCCGCTGTATAAGCAACGTGCTCGTACAACGTATTTTTGTATTTTGATCCGCCGCTGTAAAGCAACGTGTGTCGCACCTTGTATTTTGTTCCTCGCTACGCGCAAGTGTGATTTATTTTGTTCTGGCCCGCCACGCAAATACTGTTTGTGTTAATTGTGAATAAGACATTGCTTGAGAACCAGCAGCCTAATAAGGAAAGGACGAGGAAATAAAGGTAGGTCTTTGGCATGTTCCCTGAAACCTACCTCTTTCTCAAGGCGTTTTGAGTTTTTTAGTGAATAATTTTGTTGCGTAAACGAACGGATTTAATTGATTCGCACCACCATCTTTTTGATCCTTATCGAACCGGATAATTAAACCTGTTCGTTTAATATTGTAATTGAGTTCGTACCGCAATTATCAAATAAATATAACCAATTTCGGCTTGAAAGTTATCGCATAGATATTAGTTTAGCTCCGTACTGAGCTCGCACGTAAGTAGGTAATTATTAATCAAGTTAGCGGGGTACCTACCGACTGCGGCTCTCGCCCGCTAGTTTAGCAAGTAGGTAGCTGTTAACCGTTAAAGCGCCGGAGTAAATTCCTTACATAAAAGTTTAACTCTTAGCGCGCGGTTTAATAATAGTTTAAACATAATAGTGTATCAATTATTAATTTAATAACGGTTTATTATTATTGATTTAATTAATTGATTAATTATTAATTTGATTTAGTTTAATAATACTTAACACATAATAGATTTAATATTTTTCTTTTCTTTGATTAATTACCATTAGCATTATGGCTACCGCAAAGGAAAAGAAATTGAAATTATTGTCAGCGCAGTGTGATGCCTTTAATGAACGCATTAAAAATTTGTTTGAATTGTCAAAGGGAATTTGTGACGTGAAAAGTCAGGAAGAATTTTTATCTTTGACAGATACGTTATATTCAACCAGAAATAAGTATGAAGAGACAAATCAGCAAATTAATGTCATTAATTTGGAAATTGATCCAGATTACATTGAAGCTTTCACCCACCTATTCCCACCCCGGTATAGGCGACTTATGGTCGCCCCTTCGGAGTTCTCGCAAGACTCTAATTTTTTTGAAAAAAACGACTCTACATTTAAAATATGGAACGATTCTAGAACTTCAATGTCCCCGCATACGTTGTTAGTGGGCGGTATGCAGGCGCGCCTACAGAAATGCACTGTTATGGTCAGTTCTACAATTCTAAAGCCCATGAGTAACTCACCGCAAAGCGGTAAGCCTCATGGACAGTCAAACAGGGTGTTAGTGACTAGGCTAGGGCTGTAAAAAATACAAAGAAAACAAGAAAACAAAGTAAGTAAAACCGTCATGAGTGGGAAGTTCATGACGGCGACGGACCACACAGCAGTCCTGCAGGCAACACCGTGCTCTGTCCATGTAAAAGAAAAACAAAAAAGTAAAGAAGTATATACAATGAGAAGCTGGTGAAACCAAAATTCAGCCACCGGCAGTCCCCTTAACAGTGAAGGGGGCTGATTGTTAGGCCTCCCGACAACCGGCAGCGTCGTCCGTAAGCCAGCTACCCGGTGGTGCCTAGACGATAAGTAAATGGAAATCCAAAGAAGACCCTAGGGAGAGAAGCGTCGGGTCGCTGGAGCCGGGACGGACAGCTTTCGGATGACGTTTAGCCCTCTCCTCAGCCTCTTCATGTCATGGGGGGTGGCACGGGGCCAAAAGCAGCCCCACCAGAACCATAAGAACGACAAGTCACGTACACAGGGACATGTTCTAGTCCAACCCCTTAAATGGGGAGAAGGACGATACAACACAAGCAACGGAGTTCAGTACTCGCACGTTGTCACAGACTGAAAAGAAAAATATATAAAAAAACACAGAAGTTGAACGAATATATAGAAAAAAAGAAGAAAACCAAAGGCGTGAAAAAAAATAGAACTAAATATTGTACAGTCCACATAAGCGCTTATGTACGCCTATGTAACTGGACCGAAAGTCTAAATTGGAAAAGAATATACAAACAAAGAAATACATATATACAGTAGTAGATGATAATACAAAAGATGTAAAAAGAGAAGTAATCAATGTAAAATATAAAAAGTACAACATAAAATTTAGTTGCATAGATACCACATACCCACATACACCAAGTCTAGTGTTGACGTATTTCTATGTCCACATTAAATTAATAAAAAAACAACAAACAAAACGATTGCGAACTAAGTTTAAAGTTTTAAATTATACTAAATTGAGGAACGCGCATCACACCTGTGTATTCTTATCTCGCAGAGTTGCGTATTTTAGTGTTTTTACTTCAAAAACAAAACTGTCACCAAGTGTCAATCTTTTCGGAAAAAACTCGGCCATTATAAAAAAAATAGAAAAAAAAAAATTAAAAATTAAAAAAAAAAAAAAAAAAAAGAGAACCAACTTATTAGCCATAAGACATAAAAATGTATAAATAAAAACAAGAAAACAAGATAAAATAAAACTGTACATCCTGGGCAAATAATAGAGTAAAAATCATAGAGTAAACCGTGGTAATCAGGAACAAGTACACCTGGTTTCAAAAAAATTCAACTAATCAGCGACTCTAAGCTCAGGCCATCTCTCAACCCAGACCCTTGCAAATTTCTTCAAACACTCGAAATTCTTCTTGTTCGACACCAGGTCAGTATTCCATACTGGTCTGATAGGTACGTCCAAACCATCGAGCAGTTCCTCTCTCGCATCCGTCAAAATCTCGCAATGCCACAGAATGTGCTCGGCTGACTGGTTTGCAGATCCGCATGCGCAGTTGGGGTGCGGTGACAGGGCGAGGGTGTGAAGCCTCCCCCTGAATTCCCCATGCCCGGACAGGAGCTGGGTGATGTGGTGGTCCAGTTGTAGATAAGCCCCTTCCATTCTGACTTTAACTGATGGGAAGAAGGAGAAAGTCCATCTTCCCATATTCGATCTATAGTCCATCTTCCCATATCAGATTACAATCCAAATTTTGAAAATTGGTTGAAATTTGAAGACATGTATTGTAAAATTAAGCGCACGCTATTTTTGATTGAAGAAAAGAAACCGCCATTGGATTTACAAAACAAAAATTGTAAAAAACCAAAACTACCGCCTATTGAATTAGTTTTTTTTTAATGGAGATTTAAACAGCTGGCCAATATTTTATTCTAGTTTTCTAAATGCAGTGCACAATAATGAGTCGCTTTCAAATTCAGAAAAATTATATTATTTGTTGGGGAAGATTAGCAAACAAGTGCAAATAACATTTTCAGGCATTGTGCTAGCACCTGAAAACTACGATATTATATTCGAATCTTTAATAAATAAATACAATGATAAACGCGTAATCTCTTCCGCCTATCTCGACCAAATTTTGGATTTTAAATCGTTTACTGCAGCTAATATCAATAATTTAGAAGCATTTATTGATCATTTTGCGTCTGCGGTGGCTGCCGTAAAAAACGTAAAATTGGATAATCTATGTGATTACATTTTTCTGCACATTGCATTGAAAAAACTAGATTTAGATTCCGTGAAGGATTTTGAAACAAGTTATCGTGAAACCGAATTTCCCTCGTTTGATGACTTAGTAAAATTTGTTCGTGAGCAAATTAAGGTTTTGCAACGAACAGGCGCGACAAGAAAATCGTCCGCATACGTAGAGAAGCCAAAAAGATCGCAACGATCGACGCAAGCATTTGTAAGCGCTGGTAGCGATTCGGAGAAAACCGAAAATCGGCCGTTTAATAAATGTTTACTTTGTAAAAAACCGCACGGACATTTATATAAATGTCAGGAATTTAAAAAATTAAGTATTAAGGAAAGATTCAACTTTGTCAAGGGTAAAGGATTTTGTTTTAGATGCCTTAGTGATAAACATAGAGCTAGAGCTTGCAATTCAAACGAAAGTTGTCATCAATGTAATAACAAATTTCATCATACGATGTTACATTTTGAGGAACAGGGTGAGTCACGCAGAAAGCAGTCAGATTCTTGGAACACCCAAAGAATGGAAAACCAGACCGCTGATCAAACAATTGATCCAAAGGAAGGCAGCTCGAATCCTGAAGTGGCTTTATGTACGTTTTCAACTGTTCGACCTTATAATCGCAACGCACATTGTACCGTTTTGTTGGCTACCGCACAAGTAGGTATTATGGACTCACGAGGTAATGAACATCTTATTAGATGTTTATTAGATAGTGCATCTCAAAGCAATTTTATTACTCGCGATTGCTGCAGAAAATTGGGTTTCTTTGAATATCAACGCCCGTCTTGTTCCACAGTTAAGGGAATTGGAGGTGCTTCAAAACCCATTAGAGGCTCGATAGATACCAACATTTATTCTCGTTTTAATCGGGCAATAAATTATAATGTAACTTCTTTGATAGTGGACAAGATAACAGAACGCTTACCTACCGCCAAAGTGGACATACCTTCATTGTCATACTTGAATAACTTACCCTTGGCAGACGAATCGTTTGGAGAACCAGGAGAAATTGATATGTTGATAGGAGCTCAGCTCTTCCCGCATCTCCTGTTGTCAAAAAGGGTTCAGGACCCTTCGCAAAGGCATAATCTGCACGCTTTAGAAACGGTTTTAGGATACGTTATTTTGGGGGCAGCACCAACCCGAATTGAGGAAAATGCTACCATATCTTGTTGTGCTATGATAGACGAACCAGTGGATATTTGTCTCAAAAGATTTTGGGAATTAGAAGAGATAAATGTACCGTCCATTAAAGGTCCTGAGGATCGTGAATGTGAGGAAATATATAAAAGAACTACGTCACGAGATCCCGTAAGTGGAAGGTATATTGTAGCCTCACCATTTAAGCGAGATGCTTCAGCACTTGGAGATTCGTTTGTAAAAGCAAATAAACGTTTATGCCTCAAACGCAAATTGGAAAACTCTCCTAAATTGAGAGACGCTTACATGAGTAATACTATGAGTGAATATTCGGAGAAAGATAATTTGTCTCCTGCCGCACCAAATAAGGAGGATCAAACGCCATATTGTACAATACTGCACCATGAAATTAAAATGCACGCACGAGAGGGTAAGATCACCACGATATCCCCCTCCCCCGCCATGGGCATATCCGAGGACGCCAAACTGGAAGAGGCCTCCCCTCGGCCGCCACCCATTTCCGACTCGCCGCCGGAAACGCACCAATCTTTGCACTCGCCGCCCGAGAGTGACCACCGCAACAACAGTTACATAATTCATTCCACGCATGATCATCCGCAATCAAAACCTTTGGATCACCCGCTATGGATCCATGGTCCGCCATGGATAAAATTGAGGCCCAAGCAGTGGCCTATTACCGCTTATGACGTCACCATGGTGACGCAACCGCCCGAACTGAAGACTACGTCGTTGGTAGTGACTTCTAGTTTAGAGGAGTATGAAATACTCAACTTGTCAAAACGCTTTTCTTCATGGAATAAATTATTACGTTGTTTGGTTTACGTATTTAGATTTCTTAAAGTGTTACCATATCGAGAACACATAAGTGGATCAGACTTAGAGTTCGCAGAACGAGTATTTCGCGAGATACAATTGGCTTACTTTCCCCGTGAGTTCAGCAATCTTCAACAAGGAAAAACGTGTAAACCCGTATTTCAACGTCTGAGACCGTTTTTGCACGACGGACTTATAAGATTAGGGGGTCGATTAGTTAATTCGGATTTAAATTACGATCAAAAACACCCCATAGTCCTTCCACGAAAGGATCACATATTGAATTTATTGGTTGATCATTATCATGAAATTCATTGCCACTCGGGTCCCGCATTATTAATGTCTATTTTGAGGCAGAAATATTGGATTCTATCGGCCCGTAGTTTAATTAGAAATCGAGTACATAAGTGCAATTCATGTTTTCGGCTACACCCTAAAACAATCGCACCCTTAATGGCCGACCATAAGGATTGTCGTGTCACGCCATCTGTAAAGCCATTTACGCACGTCGGAATAGACTTTGCCGGGCCGTTGAAGGTAACCATGTCACGTGGACGTGGAATTCGTTCTCAAAAGGCATATATTTGCTTATTTGTGTGTTTAACAACGAGAGCGATACACCTTGAACTAGCGTCAAGTCTAAGAACCGAATGTCTCCTGAATGCATTTAAACGATTTCTTTCCCGCCGTGGTCCCGTGTCAAATTTATATTCGGACAATGGGACTAACTTTGTGAGAGCTAAACGAAAGTTGAATGAATTGCACGCATTTTCAACATCTTCACATTTTGGTGAAGAATTCGCAAGTATTTTGGCCAATAATAGAATAAATTGGCATCTAAATGCACCAATGGCACCACATTTTGGTGGAAATTGGGAGTCAAATATCAAAAGTATGAAGACTCATCTTTTTCGCGTAATAGGAGATCAGATTCTGTCTTTCGAGGAGACAACTACAGTGCTCGCACAAGTAGAAAACATTCTAAATACAAGGCCACTATGTAGGACGCTCTCTTCAGACCCATCTGAACTTCTCGCGTTAACCCCCGCTCATTTCTTAACGACTACCCCGCTGAAACACCTGCCAGCCATGACTATCGAGGAGGATAATTTGAACCTTCTATCACGTCATGACTTGCTCAATAAATTGATTCAATCATTTTGGAAACGTTGGAGGTTAGATTACTTGCATACCTTGCAAGTACGTCCCAAATGGAATACTCCCGCTAACCCTGTCAAAGTCGGTTTAGTAGTAATTGTGGGGACCGAAAACGCTCCTCCATTGCATTGGCCGCTAGGAGTAATTGTCGAGGTTTTCCCCGCAAAGGACGAAGTCATTCGCGTTGCTCGCGTTAAGACAGCTTCGGGAACATATATTCGTCCGGTAGTGAGGCTTTGCCCTTTGCCGACTCAATAATAGGTTATTTTTGTTAGAATTAGTAATAGATTAGGAAATTTAGGATAAGTATTTGATTATATTAGTTTGTTTTGCGATAATGCTATCACGGTATGGTTTAGAAAGGGCGATCCTTTCAAGGCGAGGGGGATGGTGGCGCCAATTGATGTTTTAATTATATAAATTGTCTATTGCTCAAAGCGCTTTTCCTTTGGTATATTGATGCCCCAATTATCCATTCCCTTTGCCAAAGACCTAAAAGGTTGTCAGAACTGCATAGTTTTGCTACAAGACAAGCGTTGCAGTGCATATTTGATTTATTGCCGCCATTGTAATTTGACCCGCCGCTGTATAAGCAACGTGCTCGTACAACGTATTTTTGTATTTTGATCCGCCGCTGTAAAGCAACGTGTGTCGCACCTTGTATTTTGTTCCTCGCTACGCGCAAGTGTGATTTATTTTGTTCTGGCCCGCCACGCAAATACTGTTTGTGTTAATTGTGAATAAGACATTGCTTGAGAACCAGCAGCCTAATAAGGAAAGGACGAGGAAATAAAGGTAGGTCTTTGGCATGTTCCCTGAAACCTACCTCTTTCTCAAGGCGTTTTGAGTTTTTTAGTGAATAATTTTGTTGCGTAAACGAACGGATTTAATTGATTCGCACCACCAGTTTATTTAAATGTTGTGTTAGGGAAATATCATTTTCAAGATTTAACTAATTGTTTAATTATGGTCATAAATTTTATTAGGACTCACATTCCATACTAGTTAGATTGTTATTCTTTTGTTTGAAGGGCTTTGCAATTTCAGTAAATAGGTCAAGTTCTTTAGTTTCTACCGAGTTGCTTTGGGAAGACCAGTATGTTAGTTTAGGCATCCAGAGGGTCAATCTAGAGGGTCACTCCAGAGGGTCAATCCAGAAGGTCAATCCAGGAGGAAATACATACCACTCCGGCACTATGGAAAATCTTCTAACTTGTCACGCCTCAACATTCATCAAAAAAAGGAATCATCTGATCTCCATGCTTCACTATCGAGTCTGGAATGCCGTTTCAAAACCGATCATAATCATTGGATATACACATACTGCTCCCCTCTACATTGGAAAATTTTTAAACTTGGCACGCCTCAACATTCATCAAGAAAAGGAATCATCTGATCTCCATGCTTCACTTTCGAGTCTGGAATGCCGTTTCAAAACTGAACATAATCATTGGATACATACATACTGCTCCTCTACAATGGAAAATTTTCAACCATGGCACGCCTCATCATTTAAAGAAAATGGGTCAACTGTTTCCACGCTTCTCCCTGGAATCTGGAGTGCCGTTTCAAGCGGATCACATACATTGGATCTACACTTACCGCTGCGGAGGTTTTTTTTGGTTTTCCTTCTACCAACATCATACCATCTTCACTGCAAGGATATTTCCTGAGGGACGGCAGTCAAGGTTTTGCTTCGAAGGTGTCAGGGGAACCTTGGGACTTATAGCCATAAGTCTTTTAACTCGGGGGGCATTGTAACAGTTTATAACTGATTACATTAATATGTTGACGTTGCATTGCGAAGAGCGGCCGACTTCCAGCTAGATGTGACTCATTGCGCACTAACAACAGAAGCGACATCTGCCGTTGAATTTGAGGAGAGGCCACTCAACGGATTTTTCGGGTCGAAGAGGGTTGACAGTTCCTGAGACCGGGAGATCTCCGGCTGATATCGTGGTGTGGAGTTAGCTATCGCATTACAAATACTGGTTGTTAGCTAACTATAATTAATATTAAACTGGCCATGTTCATCCGACTGGCCTGGCGCCCGACATTACTATTATCTACAGGTTAGTGCCCCCTTTGTTCCACATACATATCACACGTGTAAGGTAGGAAATCGAAATTGCCAACTTCACTTTTCAAGAGATCCTCAAGGGGACCTTGAACCACTTCCCTGAGATTGTATTAAGATAAAATTAAATTATAGAGTCAAGGATATGCTGTAACATTTATCCTCCATGTGCGTAATAAATTTTTATTGATTTGAAAATAGCATGTTTCATTTCAATTCCTGTTGCTATGCTAAATGTTTTCCCCTGAGTTAAGATCGCTCTCATTAGATCCCTAGATGAAAACTTTAGTTACAAGTACTGCTAGACGATGGGCTCGTGAACTGAACGATAAAAATTGCTTGCTAACGAAAAGCGGAGCGGCGCAGGCCGTTGATTGCGGTGACTGCACGCCATATTTAGCGTATTGATGACATCATTCGTGGCGACCCCAGATTACAACAGATGTCGCATCATCTTTCTGAGTAAAGGCAGATTATTCGACAACTGATTATTCAACCAAATTTTGTGCAAAGTGGGGTACCAAGAATGAAACAAGAAAAAACAATAGCCTCACGACACTTGCAGCGCTTAGTTTCTGGAAAAAATTGTGACCGTGGACGAAATATGGGATCATCTGAATCAAATAGGCAGCCAATGGAATGGCGTCGCACAAACTCACCAAGGACAAACAAATTCAAAACTGTGTGATCGGCGGAGACCTGAGTGGCTTATTTTATGATTTCTATCTTTAGTGTTTTTAGTAATTTACCTAAATTGTTATCAGTAAAGAAGGCGGATTTAATGTGGGCAGGCAAGTTTTATTGTACTAAGTGAGGAAAAGTTGGATATATATAACATCCTTTGATTTATTATTTTATTATTAGTTTCAGGTGTACCAAATAAAAATTTATTAGTTGAAATGAGTTTAAATTTCTTATTTAGAATTTTATCAATTAAGTGTGTGGAATAACCATTATTTAGAGTAATTTGTTTAATTTTTTAAGATTTTTATTTTCCGGTGCACCATTGAATATTAAACAGAATGTTTATGTGATGCCGGATGAATAAACATTTTTTTATCTTTTTTAAAGAAAGATAAATATTCCCGGGTTACGAATAACCCAACAATGTTTGAAAATCTCCTATTACCACTACAGAAAGCCAAAAATGTTGTTTGTGTTGTGATGGAGAACTTAGCCAGCCGAGGAATCGAACACGCGACGCCCACTCAGCCACTGACCGGCCGCATGTTATGTATAGTTATTTCTGTGTACGTCGGTTTACGATAAATATTAAATTAGGGTCAGTCAAAAAGTAATGCCTTCTATTTTTTTCTCCTTTTATTGTCAAGAAATAAAAAATGCAATAGGCCACTTGCATGGATTTCATAACGACTTGGAAAAAATCGTGTGGATAGATTTTTTTACTAAGATTACGAACATGTTAGTAAAAATTTTTAGAAACGCATAGTTTTTTATTTTTAAATAAATACATCCATTATTTTTGCTCGTGACGTCAATACATGAAAATGTCCCGTCTCCGATTATGTTCCGTTAATTTCGTAAAATTCCACACTGATTAATTTTTTTTGTATGGCAACACTTTGATTTCCGGCGAATTTTTGAATTTGCGTTTAACGTTCACTATATTTATCGTTTGTTCTATGCGAACTTATCCTTTGATTTGATTTTTCGATAAAGATGGCGGTGTTTTTACAGATGTTACGAAGAGAACCCCGTACAATTTATTGATATTCGTGTGGAAAACGTTCTTTTTTTAAATGATTTTCGGCTATGTAATGATCGGTTTTTCGCACCAATAAAATTATATCCCCTCTTTCCGGTTTATAAAAAATGGTCTGATTTTTCGGATTGAAATTTTCGAAAAATCGTCAGGGTTTCAAAAATACTATAAAAAAAAAACAGAATGTCTTAGAATATTTGCCTAAACCCGAATTTTTTTTTAAAAAATGTGATGCAAGTGGCCTATTGCATGGGTTGAAAACCACACTATTGACAATTAATATGTTATTTTTCAATATAATCTCCGTCCATTTCCATAGCTTTGGTCCATCTTTTAACGAGGGCATGTTTCACAATATTGTAAAAAGGACTGAACGCATGAGGGGAAGTGGAGGGAGGCGGAAGGGGAATGGGACAAATGGGAAAGGACACGCGGGGAGAAATAATTTACTAATTAAGTGGCGTAGCAACGCACGCCGGGAACTCGCTAGTAGTATATTATATAATAACTCTGCACATTTATGACTTCCTGGTATCGAAAAGTACTGCACAGGGCGGACAATCTCTAGAGGCCCACTACACTTCTCCCAACTGATATCTAGGAGTTAGAAACTAAAGTAAGTATGCAGGTTATCTCCTTGGTCGTGAGATCTCCTGGTAGATGTGGCATTTAAAAGTATTGCCAGATTCTGCGGTGCATCAACTAACACGCAGCAGTATGTTGCAATACCGGTGGCTTCCATGGTAGAGTGGTTTATATGTTCGATTCTCAACTACAAATCCAAATGTCACGAGTTGCACATAAAATTGCATTCGATTAATTTGTCTTATTTCACAAATAGACGTGGTAACTTTTGAATCGGGGGTGATTTTGAGCATAGCTGATTGCAATAATCTCGCAGCCAATTAAAAAAAATAGAGTGAGCAATTCACACGCAAAACTAAAGTATACAAGATTGGGGATACTACAGAGCACTTTTTTATAAATGTGTAAGATGATTTTTTTCCATATGTTGTCGTCGAATTCCTGTGCACCTTTTCCTATACATCTGGATCTTCCTATTAGTATTTGTGTTTTCTTCTTCGGAGTCGCTTTCTTTTATGTTTTCTTTGCTTGTTCATTTTGCAGTGGTTTGAAGATTAAATATTGATTTTAAAAATTTTTTTTTTTTTTTCATAGAATTCTATCCTTGGTCCGCTGAATGTCTGGTCACTAAGGTTCGTCAGGCGCTTTATACCACTAGACTAAAGGAGACTTGCGTGGGACTGTAGATTTATCGTATTATGGTAACCAAGTACCCGTGATATAAATAAATATTTCATTGCTATTTCATTCTTCGCAGGCTAAATCCTATAGATCTATGTGTTTGTCTCTTTTTTGTATCGCTTGCTTCTGTTTCATCGAGTTTCAAATCACAACGATGCTCTAAGAAGTTTTCACTTCCATATACTCTTTATTTTTATTGATATATTTAAGGGTAACGTGGAATCAAAGATGCTCCGAAAATATGTGTAAAATTATGTGGTTTCTAGTTATATTCAAACATATTGTGGGTTGAATCGAGAATTTAGATATTTTCAGGCAGTGAAAAATGTTAATACCTTGTGTAAATACATGAACTATTATACTAGCTTCGTTCCATTTATATTGTACATAAATTTTCATTGTCTACTGACATAATATATAACTTCTTGAATATTCGATCCAGCATTTTTGATTTTTTTTGGTTTTGGCTGACTATTGAAATAAGTTTATTAAAAATCATTATAGCAACTACACTCCATTTTGAAAGGTGACTTTGACAACCATGATTATATTACTTCATTAACCAATTAAGTTTTTAATTATTTTTTTAATCACTTAATGAGTAAAACTTCAAATTGTAATATTAATGAAGAAATGCTTGAAATAATAAAAATTAATTACAAAGAATGAAGGAATGCTTGTTCCAAAATATAATAATAACTACGGACGGCGAACCCTGGAATTTAACGTGCCAAAAATATTAAACATGTTACCAATTAATATAAAAAATTGCGACTCTACAAATAGATTAAGATATATGCTGAAACAATGGTTACTAAATAGAGATTGTTTATATTAATTAATGTTAATGTTAATTGTGACAATTTGTATAGTTATTTATTTAAACCGCAATAAAGCAGTTTGTCAACAGGATGTTAATGTTCAATTACAATTTATTGTTGACAAACTGCTTTATTGCGGTTTAACGGGATTGTATCTTGAAAACAATAAATAAATAAAATAATCTTGACAATATTAGTAATTCTCAATCGAAAATTAAAAACAGAAAAATCATAAGAAGAAATGGTCCCATCTAGGAATTGAACCCAGGACCTTAGCCTTGCCGGAGCTCTGCTCTACCACTGAGCTAATGGAACCCTATCCCCTTCGGCCATATTTTTGATCATACTTCGAGTGAGAACTACCAACAATATCTTTATTTTCTTAAGGCATTTTTTATATGCAGAGATGCGACCGTATCTTTTTCCATTTTTCTGTTTCATATTTTTGTTTCAGAGTCGATAATTTTGTCTTCAATGATTAAACATATGTTTTTTATGTATTTAGAAAGTTTGAACATGTGTAGTATATATGACTCCAAATTTTCCAACACAAATATTTTTACAAAAAACGTAATTAGTTTCGCTGTTGAATATTAATCAAAGGTACCTCATTTTATGGTTCAGAATAGTTGTGACTAGTTTCCAAGTGGTATATCTACTATCTACTACACTATATAAAGAGGTAAGATTTGTTTTGTTAGTTTGTTTGTTTGTTTGCATTGTATAGGCTCCGAAACTACTGAACCGATTTGAAAAATTCTTTCGCTGTTGGGAAGCTACACTATCCCTGGGTAACACAGGCTACATTATATTTTAAAAAAAATAGGCATCCTTACTAAAACTTCAATAATGCAACCCAAAGTGTAAAAAAATTCTTTACATCGCGTGCGCTGTGAAAACTATTGATGATAAAATAAAATAATATACTACGACTTTGTAGAACACATCATTATTTACAAAAAAGGTCGTAACAGCATATGTCTAACTATTATGGTTATGCCAAAATAAGTATTCTTTTATTTTAAAATTTTAATTAAAATGTCGCCGCTTGAAAAGGCTCTTTATTTGTATCTTGGTTTAATCCTTATCAAAATAAAATTACTTCATATTCAAGACAGTTTTAATAACTTTATTTAACTTTTTGAATTTTTCAATTCGGATATTTAATTAGAATGATATCACGAGTTTAAAAATGTTTGTATTAGAAAAATGTTTCGGCTACGGGCCGGGCGGGAGAAGAGTCAAGAAATGAAGTGCCAGGGGGGTTGGCGGGACGGGGGAGCGGGAGAGCGGTGGCGGGGAAGGCGGAAGTGGAACGCTGGAGCGGAACGCACGGGAAAGGATATGCAAGGAGTAACATTTTATTTATTTGAATATGGCATTGCAACGCATTCCGGGAAACAGCTATATATTTTAAAAGAAAGTCAAAAAAACGTGCGGACCGTAAAAACTCAGAAACGAGTCCCGGTACGATCAAGGGAGTTATATGGTGAGGTAAATCTCTATCCCCCCTAGGGAATAAGGGTAACCGTTTTTACCTAAAGGGCGTGCTTTTAAAGATATAAGGGGTGGAAGTTTCGCCCTCTTGAAATTTCGAGAACAATCTTCCGGAAAGTTCTAGAAGGTTCCATAGAGCTCTAGAAAATTCTGGTAGGAGTGGCAGGGTATGTCGTGGAATTTTCGGGAATAGGGAATCGGGAACATCAATGTGGAACATTCCAGAACACTCTCGAATGTTATCCTGAGCGAAGCCGGGTAACCCAGCTAGTAATATTATATAGATAGTTACTCTCAGCATCACCCTGATAAAATATCACAGCATTGAAAAAATGTTGAAATGGCGGTTTAGGGTGTTTGTTTACCGGTTCCGATAGTTAGAATACAAGATATTGAAATACAAGAGATGTGCTATGATGGCCGCCCGACCGTCGGCGGACTACCGTCAAATGGGCGTAGTTTGAATGCGAAAATAATTCGTTCATTTGGTTGATTTTTTAAAGGGATGCAGTAGTATTGGTAAACAATATAGTTTGAATCCAGAAAGAATTCGTTAATTTAGTTGATTTTTTGAAGGTGTGTGAATCCGTTAAGAATTCGTTCAATTAAATGATTTTTTGAAGGTGTGCAATAGCATTGGTTAACTAAATTGAATTCGTTCAAGGGGTTTTGAAGGGGTGCAGTAGTATTGGTTTACAATATAGTTTGAATCCGGAAAGAATTGGTTCACATAGTTGATATTTTTTAAGGTGTGCAGTAGTATTGATTAACAATATTGTAACAGACGTGTCGTCGTCTTTACAAGACTGTAAAAAAAGGGGGCACCGGTTTCTCGTGCACGCCTTTCCTTCTTGTGTGCCGATGATAATATAGTAGGTATTTAATGCTGGCCTCTCTACATCCAGTGGGTGGTGGCCCTGGATGCGCCTAGTTTCTGCCTGAGCATGGTGCCTTGGGAGTACCCAGAGTTAGGGCCGACTATGGCGGCAGGCACCAGGTACTCTTCCAGGCAGAACTTCAGCAGGAGGCAGCAGGTCGTAGAACTTCCAAAGTAACAAGTAATAAAACAAGTTTTGATGATTCGAAGTGAACTGATTTATTGGAGAAATTTCACTCTATTTATTGGGGTACATGAACCCGATAGCGTATGGGCTGTCTTTTTCGTAAAAAGTGGAGGGGGTTTAGAACTCATACAGAATGGTATAAATATGGCGGCCAAGATGTTGGCCCTCATTTTGCCGACTTCGCCCTTGAAGGCGGTCGCTTAAAATTACAATCTTAAAATAATTATACTGGGTTTATTATATAATATATACATATGTGTTAATTATTTGGTAGCAATCTTTACATAATATAAAATGAAGTCGCTCAAAATGTGTGTGCGCTTAGAACTTTTTAACGATGCAACGGATTTTCATGCGGTTTTCACCAATAGATAGGGTCATTCAAGAGAAAGGTTTGTATGTTTAATACATAAATTTTATAGTAGAAAAAAGCCGAGAAATTCAAAGAAAATATCTTCTTTACATACAATGAAGTCGCTCAAAATGTATGTACGCTTAGATCTTTTAAACTATGAAACGGATTTTCATGCGGTTTTCACCAACAGATAAGGGGTAAAACTATCTTTTGCAATGACCATTATTAAGTCACAGGATCAAACATTCAACGTTGCTGTCTTATATTTGAGTGTTAAGTGTTTCTCACACGGCCAGTTATATGTCGCGCTTTCAAGAGTAACATCTAAAGAAAATATGTTTGTACTATCTCATAAAAAAACAGCTGTAAATATTGTATATAAAGATATCCTGTAGTATAGACTAATCATAATCATAGTATTATTAAGATGGTATTCAACCCTAAGAAAAAATCCATTACAGGCGGGGCCACAGGCGTGGCCTACGGCCGGGCGTTACCGGCTAAATACTCACGGCACGGGTGATTGACAAACAGCGTTGTTGGCTGCGTTTAAATATCGCACAGTGCGACAGTTCTCAATTTAACCTGGACAAATTTTAGTAAATTTCTGCAACATTATTGTTAGCAGTAATTATGTAATAAATAATTTACATGGTGCTAGGAAACTAGCCGTACCTACAACAACAATAAGAGATCTCAAGTAATCCCAAATCACATTTCCTTCCTTAAGTTATTTATATTTTATTTATAAAGTTATTCATATACGATAAATATATAGTAATATATTTTTAAAACTGGTAATACATATATTATATCTTGTGGAATTTCATAGTAATGAGATTTAAAATAAAACAAATTTTAAGTTCGTTTAACTTTTATTTTATAGACTGGACCCGGGACCGGTAACGGTCATCTTCAAACTGGTACAGGAAAATAATTTTTAAGAGATTCTTGCGTGTGCAGTGGCAAACAATTAGGAATATAAAACAGATATGTATAATAATTATCAGAAAAAATTTTCCACCAATGAACTTCTTATAAAACTTATAACAATTAAAACTTTTTTATCTGCCATAGTTTACCCAATAATAATGGGATTGTTGCAAAGAAAATAATTATTTTCGAAAATTAGTTTTGAGGTTGAATTTTATTTTGCGGCGGGAATTTGAAAAAAATTACAAAGTATATGACAAATTAAAAAAAGCTTTAAAACGATGTATTCACATTGCTTACCTAAATCCTTCATGCCAAATAAGTGATGGTATATAGACATTTATATAAGTTGTAAGTCATATGTTGTAACCAAGATAATATAATTAAAAGTGAATACACGTTATAATATTGTATAATAGTATGTATTTATAATAAATAAAAAAATTACGGAAAAAAAATAAAATATAATAGGTATGTAAATTTATAAGATTATTTCTATAAATTTTGTTTGCACATTCTGCCTAAAAACAGTTAAAATCCATGATTAATTTAATCACGCCGAGATCAGATTGCACCGGAATGATAAGTTTTGCTTGCGAACCTTCTGCTTCTGCGTCGTTTTGAAGGATTAAATGCTCTGCGTTCACCTGTAGCATTTCACAGTCATTTTGTTGGCTTTGTGTTGGTTTCGTAATGGAAGTGCGTGTCTTGGTACTTTTCTTACTTTTTCGAAGTCGGCTCGATTGCATAGCTTCAACTATATATTCAGGTTCTTTGATTGGCATACTTCTCATCAGACGGGAATCAAGGAGTTCAGGTAGTAGACACTCCATATAAAATCGTATCAGTGCTAAGATCGAAAGTTGGTGAATTCCAGGCGGTCATTTCTGGAACAATCTCTTGATTATCCTGAAAGAAGATACTTTCTTGTTAGCTTTGTAAGTAAGTAAATACGGTAATTATAGTAAATGTATTGATAATATGTTGGAAAAACCGAACATCAAACTCCATTAAAAAATTCGGCTGCCTTCTTGAATTTCTGACGAAACTAACAAAGAGCCACCTGCAAGGTAAACTCGCGGTAGTTGATTCCTAGTATTGGGTTAGTCTTATTTTCATTGTGTTAACAAATTAACATTATGTATAATTAAATGAAGACAATATTAGCGAAACTCAATCGAAAATCTGGAGACAGAAAAATCAGAAAAAGATATTGGTTCCACTGGGACAGCCAATAATATGTGCGTTAAGAAAATGAAGATAATGTTGGTAGTTCTTAGTCGAAGTATCAAACAGTTAAAAGTGACCGAATTGGAATTGGGTTCCATAGCTCAGTTGTAGAGCTCTTGTCATGTCAACAAAAGGGTCCTGGGTTCGTGTCTCAGTGGAACCAATATCTTTTTCTGATTTTTCTGTCTCCAGATTTTCGATTGAGTTTCACTAGCATTGTCTTCATTTAATTAAATATTATAATTTGAGATTTTACTCATAAAGTTAAAAATAAAAATTAACATAAAGTGTTCTTACTTCAAGGTTTGGGTTGAAAACGGCATTCAAGCCAGTGCCGCAAGAACTAGAGCCAGCAAATAGAGAACAGGAGCGAATAATTTCAGGTTCATTATTCTCTGGTATATGCTGAAAAATAATATCGGTTTTTTGTGTTTTTTTTTATGACGCTCATTTAATCTCATAAATGTAATATTATTTAATCTTTAAAACATGCGGAAAAATTACCAAGTTGAGTGAAGATATAGAGTTTAACAAAAATGGCGTATTTTCTTTATTAGATGCGATATTGTCTTGATGATGCCCCACGGAATTTTGCCTGTAATCAAAAACACACATATACATAATAATAATTGGACAATTTGTAGAGCGCTGTTTTTGTGAAAAAATCACCTCAAGGGCGATTATATAAATATATATAAATACAGGCTATGGCTGGCAGGCCCATGCTTACAGATGTAACAGGACGTGCCCGACAGACTTTCACCCGACAGACTTTACTTTGTATTTACTTGCCACGGCAGAATAATAATAAAATCATTTATGTAGGTGCCGCTCTAACTTGCAGATTACCTGCTATGTCTATTCTATAGTGTGCGGTCTACCTGCCTATGTTTGAAGATATGGGTCTAGACAAACAGGATTATATTTTATTACCAAAACGTAATAGTCATTTGAATAAATACCTCTCTCACAAAAATAAAGTTGGTTGTTTTCAGTTGGAAAAATGTAATAATAAGTAATTGTCGAATGAAACACTAGTAAATATTGAATTATTTGGCAGGTATTAGATAAGCCGCCATAGCTCAGTGGTCAGAGCTGCTGACCGGCAATCAGATGGTCATGGGTTCAATTCCCATTGGCGGCCAGTATCTTTTCTCGGAAGATTTTTTCAATGTAGATGAGTGTTTCAGGCTGATAATTATTGATTATAATATTTGTTAATAACTATTACGGTAAACTGCTCTAAGTTAAAGGTAGACCGAACACTAAAGCGGCACCATTTATTTGACATATTTTTAGATAATTACCTACACATCTTACATTTTTTAATACTTAATTCTATTGACAAAGGGGAATTACTCAGCTACATTTTCCAGATTTCTCCTGAAATACAGGTGGCTTTTAGCAATGCCTCTAATATAATAGGTTTTATATGATAATTAAAATGAAAAAAAAAATTAAAGCGTATAAAATTAAAATTCAAAATAAATAATATAATATTTATTACTAACCTTCTCAATTCCAACAGTAGTTTTCCTCGTTGTCGTAATCTTCTTTTGGATATTCCTTTTATCCTGTTATTTCCCATATTTTACTGAAATATACGTTTATATTAGCTATGAGATTTATCTTGACTTGTGAATTTGAAAATCATTTTAACTAAGTGGATACAGTAACTTAGGGAGGTAATTATGCAACTCTATCTACAATAAATAATCTCAAGATCTACTTGATTGTACAATTTAAAAATACGAAGAACTGTTTCAAAATTCGAATGAATGTAACAAATCTTTGCATGGAAACAAAATGTCTACGTAGACTTTTTTTGTAAGTAAAAATTTTTTGGATTTTAAAAATTTTTACAAACGGTCACCTTGTATATTATCAATCTTATACTACCACAGAACCGTGAAAAATCACGGAATAGGCTGAATTCCTGATAAATCAGTTCTTATTTAGAAATTTAAAGAAAAATGGCTTTCTATTAAATTTTTTATATAATAGGTAATTATAATCATTTCCTTTTTCGAAAACGACACCTTAATTGAAAAAAAATTTGAGTTCATTGAACCAGATTTCAAGAATGATGCACAAACTATCGAAATCTTGAGTATGCTTATAAAAAAATTAAATATCCCATCTTTAATATCATATCAAATAAAATGTATTAACTTACGCTGGGGTTTGAAAACGCGACCTCTGGATTCGTAGTTATTAATCGCTCGTCCACAGAGGTCAGGTAAACTTCCAAATTAAAATCCAAAATGGCGACCTTAAAGTTGTATTCCTCCAAACCGCGAAAAATGACACTTCTCGGAGTATGATTTCGTAAATATACGACTGAACTGAACTGAAAATGTAAAAAAAAATAAACTGATGAAAATATTCCACTTCCAAAAAATGCTGTGGTCTATAGCTACATAAAATTATTAATAATTTGTAAAACAATATGTATACATACATTATTTATGATTACCTAATTCTATCTTCGTTATTAGTTTTTGGGGTTTTATGCCGTGTTGCGCTACCTCTTTCTTTAGCCGACGTTTCGGACAGCGTTGCAGTGTCCATCATCGGGGCAGATACGGCCGATCCGACAGATGCCGGATGCCTTGATGATGGACACTGCAACGCTGTCCGAAACGTCGGCTAAAGAAGGAGGTAGCGCAACACGGCATAACACCCCAAAAACTAGTAACGAAAATGCTTTTGGCCGTGAAAATCTAAAAACGTGTCTACCTAATTCTACATTATGTTTGAGTAACAAAGTTCTACTACTATAATTATTTTTACTAGCGACACTATATTGCAAAGAAACTTATGATTTGAAAAAATAGGTCTAGGTACAAAATAAACTTTAAAACAATTGTAAAAAAAACATTATTGTCCATACGTTTTTAGATTTTCACGGCCAAAAACATTTTTGTTGTTTATTTTTGGGGTGTTATACCACGTTGCGCTACCCCTTCTTTAGCCGACGTTTCGGATAGCGTTGCAGTGTCCACCATCAGGGCAGATCGGATCTTCTGGATCTGCCCTGATGGTGGAAACTGCAACGCTGTCCCAAACGTTGGCTAAAGAAGGAGGTAGAGCAACACGGCATAACACCCCAAAAACAAAAATTATTGTCCATATTTTTCTGAAACTTCACCACTGTGTGTATTTTAAATTCAAATAAGTACTAAAAAAATAATATTATTTTAAATTGTGAAAACACATAAGAAATATTTTACTTACTTGTAGAAGGAGTAAAATTTAAATTAAACGAAATATTTCACTAATAGATTTTAAAAGTATTCGATTGATTAAATAAAAAAAATACGTAAAAAAATCACTGTAGAGACCGGCCGGAGACAATACGTCCTTGCTTGCCGAAACCCTTTCGGCAACTGAATAACAATGGCTTAAGTGCTTCTCTTCCTGCATAGAAACATAATGGGGGGCAACGGCATTTTGATGTAACTACGGTTGGGTGTCTCTTGTCAGGCACGAAATTTGATTTTTCCAAGTGGTGGATTTTAATTAATTCTGATGAACATATGAATAAAATCTAAGATGTATTCAGATTAAACACCAGGGAATACATGAATTCATCGCATAGAAAAATAAAATTGATCATAACGCAAAAGTTGTAGTTGTACAACGTATTACAATTTTTTAAAGGCGTTGTACGTTAAAAAAACTGATGATGACATACTGTTTTTATTAATCTAAAATATAAATAACTCGCTTCCCTTGTGCGACATCATTTTTGTTTTTTTAATTTAATTACAATTTCGCCAAAATAAATTAAAATGTGAGCCTCGGGCAAAACCTCGATGACCGAGGTTGTGTCTCGCCTTAAATCACTCCACACTGCCCCACTTTAGTATCTACATTGCAGCCGTGCGAAGTTAATTAGTGGTAATATGAAGTTAAGGTTTACAACTAGAATTTTAGTTTGAGCGACTTATCTTGTTTTTAATGTTGGCTAAAGAAGCACGTAGCGCGACACGTCATAATATCCCAAAATAAATCATGATATTTGAAATTAAGAATTTGACCTGAAATGACATCAGTAATATTTCATTTATATTGATCAAAAATAAAATTTAACAGTTTCCTCAACACTCGGTAAAATCAGATCTGAAATTTCACTCTGCATTTTTATGAGATCCTGGTATGGAATATCGCACCGAGCGGCCCATCCTCATTCACTCCCGACTGACGTCAGTTTGATGGGAAATATAAACTAGCTTACCTCTTCAATTGGAAGCTCTCCTGGTATTACCACAGTTCAGAATAGTGCAATTTCCCACGGTGCATCTACATCAGAACATGCAAAATGCACTGAGCAGATATTCTCTGTGATAAGCTTTAGCTTCTCCTAAATATTTTTTTCTTAGTTTTTCTTTATGTTTTAATTTAGCTTCACTTAAAAAAAAAATTCTTACTTCTAATAAAAAAAAAATTATCAACGAAAACATGTTTTTAGGCTTTCTGTTTTATTTTAACACTCTTTCTTTTTTATGTATCTTTGTAAAGCTGTTTGTTTTCCATGTAAGATTTTTTTTACGGTGCTTCAGATTTTATGTCCTGGTTAAATCTTTCCTAAATGAAAAACTAAACCCTTCCACATACTTTTCCACAAATGATTATCTAGTAAATTCACGCAATATAAGTGCACTATATAAGAATAATAAATACAAAACAATACAAGAACAATACGTCAATCCACCAGAAACATAATGGGAAAATATTTCACCGACTCCATATATTTTCATATCAGAGGGTTCGGCTCTGATGAAATCCTAACTGGTCCGATAAATCCTACTGATCCCTCAATATAAATATTTTTAAAATCTTTCTACATGTATTCAAAATGACTGACTTTTGCATTTTTATATATAAATTCTTCGACAAATCTAATACGCCTAAATTTAGAATAAGAGAGCCAGTAGCCGAAATAACAAACGTAATATTTTTATATTCTGAGAATGCAAAATTCTTTTAATGTCATATCCTAAATCTGTATATTTTATAATTTTTTCAGAAACAGTTTTCTGAATATTACAAGAATTTGGAATAGCGACATCAATGATATAAGTTATTTTTTTAATTTTGTCATGTAAAACTCTATCGGGTCTATTATGGCTAATTGTTCTGTCTATTAGAATAATTACAAGATATAATAATAATAATTATTATAATTTTATAGCAATTTCCGTGGTTATCAAACGTACCTACTAACTTCGTTTTGTGTGAATACCGTACAAGCGTCTTTATTCTCGTTTGGAGCCAGTAAGACTATGGCATCTTCAACTGGAGTATGTTGTGAGGCTAAAGGAAGTGAGAATGAGAAGCAGGTGGGGATGAGGGAGATGGATAAGTACCTGGCCAATCATACCTGGTTACCAAACACTGCTTAATTCATTGCTAGCTAAATCCGTTTTAATTCTGAATTGTGGTCCTCATTCGGGGTATGTCGTGAGGCTGAAAGTTGTGGGGAGTAGATATTGGGCAAGAGGGAGGTAATTAAGTACCTGGATATTGAGATCTCTTCGCCAAACACGGCTAAAGCCATTTCAAGCAATATTTTAAATCACCAGGACTATATCTATATAGTCCTGGTGTATCTTCCACTCTGGAACCTGCCTCAAATGTACTATATCGATGACGAAAATTTGAAATGCCGTAAGGACAAAATGTTAATTATTGTTCAGGATAGTGTAAAAGCTTTTGGTAGACCTATAGTAATTTTTTACCCTTCAAAAATGAGGAGGTTTTCAATTCGACGGTATTTTTTTATTTTTTATCTTTGTTACCTCAGGACTTTCGATTGGGTGAACCGATATTGATGATTATTTTTTTATTAGAAAGCTAGTGCTTCCCGTGTGGTCTCATTTTAATTTGGTCTAGTTTTGACAATGGGATCCATGAGAAAACCATGTATGTCTTAAATTTGCAAAAAGTATGTGCGCGACAAATGACGAATAACTCAATATTACGCCAACAGATTTCGATGATTCTTTTTTTGAAGTAAAACTTCTTTATGAACGCTCGTCACTAAAAATAAAAAAAAATAAACAAAAATTTTAACAAAACAAAAAACGACTTCAAAACATGCACTTAAAAGTAAAAAAAAATAATGTCAGTGTGAGATGAGATGTGGAGATCTTGGCTGACACTGACTCCAAAAATAACAATCATACGAAATAATTTTTTTTACTTTTAGTGCATTTTTTTAAGTCGTTTTTTTTTAATTTTTGTTTATTTATTTTAAAGCTGATGCTTTCCATGTGGTCTCATTTTAATTTGGTCAAATTCTGACAACGGTATCCATGAGAAAACCATATAAGTCTTTATTTTGCATTAAGTATGTGCGCGACAAATGGACGAATAACTCAATAGCCAACCGATTTTGATGATTCTTTTTTGAAGTAAAACTTCTTTACGTACGCTCGATACTTGAGGGGTAAGCTGGTGAATGCGTAACGAAAAGTGGTGATTGTCACGAAAAATGTCTTGCGAACGGTATTGATGCGAATTGTAATCGATGCGAACGGTGATCGATTACTAGGCGGGTCGGGCATTTACGCCCGCTTGTTATTCGTGTTATTGTTAATGGACTATTTGTCCGTAAATAAATAAATAAATTATATACAGCGGAAGCCCGGCATGCGTTGCAAGGCCACTGTAACCTCGGGGTCAACTAAACTGTAATGGTTCCATCCCAATTCCCGGGAAACTACATTATAATGCAAGCGCCTGCACTATATAACATTATATACTATATCCGGGTACCCGGCATGCGTTGAATGCCACTTTAACCTCGGGGTCAATTAAACTGTAAAGGTACCATCGCAAGTCCCGGGAAACTACATTATAATGCAAGCGCCTGCACTATATAACATTATATACAGCGGGTACCCGGCATAAGTTAGTGAAGTTTTACTTCAGTCGTGTGGTTTAAAGCACACTCTTTTTATTTATTGGAAAGGATGTACTTCAAGAGTAGTTTGATGAGAGTTTGGTTAGGTTCTGATTATGGGATCCATGACAAAGTAACGGAACTTTTCAATTCTTAGGACTCGGCCGAATCTTTTATAGGCTATTCGGATCTGTGAGTCACCTACTGTAACGCTGTTATGGTCAAGTAATGTCTGTCTCATATGAGCAGCACGTTTAGTAGGTCTACCCATATTCAGACAAATTAGTTAGTGTACTTCAGATTCACTAAAAATCAAAAAATAAACAAAAATTAATGGGTAGAAAAAGTAAGTTGATTATTAAGTTGTAGAAGAATAATAAATTATTTTTTTACTTTTTAGTGCATTTTTAAGTCCTTTTTTGTTTTGGTAATTTTTTTCATTTATTTTATGTACATTCATTTTAACTTTGACCCCCGTGGATTTATAGTCAATGATTTGAACCGCACGACCACGGAGACTCTCATATTAATTTTATATTTAAATTAGCCATGTTACAATATGCCTTTAAAGAGATTGTAAAGTGCAAAAAGAAAGAACCTTCGTGTTAAAAATGATGTAAAAATGCATAATCTTGAATGTTACATCATTAATACACATTAAAAATATTGAACATAAAAACTGATCCGGCAAAACGTATTTTGAATTTATTTGATAAAATTTCCTAGAAAATCTACGAAAAACCTCCGTCTTACAAAAACTGAAAAATTACATACCAAGCATTCCGAAAACCGAAAACCTTACTACTTCTACGATTAATGCTGATCGTTCCAGAAAAATAAAGTTTTTACTGCGTTTTTTTTTCATCAAATAAATAATACCCAAATTAGCTGTGTTATTTTAAAATTTTTAACAGATTGCTTGAAGAATTTGGATGAGTAGTTATTTACAACATGATATTTTTAATAGAAAATTATTTCAATTGCGATTTTTAGAAATGGAACTGATTTGTGCAGAATGTCATCATTACGAGAGCTCCACTGTTAAAAGAACCACTTGTAGGTATATTATATTTCAGTATAGATACAATTTAATTTTTAAGATCAACATTTTTTTTACATAAATCAAATAATATAATAAATTACTGTTATAATCTAGCAACCATGATTTAGACTTCCACAATATCTACAACAAAAAGATTTATTAAAGTAAATGCGTGAAGCCTTTCGGTGATATGAACTCAAGTGCAGATGGTTAGTTTTTTTTCAAAATGTCGTGATGATAATATTTGGGATTATGGCTTGAATCTATTTTGGCGTGAATATTGATCTAAACCTATGAGATTAAAGCATAGAAATCGATATCAACGCGCGGGAATGAAAACAAATAAAAGTCAAAATATTTTTTTCTTCCTTTAATTTTTCTAAAGATATTATTAATTTATTGAAATAACTTTTCTTACATCATATATTAAATGAAAAAACACACTTTGTAAAACACCACTTTATTTGAATTCATAATTATTTGACAGCCAATCAGGTTTCGCTTAGCTCAAGCTTCATCAGGGCTATTATATTAACTGTTAATACAATAGCCCTGATGAAGCTTGAGCTAAGCGAAACCTGGTTGGCTGTCAAATAATTATGAATTCAAATAAAGTGGTGTTTTACAAAGTGTGTTTTTTCATTTAATATATAATGTCACACCACAAAGTATTTGCTTCCTTCGATAAAAGTTCTTACATCACTTTATTTTATACACAATCTACATGTTTCGTGAACAATGTTCACATCGTCACGAGTAAATGTACACATAAGTTACAAATTAAATACAGATCACCTAGGGGAAGGGATAAAAGTGGTGTAAACTTCCCTTACTCCTACCCATCCTTTCTTCCCTTCCTTCTACCCTTTGTATCTTCAGTGTATATTTACTCCTGAGGATGTGAACATTGTTCACGAAACGTCTTTTTATAAAATTAATATAAATATTTATGAAAATTGATAGAGCACTCAAAATTTAATTTTCCTTTTAAATTTAAGACTCCAGATACTACTATCTACAGCCTGTATGTCGGACGAATATCTACAGCTCAAACTGCTGACTAATATCTATGAGAACCGAAGTGAGGACGAATATCAACAGCTCAAACTGTTGACTAATATCTATGGAACAGGTGATGTCGACGAATATCTACAGCACTGGCAGAGATTGGATTTGCAATTATTTATAGCATATTGGCATAACGTAATATTGCGTTATATATAACCTTACCTAACCTTACTTCACCTAACTTAACCTAACCAAACCTTACCTAACCTAACCTAACCTTACCTAACCTAACCTAACTTAACATAAATTAAGTTTTAAAACTGCATACGCAATATTACGTTTGCCAATATGCTATATATAATTGCAAATCCAACATCTGCCAGTGCTGTAGATATTTGTCGATATCACCTGTTCCATAGATATTAGTCAGCAATTTGAGCTGTAGATATTCGTTCTCACTTTGGCTCTCATAGATATTAGTCCAATTTGTTCATATTTTGGAATTCCTGTAGATATTAGTAGACGCCTCCCTTATTTAACACTAGCTGGGTTACCCGGCTTCGCTGAGGACAACATTCGAGAGTGTTCAGGAGAATATTCCACAATGATGTTCCTGATTCCCTATTCCCGAACAATCCACGACACATTCCGCCACTCCTTTCAGAACTTATGGAACCTTCTTTACCTTCTAGACAAACACAAACATATATGGGATTTAGCAGCGAGAGAATGAGTTAGAAGTTAGACTAAATGGTCTTTTCTTTGTGCTGTAACGCAATTTTCGAAGATTTTTGACCCCCCCTCCCCCCCCCCTGTAACGCGCCGTAACGTTTTCCTGTGCACACCCCCCCCCCCTAAACGTTACGTAACGCCCAAGGGACAATTTTTACCTGAAAGTCATAATTAAGTTGCGCAAAGTACTGGAAAGTCGCTTAAATTCCTTTTTTCTTGTTTTAATCGCCTTTGCGGTAATAAATACTGACTCGCGATACATGCGTATATTGTATATTTGATTTATTTATCTCCACAATTTAACACTGTCTTTCCTCATGTTCCGAATTCAGTTATACAAGTTCTCAAAAGGAAGATTTAAAAATTCACAGTATGATTCACAGAAGAGAAAAACCTTTTTCATGTCCTGACTGCAACTATTCGTGTTCTCAAAAAGCATAGCTAAGTCACTTGCTGACTCGAGGTGGAGAAAAATCTTTTTAAAGTTCCGACTGCAACTATTCATGTACTACGAAGTAAACCAAAATCTAAAAATCACATGTTTAACCACACTGGACAAAAACCTTTTTCATGTCACGACTGCAATTATTCACGTTGTACAAAGGAACTTCTTATAAATCATTGCTGACTCACAGTGACATAAAACCTTTTACATGTTTCTACTGCGAGTATTCACGTTCTTCAAAGAGGCACCAAGAAAATCATATGTTTGTCCACAGCGGACAAAACCATTTTCATGTCCCGAATGCAGTTATTCAAGTTCTCGACAGGGAAATTTAAAAATCCACAGCGCGATTCATAGTGGAGAAAAAACCTTTTTCGTATTCTGAGTGTAACTATGCATATACGAAGAAAAATCTAAAAAATCGCATGTTTTCCCATAATGGATAAAAACCTGTTTCGTTCCCCGGCTGCAAACATACATGTTCTACAAAATAACAAATAAAACGTCACTCTATACCCAGAGGGTAGAAAAATCTTTTTTCGTGTCCCGATAGCCACTATTTATGGTATCGCAAGGGACATCTAAAAAAATCACGTCTTAACCCACACTGGACAAAAACCTTTTTTGTGTCCCGACTGCAACTAATCATGTCTCAAAAGGGTCGTCCAAGAACGCACTCGCGTATTCACAGTGGAGAGTAACCTGTTTCGTGTACTGACTGCAACTATTCATGTACTATAAAGGGATATCTAAAAATCATATATTTACCCACAGTGGAGAAAAAATTTTATCAGAAAATTTTTATTCCATCAAAATTTAACACTGAAGAAGTTCAAAATAGTGGTGCTAAGTTTTGTTATTAACGACATAATTTTGGAGGTGTAGAAAAGTGCTTTTTTGATGAATGTATCCATCTATAATCTTATTTAACAACGATAGCTTGAGATGGAGAACCGCCCCGAAAAACCAAAGTGATTTTACATTTTAGGTTCTAAGAAATAAAGATCTTAAAACAATTTACCCAAACATTGACATAGCCTTAAGAATGTGCATTAAGTTTCTAATTCCCTGTTTTTTATTTAAATAATAAAAAAACATGTTTTGAACACCCCCTGAACGCGCAGTAACGTTTTACTAGACCCCCCCTCCCCCCAAGTGCGTTATATAATACTTGAACGGCCCTTTCTTTTTCTTTTCTTCTTTAGTTTTCTGAAGGTTTCACTTCTACCGAGTTTGAGCTGAACTCTCTGATTTTTTTAGTGTCGTTCATTTAATTAAAATAATCCCTATCTACAAAAAGGGAGACAAACGCGATATCCGGAATTATTGACCAGTTGCCGTTCTATGTTCCATCATGAAAATATTCGAGAAAATTCTACATAAATTTATACTTAACCACATTAATCCAATTCTTGACGACAATCAATATGGTTTTAGATCCCAGGTGTCAGTAACATCAAACCTCTTATGCATCTCAGATTTCTTATCATCTTACTCAACAATGGTGGCCAGGTGGATGTTGCTTATTTTGACCTGGAAAAAGCATTCGACAAGGTTGACATCGACATTCTTCTAAATAAGCTAGCTTCATTTGGATTTCTTCCAAAAGACTACTCTGTTTTTTTGGTTCACATTTTCGAAATCGTAGACAGTTTGTTTATTATAAGGGATCCAGTTCTTTTGAATTCGTAGTTTTTTCTGGAGTTCCTCAGGGGTCTATCCTTGGACCACTTCTGTTTTTGATTTTTATTAATGATATTGGTTCAGTCATCACACATTCGCTGTATTTACTATTTGCAGATGACTTGAAACTATATCGCTCAATAAAACTTCTTGACTATATTCTCCTTCAACGTGACATTGACTGCGTCTCAAACTGGGCCAAAATAAATGGCTTGAACTTCAGTACACCCAAGTGCAATATCGTCTTGTATACAAGATCAAAGAAACCGCATGTATTTCAATATACAATTAATGAAATTATTCTCCAACACCAACCAAATCAAAGATCTAGGAGTTATTTACGACAGCAAAATAACTTTTCTACAACACATCGATGATTTAATAAGCAGGGCATACAGGCTTCTCGGCTTCGTAATTAGAAACTCATATCCGTTTCGTAACACAAAAACACTGAAGTTATTATATAACACACTAGTCCTGAGTTTACTTGAGTCAAATTCGATCATCTGGGCCCCACACGAATTAACATACACTTTACGCATTGAAAGAGTCCATAAGAAATTTTTAAAGTTTTTATTCTCGCGGCTCTATGGACGTTACCTTTGGCATTACCCATCGATTTATATATTAGGCATGACCAATTACCACTTTCTAGAGACACGTAGAAGTATTGCATTGCTTAAACATTTTTTTCAACTAATAAACGGTCACTTATCTAATAATGAGATACTGGCCCAATAAAAAAATTTTGTACCAGACTCTCACTCTCGAGGACGTCATCACAACCTCCTATATAGTAGAGCAAGCCGCACTAATTTATTTATGAACTCACCTGTGGGGAGAGCTACGTGCTTTTTGAATGCGGTGGATAAAAAAATAGATTTATTTTTTGTGTCCTATAGCGCATTTGTAAGATTTTTGGCATTGCATATACACTGCATAAATGGTACAATTATGACGTCTTAGGCTATATTGCCTGTAATTTGTTAAAAATAAATGTACAAATTATATAAATAAATAAATTTCCGTTTCATCGAGTTTCAAATCACAACGGTTCTAAAAAAAGTTTTCACTTCAATAAATTAAACTATTTAACATAAACATATAAAATCCTCACAATAACGGCACAATCTGAAGATGTTCCGTGGAACTAGTGTCATTGATCCCTTCGGCATCGGTGCATAGTCGGGAAACACGTCAAATGCATGCTCAACATATGTACACGGTCGCTTCTTCGACTCGTTCATGTGTTCAACAGCTCGGCTGTGGAACGATTTGCCGGCCTCTGTGTTTCCTACTTCCTACAACATGGGTCTTTTCAAGACCAATGTTCATTCCTTCCTCTCCTCAAAAAGACCCTCCACACAGAATCTCAGATAACATAGGCCCTGAGGTAAGTATTTTCCTCAGGGCCTCTTGTGTGGAGTTAATGTAAAAAAAAGACGCCCGGACAATAGGCCACTTGCATCACATTTTAAAAAAAATCGGGTTTAGCAAATATTCTAAGACATTCCGTTTTTTTTTTAATCGTATTTTCGAAACCCTGGCGATTTTTGAAAATTTCATCCGAAAAGTCAGACCATTTTTTATAAACCGGAAAGACGGGACATAATTTTATGGGTGCGAAAAAACGATAATTACATAGCCGAAAATCAATTTTAAAAAAAAAACGTTTTCCACACGAATAGCAATAAATTGTACGGGGTTCTCTTCGTAACATCTGTAAAAACACAGCTATCTTTATCAAAAAATCAAACCAAAGGATAAGTTCGCATAGAACAAACAATAAGTCTAGTGAACGTTAAACACAAATTCAAAAATTCGCCGGAAATCAAAGTGTTGCCATATAAAAAAAAATTAATCACTGTGGAATTTTACAAAATTAAGGAAACATAATCGGAGACGGGAAATTTTCATGTAGTGACGTGACGAGTTCAAATAATAGATTTATTTATTTAAAAAAAATACTATACATTTCTCAAAATTTTACTAACATTTTCGTAATCTTAGTAAAAAATCTATCCACACGATGTTTTCCAAGTCGGTTTGAAATCCATGCAAGTGGATTATTTAAAATCCAATATCACGACATCAGTGTTTTTCTGCGAGTGCACCGGGTGACCCCGCACCATTCCGAAATGTCTCTTCTACCAGGAGATCTCCTGATCGAGGAGGTAAAAATCACTGAATTCACTGTGTTTCCAGCTTCCCGACGTCATATCCGTAGAGCGGAGGGGCTTGCGATGGTCAATACTTCATTCCCGGATCTTATAAAACCGCAGAGTAATATTTTTGATGTTGGCGGCATTCGTTGCCGAGCTATATTCCTTGGTTGCGAAACCAGAGGTTAAGGGTTCTGGTTTTCATGAATGGTTTTTGAATAAATACATACCTGTGTGTGTCACTTTACATAGATCTTACTAATATAAAAGCGAATGTTTGTATGTTTGATACTCTTTCACCCAAAAACTTCTCAATGAATTTTAAATAAACTTTACAATAATATAGCTCATACATCAGAATAACAAATACGAGCTGTGGCATTATGAAATTTGTATAAAAACATTGCAATATGGGGCACGCGAGTTGTTTGAAAACTGAATGTACAGGGAATGAATGTATGGAATGCAGGAGGGGAGATGGGAACCCGGGATGGGGGAAGGTAACTCAAGAGGGGGGAGGTGAAGGCGGGAAGGGGATTCGTGGGAGGGGGAGGTGAATACGGGATAGAATGGAAACCTGGGAGGGGGGAGGGGAACTCGGGAGGGGGGTTGGCAGGACGGGGAAAGGGGGAAGTGTAGTGGGGAGATAGAAGGTGGAGGAATCGGAGTGGAAACGCGAGAGAGGAAGGGGACGCGGTATAGGAAGGGGATGCGGAAGGGAAACGGGACGAATGGGAAATGACACGCAGGAAGAAATAATTTATTTATTAAATGGCATAGCAACGCTAGTTTTAAATAAAACTTTAAATCATATATTTTCGGTATGTATGCTCCGGAGTGATGGATTCTCCTAGTAACGCCCGGCCCTGGCGATAGACAATCATCCAAAATAGAAGCGTTGCTTGTCAATACTTTTTTCTGTACTTGTTAGCCAGATCTAACCACGCAGGTACGCTCCAACCTACCTCTCCCACGTCTACTTGACTTCCCCTTCTCGCTTTCTTAGGGTCGGTGGAATTTAAGATATATGAAGATTTAAGTTTTTTTTAACTAACTGGCCACAACATCTTCTTACGTAGTATAAAATGAAGTCGCTCTCGCTGTCTGTGCGCTTAGATCTTTTAAACTACCCAACGGTTTTTCATGCGGAGTGATTCATGAGGAAGGTTTTTAGATATATATACTTTGTCAAGCTTTTGTGTAAATTGGTTGAAATATATGAATAAAAGGAGCGGGCTGACAAGCTGGCAGCGGGCGGTGTGGATATGATTTAATAAATGGCGTTGGTTATATAGGTTCGGTAATGGCGTGTCGTTGTGTTTCGTCAGCCACAGTTTCCGGGTCTGCTATGGTGGTCTTTTACCAGGGCGATAGTGTCTGCCACACTGGAACGACGCGCAAATTACGATATGTTTTGTTTATTTGTAATTGGACGAACACATTTAATGTGGCTGAACAGGGGCTTAGCGCACTTCAAAATTGGCTTAAAATCAACTCGCTTACCCTTAACATAAGCAAAACTAAATATATAACTTTTTCAATGAATTCAAGGGGCCAACCACCAAAATCACTAGAGTTAAAATTACATGAATGCTATAGAAATAATGTTCAATGTCACTGCCCAGTCATAAAAAAAACACAAAACATAAAATATCTCAGAGTAATAATTGATGAAAATCTTAGATGGGATCTACACATCAAAGGTATTACTGAAAACTCACAAGCCTTACATATTTCTTCAAAAATCTAAGAAATGTAGTAAATAAAAAAAATTTGAAAAGGGTTTACTACGCGTTATGTCATTCCGAAATTCAATATGGAATAATAGGATGGGGATCAACTACACATAAATACATACAAAATCTGAATACAGTTCAAAAAGGAATCATAAAGACCATACTGAAAGTACCAATTAGAACGCCTTCGATTGAAATTTTCAAAAGCTTTGACGTACCCAATGTACAAAGAATATATGCCAAAAATATATTAAGCTATTCAAAAATACTGAATCCTCTACTAGACAACATATCCATCACACTAGATCAAATAAAAATGACATAAAAAATTCCAAGTTATAAAACCACATTCGGACAAAGAAACTACACTTATTTTGTAACTAAACTCCATAACATTCTTCCCCAAGACATAAAACTAATAAAAAAATTTAATGAGTACAAATCAAGAATAAAAATATGGCTGAAAGAGCTCAACGAAAACACCCTATTGAAGACACTAAAAACGACATAGAAGACAAATAAACTGTAATTAAACAATTTGAGTCCACCTCGGCACAACACCTTACATAAATAACCATTAAATTTTGTAAACTTATGGAATTATTTTATATAGTCGCTTAAATAAAAAAAAATAAAAATAAAATAATCAATTAACACATGTTTTAAATGGAAAGTATATAGTATTAGGGGGATATAAGCTTCAGAAGTGGTGATAACCGTCTTCCTTTCTCAATTTGGTGGCATGCTGAACTATGTCTCCAACATACCCGGATGAAATCAACCGAAGTAAATGAAACCCTTTGATTATATAATGTCTAGATAGAGTGTTGCACTGTAATTCCGACAAAAACAACAGGCCAGATTTAAAACACTAGTGTGTGTGATACGCACACAACTATGCATAACTTCTATAGTTTTACAGGCGCATTACGTCGCTGAGTGATACTAGCTCCCGAGTATTTCCCATAAAAGTGGGTAAAAATATGTTTCGATTTTGCGGAACCAATAATTCGTTTAATTTTGAATACATTTGCGTAAGATAGTTTTCTTCATATAATGATATAAATGAAAAGAAAATCATTGTTAAAAGAGATTTATTTATATGTGATTATTTTTAACAAATAAAGTCAATGAAAAGCATTAGAAACGGTTTTATTTAGTTATATAATAAAGACAAAATACATTTAAAAAAATTAAGTTAAACAGTTGTTTTGATCAGAGCAAATAACATTTGTTTTAGCTGATTGCCAGCTCCGCGGCTTTTTCTTATTATTTCTATCCACTTACTTCGTAATATAGGATCATTAGGTATTCTGTAAAATATGTATGAATAAAATTAAAAGTTCACCAAACAAACCTGTCACATTTTTTGTAATTTTAATAGATAAATTTCGTATTCATAACTTTTTTTAAATATAGTGTCAACGCGAAGAATTTACAAACACTTAAACATAAAGGCGAACTTTCACATTTACAATATTATTATATATAATGTACTTTTGGGTAATTATTTTAAACCTATTTTAAAATTAACAACGCACTCATGGGAAAATTTTATTTGAAGAACAGGCAACCCTGTAAACATGGCGTTAAATAGCGTTGTCCTAAGACCAAACTGTCAGACCAAATTACACTATTAAAAATGAATTGTTTCTTTGACTAAATGGTTATTAAAAGGTAGCTTACCGATTATAGGTAACATTTTTAGTTGTTTTCAATCGTCCTTTGTAATTCCTGCACACTATTATAGCGTAAATCGTCATTTTCAAATGACACACAACACGTGTTTACCGCACAACGATAGTGTCGCCACTGAGCGGATAGGACGAGCTTATCAGTGAACAGTTCACTGATATATTTTTTGGCGTTTCGTCGCTCAAGCGCTCTATCTAGACATTATATAATCAAAGATGAAACCTTTCACCCGGATATTAAATTTAAAATATTTTACATGATGGTTCCCTCAGATCGGTGATAAAACTGAAAATTCCGCATCTTTTGACTTACTTGGGGTCGGTATTTCGGTTGCATTTAAAATTATTCACGATTTTAAGATGTTGACCTTTATCAAGTTGCTCTTTGGCAGGAACCTTGACCACTTAATAAATATTTCCAAATGTATATTATTACTAGCTAACATCTAACGAAGTGAACCAAATACCTAAAAAAATACATACATACATACATCTTCTTCCCCTTGTCCTATTCGGGTCGGGGACCCATTGCATCGACAAGGCTCCTGAATAAGCTTTTTAAATTCTTGACAACATTAATTTTTCTACTCTAAAATTACACCCAGTTTACTAAGAATCACAATCTCAAAACTTCCCAAAAAAGTTCATAACCTTGGTGAACTTCAGCTAGTCTACTACACTATATAAAGAGGTAAGATTTGTTTGTTTGTTTGTTTGTTTGTTTGTTTGCATTGAATAGGCTCCGAAACTATTGAACCGATTTGAAAAATTCTTTCGCTGTTGGAAAACTACACTATCCTTGGGTAACATAGGCTATATTATATTTTTTTTTAAAATAGGCATCCTTACTAAAACTTCAATAATGCAACCCAAGGTGTAAAAAAATTACCTAAAATATTCTTTACATCGCGTGCGCTGCGAAAACTATTGATGATATAATAAAATAATGTACTATGACTTTGTAGAACACATCATTATTTACAAAAAAGGTCGTGAAAGCATATGTCTAACTATGATGGTTATGCCACAATAAGTATTCTTTTATTTTAAAAATTTAATTAATATGTCATGTCGCCGCTTGAAAAGGCTCTTTATTTGTATCTTGGTGTTAATCCTTATCAAAATAAATTACTTCATATTCAAGACAGTTTTAATACCTTTATTTAACTTTTTGAATTTTTCAATTCGGATATTTAATTAGAAAGATATCACGAGTTTAATAATGTTAGTATTAGAAAAAAGTTTCGGCTACGGGCCGGGCGGGAGAGGAGTCAAGAAATGAAGTGCCAGGGGTGTTGGCGGGACGTGGGAGCGGGAGAGCGGTGGCGGGGAAGATGGAAGTGGAACGCCGGAGGGGAACGCACGGGAAAGGACATGCAAGGAGTAACATTTTATTTATTTGAATATGTAATTGCAACGTATGCCGGGAAACAGCTTTATATTATAAAATAAAGTAAAATGACGTGCGGACCGTAAAAACTCAGAAACGACTCCCGGTCAGATCAAGGGAGTTATATGGTGTGGTAGATCTCTATCCCCCCTAGGGAATAGGGGTAACCGTTTTTACCTAAACGGCGTGCTTTTAAAGATATAAGAGATGGAAGTTTCGCCCTCTTGAAATTTCGAGAACAATATTCCGGAAAGTTCTAGAAGGTTCCATAGAGTTATAGAAAATTCTGGTAGGAGTGGCAGAGTATGTCGTGGAATTTTCGGGAATAGGGAATCAGGAACATCAGTGTGGAACATACCAGAACACTCTCGAATGTTGTCCTGAGCGAAGCCGGGTAACCCAGCTAGTATTTAAATAAGAAAGGGCGATGCCGATATCATTGGGGAAATCTCTGGAGCGCTTAGAGGGATTTATCATAAAATTACTCTTTTTCATGATAAGGTATCAATAAATTTATAGATATAAAAAATAGTTGTTTTCTTTATTTATTTGATTGATTTTACAAGATCACGGTAATATGTACGAGAAAGATTTTCTTAGTGCTCCCATCGTGTCAAACCAGTGAAACAATGGCATCGCCAATTTTGGTATGTTTTGATGCTTAAAAGTAGTGGGGAAGTAAACGAGATGATTTAGTTTAGAGGAAGTGGAAAAGTATTTCATATCTCTTCTTCAAACACAGCAAACTTTTTTGTGGCACCATTTTAATTAAAAATTATACTTAGTTTTTACCACTTATTTATTAATATAATACTTTGATTATTAATAATATTCAAATTTGTTTTTTAAATAACTCATTACTAAACCTGTTCCCTTTGTAAATTTTTCCCTATTGCCCCTCTTCCCTTTAACCATTCTCACCTTTCTATTAACACTGTTGTCTATGTCTATTATTTATAATTAATTTTAAGTAAACCCTGAAGAAGTGAGCGTTGCTCATGAAAGATGTCAGTTTTTATAAACAATAAAAGTGGTAATAAACTAAGTTTCTACTAATTTTCAAGTATTTTATACTTTTTAATAAAAAACATATTTTTTAAGTAATTCTATTACTGTGATGACAGGTTAGCTTAGTTGGGTAAATTGTGTTGTTGTGTTCTAATTGTTGCTTGCGCAATTAATTGTATAAGTGTTTGGCAATAATAAATAACCTAGTTTTTAATATTTTCTTTTGTTATGTATTTGTTAACCGTAGATGAGTCAAATCAAAACAAACGTGACATTATTAAAGTTGCTTTATCAAGAACTTATAAGGAAGGCAAATATTTTGTTGGTCAGCATCATAACAATGCAGTGGCCACACAGTGGAATCGAATCGTATATTATTGCTGAACACCAATGTTTCTAAAAGAATTTAAACATCGTTTTCCTGTAAGATTAGGCAAATGGGATAGACCACCACCAAACTTTTATGTTATTGTAACTCTTGACATGCCAAGCATACATAGATATTTCCATCACCTTATTGAGTTCTCTTCGTACCCAATTCATCTCAAGGTCCACTTCTTAAACTTATTAATTACGTCATTTGTTTTTGTGGTGTTAAGAACACCCCAAAAACAAACAACGAAATTGCTATTGGCCGTGAAAAATCTAAAAAAATATCTTATTCATTAAGTTTCATTATTAAAATTCAAGTTAGTGTTATAGCCATAGTCGAGAATAAATGATAAAGAATATGAAATGATTTTGCTCTTAGACATATATCGTAACTTTTGAACTGAGCACAGCGAAGTCCTGGTTTATTTCGACTATATGGCATTTGATTCTTCTATATATTTGTTTTTTACGTTCCGGTTGCATTTTAAGTTGGTGGCCGTATAGGATGTTACCTTTATATCCCGCCAGAATTCTTGTGATCGTGACCCCTACTACGATCTGTCAAGTCGTAATAATAAATCAGTGGTACCTACACTACCTACCTAAAGTTTGAAAAAAGAATTGTCATTAAGATGACGACACTTTTTAAGACAAAATTTATATTCTTTCTTTGTAATTTAAAAAAATGTTACTTGAAATGTGTATGGTTTACTATTAAGTTGGCAAGTATTTAAGTACCGATTTCCTAATCTTATGATCTCAGAGGAAATTTGGTTTTAATTTATAAATTGTCCAGCTATCGCGTTCTGGTCGATCCACTGTGCCCCTAGCTTTGCAAGTCATAATAAAATGTACTTTATTTATGATGACTAATTAAAAAGAGGGTATAAATATTGAAACAACGATTTAACGGCCATCATCGCGAAGTTATCCGTTCAAGACAGTTCCGTCAGTGCGAGTTCGGTATCATCATTTAGATAAAAAAAATTCTTACATTTTCTTTCGTTCAGTGTTTCTGTCACCATGTCGGTGGGATCTGACATTTGCCAGTTTTTGAAGGAAAATTCCTTCAAAATAAGAATTTGTTTGTGCGCGATTGCAATAACGGTAATTCTTTCGGTAAGTTAATTAATAAATTTATTTATTTAAGACGAAATTACATGGCGACAATTTCAGACACCGCCACAGTCTGAGTTGGGGCGTTTTAGAGACCGTAGTTGGGCAAGGAGAGGCTGTGCCAGTAGAGGATGTGCAAGGAGATTCTGTGCAAAGAGAGGATGTACTATGAGAGACTGTGCAATCGGTATCCTCTATGTGCTGTGTGAGAAAAGGCTAAGTGAAGAGAGGGCCTTCAATAGACTGAGGCCACTAAAATTGTGTCAAACACAATGCTTGGAGATCTGGAGAAAAAATTCAAAAGAAATTCCATTAATTAAATGTTTTTAGTTCACAATTAAATGCTAATTATAACTCTTATTTTCACCAATGCATGAGTTTCGGCTTCGATTTCGGTTTCAGCCAAAAATTAGCCGAAGCTTTTATTCATCCTAAACCTGCAATCACGTTCTACTTTACTTGTGTGAGTTTTTGTGCATTTAACTATTACATAAATGTTATTTTCAAATAAGTTGTTACATTGTAAAAGTTGTCTTAAAGTTCAATGTTTAAACAGTTTATAAATTGAAAATATTAACATAAAAATTCTGTACTAGTACCAAAATTTATTAAACAAATATATTTTAAAACTAGACTCAGGTAATATAAACTTTAATAATGTTTCATAATTATTATTCCTGGTTTGATAACCATTTAATAGATACAGGCCACAACTTCAACATAGAAAAATGAAATGTTTAAATATTCCAATATAAATTCATATTTTAATTTGTGCGCTTAGAAATAACATACATACGTAAAATAAGTAGATATAATATACACTATTAATTTGTAAATTAGAAATAAACAAACAAAAAAATATATAATGAATAATAGATCACTTTGTTTAAACCACTATATTATAAACAATATCTACATGTTTCGATAACAATGTTATTTATAACAATGTAAAGATACATATACAGATATCATTATACACGAAACATCTAATCATCCATTTTCACAAAAATTAGCAGCTTTTCATACCTTGCTAAGTAGATTAATTAATGTTCTCTTATCTTTGATTAATTTTAAAATAGAATTAAATACTATTAAACAAATTGAAATTAATAACGGTTATACTTCAAAATTAATAGACAATATATTAAACAAAAAATATAAGAAAAAGTTTTTTAGATCTTTTGTTTGTCTACACGTTGTTGAAAATGATAATAATTGGAGAAGAATTTTATTTTTAAATAATAGCATTTCAAATTTAATAATTAAAAACATGCCAAATAATATACAGCCAGCTTTTTATACAAATAACAAATTAAAAAAATTATTTTAAATAATAATGATAAATATGATTTTTTGAACAAATCTGGGGTTTATAAATTAATTTGTAATGATTGTAACTTTTTTCATATTGGAAAAACTTCTAGAAATTTTAACAATAAAGTTATGGAACATAATATAAGATGTTTAAATAATAATAATTATTATTCTGAATTTGCCAACCATATTTTGGAAACAAGTCATTCTTTTGATATTAATAATGGTCTTAAAATTTTACATACTTACACTACGGGCATTCAATTGGATAATTTAGAAATTAGAAAAAGCATTAATAGTAAATTAAATATTATAAATAACCATACATTTTTTTAAAATAGCCAACTTTTAAATTTTTTTTCTTATTAATACTTACAATGATTAAAATTATTAATTTTTTGATTCGGACTAATTATTTTAATTATTTTTTTCTTAAAAGTTTTTTATTATCTAAATGCAATTTTATTTTACCTTAAATAATTTTTATATTTGATTTTGTATAACTATTTTTATGAGATTTTTAAGCAAATAATCACCTCTACTTTTTAATATTTTGTCTTTGTTCTAATTTATTCTAATTTGTCTATACTTGTTTGTCATTTATTTTTCTTTTAATTAACATATCCTGATGAAGATAACATTGCTATCGAAATATGTAGATATTGTTTATAATATAGTGGTTTAAACAAAGTGATCTATTATTCATTATACAATTAATGATGCTACAAAGTAATTTTGCGAAGTTTGAAGAAGTGAAAAAAATTAATTAATAAAATAATAGCATCCTGTAAATCACCCTTGTTAACAATGTTCCCATGAAATGTTTACCTACTCCTCCCACTATCCCCACCTAATTAAATCTAATCATTTTTGTACTTGTACAGAATTTTTAAGTTAATTTTAAGTTTGCTGGTGAATGACACGGATATGTCAAACCCGGTAGCAATTTATCTAACCCGGTAGTAACAAATGTACATGGAAAGACAAAATGTCTAGAAATTTTTTCATAGCTTATGCCCAAGATATGGAAAATATTGAGAACTTGTACAGTTTAACAATGAAAAGTGAGTTTAAGTGTAAGTTAATTTAAGTAAGTTTGGGTTTCGACCGATACTAGAACAGTAGCCGAATTTCGGTTTCGGTTTCGGCTGACGAAATAATATAGGCAAGATTCTGTATAAACAATGGTAGGCTTGAGACCGCGTAAAAGAGAAATGACTGATTTTCCATTTTTTCAGCTTTTACCATTAAAAATTGTAAACCATTATTTATTTTTTACAGGTAGCATGTAATAGACCATTGAATTCATCCCGAGATAAAGTAAGAAACTTTTAGATATTAATACTTCTTTCTTCTAATAAGGTTTTTTTAAACGTGTTAATATTAACTATTGTATTCAGATTCAAAAGTGGTAAAATAATGTATGATGTCATTAGAACATGGAGGGGTAGAGATTAAGGGCCGATTGTTTTGCAGAATTTGAACAATTCATGAAGTCATTAAAATTTAAGTTTTGTGAAAGTTCTATTCAAGTTACACGTGTTATTTATTTATTTTTTAAAAACTATAGATGTTACAATAATCTTTGGCTGTCCAACTAGAAAATTTACTGGTTTTGAGCAGATTTATTACATGATTTTTTTTGTCTATTATGTTGACTTTTACTTAGATATTACACTTGGTGGATAATATATTAAAGTTTTTTTGGTAGATATAAGAAGATGCTTATGAGTTTAAATAATATAAACGTAGAGAAGAGAAAAAAAAAGAAAATTCAAAGAGAAACCAAAAAAAAAACATGTAGGCTTTCCAACCATTCCATGAAATTTTAGATTTGATTTTGATGAATTAATGAACTAGAGAATCTAAAAATAGATAAAGAAAAGGAAGTGGAGAAACTATAAATGCAAAGAAATATTTAAGCAGAACAAATTTTAAAAAATTAGGAAATTATATTGGTATAAAATAATATTAATGTAATACAAATATAATACCAATATACAGGAAAGGTCAACTAAAAAAAAATATTATTAAATCTTTTCCAAGAACTATGAAATAACCGGCCCATGATGAAATAATAACAAAACTTGAATGGACTCTCCAAAGAGCTTGACGGCTAAGAATTAAATTTGCTGAATTGTGTAAATTCTATGTAACAACCCATCTGTAGTTTGCATTCTTAAATTCGTAGGTGTATGTACTCAGTACTACAGTCTAAGTCTAAAGTCTAAACAGTATAAAATAAACTGGCAATTGAATGTATTAAGTACAAATATCACAACTCTCTTTCTCAATGAGTTTTTTGTTCAAAGTAAGGACATTGTTTTGATCAAAATGGTATTTTTTATCAAATTTTGAGGTGAAAAATTTAGCACCGTTGTGAATTGTAATTCTGTGAAACAAAAATGAGCTACACTAAAAAGAGACAAACACATACATCTATAGGGTTTAGTCTGCGAGAGAATGAGATAGTAATAAAATATTTATTTATTTCACGTTTAAAGAGCCTGACGAACCTTAGCGACTAAACATTCAGCGGAACAACGATTGAATCTACCTCATGTGAATCACACATTCTGATTTTTTATTGATGCTGTAATCGTCCGCAGTGATCCAAGTTGTATATAAAATACATTAATGTTTAATAATAGTTCTAATATTGAAATATTCCTTGCAACCATTAAAAAAATAGTCTACCCAGTTCGTTAATTTTCTATGAATTTTCTCTCAGACTGGAGACGTTAAAAGGACAGAGATGAACACGACCTCCATTCCTCCTTTACTTGGACCTTCTCTGGAGCTGCATAAGGGAGGGGAAGTTAACCAACCAACGGCGCTAAATGCAACACATTCCATCTCGGACCGAAAAGCAGTAGAAGAAAAGGTAAGCCGGGAATACACCGACTGCTACAAGCTGACGATATTGCAAAAACAAGTGGCAGAGTTGAATATCCAATACAAAACTATTGAATACTATCCAGTATTCAATGATAACTATCCAGTATGACCATATTGGATAGTTATATCCGTCGGATCTGTCCTAATGATGCAACGCTGTCCGAAAAGGAGGTAGCGCAACACGGCATAACACCCCAAAAATAAATAACCAAAATACTGGTAGTTCTCATTAAATATAGAACTATTCAATACAATCCAGTATCCAAAGAGATCCGGTAACGGCTCGAAACCTTCAATATCGACTGCTTGCAGCAGTTATGAAGAATTGAAAAAGTTTATTTGTTTTAATTATTTGTTTAATTTTATCTCGTATAAATCAGTACAGTAGTTTTTGAGTGCGTAGTGCCTCACATACAGACATTGTCTTTTATTTTGAAAGGTTTATTTTTATTTAGATACACACAGTTCATTATTTTACAACTGATGATGTTTATTAAGTATTATGTAAATACATAGTTTATTTACCTATTACATACAGTTTGTCAAATAAGAGTAGAAAATATATGAGGGCGCCACCGTTGCCCAAATGGCAATACTAAAAATATAACCATGGTGTTAATCTAAAGCTGTGTAACCCAATTTTTTATAAAAAGGCATTAAAGTGATTTTTTTTTTCATTGCACTACATATAGATACCCACTGATCTCAAAATTAGAATTGCGTTTAGGTATATTATTATTATACGTTTGCAATTTTGTGTAAACATAATGAAGAATAACGATATTATAATAAAATAAAAAGCACACTTTAGAAATTGCTCACATTTATTTAATACTAGATTCAGTACCTAGCGTTGCCCGGGCTTTAGATCATGCTTTTAATTTTAGATCTGAATATATTTAACTCATTCAGATCTAAAAGTAGTGAAACTAAACTCACCATTAATGCTTCTTCCTTTCCACCTACTGTTAAATTCAAATCTATGTTAAATTAAATGAAAGCCAATCACTTTGTAGAACACAATTTAATCAATTTTTTGTCATTTAGTAGGTACCTTCACAGTAGTGCTTATTCGATTTTATTTAAGAAAAAAAAAAGTTTTTTTAAATTGTTTTGAATTTTCAGTGTCATTGCACTTTTAAAGAATATTTGACAGATACATTGGTGTTGCCAGCCTAAAAATTTCTTAGTTCCATTTTATTTATTTTCTACTCTTATTTGACAGACTATATGTCCATACAATATGTTTATACAAAATTATTCATAATAAGCTTCTAACTACTCATTGTCTGAGCAATATTCATATTAAACTAATAGACGTAATTTAAGGAGTCATAATTTTATATTTCATCTTGAATTATTTAATAACAATATTGCATACTTCAATCCACTGAATGTGTCGTCTGTATAATACCATTGAATGTGACCATATAGATATCTACGCAAACAGTCTTACATACTTTAAAAAAAAAAATAACAATCTTCTATCGTAATATGTCACAGAGAACAATTATGTAATTATGTAATTGCTTTATTATCATGTCTTTTTCTTTATATCTTCTCTTTCTCTGCAGGTTTTGTTTTATGTTTGACAGTACCATCTTTTATATTTTATTTTGATTATTATTATTTCTATTAGTACACTACGAGCATCTCTGTTTAGTAACAACTAAACATTGATCATGCATGCTGTGAACAGAGAGTCTGCGAGAGAATGGATAGTAATAAAATATTTATTTATTTCACGTTTAAAGAGTCTGACGAACTTAGCGACTAAACATTCAGCGGACCAACGATTGAATCCTAAGAAATCAAAAAAAGAAATAAATAAATATTTAATCTTAAAACCACTTCAAAATGAACAAGCAAATAAAAAAAAAGAGAGGGCGACATCTAGCGACTCCGAAAAATAAATCACAAATATTAATAAGATGACCAAAAGTGTAGGAAACGGTGCACTGAAATTTGACGACAAATATACGGAAAAAAATCATTCTTCACATTCGTAGTCTTCCACTCTTGTCTACTTTAGTTTTCTGAAGTCACTTCTACCTCATGTGAATCGCACATTCTGATTTTTTATTGATGCTGTAATCGTCCGCAGTGATCCAAGTTTTATCTTATCTTATATAGATATTATAAAGGCGAAAGTTTGTATGGATGAGTGTTATTCTTTCACGCCATAAACACCGAATAGAATTTAAAAATTCTTTCAGTAATCGAAAGCTACATTATTTGCGAGTAACATAGGCTATATATATTGGTAAGCTCTGGCGTTATGAATAAGCTGTAGCGTTATGCAATTATTTTTCATACGTTTTCTGTCCCTAACAAAATCGAGTTATTGCAAACGTCAAACAAATTGTTACCTTGGAATAAAATACTAATTCCTACTTAAGGCGAAATCATCAGAATATATTAAGGGAGTAGGTACTTAAAATAAATTTCTATATTGTAAATAATTTCTAAAATAGAACTTTTATTTGCGAAATGTCATACCTACTCAAATTTTGAAATTTTCTATTAAACAATAATTATTTTTTATTAGACAAAAAAGCAAGAATAATAACAATTATGCCAATAATTATGCCAGTAATTTCCCACTAATACTATGCGAGCAAAGTAGCGGGTAAAAGCTAGTATAAAATACATTGATGTTTAATAATAGTTCTAATATTGAAATATTCCTTGCAACCATTAAAAAATACCTACATAGTCTACCAAGTTCGTTAATTTTCTATGAAATTTTCTCTCAGACTGGAGACATTAAAGGGACAGAGATGAACACGACTTCCATTCCTCCTTTCCTTGGACCTTCTCTGGAGCTGCATAAGGGAGGGGAAGTTGACCAACCAACGGCGCTAAATGCAACACATTCCAGCTCGGACCGAAAAGCAGTAGAAGAAAAGGTAAGCCGGGAATACACCGACTGCTACAAGCTGACGATATTGCAAAAACACGTGGCAGAGTTGAATATCCAATATAAAACTATTGAATACTATCCAATATTCATTGAGAACTATCCAGTATGACTATATTGGATAGTTATATCCGTCGAATCTGCCCTGATGATGGACACTGCAACGCTGTTCGAAACGTTGGCTAAAGAAGGAGACAGCGCAACACGGCATAACACCCCAAAAACAAATAACGAAAATACTGGATAGTTCTCATTGAATATAGAACTATTCAATACTATCCAGTATCCAAAGAGAAATATCTCATTGAATATAGAACTATTCAATACTATCCAGTATACAAAGAGAAATATCTCATTGAATATAGAACTATTCAATACTATCTAGTATCCAAAGAGAACTATCCGGTAACGGCTCGAAATCGTCAATATCGACTGCTTGTAGCAGTTATGAAGAATTGAAAAAGTTTGTTTGTTTAAGGTATTTGTTTAATTTTATCTTGCCATGTCCTCCTCTAACGTCACCACTACTTCTATCATTCAAACCACTTTTTAAACACTCCTGAACCTAATAAGAATAAACTTTGAAATTTTCAGCCAAATCAGTACAGTATGTTTTTGATGAAGTATATTAAGTATATTGTAAATATATAGTTTATATACCTATTACATATGTCCATACAATATGTTCATATCTTAACTAGCAGACCCGGCAACACTTTGCTGTGGCTAACAAAACACAACGCCATTACCCAACCTTTATAAAATCCACACCACCCGATTGCCAGCTTTTTTTTTTTTTTTTACAGTGAAAACCCCACAAGAATCTCAACTGCTCCCGTCTGGAGCCAGTGAGACTATGGCATCCCCAATTGGGGTATGCTGTGAGGCTGAAGGTAGTGGGGAGGGGAAGGAGGTGGGAAAGAGGAAGGTTGGGAAGTACCTGGCTATTCAGATCTGGTCACCAAACACGGCTAAAGCCATTTTCAAGCAACGTTTCAATTCTGAATGGTGGTCTTACACCAGGGCGATTCTGATAGTATCTTCCACTCTGGAACGTGCCGCAAATATACTTTATATTATTTTTAATGAATTAATTGTGAAATAACACAAATTAATCAAATAACATTTATTTGCGCACGCCGGGTTCGAACCCGCGACCTCCGGATTGTGAGTCAAGAGTCTTAGCCACTGGACTACGGAGGTCGTCAAAGCTGCCCGCTGCCTGAATTGAATATTTGAATTTCTCGACTTTTCTCTACTATAATAAGCATGTATTATACATATAAACCTTCCTCTTGAATCACTCTATCTACTGGTGAAAACCGCATGAAAATACTTTGCATAGTTTAAAAGATCTAAGCGCACATACATTTTGATCGACTTCTTTTTATACTATATATCTTAATAATATATGTATACAAAATTATTCATAATAAGCTTCTTCTCATTGTCTGAGCATTATTCATATTAAACTAATAGACGTAATTTAAGGAGTCATAATATTATATTTCATCTTGAATTATTTAATAACATTATTGCATACTTCAATCCACTGAATGTATCGTCTGTACAATACCATAGAATGTGACCATATAGATATCTATGCAAACAGTCTTACATACTTTAAAAAACAAATTAACAATCTTCTACCGTAATATGTAATTGCTTTATTATCATGTCTTTTTCTTTATATCTTCTCTTTCTCTGCAGGTTGTGTTTTAATTTTGACAGTACCATCTTTTATATTTTATTTTGATTAGTGTCATTTCTGTTATAACACTACGAGCATCTCTGCTTAGTAACAACTAAACATTGATCATTCATGCTGTGAACATTTCTAATTGGATTGTTAATATCTATGTACATCCCAGCGTCAATTTTATAACTATAATAATTGTCAACACTCTGTAAATATTTCAAACAATAAATAAATATTTTTGTAATTTCCCTGGGATAAGAACGGTTCTTAATCTTAACTATTAATAATAATAGGAATGAAGAAAGTGTGAGGTGAGATAAGGAGAAATTTTCAAATCATTTCATGCTAATAAAAGATAATGATAAATTCATAGTACCTACTTTAATAAATTGGTTTTTTTCAAAAAACTTTATAAATTAGTTTTCTTATATTAGCAACGAACCATGAAAAATAATTAATTGTAGTAATTTTTCGTAGTCGGTATATATTGTGATCGCGCGAATAATTATTGTGAGTTTTTGCTGCGTACATATTGTTGGCTTCTATACGAAGAAGCTTTGTGTGTTTGAAACGCCTCCTTGGAACATTTATATATGACAATGAATCATGTGGACTGTAGACGTTTATTTACTTTCAGATAGAAGAATCTTCCGGCATACCAGAGACGGAAACAGCATCATCTTCTCTACCCTCTGAGCCAGTAATGCCGCTGAACAGAGAGAAGAGATTTTAACTTGGATTATGACTGCATGGGACATACCAATGCGATTAGTTAGCCAACTGCTCTATGGACAAGGAAAAGGATTTTCTAATAAAAACAATATCTATATATAATACAGACTATATGATTATTGTTGCTTAGAATAAATTGATGGATTTCCATTGCACATTTAATATTAGTTTAAAATACTCGTGATATTGGTTTTCTAAATTAAATAAATAAAATTAAACGCACATTACAATAGTTAATATATTTTTTCAAGTTGTGTGGTTTTCAGAGTTAAAATAACTTTCAGTTTAAATTTTTCTAGTCCTGCCAAAATGCACAGTCTATGGCGTTTTGGGCGAATGATTTTTGAAAATCGAGACGTTGTTTATTCTTAAAATTATCTTCAGAAACGGATGCGTGCTGTGTGGCCTTTTAGACAAATTTCATTTTGGAAATGATACCAAAATACCTAAATTTATATAAACAAACTCAAAATTTTTAAAATATTTTGTGATATTAATTATTAAAAAATATAATCGTGCTTCTTTAAACTTCGCAAATACACTTTGTGGCGTCATTATTGATTTAATGAAAACCAATAACTTTGTAAACACCTCTACATTATTCATTTTATCGACATATTTCAAAAACAGTGTTTTCTTCGTCAGGATAAGAGATGATTTCATTAAATAAAATAAAAAAATTTAAAATTGGCTTTTTTTATTATCTATTTTACACTATATAAAGAGAAAATATTTGATTGTTTGTTTGCATTGAATAGGCTCCTAAACTACTGAACCGATTTGAAAAATTCTTTCACTGTCGGGAAGCTACACTATCCCCGGGAGAGAGAGGCTATATAATTTATTAAGTTAAGAAGGGGACGCGGGAGAGGAACGGGGACGCACGGGAAAGGTGATTCCGGGAGAAAAATGTATTTATTTGAATTTGGCTTTGCAACGCATGCCGGGAACCAACTAAAAAGAAAAAATATTGAGAAAAATGCAGACAAATATTATTAACTAACTGACATGTGCACAGCGTTGGGGCTATTATGGTTTGAAGTAATGTTTTAAGGTTGTGAAATCTAATGTACCTGAAAACTGGATTCATTTTTAAGGTGGAAATAATATAATTGTAAAGAATTGATATATAAAGAAGTTAAATTTTTAATGTTTTTGTTTCACTTAACTGTGCCACGTCCTCCGCTTAGATCCCTGGGATGTATGAGTAATAAAATCATCAATGACAATTAAAAACATTAAGATTTAGAAATAATTTAAGGCTCATTTAAGCGTAATAACAAAGATTAATTTAGGGACACTTGGATGGTTTTTCGTACATCCACTAGAGATGAAGAGTAGAGTAGATGAACGAATAAACAAAAATTTTAACAAAACAAAAAACGTCTTCAAAAAATGCACTAAAAAGTAAAAAAAATAATTTCGTACGATTGTTATTTTTGGATTCGGTGTCAGCCAAGGTAACTACATACATAGGTAGTTATAGGTGAGATGTGGAGATCTTGGCTGACACCGAATCGTACGAAATTATTTTTTTACTTTTTAGTGCATTTTTTTAAGTCGTCTTTTGTTTGGTTAAAATCTTTGTTTATTTTTTTTATTTTTAGTGACGAGCGTGCGTAAAGAAGTTTTACTTCAAAAAAAGAATCATCGAAATCTGTTGGCGTAATATTGAGATAATCGTCCATTTGTCGCGCATACTTATTGCTAATTTAAGACATATATGGTTTTCTCATGGATCCCATTTGCAGAACTGAACCAAATTAAAATGGGACCACACGGGAAGCACCAGCTTTCTAATAAAAAAGAATCATCAATATCGGTTCACCCAATCGAAAGTTCTGAGGTAACAAACAAAAAAAAAACAAAAAACGTCGAATTGATAACCTCCTCCTTTTCGAAGTCGAGTAGAGTAGATGAACGAAAAAGAGGAGTGTAAAAGTATTTTTATTTATGTATTGTATTATATGTTTTTCTTTTTTTCTTACAAGTTTTAACAAACAATCAATTATATCTATTATTAGACAGCTTTTAGAGTAGATATATTAGTTTTAGTAGTTCATTTTGTTTTTTAATTGCACTTGTAACATTCATTCTTATAAATTTTTCATAAATGCTATAATAACAGTGCAGGCTGTGTTATTTTGTTACAGTTTTTAATTGCATTTATTCAGTTACTCTTTTCAATTATATATTATACTTAGAATCTTAACTTTTAACGTTAAAAAAAAAAAAAAAAACAATATAATACCCACGCACAGACATTGCCTTTGCGGGATTTTTTTGATCATTCATGTATTATATTGAGTTTTTTTGAAGTAAAGCTTATTTACGCACGCTGGACTTCGGGGGTAAGCTGGTGAATGCGTGACAATAGTCACTAGACAAATTTTTCAATAATAAAAAAAAGTGTTCTTTAGACCACACGACTGAAGTAAAACTTCACTAACTTATGCCGTCTATTAACAATATAATAATAACAGGAATAAAAGTATCCCCATCCCCTCAACATCCTCATCAACTCAACTCTCAACTCTCAGCTCTCAACTCTCAGCTCTCAGCTCTCAGATCTCAGCTCCCAGCTCTCAGCTCTCAGCTTTCAGCTCTCAACTCAACTCAGCTCAACTCAACTCAACTCAACTAAATTCAACTCCCCACTTTCCTCTTCCCTATCTCCTTCCCATCCCCACTACCTTCAGCCTCACAACATACCCCAATAGATGCATCCAATGCATCACATTAAAAAAAAAAAAACCGGTTTAGGCAAATATTCTAAGACATTCTGTATTTTTTATTTATTTTTAATCGTATTTTTGAAACCCTGGCGATTTTTTGAAAATTTTAATCCGAAAAATCAGACCATTTTTTATAAACCGGAAATAAGGGACATAATTTTATGTGTGCGAAAAAACGATAATTACATAGTCGAAAATCATTTTAAAAAAATAACGTTTCCACACAAATAGCAATAAATTGTACGGGTTTCTCTTCGTAACATCTATAAAAACACCGCCATCTTTAACAAAAAATCAAACGAAAGGATAAATTCGCAAGAACAAACAATGAATCTATTAAACTACGAAAAATTCGCCAGAAATCAAAGTGTTGCCATATAAAAAAAAATTATCAGTGTGGAATTTTACAAAATTAAGGGAACATAATCGGAGACGGGACATTTTCATGTAGTGACGTCACGAGCTCAAATAATGGATTTATTTATTTAAAAATAAAAAAAAACTATACATTTCTAAAAAAATTTACTAACATTTTCGTAATCTTAGTAAAAAATCTATCCACACGATTTTTTCCAAGTCGTTATGAAATCCATGCAAGTGACCTATTGGGGATGCCATAGTCTCACTGGCTTCAGACGGGAGCAGTTGGGACTCTTGTGCGGTATTCATATAAAAAATATTAAAAAATAAAAAAAAACCTGTCACATTTTTTCGTAACGTTTCATATTTTTTCGTAACGTTTCATAACGTATTCATCATTTTACCCCCAAGTGTCGAGCGTGCGTAAAGAAGTTTTACTTCAAAATAAAAAAAAAAAGAGAATCATGTGTGATGCGAAAGCTAATGGTGGCAGAGGTCACGCTGGTTTAGGTCTGCACCTGGGAATATGAAGAATCAGAAGTCTGTGAATCCTATTTCATCCAGAATGTCTGGTATTCTTAACCATTCAGAAATTTGACATATTTTTCTTATGGTCAAAATATTTCTGCCTTACAATAAAATGCTAATTAATGGAATATTTCTAAACGTATACCAAAATTAATTACTGTTTTTGAAAGGTGGTGATAATATACGTACGCTATTGATGATAGAATAAAATAATGTACTACGACTTTATAGAACACATTATTATTTACAAAAAAGGTCGCGACAGCATCTGTCTAACTATTATGGTTATGCCACAATAAGTATTCTTTTATTTTAAAAATTTAATTAATATGTCGCCGCTTGAAAAGGCTTTTTATTTGTATCTTGGTGTTAATCCTTATCAAAATAAATTACTTCATATTCAAGACAGCTTCAATACCTTTATTTAACTTTTTGAATTTTTCAATTCGGATATTTAATTAGAAAGATATCACGAGTTTAATAATATCTAAAATTAATGTGTTTTGCATTGATGACAACAAATCTACTACACTATATAAAGAGGTAAGGTTTGTTTGTTTGTTTGCATCGAATAGGCTCCGAAACTACTGAACCTATTTGAAAAATTCTTTCGCTGTTGGGAAGCTACACTATCCCTGGGTGACATAGGCTATATTATATTTTTAAAAAATATTTGCATCCTTACTAAAACTTCAATAATGTAACCCAGGGTGTAAAAAAATTACCTAAAATATTCTTTACATCGCGTGCGCTGCGAAAACTATTGATGATAGAATAAAATAATGTACTACGACTTTATAGAACACATTATTATTTACAAAAAAGGTCGCGACAGCATCTGTCTAACTATTATGGTTATGCCACAATAAGTATTCTTTTATTTTAAAAATTTAATTAATATGTCGCCGCTTGAAAAGGCTCTTTATTTGTATCTTGGTGTTAATCCTTATCAAAATAAATTACTTCATATTCAAGACAGCTTCAATACCTTTATTTAACTTTTTGAATTTTTCAATTCGGATATTTAATTAGAAAGATATCACGAGTTTAATAATATCTAAAATTAATGTGTTTTGCATTGATGACAACAAATCTACTACACTATATAAAGAGGTAAGGTTTGTTTGTTTGTTTGCATCGAATAGGCTCTGAAACTACTGAACCGATTTGAAAAATTTTTTCGCTGTTGGGAAGCTACACTATCCCTGAGTGACATAGGCTATATAATATTTTCAAAATAATTAGGGATCATTACTAAAACTCCAATAATGCAACCCAAGGAGTAAAAAAATTACCTAAAATATTCTTTACATCACGTGCGCTGCGAAAACTATTGATGATAGAATAAAATAATGTACTACGACTTTGTAGAACACATCATTATTTACAAAAAAGGTCGCGACAGCATATGTCTAACTATTATGGTTATGCCACAATAAGTATTCTTTTATTTTAAAAATATAATTAATATGTCGCCGTTTGAAAAGGCTTTTTATTTGTATCTTGGTGTTAATCCTTATCAAAATAAATTACTTCAAATTCAAGACAGCTTCAATACCTTTATTTAACTTTTTGAATTTTTCAATTCGGATATTTAATTAGAAAGATATCACGAGTTTAAAAATGTTAGTATTAGAAAAAAGTTTCTGCTACGGGCCGGGCGGGAGAGGAGTCAAGAAATGAAGTGCAAGGGGGGTTGGCGGGACGGGGGAGCGGGAGAGCGGTGGCGGGGAAGGTGGAAGTGGAACGCTGGAGGTTTACGCACGGGAATGTACTCACGGGAGTAACATTTTATTTATTTTAATATGGCATTGCAACGCATGCCGGGAAACAGCTAGTTTAATATAATTTAATAATTTAAAATGAACACAAAATTTTTTAAATATTAAATTATTACACGCAAACATAAATTTTTTTAAAAATGGCTCACCTCACGTTTTTTCTAACTAAAATTACTGATAATAAAAAAATAAATAAAACACGTACATATTTCATTTGTATTATAAACATTTTGGTCACCTCACTTTTTTGTCTTTTTATTCGAAAGTAATTAATAAAAAATTCACAAACTTTCAATGTTTTTTTTTCAAATCGCAATTCAAAACTATGGTTTTATAAAGGTGTAAATTTTACTATTTTGTTGGTTATTGTTTAGATTTGACTATAAAGCGTGGCGTTTTTTTTTGCTAACACCGTTTAGAACCTATTTCTCACTCTGATAGTGAGAGAGCTACAGCGATTTACATAAGAAATATGTGAGCTGGAACAAATATGGTCTCCTGCCATTCAACAGGAACTGTTTGTAAAAATCAAACTCTCTCACGTAAAAGCCTCTTGGCCATAGACGGTATACCTCGGCCCCATACCTGAGACCCACTCCAACTAAATGAAGCATGAAGCTAAATGAAGCAGTTATCAATATATATCTACTACACTATATAAAGAGGTAAGGTTTGTTTGTTTGTTTGTTTGTTTGCATCGAATAGGCTCTGAAACTAATGAACCGATTTGAAAATTTTTTTCGCTGTTGGGAAGCTACACTATTCCTGAGTGACATAGGCTATATAATATTTTCAAAATAATTAGGGATCATTACTAAAACTCCAATAATGCAACCAAAGGTGTAAAAAAATTACTTAAAATATTCTTTACATCGCGTGCGCTGCGAAAACTATTGATGATAGAATAAAATAATGTACTACGACTTTGTAGAACAAATCATTATTTAAAAAAAAGGTCGTCACAGCATATGTCTAACTATTATGGTTATGCCACAATAAGTATTCTTTTATTTTAAAATTTTAATTAATATGTCGCCGCTTGAAAAGGCTTTTTATTTGTATCTTGGTGTTAATCCTTATCAAAATAAAATACTTCACATTCAAGACAGCTTCAATACCTTTATTTAACTTTTTGAATTTTTAAATTCGGATATTTAATTAGAAAGATATCACGAGTTTAAAAATGTTAGTATTAGAAAAAAGTTTCTGCTACGGGCCAGGCGGGAGAGGAGTCAAGAAATGAAGTGCCAGGGGGGTTGGCGGGACGGGGGAGCGGGAGAGCGGTGGCGGGGAAGGTGGAAGTGGAACGCTGGAGGTTAACGCACGGGAATGTACGCACGGGAGTAACATTTTATTTATTTAAATATGGCATTGCAACGCATGCCGGGAAACAGCTAGTATATATATATATATATATAATAAAATTAAGCAACCTTTTTTATTGATAGAATAATATCATTTTAAAAATTATTTATTTTAATATATTTTATAACAATAACGGAAATATAAACCACTGTAAAGGACTATAAATCAAAAAAGAATAGTTAAAAATATCTGCATTGTCCTCGAAACATTTCTAGAAAATAATTATATCTTTTACAACGTGCTTCTGGAGAGGATTTTTTTCGAAAATTCAAAAATAAATTGAACAAATACTGTTATAAAATAAATAAAAAAGTTAATTAAGTATTCTGAAAGATCCATTCAACGTTATTTTTTAATAAAGGTCATAATAATAGATCTAATAAAAAAAAATAAAAAAACTTTGTCTTCGCTCTCCTGAACAATTAATATTATTACAGCATTTCAAACTTCAATGACGGATATAATGTTTAAAAATAACAGATTACCATAATGCCAGTTTTTTATTTGTAAGAGGTTGAAAATATTGTAAGTCTATAATCATTTAAGTAGTGTGTCAATGCGCTTTTCACTTAATCTCTTCTGCTTCCTAGTACCCTGGTAGCAGGCATGGAGCGCGCATCCCTGGATACGCCCATTTAATTATACAGGAATAGGTAGGAAAACCTCCACAGCCTTTTGCTATCCTGATACAACTAAAACTCAGAAACGTATGGGATTTCACCAAACACCGTCTACGTCTCAGAAATGTTTTGATAATGGTATTCAAAAAGAAGTAGTACAACCACCGTTCTGTCTTTTATTACCAATATCTTTATTAATTTCATTGTCGACAGCCCCTACATAATACTACCGCCCGGAAACCCGAAGGTCCTGGATTCGAGTCCCAGAGGTGCCAATATCTGTTTTCTGATTTTTCGGTTTCCAGATTTTTGATTGAGTTTCGCTTATATTGTCTTCGTTTAATTAAATACACATATTTGTATTTAAAAAAACGATGTACCTATTCATCACTTCTATCTATCCCGAGTTACACTATAAGAAAGTGGAACAATCAACATAAACTGAGACAGTAAGAGATAAAAGTAAGAAATAATAATTTACCTATGTCATGTATACTTATACCTAAATACTTTGAGACATCAATAAACTTTATATGAATATGATAGGTACCTAAATAACTTTACCTACAATTGTTTTTTAAATTAAATTAAATGAAAACTTTCTTAGCACCGTTGTGATTTGATACTCGATGAAACGGAAACGACCGACACCAAAATGAGGCAAACACCTACATCTATAGGATTAAGCCTGCGAGAGAAAGAGATAGACTAATTCATTGTGCGCGGTGCTTAATAATTTTTAAACTTGTTAATAAAATTATAATAAATAAACCCTATAATTATCCTACTCCTGATCTCCTGCTACTCGGCGTTCGTCTCATTCTCTTGAAGTTTATTTTTCTGAAGGTTTCACTTCTGGGTTTTACACATATTTTTTTTAACAATTTTTATAAATTACATTCTTTGTAATTTTTTGAACTACCATACTAGGCTTACGTCCGTATTATGGTAGTCATACACAATTAAAATTATAATGTAAGAACTACAAGAATGCTCTAAAAGGTATTATTTTTTTTTTAATTTATTTACAGTACTTAACTCTTAAACCCTACCAATTACCTACCTGGGAATGTAATTATTCCTGCCACGGGGTACTGAAGTACCCCGCGTAAAACAAAATTAATAAAATAAAAGTATTTGATATATTTTTAAATATTATTTTTATTATGGCAAAGTAATAAGACAAGACAATAATTTTTTTTTTAAAAAACTAACAGACATTTTTGTCCTTACATGAAGGAAAGATTTTGTATTGATAGTCAACACAAATATGGCGTCGACAAATGTTACAGACAGATCGAGATTTTCTGTCCTTCGTGCGCGAACAAAAGCAGCAGCGAGCAGGTTTGGGATTATCAGGGACAGGCCTATGATCTTCACTATGAATATTCAAGACTGCACGTATAGTTTCTCTGATATCCCGGGGTAAACTTGGCTATTGTAATTTTGCTCTCATATGAGGCTTTATGAGTGCCATTGACAAACTCTTAAGAAATTCACGCAGCTTGGTTATTTTTTCTTTATCAATGTTAGTTGACAGCTTGAATAAGACCCAAGAGTTGACACCAACAACCCGTAGAAGAGACACATGTGCCACCTTTTGGTCATCTTGGACATCAAGTACTGGGGTACCGCGAAACACATGTGGACGCGACTGCACTTGCCGGGCGGTCACGGCTTACTGACGCACTTACGCGCCAATTATGGGGAGTAGATTAGCTAAAGCGATTTTTGCAACAGTGGAATATTGTTAAAATTGTTGATATTTTAAACACCAGGGGGGTACTCCAGTACCCCAGGTAGGGTTTAAGAGTTAACCTTTAACTGGGCACATGACAAATTCAAAACACTATAAGTGACATGACGTCTCACAGGCTACTATATTCAAAGTAAATTTTTGTCATTATTAACCATCGGTATGTAATAAAAAACATGTAAGTAAATTCAATCAACTTTTCTTATAAAATATGAAGAATAAAAAGGTAAATAGTGGTACTTTTGACCCTTAATTGACATGAGATCCTTATTTTAGTACTTTGATGAATGATGAATTTAACACTTTATCTAATTTAGAAAAAAAAAACAAAAACAAAAAAATAATCAATTCTAAAAGCAAGAAATGAAAATCCTGACAACTACTTAATTTGGCATTTATCACTGGCAATTTTTGCACAGGGGCGAGAACATTCCAAGCATGCATTTAATATGTAATACTTTTTTTTTTCGTGACAAAAAAGAGAGAGGTCAGAACTTAACTTTGGGCCAATTGAGGAGAGCAACATGGAAGGCTTCGCGATCAGTATAACAACATCTACCGCATGATGTAAGGCCATCCCAGATACTGTGGTGCTATCAACATCCTAACGAACAGACGAGCTACTAGTTTTGCAGCCCTCATAAGAACCTGGGTGGCAGGATTTAGGACAGGACAAGATACGAGATGAGGTCAACCTTTCAAATGTGTCTATACGTCTAATGTGCACTTTTTGTCAGATTTTTTTATGGGGGTTTTAGGGGTCGCTACCAGTTTTGAAAAGGTTAGGATGACACAAATAGTATAAGATGTTGGTATTTAACTGAGTTTTTCTTTCGTTAACGTAGACTTCTTTGAGTCAGAAAATTTTCGTCGATAATATTTTAACCATCAATAGTAAATATTGCTTCTACTCTTCATCAGTGGTTTGATGACGATTGAACTCTTCTTTGAACACGGCTCTTCTCTCTGCTATGTCGTGTATAGAAGTTTTAGCTTTCATGTAGTCATCATCATTCTTCAAGGTCTTAACTAATCTCAGTGTGGTCCTGATGAAAGGCCAGAAATGTTGGTTGAAATTAGAACTTTAGCCGAGTTTATTGACTAGACCTGAATTGCCATGTATTCCTCTTCTCACCTCATTCCCCTCATTTCTCCCTTAAACCTCACATCATATCCCAAATGAGAATGCAATTGTCCCACTGGCTCGAAATAATCAGGAGCAATATTCTTGTACAAAAAATTACAAGTATGCAGTTCACACGCGGCAGAAGTGAAACCTTCAGAAAGCTAAAGTAGACAAGAATGGGGACAAAGAGGAGACTGATTACACTATCTTATTCTCTCGCACACTAAATCCTGTAAATTTATGTGTTAGTCTCTTTTTAGTGTCGCTTTTTCTTTCATCGAGTTTCAAACACAACTATGCTAAAGAAGTGTTCACTTAAAAAATTCACTCATAATTTCATTTAGACGAACAGTCTGGCTTTTGATGACATAGCAGAAACGCGGTGGTGTCTTCAGTGCCTCGTGCCATTATCATTGCGTCACAGGTTGATGACGCGCTGGACAATGCAGTTTATATTGCTTATTTTGTCGCTACGTAATCACCGGGGAATGGCTACCTTGGTACGTTTCCATCACATACTTTCTAAGGCTAGTTAATAAGTCGTGAGTTCAAAACATCACGGTGCCATGGGAAGTCAATTCCCCTATTTTGCTACAAAATATTTTTTTTATTGTAAGATCTTATTTCTTATATGAGTTTCATTGATCAATTTGCCTTTTTTATTATTTGATACTAATTATGACCTGATATTCTTCACATTGGGAAATAGGAGAGCAACCCTTTTCCGAACAGTAGTGTATTTTAAACCATTGCACGATCGAATTGAGAATTTCGTCAATAATTTCTTTCTGAAGAAAAAAACTAAAAGTGATTGTTCCTGCTCTAAAAAGAGAATTTTTTGATTGTATTTATTAAAATAAGTAAGGTTTTCAACACTGGCCGCTAGAGGAGCTAACGTAGCATATTGACGTTGAAATTTCTTTCAATGGCAGCAGATCAAATTCATTTCAAACTTGTCGGCGGTGTGTCGCGCTATCTAATTTGTATTTTTATTTATAAGAGCTTATTTTTAATAAGATTTTAATTTATAAATTTATGTTTGTTAATAGTTATTATTGCCTCAAAATCAAAACCTTGGGCAAATTCTGAAATAAGGGGGTAAAACTTTTCGTTTAAAGGGGCATTTTAAACCATTGCAAGTTCCTCGAAAAAAATAAGCTATTTGCCATTTATAATTTTTAATTGATAAACTAACGTTTAAACAAGATTTTTATGCATAGCACAAAGGGTAGATAACAAATATTATAATCAATAATTATCAGCCTGAAACACTCATCTACATTGAAAAAATCTTCCGAGAAAAGATACTGGCCGCCAACGGGAATTGAACCCGTGACCTTCTGATTGCCGGTCAGGTGCTCTTGACCACTGAGCTATGGCGGCTTATCTAATACCCGCCAAATAATTCAATATATACTAGTGTTTCATTCGACAATTACTTATTATTACATTTTTCCAACTGAAAACAACCAACTTTATTTTTTAACACTAGTATATATTGAATTATTTGGCGGGTATTAGATAAGCCGCCATAGCTCAGTGGTCAAGAGCACCTGACCGGCAATCAGAAGGTCACGGGTTCAATTCCCGTTGGCGGCCAGTATCTTTTCTCGGAAGATTTTTTCAATGTAGATGAGTGTTTCAGGCTGATAATTATTGATTATAATATTTGTTATCTACCCTTTGTGCTATGCATAAAAATCTTGTTTAAACGTTAGTTTATCAATTAAAAATTATAAATAATATTTGACAAGTTAAAGTATTTCAGCAATAAATGCAGACATAATTAGTCTCGACGCCACCTAGCGGGAGATTTAGTATTAACAATACCTCTCTCACAAAAATAAAGTTGGTTGTTTTCAGTTGGAAAAATGTAATAATAAGTAATTGTCGAATGAAACACTAGTATATATTGAATTATTTGGCGGGTATTAGATAAGCCGCCATAGCTCAGTGGTCAAGAGCACCTGACCGGCAATCAGAAGGTCACGGGTTCAATTCCCGTTGGCGGCCAGTATCTTTTCTCGGAAGATTTTTTCAATGTAGATGAGTGTTTCAGGCTGATAATTATTGATTATAATATTTGTTATCTACCCTTTGTGCTATGCATAAAAATCTTGTTTAAACGTTAGTTTATCAATTAAAAATTATAAATAATATTTGACAAGTTAAAGTATTTCAGCAATAAATGCAGACATAATTAGTCTCGACGCCACCTAGCGGGAGATTTAGTATTAACAATACCTCTCTCACAAAAATAAAGTTGGTTGTTTTCAGTTGGAAAAATGTAATAATAAGTAATTGTCGAATGAAACACTAGTATATATTGAATTATTTGGCGGGTATTAGATAAGCCGCCATAGCTCAGTGGTCAAGAGCACCTGACCGGCAATCAGAAGGTCACGGGTTCAATTCCCGTTGGCGGCCAGTATCTTTTCTCGGAAGATTTTTTCAATGTAGATGAGTGTTTCAGGCTGATAATTATTGATTATAATATTTGTTATCTATTTGCCATTCATTTCAAGCATTGTAAAAAAGTAACTAGTAGTTTAGTTTTATCTATTTATGGGAGATGTCTTCAATTCTGTATGTGAAAAGTGGGTGAGTTATCAGGGAGTGGGAGACCAACCACCTGTTGCTATTCCGCAATGGGGACTTTGTATTAGGAGAACATGAACAAAAGGGTTGTAAAATCCAGTGTTTCCTGATTCGCACTCAGGGATGGACAGTTAAATATTATTTTTAATTTTTATATAACTATGACGTCATATCGAGAGGACGGTCCGTCACACAATTCCATCTTAGTCCACACTTTCACATTCGTACATAAACTAACTCTCTAACTCTAGACATTATCCGACTAGAGTATTAGATTCACTCGATTGTGCAATATCTCCGTTCATCCACTTCTCATGTACCAATCATCTAAGCGTCCCTTTCTTAAACCCTAAAAATATTTCGATTCTAATTCCTTCAAAATATAAAATCGAGCGTCTTATTTGCACGAGGCATGTCAGCCCCAAAATGGTTTTTATTTATTTTGTGCATAATTTTATAAGAACGAAAAAAAGTCAGATCATATAAAACATCAAAAATAGTCTTGACCATAAAGGGGTATTAAAGGTAAGTCATAATTTTTTTTTTTTTTAAAGTTGTTCAAGCTTATATTTTTTGTTACCTAAATAATAATTTTATTGTAATTCCAATCCATGCAAAAGGCAGTAAAAGCTTCAATTTAACCGTAGCATATTTTTTGATGTTCATAATGTAAACCGATTCGTGGTAAAGATTAATCTAAATAGTATCAAAATAGGATTTCAAGTATAACTTCATCTTAATATTCATCACGATTACATCAATCATGATTTCTTTCTTTCTCACTTTCTTTACTATTGTTAGAATAATAAAATAAAAACTACAAAGCTATAGCTCCAAACAATTGAAAAATTATAAAAACAAAAAAATAAGAAAAACTAAACTTATTAATAATGTCACCTGTAAAATGCAGGGACAGAGGGAAGGTAAAAAAACATATGAAAGTTCAAATTAACTATCTGAATCAAAAATTTACCTATACAATTCAATGCACAGCAAAATCACGAAAACAAACAAAAAGACAAAAAAAATAAAATAATTAATAGTAATAATAATATAACTTCTTGCTTGCCAGATTCAGTATACCTACACTCATTTAGATGAAAAAAATGTTTTATCTGAACAACAAAAAGGTTGTCGCAGAAAACATATGGGATGTAAAGAACAATTAGTTATTGATTCTGTATTTTAAAAACAGATTCAAACCCAAAAGCGTAATTTACATATTTGTTATATAGATTACCAAAAGGTTTACGATAGTGTTCCGCACTCGTAGCTGATAAAAGTTTTAAATTTATACAAAATTAAACCAATTATTATTAGCTTTTTGGAAAAAATTATGGCATTTTGGAATACCGATTTGCTTGTGAATTTGAAAGATAAGAAAATTATAGTACCGGGCCTTTCAATAAAAAGAGGGATTTTCCAAGGAGACTCATTGAGTCCTCTTTGGTTTTGCTTAGCATTAAATCCTCTATCTAAAATGTTAATTAAAAGCAAGGTTGGAATAAAAATTAAAGGTAATACAAGGGAGAGCAATATAATTTCACATTTATTATTTATGGATGATTTAAAATTATTTTAGAATTCTGAACCAAATTTAGATAAAATGATTAAAGTATTTACAAATTTTCAGATGATATTAAAATGACTTTGGGTTTAGCTTTGTAGAACGATCCATATATAGAAAGGTAAAATTGTAGATGGAGACGAGGTTACATTTAGAAACTTCAAAATTGAAAGTATGAAAGGGGATGAGGTTTATAAATATTTAGGATATCCGCAATGAAATAGATTAGATCATACTAGTATTAAAAATGATATTAGGATTAAATTTAAAACTAGGATCAGAAAATATTTAAAATGCCATCTACCTGCTAAAAATTTAGTAAAGGCAATAAATACTTGGGCAATACCTCTATCAATTTACTCATTTCACGACCTCCGTAGTCCAGTGGCTAAGTCTCTTGACTCACAATCCGGAGGTCGAGGGTTCGAACCCAGCGTGCGCAAATAAATTTTATTTGATTAATTTGTGTTATTTCACAATTAATTCATTTAAAATAATATATGGTATATTTGCGGCACGTTCCAGAGTGGAAGATACTATCAGTATCGCCCTGGTGTAAGACCACCATTCAGAATTGAAACGTTGCTTTAAAATGGCTTTAGCCGTGTTTGGTGACCAGATCTGAATAGCCAGGTACTTCCCAAACTTCCTCTCCCCCACCTACTTCCCCTCCCCATTACCTTCAGCCTTACAACATACCCTAATTGGGGATGCCATAGTCTCACTGGCTTCAGACGGGAGCAGTTGAGATTCTTGTGCGGTATTCACTCTAAAAAAAAAAAGTTGGCATAATTAAATGGTATAATACAGATTTAGACAGCTTAGAACGATTAATTAGAACTACGTTAACAAAGTTTAATTGCCATCATCCAAATTCAGCTATAGAAAGAATTAATTTACCTAGAAATTTAGGAGGTAGAGGTATAGTCAAAATAACATCTTTAAAACATAATCAGGTGGAAATGCTAAGAATTTTTTTCCATAGGAAAGCTGATGGTCCAGAAATGCACAAAATAATTTGCAAGGCAGATAGAAATATTTCGCCATTAAATTTATACGATGAGAATGCCAGCATTCTTATAAATACCAACCAGGAATTATTAGATTCCTGGTCAAATAAAATTCTTCACGCAAAACACTTCAACTATCTCAACCAAACATATGTTGACAAACTTTCGTCAAACAAATGGTTGAGTATTGGAGAATTGAGCGCAGAAATAGAAGGCTTTATGCTTGGCATTCAAGATAGAGTCATTAATACTAAAAATTATAGGAAGCATATCATCAAAGATACATATCAAATTGATGATTTATGTAGAAAATGTTTGGCTTTTCCGGAAACTATAGAACATATTATATCGGGATGTTCTGTATTAGCGCCGTCCGAGTAAACATTTAGGCACAATCAAGTTTTAAAAATAATTCACCAAAGTTTGGTAATTAAACATAACTTGATTGACTGCCGTAATGTACCATATTATGAATATGAACAAAATTCATTTTTAAAAAAGGAATTTTATAAAATTTATTATGATTAAACTATTCTAACAGACAGAACAAGTAGTCATAATAGACCCGATATAGTTTTACATGATAAAATTAAAAAAATAATAATGTAGTATAATATCTTGTTTTATCGTTATAAAATTTATAAAATGATTTTTATAAAATTTATTACGATAAAACTATTCTAACAGACAGAACAAGTAGTCATAATAGACCCGATATAGTTTTACATGACAAAATTTAAAAAAAATAACTTATGTATATCATTGATGTCGCTATTCCAAATTCTTGTAATATCCAGAAAACTGTTTCTGAAAAAATAAGAAAATATACAGAATTAGGAAATGAGATTAAAAGAATTTGGCATTCTCAGACTATAAAAATATTACCATTTGTTATTTCGGCTACTGGCATTGTACCTAGCTCTCTCATTCAAAATTTAGGCGTATTAGATTTGTCAAAAAAATTATAAATAAAAATGCAAAAGGCAGTCATTTTAAATACATGGAGGATTACGAAAGATTTTTTAAATATTTATATTGAGGGATCAGTAGGACAGTTCGGTTTAGGATTTCATCAGAGCCCAGCCCTCTGATATGAAAATATCTGGAGTCGGTGAAATATTTTCCCATTATGTTTCTGGTGAATTGACGTATTGTTCTTGTATTGTTTTGTATTTATTATACTTATATAGTGCACTTACATTGCGTGCATATACTAGATAATCGTTTGTGGAAAAGTGTGTGGAAGGGTTTAGTCTTTCATTTGCGAAAGATTTAACCCGGACATAAAATCTGGAGTATAGTATACTAAAGACAATAGAGTATCACTAGCGACCATAATCACATGGACATTGGACACTGTAACGCTTTCCGAAACTTTGGTTAAAGAAGGAGGATGTAACCTAAAAACAACTCACCATTATTTATAATATTTATTTATTTATATTTATTTACGCCCCAGTGGGCTTTTACATGCATAGAAGGAAAATTATACTTACAATAATAATTATGTGTGTGACTAAACCAATAAAACAGAATAAATAAGAAAGCAATCATCATCGCAAGGTATAGAACATCATAACAGAGATTAAAAATAAACGATATAGTATGAGTAGTACCTACTTATAAAAAACTAATACAATTTAGCTTAAGATATATATACATATAAAATCAGTAATAAGACCTGAAATAAAATAAAGTGCAACGTGTAAGAGCTAGTTAGTAGGTATAAACAAAACATGTATGTGTATATTATTGTAGGATGATAAAACAGAACTAAATAGATCAGAAAAATAAAAAAAAGGTTATAAATTACTGGAAAGGTTTTAGATGAGAGAAGGTTTTATGAAAAGAACATAAAAATTAAAAGTTAATTATTAGCAGATAAAATAGAGATTAGTTGCCTCTTGAAAATTGCAAAACTGTCATTTGGAATTGGTGAATAAATAGAGTAGTTAGTATTGAAGTTATTGTTTCATTTGAAAATATCTTCATTTCGAGTTTGTCTGGCAGGTATATTAAAGCAAATTATATTATACTGCCATCATAAGCAAATAATGTAGCTGAAAAAATTCAATGGTCACATCTGATGTATTTTTAATAACCCATAAAAGTTTGGTAAACATGAAATGTCTCTTTCTTTTTTGTTATTTGTTTTTGGGGTGATATGCCGTGTTGCGCTACCTCCTCATTTAGCCGACGTTTTGGACAGCGATGCAGTGTCCGTCATCAGGACTGATCCGGCAGATCACATATCTCTCGGATCTGCCAGATCTGCCCTGATGATGGACACTGCAACGCTGTCCGAAACGTCAGCTAAAAAAGGAGGTGGCGCAACACGTCATAACACCCCAAAAACAAATAACCAAAATGATTTTGGCCGTGAAAATCTAAAATACGTATATGAAATGTCTCGTACATCAGAATGTGACAATTGAAATTTCCAGCTGCCTTTTTGCTTATGACAGCGAAATATATTTGGCAAAGAAAAATCTCAAACCAGATATCTCTCCAATGTTATAATGAATTCTTTCTGGAGGATTCGTCCTGATGATGATTTGTGTTTGTCACTTGGAGTCGTTCTTCAGAGTGAAGTATGTTGATTCATTTCATCGAAATTACTTGTCAGGGCAGAAGTGTTCTGTAGATAATCTTCTTTAAAAACCTTCAAAAATATAGGTGGCTACAGAAGCGGCAAGTTTCATTGTGGAGGTCTACTGCATTCGTTGTGCCAACTCCATCTTAATCATCTCAGGTGGCGGAATTCGGGGATGTTGTTTAAGGGACGCCTGGGTGGTATTTGAGATATTTCACTTGCTGACAGGTATCAGGATACATGTTCCTGAATAAGGGTGGTTTTGGTTCTATTTATATTTTCAGTTTGTGGGTCTTAAGCATTTTGTCAAAAAGTGGAGAAGCAAATGTCGTGCTGTTAACCGTTTGTTAAACTTCGCATAAATCAGTTCGTAAGGTGTCGTTGCGGTAGTTGTGTCCTGTATCTTTGCAAAAATTTAATATTAAATTAGATGACACGACTTGCAACAACGCGGGCAGTTTACTATTCTTGGGTTCACAACGTACTGCCGAATCATGGTTGAATCAATTAGCATGTCACTCTGGCGTTCATCGACATCTTCGGGATCTGGCTGGGTAACTTTTACTGGGATCAATTCACTTAAGTACGCAGGAAACAGGATGCCTGTCTTTGAATCCACATATGCAGTCATCGCTGGGTGAGCCCTTCCTTGCTCGACACCTGCGGGAATTTGTATTTCCTTGAGGGTATCTGGCTTTTTGATATTGTGAAGGCGTTCTGGCTCGTCCATCACCTTCTGCCATGGTCGGTCGGGAGCAGCAGTGATTAAGGGCACTGCAGTCAGCACTACGATGATGGCTTTAACACTGCACAAAGACATCTCTATGCCGTTTACTTGACGAATACAAAATTCGACTGATGTCTGGAAATACCAAATTACGCCTTATATGCCTTCACAAAATATTAAAATGTACACCGTTGCAAATAAATTACAAAAATACCTTTTGATTCTAAAATCTCTTCCGCGTTGTCATCAAACATTGTTTTGGAGCAATACGGAAGTCTTGAAAATTAATCAAAACATTACAGTTTTTCCAAACGTTTGAATAATATATTTGTATGTCACGTATTTTTTTAGAATTTGACAATAAATCGTAGATCGAAATGGTATAAATTTAATATAAAGATGGACAATAACAAATGCTCAGCTCGATCCACTAATTCTATAAAATTATTGTTATGATCATAGGTAGAAATACCATTTTAATTACGCACCAAGTGTTTGATTATCAAACGGTACATTATTTTTAATTGAAAGGGTTTTTGTAGAGATAATATGTTTCGATATAAACAAAAATTTTAAAAAACAAAAAACGACTTCCAAAAATGCACTAAAAAGTAAAATATAATATCGTACGATTGTTATTTTGGAGTCGGTGTCAGCCGTTGTTGTTTTAAGTTTTGTTAAAATTTTTGTTTATTTTTTGATTTTTCGTGACGAGCGTGCGTAAAGAAGCTTTACTTCAAAAAAAGAATCATCGAAGTCTGTTGGCGTAATATTGATTTATTCGTCCATTTGTTGCGCACATACTTATTGCTAATTTAAGACATATATGGTTTTCTCATGGATCCCGTTGTCAGAACTGGACCAAATTAAAATGGGACCACACGGGAAGCACCAGCTTTTTAATAAACAAAAATCATCAATATCGATTAACCCAATCGAAAGTTCTGAGGTAACAAACATTAAAAAAAAATATTTAAAAAAATTGAAAATATGTGTTTTAGGTACATCCATCTGCTGTCCGATACCCACTTTTCCAGAAATTTTAAGCCATAGCACCACTTTTCTTATCATGCATTGCTTTGCTAGAAAATCTGTCGTATACTAGAGACACTGAGACGTACCCTTATAACAAGGACATGGCCGTATTAATGTCACTATGTATCAGGATAACATAAGCTTTGGGAGTGGTGATAACCGTCTTCCTAGAAACTTTTGTCTTCGGAGGCGCAGTGGGGGTGCCGAACTGAGTCTAAACCAGTCAAACACCAGGATAACATCAACCCATTTAGGTTAATTATTACAAAGAGAGGTTTTCACTAAAGCTTAGAAAGTTGCTTAGGGTTCTGAAATAAGGTTTCATTGGTACTTCATGGTATTACATGGTAACATCATCACACCGAGGTTTTTTACCAAGGCGTTGAGAAAGAAATGTCTCCTTTCAGTGAACCTTTGTCGATGTACACGTTTTGTAAAAACTAACGTAATTTGAATTTAAATGCTAGCAATATTCATTTAGTTGTCACATAAAACGTTGCGGATGCGCGTTGGACCGCGCTTTTGAAAGTAAAGCGGTTGTGAATCTAACTGTCCTTCTATCTCGAGTGACGTTTTTAATTTCATCGTATTTCGTACGGACTATCCTCTATGTTTCCAACGTTTTTGATAATTTCGCTTTATGACTTTGGTGGTTGAATAAGAAATCACCTTACTACAATATATGCGATAATTTTATTAGTTTTTCTGGGTGAAGGAACGGTTAAGATGGAAGTTTGTATATTCAAAAGTACAAACCTATCTATAAGTAAGATTTTTTGAAGTGAAACATTGTTAGTCCCGTTAGCGATTCGGAATTAGTATGACACGGAAATGACGGGTACATCACCTGCGAAGCATTATACTTCTATCAAGGCCCGTATTGGTTGATATATAATATGAAAACGACACGAGGTCTGTGCTCATTGGCCTGCTCATTGCGCTTTGATTATAACCTCACTTTTCAATGCTCCTTATTCTTCATGGTTGAGATTGTTTTGGTAAAGTTTCGCTTCTAACGCGTGTTAACTGCACTCGATTTTTTTTTTAATGAAATTTAACCCCTGGATAATTTCCACGTCGCGTCGGTGGAAATCGACTTAATATTTCACTAAAATAATTAAACCTTAGCTACCTTAAATGCAGGTTCGAAATTTTTGTCGTCAGTTCGTAGGAGTTTGTTAGGGGGATTGTAAGTTTATTGTACGTTTTAGGTAGATGGTTGGATAATAACACCGCCCTACATTACGTTACATTTTGGTACTCCGCAACTATGAATGATTCCTGGTCATATTTGGGTACATATCGTACATATCATATTTGGGTACATATCGAATTGAAAAGATGTTGAGTTAATAGGGGTCCAAACGGAAAACACCAAATCTCATTTACTGTGATGTCCGAGGCCGGTTATCCCATAATAATCTGGACTCCATTTGATGGATCCAGATTCCTCTGTATATGATGATCTCAGTACAGGGTTTCCATACAATAAGAAGACGTAGGTAGTCTGTTGATGTTTATTCCGGGATTAGGTACAATGGTACTTCCAAGGAAGTCTGATGGTAAGAGGACGAATGGACAACAACCACACCCTTTTTTACGTTCCTCATGTTGTCTCACTCATACACGCATGTCTCTTTCATACAGCAAGACATACGTTCACCACATCTACTAAACATACCGAACCAAAGAAAATCTTTTTAATATCATGTGTTATCCAATGTACGGTAAAATTACAGAGCATTCCTTTTTAACAATTTTGACTATAATATATAAAACAAAGTAATATTTTTTGTACACTACATTTCATACTCATACATTTTGCATGGAACGAATTCTCATATTTTGAAAGAGCTGCAGGAATATTGTGATAAGTATAATATTGAGTAGTGAGTGAATTCCAAAAATTCAAAAACCTCAAATTTCAATGCGCTGATTGTTTTGCTTTTGTTCTTTAACATATAATGCTTCGCCTCTTTCTTACACACTAAATGAAACAGTCGAAAATGGGACAAACTGCACCCCTTCAAAGGAAAAATACAATAATTAGAATAAATCTCCGTCACACATATAAAAAATGAGATGCAATTCCCATAAGTAAGTGGAAAAGTAAGAAAATCACAAAAATTATAAATCCGTACACAACGCCATCTCTGATAATAACAAAAGCATAACATGGACAGTTGGTCATCAATAATTGCTTCGTTGTGTTATTTTTAATTGAATAAAAAAACGGAATTTAATTCAGCTAATAAGTTGACAAAAGAGTTATTGTTTCTAAGGAGGTACGAAGTTCTCCGGGTCAGCTAGTATTTTTATAAAATACACTTAGCTGTTTATTAATTACTGATAATTTTACAATACTGTGGTGGGGGTGACTGGTACCCCGCTACAGGAACTAAGAATCAGGAGACCAGAAACAGACAGTTTATGAATAAGCCTGTACGGTAGCGCACTCAGGGAAAGGAATATGTTAAAACCATTAACTACGGACAAAAAAATTTCATTCTCATTGTCGGTAAGAAACAAACAAGAAATACTCGAATTAAAAATACTTATCTAAATCAACCGAAATGTGATTATTTAGATTTTCTTGAAACGGTAACTCTAAGTGATCAGTTCAGGCAAAGAGCTCCATCGCGGAGCCAGTGACAAATTGTTAGACTTTCAGAAACTGGATGTGCTGTGCAGAGCTTGTATATACTGATATACAGATAGTACACAATTTCCGAATCTGAAAACTCAGTATCTTCCTCGGTATCTTCCTCGGAATTCGGTCATCAGACATTCTTAGTACATGCCCAAGCCACCTCAATTGTGATTTTTCTATGAAGAGTAGGAGTGGTTCAATGTTAAGATCATCTCGGATCGTCGAGTTTCTTATATGATCCCATTTCGTAACCCCTGCCACTCCTCTCAAGTATCTCATTTCGGCAGCTTGGACTCTGGAGCGTGTTCGTTCATTTAGCATCCATGTCTGGTGGCCGTAAGTGAGCGTTGGGCGGTATACCGTTTTAAACACTGCCATATTTGTCTTGGTGCCAAGCTCGGATTTTCTTATTACTGAGCTGTAGAGAGGACTGCTTGCCGCACATATTCTTCTATCAATTTCTCCGTCTTGCCGACCATCGCTGGAGAATTCGACCCCAAGGTATTTGAACCTGTCCACCTGTTTCAACTGAGTCCCATTAGCGAGTATGTTGCACTGAGTTTGGTCCTTTCCTATAACCATCACCTCTGTTTTTGAGGTACTCATCTTCATTCTCGCCGCCGTGCACTCTTCGTTGAAACGGTTAATCCACTCTTGTAGTCCCTCCTTTGATGTCGTTAATCTCGCGATGTCGTTAGCAAATTGTAGGGAGCTGATTCTAGTACTGCCTACGAGGGCTGCATCCGGTGTTTGGCTTTTTCGGCTGATTCGGTCCATGAATATAGTGAAGAGGATTGGCGACATAGGGCACCCTTGTCTGAGGCCGATTTCCACTTCAAATTCTTCCGAAACTTGACCGTTTATGCGGACCCTACTGCTACTATTTTCATACAGAGATGCTATGCCTTTTAGCAAGTTGCCTTCAACTCCGTATTCTTTAAGCACCTCCCACAGCAGTTGCCGCGGTACTAAGTCATATGCTTTCTCTAGATCGATAAATCCAACATATGATGGCTTACCGTATTCCCAACATTTTTCTATTGTCACTTGTAGTGTAAAGAGCTGATCCGTAGTGCCTCTACCTTGTCTGAAGCCGCACTGTTCTTTTTGAATCTTGTTCTCTGTCGCTCTTCGACATCTTTTTTCCAGGATCCTAGCGTAAACTGTTCCTGGTTGATTGAGAAGAGTTTATTCCTTAGTAGTTGGAGCACAGTTTCTGGTCCCCTTTTTTAAATATTGACTGTCCTCCAGGCTTTTGGGGTCTTACCCGTTCTTAGAGCCACTGAGAAAACTCGCGTTAACTACCTGAGGCCTCGGTTGCCCATAGCTTTTAACATTTCTGGCCTTATTTCATCTGCTCCGGCTGCTTTTCCTCTTTTACGGGAATTAATTGCCAGTTTTACTTCTTCCAACTAAATTTCGCCCTCTTCGAATTTTTATCTCTTTATTTTTTTATATATATAAATATATTTTTTTTATATTTAGAATTGTTCAACCGGTATTTCGATGAAAAATGCTCGGTATTTCCGATTTTTCATTTGTACAATATTGACATTAGTCACATGACAACGGGTCGAATCTACGACTTGTTTTCGAGTTCAGCAGCTCAACTATGGAATGATACACCGGACGCTGAATTTCGTCCCTCCAACATATTTCCTCGCCTCCCCAATACACAGCATCCTCAAAGATGACATAGGCCCTGAGATAAATTGTTTTCCTCAGCACCTCCTGTGTGGAGTTAACTTAAAATAAAGTTTGGAAATTATTTGTACTATTTTATTAAATTTAGCGCCCACATAACTAGTGACTGCCAAAGTGCATCTCAGCTTCGGATAATCCAGCAATGGGGAGGGGTACTTCAGAATGAGAACAATTGGTTTAAGTGAAATAAGAGATACTGCAGGCGCTATCTTCTCGATAGTATTTACGTTTTGAAGGTAGGAGAATAGCTGATCATCAGGAAAACAGACCCGTACAGGAGATAATAGAATAATACCAAATTGGAGAAAGTTTTTAATAATATCAGAAACTTGAAACCTAGATGGTATTTAATTCGTCAATTTTGAAAAAAATGTTTACATCAAAATCAATCCGTATGAAACCATATTTATTTTTACTATAATACGTCTATTTTCTAATGTCTTTTAAAACTTTTAAAATTAAAAATAAAACTTTTGGTTTGGCTGAGGATGGAACCTTTCTCCCCAGGAACTGGAGTCAACAACGGCCAACCTTTGAGCCGAATCCCAATAAGAGAGTACCTACCTAATGAAACACGGTTGCTAGTTTTACACAGACAGCATTTATTTTCTTAACAAAAGCATGAAAATCAGTTTATCTGCCGAGTTTCAGCTCGATTGGATGTCGGGATGTAATTTAATTTCCACTTCCAAATTCCATTTCATTCATTCGTTCAGTTGAGAAAACCCAATCGAAATTTAAATTGATGAATTAAAAATGGGATAAACCATTACAAGTAAAATTGTAAGAATCTAATGCTGACTCTCGATAAATCACGGGTTATATAATTGTAAAATCGATAATAATGCACGTTGGCAAAAAGACCCTTGAGCATATTTAATATGTGAATCACAGACATAATAATATTTGATTATATATAATATTTGATTGATTTATTAGTTATCCTCATCGTATCAAAACTTAGTATTTTTAGATATCTGACTAATCAACCGGACGATCGATATATATTTATTTCTAAAATATACTTTATGGAAAGTACAACTGATCCAGCATATTAACGTTTAATTCTGAAATACTTCTCAAACTTAAGGTGATCATGCAAAAATACGTGCTTTGGATTTAAAAATTTGAGAGATCCGAAATATTATAAGTCGATTCATTAATAAAATATTGCAAGTTTAATGAGCTATCATTTTTTGACAAATCTTATAATAAGCCTAGAAAAAAATTAAGAATCTGGCACAGAAAAATTAATTTGTATTTCAAAATTTCCTACTTAGAAACCCTTTTTCAGATATGGTTTTATTTGTAGGTAATGAACGAAAAAAATAAATTAATATTAGTATTAAATTAAAAAATGCATTTGGCGATGTTTTATTTTTATATCGGCACCCGACAAATTTTTAACTGAAAATTTCATCTTAATGCCATCTGCATATATGGACCTAGATGGCGTCGTTTAGTTTGAAGCGGAAAAAACGGTTGGATCGAATTGAGTATTCCATCGGCCAGCTAATCTGGGAGGGCATGGTTTTAATTGGTTGACGCACAAAAACGCTTACACCACCCTATTCCGAATCGGTCAAAGGCTGGTACATCGCCTTACTGAAGTTCTGCCAAACTCGGACTTGTTGTATTCTGGAACTAGTGTATCAATATTGTGTAGACATTGGGTGTTAATTTCATCAGAAGTGGAGAAAAATATTCCGTTCCAATGCATATTGCACACCTCCAGGCTGTTGCGGTGACCGAGGTCTTTGGCGGGACTATGACAAAGGTTTCTATTTTTTCCTTGGTTTTTTGTTTCCCTAATCATTGTTCTGGAGCTCGATTGATTTCTTAGCCAACCGAAATGCCCGGGATTTTTGGACAAGATTATTAAGAGGTTCTTACCATCGTACAGGGCGGTTCCAATAAGAAATATTAATTATTATTCGTACCAGATTTTTTAAATTTTAACTCAATATTGATTTTTTTTCATTCAAAAATTCTGATATGCGTGATGATAAAACTATTAAAATAATGTCCTTTCTGTAATTATTTTTTAATCATAAGCATTTATAATGTTTTAATAATGTCTAAGCAAAATAACAATGTTACAAAATCTTAAATATATTAGTTTGTAAGACCGTAAATAAATATACAAACTGAAGTATTTTCGTCGCAAAACACGTGCGCGGATATTTTTTTAAATGATTTTATTTAATTTTTAATTAAATAAAGATATTAACTGTAGTAGTAGTAATTTTTAATTAAATAAAGACAATATTAGCGAAACTCAATCAAAATCTGAAGACAGAAAAATCAGAAAAAAATATTGGTTCCACTGGGACTCGAACCCAGATACCTAGCTAAGGTATCTGGGTTCGCTATCGTATCTCTTGACTCAGTCAGAAGGTCGCGGGATCGAATTCCGGCGTGTGCAAATAAATTTTATTTGAATGATTTGTGTTATTTCACGATTAATTAATTTAAAAATAATGTATGGTATGTTTGCAGTACGTTGCAGAGTGGAAGATGTTTTCAGAATCGCCCTGGTGTAAGACCACCTTTCAGAATTGAAACGTTGCTTTAAAGGCATTAGCCATGTTTGGTGACCAGATCTGAATAGCTAGGTACGTCCCCACCTTCCTCTTCCCTATATACTTCCCTCCCTCTTCAGCCCCACATCATACGCCAATTAGGTATGCCATAGTCTCACTGGCTCCAGACGGGAGCAGTTGGGACACTTCTGAGGTATTCATATAAAAAAAATACTATTTTATTATTCTGACTCTTGACATTCTGACATATCTCTTGACATTTTAAACCATTGCACGATCGAATTGAGAATTTCGTCAATAATTTCTTTCTAAAGATAAAAACTAAAAGTGATTATTCCTGTTCTAAACATGGAACTTTTTGATTTTATTTGTTAAAATAGGTAAGGTTTTCAACACTGGCCGCTAGAGGCGCTAACGTAGCATACTGGCGTTGACGTTTCTTTCAATGGCAGCAGATCGCAGCAGATTAAATTTATTTCAAACTTGTCGGCGGTGTTTCGCGCTTTCTAATTTGTATTTTGATTAATAAATTTGTTATAAGAGCTTCTTTTTAATAAGATTTTAATTTATAAATTTATCTTTGTTAATAGTTATCTATTATTGCCTCAAAATCAAAATGTTAGGCACATTCTGAAATAGGGGAGTAAACCTTTTTGTTAAATGGGTTATTTTAAACCATTGCACGTTCCTCGAATAAATTAAGCCATTTGCCATTCATTTCAAGCATTAAAAAATAGTAACAAGTAGTTTAGTTTAATCTATTTATGAGAGATGTCTTCAAATCTGTATGTGAAAAGTGGGTGAGTTGTCAGGGAGTGGGAGACCAACCACCTGTTGCTATTTGTTATAATGGGGACTTTGTATCAGGAGAACAGGAACAAAAGGGTTGTAAAATCCAGTGTTTCCTGATTCGCACTCAGGGATGGACAGTTAAATATTATGTAACTTTTTTACAACTATGACGTCGTATCGAGAGGACAGTCCGTCACACAATTCCATCTTAGTCCACACTTTCACATTCGTACATAAATTATACATACACTTCTGTTACTCTAACTCTAGACATGATCCGACTCGAGTATTGTATTCACTCGATTGTGCCATGTCTCCGTTCATCCACTTATCATGTACCAATCATCTAAGCGTCCCTTTCTTAAACCCTAAAAATATGTCAATTCTAATTCCTTCAAAATTTAAAATCGAGCGTCTTATTTGCACGAGGCATGTAAGCCCCAATAAGATTTTTATTTTTTTTGTGCATAATTTTATAAGAACGAAAAAAAGTTAGATCATATAAAATATCAAAAATAGTCAAGGCCATAGAGGGGTTTTAAAGGTAAGTCATGAAAAAAGCATTTTTTTAAAGTGGTTTACGCCTATATTTTTTGTTACATAAATAATAATTTTATTATTATAAGCAACAATTACTAGCCTGAAACACTCATAAACATTGAAAAAATCTCACGAGAAAAGATAAATGCCGCCGACGGGACTTGAACCCGCGTCCTTCTGATATCCGGTCAACTGCTCTACCAACTGAGCTACGTCGGCTTATCTCCCACCCGCCAAATAATTCAATATATACTAGTGTTTCATTCAACAATTACTGCTTATTACATTTTTCACCTGAAAACAACCAACTTTATTTTTCTCGGGAGAATTTTTTTTTTATTTATCTTTTCTCGGGAGATTTTTTCAATGTTGATGAGTGTTTCAGGCTAATAATTGTTGCTTATAATAATTGTTACCCTTTTTGCTATGCATAAAAATCTTGTCTTAAGCATTAGTTTACCAATTAAAAACAATAATTAATAATTTTATTGTAATTCCTATCCATGCAAAAGGCAGTAAAAGATTTTATTTAACCGTAGCATATTTTTTGATGTTCATAATGTAAACCAATTCGTGGTAAAGATTAATCTAAATAGTATCAAAATAGGATTTCAAGTATAACTTCATCTTAATATTCATCACGATTACATCAGTCATGATTTCTTTCTATCTCCACGTTTTTAACGTGAATAAATGTGGATATCACGAACATATTTGAACACATTTTATGTAAACACACAAATGAAATACACATTTGGTGGTACCTAAACTCATATTTTTCTTGTCTTTTTTTTTTCACAAAACGGTAATATAACAAAACACTTTTTAAATAAATACTTAACGAAACATCCTCCTTAATCTCTCCTACGTTACCATGATTTCGCTTCCTCCTTCTTTAGTAAAAGCTTCAGACAGCTTTGTGGTATCCATCATCAGGGCAGTTCGATATGGACATCATCATCACCATCGTCATGAACATGGACACTTGAGTTACTCCAACCGCTTTCCCGCCCTGGTATATATAACATATGGTTACTCCTTCAGGGCTCTCACAAGGACTCTATTTTTTTTTATATAGCGAATCTAAAAATGTCATTGTGAAGCAGGAGTTAATCATTGATGGGGTGATGGGTAAGTTATAATGATTGATGAACATAGCATGAAAAAATACAGAAAATACAGTTAGTAGTACTATTGATAGAATAATAAAATAAAAACTACAAAACCATAGCTCCAAACAATTGAAAAATTATAACAACAAAAAAAAAGAAAAACTAAACTTACAAATAATGTCACCTGTAAAATGCAGGGACAGAGGTAAGGTAAAGGTACATATGAAAATTCAAATGAACCATCGCAACCAAAAATTTACCTATACAATTCAATGCACAGCAAAATCACGAAAACAAACAAAAAGACAAAAAATATAATAATAATTAAAAGTATACCAAAGACAAAGACAAAGAGAGTTCCACTAGCGACCATAATCACATGGACACTGTAACGCATTCTGAAACTTTGGCTAAAGAAGGAGGATGTAACCTAAAAACAACTCACCATTATTTATAATATTTATTTATTTATAGGTATTTATTTACGCTCTAATGGGCTTTTACATGCATAGAAGGTAAATTATACTCACCATAATAATTATGTGTGTTACTAAACCAATAAAACAGAATAAATAAGAAAGCAATCACCATCGCAAGGTATAGAACATCATAACAGAGATTAAGAGCGTGTTCTCACACAGCTATAATAGATTACCATAATGCCGGTTCCTTGTTTATAAGAGGTTGAAACACTAAATTGTAAGTCTATAATCATTTAAGAAGTATGTCAACGCGCTTTTCACTTAATCTCTTCTGCTTCCTAGTACCCTGGTAGCAGGCATGGGAGCGCGCATCCCTGGAGACGCCCATTTAATTATACAGGAATAGGTGGGAAAACCTCCACAGCCTTTTGCTATCCTGATACAACTAAAACTCAGAAACGTATTGGATTTCACCAAACACCGTCTACGTCTCAGAAATGTTTTGATAATGGTATTCAAAAAGAAGTAGTACAACCACCGTTCTGTCTTTTATTGCCAATATCTTTATTAATTTCATTGTCGACAGCCCCTACATAATACTACCGCCTGGAAAGCCGAAGTTCTTGGGTTCGAGTCCCAGAGGTGCCAATATCTTTTTACTGATTTTTTTACTGATTACAAGTAGTACAACCACCGTTCTGTCATTTATTACCATTACAATATCTTTATTAATTTCATTAGTATCGCCCTGGTGTAAGACCACCATTCAGAATTGAAACGTTGCTTGAAAATGGCTTTAGCCGTGTTTGGTGACCAGATCTGAATAGCCAGGTACTTCCCAACCTTCCTCTTCCCCACCTCCTTCCCCTCCCCACTACCTTCAGCCTCACAACATACCCCAATTGGGGATGTCATAGTCTCACTGGCTCCAGACGGGAGCAGTTGAGATTCTTGTGCGATATTCACTGTAAAAAAAAAAAAAAAATTTCGACAGCTCCTACATAATGCTGCCGCCCGGAAATCCGAAGGTCCTGGGTTCGAGTCCCAGAGGTGCCAATATCTTTTTCTGATTTTTCGGTTTCCAGATTTTCAATTGAGTTTCGCTTTTATTGTCTTCATTTAATTAAATACACATATTTGTATTAAAAAGCGATGTATTCATTACTTCTCTCTATCAAAGGTAAGCATTTTCTTGAGTTACACGATAAGAAAGTGTAACAATCAACATAAAGTGAGACAGTAAGAGATAAGAGTTAGGAATAATAATTTACCTATGTATTGTATATAAATACGTTGAGACATCAATAACTACACTTTATGGGAATACAGGTACCTAAATAGTCTTACCTACTATTGTTTTTTTTTTTAATTAAATTAAATGAAAACTTCTTTAGCACCGTCGTGATTTGAAACTCGATGAAACGGAAACGAGCGACACTAAAAAGAGGCAAACACATAAATCTATAGGATTTAGCCTGCGAGAGAATGAGATAGACTAATCGGTGCCCTCCTTGTGCGGTGCTTCGTAGAATAAAATGTGAAATAATTATTATTTTTACTTGATAAACTAACGTTTAAGACAAGATTTTTATGCATAGCACAAAGGGTAACAATTATTATAAGCAATAATTATCAGCTTGAAACACTAATCTACATTGAAAAAATCTTCCAAGAAAAGATACTGGCCGCCAACGGGACTCGAACCCGTGAAACATGTAATAAGCAGTAATTGTTGAATGAAGCACTAGTACATATTGAATTATTTGGAAGGTTTTAGATAAGCCGCCATAGTTCAGTGCTAGAGCTCCTGACCGGCAATCAGAGGTAAACGGGTTCGAGTCCCGTTGGCGGCCAGTATCTTTTCTCGGAAGATTTTTTCAATGTAGATGAGTGTTTCAGACTGATAATTATTGCTTATAATAATTTTTGTTACCCTTTGTAAAATAATTCTTAAACTTGGTAAAAAACAATATTATAATAAATAAACCCTATAATTATCCTACTCCTGATCTCCTGCTACTCTTCATTCGTCTCATTCTCTTGAAGTTCATTTTTCTGAAGGTTTCACTTCTATGTTTCACACTTTTTTTAAACAATTTTTATAAATTATATTCTTTTTGATGTTTTTGAACTACCATACTAGGTTTACGCCCGTGTTATGGTAGTAATACACAATTAAAATTATAATGTAAGAACTACAAGAGTACTCTTAAAGGCGTAACATTTTGTTTAAATTTGTTCACAGTTTTAACCTTTATCTGGCAACATGACAATTTCATAACAGTATAAGTGCCATGACGTCTCACAGGCAATATATTCAGAGTAATTTTTTGTTATTAAATTCAATTTCGATGTTTCAAAATTGGGTTGATATTTAACCATGTTGGTATAAAATTAAAAAAACATGTAAGTAAATTCAATCAACTTTTCTTATAAAACATGAAGAAAAAAAATGGTAATGAACATATAGTGGTACTTTTCAGCTTTAATTGACATCAGATCCTAATTTCAGTACTTTAATAAACCTTACATAAATTTAACACTTTTCACTTAAAATTTAATTAAGAAAAAAACAAAAACAAATAATCATTACTACTACAAACAAAAAAAGAAAGCCCTGACAACTACTTATTTTGGCATACATCACTGTCATTTTTTTCACAGGGGGCGAGAATATTGCAAGCATGCATTTAATATGTAATACTAGCAGACCGGGACACACGTTGCTGTGTCTAACGAAACACAATGCCATTACCCAACCTTTATAAAATCTACATCACCCGCTTGCCAGCTGCCCGCTGCCCGCTGCCTGAATTGAACAATGGAATTTCTCGGCTTTTCTCTACTATAATAAGCATGTATTATACATACTTCCTCTTGAACCACTCAATCCATTGGTGAAAATCGCATGAAAATCCGTTGCATTGTTTAAAAGATCTAAGCGTACATACATTTTGAGCGACTTCATTTTATACTATGTAAAGAAGATATAATGTAATGCTAGGTTTTTTTCTTGACAAAAAAGAGAGACGTGAGAACTTAACTTTTTGAATGAACGACGTCAGTGGCCGGCAGATAACCCTTAGTCTAAAATTAAACTTAAAAAAATGTACTGCTTAAATACAGAATTATTAATTCAATTAAAATAAAGTATTTTAAGAACAGGCGGATACCCAAGTTATTGTGGCCAGATTTCGACTTTTCAAGCTTCTTGTAAAAAGGATGTGATTCCTTACGTTCTGTATCATTTATCATAATATACATTTTAACACAATAACTCAATATCAATAAAATATTAACATAAAACTACTAAAATTTATTTATTTTTTAATTATTTTTTTATCATAAGTATTTATAATTTTTCAATAATATCTAAGCAAAATAAGGATGTAAATAATCTAAAATATATTAGTTTGTAAGACCGCAAATAATTACACAAACTGAAGTATTTTCGTCACAAAACACGTGCGCGGATATTTTTTTTATGATTGTATTTGAACTAAAATTAATATTCTGAAAAGTGTCTTTCCCAAAATCGATTTATTTTACAGAATGATTTGAAATATATGTTGTACAATATAAAACTTTGTTTGAAAATTTAACAAATCTGCCAACGACCTACGGTAAAACCATATTGTACTAAAAATAAACATATTTTCACACAATTTAAAATATAGCTTTACTAGATAAAAGAACAGTCTTACGAAATCAATTTATAATTTTTTTTGTGGAAAAGAGCCAATACGTCTAAAATTTGATTTAAAAAGACATATTTCCGGCTTTGTTTGGTTCCCTCTTAAGTAAAACATTCCCCCCCCCCCTATATAATAATTTATAATCGTTCTGTATATGTTTCGTTTAACCTGGGTGGCTGGATTACGGACAGGACAAGATACGAGATGAGGGCTAACTTTAAAATGTTTCTATGTCTAATTTACACTTTTCATCAGATTTCTTTATGGGGTTTTAGGGGTCGCTACCAGTTTTGAAAAGGTTAGGCTGACTCAAATAGTATAAGATGTTGTTATTTAAACTGAGTATTTATTTTAAGCAAAATTTTATAAAATCTAGTTGATCACCAGAATAAAATGAACGAAATTAATACATGACAAGATTAAAAATAAACATAATTATTCAAGGTGACGTTAACGTAGACTACTTTGAACCATCAATAGTAAATACTGCTTCTACTCTTTATCGGTGGTTTTATGACTATTGAACTCTTCCTTAAACACTACTGTTCTCTCTGCTATGTCGTGTACAGAAGTCTTAGCATTCATGTAGTCATCATCATTCTTCCAGGTCCTAACTAATCTCAGTGTCGTCCTGATGAAAGGCCACAAATGTTGGTTGAAATTAGAACTTTAGCCGAGTTTTTTTACTAGACCTGAATTGCCATGTATTCCTCTTCACACTTCACTCCCCTCACTTCTCCCTTAAACCTCACATCATATCCCAATTGAGGATGCAATTATCCCACTGGCTCGAAACAATTGGGAGCAGTATTCTTGTAAAAAAATTACAAGTGTACAGTTCACACGCGACAAATGTGAAACCTTCAGAAAACTAAAGTAGACAAGAATGGGGACAAAGAGGAGACCGATTACACTATCTCATAAATCCTGTAGATGTATGTGTTTGTCTCTTTTTAGTGTCGCTTTTTCTTTCATCGAGTTTCAAACATAACTATGCTAAAGAAGTGTTCACTTAAAAAATTCACTCATAATTTCATTTAGACGAACAGTCTGGCTTTTGATGACATGGCAGAAACGCGGTGGTGTCTTCAGTGCCTCGTGCCATTGTCAGTGCGTCACAGGTTGATGACGCGCTGGACAATGCAGTTCATATTGCTTATTTTGTCGCTACGTAATCACCGGGGAATGGCTACCTTGGTACGTTTCCATCACATAGTTTCTAAGGCTAGTTAATAAGTCGTGAGTTCAAAACATCACGGTGCCTTGGGAAGTCAATTCCCCTATTTTGCTACAAAATATTTTTTTTTATTGTAAGATCTTATTTCTAATTCGAGTTTCATTGATCAATTTGCCTTTTTTTATTATTAGACACTAGATATGTCCTGATATTCTTCACATTGTGAAATAGGAGAGCAACCCTTTTCGGAACAGTTTTGTGTATTTTAAACCATTGCAAGAACGAATTGAGAATTTCGTTAATAATTTCTTGCTTAGGAAAAAAACTAAAAGTGTTTATTCCTGCTCTAAAAATGGAACGTTTTGATTAAATTTATTAAAATAAGTAAGGTTTCCAATACTGGCCGCTAGAGGCGCTAATATAGCATATTGACGTTGACTTTGCTTTCAATGGCAGCGGATTAAATTTATTTAAAACTTGTCGGCGGTGTTTCGCGCTTTCTACTCTGTATTTTGATATAAAATTTTGTTGTAAGAGCTTACTTTTAATAAGATTTTAATTTATAAATTTATGTTTGTTAATAGTTATTATTGCCTCAAAATCAAAACCTTGGGAAAATTCTGAAATAAGGGAGTAAAACTTTTCGTTTGAAGGGGCATTTTAAAACATTGCACGTTCCTCGAAAAAAATAAGCTATTTGCCATTCATTTCAAGCATTGTAAAAAAGTAACTAGTAGTTTAGTTTAATCTATTTATGGGAGATGTCTTCAAATCTGTATGTGAAAAGTGGGTGAGTTGTCAGGGAGTGGGAGACCAACCACCTGTTGCTATTCCGCAATGGGGACTTTGTATTAGGAGAACAGGAACAAAAGGGTTGTAAAATCCAGTGTTTCCTGATTCGCACTCAGGGATGGACAGTTAAATATTATTTAAATTTTTATATAACTATGACGTCGTATCGAGAGGGCGGTCCGTCACACAATTCCATCTTAGTCCACACTTTCACATTCGTACATAAACTAACTCTCTAACTCTAGACATGATCCGACTCGAGTATTAGATTCACTCGATTGTGCAATATCTCCGTTCATCCACTTCTCATGTACCAATCATCTAAGCGTCCCTTTCTTAAACCCTAAAAATATTTCAATTCTAATTCCTTCAAAATATAAAATCGAGCGTCTTATTTGCACGAGGCATGTAAGCCCCAAAATGGTTTTTATTTATTTTGTGCATAATTTTATAAGAACGAAAAAAGGTCAGATCATATAAAACACCAAAAATAGTCTTGACCATAAAGGGGTTTTAAAGGTAAGCCATAAAAAAGCTTTTTTTTTGTGGTTTACGCTTATATTTTTTGTAACATAAATAATAATTTTATTGTAATTCCAATCCATGCAAAAGGCAGTAAAAGCTTCAATTTAACCGTAGCATATTTTTTCATGTTCATAATGTAAACCGATTCTTGGTAAAGATTAATCTAAATAGTATCTTTCAAGTATAACTTCATCTTAATATTCATCACGATTACATCAATCATGATTTCTTTCTTTCTCCACGTTTTTAACGTGAATAAATGTGGATATCACGAAAATATTTGAATACATTTTATGTAAACACACAAATGAAATACACATTTTGTGGTACCTAAATTCATATTTTTCTTATCTTTTTTTCACAAAAGGGTAACATAAAAAACACTTTTTAATAAATACTCAACGAAACATCAGCGTGAATCTCTTCTACGTTTCCATGATTTCGCTTCCTCCTTCTTTAGTAAAAGTTTCAGACAGCGTTGTGGTATCCATCATCAGGGCAGATCGATATGGACATCATCATCATCGACATGGACACTTGAGTTACTCCAACCGCTTTCCCGCCCTGGTATAAATAACATATGGTTACTGCTTCAGGGCTCTTACACGGACTCTAATTTTTTTTATATAACGAAGCTACTTTTATGTTGAACGATGCAAAAAATGTCCCTGTAAAGCAGGAGTTAATCATTGATGGGGTGATGGGTTAGTTATAATGATTGATGAACATAGCATGAAAAAATACAGAAAATACAGTTAGTAGTACTATTGATAGAATAATAAAATAAAAACTACAAAGCCATAGCTCCAAACAATTGAAAAATTATAACAACAAAAAATAAGAAAAACTAAACTTATTAATAATGTCACCTGTAAAATGCCATCATCCAAATTCAGCTATAGAACGAATTAATTTACCTAGAAATTTAGGAGGTAGAGGTATAGTCAAAATAACATCTTTAAAACATAATCAGGTGGAAATGCTAAGAATTTTTTTCCATAGGAAAGCTGATAGTTCAGAAATGCACAAAATAATTTGCAAGGCAGATAGAAAAATTTCGCCATTAAATTTATACGACGAGAATGCCAGCATTCTTATAAATACCAACCAGGAATTATTAAATTCCTGGTCAAATAAAATTCTTCACGCAAAACCAAACATATGTTGACAAACTTTCGTCAAACAAATGGTTGAGTATTGGAGAGTTGAGCTCAGAAATAGAAGGCTTTATGTTTGGCATTCAAGATAGAGTCATTAATACTAAAAATTATAGGAAACATATAATCAAAGATACAAATCAAATTAATGATTTATATAGAAAATGTTTGGCTTTTCCGGAAACTATAGAATTATATCGGGATGTTCTGTATTAGCGTCGTCCGAGTATACATTTAGGCACAATCAAGTTTTAAAAATAATTCAACAAAGTTTGGTAATTTAACATAACTTGATTGACTGCCGTAATGTAACCATATTATGAATATGAACCAAATTCATTTTTAGAAAATGAATTTTATAAAATTTATTATGATAAAACTATTCTAACAGACAGAACAAGTAGTCATAATAAACGTTACCCGTTAAACGTTTACATGACAAAATTTAAAAAAAGAACTTATATCATTGATGTCGCTATTCCAAATTCTTGTAATATCCAGAAAACTTTTTCTGAAAAATTAAGAAAGTATACAGATTTGAGGAGATTTGAGGAGAGGAAATGAGATTAAAAGAATTTGGCATTCTCAGACTATAAAAATATTACCATTTGTTATTTCGGCTACTGGCATTATACCTAGCTCTCTCATTCAAAATTTAGGCGTGTTAGATTTGTCAAAGAATTTATATATAAAAATGCAAAAGGCAGTCATTTTAAATACATGCAGGATTACGAAAGATTTTTTTAAATATTTATATTGAGGGATCAGTAGGATTTATCGGACCAGTTAGGATTTCATCAGAGCCGAACCCTCTGATATTAAAATATCTGGAGTCGTTGAAATATTTTCCTATTATGTTTCTGGTGGATTGACGTATTGTTCTTGTATTGTTTTGTATTTATTATACATATATAGTGCACTTACATTGCTTGAATTTACTAGATAATCATTTGTTGAAAAGTGTGTGGAAGGGTTTAGTCTTTCATTTAGGAAAGATTTTACCCAGACATAAAATCTGGAGTATAGTATACTAAAGACAAAGAGAGTATCACTAGCGACCATAATCACATGGACATTGGACACTGTAACGCTTTCCGAAACTTTGGTTAAAGAAGGAGGATGTAACCTAAAAACAACTCACCATTATTTATAATATTTATTTATTTATGCCCCAGTGGGCTTTTACATGCATAAAAGGAAAATTATACTAACAATAATAATTATGTGTGTGACTAAACCAATAAAACAGAATAAATATGAAAGCAATCATCATCGCAAGGTATAGAACATCATAACAGAGATTAAAGATAAATTATATAGTATGAGTAGTACCTACTTATAAAAAACTAATACAATTTAGGATGTAACCTAAAAACAACTCACCATTATTTATAATATTTATTTATTTATGCCCCAGTGGGCTTTTACATGCATAAAAGGAAAATTATACTAACAATAATAATTATGTGTGTGACTAAACCAATAAAACAGAATAAATATGAAAGCAATCATCATCGCAAGGTATAGAACATCATAACAGAGATTAAAGATAAATTATATAGTATGAGTAGTACCTACTTATAAAAAACTAATACAATTTAGCTTAAGATATATATATATATATATATATATATATCTATATATATATACATATAAAATCAGTAATAAGACCTGAAATAAAATAAAGTGCAACGTGTAAGAGCTAGTTAGTAGGTATACACAAAAAAATGTATGTGTATATTATTGTAGGATTATAAAACAGAACTAAATAGAACAGAAAAATAAAATAAGGTTATAAATTACTGGAAAGGTTTTAGATGAGAGAAGGTTTTATGAAAACAACATAAAAATTAAAAGTTAATTATTAGCAGATAAAATAGAGATTAGTTGCCTCTTGAAAATTGCAAAACTGTCATTTGGAATTGGTGAATAAATAGAGTAGTTAGTATTGAAGTTATTGTTTCATTTGAAAATATCTTCACTTCGAGTTTGTCTGGCAGGTATATTAAAGCAAATTATATTATACTGCCATCATAAGCAAATAATGTAGCTGAAAAAATTCAATGGTCACATTCTGATGTATTTTTAATAACCCATAAAAGTTTGGTAAACATGAAATGTCTCTTTCTTTTTCGTTATTTGTTTTTGGGGTGATATGCCGTGTTGCGCTACCTCCTCCTTTAGCCGACGTTTCGGACAGCGTTGCAGTGTCCGTCATCAGGACTGATCCGGCAGATCACATATCTGTCGGATCTGCCAGATCTGCCCTGAAGATGGACACTGCAACGCTGTCCGAAACGTCAGCTAAAAAAGGAGGTGGCGCAACACGTCATAACACCCCAAAAAGAAATAACGAAAATGATTTTGGCCGTGAAAATCTAAAATACGTATATGAAATGTCTCGTACATCAGAATGTGACAATTGAAATTTCCAGCTGCCTTTTTGCTTATGACGGCGAAATATATTTTGCATGGAAAATCTCAAACCAGATATCTCTCCAATGTTATAATGAATTCTTTCTGGAGGATTCGTCCTTATGATGATTTTGTATTTGTCACTTGGAGTCGTTCTTCAGAGTGAAGTATGTTGATTAATTTCATCGAAATTACTTGTCAGGGCAGAAGTGTTCTGTAGATAATCTTCTTTAAAAACCTTCAAAAATATAGGTGGCAACAGAAGAGGCAAGTTTCATTCTGGAGGTCTACTGCATTCGTTGTGCCAACTCCATCTTAATCATCTCAGGTGGCGGAATTCGGGGATGTTGTTTAAGGGACGCCTGGGTGGTATTTGAGATATTTCACTTGCTGACAGGTATCAGGATACGTGGTCCTGAATAAGGGTGGTTTTGGTTCTATTTATATTTTCAGTTTGTGGGTCTTAAGCATTTTGTCAAAAGGTGGAGGAGCAAATGTCGTGCTGTTAACCGTTTGTTAAACTTCGCATAAATCAGTTCGTAAGGTGTCGTTGCGGAAGTTGTGTCCTGTATCTTTGCAAAAATTTAATATCTTAGATGACACGACTTGCAACAACGCGGGCAGTTTACTATTCTTGGGTTCACAACGTACTGCCGAATCATGGTTGAATCAATTAGCATGTCACTCTGGCGTTCATCGACATCTTCGGGATCTTGCTGGTTAACTTTTACTGGTATCAATTCACTTAAGTACGCAGGAAACAGGATGCCTGGCTTTGAATCCACATACGCAGTCATCGCTGTGTGAGCCCTTCCTTGCTCGACACCTGCGGGAATTTGTATTTCCTTGAGGGTATCTGGCTTCTTGATATTGTGAAGGAGATCTGGCTCGTCCATCACCTTCTGCCGTGGTCGGTCGGGAACAGCAGTGATTAAGGGCACTGCTGTCAGCACTACGATGATGGCTTTAACACTGCACAAAGACATCTCTATGCCGTTTACTTGACGAATACAAAATTCGACTAATGTCTGGAAATACCAAATTACGCCTTATATGTATTCACAAATTATTAAAATGTACACCGTTGCAAATAAATTACAAAAATACCTTTTGATTATAAAATCTCTTCCGCGTTGTCATCAAACATTGTTTTGGAGCAATACGGAAGTCTTGAAAATTAATCAAAACATTACAATTTTTCCAAACGTTTTAATAATATATTTGCATGTCACGTATTTTTTGAGAATTTGTCATTAAATCGTAGATCGAAATGGTATAAATTTAATATAAAGATGGACAATAACAAATGCTCAGCCCGATCGACTAATTTTATAAAATTCTTGTTATGATCGTAGGTCAAAATACCATTTTAATTACGCACCAAGTGTTTGATTATCAAACGGTACATTATTTTTAATTGAAAGGGGTTTTTGTAGAAGTAATATGTTTCGATGTAAACAAAAATTTTAATAAAACAAAAAACGACTTCAAAAAATGCACTAAAAGTAAAATATAATTTCGTACGATTGTTATTTTTGGAGTCGGTGTCAGCCAAGGTAACTACATGCATAGGTAGTTATAGGTGAGATCTAGGTAATAGGTGATGTGGAGATCTTGGCTGTCACCAACTCCAAAAATAACAATCGTACGAAATTATTTTTTTACTTTTTAGTGCATTTTTTTTAAGTTGTTTTTAGTTTTGTTAAAATTTTTGTTTATTTTTGATTTTTCGTGACGAGCGTGCGTAAAGAAGTTTTACTTCAAAAAAAGAATCATCGAAGTCTGTTGGCGTAATATTGAGTTATTCGTCCATTTGTCGCGCACATACTTATTACTAATTTAAGACATATATGGTTTTCTCATGGATCCCTATGTCAGAACTGGACCAAATTAAAATGGGACCACAAGGGAAGCACCAGCTTTCTAATAAACAAAAATCATCAATATCGATTCACAAAAAACATAAAAAAAAATAATTAAAAAAAATTGAAAATATGAGTTTTAGGTACATCCATCTGCTGTCCGATACCCACTTTTCCAGAAATTTTAAGCCATAGCACCATTTTCTTATCATGCCTTGCTTTGCTAGAAAATCTGTCGTATACTAGAGACACTGAGACGTACCCTTATATCAAGGACATGGCCGTATTAATGTCACTATGTATCAGGATAACATAAGCTTTGGGAGTGATGATAACCGTCTTCCTAGAAACTTTTGTCTTCGGAGGCGCAGTGGGGGTGCCGAACTGAGTCTATACCAGTCAAACACCAGGATAACATCAACCCACGTAGGTTAATTATTTCAAAGAGAGGTTTTCACTAAAGCTTAGAAAGTTGCTTAGGGTTCCGAAATAAGGTTTCATTGGTACATCATGGTATTACATGGTAACATCATCACACCGAGGTTTTTTTACCAAGGCGTTGAGAAAGAAATGTCTCCTTTCAGTGAACCTTTGTCGATGTACACATTTTGTAAAAACTAACGTAATTTGAATTTAAATGCTAGCAATATTCATTTAGTTGTCACATAAAACGTTGCGGATGCGCGTTGGACCGCGCTTTTGAAAGAAAAGCGGTTGTGAATCGAACTGTCCTTCTATCTCGAGTGACGTTTGTAATTTCATCGTATTTCGTACGGACTATCCTCTATGTTTCCAACGTTTCTGATAATTTCGCTTTATGACTTTGGTGGTTGAATAAGAAATCACCTTACTACAATATCCACATCCTTTAACAACAAGTAGATCTATATTAACATCAGTCCGCGATAATTTTATTAGTTTTTCTGGGTGAAGGAACGGTTAAGATGGAAGTTTTTATATTCAAAAGTGCAAACCTATCTATAAGTAAGATTTTTTGAAGTGAAACATCGTTAGTCCCGTTAGCGATTCGGAATTATTATGACACGTAAATGACGGGTAGAGCACCTGCGAAGCATTATACTCCTATCAAGGCTCGTATTGGTTGATATAAAATATGAAAACGACACGAGATCTGTGCTCATTGGCCTGCTCATTGCGCTTTGATTATAACCTCACTTTTCAATGCTCCTTATTCTTCATGGTTGAGATTGTTTTGGTAAAGTTTCGCTTCTAAGGCGTGTTAACTGAACTCGATTTTTTTTTAAATGAAATTTAACCCCTGGATAATTTTCATGTCGCGTCGGTGGAAATCGACTTTATATTTCACTAAAATAATTAAACCTTAGCTACCTTAAATGCAGGTTCGAAATTTTTGTCGTCAGTTCGTAGGAGTTTGTTAGGGGGATTGTAAGTTTATTGTACGTTTTAGGTGGATGGTTGGATAATAAATCGCCCTACATTACGTTAAATTTTGGTACTCCGCAACTATGATTGATTCCTGGTCATATTTGGGTACATATCGAATTGAAAAGATGTTGAGTTAATAGGGGTCCAAACGGAAAACACCAAATCTCATTTACTGTGATGTCCGAGGCTGGTTATCCTGTATATGATGATCTCAGTACAGGGTTTCAATACAATAAGAAGACGTAGGTAGTCTGTTGATGTTTATTCCGGGATTAGGTACAATGGTACTTCTAAGGAAGTCTGATGGTAAGAGGACGAATGGACAACAACCACACCCTTTTATATATACGTTCCTCATGTTGTCTCACTCATACACGAATGTCTCTCTTATACCGCAAGACATACGTTCACCACATCTACTAAACATACCGAACCAAAGAAAATCCTTTTAATGTCATGTGTAATCCAATGTATGGTAAAATTACAGAGAATTCCTTTTTAACAATTTTGTACACTACCTTTCATACACTCATACATTTTGCATGGAACGAATTCTCATCTTTTGAAAGAGCTGCAGGAATATTGTGATAAGTATAATATTGAGTAGTGAGTGAATTCCAAAAATTCAAAAACCTCAAATTTCAATGCGCTGATTGTTTTGCTTTTGTTCTTAAACATATAATGCTGCGCCTCTTTCTTACTCACTAAATGTCAACACTCGAAAATGGGACAAACCTGCACCCCTTCAAAGGAAAAATACAATAATTATAATAAATCTCCGTCACACATATAAGAAAATGAGATGCATTTCCCGTAAGTAAGTGGAAAACTAAGAAAATCACAAAAATTATAAATCCGTACACAACGCCATCTCTGATAATGACAAAAACATAACATGGACAGTTGGTCATCAATAAATGCTTCGTTGTGTTATTTTTAATTGAATTAAAAAACTGAATTTAATTCAGCTAATAAGTTAACAAAAGAGTTATCGTTTCTATCGAGGTACGAAGTTCGCCGGGTCAGCTAGTATTTTTATAAAATACAATTAGCTGTTTATTAATTACTGATAATTTTACAATACTGTGGTGGGGGTGGCTGGTACCCCGCTACAGGAACTAAGAATCAGGAGACCAGAAACAGACAGTTTATGAATAAGCCTGTACGGTAGCGCACTCAGGGAAAGGAATATGTTAAAACCATTAACTACGGACAAAAAAAATCATTCTCATTGTCGGTAAGAAACAAACAAGAAATACTCGAAATAAAAATACTTATGTAAATCGACCGGAATGATTTTCTTGAAACGGTAACTCTAAGTGATCAGTTCAGGCAAAGAGCTCCATCGCGGAGCCAGTGACAATTTGTTAGACTTTCAGAAACTGGATGTGCTGTGCAGAGCTTGCATATACTGATATACAGATAGTACACAATTTCCGAATCTGAAAAAATCGCAAATGAATTTGGAAACCTCCTCCGGTCCAGAATCCAGAGGTCCAAAATACCTGAAAAAAATCCTTGATTCTTTGCACAAACGGGCGGTCCGTTTGATAGATTCTCATATCTTAACAAGTGGATTACAATGGCTCAGCACGCGTAAGCCACTCAGTGAGGCCAACATTATTAAATTATATTACAAAATGTAAACTATTGTACCGTATAAAAACATGTATATATATATATATAAATATATATCTCACATTTTCTTCCCCTTGACCTATTCGGGTCGGGGACCCATTGCATCGACAAGGCTCCTCCATAAGTCCCTGTCTTGTGCTGATTGTTCGGCCTCTGTCCATGGTAGACCCACCTCTCCTCACACAGTTTCTGGAGTTGCCTCGCCCAACTGTGTCTGGGGCGGCCCACTGGACGTCTTCCCTCTGGAACCGCACTCAGTATCTTCCTCGGAATTCGGTCATCAGACATTATTAGTACATGCCCAAGCCACCTCAATTGTGATTTTTCTATGAAGAGTAGCAGTGGTTCAATGTTTAGATCATCTCGGATCGTCGAGTTTCTTATATGATCCCGTTTCGTAACCCCTGCCACTCCTCTCAAGTATCTCATTTCGGCAGCTTGGACTCTGGAGCGTGTTCGTTCATTTAGCATCCATGTCTGGTGGCCGTAAGTGAGCGTTGGGCGGTATACCGTTTTAAACACTGCCATCTTTGTCTTGGTGCCAAGCTCGGCTTTTCTTATTACTGAGCTGTAGAGAGGACGCAATACACTGCTTGCCGCACATATTCTTCTATCAATTTCTCCGTCTTGCCGACCATCGCTGGAGAATTCGACTCCAAGGTATTTGAACCTGTCCACCTGTTTCAACTGAGTCCCATTAGCGAGTATGTTGCACTGAGTTTGGTCCTTTCCTATAACCATCATCTCTGTTTTTGAGCTACTCATCTTCATTCTCGCCGCCGTGCACTCTTCGTTGAAACGGTTAATCCACTCTTGTAGTCCCTCCTGTGATTTCGTTAATTTCGCGATGTCGTTAGCAAATAGTAGGGAGCTGATTCTAGTACTGCCTACGAGGACTGCATCCGGTGTTTGGCTTTTTCGGCTGATTCGATCCATGAATATAGTGAAGAGGATTGGCGACATATGGCACCCTTGTCTGAGGCCGATTTCCACTACAAATTCTTCCAAAACTTGACCGTTTATACGGACCCTACTGATACTATTTTCATACAGAGATGCTATGCCTTTTAGCAAGTTGCCTTCAACTCCGTATTCTTTAAGCACCTCCCACAGCAGTTGCCGCGGTACTAAGTCATATGCTTTCTCTAGATCGATAAATCCAACATATGATGGCTTACCGTACCTATTCCCAACATTTTTCTATGGTCACTTGTAGTGTAAAGAGCTGATCCGTAGTGCCTCTACCTTGTCTGAAGCCGCACTGTTCTTCTTGAATCTTGTTCTCTGTCGCTCTTCGACATCTTTTTTTCCAGGATCCTAGCGTAAACTTTTCCTGGTTGACTGAGAAGAGTTATTCCTCGATAGTTGGAGCACAGTTTCTGGTCCCCTTTTTTTAATATTGGGACTATAATTCCTGCCCTCCAGGCTTTTGGGGTCTCACCCGTTCTCCAAGCCACTGAGAAAACTCGCGTTAACCACCTGAGGCCTTGGTTGCCCATAGCTTTTAACATTTCTGGCCTTATTTCATCTGCTCCGGCTGCTTTTCCCCTTTTAAGGGAATTAATTGCCAGTTTTACTTCTTCCAACGAAATTTCGCCCTCTTCGAATTTTTATCTCTTTATTTTTATACTAGCAGACCCGGCCACACGTTGCTGTGGCTAACGAAACTAAAGGCCATTACCCAACCTTTATAAAATCCACATCACCCGCTTGCCAGCTACCCGCTGCCTGAATTGGATATTTAAATTTCTTGGCTTTTCTCTACTATAATAAGAATGTATTATACATATAAACCTTCCTATTGAATCACTCTATATATTGGTTAAAATCGCATGAAAATCCGTTGCGTAGTTTAAAAGATCTAAGCGCTCATACATTTGAGCGACTACTATGCCGTTTTAAATCGCACACAAATACATGTTCTTTGAATTTCTCGGCTTTCCTCTACTATAATAAGAATGTATTATACATATAAACCTTACTATTGAATGACCCTATCTATTGGTGAAAACCTCATGAAAATCCGTAGCGTAGTTTAAAAGATCTAAGCGCACATACATTTTGAGCGACTTCATTTTATATTAGAATAGCTGGGTCACCCGGCTTCGCTCAGGAAAACATTTGAGAGTGTTATGGATTGTTTCACAATGATGATCCCGATTCCCTATTCACGAACATTCCATGACATACACCGCCACCCCTTCCAGAATTTTTTAGAGTTCTATAGAACCTTCTTGAACTTTCCGAAATTTCAAGAGGGCGAAACTTCCAGCCCTTATATCTTCAAAAGCACGCCCTTTAGGTAAAAACGGGTACCTTTTTTCCCGAGAGGGGACAGAGATCTACCACACCTTATTACTCCCTTGATCGTACCGGGACTCGTTTCTTATTTTTTCCGTTCCCCCTTTTTTTTGGATTTTCTTTTCTACTACACTATATAAAGAGGTAAGGTTTGTTTGTTTGTTTGTTTGTTTGCATCGAATAGGCTCCGAAACTACTGAACCGATTTGAAAAATTCTTTCACTGTTGGGAAGCTTCACTATCCCCGAGTGACATAGGCTATATGATATTTTCAAAAAAATTAGGGATCCTTACTAAAACTCCAATAATGCAACCCAAGGTGTAAAAAAATTACCTAAAATATTCTTTACATCGCGTGCGCTGCGAAAACTATTCATGATAGAGTAAAATAATGAACTACGACTTTGTAGAACACATCATTATTTACAAAAAAAGTAGTGACAGCATATGTCTAACTATTATGGTTATGCCACAATAAGTATTCTTTTATTTTAAAAATTTAATTAATATGTCGCCGCTTGAAAAGGCTCTTTATTTGTATCTTGGTGTTAATCCTTATCAAAAAAATTAACTTATATTCAAGACAGCTTCAATACCTATATTTAAGTTTTTGAATTTTTCAATTCGGATATTTAATTAGAAAGATATCACGAGTTTAATAATGTAAGTATCAGAAAAAAGTTTCAGCTACGGGCCGAGCGGGAGAGGAGTCAAGAAATGAAGTGCCAGGGGGGTTGGCGGGACGGGGGAGCGGGAGAGCGGTGGCGGGGAAGGTGGAAGTGGAACGCTGGAGGGGAACGCACGGGAAAGGACATGCAAGGAGTAACATTTTATTTATTTGAATATGGCATTGCAACGAATGCCGGGAAACAGCTATATATTATAAAAGAAAATCCAAAAAAACGCGCGGACCGCAAAAAATCAGAAACGAGTCCCGGTACGATCAAGGGAGTAATAAGGTGTGGTAGATCTCTGTCCCCTCTCGGGAAAAAAGGTACCCGTTTTTACCTAAAGGGCGTGCTTTTGAAGATATAAGGGCTGGAAGTTTCGCCCTCTTGAAATTTCGGAAAGTTCAAGAAGGTTCTATAGAACTCTAAAAAGTTCTGGAAGGGGTGGCGGTGTATGTCGTGGAATGTTCGTGAATAGGGAATCGGGATCATCATTGTGAAACATTCCATAACACTCTCAAATGTTTTCCTGAGCGAAGCCGGGTGACCCAGCTAGTATAATATATAGCTGTTTCCCGGCATGCGTTGCAATGCCATATTCAAATAAATAAAATGTTACTCCTTGCATGTCCTTTCCCGTGCGTTCCCCTCCAGCGTTCCACTTCCACCTTCCCCGCCACCGCTCTCCCGCTCCCCCGTCCCGCCAACCCCCCTGGCACTTCATTTCTTGACTCCTCTCCCGCTCGGCCCGTAGCTGAAACTTTTTTCTGATACTAACATTATTAAACTCGTGATATCTTTCTAATTAAATATCCGAATTGAAAAATTCAAAAAGTTAAATATAGGTATTGAAGTTGTCTTGAATATGAAGTAATTTATTTTGATAAAAATTAACACCAAGATACAAATAAAGAGCCTTTTCAAGCGGCGACTTATTAATTAAATTTTTTAAATAAAATAATACTTATTGTGACATAACCATAATAGTTAGACATATGCTGTCACTTTTTTTTTTTAAATAATGATGTGTTCTACAAAGTCGTAGTACATTATTTTATTCTATCATGAATAGTTTTCGCAGCGCACGCGATGTAAAGAATATTTTAGGTAATTTTTATAACTCGGGGATAGTGAAGCTTCCCAACAGCGAAAGAATTTTTCATATCGGTTCAGTAGTTTCGGAGCCTATTCGATGCAAACAAACAAACAAACAAACAAATCTTACCTCTTTATATAGTGTAGTAGATGTATATATATATATATAGAACAATTTTCTCGGTTTACCCGCGTAACGTAGTCCTTAAAAGGACTTTTTAACTCCTGACGTTTCGGACAGATCACACTGTCCATCTTCAGAGGCCTTATGTCTTGAGTTTTTGTCTCAAACTGATAGCTTTCGCATATCTGTTCGGTCCAGAAGCTAAGACTTAAGTGAGTGCAAGTCACTTCTTATGTCTAGAACGAAGTACCCGGGTTGAAGGTGATTGATAGTGGAGGGGGTTGGGGCGGGGCCGGCAGTAGATACCTGATTGGTTAAGCTAATTGGAGATACTACTGGTAATTTTGGAAATGCCATTTTTGGGGGATTTTCACGAGAAAATTGTTCTACATCTTACACCCGTGAAAACCTTAACCATAACATATATATATATATATATTTTTTTTTTTTTAATATTTAGAATTGTTCTACCGGTATTTCGATGAAAAATGCTCGGTATTTCCGATGTTTCATTTGTACAATATTGACATTAGTAACATGACAACGGGTCGTATCTACGACTTGTTTTCGAGTTCAGCAGCTCAACTGTGGAATGATACACCGGACGCTGAATTTCCTCCCTCCAAAATATGCACTTTTTCCTCGCCTACCCAACACACAGCATCCTCAAAGATGACATAGGCCCCGAGATAAATTGTTTTCCTCAGCACCTCCTGTATGGAGTTAATTTAAAATAAAGTTTGGAAATTATTTGTACTATTTTATTAAATTTAGCGCCCACACAACTAGTGACTCTACCAAAGTGCATCTCAGTTTCGGATAATCCAGCAGTGGGGAGGGGTACTTTAGAATGAGAACTTTTGGTTTAAGTGAAATAAGAGATACTGCAGGCTCTATCTTCTCGATAGTATTTACGTTTTGAAGGGAGGAGAATAGCTGATCATCAAGAAAACAGACCTGTACAGGAGATAATAGAATAATACCAAATTGGAGAAAGTTTTTAATAATATCAGAAACTTGAAACCTAGATGGTATTTAATTCGTCAATTTTGAAAAAAATGTTTACATCAAAATCAATCCGTATGAAACCATATTTATTTTTACTATAATACGTCTATTTTCTAATGTCTTTTAAAACTTTTAAAATTAAAAATAAAACTTTTGGTTTGGCTGAGGATGGAACCTTTCTCCCCAGGAACTGGAGTCAACAACGGCCAACCTTTGAGCCAAATCCCAATAAGAGAGTACCTACCTAATGAAACACGGTTGCTAGTTTTGCACAGACAGCATTTATTTTCTTAAGATGAAGCCATACTAAATAATGCAAAATCATACAAAATCGTATGTTTTAGTTTTGAAAATTTGACCGCTTAGAAGTATTATAGATGCTTCAATTAAATACTGCGTGTAGAACAGTGTAGAACATACTTTGGCCCTTAAAAATATCGGTCATTTTTTTTAATAAGTCTTTTTATAAGCTTAGAAAAAAAATAAAGTATTAGGTCTATAAAAAACATTTTTAACTGAAAGCTCTCCTACTTATAAACACTTTTTCGGATATTGTTTTATTTCATAATGTGGCAAACTCAGTTTCTTATATAATTATCGCGAAAAAAAATTATATTTACGCCCGAACCTCACAAAATAAAATATAATATGCATTTTCGCGTTGGTATTTTTGACATCACGGCGACAATACGGCAGTCGACGAATTTGTTATATCAAAGTGAACCTTATACCGTCCACCGAAGAACGACTGGCAGCCGCCCCCCTGTCTTCCGTCATTACTCCTCCGAACGGAGCGGAGAGCAGTCGTGTTATGCTCCGCACCGCTTATTTTCGTGAAATCAATTTAAAAATTCCGTTTTATTGCAATAAACAATTCATAAAAAAGGAATTAATGTTTTTTACAGGCCTTTACGAAATCAACATGTAAAAAAAAATCTCAAATATCTTTTCCAACCTTTCCAAAAGCTTTTTCTCAAGTATTTTTAAACTCCTCCCATAAAAGGGCGTGAATTCCGATTTCGATTTTTTCCTGTACTAGTGGATCGCCTTAACAAAAGCATGAAAATTAGTTTCTTATAACTTATCCTAGATAGCGCTAGCTGTATCATTTTAATTGTTTTATTATCATAGACTTATGGTACCTACAGTTATTTCGTATATTAACTGCAGTAAATTTTTAAATATAATATCATTTAATTTGAGATGCGTATTAGCGCATGAGTGCCATCGAAATACAGGATGCATTGTCAACAACAAAGAGTTTATCTAGTTTCAGCTCGATTGGATGTCGGGATGTAAATTAATTTCCACTTCCAAATTCCATTTCATTCATTCATTCAGTTGAAAAAACCCAATCGAAATTTAAATAGATGAATTAAAAATGGGATAAACCATTACAAGTAAAATTGTAAGAATCTAACGCTGACTCTCGATAAATCACGGGTTATATAATTGTAAAATCGATAATAATGCACGTTGGCAAAAAGACCCTTGAACATATTTAATATGTGAATCACAGACATAATAATATTTGATTATATATAATATTTGATTGATTTATTAGTTATCCTCATCGTATCAAAACTTAGTATTTTTAGATATCTGACTAATCAACCGGACGATCGATATATATTTATTTCTAAAATATACTTTATGGAAAGTACAACTGATCCAGCATATTAACGTTTAATTCTGAAATACTTCTCAAACTTAAGGTGATCATGCAAAAATACGTGCTTTGGATTTGAAAATTTGAGAGGTCAGAAATATTATAAGTCGATTCATGAATAAAATATTGCAAGTTTAACAAGCTATCATTTTTTGACAAATCTTATAATAAGCCTAGAAAAAAATTAAGAATCTGGCCTAGAAAAATTAATCTGTAGTGCAAAATTTCCTACTTAGAAACCCTTTTTCAGGTATGGTTTTATTGAATTATGTGGAAAATTAATTTTCTTAGGTAATGAACGAAAAATATAAATTAATATTAGTATTAAAATAAAAAATGCATTTGGCGATGTTTTATTTTTATATCGGCACCCGGCAAATTTTTAACTGAAAATTTCATCTTAATGCCATCTGCATATATGGACCTAGATCGCGTCGTTTAGTTTGAAGGGGAAAAAACGGTTGGATCGAATTGTTTTTTCAGCAGAGTATTCCATCGGCCAGCTCATCTGGGAAGGCATGGTTTTAATTGGTCGACGCACAAAAACGCTTACACCACCCTATTCCGAATCGGTCAAAGACTGGTACATCGCCTTACTGAAGTTCTGCCAAACTCGGACTTGTTGCATTCTGGAACTAGTGTATCAATAATGTATTGTTATCTTATCTATCATTGAAAACGGTAATAACTAAGACACAATGAATAATAACATTCTGTTAGATTTCTCAACACTTTTTTACTACACTACAGTTTTTCTCACAGTTTTTCTCCATTTAACATTGGTTTTAAATTATCTTATGTTTTTAATTTTATTTTTTTGTAAACCGTAAAGGTATATTCTATTTGTTATCTTATTTATTATTGAAAATGATATGACACAACTATTGAGACAATGAATATTAACATTTTGTTTGATCTCTCAACACTTTGTTGCAAAATTTTTTTTTCTACAGTTTTTCTCCATTTATCATTGTTATTTTAAATTTTATTAATTTGCATTTACTTAACTGTTTGATAATGACTGATATTTTTGTGCGTTACTTTATTAAATTGTGAAATTATTAACCCCGATACAGGCGAGCCCTAGTGGGGTTAATAATTATTTGCTAAACAATATATTTCAATTGTGAAGAAACAATAAATAAATAAATAAATAAATATTGTGTAGACATTCTGTGTTAATTTCATCAGAAGTGGAGAAAAATATTCCGTTCCAATGCATATTGCACACCTCCAGGCTGTTGCTGTGACCGAGGTCTTTGGCGGGACTACGACAAAGGTTTCTATTTTTTTCCTTGGTATTTTGTTTCCCTAATCATTGTTCTGGAGCTCGATTGATTTCTTAGCCAACCGAAATGCCCGGGATTTTTGGACAAGATTATTAAGAGGTTCTTACGATCGTACAGGGCGGTTCCTATAAGAAATATTAATTATTCTTCGTACCAGATTTTTAAAATTTTAACTCAATATCGATTTTTTTTCATTCAAAATTTGCTTTAATTTATATCCACATTCACAAATTCTGATATGCGTGATGATAAAACTATTGAAATAATGTCCTTTCTGTTATTATTTTTTAATCATAAGCAATTATAATGTTTTAATAATGTGTAAGCAAAATAAGAATGTTACAAAATCTTAAATATATTAGTTTGTAAGACCGTAAATAAATATACAAACTGAAGTATTTTCGTCACAAAACACGTGCGCGGATATTTTTTTAAATGATTTTATTTAATTTTTAATTATATGAAGACAATATTAGCGAAACTCAATCAAAATCTGAAGACAGAAAAATCAGAAAAAAATATTGGTTCCACTGGGACTCGAACCCAGATACCTAGCTAAGGTATCTGGGTTCGCTATCGTATTTCTTGACTCAGTCAGAAGGTCGCGAGATCGAATTCCGGCGTGTGCAAATAAATTTTATTTGAATGATTTGTGTTATTTCACAATTAATTAATTTAAAAATAATATATGGTATGTTTGCAGTACGTTGCAGAGTGGAAGATGTTCTCAGAATCGCCCTGGTGTAAGACCACCTTTCAGAATTGAAACGTTGCTTTAAATGGCATTAGCCATGTTTGGTGACCAGATCTGAATAGCTAGGTACGTCCCCACCTTCCTCTTCCCTATATACTTCCCCTCCCTCTTCAGCCCCACATCATACCCCAATTAGGTATGCCATAGTCTCACTGGCTCCAGACGGGAGCAGTTGGGACACTTCTGAGGTATTCATATAAAAAAATACTATTTTATTAGTCTGACTCTTGACATTCTGACATCACTCTTGACATTTTAAGCCATTGCACGATCGAATTGAGAATTTCGTCAATAATTTCTTTCTAAAGAAAAAAACTAAAAGTGATTATTCCTGCTCTAAAAACGGAACTTTTTGATTTTATTTGTTAAAATAAGTAAGGTTTTCGACACTGGCTGCTAGAGACGCTAACGTAGCATACTAAAGTTGACATTTCTTTCAATGGCAGCAGATTAAATTTATTTTTAAACTTGTCGGCGGTGTTTCGCGCTTTCTAATTTGTATTTTGATTTATATTTTTGTTATAAGAGCTTCTTTTTAATAAGATTTTAATTTATAAATTTATCTTTGTTAATAGTTAACTATTATTGCCTCAAAATCAAAATTTTAGGCACATTCTGAAATAGGGGAGTAAACCTTTTTGTTAAATGGGTTATTTTAAACCATTGCACGTTCCTCGAATAAATAAAGCCATTTTCCATTCATTTCAAGTATTAAAAAATAGTAACTAGTAGTTTAGTTTAATCTATTTATGGGAGATGTCTTCAATTCTGTATGTGAAAAGTGAGTGAGTTGTCAGGGAGTGGGAGACCAACCACCTGTTGCTATTTGTTATAATGGGGACTTTGTATCAGGAGAACAGGAACAAAAGGGTTGTAAAATCCAGTGTTTCCTGATTCGCACTCAGGGATGGACAGTTAAATATTATGTAACTTTTTTATAACTACGACGTCGTATCGAGAGGACAGTCCGTCACACAATTATATCTTAGTCCACACTTTCACATTCGCACATAAATTATACATACACTTCTGTTTCTCTAACTTTAGACATGATCCGACTCGAATATTATATTCACTCGATTGTGCCATGTCTCCGTTCATTCACTTATCATGTACCAATCATCTAAGCGTCCCTTTTTAAACCCTAAAAATATTTCAATTCTAATTCCTTCAAAATTTTAAATCGAGCGCCTTATTTGCACGAGGCATGTAAGCCCCAAAAAGGTTTTTATTTTTTTTGTGCATAATTTTATAAGAACGAAAAAAAGTTAGATCATATAAAATATCAAAAATAGTCAAGGCCATAGAGGGGTTTTAAAGGTAAGTCATGAAAAAAGCATTTTTTTAAAGTGGTTTACGCGTATATTTTTTGTTACATAAATAATAATTTTATTGTAATTCCAATCCATGCAAAAGGCAGTAAAAGATTTTATTTAACCGTAGCATATTTTTTGATGTTCATAATGTAAACCAATTCGTGGTAAAGATTAATCTAAATAGTATCAAAATAGGATTTCAAGTATAACTGCATCTTAATATTCATCACGATTACATCAATCATGATTTCTTTCTATCTTCACGTTTTTAACGTGAACAAATGTGGATATCACGAACATATTTGAACACATTTTATGTAAACACACTGGTATAAATAACATATGGTTACTCCTTCAGGGCTCTCACAAGGACTCTATTTTTTTTTATATAACGAAGCTAAAAGTGTCCCTGCGAAGCAGGAGTTAATCATTGATGGGGTGATGGGTTAGTTATAATGATTTATGAACACAGCATGAAAAAATACAGGAAATACAGTTAGTAGTACTATTGATAGAATAATAAAATAAAAACTACAAAACCATAGCTCCAAACAATTGAAAAATTATAACCAAAAAAAAATAAGAAAAACTAAACTAACAAATAATGTCACCTGTAAAATGCGGGGACAGAGGTAAGGTAAAAAAACATATGAAAGTTCAAAGGAACTATCGCAACCAAAAATTTACCAATACATTTCAATGCACAGCAAAACCACGAAAACAAACAAAAAGATAAAAAAAATAATAATATTTAAAAGTATACTAAATACAAAGACAAAGAGAGTATCACTAGCGACCATAATCACATGGACACTGTTACGCATTCCGAAACTTTGGCTAAAGAAGGAGAATGTAACCAAAAAATAACTCACCATTATTTATAATATTTATTTACTTATATTTATTTACGCTATAGTGGGCTTTTACATTCATAGAAGGTAAATTATACTCACCATAATAATTATGTATGTTACTAAACCAAACAAACAGAATAAATAAGAAAGCAATCACCATCGCAAGGCGGCCAACGGGAATTGAACCCGTGACCTTCTGATTGCCGGTCAGCAGCTCTGACCACTGAGCTATGGCGGCTTATCTAATACCCGTCAGCAGCTCTGACCCCTGAGCTATGGCGGCTTATGTAATACCCGCCAAATAATTCAATATATACTAGTGTTTCATTCGACAATTACTCATTATTACATTTTTCCAACTGAAAACAACCAACTTTGTTTTTGTGAGAGAGGTATTGTTAATACTAAATCTCCCGCTAGGTGGCGTCGAGACTAATTATGTCTGCATTTTTTGCTGAAATACTTTTACTTGTCAAATATTAATTATTATTTTTAATTGATAAACTAACGTTTAAACAAGATTTTTATGCAAAGCACAAAGGGTAGATAACAAATATTATAATCAATAATTATCAGCCTGAAACACTCATCTACATTGAAAAAATCTTCCGAGAAATAAAGTTGGTTGTTTTCAGTTGGAAAAATGTAATAATGAGTAATTGTCGAATGAAACACTAGTATATATTGAATTATTTGGTGGGTATTAGATAAGCCGCCATAGCTCAGTGGTCAGAGCTGCTGACCAGCAATCAGAAGGTCACGGGTTCAATTCCCGTTGGTGGCCAGTATCTTTTTTCGGAAGATTTTTTCAATGTAGATGAGTGTTTCAGGCTGATAATTATTGATTATAATATTTGTTAACCATCGCAAGGTATAGAACATCATAACAGAGATTAAGAGCGTGTTCTCATACAGCTATAATTTATTACCATAATGCCGGTTCTTTGTTTATAACCGGTTGAAACACTAAATTGTAAATCTATAATCATTTAAGAAGTGTGTCAATTCGCTTTTCACTTAATCTCTTCTGCTTCCTAGTACCCTGGTAGCAGGCATGGGAGCGCGCATCCCTGGAGACGCCCATTTAATTATACAGGAATAGGTAGGAAAACCTCCACAGCCTTTTGCTATCCTGATACAACTAAAACTCAGAAACGTATGGGATTTCACCAAACACCGTCTACGTCTCAGAAATGTTTTGATAATGGTATTCAAAAAGAAGTAGTACAACCACCGTTCTGTCTTTTATTACCAATATCTTTATTAATTTCATTGTCGACAGCCCCTACATAATACTGCCACCCGGAAAGCCGAAGGTCTTGGGTTCGAGTCCCAGAGGTGCCAATATCTTTTTACTGATTTTTCGGATTCCAGATTTTTGATTGAGTTTCGCTTATATTGTCTTAGTTTAAATAAATACACATATTTGTATTAAAAAAGCGATGTACCTATTCATCACTTCTTTCTATCTAAGATATGCATTTTCTCGAGTTACACGATAAGAAAGTGTAACAATCAACTTAAAGTGAGACAGTAAGAGATAAGAGTTAGGAATAATAATTTACCTTTGTACTGTATTTAAATACGTTGAGACAGACATCAATAAACTTTATGGGAATATATGTACCTAACTAACCTTACCTACTATTGTTTTTTTTAATTAAATTAAATGAAAACTTAATTTTCATGTAACTACGAGTTACAAGTAGTACAACCACCGTTCTGTCATTTATTACCATTACAATATCTTTATTAATTTCATTAGTATCGTCCTGGTGTAAGACCACCATTCAGAATTGAAACGTTGCTTGAAAATGGCTTTAGCTGTGTTTGGTGACCAGATCTGATTAGCCAGGTACTTCCCAACCTTCCTCTTCCCCACCTCCTTCCCCTCCCCACTACCTTCAGCCTCACAACATACCCCAATTGGGGATGCCATAGTCTCACTGGCTCCAGACGGGAGCAGTTGAGATTCTTGTGCGATATTCACTGTAAAAAAAAAAATTTTTTCGATACATAATGCTGCCGCCCGGAAAGCCGAAGGTCCTGGGTTCGAGTCCCAGAGGTGCCAATATCTTTTTCTGATTTTTAGGTTTCCAGATTTTCAATTGAGTTTCGTTTATGTTATCTTCGTTTAATTAAATACACATATTTGTATTAAAAAACAATGCATTCATTACTTCTATCCATCAAAAGTAAGCATTTTCTCGAGTTACACGGTAAGAAAGTGTAACAATCAACATAAACTGAGACAGTAAGAGATAAGAGTTAGGAATAATAATTTACCTATGTATTGTATATAAATACGTTGAGACATCAATACACTTTGTGGGAATATAGGTACCTAAATAACTTTACCTACTATTGTATTTTTTAATTAAATTAAATGAAAACTTCTTTAGCACCGTTGTGATTTGAAACTCGATGAAACGGAAACGAGCGACACTAAAAAGAGGCAAACACATAAATCTATAGGATTTAGCCTGCGAGAGAATGAGATAGACTAATCGGTGCCCTCCTTGTGCGGTGCTTCGTAGAATAAAATGTGAAATAATAATTATTTTTACTTGATAAACTAACGTTTAAGACAAGATTTTTATGCATAGCACAAAGGGTAACAATTATTATAAGCAATAATTATCAGCTTGAAACACTCGAATCCATGAAACATGTAATAAGCAGTAATTGTTGAATGAAGCACTAGTACATATTGAATTATTTGGAAGGTTTTAGATAAGCCGCCATAGTGGTAGAGCTCCTGACCGGCAATCAGAGGTATACGGGTTCGAGTCCCGTTGGCGGCCAGTATCTTTTCTCGGAAGATTTTTTCAATGTAGATGAGTGTTTCAGGCTGATAATTATTGCATATAATAATTGTTTCCCTTTGTAAAATAATACTTAAACTTGGTAAAAAAACAATATTATAATAAATAAACCCTATAATTATCCTACTCCTCATCTCCTGCTACTCGGCGTTCGTCTCATTCTCTTGAAGTTTATTTTTCTGAAGGTTTCACTTCTATGTTTCACACTTTTTTTTAACAATTTTTATAAATTATATTATTTTTGATTTTTTTTAACTACCATACTAGGCTTACGCCCGTATTATGGTAGTAATACACAATTAAAATTATAATGTAAGAACTACAAGAGTACTCTTAAAGGTGTAACATTTTGTTTAAATTTATTTACAGTTTTAACCTTTATCTGGGAACATGTCAATTTCATAACACTATAAGTGACATGACGTCTTACAGGTTACTAAATCCAAAGTAAATTTTTGTTATTAAATTCAATTTCGATGTTTCAAAATTGGGTTGATATTTAACCATGCTGGTATAAAATAAAAATAAAAACATGTAAGTAAATTCAATCAACTTTTCTTATAAAATATGAAGAAAAAAAATGGTAATGAACATATAGTGGTACTTTTCAGCTTTAATTGAAATCAGATCCTAATTTCAGTTCTTTAATAGACCTTACATAAATTTAACACTTTTCACTTAAAATTTAATTAAGAAAAAAACAAAAACAAAAAAATCATTACTTCTAGAAACAAGAAAAGAAAATCTTGACAACTACTTAATTTGGCATACATCACTGGCATTTTTTTCACAGGGGGCGAGAATATTGCAAGCTGCATTTAATATGTAATACTAGCAGACCCGGCCACACGTTGCTGTGTCTAACGAAACACAATGCCATTACCCAACCTTTATAAAATCTACATCACCCGCTTGCCAGCTGCCCGCTGCCTGAATTGAATAATGAAATTTCTCGGCTTTTCTCTTCTACAATAAGCATGTATTATACATACTTCCTGTTGAATCACTCAATCTATTGGTGAAAATCGCATGAAAATCCGTTGCATTGTTTAAAAGATCTAAGCGTACATACATTTTGAGCGACTTCATACTATGTAAAGAAGATATTTTCTTTGAATTTCTCGGCTTTGCTCTGCTATAATATCCATTTATTATACATACAAACCTTACTCTTGAATGACTCTATCTATTGGTGAAAACCGTATGAAAATACGTTGCATAGTTTAAAAGATCTAAGCGTACATACATTTTGAGCGACTTCATACTATGTAAAGAAGATATTTTCTTTGAATTTCTCGGCTTTGCTCTACTATAATATCCATGTATTATACATACAAACCTTACTCTTGAATGACTCTATCTATTGGTGAAAACCTTATGAAAATACGTTGCATAGTTTAAAAGATCTAAGCGTACATACATTTTGAGCGACTTCATACTATGTAAAGAAGATATTTTCTTTGAATTTCTCAGCTTTGCTCTACTATAATATCCATGTTTTATACATACAAACCTTACTCTTGAATGACTCTATCTATTGGTGAAAACCTTATGAAAATACGTTGCATAGTTTAAAAGATCTAAGCGTACATACATTTTGAGCGACTTCATACTATGTAAAGAAGATATTTTCTTTGAATTTCTCGGCTTTGCTCTACTATAATATACATGTATTATACATACAAACCTTACTCTTGAATGACTCTATCTATTGGTGAAAACCGTATGAAAATACGTTGCATAGTTTAAAAGATCTAAGCGTACATACATTTTCAGCAACTTCATACTATGTAAAGAAGATATTTTCTTTGAATTTCTCAGTTTTTTTCTACTATAATATCTATGTATTACCAAACCTTCCTCTTGAATGACCCTATCTATTGCTAAAACCGCATGAAAATCCATTGCACAGTTAAAAGATCTAAGCGCACATACATTTTGAGCGACTTAATTTTATACTATGTAAAGAAGATATAATGAAATGCTAGGTTTTTTTCTTGACAAAAAAGAGAGACGTCAGAACATAACTTTTTGAATGAACGACGTCAGTGGCCGGCAGATAACCCTTCGTCTAAAATTAAACTTAAAACAATGTACTGCTTAAATATAGAATTATTAATTCAATTAAAATAAAGTATTTTAAGAACAGGCGGATACCCAAGTTATCGTGGCCAGATTTCGACTTTTCAAGCTTCTTGTAAAAAGGATGTGATTCCTTACGTTCTGTATCATTTATCATAATATACATTTTAACATAATAACTCAATATCAATAAAATATTAACATAAAACTATTAAAATTTATTTATTTTTTAATTATTTTTTTATCATAAGTATTTATAATTTTTCAATAATATCTAAGCAAAATAAGGATGTAAATAATCTAAAATATATTAGTTTGTAAGACCGCAAATTATTACACAAACTGAAGTATTTTCGTCACAAAACACATGCGCGGATATTTTTTTTATGATTGTATTTGAACTAAAATTAATATTCTGAAAAGTGTCTTTCCCAAAATCGATTTATTTTACATCATGATTATATGATTTGAAATATATGTTGTCCATCTACTACACTATTTAAAGAGGTAATATTTGTTTGTTTGTGTGTTTGTTTGTTTGCATCGAATAGGCTCCGAAACTACTGAACCGATTTGAAAAATTCTTTCGCTGTTGGGAAGCTACACTATCCCTGGGTGACAAAGGCTATATTATATTTAAAAAAAAATAGGCATCCTTACTAAAACTTCAATAGTGTAACCCAGGTTGTAAAAAAATTACCTAAAATATTCTTTAAATCGCGTGCGCTGCGAAAACTATTGATGATAGAATAAAATAATGTACTACGACTTTATAGAACACATCATTATTTACAAAAAAAGGTCGTGACAGCATATGTCTAACTATTATGGTTATGCCACGATTAGTATTCTTTTATTTTAAAAATTTAATTAAAATGTCGCCCCTTGAAAAGGCTCTTTATTTGTATCTTGGTTTTAATCCTTATCAAAATAAATTACTTCATATTCAAGACAGCTTCAATACCTTTATTTAACTTTTTGAATTTTTCTATGCGGATATTTAATTAGAAAGATATCACGAGTTTAAAATTGTTAATATTAAAAAAAAGTTTCGGCTACGGGCCGGGCGGGAGAGGAGTCAAGAAATGCAGTGCCAGGGGGGTTGGCGGGACGGGGGAGCGGGAGAGCGGTGGTGGGGAAGGTGGAAGTGGAACGCTGTAGGGGAACGCACGGGAAAGGACATGTAAGGAGTAACATTTTATTTATTTGAATATTGCATATATTATAAAAGAAAGTCCAAAAAAAGTGCAGCTCGCAAAAACTCTGAAACGAGTCCCGGTTCGATCAAGTGAGTTATATGATGTGGTAGATCTCTATCCCCCCTAGGGAATAAGGGTATCCGTTTTTACCTAAAGGGCGTGCTTTTAAAGATATAAGGGCTGAAAGTTTCGCCCTCTTGAAATTTCTAGAACAGTCTTCCGGAAAGTTCTAAAAGGTTTCATAGAGCTGTAGAAAGTTGTGGAAGGAGTGGCGGAGTATATCGCGGAATGATCAGGAATAGGGAATCGGGAACATCATTGTGCAACATTCCAGAACACTATCTTATTGTCCTGAGCGAAGCCGGGTAACCCAGCTAGTACAATATAAAACTTTGTTTGAAAATTTAACAAATCTGCCAACGACCTACGGTAAAACCATATTGTACTAAAAATAAACATATTTTCACATAATTTAAAATATAGCTTTACTAGATAAAAGAACAGTCCTACGAAATCAATTTATAATTTTTTGTGGAAAAGAGCCAATACGTCTAAAATTTGTTTTTAAAAGACATATTTCCGGTTTTGTTTGGTTCCCTCTTAAGTAAAACATTCCACGAGAGGCTAGATAACCTATGAGGAAAAAATATTTGTTATGATATAAAACTTTTAACTTTTTCCATTTTAATTTATAGTTAGTAATAACAAGTAGACATAGTGACCAGACAATTGATCCCGCCAGATGCCCCCCCCCCCCCCTCCCCCCCCACCACCCCACCCCCCTCCCCCGGAAATGATAATAATAAAAATTTATAATCGTTCTGTATATGTTCCGTTTAACCTGGGTGGCTGCATTACGGACAGGACAAGATACGAGATGAGGGCTAACTTTAAAATGTTTCTATTTGTCTAATTTGCACTTTTCATCAGATATTTTTTATGGGGTTTTAGGGGTCACTACCAGTTTCGAAAAGGTTAGGTTGACACAAATAGTATAAGATGTTGGTATTTAAACTGAGTATTTATTTTAAGCAAAATTTTATAAAATAAAGTTGATCACCAGAATAAAATGAACGAAATTAATACATGACAAGATTAAAAATAAACATAATTATTCAAGGTGACGTTAACGTAGACTACTTTGAACCATCAATAGTAAAAACTGCTTCTACTCTTCATCGGTGGTTTGATGACTATTGAACTCTTCCTTGAACACGGCTCTTCTCTCTGCTATGTCGTGTATAGAAGTTTTAGCTTTCATGTAGTCATCATCATTCTTCAAGGTCCTAACTAATCTCAGTGTCGTCGCGGTGAAAGGCCACAAATGTTGGTTGAAATTAGAACTTTAGCCGAGTTTTTTGAGTAGACCTGAATTGCCATGTATTCCTCTTCACACCTCACTCCCCTCACTTCTCCCTTAAACCTCACATCATATCCCAATTGAGGATGCAATTATCCCACTGGCTCGAAACAATTGGGAGCAGTATTCTTGTAAAAAAATTACAAGTGTGCAGTTCACACGCGACAAATGTGAAACCTTCAGAAAACTAAAGTAGACAAGAACGGGGACAAAGAGGAGACCGATTACACTATCTCATAAATCCTGTAGATGTATGTGTTTGTCTCTTTTTAGTGTCGCTTTTTCTTTCATCGAGTTTCAAATCACAACGATGCTAAAGAAGTGTTCGCTTCAAAAAATTTCGAATTCAAAAAACTGATAATTTCGTTTTGATGAACAGTCTGGGTTTTGATGACATGGCAGAAACGCGGTGGTGTCTTTAGTGCCTCGTGCCATTGTCAATGCGTCACAGGTTGATGACGCACTGGACAATGCAGTTTATATTGCTTATTTTGTCGCTCCGTAATCACCGGGGAATGGCTACCTTGGTACGTTTCCATCACATAGTTTCTAAGGCTAGTTTATAAGTCGTGAGTTCAAAACATCACGGTGCCATGGGAAGTCAATTCCCCTATTTTGCTACAAAATATTTTTTTTATTGTAAGATCTTATTTCTAATATGAGTTTCATTGATCAATTTGCCTTTTTTATTATTTGATACTAATTATGACCTTAGACTCCTGATATGTGAAATAGGAGAGCAACCCTTTTCGGAACAGTTGTGTATTTTAAACCATTGCAAGAACGAATTGAGAATTTCGTTAATGTCTTGGTTAGGAAAAAACTAAAAGTGTTTATTCCTGCTCTAAAAATGGAACGTTTTGATTTAATTTATTCAAATAAGTAAGGTTTTCAACACTAGCCGCTAGAGGCGCTAACGTAGCATATTGACGTTTACTTTCCTTTCAATGGCAGCGGATTAAATTTATTTAAAACTTGTCAGTGGTGTTTCGCGCTTTATTCTCTGTATTTTGATACATAATTTTGTTATAAGAGCTTACTTTTAATAAGATTTTAATTTATACATTTTTGTTCTGAAATAAGGGAAAAAAAAACATTTCGTTAAATTGGGTATTTTAAACCATTGCACGTTCCTCGAATAAATTAAGCTATTTGCCATTCGTTTCAAGCATTAAAAAAACAAAAGTACCTATTAATAATAATAATAATAACAATAATTTTTATTCCAGAATGTATGCAGTGCAGGGGTAGTGGTAGTGCAATGCAATACATTCCATATTTTGAAATAACAAAAGAAATTAGACAAATAATAAGTTAAGTTTAAAAGTAAATAATAGCACATAAATAAAATAAAAAAGAATAAGCATGAAAAACATGAGAAATGAAACTGAAAACATAAAAACACAAAAATGAATTCATGGAAGGTATTTCATCGTCGTCTCCCGTCTCCATAGGGCCATCAGGGGGGACTCCATCCAGGCAGTCATGGCGGTGATGATCGCATTCTTCGATTGGCGTGGTCTGCGCCATAAACTTCCCATGCGATGGCGGAGAAGTGCTCGGAAAGTATGCACTCGACCCTCCAGGAACATTTCCGTAGCACTGCAGTATCTCGGTAGACGGAAAAGTTGACGATAAGCGTTATTGTAAGCAACCTTTAACTTATGCCATTGGCATGCAGTGTAGTCAACCTATAGTTCTGATGTGTACAGCGAGGTACAGAAAGCGTTGAACAGTATTCGTTTTACTTTTGGGCTGAAAACGTCTTAACAGCATACCCGCTCTAACTTATATCGCTCTTCTCTGCCGTTCCATATCCTCGATTTCCTTAAGGTCGTCTGTGATGATGTGTCCCAGGTACTTAACGCTATGATCAACATTAATTTTCCTTTCATCTAGCCGTACTGAGGGTGTTTGGATGATTTAGTTTTTGCATTTAAAAACCATAACTATTGACTTTGTGGTGTTATATAAAAGGTTATGGTTTTTTGTAAAGTCTTCACATATTTTGAGTAATTTCTCTAATAGGCTTAGTGACGGTGCAAGAAGAACCATATCATCTACGTAATTAATTTTATTTACACACACTCTATGTATATGGCAACCTATTTTCGTGGCATTAAGTCTTTGAATAAACTCATCAGTGTATATATTGAACAGAACCGGAGACATGCTTCCTCCTTGCCTTACGCCACTTTTCAAATATAATGGGTTGGAAAGCTTCCCAGACCATTTCACAATATTTTCTTGTTGCATGTGCCAAATTGAAAGAATCGCTATTATATCTTCCGAAACTGCTCTTTTCCTTAGTTTTTCCTACAGTTCATCATGACATACTCGGTCAAACGCCTTGCTTAGTTCTAGAAAGCAGGTATAGATTGGCGTTTTCCTTAGTTTATAATAACTGATAGTTTCTTTTAGGGAATATATTGCCATAGATGTTGACAGTGCAGGTTTGAATCCGAATTGGTGATCTTCTGTTTTTGGATGGTCTGTTACAACAACGGATAATTTTTTTTCAAATAATCTTGCCCGTGGCGGTTGAGAGTGAAATTGGTCGGTAGTTATTGATTACGGACGGATCAAGATTTATTGATTTATTTATGGGAATAATTACCATTTTCGTCATTTCATTCGAGATGTGCCTGAAACGCAACATATTTTAATATAATTTAGTTACGATAGAATGAATCACTGGACCAGCATACTTAATGTGTTCAATAGCTATTGAGTCATGCCCCTAGGCTTTTCCTGTTGCCACTTCTCTTACAACTCTTTTAAATATCCACGACGTAATACTGATAGCGGTGGTACTACCTTCGGTTTTCAAGCAAAAATTTGTATCCAAAGATTTTTCTGCTGCTTCTTCACCCGCCATAGAGAGGAATTTGTTGGCGACATTTTCCTTTCCTCTTACTCCATTAACACAGAGAGGAGTTTTCATATTCGTTTTCAATTCTGAAGATGTTTTTTGCCAAAATTTATGAAAATCTTTATTTATTAGTGAGGTGGCAATACCATCCATTCTCTTGTGTTGGCATTTGTCTGTTGGCATTTTTTATTTTTTCAGAGCTACTCTGAAAATCGTTCGGCATTTCTTCCCGTCTTTAGTAACCGGCCCTGAGAGCGGTTTTCCGACCTCGAACCATGACAGAAAGGCGCCTCTAGATTCAACATATTTGGCTGCAACCATGTGTTGCCCATCCCGAAATGTTTCTTGTTTCTATTTTTTCGATTAGCGTTATTAAATGTGGTGGAGGCAGCACTTCGCAGTGCGTCTACAACATTTGTGTATAGGGAATTAATTAGATTTTTGTGAGTTTCAGCAGTTGATTTTTTATCATGTTCTAATTGGTAGAAATCTTGAATTATATTTAGAAGTTTGTTATTGATAGCTTTAGTGTATTTCAACATACGATTTAAGATTCCATCTAGAAGGATCAACTATGTTATCATTACACTATTCCACAAAGGCTGGTAAAAATTGAAGGTTTAGATTTATAATCATTGGCAAGTGATCAGACCACACTGCATCATGTAGGATATTTACGCTACTTATACATCCCGACCTAAATAAATATTAATAAAAATAGTGGAATCGCAACATTCGCAGTATTATCACGATTTTAGAACACTCAATATTACTGCCTAACTGTGTTCAAATCCAAATAAAACTCCATAAACATATTTACCACATTATTGCCATCTACAGAACACACGAAACAAATATTTCAAATTTTATAAATCAACTGAAAAATATTTTTCTACCGCTTAAAAATAAAATAACTATTTTCTATTCTTAAAGTAGGTACCTTCTGTTCATATTTATATTATTTATCTTCTGTTGCTAATCTTTTGTACTTACATAAACCATTGTAAAACGCTGAATATGTACGTTTCTTTTTTTTGTTATAAATCTTGCAAATTTTGTTGAATAAAGATATATATTTATAGATATATTTATTATTATTTTATATTTTTTATTATAATTATTATTATAATATTATTATAATTATAATAATAAATTATTATTATTATTAAAACGCTGAATATGTACGTTTCTTTTTTTTGTTTTAAATCTTGCAAATTTTGTTGAATAAAGATAATATTTTATATTATTAAAAAAAAAAAAAAAAAAAAAAAATCTGTTTTATTTGATGGCGATTTTAACATTAACATTAACGGAAAGTCCGAAAATATTTTTTAAAAAATGAGTAACTAAATTATGTGACTGGATTAGATTTTAAATCATGCATAAACAAAAATACTCGAGAAATGCATGGACAAAAATCATCTTGTTATTACAAAACCTTATGAAGTTAAAGCAATGGTTTGGCAAACGAATATTACTGATCACCATACTTGCTTATTATTATATGATAACGAAATGAAATCAGAAATAAATGCTCCAATTAAGACTAAAAACACCACAAATATTGCCATGTTAGAGGAAAAATTGAAAGCAGAAACTTATGTTTGAAAAAAAAACTTATGGATCATATTGAAACCTCCACAACATAGGTCTCATTATATACGAATTCAAAATTCAGACGTATTAAACCATGGATCACTTGTGGCCTAATAAAATCTACTAGGGAAAAAGAAAAGCTATTTGAAAATTCAATTACAATTGAAAATGCTAAGATAGTTCTCAAAAAATATAGAAATAAATAAAAACACACAGAAACTTAAAATATTCTATTTTTTTTATTAAATAAAACACACAACGAAGTTGCACTCCCATGAGTAATCGAAACTCGTTAAAGGATCGCCAATTATTGGTACTTTTGAGAAGTTAAACCCAACTCAACACAGTGTGTAGACACAATATATGAATAAAAAATTTACAAAACATTTCACAGAAGCAAACATACAGACACAACATATGAAGAATCACTTTACAAATATTTCACAGAAACATTTCGTATAACATTTTATGTATTTTTATAACCACTCATTTGATTTATGTACTTTTGGTGTCAAAAAGTTAATATAAAGTATCCTCTATGATGGACTAATGAGATGGACTAAGAAATGCATAAAAAAACAAAATCATGAAAATACAATAAAAGGTACGGACTCAAAAATATACAGAACTAATACAAGATGTTTACAAACATGACAATATTTAAAAAAAAGGTATAAACTGCGTCCATCATATTATAAGTTTGGTATTTAGAGAAAATGAGGGTTATCATAACAGCGTTTGTACCTACTTATGACTAGTTTTCCAAATAACATTTGAAAAAATAAGTTTTCAATATATCATTTCGAGATTTGTTGGAGGCATATACCTGCCTCAAATTTTCAGGCAGTTTGTTATATGTTGTTAGTGTAGGCAATGTATTCTAATGTTTTCAGTCCGAACTTTGTTGAGTGTATTTTTAATATTTGTAGTTTGTTGTGTTGTCGTGTATTATATTGGTAAACGTCAATGTTATAGTTCAGTTTTATATTTGTGTGGGTGTTGCACTGAATAATATTTAAAATGGTGTTTGTTTTCTCAAAGCTAGGAACAATCTTAAATGGCTATATCTTTAACAGGTGTATCCCAAGGCAAGCTACGTAGGGCTCTATTATTATTGTTGACCCGAATAAGTATCCCTCACGGAAGTTTCAAATAAAAAATACCCAGGATTCGCGCGATTTTTTCATTTGTTTATCGAAATTACAATGGAAGATCCTCCGAGGAACTAGCGTCATTGATCCCCTCGGCACCGGTGCATAGACGGGAAACACGCCAAACACGCGCCCAACATTTGTACACGGTTGACTTTAGTCACATGAGAAAGGGGCTGGTAAATCATTCAACAGCTCGGCTGTGGAATGATTTACCAGCCTCTGTGTTTCCTCCCTCATACAACATGGGTCTCTTCAAGACCCATGTTCACTCCTTCCTTTTCTCAAAAAGACCCTCCACACAGCATCCTCAAAGATGACATAGGCCCTGAGGGAAATTATTTTCCTCAGGGCCTCCTGTGTGGAGTCAATGTAAGAAAAAAAAAACTATTGAATACAAATATGATTTGATTAAATGAAGAAAATATAAGCGAAACTCAATCAAAAATCTGAAAACAGAAAAATCAGAAAAAATATTGGCATCTCTGGGATTCTAACCCAGAACCTTCGGCTTTCCCGGCTGCAGCATTATGAAGGGGTTGCCGACAATTGCTTTGTTACTTTTATTATTTTTTTGAAATCTTTTAACAAACTATTTTATCGCCATAACTTTCCCCGCCGATCATAATCACATGTTTTGAATTTTTTCTCGATGGTGAGTTTAGGTGATGCCATTCTATTGACTCCCTTCAGGGATTCAGGTTCAAAAAATTAAGCCATATTTTGTCTCCGGTCACATTTTTTTTCCAGAAACTAAGCGCTGCAAGTGTTGTGGGCTATTGTTTTTCTTGTTTCTTTATTCTGGCCGGTTAGCTTTCTTAGTATCCACCTTGCACAAACTTTTGTTGAATAATCCGTTGTTGAATAATCGTCATCACACTGCCTTTACTGAGGGAAAGAATGCGATATCTTAAGTTATCTGGGGTACCCACGAACGATGTCATCAACTCACTCAATGTTGCGGGAAGTCACTGCAACCAACGGTCTGCCACTCCGCTTTTCGTCAGCCAGCGTTGTTTGTCCTTCAGCTTCGTTACAACGACGAACTTACCGTCTAATAGTGCTGACATCCACTGTTGCATCATGGTACACATTTTTCAGTCTTTCATGAATGCGAATGGGCGTTTCACCTTCTACAGTCTAGAATCAATCACAGAACGCTGTCTAATACGAACATCGATGTCAACCATTTCGCAAGCGACTGCAGTTCTGCCACCTGTTGACGCAAAAAGATACTACTGCAGCAGATTGTAGAAGGTTTGAGGAATAGCACCAAATTCAAGGATTTCACTTAACTAACTTTATTTAAGTAGAAAAAAAATAGGAGGCATTACTTTATGACAGACCCTCGTAAAACAGAACTTAAAAATAACATTTACGTAATTTGCAAATTAAGTTTTCATTTTGATGGATTGTTCAAATGCTGTGTTGTTTCACAGTTTTTGAAAAAAAAAAAAAAAAGTTAATTAACACCGCTAACACTAAGCCAAATCGTAATTAGATGGCACCGATATGAATTTCGTATAATATAGCTATAAATTTTTAAATGTAATGTCATCCGATTTCAGAAAAATGTGCAAAATTTGAGAGAATGCATTGTCATCAACTTCTGCCGAGTTTCAGCTTGGCCGGTCGGAAAGTGGGTTAATTTCCAAATCTAAGATTTGCATGCATTCACGAAAACGAAAACGAAATTATTATATGATTTTAAAAAAATATACCTATCATTCAGATAATGACATTTTTTGCACAAATTGTACATATATTACATAAAAAATATTAAAAAAAAAATTTTTTACGTAAAGTAGGTACATGGTTTATAATCAAAGAGGGAAGGAATTTATGTAATAAGAAACACAACAACCAAGAACTGCAGTTGAAATTTTTGTTTTGATTTATTAAAGAAGATAAAATTATGTTTGAACGCGAGGTTTACTTTTCACAGACCCACTAGATAATTTAAACAGTGAATTTATGTGTTGAAATGCAGTACAGTGTGCGTCAAAGTCGCGAGGCAATAAATTTACTCCTACAATCTTATGTTTGCCTTGACTAAAATGGCTAGTTGCCCATTCAGTTCTAAACCTTCCCCAACAGTCTGATCCAGGATCCCTGCTGGTGTCTTATGACTTCCTGCGACATGGGCAAAATTAATCAATACCATTCTGATAGTATTTCTGCTTCCAATTCGCGCCACAAAGTCGCCAAGCGGGAAAACACCGCATATCCCTTATGCCAACCTGGTAAGAGTAGAATCTAGCTGGTTACTTTCTTCGTGCTTAGGAGAAGCCCAACAACCTAGATATAGCATTATTACCTTGAGGTTTTGATAAAGAAGGAAATGAAGTACTTCAAGTCCGGTGGATTAAAAGGCACATACCTTCAATTCACTTACAATGCGCTAATGACTATTGTGCCTGCGTGGAAGCTGAACGAGCTTTTTCAGCCGCTGTCTACCTTGTGTCCAATATCAGAAGCCGTTTATCAGACGACCAAATTAATACTGTAACTATTTCCAAAATAATGTTTAAACTTATGATGCTTATTGTACAAGAATATTGTTTATCGTGTGAACGTTGATATTTAAATTTAAGTTATGGTCTTACCTTATTCTTTGCCAATTTATGACTTAACTTTACCTATGTCTAACTAAAGGTATATTAATAAACCATTTAAAACGTCACCAAGAACTTGTTTGATTAGGTATACATACATTTAAAACTCTAAAAACAAGGTTGGTAGATCGAGGTATTAGGTCTTTATTATACGATTGATTAGATATCTAAGTCCACCCTGCTGGATCCCGCAAATACCTGGATCCAGCGAGACTAAGATTGTTCAGTCTGCAAATACCTGGATTGACATGGTCTTGCGGGATTGCATTCCCTACACCAAGTATATCAATGGAGGGCCTGTTCGGTAGATTGCTTCCGTTGAAGGAGACTAGATTTTCATTTCGATCCCTTTTAGACGTAAACAGACAAGATTGGGTCTTTGAAACATTAAATTTAACTGTATATTTTATTATATTGTATATTTACACTAATACGGAGTTAAGCTTTTCAGATTGGAATAAACTGCCTTCAGCACTAAATTTAACGTTTCGCCGACCCCGAAAGATACAGACCAATTCCCAGTCCCCAGGAGGGCAGAAGAGAATGGGGGTATTTACCACCACGTGTAACCTTCCTTAGCTTTCAGGAATTTATTATTTTTCTCCATACATGTAGTGTGTTTTCAACCGTCTGCCCCGATGACGGACTGTGTAACGCTATCCATAACGTTGGATAAAGAAGGAGAAAGCGCAACATCACATTAAATACCACCATAAAATTATTACAAATAATTGAGGCACACTCTTCGGATCATCATAACTCTTTCGACTTTATAATTTTTTTGATATAAATTTGCTAGAAAGCACCTACTAGAAAGATTATGAGATGAAACGAAAATACAACACTAAAAAGAAAACGAACACAACATCTATAGGATTAAGCAAAAAAAAATAAAACAAATCGAACGCAGTTCGCATGCGGTAGAAGTGAAACCTTCAAAGTACCTTAATATCTCAACCAATAGGAAGGAGTCTTGAAAAGTGAGCTCATAATTAAAGCAGTCAGCGCGGTAAGATGTCATTCTATCTCATTGTCTCGCAGGCTAAATCCTATAGATGTATGTGTTTGTCTCTTTTTAGTATCATTTCCGTTTCATTGAGTTTCAAATCACAACGGTGCTAAAGAAGTTTCACTTCAAAAATAATATTAACTTACCGGGTTTGTACATAGTACCCGAATCCAAATATATTCAAAAGCATTAAATAATATTATTTCGAATTTTTATTCGAAAATCCTTTTTATATAACAACTTTTGAAGCTCATATCCACATCATTAAAGAAGATGACAATAAATAAATAACTATCTAATAAATCTAAAAGTAAATATTAAAAAGAAACAAAAACTAGAAACTAAAACAAAAACTTAAAAATAAGGATTCCCACTGGCCTGGTACGAATCCTAGTTCCGGCGGTTTCCTTTTTAATTTTTCTGTGTCTTGTTCTTTTTCATTTTTTGTTTAGATTAATTAGTATTATCGAGGGCCTGGTAGGAGACAAATGTCTTGGCTGCGAAACATACGAGAGTGGACCGGCATTAGAAGTGTGGAGGAGCTATTCCGGGCAGCGCAAGACAGAGAGACCTTTTCAAGAGTGATCGCCAACGTCGGGGGGACCTGATAAGGCACATAAAGAAGAAGTATTATCTTCAGTAAAATGTTATTTTCGTTGAAATATTACAACCATAAATTTTTATAAATATTTCGATAGAAACGGAGGATAGTTATGATTTTCAGGTTCGGAAAACCGGTTACGGCACCAAATTTCACGTTTCAGTACGAGGAGCGCAGAATAGAATGGAGGAATTTTCCCACCTGACTTAGAATTCAGATTTCCAAACTATATTAATTTTCCCAACCAACCTTCATCTAACATTAGAATAAAAAAATAATTGTTTAAATTATAGTGACTTCTAAAAGAAAATGTGCAATTATTGAACAAAAAATATTTAGATACGTTTTTAGATTTTCACGGCCAAAAGCATTTTCGTTGTTTGTGTTTGGGGTGTTATGCCGTGTTGCGCTACCTCCTTCTTTAGCCGACGTTTCGGACAGCGTTGCAGCGTCCATCATCAGGGCAGATCCGGCACATCTGTCGGATCAGCCAGATCTTCCCTTATGATGGACACTGCAACGCTGTCCGAAATGTTGGCTAAAGAATGACGTAGAGCAACATGGCATAATTCCACGGACGTACAAAATATATGGACATGCCCTTACGTGATAAAGGGCGTGTTATTTCCCCCTCCTATTGGAACCATTTTTCGAAACCGGCTGGGCTTGCGAGAGCCCCGCTAATCTAAAAAATGTGTCGTCTTCATTCTTGTCCGGACCAGTGTCGAGCTCTTATCGTACATTTTACGCACGGACCTTGTATGTCTATGGAACACATACTATGACATCGAGATACATGGCGACGCGAAACACAAAGCCGCTGTTTACTGGGGTAAGTAAATCATGAAACATTTGTAAAAGTGTCTACGGAAACAAAATATTCGACTATGAAAATACTCAGAACCTTACTTTGCGAATTTGGACTTGACATATCTGTTCATAACGTGGCATGCAATTCACGCTCCCATATAAAAAGGTCTATTCATTCAAAAGCAGATTTCACTTTCAAGAACTAAATGGTGATATTATAGTGCGAGGTGTCTATATACTGTTAGATTGATTTATTGGCGAATCACAAGTCTCTTTCCTCTCTTCGTCCCGCCATAGTTGGTTTTTACCCCTCATCTGTAAGTTCTCGTCTAGCTATTTGAATATCTATTGTCTATGCATAATTTCATTCCCATATCCGATAAAATAATAGTTTGTTCGTCCAATAAACTCCTTCTTTCGTACGATTTATCATTATTAAGCAGAAAAATGGAATGTATTGGAAATCATGGAGAATATTCATTTTTTTAGATTCATCAACATTTTTTACAAGTTTTAAAAATAATTAATTGTATGTAAATATAATTGTTAAAATCAAAAACCTGCTAAAATTGCCATCTTTGGAATAAAATTCGTAATAAATTTACTATTTTATAGAATGGTTAGGCGCTTGGCTGAACCCCTGTTGTGTGTTCTAGTAACTAATCAGTTGGTAAAATAGATACCTAATCTAGCGATTTATGTGATTATGTCTCGTTGACAGTTGTGTGTTGTTTTTTTTGTGCTTTTTTAATCTTCCCTCTTTTTACACGAAGCAACCAGAGAACTAGGAGTGTTTTAGATCATAGGGACCGAGCAGTCGTGGATCATATTCCATGTAGAGTCAAATAATAGTGCAAGTCATGTCTAAAGTAAAACAGTAAATCTTTTGTCGAATACTTATCTGAAACGGACTGTCTTTCATTTCAATTAAGACCTTATATTAGAAATTAATACAATATTCTTTATAGCATCTAACAGTATTAATACCTTAGCGTCTTTGCGTTGTTGCATTTTAGAACCCAGATACGAGTGCATGTCAGAAGCCACGCCATACGCGCCGTGCCACAAATAACATCTGACTACGTAGAATTTCACACAAAGCTGCTGTTATAATTCGGTTTCGAATTCAAGAATTCGGGTTGTTTAAAAAAAAATTACGGGGAATTTCCACGTATTTTTTGTTGCTTTAAAAATAAGCAAAAAATTACGATGATTATTGCATTTTTATTTTATTTTTATGTTGACGAATAAGTTTTCTACAGCGAGTTAAAGTTCCCATTTTTGAATTACCGCTAAAACGATATTTTGGGGCGTGGCTATCGTGTGACGTCATGAGTGCGGACGCTCAATGACAGTGTTTATTTATCACAGTGTGTGTTTATTTATGCTGGTTCAGCTGAGTTAGGCTTGTGACGTCACAAACCCATTTGCAAAAAAAAAAAAAACGGGCTGTTTGGATTTTGTCAGTTTTAGAGCGTTTTTAAAATCAATAATATTGAATTAAAAAACATAAAAACAAATATATTTACTAGGATTATTAAAATCAGAAAAATCATCTTTAAATATTCCGTACATTTTCAACAGAATCCCTCGTTTGTGGAAATACCCCATTAATCAAATATTTGAGGTTAATATTTACGTTCTGTGTAAGTTCCATTCAAGTTCCGTTATTACACCATTATTATTATTATAGAACAGTTGCTTCGTAAAAACTTAAATAATGACAGAACTTGAATAAAACTTTCACAGAACGTGAAAATTGACCTCAAATGATCGATGAATTGTTAAAAAAATTTCAACAACCATATTAAACGTAACTACGTCCCATTACTAATATTTAATAACTAAAATACTTCATTGCAAGATTCATCCTCAACATCAAAAATCTGTAAATAGATTATGAGATTTGCAAACTTTGACTACTCACTCCTCAGAACAAGCTAGAGGGAAGTTAGAACCCTGTCCAACCAAAGTAAATATAAGTCGAACTGGCAGTCTAAAAATGAGAAAGTAACCAAAAGGTAAAGACAATTATCAAGACAAGTTCTGCATTATGTTGAGAACCGATGAAAGGTTCACAACAGGTTATTTTATCAGGATCTAAGAAGTGGCCGTAGATTATTTATTATTATCCTGGTTCTTAACCCTAAATTACGTTTCCAGCATTTTGTATACCTATCTACTCGGAGAGACAGAATATTCAAATGTCTTTGGTGTAAGGGAGAAAAAAGCAGCCGCCAACTTCTACTCACAGGGGGAGCTTTGGAAAAGAAGGGTGGCGAAATGGTTCGTTCCTTTTTCTTTTGAATCGTAGATGTCGGTAATGTCGTTTATTTTCGAACGTACCATAACTCAAAATAGTTATATTGAATTTATTTATTTATTTATAACATGTTACATACATTTGACATTACTATAGATAAGATTTATTAAATCACCATACTAGGCGAATGCCTGTTTCATGGTGATTAATTAAGGATAGTAACTTTGAGTGTAGTCTAGTGTAAACAAATGGTTAAATTGGTAAAGTTATAATAAAAAATAGAAAAGAGAAAAAGAAGTGCGTAAAACAAACATGTAAATAAAATAAACCTCTAAACATATTGTAATAGTATGTAATGATGTTGAAAATTTATATCTTTATCTGAGTATATGAAACAAGTTGTAAACACTATCATAGTCACTCATCAGAAAGTCATTAAGCGCCATTCTGAAAGTGAGATATTTGGCTTTAGACTTTATTTCAATTGATAAGTTAAAAAAATTTTAGGTGCAAGAAAGTTAAACTGTGATTGTGCCAATGAAGTTTTTGTTTTTGGAATAATATAATTCGATTGGTTTGAATATCTTGTGTTGTATTTTGAATTAATTGTATAAAAAAATATATTTATTTTGTCTTTTTAGCCTTAAAATATTATGTCTACTATGTCTATGTGATTTTTTTCACATATTATCCAATTATTTAAGAATTGTTCAACGTTTATCCTTTGGTCCGACGATTTTTTGTTTTTTTTTTTTTTTTAATTATTACCATGAAGAAACTGATGATTTGTTTGATCTCTATGTGATACTTAAAATAATTCATTATCTTCACATTCTTTACGTAAAGACGCTCTTTACTAGTTATGCTTTAAATATTAAGATGAATTAATTGTTCGCGCCAGCAATATGAATATGAATAAATAGTTTTGTCCATAAAAAACTCAAATCTTTCAAGAAAGGCTAACAAATAGAATATTATATACAGTGAGGCCAAATTGTACTATAAAATGAAAACTAACGTATCAAAAAAAATGTATCGGTCATTCGGCGCTGGTGAAAATTCCAAAACTTATTAAAAAAAACCTTATGTCAATATTTTTTTTATCTTATAATAAACTATTTTTATATGTATTTTGCATAACTGATAAAAAAAACTAACGTAGGTTAAATGGTTATTTATTAGTTTTGCAAAATTTAAAACAATTTTATTATTAAGTAGAGTGTTTTGGTATGTAATTCTATAATATAATATAATTTTGTATTATTATGTTTAATTCGTAGGAATTTCGACGTGATATGAGACGCTTAGATGGTTTAACATAGAGCTGATTGTTAAAAAAAGGAAAAATATGATTGTCTGGAGAGTGTAATATGATGAAAAAAATCAACCCCTGAAGTACAAAGTTCTTTTATTAGTATAATATATCTACTTTTAATTTTCCCCGTAAATGCTCAATCTCTTGGGAGGCTAGTATCCAATTTAAAAGTTTTTTTTTGTTTACCAATCAAAAAGATTTAATCTTTCTCATCGGGGATTGGAGCCAACATCGCTAACAACTGAAGCAAATTCCATTGAACATGACGATATTTATTTCGTGTACCTTCTGTAATGTCATCCAATTTTAGCTACATGCGCTTATCATTCAATCATTCAACAAGAAAAATTGAAAATAAAATAAAATCAAAATCAAAAATAAAAATAAAATCGGTTGGAAAAGCGACTTTAATCAGTGCGTATATTATTTCATGATATGAAAGCCAAAAACTTAGTTTAACTAAAGTCTAAATTTCATAAAACTAGTGTTCTCATGCTTCTAAAAGAAATTTTACTAACACAAAAATATTTTTCTAGTTGATTTTTTTTTAATGAATGAAATAATTGTTTAACCGGTGAAGAAATTCTCCGGTTCGAACTTTTGCACATCATACATAGGTAATTACAGAATACGATTTCTGTTCAAAAATTTTCGAAACTTTCCTCTAAGTTGAAAAAGAATAATAGATAATTTCTATTATCCTGTTGTTGGGTAAAATCACCTCGATCTTTAATCAAAATTTTCAAAGATATTTCTGACAATAGTTCTTATTAATTATATTTTCTTGTAAAGAGCCAGTGGACAATGTTTCAAAAATATTGAAGCATTACAAGTTAAGTAAACCAACCAATAGGAACCTCGAAAAGTGTGGTCATAATCAAAGCGACGTTTCATATCTCAACCAATAGGAGGCTTGAAAAGTGACATCATAATCAAAGCGGCCAATAGGCGCAGTTTGATGCTTCGCAGGTGCTGTAATGCGTCATTTCCGTTTCATCCGAATTCCAAATGACTACGGGGCTAAAGAAGTTTCACTTCAAAAACAGTGAGGTGGTAGAAGTTGTCGGGGACGTCCTGGGTAGACAATATGGCACGGTGCGGGTCATGTCAGACCTCTATGTATGCATCTGCCTCCCATTGAATACGTAGTCTCAAGAAGTGTGATCAATTCAGGTCAATGAAATTGATCATCTATTCAAAAAAGACTTTAAATATTTAAATATTTTAGAACCATTTTACTAAAACTAAATAAGGTCTCTGCCGATCCCTGCGGAGAAATAAACCCTAGAGATTGATTGATTTGACTTAGGGTTGTAAGTAACGTCAAATATTCCTCCGTAATGAGTAACATTTTTCAAAATTTCAATGAATTTTTTATTAAAAATTGGAACAACTTTAATTTTAGTCGAGCTATAAAATATTTTCCGAACAAATAACGCCAATTTATTTTGTTCAAATAATGCTTGACAAGTGTTTAGATGAATTAGTATAGTGAAGATGTGTTACGTTGTCTCAGCGTGGTTTCACTGAACTAAGACCAGAGGACATACTTCAGCGGCCCGTTCAAGTACATATTCTTTAAATGGCTGTCCTTTTCATAAACGGTGTCACATTATTTGTTCGATTAGTATGAATATAATTTTTCTTGTATTTTTCATAATAGATGTAATAATTTTTCAACTTTACTAGCATTTCCAATAACATGTGTTCACAATTATGTCATCTGCGTACAAACTCTATCCAAATGTCTCTAATAATCAGTAAACTATATGCTGTATATTTCAGTATCACATTTATTGGTCATTTCCGTTTTGCATTTTGTACTTTTACAAATTTTGTTACCATTTATGGTTTTCTAATTATTATTTTAATTATATCCTCTGCGTGCGAACTGTACCTAAATTTCACTAAATAACAGTGTTAATCACTGGTGACCTCCCAAATACCTATGATTCTGTACAGCACATTTTTACGCAGCATAGCGTTCATTGGTCAAACTATTGTACATGTGGTTTCAGGGAGCAAAACGGCAGAGTATCAAAAGACATGATATGCATATCTGAATTAAATAGTAAAACATGCAAAATGACATGCAAAGGTTCAATAATAACCAAATGTTTAATTGGATTAGGTAAGGTTGAGTCTGAAAAATCATTAAATACAGTCACTTAAAACTTAAAATTTTATATTGTTAACTATTAATGGCATAATCGTAAAAACTTAGTACCTATACATAGAATTACAAAAAAAACATCATTTTGCTTATTTTTACAAAATGCATTTTTGGCATTTTTCACCAGCATTTGGTTCCTTAGAATGGGCAATCTGCCTTGCTAGGAACTAATACTGACATACAAGACATAATAATGAAACGGAAACGAGCGACACTAAAAAGAGACAAACACATACATCTATAGGATTTAGCCTGCGAGAGAATGAGATAGACTAACCGGTGATCTCTTTGTGCGGTGTAAGAATATTATAAAAAGGAAACCCTACAATTCTCCTGATACTCTGCATTCGTCTCATTCTTACAAAGTTCGGTTTTCTGAAGGTTTTAATTGCGTGTGAACTACACACAAGATTTTGTTTGTATCTGATTGTATTATGTTAGTCTGTAGTTAGAAGAAAGATATAACAGGCTTGTGCAGCGCTCTTATGGTGATTTTTCATAAAAACAACTATTCAAAATATTATGATTATAAATATTTCTATAATCCAAAATAATAAAATATTTAGTTTTTACAACTTTTGTTGTTTATATCAACCAACGTGTTTCACGGTTTTAATAAAACTAATTATAAATAATTAGATCAATTAAATGCATGAAGAGTGGCAAGGCTGTGGGTTTCGACAATATTGCTGCCGAATACTTTAAAGGAGATAGTCGTATTATTCTAACATGGCTGTGCAGACTTTTTAACCAATGTTTAAAGGAGGGTTATACGCCATTAGATTGGAGAAGGGCTGTAATCATGCCATTATACAAAGGTAAAGGGTCACGTATGGAATGTGGGAATCATAGGGCTATTAGCCTTCTAAGTTCAGTGGGCAAGCTGTATGGTAGAATATTGATTGAAAGGATAAGAATGGAAACAAAAGATAAAATATGGGATGTGCAAGGTGCTTTTATGAGTGGAAGGGGGTGCATGGACCAGATTTTCTCATTGCGTATGCTCACTGAGAAGTTTCTTGCAAAAAACCAGAAACTCTTCTGTGCCTTTGTAGATCTACAAAAAGCGTACGACCGAGTTGACAGGAAAAAGCTATGGAAGGTGTTGTCCAAGTACGGAGTGAATACGAAGCTCATTCAGGCAATTGCGTCGCTATATAAGGGAAGCGTTGCATGTGTTAGGGTGAACGGCGATTTTACGGAGTGGTTTGACATCACAAAAGGTGTTAAACAAGGCTGCGTAATGTCACCGTGGTTATTCAATCTATACATGGATAATTGTATGCAAGAATTGAAAGAGATGGGATTGGGCGCAAAATTGAGTAATCTGGAAGTATGTTGCCTTTTGTATGCTGATGATGCGGTGCTAATTTCTAGCAGTATGGAAGATCTACAGTCTCTCGTGTCTAGGATGAATGAAGTATGTATGAAGAATGAGTTAATGATGAATGTAAGTAAGTCTAAAGTCATGGTGTTTGAAAGAGAGAGTACGAAAACAGTATGCAATATAGTTGTGAATGATGAATACTTGGAGCAGGTAGATGAGTTTGTGTATCTGGGTAGTATGTTTACGAAAGATGGGAAGGCTGATAGAGATATTGAAAGAAGGGTGAATGCCGGTAACTCCATTAATGGAGGACTGAATGCCGTTGGCGGTAATAAAAAACTGTCCAAAGACGCGAAACTAGCCGTCCATAATGGAGTGCTGGTACCTACCCTGATGTATGGCAGTGAGGCATGGAACTGGCAGAGGAAGGATGAAAGCAGACTGAATGCTGTAGAAATGAGATCCCTGAGGCGAATGTGTGGTAAAACCATGTACGATCGTGAGAGAAACGTGGATATCCGCAAAGAATGCAAGGCTGACGTAAGCGTGATGTGTAAGATTAAGAAAGGGACTCTCCGATGGTTTGGGCATGTAGAGCGAATGAACGAGGAAAGGAGTGTAAGGAGAATATATGATGCAAATGTGAATGGTAGAAGAAGTCGGGGACGCCCGAGGAAGACATGGCACGACCAAGTGAATCAGATACTTGAGTCGGGCCATGTGAAGAGTCGGAATAATAGGAGAGCATGTATGAGACGATGTATGAATGTGAACGAGGCAAAGAGTGTGTGCCAAGATCGAGTTGTGTGGCGGTCCGTCCTCTCTGCCTACCCCTGCGGGGAAACGGCGTGATGGTTAGTTAGTTAGTTAGTTAGTTAATTATAAATAATAGACATAGACAATTAGACAATGAAAAAATAATAGACATAGACAATAGTAACAATGGAAAGATGAGCATGGGTAAAAGGAAGAAGGGCAATATAAAATAATTTACAAAGGGAACAGGTTTAATATTGGGTCCTTTAAAAACAATTTTTGATTATTAATAATATTTTTTGACGGCCGGCGTAGCGCAGCGGTAAGACGCTTGACTCGCGCACCGAAGGTCGCGGGATCGAATCATCCCGGCGTGGCAAATAATTTTTTTTTGATTAATTTGTGTTATTTCACAATTTATTCATTTAAAATAATAAACAGTAAATTTGCGGCACGTTCCAGAGTGGAAGATACTCTCTGTATCGCCCTGGTGTAAGATCACCATTCAGAATTGAAACGTTGCTTGAAACGGCATCAGCCTTGTTTGGTGACCAGATCTGAATAGCCAGGTACTTCCCCACCTTCCTCTTCCCTATCTCCTTCCCCTCCCTACTACCCTCAGCCTCACAACATACCCCAATTGGGGATGCCATAGTCTCACTGGCTCCAGACGGGAGCAGTTGGGACTCTTGTGAGGTATTCATGTAAAAAAAAAAAAAAAAATCAAATTCGCATTCACACTCTTTCAGATCTTTAAAATTTCTAGTTTATCCAACTGAATGCCATTGACATTACTATATATACATTCTATTCCACTATTGAAGTTAAATGTGTGACTAGTTTCCAACAAATGGTTGGCAAACTCCGAGAAACTGTTATTGTTTAATTTATTGATCTTAAAAAATGGAACATAATAATACTTATCTTCCATTAAAAGCATTTGCTTGTGGATGGAAGAGGAGTTTACATTTCACATATATGTACAGTTAATACAGTCACGTGTGTCAATCCTTATTTCGAAGTTATGAATTGAATCCTTATTTTATTATTTTGAATTAAAATGGTGCCACAAATTAAATTTGCTGTGTTTGAAGAATTTACATTATTATTCGAAATGTTAATTTCTTCCTTTGAAGGGCAATGATCCTGAGACAAATACATTTTTTAAGCTTTCAGCTTCACAAATTCCCTGCAGATATAATTTTATCAATATATGATTTTTCACTGGTCTTTGCTAGTGGCTAGTGTTGACAAATAGAGATAAGTAAATTCGAAAGGCGGTGTTTTGTCCTTATATCGGTGTGGAATGGATAGTTCGGCAAGTCCGGGACCCCTTTGATTGTGTTGGTGAACTTCCCAGGGCGCATTAGCCCACTACCACGGCGATGCCTGCGCTACGTCATCGACGGGAGGACTTACATGCGACACTTTGACATCAACAACATTTAATGCTCGTGACAGTTTGACTGAAAAAAAAAGTTTCGTTTTTTGCAAGATTTGGTGTGTTGCATTTTTTACTTTCGTCCGTCATATCCACTCAATAGATAGATATATTAATAGAACTGGATTGTGGGAGTGTCCGTGTGCCCAAACTAAATCCATTTTTTTTGTTTAACTAAAAAGTGTGTTTATTATCCTAAAAAATCATTTTAATTTTGGATTCGAGAATTAAACTATTCATTTTCCGTTTTCCTGAAATATACCATTTTGGGTTATCATTCTTATCTGGAAGCACATAGATATGTATGTACAGTATAACATTTATTTAAAATGTATTAACAATGTGTATGATGTACATAATAAATATATTCATTTCCTAACTAAACTAAAATACACCAAATATAATGATATTATATTATTATGGATTATCTCTAAGAAATAAGATCCCTGAGGCGAATGTGCGGTAAAATCATGTACCGTGTGAGAAACGTGGAAATCCGCAAAAAATGCAATGCTGATGTAAGCGTAATGTGTAAGATTAAGAAAGCGACGCTCCGATGGTTTGGGCATGTAGAGAGAATGAACGAGGAAAGGATTGTAACATGACGCAAATGTCAATGGTAGAAGAAGTCGAGGACGTCCAAAAAAGACATGGCATGACCAAGTGAATCAGATACTTGAGTCGGGCCATGTCAAGCGTCAGAATAATAGAAGAGCATGTATGAGACGTTGTATGAATGTAAACAAGGCAAGAAATGTGTGCCAAGTCCGAGTTGTTTGGCGGTCCGTTCTCTCTGCCTACCCCTGCGTGAAATGGCTTGATGGTTAGTTAGTTATCTCTTGCTGTAATTATATATGTGATGCCTGTTCTATTTTGTTATTTAAATGTATAATGTATGAGTAGAATGTGGGAACCTGTGTTTGGTTCCTCAGTTAAGTAGATTGCATTTGCATAAACCAACCAAATGTTAAACTGCTGTTTTCCTTAAAATAAAAAATAAAATAGTGGCATATAGATTTATAGATTCTAGTTGATATTTTATGTTCGTGCTCTTCATGAATCAGATAGTTAAAAATCTAATATGCTTTTATCAAATTTAAAAATCATGGGGCGGTTATGGCTTTCATTGTATTTAATATCAAGGACCCATCAATTAAAATATTATAAACTTGACTTTTTCTCATAAATCTCCATGATTCGATTAAAATTCTGCACGGGTGCAAAAGTATGTCGTCAAGAATATTTCAATACACAACTTACTTCAATACACAACAATTTTTACTATAAATTTTGTTAAATTATCCTAATATTTCCGATATATTGTATTTTCAAAATCATAAAAAGTCATTTCTAAAACAACATTTTAATCTATGACTAGAAAATAAAATTATTGTTTCCACAATCATAGTAATAACCCACGTCATTACAAAGAAAATCACTTGTTGTAAGGATTAGTCATCAATGACTACGACTAATTTGAAAATCCCAAAATACATTAAGGGGGGGTATTTCTGCTCATAACTTTTTATTTCCAGAATCGTAGAAATAATACCTACACTTTATTCTAACGAAAATCGTATATTATAAGGATTAGTCATCATTGACTATGACTAATTAGAAAATCCCAAAACGCATTTAGGGAATATTTCACCACCCTCTTGATAGTTTAACCACAGGATGACATATTAATAAAACAAATAATTACTCGCAATAGGTAGAAAACTCAACTGACTAATTATATGTTTATACATTGTATGTATAGCCACTATTCATTGGTTCGAGTATCGAATAGTAAACTCGGACTTTATAAATGAATAAATCCTGTACGTATCGTAAATCGAAAATAAATGTTATCTTAAAGGTAGGATTGTGAAATACAAACTTAATCCGCATCTTACCTACATTTTTGTTGGCAATTAGTCATATATATAATGACTCATTAGTTTTCTGGAATGCCAAAAAAATAATGATTTTATTTTCTTTCAAATTTTTGACTCTCGTGTATCAGATGTAACCCTCCCCGAGTGAGGTTCTGAACCGCGCTAACTGTGTGTTGTATTCTCTCACACAACCACAAAACTTCAAGCATCTTAAGTCTTATCTCCGCTGGGCTCAGTAATACGAGAAGTAAAGCAGCACCTAACACAAAAGCAAAAGTATTGCTCGGCTCTTTGGATGTAAGATATATTGTGCATTAAAACTTTTTGCTTAGATGTCTCTATTTTGCTTGTTTATCTTTTCTGGTAAACTTGACCTTCTCTAGGTAGGCCTTTATTTTCGTTCAGAGTTTTATATAAGTCTCATTCGGAGATGTATCTCAAGGAATCCTAACGAAAAATTTGTTCGGGAGGGTCATGGATGGTTTCATTTTCATTTGAGCCTTCTCGTGAGATATCTAGCCGCTCGGCACTTGTTTCAATTATACCTTTTCCCGCCGCCGCCGCCGGAACTCTCGCCGGCAATCAAAACATTATATTTTCACGAAAGGTTGTTGATTGCTTTATTACGAGTTGCGGTGAGTTTTTGTTTACTTGCGATACTCAGACAATGTTCTCTGGAGATTAGGGATTAGAGATGAAATAGAAACGTGAACAAGATACACAAAGGGTGCGTTTTAATAGCTGAGATATTATATTGTCTGTAAGTCCACGGAATGCATTAAAGATAATACCTAGATAATTTCTGTACCGCCGCATTTGCAAAACAAACACATCTAGGAAGCTTTACAACTTATTACAGCTTATATCAAGTGACTTACAACTTACAACATATCTTATTACTATCTGTTACAGGTACCTACACTACCTACAGCTAATTAGTGGTGACATAAGTACCTACATGAATTATTCATATTATATGTGAAAGTTGAGAGAAAAATAGACCTAATATATTAACTTTTTGTGCATTAACTCCACATAGAAAGCCCTGAGGAAAATAATTTCCTTCAGAGCCAACGTCATCTTCGGGGATGCTGTGGGGAGCGTCTTTTTATAAAAGGAATGAGAGGAAGTTCTGGAAAGGAAATGGGTATTAGGGGTAGAAGGGGATCTGGGGGTCGGTATGTCCAGTAGTAAGTAATGAACGTGTAATAATAATAAAAACATTTATTCATCAATAGACTTTACTTTTACAGTTGTAGATATACATTTTGTTCATTTATCATTTGTTATATTGACAAAAATGTCACTGCTCAGCTATACATTCAAGATTTCTCCTGGAACGTATCTGTTTTTCAGTGGTGACTCAGTACAGCAAGGTACAAGGAGATGTTCCGAGAAATCCTGCTGGAGAAATATAATGGTCTCCGTCGGACTCTCCCGATCCGGCCTATAGGTGGGACGCCGCCAAGACCTAGACAAACCTCACCCCATGAAGCAAACCAAACCAAACGTAGCTAAGAACTTGGGGTAATCTGTGACAGAGGTGGCAAAAAATGGTTTTTGGGTCGCCGGTACAAACACCCGCCTCACAAATGTGTAACAGAAATCTTATAGATGTCTTTCTATCTTACTCTACTACAGCTGGTGTCATGTTAGTAACTTTACTAATTCCACAACAGAAAATCTGCTAAATTATTAACAACGCAATAATTTTCAATTTAGGAGGCGGGAATAGGTACCGCCGCCCCGGGAAGATTTATTGGATACCATCACCTCTGCCATAGGTCACCCCAAGTGGTTCGCTACGTTTGGTGATTTACCAGGGGTGCCCGGATTCATGGGGTGAGGGTTGTCTAGGTCTTGGAGGCGGATGACCAGGATACAATGAACCCCAGATTCATACCCATCCCTTTAACCCTTTTCCTTCCCAGAAATCTCCTCTCCTTCGTTTCCCTAAAAAAACTTACATACAACATCTTCAAAGATGACATAGGCCCCGAGGGAAATTATTTTCCTCAGGGCCTCCTGTGTAAAGCTCATTTAAAAAAAACGCAACACCAATAACGAGCTACAAAAGGAAAACTTAATATAAAAGAACATAACCCAGTAAAAAACAACAGTTGAATTACAATAAAAAATGCAATGTAAATAACTAAAATTTACAATTCTGGAATCAAAATTTAAATTGACAACTTTTTCAAAAGAATATGTGAAATGTTTTTATTTTGTAATTTCTTTCGGTGCTATTGAAAATATCTGATTCTTCTGCATATTGGTTACCTCAGATGTGTATGTAGTATAAACGAGTACATAAACGAATTGGTATTGACATGATTGTTGCAGTGAAAGATATTTTAAGATCGTGTGACTCTATTAGGAACATGAGATGAAATCAATTGCAAAGATGCCGGACTGTTATTAAGAGAGTTTATGATTTTAAAAATAAAAATGACATCAGATACCAATCTTCTGTCCGACAGCTTTATTAATTGCTCTTAGCGCCAGGAGAAGAATAAGAAATTATCTATTTATTATCGTGTATGATCGTCACCCACGGTATATCTAGGAGGTTTTGGTATGATCCGGAAGAAAAGGGCAGCGATGCTTGGGAAAGCCCGCGAGAGTGTTTGAATCGGGTAATGACAGAACCCGCTAGAACTGGAAAAGAAGCATGAGAAGATGTGTGAATGCGAGTGTGGAAGGATGCGACTGGTGCAGCGGTTTGTCCCCTCTGCGTGAGGGTTTCTAAGATCCATCCATCAGGAAGAGTAGAGAAAATTCATAAGATGAAAGAGGATCCGGGGCGTGCCAAGAAAAGCCAAGAAGGGCGAGAAGATGCCAAAAGAGCCAGAAGAGCCAAGGCGGGCAAAAGTAATGTCAAGAAGGGACGAGAAGAGCCAAGAAGAACCAAAAAGAGCGAAGAAGGAATTTTAAGATGTAAAACGAGCCAATTGGAGCCCAGAAGAGACAAGAAGAGACTAGATGATGCGAGAAGTCACAAGACGAGCCAAGAAGAATGAAAGAGCCAAGCAGGGTTTTAAAATGTAAGAAGAGACAATTTGAGCCAAGAAGAGACTAGATGATACGAGAAGTCACAAGACGAACTAAGAAGGGCCAAGAATAGATTAAAAAATACAAAAATAGACAAGAAGGGTCGGTAAACAGTAGTTTGAAGATTCAAGAGGAGACAAGACGAGCCAAGAACGGGCGAATCGATATAAGAAAAGGCAAGAAGTGGCAAGAAGATCCAAGAAGAAGCAAGAAGCGACAAAAAGAGACAAGAAGAAGGAAGGCGTAAAGATAGGGGAAACAAGTCATAACGCACAATCCATTCCTGTATTCCTGCCCATCCTAAATTCCAATATTGGCTTATTAGGTTGCCATGTATACCGGTCGATTAAACTCCCACCTCCTTTCCATCCTCAGAGCAGTGTTCTAATTCCTAACAAATCAGTGCCCCTCGGTGTATCGGTCTTACAGGAGTACTCCTGGCTGGGGGGAACAATCGTATCGATTATGTTTTCATTGTTAACTTTAGATTATAATCATTATAATCTTTCTTGATTCAGAGGTGGCTAAGGGGCCATGTATAGAAGGTCATTTACAAATAATATGCGTGACTGATCTTTATTTGATTTATATAATTATTTTGTATGAATTACATATTTTTCGTGTTATAATTTGGGGGTCAATGTCCTATTGACCTAATGGAGCAGCCGCCACTGCTGGATTTATAGATAACTATTTATTGGAGAGAGAGAGAGAATTGTGAGAAAATGGGTCGAGAGCTGATATACATGAAGGATAACTGGCATGATCAAGTGAGTCAATTGCTTAATTTGTTGAAAATCAATAAAACGTACTGGAACGTGTGGGAAATGTGTGGGTGCGAAAGGTTGCCTAATAAGAGATTGCAGTGAATGTTTATTTAATGGTGTCCTTTCATCTGTTAAATTCAATAAAGTAGAAGCAAAATCTGATATTGTTTGGGAATAAGAAAACATATTTTCTGTTTGGCGTATCGTAGCCAATTGCAAGAATAAATGTTTTTATGAGCTAAATAAAAATATTCATTATAAAATTTTGTTACATCTAAGAATATGTTTATAATCATGAGATACTATGTATATTCGAATTTCATTTTTTCGTATCGCTCTGATGACAAAGTTCACCTTTCGGAAATTAAAAGTTTCTTACAATTACTTCAGCTAAATTTTAGTCTAAAAATGAACTGCCATAACTTTTTTTTATTATTCATCTTTATTATTTTTGACTTACAATATGTTTTATTCTATGCTTGTCTCACTAGGAGAACCTGTGTTGAGAGCAGGCGCTTAGCATGAGCAGTTTATGATAATAACACATTCAAAATACAAATAAAAACACAATATTACAAGTAACAGTTAATCATCAACGTTCAATCCAGAACTTCAGGTGTCAGATTTATATTTAAGATACATTGTTTTTTGTCTAATTGCCAGTGGAAGTGTATTATATAGTTTTGTTGCAAAGTATCTAAAATTTCTTTTGCCAAAGGTTGTTTTAGCAAAAGGGATAAGTAAGAGATTATGCCCTTTGGTTCTAGTATCTCGAGCAGTTTGGACATTTTAAAAGGTAGTTCTGTGTTTGAAGAGGTATGCTAATATGTTTTTGGCATGTATTTGTCTAATGTCCAAGACACAGATTCTCCTAAAGATTTCATCCGAACTGCTTGTGATCGGTAGTTATTTTCTGAGCTTTAAATATCGAAATCGATCAATGGCGGCAGCTGCTCCTCCTCGGTCTAAGAGTGAAGCTCTCTTCATTTCGTCATCATCACAACATTCCCATACACGTAGTTGCAAGGCAAACAATGGAGATTATTTTCTTGTAACTAACTACGTAACTAACCAACAAACCATTGACCGTTTTACAAGCATTCGCCTGAGGGATCTCTTTTCTGAAGCATTTACTCTACTTTCATTCTTTCTCTGCCAGTTCCATGCATCACACAATAGGGTAGGTACCAGCTCCCCATTTTGAACTGATAGCTTCGCCCTTTTGACATTATGTGTTAGCGCCAACCGCGTTAATGAATTTCCTGCACTTATCCCCTTTTAATGTCCCCATCAGCTTTTCCAATTCTGGTTAACATTCAACCACATTCAAAATACACAAAAAATTAATCCATAATTTACGTATTCGTAATTTACAACACCGTATATTATATATGCACTATATTATTGCACTATATTTCCTGCTATCTCTTTTAAACAGCATGACTTTATGTTTGTGCCACACGCAGCTATAAAATATGTAGCCGTGCATTCCCAATGAGAATATAATATATGGTGAGCTATAAGCTGAAATAGGCCAAGACACATATTTTATAGTTGTGTGTGTGGCACCCCTCTAATGAACACTTAATTCATCACCAACCCATTCTTTGTTCTACCTACAGACAGTAGTTCTTCCATTCTATTAGAAATCAGCATCACACCATCCACCAAAATATGTCTACACAATTTTTTCCCAGTTCGACAAATATAAACTAAATAAAAATGATAATATGAGGAGAGACATGTAATATCTTACTTTAAGAGTAATATCTTGCGAAAGTTTGTATAGATGTATGTTTTTTCATTTTTTGTTTTTGGGGCGTTATGCCGCGTTGCGCTACCTCCTTCTTTAGTCAACGTTTTGGACAGCGTTGCAGTGTCCATCATCAGGGCGGATCCGACAGATCTATCTGATAATGAACACTGCAACGCTGTCCAAAACGTTGACTAAAGAAGAAGGTAGCGCAACACGGCATAACACCCCAAAAACAAAAAAACGAATATGCTTTTCGCCGTGAAAATCAGAAAACATATCGAATGTATGTTTGTTTGTTATATTGATTGGATTTTAATGAAACTTTACAATAATATAGCTCATACATCAAAATAACATATCGGCTATATATATTTGTAAGCTCTGGCACTATGAAATTTATTTAAATGAAAATATATGTATTTCATATATTTTAGCCGCAGGGAGGAAAGGCAGGGGGAGGGGAATGGGGAGGTGGGGTTCGCGGAGATGGAAGAGACGAGGGAGGGGGAAGGTGGGTAACGTGGAAAACAACGGGGACGCATGGGAAAGGACATGCATAGATAATCAATTTATTTCTTTGGATGGCATTGCAACGCATGCTGGAGACCAGCTAGTTTAACTATATTGAATGAATAGTTCAGGACAGGGAAGCCCGAAGAGGTCTTGTCGAGAAAGGGATATTGCTAATATATAACTCCACCTATTTCAGCTGTAAAAAACTTACCAAACGCTAACTAAAATTTTGCTTTTGTTTTCAAAATACGCTCATTACAGAACATATTATATAATATTATAGTTCCCAATTATGTCCTCTGCGTGCGAACTGTGCCTTAATTTCTCTAAATAAACAATAACAGTGTTAATCTCTAGTCTCTAGTGACCTTCCAGGTAAGTAAGGTCCTGTATATATTTTCTGCCTGTGCAGTACATTTTTACAGCAGCATCGCGTTCATTGGTTAAATCATTGCACATATAGTTTCGTATCGGTGATCGATGAACCGGTGGATGCAATTTTTAGTCATAAATTGTTGTAGTGGTTTGTCTAATTTATAGTTAGAAGTAAGATTGTATAAACGTATTATAAATTTGTACCGCGCCCTTGAGGTGATTTTTCACAAAAACGGCGCTATACAAGTCATCCAAATATTATTATTATTTATCAACAAATCTGAGAGAGAGCAGGACATTTTACATTCTTGAAAGCTCTTGCATGGATGCCACGTGACCTCACTCTTTCCAAATGTCACTCCTACCAGGAGGACACATGACCGAAGGGGTAAGGGCGAGCCTGGCAGCCAACTTGTAATCAACTATAGCAGAGACGGCTCGGCTCACCTGTGACGTACGATGTGTGGTGCAAGGAAGGATTGCGCTCTGCGCTAACTCTGCCAGGAGTGCAGACTAATGCAGGGTAAACCGCTTCAATGAGACTGGTAAAAGGTTCACGCATACAAGGATACAACAATGATATTCGATACAGTAACATGCATACATACATTCATTCCCGTGGTCTTGGGCCGGCATATTTTAAAAAATCTTTGTATTATATTTGCATTTCTTTCAAATTAATGGTTTTCTACTTTTGGTAATTTAAAAACAAAGATAAACTATTAATATTTATAAACAATTAACTTATAAACTGGTTGCGGACCCGGCCACACTTTGCTGTGGCTAACGAAACACAACGCCATCCACTGGATGGTCACCCAACCTAGATAACAAAGTTTTGTGTCGATAAATTAACTCACACCGTCATTTGTTAGAAACTTTTACAAATAATTACAAAGCATTGTCCTGTAACAAACATTTAATTTAATTCGCAATGATAAATTTTGAGGTCAATAATCGAGGTAAAAACTATCATATCTTTAAAGTTGGACCAAATTACAGACAGTAAGTCAAATTTCATTAAAATCGGTTAAGTAGTTTCGGAGTTTATTTAGCTAACATCGTGACATGAGATTTTTATATACATATATAAAGACTAGCTGGGGCACCCGACTTCGATCAGGACAATATTTGAGAGTGTTTTGAAATGTTCCTTCCAGAGCATGAGAGAACCATCCAGAACGTTTTCGAAACTTTTAGACTCACCGACATACTCCGCCACTCCTTCCAGAATTTTTTAAAGTTTTATCGAATATTCCAGAATTTTTTGGAAAACTATTCTTTAAATTTCTAGAGGGCGAAACTTCCAGCCTATTTATCTTCAAAAACACGCCCTTTGGGTAAAAACGGGTACCCTCATCTTGGAGAGGGGATAGAGATCTACCACACCATATAACTCCCTTGATCGTACCGGGACTCGTTTCTGAGTTTTTGCGGTCCGCACGTTTTTTTTGCTTTCTTTTATAATATACACATATTGATTATATTTACAAAGCAACGGAATGTGATGCATAATATTCTTTTCATTTCCAATTGTTGAAATTTTCATAATTGTTATTCAAAATTTACGTTTAACTGTTTTTTTATGCGATTTTATTTTACTTACGTAATAAAAGATCAATTACTACACACGTAATCTACAAATTTTATTGTGAGTGGGATATAAGTAAGATTAGGTATATTTGAATTACATATACCTACATATTTAGAAAATAGTATAATAATATATAATTTAATGGTGTTACGAAAAAAGGTTTTCATATTCATTCAAATTGTTTTTTTTAACGCTAAAGAAGTATTATACAAGGCTTTAACCACTCTGGCCTATAAGCTTTTTTCAAGATGATTTATTGTTATCAGATACGTATTATGTGGAACGCATACCTGTCTTATTAATATAAAGCATTTACCTATTATGTTAGTGTCTAACAGCTCTCTAAGCTTTGGCATCACGCAATTATAGAACAAGGCAATAACTTGCAACGTTATATTTATACACATTTACACTAGACTTCGAGTAATGACGTTTGCTCCGATTTAACAGTTCGCAATTGTGGCAACGCTCATGCGCTGTGGCGGAATAAAAATGTACTATCAAACACGGCTGCCATCTCGATAGGATTTGATCGGATACGAAACAATTGTACAGACAGACGAAATGCGAGTTAGTTGAGTCAAAACATAACAAATCATACTTTAATGGCAATAACAAATTCTCAGATCTCAGTGAGCCATAGGTAATTACCAAAATTCCAAACACCCTGTGGTAATCCGACATCCGATTAGAATACTCGGAACTGGAATCGCTAACAGATTCATAGTTCCGCATAAAATCCAAAATAATTTATCATTCAAAATATCTTTGGGTATTACCGCCGACATATATTACAATATATTATTAAATTATAGTTGGAAATCAAGAAATCACTAAATCAAGCATTATCCTCATTCCAGAAAGGCTCCGTAGAATTTGTAATCGATTCTGAGAGCAGAAAGGCGTTCGATGGTTATCGGCAAGTATCGATGATGATTATTTTAATACGATGGATAGGCCGATGACCTGGCGGCATGATTTTAAATGATTTCATCTCGTTTCAAGTGTATTTTTAACGGAAAACCGCAAAATCTTAATAATACAAAGAAACGCAATTATTAATAAATCATAAAGTTATTAGAAAAATGCGCTCCAGTGGACTTACTATGGGCGGAGTTGAATTTTTAAATTTGGCGAATTATATTGTGCGTGTGTTTGGTAAAACCATCTACGACTGAATTTTGAATGACGAGAAAGATTTTACTGGAAAGAATTAAATGTCAATTCTTTTAATTTTTTAAAGTATAATCTTCTTTAACACCGTTGTGATTAGGAACTCGATGAAACGAAAAATAGCGACAATAAAAAAGACATACACACACATGTATAGGATTTAACCTTCCAGAAAATGAGATAGTAACCTCCCCCCTCTTGTCTACTTTAGTTTTCTAAAGGATTCAGTTCTACCGCGTGTGAACTACACAAATGTTTTTTTTTTTTTTTGGTTTTTTTCGAGTTTTAAATCACAACGGTTCTAAAGAAGTAAAGAAGGTTCTAATTTTCAAGTGTTGTGTGAGGTTGTAGGTAGCGGGAAGGTGATTGATTTGTGGGAGAGGAAGGTGGGAAATTATCTGTCCATTAGCTTTGGTCACCAAACATAGCTAAAATCATTTCAAGGAACATTCCAATTCTGATTGGTGGTCTTACATATTGGCGATACTGAGAGTATTTTCCACTCTGCGGCACTATTTTAAATGAATAAATTGTGAAATAACACATATTATTTAAAAAAAATTTCAACTCTGCAGTTCACACGCGATAGAATTGAAACCTTCAGAAAACTAGAGTAGACAAGAGTGGGGAGGCTACGAAGCACCGCACAAAGAGGAGACCGATTATTCCATCTTATTCATTCGCAGTCTAAATCTTACAGATATATGTGTTTGTCTCTTTTTAGTGTCGCTTTTTCGTTTCACAATAACAAATTTTCACTTCAAAAATTAGTTCCGAAATTTAATAATTAGTACGGAGAGAGAACGTTTGAATACAACATACCGAAAATATTTAATTTATTACCTGGTAGTATAACGAAATGTAATTCTATGAATAAGGTTAAATATATGGTATTATATGTTTGAATTTTTCATATCGTATTTATATGTAAGAAAAAAAGTTGAATCTGTATATATAAGATGTAAATTATAACTTTTAAAATGTATATGTAACTAAACTATAAGCACCTGTTGACAAGCTAATTCAATTGGCTTAGCAGGACTTGTTTTGTTGTTATGTATTAACTATTATTTCAACAAAATATAAAAAATAAAATAAAAAAAATTGGCGCACGCTCCTTACGGATTGCTAGTCGAGAGCTTTGCCTCTCGACCACGGAGGCCTTGAACAAGAAAGGGACGTTTCGATTGATTATACCTGTGGATTGTAGAACAAAGGACAGAGATAAGAGTATAGGAGATTGTTTACATGACTCAGAAATGGATGGAAGAATATCTCGGGGATGCCCGAAGAAAACATGGAACGATCATAAAATGATTTAAATACATACATACATAGAATGTGTGGCAAAAGTTGATGCAACGTAGATAGTAAAATACGAACGAATGAAACATGCCGATGCCCAAAAACAGTTGTTTTACATTTTATTTGCCAACTCCGGCGATAAATGCGTGGTTCAGTTTATGACTTAATGCCATTTACATGAAATATAGTTCAGGAAGGATTTGCAACTTTTACAATACCTACCTAAGATTTCCAGACATCCGCTGGGACGGAATACTTAAATACACGATGTCAGCAATAATCCCATGCAAATATAAAAGTTTCAAATGACCCCGCAATTAGTTTTTTTTTCACTGCGACCATTCATTAAAAAAATTCTAAGAATTTGTTTATCCGCCGTGCCGTTATTTTTAGAAATTGTAAAAAGACAATAAAGCAATACCTTTATGGTCTCCTGGAATACCTGCCAATGATGTTACCGACAAGGGGATTATTTTAAGTGCTTCCATTTTCCAAAAATTTTTTAGAAAGCAAAGCAAACACCAAAAATAATCGTTATTTCTTTTTTAAATTGTAGGTAGATATAACTATAACCTATAATATCTGAATTTCTATCCCGATTCGAAATTCATTTATTTTATCAGAAAATAGCTGACCCGGCGACGCGTTGCTGTGGCTAACGAAATACAACGCCATCTACTGGATGGTTAATATGGTTACCCGCCACCGATCAAAGAAGTATTGGTCGAAGTTACCCATCCTTTAAAACCACCGCCATCTGTTAATTTGCATACAAATCAAATCCACACGGCCCGCTTGCCAGCCCGCTACAGACTATAATAGACTACCACTATTGTAAAAAAAATATTTTTAACTTCTTTATATACTATATACTAGCTGACCTGGCGAAAATTACACAATGAATTGAATGAATTTTTGAAATTCACTCACTGTTCAATATTATAGGTAGGTACTTATCACAATATTGATGCAGCTCTTTCAAAAGAATTCGTTCCGTACAAAATGTACGAGGAAAAGAATTTTCTACATAATTTTTTTGTGTATTTTTTCGATGTTTTTACAGCTATTCTGCTATTTGGGGCGGAGATAAAACCAACAAATCAAATATCATAAAAATCGGTCCAGCCGGTCTTGAGTTATAAATGGTGTATGTAAATACGCGACTTTGATATATATATTAAGATTTCAACCAATTTACACAAAACCTTGACAAAGTATATACCGTAACCTTCCTCGTGAATCTCAAATCCGTTCAGTAGTTTTTGAGTTTATCGCGAACAAACAGACAGACAGACGCGGCCAAGGAATTTAATTTATAATATGTAGAGATATTTACAGATCACAATAACATTAAAAATATATGTATTTATATAATAATTAGGTTATAAGTTATAATGCAATAGCTAATGTTCACAAAATGCGAAAATAATAAATAAATAAATATTTACTAGAAAAGAAGAATAAACTTACATAAAAAAAAACAAGATGAAAATATAATTAACAATTATTGAAAAAAATTCTATTTAAAAACTTATTTAAATTATTATTTTCTAATTTATAGTATACATAAATGGCGGCATCCGAGGTCAAGGAACTCGTCTCTCCACTAGGAATCCGGAGGTCGCAGGTTTAAATCCCAGCTTGAAGTAATAAATTTTTCTAAATTGCTTGAAGTAATAAATTTGTATTAATTCACAAATTAATCATTTCCGAATAGGCAGGTTCTTCCCCACCTTCCCCTTCCTCGTCTACTTCCCCTCCCAACTACCTTCAGCTTCACAATTCAACATACCCCCAATTGGGTATGCCACAGTCTCACTGGCTACATATCAGGCGAGAGATTGCAACACTGAGGGAATACAAGAAGGCGCTGCTAAAAAGCGCAATACCTTTGCACGATGATGTCGTTTTTCACTCGGCATGCCGCTTGAAGTCTCGAAAACCCTTCTGGACGGAAGGAGAAAGACTCCTTCGAACACCTCTCACCCAGAAGATAGGTGGAAGCTTGAGTGGCTATCGGCCAACGTCAAAAACGCCCATCTCAAGACCCCACTGAGAGACAGCCTGGGTTCTCATTGCCTCGCAAACTCTGAACCGCTATCAATAAAATAAGGAGCTCCCATAGCCGTTGTGCTCACATGATGCATAGATGGGGCCTTAAAGAGTCGGCGATGTGTGAATGCGGTGCGGTTCAGACCACTGAACTTGTGGTCAACGAATGCCCGCTCCATTCATTCCCCGGCGGGATTGATGAGGTCCACAGGGCAACACCTGAGAAACTGGCTCGCAGACCTAGATTTCCCCCTCTGACCCCCACCATACGAAAGAAGAACTGGCTACAGACGGTTGGGAGCAGTTGGGATCAGTACGGTATTCACCTAAAAATACAAAAAAAAGCACGCTCTAAGCCAAATTGTTTTGATGTATTCAAGAAATTATTATACCACGAATTGCATGAACTTCAACGGTCAACGGTCATCAAACTCACAAAACAACATCACAACATAAGACCTGGCAACATTATTAAATTAAATATCAATTCCATATTTATTCACACATTTTTAACTGCGTTTCCATCGCCTTTATGACCTCCCATCACTAAATCAGGTCTCTATAGATATTTTTGTACTCAAAAATTTTGTCTTCCCAAGGTGTTAGCTTTACTACCACTCTAATCGGTATTAGTTATTTATTTTTAATTTTTCGAATAGATTAACTATCTATAAGTTGTTATGTTATATTACATGTCTACTATATTAGCCTGAATTCTAGAGTAATTTATAAGCAAAACTAATCATTTTCCTCGCAATTTAATACATTACGAAACTGTTCTATAATTAATATCGCCATTTAAATACGCCGCTATCAGCATAATATTGATAAGAAAAAAGGTCTTGCAAAATGTGCATCAAAGTGCATTCGACTATAAACTTGTGAATAGACTAAATATTTCTTGGTAATAAAGGTAATGGTTTACCATTTCAGCGACTGTTATTATTTTAGCAGAATATTTCTAATTTTGAGTTTTTAAATAAATAAACAAACTACCTGGAGTTATTCAAAGGACACAGTAATTGTTAGTTTTTATGGTTTTCTTCCATTTGACCAGTCTGGAGACGGGGTTTGCTGAGTGCGACAATATCAATTAGTTTTTTTAAATGAGTTGTTTTTATTTTTGCATTGGAGGTTAAAAGGAACGTCTGCGTGGCCTTTTTCAGGCTAAACTTAAATTTCGATTTACTGCTAAAATAGCAAATTAAACTGAAAAGAGACAAACACATACATCTTTAGGATTTAGCATGCGAGAGAATAAGATAGAATAATCGCTCTCCTCTTTGTGCGGTGCTTCGTAGCCTCCCCACGCTTGTCTTCTTCAGTTTTCTAAAGGTTTCGCTTCTACCGCGTGTGTATTGCACTCTTTTTTTTTTTTAAATCAAAAGTTTTGAGATGATAATTTTTGCTTTAAATTTATAGAAGATGACGAATTTTTCACGATTTTAGAAGGCAATTTTTGCAATTTTTTGGTACTAAATGGATGTTATGTTTGAAAAAAATCTCAAAAATGCCTCAGGCATAAAAACCTATGTGATAAAATAAGCACCAAAATTTCATCACTTCATGTCAAAAAGAATATCCATACTTTTATTTTTACTTAATAAGTAAACCTTAAATTGTAATATTTATTCTCCAACTACCATCGAAGGCTCTCAGTCCAAAATTTGAAACAGAAAAATCGGAAAAGGAATTGGGCACCTAATCTTCGGTCATATTTTTTAACTGTATCGTACTTCGAAAACGAACTGCCACCATTATCTTCATTTTATGAACGCATAAATATTTCAATTCACCCATACCCAACCATCAGTAATAGTTTCCAGTATGAAATTATTCATTCATGTTTCACAATATTTTCAATTTAATAGGCTGGTATGGGTACCGCCGCCCCGGGATTCATTTATTGGATAACCAACTCCTCTGCCATGGGTCTCCCCTAGAGGTTCGCTATATTTAGTGACTTAACCCGGACTCATGGTTTGTCCGGGTCTTGGTGGCGATGCTCATCAACTGCGTGACAGGTCGGATCAGGAAAGACAGTTTGACGCACACCTTTTGACATCTCCAATAGAATTCTTTAGGAATACAGCCTTGCGCTCCTTCCTTCCTCCCCTTCTTTTCATATAAAGATCCTCCATATAGCATCAGAGACTCGTGTGTGTAAAAAAAACGAGTGTGCTTTAGACTTTAGACCACACGACTGAAGTAAAACTTCACTAACTTATAAAAGGAGAGAGAAAAGAATGTGGGCGCGCATTGCTCTCTCTTGCTCCTACAGTGTGATACAGACAATAGGCCTGCACTGTATCTTAGATATACGAAACGTAACTGGCTATGAGAGAAAGACAGAAGGAAAATGTGTGCTAGCACCTCTCTCTCTTGCCCCTACAGAAATATACAAAACATAACTCTCTCTCTTTCTATCTTCACTAACTTATATCTCCCTCTCAACTTTCGTTCGCCTCGCATGATCACACTTTTCGTAACACTCTCGTATAGTATTCACCAGCTTACTCCTCAAGTCAAGGGTGCGTAAAGAAGTTTTACTTAAAAAACTATATAAAGAGAAAATATGCTAGTTTGCAAGAATGCGGTGGTGACTTAAAAATTAGGACCGGTCCCTGAATCTCCGACTGGTCAATTGACTCTGAAAGCTTTTCAAATATTACGTTTTCAATAAGATACCTAAGAGTCGTAGGATTTAATAAAAGGATATAGCACAGGTCCCTAACGTCAGCATTCATAGGAACGCATGAATAATAAATATGGGATAATCATATTGGCCTGATTGACTTTCTACGTGTGGGGGGAGGTAAGGAGATTTGGACACCCTATGACCCATTGAGACCTTTTTGGGACTCGACTGCAGAAAAGAAAACACGAAAGTAATTTGAAGACACGTTACCAAAAAAAACTAAAAATTAAATTCAATAGAGAAACATAATAATATCTTTGTGACTTTTTTACAATAACCTTAATGCTTAACGTTTATTTAAAATTTGATGAGCATGGGTTAACGTTAACAATCCTCAATATTCGTACTGCAGATGATTTCAGCGCAAAAAAGGCGAATAGTTGAAAATATTCAGCATTTACTCTTTCACGAAAACCTTGAGTTTATCTATTTGTACGTATTATAAGTACGTACATGCGAACTTTATTTTATTTTGTAAACTTATCAATTTTTAATAATATGGTATAAGTTTATATTTTTTATTTTTCAAAATATGTCATAAAAACAATAAAAAAAGCTAAAGTGGAAGCGGTCAGACCACACAGTCAGAAGAAGTGAAAAATGGTAAAAATTAGTCACGAATTGGTTCACAAGTGACAAGAAGAGAAAACGAGGTAGACCATTTAGACGATGGGTTGACGACATCAAAGCCATAGCAGGTGGTACATGGACAAGAGTAGCTAATGATAGAGAGAAATGGCGACAGTTGGAGTAGGCCTTTGTCAACTAGTGACATACAGTGAGGGAGTCGATGAATGATAAGTATTATAAATATTATAAATAATGTAATGTAATTTACTGTCTGAAAAAATACTATTATTATTATTAAGTTTTGGTAAAACCTTCAAACCACATTTTGTGGGAATGAAACTTTTCTGTGGTTGTGTAGAATAATCGTCGAAGTACAAACACGGTAAAATATTTTTTTGCTGATTAAGGCATTTTTAGTATTGTGCACGCCAAAATTTAATACCGATCTGACGTTGATACAGAAATCGTCGTAATAGGCGAGTTTAAGTTCAGAAAGCAGCTTGCCTCCTCGCCGACTGCTTTCTTGGTCGCACGTATGTTTGGTATTCACGACGGTCATTGTAAAGTCACACACCTGCGTCAGAATGGATCGTATCAAAACGTACTTTCGATCGTACTTTTCAAAATGGTAAAATAAAAGTCGTTTTTAAAACTAAAACTAAGCCAGCTCATTTTGTTTAGGTTATTTCTCAAAAACAATAGATGAAATTACTAAACCCCCAAATCTCTCATAATTATAAATAGGATCGCAATTTTATACGAGTACATCAAAATTTAAAAAAACTAATAATCACTTTAAATTAACTTTAAAAATAATAAAAGTTTTACAATTTTCATTTTGTGGCTTTAAAGGATATACCAAACTACGGTCAAATATTCTAATTTAAAATTAACATGATTATCCAGTTAATTTAAAAACTGATAAATGTTTCAGAACCTTTTTTATTGTCCAGAAATGTATTTATGTAAGTACTTGCATTTAAAGTATTAAGGTAAGTGCTTGCATACTGCTTACTAACCCCGTATGCATGGACATTGGAGGGTCTAGGGTCGTTCAAATAAATGTAGCTTCGTTCACTACAAAAGTAGAGTCTTGACGTGTGCCGTGAAGGAGGAAACCATATGTTTCCTTATAACGCTATTGGGAAAGTGGTGGGGTCCCCTCCAATGTTCCGAAAAGTCTCTAAAAAACTTATTTTTACATTAGCTCCACACAGGAGGCCCTGAGGAAAATATTATCTCCAGAGCCTGTGTCACCTTTGGGGAGGCTATATGGAGAGTCTTTCAAACGATGGAGAGGAAGTTCTGGGAAGGAAAAGATTGGGAAGGAAAGGAGTCAGTTTGTCTAGGAATCATGGATGTATGAACACTTCTCTCCCACTGCAGTGCAAGTTAATGTTACGATCCTGCCGGAAAGGTCAAAAAGTCTCCGTCGACCAATCTCTTTGATGTTTAATTAATTCTCATGTAGAGCAACTTTCGTAGATAATAGTTCACCTATAGTTTACATAGGGCACATTCCGAATTTTGGATTGGTATACGACGTTTGAAGCCCGACGAAAAGATCGTTTAGAGCTGAACCTAACTTTTTTTCACTGTAAATTCTACACAGGAAGCCCTGTTGGAAAAAATCCTCAGGACCTATGTAATATTTGGGGGTGCTGTGTGGAGATTTTTGGAGAAATTGATACCTTATTAATTGGTAGTGAACGCATCATATTACATTACAATATTTATTGGTGACCAAATGAATATCATGAAAACTTTTCATTATCGTCTTTTGCACTTAGGTTCAATTATTTTCCAACTACTTACTGCATACGTACGATGTTTACGATCGTCGTGTCAGGTGAGAATAAGATTCCCAAAATATACAGAAAAGAAATTCCTGATCATGTCATAAAAAGGGCAAAAACAGATATATCAGTACAAGTCAAAATGCGTGCAAAATACATGAACCAAACTTTCCTATAAGGTGGTAGCTTATGGGATAATTTCACCATATTAAGAAATATCTAGTGCAGCCTTCCGAGAACATCCCGAAAAAGCAAAATCATTTACAAATTGATAGCAAAATTATTGCATTGCGACAAAATGAATGTTTATTTGTTTGAGAACGTTTTTGCAGGTTATTGTGTAGATGTCTTTTTTTACGTTAGGTCTAAGTTTGGGAGGGATACCAGAGGGATGTTTCGGTAAGTTTGAGGGAGGAGGACTAATAAAGTGCGCACGCGACTTGAATTCGTCGGCCTCTAGTGGAAATTGTGCCGAAGTAATTTCTGGTCCGTACAATTTATATCGAAGGCTCACGGCGACTAACTGAAAGATAAACCAGGCTTTTATTAGCCAACAATTCATTAATTTATTTGTTTTCATAAGTAGTATGACTATTTTTTTTGCAGTATAATTTGGGGAAAGACAACAACTTAACTTAGTAGGGAGGATGAAGTAATTGATAAATTCAGAAATTTTGCAATTTTGAGTGAAAGAAGAGAATTCTTTTTATTTATTTAATGTGTTGATACAATTTACTAATTACATGTTATTATACATTTAACAAAGTTTTTCTATTAAAAATACATTAATAATTCATCATACACCTTTTTTAGAGTAAAGCCGGAGTTATACAGGCGAAGAAACGTATGTAAAACGCAATTTAACAAAAAAATACTATGGACAGTCATAGAGCCGTGAATATTTGGTCTATTGCTGTTCGATAAAAGAGTTAAGCTCTCATTGTTGAAACAATCTTTGTGTACCTACATATTTGTAAAAGCGTAATTTTTTTATAAATAATTTGACGTGAAGGTACTCTAAATTCTTGAAATCATTTGATGGTGGGGTAATCACATGGCTTTTTTTTAAATTATATTTACTAATATTTTTTTGATGATTTCTAGAGGTATAAAAGAGGTTTTGAATGCACCAACCCTGCCAAGAATTCCATATTGTAATACAGATTGAATTAGGGAAAAATAGATAATTCTTAATAGTCTAAAATTTAAAATGTTTTTTATTGTAATAAAAATGTACTATAATTTTCTTAACCTTTGTACTGATTTAAATTGCATTCATTTATAATTTCCACTTAATATATGACGCGAAAGCAAATTGTAGAAGAGGAAAGTTGTCCAAGAAAAATTTGTGAACAAATATTTTCGAGAAATTCAGAAATAACGGTACCTATATAAAAATATACAAAAAATACTTTCCTAACTAATCTTGGTGTAGTGAAAAAAGGAATGCAGGTTAAAGAATTGTTGCTGGTAGCGGGGAGGGAAAGTAGATGAGGTAGAGGTTGGTACATATGTCTTTGGGGTAAGAATGGCATTTAAAGTATTTGGTCAGGGATTTTAATTTGTGTTCTTGACAATTAAATACAAATAAAAAAATAAAAAATAAAAAATTAATGAAAATTACATGAGTGTCGTGATGGGGCCCTGGGACCCATACGACCCTAATGGACCCGCGACATTACTGAAGGGTTAACATATTCTTCTGGACTGGTTTCCTAGCGGAGGTTGACTACTATCAAGGCAGCGCGCAGTGTAAGGGCGTTTAACCAGCTAGCGGTTGAAAATCCACATTTCGTCGAAAGGTGTTCTTACGATCATACAGGGCGGTTACAATGAGAAATATTAATCGTACCAGCTTTTTAAAATTATAACTCAATATCGATTTTATTTAATTTCAAATTTTCTTTGATTTATACCTACATCCAAAAATGCTGAAAGGTGTGATGATAAAGCCATTAAAATTATGTACTTTTTGTAATTATTTTTTGAACATAAGCATATATCATTTTTCTATAATGTCTAAGCAAAATAAGAATGTAAAAAATCTGGAAATTCGGGTTTGTAAGTGCGCAAATAAATACAAAAACGGATCAATTTTCGTCAAGAAACACATGTACGTAAATATTTTTAAAGATATTAAAATTCTTAAACTTACGTTTTCCAGATTATTTATCAATTAATGATATTTTTATTGAGCCAATATATTATACATGTATGACTGTACACGAATCATAAGTATGGTTTGCGGTGTACGCCACTTTCAACAGGATGCTCCGACGAAATTGCTGCGTCATACGAATGAAAAATAAAAATATATTTACAAAATTAGACATATAGGTTCATGGCACTACGTAGGGGAATTTTGATATTTTAAAAAATGGCGGACCAGCGAATTTTGTTTTCGGTTTTTATGGAAAATTTCATCGTTCGTTAAAAAAAAATAGAATGGGGCCCTTTATAAAAAAAACCCTCGTGGTGCCATAGAGACTTGATTTTAAAACATTTTACGACTTGATGCATGCAAATTGGATGTATAGTTTTTTTAAATATGTTGTCAACCAGTTTTATTGCTTTGCTGAACGATAATCCAACATACAAACTGTTTCAAACGGATTCACATAAAATGCTGTTAATTTTACGAATTTCTTTAAAAAATTCATTGAAAGCTTTCTTGTCTGTCTTATAGAAAATTAAATTAAAAAAATTATATATTCACAGTGGGACAGTAGGTACTTTAACAACATAAAATCAACGAACCATTGTCAGGTTTTATTTTTAAATTTTTGACCAAATTAGTCAAATTGTCTCAGTTACCATACAGTCCAGTAAATCCAACCAGCACAACTCCAGGAATTCAACTATGAATTTAGCAATTACTCCTCCCAGGGGTGCATTTAGATTAAATACATAACGAAGTTGACAGCAAATGTAGCCGTTGTTTTATACCCGGCACACCTTATATGCTAACTGCTTTAATTGTCGCCGCCGTACACTGTTACTTTTACGATAGGTAACCGGATAAAAGAGAACACTATAAAATAATAGAAGTTGCTAGTTTAGGTTAGGTTACAATATGAACAAAAGTTTGTGTTTTTATTGTAGTAAATAATGGCAAAAAAATAAATGGTTTCTACGAATACGTTTGGTTAGTTTGGGTTAGGTTCGATAAGATTAAGAACTTATGCTTTTAATTTTCTTTAGTTTTCATTTATAATAATAATATTTAGATGATTTGTATAGCACCGTTCTTGTGAAAATTCGCCGTAAATAAGCACTGCACAAACTTATAATATATTTCTACAAAGCTCCAACCACAGACTAGTACCTACAACTTGCGGCAAACTTTGTGTACAAGGCATTTGACATGCATCAAAATGAATATATATTGTTTATATACGTTTTTAGATTTCCACCGCCAAAAGGATTTCATCACACACATCTGTCGGATCTGTCGGATCTGCCGGATCTGTCGGATCTGCCAGATCTGCCGGATCTGCCCTGATGATAGACACTGCAACGCTGTCCGAAACGTCGGCTGAAGTAGGAGGTAGCGCAACACGGCATAACACCCCAAAAACCAATAACGAAAATATATTGTTTATTTATATTATCTGCAGCAGATAATATACAGGACCATATTTACCTGGGAGGTCTCTGAGATTAACATTGCTAATTGTTTATTAAAGAAAATTAGATACACTTTACACGCTGATGAAATAATAAGGAATTATCTTTTTTTTTGTATAGTTCTGATTTTTCCATTGTTCTGTTTTATCACTGTTCTGTATTTCCACTGTTCCGTTTTGGAACTGTTCTGTCCTGATTTGTCTCTGTTCTGTTTTATCATTGTTCTATTTAGTCACTGTTGTGCAATATTGTGCATTGTCACTGTTCCGTTTTGGAACTTTTGTGTCGTATCACTGTTCTGTTTTGTTCCTGTTCTGTTTTATCACGATCAGTTTTTTTTCTGTCTTCACACTGTTTTTTATCTCTGTTCTATTTTATCGCGGTGAGATATTGATATTGATGTATTTTATCATTATTCAGTTTTTCGTCGTTCTGTTTTGTCACTGTTACTGTTGTAGGTATTTGGTGTCTGTACAATTCTGTCACCGTTCTGTTTGGTCAGTTTGCGGTTAGCCACTGTTCTGTTTTGTCACGGTTCGGTTTTGTCACTGTTTTGTTTTGCCGTGGACCGTTCGCACAGGGCCGGCTTGGCGCGGCAATTACTCGCGGAATGCCGGGGGCGAGCTTAATGGTCGCGAGACATTTCGCGGCGGCCGTGCTATGTGATGACTCCTCGTCTGTATGTGTTATTACATGTTATGCTGTAAGGTCCTAGTATTTCGCTACATCAGCATCATCACCCGCTTACCGTCTTAGATGAGATGAAGGCATTATACATTAATACGAAAGTGCGTGTGCGTCCAGAACTTTGCTAAATTATTAAAATATTTAAAAACTGTGGTTTTTTAAACTAATTTGTATATTTATTTAACCCCTAGGGCTTTTAAATGAATAATAATATTTAAATAAATTTCATTAGTGAATTTAGATTATGTAACATAATAATAATAGAAACAATAACAATGATAAATCTAAACCCAGTTAATACCGGCCTAAAGTAAACAAAAAGAAAAAGTATAAATATGGAAAAATGTTAATATGGGAAGTAAGTTGCAGAATACATTTAAAATAATATTAGAGAAAAAAATTGTTCGAAATTTTAGATTAGAATTTTAGTACGGAATTAATGAAAATATCAACGGAACTGAATTTATTCCAAAGCTAATGTAGTCTTTGGACTTGGCAATGAAGGGAATTTTTTCAACAAATAAACAAAGAACAACTCTGGAAGCCTCGTTTTACGATTTGGTACTTTAAAAGTAAGCTAGTCAGGTGCATCTATTGAGACTAATTTGTACAAAAGAACCATGGTTCTTCTGCAAGATATGTCGGATAAATCAAGTACCTTTATTAAATTATCATAATTAATTTAAATTATCATAATTAAATTAAATTATCATAATTAATTTAAATTGTCATAATTAATTTAAATTATCATAATTAATTTAAATTAACATAATTAATATAAATTATCATGATTAATTTAAATTGTCATAATTAATTTAAATTATCATAATTAATTTTAATTATCATAATTAATTTAAATTATCATAATTAATTTAAATTATCATAATTAATTTAAATTATCATAATTATTTTAAATTATCATAATTAATTTAGATTATCATAATTAATTTAAATTATCATAATTAATTTTAATTATCATAATTAATTTAAAATATCATAATTAATTTAAAATATCATAATTAATATAAATATCATAATTAATTTAAATTAACATAATTAATATAAATTATTATAATTAATTTAAATTATCATAATAAATTTAAATTATCATAATTAATTTTAATTATCATAATTAATTTAAATTATCATAATTAATTTAAATTATCATAATTAATTTAAATTATCAAAATTAATTTAAATTATCACAATTAATCGTTTGTTCAATAGGTACGGATAGTTTGAGATATATGAACCTGACAAATTTGTTTTGAACTCTCTCAATTTTTATTTGAAGTGCTCTCTAGTACGGGGTTCAAATGTTTAGTTGTTTGCAATGTTGTGACAGAATTCTGAAATAGATGTCTTAGGACTAGTTGTTTCAAAAAAATTGAACAATTCATAAAATATGTTAAGTTAATTTTCACGTTCTGTGTAAGTTCTATTTAAGTTCTGTTATAAAATCATTATAGGCCAGTTGCTTCATCATTATTATTATTATTAGAAAGATTAATTCAAAACTGAAATAATCACAGAACTTGAATAGAACTTTCGCAGAACATGAATTGTTCAAATTTTTTTAAACCAAGCACCCGTGATGTTAATGTACATCAGTCCATTTCTTTTTATAGACCGACAAAATACTTTAATAATAATAATTGGATATAAGTTTCAATCACCTTATAAGTTTCCTTCCTCAATAGTTTCCTTTCATAAAGTGGATAGTTTAATTTTAGACTTAATCGGCCACAAGTTGCTATGGCTAACGAAACACAACGCCAACTACTGACAACGCCATTATCCAACCTTTATAACCAACGCCATTTGTTAATTTTCATTCATATTAAATCCACACGGCTCGCATGCCAGCCCGCTGCCCCCTGCCCGCTGGCTAGCCCGCTCCCTTCATTTATATATTTCAACCAATTTACAAATTACCTAAAAACCTTCCTCATGAATCACTCTATCTATTGGTGAAAACCGCATGAAAATTAGTCGTGCAAGCGACTTCATTTTTTATACTGTGTAAAGATATATCAGACACGAAATGATAAATTTCAAAAAAATATTTTGATACCCCACAAGAAAGAAAAAAAACCACTTACAGCATCCACGCTTTTAAAAGATCTTCCGATATAAATCATTTTTAAATATGGAGATATTTAAAATTACAAGAAAAGAAGTGAGAAAAAGTTAAAAAGTGACATACCTAAACAAAACATACCATCTAATAGTGCAAATTTAGATACCACCAGAGTAAAACTGACTATTCTCAGGACACATTCTAATAGCTTCAAGTCTGCAAGTACCAATTAATAATAGTTTTGGTGCATGAAATCCCATTTCCAATCATCTCTAATGGTGAGAAGTTAGATCTTCGGCAGAGCGGCAGGGGAGGTACCTCTCTGGCTGGGTAGGCAGTATTCAGTAGGCACATTAGGGGTCCGAGTCCCGAGTATCGACCCACGGCATCTCCCTATCAACTAGGTGTCCCGACTTTCCCTCCATCTACACCTTCTTGCTTCTAGCTCGGCCTGCGTGTGTATGCTTCGATTTAATTATATCCTAGATTCAAAAACACATTTTGTTTTAATTAATATGGATTAATTTCTGTCAGATTGCTTCCTTGAGTTTCTTTTTTTCTCACGAAAATGCCTCTCACAAAGTGATCCAAATATTATTATTATCGTTTAATATTTTCGTAACAATTAAAAAGCTGATAAATAAATATTGTTCTTAGCTAGTTTTGACCAGTGTCTGTACCGGGTCGTCTAAATAAGATTTCATTTCACACCATTTCAAGCAAGGTTTCGATTCCGAATGGTGATCTTTCACGATTTTCACCAAGGCGATACTGACAGTGTATCACCCTGACGCGTCTCCCGATCGACCGGGCAATCTCTCCACCGAATGCCCCTGTGAAATCTTTGATAAATGCGTTAAGTTAAAATTTCATTACGCCAAACTTCATAAACAATTATGTGATAATACCTACCAGTTTATATGCAGCCTTACATAGTGTCATTATCGTAGTGGTCCAGATATTGACAGGGCAATCACCCCACCGAATCGGTGCCCCTGTGAAATCTTTGATAACTGCATTAACTTATTAATAACGTCAAATTTCAATATGCCAAACTTTACATACAATTTTCTAGTAATACCTACCCGTTGTGTTATGTAGTCTTAGATTGTGTCATTATCGTACTTAGTGGTTAAGATATTGACCGGGCAATCAATCACCCCACCGAATCGGAGCCTCTGTATTGGTAACTGCATTTATTTATTAATAACAGCAGTTTTCACTACGCCAAACTTTACAAACAATCATTTAGTAATACCTACATGGTTATATTATGTAGTCATAGACTGTGTCATAATCGTACTTAGTGGTCCAGATATTGACCGGGAAATCTCCCACCAAATCGGGGCCCTTTTGAAATCTTTAATAAGTGCTTTTACTTATTAATAACGGCAAATTTCACCACGCCAACACCCCACCGAATCGAAGCCCCTGTGAAATCTTTGATATTTGCATTTATTTATTAATAACAACAATTTTTTACTACGCCAAACTTAACAAACAATTATTTAGTAATACCTACCTGTTTACATAATGAAGTCTTAGATTGTGTAATTATCATACCTAGTGGTCCAGATATTGACCAGGCAATCTCACACCAAATCGGGGCCTCTGCGAAATCAGCCTTACACAGTGTCATTAAGTACATTTATTTTCCAAAACAACCATGACAAAATTATTGTTAAAAAGCTAAGCTTATACAATAATCTAAAATCTAACCACAGAGTAGTCCATACATCAGGCTAAGATTATATCATGATCAAAAGCTTATTCAGGTACTTATTAAAGAAATTTCATCACACCGAAGCTCACTCTTAGAAAATTTTTGCTGCTTTATGTGTACATCACAAAACTTATCCAACAATCTAAGAGCTGTTTGTACATAGTGGCATGATTGTAGTGGTCCATATATCGACCGAACCGTCTCCCCACCGATTCGGAGCCGCCGCTGGCCGCCTGCGCCGACCGGGACGTGTGTGTTCCTAAATCAGCCCTTTCGCCCAGCCCTGCAATTTTGAATTTCATCGGATGGCTACGACGGACGTCTACATCAAAAACAGACCATGTTATAGGTAAATGTGGGATGTTCGGACGCAACAGCTGAAATGTTAATATAATATTTTATTATATTCGAATTTCTCGCATATTCTTTTGGTTTTATAAACACAATGCTGCGATAAACAAAAAAAAACGAAAGATATGTCACAATGTTATAAAATTCCAAATTTTAATTACGTAGGTAATATAATAGTATTAGAGTGGGTGATATATAGATATAAACTTCACCAATATGAAAAGTAAAAACTATGATGGTTAAAAAAACATCAAGAGTCGGAATAACAGAAAAGTATAATGGACGAATGTATAAAAGTGAACGAAGCGAGGAGTGTGGGCCAAGACCGAGTTGTATGACGGCTTCTCTGTCTACCATGTTCACCAATCAAACGAGGGCGAATTTAATCTGCCCCCTTAACCTAATTTATCTAAAATCTTATCGTTTATGACTTTTTTATAGGTTTTTTTAGCTCCACACAGGATACCCTAAAGAAAAAAACATCAGGGCTTTCATTGTCTTTGGAGATGCTGTGTAGAGAATCTTTTTAGAGAAATGAAGGAAAGGAAGAAAAAAATGTATGAAGGGTGAGTTAAAATCTGGGGGTCAATGTGTCCAAAAGTAACGTACGTATTAATCGATCCCTCCCACAGCGGTGGAAGGCGATGGATCGAGAGACTCCGGCTGGAGAGTTCTAAAGGTTTCCCTCAACCAGTCTCTCCCGATCCTGCCTGCCACGCATTCGGTGGAAAAGTGCATCCGCGCGGAGACCTAGACAAACCACACTCCATGAATACGGGCATGCTAAGTCAATAAACGTAGCGTACCTCTTGGAGTGATCTTTGGCAGGGGTGTTGGTCATCTAATAAATGGTTCCCGGGGCGGCGCTTCTTAAATTGAACTATTCATGGTATTTTAATAATAAAAAATTGTACATTTATAATTTTTTTTTAATTTCAAACTTTATTCAAACATAAAGTTGAATAGATCAGTCAGAGTTAGCCACCTAGACTAAGTTAGCCATCTGATCAAAGTACGGCTTTTTTATTGATTTCATAATTTGGCTTTTGTCATGATTTGTAGAACTCCGTCTTAATTTTAATGATATTATAAAATGCTTGTAATAAATATTACACCACAGAACTTGTAAATAAATGAACCCTTCTTGAATTTAATAAATATATGATCTTATTTTTTTTATTATAAAACAAACAAAACTTACTTGAATGATAAAGCGGATGCTGAAGATTTTTCGAAACCGGAACAGTGCAAACAAATTTACTGAAGTGTAAAATACAAAACAATCGAATAATAAAAATAGACATGTTCGGCTGAAATACTTTTTATACGGTGCTCCAGATTTTATGTCCGGGTTGAATCTTTCCCAAATGAAAGACTAAACCCTTCCACACACTTTTCCACAAATGAATATCTAGTAAATTAACGCAATGTAAGTGCAATATATAAGAATAAAACAATACAAGAACAATACGTCAATCCACCAGAAACATAATGGGAAAATATTTCACCGACTCCAGATATTTTCATATCAGAGGGTTCGGCTCTGATGAAATCCTAACTGGTCCGATAAATCCTACTGATCCCTCAATATAAATATTTAAAAAATCTTTCGTAATCCTACATATATTTAAAATGACCGACTTTTGCATTTTTATGTACAAATTTTTTGACAAATCTAATACGCCTAAATTTTGAATGAGAGAGCTAGGTATAATGCCAGTAGCCGAAATAACAAATGGTAATATTTTTATAGTCTGAGAATGCCAAATTCTTTTAATTTCATTTCCTAAATCTGTATATTTTCTTATTTTTTCAGAAACAGTTTTCTGAATATTACAAGAATTTGGAATAGCGACATCAATGATATAAGTTATTTTCTTAATTTTGTCATGTTAAACTATATCGGGTCTATTATGACTAATTGTTCTGTCTGTCAGAATAGTTTTATCATAATAAATTTTATAAAATTCATTTTCTAAAAATGAATTTGGTTCATATTCATAATATGGTACATAACGGCAGTCAATCAAGTTATGTTTAATTACCAAACTTTGGTGAATTATTTTTAAAACTTGATTGTGCCTAAATGTATACTAAATGTATAAACAACATATTATTATTATTATTATCCAACCAAAAGTTTAGAATGCCCAGCAAAAACTTTGTACATCAAAAAATATTGTTGTGTAGTAAAATTACGCGCTAAATTTTCACAATATTATTTCAAAGTGTGTTATTTTAATTTCCGTGGATCAAAAAGTGGGCTGTCTATAAAAAAAAACGTTCCGGAAGCATTGATTACTCAACCTTTGCAGGAGTGTTTTTTTTAAATATTATAATGACTAAATTAAAAATTAAAACATTTCCACGAATATGAACCACCCTCGTGGAATAATCACGCGCAGGCCGGAATCTTCCTACGCACACAAGTCGATGGGGGTAAGCGGGAGGCTGGGGGTGGTTGGTTTGGGTTGGGGGAGTCCCCCTCCCCCTCGGGGAGGCCCCCTCCCCACGGTGGGACTTGCTGACCCCCTTTAAAGCCACTGGCGAGCGAGGGAGGGGGAAGGAAAGTGACGGGGGAGGCGAGTTCTGCTGGGGTATGCCGTGTGTACCCTCCTGCCCGGCCTATACACTTGTGTGCATGCGGACATGTATATTTTATTGTATAGACTGTACGGTCACTTCGTTTGGAAAGAACGGTCAGGAGGAGCACGCACTTATCATTGGGATCAACTCTCAATCATCTTCACATTTGCATGCCTCACTATAATAACAGTCTCATAAAATACGTATTTACATATGATTTACTTCTTAACTAATTTACAAACCTCTTTCGAGATTTTGCTTTGGAAATATAGCATCATCTGTTCTATTTTTTCGAATATTCAAATTAAATTTTCTAAAATTAGTGTTAAGATTGACATCAGCGAACAAAAATTAGAAATCAGAGGCTGATAATCTGTTCGAATTTCAATACGCCAGGGCTGTACATTGAATGGCAGTTTTCGTTGCTGCAAAATTGCTTTCTATTGATTTTTGATCTAGGTATTTTGAAGTTTCATGAAAATATGTAAACTACTCTTAGCATGTTTTAAATATTACAAAACTGATAAACAACCTTTTACCCAATTTAAATGGTTGTTTTATACGTTGGGTACAATTTCGAATTGGTTCATTAGTAAGGCTTTAAATAGTGTTTTAAATTTTACACAACTGACAAAGAACTTTTTACCCCATTTAAATGATTGTTTATAAGTTAGGGAAAATTTTTAAATTGTTTATTTTAATTTTTAAATTTTAAAAAGTGTAATTTTTTTAAATTATTAGCAAGCCTTTGAATTATGTTCCAGTGACTAATTCTTTGTATTTGCCCATTAATAGAGCCAATGTATTCGATTATTTACATTTACTTTGTAAGGAAATTTAGAAACATAGTCAGAATAAGGAACTCCAGTGAAAAATATTATGGCTTTAAAAAAATATGTTCATATAGACCAATAAACGCTGATTCTGAATATATAACTTTTATTTGATAATATTAAACGTACAGTTTTTAAAAAAATATTAAAAGTGCATTTTTAATATTCTCGTTAAAACACAGCGTCAGGTTGGTATGCTGTGTAATGCTGTGTGGTGACGTCACGATGGAAGATTCACCTGGTGATGGCATTTTGAAATGTATGAGGCAAGCCGTTCAAACACAACATTTCGTGTTTTTTATTTGGTTTATTTACATACTGTTAGTAGAGATTTAGACATATAATAGTTGTTGTGTTTATTGAAACATTATTTAGGCCTTCACAATAAAATTATGACGGAAAAGGGCTATATTTGCGGACAATCTGATATTTTCAGGATAATGTTTTTCAAATATGATACGGACTATGTACGTAAGTGCTGAATTTCGTGGGATAAAAGTTGGTTAGTAAATAAATCATCTTATTAGTTGTTTTTGAAAGTCGTAGTAAGCTGTAAAAAAAGATTTTTGATAATCTTCAATAAATGTGGCCTATTTAAGGATAAAGTCGTGTCAATTTTGACATTTTGTTTATCTACTTTTATTTTCGAATTGGTTTATTATCAAGGGCTTTTTATACAAGTCATGATAAGTGTATTATAAATAACAGTGTTTCTGTATGTGTTACCCATAATACAATGTATAATGTTAAAGCAAAAGTCACACCTGAACACAAAATTCTACGGCTTACAATGTCATTTGCAGTCATTTTTATTTGCAATGAAAAAGATGATTAATTGTTATTGTATTGCACTTTGGTACAATACAATAATAGTAGTGATGAGATGTCGACATTTCAAATAATGTTTTTCTATATTAAAAGCAGTTAATCGTGAAGAAAAAACGCCTCGACTTGTCACGCCTAAAGTCATTCGGCCATCGATTTTTCAATATAAAATGAGTAAAATGACAGCACCTGTTGAAAGAGAATAAAAATATCGATGACGTGATGACGTCACACAATATGGTGTTTTTCAAGGGATCTTGAAAAATAAAAACTTTGAAAATTATTTTAAATATTAAAACTAACTCTAAAAATAAAAATAAATATGCAGTTATTTAAGCTAGAAGGTCATTATTCATTAAAAAAAATTGGACTGGAGTTCTCTATTAAAAAGACATAGATAATAAGAAAATTTAACAAAATTTATAATGGTAACAACATTGTCTTACCGGTGTATTTTTTTATTCGTTATTTCAATGAATTTTACATAAAAATAACATCACTACTTCTTGTCTAACTCTATTATGAATACATTAATATAACCTACACTAAGTGCAAAGATGATTTTTAATTTATCGCAAATTCGGTTGGGATGTACGGTTTGGTTCGGAAACTAGTTTTATTTGTGTAACTTTAAATTATTTGTAAGGAACTTTCAAAAAGTAAACTTTTAATCAAAGTTATTGGAAGCAGGTGTGAAATTATTTGGAAATAAATAGTTGCATGAAATTGTAAGTAAGTATTTTCACCTTATATGCAAGAAACCTTATAGGTACCTTATATTTTATATGTAAGAAACTTTGGACTAAATACAAGACAACTTAAACATTATATACGAGAAACTTCACACCTTTGATACAAAAATCCCTACACCTTATATACAAGAAACCTTATATTTATATGTAAGAAACTTTACAGACTAAATACAAGACAACTTACAATTTATATACGAGAAACTTTACACCTTTGATACAAAAATCCCTACACCTTATATACAAGAAATTTTACACCTTACATTCGGGAAACCTTAGACCTTATATTTTTACTATTTATTTTGTTTTATAAAAAGCACACCAAACTTTGTTTCTTATTTTTTTAAATACGAACACCGTCGACGTAGTGATACGTCGATAACATACATATAAAAAATGCTTAAATTCTAAAAGTTAATTTTAAAAAACTATACTAATAGGTATTATAAATGCAAGAGCGAGCGTTTGTTTGTTACGCATTGACGCCTAAAACACTAAAAATATTTTTTAAATAAATTTTTTTTTTTTTTTATAAAGTGAAAGACGTAATTTTTGGTTTAATTAGAGGTCGTTTATGTTTTGCTTAATTGTTGAAAACATAGAAGTTATATTCAATATAATATGTTGCTTATCTAACATCTAACACACTATATAAAGAGGTAATATTTGTTTGTTTGTTTGTTTGTGTGTTTGTTTGCATCGAATAGGCTCCGAAACTAAAGAAACGATTTGAAAAATTCTTTCGCTGTTGGGAAGCTACACTATCCCTGGGTGACATAGGCTATATTATATTTTAAAAAAAAATAGGAATCCTTACTAAAACTTCAATAATGTAACCCAGGGTGTAAAAAAATTACCTAAAATATTCTTTAAATCGTGCATATCGCAAAAACTCAGAAACGAGTCCCGGTTCGATCAAGGGAGTTATATGGTGTGGTAGATCTCTATCCCCCCTAGGGAATAAGGGTATCCGTTTTTACCTAAAGGCCGTGCTTTTAAAGATACAAGGGCTGAAAATTTTGCCCTCTTGAAATTTCTAGAACAGTCTTCCGGAAAGTTCTAGAAGGTTCCATAGAGCTGTAGAAAGTTGTGGAAGGAGTGGAATGATCAGGAATAGGAAATCGGGAACATCATTGTGCAACATTCCAGAACACTATCTTATTGTCCTGAGCGAAGCCGGGTAACCCAGCTAGTTTCTAATAAACAAAGCTTAGCTTATAAGATTAAAACATAAATACAAAATAATTATAAATGATTTCTTTTTTTTGTTGTTTAAAAATGGCCTACATAAGTATTCCACTCGACCACTGGCGTTACTTTTAAGATCGCGAAGATCTAAGCAACATTTTGAGCGACTTCATTTTATACTATGTAATGATTTTTGCAATTTCATAACGTTTTGTCCCGATGAAGGGACTTTTTGTCAAAACCATTTGGTTAATTTAAACCTCTTTCAGGTTTCTCTCGAAATGTATTATTACAAACAAAAAATTATGATTTTAAAATTAACAAGATATATTGAAAAATCAAGTGCGGTTTACACGTGGTAAAAGCGAAACTTTACCAAAACAATATCAACCAATGGGAGCCTTTAAAAGTGTGGTCATAATCAAGCGGCCAACGAGCGCAGACCTAGCGTCATTTCCGTTTCATATCTGAATCAATATAATCAAGCGGCCAATGAGCGCAGTTAGAAGCTTCGCAGGTGCTGTGATACGTCATTTCCGTTTCATTCGAATTCCTAATCACAACGAAGCTAAAGAAGTTTCACTTTAAAAACAAAAATTTTAACAAAACAAAAAAGACTTCAAAAAATGCACTAAAAAGTAATAAAAAATAATTTCGTACCATTGTTATTTTTGGAGTCGGTGTCAGCCAAGGAAACTACATTCCAAAAATAACAATCGTACGAAATTATTTTTTTACTTTTTAGTGCATTTTTTTAAGTCGTTTTTTGTTTGATTAAAATTATTGTTTATTTTTTGATTTTTAGTGACTAGCGTGCGTAAAGAAGTTTTACTTCAAAAAAAGAATCATTGAAATCTGTGGGCGTAATATTGAGTTATTCGTCCATTTGTCGCGCACATACTTATTGCAAATTTAAGACATATATCGTTTTCTCATGGATCCCATAGTCAGAACTGGACGAAATTAAAATGGGACCACACGGAAAACACCAGTTTTCTAATAAAAAAAGAATAATCAATATCGGTTCACCCAATCGAAAGTTCTGAGGTAACAAACATAAAAATAAAAAAATAATAATAATTCCGTCGAATTGACAACCTCCTACTTTTCGAAGACCTTTAAAAATACTAGGATTTGTTATAAAAAAAACTATTAAAATTTTCCATTGATTCATAACTTGCCTTGTATTAATTGATTTAAACGTTTGTATCGTATTGTGATAGGATTTTTACATCTTCATTTTCAATTTTGTAATCGTTACAACTCAATACTAAAGAATATAGATATACCACATCAGACCCCAGCTTGATCTAATAACCTACCCAACTCCGGTTCGGGATTGTTTTGGTGTTTTTTCATACCTGGACCCTTCGCTACCCTTCGACATGGACCTTCGGGTGATGATACCGTTACTTTTAAATCAAAACCCCAGAAAAGTTCTTAAAACCTTCCCGATGCACTGACTTTTTATTAGGCAGGTACTACAACACAAAGGCCGCGGTGGGTAGCGTAGACATAGCATGCACTAGATGACGCCCACGTACTTTGGGACCTCAGAAAGTTGGTTCAATTAGGTTACCTTCAATATCGCTGTGGTGGGTTTGAACAACTCTTTAGAATCAGAATTAGGATTGAAATATTATCAATAGTTATGTAATATAACTGACGATTTTGCATTTTCCAAACGTATAACCTAACTTTGTTTTTGTTTGCTTTTTCCGCGTGAATAGTCAATCATACCATATTTTTGAAGTGAAAACTTCTTTAGCACCGTTGTGATTTGAAACTCGATAAAACGAAAAAAACGACACCAAAAAGAAACAAACACATACATCTGTAGGATTTAGCCCGCGAGAGAATGAGATAATATAATAAAAGACTAATCGGTCTCCTCCTTTGTGCGGTGCTTCGTAGCCTCCCTATTCTTGTCCACTTTAGTTTTCTGAAGGTTTCATTTTTACCGCGTGTAAACTGCACACTACATTTTTTTTATAGAAAAAAAAAATCAGGTAAGTTATATTTAGATATTCATACATTTTACAAAAAATACATTTGGGAGCCATGATTCTAACAATAAAATTAATTATTTAAAATTGATTTGAATTCTCATAAACGTTTATTATGAAATTATGTAAGTTTTTTTTATGAGAATTGTTTATTTCTGATCTGTTTTGCACAGATTCGTCAATAAAATAGCTCAATTTAGTTGAGAGATCATTGTTTTTTTTTCCTGATTTCGTAAATACGTGGTTTTTTACCTGGGTTGTTTTAAAGGGTTCCATGACAATTCAGAATCAATTCAACTCAACATCTCTTTACAAGTCATTAAAATTATTAAAAAAATAATTAAAAATAGCTCATAACGTAATGTGATCTACTTAACATCATTTTAATTATTTTTCACTGGAGGTATTGTTTTTATCACTATTGAGAAGAAAGCATGGTTACGTCTGATAGCGATTGGCAGTGTTTCAAGCGAAGAGAGAGATCGAGCGAAAGAAGTGTATAAGATATGCAAGAAAAGAGTAAGTGTTGTTGTGAAAGAACGAAAGAAACGCCTGGAAGAAGAAGAGGGAATCAAAATGACAAACCACTTCCAAGAAAACATAAAACTGTTTTGGAAGGAGGTCAAAAGGTCCCGGAGTGGTCCAGAGAACGGAAGCATGAAAGTGATAAAATCGAAAGATGGACAAATGTTGACGAATGAGAATGAAATCAAAGAGAGATGGATGAAATATTTCGAGGAAGTCTTCGAAAGTAACCCGAGTGGTTGTGATCCCAGCGGTGAATCGGTTATGAACGATGATGGAGTGAATGTTACCGAAATCAGTATGGATGAAATAAAAAGATCAATTAAATGCATGAAGAGTGGCAAGGCTGTGGGTTTCGACAATATTGCTGCCGAATACTTTAAAGGAGATAGTCGTATTATTCTAACATGGCTGTGCAGACTTTTTAACCAATGTTTAAAGGAGGGTTATACGCCATTAGATTGGAGAAGGGCTGTAATCATGCCATTATACAAAGGTAAAGGGTCACGTATGGAATGTGGGAATCATAGGGCTATTAGCCTTCTAAGTTCAGTGGGCAAGCTGTATGGTAGAATATTGATTGAAAGGGTAAGAATGGAAACAAAAGATAAAATATGGGATGTGCAAGGTGCTTTTATGAGTGGAAGGGGGTGCATGGACCAGATTTTCTTATTGCGTATGCTCACTGAGAAGTTTCTTGCAAAAAACCAAAAACTTTTTTGTGCCTTTGTAGATCTACAAAAAGCGTACGACCGAGTTGACAGAAAAAAGCTATGGAAGGTGTTGTCCAAGTACGGAGTGAATACGAAGCTCATTCAGGCAATTGCGTCGCTATATAAGGGAAGCGTTGCATGTGTTAGGGTGAACGGCGATTTTACGGAGTGGTTTGACATCACAAAAGGTGTTAAACAAGGCTGCGTAATGTCACCGTGGTTATTCAATCTATACATGGATAATTGTATGCAAGAATTGAAAGAGATGGGATTGGGCGCAAAATTGAGTAATCTGGAAGTATGTTGCCTTTTGTATGCTGATGATGCGGTGCTAATTTCTAGCAGTATGGAAGATCTACAGTCTCTCGTGTCTAGGATGAACGAAGTATGTATGAAGAATGAGTTAATGATGAATGTAAGTAAGTCTAAAGTCATGGTGTTTGAAAGAGAGAGTACGAAAACAGTATGCAATATAGTTGTGAATGATGAATACTTGGAGCAGGTGGATGAGTTTGTGTATCTGGGTAGTATGTTTACGAAAGATGGGAAGGCTGATAGAGATATTGAAAGAAGGGTGAATGCCGGTAACTCCATTAATGGAGGACTGAATACCGTTGGCGGTAATAAAAAACTGTCCAAAGACGTGAAACTAGCCGTCCATAATGGAGTGCTGGTACCTACCCTGATGTATGGCAGTGAGGCATGGAACTGGCAGAGGAAGGATGAAAGCAGACTGAATGCTGTAGAAATGAGATCCCTGAGGCGAATGTGTGGTAAAACCATGTACGATCGTGAGAGAAACGTGGATATCCGCAAAGAATGCAAGGCTGACCTAAGCGTGATGTGTAAGATTAGGAAAGGGACTCTCCGATGGTTTGGGCATGTAGAGCGAATGAACGAGGAAAGGAGTGTAAGGAGAATATATGATGCAAATGTGAATGGTAGAAGAAGTCGGGGACGCCCGAGGAAGACATGGCACGACCAAGTGAATCAGATACTTGAGTCGGGCAATGTGAAGAGTCGGAATAATAGAAGAGCATGTATGAGACGATGTATGAATGTGAACGAGGCAAAGAGTGTGTGCCAAGATCGAGTTGTGTGGCGGTCCGTCCTCTCTGCCTACCCCTGCGGGGAAACGGCGTGATGGTTAGTTAGTTAGTTAGTTAGTTAGAGTTTGAATTCATTCTGAGTTGTCCGGTCACCATTAAAGTTAGGTGTTATAATTTGGTTTCCATTTCTTATAAGTTTGTAGTATTCCTGATTTTCTTTGAGATTTTTTCTGAATACCTTTTAAACTAGGAATTTAAATAAATATATCTTAAAACGGTCAGAAGGAAAAAACTTCAAAAGAGATTAAAAAGCCATTTTTTACATTGTTTTTAAAAGCAGTTATGGTTTACACAAGACACCTTCGATATATCACAAAAAATGACTAAAATAATATGATTGCAGCTCTATATATTATATATATATATATATATATATACTATACAGCAGATATTGCGGATACAAAAAATCATTGAATTGAATTGAAAAATCTTTTCCGGGGTTCAAAAATTACTTAACCAAGCCGTAACTATGTTATACTTATCGATGCAAGCCTTGTGGTCTGGATATCATTTGGAACCAGAATATAATATTGATATATTTGGGTTGGTAGACACGGAAGAAAGTGTACATTTGTTTTAATTAATTTTAGTTGTCTAAAAACGCGAAAGTCAACTATGCGCAAATTATTCTTCTGACTCATTGACATACATATCATAAATAACTGGTATGTTTTATTTCTGCGATGACCAATCTAACGTAATTCAAATTGATGACTGTGAGCAAACAAATTTTATGACCACATTATGAAATTCGTTGAAAAATTTGCAGAAACCCAAACCAATTATTTCTTTAATGGGACAGATAACTCGAAAAGGTAATTAGTTCGACGATAATCCAGAAAAACCAAACACATTCAAACAGAAGGCCATTTGTAATATTTGTCGTTAAGGGCAGGTAGGGAATTTGGCAGGCGGTTTAGCCCGCTGGGTAACGGATTAGGCATTGCAATTTGCAATGTACCAGATTATAATTTATTATTATTTACCTTATTTGTACAAACAAATGTTTCAGAGTTAATCCACATTCTTATCTATTGAATTATAGACGAAAAATCCAAGAAATCATCACGTTTTGAAATACTGAAACAATCCCGGGTATTATCGGATACATGAGGTTAGTCCGAGTTCGTTAAAAGGGTTGAACCGATTTAATAATATTTTTAATCTTGTTGATCGGTCATTATAAAATTTATTTCTTAAAGGGTAAACTTTTAAATTAATTAATTCTTTTAGGGAAAATATTTATTAACAAACTAATTAATCATCATACCGTTTTACCGCAGTGGTAGGCAGAGAGTCGTTTCATATATTCTCTTCTATTATTATGTCTCTTGACATGGTCCTTCTCACAAAAATATTTATAATTTATCATAATCTACTTTTGACTGAGATGTAAAAAACCTTACGAAAAAAATAAGTAAAAAAAATCTATTTGTGCTCCTTCCCTTTTTAAAAAAAAGTTTATAATTTCATTTCTAAAAAGTCGAATATGACAACTGTTTATTTTTCACATAAACCATTTTTCACCAAGAAAATCATTTTTCTCAGGGCCGACGCCATCCTTGGATATGCTGTGAGGGGGGTATTTTTGTTGAAAAGAAGGAGATCACCTGTTTTAGGAGGATAGAAACCAAAATGCCAGAAAATCGTTCCACCGCCGAGCTGTTGAACTCAAAAACGAAACAACCCGTTCTCTTGTGACAAATGTCAACCGTGTACAAATATTAGGGGCGTTTGACGTGTTTCCCGACTTTGCCGAAGGAATCAATGATGCGAGTTCCTCGGAGTAACTTCCATTGTTCCAGAACCGAAATATCCGTTTTTTAAGATAGGAGATCTACCAAACGGAATGCTTTGAAAAAAGCCCAGAATAAAGTGTATGTACCGAATCATGAAAGTGGAACAGCTTTGTCTGAATAGAATTTCTAGGTTATTAAAAATATTTTCAGCTTGCAACGTCAGTGCCATCACGGACTGAGAAGCTTTGAAATAAGAAGTTTATAGAAAAAGACGATGACGATTTTTTGTATATTTTCAATTATTTAATATGTGGCGATCAATTAATGGTAAGCGTTAGATAAGTGGGGAGGTATTATAGAATCCATAAGTTGATTGCACTGTTTGATATGGGTTTCATCATAACATAACCCAAATGGGGATGACATAGTACTTACCACTGGTCCTGACATTTGGGAGCTGAATTTAAAATTTGAACTGATGAGTTAAAAATCTGGACTGGCTCGTGATTTTTCACTTGTCTGCGCAACAAAAAAATCGAGTGCAGTTTACACGCGGTTGAAGCGAAACTTCACCAAAACAATCTCAACCAATACTTGAAAAGTGAGGTCATAATCAAAGCGACCAATGAGCGCACACCTAGGGTAATTTCCGTTTCATATCTCAACCAATAGGAGCCATTAAAAGTGACTTCATAATAAAATTTTATTGTTTTCCTTAGTACCAACACCCAAAATATATCGAAATATTGTTTGAGTATGGATAAATATTTTCAGACCCCAAAGATATCTCTTGGCAAAAATGACGATTTCATTGCCAAAAATGGCTAAGAATGTAAATTTCTTTGAAAGATTAGCAAAATTAAAAAAAAAACTAGTTTTATAAGTTATAAATTAATTGTTTGCACCTCGCAAAGACGTACAAGTATTCTCTATCATCCGGATCCGGACAAACCTGACCCAATAGCGTAGCGAACCACTTGGGGTGGCCTATGGCAGAGGTTTTGGTTATCCAATAAACGGTTCCAGGTGCGGTGGTAACCATACCCGCCTCCCAAAATAAAGCCTCGCTTGTTGTGAGTAAAGCAATTATTTTTCATACGAGTACCGATACAGTTTCCTTAAATGGCGATCGGTATGAAAAGCATCGTGTAAAACGCTCATTTGGCGGGGTACATTGTTTCTGAGAATCTTTTAATAATACAACCATTACGAGTACATTCATTCATCATTTTGGGAATTTTAATAAAAATATAACAAATATTTGCAGGAATGAATAAATAGGCATTAGAATGAATAAATAGGATTCTAGGCATTATTTTTTTTATGGTGCCTCATTACCTATCCAAACAGGTTTTGGAATATTTATGATAACTCACTTTTCTACATAAACCCGTTTAAATTCAAAGTATTTGGATTAGATTTTTATGTTCAGCACGGTTGTGGTTTGCATTGTAATGATTTATTTTTTAACCTTATTCCATTCCCATAAAAAGGTGAGCTCCAAGAACTTGTATAAAAGTTTCTTAAAACATCACCCATAATTTTATTTCAATCCTGACGACTACCGCCGTAACTTGAAAATTTTCAAAATTTATTTCATCCAACTTTAAAACAATATCTTGGAAAAATTCTCGTTCACCGGAGCGGTAATAATACAAGGAAGGAGTACGATATCGATCGGGTCCAGCCTCGCATCTAGTTTACATCCGAGTCTAAAATTACTAGCCCCGTGGACTCACACACACCCGCAGGCGATCTCCCCACACGCACAGAGGGCGCGGGGCCGAACGTCTCAAGTGCCCCGCTGTGCTCGCCGGCCGGTCTCGCCGCGGTCAAATGGCCAACCTCGTCCATATAGCGCGCTGGCTGTAAAGATCTTACGGAGCTGAGCCACGCGATATAAGTACGTTTGAATCGAACGCACGCTGAGGGGTATATTCTAAATTCACCCTCGCCTGGGGGGGAGGAGGTCCGGCAGGGGGCGGGGGCATAGTGGACTTCTCGCATGGCTTGGCTTGTATTTTCCATTCCTCTCGGAATATATATACGGAATTTGGGAATATTCCGAGTAGAATCGGCCCCTGTTGTGTGTACGCGAGAAATGTCTATTAAATTTACGCATCGCGCGCGCCTTTTACACCGGATCGGGAATGGGCGAGTTTCCCAACGCGTGACGGACGATTTTGAAGGAGGATTTGTTTTAATTATAATCCGCGCACATTTTAATGAATTCAATTTTAGCAAAACATTAGTTTCTTATTTCCATTTAGGTTGAAATCATAAAAAATATAAAAAAAATGTAAGCACAATTTCATATAACGTCTTGAAAAGTCTCAATGTTAATACCTATTACGTGACCAATATTTTAGTGCTTGTAACAAAGGAGTAATTTATGTAGATATGTTGATTGTGGACGAAGCAATGAGTGTGTTTCTCAGTTCTTACGATGGCATAATATTGGTAGATATTATAGGGTTGGCCATAAATGTTTGCACTTTTGAAATATTCATGAAAAAATACGGACTGTATTTAATTAAATGATTATTGAAAAGAACAAAAATATCCTGGAAAATCATTTCGTAAAAATAATTTCATCAAAGTGGCCACATCTCACCGCTGGCATTCCTCAAATCAGGCCCTTAGATTTTTTTTAAATCTTTTCGTCACAAATCTCGGGGTATGTTGACCATTTTTTGATGGATTTTCTTCTTTAATTGGAGTATAATCGCTGGTTTATTTACTTAGACTCGATTTGTAAGATGAATTATATATATATAAACACAAATATATCCCATAAAAAAATCAGCTGGGGTTAGATCTGGGCTGCGGGGAGGCCAGGGAATGTGTCATCTGCGCGAGATCATTTTGTTAGGGAAAATTTCTTAGACCAATTTCTTTTACTCCATGGCCACCCTATTTGTTTCCCTGCCGCTTTCTTCAAAAATTTTAAATCATGATGTAATTAAATGAACACTTGGGCACTGATTAATACACTGTAATTGGTGATGCGAGTGATACAGGCGGCGTGCATCATTGTTATTGTTGAACAGAAAACAACAAAATCATTGTTTTTGTAAAAATGTTTTACCCAGAAAGCGTATTGCTCTCCCGTAAAAGAAAAATTGTGACTAAATTTCCAAGAAGCGAGGAGCCACGCATAAGTGACCCCGCTCTCCTCCCCCGTTCGGAAACCCCGCTAGCACGATTACAAAAGTGCAAATGTTTATTGCCCACCCTATATTATGATTGTGAATGAAGCAGTGGTTGCGTTTCTCAAAGGCTTACAATGGCATAATATAATATCTAAATTTGATGAATTCATCATGATTACATACATATTTTTTAACTCACATATTTTTTTAACTCACATATTTTTTAACTACATACATAATATATGAGTAAAAATGTGAAACGATCGTGATCAAAATGAGGAGATTCGGAAAGAAAGCAAGGTTGATAAGCGTACCTAATGGTTACGATTAAGAAAGGGAAGCTTAGATGTTTTTGGGCTTCTAGAGCGGATTAACAAAGAAATGAGTGTTAGGGGAAAATAAAGGTAACACGGAAGTTAATGGTAGAAGAAAATTCGAATAATCAACTAAATCAAATATTTAAGTCGGGCTATGTCAAGACACTCAGAATAATAGAAGATCATAGAATAAAGATCATAACTGTATAAGTTCCTTACGTACAAATTTGAATGGACAAAAATGTTCCATTTAATCCAACCGCCCAGTGTTCTGACTCTCTTTCATTCAGCTGAAATCGTAGATCTCCCTATTTGAATTTAAAAAACACAGTTTTTTTATGGAAATATAGTCCCAAATTATTCTTTACTAGCTTTTACCCGCGGCTTCGCTCGCATGGTATTAGTGGGAAAATACTGGCATAATTGTTATTATTCTTGCTTTTTTGTCTAAAAAAAATAATTATTCTTTAATAGAAAATTTCTAAATTTGAGAATGACATTTCGCAAATAAAAATTCTATTTTAGAAAACATTTAAATTATAGAAATTTATTTTAAGTACCTACTCCCCTAATTTTTTCTGATGATTTCGCCTCAAGTAGGAATAAGTATTTTATTCATATTTGAATCCAGAGAAAAACCTAAAGAAATAACAAAATTACAGCCCACGTCAAATAATTACATAGCAACGCTCTGCTTTTCGTCCGGACAATAAACATTTTTAGAGATATGTAGATATTAACTATGACGCCAACAAAGCACTATTTTTAGGGTGAATTGCCTAATAAAAAAAAAAAACGAAACATTTTTTCCTAGGTAACATTTTGTTTGACGTTTGCAATAACTCGATTTTGTTAGGGACAGAAAACGTATGAAAAATAATTGCATAACGCTACAGCTTATTCATAACGCCAGAGGTTACCAATATATATAGCCTATGTTAATCGCAAATAATGTAGCTTTCGATTAGTGAAAGAATTTTTAAATTCTATTTCGTGTTTATTGCGTGAAAGAATAACACTCATCCATACAAACTTTCGCCTTTATAATATCAATAAGATTCTACGCAGAAGAGCATGTGAATGAGGCAAGAAATGTGTGCCAAGTCAGGATAGTGTAACGGTAAATCATATGCCTTGGAACTCGTTATCAAGCTTAGTCACAATGGATCACTGAACGCTTCTTGGAAATTTAGTCACAATGGATCACTTTACGGGAGAGCAACGCGCTTTCTGGGTAAAACATTTTTACAAAAACAATGATTTTGTTGTTTTATGTTCAACAATGATTCTATTCTGTTTTACAAAACAATGATGCATTCTCTGTTTACTGAATATTCCCCTACAACTTTGTTGTTACCTCGCGAGCTGCGTCCTGGCACCGAGAAGTGTGATGTGGCCAAGGCTACCGGGTAGGAGACCACCTTCCTTTACCGTCGCCCCTTCCGACAGACAAACTGTCCTCCTAGCCGTCATCTCTCCTGGCTTGGTGTCAGACACATTGGAAGACGCGTCTCACTGATGTGCTTGAGAGATTTGCGGTCCAGCCTATGCATGATTTGCAGAGTTACCTGGCAAAACGGAACAGAGACAAATTCACGCCTCATCTAACCTAACCTATTATTATGTTATCATTATCATGTTCTAGTGAAAAGCGAAAGTGAAAACTGCTTTAGCACCATTGTGATTTGAAACTCGATGAAACGAAATATGGCGACGCTAAAAGAGACAAACACATACATCTGTAGGGTTAAGCCTATGAAAGAATTAGATAATATAATCGATCTCCTCTTTGTGCGGTGTTTCATTTCCCACTCTTGTCTACTTTAGTTTTCTGAAGGTTTCTTCTTTCTTCCAAGTTTTGGCGGATTGCACCCTTCCGAAGCCTGCAAACTTATTAAAAATCATCAGCCTACCTCATCCGTGGATTACTTTTGCTTCGAATATAAAAGATTTTTTGAAATCATAAAATGAGCAAAGTAATTTTTTCCGAAAGTAAGTCAACGACACTATTTTCAAATGCAATTTCTCTACGGAGCTATAAAACTTTGAATATACCAAAAATTATGTAACGATTAAAATATGACAGATGCCATATTTTTCGATACATATCTGAAAACCGATGCCAGTAAGTTAATCAAGACTACTTAACTAACTTACCAACACACCGTTTCCCCGCAGGGGTAGCCAGAGATAATAGACCTTTACAAAACTCTGTCTGAGGGCTGTAAAATGTTGATGTCTTCGCGTTGATTCAAAGTTACTATTTTGTACATCTAACTCTTTGCATGGTCCGACAGAGGCCCGGGCATCCCTAATTTTTTCTACCATTATTTTATTTTTTGCGTGTATGGGTACCGCCGCCTCGGGAAGCATTTATTGGATAACCAACCCACGTGTATGGAGATAAAATATTTTAATTTAATTTAACTAAACAGTAAGTATTTCCAAATTCTCGGGCAAAAATTTTTGATGTTTGTCACCCAAAATGCCGAAAACGACTTCTCTACGTCAACTGATGTCATCCGACAAAATTTAAAAAATTTGGCCCCATTTCTGGAGATACCTGTTGAGGCAGGGTATGTATGAGCTGTGCCGTTAATGTGGGCATTAAAGTTCTTCATGTCTTCGAAACTCGGATTTTTAAACTAAATACATAGCGTCTAACTTTTCACGAATCTTTTCTGATATTGAATTGGGAAGGGCGTTGGCGAGTTCAATCATTGTTTCCAGTATATCTATTGATTTAAATAGAGGAAGGTTTTTTTGTTTCCAATTTTTCTATGGCATCTGGGAACTTGTGGAAATGTGTTGAGATGAGGGCTTAATGGATGCGTCTTCAAATGCTAAATATGCACGATTGGGAAAAAAAGGCTAAAATATGCATTAACGCCGTAATTAGAGAGTTATATGCAAATGCTTATGTATAAATTATTATTTAAACTACGTAGCTCAGCATCGACTTACGAGATCTTACCAATGTATTGTAATTTTCCTAGTATTACATTTTTTCCATCTTGCATGATGAAGTATTTAGTTTCGATGTTATTTCGTTTTTTACTTTGTTTTTGTCTAAGATGTTGTTTTTGATTTTGTCTTCTATTTCGTTTTTGATTTTGTTATGCTTACTTAGATGTTCTTTGCAATAAATAAATAAAATAACATATAAAAGCCCAGCCGGGCGGGAAATTCACATTAAATAAATATTTTACTATAGATTCTCAACTACTTACTACAGATATCATTACTACCAGACTGAAGAGAGATAGCTTCTAAATGTGTTATTTTATAAAAAATTTAAACCAAAACTATTATTAAATCTTAAACTGACCGACCTGAAACAGTTAGCTAATTAGCAATACCTGCTTAGTAATTCCAAACAATGATAACTTTGAAGGTAACAATAAACTCAATACAAATTTACTCTACTACTTAGTGTCTATACTTTTAATACTGTTGACAACTTTTCTGACAAGTCCCCCTTGTTTACATCTTGTTTTATTTTAAATAATCCTAAATAATATGTTCTCTATTATTATAACATTGATTATTAGTTTAGTAACACATATTAGTATACTATACCTTAATACTTGCTTTTATTACTTTGTTAAATGAACATTCATATTTTGTTATTATTGTAATACTGATAATCTCCTGTGTACCACTGTATACTTATAATATCATGTACCTATAACTTGAATGTAAAAGCCATTATATGGCGTTTAAATAAATAAATAATGTAATATTAATAATTTTTACTCCATTTACATATTATTATAAAATCGACTGTAAATAGGTAAAACGCTTCAGGCCTCAAAATGAAAACTTCAGTAGGCAGTGTAAAAAAAGTGTATGGATTAGTAAAACTAATTAAAAATCTCAATGTTTGTATTACGATAATTATTATTTTTTGTTGTAAAATATTGTAATTCTGTTTATAATTGTGAGAGATTGGAGGGTTGAGTACTTTCATAAACCGCTTTCACGATATAAACTAAAATTATGCCCATAAATTTTAGTATTATCAGCAAAGCTCTACTTTAATCCCATAATAATGTACTGTTGTATTATTTGTTATTTTTTTAATGCGGTCCCTCTGTCTGTTGAAGCTATTGAGACTTTGGCATCCCTAATTGGGGTTTGTTTTGAGGCTGGTGGAAGAGGTGAGTGAAAGGAGATGGGGAAGAATTACCCGGCTATTCAGATCTGGTTACCAAACACAGCTAAAGCCATTTCAAGAAACCTTTCAATTCTGAATGATGGTCTAACAACACGACGATACTGAGAGTATCTTTCGATACTGAGTGCCGCAAATTCACTACACGTATTATTTTCAATTAATTAACCTTCCGTAAGGCACAACTAATCTGTGAGATGCAGTGATCTGTTATTTTTGAGCCAAAGTGTAAATATCGTCGATCAGGGGCGTGTCCTCCTGACTTTTCCTCATTCTCCACAACTCACAGATAGCACGTTTCCGTTCGTCTCGAAAACTTTAGCGAAAAATCTATTTTTTCCTGAGATCTTATCTCACAGATGAATTGCGCCCGATCGTGTTAAGTTTTGCATTGCGCCTTGGGGACGGTTAAATAACACAAATTAATAAAAATAAAATTAGAGTGTTTAATTCACACGCGATAGAAGTGAAACTAGAAAGTCGCTAGATGTCGCTTTCTTTTGCCTGTTTATTTTAAATTGGTTTGAAGATTGAATATTGATTTCCAAAAACATTTTTTTTTGTATTTCGTAGGATTCAAACCTCCGTCCATTGGATTTCTCTGGCCGCTGATATTTTTGACGCTCTATACCGCTGCGCTATGGGACTTGCTTGGCGAGGCGCGAATTTACGCATTATCTACTACACTAAATAAAGAGGTAAGGTTTGTTTGTTTGTTTGTTTGCATCGAATAGGCTCTGAAACTACTGAACCGATTTGGAAAATTCTTTCGCTGTTGGGAAGCTACACTATCCCTGAGTGACATAGGCTATATAATATTTTCAAAATAATTAGGGATCATTACTAAAACTCCAATAATGCAACCCAAGGTGTAAAAAAATTACCTAAAATATTCTTTACATCGCGTGCGCTGCGAAAACTATTGATGATAGAATAAAATAATGTACTATGACTTTATAGAACACATCATTATTTACAAAAAAGGTCGCAACATCATATGTCTAACTATTATGGTTGTGCCACAATAAGTATTCTTTTATTTTAAAAATTTAATTAATATGTCGCCGCTTGAAAAGGCTTTTTATTTGTTTCTTGGTGTTAATCCTTATCAAAATAAATTACTTCATATTCAAGACAGTTTCAATACCTTTATTTAACTTTTTGAATTTTTCAATTCGGATATTTAATTAGAAAGATATCACGAGTTTAATAATATCTAAAATTAATGTGTTTTGCATTGATGACAACAAATCTACTTCTACTACACTATATAAAGAGGTAAGGTTTGTTTGTTTGTTTGTTTGCATCGAATAGGCTCTGAAACTACTGAACCGATTTGAAAAATTCTTTCGCTGTTGGGAAGCTACACTATCCCTGAGTGACATAGGCTATATAATATTTTCAAAATAATTAGGGATCATTACTAAAACTCCAATAATGCAACCCAAGGTGTAAAAAAATTACCTAAAATATTCTTTACATCGCGTGCGCTGCGAAAACTATTGATGATAGAATAAAATAATGTACTATGACTTTATAGAACACATCATTATTTACAAAAAAGGTCGCGACATCATATGTCTAACTATTATGGTTATGCCACAATAAGTATTCTTTTATTTTAAAAATTTAATTAATATGTCGCCGCTTGAAAAGGCTTTTTATTTGTATCTTGGTGTTAATCCTTATCAAAATAAATTACTTCATATTCAAGACAGTTTCAATACCTTTATTTAACTTTTTGAATTTTTCAATTCGGATATTTAATTAGAAAGATATCACGAGTTTAATAATATCTAAAATTAATGTGTTTTGCATTGATGACAACAAATCTACTTCTACTACACTATATAAAGAGGTAAGGTTTGTTTGTTTGTTTGTTTGCATCGAATAGGCTCTGAAACTACTGAACCGATTTGAAAAATTCTTTCACTGTTGGGAAGCTACACTATCCCTGAGTGACATAGGCTATATAATATTTTCAAAATAATTAGGGATCATTACTAAAACTCCAATAATGCAACCCAAGGTGTAAAAAAATTACCTAAAATATTCTTTACATCGCGTGCGCTGCGAAAACTATTGATGATAGAATAAAATAATGTACTACGACTTTGTAGAACACATCATTATTTACAAAAAAGGTCGCGACAGCATATGTCTAACTATTATGGTTATGCCACAATAAGTACTCTTTTATTTTAAAAATATATCGCCGTTTGAAAAGGCTTTTTATTTGTATCTTGGTGTTAATCCTTATCAAAATAAATTAATTTAAATTCAAGACAGCTTCAATACCTTTATTTAACTTTTTGAATTTTTCAATTCGGATATTTAATTAGAAAGATATCACGAGTTTAAAAATGTTAGTATTAGAAAAAAGTTTCTGCTACGGGCCGGGCGGGAGAGGAGTCAAGAAATGAAGTGCAAGGGGGGTTGGCGGGACGGGGGAGCGGGAGAGCGGTGGCGGGGAAGGTGGAAGTGGAACGCTGGAGGTTTACGCACGGGAATGTACGCACGGGAGTAACATTTTATTTATTTAAATATGGCATTGCAACGCATGCCGGGAAACAGCTATATTATATAAAAAACAAAGCGGCCAATAAGCGCAGACCTATCGTCGTTTCTGTTTTATACCTCAACCAATAGGAGCCTTAGCGCAGTTTGATGCTTCGCAGGTGCCGTAGTGCGTCATTTCCGTTTCATCCAAATTTCAAATCACTCTAACGGGGCTAAGGAAGTTTTACTTAAAAAATATTTGTGCCCCCCGGGACCTTCAGATTATCCCAATAATATAATTGTCCAAGAAAGATATATGCTTGTATTTATAGGGTTGTTATTAATAAAATTATTTAAATCTTTTTTTACTATTCTTGAGTATTTGAATTGAGAATAACAATATTACTTATTAAACGACTTCGAAAAGGAGGAGGTTATCAATTCGACTGTATTTTTTTGTTTTGTTGTTGTTACCTCACACCTTTCGATTGGGTGAAGCGATATTGATTTATTAGCGATGGTGCTTCCCGTGTGGTTCCATTTTAATTTGGTCCAGTTCTGACAATGGGAACTAAGAGAAAATCATATAAGTCTTAAATTTTGCAATAAGTATGTGCGCGACAAATGGACGAATAACTCAATATTACGCCAACAGATTTCGATGATTCTTTTTTTGAAGTAAAACTTCTTTACGCACGCTTGTCACTAAACATCAAAAAATAAACAAAAATTTTAACAAAACAAAAAATGACTTAAAAAAATACACTAAAAAGTAGAAAAAATAATTTCGTACGATTGTTATTTTTGGAGTCGGTGTCAGCCAAGATCTCCACATCTCACCTATAACTACCTATGTATGTAGTTACCTGACAACGACTCCAAAAATAACAATCGTACGAAATTATTTTTTTACTTTTTAGTGCATTTTTTGAAGTCGTTTTTTTAAAAAATTTTTCGTTTTATTTTCTTTTTAATCATTTTTGTTTTTCTTTTTTATCAGTTAGTTGACGTGTTGAATTTGTGCAATGCTGCGTTACGTGAGGTAGACACCAGGAGAACAGAAGGCTGCGGAGGCAGGTGTACTGATCTATATCACTGCACTTGCCATGAATGGGTCGGCCAGGCGGTACTTTCTCAGACCGCTGCATCTGTTGCCATTCTTTCCCGGAATCTCACAATTTTGTCCCTATAACCTTTTTTATGGGTTGCTTCCCAATTTCTCAGGTTGATTCCCAATCAGGTTGATACCAATACAAATGTAGTTCGAAAATAATTTTACATTTTTTAAATAACTAACCCACCACGCCGTTTCCTCGCAGGGTTAGGCAGAGATGACGGACCGCCAATCAACTCTATCTTGGCATACGCTTCTTGACTCGTTCACATTCATAATAATAATTCGTAGAGCGCCGTTTTTTGTGAAAAATCAGCTCAAGGGCGCTGTACAATTTATTAAGAATTCTTAGGTTCTACATAATTGTACTATTTAATAATAATAATATAATAATAATAATGTCGCTATTCCAAATTCTTGTAAAACTGTTTCTGAAAAAATAAGAAAATATACAGATTTAGGAAATGAGATTAAAAGAATTTGGCATTCTCAGACTATAAAAGTATTACCATTTGTTATTTCGGCTACTGGCATTATACCTAGCTCTCTCATTCAAATTTAGGCGTATTAGATTTGTCAAAGAATTTATATATAAAATGCAAAAGGCAGTCATTTTAAATACATGTAGGATTACGAAAGATTTTTTAAATATTTATATTGAGAGAACATTAGGATTTATCGGACTAGTTAGGATTTCATTAGAGCCGAACCCTCTGATATGAAAATATCTGGAGTCGGTGAAATATTTTCCCATTATGTTTCTGGTGGTTTGACGTATTGTTCTTGTATTGTTTTGTATTTATTATACTTATATAGTGCACTTACATTGCGTGAATTTACTAGATAATCATTTGTGGAAAGTGTGTGGAAGGGTTTAGTCTTTCATTTGGGAAAGATTTAACCCGGACATAAAATCTGGAGCACCGTTAAAAATATCTTTATTTGGAAAACAAACAGCTTTACATAGATTAATAAAAAGAAAGAGTGCTAAAATAAAACAGTAAGCCTAAAAACATGTTAAAAATGAATACACATTTACAAATGAATACAGAAACATACTTGGCAGGTTACTTCCGATAAACACACTTTAATTAGAAAGTTTATGCTTGCAGTAGATAGGGCTTTCACGCGGAGAACCTTATATTTAAAACACTTGACATTGCACGATTTTACATTATTTTGCTACCGCCATTACTATTGGTATTACATTTATGAAAAGATTAATGGCAAAATTAGAGTAGAAAAGTATATCGTCTCATACATGATCTTCTATTAATTTGACTCTTGACATGGCCCGACTCAAGTAACTCATTCACAGTCGTGCCATGTCTTCCGAATTCGAAATATGTAGATCAATCAATTTTTCTATTTCGAAATCTGTACGCAATAACATCAAACATTAGAACAGTTTACTATTTTCAGTTGGGTTAAAATCTATAAAAAAATAGTTTAATGAACTATTTTTTTTTCCAATTGATCCCTTATATACTCGTATAACATAACTAGCTGATCCGGGAGATTGGTAGCAGTACCTTCCTTTTCATAAAAAGACCTCTAACACAGCTTCCCCAAGTATGACATAGGCCCTGAACGATGTTTTCTTTAGCACCTCCTATTGGCAGCCAATGCAAACAAACAAAAAATATTGGGGATGCCACAGTCTCGCTGGCTCCAGACGATTGGTAGCAGTAAGAACTCTTGTGCGATATTCGTATAAATAAATAACAATAAAAACACATATTTAATTCAAAACATTTTTAATGTCTCAACCTCGCCCGATTACAATTTTCGTAACGCTCTCGTCACGCATTCACCAGCTTACTCCCCAAGTCAAGCGTGCGTAAATAAATTTTACTTCAAAAATTATGTGAAATGGTTAGCATAATTTATTGTTAATCACAGAGGCATGCGTATTTATAATTGCTATGCATCAGCATTACATTTGAGAAACTACTAATCTATTTTAATTTGCCGGTCATTAAAAATGCATAAAAAATTCCACAATTTATGATGACTCATTCCAATGGAATTCGTAAATTTTATTGGTGTGGCTAAATTCTTGGAAAATGAGGCCAATTTCTGCTGATACTACCAAATATTTAATTCTAAATATGTATTTAGCAGTATTAGTAAAGATTTAGATTAAATGGCACTATCTGCTAATTTTATTTTCAGATTAAACAAAATCTTGATTTATATTAAATACCTTCATGATTTTTTCCGTAACTAATTATCAGTAAACAGTTTGTGTAAAAGTAATGTTTTTTTTAATATTTAGCAGCATTTACTTCATGGTTTTGCCTAGTTTCAGAATAATTGAATTTTATTTATTTATAAATAACTAGCTGGGTCACCCAGCTTCGCTCAGGACAAAATTCGAGAGCGTTCTGGAATGTTCCACAATGATATTTCCGATTCCCTATTCCCGAACATTCCACGACATACTCCGCCACTCCTTCCAGAACTTTCTAGAGCTCTACAGAACCTTCTACAACTTTCCGGAAGACTGTTTTAGAAATTTCAAGGGGGCGAAACTTCCAGCCCTTATATCTTCAAAAGCACGCCCTTTAGGTAAAAACAGGTACCCTTATTCCCTAGGGGGGATAGAGATCTACCACACCATATAACTCCCTTGATCGTACCGGGACGCGTTTCAGAGTTTTTGCGGTTCGCACGTTTTTATGGACTTTCTTTTATAATATTTATTGATTATAAATCTAAAGAAAATAAGAAAATGAACAAGACACACCAGAACTCCCCGCTTTTCTGCTAAATAGTAAATAATAAAATAACCTGAGACTAAATTACCTACCAATCTATCAGCTAGGAATACAAACCGTTTTGCTAGCCATAACTTGTTTAAAAGTGAGAAAGTTATATACTCGTACATAACTTGTTCTAAGTTAGTCGACCTTCCAGTTTAGTTTCTTTTACCGGATCGAAATGGCTACTGTGACCATCTCTGAAAGTCAGTTACTAGGTACGTACTTAGAGTACGGATAGTACGACGTTTGTAAACGTCGCAAAGTTACCGTTTACACTTCTGCATCCCCGGCAGAATGAATCATAAAAGTTCTTGCAGTTCTGAGTTACAGCCCTGATGTAAACCCATTTTATATACCAGACCCTTTAAAAGAAATCCAATTGCAGGAATCTTACCGCTTTCAATGAAAACGTAAACATTGGTACCATATCTCACTAAAATTTCTTATATTACAGCGGTTTTCAAACGCCTAAACATATAATTTTATTTCAAGTAGGTACGTATGTTGCTACCTAAGTAGCTTTTACTACGATTGTGTAGAGTTCAGTGGGTAAATAAACCTTTTATATCTTCTGCAACCCGGGTACTGAGGACCTGAGGATTGGGAGTTTTCGACATTCAACCGGGATGGTTAGTGACGATTGGAAAGGATTATTTATGCATTAGAGATTATTTCCAACAAGCGGACCAAATCATTGAATTTCTTAAAATTGTCAGAACGAAGATGTCATATATTCGCGATTCAGTGTGTTTGTTTAAAGTTGTAGTTAGCTCGTTGTTGAATCGAGTTGCTGTATTTAATTTCGTTCTACGTTATAATTAATAATTATTATTATATCGACCATAATGTAATTGCTTATAAGAAGAATTTAAAATTAGTGAATCATAATTCATATATGTCTATTTATTTACATTAACTCCACACAGGAGGATCCGAGGAAAAGATCTTTCAACGCCTATGTCAACTTTGGGGATGCTGGATGAAGGGTCTTTTAAGGGAAATTAAAGAGAGGAAGTTCTGGGAAGGAAAAATCCATCCTTCCCACTGCGGTGCAAGGCGATGGGTCGAGAGAGTCCGACTGGAGAGGTCTAGGTTTGGTCTCCCTCAACCAGTCACTTCCGATCCGGCCTGCCATACAGCAGGTGACCAACACAAAGACAATATTGCAATATTACCTAACTTTAGTATGTTTTTGTCACCATATAGAGCTAATTTATATAGTGAAATTGTTTAACCTGGATTTACAAAAGAACGATCGTCGATGGATAATTTTTTTTTCAAGTGAAACTTCTATAGCCCCGCTGTGATTTTGATTTCGGATGAAACGGAATTGATGATTACTGCACCTGCGACGCATGAACTGCGCTCATTGGCCGTTTTGTTTATGGTGTCAGTTTTAAAGGCTTCTTTTGGTTGAGATATGAAAAGGAAATTAAGCTAGGTCTGCGTTAATTGGTCGCTTTGATTATGACCTTACTTTTCAAGTATTGGTTGAGATTGTTTTAGTAAAGTTTCGCTTCTACCGCGTGTAAACTACACTCGATTTTTTTTTTAAATATGTCTTTTTTTCTATATCTGATGGAAAAAATCCAAGAGCAAATATTTGTTGTATTTGGTAGAAATGTGATCAGCATTATTACAGTAGGAGTTATTTCTAATGAAACCTGTTTGAATAAAGTTTTTTTTCAAAAAGAAGTCTTTTCTTACAAAATCAAAAAGAAGACCACAAATTAAAATAGGTCCTTATAATTAAATTACGCGTTTTGTGCTTACACCTCGTATTTTAAAATAAGTATGTATGAATGTACTTATAACTTACAAATATGCAAATCTTTTAAAATTTCGGTTGAAAAATATATTTTTATTTAAATGTTTTATTTTCACTCGCCATGTCAAACAGACTATTGATTCTACTAAAACTGCACTAACTAACTGGCCATCACACCGTTTCCCCGCAGGGGTAGACAGAGAGGAAGGGCCGCCAAACAACTCGATGTCCATTATGGACGGCTAGCTTCACTTCTTTGGATAGTTTTTTGTTGGTGCCAACGGCGTTCAGTCCTCCATCCTCCATTAATAGAGTTACCTGCATTCACCCTTTTTTCAATATCTCTATTAGCCTTCCCATCTCTCGTAAACATGCTTCCCAAATAAAACTGCACTGTTACTCTAAATTAGAATTACTTTCTAAGACAAATAAAATAAAAAAACTTTGATATAAGATGTTCAGCAAACAAATCGGAATACTTGACATGATTTATGAAGTTACCAAGAATAACAATATATAACATTATGGGTACAATGTATTTAGTGGAATTCCATAATTGAGTATGTTTGAACTACCTGAAAAATTGTTATTCCCCGCAACTTAGTTGTCTAATCTATTTTGCAAATTCTCAAACTTTGAAAAATAAATCATACATTTAAATTGCTATGCATTCTTAGACTGGTAAATCGTTAAGATGCATTTATTTTGGTCAGAACATTAAAATGCAATTAAAATCACATTACCGGTCTATGGCGAACAATACACCAATATGCATGTACAGGGTATTATGGATACCTGGGTTTTTACAAATGGTTTTTGTTTATTCAAATACTAAGCCAAAAGTTTGAATATCGCTGGTTTTCCCGTAAACAATAATATAATGTTGCCATGCAAATGTTTTGAAAGAATTAATTATATGAAATGCGTCACCGGTTAAAAATAATTTTTAATAAGAATCATATTATTGTTGGAAAAATAAGAATATATACAGATTTAGATCATAAAAATATTACCGTTTGTTACCTAGCCCTCTCATTCAGAATTTAGACTTATTAGATTTGTCAAAGAAATTATATATAAAAATTAAAAAGTCATTTTAAATACGCGTAGGATTATGAAAGATTTTTTTAAATTTTTATATTGAGGGATCAGTAGGACTTATCGGTCCAGTTAGGAGTTCTGCCGAGCCGAACCCTTTGATATGAAAATATCTGGAGTCGGTGAATTATTTTCCCATTTGGTCTCTGGTAGATTGACATGTTGTTCTAGTTTTCTTTTGTATTTATTATACTTATATAGTACTTAAAACATTTACATAACGTGGATTGACTAGATTAATTAGTTAGAAAAAATGCGAGATTTCTTATCAAACTGATTGATCAGTTTCGTAAGATTCGTGAGATAAAATATTGTAAAATTAAAACTGAATAAACACACTTTAAAAAAAAAAAAACGTAGATCATTTGTGAAAGTGTGTGGAAGGGTTTAGTTTTTCCTGTGGGGAGAATTTAACCAGAACATAAAGTCGGAAGTATTTAATAACCATAATACACATTTTAATCAATATGTGAATATCACATGTTCATAATTTCACACCAAATTGTCTAGAAGTCGAATTACTGAAATAAATAGCTATTTCAATCGCGAAACTTTCTTTAGGTAGGAAGAATATCATGAAATTATCATCTGGAATATAATATTTATTTATCTACATTCATTCACCGTCTCGTTTTGCTGTCCTATTTTGACATGTGCCGAACAAACAATTGATTAAATTGATCGCGTCATGTTTTGTTTGGCGTAAGACGCTCATTTCACCGCTTTTCCAAGCAATTTTAGAATCCCTTTCTTGATCTAACATCCTATTCATTAGACTAACATCGCACAAGCAATATTTTTAGATCTTCTCATTCGTAAATCCGTTTAACGAATATTTTATTTATGTAAATGCCTCGTAAGAGTCCTAACTACTCCGGTTTGGAGCCAGTGAGACTACGGCTTCCCCAATTGGGATATGTTGTTAGGCTGAAGGCAGTGGGGAGGCAAAGGGTATAGAGATCTAACCAAACACGACTAATTCGTTTCAAGCAACATTTTATATCTGAATGGTGGTCTTACACCAGGGCATCTTACTTTACCACTAAGAGTGTCTTCCACTCTTGATCTTGCACCAAATATACTATATTTATGTTATTTTAAAATTAAATAATCCCATTTCCTTCGGATTGCGAGACAAGAGCCTTACCAATCGACCACGGAGGCTTACACACGTCTGCTTCAGGTATCCAATATATTCCCTAATCAGTCTCATTGTTCTTTGACTCGTTTTATTTAGTTACCAGGTTAAAGGTTAGTTTTATTACATTCGTCCTCCTTTCAATTATTTTGATGAATTCTGTATACCTACTCACTTTAAAATATCCTCCGTCAGAATGTTGACAAAAAAAATTACATTAATTCTTTGATAAACTTTACGCGAATTCTGCAACAAATGAGTTAACTCGTAATAAATTAATACATCTGTGAAGGTAGAGCTGCAAAGCTTTGTGCATGTAAATAGATAAACCGAGGACTATAAATATGGCGTCAGTGCATATTATCACGATTTTAAAATAGGTACCGCTTTGATGCTCCCACTTCTTTATGCGCCGTGAAAAAGGAGTTAGAAAAACGCGAAAATGACAAAGAACTGGTATGCTTTGTGTTTTCACAGGGCTTTCTGGGTATTTTATAGTTTTAACAAAAAAAATGAAGAAGGAATGATTTGTTTTTTATAATTTAGACGATACAAGCAAAACAAAACTTTTTAAAGTGAATTAATGTACATATATTTTTATTTAGCTCCGTTGTGATTTTATACTCGATCATTCGAAAAATAGCGATATTAAAAGGAGACAAACACATACATCTTTATCAACGTGGGCGTTTGAGACTTTCAGGGGGGCATTAGAAGACTCAGAGAAAATTAGGGGGCCTTGATATGGCGAAGCGGGCGTTGAGATGAGCATTGTGGGCGTGGGCAGGTTAAAAAAAATACGATCTAAAAAAGACAAAAAAAACGCTAATCATGTACTAATAAGGCAAAGTCAACATTAATATTGGTTAATTTTTGTTATTGTATGTACCTACAGTAATAATTTTTATCAAGTGTGCGAAAATTCGCATATTTCGGTAGTTCAGGAAGTGGATGAAAACTGAGAATGAAAATTCAGATCTACTTTAATTTAATTTTTTATTTTTATGATATTATCATCTTACGTGTATTATTATTATTATTAAGAATTGACACCATATCATGAATACTAGAAGGAAGGTGGTAGCAGCCCAGTACAAAAGAATTGCTGTTTTAAGTTGCTAAAAAAATGTATAACAAATAATTTTATAAATTTTTAATCGAATTATTGATTCCGTGTCAGACGAGCCTCTCCCCCACCCCCCCCGCCCTCATAAGTAAAAAAATGGGGGGCTCTAGAAAAAAATTCTCAATGAGGACGGTGAAAAAAATAAGGTTTCTTCTTCTTTTTTTATCGAAGAGAACAAACACTTTGTGGCTTCAATAAAAACCACTTCATTTGATTTATACATGTCGACCGGTTTCGGTTGTCAATCTTCATCAGGATAATAAGCAAAATATAAACTATTGTAATTTAGTAATATTTAAGTAATTTAATTTATATGTTTGTTGTCCGAAAGTGAGGTCAACCGAAACCAGCCAAAGTGGATAAATCAAAAAAAGTGGGCTTAAGATGAAGCCATACTAAATAATGCAAAATCATACAATATCGTATGTTTTTGTTTTGAAAATTTGACCGCTTAGAAGTATTATAGATGCTTCAATTAAATACTGCGTGTAGAACATACCTTGGCCCTTAAATATATCGATCATTTTTTTAATAAGTCTTTTAATAAGCTTAGAAAAAAATAAAGTTTTAGGTCTATAAAAAACATTTTTAAGTACAAACTCTCCTACTTATAAACACTTTTTCGGATATGGTTTTATTGCATAATGTGGCAAATTCAGTTTCTTATATAATTATCGCAAAATAAATTGAAATTTACGGCTGAACCTAAAAAAATAAAATATAATATGCATTTTCGCGTTGGTATTTAGGACATCACGGCGACAATACGGCAGTCGACGAATTTGTTATATCAAAGTGAACCTTGTACCGTCCACCGAAGAACGACTGGCAGCCGCCCCATTCTTCCGTCATTACTCCTCCGAACGGAGCGGAGAAACAACGTGTTAGGGTCCGCGCTGCTTGTTTTCATGAAATCAATTTTAAAATTCCGTTTTATTACAATAAACAACGCATAAAAAAGGAATTAATATTTTTCACAGGCCGTAACGAAATCAACATGTAAAAAAAAATTCTCAAATATCTTTTCCAACCTTTCTAAAAGCTTTTTCTCAAGTATTTTTAAACTCCTCCCATAAAAGGGCGTGAATTCCGATTTTGATTTTTTCCTGTACTAGTGAATCGCCTTAAACAAAGAACTTTAAAAAAACAATTCACACGAGTGATGATATATATTCAATATTCAGTGGATAATTTCTCCGTAAATTAGTAAATAAGCGTATCTTATGTTTTCTTGCCTATTTTATTTTATTTCACTGATATTTCAAATCTATTTGAGAAGCCTGTTCGTAAAAATTGAAAAATTGTCATGACTCATAGTTGATTATGTAGTATGACCATTGACGTATGATAAGTATGACACATCGTCATTCGACATTTCCGAATCGATATTCAAAACTAGCAGGCGTAGCCGTATGTAAATATGCAAAATTAAAATAAAACTTGAAAATATTTTCAGACTGTTCACCTAAATATCTCAAAAGGTTCTAAAAAGTTTTGCACGTTTGAAGAAATTTTAATAATCCATGTCTTATTTTCAATCTTTGCTCTTTATGCCACAAATCTGAACCATTTTACAGCCACATTTGTAAATTACTAACTTTCTCTTATTTCATAAAGCCTACTTTTATCTTAGTAAAAGTACTGAGAATTTTTAAGAAAACGTAGTTAAATGTTTCCAAGTAGCTATTTTTTTTATATTTCAAAAGAGCTCCAAGCGTTTCATTTCACAAAAATAATGGCGGTATGAAATTGACTTCACATTTATAACATTGAATTCTTTTTTAATTATATTTTATTCGGTAAAGGTGAACCACTTCACACCCCGCTACATCACAGTGAAAATACCAATAAATGTTTACATCTAAGTATAATATATGTTTTTCGTGGTATTCTTCGATAATCACAAAATCACTACTTGGTATCATTTTTACACCACAATTTGGTCGGAAGAATCTGATTTGAAAACATTTTGATTATTTTTAATAAATTATGGTGTTTTCAAAGTTATTTTATTTAATAAATACAAATGCCATTTTGGTTTCCAAGCTACTTGAAATGTTTTATAAAGGGATGCTTCGAATAAATACCATCATAAATGGAAGCTGTAACGCCGTTTGAAACGCCAGTAAAGTAATGAAAACCCAAACACGGCATAAAAGCCGACATTGCAAATGACTAGATTAGGGATGAGATCGTAATAGAAGATTGTAAAAAGTAAAAGGTAGGAGTGATTCACGCTAGACTCCTACGCGTCCTCCCGGTGTGATAATATGCAGATGAAAGTGAGAATACTCTCCTTTATTTTGGGGACTCCGAAAGTTATATCCTTCGCCCAAGCGCGGGCTCTGGCCGGAAAGATTGCCAGGTGCACATTTAAATTATTGAGCTGAGATCGAACGGCGACGTAACTTTGCAATATTTGCAGCTTCAAACCTGGAAACTGTTTTTGACAAAATTATAGTTATTTGCTTCCCGGTTTGATGCTGCAAAGTTTGGTTTGGTTTCTAGGTGGAACTATTTTGTTTCCAGGTTGTTTTGGTTTCTGCGAATGCGATTTTGCCTGGCGGTTGAAATACCTGGAATGTTTTATTTTCAAGATACCATTTGCAAAGCACTAAGATTCCCAGCGAAAATTTTATTAAAAAAATAATGTGTGTATGTATTAACGTTTCATATCGGAATTAAGAGATATTTGTAGAATATTTGCAGAACATAGTAGATATTTGTAATCTTCAAATCTATCTATTTTTCCCTTCAAAAAATTGGCATTTTTTTCGTTTGATCAAAATATTTTCGCTTTACAATAAAATGCAAATATTTGGAATATTTCTGAGCACATTCAAAAACTAAAAACTGTTTTAGAAAGATGATAAAATATGCTTTCAAATTGTATAATTCGAAATAAACATATATTTTTTTAATTATAAAATTTTTGCACACAAACATAAAAAAGTTTTAAAAATGGCTCATCTTACGTTTTTTCTAACTTAAGTTACAGATAATAAAAAAAAAATAAAAACACATACATCTTTTATTAGACAAACGTATAACAAACACATATTTTTATCTCACTTTTTGTCGCTCTGTGTAAAAATAATTTATAAAAAATTCCCGAAGTAAAATTTTTTTTTCAATTTGCGATTCAAAACTTTGTATGCATAAAAGTGTACATTTGACTTTTTGGTGGCTATTTTTTAGATTGGAATGTAAAGCATTGTGTTTTTTCTTTCTGACACCGTTTAGAACATATTTATCACTATGATAATAAGAGAGTTACAGCGTTTTATACGAGACCTATGTGCGTTGGGACAAATATGGTCTCCTGCCATTCTAAGGGTTAAACATTATCGTCTATATTTTTAATTAGATCCGAGGAGCTTAGAAGTATCTGTTATTCCTTCTGCCACACACCGTTTACCAAATTATCCTTCTCTTTAATTTTTTTTCTCACTTTCTCCAATTACAATACGTTGAGAACATTAATACTTACAGCGGCTACTTTCTGCATCGCCTTAACGATGCTTTATTTAAAATGCACACATTTAGTAACTAGATCTGAACAACTAGGTTCTTAGATATCTCTAATATTTCTTGAAAGATTAGATAGTATGAACATGAGTCTCCTTGTTAAAAACATTAAACACTAATTCTCATAAATCTGTGTCTACGATTTTTCTTAAGTAAAAATCATCACCGAATTAGTGTTTTTTTTTTTTTTTTAATAACTACATCTGATACAAAAAACTTATGTTCTCTTCAGTTACTTTCAGTATCTCCATGATGTGAAAACAATGTTCAGAAACAAAATGACACTAAGGATGGTACTGATGTAAATAACCGGGTTAACAAAAAATATACTAAAACGAATTGTAAAAAATAAGCACTGATTAAACAAATTGAACGGATTCTCATGAAATATTTAGTGACAGTTTTCAATCACATTCATTTTTTTATTTTTTTTTATCTTACATAAGTACTGCATATCGCCTTCCGACCACCAGAAAAAAAGCTTCTTACAGGTTAATATGTTCAATTTTGAATTATACTATTATGCATGTTATGTGTGTGTACAAATACCATTTTAGATAATACCTAACTATATAAAAAAGTATATATATAGCACCATGACAAATTTAGTGTAGTGAGTCAAAAAGCATAATCTAGAGGTATCAGTATAATCAGTATAGGTATAAGCGCCCTTGAGGTGATTTTTCACAAAAACGGCGCTCTACAAATTGTCCAATTATTATTATTTTTATCAGCGTTTGAAGTTATAAGAATATACACCCCATTGATGCATTATCATCTTATATCAAATACCAATAAGGCATTTAACTACTTAAAATATTTTGAAAATACTTTAAACTCAATTATAACCCATTTCAAATGTTATTTGAGTGACTACCTTAAAGCAATAAATAAAACAAAAAAAATACCCCGTAAAACTGAATTATTAACTAAAAACATTATTGTTTGACATAATACGCTAAAATGCTCATGGTGCGATAAGATCTATATTTGATTATGTATTGTTATTAAAAGCAAAAAAAATACTGTTTCAATCACCATCACGCCGTTTCCCCGCAGGGGTAGGCAGAGAGGACGGACCGCCAAACAACTCGGTTTTGGCACACACTCCTTGCCTCGTTCACATTCATACATCGTCTCATACATGCTCTTCTATTATTCTGACTCTTGACATGGCCCGACTCAAGTATCTGATTCACTTGGTCGTGCCATGTCTTTCTCGGGCGTCCCCGGCTTCTTCTACCATTAACATTTGCGTCATATATATATACCTTACACTCCTTTCCTCGTTAATTCGCTCTACGTGCCCAAACCATCGGAGCGTTCCTTTCTTGATCTTACTCATCACGCTTACATCAGCCTTGCATTCTTTGCGGATCTCCGCGTTTCTCACACGATCATACATGGTTTTACCACACATACGCTTCAGGGATCTCATTTCTACAGCATTCAGTCTACTTTCATCCTTCCTCTGCCACTTCCATGCCTAACTGCCATACATCAGGGTAGGTACCAGTACTCCATTATGGACGGCTAGTTTCGCGTCTTTGGACAGTTTTTTGTTGGTGCCAACGGCGTTCAGTCCTCCATAATAAAGTTGCCTGCATTCACCCTTCTTTCAATATCTCTTTCAGCCTTCCCATCTCTAGTAAAGGTATACATATATTATAATACAGAAAGTTTCATTATATGTTTTTTTTTTTTTTAATTATTTTTTTAAGTTATTGAAAATGTTTCAAATTTCGTCTAAGATTTAAGCTCTACACCTGGCAACTCTTAGTAACATGCAATTTCTCCTTTGTCCAGTTTTAAAGGCAGCCGATCCTGCGTAGGGACGGGGCCGACGAACATCTCCGCACCGTTCGCACCACCCACCGCGGGGGTGCGTCGCGTCCACTCCAAGTGAGACGGTCCAGCGAGCTTCATCTCACTGAGAAGGTGGCGCATTCAAAACGCCCGAGCTCCAAAGATCCACCCTCTAAAATACGAACACCCCCAAAAGAGACAACTCCGTAACCGTTTGGGACGACTGACCAGTGGTTTCTAGTTTACTCTTTTTGCTTGGTCGTTGTCGGCTTCATTCAATTAGAGAGCCGAAGGGGCTGTGAGATACGTAGAGTCCAAAATATGAACGGGACGAATATTCTATTCAATACGCATTATTTCAAAATGCGCACCGTTTAGGCATTTACACAATATTTTTAATATATATTTTTTAATGCCTACGCACATAGGCATCTTTTAGAATTGATTTTAATTTAAAAAAAAACCTCCTCTTCCTTTTATTTTAATAACAATAATAACGTAACGTATAGCGCAGTTTAGTGTTATTTCACTTAAAGCTTAACTATAATAAACTTTAAAAAAATAATTTAGTATTCAGTGATCATGTTCCTATGATTACACCTACAGTGCTACTTAGAAAGGGTGAATCTAAACAAAATAAAAACATGTTTCTTCTGTTTTTTTTATTTATTGCAAGTATTTGTACGCAACAACTTGTACGCAAACATCACTGTTTACAGTAAATTAATATTTTAGATGACGTAGAAGTTTTTGAATTGTAATATTAAACATAGTAGAAACATATAAATATTTCTTCCAATTTCAGGTTGGTTTGGTTACGGCGAGAGTCTTTGAAGTTGAAGCCATCCCTGGGTGAAGGCTGCGTAGGGGGCGGGAGTGGGTGCAGGGGGGGAGGGACCCCCCTCCCTCACTGGACAGGCCGGCCGGCCATTTCAATTTCAAAAAAAAAAACCTCCTAGCCGCTAGAGCCTACCCCCCTCCACCCCCAGTGTTCTCCGTCTTCTTCTGTCGGCCGACAATCTTTTCGCACAGGACGAAGGGCTGAACTATCCCCGGGGGGGGCGCCCCCCACCTCCGCGCCCCTCCCGCGCGGCCCGGACTCGGGGGCCCGGCCGAGCGGTCTTCAGTCGACACTCGGCAGCCGACCTGCGCGGTCACAGTTTAAGTTACGTCCACGATTAGTTTTTATTTATAATTTGTTTTTACATTTGTCGTCCTTGACGGCTACACATGTTGGTCGGTTGGTTAAGTTGCTTGAATCCGCCCGCGCCGTCAGATACGAGATATAAGATCGGTGTCAGTGTACTGTACAGTACAGAGTGTAGTACCGCGTGCGCTCCGCGTGACATTGTTTATATTCTACCCCCGCAAGGAGAATGTTACCCCGCGCAATGATTGACAAGAAAACTTTTTACGCGCCGGTTTTTGTTGTTTTAAATTGTGAACTTTATGAATAGACAAAAATGTGATTCAGACATTATTTAAACATTGTTAATTTTGTTTTTTTTTTCGTTTTATATGCTACGCTTCATTGATGAATGAAAGTAATAATCAATCTATAAACAAAGTGACTGAAAAACAGTGGTGGACGTTTGCGCGTTTTCCGAGTGCCGGAATCGGTGCGCGCTAGTGCAAAAGGACGAATGGCTAACAACGGCACTCTTGCATCGGTGTTTCCGACGGGTCAGCATCACTGCAAGGACTGTGGACTATTCTTCGAATCAGGAAAATCTCTAGAGGTACATCTTCAATATCACAAAGAAAACTTGCTCAGCAAATGGGCGACACAGGCTCAGAGTGCACAGAATGACTTGGAGAATAACAATAATACTAAAATAAAGCGCGAAGCAGCCGTCGCCGCTCTTGCAGACTCCAGCGACGCTATGATCACCAAACCTAGTCCCGAGTTCCCTCAGCGGGCAACGCCGGAGACCGCTGCTCCTTTCGGCCACCCAGCCACTCCACAAAGTTACCACAGTGCTCCCTCGCCATACCAGACTCCTGAACCAGCGGGCTTCTCGCCAGGCCAATTCCCATACGGACCACCTGCTTTCGCCGAAGGACAGTGGGAACATCAAGGCCCGTATGCGCCAGAATTTCCGAAAACGTCTCGATTCCAACCATACCCACCTCCAGCCGAGAGGTCTGCCCGAGTATCATCTTCGAGCCCCTTGTACGGTCAACCCCTCAACCAGCCCACTCCATCACCTTCACCTAAACAATGTGACAAATGTGGGTTCGTCTGTGATTCAGCCGCTCAACTATCCGAGCACTGCTCAACAAGTCACCCTCCGGCACCGAGAGGCTCGCATTTCCATCATCCACAGGGATACCCGCACAAGCATTACGGCAGTTTTGCCCCTGAAGCAGAAACTAAAATAAAGGAAGAACAAGAAGAATCTGCTGATATTTTGGATTTAGATTCGCAAAAAGTTGTCCACCCAGGTGGCGACGAAAACGGTCCGTTCGACGGTAATGTTTCTCAAATGCATCATAATGGGCCAAACCCTCATCCCGTATCGGCCATGTTACCCTGGCCAGAACAAAAAATGTACGGACACCATCAAATAAACGGAGATCCCAAGATGTTTCCTAGAGATCACAAAATGTTTTCTGAGCAAAAACCATTCGCACAAGATCAGAAAATGTATCCTCATGAAGTGAAACACTATCCTCAAGATCAAAAATTGTTTCCATCTCCGCAAGATCAAAAGAATTTTATTCACCATGACCAAAAATTATATCAACCTCATCAAATGTCTATGGGTGAATATCAAACCGGGGTTTCAACATCGGGTCGTGAAATACAACCTCCATACCGACCTTTCGATTCGTCGACAGGTCCTCAAATATCGAGTACCCAGGCAACTAACTCTTCAAATTCTGCTCCGCCGATTTCTGGAAAAGGAGCGAACTGGAAATCAAATGAAGCTCGCCGCCCCAAAACATACAATTGCACGGCTTGCAACAAGTGGTTTACTAGTTCCGGGCACCTGAAACGCCATTACAATACAACGCTTCATAAAAATGCCGTTCGATCATCCGGACAGCCGGATCCCGCCACGCTTCCGATCAGCACACACCATCACCCGACCAGGGATCCCAACCACGGCAGCCGTGGCCAGCAGTCTAGCTCGAGCGACCCCAACACGCAGAGTCCTTTGTCTTCAGATGACGTCCGCAGCCCCGACGACGGACACGGATCTCAGTTTCCGGCGCAGAGCTTCGATCGTTCGCAGCACCCCGGTATGGGCCCTTCGGCCAAAAGTCCTTATATGCATCAACAGCCAAATTTAGGTAATAACCAGCTTCTTGGAAATAATCCTCTTGCAAACCATCCCCTCCCTCACCAAATGGGCTCGCACCCCCTCACAATGGGCAATCCACCGCCCGGGTTAGGGAACCCGTTAGATACGGGTCACCACTTACAGTCTCTCAAGCCCGCCTCCCAACCTAGTTCCGCAACAAATTCTGTAGGGAGTCCCCCAAACGGGCAAGCAGGTCCCTCCGTCCAAACAAACCATCTTTCGAGGGGCCTGCTATCGATTTCAACCAGCAATACTATAGTTCAGCCCCTGCCGCAGGCTACGCCGCCCATTACGGCTCACAGCCTTCCGCCGTTCAGCCACTTGCCGGGCAACCCCTACAGCCCGAGGCCTTCGGACCACCAGGCCCATACGCTCCAGGATCCCACCCACACGGCTATCTATTTGGGTCAGAATTTTCAACAGACTTTGGGCCCGAACTACCCAAACGCGATGTCCCCCCACGTTATGGATATGGCTTCCAACAACCTGCCTACAACCAATCCGGATACTATTGGTGAAATTGCTTCTGAACAATTCGGTATGCAAGGCATGGAAATGCAACCTTCCGGCCCGCTTCCGAGCTTTTCTCAGTTTCAGTCGCATATTTACGGCATCATCATGCCAAACTATTCACCAATGCATAACGTGGGGGGGAACGCCCCCGGCGATTCGCCGCCCATTTCGAGTTACATGACGGTCCTAAACCCCACCATCACTTACGCTTCAGAGTATTTGGACGAGAGTAGTGTAGATACTGGAGATGGCCAACAGGGATATAATCTCACTACATTGGATACAATGGTCGCCACCAAGCGTGAATTTAACACCATGGAAGAATTGCCTATAAATAAACGCGAAATTTATTCTATGCAAGATTTATCCTCGGTCAAACGCGAAAATTATTCTTTTGTAGACGTGCCCACAATCAAGCGGGAGAATAATTACTCTATTCACGGGTTGCCGTCGATTAAGCTCGAACTCCCATTAGAGGTTTCAAACAAAGAGAATTACGAGTCTCAAGTCAGCTCTCCCACCAGTCCCGCCACCAGCTTGAAAATAGAATACGAAAACAACGGGTCCCCATCAATCTCATCTACGGTCCTGGGTCCTCCTCTCTCTTCCAGCAACAAGCAGGCTAGTAAAACGGGCGCCGCCGAAATTCATAAATGCTTCGAGTGCGATAAGTTATTCAATAAAGCGTGTTATCTGACCCAGCACAACAAATCATTCCATTCCGGTGCCAAACCATTTAAATGCGTGCGCTGCGGCAAGAGGTTCCCCAACGACGCCTCGTACGAGGAGCACTACTCCAAGCACGCCGGGGAAAAGCCCTTCAAGTGCGAGCTGTGTCCCAAGCAGTTTAACCACAAGACGGACCTGCGGCGCCACATGTGCCTGCACACGGGCGAGAAGCCTTACTCCTGCTCCGAGTGCGGGAAAGGGTTTATCCGCAAGGACCATATGCTCAAACACTGCGAAACCCATCGCAAGAAGACCAATAGTGCGTAGGCTCATCTCCCGCTCCATCCCTAGCTTCATACCGTCACCCACATATCTCTCTTTGCGAAGCAATCGATTCCTGCTAAATGCGTGTCGTCTTACCGTTCTTAGTGATAAATTATTATTTTAAATCAGGGTTTAGAGTAGTTTGACTGATTGTTTTACGAGGTCTGAATTACAGGGCATTTGAACTGGTTATTCCCTTTTTGGCATCTTGTGTGTGTAAATGATGAAATCTCACAATCTGAATGAGAACTAAGTCTAATAATGATGGCGTGCCAGTGTCTCCGGTCATTCCACCGCCGATCTGCACCAAGGTGACTCCGGGCGCAGGTTATTGTCTCATATTTATACCTGCAGATAATCACCTGGCAGATCGGTGCAGCTATATCGTAGTGATACAGGTTTCAAACGACACCCATATTTAGATTGATAGTCAAGTTATTAGAGCAATTTTTAATATTAAGCATTATGTTTCTTTAAGTGAGAAAGGTTTAGTTGTTTTAAGATATTATTCGTTTATTTTTATACATCCCGAGTTATCATTCTCAATTGAATAATAATTGTTACATTTTTTTATTAATGTGCTGTTTATTGATATTGTTTAATATTTTTGAGAGAAACATACCAGTTGTTTTTAGTTAGTTTTAATCTGTCCAATGTACGAGTATCTTTCTTTATGGGTAGATAGTATCTTAACGCTGGTTCTTGAGTTGTAATGTTATAACTGGCCGATTCGGTCGTAGGAATGCGACACAGCTACCTCGTGAATGAATTTCCCTTTAAATCAAATTTACAAATATTTTCCAATTTGCCAAATTAGGCTAAACTTGTATTGAAAAATGAAATACATTGGAATACATAAAGATGATATTATATTATTATATGAAATTAGGATAAAAATATTATAGTGATAGTTTATGAAAAAACGAACATTTGTTGCAATTAAAAATGAATTTGTATTTAGGCTGTAGGTATCTTTAAGTAGTCCTACGATGAAAACCAAAATGTACAAATTCCACAACAATATAATACGTATTATGTTCATCATTGTTCATTATTACACTGTGTTTTGTGAAACAAAGAACTTGTAAACTTGTCAGTTGGCTCAGTGTGGCACTTGAGGACGAGGACTAAAGGTCAGTAGGATCCGTAGCAGAAACTGTCGGTTGTGAGGCTGCCTCGAGTCTTCTGAAGATTCGGAGGAAAGGAAGATGCAATAATTATACTTATTTTACTTTATTGGTACAATTTTATTCTCTTTTCTTAATTGATACATTCTTGTTACTTCCATTAAATTTACTGTTAAATTTTTAGATAATAATTTGATTCGTGGTCCATTTATATTACAATGAATTAATTGTTCTTTTATATCGTTGGCCGCACCAGATTCATGTGAACTTATTTTTTCCATCAGAATGATTAGTACTCTGGAAAATATTGTATGTAAATATTTTGTTTTTTTATTTCCGATTTCCGAGTGCTGCTGATGAATGATTCGAATGGTTCCATTGAACAAACTACCTCAATTGATAGTTATCATTGTATATTATATTTGTTTGTACTCATACAAAACTCGCAACATATGAACATACTTTAACTCCACCTTCGTTTCAGAAGTATAACAATTATATCAGTAGTTTTATTCCACTTACAAAAAGGAGTCAATATTCATATATTGAGAATGTTGTATAATTACAGTTAAACCTAAAATAATTTATAAACATCCCTTGACCAGTAGGAAAATTCTATGAAACAGATTATGTATTTCAAATATGTGTGAATATTTACCATTTAAATCAGAAAAAAATATGTATTGTGTAAGTTTTACGTCTTACAATTTTTGTATATTTTAATGTAACATTTTTCTCAGTGGCCAATATATCACGAATACATATACGTAGTCAAAGGTAGACTACAAAATTTATGTCGTATTTGTAAATCAATACCTACATTAGTCGGACAATAATGATTTATACAAATTATGCATGTTGGCATTAGTGCAAAATATCATAAAACTGAAACATATCCAGTCCATGTTGGAATTATACATTATGTATGCGTGTTATTGTAACGTGACGTTATTAACGCATTTGTTAATTCTTTAACCAGTTTTACTTATCTACCTCAAAGATACATTACAAGTATTCAGAAAATACATATTATATATCCAAGAGAAATTATATCGCTGTACACTCAGTATTGTACGGAGACCATATCGTAAAAACGTTTTGTGTTAGTGTTTGAAGTAAGTCGAAGTAAAAGTGAGAGACAGTTAATAACTTTTGGTCCGGTAGTGCAATAGAGCCGGGAGTAGGGTGTTGTTGTGGACTGAAGTAAATATCTGTCCCCTCCGACCCCGGTAGGACCACTGCTCCGGGGGAGGAGAGGACAGAGGACTGGTACCCGGCCGACTCGTTCTTACTAACTTTTCCACATTATCTCGATGTTTCCTTGTCCATTGTTCCGTTCCTCGAGCACTTCCAGGGCATCATGAAGGTTGTGCTAATATTTACCACGGCCGTTATTACTGTATATATATTATTCTGTTATTTTGATTAGTTATCGACAAAGTTACCAGATTATGGCTGACGGTTGTTGACGAAATATCTTTCCACTTGTTGGTCCATTTACTATACCTAGTGCATTTGTAAGATAATTCATTTATAATTAATTAAATATGTATTTAAATTTTGTTGAGTTTTTAACAGACCTGTCGGTTATGTTTCTTTTAGTAATATTGTACAGTTTTTCTTCTCCTATTTACCTACAAATGATAATTGTATTACCAATAATTTTCATATAATTTGAGATAGCCGATTATTAATTTTAAGCTCGAATTGAAATTCTGATTATTTATGCGATCTCAAAGTAAATTAGTAAAATTAGTTATTTCTGAAATTATTGTTAAAACAAGGGTCCTTTTCTATTCCTGCGTTAAATTGAAATCGGTTATTGAATAATTTAAATTTACCATTATTTTTAAATCAATCGATGTAATATATAATACTAATTCCGAAAGGAAAATATCATCAAATTATAAATAAAAACAGAAACGATGACATATCGCAATTATAATACGAACAAAAGAAAATCTGATTTTTATTTTCAATATTTTACCTATACGTTATAATGTCATAAATTGTTGCTCATTCTTCCAAGTTTCCATTTAATTTAATCGAATTATACTATTCTTGGCTAAAAGTGATAGAAAACTCTGATGCGAACGCGGCCAGGGAGCGCTCTACAAGAACTGGCCAACCCTCGTGTGGCGGTCCGCTCGCCACCGCAACTTAGTATAACCAACATCTGTGTAATTATGATTCTCATTACCTATCTTAGGAAATTACTGTTTTAAGATTATAAATAAAAGAGAATTGAAGATATACCGTGGCCGAGGTGGAATAGTAAAAGTATATTAGACTAGTATCTACTTATAGAAAATAAGATTTCTTTTCCATTTGAAGTTCTTGTTTACTCTAGTGCGATCCTTGTTGAGAAATAATATCAACGTGATCGCACTCAACCATTAATTAAACTAGATGTAAGTTAATAACTATGGAGGGGTTCCCAGACCGCCAATGAAATAAGAATTTTCATTTGTAGACATTCCTTATCGGTATCTTACCCTATGTGTATTCAACCCTTCCCAGAGGTTAAATATTCATTTCGTTGTCAATATTTGACCCTAAAGTGCATTTGTAACGTATTTTTAAATGTCCATTATAAGAAAGGGTCAAACCTTTTGGTTATTTCGATTCCGCAAAGGTTCAGACCTACATCAAGTTTTCCGTTATCTCCATTGTCAAGTATTTAACCTACGATTTATTTAAATCGTCCAACACTTGAAAGGTCTTGGCTTAATTCTCGAGTTGACCCTTTTCCCTTTGAGTTTCTTTTCACACAAATGCACCTTAGGGTTGATTATTCATGTCTTTATTAGCATTGCGATTATTTTTTCATGTATCCATTTACATCCATATTGCGAGCGTTGCATTCTTGTATACTTGTATAATTTACTAGCTACAATATTATTAACATTTCATTTCTTTCAGGTATATTAAATAACATGTTCTTGCGATTATTGTTATGTAAAAATGTATGAACTGTACAAATAACCAACTGTGTAACGAATATTATAAATTCTGCTATGTTCACCATTTGATTGATTGTGTTGCTATACATTGCGCGTCACTTATGTTTCTTCTCTTGATTTGGATGTAGATGAATATTTAATTATATATTAATTAATAAATACATATCGATTATAAGTATGGTTTTATTTTCTGCCTTTTTAATAGCAAGCTTAATTTGCACTAAAAGGCATAATATATTAAACAAAAATAAAACAAATTGCTTTATTTTGCAAGCAATTAATACACACATACACTGAGTAGGCTAAAAAATATACAAACCCTCTTATTATTTACATTATAAAATTTGCGAAAAATTGCGACTGTTTTTATTGCTTGTGGCGTGTTTTACATTGCAAAACTATTGTTTACAAAACAAAAAGAAGAAAAGAAAAACGTACCAAACGTTTTCCAACAAAAAGTCTTCAAGATGAACTGCAGCTCTGGGAAGAAACAGAAACCGAAATAAAAAGGCAAGTATCCGAAGAATTAGAGAAGATGTAAGTATTCCCATAGGTACATAAATTTACGTACATAGTTGCAGATATAATAAGGTTGGTTTAAAAAAATCTGCTGTGGCAAATCGAAGCTGATTTTTAAAAGATCTCATAATAATGCATTATCATTTTGATATCTGACTGTTCAGTTACAATAAAACATGAAATTGCAAAACATAAACATTTGTTTATTTCCGTGTTCAAGTCTATCATTATTTCATATTAGTTTTAAATTAGGCTAATCATTTACTTGCGTCAAATATTTTCATGTTCATAAAAAGAAACGTTCAAAACTTATTCATTTAAAATTTTCTTCAATAAGTACCTAATTTTTTTTTCAATAATAATCCCATCGATGTTGTTTTCTATTGATGAAACTATAAGTTTGTTAATTTTAAAGGTGTTAATATTTTTTCTTAATTAGTGGTTTAAAGATTGTTTGCAGTTTTCATTCAATTATTCACTTGTCCCATTATTATAATAATAGTGAAATAAAAAAATTCTAACTTTGTTTACAACACAAAAATGAATTTAATGAAAATTATCGACATGTTTCAAAACCAACAGGATAAAACATCGATATCGATGAGACAAAACTACAACGAAGTTGTGATAATTTTTAACAAAAAGTAACGCGTTATCAACCCAAAGCAGATTTTGTAATTTTCATTTAATTTTTTATCGTAGATTATTTTTATTAAAATATTCTCTAATTCAAAATTAATAGATTACGCAGCGTTAACCACACTTATTGTTTATAAAAAAACTAAAATGTTTCGTAAGCAATGCACATACCTCGTCAGCGTTTACTTAAAACTAAACAAACTTAATCATTGCTTACGAATCATGTCGGTTCTTTATAAGCAATAATAGAGATTAAAACTAAGTAATATATTAATTTTAAATAAAAATGGTGCCACAAACTTGCTGTGTTTGAAGAAATAAATTCATACGTACTTATAATGTACAGGCACTTATGGTAAAATATATGTACAAGTTATTAAGGAACGTGCTTACTTTAACCACACGACTCTAACCATTCAATACCTGCTGTTTTTTTTTAAGTTGAAAAAAAAACTTTAAAAATGTCACTAGAGACCGAAATTTCATTTACATTGTTTACTCCAAATAATGTCAGAAATCACTGGTTAAAGTAAGTCACGTACGTCCCTTAACACCCTATTTAATTCGCTCGAATTGAGGCAATAACAAACACAGTAATTTGGAAATCAGTATATTGAACCTTAAAATAAAAATCTAATTATTTTTCAGAAATCCAATCATAAGGAATCCAATCCAATGTATGGATTTTAATAATTTATTATTATATACACTATATAAAGAGGAAAAATTTGATTGTTTGTTTGCATTGAATAGGCTCCGAAACTACTGAACCGATTTGAAAAATTATTTGACTGTTAGGAAGCTACACTATCCCCGGGTGACATAGTCTATACGATTTATAAAGTTAGCTAGGAAGGGGAACGGGGACGCATGGGAAAGGTGATATATGCGAAAAATGTATTCATTTGAATATGGCACTGCAACGCATGCCGGGAACCAGCTAGTATAAAATATAATGAGAAAAAAAATCGTGAAACTTAGAAGCAAGAAATGAATTCCGAACTTAAAACAACTTTTGAACAGAATGTATCTACTAACCCAATGATTTATTTTGATTCGTTGATAAACCGGTTTTATCTCAGTTAAGTGACATACCAACGACTTTTTTACAACTTACGAGTACGACCAACAACTTTTAATACCTATAGATACTTTCTTACATTTTACTTTATTAAATAATTGTTTTCATATTCATATTTCGTACCCACCTATCTACATTTCATCCTACAATAATAATTGTACAGTAATTATAAATTCAAATGTGGGTGTGCAAAGTTCCTATGAGTAAAATCTCGAGAAATTAAAGTTCTAAGAAAAAATCTGGTATGAATTTGATATTTAAGTCATTGACCGGGAAATCCGCTTAAGCCATAAAACATCATCGTTCGTTCGTCATCTAAAGTTCGTCATCTTTAATCGAGTCTGTGTCAGAAGCATGATTTTATTATTTACTTTTCTTCGAACATTGCCAAGATTTTAGTTATTACTTTTATGACATGAATTATGCTTAGATGAATTTTGACCATCCGCATCACACCGCTAATAATATTTTAAACTAGCTTGTTTCCGGCATGCGTTTCTCTCCCGCGTTCCATATATTCAATCCCAATATATTAAGTTTTCAAACAGCTCGCGTGCCACCTATTACCATTTTTTTTATTCATATTACAAATATGATTTTTGTATATTATAAGAACAATCAATCAAATTTGGTACCTATTTATGAAATCCATAGACAATTAAAAAAAAAACAGTTGCCTGCTAAATTCAATTTCATCAAACGCGCGAACTGTCAAACATGCGTAGTTAAAATAGTCGTTAGGTTTTCTAAAATTATTAAATTTTCTACGCATTATTCTTTTTTTTTCTTTCCGTAAGAACCTTCTACAAAGTATTAGAAAACCTTAAAAAAACATAAATGAAATAGGTAAAGTCGTTCCGAAGTTATGGCATGATCAAGGGAAACAGGAATTCATTTTTATATATATGTATTTTTTTAATATGAATACCGCACAAGAGTCCCAACTGCTCCCGTCTGAAGCCAGTGAGACTATGGCATCCCCAACTGGGGTATGTTGTGAGGCTGAAGGTAGTGGAGAGGGGAAGGATACAGGGAATAGGAAGGTTAGGAATCGGCTATTCAGATCTGGTCACCAAACACGGCTAATGCCATTTCAAGCAATGTTTCAATTCTCAATGGTGGTCTTACACCAGGGCGATACTTAAAGTATCTTCCACTCTGGAACGTGCCGCAAATAAACTATGTATTATTTTAAATGAAAAAATTGTGAAATAACACAAATTAATCAAATAAAATGTATTTGCCACGCCGGGATTCGATCCCGCGACCTTCGGTGTGCGAGTCAAGAGCCTTACCGCTGGACTACGCCGGTCGTTAAACCATTATGAAAATAATTTACTTGGTTTTCAAGTGATATAAGTAAAGTTAATTACAATTTTGAAGAATTTAAAACTGATTATTTTGATATAAATCACTTATATAATTAAAATTATTAACATTTTTCAAAAACAATTGATTTCTTGGTCCGAATAAAATGATATCTAACAAAAATAACAGCGAGTAAATAAGTATGTAGGTACAGAAAAAAAATCGAGTGCAGTTTACCACGGTAGAAGCGAAACTTTACCTAAACTATCTCAACCAATACTTGAAAAGTGAGGTCATAATTAATACGACCAATGCGCGCAGATCCCAACCAATAGGAGCCTTTAAAAGTGTCATCATAATCAAAGAGACAATGAGCGCAGTTGATGCGTCGCAGGTTCAGTAATTCGTCATTTCCGTTTCATCCGAAATTACAGCGGGGCTATAGAAGTTTCACTTCAAAAACTTTACGAAGAGTAGCGATTAATTAGTTATAGGTGTCATAAAAAACATTATTTATATGCAAACTTTTATGAATTAAGACAAAATATTTAAAGGGTAACAGAGATGTCTAAATAACGAAAAATAATAATCATAAATGTTTTTAAAAAAAAATAAGAAATCGCTATTTAAAAATAAACATTTTAATTAATATAATGTTTTAATTCAGTAACCATAGGTTTACTGAATTAAATTAATTTAATTAATATAATGTTTTATTTCAGTAACCATAGGTTTACTGAATTAAATTAATTTAATTAATATAATGTTTTAATTCAGTAACCATAGGTTTACTGAATTAAAACTTTATATTAATTAAAATGTTTTTCTTAAATAGCGATCTCTTATTTTTTTTAATAACATTTATAATTATTATTTTTCGTTATTTAGACATCTCTGTTACTCTTTGAATATTTTAATTATTTTAATTTTAATTAATGTTTTAATTCAGTAACCATAGGTTTCGAAACGTGTTGATAATATTGATTTAAATAAGTGGTGTGTACAAAGTGATTTATTTTAATAAAAAAAAAATCATTAATTATATTATTATTGCAGAAATAAACTTATTGGTAGGGTATTTATTTTTCTTAATGTTGGAGTTTTTATTAATTTTCGGGTGATTATTATATTATTACTGCATTTACCGGTTCAAACATGAGGTACTTATTTTTTCTGTATGTAGAAAATCAAAATATATATTTTCCCCTAGGGTACCAACTACAATAGCAGTGCAGCGAAATCATGACTACCGCTGTAAATGCACTGTAATGTGTGGGCGTAGAGCTAGGGCTTAGAAGTTTTTTAATGCATTTTGTCCATGAAAATTCGAAAGCAAAAAAGTTGATTTTGTAGAATCCTGTCAATTATTTAAAACTAGCCAACCTGGCGAAGTTCGTACCGCCTCAGAAACAATAACTGTTGTTTTAATTTATTAGCTGAATGGAATTCGGTTTTTTATTAATATAAAAATTACACATTCAAGCAAATATCGATGCGTATTTTGTTTTTGTCGATATCAGAGATGGAGTTGTTTATGGATTTATATTTATTGTGATTTTCTTACTTTTCCACTTATTTACGGGAATTGTGTTTCATTTTATTTATACAGGGGTGCAGACATACGTTCAGCGTTTGTCTCATTTTCGACTATTGACATTTAGTGTGTAAGAAAGAAAGACAGCTTTATATATTTAAGAACAAAAGCAAAACAATAAGCGCATTAACATTTGACATTTTAGAATTTTTAGAATTCACTCACTTTTCAATATTATACTTACCACAATACTGCTGCAGCTCTTTCAAAAGATGAGGATTCGTTCTTTACAAAATGTATGAGAAAAAGTATTTTCTTTTTCGTGATTTTTTCGATATTTTAATATCTATTCTGATATTCGGGGCGGAGACGAATCCAACGAATCAAAGATCATAAAAATCGGTCCAGCCGTTCTTGAGTTATAAATGGTGTAACTAACCAGACTTTTATTAAGAAGATATAATTTTCAATATTATATTTGGTTTTCAGATATTTACAAAGTACTTACCCGTCTTCTAAGGGGAAGAGTTAAAACCCATCTCATGCTTACTTAACGTTTGATCTTTGGTAGTAGTTAATAGCGGGATAAAGTAAATGGCATTTACTCAAGAATTATCAATTTTATAAATGTGAAGATTATGATTATTTGTTAAGAAATATAGCAAATTTCTACTGGTTTTGTATTTATTAAAACACTTTTCAATTTTTTTATAATTAGAAATAACAAATTCAAAATACACTATTTTCAAAATACACTATTTTTATAAAGAAGTTTTACTTCAAAAATCGAATGCAGTTCAAAAGCGGAAGAAGCGATACTTTACCAACACAATCTCAACCAATAGGATCCTTCAAAAGTGAGGTCATAATCAAAGCGGCCAATGTGCACAGTTTGATGCCTTGCAGGTGCTGTAATGCGTCATTTCCGTTTCATCCGAATTCCAAATCACAACGGGGCTAAAGAAGTTTCACATGGGCGCTTTGATTATGATGTCACTTTTAAAGGCTCATATTGGTTGAGATATGAAACGGAAATTACGCTAGGTCTGCGCTCATTAATCGCTTTGATTATGACCTCACTTTTTAAGTATTGGTTGAGATTATTTTAGTAAAGTTTCGCTTCTACCGCGTGTAAACTGCACTCGAATTTTTAATTATATGACAACAAATTACTTTGTACATATATTACTAACTAAATCAAAATTTAAATTCATTTTACCCGGACGAAGAAACCATTGGTTTGAATCATGTTGATAATTTTGATTAAGTGGTTGTATTAAAGTACCTAATTTGTTGTAAATAATTAAGCATTGTATATATGCCGCCAAAACGACAAGTTCATTATTGTTCGTGATTATAGCGTTGTTGACGTCACGCTAGTCGATGTCGGTGACAGCTATACAAACCAGCAAGGGCGTAGCTATAGCACTCAGATAGGGGTGGTTCGACTCTACAGAGAGTGGGGAGGGGGGGCAAGGGATAATCCTGGGGGGGGGGGGGGGGAGATTTAATTACAAAGTTTTTTGGGATATCTACATATCGACCTATTATTTTTTACAACATAAACGAGATGGTCGAAAATATATTGTTGTATTTTTCAGGAAAGCAATCTACGAGGACAAATTATATATTTCCTACGCAATACTGATGCCAATTAGAAGGGGGTTTGGACCCTCTACCCTCCCCCCCCCCTTCTTATATACGCCCTTACTAGCCAGTAGAAGTTTCTAGGTCAATGTGACGTTTTAACTAGTTTGGAAGGTTTAGGAATGTGCTGTTTTAGATCATTTTAAAGTTCAATAATTCTGAATGAAAATTTCAACTTTCTTTCTTATATACGCCCTTACTAGCCAGTAGCAGTTTCTAGGTCAATGTGACGTTTTAACTAGTTTGTAAGGTTAGGAATGTGCTGTTTTAGATCATTTTTAAGTTCAAAAATTCTGAATGAAAATTTAATACTTTTACGTCTTTAGTACGATGATATAAAAAATCAGGGTGTGCAATTCACATGCGTTATGAATTGAAATGAAAAATATATTAAAAGCATTATATTCACAGAAATGAAAATAATTAGAGTTTGCAATTCACACGCGGTAAAATTAAAACCTTCAGAAAACTAAAGTAGACAAGAGTTTGGAGACTGCGAAGAACTTTTTTTTTAAATGTGAGGGTTGATTTTTTCCACATTTTTGTGGTCGAATTCCAGTGCATATTTTTCTATATATTTGTTCGTCTTATTAGTATTTGTGTTTTCTATTTCGAAGTCGCTAGATGTCGCTTTCTTTTGCCAGTAATTTGAAGAATGGATATTGATTTCACAAAAATAAAAATATATATAAATTTTTTGGAATTCGTAGGATTCGATCCTTGGTCCGCTAAATGCAAAGGTTCGTCAGGCGCTTTACACTACTATGCCAAAAAAACCTTGTGCGGGACTGTGGATTTATCGTATTATATTGAAACCGAGTGCCCGTGAATTAAATAAATATTGTATTGCTATCTCATTCTCTCCCAGGCTAAATCCTATAGATGTATGCGTTTGTCTATTTTTAGTGTCGCTCGTTTCCGTTTTATCGATTTTCAAATCACAACGGTGCTAAAGAAGCTTTCACCTCAAAAATAACCTTTAATGCTTCTTACATTTTTATTTATTTTATGGTTTGTGAAAATACCCAATTTCCAGAAATAAGTAGGATTTTTAATTTAAAAAAATTTATAAGAATACATATTTGTGTATATAATATTGTTTACCTGATAAAATGGCGTCTAAGAACATAAATAATGCAACTCTTCCAGATAAATACATGCAGCCAGCCAGGGATCAATATTAGAGCAAAATCTCAGCAACAATCATCTGCTATACTTTGTTGAATATTATACATGACATGATAATGCGAGTCTGATGCAGTTGCAGCTTTCATAAAAAGTCTGATTATTTGTACCGTTGCAAGTTCCCGAATCTGATCTGATTAGTGACCTTTTTATATAGAGCCTTTGAAACGATTTGCTCCTAACTCTACTCGATGAATACCGCCTTCGGATATGAGAGATGACCACACTTCTTCGACTGTTAAATGTTTTCGTTGTTTGACCTACAAATCAAGTGTCCGGGTTCATGGGGTGAAGTTTTTCTAGGTCTTGGCGAATGATGCGTTTGCTCACCTATTGCGTGGCCAGCCAGATCGGTAGAGACGGGTTAAAGGATACCTTTTGACATCTTCAGCCGGACTCCCTCGACCCATTGCCTTGCACTGCAGAATAAGAGTGGGTTCATACTTCAAATACCCTCAACCACCCCTCAAACCTTTTCCATTCCTTTCCGGAAAAATATCCTATGCACAGCATCCCCAAAGATGACAAAGGTTCTGAAGGATGTTTTTTTCTTAGGACGTCCTTTAAAAATATATTTTTTTGTAGTGGTGAAATGGTTGAGTAATTAATATGAAAATTCTGATTTCGATTCCTGCGGAGAAGTGTTTTTTAAAATAAAATATGTTCGTTTAATCAAACATTATCATTTTTAAATACTCGTAAATCTATCGTTGTCTTGAATGAATGAACGAATGCAAATCTTGGAATGGAAATTAAACCATTTCTCGACATCCGATCGAGCTGAAACTGCAAATAGACTCATTGCCAATGACAATGCATTCTGTCATCTGTTGATGGCACTCGCGCACATACATGCGCACACAAACGCATTTCTCTGAAATTTGATGAGATGATGGCGCAACTAGGTCTTGCCGGTCATTTACCGACCGTAGCGGAAAATCGAAATTCACTTTAAATAGAACGGGGTTCATTGTTTCTATTTATAACTAACTGACCCGGCCACATGTTTCTGTGGCTAACGAAACACAACTCCACGCCATTACCCAACCTTTATAACTAACGCCATCTGTTCAATAAAATCCTCGCCGCCCGTTTACGAGCCTGCTGCCACTGCCGCTTGGACAGATAAATTATATATTTTAACCAATTTACACAAAATCTTGAAAAATCATATACCTAAGATCCTTCCTCATAAATCACTCACATATATTGGTGAAAAATTTGGGTTCTTTTATTTATAAATGATACTGTTGACATATTTCCTAACATAAACGTGCTACTGTTTGCCGATGACATGAAACTACATAAAGAGATTAAACACATTAATGATTGTATTACACTTCAACTAACTTGATATATCTTTTGAATGGTGCTCTATCAACAAACTAGCATTAAACATAAATAAATGTCAGTTCATTCATTTTTCCAAAATAAGTAATCCTATATTTTTTCGGCATTCATTAAATGGTGAAAATTTATTGTGTTGTGTTAATTATGGATTTAGGCATTATGTTCGACAATAAACTCACCTTTGTATGTCATTTTAATAATATTATCAAAAAATCCCTAAATACTCTTGGCTTTGTTTTAAGAGCTGCAAACGATTTGAATGATTTAGGCACATTTATTATGTTATATAATATCCTTGTCAGATGCCAACTTGAATATAACTCTAAGTTATGGTCTCCCTTTTTCAATATTCATTTAGACAACATTGAAAAAATACAACGGAAGTTTTTAAGGTTTATGTACTATAAATTGCATATTCCTATACTAAACATTGATTACAATGACCTCCTGGATAGAATGTCTCTATTGAAACTTTCAGGAAGAAGAATAAGCACAGATTTAATACTGTTACATAAAGTACTGCATTACAAAATTAACTGCCCTGAATTATTTCAATTTTTCAATATTCATGTTTCCAAAATATCTTGCCGACATTTATTACCCTTTTACTTCAATAACACCAGGACACTAGCTTATCAAAATTCTCCGTTTTCGAGACTTCACAGTCTCTGAAATAAATATTCTAATCTACGTTATATATATTATCTTAAAACTAATCAGTATTAGTGTTGTATATTCTATCACTTTTATTCTTCTAGACACAAATATATTTACATAATTTCTGCAATTTTTGTTTATATTGAATCTGAGACTTCTTATCATTTTTATATATTTACTTTTTATTTTAATATGTGCTTTTGTTGTTACATTGTATTACGTATTTTCTTTTCTCATTGTATTATATTTTCTTCATTGTTTGATACTCAACCTATAAACTATAATGTAAGGCCCTTCAGGGCATGTAATAAATTAATAAATACGTTAAAAAAAACACATGTAAATTCGTAGCGTAGTTTAAAAGATCTAAGCACACAGACAGCGGGAGCGACTTCATTTTATACTATGAAAATATGCATTTGACAGTTCCTTATATTGTTTTTGGTAGTCAGTGTGGTCACCCTCTCGCAGTGAGCGATGACTCTCGCCGCAGCATTCCCAACCTTGGGCTGGTCGCTGGGCAGACAGAGGTCGCCGGTTTAATTAGGAAACCGGTATAGCGGGGATCGAAACTGAAAGTGCATATCACGCGATATCGGGGGGGGGAGGGAGGAGGGCGGAGCGGCGCGAGGAGGTGCAGGACCCTCGAAACTTTGTTCTCTTGGATTCTACTGGAGATCATTTTAAAACAGAACATTGAAGAAAAATTAATTCACCTAAGCTAAACTAACCTAACCTATTATTTATTATTAGCAAAAAAAATTAGCCTGAAACACTCATCTACATTGAAAAAAAATAATTATTGCTTATAATAATTGTTACCCTTTGTGCTCATAAAAAATCTTGTCTTAAACTTAATTGTCCAGTAACTTTGTTGCCTGAAAGTATGGAGTAGTATCCGTCAAATCCGGTAGTTCTGATTTTTTGCAGACTTGTTTATGACGTTGGCCTAATGAATAATCCAAGTTTGGGACCTCGATGGCCGAACGCAACTTTGTAAAAATCGAAAAAACCGCGAATATCGTTATTTTTTCAAATTTTGGCGATTATAACCCTAAAGGACTAGTTTTTGAAAAAACTTTTTTAGAACGTTTTTAAAGTAGACTAAATTTTCTACAATATGATACTAAAATTGTCCCTGTAGACTGTAGACCCAATAGTTTCCGAGATTAAGCCTTTCAAAGTTTATCATTTTAGAGGAAGTTGCTGATAGGCTCATCATCACTACAGCTGTAACTGCTGCCTCTACCTATGATATAGTGGTAGTCGTTGGTGAGGACATTGACTTGATGATCATCCTTACTGCGATCTCAAACCAAAGTGAATTTTTTTACAATAAATGTGGAAGAGGCAAAGCATTATATGTAATGTATTCCAGCATCGCTTCTTCAAAATACTCTTTAAACCAGAACTTTTCCTATTCATCCATGTCTTTAATGGCTGTGACTCGACATCCTCCTTCTTTGGCTTAGGGAATATGCAAATGGTTGAAAAAAATCCGGACGTTGAAACTCTACACCTGACGAGATAGCAGCAGCGGGAGAGCGAGTCATAATTGCTTTATACGGTGGCAACCCCAACCCCAACACCCATAACCTTGAAGAGCCGCGGTACCAATTATTCGCCAGGGCTGCGACGAAAACCAGCTTCAATCTAGCCAGGTTGCCTCCTACACGAGACTGCTCGATTTCACTCCTTGCGGACATACCATCAGATAAATATTTGTCCTTGCATCAGTTACATATAATTCATCATTTTCTATTTTCATGTAAAATCTTCTTACAGGTACAGGCATGGTTGGGAGTCACACTGAACTCTCTCTCCTGGGGGTGGATATCCACACCACAAGGCCTCAACCCCAAAATGATGACCAGATATGCAGCCCCACAACACCTCTTGTGGGAACGCGTGCAGCTGCAGGAAGGCAGGATTAAAGTGCTCATCAGTCTGCAAGCGCTGGAGCGGGGCCTCTTGTGACAATATACCTGATGTTGCAGTAGTAGATATCCCAGAAGGTGACGCGCGACGGTCTGTCCGATTTCTAAATGGAGGATGACTTGTGGGAAGACGCCGACGATTCATCACCATCCCCTGATGGGGATATGCCATCCCAATACGTCGATCCAGATACGGACGAACCTCAACCAGGACCTTCCAAGAGGGCTAAATTGTTTTTTTTTTTTTTTGAATATAACTCAATTTGCTAACAAATAAACTTATTAACTTTTGTTGTACTTATCTTTTGTACTTCATTATTCGTAGCTTAGCTTAAACATCATCGTTCACACTTCTCATTTCCTTTTTTTTAACATCCCATTATAAAAGTACATGGCTTCGGTAGTAAAATCAGGGTCAAAATTCATTCAGAACGACAGAAATACAAAAAATTGCAAAGTTTGAAAAAAATGATAAACTTTGAAAGACTTAATCTCGGAAACTATTGGGTCTACAGAGGCAATTCTAGTATCATATTGTTGCAAATTTAGTCTACTTTACAAACGCCTGTAAAAAAGTTTTTTCAAAAACTAGTTCTTTAGGGTTATAATCGCCAAAATTTGAAAAAAAAGGATTTTAGACTAAGTTGCGTTCGGCGCTCGAGGTCACAATCTTGGATTATTCATTAGGCCAACATCATAAACAAGTCTGCAGATGTATAAAGTTACTGGACTATGAGTTTACTAACTAAAATATAATAATTAACCTAACCTAACCTAGACTAGTCTAATCTGGAATTAACTAACCTATAATTTTATCATTTTTTATTTAGTCACGGTTTAACCCATAGGTTCTGAACGTGGGCGTTAACGCCCCCTTGTAGACGTTTGAGAATTTCAAGGGGGCAGTAGAAGACCCAGAGAAAATCAGGGGGCGTTGGCACAGGGAGCGTTGAGATGGGCGTTGAGGGCGTGGGCAGGTAAAAAAATATGGCCCAAATATAACAAAAAACGCTAATCATATACCAATAATGCAAAGTAAACCTTATTATTTTAGTTAATTTTTGTTATTGTATGTATTATTGTAGTTCGGAAAGTGAATGAAAATGGAACAGAAAGATTCCATTACATTCAGATCTACATAAAATTGGATGACAAGAAAATGTTTATTTTTTATTATATAATATCATCTTACGTGTATTATTATTACCAGCAGACCCGGCCACACGTTGCTGTGGCTAACCAAACACAACGCCATTACCCAACCTTTATAAAATCCATACCACCCGCTTGCCAGCTGCCCGCTGCCCGCTGCCTAAATTGAATATTTGAATTTCTCGGCTTTTCTCTACTATAATATCCATGTATTATACATACATACCTTCCTCTTGAATGACCATATCTATTGGAGAAAACCACATGAAAATCCGTTTCATAGTTTAAAAGATCTAAGCGTACATACATTTTGAGCGACTTCATTTTATACTATGTAAAGATGATTAAGAATTGACACTCTATCATGAATACAAAAAAGAAGGAGGTAGCAACCCGGTATAAAAGAATTGCTTTGTTAACCTGCTAAACAAAAAGGTATAACAAATCATTTTTAATCGAATTATTGATCCCCCCCCCCATAAGTAATAAAAAATTAGGGCCTCTAGAAAAAATCTTAAAGGGGGCGGTGGGCGAAATAAAGTTGAGAACCTATGGTTTAACCTAATCTAAACTTGAATAATCCAACCAAAACTAAACTAACCTAACTTAAACAAACCAAACCTAACCTTTAATCTGTTCATATTCTGTTTTATTGCTGTTTTACCTAAACTAACATAACCTATACTAATAAATAATTAAAATACTTCGACTATTTGTATAGATGGGCTTTTAAATTATATTATGATACAGAGACAAAAAGAGTTTTTAATGTTTAGATAAGAAAAAAATTAGATAAAAAACTTAATACGTATTACTTAGTACATAATACATTAATTAATTAATTGGTTATGAATTACAGGTATTCCAAAACGAGGTAATCAAAAAACATTTTCACTACAGACCCAGAACATTCACAATTCACAATCATTCATGTCTCCTTACAGGTAAAATAAATATTAAACTCGTTTAAACAAACACAGAATTCATTAAAACGTCTAAAGTACACAAATACGATAACATACATTTAACATCCACACTAACTATAGTAAGCAATAGGCCACTTGCATGGATTTCATAACGACTTGGAAAAAATCATGTGGATAGATTTTTTTACTAAGATTACGAAAATGTTAGTTAAATTTTTTAGAAATGTATAATTTTTTAATTTTTAATAAATACATCCATTATTTGAGCTCGTGACATCACTACATGAAAATGTCCACTCTCCGATTATGTTCCCTTACTTTTGTAAAATTCCAAAAAGATTAATTTTTTTTTTATATGGCAACCCTTTGATTTCCGGCGAACTTTTGAATTAGCGTTTAACATTCACTAGATTTATTGTTTGTTCTATTCGACCTTATCCTTTGGTTTGATTTTTCGATAAAGATGGCGGTGTTTTTACAGATGTTACGAAAAGAACCCCGTACAATTTATTACTATTCGTGTGGAAAACGTTATTTTTATAAAAGATTTTCGGCTATGTAATTATCATTTTTTCGCACCCATAAAATTATGTCCCGTCTTTCCGGTTTATAAAAATTGTCTGATTTTTCGGATTGAAATTTTCAAAAAATCGCCACGGTTTCAAAAACACGATAAAAAAAACACAGAATGTCTTACAATATTTGCCTAAACCGGTATTTTTATTTAAAAATGTGATTTAAGTGGCCTATTCGGAATAACTTGGAAGTTTTTTAGACTATGTTTGAATGTGGATGATGAATGAGGAGATAGCCAAGTAAGGTATAGTTTCGTGGCTTACATTTTCTTCATACCTTAACGTCAATAACATAAATTCTCTATAAAACTGATCAACGTTTCTAATTACGGGAATGATCGTGTTGAACATGCTTCTGCTAATTGAATGTCCATCAACCAATGACCAAACATTATACATCCTTTGCTGCGAGTAAATCCTCCATCGAAAATTCTCGGCTTATGTTTTCGGGATAATTTTAAAGCATATTCACGTGTATAGATAGATACAGGTGTCAGAAGGAAAGGTATAAGGCCACTGCTAGTATACATGTTATAAAAAAGACGTTGGCGACCAAAATGATATAAAAAACCACGAAAGCGCCAAAATGTTCTAAAAAAAGGGGATGAACTGGGTCATCATGTAATGTTTCTTAGAGAGAGCATGAGACAGTGAGATAATTAGGTACAGTGATCTTTTTATTCTCAGATGGTGGACCTTAGGCAGGCGGCTGTGTGTAATACTTTGAATGAGTAGGAGGTTATTCAAATAAAATGCTTAAGTGCTTAGAACACAGTTAAATGAATTTATTGAAATTAAAGTTAATACAAATAAAAGCTATCAGAGCTAAACTAAATACTGGGCATATTATGGAGCGTTAGTATGAGCTGATGCGTGGGTGATGCCATAGGCGAATAAGGCTGCTGCCTTCGGAGATATGCGGTCTGCTCCCTCCACGGCGGGCTTGAGCAAGTCAGGTCCCCAGCCTTGCGGTTTCCAGCGACGTCACGTCCCAGGCCGGTTGCCAGCCAGCCGACTACGATGATGACGGCCAAGGTCATCTCTGCAAGCACCTCCGGCTCCAGGTGTAGTCGAAAGGTCTTAAGATGGCTTCGTAACTCCTGATGCTGGATTTTGTTACCTCCACAAATAAGCTTCTCCCCTGGTACTCCGCTTCTGTCCCATGATCTTGATGAGTTTGCTGATAGTCTTGATTAAGTGATGCCGCTGATGGGCGCGGATTTACTGATCTTGATGATGTACAAATATGGCGAACTATGAATGTTTGATGCGTCGACCCGCCACAGGGATAGTGGCCGAGGTCACCCGTGGCTGGTCAAAGAATGGCAAACTTCAGGCCCATCCTCCTTAGTGAACTCAGTTCTAAGTATCACCAATTGAGCACAGATGAATATACATAGCAATGTTGCCAATATAACAATTATTGAATGTTTATTATCTTCATACCTAAAGGTACCCATTCACAGAGATAAATTATAAGTTACATTATTTTTTATGTAACATACACCCATTTCAATTCGGGAAGCGGGTGTGGGAACCCTTTATTGAATAACCGACAGACACCTCTGTAATAGGTCACACATTTGGTGACAAACCACGGGTACCCAGGTTCATGGGGTGAAGTTTGTCTAGGTCAAGGCGGCGGATGCGTTTGCCGACTTATTGCGTGGCAGGCCGGATGGGGAGAGAATAGTTGAGGGTGTCCCTTTAACCTCTCAAGCCGGACTATCGACCTTTCGCCGTACAATGGGTGGTATGGATTCACACGTCCGTCACTCCTGGACACACTGAGCATCAATTTCTTACCCAGCCCTTAGTCCACCAACCCAAATAAAGCAGCGTGCAGTTCACACACGGTAGAATTGAAACCTTCAGTTACACTAAAGTAGACAAGACAGGCTACGAAACACCGCACAATGACGAAACCGATTTTACAATCTCGTTCTCTCGCAGGCTACATTCTATAGAATTATGCGTTTTTTCTCTTTTTAGTGTCTCTTTTTCGTTTCATCGAGTTTCAAATCACAACGGTGCTAAAGAAGTTTTCACTTCAAAATTGTGTGCAGTTCACACGCGGTAGAAGTAAAACCTTCAGAAAATTAATGTTGACAAGAGTGGGCAGACTGACACAAAAAAGAGACCGATAGGCTACGACGCACCGCACAAAGAGGAGACCGATTATTCTATCTCATTCTCTCGCAGGATAAATCCAATAGATGTATGTATTTGTCGAGTTTCAAAGCACAACGGTACAAAAGAAGTTTTCAATTAAAATTCTCAAGTAAATTTTCTCATATTATGTACTCATTCACGTCTCACGTCGTAGATCTCAGTGAATGCCCAAAACAATTAATTATCTTTAAAATATGATCTTGCTGATGGTAGGTAATATATTGGAATTCAATTAAAGACCTTGAGCAAGTGCATCATTTGAATAACCTTTCGATATAAACATCTGCAGAACATGATCAAAGTTTTTATTCACTTATCGATTGATGAACTCGAGTGCTGCAAAAACAATCTGACGCCTTGTTACTGACGTTGACGTTAAATGCCATTGGCCGAAGTCTGCGTTCACGAGGGCAAGACCCAGGGGCATCTTGGAAAAAGGGTCAAGAGTAACATCGATCATTTTTGGTTACTAAGGCAGGAAAGAGCCCCTTTTGCAACTTGCTAGGCCACGAGTAGCTGGGCTACAATTGAGTGGTTCAATTGATTGACCAATGAAGTAGTTTATGGCAGTTGATGCAATGAATGTCCACACTTTTTTCCCATTAGTCAAATTGCAACCCCATAACAGTTTCAGTTTCAGTGCCGGCAACCGAGGCGTTTATTTTATTTTCATCTATATGTATCAACATAGTTTTCTTCTACCCACCTCACTACATAGACAAAGTCTGTTCCGAGGCGGGTAAATAACAATTGTTATTTAGTGAAAAAGATATGTTTCAAAGTAGACATGGGTATAAGAAGATAAAAAATATTATAAAAAGACGAAATAAAAGAATAAAAAATATATATAGATACAAAAACATATGCATATATATACTAGAGATACCAAAATATTCGGCTACTATTCGGTAATCGGCCTTTTCGGCCACTTTTTTTACTATTCGGTATTCGGCCGAATACTGCGAACCATTCGGCCGAATACCAAATAATGAAAAAAAAATACATATAAATTTAATATTTAACTTTTGAATGTAGCTATAACTTTGTGGTAATCCATTATAGATAAATTAAACAATTTTTTACTTTGTTTGAACCACTTGTATATTTGCCCTAGTATATGTTTGCCCTGAGGAAGGAACGGTCGTTCCGAAACCGGTCGGCTTCAAACAAATATACAAGTGGTTCAAACAAAGTAAAAAATTTGTTCAATTTAATATTTAATATTTATTGTCGTCACTACAAATTTCATAATATTCCCAAATAGGTGATTTTTTATTAAATGGTGCCATTTTGTAAAGCTTTTCGCCAAAAACAGACGTGATACACACTATAAGTAACACAATTTGATGTAACAATCAACAAATAATGCGCGTTGTGACACTACCTACTCGCAAATGAAACAAATACGTAGTTACCACACGCACTTCAATGATGCCGGTCGGAACCTATCACCCGCGAAATGTACTAAGTGTCGCCGAATATTCGGTTGCCGAATATTCGATATTCGGCAGAGAACTGAGCCGAATATTACCTATCTGTGAACATTAATAATTGGTCTGTTTTTTTGCCATCCTCTTATGTATATTTTATTACTATGACTGTTTATGTTCCTTAAATAAATAAATAAATAAATATTCGGTATTTGGTATTCGGCAAAATCACTATTCGTGGCATCTCTAGCATATACACACAAAACATAATGTTGATATATTAAATCTTTACCTTTAAATTTAGTTATTTGATATATTTCCATGAAAAGATTGCATTTGTAATTTAAAATTCACATGGAAATAATAGGTACATGATAATTAATTAATAAGAAAGTATAAATAGAGTGGAAACATGATAATTAATACTGTAAACAAGCAGTAGTACCCTGCGTATTTTGATATTATATAATTTCGTGGGGAAATTATGTAAAACGTGTCTATAATATGTACTCGTGTTAGTTGTTTAGTTAGGATATTTCTAATATCTGTTCTTTCCTTTTCAGTCAACCATATTAAAAATCTTTTGAACAGCCAGCTCGACTTATTTGGGGTAACCTAAGTTTTTGCTTGTATTAGGAAGATGTTGAAAATGTGTGAAGTTTTCTAATTTTCAATAACACTTAATTTTCAATAACCTTCTAACGCTTTCTATTTTTCAATACTACAAAGACAAAAAATCACCTATCAGTGTTAATATACCTACATAACGTAAAATAAAAAATGATAACCCTATAATTGATCCCCCGACATTGGACCCTCGGTATTATAATTGCTATACATTTTTTTGTTGCATTATTTACCAAATTTAGTGCGTATTTGTAAAACAGACCATTACAAAATTTTACAGGAGGAAAAAAAATTCGATGAAACATTATGATAGATGTTTAAGATAAAGCTATTTCCGTAAAGGTGAAGGTCTCATTAGTTTAAATAATTCTTAGTTAAGTGATTACCTATCATTTTTTATAATTTATTTTTAAATTTAAAGTGGAGATTAAACAAAAACTAAATGGTTTATTGGACAAATGAGAACTGAGGCGACACAATGTTAAACCTAAAAAACCTACATCAAGGTACCTTTAACATTAAGTTGGTTTGGATATCAAGCGATTTTATTTACGGTGTCGATTTTTGAAGTGAAACAATGTTAATAAAAGACAAACTCATACATCTAAAGGATTTAACCTGCGAGAGAATGAGATGTAATAAAACCTTACCGCAGTAGCCCCTTTGATTATGAGCACACTTTTCAAGGTTCCTATTGGTTTAGATTGTGTTGTTGAAGGTTTCACTTTTACCGCAATAAATATCAATAAAACTGCAATAAATTTGTTTGTACTTAAACGCTGGTATTCACAATATATAGACAAGTTGTTTTTTTCCTTGATACATTTCTGTCTACCCCTGCGGAGAAACGGTGGGGATTTAATTGTCTCAACACATATAATATACGCTAGTGACACAGGCATATAAATAAACTTTTTACAGATAAATAAAATTTTAAAAACTGTCGATTTGTAAGGAGGTATATATACAGAACATTTTAAAAATATATTACAAATACCATTGAAAAATGTACCTGAATCCATTGAATTCATTATATATGTTACAGTTAAAACCCATTCTTTATACATGATAAATATGTTACAGCCTATTAAAAAAAATCAGAGTGTGCAATTCCTACGCGGTAGAAGTGAAATCTTTAGAAATCAAGACAAGAGTGGGGAGGCTACGTAGCACTTTTTTTATCAATGTGATGATTTTATCCATATTTTTATCCTCGAATTCTAGTGCAACTTTTCCTATACATTTGGTCATCTTATTAATATTTGTGTTTTCTTCTTCAGAATCTTTAGACGTCGCTTTATTTTGTGTTTTCTTTTGCCGGTTCATTTTGGAGTGGTTTGAAGATTGGATATTGATTTCACAAAATTGAAAATATACATCAGTTTTTAAACACTGAAAAAACAAAATTTATCCCATCCTCTATCAATAAATTCAAATTAGAAACAGATTTAAACATCATAAAAGCCAAAGAAAATGTAACAAAACTAACTGCAATCAAGATTGTGCTATACCAAGTCCAACTCCCAAAATCAAATATGTTGGTGTACAAATAGATTAACATTTTAAATGGAAAATACATATTTCTCAACTCGTCAAAAGGATTAGGAAATGTATTTATATATTTATTAGATTTAGAAATATTCTTAGCTTAGAAAACCTAAAAAGAGTGTACTATCCAATTGTTCAATCTATATTACGATATGGTATTATTGGCTGGGGAGGAACATATGATAATATTTTAAAACCACTCAAAATAGTTCAAGGGTTGATAATTAAGGTAATCTTGAAAAAACTGTCTAAATTTTCTACTGAAATTCTTTTTTCAATATTCAATGTATCTACAATAGACAAAATGTACAAAAAAATATTCAATACTTCAAATTTACAAAGATATACAGGTATACTCGTAACTTACAATTCATTACAACAGCAAGATACCAGAAAACTATTAAAATCCCAAAATTTAATACTAAGCACGTCCAAAATTCCTATCTTTATAGGCATAGTCTATTATAACAACCTCCCATTAAAATTAAAATCTATCAAAAATATGCAAGAATTTAAGCCCAAATGAAAAAAATTACCTTAAACTGCTATAAGAGTCCCAAAATTGTTTGCTTTTTATATTTTGAAATCGGCTATTATTTAAATCGTCCATTTCTTCATTCTCTATCATTTCTTAGTTTCTATATCTTTAAGTCTACTATTGTATAAATCTTCCGTTTTTTCTTATATATATCCCATACTTACTAATTACAATAGTTTTTGTTACTAACTTACATGATTCCAAATATTATAATCAATAATTATCAGCCTGAAACACTCATCTACATTGAAAAAATCTTCCTTCTACATGGAAGATTTTTTCAATGTAGATGAGTGTTTCAGGCTGATAATTATTGATTATAATATTTGTTATCTACCCTTTGTGCTATGCATAAAAATCTTGTTTAAACGTTAGTTTATCAATTAAAAATAATAATTACATGATTCATTAATTTATAATCATTTTTTTTATTTATATTATGATTGTTTAAATTTATCATGATTATTATTTTTAAATTTATACATAATTTTCTAACCTTACTTATGATTTACAATAGCCGTTATTACTAACTTACACGATCTTTTAATTTACTAATTGAGCTAGAATTCCCTTACCAAACACAAGAGCATTGTCTCTTTATGGTGAAGAAAGGCAATTTTTCTTTTTTTGTTGTTGTTAAAAACTTATGTAACCGATGTCATTTTATACGTATTTTAAATCATTATTGCCAAAATATGTAAATATATTTTTATTTTTTATTTTTTAGGATTTGATTCTTGGTCCGCTAAATGTCGGGCCGCTGAGGTTCGTCAGGCGCTTTATAGCACTACACCAAAGGAGCCTTGCGTGGGACAGTGGATTTATCGTATTATATTGGAACCGAATACTTGTTAATTTAATAAATATTTTATTGCTTACATTCTACCGCAGGCTAAATTCTGTTGTCTCTTTTAGTGTCGCTCGTTTCCGTCTCATCGATTGTCAAATAACAATGATCCTAAAGAAGTTTTCGCTTTAAAAAATGTTGTAAGTTTATTGAGGCCAATGCAATCAAAAGAGGTGAAAAAGATGAAATTGTGTTTGAGAAAATCAGAGAATTCATAATGTTCACGAAAACGAGATAAAACTTGTCTGCGTTGATGTTAACGCCTGTAAATCTTCAACACTGTAATTTACATGCGTATTTTTTGTTTTTCTGAGCGTTTTAAAAAAGGACTTCGATCACTCTCGCGGCGTCAAAGACGCGACCCATCAGCCGACCAATAACCAATCAGGAATTTATTGACGCGGAATGCGACGATTGCTGCGCGTCATCGTCGCGTACCTACCAACCCCTTCGCTAAATAATAATCAGTGGCTAATGAAGCCACGGTATTAATAGGATCATTTCGGAGATATAACTGGTTTTACATTTTTGCATCCAAAAGTGAATAAATTTGTATGGCAACAACTTTTCAACGCGTATTTATACAAGTATTATTTTAATATCCAATATTAAAAAAAATAGTGTTGAAGTCCTTCAAAGGTTCGATTGTCAAAAATATCCTATTATGCATTCCTTTTTCTTCTAATTTACAAATGAAAATATTTACGTTACATTAATTCGATATTAATTTTAAAATGTTTTGAAATATTTAATACCTGATTATTTAAATATTTATGGATAAATTAACATTTTAATATAGATTGACAGGTACGAATGCTTTCAGGCGGTCAAAACAAAATCTAACCAATTAACTATTTTAATCACAATATCTGCAGCAGCCATTCCCCCAACAGTACACAAATTTTTGGAAGATAATTTTTTTCAAGAACTTTTATTTTATTTTTTTAAGTGATACTTTTTAGCACCGTTTTAAAATTTTAAATTTTTAATTCGGATGTAATGGAAGAGCATCACAAAAATTTATTATTTGACTGGTCCTCGATTCTAATATAATGCGGTAAATTCACTGCTCCACGCGAGCCTCCGATCGCGTAGTGGCGTAAAGCGCGTGACAAATCTCAGCGGCCAGAGACATCCAGCAAACGGAGGTTCGAATCCTACGAAATCCAAAAAAAAAACAAAATTTTTGTAAAATCAATATTTAATCTTCAAACCACTTAAATAAACAGATATAAGAAAAGAAAGCGTCATCCACCGACTTTCTAGTTTTTTTTTTCACATTTTGATTTTTTTTTATAATAGCGAATAATTATGATATAAACATAAGACCAGCAGTTTATAAATTTCGTTCATAATAAAATATTTATTTTTATTTTATCTTGAATAAAACTTAAATTTTTAATGTTCAATTAATGAAGGCAATATTAGTGATTCTCAATTGAGAATTTGAAATAAAAAAGCAGAAAAAAAAATACGGTCATATCTAGGAATCCAACCCAGGACCTTAGCCTTAACCTAAATGGTAGCAAAGTATGGTAAAATTAAATATGACTGAAGGGAGTATGGTTCCATTAGCTCGGTGGTAGAGCATCGCCCGAATAGGTTAAGGTTCTGGGTTTAATTCCTATTTATAACCTATCTTTTTCTGATTTTACTGTATCAAATTTTTGGTTGAGAGTCGCTAATATTGTATTCATTAATTTAATTAAGTAACAAAATAAAAAAAGAGGTAATTTTACTTGTTATATAGAACTTAATAGCTGTGCTGAGGTCTACGTATTACAATAATTATTGTTTTATTATGATTCTATTGTCTAAATAGAAATTTTAACCATATTTAATTCATTCCTTAGAATTAGACAATTACAAAATAACAATAAAAATAAGTATCACCTTCTAATAAATGTAATATCAACAGTATAGGTATAGAAGAATAAAGTATTTAGCGAAAAATTCAACAATAAATGCGTTCAAAATAGAACCTTCAACAAGCTGAAATAAACTTTCCAATAAACCTTATTTCAACTGAAGCAACCTGCCAGGTACTATTTGCCATATCTTTTTTAGGTAAATAGCTAAATAAAGTCTAGAAAGTTGCACACATTTGTGCAGCGCAATTGATGTAATTATCAAAAAACGGGGCTCTGCTAATTAATCATTCAATTATTGTTATGAATTATTATAAATAATATAAAATTCCACTCAAAATGCTACAGACCGCAAGCACGGAAATGCTTCATACAGCTCTAAAAGCCTTCACCATCCTAACGCCTAGGGCCAAGGAGAAGAAATGGAGAGAAACTAGGAACAGTCAACAGAAAGATTTTTTATTTGGTTTTAAGGCAGTTGGTTGGTTGTGGTTCCTCATCCCGCCGGCAGAGCCTTCTCTATAATATCCTAACGCGGAGTTGCCAGCTCCTCGTCTAGGCCAGTGTGCCAGCCAGGGCATATTATTATTATTATGTTGATAGTATCTCCTACACACGTTCAAAATCGAGAGTATGAAAAAGGAGCCGGGACGAAAAAACGACGAGTTTTTGTAGAATGATTGCAGTGCAGTGTTAGATCCAGCCTCCAGAGTTTAGCGGAGGGTTTGAAATCCTTTAAAATGATTTAAAAATATGTATAAACATAATATAGCAGAAGTGTTGGTTCTACCAATCCACGAAAGTTGTAACTGACTGTGTTTTTTTTTATATCGATAACGGAAATTTTAAATGCTTTTTGACGTTTGTCTCTTAGGACAAAATGTTAGGGTCTATAGGATATCGATTTTTTTCTAATAATCGTGTAGACTTGTAATTATGAATTTTTATTAGAAAAATTAAAAATATTCAGTCTGCGATAGAATGAGATAGAAATAAAATATTTATTTTATTCACGGGTACTCCTCCTTTAGGTTAACTCAGCGGCCAGACACGCAGGGAACCAAGGATCGTCCCCTAAATCGTCATAATTATTTTTTTTTTGTAAAATCAATATATAATCTTCAAACCACTCGCATTAAGTCGGCCCATGTCAATGGTCAGAAGAATAGAAGAGCGTGTATGAGACGATGTATGAATGTGAATGAGGCAAAAGGTGTGTGCCAAGACCGAGTTGTTGGCGGTCCGTCCTTTCTGCCTACCCCTGCAGTAAAACGGCGTGATGGTTAATTAGTTATATTTTAATGCAGAATCGTGATAAATATTATAAGCATTATTTTGTACATTATAGCTTTGTATTATTCTAATCTATTAGGACTTTATCTATTTTAACAATTTATTATAAGTTGTTATTATAATAAATTGTTAAAAGTAAGTAGTAGGATAAAGCTTATAAGATCAACTCATAAAAATTCTCCAGTCTTTCAAAATAAATATCAACCGTACTTTTGCCATAAATTTTCTCATAAATGTAATATCAACAGTAATGGAGGTTAGCAAATGTAAAACCACGAAATTTTATTTTATTTTTTATGAATAAATTCTTTATTTATTTATTTGCAATTTTTTCTACTGCGTTTTCTGCGTCTGTTTGTAAATAATATAATTAGATAGAGCCTAAGAAATCATAAAAAAATTACAGGGCCCTTAGGTGATTTTTCGAAAGAAAGGCGCTCTACAAATTAAACTATTATTATTATTATCGTAGAAAGCAATCACTTTGTGGTTTGACATTTTTAGTAAAAGTAAATATATATTTAGTAATATACATATATTTAATAACCCATTTTGTCTAAAATCATGAGTTTTGATTAATTTACTTATCAGCCTGAAACACTCATCTACATTGAAAAAATCTTCCGAGAAAAGTTACTGGCCGCCAACGGGAATTGAACCCGTGTCCCTCTGATTGCCGGTCAGGAGCTCTGACCACTGAGCTATGGCGGCTTATCTAATACCCGCCAAATAATTCAGTATATACTAGTGTTTCATCTGACAATTACTTAATCAGAGGGGCACGGGTTCAATTCCCGTTGGCGGCCAGTATCTTTTCTTGGAAGATTTTTTCAATGTAGATGAGTGTATCAGGCTGAAATTATTGATTATAATATTTGGTATCAACCTTTTGCGCTATGTATAAAAATCTTGTTTAAACGTTATATAATAATTTACTTATCGACTGGTTTCGCTCTGTTCAAGTAACATAAGGGCATAAATTAATACAAGAAATATAACATAAGTGTGTGCTTACAATAAATACAGAGGGAGACAACAAGATAAAAAATTAACAAATATGAAGGATACATTTACATCAGTACAAAAGAAATGGGAAAAACTATTAAGGAAGACAATTATGCAGACTGATGGGTTATAATAATATATCGACAGGGACGAAGCATTGACTGGGAAATTATTAATGGTTCATTGGAAACAGGCCAAGTATTGGGTACTAGATATATCTAATTGATTGTTGAGTATATGACTATTGGTTTAGTGCTTTTCGAAGTGAACCTTCTTTAGCGCCGTTAGTGACTTGAAATTCGGATGAAACGGAAATACGTCACAACTCAGTTCCACGCAAATACTTGGTTCTAATATAATGCGGTAAATTCTCACCTTAAGGCGTGCTTTCCATAGCGTAGTTAGAAAGGTGTCTGACAAGTCTCAGCGGCCAGAGAGACAGACAACAAGCGTATTTTGTGAAATCAATATCCAATCTTCAAAACGCTTAAAAAAACAAGCGAAGAAAAGAAAGTGACATCTAGCGACTTTCTAATTTCACTTTACCGCGTATGAAATACACACTCTGATTTTGGGCGTTGCCGTGGCTTATGAAAGGCAACGCCATTTGCTGGTTGGTTACCCAACCTTTATAACCGACGCCATCTGTTAATTTGCATACACACCAAATCCACACCGCCCGCTTGCCAGCCCGCTCCCTTTATATATGATATATTTCAATCAATTCACACAAAACCTTGACAAATTATATACCTAAACCTTACTCATGAATCACTCCATCTATTGGTGAAAACCGCATGAAAAACCTTTCATTATTAGTTTTTTATTTTATCGCGAACAAACAGACAGAGAGACGCGTCGGAGGATTTTAATTTATAATATGTAGATATTATAGAGCATTGAAAGAAAATCTTTCAGCAGCCTTGGATTGAAAAACAAAGTTAAACAAATTATCAAATATTATAAATAAAATACTTTTATTATTTTGGTCCCGATGTTCCAGATTCTGGAAAGCTGCCAGGATGCGCGTGATTCCAGGACACCAGGCGGGGGGGGATGCGAGAGGGAGAGGTGCTGTCTCTGCGGCTAGGGCAAGCGGGGAAACAGGGGATAGCGGGGAAAGTGAAGAGGGGTTAGCGGGGCGGGGAGGTCCAGTGGACCACGAGCAACAAGTAGAGAAGCCGAACGGGCCCGAACTTTTGGATTCCACACTTGGAAATATTTTTATCACCGAGCTAATGACGTATTCGTCCTCAGACGAGATACCTATGCACGTTATTGGATGCATTTGATTTTTTCTTATTTTTTAAAACGTGATAAACAGGTATTTTCAGTTTTCACGTTCACAAAATTGTTACAATCTACTTTTTAGTTAGAATTTGTTGTTTTACTTGAAGCTGTATAAGCCCAAAATATAAAATATAGGTTTATATTAATTTGAATTATAATAACTATTTACTTGAATAATCTTCTTTCTTAATATTATTTACTTTATTTTTTTATTTTTATAACATGTTACATATTTTGACATTTCTATAGATAAGATTTATTAAATCACCATACTAGGCGAATGCCTGTTTCATGGTGATTAATTAACGATAGTAACTTTGATTGTAGTCTAGTGTAAACAAATGGTTAAATTGGTAAAGTTATAATAAAAATAGAAAAGAGAAAAAGAAGTGCGCAAAACAAAAACGTAAATAAAATAAACCTGTAAACATATGGTACTAGTATGTAATGATGTTGAAAATTTATATCTTTTAATTTTTTTTATTATAAATGCCAATGTTTGTGTGCATGGATGTGACTTACTCTTTCACGCATTAAATATCGAATGCAATTTAAACATTCTTTCACTAATCGAAAGCTACATTATTCGCGAGTAACATAGGCTATATATATTGGTAAGGTCTGGCGTTATAAATAAGCTGTGGCGTTATGAAATTATTCTTTATACGTTTATTGGCAATATTAGCGTGTTGCTAAGTAAATGTTTGAGGGCTGTCATATTGTTATTTGTTTAGGTTACTATGGAGATTTCTTTGATAGCAAAAAATCAAATATGAGTATTCTAATATTAATATTTAATGTACAGATATAAAATAGGTACTAATTTACATTTTGACCTAAGCCAACAGCTATACTAATATTATGAATGCGAAACGGCGCGTATTTGATTGTTGATTGATTGGGGGAAGGGAGTGGGGTGGGGGTGGAGTGGGGGGCGGAGAGTGGTGGGGGGGGGGGGAGGCGAATATGCGAGCGAAGCCCGGGGCAAAAGCTAGTTATAAATATTATAAGAGATTTTATTTTATTTTATTTAGTGACAACTTCTTTAATTTGTAATTTGAAACTCGATGAAAAACACATACATCTGTAGGATTTAGCTTGCGAAAGAATCAGATAGTATAATCGGTCTCCTCTTTGTGCGGTGCTTCCTCTGCCTCCCCACTCTTGCCTAATTTAGTTTTCTGAAGGTTTCACTTCTATCCCGTGTGAATTGCACGCTCTGATTTTTTAAGTGAAACTTCTATAGCCTCGTTGTGATTTGATATTAGGATGAAACAGAAATGACGCATTACAGCACCTGCGAAGCATCACGATGTCACTTTTCAAGGCTCCTATTGGTTGAAATATTAAAGGGAAATGACGCTAGGTCTGCACTCATATGCCGCTTTAATTATGACCTTACTTTTTAGGGCTCCTATTAGTTGAGATTGTTTTGGTAATGTTTCACTTCTACCGCGTCTAAACTGAGATCAAAAAACCTCATCAATCACGCAGCAGGTGGTTAGACACATCGGCCTCCAAGAGCACAAACTTCACCCCAAGAGCCCGGGCACCAATGCTAAGTCACCAAACGTAGCGATCCACTGGGGGTGACCTATGGCAGAGGTTTTCGTTAGCCAATAAATGGTTCCCAGGGCTGCGGTACTCATACCCGCATCCCAAATTTATTTAATTATAGCTGGCCCGGCGAACTTAGTACCGCCTTAGAACCAATAACTGTTGTGTTAACTTATTAGCTGAATTATATTCAATTTTTTATTAAGTTAAAAATTGCAATTATTGATGTGCAACTGTCTGTGTTTTGTTTTCGTCAGTATCAGAGATGGCGTTGTGTACGGATTTAACTTACGGGAATGGCGTTTCATTTTCTTTATACGTGTGAGGGAGATTATTTATAATTATTGTATTTTTCCTTTGGAGGGGTGCAGACATTCATTGACAGTTTGTCCCATTTTCTACTGTTGACATTTAAGTGTTGTAAGAAAGAGAGGCAGCATTATATGTTTAAGAAAAAAAGCAAAACAATCAGCGCATGGACATTTGACGTTTTTGAATTTTTGGAATTCACTCACTATTCAATATTATACTTATCATAATATTCCTGCAGATCATATAGGTACAAGATACATGTAGTATAGATAATTAAAGGGTGTGCAGAAATTTGTAGGTCAGTGAGTCCAGGAGTGACGGACGTATCACTGGTCGCGAGAGTCCGGCTGGAGAAATCAAAAGGTCTCCCTCAACCAGTCTTACCAGACCGGACCGCCACGCAGTAAATGGGCAAACGCATCCATTGCCAAGACCTAGACAAACCTCACCCCATGAACCCGGGCTCCGAACCACTTGGGTGACCTATTGAAGGAGTGTTGGTTATCTAATAAACGGTTACCGGGGCGGCGGTAGCCATAACCGCCTCTTAAAGTCCTATATACTACTTACCACTATTTAATTCCTAAAAAAGTCATTATAAGCAGGGAGCATTCAAAATTAACTTGATCGGCCGGCGATTTTAATTTGCCTGAAAATTTTAGATACGTGTTTAATAGTAGTCACGAACGCACGAGAAATTTAAACATAGGTAGGTACATAATTTATATTGTCTCTATGTCTATTATTTATAATTAGTATTAAGTAAACCCTTAAGCTGTTGTTGGTTTTAATTGGTTGGCACTAATAAAGAAATTGTTTCTCCCTGCGTGTCTTTTCACCTCTCAAATATTTTATTTCAAGCTTCTATCATACTTATATATCATAAAACTTTTTTTTTTACTTCATAAGTAAAATCTCAAATTGTAATATTCAATTAAATGAAGACAATATTAGCGAAATTCAATCATAAAAACTGGAAACAGAATAATGTGGGTGGTTCTTAGTCAAAGTATGATACAGTTAAAAATGACCGAATTGGATATCGACACCTTGGCGCAGTGGTCAGACTGGTCAGCGCATTTGCCCGGAAAGCCGAATGTCCTGGGTTCGAGTCCCAGAGGTGCAAACAACTTTATCTGTTTTTTCTGTTTCCAGGTTTTCGATTGAGTTTCGCTAATATTGTCTTAATTTAATCTTAATATATGAAGCCAAGTAGGGAAATTTGGAGATCGCGCTTTCGGAGTGTCTGGACCTAAGGCTTGGAATAAACTCCCCCCGGAACATAGATGCATAACAAGCCCAACAGAATTTAGGTCCAAATAAAAAACGTACCTTTTTGGGCTCTCATATCCTTAAATAAAAATACCTATCGGAGAGTATCATAAAATTTTCTTTTATTTTCAAAATATGCTCATTACAGAACATATTTTATATTATAGTTCCCAATTATATCCTCTGCGTGCGAAGTCTTAATTTCTCTAAATAAACAATAACAGTGTTAATCTCTAGTGACCCTCCAGGTAAGTATGGTCTTGTATATATTTTCTGCCTGATCAGTGCATTTTTACAGCAGCATCGCGTTCGTTGGTCAAATCATTGCACATATAGTTTCGTATCGGTGATCGATGAACCGGTGGATGCAATTTTTATCCATAAGTTGTTGTTGTCTATAGTTGAAATAAGATTGTATAAACGTAAAATGAATTTGTACAGCGCCCTTGAGGTGATTTTTCACAAAAACGTCGTTATAAAAGTTATCCAAATATTATTATTATTATTTGTTGGTTTCACTATTTATAACTCGACAACGGCTGGGCCGATTTTGATGATCTTTGATTTGTTGGATTTGTCTCCGCCCCGGATAACATAATATCTATTAAAACATCACAAAAATTAACGAAAAAAATAGTTATTAAGAAAATTATTTTCTCCGTACATTTTGTATTTTGAAAGAGCTGCGGGAAGTACCTATAATATTGAGTAGTGAGTGAGTTCCAAAAATTCAAAAACGTCAAATGTCAATGCGTTTTGCAGTGATTGTTTTTCTTTTACTCTTTCAAACATATAATGCTGCCTCTCTTTCTAAAACACTAAATGTCAATAGTCGAAAATGAGACAAACGGTGAACGTATGTCTCCACCCATCCAAAGGAAAGATACAATAATTATAATAAAAATCCCTCACAGGTATAAATAAAATGAAAAGCAATTTATTTTATATCAGCTCACACGTGAGGCCCCGAAGAAAATTATTTTCCTCGGGACCTCTGTCATCTTAAGGGATGCTGTGTGGAGGGTATTTTTAAGGAAGGGAAGGATAGGAAGTACTGGGAAGGAAAAAGGTATGAGGGGTGGGTAGAAATCTGGGGTCAGTGTGTCCGGGAGTGACGGACGTATGAATCCATCCCTCCAACTGCGGTGCAAGGCGATGGGTCGAGATAGTCCAGCTGGAAAGGTCAAAAGACCCCTCAACACGTCAATCAACCAGTGACCAATTGGGAAAATGATTCACCGACTCCAGATATTTTCATATCAGAGAGTTCGGATCGGTAGAACTCCTAACTGGACCGATAAATCCTACTGATCCCTCAATATAAAATTTAAAAAATCTTTCGTAATCCTACATGTATTTAAAATGACTGACTTTTGCTATTATAAAAATATATTTATTGTTAAGCTATTTTTATAATTATAATTACTATTGTAAAAATAGCTTTACAATAAACAATACAACAACAAACATGTTATTACTTATTTTTATACCCACACTAATAAAACCTAAAACCGACAAATAATACAACCTAACATAAAATAAACTATGCGCCGACAGCATCTGCCTTCTCAGCATCCCACAAACAAATGCAACCTTACAAAAAGGCTCAAAGCAATTAAACTAATGACATAAAAAGGAAACTAGTATTTAGATTGAACTTTTTTCAAAGTGGATATGTTTTACCAGTATGGATGGGTGGTCTTGTGGATGGTGGGGCCGTTTTAAGACGTACTTGTGACCTTGAGCTGAAGACCCAGTATCCAGACTGATATGCGCTCTGTGTTTAGTTTTGACTGCAAAGCCGGTTTTACAAGGTATAGTATCTAATGGATGCATAAATACTGATGATGTTAGCGAGTGGGAAGAGGAGCCCGGATCAGATGGGATGGCTTTTTTAAACTGATGATGTAGATAATATGTTTTGAATCTTTTTTGGTAATTGTACATTTATCTAGACAGAATACATAATTACTTTTTGAAGTGAAACTTGTATAGCCCCGCGTGATTTGGATTTCGGATGAAACGAAAATGACAATTACTGCACCTGCGACGCATCAACTGCGCTCATTGGCAGCTTTGAATATGTCACTTTTAAAGGCTCCTATTGGTTGAGATATGAAACGGAAATTACGCTAGGTCTGCGCTCATTGGTCGCTATGATTATGACCTCACTTTTCAAGGATTTATTTCGATTGTTTTGGTAAAGCTGCGCTTCTACCGCGTGTGAACTGCACTCGATTTTTATTTATGATAGAAAGAGGCGCTTAGGTAGTTTGGGCATGTAAAGCAAATGAACGAAGAAAAATAACGAATTGTAATTCGAGAGGCGGGTGTGGGTACCGCCACCCGGGAACATTTTTTTGAATAATTAACATCTCTTCCATAAGTCACACCAAATGTTTTGCTATGTTTGGTGACTTAGCAAGGGTGCCCGGGTTCATGGGGGGTAAGGTTTGTCCAAGTCTTGGCGGCCGATGCGTCTGCCCTGTGGTAGGAAGGCGGACAGAGAGATTGGCTGAGGGAGGTCTCTTATCCTCACAGCCGGAATCTCTCAACCCATCGCCTTGCACCGCGATAGGAGGGATAGATTCATTGGTCACTCTCTGACCCCCAGATTCCTACCAACCTCTCATACCTATTTTCTTCCCAGAACTTCCTCTCCATCCTTTCCTTAAAAAAACCTCCACACAGAATCTCCTAAGATGACGCAGACAAAGTAATTATTTTCCTGAGTGCCTCCTGTGTGAAGCTAATAAGATATCGGGGAAGACATGGCACGATCAAGTGAACCAGATACTCGAGTCGGGCTAAGTCAGTAGTATGTCTGAGAAGATGTATGAAGAAGTTTATATTGTTATCCTATTACAGCCAGCGGAGAAGTTGTGCCGATTTTCGCAATTTTCAGTGATTTCTGCTGTTTTTTCGACTGATAAATAAATCGGCGATAACATCTTCCAAATTAAAACATTTGGTATGAATTTAAATTCATGCTATAATAGGCACACGTACGTGAAATGAAAGAATATTGTGAAACCTTCAGAAAACTACACTTTGAGAGAATGAGACGAATGCAGAATATCAGGAGCAGGATAATTGTAGGGCTTATTTATTATAATATTGTTACCAAGTTTAAAAATTATTTTACATTGTATTTTACGAAGCTTCTCACTTTTTGAGCATGCCACTTATAGAATAAAGAATAACACAACAAGTGCCTGGTGTGCATGTTTCGTATCAAAGTTTTTACCCAATTTGGGCTTATATTTATCTCCATACAAAACTATGTTTTCGTCATTTCAATGGGATGGAGATCTATATTTCAGGCGAGTATAAGCGAGACGGAACGCTGGTTGGTTGGGCTAAACACTTGTTTCCATTCAAATTTATTCGGAAGGCACTTTTAGTTTTATATTATTTGTTCCATGGTGGTACTACACACAACTATAAGTTTTTTTAAATCATAATTACTGAATTTTAAAACTTTCCCAAACTCCAAATTCTTACACGGTAATTGACTAAGGTATTTCATGACCAGGCGTGATGGTTTTCCGTAAGAACATTTATATAATATTTTTATAATAGTTTTGACTTAATTTTTATATTTTTATAAAATTCCATCATTTTATTTTTTAGAGACGTTTTTTTTTTCGATATTAAAAAAAGTTTATTTCTGCCGAATTGCGTCGTTCAAATTAAAGTCACAACCGGCAGCCAAATCAAACAATATGCTTTAATTCAGAGCGAAATATTTTTCCAACTTAAGTTGACTCAAAATATTTAATTTATAATATTACTGCAGCGTGTAAGACGGGCTTTAAACTCGGCACAAATCTCTGCCACAAATGCAATTGTCCACGTGCATTTGGCTAAACCCAGTCGAGATTATATTATATGCACTCTATTTTTTTTTTAAATTACGTTAATGTTTATTTTTAAATTGCAATATTTTTAGTACATACAGCCTGAAGTCTTGACATTTAAATTTTTGGTGCATCTTTAGTAAAAATGTTATTTGATATATACCTAACATATTATCTACCTGCTTAACTGACAATTCAAAATATAATCGTTTATCGTATTAACCCTAAATTATTTCTATAATAAGTTATCAACTTTATATACTTAATTAAAATTTAATAAAAAAGGTGAAGAAGTTCCGGGAAAGAAAATGGTATGAGAATGGGTAGGAATCCAGATGTTAGTATATCTTACGAAAGATGGGAAGGCTGAAAGAGATATTGAAAGAAGGGTGAATGCCGGTAACTCCATTAATGGAGGACTGAATGCCGTTAGCGGTAATAAAAAATTGTCCAAAGAAGCGAAACTAGCCGTCCATAATGGAGTGCTGGTACCTACCCTGATGTATGGCAGTGAGGCATGGAACTGGCAGAGGAAGGATGAAAGTAGACTGAATACTGTAGAAATGAGATCCCTGAGGCGAATGTGTGGCAAAACCATGTACGATCGTGAGAGAAACGTGGATATCCGCAAAGAATGCAAGGCTGATGTAAGCGTGATGTGTAAGATTAAGAAAGGGACTCTCCGATGGTTTGGGCATGTAGAGCGAATGAACGAGGAAAGGAGTGTAAGGAGAATATATGATGCAAATGTGAATGGTAGAAGAAGTCGCGGACGCCCGAGGAAGACATGGCACGACCAAGTGAATCAGATACTCGAGTCGGGCCATGTGAAGAGTCGGAATAATAGAAGAGCATGTATGAGACGATGTATGAATGTGAACGAGGCAAAGAGTGTGTGCCAAGATCGAGTTGTGTGGCGGTCCGTCCTCTCTGCCTACCCCTGCGGGGAAACGGCGTGATGGTTAGTTAGTTAGTTAGTATATCCAGGGGTTAATAATAATAATAATAATATTTGGACGATTTATATAGCGCCGTTTTTGTGAAAAATCACCTCAAGGGCGCTGTACAAACTTACCATACATGCCTAAAATCTAGAAAGACTACAAGCTAGACAAACAATTAATAACAACTTATGCCTAAAAATTGCATACACCGCTTCATTGATCACCGATACGAAAATATATGTACAATATTTTGACCAATGAACGCGATGCTGCCTAAAAATGAATTAATACAGGACCATACTTACCTGGGAGGTCGCTTGAAATTAACACTGTTTATTGTCTATTTAAAGAAATTTAGATAGAGTTCGCACGCAGAGGACATAATTGTGAACACATGTTGTTTAATCCTGAAAATATGTTAATATTAATTTGTAATATATTCTTTAATGAGTGTATTTTGGAAAGTAAAAAATATTTAATGGTGGGCGGTGCAGTAGTACAATGATTTGATCTTCCGAGAGACAGATTGATGTGTAAGGATTCGAGTAATTTTAATTCAGTATGAAAAGTGTGATTTAGACATATAATAGGCAATACAAGTATGATACTCTCAGATAGGTATATTTAAATTAAGTTAAGGGTATGAGAGCCCGAAAAGGTAGGTTTTTAGTTTGGACATAAACTCTGTTGGGCTTTTTATGCATCTTAATTCCGGAGGGAGTCTATTCCAAGCCTTAGGCCCAGATACTCCGAAAGCACGATCTCCGAACTTAGTATTTGAGTTACTTGGGTTACTGGTGAATCAATCACTGCGGTGCAAGGCGATGGGTCGAGAGTTCGGTTGGAGGAACAAAGAATCTCTTCCTCTCCCAATTCAGCCCACCACGAACTTGGCAGGCAGAAAAACATTACCCCGTGAGTTACGACATGGACGAACCGTGAACCCGGGCACCCCTGCTAAATCATCAAGGTATAAAATTGATAGTGTTAGAAATGCGATAAATAAAGTGAAGATTATTATATTAGCACCCTCGAGGTGATCAGCTAAGTATTATAAAAGAAGAAATGCTTAAATTTAAAAGTGCTTTTTATTTATTTTTTTACGTTTATAAGCAACTTTGCGTGAAGCCTTGTATAAATAGCTCTTACTACATAACGGAGCTCATTTAAATATCGATTTTTTTTTATTATGCTGTATCTAATAAACTATCTAATAAATATCAGCTATGTAACTCTTATTAGGCACTTATATTATTTTTTTACTAGCTGGTACCCGGCATGCGTTGCAATGCCAATCAAAGAAATAAATTCATTCTCCCTGTTTGTCCTTTTCCGTGCGTTCCCGTTCCCTTCCACCTTCCCCGCTTTCCCTCTCTCGTCTCTTCCCTCTACGCGAACTCCACCTTCCCCCTGCCTTTCCTCCCTGCCGCAAAAATATAATACATATATTTTCATTTATAAAAATTTCATAACGCCAGAGCTTACCATTATATACAGCCTATCTCGCTGAAAATGTAGCTTTCTATTGGTGAAAGAATTTTTCAAATCGGTTCAGGAGCCTATTAAATGCAAACAAACAAACAAACAATCCAATCTTTCCTCTTTATTATAGTATGTTAGATTACTCACAAAAAGATACACAAATTACAAATAAATTGTACACAGTAATTAATAACATAATATGTAGATAACTAAAAGTAAATTTTAACAAATCTGCTTTCAACCTTAATAAAAAAATAAAAATGAATTCTTTTATAAAACTTTAAATTGTCGATAATATTTTCCAGGATAACTTTGATTTTTTGAAGAACAAAACTTGCATTTAACATGCTCACGTAGCAAGTTAAAATGTTCCTAATGAAATATATATATATAAATTGGCATAAATTGATATGTCCACCGATAATACTATCGAATATTATAATATATTTCGTTAGAAAAGTATGCTAAATAAACCCTCAAAACTACTAACAAACAACTCGTTTTTTTCGCAACAACCACTATGCCACTAGTTTTCAGTCAGTAGTAATAAGTCTTAGTCGTAAGTCACTAGCTATGTACATAATATATAAGTCTTAAATGTAAGTACCTAGTTATAATTTTGAATCTTAGTTGTAAGTCTATCGTATTAATTTTATTTTATTGTATGCTTATATGTACAGCGCCCTTGAGGTGATTTTTCACAAAAACGGCGCTTTATAAATCAGCCAAGTATTATTATTATTATTAACCATAACTCAACTGGGTTAAAAAGGCTTTGTGCTATTCATCCCCGTAGATGCAGTTTACAGATTTGGTTGTAAACTTGGCCGAGTAGGAATAGCAGTAGTGAATTTACGCCACCGCATAAAAAACCTGACGGCCGTGCCTCTCCCACCTAACAAATCGACGAACTTTTCGACAAAATGGTACAATGCTGAAAAATATTTTGGTTTCGAGAAAAATCTAGTTTCAGGGTTGTAATCTTGAACTTAAGACCGAAGCGAGGTGTTCTTGGTGCTTTTTGGCACCTACTAAAAAGGTCAGAACACTTTTTTTCAGTATGCTAGGATTAGGGGCTACTTTTTTACTCTCGTTTCTTGGTTTATCTGTGAGTGGTTGCGTTTTTAGGTTTCATTTTATACGCATGGATTTTTTTTCAAATTAAAATGTTAAGGAATTCCTCTTCTTGGCAGAGCGTTTCGGACAAAGTTCTGAGGGATTTCATCAAAAGGACAATAGTAAAAATATGAGGAAAATTTTGCTTGGGTTTCTTGCTGATACCTTTTTAGGTAAAATTTTGAAAACACAATGCATCTTCGTTTTGAAACACCATGAAATTGCTTTTCGGCGATGCGATGTTGTCGTTTCAATATTTATTTAAACAATGTTTTTAAATTTTATTTAAAAAAAATAACTCATGATTGCAGTTAAAAAAAAGATTTATAATTTATTAGAAAATGTATATTTTGTAACTATATTTTGTACTAGCTTTTACCCGCGGCTTCGCTCGCATATTATTCTTGCTATTTTGTCTAATAGAAAATAATTTTTGTTTAATAGAATATTTCAAAATTTGAGAATGACATTTCGCAATTAAAAATTCTATTTTAGAAAATATTAAAATTATAGAAATATAAATTTATTTTAAGTACCTACTCCCTTTATTAGTATTTAATTCATATTTGAATTCAGAGTAACCTAAAAAAATAAGAAAATGACAGTCCACTTCAAACGCTATGCTTTATAGCAACGTTATGCTTTTTGTTCGGAGAATAAACATTTTTAGAGATATCTAGATAGTGAATGGTAGAAGAAGTCGGGGACGCCTGAGGAAGACATGGCACGACCAAGTGAATCAGATACTTGAGTCGGGCCATGTGAAGAGTCGGAATAATAGAAGAGCATGTATGAGACGATGTATGAATGTGAACGAGGCAAAGAGTGTGTGCCAAGATCGAGTTGTGTGGCGGTCCGTCCTCTCTGCCTACCCCTGCGGGGAAACGGCGTGATGGTTAGTTAGTTAGTTAGTTAACTACGACGCCAAAAAAGTACTCTTTTTAATCACAACAAAGCACTCTTTTTAAAGCCTAAAATAAAAAATAAAAACATTGTTTCCAAGGTAACAATTTGTTTGACATTTGCAATAACTCGATTTTGTTAGGGACAGAAAACGTATGATACACAATTTCATAACGCCACAGCTCATTCATAACGCCAGAGCTTACCAATATATAAAGCCGTTGTTACTCGCAAATAATGTAGCTTTCGATTAGTGAAAGAATTTTTAAATTCCATTCGATATTTATTGCGTGAAAGAGTAAGGACCATCCATACAAACTTTCGCATTAATAATATTAGTAAGATTTAGTGTGTTTTTGTAAATTTTTGAAGATTCATAATTCAATATGTTTTCCTGAAAAACGCACGGATTTTATTGAAACCCGAAATATCTAACATACGAACATTTTTTCATTGACATATTTTTTAATACAAAAGTTTTCTGGTTACATGTTCATTTCTGGACAGCAGTAGGATAATTATAGGGTTTATTTATTATAATATTGTTACCAAGTTTAAAAAAAAAATTATTCAACGAAACACCGCACAAAGAGGACGGTAAGTACTCGTATGAATGTGTTTGACTCTTTTTAGTGTCGCTCGTTTCCGTTTCATCGAGTTTCAAATCACTACCTTAAACAACACACATAACAGTATTTCAACAATTCATCTGTTTTAATATTCAAGTTCTTTGCAAGATCTATTCAAGTTCTGTTATCATCTAAGTACTGTGAAATAACTGACCCAAAATGAAATAATAACAAAACTCGGAAAGACCGTTCACATAACACGAATAATCACAGTTTTGAAATTTAATGAATTGTTCAAATTTGGTGAAGTTACCTATTTTTATCACTTTTAAACACTTTTATTGTTTAAAAACAATTGTTTAGTATAAGGATTCACGTTATACTAAAACTCAGTTTTAAGTAAACCCTGAGGAAGTGAATATTGCGTACGAAACATAACAGTTGTTTTTAAACAAACAAAAAAACGAGTGTGCTTTAGACTACACGACTGAAGTAAAACTTCACTAACTTATGTCGTCCATTAACAATATAACAATAACAGGAATAAAAATATCCCCATCCCCTCAACATCCCCATCAACTCAACTCAACTCAACTCAAATCGATTAGCGTTTCACTTTCATAAGCGTTCGCTTTAATTAGCGTTCGCATCGATTAGCGTTTCATATCGATTAGCGTTTCACATTGATTAGCTTTTCATATTTTTCGTAACGTTTCATATTTTTTCGTAACGTTCATATTTTTTCGTAACGTATGCGTAAAGAAATTTTACTTCAAAAAGGTTTAAACTACGTATTAATTATTTTATATTAAAATGGTGAAAAAAAAAGTTTACTGTGTTTTAAAAAGATATAAGTTTTATTTGGATTTTTTTGTCGTAGGGATAGAACACTTCTTAATCAGTCGGGTAGGTGGAATTCGATTTTCTTATAGTTGTTATGCTTAGTAGTCCATTATGTTTATTTTTTTATTATTTCATATAACATAACAATAATGAAAACAAAACAGAGATGACTGTGAAAAGAGAGCACTTACACGTATGAATAGCAATGACAAAAAAGTAATCCATAACAAATATTCTATTGGTGGACTAACTATACCACCCAAACGAACCACAACAGCACAGAATCACTATGTATGATATAAAGGAATAACATTATTTAATCAATTACCCGCCGATATGCGAACAGAAAAAAATTACGACAAATATAAAAAAAAATTAAATCATATTTTGGTAGTCCCACCATATAATTTTAACTTTTATAGATATGTTTTTGACTGTTTGTTATTCCGAAGGTTTTATGTACATCCTATATATATATATATTTTGTTTAATTACCCTTATAATCTTTAAAAAATATGTTATTAAGTCTAAATCTTTTCATAAGTTAAGTTCTTAAGTTTGTTATAAGGATTTGAAAAAAAAAAAAAAAAAGTTATTATCAAGTTGTCCTCGACTAAACACAAGCACTTGCTTTATTAGGAGAGTGTATAACATATGTAATATTAGAATGAAATAAACTTATTGTAAAAAATTTACTCAATAAAAAAAATAAAAAAATAAAAAATATATCATCACAAATATAAGATAATCAATACATATTATAAAAGAAAGTCCAAAAAACCGTGCGGCTCGTAAAAACTCAGAAACCAAGTCCCGGTACGATCAAGGGAGTTATATGGTGTGGTAGATTTCTATCCCCTCTAGGGTATAAGGGTATCCGTTTTTACCTAAAGGGCGTGCTTTTGAAGATATAAGGGTTGAAAGATTCGCCAACTAGAAATTTCTAGAACAGTCTTCCGGAAAGTTCTAAAAGGTTCCATAGAGCTCTACAAAGTTCTGGAACGAGTGGTGGAGTATGTCGTAGAATGTTCGGGAACAGAGAATCGGGAACGATATTGTGGAGCATTCCAGAACACTCTCAAATTGTCCTGAGCGAAGCCGGGTAACCCAGCTAGTGTCTAATAAAAGCCTGGACTGACGTCGATAAGGTCAAAGAATTGAGTTTTATAATCTAAAAAATACAAAATAGCCGCAATCTCAATAGGAATCTGTTCGACCAATACGTCTTGCAATGATTAATAACTTAGTTGTAAGTTAAGCTGGATGATTTGTACACAAATCTATGCCACCTATACCACCACAAATTAGCAAGGCATAAAAATCGATAATCAAATGGAGTCCATAAATGGTCAAATTGGGCAAAAAAGTGGTTTTTATTTATTTTGTGAATAATTTTATATGAAAGTATAAACGAAAATCAATAGTAACTTTCACAAATAAACTTTGTTTTTTACCTAATTTTTTTCTTTTTTTTAAAATTAAAAATATATTTTTTAGCAGTTTAATACTCTTATGCATATATTTTTTTAAATTACACTTTTATAGTAATTCCACTCAAGCGAAATTATAGGAAAAGCACCAATTTATTCAACGCATATTTTTGGTATTCACGATATAAACCAATTCGTAGTAAGGATTAATCGAAAATAATGTGGGTGATAGATTTTTTTGTTGTCGCTTTTTTTTCGTTTTTAAAAGAAAGACAAACATTTCCGGGATAAGAATAATCTGACAACATTTGAAAATCTCCTACTACCAGCGTACTAAGCGGAAAATGTAGCTTGTGTTCTGACGAAGGACTTAGCCAGCCGAGGGACCAGAACACGACGTTTGGGAGGGACGCAAACGCGATGTCAACTCAGCCACTGACCGGTCGAGTAGGATATAAGTTGGAAGATCATTCTTAAACTACAGAACACAAACTATCGTAGAAGAATGTAACACTACCAGTTTTTTGAGAAGCTGTAATTTTGTAAGAGCTGAATCAAGTAACTACGAATTCCGTCGACTGGCTGAATAACCTCAGCGTCCAATTATGACCTCCACCAAATCGCCAAAGTTATTAGAGTACATTACACTTTTATACGACCACCTGTGAGGAACTTAATAATAATATTTGGACGATTTATATAGCGCCGTTTTTGAGAAAAACTTTCAATGTATTTCTAAAATCTAGAAAAACTACAAACTAGACAACAATCAAAATACAACTTATGGCTTAAAATTGCATCCATCGGTTAATTTTTTGTATATTTTTCATATTTTTTGTATGCTTCTACTGAAGAATAAAGCTGTACTAATTAAACAATTTAGCAGTACATATTTTAACAAGGTCACTGTATAACAGGTATTTTCTGTTTGTTTCTTCTTCACTGCTTTCACTAACTTTGTACTAATATGTATTATTCTTTTGGTTTATTTACAAGTAATCTTTTGGTTTATTTATGTATTATATATGTACTATTTTTCTTTAGTTTATTTGGAAGTAATCTTAAAATTTTACATTTCTTTCTTCTTTCTATATTGAAAAAAAAACATGTACGTAAAGGACACTGTGCCGTAAATTATAAATTATTAAATATTTTTTGCCTGAGCGTCAGTAAAAAACATAAAGTTATTTGGCGATGATTTTTGATTTGTGTCCCAGTATAAATCAGTCATTTGTAAATTAAATTTACGCCTATCAAAATGTTTCTGTCAATTTGACTGTCCTAGAATGGGAGACTCCTAGTTGGACAGTCAAAGCTTCTTTATACTGATGTATTCTTTGTAACAAAAAAAATAAATAAATAAAATAAAAATAAAATAAAATTGATCACAAATAGGAAAATATATGTACAATGTCTCGACAATGCACGCGATACTGCCTAAAATTGTATACAGGATCATACTTACCTGGGAGGTCGCTTGAAATTAAAACCGTTTATTGTCTATTTAAATAAATTAAAGGACATAGTTGTAAACACATAATATTTAATCCTGAAATATATTTTAATATTAAAATATAATATATTCTTTAATGAGTGTATTTAGGAAAGCAGCATTTAATGGTGGGCAGTACAGTAGTACAAGGATTTGATCTTCCTAAGTGTGATTCGTTAAGAGACAAATTGATATGTAATTTTATTCGAGTAATTATAATTCAATATGAAAATTATTGTTGTTGACTTTTTGGGTAACTACTAATAAGGTTACTTAAAATATTATACTGCAGATTTTGCGTAATTTGATTTTTTCAACATAGTCGCGACGATCGGACTGACGGAATAAAAAGCTACTATCAAACACAACTAGCACCTTAACAGGAATCACCACCACGTAAAACAAAAATAAATTTACAGACAGACGAACTGCAAAGTGATCGAGTTGGACAGGACTTCGCTACGCTAAATCAATCAAAGAATTAGCATGGCTCTACAAATAGTCATATAATTAACGGATTGCGTTACTCAGCATGGTGAAACAATTAATTCATCCTACTAAATGAGTAGCGCTAAGTGCTAAGCGCTAAGCGCTAAGTTGTGGGAAAATATCCTTAGACACCTTAAAAAAATGACATTTAAAATTAGGTTTAACCACAGTTTGAAAATGGCCTTGTAAGCCGGAACAGCTTTAACAAAATTAAAAACTACAATACTTGTAAAAATTGATAGTAGCGTTGTTAAGTTTAAATTAAATAATTTTTTTTAAAAAAACCCTCAACGTTGCCATAATATACGACACATTTTGAGCTGAGAATATTCATAAATGCATTTTTATTAGGCAGGGTTCATCTAGTTGAGGTAAAATCTATGCCGTATAAAAGGACGATTGATCTCGTCAGGGATGAATGTGATTTCTCGTTGTTTACCCCGTGGCCAAATGGTGCAGGCGGAAGTGCGTAGCAAAAAACCTTCTCCACAACCCCCTACGTCATATCCTGTACAGCGCTGATTGTGAACGTTCTCAGGGTTGGTGATTAAAGTGTCTAGTAGACTTCTGTAACATTTTAAGATCAAAGCTACATTGATTTATATGATGTATTAAAATAATTAACACAAAGAAGAAACTCTTAAAATTCTGCTTGTAATGCGTCGAAAATGGAAAATTGTGCAATGTTAATTGAAATACTAATAACTTTTGGTAGTTTCGTCACTTTTGACATAGCCCATTTATTTACTGCCAGATTTATCAATGTAGAAAAATCTAAAAATAAACATAGCGAGGGGCAACGCTCACGACTATCGATCCGGAGGTCACGGGTTCAAATCCCGTCGTATGCGAATAAATTTTGTTTAATTGATTTGTATTTTCACAGTTTTATAAATAATACAAGGTATATTTGTGACACTTTCCAGAGTGAAATATATTATCCTCAGTATAGCCCTTGTAAAAGACCTCCATTCAAAATTGAAACCTTGCTTGAAACAGTTTTAGCCGTGTTTTGTGACCAGGTCTGAATAGCCGGGTATTTTATCATCTTCCTCTTTCTGACATCTTTCCCCGCTCCACTACCTTCAGCCTCACAATATACCCCAATTGGAGATTCCATAGTCCCACTGGCTCCAGGCTGTCTTAAGCAGTTGGGACTCTTGTGCGGTATTCACATTCAAAAAAATGTATATAATATTATTATGGAACAATTCGTTGGTGGATTAGATATTTTTAAGAAAGCACAGCGCCCCTGGACAAAGTCCATAAGAAAATACCCGTAATAGAATTAATGTTCTCACTTGGACTATAATCAAACATAATTTGTCTGTTTATATTCTTCATCAATGTTTACTTCTGGAATTTTTGAATTTATTTTTATTACGTATTATTCGTATATCTTGTAAATATGTATTCGAGGTTTTATTTTTTCTTCATATTTGTATTTTTATTAGCTTACTATTTGTACTTTATGCTGTCACATCAATATTTATTTTAAACGACTTCGAAAGAAGGAGGTTATCAATTCGAAGGTATTTTTTTTATTTTTATGTTTGTTACCTCAGAACTTTCGATTGGGTGAACCGATATTGATGATTCTTTTTTTTATTAGAAAGCTGGTTCTTCCCGTGTTCTTTAATTTGGTCTAGTTCTGACAATGGAATCCATGAGAAAATCATATATGTCTTTAATTTTCAATAAGTATGTGCGCGACAAATGGACGAATAACTCAATATTACGCCAACAGATTTCGATGATTCTTTTTTTGGAGTAAAATTTCTATACGCACGCTCTTTCTTAAAAATAAAAAAACGACTTCAAAAAATGCACTACAAAATAAAAAAATAATTTTTTACGTTTGTTATTTTTGGAATCGGTGTCAGCCAAGATCTCCACATCTCACCTATAACTACCTATGTATGTAATTACCTTGGCTGACACCGACTCCAAAAATAACAATCGTACGAAATTATTTTTTAACTTTTTAGTGCATTTTTTAAAGTCGTTTTTTGTTTTGTTTAAATTTTTTAATTTTATGCCAAGTGAAATTGTTTTGCTATTTTGTATCCATTTCAAATTATTGTAATTCCTGTGTAAAAGCCGTTAATCGGCATATATAGCGAAACTCAATCGAAAATCTGGAGACAGAAAAATCTGAAAAAGATATTGACACCTCTGGGACTCGAACCCAGGACCTTCTGCTTACATGGCAAATGCTCTACCAACTGTGCTAAGGTGTATATTAATATGTTTTATTTAATATTATCAAAACAGTTTATTTATAAACAAGTTCTGCTATGTAATTATTAAATCACGTAAAAGCTGTTTCGCCTTATAAATGCATTACCAAATTGTAGTTAGGCCACTTACAGAAGTCTAACATATATATATTATGTGTACATAGGTAGATACTATACTTATTGGTTTTATTTTTATTACCTGCGACGTTATTGATTTCCGATTAAAATATCAGAAATTATTAATGGTTATGACCCTTTAAAGTTTCCCCCAATTACTGCAAAAAAAGTTATTAGAAGCGAAACTTTACCAAAACAATCTCAACCAATTCTTGAAAAGTGACACCATAATCAAAGCAGCCAGTGAGCGCAGTTGATGCGTCGCAGGTGCAGTCATCTTCAATTCCGTTTCATCCGAAATCCAAATCACACCGGGGCTATAGAAGTTTGACTTCAAAAATACAAATATAAAAATACAAAAAAATAATAATTTTCTGTTACTGTACTGAAACAAAACGCGAGGCGCTTAACTTAAAACCGTCAATTCCACATAATACGAGTATCATGCTCCAAGCCTGTTCTGAAGCGTTTATAATTACCTACACTTTTTCATAGGAACAAAAGATAATTACTATTGAAAGATGCAAAAATAATGATTGATGACACTACTCGTGCAAATGTCCACTGGGTTTAGTTCGGCTGTAGAACTGAAGACTTCCATTGTCTGACCTGCATCGTTCTGAAACATTCAACATTCTTAAAAATAGACACTTAAAAGACGCCCCCTCACCAACAAGTTAAAAAAGTTAGTTTGATTTTTAAGAAGTTTTGAAAAATTTTATAAATTTTTTGGTGAGGTGGTTTTTGTGCTAGCATTTTGTTCCTGTTTACTTTGGACCGCGTTAATTCTTCGGAGTTTCGAAAATAAATTAAACAACTTCACCTATTATTCCTTTTGGTAGCGTGAATTCAGACGATGGCAAAAGGAGCAAAGGAGTTTATTTAATAAGGCGAAACGACATCAAAATAAAACTAGTCGGGAACGAGTTTGGTCCGAGTCAATTCCGTCGGCCCGGCTGTTTGATATTTTGTATATTATTAAGAAAATATAAGGAAAACTATATTATAGTAGATGCTTCGTCTGCTGCATGATGCATTTGTCTAAAATAAAAGATCCTTTGTTCTTTTGAGTTTGGAGTTATTAACTTATAAAAACTACCTAATATTGCACCACAAAGTTGTACAAAATCATGTGTTTTTGGTTTGAAAATTTGATCGCTGAAATACATCAGGTGCTTCAATTAAATACTGCGGGGAGAACCCTTTAAAATAATCGAGCAGGTATTTTTATATGTAAGACATATAAAAACTGCGTTAAAGTTCAAAATCTCCAACTTAGAAACTCTTTTTGAGATATGGTTTTATTGTGTAATGTAGAAGAGATCCGCAAAGAATGCAAGGCTGATGTAAGCTTAATGAGTAAGATCAAGAAAGGAACGCTCCGATGGTTTGGGCATGTAGAGCGAATGAACGAAGATAGGAGTGTAAGGAGAATATATGACGCAAATGTTTTGTAAATACTGTATATTCTTTATTTCATAGGTATAATTTTATAAATATTTTGTGATGATCTCGTAAGGAGCACTGTAGGATTATTTTTAAATTTATTATAGTTAAGCGCACTTGAAGTGAAATGACACAAAACTGCGCTATACAAATTTTACGTTATTATTATTAAATGTGAATGGCACGACCAAGTGAATCAGATACTTGAGTCGGGCCGTGTCAAGAGTCAGAATAATAAAAGAGCATGTATGAGACGATGTATGAATATGAACGAGGCAAGGAATGTGTGCCAAGACCGAGTTGTTTGGCAGTCCGTCCTCTCTGCCTACCCCTGCGGGGAAACGGCGTGATGGTTAGTTAGTTAGTGTAATCTGACGACCTCCGTAGTCCAGTGGCTAAGACTCTTGACTCACAATCCGGAGGTCGCGGGTTCGAACCCGGCGTGCGCAAATAAATTTTATTTGATTAATTTGTGTTATTTCACAATTAATTCATTTAAAATAATGTATAGTATATTTGCGGCACGTTCCAGAGTGGAAGATACTCCCTGTATCGCCCTGGTGTAAGACCACCATTCAGAATTGAAACGTTGCTTGAAAATGGCTTTAGCCGTGTTTGGTGACCAGATCTGAATAGCCAGGTACTTCCCAACCTTCCTTTCCCCCACCTCCTTCCCCTCCCACTACCTTCAGCCTCACAACATACCCTAATTGGGGATGCCATAGTCTCACTAGCTCCAGACGGGAGCAGTTGAGATTCTTGTGCGGTATTCACTGTAAAAAAAAAAAAAAAATGTAGAAAATTAAGTGGTTTAAAAAATGATTGTGAAATATTTAAATATTTGTGCATGAACCCATGAACTTTCCTTGTTATGCAGGAATTTAAACCATATCGCCATGTACACAATAAATGTTATTGTTAACGGCCCGATTTCGAATTTTACACGACGCACATAATAATAATAATTGGATAGTTTGTATAGCTTCCTTTTTGCTGAATTACAAGTTAAACGGGAAAAATCATAGTAAATAAATACATAAACAATATTTATTATTGGCACCTGTGTTGATGACGTACTGATTGGTACTTAGCCAGTCTTCAAAATTATCTGTGGCAGTTTCCAATGATTAACCTTTTTTTCCTTAAATTGGAAATGAAGTTAAAAAATAATATGACAATCGTTCTGTTAATATCTGTACGTTCAAGCAGATTAATTAAGTAATTTACCGCTTCAACCCACAAGTGACCAAAAAATTTAAATGTTGGAAAAATTAATAATTCATGCAATTCAGTTGCAACAGGCCACTCTTATTGGCCATTGAAGAATCCGCCAGTCCTATATAAATCACCTGTAATTGGAATACAGATTTAATCTGGCTTCAATGGAGTACAGATAATTGGTAATGCTAAATCCAGGCAGAAATAGAAATATAAAATTGAGATTTTTACCCTATTGCTTTTCTTAAGTAAAAAAGTAGTAATAAATAGAGATACATGAATGGAATGCAATTTATAGCATTCCACGATCATCTGTCAGAGGAATAATATTACCACCTTGCGTTGCAATGCCATTTGAAGAAATAAATTGATTCTCCCTGCGTGTCCTTTCCCGTGCTTCCCCGTTCCCTTCCACCGTCCCGCCTTCCCCCTCCCTGCCTTTCCTCCTTGCCGCTAAAATATTATACAAATTTAATAACGCCAGAGCTTACCATTATGCAGCCTATGTTACTACTACCTACCTCCCAGGTTTTCCTCCCCCCTCCCTGGTCCCCCCTCCCTTGAACCCCCTACCCGAGTTCCCCTCCCCCCTCCCGCATCCCATACATTCAGTCCCGGTACATTCAGTTTTCAAACAGCTCGCGTGCCACCTATTGCAAATTTCATAATGCCAGAGCTCACCAGTGGTTTTAAACAAACCTTGACAATAACTAACACAAAAAAGAATTATCAAATTTGGTGCAGTCGTTCGGAAGTTATGAGCGTACATACATTTCGGTGATTCATTTAATGGATTTTAAGACGAAGCAATACTAAATAATGCAAAATCATATGGTTTTTGTTTTGAAAATTCTATCGCTTAGAAGTGATATAGATGCATCAATTAAATACTGCGTCTAGAACATACCTTGGCCCTTAAAATATCGGTATTTTTTTGTAATTCTTTTAATAAGCCTAGAAAAAAAATAGTATTGGGTCTATAAAAAATACTTTCCAGAGCAAACTCTCTTCGGATTTGGCTTTATTGTATAATGTGGCAAATTATTTCCTTTATAATTATCGCAAAAAATATATATTTACGCCGAACTTCACAAAATAATATAAAATATGCATTTTCTCGTTGTTATTTTTGACATCAATCAATACGGCACTCTACGAATTTCGATTCTTGAAGTGACCCTTATGGCATGGGCACAAGAACCATGCACTGGGAACACCCATTTCGTATCAGTCACGCCCCGGCCGGAGCGGGAAATAGACGTGTGGCTCCGCGTCGCTTGCTTTCGTGAAATCAAATTTAAATTTTCGTTTAATTACAATAAACAATGCGTAAAAAAGGAATTAATGTTTTTTACAGGCCTTTACGAAATCAACCTGTAAAAAAAACTCAAATACCTATTCCAACCTTTCCAAACGCTTTTTCTCAAGTATTTTTAAACTCCTCCCATATAGGGGCGTGAATTCCGATTTCGATTTTTTCCTGGATTATTGGATCGCCTTAACTACAAAGCCTGAAATAAATTTTGTTTTCATTATGTACCTGCTGACAAAGTACACTAGTAATTTAGTAGGTTTAAATGTTAATAAATAAAAAAATAAAATATTAATATATTACATTTAAAATATGTTGTTGTTGTATTGTTTTGTATTTATTATACTCATATTATATAGTGGATCATTTGTGGAAAAGTGTGTGAAAGGGTTTTGTTTTTCCTGTGGGGAAGATTTAACCCGGACATAAAGCCGTAAAAGTAGATATATATAAATTACCATCCCGCTATATATATTATGTGGAATTTTTTTTCGGTTTACCCGAGTAACGTAGTCCTTAAATGGACTTTTTAACTCCTGACGTTGCGGACAGATCTCACTGTCCTTCTTCAGAGGCCTTATGTCTTGAGTTTTGTCTCAAACTGATCCGCTAACTAACCCAAAAATAAATCATGATAAAACTTGAGGTGACAATCTGTAATAATATCTACTTTTCAAAAAATCCTAGAATTAGGGAGGCAAGCTGCATCTAATAAAGTTTTAAAAAATATTTTTTATCGAACATCGGGAATGTAATATCTTGATTAATTAATATTTCAGAGTTAATGTGCCGTTTTAGGCTTCCTCCGTCTTTAACCATTGTTTCGGAGAGCGATACAGTGTTCATCATAAGGGCAAATGATGTGAAGATTGTGGTACAGTGTGTGTTTAAAAGCATGTTGAAGTGATATCGTGTTACAAGGCCTTGAGAAAAATAATTCACCTCAGGGTCTAACTCATCTTCGGAAATGCTGTGCTAGTATTTTTAAAGAAGGAAGCAGGGAAGTTTTGAGAAGGAAAATAGGGTCAGTGTGTCCATGAGCGAACCATCGTCAACACCCGAACGCACAGTTACTTGTCACAAGCTAAAAATGAATGTATTCTTGTGCTTTATATCGCTACGAATATAATAATAATAATAACATAGTATTTATATAGCGCAGTTTTGTGATATTTCACTTCAAATGCGCTTAATTATAATAAGCTTAAAATTAATTATATAGTGTTCCTTACGAGTCCTTACAAAATTGATTAGATAATGTGAAACAAAGAATATACAGTATTTACAAAGCAATTCCTAAAGAACAATATTAACAACAATAGTGAGTGCACATGACAATATATATTGATCCCATTGAAACCATAACGGTGCCATTCAACAGGAATCATTAAAAACCAAAATATACTACAGAACAGGAAACAGTTTACGTTTAGAAATAATACAAATTCGGAGTGCACATAAAACTATAGTAAGGAGGTAATCGAAACCAAACAATTACTGGAAAATTGAGGAACATGGTTTATTATAGTTTTTTGAAAAGGAGTTAAAAATTCATGAAAGGTATGATTTTTTAAATAAGTTTGTTTTTAAAGCCCTTTTGAACTCAGCCAAGTTCTGGATATTAGTAAGAACTTAGGGAAGTTTGTTCCAAATGAGCGGGCCAGTTACACGAAAAGATCGATCATAGTAAACGGCTCGATTTGACCTAGAAAGTTCGATTAAACGATTAGTAACATCTTGAAATATAGGTTATAGGTATTAAAATCGCTCTGCAAACTTAGTCAAGAATCAAGAGTACTCTAGAGGTTACAATCTCAAGCGCAAAAGTGGTTTGTATTTATTTTGCGAATAATTTTATAAGCAAAAATAAAAGTTAATCAATGGAAACTGTCACAGATTATTTATAACTAGCTGTTAAAAACCCGCTCCGCAGATTTTTACTGCCAGGCCCGGTGGGCGACTTTTGGTTCGGCTTCGCCCAGTTAGTGTTGATGACCATTTTATAAATCCAATACGAACTGATTCCAAAAACAGCTCGTTCGTCGGATCCACTGTAGCTAGTCACCGGGACAAAGTAACCGAGACAGAGCAATTACTTCATATGTAATATATAATTGATACAACATTTATTACCGTCAATCTTTTCATATCCGGAGAGATACAACATATTCACAAATTCGTAGCAGTTATACCTAAGGAGGAGACGTCCCCGTTCGACCTGTTGTCGAAAGTAGCGACATCTTGTGTGGAATTCTTGAATTCGAAACCGAATTATAACAGTAGTTTTGTGTGAAATTCCTCGTACACAGATGTTATTTGTGGCATTGCGCGTATGGCATGGCATCCGACATGCACTCGTAGCTGGGTTCTGCAATTCAACCACGCAGACACTTCGGAATTAATATCTACTGTTCGATTGTTGATTGTATACGTTCATGCATTTCTAATTAAAAAATTACATATTTTTAGTAGTTTAAGCTTATATTTCTTGTAACGTAGTTAATAATTTTATTTTAATTCTACTCAACGGAAACAGTAGAAAAAGTTTCATTTTTTTATTTAGAAGGTAAACCAATCCAGTATATATAAAGTGAAGATTAATCGAACGTCGTAATTTAATGATTTAGCATTATGAAAGATTCGCCTTAATTAAGTGCCATGATCCAAGTGAAAGATATCACAGGTATCCACTTCACCAGCGGCACTTATACCCATAATCAGAATATTGCCCAGAATTCATCTTAAATCAGACCAAAGTGCATACATACGGTGTCACGACCTACGAGTCGAGTCGAGTCGCTTTGATCAGCATAGATTGAGCCTGAACTCACGAGAACAATAACACTGCGCCTTGACCCTTGCAGCCTAACCACCAACTATTATTGGTCAATGTCAACGCAACAGGCGCAGTTCAATGGTCGGCGGTCGGCGGTTCGCGGCACTTTCAACATTCTGTTCCCGGCCCCGGCACCATGTATCATAAATGTTCAGCATTCAAGGTCAGCCGACCTCAATCCGTTCATTGATAAAACCAAACGAGTTTCAAATTCGTATTATATTATTGTTAATTTTTAATGAAAACATTTTAATAATGCCTCCTAATCACACATTCGAAAGAATGGAGCCATAATTCTATGGCAAAGAACCGATTACTAATTTATTACATTACCTACTTTCAAAACATTTTTGTTCCGTACAACTTGCATGTAATGATTAATTTAATATTTCTTTTAAAATCTGATTAAAAGCTAGATTTTTCAGAAAGGCAAACATTCCCGAGTTACGAATAATCTGACATTTGAAAATCTCCTACTACCATCACATTAACCACTCGAGCGGCAGACCAATTTAAAACTTTTTCCTCGGATTGCTTGTGATTTTTTTAATCAATCAAATCGTACCTTTACAATAATTCAAATTAAGTACAAATGCATCTTGGGAAAATTTGCCTAAAACTGGCAGCAAAGCAATCCGAGGTATTTTAAATAGTGCCATATTATGGCAAAAAGTGCTCCTAAGCAGAAAATGTTGCTTGTGTCGTTATGGACGACTTAGCTAGTCGAGGAATTGAACATACGACGCCTGGGTAGAACCCAAACGTGATGCCAACTCAGCCGCTGACTGGTCTTGCTTGTTTTCACCTTTTTGCTCACCCTTTTGTTATAGTCACGCCAAGCTTTTATACAAACTTCACGTAATACAGATATCGTCACAATAGGCGAGTAAGGTCAGAAAAGTGGTATGCTTCCCCGCCCAAGCATTTCTCTGTCGCACTACGTATGATTTTGATACGGATCGTTTCAACTTCAGGCCGGCATTAAAGTTTGGCGTTTACTTTACGAAATTATAGAATGATATTTCTTATAGCTGTACACGGGTCCGGAAACTTGTAGAAAAAGTGCGAAACTGGTGAATCACATTTGGAGTCGGTATGTGGAATAACTTTTTGAAGTGAAACTTCTACAGCCCCGCTGTGATTTGGATTTCGGATGAAACGGAAATGATGATTACTGCACCTGCGACGCATCAACTGCGCTCATTGGCCGCTTTGATTATTATGTCCCCTTTAAAGGCTCCCATTGTTTGAGATATAAAACCGAAATTACGCTAGGTCTGCGCTTATTGGTCGCTTTGATTATGACCTCACTTTTCAAGTATTGATTGAGATTGTTTTGGTAAAGTATCGCTTCTACCGCGTGTAAACTGCACCTAAATTTTTTTGACTTTAGCTTGGGTTTTCGAGTAGATAAATCAAGTCCGAAGTTGGAATTTATTTATAACAATAATAATAATAATAGCATAATTTACAAAGTTCCGTTTTTGTGAAAAATCACCTTATATCTAATTTTTAAAAACATGGTAGCTAGGGGGTTAATAACAGCTGTTTTATATCTTTTAAATTGCCTAAACAGATAGATTCTAAACATCGATATGCTCTTCAGATCAACAAAATTTTGGTCTGAGAATAAAAATGTATAAGTTTGTCTTGCAAAGTTGCGATTCTAGACATATTAGCCAAAGTATACAATATGTCATTTAGCCAAATTTCGATTCTGAATGGAGGTCCTTCACAAGAGCCGTACTAAAAGTATCTACCACTCTGGCAGTTAACTAAAAAAATTAACTAATTTGCAATCGGGGTCTTATCCTCAAACGTGCGAAATGCTAAATTTCATTTACAAATCGCCAGTCCGAACCATAACGAAGTTAAGTTTTAGATTGGCAGATTGGTTAGAGTCAATAATTGGATTGCAAGAGACGGTGTGTTCCTTTTTACTTGGCTGTAATTCTGATTGATGTGTTGTTACACTGGCCCGTCTCAATATCTATTAATTTTTTAATACGGACGAGTTCAAGGATCAAACATGTTTTCTGTGATTCAAAGATGGTTGTTCATCACAAGTACGTATATCGATAATCCAGTTGATTAGTCAGACATTTCCAAAAACTAAGTTTTGATAGAATGAGGAATACAATATTCGAATGCGAATAAATAGTGTTAAGAAATATTATATGCACGTGTCTGTGTTTTACATGTTAAATACGCTATAAGAAAGACATAACGATCCGATACATTAGTTTGATATTTTTAAATATCCTACTAGTGATCCAGAACACCAAACAAAGTCGTGTTCAAATCTTAATTTGAGCAAATACATTTTATTTGATTAATTTGTGTTATTTCACAATTAATTACTTAGAAATAATACATAGTATATTTACGGCACGTTTCAGAGTGGAAGATATTCTCAATTTCGCCCAAGCCATTTAGAAATAAAACGTTGCTTAAAATGGCTTTAGCTGTGTTTGGTAAACAGATCTGAATAGCCAGATATTTCCTTTCCTCCCTCTTCATCCATTTCCTTCCCCTCTCCATCACATTCAGCGTCACAATGTATCCAAATTGGGGATACTCTAGTCTCACTGGCTCCAGACGGGAGCAGTTTAGACTGTTGTGCGAAATTCACATTAAAAAAATAAATTGCCAGAATTGGCCCAATCAATTTAAGTATCTTATTACTAGGCAGATATTAATTAATTATTTTTTTTGTGTTTAATTTGTAGAACTAAGTCTAATTTGAAAAATAAGTTATTTTCACGTTCAATAAGTATTTTAGTATATATTTTTGTTACAGCTGTTTCGACTTACAAGGTCACAGTTTGAAATTGACCGTGTAAGTCGAAACAGCTGCAGCTGATAATAAATTTTTGATGGAAAGTAGAAAATATCAATATATGAACGTGAGAAAAATAAGAAAAGCGAAGAGTAAACTAGAAATGAATTATCAGCGTAAGTTCTGCTCAAATTTATTAGCTTTTTTTGGACCGAAGGACGAGAATTTATTCACACAGTTTCAGTTTTTTTTTTCTTTTTGTAACGACATTTTTTTTTAATGTAAACCAAATTTTTAAATATTTGAAAATCTGATGCATGCAAGACATGCATCTGTGTGAATAGGTATCTACTGTGTTCGAGTTAACACTGACTGCAATACCGACACAACACATCGATTCATAAATATGTTTATCAGCGTGTGAAGGTAAAGGTTTTAAAGTAAAAATGCCCACCATGCTTGTATTGCAAGTTGGACAGCGAACCCTTAAGAGCCCGTTCACACTTCCGTCGTAATAACGGAGGTGGGTTCCGTCGTTATGACGGAAGCCCTAGGCCCCTGTTCACACTTCCGTTTTCAAGACGGATCCTACTCTACGAAAACAACGACCAAAACATTTTATCATTCTTCAGTAGACGGTCGTGCGCACTGCGCAATGCGCAATGCAAATATTGCAAATTTTACTATTATAAAAGTTCCTCTTAGTTTGGGCCGTAAAAGGCCGACAGCAAAAACTTTCCCTTGGGGCTGCCATAAATAGTTATAGGTGCTATTTGAAATGTACACATACCTACTTAAAAATAAAACAATTTAAATAATAAACTTTTTCTACCAAATCGGTAAGGGAATGTATTGATGTTATACCAGCTATAAAATTACTTCAGGGGTCGGACCTTATTTGTTCAAACCGTGGGAGAATATTTTGTTTGCATACTTGAAAAGGAGAAAGTGCGCGAAAATCATCCAGCAATTATTATAACTAAAATGACTAAAAAACATGAATGATATGACTAAATATTTTCTTGAGATTAAATAGAAAAAATCGCATTCTGGAACGAACATGTATATTATATAATAATATTATAAACGCCAAACGCGCGCCCCATAAAAACACAATTTGCCTGCTCGCTTGCGTCTGGGAGCGGGCGGTGGTGAAGTGTGAAGCGGGGTGTGGCGGGTTCAAAACGGATCCGTCGTCCCGCCGTATAGTGTGAACAGCTCCATTGAAATGTATGAGCCAGCGCGTTCCTTTCCGGCTTCACGACGGACACTCTGCGTAGGCGAACTCTCCGGCAAAAAATGACGGATCCGTCTTCACGCCGGATCCGGCAAGTGTGAACAGCTCCATAGAGCCACTACAGCGGCTAGGGCCTCCGTCGTAATGACGGAACCCACCTCCGTTATTACGACGGAAGTGTGAACGGGCTCTAACAAAACTTTGAACTACCTACTCCCAAACCACTCATAAAGATTGAGGTTTATCTGCCCTCACTTTATTGACATATGCCTTTCTATTTTCCCGGCAATATGTTTTGCAAGTGTTTTGTGTACATTTCTATCATGTGTCCAAAGTAGATTCAATTGGCGTTTTATGCTTTTTTTAATTTTTTTAAATTTTAGTAACTTTATATTTATTATTTTTTACATTTTTATACGAAACATGTTAGGTGTATATATATATATATAAAATAGAAATTATATTCGTAGTCCTCCCCACTAGCAGATCCAGTGTTGAGGAGGACTATGCTTTGGATAAGTTTTCAGCGACTTCTATGGTTTAACTTCATGGTTTGGATATTTTTTTCCTGAAACTTCCACGGCGATGTTTTAAGTATACTAGTAAGTTCATTTTCCATTAATCCCTAAGCCAACATTAAATGTCCCTAATGTAGCTATTTTTTGTTTTAATTTGTTTGATACTAAGTTGGAGTTTGGTATATAACTGTACTGCTAAAAATTCAGAACTTCTTCGTCCAAACGAAAAGTTACACTTTGGTATATTAAGTATGTCTGTTTGTTTGGCTCTGGTTTTATGAGCATGTGAGGTGTCTGTCTCTGATTGTGTTGACTGTTCCCCTAGCTTTGGAAATGTATACAAATGGTACATTATACATTTACAATATAGGTGTTGTTGATAAGTGCTGATTCTCTCAACATTCCTATGTATACGCCATCTTCATATTCTGATAAGAAATTTTGTACAATGTTTAGTACCGTTTGTTTGGTGTTTTATTGGAAAATGCTATAAAGAGTTTCAAGGAGGAAGATTCTTAACCAGGGGTGTTACTGGACGTGCTTGACTTACTTTAACCGCTGATTTTTGACGTTATTTGAAGTAAGAAACTAACTAACTAACCATCACGCCGTTTCTCCGCGGGGGGATACATACACACTCTTCTATTATTCTGACTCTTGGCATGGCCCGACTCAAGTGTCTGATTCACTTGATCGTGCCATGCCTTACTTGTGCGTCCCCGACTTCTTTGACCATTTACATTTGCGTCATATATTCATCTTACACTACTTTATTTGTTAATTCGCTCTACGTGCCAAAACCATCTGAGGGTCCCTTTCTTAATCTCACTCATTACGTTTACATCAGCCTTGCATTCTTTGCGGATTTAACACACATACGCCTCAGAGATCTGATTTCAACAGCATTCTGTCTACTTTTGTCATTCCTCTGCCAGTTCTCATGTGCTCATCAGGGTAGGTACCAGGACTTCATTGTGGACTGCTATATTAGCTTCTTTTGACATGTTTTTTATTAACGCCAACTGCATTCAGTCCTCCATTAATGGAGTTACCTGCATTTACCCTTCTTTCAATATCTCTATCAGCCTTTCAATCTCTCGTAAACATACTACCCAGATACATAAACTCATCCACCTGCTCCAAGTCTTCATCATTCACAACTATATTGCACACTGTTTTCGTACTCTCTCTTTCAAACACCATGACTTGAGACTTTACATTCATCATTAACTCATTCTTCATATATATTCATCCTAGACACGAGAGACTGTAGATCTTCCATTTTTTTTGAAATTAGCACTGCATCACCAGAATACAACAGGCAACATACATTCAGATTACTCAATTTCGCGCCCAATCCTCTTTCAATTCTTTCATACAATTATCCACGTATAGACTGAACAACCATGGTGACATTACGCAGCCTTACTTCTGCATCTTTGTAACTACTTCGTGTTGTGATTGCAAATTGCAAACCACCCCGTAAAACCACCGTTCACCATAACACATGCAACGCTTCCCTCATACAGAGACGCAATTGCCTGTATGAGATTTGCATACACTCCATACTTGGACAACACCTTCTATAGCTTTTTCCTTGAAATAAAAAATGATAATGAAATTTCAGCTCCTCAGATCATCTGAGAAGTGTAGTTCATTGGGGCAATTGCCGTGGGTTCACGTTCCTTAGCCATGAGGCAACGTCTGTAAGAGATGAATCATAAATTGTATGTTATGTACATGCAACGAACGCATTCACAGAACGTACCAGCTAAGAATGCAGAAATTGCACATTATACCAAAGTCACGTAGCTCCTTATTTAAAAAAAAAACAGGTGCCTGCAGAATAGTGGTGTGCCGTATCTACCTACTAATTCAGTCTTATGCAATTGAATCGTACTTCACGTAAACAAAATTGTTAAAATGTTTTTTTTTTCGTTTGGACGAATGTTCCTAATAATTTCTAAGTCAGAGCTTCATAATATTGACGCAATCTAAATATTTAATCGGCATAAATTTAGGTATAGCTTATAGACACTAAAAGTGATATTCACTTTCAACACAATCAACTCATTTATCGATTTTGGAGGCGGGTATGGGTACAGCCGCCCCGGTAACCATTTATTGGATAACCGAAACAACTGTCATAGGTCACTCCAAGTACAAGATTGGTAACTTAGCAACGGTGCCCGTTTTCATGGGGTGACGGTGAATATGTTTGGGAGAAAATTGTCTAGGGTGACGTAGACGTCTACAGATAGACTCTCTCGATCTTGCACCGCAGTGGGAGGGATGGATTCATAAGTCACACATCTCACCCACCCCTCACATCTTTTCCCTTTCAAGAACTTCCTCTCCTTCCATTCCCCAAAAAGAACCTCCAATTAGGCAATTAGCATCCCCAAAGATTATATAGGCCCTCGGAGATTTTTCCGCAGGACTCCTGTGTGGAGTTCGCGTAAAAAAAAAATTATTTTCGTAAATAATCATATCTACAAAGCGGATTTGGGTTTTCTTGTTGGGAATAATTTATGTAAATATTTTTGTGAATATTGTGTTATTCAAATCTAGCCATAGATCTTAAATTTCAAAAGTTACCAAATTTTTTTTATATTTTGCTATAATTTCATGTATTTTACTTAATAATAATAATTGGATGATTTGTAGAGCGCCGTTTTAGTCAAAAATCACCTCAAGGGCGCTGTAGTACGCTGTACCTACGAAGATATGAAGAGGATATTAAGTTTTTTATTTATTTTTCTTGAGTACGGCACAAGAATCCCAATTGCTACCAGCCATCTCGTTGCAGTGAGACTATGGCGTTAATGAAATCAAATACCAAGGATATTGGATGAAAGAAGACGAAGGCAAAAAATCCTATCTCCAATTGGTAGTGGAGAGGGCACAGGAATACGGGGGAAGTATCTAGCTATCAAACCTGGTCACCAAACACAATCAAAGGTTTTTCAAATAAAGTTTCGATTATGAATAGTGATCTTTCACAGTACGATAATAATGGCAGATATCTTCCACTCCCGAACTTGCCCCAAATACATGATATATTATTTTTTGACGAATGAATTAATTATGAAACAACACAAATTAATCCTAGGTTCAACCCGCGACTTAGGATCGTCACGAACTCCGTCAAATTATTATCAACTTTACTGAACTTCAAAGTTATGTTAAATATCAAATCTCTTGTTATTATTCGCATATCGAGATGACACTGGAAAACCCATTTGAAATATTGTTGATATCACAATTTATTTATACTGCTGCGCATCCGAAAATATATTATCGTCGATTAAAGTAATCACTTATCGTGTATTGAAACGAGATGTAAAAAAATCTATTATAAATTAAGTCAGTCTGGTGAGGTTCGGATTAGTTGAACCGGTTTGGGTCTCAATGTCATGGCCTTAAATTTTTCTCCAGCATTTCGGATGCAAACCAACACCGCTCAGGCCAGGGATGCCAAACGCCATTAGATTTCGCCAATAATAATAATAATTGTTTTTGGGTTAGATTAGAGTTACCTATATGTTCCGTTGAGCATCGTGATTCTGAACGAAAACCCAAAAATATATATAACCTGAAACGTTTTTTTAGTGCACACATAAATTATTTCATCCAAATTATAATTTTGTGGAAGATTCTCACATTATGGAGGTGGTGTTAGACCACCATTCAAAATTGAAACGTTGCTCGAAATGTGAGGTGACTAGATCTGAATAACCAGGTACTTCCCCACCTTCCTCTCTCCCACCTCCTCCCCCTCCTCACTCACCTTCAGCCTCACATCATACCCCCAATTGAGTATTTAGTTACCTCACTAGTATATATATGTAGTTTCTCCAGGCGATTGGGAGCAGTTGGGACTCTTTGTGTTTTTAAATTATTAACAAAAACCACCTCACTACGCTGAGCTTGTTTAAGAAAAAATAATATAAGAAATTTAAGTAAATAAAATATTTATCTACCTTAGATAGATAGCTTTTAGGAAACAAAACCTCAAATAAAAGCAGTAATTGTTTTCAGAGTTGAGCATTTATCACAGTTTGAAAATGCCTTTAAAAGGCGAAACAGCTGCCACGCTTAATAATAATTATACAGCAGAACTTTTTTATAAATAAAGTATTTAATAAATTGGATAAAAATTTTATGGAATGTATATTAGAAAAGCTTAGAATTAAAATGGAGTCAAAAAATTAGAATAAATATAATTAATAACAATAAATTTAACATCTTTGTTTAACTCTTGATGACCGGGCGTTGATTTTCCCCGTATTTCTACAGGTGTGGACAGACAGACGCTCAAAAATGTGTCCATTCTGGAAGAGCTTGGCTTCCACGATAGGCTTTCAACGATCTGCTTACACCGCATTTTAACAAACTTTGGACAAGTTGCTCATCTGAGGACTGAAAGTGGAGAAACTCATAGTAACTGGCAAAGTTAATAATAATAATAATGATTTATTGTCTTCCTTTCTTTACAAACATCTAAAGATAATGATATCCTCACTGGGATTTCCCGTGCTGAGGATTTCATTTACATATTATAATTTAATTATAAGAAATTAATATGAATTAGTTATAAACATATAGGTATCATGTAGTATTTTTTTAAATAATTAAAAATTAAATAAAAGTGTGTTTTTTTTATAATTCAGTTCAGTAGATTCGGTTTTAGTCTGTATTTGATATCAGTATATTTTCTATTTCTGTTCTCCCTATATTTAGTATCCAGCTTTTTATTTGAGATTTAAATGTTATACTGTTGAGGTTTTTAAGTGAGAGTGGTATTTTATTGTAAAGTTTAATACCATAATACAAGAAGCTTTTTTGCCCAAATGTTGTGTTTGTGGTTACTTGTTGGAAATGTTTTTGACCATGAGATCTAGTGTTTCTAATGTACGTGTAAGTTGTCATTTCTTGGGTTTTGTACTTAAGAATGTAAATGAGTATAGTTTTAGAATACAGTTGTTTAAATGACATGATGTTAAGATTGTTGAAGATTTCGTCCGAGCTAGTTCTTACCGGAACTTTCAGTATAATTTTCATTATGGATTTTTGAGTTTTAATTAGTGGATTTAGTATGTTTTTATTTGCACTGCCCCATCCGATAATACCGTATTCTAACAGTGATTGGCCATGTAAATCTTGATTAAGTCTTTTTTAATAAGGACATTCCTGATAGTTTTGAAAAAATAACTTAGTTTTTTAATTTTATTATTTAAATAGGTAATGTGTTCGGTCCATTTTGAGTTTTGGTCCATTTTTAGACCCAGATACGTTATATGGTCAACGTTTTCTAATGAGGGACAATTACAATGCTCATTTAAGTGATGCTGACTATGAATTTTCAAGTTCAGGTTTTCTTCAGAGTTTTTCTTATTTTTAATTTTGAGAGTGATGAATTTGGTTTTATTAGCATTAAGTGTAAGTGAATGGTAGTCTAGCCAAGTGTTTGGCAGAAGAAGAAGAGAAAGGCAGCCAGTGCGCTGGCTGGGGACCAAGCATCACTGGCGTCCGATACGCAGTACCGAATCGCGAGGAGTGAGGTCACAATCCCCAGCAAAGCGGAACCAACAAGAATATTTCACGACTATTTTGCCATTGAAGATATTAAGCGATAGCTGGAAAACCCTCCAGAGAACTAATCAGCTATGAAGTTAAATCAAGTTTACAAATTTACAAACTTTAAAGTTTATTTAACTTTATAAAAATCCAAAAATCATCTGGATTGGGCTCCACACAAATTTCAAAAGATTCTTCATAGTCATTTTATCAGCTGTCTAGTTTTCTTGTATCCGCTATTCCCCCCTTTACCGATAATCTTTTGTGAAATGTATTATAGGACTAAAACTAATCTCTCTGTTTTTATAGAGACGTGACAACGCAACTCAAGTATATTATGTGGTGCGCGCCCCCCTTGCAGTTTCTTCTGCGACTATTTCCTGAATGCGGATTCCACGCGGATTCCCCGACCTATTTCTACTCAGCTTCCCCTTTGACTTAACAGATCTCTTTTTATTATCGGTGGTACTATTATTGCACCCCAATTATTGCAGCTTATGACAACATAAAGTTTCTTGGAGCGAAGATACCGTGTCTGTTAAGTACACCAAAGATTTCCAATCTTTTTGAGCATATTGCTCAATTCTTCAACGATCTGACCTCCGCATCCCCAATCGATCGTGATAGGTTAAAGTAAAGCTTCACAAGTGAAAATTCTACTAGTCTCAAGACTAATAAATAAATGATGTTTTATTACATTTTTGTTACAAACGCTTTGTGAGTTTTATGAAACGGAAATCTTTAAAATGCATCAAACAGATCTCAGACAAGAAGGCACGTAATTATAAAACCCTTACTAATAACTGCGTTTTAATTTTACACAACTAATAAGCTTCCATTTATGTATAGTAAACGATCTTTTATCAGTTATTTTAATTTCAAAATTTTTTTGTTAGTAAGGCTGTTGTATTTGGACAATGTATGCCACAAAATCATTTTAAAAACAATCCCCTTAATAATATTAACTCGGGATCGCCCGAAATAATAATAAATCGCTCACTGGTGAGCGATATTAACCAGGTTGGGAATCACAGGACTAAAAAATATATATTATACTATAGATAAAATTGCGAAGCACAATTTCACTGAGATATTCGTTGGAAATTCAAATAAATATTGAAAATGGTCTGCGCATTGTAAAACTTTTGTTTTTGATGCGCTTTTCGCAAATCCTTAACAATTTCGTATAATTCATCAGTACTTACCCACAAACATTTAACTTATTTTTACATTTTGTCTGTTCCATAACAAATCATAAAACATAGAAACATAAACTCTGTTAACTTTTACAATTTTTTCTGCTGCAAACGTATTCCCTATTATTAATTTTACACCGACAGTATGATTTTCATCCATGAAATCCTTTGAAGTCTCCACTAAGAACAACAACTTTACTGTATTAGACATCCTGTCCTGCAAGTCACTGAGGAATCGCTTTATGCCACAGAAATTTCTTCTCATAATATACCCAACATATTATTATGTAATTCAGGCTTTTAACTGAAACTGTTGACTTTTAAAGCATAACTATTTTTAAAAATTTAACTATCTGGTGGTTTTAGAAAGCGTACCAAGGCTTTAAATTTCAGATTCAATTCTTAGGGATATCTTTAGGCTTTTGAATTTTGCCAGTTGTCGTGAATTTAAAGATGTTAAATAATATTCATGGTTTTTTTTCCTGACGTCAGGTAACAATTTCCAACAACTCAGATCACTGAGTTGGGTTCCACGAGCGACATTGCAAAAAATTATAAAAACTCAAAGTAAATTATATAAGCACATTGAAATAAAACCATGAAGCAGTGAACAATTATTCTATGGACTGACTCGTGACTTAATTAACAAGTTTTGAATAAGCCCATGCTCATGAGATGAGATTATGAGCCCATGAGATTATCAGGAACATTATGAAACTTTTATGGACTCCCTACGATTATGATTAATAATTACAACAAGTTTAATGAAAATTTAACTAACTAAATAAAATTGAAAATTTAGATAACTGAAGTGCATTCACATGAAGATTTAAAATAAAATAGGGCCAAGTAACGAAATAATAATATTTGTGTTGAGTACATTAAATAATGGTCAGTGTGAAAAAATTGTTCTATGTATCGAGCGCTTGTCAACAAACTGCATTTTAATGAGCGTAATACACGAGCCCGATTTTCAGCCCGATTCCAATTAGAGACAAAAGTCAACCTTTTTTCGATTTGCGCGATCGCTATTTTCACCTCTATTTTCATATCCAGGATTTCAATTGTCATCACTGCAAACAACACATGAACCATGCTGTTTGTTGTTATGCCTACTGAAATCGTAGGTATGAAAATAGAGTTGAAAACAGCGATCGCGTAAAGCGAAAAATGTTGACTTTCGTCTCTAATTGGAATCGGGCTGAAAATCGGGCTCGTGTATGACGAACATTACGGACTTCCTGCATCGTTGTGTGCGTGGATTGCCGACTTTTTGAGGGGGAGGTCGATTCAGGTGGTTGCTGACGGTTTCACCTCTTCTTGGCATTCGATAAATGCTGGCGTCCCACAGGGATCGGTTCTGTCTCCGACTTTTTTTCTGTTGCACATCAACGACCTCTTTTCATGTGCACCGAATCATTGTTACGCGGATGAAAATACAGTCCATGATAGCTTTTTGTTTGACAAGCCTCCAAAGAGCACACAAACCCCAATAGCTCGGAGGGCTTTGAAGCAGAGAATGGACGGTTACCTCGAGAGTGTTTTCTCTTGGGGTAAGATAACCTCGTCGAAAAAAAAAAATTAAAATGTTTCAAAGACCCAATCATGTCTGATAACGTCTAAAAGGGATCGAAATGATATTCTAGTCTCCTCCAACGGAAGGATTCTTCCGAACAGGACCTTCATTGATATGCTTGGTGTAACTCTAAGTGACCAGCTCAGGTATGGGGGCTCCATCGAAACCAGAGTTAAGTTAGCCTCTCAGAAACTGGGCGTACTGTACAGGGCCCGCACATACTTTAATAGTACTAACCCTGTACAAATCACAAGAGCGCCCCACGATTGAATTTGGCAGCCACCTCTGGTCTGGAGCTCCAACATACCTTAAAAAAACCTTGACTCTATGCAGAAATGGGCGGTCCGTTTGATAGATTCTCCCATCTTAACAGACGGATTGCAATCTTTAGAGCACAGGCGTCATGTGGGAATGCTGTCCTTGTTCTACCTGTATTATAATGGAAGATGCTCCGAGGAATTAGCATCATTGATCCCCTCGGCACCGGTGCATAGTCGGGAAACACACCAAACACGCGCCCAACATTTGTACACGGTTGACATTAGCCATATGAGAACGGGTCGTTTGTACGACTCGTTCTTGAGTTCAACAGCTCGGCTGTGGAACGATTTACCGGCCTCTGGGTTTCCTCCCTCCTACAACATGGGTCTCTTCAAGACCCATGTTAACTCCTTCCTTTCCTCAAAAAGACCCTCCAAACAGCATCCTCAAAGATCACATAGGCCCTGAGGGAAATTATTTTCCTATTTTTCTGTATGTTGTCTGTGGTATACTTGATAATGGAAGGTGCATATTTATGGAAAAAGGACTTAATTGTAACCGTGAACAGCTGATCAGATATTCTGCATGACAAAAATATTTATTTTTAACATCGTTCTAAAATAGTCTACGAAGTTCGTATTTACAACATCTATGATCATAATAGATAAAGAATTTCAATAGATTCATTTTAAGTCCAAAATAACAAACGTGGGAGCTACAAATATTTTTAAAAAAATTGCCGAATCAAGAGATAATGGGCCTTTTTTATACGAAAAGTAATCGGAGACATTTAAAATGGCGCCAATATATTGCAAAAATTGCTCCAGTGGATAAACTCCGAAACTACTTCACCGATTTTGATGAAATTTGGCTTACTTAGTGTAATGTATCGGAACTCGTTGATGCCTTATCACACTGTATAATGGGCCCTTTAATCTCCAGTATCCCTTTAACTTGTTTACGATGCAATGAAAACACGAAAGTACTTCTTGTACATGGGAAGGTTTAATATTAGAATATATAACAATACAATGGTGTTGCCCAAAGGCCAGTGAGGAGCCGAACTGAGTGTTCAATAATATATATCGAGCCTTCTCTCGTAGATTCCCGAATTCGTTCGGAGAAACCCGAACTAACTTTATATAATACATACAGCCATATGAACATAAATATATCAAACACTACACTTAGTGTAATTATTGTCATCCCTTCCTTTCTTCCTTACCAATAAGCTGTCCTCTGCACAGATTTCCATGAGATTAGAAACTTCCTTCAACCTTTTTTAAACTAGACTATTTGTTAATTGATTGAGCGTAGCGAAGGCCTGTTTTATCTCAAGCATTTTGCATTTCGTCTGCTTGTAAATTTGTTTGTGCGCTCCGTGTTCTGTCAATCCTGTCAAGATGGTAGCCGTGTTTGGTTGTAACTTTTTACTCCACTACAGCTTACAAGAGGGTCTCCTATTTACATAACTACTAGTATTCATAATCAATTTCATGTAGCTGTTAAAAACCTGCTCCGTAGGTTTGACGCGGACGCCTTTTGGTTGGTGACCATTTTATAATTCCAATACGAACTGATTCTAAAAACAGCCCGTTCCTCGGATCCACTGTCGCTAGTCACCAGGACAAAGTAACAGAGACAGAGCAATGACGTCATATGTAATATAAAGCCACTTGATACAACATTTATAACCGTCAATCTTTTCATATCCGGAGAGATACCACATATCACAAATTTTTAGCAGTTATACTTAAGGGGGAGACGTCCCCGTACGACCTGCAGACGGAAGAAGCGAAGTCTTGTGTCGAATTCTTGAATTCGAAACTGATTTATAACAGTAGCTTTGTGTGAAATTCCACGTACACAGCGCGTATGGCGTAGCGTCCGACATGCACTCGTAGTTGGTTTTTGAAATTCAACCACGCAGACGTTACGGTATTAATACTGTTTGATAAAACATAATACACTGTAGTCAGGAACTCGTCCATTTAATAAAAGAGGATTTATGGCGTAATGGAGATAACGATCATTAGATAAATGGAAATCCAGGTTCAAGTCGAGGAGGCACCAACATTTTTCGTTCTTCGAAAAAGAGGAGGTTATCAAATCCACGGTATTTTAATTTTATTTTTTTTATTTTTTATGTTTGTTACCTCAGAACTTTCGATTGGGTAAACCGATATTGATGATTCTTTTTATTAGAAAGCTGGTGCTTCCTGTGTGGTCCCATTTTAATTTTGTCCAGTTCTGACAAAAGAATCCATGAGAAAACCATATATGTCTTAAATTTGCAATAAGTATGTGCGCGACAAATGGACGAATAACTCAATATTATGCCAACAGATTTCGATGATTTTTTTAAAGTAACACTTCGTTACGCACGCTCGTCACTAAAAATCAAAAAATAAACAAACATTTTAACAAAACAAAAAACGACTTCAAAAATGCACTAAAAAGTAAAAAAATAATTTCGTACGATTGTTATTTTTGGAGTCCGTGTCAGCCAAGATCTCCACATCTCACCTATAACTACCTATGTATGTAGTTACCTTGGCTGACACCGACTCCAAAAGTAACAATCGTACGAAATTATTTTTTTACTTTTTAGTGCATTTTTGAGGTCGTTTTTTGTTTTGTTAAAAAATTTATCTGTATGTTTTTTTCTGTGTCGTTATGTGGTTATTGAATTAATGTAAAAACACAATATTTCTATGAAGCTGTGTATCTAATTTACACTTTTTCTTTTTGTCGATGCATTTTACTAACTGCATCTGAATTCGTTGGCAACCCTGTCTGCAGCATCCTCGGGGTGCATCGGACGTTCTGTCCGCCCGGCCAAGACAACCGGAGGAGGACAATGCTCGCCTTGTCTTATTGTACTTAATTGCCTGGCTGTCTGTGCAGTCAGGCCAAATGACGTCATCGTCATTTCGGCAACAATCGTGCACATATACTGCTGCTGCGATTCAATTAGGTAGTATCGATTTATAACTTCTATACTGCAGTGTTAAAATTCGTACATGTTTCCCATGGCTTATTTTTTGTTTGTTGCCATGAAATTTCTGGCTGCCTGTTCCAGCAGTGACTTCACCGTAATTTCGGCAACAATCCTGCAGATACTGCTGCGATTTGTAACTTCTTTGATATATATTATGTTAAACACCTGACATTAGGTTCGAAAAATTGATACTGTTACTATATAATTGTTAAGTATCTTTGGGTAGGTCGGCGTTTATAAAATTTAAAATAAAACGATAACTTTGTAAACACCACTTTTATTTTATACACTTTATGCCGACCGGGTTTCGCTACAACCGTAGCTTCTTCAGGGCAGTACAATCTCTACTACTTTAGTAGAGATTTAGTAGAGATTGTACTGCCCTCTACTCTACTCTAGTAGAGATTGTACTGCCCTGAAGAAGCTACGGTTGTAGCGAAACCCGGTCGGCATAAAGTATATAAAATAAAAGTGGTGTTTACAAAGTTATCGTTTTACTTTAAATTATAATGTCACATCACAAAGTAACTGCTTCATATGAACAAAAGTTTATAAAATTGCTTGACAGTTCGCTGCCGGTGCAGCGGTGACGTCATCATAATTTATGTTTGAACTAGTCTTAGAACTCCAGTTTTTTTATTGAGTTTCGCTAATATTGTCTTTATTTAATAAAATATTACAATTTGAAATTTTACTTGTAAAGTTAAAAATAAAATAAGATATACGTAGATGTCGCATATTAAAAATATAATGGATAAAAATTATCCAGACACTATCTAGATAGCATTTAGTTCGGGTTTGAATCTTGCAATCATATGTAAAGATAGCAGCAAGTAATATGTGCCTTAAGAAAATGAAGATAATGTTGGTAGTTCTTAGTGGAAGTATGATACAGTTAAAAGTGACCGAATTAGATATAGACACCTTAGCTCAGTTGGTAGAGTAAGCAAAGGGTCCTGGGTTCGAGTCCCAGAGGTGCAAATATCTTTTTCTGATTTTTCTGTCTCCAGCTTTTCGATTGAGTTTCGACGAGAATCCTATATTCTTCAATTCAACTAAATTTCTGTTTATTAGAGATCTGTGGTCTTATTTTAGTTTTCCTAAAAAAGCTTGGGTGTCTGGGTAGGCCGCAACGTGACGTCATTGTAATTTCGGCAAGAATCTTGCAGATATTGCTCCTGTCATTTAGCAAACCTTCTGTTATGTTCAATTTAATTGTTATGAACTCTTGACTTAAATCTAAAATATCTGATTTGTTTACGACGTCTTATTTTTGTTATGCCATTTTTGCTTCATGTCGGCTGATTTGATCGGAATATATTTCTAGTTTTGAACAGCTTTGTGGATAACTCTTGATGTTGGACTGAAAATGTGATGCCTTTTTTTTTGGTATTTACTAAATTGTCTGTGAAAGTTTGGGGATGAAGTCATCGTCATTTGCACCGCTTGAGTTCTTCTGTGCTTCTGTGAGAGAACCATACTTTGATTTGAGGGTTCTGTAGCACTGCATCAAGACTTGACATTTCGTCAGAACTTTTTATGTTTTTTACGAGTATCTCACGCTTGATGGTAAAGAGAAGTTTTTAGTTTGTTTCTTTCCATGGTTCCCTGTACCTATAAGTTTAATTGATTGGCTTTGGTGACATCCTTAACATTTAGCTCGCACAATGGATAACTTTTCTTCATTGGAACGCTCATGTGCTCGAGATCTATTCCAAGTTGCATTCCCGTTAATTTTATTGTTTTCATTATACGACTGATCTTACTATCCATGAACCTTTTCTAACTAATTAACCACTACGCCGTTTTTTCCGCAGGGGTAGGCAGAGAGAATGAACCGCCAAATAACTCGGTCTTGGCACACACTTCTTGCTTCTCGACATTCATATATCGCATCATATTCATCTTAACACTCGGGTTTAAGAGGTAAGGCTCTCGACTTGCAATCCGAATCTGTCGCAGGTTCGACTCCCGGCGAGCGCAAGGACATTTTATTTAATTGAATTGTGTTACTACACAATTTATTCATTTAAAATGCCATAAGGTATATTTGCGGTACGTTCCTGAACATAAGATACTCCCAGCATCGCCCCGGTGTAAGATCACCTATCAGAATTGAAACGTTGCTTGAAATGGATCTAGCCGTGTTTAGTGACCAGATCTGAATAGCCATACACTTCTCCACCTTCCTTTTCCTCATCTCCTTCCCCTCCCTCTACCTCCAGCCTCCCAACACACCCCATAAATGGGGATGATATTGGCTCTAGACTCAAGGCGGTCGGGATCAGTTGGGGCTCTTGTGCGGAATTCACAATTAAAACCAAAAAAAGGAGAAAAAAATGCACTAAGATTTTAGAATAAAATGAATGGAAAGCTTAAATTTTACTGAATACGCTTAAATGCAACTGGTTCCCATCTAGGCCTTTTGGGTTTAATTCCTTCGCTAGCTAAGTCCTTTATCACTGCACAATCAACCTTTTTTCGATTATAATTATGGCAGAAGGAGAACAACCTAACATGGAAATTTTAAAGTAAAACTTCTTTACGCACGCTTGACTTGGGGAGTAAGCTGGTGATTGCATGACGAGAGCGTTACGAAAAGTGTAATCAGGCGAGGCGAACGGTTTGAAGGTTGAAAAGTTGAGAGGGAGAAATAAGTTTGTGAAGATAGAAAGAGAGAGCGTTACGTTTCATATATTACTGTAGGGGCAAGAGAGGGAGGTGCGAGCACACATTTTCTTTCTTTTTTTCTCTCATAGCCAGTTACGTTTCGTATATCTAAGACACAGTGCAGGCCTATTGTCTGTATCACACTGTAGGAGCAAGAGAGAGCAGTGCGTGCGCACATTTTCTTTTTTTTACCTCCTTTCATAAGTTAGTGAAGTTTTACTTCAGTTGTGTGGTCTAAAGCACACTGTTTTTTGTTTGTTTGTTATATAGCTGGTTACTTATCTTCGTTCATGGCAACAAAGACAGAATACCCACAAATGTCCGGGTAAACTTTTAATAATCGAACGGTGAATGTTCGGGTTCGATAAAATGATTTAATCTTCCTAAATAATTTTTCACAGATTGGAAAATTTTGTTGGTTAAAGTTGGCTTTACAATGGTTAACTTGTTCGACCTCAGGATAGTGTATTACACCTCCTAACTCACCCGAACAATTAATCCAATATTTGGACCATTAATAATATTCAGCCCAATTGAGAAGTATGGTGTTTCAATCGAAAACAAGTTTTGATGTTTCTATTTTTGTGAAACTTGGTAATTCTAATTTAATTGAAACAACTAAACACGACCACAACAATACTGTATTACATAATATCCGACAATGTTCTTCTATCGTGTAATCTCTTCTGTTACCTTTACTATTTTTTATAATTGGATATATATAACAATAAACATGGGATGTTATTATTGTGGAATTTGTGAAGCTGATATTATTTAAAAAATATATATGCCTCAGAAACATTACCTTTAAAAAAAACGTGTTATTCACAAACGGTGGAAGTGAAATTAGAGAGTCGAAGATTGGATATTGATTTAAATTTTTTTTTTTTTTTTTTTGGATTTCGTAGGATTCGAACCCCCCGTTCGCTTGATGTCTGTCTCTGCTGAGACTTGTCAGGCACCTTGCCCAGTACGCTATGGAAGGCACGCGCCGAGGGGCAAATTTACCGCATTATATTAGAACCTAGTATTTGTGTAGAACTGAGTTGTGACAAACTTTCGTTTCAACCATATTTCAAGTCACTAATGGCGCTAAAGAAGTTTCACTTCAAAAACGTTGTCAATTTAAAAGAAATAAATACAAAAATTTGCCTTTCAAATGTCCATCGTTAGTAAACACAAAAAATATAACATTTCATCGAAAAGTTTAAGTACTTTGTGGTGGTATAAAGGGATGGGAGTGATTTTACCAAATTTCAGTTGGAGAGTGATATTTCTTTGGTTTTGAAGGTCAAGTATCAAATCGACGCCGCCAAATACAATCAACTTTATATATCAGAAGATTAGCTATTATATTATTTAGAAAAACTTCTAGAATTTTTAATATTAGAGTTAAGGAAAATATAAGATGTATAAATAATAATAATTATCATATTTTGGAAACAAGTCATTCTTTTGAAATTAATACATGTGTTAAAATTTTACATACTAACACTACGGGCATACAATTGGATAATTTAGAAATTTTTGAAATTAGAAAAAGCATTAATAGTAAATTAAATATTATAAATAACCAAACATTTTTTAAAAATAGCCATCTTTTAAATTTATTTTCTTATTAATACTTATAATAATTATAATTATTTATTTTTTGATTCAGGCTAATTATTTAAATTATTTGTTTCTTAAAAGTTTTTTATTATCTAAATGAATTTTTATTTTTCCTTAAATAATTTTTATATATTTAATTTTGTTTAACTATTTTTATGAGATTTTTAAGCAATTAATCACCTCTACTTTTTAATATTTTGTCTTTGTTCTAATTTATTCTAATTTGTCTATACTTGTTTGTCATTTATTTTTCTTTAAATTAACGCCTGTCTCAACACAGGTATACCCTAGCGAGACAGGTATCGAATAATATGTTGTAAACATCACGTATATAGAACAATAAAAAAAATTTAAAAAAACATATTCTGATGAAGATAACATTGTTATCGAAACATGTATATATTGTTTATAATATAGTGGTTTAAACAAAGTGATATATTATTCATTATATAAAAATACATGTTTAATTAAATAAATATTTTATTGCTATTTCATTCTTTAAATCCAATATATTTATGTGTTTGTCTCTTTTTAGTGTCGCTAGTTTTCGTTTTATCACGCATTCACATTACATATTCACGCAAAAACTCTTTTTCAAAAAAGAATTTTAGGATCACACATTTTTTGGATCTCACCGTAATAGAACTGAGCCACGGCACAATCATTCTTATCGCTAAAGGATTCCTTGATTTAAAGCTCAATAACTCAAATTATGTGACATAATCAGATCACCGTCGTTCCCACAAATCGGCGGTGGTCCAAGAAGTGAATTTTACCGGAATAGAACCCCCAATGTTGCCAATCGATAAAAAACAATAGCAGGCGATCAATTAATTGCATATATCTGGCCAGGAGACATCAAATAAGAAATCGGCTAATCAATAAAAGAAGTAACAAGAGGTTTTTAGGTCAGGACAATAATTATAACAGAAGGTAATAATTATTATCGTGACACCTCACAACAGAGATTTTTTCCTTGGATCTTTGTATATAAGTTGAATTTCTTATTAATTTATTTTTACATTTAAAATAGTTTGAATGGTGCTATTGTTGCCAGCAATTAATATCCCCACATTAGCGTAGCGTGAGCAAAATGCATATTCTGTTGAAAAGTAAACCAGAAAAACTTAAAACATGTATTACTTTATCGCCATAATTAAGCCTCTGCAGGCTGAAACTAAAAGATTACAAGACTTCTTTGTTGTTTCAAGAAAAATAAAGAAACGAACTCCAAAATTCCTAACCTAGACATGCGAAATGTCAGTGATGAGGCGTCCAACGTTCGTGATATATTCACATTAAAATGCTATCCAAAGCAACAAAGCACAGATACTAATATTAAATTTCGGGGCACAAAAGAACAAAGTAAACATACGATTCATTTGTGATACAATAATCATGAATGGGACCTTTATGTTTGTTCTACTTTGCTACAAACCCTTTTTGTAGTTTTCGGTATAATGTTATATCCTCGGTCTGAGACCATTTTAAATTTTCATCAAGTCGATTGGCTCTACGCAGAAATGCTTCATTTAACTTTTTAGTAGAAATATTATTTTTTCGTGTAATTTCAATAATTTTTCTTATATCAATTTTGATGTATGGCGGTGAGACGTGAAAATTACAAAGGAAATCTCGAAATTAAAATTTACTAAAAATAAGTAAAACCATTTTTTAAAATAAACAATTAGATTTGTCAAATAGCTGCATTTCAAGTACCTACAATCTGTTTGTATGCTTAGACTGTTACCTATTTTTAAAATTTACTTAGATCATACGACGTACGTCTTGAAAACTTCAACATTAATCCTACCTAAAATTAGAAAGCGTTGTTTGATCTATTATTTTTAGATTAAATAATTCATTTGTCTTGGCTGAAATAAATGATAAGTTTATGCTAAAGTAGACTTTTCCGTCGATAAAAAAAGGAACATTTATAATATAATGAATAATAGATCACTTTGTTTAAACCACTATGTTATAAACAATATCTACATGTTTCGATAACAATTTTATCTTCTTCAGGATATGTTAATTTAAAGAAAATAAATGACGAACAAGTATAGACAAATTATAATAAATTAGAACAAAGACAAAATATTAAAAAGTAGAGGTGATTAATTGCTTAAAAAATCTCATAAAAATACTTCTACAAAATTAAATAAAAAAATTATTTAAGGAAATATAAAATTGCATTTAGATAATAAAAAACTTTTAAGAACAAATAATTAAAATAATTAGTCTAAATCACAGAATAAATAATTATAATTATTGTAAGTATCTATTAATAAGAAAATAAATTTAAAAGATAGCTGTTTTTAAAAAATGTTTGGTTATTTATAATATTTAATTTACTATTAAAATTTCTAAATTATCTAATTGCTTGCCCGTAGTGTTAATATGTAAAATTTTAAGACCTTTATTAATATTTAAAGAATTTATAAGATAGTGGTTTAAACAAGGTGATCTAGTATTCATTATATAGATAATTAATGATGCCACAAAGTAATTTTGCGAAGTTTGAAGAAGAACATTTATAATTTTATGTCGATATTGCGAAACAACTGCCTGCCATGAATGGGTGGTTTTTTTGTTATTCTATGTATCTACCTATAAAACTAAGTTTGATTATTACTAGATTATTCTCACTAAGTACAAACATCTGTAAGAACACACTATAAACTAATAAATTAGTTTTTCGTAAAATTATGCAAGATCACTAAAGTGAAAATGTACGTAGTTTACGATACGAATGTAAGTATAATGAACAGATTATGAAAGAGACGCTTGATGGATGGATGGATGGTTTTGATATGTTGATTGGAAGGATTGTGCAGGGAGTTTTGAGAGACTATTAAACAAATATAAGAAATGAAGAATGAGAAGAGTATCCATGCACTTAGATAAAGTTGGGAGTTTGTACTAAGAGGTGAGTGGGAGCCTATCCCCTCTTTCCACTCATTGTGAAATGGTGTAATGGTTAGTTAGTTAGTTAAGGAATTATCAATTGTTCACACAACCAAGTAACCATGTATCAATTCACTTCCCGTCTCCACTTTAACATAAAAGATCAAGCACCCATGTTGCTGCATTTCTCATGCATCTAAAACTTGATCAATTGTAAAGTTATGTACATAAATGTCCACGCCAGCGTATGTAATATTAAGATTAGTGCATTGAACTGTAACCAAATACTTATAAGTGACGCAAACACGAGTAAAAGCAAGGTTGATGCCAAATTCTCGGTAGACCTAGCCGACGAAACACCGCCGTGTATTGTGCTTGTTTTTTATAATAATTTTAAATTCAATATTATTTATATTATACAAGTGTAGGTAAGTGCGCGATGTGAGGCGATTGTTGAATTCAAGGACACCCACACTGGGCCTTGACACGCCAAGGATATTCAGTGTGGAATGGTATACATTCACACCGGCCTTGTGGCAGTATACAGTGTATACACAGCCTAGTAACACAGACAGCAGCGCGGAGAAGTGTTAGTTGTATCGTGCGATTTGAACCTTTCTGTCAGTGAAGATTTCAACCTCTTTCAACTCCTCGACTCCTGGGATTAATACTTGTCATTACTCTAAGGCCCGGTAGTAAACGTTCAAAAAGAAGAAGAAAAGGAGATTTATAAAAGCGGATGCAAGAAGAAGTCCGTAAGTCAAGTAAGAAAATAGAGTAAATCTTAACGTAGTATAAAATGAAGTCGCTTTCGCTGTCTGTGCGCTTAGATCTTTTAAACTACACAACGGATTTTCATGCGGTTTTCACCAATGGATAGAATGATTCATGAGGAAGGTTTATAGGTATATAATTCGTCAAGGTTTTATGTAAATTGGTTGAAATATATAATATATCTGGCGGGCTGGCAAACGGGCGGCGTGGATTTGATTTAACAGATGGCGTTGGTTTCAAAGGTTGGGTAATGTCGTGGCGTTGTGTTTCATTAGCCACAGCAACGTGTGGTGGGGTCTGCTAGTATTTAATAAAACACGACTCGTTTAAAATAGATTAAAAATCTCTCGACAAATGCTTAAGTTGCACTTAAAGACACACTGTTAAATTTTCATAGCTATACCATGTCAAATAACAAAACAAAATGTGTTTTTGAAGTGAAAACTTCTTTAGCACCGTTGTGATTTGAAACTCGATGAAACGGAAGCGAACGACACTAAAAAGAGACAAACGTGGATCTACAGGATATAGCCTGCGGGAGAATGAGATAATCGGTGTCCACTTTATGCGGTGTTTCGTAGAATAAAATATTAAATAGTTTTTAAACTTTGTAACAATATTATTATAGAGATTAGGTGCAGAATTGAAGCAGCAAGAACTGCATTCAGTAAAATGAAATCCCTCTTCTGCAATGACAATATTAGCTTAAAACTAAGGCAGAGAATGCTAAAATGTTATGTGTGGTCGGTCTTGCTGTATGGTTGTGAAACATGGACTTTGAAAATAAATACCATGAACAGGTTAGAGGCTTTCGAAATGTGGCTTCACCGGAGAATGCTCAAGGTCCCATGGACCGACATGATCACTAACACAGAAATTCTCAGGCAGGCTAGAGCAGATAGAGAACTGCTTATATTAATAAAAATCAAGAAAATTTCATATCTGGGTCAGATACTTCGGGAGAAGTATCACTTGCACCATTTAATATTGAAAGGAAAGATAGAGGGTCGCCGAGGGCCTGGTAGGGGACAAATGTCTTAGCTGCGAAATGTACGAGAGTGGACTGGCATTAGAAGTGTGGATGAGCTATTCTGGGCAGCGCAAGACAGAGAGACCTTTTCAAGAGTGATCGCCAACGTCGGGGGGACCTGATAGGGCCCACAAAGAAGAAGATGAACAATATTATAATAAATACACCCTACAATTTTTCTACTTCTTATACGCCGAATTCTTCTCATTCTCTAGAAGTTTAGTTTACTGAAGGTTTCACTTATTCCGCGTGTGAAATGCACACTTGTATTTTTAAGAACTCAAAAACTGAAAGTAATTAACATGTTATAAATCGTAAGAAATGCGGATTGCGGGGGCTTAATCTGGCGTCCAAGACCACAACTAGTTTCGGCTTACAATAAAACATTTAATTCGTTACCAATCGTACTCGAACTAATCGATTAATCAGTATTTGTTATGTAGTTTAACAGGTGAAATGTAGTCTATGTTTAAGGGCCATTAACCAGCCAGCGGGAGAGAATTCATATTTCGTCGAAAGATGTTCTTACGATCGTACAGGGCAGTTCCAATGAGAAAAATTAATTATCCTCCGTACCAGCTTTTTAAAATAATAACTCCATATCGATTTTATTTCATTCAAAATTTGATTAAATTTATACCTACATTAAAAAAAATTCTGAAAGGCACGATGATAAAACCATTAAAATTATTTACTTGTTGTAAATATTTTTTGATCATAAGTATTTATAATTTTTCAATAATGTCTATGCAAAATAAGAATGTAAAAAAAATCTTAAATATATTAGTTCGTATGGCGGTAAACATATAGACAAACTGAAGTATTTTCGTCACAAAAAACGTGTGCGGAACTTTTTAAAAATGGTTTTATTTAAATTAAAATAAAATTTCGGAAACCAAGCTTTCCCATTTAATTTACTGATTTATTATTCTGCATGTTTAAATGATTTGAAATTTGTATAATACAAAATTTAGTTTGAAATTTCAACAAATCTGCCAACGACCTACTGTAAAACCATATTGTACAAAAAATAAACATATTTTCTCAAAATTTAAAACATATCTTTACTAGATAAAAGAACAGTATTTTTCGAAATCAATTTATATTTTTTTTGTGCAAAAGAGTCAATACGTCTAAAATTTGATTTAAAAATGACCAGTTTTTGTCTAGTTATTCCCTCTCAACTTATTTATTAAATTACTCTAGGTTGGTAATTTGTGTGAATGCAGATTACTAAAACGTGACTAATAATTAGTTAACAGTCAAAGCAGTCTCGTGGCGGTTGGTCCTCGATTAAATGAACACGTGTTTCTTGTATCTTGTGTGATTGCAATATTACTGATAAAGCGAAGAAATGTACCACAACCTTATTGGGAATAAAAGTTATGTAAGAAATTTACCTAAGACGTTTTTTAAGACGATTTTGACTATTTTTGAAGTGAAAACTTCTTTAGCACCGTTGTGATTTAAAAAACTCGATGAAACAAAGAAGCGACACTAAAAATAGACAAACACAAGCATATACCATTTAGCCTGTGAGAGAATGATATAGAATAATCAAACTCCTCTTTGCGCAGTGCTTTGTAGCCTATCGTCTCCTCTTCCTGCGGTGAAGCCTCTCTACTCTTGTCTACTTTAGTTTTCTGAAGGTTTCGCTTCTACCACGTGAGAACTACACGCGGAAGAAGTGAAACCACTAATTAATTAAATTCACACTAAGTATTTTTTTATATTTTTTAAATATTATTAGCGCAGACGCGGGAAACATCCCGGGATGGTCTGAATTCTTGACAAAACACATCCAATTTTGAAAATCACAAAACTAAAATATTTTTTTGTTAAAATATTACATTTGGGAGACGGGTATGGGTACCGTCGCTCCAGGAATCATTTATTGGATAATAGGTTACCCTAACTGAATGCTACGTTTAGTTACTTAGCAGCAGGGTAGTTGGTGGCAGCCATCTTACCAGCCAGTGGTGGTTTCTGTGTTATAATGACGTTGTAACCAATTGCACCGTCTCAATTATGAATGATAGTAATAAAAGTACACATTTTAATTAAACTTTAAATTTTTCTCACATGTGAACGGTATTCATAGTTTATGAATATACTCCATTTTGATAAAGACAGTTAGTCAAACAGATACCAAATGCACTCTTAAAAATTCACACGGAGATTAACATACAGTAAAAACTTCGAAAAACCCAAACTCGAAAGGCACTCCATCATTATATTATTAATATTTATATTTTATATATTAATAATATAATGGTAGAGTGCCTTTCAAAAACTTCGAAAAGCCTAAATTTGAAAGGCACTCTACCATAATATTATTAACTAGCTGGGTTACCCGGCTTCGCTCAGGACAATAAGATAGTGTTCTGGAATGTTGCACAATGATGTTCCCGATTCCCTATTCCTGATCATTCCACGACATGCTCCGCCACTCCTTCCACAACTTTCTACAGCTCAATGGAACCTTCTAGAACTTTCCGAAAGACTGTTCTAGAAATTTCAAGAGCGCGAAATTTTCAGCCCTTATATCTTTAAAAGCACGGCTTTTAGGTAAAAACGGATACCTTTATTCCCTAGGGGGGATAGAGATCTACCACACCATATATTTCCCTTGATCGAACCGGGACTCGTTTCTGAGTTTTTGCGAGCTGCACGTTTTTTGGACTTTCTTTTATAATACATGCCATATTCAAATAAATAAAATGTTACTCCTTACATGTCCTTTCCCGTGCGTTCCCCTCCAGCGTTCCACTTCCACCTTCCCCGCCACCGCTCTCCCGCTCCCCCGTCCCGCCAACCCCCCTAGCACTGCATTTCTTGACTCCTCTCCCGCGCTGCCCGTAGCCGAAACTTTTTTCTAATACTAACATTTTTAAACTCGTGATATCTTTCTAATTAAATATCCGAATTGAAAAATTCAAAAAGTTAAATAAAGGTATTGAAGTTGTCTTGAATATGATGTAATTTATTTTGATAAGGATTAAAACCAAGATACAAATAAAGAGCCTTTTCAAGCGGTGACATATTAATTAAAAATTTTAAATAAAAGAATACTTATTGTGGCATAACCATAATAGTTAGACATATGCTGTGCAGATTTGTTTTGTAAATAATGATGTGTTCTATAAAGTCGTATTATATTATTTTATTCTATCATCAATAGTTTTCGCAGCGCACGCGATTTAAAGAATATTTTAGGTATTTTTTTTACACCCTGGGTTACATTATTGAAGTTTTAGTAAGGATGCCTATTTTTTTTAAATATAATATAGCCTATGTCACCCAGGGATAGTGTAGCTTCCCAAAAGCGAAAGAATTTTTCAAATCGGTTCAGTAGTTTCGGAGCCTATTCGATGCAAACAAACACACAAACAAACAAACAAACAAATATTACCTTTTTATATAGTGTGTTAGATAGATGTTAGATTAGATAAATATTAATAATACAATGGTAGAGTGCCTTTCGAGTTTGGGTTTTTCGAAGTTTTTACTGTATGTTAATCTCCGTGTGAAATTTTGGGAGTGCATTTGGTATCTGTTCGACTATAGTGGCAATTAGTTAGGTTAAAGATGACAGAGCATCTTAAGATTTGAAAGACTTTTGAGTTTAGAAATTTAGAATCACCATGACTACCTTTAAAATATTAATGCCGAAGAGTTAAAAAAAAACATATTTATTCTGATCCTTGAAGATTAAACTGAAAACTTTTTTATCACCATTGTGATTTGAAAATCGATGAAACGAAAGCGAGCGATACTAGAAAGAGAAAAACACATACATCTATAGAATTTAGCCTGCGAGAGAATGAAAGAGCAATAAAATATTTATTTATTTCAAGGGTAATAGGTTCCGATAATAAGCGTGTGATTTGGACACCATGTTTTTTCCCCTTTCTTTATGAACAAAATATTATACGTAAAATTAAAGAAAAAAATTCAGGCGAAATATTAGTGCTGAAGTTATTCTGATTTCCACAAATAATACGATGATTTCCTTTTCACGCGTGGCTTAAGTTTTAGCGGTTCCCGGTAAGCTAGTCTCGCTCCGTGGGAAATGTACTGTGCTTACGTGAAAAGCGTAAGTTTATGTTGGAAAAATACAGTTATAACTCGTCACATGAATGATGACAGGTTGCTGGTGGGTAAATAGGCCACTTACATGGATTTCATAACGACTTGGAAAAAATCCTGTGCATAGATTTTTTTACTAAGATTACGAAAATTTTAGAAAAAATTTTTTGAAATATATAGTTTTTTTTTTTTTTTAGTAAATAAATTTATTGTTAGAGCTCGTGACGTCACTACATGAAAATGTCCCGTCTCCGATTATGATACATTATTTTTGTGAAATTCCACACTGATTTTTTTTTATATGGCAACACTTTTATTTCCGGCGAATTTCTGAATTTGCTTTTAACGTTCACTAGATTTATTGTTTGTTCAATGTGAACTCATCCTTTGGTTTGATTTTTTGATAAATGATGATTTTTTGATGTTACGATGAGAACCCCGCGCAATTTATTGCTATTCGTGCGGAAAACGTTCTTTTTTTAAAATGATTTTCGGCTATGTAATTATCGTTTTTACGCTACCATAAAATTATGTCCCGTCTTTCCGGTTTATAAAAAATGGTCTGATTTTTCGGATTGAAATTTTCAATAAATTGCCAGGGTTTCAAAAATACGATTAAAAAAATACAGAATGTCTTAGAATGTTTGCCTAAAGCGAAAAAAAATTAAAAAATGTGATGCAAGTGGCCTATTCTGCCATAACTTTGGAAGGTCGTAAGGCCAGTACAACGGAAAATAGCGAACCTACTAACTCTACCTACTGATTAGTACTTACAATGTAATCGATAGTCATTGCTTATTACTAAGTGGCGCCTGTTAAAAGACCACCGTTCAAAAGCGAAACGCTTTAAATTGGTTTCGTCATTTTTGGTGACCAGATCTGAATAGCTTCGTTCTTTTCTACCTTCCTTTCTCATCTGCCTTCTCTTCCTTATGCTTATGGGGTATTTCACCATCCTCTCGACAGCTTTCAAAATCAGTACTTATTCATAAAATAACAGCTTTTGAAGTGAAAACTTCTTTAGCACCGTTGTGATTTGAAACTCGATGAAACGAAAAATTGCATAAAAAAAGAGAAAAAACACGTGCATCTATATAAAAATGTATTTCGGTGGTATCTTGCCAAATCAAAACCCGCGTCGGTGGGGGGGGGGGGGGGTCGGACTTTGAAAAACAATGTGAGCAGTCAAATTATTCGAATAGTCACATTTAAGCAAGTACGAGTACGAAGTCACCTGATGTGTAAAACTAATACGTTTTTGGGGATGCTGTGTTGAGGTCTTTTTAAGGAAGGGAAGACGAGGAAGTTCTGGGAAAGAAAAATTCATGAATAATAAACCAATTTTTTATAGACTTTACAATGAAAGGTGTTAAAGTTGCATGAATCTATAGTCCGCAACAATAGTTTTTTTTTCTTTTTCTAAACTTAACCTGTATGTATGTATTAGTACTCTCTGTGGGAGAGAAAATAATTATAATTATTATTTGTGGATAAGTTCTGAGAATTTTTGTATTTATTTATTTTTTTCTATGAGAATTTCACTTCATATTATTATGAACATAGAAGAATGGAGGTGGATAACAGAAAACTTCCGGGTTTTATTCATTTATCCCGTTATCTTTAAGGTGCCGCAATTCGAATTTCTACCGATTTCTTACATACCTCCCTTAAACATTTGAAGTTTTGAAAAAAATATATGTTATTTTTTAAGATAATGTCTAGATGCTGCACACGCCGAAACGCAAATTATATGAAATTCCCTTGATAGAAAAAAATCGCAAAGAATGCTCCAAAAATTATGAAAAACAAGTCTGTTTCTATTATCTTATAAATTATGTGTGAAAAAATTCACCATGTTTCTTTAAGAGGCGGTTCTCCGAATTTCAACCTCCCTTAAACATTTGTAGTTTTTAAGCTTTTAAAAAATGTTATTCTTGAAGATAATATTTATCTAAACATTATAAGAAACGCAAAATATATAAAAATAACTCGATAGAAAAAAATCGCAAAATATGCTCCAAAAATGATTATAAACACGTTTGTTTCGGTTATACTATACAAGTTACACGTATGAAAAAATTCACAGTGTTTCTTTAAATAAAATTAAAGATAATTATCGCGAGATTTTTGCTCTATTTTTAACGAGTCGTGTTTCATTAAAGATTTTCATGATTTTTGCATCAATTTTATCGCTGTAAATGTTAGCGCGCTCTTCTAACATTCGTAATTTCATATCTCTCCATCTTCTTCTTGTTGGGGCCGGGAACTCAGCCTTAAATGATACTTAAGATTCTCACGAAGATATTTTTGCTCTATTTTAAACGTGTCGTGTTTTATTAAACATTTTCGCAATTTTCGCATCGATTTTGGCGCTGTAAATGTTAGCGCTCTCCTCTAACATTTGTTATTTCATGCCTCTCCATCTTCTTCCTTTCGAGCCCGGTTGGGGAGCCTTAACCAATATTTCCATTCCTTGATTCTCAAAAAAAATTGCGCTTTTAAAACTAATATTACACAGTGTGGAGACAGCCCTTTGATTTTTAATTTACAAAAAACTTAGTTTTATCAGAACTTGGATCAAATAAATTTTAATCTTTGGTTCAGTATTTCTCCATACACAAAGGCATCATTTTTGTCGTCGGTCTGTCTAATTTGGTGACATCCAACTCCACAATGAAATATACTATCGGAAACACCCCGGTGTAAGATTACCGATCTAAATTGAAACGTTGCTTGAAATGGCTTTAGTTATGTTCGATGACCATGTGTGAATAGCCAGGTACTTCCCCACTTTCCTCCTTCCTATTTTCATCTTCTTCCCTCCCCCGTACCTTCGGCCGCACAACATATCCCAATTGATGTTTGGCATAGTCTCACTGGCTTCACACGGGAGCAGTTAGGACTCTTGTAAGGTATTCAATGTAAAATACATACAAAAACGACGAAATTGACTTATATATATCTATTTGAAATAAGCTCATCTACTATAAAGGCACTGAACACAAAGAGTTGTTCTTAATACAATATAAAATGATTAGTATTTTGTTGTCGTAGACATTTCAACTTCAGCATATTTATTTATTGACTAGCTGTTTCCCGGCATGCGTTGCAATGCCATATTCAAATAAATAAAATGTTACTCCTTGCATGTCCTTTCCCGTGCGTTCCCCTCCAGCGTTCCACTTCCACCTTCCCCGCCACCGCTCTCCCGCTCCCCCGTCCCGCTAACCCCCCTGGCACTTCATTTCTTGACTCTTCTCCCGCCCGGCCCGTAGCCGAAACTTTTTTCTAATAATAACATTTTTAAACTCTTGATATCTTTCTAATTAAATACCCGAATTTAATAATTCAAAAAGTTAAATAAAGGTATTGAAGCTGTCTTGAATATGAAGTAATTTATTTTGATAAGGATTAAAACCAAGATACAAATAAAGAGCCTTTTCAATCGGCGACATATTAATTAAAAATTTTAAAATAAAAGAATACTTATTGTGGCATAACCATAATAGTTAGACATATTTTTTTAATAATGATGTGTTCTACAAAGTCGTAGTACATTATTTTATTCTATCATCAATAGTTTTCGCAGTGCACGCGATGTAAATAATATTTTAGGTATTTTTTTACACCTTGGGTTACATTATTGAAGTTTTAGTAAGGATGCCTATGTTTTTTGAAAATATAATATAGCCTATGTTACCCAGGGATAGTGTAGCTTCAGTAGGTTTAGTAGTTTTGGAGCCTATTCAATGCAAACAAACAAACAAACAAACAAACAAACAAATCTTACCTCTTTATATAGTGTGGTAGATGTAGTAGATAGTAGATTTGACTTTTACATATGTATAGTAAAAATGTACAGGATTTCTTGATGAATGGGCTTTTGTTTCTTTCCATAGTTTATAGTTTTCAGCATTTTCAGTGAAAGCAGTGTATATATCTTTCTATGGATTTTTTTGACATTTTTAATTAGTAATTTTATTCAATTGATAAAACAATCCGCGATTGTTTTATCAATTGAATAAAATTTTCACGAGGGTTTTTAGTAATGCTGTAAATAGCTCGTTTTCCAATTACCGTTGTATTTTTTATGAACAAATTTATTCAGAATAAAGAAGGGTGATACTGACATTACATTAACATTATTTTAAAACAGGATACTTCTACATTCCTACAGATGTGTACGGTTTGTGATCACCGTAGTATTTATTATAGGAAGGTTTGTTTCGTGAGGTACCAAGCAACTGGTAGGCACCGCTCTTGTTCCAATCTCATTTCCTGTAGACCTTTTACTAAAATTTTATTTCCTTTTAAATACTGCCATGCAATAAATAAATTGGACGCCATTTCCACATAAATGTATTATACCAACATTATTATTTCAAACTTTGATTTGAAATGGATACAAGTAATAATAAAAAGCGATGTTCATATAGCGAATTGCGGGTTAAAAATGGCATTTCTACTAACTTTCTTATATTTCATTCTATGCTTCTTTGCTGAAAGGACAAATTTTAATGACGAGAAGGAAAGAATACTTTAAAAAAATCAGAGTGCGCAATAGTGAAGCCTTCAAAAAACTAAAGTATGGAGAACTAAAGTATGGGATGATTTTTTTCCATATTTTTACGTCGAATTCCAGTGCACCTTTTCCTATACATTTTGTCTTCTTGTAAGTTTTTATGTTTTCTTCTCCGGAGTCGCTAGATGTCGTGTTCTTTTGTGTTTTCTTTGCCTGTTCATTTTGGAATGGTTTGAAGATTGGATTTTGATTTTGCAAAAAAAAAAAATTATTTTGGATTTCATTGGATTCGATCCTTCGTCCACTGAATTTCTGGCCGCTAAAGTTCGTCAGGCGCTTTATACGACCAGACCAAAGGAGACTAGCGTGGGAAACTTCAGAAAACTTAAGTAGACAAGGTTGGAGAGGCTACGAAGCACCGCACAAAGAGGAAACCGACTATTCTGTCTCTTTCACTTGCAGGCTAAATCCTATAGATGTATGTGTTTATCTCTCTTTATTGTCGCTATTTTTCATTTCATCGAGTCTCAAATCACAATGATGCTAAATTTTCACTAAAAAGAAATTATCACTTCAAAAAGTTCATGTTTTGTTGTACTAATTTCCTGACACCTAATAAAAAATTAGGGAAAGCAAGAAGAGATTTGGGAAAAACAAAGCAATTTTAAGTTGACAATAAATCATTTATTTAGTATATCAAAAATATGATAACTGTGATGTGATAACAAACAAGAATAATACCACAGAGGAGATCCAGAAGCGCATAGTGAACGCAAATCGCTGTTATTACCGCCTACAAAACCACGATACAAGACTCTTGAGGAGGCCAACACCCACCAGGGGTTATAGAGCCAAGAGTGATGATGATGATGATCATAAATATGAAAGAGAATAAGACACAGAAAAATAGGAAAAGACATTGGTCGCAACTAGGACTCGAACCCAGATCGCTCATCTAACCGGGACGTGCGCATTAACCTATTTCTCTATTGCCACCTTTTATCAAACCGTCATATTTGTCAATCTCATGTTTCAAATTATAGAATTAACAATATTGTCTTCAACTAATTATTTTTCCGTATTACGGGCAACTACCCATTTAATTGGAAACAACCATTATAAGAATTGGTTTGTAACCTAGATAGCGTCTCGGATAAATATATCCGAATTTATTCACATGGAACTATTGATTTTATAAAAGTCTAAATGAATATATAATTTTTTTAAAGAAAAATTCTATTTTTATAACTTTTGAAGGTTATTACCATAGACGTAATATATCATTGAAGATGAAGATAATAATAATAAACAAGACACAGAAAAACGGAAAAAGACAATTGTCGCGACTGGGACTAGAAACCAGACCTCTCGTCTAAACGAGATGTGTTTCAACTTCATATTTTCGTGTGACCATGTAACGAATTTTTGCACCAGTCACTGTAAATTAAGATGAAGCCACACTAAATAATGCAAAATCATACAAAATCGTATGTTTTTGTTTTGAAAATTTGACCGCTTAGAAGTATTATAGATGCTTCAATTAAATACTGCGTGTAGAACATACCTTGGCCCTTAAAAAAATCGGTCTGTTTTTTAATAAGTCTTTTAATAAGCTTAGAAAAAAATAAAGTATTAAGTCTATAAAAAACATTTTTAAGTGCAAACTCTCCTACTTATAATCACTTTTTCGGATATGATTTTATTGCATAATGTGGCAAATTCAGTTTCTTATATAATTATCGCAAAAAAATTGAAATTTACGCCCGAACCTCACAAAATAAAATATAATATGCATTTTCGCGATGGTATTTTTGACATCACGGCGACAATACGGCAGTCGACGAATTTGTTATATCAAAGTGAACCTTATACCGTCCACCGAAGAACGACTGGCAGCCGCCCCATTCTTCCCTCATTACTCCTCCGGACGGAGCGGAGAAACAACGTGTTAGGGTCCGCGCTGCTTGTTTTCGTGAAATCAATTTAAAAATTCCGTTTTATTACAATAAACAATGCATAAAAAAGGAATTAATTTTTTTACAGGCCTTTACGAAATCAACATGTAAAAAAAAATTCTCAAATATCTTTTCCAACCTATCCAAAAGCTTTTTCTCAAGTATTTTTAAACTCCTCCCATAAAAGGGCTTGAATTAAAAAAGTGAAACCGATTTAGATTTTTTCCTGTACTAGTGGATCGCCCTAAAGCACAATACTTGGCATTGACCTTGTATTGTAATTGTTTCGATCTGGAGTTCTGATTACTTTATAGAACCCACTAAGCCCTATTGCCTAGACTTTTTTTTTCAAATTTTGTTCTATTAAAATGTAACTTTAGCGGCAACTGAACTCGAAACCTCCAACCTTGAGTCAAAACTCTCACCCTCATAACGGAGGTTGTCTACCAACTATTAAGGCTAGTCAATGTCTTCTTTACCGTCTTGTTCCGTTTAAATCAAGTTTTCAATGAGGGATGTTTTTGTTGTGTTTTTCATCGATTGCAAACCAATACCAAGTCGATGATTTGACATTTTTAGAATTTGAACTTTGAAAAAATAACAAAAAACTTCATAGACAGTATTCATACTGGTACATTGTCATAACTATGTATGGATAAGTGGTTTTTCAGAATAGACAGAATTCGTTTGGTAGAGAAGATTAGAAAAGTTTTGTTTTTTTGTTATTAATTTTACACTTTTTATTTGGAAGATAGGTAAGAAAGTTTTTTTTAGATTAGCTCCACTTAGGAGACCCTGAGTAAAATAATTTCCCTTAGGGCTTATATCATCTTTGAGATGCTGTGTGGGTCTTTTTGTGGAAATGAAGCAGTGAACCTGGGTCTAGGGAGACCCATGTTGTAAGATGGATATTTCCCGGAGGTCGCGGGTTCGAACCCGGCGTGCGCAAATAAATTTTATTTGATCAATTTGTGTTATTTCACAATTAATTCATTTAAAATAATATATAGTATATTTGCGGCACATTCCAGAGTGGAAGATACTATCAGTATCGCCCTGGTGTAAGACCACTATTCAGAATTGAAACGTTGCTTGAAAATAGCTTTAGCCGTGTTTAGTGACCAGATCTGAATAGCCAGATACTTCCCAACCTTCCTCTTCCCCACCTCCTTCCCGTCCCCACTACCTTCAGCCTCACAACATACCCCAATTGGGGATGCCATAGTCTCACTGGCTCCAGACGGGAGCAGTTTAGATTCTTGTGCGGTATTAACTGTAAAAAAAAAAAAAATCTAATTTATTCTTACACAAGCACAGTGATATTGTATTATTATTATTATTGTATTGCACGTTAACACAATTTGAAAGGATTTAAAATAAAATAAAAATCGGAGTGTTTAATTCACACGAGATAGAAGTAAAACCATCAGATAACTAAAGTAGACAACAGTGGGGAGACTACGAAGCATATTTCATAATCAATGTGATTATATTTATTCATATGTTTGTCATCAAACTCCATTGCACTTTTTCTTATACATTTGGTCATCTCATTAGTATGTATTTGTGTTTTTTTCTTCGAAGTAGCTAGATGTCGCTTTGTTTTATTTTTCTTTTTCATTTAAGAGTGGATTGAAGATTGGATATTGATTTTACAAATTTATTTTTCTTTTTTGGATTTCGTAGGATTCGATCCTCGATCCGCTAAATGTCTGCAAAGCTTCGTCGGGCGCTTTTAACCACTACATCAAATGAGACTTGCGTGAGACTGCGGATTTATCGTATTCTATTGCAACCGAATACCCGTGAATTAAATAAATATTTTATAGCTATCTCATTTTCTCGCGGGCTAAATCCCATAGATACTCGTATATGTATGTGTTTGTCTCTTTTTAATGTCGTTCGCTTCCGCTTCATCGAGTTTCAAATCACAACGGTGCTAAAGAAGTTTACACTTCGATAAGTAAAAATCAAAACAATTAGTAAGCCAATCTTGTGCAATCAATTTCAGTGGCTGCATGTTTTCAAAGTCACGTGGATACCTTTTGCACGGGTCATTCACCTAAAAGAATTAGAAGTAGGACCTTTCATCGGTGCATACAATACGTGTACATGGTTACCCACATATTATACTGGGGTACCTATTACCTGTTCATTATTCGAACCCCAGTTCAGCTGTGCCAACCTGTAGATAACTTCTATCAAATTCACATTAATTAACTTATTGGCAGAGATTTTTAGTATAATTTTTGGAGTAGGATCAACAAAAATACTAATTGCTAATGTTGAGTGTCTGTATCTCTAGTTAAAATCTTTAACTCGGATTTGCTTGAATTTAAGTGTCTTTTTGAAGTGAGTCTCTCTGTGAGAATTTCTTTAGCATCATTGTGATTTGAAACTCGATGAAACGGAAACAAGCGACACTAAAAAGAGACAAACACATGCATCTATGGATTTAGCCTGCGAGAGATTCAGATAGACTAAATAGATCTGTCTCGTCTTTGTGCGGCGTTTCGTAGAATAAAATGTAAAATAATTTTTAAACTGTGTGGGGCAGTGTGGAGTGTGGAGTGATTTAATAATACTATGATTAGACTATACTACAGGATATCTTTATATTCAATATTTACAGCTGTTTTTTCATGAGATAGTACAAACATGTTTTCTTTAGATGTTACTCTCGAAAGCGCGACATATAACTGGCCGTGTGAGAAACACTCAACACTCAAATCTAAGCCAGCACCGTTTAATGTTTGACCCTGTGACTTAGTCATTGCAAAAGATAGCTTTACCCCCTATCTATTGGTGAAAACCGCATGAAAATCCGTTGCATTGTTTAAAAGATCTAAGCGCACATACATTTTGAGCGAATTCATACTATGTAAAGAAGATATTTTCTTTGAATTTCTCGGCTTTTCTCTACTATAATATTAATTTATAGTAATAAAAACCTTCCTCTTGAATGAGCCTATCTATTGGTGAAAACCGCATGAATATCCGTTGCATAGTTTAAAAGATCTAAGCGTAAATTTATTTTGAGCGACTTCATTATATACTATGTAAAGAATAAACCCTACAATTATCGTACTCCTGATACTCAGCATTCGTCTCATTCTCTCAAAGTTTAGTTTTCTGAAGGTTTCGCTTTTACCGCGTGTGAAGTGAGGCGGGTTTGGGTACCGCCGCCCGGAAATCATTTATAGGATAACCAACTCTGCTGTAGGTCATCCCAAGTGGTTCGCTACATTTGGCGACTTAGAAGGGTGCTTTCTGGTGAGGTATGTTAAGGTCTTAGCGGCGGATGCGCCTGCTCACCAGCTGCTCAGCGGGCGTGGAGAGGTAGGTTTAGAGAAACCATTTGACCCCACTAGCTCTCTTTCGACCCATCGCATTGCCTAGTACCCTACATTGTGATTTATTTTTTATTTTTTTATTAAATAATAAAAGACATTTTGTACAAAAATTTGAGTAGACCCACAAAGCTGTCACATGGCAGCAAGTCTGCAGGTAATAGAAATAAAATAAATAATCAATTATAATGTAGGAAGTGGTCTGGAGTGAGCTCGGGCCCAGCACTCGCTCGGGAGTGGCGCTTGGTGCTGGAAAGCTACGATCACCACTGTGTTATCGTAGGCCATTAGCCACATCCTGGCATCCGTGTGGTCCTAGCTACGTAAACATTGTAGATGCGCTGCTGTATCTTCTGTATCCAAATCACAGAACTGCCTAATGTATAGAGGACTAAAGATGTATGATAAAATGCCTGAAAGTATGAAGAATGAAGAAAGAATGAATGTATTTAAAAAGAAATGTTATGCTTACTGTAAAAATATTTAAATTTATCAAATGAAATGTTACATTGTGCTTATTAGTTTATATTCATGTAGTATAAACTAACCCAATAAATAATAAAATAAAATAAAAAATATATAATTTTGCAAGCATCATTATATCCGGAGTCGTTCGATTGAGATTGAATTGAATTCGAGATTGAATCCTAGACGGATTTTGCCTTATATACACCATATGGGTAGCCCCATACAAAAAAGATTTCAAATGTTCCAAAATAATGTTCCAGATCGTTCCACAACATTCAGGAGTATTCTGGAATGATGCACAATGATCTGGGATGTTTCGGTATGTTCTTGAACGTTCCATCCTATTCCCGAACATTTCAGAATGTTCCGGGATGTTCTGGAATATGGTGAAATGCTCAAGAACGCTCTGAAATATTTTGAACTGTTCTAGAAATTTCAAGGGGTAATACTTCCAGGCTTCATATCTTTAAAAGCAGGCCCTTCAGGTAAAAACGGGAACTTTCTTCATGGATGAGGGATAGAGGGCCACCACAAAATATAACTGCCGTTATCGTACCGGGACTCGTCTTTCAGTTTTAGCGGCATGCACATTGTACATTTTTTTTTAATAATGTATATTGAAGATTAAGATTATCGAAACTTCTCGAACTTTCCAGAACCTTCTAGACTCACCGACACACTCCGTCACTCATTTCTAAAAGCTTCTAGAATTTTCTCCTTCCATAACATCCTAGAGCATTAGGGAACTTTCCAGAACTATCTAGAACATTCTAGACTCACCGACACACTCGATCGCTCCTTCCAGAACTTTCTAGAGATTTATCAAGCCTTCTAGAACTTTTCTAATCCTTCTAGACTCACCGATATACTCCGCCACTCCTTCCAGAACTTTCTACAGCTTTATCGAACCTTATAGAACTTTCCGGAACCTTCTAGACCTTTAGGTAAAAACGGGTATCCTTATTCCCTAGGGGGGATAGAGAACTACCACACCATATAACTCCCGTGATCATACTTGGACTCGTTTCTGAGTTTTTGCGGTCCGCACTTTTTTTTCCCTAGGGGGGATAGAGAACTACCACACCATATAACTCCCGTGATCATACTTGGACTCGTTTCTGAGTTTTTGCGGTCCGCACTTTTTTTTTACTTTCTTTTATAATATATATTGATTATTTTATTTTCTTTTTCAAAATTGAAATTATGACGTCCCGTGGTTTTTTCCTATCAATTAATATCATATGATCAAAAGAATTTTCTAAAAAGGTTAGCTTGTATTATTTTTAGTGGATTGGGTCCTTTATTGAATATGCAATACAGTTGCCATTTTCAAGTCGGCCAGTTTTGTAATGCGACAAATTCTCAAAGTTCTGTGGAATATTTCCTCGCGCTGTTGGTGAAACTATTCAAATTTAGCACTCGGCTGTGCTTGCTGTAGTAGCGTGTAGCCTTTTCCAGTTGACTTCACATTATTACCATATGTTTTTTTTAATCTGCAAAAAAAACTAACTATAAAGATGATTTTAGGACATTTGCAATGAGATGAAGATGAGGCGATTCAGACGAAGTGCGACGGATTTTGAATAATCATGTGATCAAGTCAGTGCTATCGAGCAACGATGCCCATCAACATTACTAATTTTATTTATTGCATTTCGTTCCAGAGTACCTACCTAACCCTCACTATTGCCCTACACCTAAATTTATAGTAAATTAGTAAGTTCTAATATTTAGCAAGTGCAGTGTAGAAATATTGAACAAAATTTTTTTAAATGCACATCGAAGAAGATTATACCAACAAGTTTCAATCAAAATATCAAGCAGGCAATTCACAGAAAATAAAAGGGTAATGCTCGCAACTGGGGTTCAACCCCAGACCCTGTAGAACTCTAGTCCTACCAGGACTGGCGTCTCTACCACATGATCTATTGAGACTGTAAGGTTAGCCCGTTGATGGAACCACCTTACGTGGGTTAGAATGAAGCTGAATGTTCACTATATTCGAGCTACGCCTGTGGATCACGATATGTTGTGTTTACTGAAACAAATAGCAAAGGCAATTTCACAAGGGTACTTATGATAGTTAGTTTGTCGATCTTGCCCGGTTTGGAGATCCCTCGTGGTCGATTGGCTATTGTCTGGATGACCAGAGGCAGTTGCAAGTCAGTTATATAACGATAGATGAATTACCGGCCGTAATTTTACTTAGCAAATCTGTTAGCTTGTCACGATAAAAACGGAAATGTGTAGACATAAGCTTTGCGATGAGAAGACTGAATACACTTTTCCGTCTCCTTGACAACGTGCGTTAGCGGACAAGTTGTTGATGGCAATGCATTAATTCAAGTTTTGATAGCATTTAAGCACACACACGCATTTCTCTGAAATTGGCTACTAGACGGCCCAAGAGATGACCCAAAAATTGAAAATAGATGTATTATACTACAAAACCCTTTTTGAAATGATTGTAAAGTTCTACTCGAACATTATACAATTTAGATGGTGTGCCGGATATACTTATGTATTTATATATACCTATGTATTTGTACTTGCACATCTATTGACTTTTTCAATAAGTTCAAATTCTAGATGTATGAAGTGTAAAAACTTAAGATCTCCAATCATTATTCAATATTTCAATAAGTTATTTCTAATCAAAACTGAATGCTTTATCTGCATATATTAATAGATATTAATATCTAGATAATTCCCAACCTTGATAACTTTCTTCTCCGATCAGGCATTTCTGCCGCCAAATGATTTTTTGGTGGACTTAACGTTGCATAAAATGACTGCAGCTATGCTGTGATCTGAAAATCTACTTACATTCTTACTGTCATCTTCTCCTCCTCTTCCCTCTAGTCTTCAGTGTGCAGAACGATTCTACTGAGAATGCGAGGCAGACCAAAGTCATATATTTTGAAAGACACCGTCCGAAACCACCAACCGATGTAGCTGTAATTAAATGATTCCTTGTACTTCTAACTAGTTCTGTTTGTGAGACGCCGGAAGGTTGATGTGGATATTGACAAAATGGTGAAATCAGGAATTTCAATTAACGGAGAACCGAATGCAGTCGTCACCGATAGGTAGCAATTTAAGAAAGACAGACTAAATCCACAATATGGTTCCGGTACAAACTACAAACTCGTACGTACAAGGCTTTTTAATTAAAGATTAACCATTAACAATGTAATTAATAAAAGGACTACTGTGGAAAGGCTGTTGTCGACTGAATGCAACAGATTTTCTACAAGCGAGCAAGCTATGCAGTAGTATACAACCGAATCACGCATGAATCGCTTTTTACGCTTTTCTGTTTTATAAAAAAAAATTATCTCTATGTAGTGAAGTGATTGTGATTACTTATGCCCCACGAAATGGTATTTAAGTTAAATCACTCATCTCCGTGGAGAATATATGATGCAAATGTGAATGGTAGAAGAAGTCGGGGACGCCCGAGGAAGACATGGCACGACCAAGTGAATCAGATACTTGAGTCGGGCCATGTGAAGAGTCGGAATAATAGAAGAGCATGTATGAGACGATGTATGAATGTGAACGAGGCAAAGAGTGTGTGCCAAGATCGAGTTGTGTGGCGGTCCGTCCTCTCTGCCTACCCCTGCGGGGAAACGGCGTGATGGTTAGTTAGTTATCTCCGTGAGATGTCGTTAGTGTCTCTTTTCGAAGGGACCGCTTGTTTCATCAATCATCATTTGTTTTCGCTCTCCTGTAAAATTTACTTTTTTGCATTACGACACTTTTCAATGGGATGTGCGGTGTATAGGTATATCGACGGTCCCGAAGAACAATTTCGAATCTGCTAAAAATTGAATATCGTTGTGTTAAAAAAACTGTAAAAATGCGGAAACGAAACTTTAAACAGTTCTACTGTAAAACTACAAAATCGCATATCCGACATTTTTCTGTGGGACCGTCGATACATTTTATTTCTACATTATTAGCTCAAAGCAGGTCAGTTTAAAATTATGAATGTACATTCGACCACAATACCAAGGGCACGTACCATGCATGGTGGTCGAAAAATCTACAAATATGTAACCATCAAAGCAGTTAATGAAGAAAAAAAAAATATATATTTATTATGTACCTGTAAAATATATAATTTTATAACACCAAAACATACTTAAATCGAGAAAAAAAATCTTAATATATTGAACAAAGTAGGGTTAGTTACACCATTTATAACTCAAGAACGGCTGGAACGATTTTTATGATCTTTGATTTGGTGGATTTGTCTCCGCCCCGAATAGCAGAATAGCTATTAAAACATCAGAAAAAAATCAAGAAAAAAATTATGAAGAAAATTCTTTTTCTCAAACATTTTGTTGGAACGTAATCTCTTCTTTTAAAAGAGCTGGAGCAGTATTGTGATAGTGATAAGTATAATATTGAATAGTGAGAGAATTAAAAAAATTCAAAAACTTCATATGATAATGCTCTGATTTTTTTTGCTTTTAATAATGCTGCTCCTCTTTCTTATAAAGTAAAATGTCATCAGTCGAAAATGAGACAAACGATGAACGTATGTCTGCACCCTTCAAAAGGAAAAATACAATAATTATAATAAATCTCCTTCACACGATAAAATGAAACGCAGTTCCCTTAAGAAAGTGGAAAAGTAAGAAAATCTCAAAAAATATAAATCCGTACACAATGCCATCTCTGATAAACTGACAAAAAAACTGAATTTAATTCAACAAGTTAACACAACAGTTATTGATTCTGAGGTGTGAAGTTCTCGGGTCAGCTAGTATAAAATAGATTTTGAAGAATAACATTTAAAGTGACTACAATGCAGAGGCATAAAATATAAATAGATAGATATAGCACTGAGGACATATTTGTAAGATAAATCACACTCAAAGGCGCCCAACATATCTAAAAACACTCCTAGACATATTTATAGAAAAGATTATTGCATATAAAATCAATGGATACTAATGCATAGATGTTTAGAAATGATATCAATATAAATAAAAAGTTGATATATTAACCGTTTTTCTGCATTTTTCAAGATAAGTGAAGTGATATAAACGGGCGGGATGGTTTTTTGAAATCTCTTGTGGACAGACACCTTCCTTGTGTTTTGAAGATTTGAAGTTTTGATAGAAAAACTGTTGATTTGTGTAAAAAAAAACAAAGTCACCCCTCGCCGCCGTCATGTACACTCCTCTTTTCATATTTCTAGCGAGTTCCCAGCATGCATTGCAATGCCACTTAATGAAGAAATTGTTTCTCCCTGCGTGTCTTCTCCCATTCATCCCGTTACCCTTTCGCCTCCCCTTCCTCTCCCAAGTTCCCTTCCTTCAAACGATCTCACTCCGCCTTATCCGCCTACCCACTTCCCTCTTGCGCTTCTACAGTCCCGCGAACCCCCCTCTCACGTTCCCCTCCCCCCTCCCCCTCCGTCATCGCGGGAATGCGCGCATTAATCAATGGTTTATAAATGCATAGACAACTCACATATGTACATACATAGACAGAAACAAACATATTTAGATTTTTATATATAAATAGATGACACATAATACTCATCTTTATACATTATTACTCTTTATACATTATGTCTCTTTTTTGGCTATTTCGTAATATGGAATGTATTGCAATGCACGACCTACACATTTATTCATTCTGGAATAAATTATTATTATTTAGGTATATATTACTAGCTGGGTTACCCGGCTTCGCTCAGGACAACATTCAAGAGTGTTCTGAAATGTTCCACAATGATGATCCCGATTCCCTATTCCCAAACATTCCACGACATACTTGGTCACTCCTTCCAGAACTTTCTAGAGCTCTATGGAACCTTCTAGAACTTTCCGGAAGACTGTTTTAGGAATTTCAAGGGGGGCAAATTTCCAGCCCTTATATCGTCAAAAGCATGCCCTTTAGGTAAAAATGGGAACCATCGTCCTGGAGGGGAATAGAGATCTATCACAACATGTGTACCCTTGATCGTACCGGGACCCATTTCTGAGTTTTTGCGAGCCGCACATTTTTTTGGACTTTCTTTTATAATATTTGTTGATTATGCACAACTGGACGTAAGATAAAGTTTTAGACATTTCGAGAAGTCATGACATGTTCATTTGAATCGAAAGTGTTAGAGTTAATGAGCTAGGCCGTATTAATTGGTGAAATGTGGAGGAAGCGAGATAAAATGTAACATTTCCACCAACCATCCATTAACCATCCTCTCAGTCAAAAGCGTGATTGTTTATCATAAAGTCTAATTTCGATCTAAAATATTATAAGTTTAGTAAGTTCACTGGGCTTATTAAAGTTTTAAATCGTGAGTTCACAGGGGTGCGTGTGACTCGAAAGAAAATTGCATTTTCTTTAGCCACTGTACGAGAGACGAGAGTATCAGAGTACCTTCCGAGCCAACACAGACCGACAGCCTTTATTAATGGGCCAAGTTTATCTGAAAATACTCACAACTTGCCGGGAATAGTATTAATTTCATGAAACACCACAAACTCATAACAATCTCATCCGTTTCAGTTTTCTTGCTAGCGTTTTCACAGTCAGCATACACATTAATTCTATTTAGGAGGCGGGTACGGGTACCGCCGTTCCTGGAACCGTTTATTGGATAACCAATACTTTTTCCATATGTCACCACACAGATGCCCGGTTTCATCGGGTATGCGGGTCTTCAAGAGGCTCGGATTATACTGAGAAAGAAAAATAGATACCGGTAGCTCTTTCCACATACAAGCGGACTTGGATATATCCAAAATAGTCGAAGAAACGACCCGTTCTCAAGACAAAGATAAAATCGATGTCAATCGAAGTTCCACTGACGTTTGTTGATATTATAAAATAAAATATATTTAATATAATTTTTTATTTTATTTTTTTTTTTATTTTAGCGACTATATAAAATAATTGTTACATACAAGATATAATGGTGAAATTAAGTATAAAATATTGTCTTGCTTAGTCCTCCTCACTAGGGGGTCCTGTGCCGAGGCGGACTAAAGTTATTTAAATATGGTTTATTTGTCTTCTATGTCGTTTTTAGTGTCTTCATTAGGGTTTTTTCGTTGACCTCTTTTAGCCATATTTTTATTCTTGATTTGTATTCATTAGGATTTTTTATTAGTTTTATTGAAGTACAATTTCTTTACAATAAATTTTATCTATTTATCAAGGGTTAATTGATTGTTGATGTCAAATTTTGTCATGTTTGGCGATCAGATCTGAATATGCTCTACAGGTTCTTTCCAACGTCTCTCTTACGTCTTCTTCGCATCCCCACTTCTTACAGCCTCACAACGTAAGCCTTTTTTATACACATAACAGTACAACCTGTCTTCTTATGACTACCAATTTATTGATAATTTCTTGTTTTATGTAATTTTTTATTTTGTATTTTTTTGAAGTGAAACTTCTTTAGCGCCGTTAGTGAATTGAAATTCGGGTGAAACACAACTCAGTTCTACACAAACACTCGGTTCTAATATTATACGGTAAATTCGCACCTCGGAGCGTGCCTTAGATAGCGTAGTGGGCAAGGTGCCTGATAAGTCTCAGCGGCCAGAGAGACAGACATCAAGCGAACGGGGGTTCGAATCCTACGAAATCCAAAAAAAAAACTTATTTTATGAAATCAATATCCAATCTTCAAACCACCTTAAAAAAACAAGCAATAAAAAAGAAAGCGACATCTAGCGACTTTCTAGTTTCACTTCTACCACGTGTGAATTACACACTCTGATTTTTTTTTTGTTTTATACAAATTTTTGGCTTCATATTCCTTTCATATAAAATTAATTTTATTATTTTTTATTATGCTGTCTCATTAGAATCAAAGTCACAAGGAGAAAATCCTAAGGTAATTGGTTTTATTTTGGCTTTATAATACTTATGTACAAACTGAAAAAATTTAAACTATCGATTTCCCGAAAATGAATAAACAAAATAAATAATCCTTTTTTAATTTCAATAAATTTCTCAGAACCTGTGTTATCTTTGGAAATGCTGTGCTAGGGTATTTTTAGGGAGAGTGAGTTCTGCGAAGAAAGAAGGTTAGAGGGGTGAGTGGGAATCTGGGGGCCAATGTTTACAGGAGTGTCAGACCTACGCATCCATCCATCTGCCTCGAGAGTTCAAAAAGTCTTCCACAATCACTCTCTTCCGATCTGGCCCGCCACGCAGTAGATGGCCAAACGCATCCACCACCAAGACCTAAACAAACTTCACCCTACGAAACCCTGCTTTTATTTTCTTTATAAGTGTGAGGGAGATGCATGGTAACGGTTGTATATTTCCTTTGGGAGGGAATAGACATACGTTCACCATTTGTCTCATTTTCGCTTTTTTTTCTTTTGCTTGTTTTTTTAAGGTGGTTTGAAGATTGGATATTGATTTCACAAAATAAGTTTTTTTGAATTTTTATTTATTTATTTTTTTATATAATTATTCAGAGAAAGACACATAAATTACAATAAATTCAATATAATAATTAATTACATAATATGTGTACATATTTGATTTATCCCCATAAAAAAGCAGGGCTTGTGTGAATGGGGGTGTTACTTCAATATTATTCTTGTAACTACATTCCACACTTTCAAAATTATCGTCGCGGTTAGAAATATTGTAGTAGTGTACGGAGAATAGGCCACTTTCATCACAAATTTTTTTTTTCCGATTTAGGCAAATACTCTAAGACATTCCGTATATATCTATATTTTAATCGTGTTTTTGAAACCCTGGCGATTTTTTGAAAATTTAAATCCGAAAAATCAGACCATTTTTTATAAACCGGAAAGACGGGACATAATTATTGTGGGTGCGAAAAAATGATAATTACATAGCCGAAAATCATTTTAAAAAAAGAACGTTTTCCACACGAATAGCAATAAATTGTACGGGGTTTTCTTCGTAACATCGGTAAAAACACCGCCATCTTTATCAAAAAATCAAACCAAAGGATAAGTTCGCATAGAACAAACAATAAATCTAGTGAACGTTAAACGCAAATTCAAAAATTCGCCGGAAATCAAAGTGTTGCCATATAAAAAAAATATTAATCAGTGTGGTATTTTACAAAATTAACGGAACATAATCGGAGACGGGATATTTTCACAATTTCAAATAATGGATGTATTTATTTAAAAATAAAAAAAATATACATTTCTAAAAAATTTGACCATCATTTTCGTAATCTTAGTAAAAAAATCTATCCACACGATTTTTTCAAAGTCGTTATGAAATCCATGCAAGTGGCCTATTCACGGTGCGGTGAGATAGATGCAGGAAAATGATCACTTTTTTTTTCTTTAGAGGAAACAGACCTATGTACATACATTGTGTTTCTCATCTTTTGAAAGGGCTGTAGCATTATAGCGATAAGGAACGCACCTTTATTGCCTTTATTATGACGGCACGGTACCGTAATCGTGGATCGTCACGGCAATAATAAAAGCGCTCAATCTCTTTGTCTCTAGCCCGGAGGTATAACTACTTATGAGAACCTATAACGATTCTTCGATGTCGTTCAAATGTCGAATATTTCCTCATAGCTTCAAATGAATAATATTATTAACAGGTTCTCCCGCGCATATTGCAGTTCGTAATTCCGATGGTCTTTCTAGATATAAATCCTAATACAACTATATCTGACGATTTTCTGGGAATGATGGCTTTGAAAATGATTTGAATGCTTCTTTTTTATCTTTGACTCTTGCAGAAATTGTTTTATCGCGTGCATTTCAGTACAATATTTCTACCAATTTTTCAAATTAAAAATGCGGATGTGAGACATTATCATTTTTTCTTTCCAAAATTTTATTTAATTTTCAAATTTCACAATCAAAATGAAAAAAAATGGAGTTTTTCGAAATGTTTCAGAAATTTATCACAACCCCTAAGTAAATTTGCAAAGCATTTGTACAAATCGAAAGATGGAAGATTATAATATTTATTATTTTTGCCCAACTACGAAAATCTTTACTTTATTTTTTTAAACGTCTTCGAAAAGGAGGAGGTTATCAATTCGACGGTATTTTTTTTTTTTTTAAATTATTATTACCTCAGAACTTTCGATTGGGTGAACCGATATTGATGTTTCTTTTTTTTATTAGAAAGCTGGTGCTTCCCGTGTGGTCCCATTTTAATTTTGTCCAGTTCTGACAATAGGATCCATGAGATAACCATATATGTCTTAAATTTGCAATAAGTATGTGCGCGACAAATGGACGAATAACTCAATATTTCGCCAACAGATTTCGATAATTAAAATGTCACTAAAAATCAAAAAAAAAATTTTTGAACAAAAAAGATCTCCACATCTCACCTATAAATACATATGTATGTAGTTACCTTGGCTGACACCGACTCCAAAAATAACAATCGTACGAAATTATTTTTTTTACTTTTTAGTGTATTTTTTTAAGTCGTTTTTTGTTTTGTTAAAATTTTTGTTTATTATTTATTCCAGTAAAAATAAAATTACATTTTCACTCATTTAAGTAACTAGAAATATCTAAACACATTAAAAGATTTTTTTTTGTGCATTACAGATTAGTATAATCCTATTACAATACAAGTAACATATATACCTACATAAATTTTTCAATAATACATATTTTAGAGTCCTTGCCTAAATTTATTCTTGAAACCTTTAAGACTAATGTTGAAAATGTCAAGAGAAATTCTATTGCATTACATTGCTTATCTCTACATATTATAAATTAAAGTCATCCGCCGCGTCTGTCTGTCTGTTTGCGTTAAACTCAAAAACTACAAAACAGCTTTTCATGTGGTTTTCACCAATAGATAAAGTGATGCATGAGGAAGGCTTAAGTATATAATATGTCGAAGTTTTGTTTAATTTGGTTGAAATATATAAACAAGAGGAAGGTCACTGTCTACATTTTAATTCGAAACTCTGTGTAAAGTCCGAGCAGCTATGACTTCAGCTAGTCAAGAATAAAAAAAAAATTAAAAATTTCGTTTGCTATAAAATTTTTTTGTTACAAACAATTAAAAACACGCTGTTCGATTATTAATAATAATATTCGGATGATTTGTATAGAGCCGTTTTTGTGAAAAATCACCTCAAAGACGCTGTGCAAACTTTGTTATTGTGTCAATTATGTTTTCTTCATTCCAAGCTCTTTATTTATATTCGTAAGTAAAAATAAGTGTGCAGTTCACACGCGGTAGAAGTGTAACCTTCAAAAAACTAAAGCAGACAAGAATGGGGAGGTTACAAAGCACCGCACAAAGAGGAGACCGATTATTCTATCTCATTGTCTCGCAGGCTAAATCCTATAGATGTACCTACGTGGTTGTCTCTTTTTGGTGTCGCTTTTTCGTTTCATGAGTTTCAATTCCCCAAGTTGCATTTTATTTTAGAATGACTATTATTATTATTTTGTTCGTTACGCTTTCACGCCTAAACCACTAAAAAGATTTTTTTAAATCTTTAACAAATTGAGAGATTTTAATTTTAATTATACGCGAGTAACATAGGCTGTATATAATGGTAAGCTGTGGCGTTATGAAATTACAAATATTAATATATTATATTTAATATACTTGTTTTGTTCCTTACAAAAGCGAGTTACTGATAACGTCAGACGAGAAGCAAAACAAATCGTTGTCTTGGTATCTATGTTGATATATTTGCGGGAAATTTTATTTCAGGCGTCGCAGTTAATATCTTTCTATATAAATAAAAAAGAATCTCTGAAATATTTGTACGCGCATAACTTCCGAACGACTGCACCAAATTGGTTAATTCTTTTTTTTGTGTTAGTTATTGCCAGGACAAGGTTTGTACTGGTGAGCATTATGAAATTTGTATAAAAAAATTGCAATAGGTGGCACGCAAGCTGTTTGAAAACTGGATGTACCGGGACTGAATGTACGGAATGCGGGAGGGGGGAGGGGGGAGGAGGGAGCGGATCTTGGGTAAGGGGTTCACGGGAAGGGGAAAGGCGAACCAGGGAGGGGGAGGAGAACCTGAGACGGGGGAGAGGAACTCGGGAGGGGGGTTTGCGGGACGGAGGAAGAGGGGGGGAGTGGAGTGGGGAGAGGGAAGGTGGAGGTGGCGGAGTGGTAACGCGAGAGGGGAAGGAGACGCTGGAGAGGAAGGAGAGGTGGAAGGGGAACGGGACGAATGGGAAAGGACACGCAGGGGTTTAATTCTGAAGAACGTGTTATTAAATGTTTTTAAATGAATACCTCCCGAAGTTATTAATTCATCGTCTAGAAAAATAAAATCTGGTGCTCACCGCTAACTTTAGTTGTATATTTTTTTTAAATGGTGGCAACGTAATGTTTTTATTAATCTAAAATATAAATAACTCGCATCCCTTGTGAGGCATGGAAATAAAAATGATAATTCAATTACGAATTCGACGAAATAAATTAAAATGTCAGCCTCGGGTAAACCCCCGATAAACGTGGTTATGTCTCGCCTTAAGTACTTATTTGCGTTTGGCTATTTTCAGTTTTAAAATGGCCTTGTAAGTCAAAACAGCTGTAACAAAAATAAAAAATAAAACTAAAATACTTCCAGATCTTGATAATAACATTATTAAATTGTATTTAATTAAATTTAAAAAAATTATGTTCCACAAATTAAACACAATAACAATTAATCGATCGATATGATTTAACAAAGTACTTTTTTTAATGTGAACACCGCAAAAAAGTCCCAACAGCTCCCAACCGCTTGAAGCCAGTGAGATTAAAGCATCCCTAATTGGAGTATTTTGTGAGGCTGAATTTTGTGAGTGGGGAGGGGAAGGAAATGAGAAAGAGGAAGTTGCAGAACTACCTTGCTATTCGGTCTAATCACGAAACACGGCAAAATCCATTTCAAGCAACGATTCAATTCTGAATGGCGGTTTTACACCAGGGTGATAATGAGAATACCTTTCACTCTGGAGGGTGCCGTTAATACCTCTTATATTATTTGAACTAACTGGGTTACCCGACTTTGCACAGGACAATTCGAGAGTGTTTTGGAATTTTCCACAATGATGTTTTCGATTCTCTATTCCACGACATACTCCGCCACTCCTTCCAGAATTTCTAGAGCTCTATCGAACCTTCCAGAACTTTCCAGAACACTGTTCTATAAATATCAAGAGTGCGAAAATTCCACACCTTATATCTTAAAAAGCACGCCTTTTAGGTAAAAACGGAAAGAATCAACCTGAAGGGGGGATAGAGATCTACCATATTCATACCACTCCCTTTTCGTACCCGGGCTCGTTTCTGAGTTTTTGCGGGACGCACGTCTTTTGAACTTTCTTTTATAATATGTATTCCGTCACAATACGAATTCATTCGAAGGATGTCACTGTCTCCCATAAAATACACCACGAGAAATTAATGATAAGTAAAAAATAAATACATTATATAAAAAAAAAACAAGAACTACATAATAATAATAATTTAATGTTTAAGGTAGAGAGATATTAAAATTGCCCCTTTTAAGCAAGGGTTGCCTGCGCACCCCTATTTAAAAAGCGGTTAAATCGGGACTTCCTGTAAACTTAATCATATCTGGATTGCGTGGAATTGATAACTTTGGAAATCTTTGAATATTTGAACCGTCTCCTTTAATTATATGTTTCGTGATAAATTTCCGAACGAGTCGCAATGTTCCACATTCCGCCGCTAGTTGGCGCCATATTAGCATATCCGTGCACTAAATGATTAAACTTATCAACAACTTATCCATACTTCGACTTGGGTAATTACAGGTTCAAAATTATTCTATACGTTATTATTTCATTTTGGTTTTATTTCAAATAAAATTTCTTGATTTTCAAAGATAACTATGGATGAAAAGCTTTAAAATTTTATAGAAAAATATTACGTTATTGTTACGTTGTTGTAGCTGAAAATTATTATTTTTTTTCAAAATATCAACTTTTTGTATGAAGATCTTCAGGATTATTTCAGTCAAGAGATGCGCCGCATCCACATAGGTACTTCATGCAAAAAGTTGAAATTTTGTAAAAAATAAAATCCATTTTCAGCTTCAACAACATCAGTATTGTCGTATTTTTAAATCTTTGCACTCTAAACTCACTGAATACTCACGGGCCGCCACTGGTAGGTAGGTATATTGTTTTAATAAAAAATATGATCCAAAGACTGTATTTTTTTATGTAGATTTTTTTTTATTTCCAAACTTCTTTAACTTTGATTACACGATAACGAGCTACACTAAAAAGAGACAAACACACACATCATATGTGAGAGAATGAGATAGCAATAAAATATTTATTCATTTCACGGGTACTTTGTTCCAATATAATACGATAAATCCATGGTCCCACGCAAGTCTCCTTTGATCTAGTGCTATAACATTCGCCTTATCGGCTAAACATTCCAATAAAAAGATATATATATAAATTTAATATCCAATCTTCAAACCACTCAAAAATGAACAGACAAAGAAAACACAAAAGAAAGTGACATTTAGCGTCTCCTAAGAAGAAAACACCAATACTAATAAGATGACCAAATGTATAGGAAAAGGTGCACTGGAATTCGAAAAATATGGATAAAATCATCCTTCACATTTATAAAAAGTGCGTAATCTCCCCAATCTTATATATTTTAGTCTTCTGAAGGTTTTACTTCTACCGCGTGTGAATTGCACACTCTGATTTTTTTTCTCTTTCAAAAATGGAACAAACCATAATCGCCTTTTTCAAGATTCTTTCACGATTTTTTTCAAAACTTAACCAAAATAAAGTTGCCATCTAAAAGCTTACGTAATATAATGTTTGTTTATAAATTCTTCGGTTAATTCATGAAGTCTCCTTTTCTAGTAGATTGTTACTACGTTTTTTTTTCAATTATTTCTGGCTTTCACCATTCAAGGATGTTCTAGGCCATCATTTAAAATTACAGAGAAAGGAAAGGTGAATTTATATATTAATTTATTTTAAATGTGCAAAATTTCAGAATTATATGAGGCGAGGCAAAACTTTACACGCGGTAGAAGCGAAACTTTACCAAAACAATCCCAAGCAATACTTGAAAAGTGAGGTCATAATCAAAGAGACCAATGAGCGGTATGAGCACAGACCTAACGTAATTTCCATTTCATATCTCATAACAAATAGGAGCCTTTAAAATTGACACCATAATGAAAGCGGTTGATGCGTCGCAAGTGCAGCAATCGTCATTTCCGTTACATCCAAAATCCAAATACAGAGCGGCTATATAAGTTTCACTTCAAAAAATTATCGTCTTTTCGTTAAGATTTATTAATACAATCTTCTTCTTCAATGATATATTACATTGATATAAGTTATTACAACAAGAGTTCCAATAAAAAAAAATCAAAATAATTGTATTGTATTTCCAGAGAACAATGAGCAGTTTTCTTCGCTACGCGTTCACAGGTGTAAAATTAATTTTAGGTGTAACCTTTTGACTGTCGGAGGAGAAGATTTAACACTAGCCATTAGCGATCCCTCTCATCCACCGGAACATAACTCGGGATACTTACGACCTTCGTTTTCTCTACTGTCATGTTGAGACATTGTAAATAATATGAGACAATGTTGTAAGTACGAAATGCATGTAATTGAAATAAAACAAATGAGCTGCATTACGGAGTGAAGTGGACTTCTCTTAAGTGTTTCTGCGGTAAGCTCCTGTAGTTGGGACACTTGACACAGGGGTATTGACAAACAAATTTTATTACACGTTTCCATTGGTCACGCCATAACTTCAGAACGATTTTACCTATTTCATTTGTCTTTTTTTTAAAGTTTTCTAATACTTTGTAGAAGGTCCTTACGGAAAGAAAAAATGGGAAAATTGCGCAGTAAATTGGATAATTTCAGAAAAGTTAACAACTATTTTAACTTCGCACGTTTGACAGTTTGCGCGTTTAATGAAAATGAATTTAGCAGGCAGTTGTTTTTTTGTGACAAAAGAATTGTTCATGGATTTTTAAAATTATAGATATTTTAAATAGGTACCTACGTGAGGTACCAGATTTGATTGACTGTTTTTATAATATACAAAAATGAATATTTTTAATATTGTACTGGGACTGAATATACGGAACGCGGGAGGGGGATTTGGTAGATGGTAGGAAGGAAAGGTGGCAGGGGAACGCGGGAGGGAAGGGGATGCTGGAGGGGAACGGGATACGGAGACGCACTGTGAAGGAAATGCAGGGAGAATCAATTTATTTCTTTGAATACGGTATTGCAACGCATGTCGGGAACCAGTTAGTATTTTATACAAAACATATCATAACATACAACCGAAGTAAGAATCGAGGCTCCCTTATCAGGCAAAAGAGAGCTCTTGTCTGATAAGGTATAAATTACCAATGATGATCTTAAATATAATATTTTGTAAAACATATAAGTCTAAATGGAACGCACATTTTTTATATTACAGTAAAAAAATTAAAATGCAAATAAATGTGTGCAGTTCATAAGCAGTAGAAATAAAACCTTCAGAAAACTAAAGTAGACAAGAGTGGGGAGACTACGAACCACCGCATAAACAGTAGACCGATAAGCTGTGAATCACCACACAAAGAGGAGACCGATTATACTATCTCATTCTCGCACAGGCCAAATCATATAGTTGTATGTGTTTGTCTCTTTTTAGTGTCGCTCGTTTCGGTTTCATCGATTTTCAAATTACAAGTCATCTATATGGGATCGTACGTGAATTTTTCGGATAGAAATTTTCAAAAAATCGCCAGGGTTTAAAAAATACGGTTAAAAAAAAACACAGAATGTCTTAGAATATTTGCCTAAACCGGATTTTTTTAAATGTGATGCAAGTGGCCTATTACTTCTTCCCAACAACAATTTCTAATTATTCTTTCTCTCCCTCCCAAAATGGGATTATCACAGTTTCACTAGCACCGGGCGTTTGAGACTCTTGTGTGGTATGACATGCTTCATAAGAAGTTGTTTGCAGACTGCGGTGCTGGCCTTCTAGCAACATTCAGATAAGTAAGGAAATTAAAAATATTTATTCATTTTCAGACTATGGATTAAAAATACATAGGACGGGCTATTACAGAATATTAACAATTCATCAAATTTAAAGACTTGCAAGTTTCGTGAGAGTTCTAATCAAGTTCTGTTATTATTTCAGATCTGTGAAGCGGGGGTTGCTTGACGACATAATTACATAATTATTAATTTGATGAGTTGTTAAATTCCATGAAATAACCCGTACTTAAAGATTAGAAGTACTTAGCGACTATTTTCACGTTTTAAAAATTAGTGACATATTTTAATAAATGCGGGTTATAAAGCGTTGGCAATTTATGCGCGTTTTTTTCTTATCGAAATCTTGAAAATAATCAACAAAATGTATGAGTTGTAGCCCTATTTAAACATGACATGTCCAGCTGAAATTTGTGGCATTTACCCTTGGACAAACTGTTAAAATTTTAAAGCCAGAGCAAACCGCTTGAGTGTTTATGCTGATCCAGGAAACATCTTTAAAAGCACGGGTGAAGCTCTTAGTGACTTAACAACCACGTTTGCCGGTGTGCTCTCTATCTGAAGCCAATGCTTTTATATTGAGGTTGATACAAACAGTTTCAGAAAAATAAAGAAATAATTCAGTCGTTGACGAACCCTCGGCATTATACCCTAGCGATGATAATAATTGATGGGTGTTCTTCAATTGTGCTCATTCCCCTTCCGGCATAATCGATCTTAACGAATAAAGCAGCATCTTTCAAGGCGTATAGACCAGAGATTACTCATTCTAAAAGCACACCGAAAGCTCCACTGCACCTTCTCACTCTTTCTCATAAGCGACACTTCCTACAGAAAGAGAGGTCGCAAGCTACGACGGATGAACGATTATCACAGGGATAGTTCTCATTATGGTTATAGGGGTAAGTCTAAGTCTGCTACCCTTTCGAAGTTTGCTGCCATTTCATTGGGGCGAATTTGCAACGTTACAATTTCACAATTACCACACAGGTAATGGGATAACGGTCGGCGCTAATCTGGTGTGAAATAGATCGCGAGTTTCTGTGTGCAACATAGATCATTATTGTTGCTTTCTTTGCTTCCATGGGAACAGTATCTTTAGTTTTTGATGGTAAGAAATTATGAAGAAGAAAGACGATAAACTATATATATGTATACGTACACCAATCTAAAAAAAATAAAAGTAAAATTATGACACGTTGATTAAATTAGAGTAGTAAATCAATGTGTGCGGTATTGAGACACCCATAAGCTTTAAAAGTCGGAAACTATTGATTACCCAGAGGCATGATTTTTTTATATATGTATATCACTGGTTACAACTTACTGTAAAATAATATATTAATGATAGACTCACATTATCAAATGATTAAAAATATACAAGGTACATAACAAATCTTTAACGAACTCCAATATAATTTGAAAATACTAGGTGGGTTGCAAAAATTGCTGAAATTTACAGAATTTGTTGATCCGAGTGTCGATTTTTTGTACGGGGTCCGCCAAATAACTTTTTTTTTTGAAAATGCTATAAAAAAAAAACTACTGAATATTTTCTCAAATTTCTTTTTTTATTTATAAGTACAATCCTTCCGGTTAATAATGGAAAATAATTTCATTCAAATGGCTGCCTCGGCTGGCCATGCAGTAGCCTACACGATCGGTCTAATTTTTAAGCACATTATCGATTGTGTGCAGCTGTATTTCACCAATGGCTTCACGAATATTGTCCTTTAAAGCGTCAATTGTCTCTGGCTTGTCGGCGTAACATTTATCTTTGAGGGCACCCCACAAATAATAGTCCAACGGTGTCAAATCGCAGCTCCGAGGTGGCCAAACGACATCAGCTCTGCGGCTGATAATGCGATCTTCAAAAACAGGGCGCAAAACATCGAGTGTAGCTTCGGCTGTGTGGCACGTAGCGCCGTCCTGTTGAAACCAAATGTTGCCAATATCCTCCTCTTCAATTTTTGTGAACAAAAATTCGTTCAACATGGCCCGATAACGATCGCCATTGACTGTAACGGCCACTCCTTGCTCATTTTCAAAGAAAAATGGCCCAATTATGCCTCTGGACCAAAATCCGCACCAAACAGTGACTCGTTTTGGGTGTACCGGCTTTTCAATGTATGCGTGCGGGTTTTCTGTGCCCCAAATACGACAATTTTGCTTGTTTACATACCCGCCAAGATCAAAATGAGCTTCATCCGAAAAGATGATTTTTTTGGCAAAATCGGCATCTTCTGTAAGTCGATCGCAGGCCCACTTCCAGTGGCCCACGCAGCGTTGTTCAAGCGTATACACAACCATATTCGCTCAGCGGAAGGATAAAACTAATTATCTGTCAAATCAGACATGAGCTAAGTGTTACCATTCACGAAATAAGCACTAGTTGAAAAAAAAAACTTTAGATGGCGGACCCTTTACTTATACGATTTATAGACAAGTAGATTTTGCCTTGATGCATTCGAATGAAAATATGTTTTATACTTTCGTTATTAGGCGGTACATCCTTTCTGCACACTTTGAAGTGGGGACACTAAGTTATATTTTGTGTATGTAAGTATTTTCCTAAGCCGAGAGAATTTAATAATTATACTGTAAATAAGTATGCCGAGGTAAACTGTCGGGAAACAACTTTCATGGAACCATTTGCACCTACACCACATTGGACATAAATCAGCAATTAGAATTGTTTTCAAGTGTTTGACTCCGTTAATTCTCTCTTCAACCTATGCTTAAATTTTAAAGAATCGGTCACTAATTTATGCCGATTTTCAAAGTTTGAAAATCTGGGCAAAAATATAAAGGCCCGGCTACCCGCATTTATACCGATTTATTACATATTTTCCTTAAATACCTTAAGTTTGAAGCTCTTAAAAAATATATGTTTTTCTTGAGGATAATATCTGTGCGTTCCTTACGTCGAAACGGCAATTATATGAAATTAACTCGATAAAAAAAATCGCAAAGTATACTTCGAAAATTATTATAAGCAAGTTTTTTTCAGTTATATTACAAGTTATATTTGAGATTTGGATTGGAGATCAAAATACCCAACCAAACTGAAAAATTATTTTTGTAATCAAAAAGTATATCAAATATCTATCAATATCTTAGCTTATTTTTTTATATGTTTGATATACCTTTTGACTACAAAAATAATTTATCAATTTGGTTGGTTATTTTGATCACAAATCCCAATCTAAGATTTGTATGAAACGCGCGGAAATAGGCCGCGCATACGAGAGCTTACTGTATGATATTACCTTAAAATATTTTGCAATTTTTAGGCTAGCTTTTTATAATACGTGCATATATGAAATTTTTTTTTTTAATACGTTGTATTTGTTTTCCACAAGTCACTTCATGACAGTCAGTGAGTCATAGAAAACATTGAGATAATTAGTCTTTCGTATTCTTCTATATTGGGAGAAATTGCAAATATTTTTTACGGTGAACGTCGCACAAAGAAATCATACTTACGAGTATTATTGTACTGCATTGTTATGCCTCGTTTTAACCACAGAAATGATTGCAATACGACTGCAACCGGGCTTGCATGCATTCACAAGTATTGTTGTAACTTACTGAAGTAGTTAGAGTTGTTAAAGAAAAGTGAGAACTTTTAGTGATAAGTTATTCTTCTTCTGAGGCTATGATCTCTGATTTGATTAGCTCGCTCTGTACTATTTTGCAAGACACACTTAGAAAGTTGGTTTATGTCTTCTTTTATTATCAGGTATATCTCTTGATCATAGTGTGTCTTCTCGTGACGTCCCTAACTTTTTATTTTATTCACGGTCACATCATATCCTCTCCAACACTCGTTTCCGTCCACTCTACCCATGAGCGATACGTTACGGTCGTACGGTTTTAACACACGTACGCCTGAGGAATCTTATTTCCACTGCAATCAGTCTTCTGTTGTCCTTCCATGTTTCAGTGCAATGTATCTTGGTTGATGGGTCACTTGCTTTAAAGACTCGCTATACCCTCTGAGTTATGTTAGAGTTGTTATACTCGTACTTACCTATACATTATACATGCGTGGTATTGCATGAAGTTTAAACTTCAAATAATGACTTGGGAACTTTTAATCATTCTGCAATTCTGCATGAATTTAATAATTAAATCGAGCATCCAATTGATTAGTAAGACAACTCGGAAAAATCAAAAATGAATTGGGTTGAAAAGTGTACCCACCATCTGGTATAATACTGAGATCCCTCATTAAAATTCACCAAATTTAATGTAGAAAAACTTGTAGTGAAACAAACAAAAAAGTTATGTTGAAAATTGGGTTTGTTAAGTCCCAAAAATAATTTTGACTGGACACCCAGGTGGAAAGAGAAAAGTGGGAAGACGCAGTCTGAGGTGGGAAGACGAGGTAAAAGGGAATGCAGCACAGCTTCTCCAGGTACCAAACTGAAAGTCAACCGCTGAGGACAGGAGGAGTTGGAGGCGAATGTTGTAGCGCCATCGAAGAAGAAGAAGAAGTAGGAAAATTCAAAATGTTATAATAATGTATCAGCCAGTTATGCTTCCCTGAGTTATATTATAGCATATTTAATATGTAAAACACAAATAACTTCAAATAATAATTGATATTTGGTGAGCATTTGAATATTGGTTTCCTCAATCTATCTCAAAACTTAGTATTTGGAGATGTCCGACTAATCAACTGGTCAATCGATAAGAAATACTTTTTACATAATTTGCATGTGGACTACTAAAAATATCACGCTTTTAAACTTTCTGACAATTAGACAACTGCATTAAATCCGCATTCTTTCAACAGTTCAAATCACAATCTCAATTTTCACTTACTTTTTTCACATTAACACCTCACATAAGATTAATGTAAAGTGGAAAATAATTTCCTTCAGGGCCAAAGTCTTCTTTTGGGATCCTGTGTGGAAAGTTTTTTTGTGAAAAGGATGGAGAGAATCTGGGTTTCTAAGATACCCGTTTTGCGGGAGTAAGAAAGTACGGGCGATCGGAAAATTGTTCCTCAGCCGAGATATTGAACTTAGCTCGAATCGTAGATTTTGCAAACAAATGTCGGGCGTTCGTTTGGCGTGTTTTCCGACTGTGCACCTGTGCCGTAGAAATCAATGACGGAGTTCTTCTCTTCGGAGTTTCTCGGAGCATCTTTCATTGAAATATTGGTAACAGTTTCAATAAAAAAATAATAAACAATAAACTCTCTCTTTTAAATATACCACCCACGGACAAAGACAATTTAAGACTACCACCATAACACGGGCATCAGCCTCGCATGATGGTCGAAAAATTCACTAATGTAACCCTATTTTTGTATTTAATGAATAAAGAAAAATTAAAAAAAAAAAAAAATGTAATTATTAAGACTCTTAAATACTTTAAGTTTTTAAGTACATACTTAAAAAAAGGTTATTTTGTAAGATAATATCTACTCACTTGCCTAGCCTAAACGGTAGCAATATGATATTCCCTCGATAGGAAAAAAATACCAAGTGTATGTAACTTTAAATGCTACTTTAAACATTTATCAAGAGATTTTTGCTCTAATTTAAACGAGACTATTTTTATAAAAATGTGTTTATAATTTTCGTCAATTATAATCTTTATTTAACATTTGCATTCTCCCTTTAACATTCGTACTTACGTATCTTCCTTTTTGATCAGTCCTTAATTAATAAAATTACTTTGGTACCTACTTTATAGCTTGTTTGATAATATGATTTACTAGCTGGTTCCCGGCATGCGTTACTATGCCATTTAATAAAGAAATTGTTTCTCCCTGCGTGTACTTTCCCATTCATCCATTTCCCCATCCGCCTCCCCTACCTCTCCCCCGTCCCCTCCCCCTCTCCCCCGTCCCCTTCCCCTCTCACGTCCACATTCCGCCTCCTCCACCTTCCCTCTCCCCAATCCACTCCCCCCCTTGCCCTATCCCGCGAACCCCCTCCCGAGTTCACTTCCCCCCTCTCCCCTCCTGCATTACTTACATTCGGTCCCAGTACATTCAGTTTTCAAACAGCTCGCGTGCCAATTATTGCATTTTTTTAATACGAATTTCATAATGCCAGAGCTCACCGGTAGTTTTATACAAACCTTGTCCTGACAAATAAAAAGAATTATCCAATTTGGTGCAGTCGTTCGGAAGTTATGCGCATACATGCATGTTTATTTATATATAGATAGAAGATAGATAGACAGAAGATAGAAGAAGATAGATAGATAGATATAGATTTACTTTCTATTAGTTACTTAAATTTTGCCCATCTCCCCATCCGCCTCCCCTACCTCTCCCCCGTCCCCTTCCCCTCTCCCCCGTCCCCTTCCCCTCTCACGTCCACATTCCGCCTCCTCCACCTTCCCTCTCCCCAATCCACTCCCCCCCTTGCCCTATCCCGCGAACCCCCTCCCGAGTTCACTTCCCCCCCTCTCCCCTCCTGCATTACTTACATTCGGTCCCGGTACATTCAGTTTTCAAACAGCTCGCGTGCCAATTATTGCATTTTTTTAATACGAATTTCATAATGCCAGAGCTCACCGGTAGTTTTATACAAACCTTGTCCTGACAATAACGAACATAAAAAAAGAATTATCCAATTTGGTGCAGTCGTTCGGAAGTTATGCATGTTTATTTATATATAGATAGAAGATAGATAGACAGAAGATAGATAGATAGATATAGATTTACTTTCTATTAGTTACTTAAATTTTGCTGGAATATTTCGCATTACCCATATTTAATATTTTTATGACTGTTATTAACACAATAAGCTTTTAAAATGTTCTGTTTTCAGTTAACCCATAAAATAAAGACATAAACCTAACGCGTGCATAGCTACGTGTGTCATCATTTCTACTAACCTACAGTTTTCTGCTTGCTGCTTACTGCTTTTTCTCCCTAACTCGCAGCGACAGCACGCGAAGAGTTCCGATATAATCACTTCATAAAGCTGCAGTAAACTGTGGAACACGGTTTATTATTGTATCGTAAAAAGGATAATAAACGGCGATATCTTAAGCGGTATTATAAAGAATTTTTCTACCTGTTAAACGAAGTTTGATTTTAATTCTGTGTGAGAACTTATAAGTTTTCTATTAAGAAATAATATCAATTATAGGCCTTTAACCAGTCAGCGGCTGAAAATCCACATTTCGTCGAAAGATGTTCTTACGATCTTAGAGGGCGGTTCCAATGAGAAAGATTAATTATTCTCCGTACCAGCTTTTTAAATTAAAACTCAATATAGATTTTATTTCATTCAAAATTTGCTTTAATTTATACCTACATCCAAAAATTCTGAAAGGCGTGTTGATAAAACTATTAAAATTATGTGCATTTTGTAATTATTTTTTAATCATAAGTATTTATCATTTTTCAATAATGCAAAATAAGAATGTAAAAAAAAAGTGCGCAAATAAATACACAAACGGACCAATTTTCGTCAAGAAACACATGTAGGTACGTATATATTTTTTAATCATTTTATTTAAACTACAATCAAATTTCTGAAACATACGTTTACCAGATAATATATTGATTTATTCTAATGCATGATTATATGATTTGAAATGGGTATTGTATAATACATGTACTTTTTTGAAAATTTAACAAATCTGCCAACGACCTATGGTATAACCTTATTATATTAAAAATTGACATTTTTTCTCAAAATTTAAAACGTTCTTTTACTAGATAAAATAACAATCTTTCGAAATCAATTTATAATTTTTTTTGGAAAAGAGTCTATACGTCTAAAATATGATTTAAAAATTACATATTTCTGGTTTTCTCTGGTAATACCCACATACATTATTTATTCATTGAAGACAATATTAGTGTCTCTCAAACGAAATTCTAGAAAAAGATTCAGAGGCATCTACGAATTGAATACAGTACTTTAGCCTCGCCAGAACTCTGCTCTAACCACTGAACTAATTCGATATATCCCCATCAGTCATATGTAACTTTTCTCGCTCCAATTTTCGTTTGAAATTAGTTTCTTTATTCGCATTTGACCTTTTTCATCAAATAATTATCAACCCCTACTTCAAAGCACTTACTACTGTAGTACAAAACTTTTTGATACTTTATTTTCGTATTAACTTTCCTAAAACAATCTGCGGCATTTAAATATAATAAATAAACTCCTTTTTTATCTTGACTTCTAGCGAAGTCCTTTTTAACTCAACTGTGTTGCATTTCGTTTGTCAGTAATTTTGTTTGTACGTTCCATTTCCGTTTCAGGATGGTGGCCGTTTGAATGGCTCAATAATAGTACAGGCGTATATGGATACCGCCGCTCCAGGAACCATTTATTGGAAAACCAAAACCTCTGCAATCCCAAGCGGTTCGCTAAATTTGGTGACTTAGAAGGGGATGAGGTTTATTTGGACCTTGGCGGCGTATGCCTAGAGAATGGTTGGGGGAGACCTTTTAACCCCTCCAGCAATACTCTCTCGGAACATCGCCTTGCACCACACTGGGAGGGATAGATTTATATGTCCGACACACTGTGCTCCAGATTCCAATCCACCACTCATACCTTTTTCCGTACCAGAACCTCCTGTCCTTTCCTAATAAGATCCCCTACACAGCGTCCCCAAATATATCGTATATGCCCCGAAGGGAATTATTTTATTTTTTTCATTCGAAATGTTCGCTTTTTTAATTTTTTTAAATTTTGACCTCCTGACTGAAAAAAGATTCTTTGGACAATTGTACATTATTGACATAAAACAAAAATGTTGCATAAAATATATAATATCTATATATATATAAACGAATCCCTGTATCCCTTGGTCACGCCATAACTTTAGAACGACTTTACCTATTTCATTCATCTACTTTTTTAAATGTTTCTTGTACTTGCTAGAAGGTTTTTACAGAAAGAAAAAATAAGAAAATTATAAAATTTCAGTAAACTTAACGACTATTTTAACTTCATACGTTTGACAGTTCGCGCGTTGGATGAAATTGAATTAGTAGGCAGCTGTTTTTTTTTTTTAACAAAAGATTGTCTATGGATTTTTAAATTAAAGATATTTTAAATAGGCACCTATGTTAGGTACCAAACTTGATTGATTATTCTTATAACATGCAAAAAAAATTGTAATAGGTGGCACGCGAGCTGTTTCAAAACTGAATGTACTGGGACTGAATATATAAAACGCGGAAGGGGGCTGGCGGGACGAGGGGACGTGAGAGGGGAGTGGGTAGGCGGGGAAGGTGGAAGGGGAACGCGGGAGGGGAACGGGGACTCACGGGAAAGAATATGCAGGGAGAAATAATTTATTTCTTTGTATATGGTATTGCAACGCATGCTGGGAACAAGCTAGTAGTATATAATTAAGTATCCTGGTATTTATGTACCTACTTACAAATCTTATGATTTATGACACCCACGAAATGATATTTAACAAAACATCATAATTATTATTATCATTAGATGTAGTGCGAATTTTCCTTTGCGATACAATCTGGTACGATCTGGGGCGTGTTAATACTGCAACAAAATGGTTTTACTATTTATAACTTTATCGGCAGTAAGTTTGCACATAAACAGAACAGAGGCAGCGTAGTTTAACTAGGTAATTCAGCACGGGCGCGAATTAAACTGCCGAGCGTGAACGGGGGGTGATTGACAGAATTCCAATAAATAATTGGCTTAACTTTTTATAGCTTTTCTTTCTCCTCGCACTGCGATAATATTACCAACTCTAACGCCTATACGTCAAAGTTTAACATATCTCTAATGCGCTCTTATCACGCTCGGCCTCGTTTTTCACCCGACTTTCAGTTTTTTTAAATTTTTTTATGTTTTTAAAATTTGTATGTTTTTACAATGACAGCCTTTCTAAAATACCCTGTGAAAATTTTATTCAATTGGTAAACGGCCGCGGATGTGAAAAAATTTCTAATTAAAAAATTGTGCAGGGAAAAAAATATACATTGTTTACACAACTTGAGAGGGTAGTTTATCTCTTGTGTATAACTGTTTTGTTAATGATGTTTGAACGAAATTTTGAATTTTTTTCAAAGTATTTTGAATGTTCTATATATTTATTATTTGCGAAGGTGTCGTAAAAACAAAAATTATTTATAAAAACTAGATAAATTACCTTTTAGATTTGTGTATTTGGAATACACTTTAGTTTTTTTTTTAATTGACATATTTAAATATTCAAACGTGGTAACTAATTCTAAAAAATTCTTACCAAAACATTTTTTATCAAAATGTAGAGAAATTTAAAAAATAATCAACATTTAAAAAACACAGTCATTTTATTTAATGAAACTGGTATTGTAAATAATTTAATTCCAAGTAAAGTTTCATATTAAATTGTGGGATTTTAATATTATTCTACAGTTATAAATTCTATAGTTACAAAGAATGTAAATGTTTATAATATTATTGTTTGGTTTTGAAATGAGAATATGCTTAGTTCCTACAGGGGTGTCAATTATCCAGTTCCTACCCTCCCTAATCCGCTGACCGGGTCACTTCTATGTTTCCTTCTCGACTTTAATAGCTCCGCTGTGGAATGATTTGCACACTCTGTGTTTCCTTCCTCCTACAACATGGGTCTCTTCAAGAACCATGTTAATTCTTTTCTCTCCTCAAAAAGAGCCACATACAGCATTTTTACAGATGACTTAGGCTTTGAGAGAAATTATTTTCCTCAGGGCCTCCTGTGTGGGGCTAATGTAAAAAAAGTTCCCCCATTTTTATACAGTACGGACAGGGAAGCAGTGTGCAATATATAAAATACAATTACAAGAATTGTGTGAGCAAGTGTGGAGTTAATGAAAAAAAATCAGAGTGTGTAATTCACACGCTATAGAAGTGAAACTAGAAAGTCGCTAGATGTCGCTTTCTTTTCTTTTGCCTGTTTATTTTAAATTGGTTTGAAGATTGGATATTGATTTCGCAAAAATGAATTAGAAAACAAACTACTCTCAGTATCGCCCTGGTTAAAGACCACCATTCCTAAAGTAAACATTGCTTGGAACGACATTTGGGTTTTGACCAGATCTGAATATGCAAGTCCTTTCCCACCTTCCTCTTCCCCATCTCCTTCTTCAGTCTCGTAACGTAACCCAATCGTGAATCAGAAAAACATATAAAATTTTAGCAAGAATTACACTATCCAAACTATTATCGTGATTTATTTTTGGGGTTTTGTGCCGCGTTGCGCTACCCCATTATTCAGCCCATCTATTTTAATCATCAGGTCGGATGTGTAACATTAATTGATAATTACGTGATTTGTAATTACACCCCTGATTATGGATGCATTAACGCTATCCGAAACCTTAGATAAAGGAAGGAGTTATAACCCAAAAATAATACAATAGTTATAAAACTGCACATTCTAAAGCCTAACTAACCATCACGCAGTTTCCTCACAGGGGCAGGCAGAGAGGACGGACCGCCAAACAACTCAATCTTGGCACACACCCTTGCCTCGATCACATTCATACATAGTATCATACATGCTCTTGTATTATTCCGACTCTTCACATGATCCGACTCAAGTATCTGATTCTGAGTCTTGTATCTTCATCTTCTACCATTCACATCTCACATTCATTTCCAAACCATCTGAGTGTCCCTTTCTTTATGTAACTCATTACGCTTACATCAGCCTTGCATTCTTGGCGGATCTCCACATTTTTCATACAATCATACATGATTTTACCACATATCCGCGTCAGGGATCTCGTTTCTACAGCATTCAGTCCACTTTCGCCCTTCCTCTGCCAGTTCCATGCCTCACTGCCATACATCAGGGTAGGTACCAGCACTTCATGAACGGCTAACTTCGCTTCTGTGGACAGTTTTATTTGGCAAAAAGCCCTCCATTAACGACTGGAGCGCTTTGTGCCACAATGCGGTACTATTTAAAATACCTCGGATTGCTTTGCTGCCAATTTTGGCAATTTTTTCCTTATTTTTAAGTAATTGTAGTAGTTTACGATTAAACAATATTTTTTTTACAGATCTTACTAATACGTGATAATCGACAAAATATAGGTGAATTCGTTGGCTGTACAGAACTATATTCAGTTTGTATGTCTTCCATATTAAAATTCGGAGGTATGATTTCTTTAATGTGGGTGGAAAATAGTCAAAATGATCACCAAATAATCTCGAGCAATCGGAGAAAAAAGTTTTAAATTTCGCTGTCGGTCCAATTGTTAAAAACCATCTTTGAAAACTCCCGCCTTGCCCAGAAGGCTTATAAATATATAGTTGTGTTTATAATATTCGTGATTACAACCTGCCTTGCTCTTTTTAGTATTGGGTTACCCGTGTTCGTGGTCACGCTAGCGTGTCAGAGCACCTTGAGTAGCTTCGGTCGTAGGTTCTCTGGGGGCGGGCTGGGTGCTGGTACTATTGCGGGCTATTGGGGGCTATTGGGGGGGAGTATCAGAAAACAGCAGTCCTTAGTATTGTTGTCACTGTAGATTAGCCATAATTAATAGGAAAGCAAACCTAACTGTCGAAACTCGTGGACTCAAAACGAACGCTTTTTGGCCCGTCTGCTTTAATTACGTAAAACGATGTTATTTAAATTTGTCGATTTTCGAAGCGATTTAATTTGTGAGCAGAAATAAAAGTTTAATATATTTATTAACTAGCAGATCCGGCTAACACGTTGCTGTGTCTAACGAAACACAACGCCACGCCATTACCCAACCTTTATAACCAACGCCATCTGTTAAATCAAATCCACACCGCTCGTTTGTCAGGTTGATTATATTTCAACCAAATTACATAAATTTTGACAAATTATATACATAAAAACCTTTCTCATGAATCACTCTATCTATTAGTGAAACCACATGAAAATCCGTTGCATAGTTTAAAAGATTTAAGCGCACGGATAGCGGAAGCGACTTCATTTTATACTATGTTAAGATATGGTTTACATAAGATTTTATTTTAAACCATTTATATACACAATTTTTTAGGGTGATCGAATGGTAGAAGAAGTCGGGGATGCCCGAGGAAGAAATAGTACGGTCAAGTAAATCAAATATTTGAGTTGGGCCATAGTTTGAGGACAGTAAGAATAATAGAGGAGTATGAATGAGGTAAAGAGAGTGTGCCAAGACCGAGTTGTTTGCCGGTCCATCCTCTCTGCCTATCCCTTCGAGGAAATGGCGTGATGGTTAGTTGGTTAAGGTTTAGATTTTTTATATTAGCGCAGACTCGATGAAATGAAAATATATCGATATTTATGTTAGCTAAAAAGCGCAGACACTTGGAATATCACGAATGCTGTCTTTATATACTTGTCAAAATTTCCCTATGAAACTTAATAAAATAAACATATTTCAAGTATCTAATCTTCTCGTAAAAAAATATCTTAAGACGGGTTGTTTCAAAAAATTTGACGTATGCATCAAATATTTGCGGTTAATTTTCTGTGTAGTTCTATTCAAGTTCTGTTATTACATCATTATAGGCCATTTGCTCCATTAAACTGAAATACTAACAGGATTTACTTTCACAGAACGTGAAAATTAACTTCAAATATTTGATGAATCCGTCATATTGTTTGAAATAACCCATCCTTAGTTATTTCATCCTTTGTCTGAAGTCTTACGATAATCAGTTTCAAGTTTGAGAGACACTGAAATTCAAAATAAATACGAATTCAGAATTACAATAATAAAAAAACCCACAACTTAAAAGTTAGTATGTTTAATAATAAATAACTCCGTCTCCTTTTTTTATATGAATACCGCACAAGAACCCCAATTGCTCCCGTCTGGAGCCAGTGGGACTATGGCATCCCCAATTGGGGTATGTTGTGAGGCAGTACGAAGGTAGTGGAGAGGGAAAGGAGATTGGGAAGAGGAAGGTGTGGAGGTACCTGGCTATTCAGATTTGGTCACGTTTTTCAAGCAACGTTTCAATTCTGAATGGTGGTCTTACACCAGGATGATACTGAGAGTATCTTCCACTCTGGAACGTGCCGCAAATATATATATATATATTTATATATAAATTATATATTATTTTAAATGAATAAATTGGGAAATAACACAAATTTTATTTGCCACGCCGGGGTTGGATCCGCGACCTTCGGTGTGCGAGTCTAGAGCCTTACCGCTAGACAACGCCGGCCGTCAACGGTAATGAATCGGTAAATTAAAAATTTTAAAAAATCACTAAAGCAAGCAAAAACTTCTCAATAACTGAATATAAACTTTATCTTTATAAACCGTACTACATCTACATTTACCATCTACAATGTTTGAGACGGGTTTGGGTACCGCTACCCAGGGAACCATTTATTTAATAACCACACCCCTGCCAATAAGTCACCCCAAGTGGTTCGATGCGTTTAGCGTAACTTAGCAGGGGAGACCGGGTTCATGGGGTGAGGTTTATCCGGATCTTGGCGGCAGATGCGTCTGCTCACCAACTGCGTGGAAGGCCGGATCTGGAGAGACTGGGGACCTTTTGACCTCTCCAGTAGAACTATCTCAGAATATCGCCTTGCACCACAGGGAAAGGAAAAGATTCATACTTCTATCTCTCCTGGACACACTGACCCCCAGATTCCTGATCTGATTTTGTTTAATTAGATTATTTCCTGACCCCCTAGAAACCTAACCTACCCAAACCAAATACATTTTTTCTTCCCAGAACTACATATCCATCCTTTCCCTAAAAAGATTCTCCACACAGAAGATGGAGCAAATGTAAAAAAAAAATGGAGTGCAGCTTACACGCGGTGGAAGCGAAAATTTACCAAAAAAATCTCAACCAATGCTTTTAAAGTGAGATCATAATCAAAGCGACCAATGAGCGAAGTTGATGCGTCACAGGTGCAGTAATCATCATTTCCGTTTCATCAGAAATCCAAATCACAGCGGGGCTGTTGAAGTTTTACTTAAAAAATTTGTCTACTTTCCACGACAGGATTTTTAATGACTGTTTTTACGTATTTATTTAGTTAGCTGATGTAGTTTCCGCAAGCTTGCTTCAGCTTAGCCGAACGCTTCCGAAGGCACCCGAAGTCGGTAGTCGGAGGCAGGCAGCGCGCGGTACATCGGCCGCTCTGCGCTCATTCTCTCTTAGACCTTAACATAGGAGATACTATTACACTGTAAAGGTCTACGAGAGAATTAATTGAACCATTTATTCCACTGTAAATTGATATGAATTAATGGCGTACATAAGCGACCCACTGTGTTTTGCCTATTGCTCTCAAAGCGTACCATGGCGTGGTGCGACTTCTTAGAATAATCTTTGTGTATTTAAAGCAGCGTAAACACACCACTTATTTATGTTACCTATAAGATGCATCGAGCACTTGAACTGAAATTACACTCTGAGAGAGCCATATCATTATGATCATTTTTGACTAGTCTTTGATTAAGCCTCCCTTGTTCACCGTTCACCGTGCACCATAGCTATAGCTTCGTTACATAAAGGAACAATAATTCACTGCCAACGAGAAGACTGCTCATTTAATTCAAACACAAACAGTCAAGACCATTGAAAACTCACACACGCAGTCAAAAGAGCATCGCAGAAGTTTAACAAACCTTTATTATTATATATATTTTTCCCTTCAAACATTCAATAGCCCCCTACCTCGCGATATACTATTACAATACCCTTTACAATTCCTCCACACATAAGAACTGGGAGAGCGGGATAGAGACACACAGAAAGAAAGGAGCGAAAAGGACGAAGGGACTACCTATAGAATTGCTCAAATTAATGTTTGCAGAATTTTTTCTCATGCCAGATAAAACGAGCGTCGCGTCGTGAAAAAAACGTCTAAGAATAAGCTCCAAATTTTGAATGAACTCACAATAATAATTATTATAAAAATACTTTCACGAAGAGAATATAACAGATATGATTTATCTACACGTGGATATTGAATTTTGTGCGCTTTTGTCCAGATAAAACTAGATTTGGCGCATGTGGATTCAATTTTGTCTTTTGACGTTCACTTCCTGCAAAATAATAGTTCATTGCGAAGTTTATTTAACCCATCCCTTCCGAAATTATTTTGACAGAAACTGACCGCAGCAACCGAATTAATTTTAGTGCTGAATTGTCCTGGTTTATTGATTAATTTTACCTTACTCAAAAAAATGGTAAGATGTTTAATACTACTTTTTACGTAAAAATAAAAATAAGAATAAGAATACACAGAAAAACAAGTGAGCAGTTAAATGTTAATTTAAGATATATACTTAACTTAAAAATATATACTACGGGTCTAGCCCATTCTATAATACAATACGGTATCGTCGCGTGGAGATGAGCCTTCAAATCCTGAATTTTGCCGTTGGAAATTACTCAAAGATTAATAATCAAAATTATTACTAAGAAACCATCAGATTATTTAACCTCTCAACTTTTAAAAAGACTTTCAAGTCCCACCTCTAAAAAATACACACAAAATAAAATACGCTGCTTCAAATACACAAAAAATATTCTAAAAAGTCGCACCACGCCATGGTACGCTTTGAGAGCAATAGGCAAAACACAGTGCGTCGCTTATGTACGCCATTAATGCATACCAGTTTTGCACAACACTACTTACTACGTGTACAATGGAATGGTGTAGTTTAATCAACTAGCAATACAGCAGATATTAGAACCTGACTAAAATAAATTAAATAATAATATCTTAAATAATTTAGCTGCCTAGAATCACATTGACAATTAATTAATAACATTTAACCAACAATTTTATTATTTCAATTTTTATTTTTTTATTTATATATTTTTTAGTGTATTTTTTTTTACTTGAGCCCCACACAGGAGGCCCTGAGGAAAATAATTTCCGTCAGTTCCTATGTCATATTTGGGGATGCTGTGTGGAGTGTTTTTTTAAGGAAAGGAAGGAGAAGATAGTTCTGGGAAGGAAGAGGGTTTAAGGGGTGGGAAGGAATCTGGGATTCAGTGTGTCCTGGTCATCTGCCTCCAAGACCTAGACAAACTGAACCCGGGCACCCCTTCCAAGTCACCAAACGTAGCAAACCACTTTTGCATTTCAATTTTTTAAATTTTTAATTTTTTGCATTTACACACGAGTGGTTACACCCTCGGAAAGACTATATATTATATACATATACATAGACCGGTCAGTGGTTGAGTGGGCATAGCGCTTGGGTCCCACCTGGGCGTCGCGTGTTCGATTCCTCGGCTGGCTAAGTCCTCCATCACAACACAAGCAACATTTTCGGCTTTCTGTGGTGGTAGTAGGAGATTTTCAAACATTGTTGGGTTATTTGTAACCCGGGAATGTTTGTCTTTCTTTTAAAAAAAAAAAAAAAAAAAAAAAAATATGTTACTACAGAATCACAAATTCCAAAATAGGAACAATATCATTCGGATGTTTTTTTAATATAACAGTCAGATTTCTAAGAAAACATTATATAAGCCATTGATTATTCAATGAAACATGGCTAGGTCAGGTATCCGTGAGAAAAGCGGATTTAAAGTTTATTAATTCAGCTTTAGCGAGGTATATTAATTTAATTAACTGACTTGGCTACGGCGACCTCGAATCTTTAAAAGCGGTGACATTTCGCGTAATTTATTTTAATATCACAGCATTTGCATAAATCATCGTAAGAATAGATTCATTTACTGTTTCTGATATCGTTAACAACTGTTACCGACACAGTTTCATCGGGGATATTCCTTATGGCACGGAAAATCTAACTAAATAGAAAAAGTAAAGAAAAAATATATGCAATTCACACGCGGTAGAAGTGAGACCTTCAGAAAACTAAAGTAGACAAGAGTGGGGAGACTGCGAAGCTTTTTTTAATCAATATCCAGGATGGTTTTTTCCATATTTTTGTCGTCGAATTCCAGTGCTCCTTTTCTTATACATTTGGTCATTTTATTAGCATTTGTATTTTCTTTTTCGGAATGCCGCGTTCTTTTGTGTTTTCTTTTGCCTGTTCATTGTGGAATGGATTTCGTAGGATTTGATCATTGGTCTGCTGAATGTCTAGCCGTTAAGGTTCAGGCATTTTATACCACTAGAACAAAGTATTATATTGGAATCGGGTACTCATGAAATAAATAATTTTTTTATATTATTATTTTTAATTGATAAACTAATGTTTAAGACAAGATTTTTATGCATAGCACAAAGGGTAACAATTATTATAATCAATAATTATTAGCCTGAAACACTCATCAACACTGAAAAAATCTCCCGAGAAAAGATAAATGCCGCCGACGGGACTTGAACCCGCGTCGTTCTGATATCCGGTCAACCGCTCTACCAACTGAGCTACGTCGGCTTATCTCCCACCCGCCAAATAATTCAATATATACTAGTGTTTCATTCAACAATTACTGCTTATTACATTTTTCACCTGAAAACAACCAACTTTATTTTTTGTGAGAAAGGCGTTATAAGTGCTAACTCTCCCACTAGATGGCGTCGAGACAAATTATGTCTACATTTGTTGGTGAAATACTTTAACTTGTCAAATATTAATTATTATTTTTATTTGATAAACTAATGTTTAAGACAAGATTTTTATGCATAGCACAAAGGGTAACAATTATTATAATCAATAATTATTAGACTGAAACCCTCGTCAACATTGAAAAAATCTCCAATCACAACGGTGCTAAGGAAGTTTTCACTTGAAAAAATAATAATAATTTCCATCGCTTAAAACTACTTTGTTAATTTGTTTTTTTGTGGTAATGGTGTATAACGGGATTTTTGAAACGTTGGACAAAGAAGAAGAAAGCACAACACAGCATAATAACCCAAAAATTAATCACGATAATTGTTTTGGCCGTGATAATCTCAAATCACATCTAATAACAAGGCACAAATGCTAGCTGGTTTCCTAAAACAAATAAAATTTACACGATATTTTAGATTTTATTAGTTTTTAGACAATTTATCGGTAAACTTTACATTTTACATGTCCATTAAAACTTTTGTCACAACATTTCCTGTGCGTCAAAGCAGGTAGCACCTTGTACCCCATACGTATGTGTGCACGCACGTCTAAACAAATTGTTGCTAAGTAAGTACAGGACATAGGGATAAAAACTACTACCTAGACCTACGGACAGAAAGACATCGAAAAAAAGTGTTTTTCTTTAATTTATACTTATACATGTATTGGGTCCTTACATAATATGAAATTGGCGTTTTGCCGTACTGGCAACTTTGATCTCAAATATCTTCTCTTTGGTTAGGAATTCCAAATTCAAATTTATACAGCTATTTACTCATGTATTTGTGTTTCGAAAATCATGTTATGAGTACGAGTTCCACCGTGGCACCAGTGCTGCAGAAACGGCTCGAAGGATGAATGATGTGTATGGCGACGGTGCCGCAAAAGAAAACACAGTGCGTTTTTGGTTCCAACGTTTTCGTTCTGGAAATTTCGACCTGCAGAACAAGCCCCGTTTACGGCCGGAGACCAAAGTTGATAATGAAGAATTGAAGGCTATTGTGGAAGCGGATCCATCGCAAACCACGTCCGAGTTAGCTGCAGGCTGCGGTGTTAGTGAAAAAACTGTTTTAATCCACTTGAAGCAAATTGGGAAGGTGAAAAAGCTCCCATACAAAACTCCCATACAAAGTTCCTCCCGTACAAAACGCCAAATTCATATGTAAGGACCTAATATTTATCTTACAATAGCTCTACATATATAGGAGGCCCTAGGGAAAATGTTTTCCATGAGGGTTTGTGTCATCTTAGGGTATGCTGTGTGGAGTTTTTTTTTAATGACAGTAATGTGAGAAAGATCAGGGAAGGAACACGGTTTAAGGGGTGGGTAGAAATTTGGGGGCAGTGGGTCCAGGAGTGACGGATGAATGAATCTATCCTTCCAACTGCGGTGCAAGGCGATGTTCCAAAAAAGTCCTACTGTAGAGGTTGAAGATCTCCCTCATGCAATCTCTCCCGATCCGGCCTGTCACGCAGCCGATGGGCAGACAAGAAACCCCACTCCATTGAATTATAAGTCACCAAATTTAGCAAACAACTTGGAGTGTCTGTCCTGGTCCTTTAGCACGATCGATTGATAAGGATTGATAGGATCGATAAGGTATGCTAGGCAACGATAAGAAGATATCGAATATATATTAATACTTGGAGATCCGTGTTGGCGATCCGTAGCAGAGGTGTCGGCAATCCAATTAATGGTTTCCGATGAAGCGGTACCCATATACACCTCTAAAATTAAATCTATCACACTTAGTAGTACAACGCTGTGAGGTAGGTTAAGAATTGAAGTAGATGAAACAATATAATGAGAATCTCAAAGAGGCGATGAATACTTTTAGTATGAGTGCATCCCTTTTAGCAAAATAATCAATCTCCTGCTAACCACATCATCTCTGTAAAAAGCTATGTTTGTTTTGATTGCTATCTACAAATAATTCACTATATCACCTTGGCCTTCTTCAGTTTTTCCAGATATTGCAATAGCCTGATACGCTTTTCCGATAACAGCACCTCAAGCCCGTGGGAAAATTTGATTACATACTCAATATTAAATTTTCGTCGACATGTTTATTATTACAATAACCATTATAATGTTATGTCAATGGTATGTACGGGACCCGACATATCATAAAATTTACGTTAATAATCCTGATTCCACTGTAATAATTTTTCCGCGGACACGTAAACATTACACGCATCGGTGCCGACAAAACAAGCAATTTGCGGGCACTCATAACAAAGTTAATTGAGGTAAACTAGGCGAACAAGGAATTGGTATAATGAAAAGGCGGCTTTTTACTCTAAGAGTGAGCCAGTTGACAGGAGACTTGAACCGTGCGGATCGCGCCTTTGGTGAATATTTCTATAAATGCTTTTGTATCGCCCATTTGGTAGCGGGTTGTTTGGGTGAACGGTCGCGTATCATTTCCACTGTTACCCCAATAAATAACGCGATCTTTTCGTAATATACTTTCCAAAGAAAGCTCATTGTACGGCGAACTCGCTCGCGCTTCAGACGCCCGAAGAAAGCGAGTTGAATGTTGTTCCGATTTCGAGCCGCGTTTCTTTGGTCTTTTGCGCCGGATTCGTTTGGAATTGCGAATGAGTATTGGTATCAGAATGTCTCCACTGTCGGATGCGAAAACCTGGGCATAAATAGGATATCATCATTTCAAGTTTGTTTCTCAATAATAAGCACATAATGAAATTGCAGCACCATTTATAAAATAATAAATAGATGAATTTACTCGCTTTACATACATACATATTTGCATATACCATAAATTTAAACCCTTAGGCCCATGCCATATTTCATCAAGAGGTCAAAATATTTTCGCTTTGTAATAAAATTCAAGCAAATGGAACATTTCTGAACTTGTCCTAAAACTAAAAACTGTTTTTGAAAGGTGATATAAAAATACGCTTTCAAATTATAATTCGAAATAAACATATTATATATTTTTTTGAAATATGAAAAAGTTTTAAAAATAACTCACCTTACGTCTTTTCTAACTAAAAATAGGGATAGTGGAAAAAATATCACATACTTTATTAGACAGATGTGTAATGCAGTTTTTTTGTCGTTCCATATAAAAAAATTATATAAATAAATTTCATAATTTTTTACAAATTGCCGTCCGAAACTCTAGTTTCGTAAAGGAGTTAATTTTACTTCTTTTGTGATTAACTTCTATATTTCAATATTATTCAATTTTATCTTTCTAACACCGTTTAGATTTGTGTTGTTCTTAAAAAGTGAATGAATTGGCCTGAGATGTTGCGCGCTTACGCTCATTTTCGATATTGCACTGAAATTTTAAAACTTTTTTGCTACCACCGTAGGATAATGGCATATATATTAGACTTTAGGTCAGAGGGTGCAAAGGGGTTTTTTATGGGTGTCTTTTTTATATGGGTGTTTTGAGTCTGGATGTTGATGTCATTTTATGCAAATTATTAGAGATGCTGTCATCGGGTTAAATAACGTGTATCTAAATGGGTAATAGGCTCATTGCACTCTAAGATGAAAAACTAAAATCAATTTTTTGAAATACAACTTATTTATTCACGGTTGACTTAGGGAGTAAGCTGGTTAATTCGTGGCGAGATCGTTACGAAAAGTGTGATCGGGCGAGGCGAACGGAAGTTGAGAGGGAGATATAAGTTAGTGAAGATTGAAAGAGAGAGAGTTACGCTTCGTATTCTGTAGGGGCAAGAGAGGCGAGCACACATTTTTTTCTCTCTTTCTCTCATTGCCAGTTACGTTTCGTATTTCGACACAGTGCAGGCCTATTGTCTGTATCACGCTATAGGAGCAAGAGAGAGCAGTGCGCACGCACATTTTCTTTCTCTTTTCTTTTATAAGTTAGTGTAGTTTTACTTCAGTCGTGTGGTCTAAAGCAAACACTTTCTTTTAGGTAAATGTGCAAAAATCGACATGCTTGTTACTAAATCTCTTCTGTTAGGTACATTTTAATACTTCTACATCTACGAATACATCTATTTGAATTTCTGTTTTGTTTGTTTGATTGAAGCGGAATCTTGGAAGTGGAAATAAACCCACTTCCCGACAGCCGATCGAGTTAAAGCTCGGTAAAAAGACTGGTTGTCAATGACAATGCATTCTTCCAACTTTTATGGGATTTCACTCACACACGCGGGCCATAAAAGCATTTTATATACTAAATAAATGTCGTTCTTACCAACTCGGGATTTGGCCCGGTTATTTGTAGGATTGATTCTTGTCATGTGCTAGAAAAATTCAAACCTCCGTTAAGGGCGTTTAACCCGCCAGCGGCCAAAAATCTACATTTCATCGAAAAATGTTCTTACGATCGTACAGGGCGGTTCCAATGAGAAAGATTAATTATTCTCCGTACCAGCTTTTTAAAATTATAACTCAATATCGATTTTATTTCATTCCAAAGTTGCTTTAATTTATACCTGCATCCAAAAATGCTGAAAGGCGAGACGATAAAACTATTAAAATTATGTATTTTTTGTAATTATTTTTTGATCATAAGTATTTATAATTTTTCAATAATGTCTAGGCAAAATAAGAATGTGAAAAAATCTGAAATACATTCGTTTGTAAGTGCGTAAATCAATTCACAAACGGACCAATTTTCGTCAAGAAACACATGGACGTATATATATTTTAATGATTTTATTTAAACTAAAATTAAAATTCTGAAACATACGTTTACCAGATAATGTATTGATTTATTTTACTGCATATATATCATTTGAATTGGGTGTTGTATAATACATGTACTTTTTTGAAAATTTAACAAATCCGCCAACCACCTATGGTATAACCTTATTATACTAAAAATAAACATTTTTTCAGAAAATTTAAAACATACGTTTATAGATAAAATAATAATCTTTCGAAACTAGTTTATAATTTTTTGTGGAAAAGAGTCAATACGTCTAAACACTGATATAAAAATGACGTATTTCTGGTTTTCTATAGTTAAACGCTCTTAAACAAAATTTAAAAAAAAAAATTGGACTTTTGAAAATAGATGTATATTTATATTTGGACCTTTTTAACACAGTTTGGTCATATCATTTCGAGGGCTTACAACGTTATTTATGAAAAAATATAACAATAATTTGATTACTTGTCAAACAACGTTATCTAAAAATAAATATGCTAATTATTATTATTCGTATGCCTTTTTGAAGATAACGTTATTTGATTTTAAACCCTCGAATTATTGACATTTTTTAATATAATTAATTTGAAGTTAACGATTCGAATTTATTATTTATATATTTTAGAAGATTTTCTGAGTTCTCCATTATATTAGATCCATGCTATTAAAAAAACCGATCCACAGCGGGTTGGCCCAATAATTTTAAAGACACAAATTTTAGACATGAGTAACTAACTAAGTAAGTAGAGTTAGTTAACCATGTGTAACTAACTCTACATCCAATTTCATTACCCACAGAGGGTGGCGAAATTATTTTATCTATGGAATTATGGCACTAAACATATATATTTTAAATTCTTTCAATATTACCTACTAAAAAACTTTTAAATTGCCATATTACAAATAAATATTAACATATTTTAATATTAAAATTTAGAACGCAAACATAAAAAAAATTGCGAAAATGACTCACGTGATGTTATGTGAAAATCGTACTAGGGATCGGAGTGTTTAATGTTTGTTACCCACAAATCCGCATTTCATAATTGATGGCAAATCATAAAGGTTTTAAAACACCCTAATTAATAAAGAATTAGGTTTCTACATGTCAAAACTTTTGGCATACAATTAATCAATTTGGGCGCTTACCTTGAAAATTATCTTGCGTGTTTGAGTATAATGTAATCTTAATCAATTATAAGTATTCAGAAATAAATTCTTCACTAACCTATCCATTTAGCTTTAAATTGACGTATTTGGCGCTGCATGCCTATCTAAATATCCAACTCATTCACCGTTAGGCCTAATGTTTCGGAATGGCAATAAATTAAATTAATAATCACTTGTTTAATGCCATAGTAATCACTTATGTATTATGTATAACTGTTTTATTTATTGAAGAAATACATTTTTCATTATCCATATTTTATTTTATTCAATTTACATTATAATGAAATCTTATTCATACCTATAACATTGAATGTAATTTACCATTGCAAAATTATTAAAGATAATATCGACAAATTGTTAATTTGGTGTAGTAAAAATAGACTTTATTTAAAATCTCAAAATTTCCAAAAGTCAGATTTTCTCTAATAAACAATCCAGTGATCTCTAATTACAGTACCTATTTATAAGAATGCTCTCGAGACATTAATACAAATTAAAGACTTAGGCATCACTTTTCAATCAAATCTTTCATTTGTTAACCACATAACGATAATTTCTAATAAAGGCTTAAAAACTTTGGGAATTATAACTAGGCTAACTAGAAATTTTAACAATATAAAGTGTATTAAACTGTTATATTTTGCCTTGGTTAGAAGTCAACTTGAGTACAATTCTCTCATCTGGAACCCACGTTATAATGTTCTAGTACAAACTGTTGAAAGATAACAAAACAAATTTTTACGTTTTCTAAATTTTTTAGCAATAATGTTTAAGTACAACACCTTTTTAAATTATATGAATATGCTCAAATTGTCAGACAGAAGAATTTTTACTGACTTCGTATTTCTATATAAAATTTAAAATGATTTGGTTGATAGTCTGGTATTCGTGTATTGAGAAGCTTCCGGAATCCACTACGTAATACTGAAAGTCAGGATTTATATCAGTTCAGAAATTCTCGGACTAACTACCATAGGTAATCCTCTTTGCCCAGAATACTAACGGAGGGAAATAATTATACCAAGTCAGTGTACGTCTTCCATTTATCTTTAAAAAATATAAAATATTGTTACTGAGGCAGTTCGGTTATGTACAATAAATACTGTACCTATAATTCTTACTATTCATATGTAAAAGCCCCTAAAATTGGCGGTAATAAATATATAAATACTTATTACACATTATTACCGAATTTAATGTTTAAAATATACAGTCATCTCTGATTTCAACTGAAAGGGATCGAAATGTAGCTTCCTTCATCGGAAGCTATCTTCCGAACAGGCCCTCCATTGATATGCTTGGTGTAATTCTAAGTGACCAGCTCAGGTATGGGGGCTCCATCGAAGCCAGTTAGTTAGAAGTTAAGTTAGCCTCTCAGAAGCTGGGCGTACTATACAGGGCCCGCAGATACTTTAATAGTACACAACTGCTGACTCTATAAATCGCAAGTGCCCCCCACAGTAGACTTAGGTAGCCATATCTGGTCTTTAGCCCCAAAATACTGTAAAAAACCCTTGACTGTGTACAGAAACGGGCGGTCCATTTAATGGATTCCCGTATCTTAACAAGCAGGTTTAAATCTTTAGACCACAGGCGTCAGGTATAAGGTATGCTGTCCTTGTTCTACCGGTATTACAATGGAAGTTACTCCGAGAAACTAGCCTCATTAAACCCTTCGGCACCTTCTGAAAACACGCCAAAGGCACGCCCAATATATGCACACGGTTGACCTTTACCACATGAGAACGGGTCGCTTTTTCGACTCGTTGTTGAGTTCAACAGCTCGGCTGTGGAACGTTTCGACGGCCTCTATATTTCCTCCCTCTTATAACATGAGTTTCTTCAAGACCCATATTCACTCCTTGCTCTCCTCAAAAAGACCCTCCACACGGCATCTTCAAAGATGACATAGGCCCCGAGGGAAATTATTTTCCTCGGGCCCTACTGCTTGGAGTAAAATTAAAACAAATGAAAATTTGAAATAGAAGAATCAGAAAACAAATTGATCGTATAAAAGAATTAAGAACGAAGTAGGATACAATTAAATATGACCCAAAGAAAGAGGGTTGAATTAGCTCAGTGGTTAGAGTAGAGCCCGAGTATTGGCGGTCTGTCCTCTCTGCCTACCCTTGCGGGGAAACGGCGTGATGGTTATGTAGTTAGTTATAAGTCATTTACGGTTCCTATGAACATATTACCATTCTGTCTAAACACTTTACTATTTCATACTCATTAAACATTTGCATTAATTTTTCTGTAAAATAAATGGAAATATATAAATAAATTTTGCTTCGATCACATCTCTTCGTACTTATTATCATCGCCTACGCCTACCCTTTTCGTGAAATATTTTTATCGTAAGTTAGTTTGGTAAAATCCTCCCTTTATAACAAAAATCTGATTTCCTTTTACAAAACAGTTTTCATTTCTAAAAACAGCGCATTATTTCCTGTGAAAGTTTTCTTGTCGTAAAAGTTCACTCTTGCACAACTCTAGCCATAAACGTCAGGCGAATAAAACAATGTGTGATTTGCCGTCATCCACAACTTCTGCCATTCTTTCATTCAAACACAGAAAAAGGTGCGCATCCAGGGAATGCAGCAGGCATCGTTCTCCAGAAATATCGATGTGTTTAAACGATGTTTTTGCAATGCTCTAGAATTCTGAAAGGTGAAATTTATCTTCTTTTTTTTTTGTTTTTAACTTTATGAGTAAGATCTCAAATTATAATATTTAAGAAAATGAAGACAATATTAGCGAAACTCAATCAAAAATCTGGATAGCATTTAGTTCTGGTTGAATCTTGCAATTATATATAAAGATGGCAGCCAATAATATGTGGGTTAAGAAAATAAAGATAATGTTGATAGTTCTTAGTCGAAGTATGATACAGTTAAAAGTGGCCTAATTGGAAATGGGTTCCATAGCTCAGTTGGTAGAGCACTTGCCATGTAAGCAAAGGGCCGTGGGTTCGAGTCCCAGTGGAACCAATATCTTTTTCTGAGTTTCGCTAATATTGTCTTCGTTTATTTAAATATGAAATTTATGTTCTTTATTTCCTATAGAATGCACGCTTAAATTTTGCCCAGAATTCCACAAAATCTCTGGTTTCAGCGTTGTGCCTTTCTTTCAAGATCTTTAAAAAAACTGACTCTTACATAACAATTATAATTTTCACTATTTTCGTTCTCTTTACAGTTGGAAAATTATGTAACAATAAAGTACACACCTTTACGAACAAATAGTATTTTGACATTGAACAACATTGCTTTTTCAGAGATGATCAAATATCAAATTATTTTTTTTTTTACATATCTGCCCTAATAAGAGGGCTGTCCATAAAATAAGGTCTTTAAGGTGTTGCGGTCGCGAGGAACAATTTTACACGAGATCCGGGAAAACTGGCGTGTAGCCTGGTTTTACTACGCCAAATTCCCATAACGTTGTACTCCCTGCGACACTTAGTCTCGGCGTGGCAGCCGTTCGCGATGAAGCTTCCGCTCGCCGCACCTGCCAGGTGTGAATTACGCTCTATAATTATTTTTTTTTGCGAAGAACAAATCCCCCGTAAGAATTCATTCTCAACTGCTTGATGTGTACGAAAAACAGTGTATGAGTGCGAAAACGTGCGCAAATGGTGCAGAGAATTTAAAATCGTGCCTGTCGGCCATCGGTTTCAGATGAAAAAAATGCCAAAGTGGAAAAACAATGTTTGCAAATCAACGGGTTAAGGTTCGGGAGCTCTGTGTTATGATGCCTGATGTCAGTAAGACCAATATTAACAAGATTTTCACAAAAAAAAATCAAAGTCTGCCAAGGTAGGTCCCAAAATGCTCACCTAAGATCACAAATAACAACAGGTTGAAGCAGCCCGTGAATTCCTTGAGTGCTTCGACATAGATGGCGAAAAATTTTTGGACTCAATTTTGACTGGGGACGAGACCCGGATTCACTACACTACCCCAGAGGTAAAGGAACAATCCCAGTGGCATCATTCAGATTCGAAATAAAGTTTAAAAAAAAATTACAGAGTGTAACTCACACCTGGCGGGTGCGGTGAGTGGAAGCTCCATCGCGAATGGCTGCAACGCCAAGACTAAGCGTCACAGAGGGTGCAACGTTGTGGAGATTTGACAAGGGGAAACCAGGCTACACGCCGGTGCTGCAGGATTGCGCGTAAAATCATTCCTCGCGTCCTTGGAGACCTTATTTTACGGACAGCCCTAGTACAACTGGGACACTTTGTATTTTTTTTTATGTTATACGGCACGTGGATTCCACCTGTGTACAACTTTGAAATCCCCTTTCAGTAATATTTTGAGGTTAGAGTAATTAGGAGACGGATATGCGTACCACTGCCCCAGGAACAATTTCATGGATAATGTCGTAGGTCACCCCAAGTGGTGCCCAGGATCATGGGGTGAGGTTTGTCTAGGTCTTAGTGGAGTATGAGTTTACCCGTCTCCTGCGTAGCGGGATGGATCGGGAGAGACTGTTTGAGGTAGACCTAACCTGGACCTTTGCAGCCGGACTCTCTCACCCATCGCGGTAGGGATGGATTCATGCGTCCATCACTCCCGGTCACATTGACCATAGATTTCTACCCATCCCTCAATACCTTTTTTATTCCCAGAACTTCCTCTCCTTCCTTTTCCTAAAAAGACCATCCACGCAGCGTCTCCAAAGGTTACATAGACCGTGAGGGTTTTTGAAAACTTATTTACCATCATTGTGATTTGAAACGAAAAATAGCGACACTTTGAGACAAACACATTTATCCATAAGATTTAGCCTACTAGGGTTAGATAGTATTACCGGTCTCCTTTATTGTGCGGCGCTTCGTAGCGTCCCCACTCTTGACTGCTTTAGTTTTCTGAAGGTTTCACAACTATCGCGTATGAATTGCACACTTTTTACCCCCAGAGCGTCCCGTGTGGAGCTAATGTATATAATGTAATGTGTAATATGAAACCATCACGATGTTTCGAGGATTTGAAAACTTCGATGCTGTGTCAAATTCTGACAATCCTACCGAACTTACAACTTACTGAGTTACTCACGACCACTACTAGATTAGTTTTTAAGTATGAGAATTGCTCTACCGGCGAGCGTGATAAGCACATTGCGAGGCCTTTTTCCTAATAGTGGTTAATTTATTGACGCATTTCGCGCCGGGTGGTGAAGGGAGGTGAAGGGGGTGAGGGTTGGGAGTGAGGGTGGGTGATATGATTTAATAATAAACGGGTTGCCATGGATCGTGCACCTCACACGTACATTATTACATACATACGAACACACATAGTTCTGTTTGGATCATGGGTGATGCCAAAAGAGGTAGAAGCGCGATGATTCGAAGTAAACTCGTTCTAAACGGTAGACTGCGAACTGTGCACGCTATTTATTATTGCAGCTAAGCGTAAACTATATGTAAGGTAAAGATTTACTCCGTTTTATTGGGGGGTTCTTTTTTACTGTTAGGGTGTGTGTGCGTATGGACTCCAGATACTAATATCTACAGCCTGCATGTCGGGCGAATATCTACAGCTCATATGTTGGACAGTGGTGACGAATATCTATGGAGCGTAGGTGGGACTAATATCTACAGAAGACAGCTGAGCAAGAGGTTGTACGGAAAAGCATAAATTACTTCAATTACGTAATACCTAACCTAACCTAAGCTAACTTAACATCAATTAAGTTTTTTAAACTGCATACGCAATATTACGTTATGCCAATATGCTATACATAATGTCAAATCCAACCTCTGCCAGTGCTGTAGATATTCGTCGACATCACCTGTGCCATAGATATTAGTCAGCAGTTTGTACGCCTCAAATTCACTTACCTTATTGACGAAAAGTTTTTGTAGTGAAAACTTCTTTAACACCGTTGTCATATGAACTGACATTTAAAAGAATCAAACACATACATCTATTGGATTTATCCTGCGAGAGAATGAGATAGAATAATCGGTCTCCTCTTTATGCGGTGCCTCGTAGCATCTCCACTCTTGTCTACTTTAGTTTTCTGAAGGTTTTACTTCTATCAAGTGTGAATCGCATACTTTGTTTTTGAAGTGAAACTTCAATAGCCCCGCTGTGATTTGGATTTCGAATGAAACGGAAACTACGATTACTGCACCTGCGACGCATCAACTGAGCTCTTTGGCCGCTTGTCACTTTGAAAGGTTCCTATTGGTTAAGATGTGAAACGGAAATTATGCTAGGTCTGCGCTCATTGGTCGCTTTGATTATGATCTCACTTTTCAAGTATTGGTTGAGATTGTTTTGGTAAAGTTTCGTTTCCACCGCGTTTAAATTGCAGTCCCATTTTTTTATTGAATAATATAAATAAGAGTTAAATATTAAAAAAAAATACATACACCTGACAATAATGTGAGGGCGTTGTATATCACCTTTCAAAAACTGTTTTTGGTTATCGGATAATTTTAGAAATATTCCATTAATTTTGATTTTATTGCAAAGCGGAAATATTTTAACTCTACGACAAATCATCAAATCATGGAAGGCTTGAGGATTTGGATGCATTAGTTAGTAACAAACATTACAACAAACCACTCCACGCTTGTATTGTTCTCTTTTCATCTTATTTATTTTTAATCCTTTCTTTTATTTCTTTTCTATTTCTCCCATTTCTGTTCTTTTTAAACGACTTCGAAAAGGAGGGGTTATCAAATCGACGGTATTTTTTTATGTTTGTTTCCACAGAACTTTCTATTGGATGAACCGATATTGATGGTTATTTTTTAATTAGAAAGCTGGTGGTGTGTGCCACCACCGTGTGGTCCCATTTTAATTTGGTCCAGTTCTGACAATGGGATCTACGAGAAAACCATATATGTCTTAAAATTGGAATAAGTATGTGCGCGACAAATGGACGAATAACTCAATATTACGCCAACATATTTCGATGATTCTTTTTTTAAAGAAAAACTTCTTTACGCACGCTCGTCACTAAAAATCAAAAAATAAACAAAAATTTTAACAAAACAAAAAACGACTTAAAAAATGCTAATACTAAAAAGTAAAAAAATAATTTCGTAAGACTGTTATTTTTGGAGTCGGTGTCAGCCTAGATCTCCACGTCTCACGTATAACTACCTATATAGTTACCTTGGCTGACACCTACTCCAAAAATAACAATCGTACGAAATTATATTTTTACTTTTTAGTGCATTTTTTTAAGTCGTTTTTTGTTTTGTTAAAATTTTTTCAGTAATTTCTTTAATTTCTAGTTATTTATTTAAATTTTCCATTTTATTTTTTCTTCTCATTTCTATAATATATTGCAATAAGATTAGAATCCTGAAATATCGGAACAAGCTTCAGTCTAGTGAGGTAGCTTATACAAAAAAAAATATACATAAAATCTTGGTTGATAAACATATATTTTTTAAATCACTTTACTGTTCTTTTTCCGTTCCAGCGCCACGTGTGCTCTACACAGTAAATTTACCAATTCCGAAAAGTTTCAACCATGTCAATTAATTTTTAAATATTCCTTAATTGACGGATGTGCCGAAAGCCTGGGTAAAATTCAATTAACTTGGTTAGTTTTCTGAAAATCCGCACGGACATGAAAACAGTTTTCAGCAAAAATGCATGTTTGGCAAAAAAATTTAAATACGTCGGACCCAGGGATGAGCCTTGAAATTATTAGTTATCCGGATTATTTGCAAAGCGATTAGAAAGTCTTAAACTGCGAATTCAGAAATGCCAAATGCCGAAGAATGCGACGTTTGGTGTTTACTTTAGCGATTTGTCATTTTTTGGGGCAGGTATATTATTCTTCGTGGACTATTGAAAGACGGGCGAAAAAATATTGGGATGGTGAATGACGGTGCAAGAAGCTAAAAATAAGTCAAAGTAAATATTGGCACGTCACGAGACGTTTCCCAGATATTGAAGACACTTTTTTGATAATCGATTATTTTTCAAAAAATAACATTTTGAGAACGACGAATCGACGTATTGCTGGTGTCAGTAGTTGTCCTACGTTCAATTTTATTTTCAAGACATGTTTGTCATCATTTTTTAAATGATAAGTGTTGTGTGGTGAATGCAATCTTGACTCGAGATCGCAAATTCGAGATCTCACGAGATTAGAAATTAAAATCTCGCGAAATCTCGGACTTTTCGGGATCTCGTTAATCAAAAGAAAATATTATGTGAAAGAACACAAAAGCCTTCATTCTTTAATATTAATTACTAAACAATTAACAATTTTTTTTAAAATAATAATTATCTAAAGAAAAAATATAGCTTAAGGAGATTAGAAAGTAATTACGGGTGATTTTGAAAGTAACTTCTTTAAAAACAAATCATATTAAGGGTATCTGGATTATTTTCCTACATTTTAAGGTATTAACAACGTAGGAATCCAAAAATTATGTTTATTTAACTCACATTAACAATAAAAAAATGCATAATTTAAGAAAAAGTAATGACTATAACTGCACAACTAAAACAAACAAATAGCTGCCTGCACGCACGCAAATACCTATTTCTCACTCACTCGACACTGTTTTATATTATCTACCCTGCTCTTCATTCGTCGCTAATATTCCCGCCCGACCGTCAGTCAGTCAGCGCACCACTCGCGCTCCGGCTCCCGGGTAGACTTGTGTAGCATCGCTGACTACTGCCGCCCAATCCCGTCGATCTCGAACGAGATCTAGTCATATTATGCTTCGGGATTGATCCCGAAAAACGTCACGAGATCTCTCGAGATCGATATCCCGGGAGATCGGGATTGCATTCCCTAGTGTTGTGTCAATATCTTCAAAACTTAGATTGGGTAGGTACTTAGTTAAATTAAAGATATTTTATATGTTGCTAGTTGGTCCTACTTGACTACGACTACAAGTATAGATGCATAATAGATAACATCAATATATACAGATAATATACAATAAACAGTATTAATATCAAGTGATCTCCTAGGTACGTGTGGTCCTGTATATTATTAACCTTAAGGGGTATTTCACTTTCCTCCTCATCTCATAGGCTATCCATTCGATGATGAACATTTTTGAATTATTGAACGCGATTTATTTCATTGAAGAAGAAGGTAACACTAATAACCTAAACGAAAATATGAAAGCGAAGAAAACACAGAAAAATAGAAAGGGATTCGAACCCAGAAACTCTCGTCTAACCGGGACGTGCGCTTTTACCAATAGGCCACTTGCATGGATTTCATAAAGACTTGGAAAAAATTGTGTGAATAGATTTTTTTAATAAGATTACGAAAATGTTAGTAAATTTTTTTAGAAATGTATAGTTTTTTTTTTTTTTTTAAATAAATAAATCCATTATTTGAGCTCGTGACATCACTACATGAAAATGTCCCGTCCCCGATTGTGTTCCCTTAATTTTTGTAAAATTCCACACAGATTTTTTTTTTTTTATATGTCAACTATTTGATTTCCGACGAATTTTTGAATTTGCGTTTAACGTTCACTAGATTAATTATTTGTTCTATGCGAACTTATCCTTTACGACGGTGTTCTTACTAATGTTACGAAGAGAACCCCGTACAATTTATAGCATGTGGAAAACGTTATTTTTTTTAAATGATTTTCGGCAACGTAATTATCGTTTTTTCGCACCCATAAAATTATGTCCCGTCTTTCCGGTTTATAAAAAATCTGATTTTTCGGATTGGAATTTTCTTAAAATCGCCAGAGTTTCAAAAATACGATTAAAAAAAAACAGAACGTCTTAGAATATTTTCCTAAACCGTAATTTTTTTTTAATAAATGTGATGCAAGTGGCCTATTCAGCCATTACCATCTTCTAAGATACCGTCATAATTGTTAATCACATATTTAAAAAAATTAGAATTAACAATATTATTTTCAACAAATTTTTCCATAAACATGATTTATTTGTTTAAAAAGCCTGAGTTTATTGATCGGTACGTCAACCTATGAATAGTGGCTATACCTACATAGGATAAGTTGGCCGAGTTTTTTTACCTGTTGCGAGGATTTATTTGTTAATTTATTAAAATTCGTTATCGTATGGATAAATTATCAGAACGATGGTGAAATACCTCCTAAACATTAATAGAAAAATCTCTACGTAGTATCGCAGCACTAGAATCATCGGTCCTAATTTGACTGGACAATGGTTGAGTTGGCATGGCTGGGTCAAATGCAGGCGTCGTGAGTACAATTACTCGGCTGGCTAAGTCCTCCATTACGACACAAGCAAAATTTTCTGTTTATTCTGGTGGTAGTAGGAGATATTCAAATATATAACACCACTAACTTTGGACAAAGACACCATAAATACCATTCTATAAAAGCATTCAACAGTCTTTCACTTGAAACAAAAATTGAAGAAAACGAAAAAAAATTCAGACACAAAATAAAAAAAAATGGATTAAAGAACAAAAAAGACAATATTACCAACATTTTATAACATATACACGCAACACACAAAACCAATATAAAACACGCAACACTCACAAACACACAAATGCCCATTTTCATTTAATTTTATTTTTTTAAACTTTACTTTAATTTTTAATCTTTATTTTTAGTTTAAATTTATCTTAATTTCATGTGTTTTTTCGTCACAATTTTTTTTTTTCCAAAATGTATTATGTATAAACTCTTGTATTATGAAATGGGGGCCTCAGCACTAGTAAGCCACCCATTACTGGATTGTACAATTAAATGTGAAATATTGTATTAAATAAAATAAAATTTAAAAAATTGTCAGGATATTCGTTACTTGGGAATGATTGTCTTTATTTAAACAAAAAAATGTACGTAAAGTTTTGTATTCGTGATCGACGAACCGGTGGATGCAATCTGTTAGACATAAGTTGTTGTAATAGTTTATCTGATCCATAAATAGTGAGTATTAAGATCATTAAAGTAATATATGTATATGTATATGTATATCTGCGTACAACGCCCTTGAGGTGATTTTTCACAAAAACTGAGCTAAAGCACTATTAAATAGCACACTTAATAATAATTATTATTAAAGTATTAAAACAAATCAATCTAGTCTCTTTGAATAGAAGCAATCTTCCAAACAGGACCTCCATTGATATGCTTGGTGTAACTCTAAGTGACCAGCTCAGGTATGGGGGCTCCATCGAAGCCAGAGTTAAGTTAGCCTCCCAAAAATTGGGCGTACTGTACAGGGCCCGCAGATACTGCTGCTAGTACGCAACTGCTAACCCTGTACAAATCACAAGTACGCCCCACGGTTGAATTTGGCAGCCAACTCTGGTCTGGAGTCCCAAAATTCCTGAAAAAAAACCTCGACTCTGTGCGGAAACGGGCGGTCCGCCTGATAGATTCTCCTAATTTAACAAACGGATTGCAATATTTAGAGCACAGGCGTCGGGTTGAAATGCTGTCTTTGTTCTACCGGTATTTCAATGGAAGATACTCCGAGGAACTAACGTCATTGATCCCTTCGGCACCGGTACATAGTTGGGAAACACGCCAAACGCGTGCCCAACATATGTATACGGTTGACATTATTTGTCGCATGAGAACGGATCGCTTCTTCGATTCATTCTTGTGTTCAACAGCTCAGCTGTGGTATTTGCCGGCCTTTGTGTTTCCTCCTTCCTACAACATGGATCTCCTTAAGACCAATGTTCATTCCTTCCTCTCCTCAAAAAGACCCTACACAGTACCTCAGATGACATAGGCCCTGAAAGAAATTATTTTCCTCAGGGCCTCCAGTGTGGAGTCAATGGGAGAAAAAATAATTTAAAATAACAACAACAACAAAACGACTGTGCTTTAGACCACTGACTAGACGACTGAAGTAAAACTTCACTATAAAAGAAGAGAGAAAGAAAATGTCTGCGCACACTGCTCTCTCTTGCTCCTGCAGTGCGATACAGACAAAATAGGACTACACTGTGTCTTGATATACGAAACGTAACTGGCTATGAGAGAAAGAGAGAAAGAAAATGTATGCTCACACCTCTCTCCCTTGCCACTACAGTAAATACGAAACGTAACTCTCTCTTTATATCTTCACTAACTTTTATCTCCCTCTCACTTTACGTAACGCTCTCGTGACGCATTCACCAGCTTACTCCCCAAGTCAAACGTGCGTAAAGAAGTTTTACTCCAAAACCTCACAAAATGTACTTACAGCCAATAATTAAGATTCCTATATCAGTAGGTAACTATTTCTAAAAGATGGTCAAACTCAGTATCATAATATTTGTAGGTATCTACTTATAATAATAATATAGGGTTAACTTTCAGAATCACAATTTGCTTTAAAAGTGCAGAATTAACATTAACATTATATAAATCAATTGTGCGAAGTATTCTCGAATACGGATCCACTATTTGGTCTCCCAATTATGAGATTCACAATTATAGAATCGAATCCATACAAAGAAAATTAACCCGTGTTATTGCATATCGAGAAGGTTTATCTGATCAATTTGAAACGTATAATGACCGAATTCTACATTATAAACTACACTCTCTGACAGGAAGACGGAAACTTTCCGATTTATTGCTTCTGCACAAAATTATACATGCATCAGTGGATACACCAAACATTTTATCCCAAATCAACATCAACACATCATCAAGAAATTCAACAAGGAGGTTGCAAGATATTTTCTATATATCTACCTACCACACAAATACAGGATATTTCTCCCCTTTACCACGAACATTAAGACATTATAACACTATACACCGCTCTAATAATGAAATTGACATTTTTAATAACCCATTCAAACACTTCAAAAAACATATTTTACCATCAATCGTATAAAGCTGATATTGTGATGAAGCCCTTTATTCAAAGACGTGAAATATTGTACCTACTAAATCCAGGTGCCAATAATAAATTGTTGGTGATTCTTTTGTATTCTACATTTAACTATTATTTGCATATTTAAGAGTAACAAATTATTTTTAATACTACTTTTGTTGTAATTTAAATCATCCATGTATGTAATTTTTTGGGCATAATTGCCTGTTTTATGTACTTAAATAAAAAAAAATAAAAAAATAATAATAATAATAACGTAATATTTGTATAGCGCAGTTTTGTGTCATTTCACTTCAAGTGCGCTTAACTATAATAAATTTAAAAATAATCCTACTGTGTTCCTTACAAGTTCATTACAAAATATTGATAAAATAATACCTATGAAATAAAGAATAATACATAATAAATAATACCTATGAAATAATAAAAAAAATACCTATGAAATAATAAAAAAAATACCTATGAAATAAAGAATATACATTATTTACAAAACAATGACAAGAGAACAAAGATTAACAAAACAGTGCTGTTATAGCACAGAGGAAAATAATAATATACACTAACTTCTTACAATAAATTCAGATATTAAACATAAAAGTACAATTAGGAGGAAACCGAAACCAAACGATTACCGGATAGTTGAGAACATGACTTATTACTTGTGTTGAAAAGATGTTAGGATTCATTAATGATACGATTTTTTAAATAATTTTCTTTTGCCCGTTTAAATTCTGCCAAATTCTGGATATTATGATATAAAAAATACTTATGATATAAAATGTGAACAAAACTAATTGTTCATATGAAGCAGTTACTTTGTGATGTGACATTATAATTTAAAATAAAACAATAACTTTGTAAACACCACTTTTATGTATAAAACATGTATGTTATAAAAGTGTTGTTTACAAAGTTATTGTTTTATTTTAAAAAACTAATTGTATCGAATAACTCGAATATATTGCTTCTTTGATTTAGGTACTGTTGAAATTTTATCTGTCTTGCTATATCTAAAAATGAATTTGTAGGTACATCAAAATGCGTGTTTCGACAACACTGTAGGTAATCTAAATCGTCTTCTCAGTGAGCTTAAAAAATAAATTAAAACACAAAAGTCACGTTTTCGCTCGAGAATCTGAACTGATTTTTTTCGGCTTACCCTAGAAGGTACTTTAGATTCAGATAGATCCCACCTTTGGTATGTGAATCGAGAAAAATACAATCTGACGTGATGCGTCTCTTTCTATTACAAAAGAAGCATGTGCATTGGTGCGTTAGGATCGCAGTGCTGTTCCCATGGATTTTTTTTCCCGAAAGATGCATCTCACGCCGTGGAACCTTCAATTGGGGGTCGTAGAATAAAAATCACTTAATTGAATATAATCTCCCTTAGGTAAGAATGTCTGTTTGTAATAATACTCATATTTTTATAAAATGTATATTTATATTATATTTTCTAAAGTGTAGAATTAATTCTCAACGAAAAAATTTAAACGATTGTACTCAATAGAATCAAAGCTAATTTCAAAAATATACTCTTCAATCAATTTAAAAATAAAAAGTGTTTAATTTATTCTTTTAAATTAGAATTAACTAGAAATAATTAAAACATTAAATTAAAAAATAATTTAATTATATTACGATACTAGCTGGGTTACCCGGCTTCACTCAGGACAACATTCGAGAGTGTTCTGAAATGTTCCACAATGATGTTCACTATTCCCGAACATTTCACGACATACTCCGCCACTCCTTCCAGAACTTTCTAGAGCTCTATGGAACCTTCTAGAACTTTCCGAAAGACTGTTTTAGAATTTTCAAGTGTGCGAAACTTCCAGCCTTATATCATCAAAAGCACGCCCTTTAGGTAAAATCTGGAACCATCATCCTGGAGGGGGGATAGAGATCTACCACACCATATAACTCCCTTGATCGTAACGGGACTTGTTTCTGAGTTTTTGCGAGCCGCACTTTTTTTTTCACTTTGTTTTACAATATATATTGATTATTAACTTTCATAATATATTTTTTTAAATGTACCTAGTTTTTTTTTTTTCATTTTTAACGTTGTCTGGAAGACAATTATAAACCCAGTGGAAGAAATAAATCCATCAGGGCTGTGTATATCTTTGGGGATCCTGCGTGGTGGGTTTTTTCTGAAAAGAAAGGAGAGAAAGTTCTGGGAAGGAAAAGGAATGAGAGGTTGGTAGGAATCTGGGAGTCAATGTGTCCAGGAGTGACGGACGTAAGAATCCAGCCCTCCGTTCGAATCAGCGGCAAGTTCCAGAGTAGAAGATACTCTCAACATCACCCCTGGTGTAAGACCACCATTCAGAATTGAAACGTTGCATTGCAGCCAAACCAGATCTAAATACCCAGCTACTTCCCCATCTTCCACTCCCCCAACTCCTTCCCCTCCCCACTACCATCAGTCTCATAACATACCACAATTGGGGATGCCATAGTCTCATTGGCTCCAGACGGGAGCAGCTGAGACTCTTGTGAGGTATGTATTCATATAAAAAATATTTGAAAATGTCCTCTGCGTGTGAACTGTACGAAAATTTCTCTAAATAAACAATAAACAGTGTTAATCTCAAATGACCTCCCAGATAAGCACGGTCCTCTATATGTTTTCTGCCTATATACAGAATTTAAATGAAACAATATATGTATGTACATTTTTACGCAGTATCGCGTTCATTGGTCAAATCATTGTACATGTAGTTGCGTATTTGTGATCGATGAACCGGTGGACGCAATTTTTAGCCATAAGTTGTTATAATGGTTTGTCTAGTTTGTGATTAGAAGTAAGGTTTGTCTAGTTTGTGACAAAAAAGCGGGCTATACAAATCATCCAAATATTATTATTATTATTATTATTACAACAGTCACAAAGACGCATCAGTAGAACCTACCCCGAAACTAGAAATCTAACAGTTTGGGAAGGTTCAACTATTGCACCGGTGCAATGTGCAGATGTTCGTATTTTGGCTCATCGCGCACCTGTCATTTTGAGTTGTTCATCTGCGCTAGATTGGTAGAAGCGAAGTCGCCTAGAAATTACAAACTCCCATCCGGCGAGACAGTCTCGTCTCAATCAGCTTGGTAAATCGATCAGGTTGATCCGCGAACAGCGACCAGAAGACCATGCGATCGCCGAAAAAAATTGTGTAATAAGTAATTTGCAAAACTGTTGACGTCACTGTCACCATTGCCCCAACCGATCTTTTATAGTTTTTTCACCAACTGCATTAGAAAAAAAAAAATCTATGTCTGTACGTTTTGATTTTTTTTATTACATTATGAAATTTTTACACTGAACGTCTGTTGATGGCGTATAAATTCTACATACGTCATAACAACTCAGAATCTTAGTTTATTCTATGTTGTCTGGTTCTTTTATTTCTTATTCTTGTACCCTGTCCGTTCAACGGACGTTGGCTATCATATTGGCTATGAGGACTTTGTTTACTGCGGATGTTCTCCTTCTTCCGGCAATCTTTCCCTGCATTATGAGACGCAAGATCTCGTACTTTTCAGGATATCTCATCACATGTCCAAGATAATGAGTTGTCGGATTTTTATAGTTTTAATAGCTTCTTTTTCTTTAATCATCCGAATCATAACATCTTCATTCGTATTCATCTTCATCTTCCGGTTACCATAAGTAACAACTAATAACTTATCAAAAAATTCAAAAGTAGGGAAAAAAACACTTGGGTTTATATATATATCTATATACTTGTGTAAAAGTCCATTAAAAATTCGATTCTGTCGTACATGGTTTTAACCCATAAAGATATCATTTGTAGGTACAGCATTTTATTACTATCTTCATTCTTCTATCGGTAAATCATGTTCCTTATAATCCTCTACACAAGGTATTAACGGGCGTAGGTATTTGACTTACTTCAGTGATTCCTGACGTTATTTGGACAAAAAAATGTAATTGGATTAAAAAAATAAAATTCTGGTCTCCGGTGACATTTTTTTTTTAAAATTTATAACACGGGATTAGGAGGTCACTCGATTGAGGGACCATTAATAACATGTGAAAGAATTTTTTTTTTTATTTAAAAATATTTTTTTTTAAAAAGACCACAAAGTCACCGGAGACCAAAATTTCATAAACATCTTTTACTCCGTGCAAATACAGGTAGTGCCCAAATAAAACAAGCGCTCAATAAATGTATTCGGTTGACATTTGTCACGTGAGAACGGGTCGCTGTGGAATGATTTGTAGGCCTGTGTGTAGGCCTGTGTGTCCTCCTTCTTACAATATAGGTCTCGTCAAGACCAATGTTTCAAAAAGACCTTCCACACAATTCATCTCAGATGACATATGCCCTGAGGGAAATTATTTTCATCAGGACATCATGTGTGGAGTTAATGTAAAAAAAAAACAGAGTGACATAGTAAAAAAAAAAGAGGATGCCGATTGTACTATCTCATTCTCTCGCAGGATAAATCCTATAGATGTATGTCTTTTTAGTGTCGCTATTTTTTGTTTCATCGATTTTCAAATCACAATGGTGGTAAAGATGTTTTCACTTAAAAAAATGACTAAAAATGCAATTACCTGTGTTTTAAATTTTTTGCATTCCGAAATAATTCAAATCCTACATAAACAATAAATAAAAACAAATACATAATTAACTTTGATAAGTTTCTAATAATTGACCACGGTTGCTTGAGGAAAGATTGGTGAGAATATTGTTCTAAGGAATTATTGTAAATGGTGTATAGGTCTGGCCAGCCGGAATACTTGGCGCCATAAAAACAGCCAAGTGACTGTGGGTGGCATTCAAAAACTAATGTGCCAAAGATGGACCTATAGTTTTCTTTTATACCTGTGTCGAAATGTGTAGGTAGATATTCCGTTCTAACACTTGGTTAAATTAACTTATTGATTTTTATTATAATTGTGTTCAGGTTGATTGGCGGTGAATTATTATGGAATGGTTTAAGTGACCACCGTATTGTAGAGGTTTAGGTATTTGATTTTTGATGGGGGAGGATTCGGGTTCGATTCACATCGTTTTTAAATGATATTACACGAACAGCTTGTAATGTCAAGGATATAATGAGAAACTGACTGTGACGTCTCCAGTTAGGTATTTTTAGATGCTGAACGGTGTTGAGGGAGGCGTCTACTAATACGAGTATCTACAGGAATTACAAAAACTGAACAAATCGGACTGATATCTATGAGAACCAAAGTGAGGACCAATATCTACAGCACAAACTGCTGACTAATATCTATGAGAACAAAAGTGAGGACGAATATTTACAGCTCAAACTGCTGATTAATATCTATGGAACAGGTGATGTCAATGAATATTTACAGCACTGGCAGAGGTTGGATTTTCAATTATGTATAGCATATTGGCATAACGTAATGTTGCGTATGCAGTTTAACAAACTTAATTTATGTTAAATTAAGTTAGGTTAGGTTAGGTTAGGTTAGGTTAGGTTAGGTAAGGTTAGGTTATTGACAATAACAGTGTTAATCTCTAGTGACCTTCCAGGTGAGTATGGTCTTGTATATGTTTTCTGTCTGTACAGTGCATTTTTACAGCAGCATCGCGTTCATTGGTCAAATCATTGTACAGTACATATAGTTTACTGGTATACATGCGTGTAGTTTCGTATCGGTGATCGATGAACCGGTGGATGCAATTTTTAGCCATAAATTGTCTAGTTTGTGGTTAGAAGTAAGATTGTAGAAATGTATTATAAGTTTGTACAGCGCCCTTGAGGTGATTAAAAAAAACGGCGCCATACAAGTCATCCAAATATTATTATTATTAATAAACCTTCTTTATAAATTGAAGAACACCCTTGAGGTGATTTTTCACAAAAACGGCGCTCTACAAATTATTATAATATTATTAATGAACAGATAATTGAGAGTGCCATCCACAGAAAGATTTTATGCTATCGCTGTTTTTTTTTAATTCCAGACTTACTTTTTTTCATTAATCGATCAACTAAACTTCTTATCTACTTCTGGTGAGCTGATTTTATAAGGAATAACCAAATTATTGCTATCGCAACATCCGAACTGCTAACCAACCAGGCGCATTATTTGTATGGCTACAGGGATCGAACCCGCAACCTCACAATAAAAATTAATTTGCTAAAATCATCACACTCCGAAAACTATTTCACTTTGACGGCCTCCGTGGTCGAGGAGCAAGGCTTTCGACTAGCGATAAATGATAAATTTAACTATAATACATGTAGGATTATGAAAGATTTTTTAATTATTTATAATATAAATATTTGAGGGATCAGTAGGATTTATCGGACCAGTTAGGATTTCATCAGAGCCGAACCCTCTGATATGAAAATATCTGGAGTCGGTGAAATATTTTCCCATTATGTTTCTGGTAGATTGACGTATTGTTCTTGTATTGTTTTGTATTAATTATACTTATATAGTGCACTTACATTGCGTGAATTTACTAGATAATCATTTGTGGAAAAGTGTGTTAAAGGGTTTAGTCTTTCATTTGGGAAAGATTTAACCCGGACATTAATTCTGGAGCACCGTTAAAAAATATTATATATAACTAAGTACATGCCTAAAATAACTTTTGAAACCTACTATATGTAGTTTTGCTATTGATATAAATATTCTTATTTTTCCTAATCGAATGCTTTAGTTAAAATTAATACAACCAACCTAGTAAAGCCAAAACAACGATTTACGTTGGTACCAGTTGCGTGCAGTACCTGTGTTATTTTCAAGAATTTTAGTATAAAAAGAAAAGCTTGATATTTTTAGTGTCCGATAATATTTTTACTGCTACGTGCGAAATAAAAGAGAGCCATTTTTATAAATGCTTAAAGAGAAATACGTTGAAACGGTAATCATTTGGGGTGTAAAAATACAAATTAGTAATACTTAATTACCAATTCATTTCAGTCATGTCGACACATTGCTGATAAGAACCTTTTAAGCGCCTTTAAACTTTTAGGAAATATCACCTATCGGGCGCTTTGCGAAGATAGGGATTACCACTAAAGAATTAATAGTTTAACCACAAAATAAAATGAAAAATCAGAGTGTGCAATTCACACGCGGCAGAAGTAAAACCTTCAGAAAACTAAAGTAGACAAAAGTGGGAAGACTACGAAGCATTTTTTTATCAATGTGAATGAAGTTTTTTTTAAAGTGAAACTTGTACAGCCCCGCTGTGATTTGGATTTCGGATGTAATGGAAAAGACGATTACTACACCTGCGACGCATCAACTGCGCTCATTGGCCGCTTTGATTATGATGTCACTTTTCAAGTATTGGTTAAGATTGTTTCGGTAAAGTTTCGTCCAGAGCACCTTTTCCTATACATTTGGTCATCTTAATAGTGTTTGTGTTTTCTTCTTCGGAGTCGCTAGATGTCGCTTTCTTTTGTGTTTTCTTTTTCATGTTCATTTTGGAGTGGATGATTGGATATTGATTTTAAATTTTATTTTTTTTGGATTTCGTGTGATTTGTTCCTTGGTCCGCTGAATATTTGGCCGCTAAGGTTCGTCAGTGACTAGACCAAAGGAGGCTTGCGGGGGACAATGGATTTGTCCTATTGTATAGGAACCGAGTGCCCGCGAAATGAATAAATATTTTATTGCTATCTCATTCTCTCGCTGGCTAAATCCTATAGATCTATATATTTGTCTCTTTTTAGTGTCAATAGTTTCCGTTTCATCGAGTTTTAAATCACAATGGTGCTAAAGAAGTTTTCACTTCAAAAAGAAAACTATACAAATACATTATTTTCTAGTAGAATTTAGGTTCATACTTTTCTTATTTCACATGAGAGTATTTTCAGTAATAGCCTTGTAAAAACAAGTTATTCGTAATTATTAAAAAATATTCTTGTCCAACATACTATATAATATGTATATATAAAATAATAAATAAAATATTTTAAAAAAATCGTTTTTTGGCCGACATTTTAGATTTATGCGCGGTACATGTATATGTGTTCCAAAGTTGATCGGTAGTTTTGAATTGTTGGTCATTAACTCACAAATATATTTGCCTCTAAAATCAGGAGAAATAGAACACTTTAATGGCATACATATATGTCGTTCTTTGTAATAGGGAAGTACCTTTCTCGTTTTCATTCCATTTTTTAAATAACGAGCTTTTTGCAAATTAAAATGTAGGAAAAAATACAAGTATTCATTCAATGTTTTCTATGATTATTGTTTAATACGAGTCAAAAAAAAATTCTAGTAATTCGATATGAATAGATGTGATAGCATTAATCAAGAAAAATGGTGTTTTAAAAATATCGATTTACACTTCTTTAACAATGAACGACACATATTAAAATTTAAATTATAAATAAATACAGTTGCACACATTTGTACTAGACATTTGGTGGTGTCCGGACACTCATAAAAAAATAGTTAAATAGGTTACGTTAAGTTAAGTTATTGGCTATTTTGCAAAAAAAAAAAAAACATAGCTTTTTACCCTGCAGTAGTCGCGAACTTAAAAGTAACGCCAGTGGTCGCGTGGATTACATATTATGTGGGCCATTTTTAAACTAAAAAAAGTGAAATCATTTAGAATTATTGTGTATTTATGTTTTAATCTTATAATCTTAGCATTTTTATTAGAAATAAGCAACATATATTGAACATAACTTGTATGTTTTTCACAATTAACCAAAACATAAATTACATCTTTTTTTTAAACCAAAAATTACGTCTTTCACTTTTATTGATATAATAAAAAAAGTAAAATAAAAAAAAAATATACTAATTTAATTGCTGATTTTTGAGTACGAAAAAATATTTTTTTGCATTTTGCATACACTTTTCGTGTTTGCAAAAAGTGTTACGTAATTGGTCGCGCGGATTACAGGTGTAGACCATCGACTTTGCGGAGCTCCTGTAACACAATCAATGCGTGCTCTACACCAGCGCTTGGCCGAACGCGTCCATGTGTTATCCAGTTTAAAGTACACGGAAGATGAAATGATTCGCGACACCCGTTTTTGAGGAATCTTTAATTTTGCATGAGTAAATTACACATGTAATCCACGCGACCACTCCAAGGTAAATGACTTTACAAAGGGGTATTTTAAAAGTTGAGTTGATTTTGAGTTGTCATGGAACCATATTTGTTATACCTTTTGATATAAAAAAAAATAATATATTATAAATGATTATAACACACAATCTCAGTAAGAATCGTGGCATCAATGCAATATAGTTGTGAATGATGAATACTTGGAGCAGCTGGATGAGTTTGTGTATCTGGGTAGTATGTTTACGAAAGATGGGAAGGCTGATAGAGATATTGAAAGAAGGGTGAATGCCGGTAACTCCGTTGATGGAGGACTGAATTCCGTTGGTGGTAATAAAAAACTGTCCAAAGACGCGAAACTAGCCGTTCATAATAGAGTGCTGGTACCTACCCTGATGTATGGCAGTGAGGCATGGAACTGGCAGAGGAAGGATGAAAGTAGACTGAACGCAGTAGAAATGAGATCCCTGAGGCGTATGTGTGGTAAAACCATGTTCGATCGTGAAAGAAACGTGGATATCCGCAAAGAATGCAAGGCTGATGTAAGCGTGATGTGTAAGATTAAGAAAGGGACTCTCCGATGGTTTGGGCATGTAGAGCGAATGAACGAGGAAAGGAGTGTAAGGAGAATATATGATGTAAATGTGAATGGTAGAAGAATTCGGGGACGCCCGAGGAAGACATGGCACGACCAAGTGAATCAGATACTTTACTCGGGCCATGTGAAGAGTCGGAATAATAGAAGAATAAAATAATAGAGAATAATGTATGAATGTGAACGAGGCAAAGAGTGTGTGCCAAGATCGAGTTGTGTGGCGGTCCGTCCTCTCTGCCTACCCCTGCGGGGAAACGGCGTGATGGTTAGTTAGTTAGTTAGTTATCAGATACAAGAGCTCCTCTTTTCTGATAAGGTATACATGACCAGTAATGTTCTTAAATATAATATTTTGTAAAATGTATATGTATGAATATAACTCACATTATTTATATTACAATAAAAAAAAATATTCAGTTTTGATCATATATTTTGGTCTAAAATTCAAATTTAAATTTACTGCTGAACGGCTGCATAGCCGTTCCTGAAATCAAAGGTATTTTTTCTGCAAAAACCATTATTTTGAGATAAACGAAGTAAAAATACTCATGAAAATTGGAGTTCTGTTTAATATCAATGTTCATAACTCATTTTTCCCAGCAAGTGGAAATACCTAAAATACACTCTATTCGAATTAGCAATCACAGCAAGTAAATAATTTCACAAAAATCTACTCACTTTGGCAATGCGTAAATGTATCATTAAAATACTGCTAAAACTTAACATAATGCATATCACCGACAACAAAAGAATTAGCATACGACAAATTTCTCCCAGCGAAGTCCTTCTCCGTCTTAAAATTTCTCTAAGTCTTATGATCCATTGTTCTTGTCATTATTCGGTTGGCCATGCTCTTCCATTATGTCGGAGGCATTATATATAAAATACATAAGATAGTCAGAGACGGAAGATAGGGAAGACAGGCGGTATTAGTGTTTTGTTCCCTTCTGATCTCCGCAGATCCCCGGACAAAACATCCTACAACGTTGCACTGTTGCACTGTTCGCCTCGTGTTGACGCGGCGAGTTAAATGCGCCATGCATCCTAGGCAGTAGTAGGCACAGCGAGCGTCCAAAATGCACTTCACCACAGCTGTATAGGTAGACATGTGTTCTATTATTTTTTTGGGCAGGAGTGATAAAGTAAGGGCCGTTGTCATTATTATTATTTCTAGTAATTATTTAAGTAATTGTTGAAATCAGGAAAACACTTACTGCTTTTTAATGGAATGATAACTTTAGAAGCTCGACTTGGAAGTAAATTTTATTTTACTCATTAATGATGTGGAGAAAAATACATAGATAAGATAATAATGCTATTGATCTACCTACCAATGGTCTGTCAGTGGTAACCTAACACCTCAATCTGTTTAATGTTGAGCGATGAATCATCGTAATGCGGTAAAGATCGGCGATTAGTTTCAATAATTTATTTAAGATATCCATACATTTTCGTTAATCCGATAAATTTTGCATCCATGTCCTAAAATAGTAATATTATGTAAAAACTTCCTTCTTTTTCTGGCGCTGTGGTGATTCTGGCGAATGTATGATATTTATAAGATGTTTTTAAGTATTTTTATGTAAATAAATATGTTAGTTATAAATCTCTAACTTTAAGTCATAATTGTAAATATATATGTCATTGAGCTCAGTTTTAGGTCAGCTTTTATATGTCTTAGTCATAAGTCACTAGCAATAAGTCTTAGATGTAAGTTACTAGTTATAATTGTTAATCTTAGTTGTAAGCCAGTAATATTATTTTTTATGTATTTATTTGTACAGCGCCCTTGAGGTGATTTTTCACGAAAACGGCGCTATATAAATTAGCCAAATATTATTATTATTATTATTAATAGTAAAAATAATAGGATAATTTGTAGAGCGTCGTTTTTTGTGAAAAATCACTTTAAAAATGTATTGTTTTTAAGTCAATTTTTTACCTCACCGCGATTATATCTGTATCGAGGTTAACACATGGATCATAACAAAAATATCCTCTCATCAAATATTTCCGCTTGATATTCTAGTTTAAATAGATTCGCTATTTTTTAATTCATCCCAAAATAAAATTAACACTATTTTAGAAAAGAGATTTTTTTACGTTTTATAAAGATTAATTTAAAAATTTGCTAAACCTTGATTGGCTTAACTATTTGGCGGTTTTCTGTTTTATAGAATTAATTCATATTAATATACAGAAGCGTTCAAGATAAACTTTTAAATGCAAATGGTTCTTAAACTCCGTTTAAAATGTGAGTCTGACCATAAAATAAAAGGAGATATAACTAGATTTTATGAAAAAATGTCATTTGGTGACAATAACGCGTGACCTGGTCGGAATAAACACAACGCATAAATAAAGATTTATTAATTAGCTGGCGAATCTTCTATATAAATAAAAATGAATCGTCGAAATGTATGTACGCGCATAACTTCATAATTATTTTTTTTATTGCGTTCGTTATTGTCAGGACAAAGTTTGTATAAAACTACTGGTGAGCTCTGGCATTATGAAATTTGTGTAAAAATGAATCGCCAAATTAGAGAATTGCACCAAATTAGAGAATTCTGTTTTTGTTGTGTTCGTTATTGTCTGGTATTATGAAATTTGTATAAAAAATTTCAATAGGTGGCACGCTAGCTGTTTGAAAACTAAATGTACCGGGAATGGGAGGGGGAGGGGAACCAGGGAGGGGGGAGGGTAATCTGAGAGGGGGGAGGGGAAATTGGTAGGGGGAAGGGGGGGAGTGGAGTGGGGAGAGGGAAGGTGGAGGAGGCGGAGTTATCGTAAGAATTACAATGAATATTTAACTTGACCAGACGTCCACACTGTAAGGGGCTCTAAGCTATTCTGAATTTCCAAACACTCTACGAGCCCAGCGGTCTATCACAAATCATCGGTTATTTTCGTAACCGTTCGTGCATTATACACGAACGACGATAGACAACCCCCTTCTAAAGTACTACATAACTAACACCTAAAAACTACACAACTTTTCAATACGAACGAAATCTCATGAAGGAAGTTGAAATTGCATGTTTAATCATATATACCACACGAATAAATATTTTAAACTTTCTGCTTTTAAATTGAGATTATTAAATGGAGAATATTGACTAAAACTTGAATATTGACAATTGTGGTATTTACATATCTATAATATAAATTGCGCCTTTTAGTATATATTTCAACGAGCTTGTGTATTTGACACGGAAGACTTAAATTTAAAATAGAATTGTAAATTATTTTATTACCATAATCAAACCAGACAAACCATAATATTACAAATAAGCAATTACGCCACCTTGAATCTTAAAATCAGCTACATAATATAATATAACTTTAATGTAGGTAATTATTTATTATAATTTGCAGACCGCAGCCCGCCCATTGGCGCAGCCTGGCCGGTAAGCAACCTCTGCTCTGAATAATTCCTGGAATCAATACAATTTGAAAGCTGCCAAAGCTATTTTTGCAGAAACTACTATAAAATGTTGAATGTATTTTCCCAAGACCTTGTCGCCTGAATAGCACATGTCGACTTTATTGGTAGGTGCTTGGTTTCCGGCAGGTATATAATTCTAGCCCAGGCTTGCGAATATATAAATATTAAAAAAAAAATACATCGTGTATTTTGTACACCGTGTTTCACGCTCATACCGCGAAAACATTGGGGTTATTGTTTGTGATAATTTAAAAAAATATATATCAATAAAGTTTTGTAACGTTTCTAATTACCAAAAAAAATTATGATAAAAGTCTTACTTTTGCTTATTAGCTTTGCTTTTAATAAAACTAAATATTTATTTGAAAAAGTTCGAAGGTTGGATTGGACGTTATGGCATAAAAATTGTTGTAGTACGTAGTTGGTTTACGGTAGCTATTCTGTCTTTCGAATTCTGGTCGATAAAATGTAGGTGTAAGAAAACACAGTAAAATTTTAACAAAACAAAAAACGACTTCAAAAATGCACTAAAAAGTAAAAAAATAATTTCGTACGATTGTAATTTTTTAATAACAATCGTACGAAATTATTTATTATACTTTTTAGTGCATTTTTGAAGTCGTTTTTTGTTTTGTTAAAATTTTTGTTTATATTTTGATTTTTAGTGACGAGCGTGCGTAAAGAAGTTTTACTTCAAAAAAAGAATCATCGATATCTGTTGGCGTAATATTGAGTTATTCGTCCATTTGTCACGCAAATACTTATTGCAAATTTAAGACATATATTGTTTTCTCATAGATTTCACTGTCAGAACTAAACCAAATTAAAAATACCACGCGAGAAGTACCAGCTTTCTAATAAAAAAAGAATCATCAATATCGGTTCACCCAATCGAAAGTTCTGAGGTAACAAACATAAAAAAAATAAAAAAAAATACCGTCGAATTGATAACCTCCTCCTTTTCGAAGTCGTTTAAAAATACCACCCACCACATCACCGCATTAGTTATCTTTACATAGTATAAAATGAAGTCGCTCCCGCTGTCTGTGAGCTTAGATCTTTTAAACTACGAAACGGATTTTCATGCGGTTTTCACCAACAGAGTGATTCACGGTTTTTAGTTTTTTAGGTATATAATTTTTCAATGTTTTGTGTAAATTGGTTGAAAATAATATTGGCTTGGCAACGGTCAGCGGGCAGCGGGCAGCAGGCAGCGAGCTGGCAATGGCTAATGGCGTGGATATGTGTTTCGTTAGCCACAGCAACGTGTGGCCGGGTCTGCTAGTTTTAAATAATTTAAAAAAATGATAAACAGATTATAATTTTAATATATATTTGAGCAGACCGCAGATTTGAAATATTCGTTATTTATTTAATGATGCTAACACCGACTCCATAAAGATGCTAACACCGACTCCAAAAATAACAAACGTACGGATTTTTTTTTTTACTTTTTAGTGCATTTTTTTAAGATGTTTTTTGTTTTGTTAAAATTTACGTTAATTTTTTGATCTTTAGAGACCAGCGTGCGTAAAGAAGTTTTACTTTAAAAAAAGAATCATCGAAACCTGTTGGCGTAATATTGAAATGTTGGCGTAATCGTACGAAATTATTTTTTTTTAACTTTTTAGTGCATTTTTTGAAGTCGTTTTTTGTTGTGTTAAAATTTTTGTTTTAAAGTATGTAGTAAGTTATGCGAGTTATGACTAGGTACCTACTATTTACAGGAGCCACAAGTATTTTATTTCGTCCATTTAGCGAAAAATTAAGATTTTCTACTTGTACTAAGCAATAAGGTGGATTATCGATATCTTTATTCAATTTCGCTTCATAATTTAATTGTGATTTATTTGCTAGTTCACTCTTATTACGATTTCGTCGTGAAAGAAGATATTTGTAAACAGATCATATTGTTTAAGTAAGGTTATCTAAAGTAAAGCCACGTGGCGCACGTGCAATGCCGCTCGCAAAACCTTTCTGTGAACACAATGCCGCGGGATGGCATTATATCCGGCAATTCTAATTCTTATTTTAAGATGAAGCCATACTAAATAATGCAAAATCATACGTTTTTGTTTTGAAAATTTGATCGCTTAGAAGTATTATAGATGCTTCAATTAAATACTGCGTGTAGAACATATCTTGGCCCTTAAAAATATCGGTCATTTTTTTTATAAGCCTAGAAAAAATAAATTATAAGGTCTTTAAAAAACACTTTGAAGTCCAAACTCTCATATTTATAAACCTCATTTCGCAAATGGTTTTATTGTTTAATGTGGCAAATTTAGTTTCTTTTATGATAATCGCAAAAAAAATTGAAATTTACGTCCGTGCCTCACAAAATAAAATATAATATGCAGTCGACGAATTTTGTAATATCAAAGTAAACCTTATACCGTCCACCGAAGAACAACTGGCGGCCGCCCTTATCTTCTATCACTACTCCTCCAGTCCTCCGGACGGAGCGGAGAAATGACGTGTTAGGCTCCGCGCCGTTTGTTTTCGTGAAATTAATTTAAAAATTCCGTTTTATTACAATAAAAAATGCATTAAAAAGGAATTAATGTTTTTTACAGGCCTTTACGAAATCAACAGGTAAAAAAAATTCTCAAATATCTTTTCCAACCTTTCCAAAAGCTTTTTCTCAAGTATTTTTAAACTCCTCCCATAAAGGGGTGTGAATTCCGATTTCGATTTTTTCCTGTACTAGTGGATCGCCTTAACTATAAATACTCGTAGACTCGAATGTAATTCATCACGTTTCAGATCTCCGCCGCCCGCCTATTTTTGTCCAATCGGTACCTAGATAGTTCATACCAGTGATGATATTGTTCATATTGATTAGAATAGTTACAATAATATAAGTACATTTGGTATAAATTTATAAGTATGAGATTACTCTAAGAGAATTTCCAAAAATATATTATTTTTATTTATAAAACTGTGAAGACTTTGGTAGCTGGGTCATGTAGAGAGAATGACCGAGCATCAAGTCTCTGCTGAACTCAAGACGGGTGAAGGAGCTTGGGAAGACCAAGATTAAGATGGAGCTACAAGGTCCTCAAAGATATATCTACCTTGGAGCTTCTAAACTGGAGAGAGCTGGCACAAAACCGAGATGAGTGGAGGAAGACTCTTGAGGAGGCCAAGACCCACCAGAGGTTGTAGAGCCAAGAGTGACGATGATGAATAATAATAATTGGATAATTTTGAATAGCGCCGTTTTTGTAAAAAATCACCTAATTACAGTTTTTTTATTAGCTCCGCACAGGAAGCCTCAAGGAAAATAATTCCCAAAGCGGCCTATGTCATCTCTGGGAATACTGTGTGTTTTTAGGGAAAGGAAAATAGGAAGTTTTGGGAATTCAAAAAGGTATGGGGATGGGTAGAAGTCTGGGGGTCCGGGTGTCCAGGAGTGACCTATGGCAGAGGTAATCCAAAAATGGTTCCCGAGCCGGCGGTACCCAAACCCGCCTCCCAAATTGAAAAGTTGAACCCTCGACAGCTTGTTCCCCACAAATAGTATATACAATGGTTTTGGAAAAAACGGTACACCTTATTCTTACACATAATATTACTAAGAATCCCGAAGGGGTGTCCAAAGAGGATGTACCGCCGAATAACAAAAATACAAAATATATTTTCATTCAAATAGTCAAGGATGGAAATGCTTATCTGGGTATATACTAGCGAATAAGCACAAATAATCGGCACTGTAAAATGAATTCTTTTGATCTCCATACCAGCTCATTTTATTAATGGTATTTTTTAAATCGATTTATGATTTTAAATTGGTAAATAATGAAAAAAAAATATATATTGTGATTTCGGGTGGCCAACTGTAGGGGGAACAACTGTAGGGGGAACAACTATCGGGGGATCAACTGTCGGTTCACCGATCGTGTCATATCTTCATAACTTACGAATACCCACAGTAAAAACCTAACAAAATACACTATTCTACTGAAGCATTCATAAGCATAACTACATTGCCCACTCTCCGATACAACGATTTCACACTACGGGAAATCAATAATTAGGTAATTTTTATGGATCATGTTAAATATTTATTCCAACACTATTCCTAAAAACATCTTGTATTTTTGTAAACCTATCTAATCGCTGCATATTTCAGTTTTTATTTCTTATATTTTTATGACGTGTGCTTTTTATTATCTAATGTAATTTTTTATTTTATTATTACTTTTTTAATTATCAAAGTTATCTGTCATAATGTTAAAATTTTCTTCAACATGTAAAAGCCCTCGGCGCGGCGTTAAACATAATAAATAAAAATATTATTTTTATTCTGAAATATTGCAAGTGAAACTAAGCATGCACTGAAAAAGCCTAAAAAATACTTTCATGACTAAAAAGTCTTGTGTGATTTATTAAGATCGATAATAATCTATAATAAATACTCCACATCAATTTCCAATAGCTTGGTGCATTTCTAATTAAACTAATGTCTTTGGGACGAACCCTGTCCAAATTTATTGCGTTAGTATAAATGGCAAGGAGATGTAAGTTGGCAGTGCACCGGCATCGCACAGCGGGGAGCCAACGAGGGACAAAGGCAGAGATGGTTAATATGGCTGTGCCGGTTCTAGCGCTGTCACTGAAACCGTCAACTGTATTTCTTCAAGAAGCGATTAATTTTGAAAAAAATTTCCCCAAAAAAGTTAACATTTCGAATTTTTGAGAAATCGTCTTTTTTTTCTCTTACCCTCTCCCTTTACAGTCCTTTCCTCCCAACCGCAGTAACAACCCAATTTCAAGCATAAACCATATATAGAAACAAGGACACCAATCACGTGCTTCGCGACATTTGGTAGCTTAGCAGGGGTGCTCGGGTTCATGGGGTGAGGCGGGTTATGCCTTTGCTCCCCTAATGCATAGCGGGCCAGTTCGGGAAGGACTGGTTGAGGGAGACCTTGTGACCTATCTAGCCAGACTCTCTCTATCCATCGCCTTGAACTGCAGTGGATTGGATGATTCATCTATCCAAACTCCTGGAAACATTGACCCCCAAATTCTTACCCACCCCTCATATATATTTTTTCCTTCACTTAAAAAGACCCTCCATACAGCATCCCCACACATGATACAGGCCAAGAGGGAAATTGTTTTCCACAGGGCCTCCGGTATGGAGCTACAACAAAAAAAAATCTTCTTTTCTTTTTGAGGTACCGGTTCCAAGTGCAAATGAATAAGAAACAGGTTGCACATCGATTTCCGCAGGTTCGACATTGCAGCTTCATTCCTTCATTTGATGTATCAACCATATCACTTTTTTATTTTTTTTTAAGATACCGGTTCCCAAAATCATTAGATAAGGAACCGGTTGCAAATCGGTACCCGGTAACTGGAACCGCAGTGATAACACATTTGGGGTATCAACCATCTCTAGAGCCAGGACTCTAGGCCGCTACGCACAGCATCATGCATTGTTTCCATTCTTCTCGACGAAGAGCGGACACGCCCCGGCCGTTGTGGACTATCAATCGTCGATGTTTCTGTCACTTTTTTCGTTTGGTACTCCGACTGTGAAGGAGTAGGTAGTTTTAGGGAATGCTCTTGATGTGATGTTTTCATAGGGCCTTTGAGTAGGCATCTGATTTTCTTAAATTATTTTTACATTAGTCCCACACAGGAGACCTTGAGGAAAATTAATTCTCCTCAGGACCCATGTCTTCTTTGAAGATGCTGAGTGAAGGTTCATTTAAGGAAAGGAAGTTATGAGAAGAAAATAGGTATGAGGGGTGGGTAGAAATCTGAGAGTGAGTGTGTCCATGAGTGACATGACGTATTAATCAATCTCTCCCTCTGCGATGCAAGGTGATGCTCCGGGAAAGTTCTAAGATCCGGATAAACCTCACCCCAAATCATCTTCCAAATAATATCATTATTATTAACCACGAATAATTTAAAAATTAAATATTTTTATAGAAAATCGCAAAATTGTGAAATTCAATAAAGCGGTGCAACAAAATGTTTCGTTTGCTTTCATTCAAAGTGCAGTCTAATGGTTGATCATGAAGCCGCGTTACCTACATTTCAGCAAGTGATCTAACATTATGATCTTACCTGATACGAAAGATAATGCGGGTTAAGCTTCTTCGAGCTTAGGCACATTACAAAAAAACTCACACATTTTTAAGCCACAATTGAATGAAATTTGATTCATAGAAAGACACCTTTTGATCATGTGGTATCAAATTGATATCTGTTTGTAACGTCGGTTGCTCCTTAGACCTCGGCTTGACTAATGTAGCGTAGAGTTTCCTGTTATTTTGTGTTCTATTCGCCGACAGAAATTTATATTAGGATCTCAGGTAAAGTATAAAAAAATGATGCAAGATTCAAAATCCCACGCCCATCTCGGCTTCTCTCTGACGCCCTTTCTTCTCAGGTGTCGCTCATCTTTTCTTTTTGATTTTCATTTCTTTTTGATTGCAGAGTTTTTCTAAATCAGAGGTCGACAGCTTTTTTATTTCTTACTAGCTGGTACCCGGCATGCGTTGCTATGCCATTCAAAGAAATAAATTGTTTCTCCCTACATGTCTAGCATTAGTAAATAAATAAGTAAAAGTCCTTCCATCTTTCCCGCCTCCCCCTCCCTCGTAACCCTTCCCACGAACCCCACCTCCTTCTTTACCCTCCCCCTCCTTGCTTACCTCTCTGCCGCTAAAATATATGAAATACACACATTTTCAAACCACTCACGAACCACCTGTAATAATTTTGTACAAATTTCATAATGCCAGATCTTAACATTATATATCTATAGAAACACTGTTCTGCTAAAACGCAAAGTTCTGTAAAAAAATTGAGTCAATCCATCCATTACTTTCCGAGATTTGCGAACACAAACATACGGAACCTAAATTTTTATATATATATACTAGCTGACCCGACGAACTTCGTACCGCCTCAGAATCAATAACTGTTGAATTAAATTCAGTTTTTTCATTCAGTTAAAAATTATACAATGAAGCAATTATCGTTGCGCAACAGTCCGTATTTTGTTTTTGTCAGTATCAGAGATGGCGTTGTATATGGTTGTATACCGATTTATATATTTTTTTTGATTTTCTTACTTTTCCACTTACTTACGGGAATTTGGGAGGCGGGAACATTTATTGGATAACCAACACCTTTGTCATACGTTACCCATAGGTCACCCCTAGTGGTTCGCTACGATTGGTGATTTAGCAGGGGTTCCCGGGTTCATGGGGTGACTTTTGTCCGGGTCTTGGCGGCGGATGCGTCTGCCCACCCGCTGCATAGCGGGCCGGATCGAGAGAGACTGGTTGAGGGAGGCCTTTTGCCCTTTCCAGCTGGACTCTCTCGACCCATCGCCTTGGGTGGAGGGATGGATTCATATGTTTGTCACTCCAGGACACACTGATCCCAGATTCCTACCCACCCCGCCCTTCCTTTTCCTTCCCACAACTTCCTATCCTTCCCTTCCTTAAAAAGACCCTCCACACAGCATCCCCTAAGATGACATAGGTCCTGAGTAAAGTAATTTTCTTCGGGGCCTCATGTGTGGGCTGATGTAAAAAAAATGCTTTTCATTTTCTTTATTTGTGAGGAATTTTTATTATAATTATTGTATCTTTCCTTTGGATGGGTGGAGACATACGTTAACCGTTTGTCTAATTTTCGACTATCGTCATTTAGCGTGTAAGAAAGAGAAGCAGCATTATATGTTTAAGAATAAAACAAAACAATCAGCGCATTGATATTTGACGTTTTTGAATTTATGAAATTCACTGACTACTTAATATTATAGGTACTTATCACAAAATGCCCGCAGCTCTTTCAAATATGAGAATTCGTTCCATACGAAATGTATGGGCAAAAGAATTTTTTTAATAACTGTATTTTTCGTTAATTTTTGTGATTTTTTAATAGTTATTATCCTATCCGGGGAGGAGACAAATCCAACAAATCAAAGATCATCAAAATCGGCCCTGCCGTTCTCGAGTTATAAATAGTGTAACTAACCCGACTTTGTTTTATATATTAAGATATAGATTTTGTAAACCAGCTTTTTTAGTTTTTTTTATTTAGCTGTTTCGGCTTATAAGGGCATTTTCAGTCTGCGGTTAGAACATTTTGAGACGACTTATTTATGTGATTCTAAATTTCAATTTTGAAGGGGCCTAAATTGATTATCTTATCGGTTAAACCGATTTACTGAGAAAATAATTGTGACAATATATTCTTTATTTTTTTGGGTACTTGTGTGGGCTGTTACAATAATTAGACACTAAAATACATGTAGAAATTAATATGTAATAACATCATTAAATGTAATATACTTTTTTTTTTTAAATCAAATGTTTTCGATCACTGGAATCATCCCCTACCTTAACATAAATATTAAAAACTTACCTAAGTTCTGTAGCCATGCCTAAAAGTCTTAAAAAAGTGGCTGGCAATGTTAACGCAGCTTCATAAAAATGGCAAACCAATCGCTCAATACAGACTTTAATCGATCCCATCTCTTTTGGTCTTTTGTATATTTGACAGCATCCTTCAGCTTTATCTGCGAAGCCTGCGGATACCTTTAGAACTAATTCACATTATCACAGAGAAAACATTTTTGTTCAATAGCAGCGCAGTTAAGTTTGTTATATTCCACAAGATTATTTTGTTGAGTATAATTTACAGGAATATAATGTGGGACTATTTTAAAGACGTGTAATTTGGAAACGATGCGTAAAAGAATAAGACAGTCTTTGGGAATATTGTTTGAAAGTTAATCGTTTTTTTTTGTTAAGTAATTACGTTATGAAAAATACATGTTTTTATCGGATAAGAAATTTGATAAGAATATATTAGAAACTATATCTTGGTTTATCACTGGAAATGTTCGATCTCTAAAAAAAATGAGGTAGATGTTTGCGATCTTCTGGAAAATATTAAAAATAGATAAAAAAATCTGGTGATCTAGTTCGTTTTTGTATAGCAAATCTATTAGAAAGGTACCATGTAGATGCCCATTTTGTCTTCAATTCTGGATGTAACACTTCCATTATTTACATCTTACCCCACAAAACTGAACCTTCGAGATAAAACCCCGGCGCCCCGGGAACCATTTATTGGATAAGCAACACCTCTGCCAAAGATCATCCCAAGTAGTTCGAATGCCCGCGTTCATGAGATGGGTTTAGTCCGGGTACTGGTGGCGGATGCGTCTGCCCAGAAACTCCGTGGCATTTTCTGGGCAACTGGGTGGAGTCCTGATCAGGAGAGACTAGATGAGGGAGAATTTTTTACTTCTACAGCAGCGCTCTCTCAGAACACCGCCTTGCACCGCAGTGGGAAAGATAGATTCATTCGACCGTCACCCCTGGATATACCAACCCCCAGATTCCTGCCCACCCCAATTACCTTTTTCCATTCCAGAACTTCCTTTCCTTCCTTTCCTGAAAAGACCCTAAACACAAAATCAAATCCAAGATGACATAGGGCATAGGACATTCAATTATTTTCTTCAGGGCCTCCTGAGTGGAATTAATAAACAAAAAACGGACTGACTAGTTTTATAACCGAGAAAATCTGAAACTATCGTATAGGTGGAATTATCGACTGATAATGGAAAAAAAATAAAAACAAAAGATCTCTGCCTCAACGTTTTGTAAATACGTAATTGCGGCGTATTTTTTACTTTAACCCGCTTTTCATCACTACTGTATGATATTGAACCTCGATGCTCTATTCTCCGCAAAGAATTCGTTTCCAAGAATATATTAATTCTATGGACTTACCTATTGTAGTTTTATGCTACGAAATAATTCGTACTTATAAAAATATATTTGAATCTACCAAAAGAAAATCTATAACATTTCGATACACAAATCACATACAGAACAAAGGGAATCTAAATTAAAATAAAAAGTCATCGAAACTATTTTTCGTTCTACATGACTGTCGTTATGTTACTATGAATCTTTGAAATATCCATTAAAAATCACAATTTCTCTAACTAGGTAGTTACTAAAAATACCGTATCAGGAAATATGGTGTCGGCGCAATATATACTCTACTTCCAAACAATATATCTTTCTTTAAGAAAAAAAGGTTGATATCTGCCTTGATTCAAAATTTTCATGACCAATAAGTATTTAAATTTTCTATTTTATTATTTATTTACCAAAAATATATGTAGTATGTAGTTACGTAAATTGTATTTTGGAATAAACCACCTCAACTTATTCCGAGGTGGTAGAAATTTAATTGGTTTTTAGTATCAATTATAAGGAGGGAGATACTGAAAGCTGTAGAACAGATCCCTGAAGTGTAAGCCATGAATGATCGTCTGAGAATTGTGGAGATTCGCAAAGATTGCAAGACTGATGTAAATGTAATGAGTAAGGTTAAGAAAGGACGCTTTGATGGTTTGGGCATGTAGAGCGATTGCACGAAGAGAGGAGTATAAGGAGAATATGTGACGCAAATGTGAATGGTAGAAGAAGTCAAGACGCCTGAGGAAGACATGGCACGAGCAAGTGAATCAGATACCCGAGGCGGGCCATGTCAAAAGTCAGAATATTTAGAAGAGTACATATACATAAGACGATCCATAAATGTGAATGAGGCAAGGAGTTTGTACCAAGATCGAGTTGGCTCTTTGCATAACCCCGCGACGAATAGCTAGTTAGTATAAAGAAATTTAAAGTAACAGTAAATATAAAAATATAAAATAAATAAATAATAGTATAAAATGAAGTCGCTCAAAATGTTTCTGCGCTTAGATCTTTTAAACTACGCAACGGATTTTCATGCGGTTTTCACCAATAGATAGAGTAATTCAACAGGAAGGTTTCAGTGGTACAAAACATGCTTATTATAGTAGAAAAAAGCCGATATTTTCAAATATTCAATTCAGGCGGCGGGCAGCGGGCAGCGGGCTGCGGGCAGCGAGCAGCTGGATTTTATATTGGTCGGGTAATACGTTGTGTTTCGTTAGCCACAGCAACGTGTGGCCGGGTCCGTTAGTATACAATAATTTAAATAAATGTAAAGAAAAAATAAAAATAAACGTTAGGAAAAAAGAAAAAAAAAAGGAAAATTATAATCGTGAATTTATTGTTATATTGTAAAAGTTCCGAGTAGAGTCCGCATAGTTAATTTAGCCTTCGATGGCTATCCATGCATGAATTTGTGTTTAGATATATATTGTTTACCAAATGAATATCTTTAAGGTGTTCTTCATATGCATTTAAAAGAAAATTGAGCACGATTATGTTATATCTTCGTTATTTCTCTTTGGAGTAAAATGCGTTGATGTCTGTGTCTTTTTCATTGTGTAATTGTGTAGTATGATGTTTTTCTTTGTATTTTTTAGTAAATTTTTCATGCATAATTGCTGTGTGTTCAGTATTTTGTATAATTTTGGGTATTTCGCCAATTCTTCCACTTTCTTCTTGAGCAAAAGTTTCGGACTGCCTTGTACAGTACATCATCAGGGTAGACGCGAGAAGTGGGGAATCGCATTGACTAAACACAATACTCAAAAATTCAGATAGCATCACAGTAAAGCTTAGATAAGTTTCAATTTGGGAGGCGGGTATGGTATGGGTACCGCCACGCCGGGAACTATTTATTGGATAACCAACATCTCTGCCATAGATCTCCCCTAGTGGTTCGCTACGTTTGGTGACTTAGCAGGGTTGTACGGGTTCATGGATGGGTTTTTCCAAGTTATTGGCGGCGGGTGCGTCTGCCCACCTGCTGCGTGGTGGGCAGGATCGAAAGGGACTGGGTGAGGGTGGCCTTTTGCCCTTTCCAGCCGTACTCTGTCGACCCATCGCCTTGCATGGATGGACACACTAACCCCCAGATTCCTACCCACCCCTCATGCTATTTTCCTTCCAAGAACTTTATATCCATCTCATCCTTAAAAAGACCCTCCACACAGCATTCTCTAAGATGACACAGTTCCTAAATTATTTTCCTCCAAACCTCCTGCGTGAAGCTAATGTAAAAAATCAGAGTGTGTAATTCATACGCGGTGAAAGGGAAACTAAAAGATCGCTAGATGTCGCTTTCTTTTCTTTTGCTTTTCTTTTAAAGTGGTTTGAAGATTGGATATTGATTTCACAAAATAAAAATGTTTTTATTTTTGGATTTCGTAGGATTCGAACCCCCGTTCGCTTGATGTCTGTCTCTCTGGCCGCTGAGACTTATCAGGCACCTTGCTCACTACCCTATGGAAGACACGCTCCGAGGTGCCAAATTACCGCATTATATTAGAACCGAGTATTTGTGTAACTTCACAACTAAGTTGTGACGCTTTTCCGAGTCACACGAATTTCAAATCACTAACAGCGTTAAAGAAGTTTCACTTCAAAAATAAGTCTTCAGGATGAAACTACGCGTCGATTAGTAGGATAACTGGGTAGGCATAGTACACACCAAACTTCAAAACTGACCTAACGTTGATACAGAAATCTTCGCAGTAGGCGCGTACTGTACTACACTAATCAATCTGCAATTAAAAGCTGTAAATCTGAAAAATTTGGTGTTTATGATCAATATCTCCAATATTTCGGTAAAATCACAGGCAATCAGAAAACTGTCCATTTGCGGTAAAATCAGAAAAAGCAAACGATCGTCGGGTAATTTGGGCCCACAAGCGTCGTCCCTGTTAATTATTCCACAGATAATGGCCAGCGGGTAGGCCCGTCGGCCAATAAAGATAGTTAATATGGAACACGCCGCCGCGCGAAGGCAGATGAGTGTAATTTTTGTCAGATGTATCGTCCACTTGGCGCCACATCACAGGTAGAATGTCTCCGCTCAGGTAGTTTATAGTTTTTGAGGGTGCGAGGCACTGCGCGGAAAGGGAGGGTCTAAGATAGTTCTACGCAGCTTCAAGCAGGGCGCGTACACTATAGAAATATCAAAACTGTATTCAACATGATCAATCTAATGCGATTCACCAAAACTCATTTATTTATTTATAAACAGAAACAAACAGTACATTAGTGAAAACAATTTACAATTAATAAGTATATTTCATGGTGGGTACCTATTAGGTATGTGTTTCATATATGGTAAGCATATTAAGTAATTACCGGGTGATTTATGTAGTGGGAAGGTGTGTGTGAGGGAAGGTGTGTGTATGTGAGTATGTGTGTATATATATATATATATGTATGTATGTATGCGCATTGAACAATTTATAGCTATTATTGACATAATGGTCTTTTTAAATTTGGGCAGTGAATCGGAGAAAATGTCGATGTTAGGATTTAGACCAATATTATTGAACATATGAAGAGCACGATTGACTGGCGAATTAGAGGCTGCATTTGTCTTGTAATTAATTAAGCGAGTGGATTAGTTCTGTATGGCATGTACGTCTTAATTTTATGTTAAAATTAACTTGGGAAAGAATTATTATTATTACTATTTATTATTATATTATACAATATAATACATTTAAATAAGTAAACCACAGACAAAATGCCAGAAACTATTTACTAAAAATTCTGCCTCAATGCAGGTTCGCCTAGTGGGGCAGGCTCTGCACAACTTAAAATACCTATAGCATATTATGCTACTTCTATATAACCGTTCTTACATACATATTTATTTTTCTCCTATTGGATACTGCCCTAATGACATAAATTATTGTAATAGATATTAACTTACAAATTAATTATTACCTTATGTGGTTAACTTTATAACTGAATGTTATTGTTATTAAAATATGTTATAATTATTACTGTGTAAAAGAAAACGAAGAAAATAAAAAGCAAAATACGATACGATACGTTTGTACCACTCCAGCCAGGAGTACTCCTGTCCCGGTGAGACCAGTGCACCAGGGGGCACTGATTTTTTAGGACTTGGAACACGTGCTCTGGGGATATGGAGGGGGTTGGAGTTTAATCGAACGGTATACATGGTAACCTAATAAGCCAATATTGGAATTTAGGATGGGCAGGAATAAAGGAATGGATTGAGCGTTCATTTTTTCCCTTCTTTCCACTTATAATTATCGGCTCTTATTGTATCTTCTCGTCTCGACTCAACTATTCTTGTCTCTCCATGGCTCTTACTGCTTCTTCTTGGATCTTCTTGAATCTTCTCGTCACTTCTTGCCTCTTATTGGATCTTCTCGTCTCTTTTCGCTTCTTCTTGACGTATCTTGTCTCTTATCGCCTTTCCTTGGCTTTTATCGTCTCTTTTAGCCTCATCTTGGTTCTCCTCCTCTCTTCCCATCTATTCTTGGCACTTCTGCTCTAACTATATAACTGAATGTTATTGTCATTAAAATATGTTATGTTATGTGTAAAAGAAAAGAAAGAAAATAAAAAATAAATAGGGAAAATTGAAAAAGTAACCAATACACGACTATGTAGTATCTAATATGAATAATATAATAAATGATAATATCTTTATTATTACTATTACTACATTACTATTATTACTACACTATATAAAGAGGAAAGATTTGTTTGTTTGTTTGTTTGCATTGAATAGGCTCCGAAACTACTGAACCGATTTGAAAAATTCTTTCACTGATGGGAAGCTACACTATCCCCGGGTGACATAGGCTATATTATATTTTCAAAAAAAATAGCGATCCTTACTAAAACTCCAATAATGTAACCCAAGGTGTAAAAAAATTAACTAAAATATTCTTTGCATCGCGTGCGCTGCGAAAGCTATTGATGATAGAATAAAATAATGTACTAAAACTTTGCAGAACACATTATTATTTACAAAAAGTGTCGCGACAACATATGTCTTACTATTATAGTTATGCCACAATAAGTGTTATTTTATTTAAAAAATTTAAATAAAATGTCACTGCTTGAAAAGTCTCTTTTTTGTATCTTGGTTTTAGTCCTTATCAAAATAAATTACTGTATATTCAAGAATGCTTCAATACCTTTACGTAACTTTTTGTATTATTCAATTCGGACATACCATTCGAAAGATATCACGAGTTTAAAAATGTAAGTATTAGAAACGTAAGAAAGTATTAGACGCGGGAGGGGAACGGGGACGCACGGGAAGGTGATTCCGGGAGAAAAATGTATTTATTTGAATATGGCATTGCAACGCATGCCGGGAACCAGCTAGTATTATATATTCATGACATATTTTGGATGAAATAAATAAATAATAAAAAAAAATAATAAAAAAAACTCTACTTTACTGATATCAATAATGGCCGACAAATTGTAATTATTAACATTCTTATCAAGAGACGGTCGACTTAAAAAGACATTAATACACCTACTTATAGTACGATGGGCGTAGGTAAACGGGAACAACGAATTGGGTTGAATTCCACCCTCTCTGACTACCTCTGCAGAGGGCTTGACAAAATACTAAAAAGGAAAATATGATTTTTTATTTGTGCATATCGATAATCAACTGGTCGGTGGTTATACATTTCTTATAATTTCATATATAATTAAGAACAACTTCGTTTCATTTACAAATTTACGGGCGACATAGTTATGTCTGCCAAAGATAAAAATGTTTAGAGCAACATGATTTTATTTTCCATTGCGTGAACCAAGAAAATAAAAATAAAGTCGGAATTTGTGAAAAATCGAATATGCAGATCATTTTGAAATTGAATTATCTCTACTTATAAGAACAAAGTACCTACTTAAAAATTATGACACAGAAAACAAAAATCAGAGTGTGCACACACCTTGAAACCTTCAGAAAACTAAAGTAGACAAGAGTATGGGGGCTACGAAGCACTTTTTTTATCAATGTGAAGGATAATTTTTTTCCATATTTTTGTCGACGAATTCCAGTGCATATTTTCCTATACATTTGGTCATCTTATTAGTATTTGTGATTTCTTCTTCGTAGTCGCTAGATGTCGCTTATTTTTGCCTGTTCAGTCAGGAGTGGTTTAAAGATTGGATATTGATTTCACAATTTTTTTTGGACTTCGTATCTTTGTTTCCTTGGTCCGATAAATGTCTGCAAAGTTTTATCAGGCGCTTTATATCAGTACACCAAAGGACATATGCGTGGGACTGTGGATTTATCATATTATATTGGAACCGAGTAACCGTGAATGGAATAAATATTTGATTGCTATCTAATTCTCTCGCGTGCTAAATCCTGTAGATGTATGTGTTTGTCTCTTTTTTCGATTCACAAAGGCAAATTGACTTTCATAAAATCAACTTTTTAAAATATTTTATCTGTGAATCAAACTTTTAACCTCAAATTCTGAGTTTCATACAAATAGCAGATAGAACTTTGTTGTCTTAAGAGTACGAACTATCATTTTCGATAATACCCATAGTAACCTCACACTAACTTTAATTACTATCAGGATCTATCCTATATTGAAAGCTTATACAATAACCAATATTCCCCACCCATTCTCTCTACTACGATCCACGTGTAAGGTCATTTTGACTAATATTCCCAGTTCTACCTGCTGCTTTCAGGTATATTGTCTACCTCGGATTAGGTGCGTTGGTTACCTAGCCAAACATTATTTTGAATAACAACTGATTTGTGAAAAAAAATCAGACAATAGGCAAAGTAAAGATTTACGAACTAGCAAAAACAGGTGTACATAACTGGCTGTTGAATAGGGGGTGGGCAGTGAATTTTCAGCCAAAATGAATTATTTTTATTTTCAAAGTTTTCTAAATTGATGCAAAATAAAATAAAGTTCATTAAAAAAATATCCACCAAAGCTTTTATTGAAGTGAAAATTTCTTTAGCACCGTTATTACTTACTTGAAACTCGAAGAAACTGAAAAGAGCGACACTAAAAAGAGACAAACACATACATCTACAGTATTTAGTCTGCAAGAGAATGAGATGAGACTATTCGGTGACCTCTTTGTGTGGTGATTCGTAGCCTTCCCACTTATGTCTACTTTAGTTTTCAGAAGATTTATTTTCTACCCACAGAGATATACTTAGGTACAATGTTTCACCGCGTGTGAATTGCATTCTATGATTTTTTAAGCAAAACTTCCTTACGCACGCATGAATTGGGGAGTAAGCTGGTGAATGCGTGACGAGAGCGTTTCGAAAAGTGTGATCGGACGAGGCGAATGGAACTTGAAAGGGAGATATAAGTTAGTGAAGATAGAAAGAGAGAGAGTTACGTTTCGTATATTACTGTACGGGCAAGAGAGAGAGGTGCGAGCACACATTTTCTTTCTCTCTTTCTTTCATAGCCAGTTACATTTCGCATATCGACACAGTGCAGGCCTATTGTATGTATCACACTGTAGGAGCAAGAGAGAGCAGTGCGCGCGCACATTTTCTTTCTCTCTTCTTTTATAAGTTAGTGAAGTTTTACTTCAGTCGTGTGGTCTAAATCTAAAGCACACTCGTTTTTTTTTTAAATACAAATTTTGATATTTTGTCAATTATCTTTTCTTCATTCTAAGCCTTTTATTTATATTCGTAAGTAGTTACCTATATAAAAAAAATATTAGTAGTTCGCAAATTGTTTCTACATGGTGAATTAAAGTCATTTATCTTTGGTGTTAATTTTCTACCTTTATGAAACGCCTAAAGTTCATATAGTGCAGTTATGGGGAACTCGTGAACCGCGAGCCCATTCAGTGTGGCCCACGAACCTTTTCGTGCTTCTCAATTGGCTAAATATAATAACAAAAAAAATTGCGGTAAGAAATATTCGATGGACTTTCGATGTTTATCATAAGGTCAGACGTTTTTTAGAGTTTTGAATCAGCTTACAAAAAATCACCTTCCTAGAGCAGCGCTTTTCTTGTTGTGATCAGGGTTTGAGATGAAATGTTTCCTTTAAAATACATCAAACGTTTTTTAAAATACAAAAAGTTTTCTTGGTTGAATTTTGATTAACTTTTCGAAAGAAAACAATTTACAGTGGCCCAAAATAGCAAATAGGTATTTTTTAATTTGTTTTATAATATTTCAGGATATATACCGATTGCCTTTATTTATATAAAATTTTCGCTTAGTTTCAATCACTCTGAAAACATTTAATTAAAAAACTACCTTTTTAGAAATCGCAATTAGGTTTGCGACACCACCGACTTTAACAATTTCAAGCTGAAGGTACCGAACCAAAGATATTCAAATACACGCTATGATGTCCGCGCGACTGTCGCCGAACTACGGTCTAATGCGTAGTTTGCATACAAAAAAGATTTGTTCATTTTCTTGATTTTTTGAAGGTGTGCATTATTATTGGTTAACAATATAGTTTAAATACGGAAAGAATTTGTTCATTTAGTTTAACGTTCGTTTAGTTTATTCGTTAATTGGTAAACAACTTCGGTGACACCCGGAATCGCAATCTCACCTAGTAAAAACGGCGGATAGCACATCTCCTTATATTTCAATATCTTTGTACCGAACCCTGAATAATTGAAAATTGATAATATTGGCCCTATAATTATATAGAGCGTTTTAAAATTTGATTAAGTAAGATTAAGAAAGTGACGCTTACATAAGAAAGGAAGAGGGAGAAATAATAGTTTTCCAATATATAAAAACATGCAAGAAAGACTCATCGATTGACTGTGAATTTTAGTTTACCATCTATACACTACCAAATATCTTTGGTACTAGCTAAAATCAATCATTCCATATTATCTATCACAATTAATCAAAATGTTGCTTCAGAATCAGATGTTCTACCCAAAACACATTCCTCCCATATTGCACAAAAATATTTTATGCGTGTTTTACACCCCCCCCTACTTAAATGGTTATTTCTAGTAGAAAGTTGACACCAAATGTTATTTTAGGAAAAAAATGCAAGAATTAGGAAGAATTCGGCAACGTTATCCATTTTTTGTGAATACCGCATGAAAGTCTCATCTGCCCTCCACTAACCGAAGCCAGTGAGACAGTATGCTGTATGTTTGAATGTAGAGGAGAGAGAGAGAAATGAGGTGGGCAAGAGGAAGACATGTTAGGGCTGGCTATTCACATCTGATCAACAAACACGACTAAAGCCATTTCAATTCTGAATAGCTAACTTTCGCCAAGGAAATTTTAAAAGTGTGTATCGCTCGGAGCGTGCAGCAAATATACTACAAATTATTTTGAAGGTATAAATTGCAAAATTAAACAATTTAATAAATAAAATTGATTTGCACACGCTTGTATCCGAGCCCGCAATCTCCGGATCAGATCCTTACTGCTCGGAACAAGGTTGTTGTCTAAAAATTGTTCTGTTCGTAAAAAAAATGTATGCAGAATAAGCTTTGGAACTTTCTTATATAACAGCTCACAGTCCTAGAGAGTTGTGCTTTTTGTGTTTTAACTATATGCGTACACTATATTTTACTATTTTCTTTTTTTTATGAGCACTATCATTTTACTTTTATTTTACTTTTAATTGTTTTTTTTATGTTTATATTATTTCTCGAACCTGCGTCTGGTGTTTCTCAGTTTTCATCATTATTATTATACATACATATATTTATTTTTTTAACTTTCTTGTTTTTTTTTTATCTTATCTTAATAATAATAATAATAATTGGATGACTTCTATAGCGCCATTTTCGTGAGAAAATCACCTCAAGGGCGCTTTTTCTTATCTGTTTCTTTTATATACTACACAGTATTAGACAATATATCTAGATTATGCTTAGCCAGTTTATCTAGTTCCTATCTATATAATATTAGATTAAAAAAGGTTAATAATTATTGATTATTTAGGCATGATGTGAACATTTGTTATTGGATTATAACCTACTTATTATAATTTATTGTTTTCTTTAATGCATGTAATGTTATTAAACTGTAAATGTTCCTAATAAAATAAAATTAAAAAAACTACATTTGTCTAAAGTGATTGTTATAAATTTGGTTTTTAAGTGACTAACTCGAGCATCGTTCATTTCGAGCAGTCGATTTAATCGAAGGGTCCTAGTCCTTTTGTACTGTAGGTATATCAATGGGGCTACCTTATTTTAATTGACTGGGGTATTTTGTTGAATAATTACTTCGGGTTTACCGACGTTACGTTGGTTTTGGCTTCACCGTCCCTCCATTGTTGTAGTGATCATTGTATAATTCGGAATTTCGTTTGGGTGTTATTTGATTATAAACATCTGTACTGATTTGCCGGTACAGGTTGTAGAATTATGGTTGCGTAAAGTGGATAAAGTATGAATACCTACAAACCTTCATACAACGAATTACAAAACTAAATAGGATAATTATTACGATGACCCCTTCAGTTGGTCCCTCGACTGTTGACCCCCCCCTTCCCCCGAAATTATAACTTTTATAATTATTAAATTATATTTTTTGTACATTATTTAAAAATAAAACCTTCAAAACTACATTTAAGTTGAAGCCATACTAAATAATGCAAAATCATACAAAATCATAATAAAGGCGATAAATACTTGGGCAATACCTCTATTAACTTACTCATTTGGCATAATTAAATGGTCTAATACAGATTTAGATAGCTTAGAACGATTAATTAGAACTACATTAACAAAATTTCATTGTCATCATCCAAATTCAGCTATAGAACGTATTAATTTACCCAGAAATTTAGGAGGTAGAGGTATAGTCAAAATAACATCTTTAAAACATAATCAGGTAGAAATGCTAAGAAAATTTTTCCATAGGAAAGCTGATAGTTCAGAAATGCACAAAATAATATGCAAGGCAGATAGAAATATTTCACCATTAAATTTATACGACGAGAATGCCAGCATTCTTATAAATACCAACCAGGAATTATTAGATTCCTGGTCAAATAAAATTCTTCACGCAAAACACTTCAATTATCTCAACCAAACATATGTTGACAAATTTTCGTCAAACAAATGGTTGAGTATTGGAGAGTTGAGCGCAGAAATAGAAGGCTTTATGCTTGCCATACAAGATAGAGTCATTAATACTAAAAATTATAGGAAGCATATCATCAAAGATGCAAATCAAATTGATGATTTATGTAGAAAATGTTTGGCTTTTCCGGAAACTATAGAACATATTATATCGGGATGTTCTGTATTAGCGCCGTCCGAGTATACATTTAGGCACAATCAAGTTTTAAAAATAATTCACCAAAGTTTGGTAATTAAACATAACTTGATTGACTGCCGTAATGTACCATATTATGAATATGAACCAAATTCATTTTTAGAAAATGAATTTTATAAAATTTATTATGATAAAACTATTCTGACAGACAGAACAATTAGTCATAATAGACCCGATATAGTTTTACATGACAAAATTAAGAAAATAACTTATATCATTGATGTCGCTATTCCAAATTCTTGTAATATTCAGAAAACTGTTTCTGAAAAAATAAGAAAATATACAGATTTAGGAAATGAAATTAAAAGAATTTGGCATTCTCAGACTATAAAAATATTACCATTTGTTATTTCGGCTACTGGCATTATACCTAGCTCTCTCATTCAAAATTTAGGCGTATTAGATTTGTCAAAAAATTTATACATAAAAATGCAAAAGTCGGTCATTTTAAATACATGTAGGATTACGAAAGATTTTTTAAATATTTATATTGAGGGATCAGTAGGATTTATCGGACCAGTTAGGATTTCATCAGAGCCGAACCCTCTGATATGAAAATATCTGGAGTCGGTGAAATATTTTCCCATTATGTTTCTGGTGGATTGACGTATTGTTCTTGTATTGTTTTATTCTTATATAGTGCACTTACATTGCGTTAATTTACTAGATATTCATTTGTGGAAAAGTGTGTGGAAGGGTTTAGTCTTTCATTTGGGAAAGATTCAACCCGGACATAAAATCTGGAGCACCGTAAAAAATAGAAAATATATAATAACATAGAATTTATATAGCGCAGTTTTGTGATATTTCACCTCAAGTGCGCTTAATTATAATAAACTTAAATATAGTGTTCTTAAGACTCCTAACAAAATTGATTAAATAATGTAAAACAAAGAATTTACAGTATATTTAGTATTACAACACATACAATATATACATTACAAAATCATATGTTTTTGTTTTGAAAATTTGATCGCTTAGAAGTATTTTACATGCTTCAATTAAATACTGCGTGGATTTTCAAAGTGAACCTTATACAGTCCACCGAATAACTACTGACTAGCCACACCCATTTTCTGTCAGTCCTCCCCCGGCCAGAGCGGGGAACAGACGAGGCTTTGGTTCGTTTGGTTTCGTGAAATCAATTTTTAATTTCCGTTTCATTACAATAAACAATGCGTACAAAAGTATTTTTAAACTCCTGCTACAAAGGGGCGTGAATTCCGATTTCGATTTTTTCTGGACTATTGGATCGCCTTAAAAATAAGTTGATATGGATATCAGACGAATTTATTTACAGTGTCGATTTTGTGTGCTTATTCGCTGGTATATACAGTAAACAGTAGTGGGTGCATGCATACACACACATACAGAAAAAATCGAGTGCAGTTTCCACGCGGTAGAAGCGAAACTTTACCAAAACAATCTCAACCAATACTTGAAAAGTGAGGTCAAAAATCAAAGCAACCAATGCGAGAGCGTAAACCTAGCGTGATTTCCGTTTCATATCTCAACCAATCGGAGCCTTTAAAAGTGACATCATAATCAAAGCGGCCAATTATCACAGTTTATGCGTCGCAGGTGCAGTAATCGTCATTTCCGTTTCATCCGAAATTCAAATCACAGCAGGGCTATAAATTTGATTGATTGTTCTTATAATATATAAAAATGAATTTTTGTAATATATGAAAAACGAAAATTAAAAAAAATAAATTATTAGGTGGCACGTGAGTTGTTTTAAAACTGAATATACTGGGACTGAATATATGGAACGTGAGAGGGGGATTGGCGGGACGGGGGAACGGGAGAGGGGTGAGGGAGATGAGGGGATGCGGGAGAGGAACGGAGACGCATGGGAAAGGACATGCAGGGAAAAACAATTTATTTATTTGAATATGGCATTGCAACGCATGCTGGCAGCCAGCTAGTGTTATATAAATAAATATCTCCTTCAACACTCTCTTGTGGTTTCCATCAGTGGGCAAAACGCCTGAATGTGAGCTGGATTCCTCTTATTTGATGCAGGAGAAAGGGTTAATTTGCTTATAATGCTTATCTTTTAGGTATAACCTCTTGTCGGACATGAACATATTTAACACAGTAGAATGTAATATAAAACTTTGAAACAAATATGAATTTCATTATTTCTTCAGAAGTAGTACTTGTACCACCATCTGTTGGAATTTAACGAAACTAAACTAGGGGATACAGCACCCCGCAGAGTTTAATAACTCAATTATATTCCCTTGTAATAGTAATAAAAAATTTTTTGGTAATATTTATGTATAAACTATGTTTACGTTTTTATATAGATTTGTTAAGTGATTTAATTTAAAAAAATAATAACCCCGGGTGACGATAAATCTGACAATTTTTGAAAATATACCGCTTGCGTTGCTTGCGTCATTATCTAAATTAGTTCAATGGTCATTACGGAGGACTTAGCCAGTCGAGGATTTGAATTCACGACGCCTGGGTGGGACCCATGCGTGATGCCAACTCAGCCACTGACCGGTCGTATTAATTCATAGTACATATAGTTATCATTATACATACCGCCTTGTACTTGCGACAAAAAAATTAAAGTTTATACTTACTAATTTCTGAAATAAATTGAAAACAGTGGCGTGATGTGACTTTCTACAGATTTTCTAATTTTTCCAGAACAAAAGTGTATGTATTTATAAAAAATAATTATTTATTCACTAGCTGACCCGGAGAACTGTTTTGTTAGCTTATTAGTTGAATTAAATTCAGATTTTTATTAAGTCAAAAATTACACAATGAAGAAATTATCGATGCACAACTGTCCGTGTTTTGTTTTTTTCAGTATCAGAGAAGGCGTTGTGTACGGATTTATAATTTTTGTTATTTTCTTATTTTTCACTTACTTACAGGAATCGCGTTTCATTTTATTTACACGTATGAGGGAGATTTATTATAATTATTGTATTTTTCGTTTGAAGGAGTGTAGACATGCGTCACCGTTTGTACCATTTTCGACTGTTGAAATTTAGTGTGTAAGAAAGAGGAGCAGTGTTATATGTTTAAGAACAAAAGCAAACAATCAGCGCATTGACGTTTGACGTTTTTGAATTTTTGGAATTCATTCACTACTCAATATTATACTTATCACAATATTCCTGAAGCTCTTTCAAAAGATGAGAATTCGTACCACACAAAAAGTTTTTTTTCTTCATAATTTATTTTTGCGTGAAATTTTTCCGATGTTTTAATAGTTATTCTGCTATTCGGGGCGAATACAAATCCAACAAATCAAATACCATAAAAATCGGTCCAGCCGTTCTCGAGTTATAAATGGTGTAACTAATCCGACTTTGTTTTATATATTAAGAAATGACGAATTACCTACACACAAACAACACGTTCCAAAAAATGAGTCGAAGATAGAATTTTTCATACTAAATTTGAAACATGAGATAGACGAAAATTACTTTAAAATAAGACCCATTGGCCGAGTTGGACGTCTGTCCCGGTAAGGGCCAACTGCATCGAAAAAAGTTAAAATAAAGTTTATAGTTAAATAATTAAACTGAGTTTAAGCCCTAACTAAAGGTAAGCTGCATTTCAACACAATTGAGTTGTATCAACATTTAAATAGTTAGTTTAAAGTTACCAGTGTTGCCATTGAAATGGCTTCGAATTTTCCTTGGATTTGATATATTTTTGTAAAAATAAACACACAACTATTTTTACGGGTGTCAACACCGTTTTGTAGATTGTGTTTCTTTAACGTTTATGAAGTTTTTGAGGGTTATGTTATTTGGGAATTGGTTTATTTATCGTTATTTGTTATTTCACACTTGCGGTTTAGAAACGTGAACAACGTTTGATGATATTATTATATTGTGGCCGAAGGTGGGCTATTATTGTTCTGCCCCTGTCTATTATACACGCGACAATACTTTTATGAACCCCAGAGATGTCTCCTGTAAATCTTTGCGTCGTTCCCGTGCATAAAAATGCAATGTTATTAGAACCTCGTCCTCGTACTCAGTTCCACAGAACAAGTAGCATGATTTCTGATGACAAAAATTATTTTGTTTCAGTTCCTTCAGTCACTTCATTTCAAACTATAAGTTTGAATAAACACTTGTTTGTAAATAATGTAGTTTGTCATTGGCAACGAGAAAAGTTAATAGTCTAACCATACTTTTGGACATCCAAAATCTGAAAATAGAATCCAACTTTTCCTACGGAAAATGATCGGTTCATGGTTTAATTCCTTATTTTACCTTTTTCCTATATATTCTAATCAATTGATTATCAAAACCCGAATTATCAAGACATTTTTATTATTATTTTCCATTCAAACAGTATTTCGTTCCTTGGTGACGGATGACAGCTAGCATCTTTACCAAAATCTAACTTGGCTGGTTTAAATAAAAGTAACTATTTTGTAACTATTTAGTTAACTTTTATTTAAACGAAGTTGAAACAACCCATTTTTGTGAGATACGATAAAAAGTTACTTTTATTTAACTTTAACTAAAAAGTAACTTTAACTATTTTCGATGCAACTGGCCCTAAGACAAGAGCTGCTGGGTACGTGTCCCAGTTGCGACCGTTACCTTTTCATTAGTATTATCTGCGTCTTCGATGATATATTATATTGATGGTGATATTACCTTAAAAATATTACAACAAGAGTTATTCTAATACAAATTTAATATATTGTATTCCAATTTTTTTGTAAAAACTATGGGAAAAAAGGCTATTTCCCTGTCGGGCTGTATAATAAAAAGGTAGCGCGAAAAAAAAGTTTATATTAAACATTACAAGATATTTCAGGGAAATAACCCTATAGAAGGTGATTATAATAGAAATATATTAATATATTTATGTTTAAACTCAAAAAAATATAGAAACTTACTAAAAGTTGAAAACGGAACAAATAACAATAAAGAACCTATAAATAATTTACCTGCTTTCCAAATTACGAGTCTCTTAAATCAAAATAGGAATTTGAAACAAAAACAAAAAAACATTTCAATTTTGTTGGCGGTTATTAATATTTGGATAACCAACACCCCAGCTGTAGATCACCCCAAGTGGTTCGCTTCATTTTCTGTCTTTGCGGGGGTGCCACGGTTCATGGGGTGAGGTTTGTTCGGTCGTTGGTCGGACCGGATCAGGAGAGACTGGCTGAGGAAGACCTTTTGACCTCTCCAGCAAAGCACTAAAAAGAGACAAACACATACATCTATAGGATTTAGTCGACAGGAGATTTAGGAGACAGATTATGAGATAGAATATTCTTCTCCTCTTGGTTCGGTACGTCGTAGCCTCCCTACTCTTTTCTACTTTAGTTATCTGAAGATTTCACTTCTACCGCGTGTGAATTCCACACTTGTAATTTTTTTAGTAATATTTTTTTTTTATTGTAATATAAAACATAAGTTACATATATATATATTTTACAAAGTATTATAATAAAGGTCATTATTGGTAATGTATACCTTATGAGAAAAGAGGAGCTTTTGTGCCTGATAAGGGAGCCACGATTCTTACTTAGGTTGTAAGTTATAGATTGGTTGATGATACAGAGGCCACTTGCATCACATTTAAAAAAAAAAATTCCGGTTGAGGCAAATTTTCTAAGACATTCTGTACTTTTTTTAATCGTATTTTTGAAACCCTAGCGATTTTTTGAAAATTTCAATCCGAAAATTCAGACCATTTTTTATAGACCGGAAAGACGGGACATAATTTTATGGGTGCGAAAAAACGATAATTACGTAGCCGAAAATCAATAAAAAAAGAACGTTTTCCACACGAATAGCAATCAATTGTACGGGGTTCTCTTCGTAACATCTATAAAAACACCGCCATCTTTATCAAAAAATCAAACCAAAGGATAAGTTCGCATAGAACAAACAATAAATCTAGTGAACGTTAAACGCAAATTAAAAAATTAGCCGGAAATCAAAGTGTTGCCATATAAAAAAAATTGATCAGTGTGGAAATTTACAAAATTAAGGGAACATAATCAGAGACGGGACAATTTCATGTAGTGACGTCATGAGCTCAAATAATGGATTTATTTATTTAAAAATAAGAAAAACTATACATTTCTAAAAAATTTTACTAACATTTTCGTAATCTTAGTAAAAAAATCTATCCACACGATTTTTTCCAAGTCGTTTTGAAATCCATGCAAGTGGCCTTTTCAAATGTTTTTTGGCTTGGAAAATATAATGATTTTGCATTCGAGTTGTTTTAAAATTAGGTGTAATAAATTGGTTTTCATTTCTCATTAGTTTGTAAAATTCTTGATATTCTTGCTTATTTTTTTCTTTGCACATTTTTATAATGAAAGCTTGCTTGAATATGTCATCGACATTTGGTACTGGAAACAATTTAAAAAGTGATTCTGTTGAGAAGGTAGATTTTTTTTAATATTACTTTAAAGATGATTCTTTGCGAAACTTTTACTGGGTGTAGATTGTTTTTGTAAGATCCTTCCCAACCTATAATTCCGTAGATAAGTAAAGTGTACATCTTTCATTATTTTTACATTTGTACATGTGTTATGACATTTCATATTTTCCAGCCCGCATGCTGATGCTGCGACCATGAAGTGCTTCCGCGCCAAGCTGTCGGAAAGGCGGGAAAGCTCTGCCCACGTGACGGGGCGCGACTCCAATATGGCGGCCAACATGGCGGCCAGTCCGCGTCATTACTGCCAGCGCCGGATGGCGGATGCTTCGCACGACGAGAGGGAGTGGATCAGGAGGTACACACCAGAGAGGTGAGACCACGTACCCACTTCAGATTGTGACTAGGTCTGGATAGTCGGTACTCTTAAAACTCCCAAAATTCCTCCGTCTTAGTTTTCAAAATCACTTAATTTACAAACTCACTGTCAATCACTACCGAACTCAAAAACTTAAACCATCACAAAGTCCCCATATGTTTATACCTTTTCTAGAAACGGACATAGATAATACCTGTGAAATAAGTTTTAATTTATTCTGATGAGAGAGGTTCCAAAAATGAAGTTTCGACGAGCGATTTTCCTGTTCATTATAAATATGTTAATATATCATCGAAATCTATAATCTATAATCCTTCTAATTTAATTCGATTTTTTTCATTAAAATCAAGATATCTGCAAAATGGAAAACAAACCTTCAGGGCCCTTGTCATCTTTGGGGATACTGTGTGGAAGGTTTTTATAGGCAAAGAATTGAGAAGAAGTTATGTGAATGAAAAATATACGAGGAGTGGGTAATCTAAGGCAGTGTTACGCAAACTTTTTGTGTTCAAGGTACACCTACCAAATCAAGAAATTTTAGAGGTACACCAGAGAAAAAAACAATTTTTATTTAATATTTATTATTAAAATCAATATAATATTGACTAAAATTAACGATAAATGTGAGCCTGCTTAACTGAGCACAGGCTCCAAATTTGGAACAATCGTTGATAACGCTGCTCTCATCTCTTCGTCGATCGTCCTCAGGGGTCTTATTTTTTTATTTAATCGTAGTGATAATTGGAAACCCCAATTCGCATAAATAGGTCATGTATATGGTAATGGTAAGAAAATTGCAATAGTACGCTTTGAAAGGAGTGAATACTCATTTTTTATATGCAGCCAAAAAAGGGCTAGTTGTGTTTCGGAAAATTTTAGTTTTAATTTCCGATCAGTGTTTAGCTCCATAATTTTTTCCTGCTCGTTTATCGGTATAAGGGAAGTATCCAAGGGAAATGCTATGTGAGAATGGATTTTGTACCCAGTCCATTGGTTGCAGGTCATACTTATATGAGTTCATTTTTTCTGCTAATACTCCAAGTTTTTCACTATCAAAACCTGCATTATTTTGTCGTTAAAATATTAGAATTCTTACCTTGCATTTTTTGTTCAGTATTTGCCCGTGATAATGTAACATTTCGGTGAGGCACACCAACTAATGACGGTGAGGCACACCAACTAGTGCCGCGGCACACACTTTGCGGAACACTGATCTAAGGGACAATGTGTCTAGGAATGACGAATGTATGCATCCATTCTTACCATGTATCCATCAGCTGGAGAGTTCTAGGTTAGGTCTCCCTCAACCAGTCTCCCCTGTCCGTTATTCCGAAACGCATTCGCCACAAAGACCTAGACAAACCTCACCAATGAACTCGCGCAACTGCTAAATCACCAAACGAAGCGAATTACTTGGGATACTATGGCAGGGGTGTTGGTTATCCAATAAATGGTTCCTGGGGCGGTGGTCCCATACCCGCCTCCCAAATTGAATAAAAATGAAAAGATAATAACAAATACAAATTAAATATTATCATAGTGTAGATAATATTTGTAATGTACTTACTATTTTTATTCTGCGTATTTTCAAATACAACAGGTCTACGATTCAAACAAAGAGATTCCATCAACACGTAGTAACAAAATAAATTCTATGAAATAAACTCCACCTACCTAGACGAACTTATTAATTGCGTGTTTTCCTTATTGTTTTTACATTTAATTCGCAAAAAAAAAACTAACCAAAGAATAATGCTATTTGCAGATTCCACCTCACGACGCTCAGCTCCAACGAAAGCGAAGGTGAGTCGGGGGCAACGACTCTCCTCTCCGACTCGGAAACGCCGGAAATGATTGAGATTAAAACACCGAAGAATGTTTTCCGTCCGGCCTTCCTCACGGTAACCAACCTGGACCTCCCCCCTACCATCCCCACCGCAGAGCCCAACACGTGGTCCCGCAGAAAGGCCAGATACAAAACTGTTCCCAAACACTGCTCAGGACACATGCACAGAATGTTCGTGAAAAACAGCGTGGAGACAGACGAACCTTTCTCCCGATCCTCAAGCCGCGCATCAACGGAATACGAACACTATAACTTCGAAGAATACATGGGACTCGACATCAAAGATGACTCATCCGACATCTCTTTGTTTCAAACTGACGGAGAATCGAGATACGCAAGACTCCAAGAGGAATCATCCAATAATAATGACTCACTCTTCATGAACATGAACGACATCGCACAACCTGTCAAACCAGATTCAACAACACACAAAAAGAAAGAGCAAATCAACAAGAATGTTTCGATAAAAATAACGCAACAGAAAGAAGACGTTCAAAATAATCGTATAACAGTCCCTTTAAGTCACAAGAAGGAAAGACGAAAAAGTATCAATCTCTCAAGGATACCTAGCCCAGAAACGGTGCAAGTTATTAGAATAGATGTCATCAGCGGATATCCAGTGGACAGTGAATCCCTTCTCTCTGAGATAACCGATAGTGACGCCCCCAACTCTGAAAATGCCTCGCAGTTGAACTTCGATGCGATTGGAGGCAAGTCGGATATAAGTAAGCGAGCTGAACAAAGTTATCAGTCATGGAAAAATAAGTTCGAGGATATCAATTGCGTGAAGGTTTCGGAGGTGAAGAACTCTTGCTCTCTGCTGAATTGTAAATCTCTTAGTTTGTCGGATCGTAAATAATAATTATGTTTAGTTTTTTAAACTGCTTTTATAAATAAACATATTGCTACCGACTAAATATTATTATTAGGCTAAATTAGAATTAAAGTTGAACATTGAAACAGTTACTACTATTCTTGTAAAAACCGTTTGTCTGAGGTGAACTTTCACTTTTTAGAACAAACGTAATTGAATTGTTAAGGCGAAGACTATGTGCTAAATCTTTACTACGAATTTCGGTTAATCTTTACTCAGTTTACATTATAAATACAAAAAATATGCTTTTGAATAAATTGAAGCTTTTCCCACAATTTCCATTGAGTAGAATTAAAATATATTTTTTAATGAAATCGTGACCTCTAGACACCGTTTGCCAGGCAATTTTTATGCATATTACTTACAATCGTGGTGACAAAAGGCACACTAAGAACACCCACATTTTTTGCTTGTGACTTCCTATTAATATAATATGCGATTTACTTATTTAATATGCGCATTGCCTTCTTTATTGTACTTTTAGCATTTTCGTTGTTAGTTTTCGGGGTGTTATGCCGTGTTGCGCTACCTCCTTCTATAGCCGACGTTTCGGACAGCGTTGCAGTATCCATCATCAGGGCAGATCCGGTAGATCCGAAGATGTGTAATTGTTAGTGTAGAGTGTGTGATTATGTGCGACACGGTATCGCTTCCAAGTAAATAATCACACACTCTACAATAACAATTACACATCGTCGGATCTACCGGATCTGCCCTGATGTTGGACACTGCAACGCTGTCTGAAACGTCGGCTATAGAAGGAGGTAGCGCAACATGGCATAACACCCCAAAAACTAACAACGAAAATGCTTTTGGCCGTGAAAATCTAAAAACTTATTATCTACTTTTAGCATGTTAAAATATTGTGCGTTCTTGATGGATTAATTCAAAGAATTTTGTGTAAATGGTTAATGCATAAGTTCGTAGTGATTAAAAAACCTAAAAAATCTAACTTCTTTTTCTGGTTAACATTGTATTCTATAGGTTATCTGCTCGCTTTGTTCACAAAATGTTTCCAAAGTTATAACGTTTTTTTTTTGAGATGCAATATCATGGAACCAAAGAAGTCGTCGATACAATTTTGAAAAGCAGAACTCTTTCATCTTATCGTGCGTCCAATACTTTCAACACACACTACACAAAATTTGACATATTTAACTCTGCACCACACTCAATAAAATCACACAGACGCTCTCTCGATAATTTACAATAACAATAACTATAGATACCCTCTAATACAACCACCACTCTATTAACTTCCTTTTTTTCTCTTTTAATTTTTTGTTACTCATATTTTTATTACTATACCTCAACTTAACCGATCCCCCCATCCTACCCCCTCCCTATTCCCCCCTAAATAGCTTTTCTCTTGAAATGTAATTTTTTCTTTAGTAAATATCTCTGGAATCACTACACTTGTAGGTATAAAATATCCATGTGGAAACCTGTAAACGGTTCAATTATTGTGACTCAATTACTATTATGCTCTGTTATTAATGTAAACTGTTGGTCTCCCAAATAAATAAAAAAATAGTTAAAAAAATTAAAACAAAAGGGGAGATATAGTAAATTAGGAGACTAAAGTAATTATTTTATGGACCAAAAATTATTTTGGTGGAGATTGTTGGTGGAGTTGGTTGTGCAATTAAATAAAATTTCAAAAGAGCTCTTGAAAAACGCTTTTATATTGTGAGCATTCCAATGGAGTTCTCTCCTTAAATGACACAAATGGTTACAGCAGCAGCCACACAAATAAAAATATAAAAAATTTATCGATTTCGAAATACTTTTTTAGTTATGTCAGATTAAATCAATAATTGAATTTAAAACTAAAGAATTTTTTTTTTTTATTATGGATTAAAAAAAAGTAAAATTATTTACCCAAAAATTATCTGTTCCAAGAATTATTGCAGTAGAAACCATAGTGACCAGATTACAAACCTATGCATCAGCCCTTTATATGGCAAGCGAACACGTTTGCACATCAAATTTTATTATACTAGTGTAATTATTCCCATTTTGCGAATGAATTTATGAAATGTATTTGTATTTTTAAAATTATACTCTTTAATAATTGCGTGGCCGTATTTAAGAAATCCTTATATTCTTGCTTTATCCTTATATGTAAAAGCGCATGAGATTGTTTAGCAGACACGGTTGCATTGCCAGACATAAATAATCACCCACTTTGATTGATTCTCAAATAATTGCATCTCAGCAAATGCAGCTTCGATGCACCTTTGAGCGGCTGCGAAGAATGCACTTTGTTGCTCATCTTGACCTTTTATTTTATAAAACTTTTCTGACCGTGTTAAATTGTGTTTGTATCCAAACTTATAAATAAACTGCGCTCTTTTAATGCGATGACGTTGTTTTTAACTGTTTTAAGGTTTATTATCATGAAGCGAAAAAAAACGACATATTTCGTGGGTAACTTCCTCAGAGTTTACTTAAAACAAATTACAAATAATAGACATAGACTTAACGGTGTCAATAGAAAGGTGGAAGTGGTTGGTAATAGATCACACACTTTTGACTTTAATATTGGAATTTAGTTACTACATTGTAATTGGAATGGTGTGCATTTGGACAAATTGGAAACCTTAGAAACTGGAAAGAGCCTAAACAGGAATTTAAATATTATAAATAATAAAAAAAAAACATTATTAAACTTGTTCCCTTTGTAAATTATGCTCGATTACCCCCCTTCCCAAATCCACCTTCCCATTGCTACCGTTAAGTCGGTGCCTATTATTTGTAATTAGTTTTAAGTAAACCCTGCGTTGCAACGCTATTCAAATAAATATGATTGTACCCCTCCCTTTCCCTTTTCCCTCCAGCGTTCCCCTTCCAGCTTCCACGCCTTCCCCCACCTCATTCGTTACCCTCCCCCTCCTTCCTTCCCTCCCTCACGCTAAAATATATATGAAATACACACATTTTCATTCATAAAAATTTCATATCGCCAGAGTTTACCATCATATATATAGAAACCTTCGCGGGTTTGCGCACAACAAATAATCGCAATAATCATCGCAATCGGATGAACGGTATGGCAGCGCATAGACAACTCACATACAAACATATTTTGATTTTTATATTTGTAGATAAACGTGGTTAAACTTAGAAATCTATTAATTTTAAATTAAAATGGTTCCACAAAATAAGTTTGCTGTGTTTGAAGAAGTGAGATTTAATTTTTTTGGACACTTCTTTACACTATCCAAAAAGAAAAACATAAGTATTTATATCAATCCTTTATTGAATAAACCAAAAATTAACAAAACAAAAAAACGACTTCAAAAAATGCACTAAAAAGTAAAAAAATAATTTCGTATTCTTCTACAACTTAATAATCAACTTACTTTTTCTATTCATCAATATGTAGGTACGATTGTTATTTTTGGAGTCGGTGTCAGTCAAGGTAGGTTTGTAACTACATACATAGGTATATGTGAGATGTGCTTGCCTCGCACATATTTACTGCAAATTTAAGACTTATATGGTTTTCTCATGGATGCCATTGTCAGAACTGGACCAAATTAAAATAAGACCACACGGGAAGCACTAGCTTTCAAATAAAAAATCATCAATATCCTTTCACCCAATCGAATTTTATGAGATAACAAACATAAAAAAAAAATAAAAAATAAAAAACACCGTCGAAACGAGAACCTCCTCCTTTTTGAAGTCGTTTAAAAAGAAGCTAATACTGATAAATCTAAATGAAAATATGAAAAAGAATTATTATTTTTCTGTGTCTTTTTTCCGCATTTGCGTTAAGATTTATTTAATTATTTTACCTTCTTTTTCAATAAAAATTTGCATTGATGGGTATAACCTTAAAGATGAGCGTCCATCTACCCGCGCCGGCCGCAACGCACGCAGCGCACGCGGCGGATTTTCCTATATCTTTACATAGAAAAATCCGTTGCGCGAGCCGGACCACCGGTATTTACCGGTGGCAGATGGACGCTCACCATTACAAGTTATTATAGGAAGAGTAATTAAAATAAAATTTAATATTCTTTTAGTCTTCTGCAAAAGCTCAATGGTTTTGCCATATGAATAAAATCCGATATGTTTATCCGAGACACTATCTAGGTTACAAACCATTTCTTTAGAAGTTTGTAATCATTTAAAAATATAGCAGCCAAAAAGTATGGGAAAAAATGAACCGAAAATAATATTATTTCTGAATTTGAAAAATGAGATCGACAAAAATTACTTAAAATAAAAGGTCGCAAATACCGAGTTAGTTAAGGCATTGGTAGAAAGAAAAGAAATCCTGGGTTCGAGTCCCAGTTGCGACCTTTGCCGTTCATTTTCATATTTCTTTGTCTAGATTTATCTAGGTTACAAACCATTTATTTATTTGGTATAATATCTTACATTTCAAATACAATTCAGCAATGTCGGCCTCATTGGGTAGCTCACCAGTGCTAAGGCCTCAACTTTATAAAAAAACTTAACTTAAGAACATTTGGTCATTTAAAATTGTAGCAGCCAAAAATATGGGAAAAATTAGCCAAAGATAACATTGTTAATTTAGAATTTAAGATATGAGATCGACAAAAATGACTAAAAAATAATAGGTCATAATGGCCGAGTTGGTTACGGCATATTTTCCTGGAAAGTTTGTATTTTTGTTCTTTGTATTTGTATGTATCTTGTTATTTTTCATATTTTCGTTTAGATTTTTGTGTATTATCTACTTCTTTAAAAATATATTACATTGATGAGTACAACTTTCAAAGTTATACATTCCAATAAAAATGGATGATACATCAATTCAATCAACGGAAAAGGTGGATTTAAAAACAGTTTTCGTTGTCACAAATCTAATCTCGTAGTTTTACGAAAATGCAAAAATATCGGCATAACGTCAGCTCTATACCACCTGCAATATTAATCCAGTCTACTTGATTCTGAAGGCAGACGAATAATTAATAAAATCCTTAGAAGAGGTCTCTCCTTCACTGCGCAGTAAGGGTAGCTAGGAACCGGAATAGGGACAGAATGGAACTGGGCTAGGGTTGATTTCTTCTTCTCTGTGAATAAAAAATACCCGTTATATTAACTTTTGAAGAATCGAGGCGTTGCCATAGCAACAGGTTGATGCAAATTTAAAGCTCTACACAGTGCAAGGCAATTTATTATTTAACAGTCGCGATTGGACTCGATAGGAGTGATTTTCTTCTGAAAATTTTAAGTATGATAAAATTTCTTTGTTCCAGACTTGCTTTTTGAATTGTTAATTTTTTTGGCAGAAAAGTTCAAAACCCAACGAAGTTTGACCAAAATTAATCCATTTATGCTGATTGGTTGCAATGCAAGTATTCGTGTGTTGACCATTCCAAAACAAAACAATTCGAATTTTTTAAGTGAAAACTCGATGTAACGAAAAATAGCGACACTAAAAAGAGACAAACAAATACATCTATGGGATTCAGCCTGCGAGAGAATGATGTAGATATGATATCACAGTTTGACGACCTCCGTAGTCCAGTGGCTAAGACTCTTGACTCACAAACCGGAGGTCGCGGATTCGAACCCGGCGTAATAAATTTTATTTGATTAATTTGTGTTATTTCACAATAAATTCATTAAAAATAATAAATAGTATATTTGCGGCACGTTCCAGAGTGGAAGATACTATCAGTATCGCCCTGGTGTAAGACCACCATTCAGAATTGAATCGTTGCTTGAAAATGGCTTTAGCCGTGTTTGGTGACCAGATCTGAATAGCCAGGTACTTCCCAACCTTCCTTTTCCCCATTTCCTTCCCCTCTTCACTACCTTCAGCCTCACAACATACCCCAATTGGGGATGCCATAGTCTCACTGGCTCCAGACGGGAGCAGTTGAGATTCTTGTGCGGTATTCTCAGTAAAAAAAAAAATAATTATTGATTCCGTTTGATTCAAAGTATTTAATTTCGAATATTATACGCGTATGGCTTAAATTGTAAAATTCATATCTATCTCCTCTTTGTGCGGTGATTCATAGCCTCTCCACTCTTGTCTAGTTTAGTTTTCTGAAGATTTCACTTCTACCGCGTGTGAACTGCTCACATGTTTTTTTTTTTCTTTTTCTTTTCTAACCTTTTTCTTCATTGAAAATAAGGCTTGTTTAAAAATGTTAATAAAATGAAATATACAATAAGTATCCAAAAGCGCAGCTCGTTAAAAAACCTGATTAAAACAAATTTTAATATTACGAGTTATAAAAATCGCTAAAATGTTTTAGTTTTCTATAAAACCCCTAAGAGCCAACGTCGTCTTTGAGAATGGGTATGGAGGGTATTTTTATGATGAGAATAAGGGGAAGGTCGGGGAATGAAAAAGATATGAAGGATAGGTAGCAATGTGGGTATAAGTGTATCGAGGAGTGACGGACGTAAGAATCCAACCTACCCACTAGGGTATTAGGCGATGTTCCAAAAAATCCAACTGGAGAGGTCGAAAGGTCCCCCTCAACCAGTCTCTCCCAATCCGGCGCGCCCTCCAGTAAGTGGGCAGGCATGATTACCTGGATGAACCTCACCCCATAAACGCGGGCACCCCCGCTAAGTCACAAACGTAGCGAACATCTTGGGGTTACCTACGACAGAGGTTTTGGTTATCCAATAAATGGTACCCATACCCTCCTTCCAAGTTCAATTACTGTTTGAATAAAGCTTTTTTATCCACCATCTTTGTTCAATCACCATCAACAAATGATTCAAGAGTATTCGTAGTCCCACTGGTTTCGAGCAGGTGAGAGCCTTATTCGATGTCACATAAAAAAATCAGTGTTAAAAATATATTAATAAGGAAAAATCATGTTTTCATAAAGATAAAACGTTTGGCGGTACGCTGCTTTGCATTCGTCGGCTCATATAAAGCGGACTTTAGTGCGTGAATGAACTCGTTTGCGGTTAGTAAGTTCACTTTCCGCGAAGCAAGGCTGCGGTTTTAGTCGGAATTTACTTCGGGGGCGCCAAACGGAGGTCCACGAGGAAACACCTACTATGAGAAACTGAGTGTTGTCGAAACCTGATACTATCGTAATGAAATATCGTCCAATATTTATAATTATTACGTCAGGAAAATAAGTTAGTTGTTTTTAAGATTTTTGCCATTTTACGGTTTGTTTTAGATTTAACCATATTTTTTTGCAAAACATCTAAAATGAGCTGTGATGATTATTTGTAACTATTTACATAAAATAACATTTTTTTCAATAGATACAAAAGATCTATGTGGTGAAAAAGAAAAAATCAGGACAATGACAATTCAACACCCGTTCTATAAGTAATACGCGGTCATGACTCTGCTCTATCAAAGAACCAGTCTAAGCAACCGAAAGGGTTAATTAATAAACCGAAAATATTTATAATGATTTTTTTTAACCTAAAATTAAAATTCTGTAACATACGTTTCCCAGATAATGTATTGATTTATTTTACGGTATGATTACATGATTTGAAATGGGTGTTTTATAACACAAAATCTTTTTTTGAAAATTTAACAAATCTGCCAACGACCTATGGTGTATATAACCTTATTATACTAAAAATAAATATTTTTTTCTCAAAATTTAAACAGACATTTACTAGATAAAAGAGCAATCTTTCGGAATCAATTTATAATTTTTGTGGAAAAGAGTCAATACGTCTAAAATCTGTTTTAAAAGTTACATATTTCTGGTTTTCTTTGGTTATACCCTCTTAAGGTGCTCTAAAAATTAAGCTTAGTAGAACTTTTAAAAGTAAAAACGTATTTAGCACCATTGTGATTTGAAACAAATAAATCTATACTATTATTTAATCTGCGAGTGAATGAGATAGAATGGAACCTTACCTAGGTAGGTAGTACATACGAAGCGTCGCGCTCTGTCAAGCTGCGGGCATTGGTCGCTTTGATTATAAGCTCACCTTTCAAGTGGAGATTTTGTGGGTGAAGTTTCACTTCCACCGCGTTTGAACTTCACTCAATTTTTTAATGATCCTATATCAAATATTATAATCAATAATTATCAGCCTGAAACACTCATCTACATTGAAAAAATCTTCCGAGAAAAGATACTGGCCGCCAACGGGAATTGAACCCGTGACCATCTAGTCTCGACGCCACCTAGCGGGAGATTTAGTATTAAAAATACCTCTCTCACAAAAATAAAGTTGGTTGTTTTCAGTTGGAAAAATGTAATAATAAGTAATTGTCGAATGAAACACTAGTATATATTGAATTATTTGGCGGGTATTAGATAAGCCGCCATAGCTCAGTGGTCAGAGCTGCTGACCGGCAATCAGATGGTCACGGGTTCAATTCCCGTTGGCGGCCAGTATCTTTTCTCGGAAGATTTTTTCAATGTAGATGAGTGTTTCAGGCTGATAATTATTGATTATAATAATTGTTCTGTACAAACGTTAGTTATCAATTAAAAATAATAATTGATCCTATATCACTTTTCAAAAGTGCGTTGATTTGTTACTGTACTGAGTTATCATGGATCCGAAAAAAGCATGCCGCACAAAAGTCGTTGTGCCAAATCCTTAAAGATGGAAGCAGATATAAAGACCAAACAACTCTGTCACAAAATACTCATTGCACTGGGTATTCAAAGCCAAACATTGACTATTTCATCCTCATCATCAAAGAAATTTTGTAAAATTAAAATATTTAACTTTTTATGTAAACCAATACACGACTTTAAATCCACAGTCCCATGAAAGCCTCCATTAATCTTGTGGTAACATCAGCGACCAGACATTCAGCGGACCGGGGATCGATTTTTTACAAAAAAATTTTAGAAAAGAAAAAAAAAGAAAAAAAACTTCAACCCACTCCAAAATAAAGAGACAAACAAAACACAAAAGAAAGTGACTCCGAAGAAGAAAACATATATACTACTAAGATGACCAAATGTATATGAAAAGGTGCTTCGAAGTTCGTTGACAAAAATATGGAAAAAATCATTCTTCAAATTGATAAAAAAGTGCGTCGTAGTCTCCCCATTTTTGTCTACTTTAGATTTCTGAAGGTCTATATTATCTATGGGGGTGCTGTGTGGATAGTCTTTTTAGAAAAGTTCTGGGAAGGAAAAAGATTTGATGGGGTGTGTAAGAATCTGGGGGTCCAGCACTAACCTACATATGAATCCAACCACACCACTGCGGTATAAGGCGATGTTCGGAGAGTGTCCTGCAACGATCCAAAGGTCTCCCTCAACCAGTCTCTTCCAATCCGGCCAGCCATGCAGCTGGTATGCAGACCCATCCGCCGCTAAGACCCAGACTTACCTCACCCCATGAAACCGGGCACCCCTGCTAAGTCACCAAACATAGCGAATCACTTTGGTAGAGTTGTCGATTATCCAACGAATGGTTCGTGGAGCGGCGATACCCGTACCTGCCTCCCAAATTAAAACTTATATCATTTTAATAGTAGACATACACGTAAACTAACAAAAAATTAACCATGTTAAATATTAAATTATTAAAGCACTCACTCGTGTTTCATGAAAATTGTGACAATAACAATGTGTTTCCGATTTCTGAAAAACGTTTTTCATTTGACCAACACCCACAAATATTACAATGGAGCCTATTTTATGCTTTTGAGGCACCCTGTCGGAAATTAAATGGCTCATGTTGAATAGAAAAAAACACGTGGTTTGATTCTGAGAATTGTTTTTGTGGTTGGACAAATAGTGTGTAAGTTAATAATGGGTGTTTAAAGTAAAGCAAGAAGACTGGAAGGGTGAAGAATGGCGGAGGACCGGATGGCAAGGTGTTGTTATATTATTTATAGCCTTGGTTGATCGACCCCTTAATGGAGCCTTCGCAAATTAGTCTATGGGTAAAAAATAATGGAGTATTTAATTAAAATGATTTTCTATTAAATAACACAGTTTTTTGGTCACTGCCATCGGTTATCAAATTTTCATTAATAATTCCTCAAAATAAATTTTCATAACTTTTATTTCACTTTAAGGAAAGACAAATTGCGAAGAGCTAGAAAAAATCCATATTAGTTCGACTCCATTTTAAGTTTAATTTCTAAAATCAAATAAAAATCTTGGGGTGATTACCACGTATTATTTCCTTTTTATGACACTGACAATTTGTGATGGGATTCCATTATAATGATTTCTTAAAACAATTTAAGTCTTTTACCCACAAAGTTTTATATCATTTAATAAATCATTGTGATTATTACAACTCGACATCATCATCATCATTCTTGGCTCTACAACCCCTGATGGGTCCTGGCCTCCTTAAGAGTCTTCCTCCACTCATCACGGTTTTGTGGCAGCTCTCTCCAGTTTACAATCTCCAAGGTGGATATATCTTTGAAAACGTTGTGGCTTAATCTTAAACTTGGTCTTCCCAGGCTCCTTCGCCCTGTTGGTCTTGAGTTCAGCAAGGACTTTGGTGCTTGATGCTCTCTCATTCTCTCTACATGACCCAGTCACCGAAGTCTTCCCAGTTTTATAAATGTTGAGACGTTTAGATCCTTAAATAGAGTATATATCTAATTGTTATAATGTCTGCGCAAAATCCATTACAATGATTACTACAACTAGGCAACACTTTATCAGCGTTTTAGAGTTACACACAAAAAACATACCTTTATTTAACGGAGCAGCCTACTGTGAAAAAAAATGTAAGTTGTAATTTAAATCGTTCTAAAAGATGCTCTTGTTAAGAATATTCTCACCAAATGTTTCAAAGAAATTCGTAAAATTGACGGAGATACAGCATTTTATGTGAAACTGTTTGATCCTTACACATCAGTCTCTCGGAAGATCAAATCCTTGTACTACAGCACCGCCCACCATTAAATGTTGCTTTTACTTTCCAAAATAGACTCATTAAATAATATATTACATATTAATATTAAAATATTTTCAGGATTAAACAACATGTGTACATAATTATGTCCTCTGCGTGCGAACTCTATCTAAATTTCTTTAAATAGACAATAAACAGTGTTAATTTCAAGCGACCTCCCAGGTAAGTATAGCATCGCGTTCATTGGTCAAAATATTGTACATATATTTTCGTATCGGTGATCAATGAACCGGTGTATGCAATTTTTAGCCATAAGTTGTTTTTAATTGTTTGTCTAGCTTGTAGTCTTTCTAGATTTTAGGCATGTATGGTAAGTTTGTACAGCGCCCTTGAGGTGATTTTTCACAAAAACGGCGCTATATAAATCGTCCAAATATTATTATTATTATTATTAAACAGTTTGTATCTTGAAATATCCTTCAGCAAAACTTTGAAAGCGTTTTTCTCGAAACCTCTTTTTTCAAAATGGTTAACAACATAAAAAAAACTATGCATCCGGTTTGCTGGCACCAAGTCTTAAACTGTTCGAAAATCCAGTCTCTCTTGGAATCATGGATTGACCCCTTCTTACGTTTTTCCTTCATGACTTCTTCTACTTCCTTTCCCTAAAAAGACCCTCCACACAGCATCCCCAAAGATGATACAGGTCCTGAGGGAATTTTATTTTCTCAGGGCCTCTTGTGAGGAGATAAAATTTAAAAAAGGCAGCTTTCCACACAGCTTCAATATCACCCCTCTGTTGCCTATAATGGGGTATTTCCACAGCGAGGTATTCTGTTGAAAATGTACGGAATATTTAAAAATCGTTTTTCTGATTTTAATCATCCCACTAAAAATGTTTGTTTTTTATGTTTTCATTCAATATTTTCATTCAATATGCTGAGTATTTTTCCAACAGTATCAGCTCGATGCTACACAAATGCGACTACAAAGCGTCTAACGTAACTCCCGTTGAGTTGCCGCATAGCATGTACCTGCCCAGAGCTACCTGTGAAGATATACACAGGATTATCTGTCAACTTAATAATTCAAAATCGCCGGGCATCGATAATATTCGAATGTTCGACATTAAAAAACATATTACTATTCTATGTCCCGTAATCACCCATTTAATTAATAAAATTTTGTCTCAAGCAGTTATACCTGATGAGCTTAAATGTAGTATTATTAGGCCAATATACAAAGGGGGAAAACATACTGAGATAGAAAATTACAGACCAATCAGTATACTGCCAGCTATTGAAAAAATTCTAGAAAAATACATCTCCGTAAATTTAATAAAATACCTAGAAAGTTTCTCCATTATTGATCCTAACCAATACGGTTTTCAAAAAAATAAAAGCACAGAAATGTTACTACAAGACTTTTCGAATTACGTAAATCAAGAACTCAATAATAAAAAACATATTCTGGTTTTATTCATAGACAACTCTAAAGCGTTTGATACCATTGATCCGACAAAACTATTACAGATATTGGAGGCGATAGGAATTAGGGGAAAATTACTAGAACTACTCAAAAACTATTTATGCAATCGACAAATTAAAGTGAAACTCTTCCAAACTTACAGCAAAGCTAAATATATGTCAACAGGAGTCCCGCAGGGGTCAATTCTCGGCCCAACATTATACATAATATTCGTTTCACTCATGAATAAAATTTTCACATTCGTTAAACATTACGTTTATGCTGATGATACGGCACTAGTAATTTCGCATGAAGAATTATGCATTGCAATTAAACTCATGCAGCATGATTTCTTTTCCCTACAGAAATGGTCACATGATGCGGGTCTTATAATTAATTAAAAAAAAAACTAAATTAATGCATATAAGATCTCCACATGCCAAATATACCATTACGCCTTTAATAAAGTCGCATACATTTGAGTGTATACACAATTCTCCACAGTCATGCAATTGCGAAACCATTGAACTTGTACAAACGTATGTATATTTGGGGATAACAGTAGACAGGCATATGAAATGGGATATTCACATAAGCAACATCTGTAAACGCCTGCGAGCTATTGCGGGACGAATTTACAAAATTAAATATTTTATGCCCATAAGTACATTGAAAATAATTTATTTGTCACTAGCGGAATCTACTATCAGATACGGAATAACTTCTTGGGGAAACTCGTGCAAGACAAATATAGATTACATTCAAACAATTCAGAACTCTATGACTAAGCTCTTGGTAAGCAAAAGCATTTATGCACAAAGAAGAAACATAAAATTATTATATGAGTCAATTAGTATATTACCTGTGCGAGGGATATTATGGTTTAAAATTGTATGCCAAAACCTATTGTCGGATTCAAAGTACAAGGAAAAAGTAGATCATGCATATGGCACTAGATTAATTAAAAATGAGGGGTTGTCCATTCCCAAAATTGTAAATAAATACGGACAACGGACATTCGCTTATCTTGTCCCAACCATATTTAATAAGATGCCAATGAACATAAAAATCGAATCGAATTGCACCACTGATCTAAAAAAAAAACTGAAAAAATGGCTAATAGATCAAGACTTTTTATATTGAATTTTGTTTTAATCTTGTGTATAATATAACTATGAGTAATTTGCCTGTATTATATCTGTCTGTATTTGTATTTTATGCTTTTATATTGTAATTACTTAAAAGTTATTCTTCTGTTTCTATTTTCTATATTGTGGTATCTTGTTATAATTTTTCTTTTGTGTTATATTAATATTGTTAAATTGACCTGCTGACAAACTGCTTTGGCGGTTTAGCGGGTTTTTAAAATGAAGAATAAAAAAAAAAAAAAAAAAAAAAAAATTGATTTTAAAAACGCTCTAAAACTGACAAAATCAAACGGCCCGTTTTTTGCAAATGGGTTTGTGACGTCACAAGCGTAGCTCAGCTGAACCAGCACAAGTAAACACTGTCAGGATGCGTCCGCACTCATGACGTCACACGATAGCCACGCCCCAAAATATCGTTTTAGCGGTAATTCAAAAATGGGAAACTTTAACTCGCTGTTGAAAATTTATAAATTTATAACATAATAATTAAAAAAATGCTATAATCATCGTAATTTTTTTAAGCAATAAAAAAAATATGGAAATACCCCATTGTTTTACTTGTCACATGGTATTACCAGTTCCTCCTAGGGAGCTATGGTACCTACCATCCATTTCAGTAAAAAATGATAAAAATACATGTTTTTAAAAATCCTCCAAACTATGAACAAATTATATTTTTCAAATTCTTGTTTTTTTTATAACTGGGATTGTATTACACATCAGATAATAATCAATACAATTAATTTTTATCTACTCATCCAATCAGACCAAATGACGTCAACAATCACATCATTTATATATTTTAATCCACGCCCATATTGCCACATAAAAACGCTTCACGTAAAGTACTTATCTTCGATAATAATTTTGTTGAAAATTAACAAAAATTAATAGTAATATTAACCTGTAATATTATAACTATTTTTTTTTCCGTGAACAGAATACCTCGTACCCAAAAAAGAATGATTCTAATTTTGACTTATTTAATAAATAAAATCGTAAAAAAGTAAGTAGCTATGTACATTCATTATTAAATCACATTTTTATTTTCTTCTTTTATCTCAAATATTTTTTTATTTTATTTATTTATTTATTTTTATTTTATTAGTATCTATAGAAATTTTTTTACATAATGTATTTATAAATTATATTATATTAAGGTATTATAAAGTATATTATTTTTTTTAGGTATTATAAAGTACATGTTTTTTTTCACAGTCCTCCTCACTAGGGTTTCCTGTTCTGAGGCGGAATAATATAATATAATAATATAATCCCTCGGTTTTTGTTTTTACACTAACCCATACGGGAGGGCCAGAAAACAAGTCCCCTCGGGACCTATATCGTCTTTGGGATGCTGTGTTGAGGGTTATTTAAAGGAAAGGATAGAGAGAAAGTTCTGGGAAGGAAAAGGGTATGAGAAGTGTGTAGAAATCTGAGGGTCAGTATGACTAGAAGTGATAAACGTATGAATCCATACCTCCCACTGCGGTGCAAAGCAATGGAGAGTCTTGGTGGAGAGGTCAAAGAGTATTTCTCAACTTTCCATTCCCGAATCACGCGGTTGGTGAACTCTTCCCGTGTTCCCGGTTACCCCTGTTAAGACACCAAACGTAGCAAACCAGTCGTGGTGACCTATGGCAGAGGTGTTGGTTATCGAAGCGGCGGTAGCAAATACAATATACTATCTAATCTGATGCTTGACTTTTTGAATACCTATATGTTCCCAAACATTAAGATCCAATGAATGAAAAAGAAGAAATATACTCAATTATATCACCTGATAATCCATGAGAAGATAAAAATCTTCTAAATCTAAGTGACTGGTAGGAGATCAGTTCCATAGAGTTGGTATTGGCGCAGCCGGCATGGTGAACGTTGTTCTCATGATCAACCCGACCATCTCAAAGGAGAGGGCACAAAGAAAAATAAGAGGAACAACAATAATGATTATTTTTTTTTTTAATGCATAAAAAGTTTTCAACACTGAAAAAAAACTAGAATAAGATGTTAGCAATGATTACAGAGACTACATAAAAAATCAATTCAGTGTAGATAGTAGATACACCTGCAAGTTTTTTTAGACCGAGAACAAAGAAAATAATAATCTCAGATAGGCAGATACCGCAGAGCTGTCTTCGATCACCTGCCGAACTGAGCGTACACTAGCAACAGATAATGAGTCATGTGCCAAAACAAAATGTCGGTTGTTTTCGACAAATGCTGTATTTAGATGTAACAATCATAAATCGTGAGTGGGAGTTCTCCCTACTTTGTCTGCGGCCAATCACCGGATGATCATTGCGATTTATTCCTCGGTACGTTTCTCAGAATTTGTCCAAATATCCGCGGAATGCGCACAGCGGATGTGATCGGCTCAATAGCCTGTTTATACTTCTAATTTCCAAGGTGATCTAAAGCGATTTTTTATCTTGTTTGTCCGAAATATAATAATTGCAGATTTTTAAAGATGTCCGTGAAAATACGAATGAAAGGTCAAATTACATGAACCCGATGCTAGGCTAATACGACGCTCTTGTTCCAATGTCTCTCAACCTAACGATTTCTGCAGAACACACATCAAGATAAATATTTTATTTTTTCTGACATCTTAATTTTGAAACAGGATCTTTTAAGCGAAACCTTTTTTGAAGTTGTGATTTTAAACTCCGTGAAACGAAAAAGTCACACTAAGAAGAGATAAACACATTCATCTACATTTTCTACAGGATTTAGTCTGCGATAGAATGAGAGAGAATAAATAGTCTCCTCTTTGTGCAGTGCTTCGTAGCCTCCCCACTCTTTAATACTTTCGTTTTCTGAAGGTTTTACTTCTACCGCGTGTGATCTGCACACTAGTAAATTTTGAAGTGAAACTTCTTTACCACCGTTGTGTTTTGAAACTTGGATGAAACGGAAACTATACTAAAAAGAGATTACTTTATTTTATTTTATTTATTAACAGAAACAAACAGTACATTATTTACATTGGTGAAAAAAGTTTACAGTTAATAAGTATATTTCAAGTTAGGTACCTATGATATGTTTCATTGAAGTATCTTGTTTATATTAAATTTTTACCGGGTGATGTGCGTTGTGGGAGGGTGTGAGAGGGTGAGGGAGGGTTTGTGTGTGTGTGTGTTTATGTATATGTGAAAGTATGCGCATTAAACTATATGATTGACATGATGCTCTTTTTAAATTTGGGCAGTGAATCGGAGAAAATGTCGATGTTATAATTTAGATTAATATTATTGAATACATGAAGACCACGATTGATTGGCGAATTAGTTACTGCATTAGTCTTGTAATTAAGCGTGTGGAATAGTTCTGTATGGCGTGTACGTCTTAATGGTATGTTAAAATTAATTAGGGAAAGTAGTTCGGTACAATCGATGTTATTATTTAAAATTTTGTGTATAAATGTCAAATCAGCAATTACTCGTCTTTGTTGTAAAGTTTGAAATGTGCGTTCATAATTATTGTTGAATTTGAATTTAAGATATTTTATAAATTTTTTTTGAATATGTTCGATGCTATCTATGTATAATTTGTACTGCGGGTTCAAAATTGGCGAGGCATATTCCAGTATACTTCTGACTAATGCAAAATATAACATAACTACTGTGCGCGGGTTACTGAACACTTTACTTATACGAAGAACAAAACCAAGCATTTTATATGACCTGTGAACGATTGAGTCGATGTGAATATTAAAAATAAGTTTGCTATCAAGGTAGACACCAAGGTCTTTACATTCCGTTTTAGAGATGACAGGTTCATTGTTGAGTGAATAAGAGTACTTAAATATATTTTTATTTCTGGTGAATGTCATAGTATGACATTTGGAAACATTAATATCTAAACAGTTAACTTTACAATACTTGCAAAGCCTATCTAGGTCACTTTGTAACGCTTCACAGTCAGAGAGAGAATGCACAACTTTAAATATTTTCATGTCATCAGCGTAAAGCACATATTCGGAATTTTGAAAGCATGATCCAATGTCGTTTATATAAATGTTGAAGAATAGCGGACCTAGGTGGGAACCTTGCGGGACACCAGATATTACCTCTATAGACTTTGAGTAAACACCGTTTATTAATATAACCTGATTGCGATTACTAATGTAGGACTTAATCCATCTAAATAGGTCGCCATGTATACCAAGTAGGATGAGTTTCTTCAAAAGAATTGAGTGAATTACGCGGTCAAAGGCTTTAGAGAAATCTGTATACATAGTATCAACTTGCTCCTTATCGTCCATCTTGCTATGCAAGAAGTTAATGAAAAGGGCGAGGTTGGATGTTGTAGACCTACCTTTCATAAATCCATGCTGATTCGGCGTAATGTTTGTCGAAATAGACGAGTACAATTCATCAAAGACGATTTTTTCAAGAACTTTGCTTAAAATAGGTAGTTGGGAAATTGGTCGGTAGTTTTTAACGTCATGTTTATCACCAGTCTTAAAAATTGGTGTGATAACAGCTGATTTCCACTTGACAGGAAACGATCCTTCCGTTAGTGACTTTTTATAAATGGCGCAAACCGGAAGACAGATATATTTACTACAGTTATGTATAAAAATTCCAGGCAGCCTGTCTATTCCTGGTCCTTTATTAATATCTATGTTTGATAGGTATTTTAAGGTGATTTCTTCGTTTACTCTGATTGAGGATATTAATGTGTTGCTTATAATCAGCATCATGAGTTGGAATTTCATTTGTAAAGACCGTTGAGAAGTAATCAGCAAAAAGGTCTGTAACTTCTTTGCTGTCGTGTGCTGTTGTGGAATGATATGTCATGTGTTCTGGTATAGTGGGAGATTTTCTTTGTGTCTTAACATAACACCATATTTTTTTAACATTATGTTGTATGTCGGATTCTAATGTAGCAATATAGGTTTTATGAGCAAGACTAGAAATCTTTAAAAATCAAAAGATAGATAATCCAATGGATTCTTAAAGCGTTTCCAGGCACGAAAAAACTTTAATTTTTCTTTTGTTATATTAATTAAAGCAGCCGAATACCATGATGGAAATTTTGTTGAATTGGTTACTTTCTTTGGAACCAGATCATCTATTATGGCATCAATGATTCTATAAAAATGGTGTACCGCAGTGTCAACATCTTGCGCATTTACTACAGAAGACCAATCACTATTTCTAAGAGTATCATTAATTAGTACATAGTTAGCTTTGTTAAATAATTTGATTATCTGTGGTTTTAGGATAATAGCAGGGAGGGGAATATTGAGTTCAACTATGATAGATTTATGATGTGCATCTTCAAATACCAGTGGTGAGTCGACAGCGGAGACGTTGACTGTAGTGTTGCAAAGCACAAGATCTAAAATTCGTCCATGCGAATTAGAAATTGTGTTAAATTAGAGAACGAAAGGCACCTAAGGAGAGTAGAAACACAGAGGTCGATACTACATGGTTGAGACGTAGAGTTCCAATTGACGTTTGGCATATTGTAATCACCTAATATTAGAAAAATGTCATTTGGATATTCAGTGGTTAAATCAGATATGGCAGTTGTATGACTATTGATGATAGATAAACGAAATTACGCACATCTATAGGATTTAGCTGCGAGAGAATGAGATATAATGAAACCTTACCGCATTGGCCACTTTGATTATGAGCTCACTTTTCAAGGCTCCTATTGGTTGTGATTGTAACTGTACTCTGGCGAACCGAAGTTGAGAGGGAGATATAAGTTAGTGAAGATAGAAAGAGAGAGAGTTACGTTTCGTATATTACGGTAAGGGCAAGCGAGAGAGGTGCGAGCACACATTTTCTTTCTCTCTTTCTCTCATAGCCAGTAACGTTTCGTATATCTAAGATACAGTGCAGGCCTATTGTCTGTATCACACTGTAGGATCTAGAGAGAGCAGTGCTCTTGCCACTTTAGAGTGTATAGTCTGATAGTACCGTAAACCTAAAAGATGTCTGCAGAACACACATCACCATAAATATTTTCTATTTTCTGACATAAAATCATGATTGTGTGCAATGAAGGCGGTATTTCACCATCTCCTTGATAGATTATCGGTTGGATAAGGTATATTTAATATTTATTCGTTTATAAAGTCTTAATTTGCTGTTCAGTACTCAAACCTATAAATAGAAGCTATATGGGTACAGGTGTATAATAGGTCTTTGGATTTGGCGGCCTCCGTGGTCGAGGAGTAAGGCACTGGACTCAATCCGAACCGATTAAATCCAGTCGTGCGCAAATAAATTTTATTTTTATGTATAAGATTAACTTTATGAGTAAAATCTCAAATTATAATATTTAATTAAATGAAGAAAATATTGAATATATACACCTTAGCTCAGTTGGTAGAGCACTTGCCATGTAAGCAAAAGGTCCTGGGTTCGAGTCTCAGAGGTGCTAATATCTTTTTTTATGATTTTTTTGTCTACAGATTTTCGATTGAGTTTCAATTAAATTTTGTTTTATTAATTTTGTGTTATTTCACAATTAATTAATTAAAAATAATATATAGTTCATTTGTGGCACGTTCCAAAGTGGGAGATACTCTCAGTATCGCCCTGGTGTAATCCAACCATTCAGAATTGAAACTTTGCTTGAAATGGTTTTAGCTTTAGTTTTGGTTTAATGACCAGATCTGAATTTAAAGGTTATTCCCTTTTCCTCTTCCTCATCTCCTTCCCCTCTCAACTACCTTCAGCCTCATAACATACCCCAATACGCCACATGCATCAAATTTAAAAAAAAAAGTTCCGGATTAGGCAAATATTCTAAGATATTCTGTATTTTTTTTTTTAATTGTATTTTTGAAACCCTGGCGATTTTTTGAAAATTTTAATCCGATAAATCAGACCATTTGTTATAAACCGGAAAGACGGGACATAATTTTATGGGTGCGAAAAAACGATAAATACATAGCCGAAAATCATTTTAAAAAAAGAACGTTTTCCACACGAATAGCAATAAATTGTGCGGGTTTCTCTTCGTAACATCTGTAAAAAACACGGCCATCTTTATCAAAAAATCAAACCAAAGGATAAGTTCGCATAGAACAAACAATAAATCTAGTGAACGTTACACGCAAATTCAAAAATTCGCCGGAAATCAAAGTGTTGCCATATAAAAAAAAAATTAATCAGTGTGGAATTTTACAAAATTAAGGGAACATAATTGGAGACGGGACATTTTCATGTAGTGACGTCACTAGCTCAAAAAATGGATTTATTTATTTAAAAAAAAAAATTATTAATTTCTAAAAAATTTTACTAAAATTTTCGTAATCTTAGTAAAAAAAACTATCCCCACGATTTTCTCCAAGTCGTGATGATATCCGCGCAAGTGGCCTATTGGGGATGCAGTAGTCTCACCGGCTCCAGGCGTGAGCAATTCACACGCGGTGGAAGTGAAATCTTCAGAAAACTAAAGTAGACAAGAGTGGAGAGACTACAAAGCACTTTATTTATCAATGTGTAATTTTTCTATACATTTGTTAGTCCAGGCAACGAAGACAAAAAAAATACAGAATAGCAGAAAAAATTCGCGTAGAAGCCAATTTTGGCACATTTGTAGGGGAAGGTGTCCACAAAATACTAAAAGTACTGGGGGGTGGAATGGATCTATGGGTGGGGGGGGGGGGGTTGTCTCAAGGTCCCTTTTTTCAGTTTTTCGTTAATAACTCGAAAAATACTACCTTTAGCGAAAAAATGTCTAGTAACTAAATTATCTACAAAAAATTCTACAACCTTTTTATTACGATCAATGTTTAAGGAGATATGGAGGGGGGGAAATGTCAAATTTAAAAAAAAAAAGTTCTTATTGTTAAAAATTAAAGTTTTATTTTTAAAAATGAAATGGAAGAAAAGAGAGATATTTTGACAATGCTGACCAGCATGAAGGAACTTAATCCAGACAAAGTTGAAGAGTTTCTGAATTTCAGAATCATCTGGAATCCCTTAAGGATCATGGGCCTATTGCTGCTTTGTGGGTTCAGTACTTCCACACGTTTACCCTGATGAAGAAGTTCATTAATTCTGAGCGTCGTGGTATTTTGGAAGGCTATTTGGCGTATGTACAGCAGATGATTCCATTCTTCCATGCAAGTGAACACTTCCGGTATGCAAAATGTACCCATCTCTACGTGCAAGATGTGATACAACTGAAAGCTAGCCATCCGGAGGCTGCATGTCTTCATAATTTAAAAATATATCCCAGGCTTAGAATGGTTTGTTTAGCAAAGCAGGGTTTGTCTAGCGGGTTTGTGTAATTATGATTGATTGCAACTAATTTTGTAGGAAGCTAAAGTTAAACTAAGTTAACTTTATTTGGTTAGATTATTTCAATTCAGAGCCGTCAAATTGTTTCGATCTCCCAAAAAAATCCCGTCATTTGCGAAGTGATTCTGATTAGAGGTTCGTTTACATTATATTATTAATTCTGTTTTTCATAATAACGCGCGTCTTCATGTATCCCACAAAGTCGGCTACAGTCGTATTTAGCTCTTCGCAATGTATCAGGGATACCAACATGACAGTGACAGAATGGCTCCGATTTGACATAGTGTCGATTCGCGAAGTGAATTTTAATTTTACGCAATTGAAAATTAAAATGCATCATTTTCCGCTACCCGAAATGCAAAAAGTTTCCTTTTATAGTAATTAAGGTGAAACTAAAGTTTTTTTCTTAGAATTATTCGTAAAAAGCATGGACACTCCTATCCAAAATTTACCGTGTTTTCTTTTGCTTGTTCATTTTGGAGTGGTTTGAAGATTGGATATCGATTTTACCAATTTTTTTTTAATTTCATAGGATTTGATCTTACATGACCAGACTAAAGGAGACTTGCGTTTGACCGTGGATTTATCGTATTATGTTGGAGCTGAGTACCCGTGAAATAATTAAATATTTTATTGCTGTCTTATTCTCTCGCAGACTAAATCTTATCGATGTATGTGTTTGTCTCTTTTTAGTGTCGCTGACTTCCGTTTCATTGAGTTTCAAATCACAAAAAAAAATTCACTACAAAAAATAGATAAAAACTGTATTATATAGGTAAAAATTGTTATTATATGGTAATTGCAAGTATTGTTGTATTTATAAAATACCTACGTTATTCTTTGGATAATCTACCGAGAGGATGGTGAAATGCCCCCCATAATACACTTACAAATTTAGGAACGTAGATTAGTACAAATAAATAAATGAAACCAAACTGTTTGTGGTTTTTCATGATACTAATTTAGTCTACGTATATTTACTATCACCAATATGAACCCAATCTCTGATCAAATAATAAAGTTTTTTTTAAATGTGGTACTCCTTCTCTTAAATATAAAGAGAACTTCGCCAATCATTAAGGCCCTTCGTACATATATATACTACTATAATGCAACCACAATTCACCAAACTACGTGAGATTGACGTAAAAATTGAGTTTTCTTTCCAACCTCAATCCACACCTCTTCCGCTAAATCCTTTCTAACGTATTCCGGTAAATTAAAGCTATATAAATGGTGGCCGGCCAACTCAGAATGATACCTACTCAGAAACACCTCAGAAAAGTCATTAAGAGTGATGATAAAAAAAATATTTAAAAAATTGGTTAAATAGGTTAAGTTAAGTGATAATAATTTTTTTTTTTTAAATTGGTTAAATGGGTTAAGTTAGGTTAGGGTTTCCGGCTATTTAAAAAATATTTTTTCATAGCTTTTAATGACCTTTCTGAGGTGGTTCTGAGTTGGTTTATCAAACGAGCAGCAGAAGTGAACGCAACTCGCGGAGCTTGCTACCAGCAATAGGCCACTTCCATGGATTTCATAACGACCTGGAAAAAATCGTGTGGATAGATTTTTTTACTAAGATTACGAAAATATTAGTAAAAATTTTTAGAAATGTATAGTTTTATTTTTATTTTTAAATTAATAAATCCATTATTTGAGCTCGTGACGTCAGTACATGAAAATGTCCCATCTCCGATTATGTTCCCTTAATTTTGTAAAATTCCACGCTGATTATTATTTTTTTTATATGGTGATATATAACACTTTGATTTCCGGCGAATTATTGAATTTTCGTTTAACGTTCACTAGATTTATTGTTTGTTCTATGCGAACTTATCCTTTGGTTTGATTTTTTGATAAAGATGGCGGTGTTTTTACAGATTTTACGAAGAGAACCCCGTACAATTTATTGCTATTCGTGTTGGAGCAGGTGGATGAGTTTGTGTATCTGGGTAATATGTTTACGAAAGATGCAAGTGGCCTATTAGTAGCGTGCAAATGTCGCCAAACCCGTAGTCGTCGCTTCAAGCCGTGTACGAACACTAGCAAAATAGTATGGCGGATACTAACGAACTCGAGTCTCTTGTACGTATCTAGGTATACCAATGGTATTAGTCTCCATATGCTACTTAAAGATAAGGGTGTTGATTTATAAGATACTACAGTAATTGTAATAAGAGTATTTAAAAAAGACTCGTGATTATTTCACACAACTGTAAAAAAGAGTGTTAATATAAATTTTATAAAGAATGGATAATAATGGAGGTAAAATATTTGAAGACGCAAGCAAGCCATGTACAAAGTACCAAAATAAGTATAGTTCTAAGTCACTAGTCATATAAGTCTTAGTTGTAAGTCATTGGTGATCAATCTTAGTTATTAGCCACTTGTAGTATATAGGTATAGATTAAATGTATAAATGAATTTGTAAAGCGCCCTTGAGGTGATTTTTTCACGAAAATGGTGCTATAAAAGTCATCCAATTATTATTAAAGAAAATCAGGAAAAAGCTAAAAATTTTCAAAATATGTGACAAAAGTTGTGAACGAAAAAAGGATGGATGAATTCGAGTAGTAACCGCAAGTGATAAATAAAATAAATTATTATAATTTTAAAGTGTTATCCATTTCGTCTTTACGACTTTATAATCACAGTATAGGGCACTGTCCGGCCTCCCCTGGCTAAACAGCGCGTCGTAGATGTTTTCAGAGGGAAGGGTAGGTACTTGTACATGGGTTTGCGGCTTTTATGTGCCACAGAGTCGCCAGAACGAGTCAGGACTTCTGGAAATCCAAGAAAACTCATCCAGCAAGACAAGTAAAATGCAATTTCCTTTTGTGTATTATAATTTTATGATAGTGTGTTGCTTTATGTAATACAGAAAATATCATTACTTTCTATCTAAATCGTATCAAATATTATGTCATTTTATTTTTAGTTTAGTCCGTACAGTATCTAACACAATGTGTCATCTCGAAAAAACAGGTGATGAAGAAGAGACGTTGGAATTGGACGACCATTCAAACTCTTTTATAGTGTTTTCTTCTTGTTCTCTCATTTTGACTTTTTATACTAGACGTTGTGTAATTCCAATACCAAGTCATCAGCTTTGAAGTATGCCGGATCCGCCGTGTTGAATTGAGGATAAATTTCCGTTTAATGATTTATGAATCAAATACATAAATATATTATACTTCTTGTATTGTTTAACTACATTGTCGTGGTAAGGTATTGACTTTTAAAAAATTATAATATTGCGTTGGTAACGTTTTTTTTTTTTTTTAAAAGACTTTTCCTTCAATCGTCTAAATTAGAGGTTTATATAAAATGCATTCCTTCGGAGATATTTGCGAAAAATTCTAAGAGAAGAAAATTAGATAAACGCTGTACTGGTAATAAATAATATTTCATTGAAATTTTATTCAATAAGATATTCCGCCATTAAAAAAAATCGAGTGCAGTTTACATGCGGTAGAAGCGAAACTTTACCAAAACAGTCTAAACCAATACTTGAAAAGTGAGATCATAATCAAAGCGACCAATGAGCGCAGATCTAGCGTAATTTCCGTTTCATATCTCAACCAATAGGAGCCTTTAAATTGACATCATTATCAAAGCGGCCAATGAGCGCAGTTGATGCGTCGCAGGTGTAGTAATCGTCATTTCCGTTTCATCCGAAATCTAAATCACAACGGGGCTTTAGAAGTTTCACTTTAAAAATTAAAATTCTTCCTAGACATTACTAGAAATTAAAATGGATATTTATATTTATCGAAAAACTATTTAGATTTAAATTTACGTGGGTAGGCTGAAAATTAATGCACACATGCTTGTACAGCACGAACAAAACGCCGGCGTGCTGTTATCGAATTTTTAACTACTGTAAAAAATACTCCTACTGAGATTCATAATCGTTTAAAGGATGTTTATGGTGACGATGCTGTTGATGGGTCTGGAAGAACCTGGAAGGGCAGACAACTCTGACTTTGGAGGACCATTTAAGGACGATGAGGCGGGTCTCCCTCTTCGGGAAGAGGGATAATCCGTCCATGAATATGGTTCTGACGTGCCATCCAGCCGCCAGAAAGGTACTTTTAGACAGCGGGATGTGCTTCCTTGGTTGGAATGCTTGCCGCGTACGGGATTACACTGGAGCAACTCGGTGCTTTAAGTGCCACCAGTACGGACACATTTCAAAGAGTTGCTCCCAAGACCAAATGTCCTGCCGCCACTGCGCCGCTTTGGGACACGACATTGAGACTTGCCCCAAGAAGGCACTACCCGCTGTCTGCGCGACGTGCACGCGCTTCAAGAAACCGGCAGATCACGCTACGGGTGATAGGGACTGCCCAGCCCAAAGAGCTGCAGTGGAGGCAGCCTTTAGAATGACGGATTATGGCTCTTCGTAATCCCCTTTCCCTAGGTCAGATTAACCTTCAGAGATCCAGGATGGCCACGCTGGAGGCGCTGAGGGTCATGTCTGACCTCAACATTGACATTTTGCTCATTCAGGAACAGTACACCTGGGAAGGTAAGACACCCATTAATTTTCCGGGTGCGGTGCTCGAAGTTGGCCGCTCACCAGGGGCGGGTGTCCTGGTCAACACTTCGTTGATCAGCCCCCTACTTCTGGCTGGTTTTTCTGATGAGTACCAAACCTGTGTATGTATTAGATTTGGCGACACTGAGATCTTTTTGATCTCAGTTTACTTTAAATATGGGAACCCGGTAGGACCCCACATCCTGAGTCTGACGCGCGCGCTCAACGCGCTTAAAGGCCGTAACATAGTTATCGGAGGTGACTTTAATGCACGCTCACCATTATGGTTCGACACTAGTGATTGTAGAACGGAACGGTCAGACGCCGTTGAGGACCTGATTGCTGCGCAAGGTCTTAGTATCATCAATGAACATAGTTCTTTTTGTACCTTTTCGAACACACATGGTGAGAGCAACATTGATCTAACTCTCTGCTCTGGATCTGTTGCGACAAGGATTTCAAAGTGGACAGTCCATGAGTGCGCAATAAATTCGGATCATAGATTGATTACTTTTACAGTTGGTGTTAGGAAAACAGAAGCTCCACGATCCTCCTGGAACTTCAACACCACTAGGGCGAATTGGGATAACTTTGGGGAAGCGTTACGAGATACGTTAAGGGATTTTCAACACGTAGCAGCTACTGATCCGGACAATTTGGGAAATTTTTTCAATAGGGCGGTTGTATCTGCCGCCAACTCGTCTTTAGGAAGATTAAACCCGAAGACAAGTATTAGAACGCCGTGGTGGTCACCTGAGCTGACTTCGCTGAAGGGAGCCTTCAAGAGGGCCTGCAGGGCGCTGGGGCTGTCCAGGAGTGGCAACTGTACGGAGGAGGAGACGGTTGCTCTTCAGGCGAGCCTCAGGTCTGCCAGGTCGGCCTTTAAACGGGCCGTCCTTCGAGCGAAACGAGCTGCTTGGCATAACTGGGTTAAAGACGTGGGTAACGCCAACCCGTGGGAAATCCACAGCGCGATTGGAAAATCCGGGAAAGGTTCTGATCGGTATTTGTCAACAGTAATTGGGTTAACAGATGGGAGGAACGCTGAGACTGTGGACGTGGCCTCCACTCTCAAGACACTATTGGGCGAGTTAGTTCCTTTAGAGTCAGTAGTTGGGGAAAGTGACCACCATAAACAGATTAGAAATCTAGCACGGCTACCACCTAGAGACCTCGCCCAAGAGGCTAACTTCACTAGAGTCACTAAAGCTGAAATTGATGTGATAATTAAGGGTTTGGGTCCTAAGAAGGCACCAGGGCATGATAGGCTCAATGGCGTGATTGCGAAGCAAGTCTGGGTCCACGCCAAGGAAGAGCTCTTCCAGGTGATGGACACGTGCCTGAGGAGAGGAGTTTTCCCCTCTGAGTGGAAGCGCGGCGTGCTCCGGATCATACCAAAGGGGAACGGAAAACCACTGACCGACATCAAGGCGTACCGGCCAATTACCCTCCTCCCAGTACTCGGCAAAATTCTGGAGAAACTGATACGAGAGCGACTTCGGCAAACCCTGTCTCCGGCAAGTGACCTGCAGTTCGGCTTCGTCCCCGGTAGATCCACGGTGCACGCCCTGTCGTATGTGCTTGACTGGGTGAAGGCTTGTCCAAAGAGGTATGTAGTTGCAATCTTCCTCGATATCACTGGTGCCTTCGATCACGCGTGGTGGGACATGATACGGACAAAGGTGAAAAACAGGCAGTGTTCCAAACTTTTGTTCCAAGCAATCGACGATTACCTTTCCAATCGTACTATCACGATTTGCTTCGGAGACTTTTTGATCCAGAGGGAAGCTGACATAGGATGCCCGCAGGGCTCTATTCTTGGACCTGACCTGTGGAACATCAACTTTGACGACTCCTCCAGGTTACCCTTGCCTGAAGGATGTATCGCTGTCGACTACGCTGATGACAAAACGTATCTGGTCGCTGGGGACAGCAGAAAGGAAGTTGAGAGCAAAGGCAGTGAAGGTTTGAACATGTTCCTCGATTGGGGGAAAAGAAACAAGATGACCTTCGCTCCCCACAAGACCCAGGGCCTCCTGATGAAGGGCTTTCTCAGCAGAAAAAGAAATCCTGTCATCAAAATGGGGGACTCTACTGTCCGATTTTGCGAAACTGTTAAATATTTAGGTGTTACACTAGATCGATCGTCCTCTTTCCTGGCTCACGTTAAAGAAGTATCCAGCAAGGCCCAGGCTCTCTTCTTGAAGCTGAGGAGACTCTCCACAGCTGAGTGGGGATTGCGAAATCCGGCTCTGCGAACGCTATATAGGTGTGTGTACGTGGCGCAAGTCTCGTATGCCGCCTCTGTGTGGGAGCACCGCCTGGACAACTCGCTGATTCTCTTAGCTCTCAAGCGTGGCCAACGAACCCCCTTGCTGGCACTCTCTGGTGCGTATAGAACCGTTGCTTCGGACGCTTTACCCGTTTTGGCTGGCATATTGCCAATCGATCTGGAAATTAGGGAAGTGCTCACTAAGCAGAAATTAACCAGAGGAACCCCGGCCACTCACCTAGGTGTTGTTCTGACACCGGGTGGGCCGGGGACTCTCCCTGGACTGCTCCGTCAAATGAGGGATCTGTCGCTCCAAGAGTGGCAGGTCCGTTGGGATAGGTCGAATATGGGAAGATGGACCTTCTCCTTCTTCCCATCAGTTAAAATCAGAATGGAAGGGGCATATCTACAACTGGACCACCACATCACCCAGCTTCTGTCCGGGCATGGGGAATTCAGGGGGAGACTTCACACCCTCGCCCTGTCTCCCCATCCCAACTGCGCATGCGGATCGACGAACCAGTCAGCCGAGCACATTCTGTGGCACTGTGAGATCTTGACGGATGCGAGAGAGGAAATGCTCGATGGTTTGGATGTACCTATCAGACCAGTATGGAATACTGATCTGGTTTCGAATAAGAAGAACTTCGAGTGTCTGAAGAAATTTGCAAGGATCTGGGTTGAGAGATGGCCTGAGCTTAGAGTCGCTGACTAGTTGACTTTGACACCAGGTGTACTTGTTCCTGTTTTACCACGGACTATCGACTACTCGACTTTTATAATTGAATACTGTACAGTATGTATATTTTTTATGTTTTTTTTACAGTTTGCTTTTTTTTACATATGTAATTTTATGCTGTTTTTATTTTTTACATCTTGATTTTTATCTTTTATCATGTTCACACATGTCCGCGTGATTTTACGCTCATGTCTTCTTTTTTTTTTTTTTTACACTTATTTTTTTGCCATTTTTTTTTTTTTATACTTTAGGTATTTTGGTTCCGGATACATATAGCGTAATTAAACGCACATGCCTATTTCATATTATTTTGGTTTTCTTGGTTGCTTTACTGTTTTTTTTTTCCATTTCTTTTAGTTTTGTTTAACGAGAGAGAACTGAACTCCGTTGCCCGTTTTGTATCGTCCTTATCCCCATTTAAGGGGTCGGACCCTAGAACGTGTCCCCGTGTACGTGCCATGGCCGATCTCTTGGAACTGGTGGGGCTTCACCCGGCCACCGCGCTACCCCCCGTGACATGAAGAGGTTGGGGAGAGGGCTAAACGTCATCCGAAAGCTGTCCGTCCCGCCTCCAGCGACCCGACGCTTCTCTCCCTAGGGTCTTCTTTTTGATTTCCACACACTCCTCGTCTAGGCACCACCGGGTAGCTGGCTTACGGACGACGCTGCCGGTTATCGGGAGGCCTGACAACCAGCCTTCTTCACTGTCTCTGGGACTGCCGGTGGCTGGATTTCGGTATCACCAGTTCTACATTGTATATATGTTTATTTTTTCTTCCATTTTTTTATGTACAGTGCACGGTGCTGCCTGCTGGATCATTGTGTGGTCCTTCGCCGCCATGAGCTTCCCACTCATGACGGTTGTCGTTCATTTTGTTTTTTTCCTTATATTTTCTCTATTACCTAGTTTTGTTACTAACACCTTGTTTGACTGTCCATGGGGCTCACTGCTTTAGCAGTGATTACCTTCATGGGCTTTAGAATTGTAGAATTGACCATCACAGTACATTCCTGTAGGTGCGCCTGCATACCGCCCTCTAACAACGTATGCGGGGACATTGAAGTTCTAGAATCGTTACATATTTTAAATGTAGAGTCGTTCATTCAAAAAAATTAGATTCTTGCGAGAACTCCGAAGGGGCGACCATAAGTCGCCTATACCGGGGTGGGAATAGGTGGGTGAAAGCTTCAATGTTGATGGGTCTACCGTAAATCGATGGGTAGTAACATTTCATGATTGTGAGCCTGGAAAAGCAATAATTGTCGATGAAACAATGCAGCGGACGTCCGATCATTGATGCAGATGATAAATATTCCAAACTCGTCCATGATTTGATTCAAAATGACCGGTGAATCACTCAAAAGCTTATCACAAACCATATCCAAGGACGCAATCTGTGAACGATGGGTACCACGCCGTTTCACAGACGAGAACAAATAAGGTCGATTAGAGCCTCTGCAAAACCTGGAGTTTGAACCGATTCCACACACTTCTCACTCCCCCGATCTTTTGTCTTGCGATTTTTATTTTTTTCCTCTACTAAAGAGACATTTTAAGGGTAATCATTACACCTCAGACGATGAGGTGAAGGCAGCTGTCAAGTCCTGGTTACGAGAAATGTTGGAAGAATTTTTCAGTTACGTAATGATAAACTTGTTACACGTTGGGAGAAAAGCGTTAGCCTTAACGGTGACTATGTTGAAAAATAAAATTTATGATTTTGAAGCTTAAAAATGGCGCTTTAATGTACTTTTTGTCTAATCTTGCTTTTTGTTTTTGTTCGTGTTTTACAAGCATGTGTGCATTACTTTTCAGCCCACCCTAGTAATTCTGTGAGAATCTTGCAATCACGCACGAAGTTAGCAGCCAAAAGACATGCGTTAAGAAAATGAAGATAATGTTGGTAGTTATTTTAGGGTTTGCCAATCCCGAACCTTTTTCAATCCCCGCGGGATAGAATTTATAAATCCCGTGGTCTTGCGGGATTTTTTTTGTGAGAATTAAATTGAAAGGAAGCCAACATTTCATAAACATTTTTTTTCGATTGTCTTTGATAATAGTCTTCTATACATCTGTATCGAACGTGTCGACGAAAGCGTATGACAACCATGAGAATTCAAGAATGGAATTTACGCTTCCACATAATACCGTGCCGCTGCGCGTTACCCCTTCTAATAACCTACGAAACAAAGGGAGTGCTCTCATTGGCCAACGAAACACTGTGCATTTGGAATGATGTCTACAATGCTATTACATTCTACAATTAACTTATCAATTGAAAACATAAACGCAATTGATAATAAATAAATGCTGCAGTATCATTGGACTCGAAAACACATCTGAATAACCACGTAATACTTCCACCAGGGACCCCAGACAGCAATGATCAAAATCAAGGAAATGATTGAGTATTTACGTTATCCCCACCCTGCTACCAGACGCGGCGCCATTGGTCAATGCTGAACAAAGGAAATGTTTGAATCGTAAATATTTACGACAGCCAATTTACATTCCGAAAAACTCGGAGCTAAATTTCGGGAAATCGGGAATAATTTGAATCAAGAAATATATATCATCACCTAAAAAAAGGTATATACTACAATAACACCTCAAAAAACTGTCGTCTACCAGTGATTATTGCACTTTAAGAAAATATTTACTTCTAGATATTGTATCTTGTATCACATTTGTAAACTTGTACCTTTTCTTGTTGAAACAATAAAAATTATGTGAGACTTCGGTTTATTGGAACAGTACTGTCTTGGCAAAGGTTATCACACAGATTTTTAACACATCTCCTCGAAAATCATAGCGATTGGGAAAAATACGTAAACGCAAGCACCCTTCAGAAACAGGGAGGTTCTGTGTTCCAAAAGTCCAACCCGGATTTGCCCTATAAAACAAACGGCAAACCGGTAGGAAATCAGTTCAAAAACTACCAGCCAAGAAGTCACAAGTCTCCAAGAAACTGAAGTCTCCAAGTTCTAACCTACTTTAAAAGTGTTTTTTAATCAGTTTAAATTCTGTTCTACCTTTTTCTCAGTATCCCATTATCCTGACCCCAACAGTCTCCAAAAGTCTCCAAAAGTCTGCAAGTCTTTTAAGTGTTTTTACAACAGTTATAGAGTCAGTTTTTGCTAATTTAACTTAGAATCATTAAATCCAGAAGTTAAGGACATTGGCGTGCCAAGTGGTGTCCAGCTCCCTATTTTTGCAATTTGTGTACAAAACGTCTAGTACATTTGGTCCTTCGAGCCGTATCTACACATAACACGCCTTCAGTCTTACCCAGTGGAAATGCCGTCTCTTCGCAGTGGCCGTAAGACCCCGACATCTTCTGATACATCGCTGTCTAAATCTAAACCTGACGCCCCGGGGACAAGCCGAAATATGCCAGTGGCGCCCCTACGGACCCCGGGCCCACACACCGTTGACACCGATGAGACGCCATCTAGAGGACCCCGCCAGGTCCACGATCTATCTAGTGCGAGCCCAGCCAGGAACTCTGATCTCATCACGCTTGACCGACCAGCTCCAGAATCTGTCTCCGAGAGCCTCCACGAATCCAACAGTAAAAGCAGCGAAACAACTTCTGAATCAACTGAAGACTCCCTGCGATTACTGCGCCGAGAGATGCGCATTCGGGACAGACGTCACGCCAAGCAGACAGCCAATCTGCTCGCAGCCCTGAACGCTGCGACACGCCAAGCAGTCAGCCAACCTGCCGAGGAGCCAGCACCAACCAGCCCGACCCTGCGAGCCAACCTCGGTCAGGCAGTAATTCAAGTCCAGGCACCAACCGGCCCGTTTACTAACGAGTTCGCAACGAGATATGCCACTCAAGTACACACGTCAGACGGCCCGTCAACCGGAGAGTTTGCAACTAGATATGCAACAACTCAAGTGCCCGCACCAACCGGCCCTTCTGCTAATGAGTTCGCAACGAGATATGCCACTCAAGTACACACGTCAGACGGTCCGTCAACCGGAGAGTTTGCAACTAGATATGCAACAACTCAAGTGCCCGCACCAACCGGCCCTTCTGCTAATGAGTTCGCAACGAGATATGCCACTCAAGTAAACAAGCCAGCCGGAGAGTTTGCAACGAGATATGCAACAACTCAAGTGCACGCACCGACCGGCCCTTCTACTAATGAGTTCGCAACGAGATATGCCACTCAAGTAAAAAGGCCAGCCGGAGAGTTTGCAACGAGATATGCAACTACTCAAATGCACACACAAGTCGGTCAGCCTACCAATGAATTTACAGTAACCGATCCAACTGGATATGCCGCCACCCAAGGCTACACACTACTGACGGGCCCTGCAAAAAACATCCCTACGACCGAATACAGCCATCTCGGACCCGAGCGCCCACTTTACAATACAACGGGGTACCAGCAACAGCCAGCCTCCTCCGGCCAGGATTCCCCATTGTTTACACCACCGCATACAGCCAACGAGACAGCACGGCACACCCGAGAATGGTTGCAGCACGGCAACGACCCACTGGCCCAGATCGCCTCTGTGATGGCAGAGGCGCTCCGCTCCTCCAGAACGCAAGATAGCCCTCGCACATTAGAAGATGACTCAAGAATGGCAGCCCTAATCGCCAGGCAATCCACAGCAAAAGATTTGCCTACCTTCTCCGGAGACCCCCTCGAGTGGCCTACCTGGAAGGCACAGTACGCTCAATCCACCGCCACCTGCCAATTGACTCCGAGCGAAAATCTCATCCGGCTGCAGCGTGCCCTCAAAGGCAAGGCGCGAGATACCGTGGGTCCCCTACTAATGGATCCTGCGCAAGTTCCAGAGATCATCAGCGTCCTCGAGCAGCGATACGGCAGCGCTAACTCCATAGCAAAATTTATGCTAGACAAGGTTAAAAAGCTACCTTACCTCACGACCGAGGTATCACTCGAGGACCTGGCAGATTTCTCCGGGACGGTGCAAAACCTGGTGGCATCCCTCCGGATCTTGAAAACCGAAGGTTATCTCACCAATCCTGCATTACTGAACGACGTCACTGACAAAATGCCGAGTTCCCTGCGGCTGGCATGGCTAATCGAGATCCGCAAACAACATGCCCCGGCCACCATAACCCAGCTCGCTGCCTTTCTGAAAGAGGTATCAAACGCAATTCCAAACAGCGGGATGGTGGACCACATACGATCCCGACCACGCCGTGAACAAATACATGCCGGGTACCAGGAGGAAGAAGATAGTGATCGCATGCGACTTCTACCGAGCCATGAGCAAATACATGCCGGACATCAAGAAGAAATCGGGGACGGCCCAAAAGAAAAGATCGCCCCGATGAAACGCAAAATGAATGAGGCACATACTTACCCTGGACCAAGCCGAAAAAGAAAAACAGCCGACGAAAGCTGCGCCCAATGTGGCGGCGATCATAAAACCCGCGAATGCAAGAATTCGCAGCCAAAGATGTTGAACTTCGATGGGAAACTGTACGCATGGGAAGGTTATGCCGCAAGTGCTTAGAAAAACACCACTCACGAAGCTGCAAAATAAACCAATGGTGCAAAGTAGGGGATTGCCGATCCCCACACCACCCCCTGCTACATAATCCCGAGTTCGTACGAAAAAGCACCGTGGAAAATGTCAACTTGTGACGCCAGGACTCCGGACAGAGAGTACTGTTAAAAATTGCGCCAGTAATATTAAGCGCTCCCAACAAAGAAGAAGTGTCAGTGTTTGCTCTCCTGGACGAAGGATCCACAGTAACACTTGTTGACACTGACACCGCAATACAAGTCGGAGCAAACGGCCCAGTTCACGGACTGCGAATCCACGGTGCCAAAGGAATGTGCACTTCTGACAATCTCTCCCAACGAGTGAGACTAAGAATACGAGGTGCGGGCAACAGTAATACATACCACATCTCTGCCAGCACAATAAGCAACCTCAACCTGCCGGAGCAACAGATCCAAGGAAGGTCTGTCGTCCCGAAGCTGCTAATAGGCCAAGACAACGCTCACCTAATTGTGTCAAGGGAAGTTCGTGAATGCAATGATACTACGCGAATAGCATCACGCACCGCACTAGGATGGATCGCTCATGGGGGAGTCAACCCCAGAGATAATAACACGACTACCACTTTGGCACTACAACCAGAAACGGCCGCAGACATACAATTGAGGGAGCTAGTAAAAACCAACTTCGCCATCGACTCGCTCGGAGTAACATCAGCCACCAGAGTCAATGCAAGCGAACAACAGGCCATTGCACTTATGAATGCAACTACACGTCCTCTTCCTACAGGGAAGTGGGAAACTGGTCTACTATGGCGCAATCCAGAAGCCTCGCTACCTGACAATCGGCAGTGTGCGCTGAAGCGACTTCTGTCTCTGGAGAAAAAGCTAGCAAAAGACAAAAATCTAGCAGTGGCCTACAATGACAAAATAAGTCAACTTCTCAACAAAGGCTATGCCAAGAAGCTATCAGGCCATGAAGCTTCCACCACCACACCTCGCAAATGGTACCTGCCTTACTTCGCAGTAATCAACCCAAATAAGCCAGGAAAAATCAGAGTGGTATTCGATGCTGCAAGCCGATGCCGAGGAATCTCCCTCAATGATCAGCTGCTTACTGGTCCTGACCTGCTGTCCTCCCTCCTGGGGAATATAATACGCTTCCGGGAAGGAAACATCGCCATTGCTGCAGACATCAAAGAAATGTTCCTGCAAATAAAAATAAGGCGAGAAGACCAGCCGTCCCAGCTTTTCCTGTGGAGGACATCACCCCATCATGAACCAGACACCTATCAAATGTCATCAATGATGTTCGGAGCCACCTGCTCCCCAAGCAGTGCCCAATTCGTCCGAAATAAAGTGGCCGAAACATACGAGCACGAGTACCCGGCCGCCGCAAAAGCCGTACGCACCAAGTTCTACATGGACGACTACCTAGATGCAACAGACACACCCAATGAAGCTGCTACACTCGCCCAAAGCGTAAGTGCCCTCCTCGCGAAAGGAGGGTTCCACTTGACAAATTGGGCGTCTAATAGCCCGGTGGCCCTAGCTGGCGTACCCATAGAAGACCGTGCCAGCTCCGCGATACAGATTAGCAGTGGAGGTCCAGAGACAGAACGAGTGCTTGGTTTGATCTGGGACCCCACCACAGACCGCTTCCTGTACTCATTTCGCGAGGCAATCTCACCCGACACGGCCACACAACCTACCAAGCGGCAACTATTATCCATAGTAATGAAGATCTTTGACCCAGTCGGCTTCGTTGCCTGCCTTACCATCAGATCTAAGATGCTACTGCAAGCAGTGTGGCGCTCAAGCGTCGGCTGGGACGAACCCATTACCCCCGAACACGCCCAGAGATGGACAGACTGGCTGAGCCTGCTGCACACAAACAGCATCTCAATCCCGAGACGTTGCCTCTCAAACAAACAGAACAACGTAACTCTACACCTCTTCTGCGACGCATCGGAGCAAGCTTGCTGTGCCGTGGCCTACTTCACCGAAGAAATAAATGGATCCTTACGAGTAACATTCCTTGCAAGTAAATGCAAGGTAGCACCACTGAAGCCTCTCTCCATTCCACGCCTCGAGCTTCAAGCCGCCCTCATAGCAGCGAGACTAGCCCAGACGATCCAAAAGGAAATCAAAGCCCTGATATCCCGCACCTGCTTCTGGACAGACTCCACAACTGTACTATGCTGGTTACGCACCGACCCACGCGCCTACTCATCCTTTGTGGCAAACCGATTGGGCGAAATAGACGAACTAACCAACATACCCGACTGGAAATGGGTACCCACAAAACTCAATCTAGCTGATATAGGAACACGAGACTTAGAGGTGCCAGACCTAACACCAGAAGGAAGGTGGTTTACCGGCCCAGCCTTTCTCACTTCCCCGGAGGGTGCATGGCCGAAAGAACGGGCACCCGCCCACAGGCCTGACGACCTAACACTAGAAGTCAAACCTCACTACGTTGGCCTTGTGTCCACCAAGGGCGAAGCACTCCCATTAGTAGAGCGGTTCTCCTCATGGCACCGGCTAATCCGCTCCACAGCTTGGATCCTCCGTTTTATCAGACGATGCAAGATGGGGCCCAACAAACCAGTAGAAGGCCCACTACTAGCCGAGGAGATAAAAGCAGCAGAACAAAAATGGATCAAAAGGTCCCAGGAAAACGCTTTCACAACTGATCTACACACCATCCGACAAGGTCAAAAACTACCTACTGGCAGTCGCCTCAACTCGCTGAACCCCTTCTTTGGACCAGACGACCTTCTACGAATGGGGACCCGACTACGAGCCTTGGAAAGAACAAAGAGTGTGGCCCGAACCCCCATAATACTGGACGGCGACGAACCCTACACTCGGCTCCTAATCAGTCACTACCACAAAAAGGCGGATCATCCTAGTACTGAGAAAACAATTGCAGAAATACGCAATCATTTCTTCATAATACGAATACGCACAACAATCAGGAAAATAACGCACGTCTGCCCCACTTGCTTCATACGACGCAGCAAACCGACTCCACCTCTGATGGGCGCATTACCACCACCCCGCCTGATGCATCACGTCCGTCCATTCACACACTGCGGGCTTGACTATTTCGGCCCTATGGCTATCACGGTCGGTAGGCATCGAGAAAAACGATACGGAGCCATCTTCACCTGCCTCTCAACGCGCGCCATTCACCTAGAACTAGCCGCTTCACTGACTGCCGACTCGGCCATCATGGCCCTTCAAAGAATGACCGCCCGCAGAGGTCAACCCACAGCCATGTACTCGGATAACGGAACAAATTTTCACGGAGCTGACACCGAGATGAGGGACGCCCTGCTGTCAATAAGTCAAGACGCCAGAATGATTGACGCAATAGCTACCCAGGGCATCGAGTGGCACTTTATACCACCGCTGAGTCCCCACATGGGGGGAGCTTGGGAGAGACTAGTACGATCAGTAAAGAAAGCTCTAAGCGCAACACTCAAAGAAAGAGCACCAAAAGAAGAAACTCTACGCACAGCACTTGCAGAAGCCGAGTTTGTGGTAAATAACCGACCACTCACCCATATTTCAGTCGACCCGCGTGATGAAGAACCTCTAACACCCAACCACTTTTTGCTGGGATCGGCCGGGAAGCGCCCCCAATTATCCTTCTACGACAAAAAAGAAGAGGAAGTATGCCTACGCCGCCAGTGGCGCATCGGACAACAACTTGCAGACACCTTCTGGAGGCGATGACTGCGCGAATACCTACCTACCATGGCTGCCCGACAAAAATGGCACCATCCAACTACACCAATTAAGAAGGATGACCTAGTGATCATCATGGACCCAGCACTGCCTCGAAACAGTTGGCCACGTGGCCGTATCCTCGAAGCAACACCTGCAGCTGATGGACAAGTCAGAACTGCTCGGATCCAAACCAGTACTGGGATATACGTAAGGCCGGCAGTCAAAATCGCCGTCATCCTGCCTGCCACACCAACAACTAACAACACTGTACCAGTTGCGAAGACACCCGATTCAGAACTCAGACATCGGAAAAGGACACGCCCGACGAAGTAGCTGAGCACAGTCGAGACTGCACTGGGGGGAGTGTATCGAACGTGTCGACGAAAGCGTATGACAACCCTGAGAATTCAAGAATGGAATTTACGCTTCCACATAATACCGTGCCGCTGCGCGTTACCCCTTCCAATAACCTACGAAACAAAGGGAGTGCTCTCATTGGCCAACGAAACACTGTGCATTTGGAATGATGTCTACAATGCTATTACATTCTACAATTAACTTATCAATTGAAAACATAAACGCAATTGATAATAAATACATGCTGCAGCATCATTGGACTCGAAAACACATCTGAATAACCACGTAATACTTCCACCAGGGACCCCAGACAGCAATGATCAAAATCAAGGAAATGATTGAGTATTTACGTTATCCCCACCCTGCTACCAGACGCGGCGCCATTGGTCAATGCTGAACAAAGGAAATGTTTGAATCGTAAATATTTACGACAGCCAATTTACATTCCGAAAAACTCGGAGCTAAATTTCGGGAAATCGGGAATAATTTGAATCAAGAAATATATATCATCACCTAAAAATAGGTATATACTACAATAACACCTCAAAAAACTGTCGTCTACCAGTGATTATTGCACTTTAAGAAAATATTTACTTCTAGATATTGTATCTTGTATCACATTTGTAAACTTGTACCTTTTCTTGTTGAAACAATAAAAATTATGTGAGACTTCGGTTTATTGGAACAGGACTGTCTTGGCAAAGGTTATCACACAGATTTTTAACACATCTGCTCGAAAATCATAGCGATTGGGAAAAATACGTAAACGCAAGCACCCTTCAGAAACAGGGAGGTTCTGTGTTCCAAAAGTCCAACCCGGATTTGCCCTATAAAACAAACGGCAAACCGGTAGGAAATCAGTTCAAAAACTACCAGCCAAGAAGTCACAAGTCTCCAAGAAACTGAAGTCTCCAAGTTCTAACCTACTTTAAAAGTGTTTTTTAATCAGTTTAAATTCTGTTCTACCTTTCTCTCAGTATCCCATTATCCTGACCCCAACAGTCTCCAAAAGTCTCCAAAAGTCTGCAAGTCTTTTAAGTGTTTTTACAACAGTTATAGAGTCAGTTTTTGCTAATTTAACTTAGAATCATTAAATCCAGAAGTTAAGGACATTGGCGTGCCAAGTGGTGTCCAGCTCCCTATTTTTGCAATTTGTGTACAAAACGTCTAGTACAACATCCATATAAAAATTAATGTTTTTTATTATTAAATTATTTTATGTTAATTATTACCTTCCCATACTATTTTATATGTATGATTTTATATATAACGGTGAGCTCTGGCGTTGTGAAATTATTTCATGTACCATTCATCCGATCATAGCTTGGTTGAATTAATTAAGTCTATGGACTGCATATTTGATTTCTTTCAATTTTAAGAGCTTCGTTAGTTCACCTCCATTCATTCAAAAAGCTGTGTAGCTAAAATTTGTCAATCGTCGGTTGGAATGTTGCTTAACAATAAATAATTGTAGACTGTGCTAGCAAACATTGGTAACTGACCATAGATGATAGATTTTGTAGACATTGTATTGATATAGGGATTTATCGATCGTCTGTGCTAGACCTCTTGGGCATTCTGGCGCTCACATGCAAATCAAAAGAGAATGTTTTTAGTATAAATTTAGTATTCTTTTCAATTCCGAAATCCCGCAGATCCCGCAAATCCGCTAGATCAAATATTGCTGAAATCCCACTAGATTGACGGTTGCGGGATAGCGGTTTGCAAACACTAGCTCTTAGTTGAAAATATTGACATAGTCAAAAATGATGGAAGTTGATAAAATCTAATTAGCTCAGTGGTCAGAGCAAGGCTAGGCAGAGTTCCTAGGTAATATTTCCAGATTCAACCGTATCTTTTTCTGTTTCACATTTTTCGTTTGAATGTTTAATATTGTCATTAATTATTAAATAAATATTGTAAAATAAATATTATTTAAAAATAATTCACCAAAGTTTTGTAATTAAACATAACTTGATTGACTGCGGTAATGTACCATATTATGAATATGAACCAAATTCATTTTTAGAAAATGAATTTTATAAAATTTATTATGATAAAACTATTCTAACAGACAGAACAATTAGTCATAATAGACCCCATATAGTTTTACATGACAAAATTTAAAAAATAACTTATATCATTGATATCGCTATTCCAAATTCTTGTAATATTCAGAAAACTATTTCTGCAAAAATAAGAAAATATACAGATTTAGGAAATGAGATTAAAAGAATTTGGCATTCTCAGACTATAAGAATACTACCATTTTTTTTATTTCGGCTACTGGCATTATTTATTTATTTATTTATTTATTTATTGATCTATATACGTGATGTTTACAATATATTATTCGATGCCTGTCTCGCTAGGGTATACCTGTGTTGAGACAGGCGTAGAGGTACATAATTACATATCATATATAAGAGTAATATAATTTACAATTAAACATAAAGATGATTGAAAGTGTTGGTAAATCACATAAAGAGAGTTTTCTTATAAATGAGGGAGGGAGATACAGTACAATAGTAAATCCTGTCAAATCTATTTATGGATTTAGATTATTTAGGATTTTATAATTTTAATTTGTTTTATATGGGTAAGGACGTATGTAGATGGATATTTCTGTCTATTTGTAGTTTATTTTACAGATGTTTGCAATAGTGTGACGACCAGTACTTATAATCCATTTCTTTATAACTTGTTTGAATTTGGTCATTGATTCGGTTTGTCTAATCGTGGCTGGTAGTGTATTGTGTAGTTTGCAAGCTATGTATTTAAAGTGTCTTTGTCCAAAGGTGGTTTTAGAAAAGGGAGTTTGGAGGAGTTCTTGGTTTTTGTAATTGTATAGATTTTTTAAATATTTATATTGAGGGATCAGTAGGATTTATCGGACCAGTTAGGATTTCATCAGAGCCGAACTATCTGATATGAAAATATCTGGAGTCGGTGAAATATTTTCCCATTATGTTTCTGGTGGATTGGCGTATTGTTCTTGTATTGTTTTGTATTTATTATACTTATATAGGGCACTTACATTGCGTGAATTTACTAGATATAATCATTTGTGGAAAAGTGTGTGGAAGGGTTTAGTCTTTCATTTGGGAAAGATTTAACCCGGACATAAAATCTGGAGAACACGTTTTTAATACAACATAGATGTCAACCACTGGCATGTTCGTCAGTTTTGCATTTTTGATAGTTGCTTCTTGTAGGATCTCTTTTCGATTTACTAAATCTTTACATTGCCTAGTTTGAACGTCATGTGATCTAGGAGGTTTTGCGCCAACCGACGTTAAGTCAACAAATTTGACAGTATATTTGTAAAAAAAACTAGCGCTGATTCTTAATATTTTCTGACATGGCGTTTTATTTTGTAGGTAATTGTCGATTTTATTTTCGTTTCCAAAAGCTTAGGTAGTCTTTCAATCAGAATTTGATATTCATCGAAATCTGATACTGGGACCCCTCAATCTACGTGTGTTGCGTCATCTTAAAACAGGTAGTAGTTCTGTAAAAAGGGTTTATGGTTAATTGAAACATTCAAATTTCAGTGGCAGAAAGAACTCTCTGTTTCAAATAAAATAAGGTATGTTAATTGAAATAACAGTTTTACCTCTGGGTTGTTCTTTTGATGGCACATCTGTGTAAGGTATGCAGTTTCACACAAATTATTTCCCCCTGAAAGCAAAAAATAAAGCTACATTAATTTAATAATGAAGTTTCCTCCATCTACAAAAATAAAGTAAAAGTATATTTTTTGTGAATATAAGTAAAAGTATTATTTTTGTGAATATATAAGTAATACCAATAAATCTAAACGAAAATATGAAAAAGAATAAGTAATAACAATAAATCTAAACGAAAATATGAAAAAGAATAAGTAATACCAATAAATCTAAACGAAAATATGAAAAAGAATAAGTGTCAGAAATTTTTTTTACAAGTGTGAGTGCACACACGCGGTAGAAGTAAAACCTTCAGAAAACTAAAGTATAAAAGAGCGGGGAGGCTACGAAGTACCGCCCAAAGAGGATACCGATTATTCTATCTCATTATCTGGAAGGCTAAAATCTATAGATGTATTTGTTTGTCTCTTTTTAGTGTCGCTTTTGAAGTGAAACTTGTTTAGCGCCGTTAGTGACTTGAAATTCGGGTGAAACGGAATTGCGTCTCAACTCAGTTCTACTAAAAATACTCGGTTCGAATATAATGCGGTAAATGCGCGTGCCTTCCATAGCGTAGTGGGCAAAGTATCTTTCTTCTACCTCTTCAATCATTACAACAATACGAATATACACATTAGTTACGTGTTTGAATCAGCTCCTGCTAAAATATTTAAAAAATAACTAATTTAAATAGATCCTGATCAAAAGTAATACGTTACTCTAGTGCTACTTTAGTAAGAGTGCAGTGAAAGTAGTGCATTACTCCACATACGCGTTGTGTTAACTCAAAACCTAAGTTTATTTAAAATAATCCGCCATTACCGCTATTAGGTACCTAATTCCACCGAGTGCGACTTACTACTCTAGAGTGACTGTGTGCGTGTTCGTTCTAGGAGTCTAGGAGGTTTTGGTTCTAGCCGCTCAGCGCAAGTACTCACACCTTCCCGCCGACACAATTCAGGGCAGCTAAACCCATCTCGCCAGCTACTTTATCATGGACTCCTGCGATACATATGCATTCATCACATTAGCAAACAATATTATACGTGATTTAAATACGACCATCATGGATCCCACTAATAAATTTACTAAAGAACAAATGGGAAAATTAACGCCTCAACTCTCAGTGCTACTAGGCAATATTAATTTGGTTTCTACAAAAGTGGGTTTTCTTGAAGGTGAATTAAATGCCTACAGGAACATTTCACCTAATCATTCAAAACATTTGTCAACTACCAACATCGAAACGGAACAACTAACAGGAATTTGCGAAACTTTGGCTGAAATGAACGAGAGAAAATCGCGATCTAAAAATGTAATAATGTTCAATGTTCCTGAAAGCTCGGGCAATTCTCAAACTGCAACAATGAGCGAAGATCTGAATAAAGTCAAGAATATTCTTAACAATGTCGATAACGTTGATACCTCGCTAATTAAAGTGTACAGATTGGGTAAAAAGGATACTAATAAAACACGCCCCATCAAGATCGAACTGTCCGATAAATATCAAGTCAGAACTATTCTACAGAAAAAAGGAATACCGTATGGAAGTGTAACTATCAAGACCAAGAACGACTTAACAATGCTTCAACGGCAAGAAGTACAAAACTTATGGAAGGAGCTGGAAGATCGAAAAAGCAAGGGAGAAAATAATTTAATTATTAAATATATCAACAATAGACCTAAAATTATAACCAATATACCAAAAAACTTTTAACCGTGCCACGTTACATCTTAATAATAATAATAATAATAATTGGATAATTTATAGAGCGCCGTTTTTGTGAAAAATCACCTCAAGGGCGCTGTACAATTTATTCATAATTCTTAGGTTCTATCTAATTTTAATATTTACAAATGGATACATAAACATACTTACCTGCAGGTCACTTCCGATAAACACTTTAATTAGAAAGTTTGTGCTTGGAGAAGATACGGCTTTGCTCGCGGAGGACATTATATTTAAAACACTGGACATTGCATGATTTTACATTTGCTACCCCCATCACTATAAGTATTAAATTTTAAAAGATTAGTGGCAAAAGTGGAGTTGATAATATCAAAATATGTATTTTAAAAGACTGGAGAATTTAGGACTCTTTAGGGCTGGAGAATGTTACTAAAATGACCTTTAAAAACGCTTACAAATAGTTATTTTTTAATTTTACGGTGCTCCAGATTTTATGTCCGGGTTGAATCTTTCCCAAATGAAAGACTAAACCCTTCCACATACTTTTCCACAAATGAATATCTAGTAAATTAACGCAATGTAAGTGCACTATATAAGAATAAAACAATACAAGAACAATACGTCAATCCACCAGAAACATAATGGGAAAATATTTCACCGACTCCAGATATTTTCATATCAGAGGGTTCGGCTCTGATGAAATCCTAACTGATCCGATAAATCCTACTGATCCCTCAATATAAATATTTAAAAAATCTTTCGTAATCCTATATGTATTTAAAATGACCGACTTTTGCATTTTTATGTACAAATTTTTTGACAAATCTAATACGCCTAAATTTTGAATAAGAGAGCTAGGTATAATGCCAGTAGCCGAAATAACAAATGGTAATATTTTTATAGTCTGAGAATGCCAAATTCTTTTAATTTCATTTCCTAAATCTGTATATTTTCTTATTTTTTCAGAAACAGTTTTCTGAATATTACAAGAATTTGGAATAGCGACATCAATGATATAAGTTATTTTCTTAATTTTGTCATGTAAAACTATATCGGGTCTGTTATGACTAATTGTTCTGTCTGTCAGAATAGTTTTATCATAATAAATTTTATAAAATTCATTTTCTAAAAATGAATTTGGTTCATATTCATAATATGGTACATTACGGCAGTCAATCAAGTTATGTTTAATTACCAAACTTTGGTGAATTATTTTTAAAACTTGATTGTGCCTAAATGTATATTCTGACGGCGCTAATACAAAACATCCCGATATAATATGTTCTATAGTTTCCGGAAAAGCCAAACATTTTCTACATAAATCATCAATTTGATTTGCATCTTTGATGATATGCTTCCTATAATTTTTAGTATTAATGACTCTATCTTGTATGGCAATCATAAAGCCTTCTATTTCTGCGCTCAACTCTCCAATACTCAACCATTTGTTTGACGAAAATTTGTCAACATATGTTTGGTTGAGATAATTGAAGTGTTTTGCGTGAAGAATTTTATTTGACCAGGAATCTAATAATTCCTGGTTGGTATTTATAAGAATGCTGGCATTCTCGTCGTATAAATTTAATGGTGAAATATTTCTATCTGCCTTGCAAATTATTTTATGCATTTCTGAACTATCAGCTTTCCTATGGAAAAAATTTCTTAGCATTTCTACCTGATTATGTTATTTTGACTATACCTCTACCTCCTAAATTTCTGGGTAAATTAATACGTTCTATGGCTGAATTTGGATGATGGGAATGAAATTTTGTTAATGTAGTTCCAATTAATCGTTCTAAGCTATCTAAATCTGTATTAGACCATTCAATTATGCCAAATGAGTAAGTTAATAGAGGTATTGCCCAAGTATTTATCGCCTTTACTACGACTACGAGAACGAATGCACCCACCATCACACAGGACATCATCATACTCTCTGAGACCTGGCTGGAACCATCGATATTCTCAGCGGAGCTCGGTCTACCTAACCACAGTATCTACCGAGTTAACCGAAATCGGAACACCAGCTCCAAATCAAGAGGAGGAGGCGTCCTGATAGCAGTTTATAAAAAAATTTCATCTAAATTATTAAAAAACAAAAACAGTGATGTTGAGCAAATTTTTGTAATGTTAAACGATAAATCCAAAAAAACTATCATCGGATGTGTATATATTCCACCAAATTCTAATATAATAATGTATAAAAATCACTGTGAAGATGTCGAGCTACTCAAATCTAACCACCCTAATCACAATATTATAATTTGCGGTGATTATAACCTACCCAATTGTAAATTTAATGATTTGGATTACTTACCATTAACGGCGTGCGAGAGAGAAATCTTAGACATGTCTAACAATTTAGGTCTATTTCAATGTAACAATGTGCCGAATTGCAGTAATCGGACACTTGATTTAATTTGTTCTACTGATGAGGATATAAAAGTCTATGAGTCAGCCGAATCCTTTGACCCAATTGATAATCACCACCCTCCACTTACAATACTAGTACCTAATACAATAGAGTGTGACCCCCTAATTAAAAATTGTAGTCGTAATTTCATTAATGCTAATTACCAGGACATTAATCAAGCACTTAACAAAGTAAATTGGTCTGTTCTCAAGGAAGGTGATCTCAACTATAGCGTAGAACTATTTTACTCTCAACTGAATAGTATCATTTCCGACACAATTCCTCTAATTCATCATAAAGTAAGAAAGTATCCGATATGGTTCAGCAAAGAATTAATTCAGTTAATTGTTATTAAAAACGAAACACATAAAAAATATAAAGAACACAGAACAATTCCCAACTATATGGCATTCAACAATATTAGAAGAGATTGCAAAAAAAGGACAAAAAGAGGTTATAATAATTACATTAATTCGGTTGAGAACACGATACTTCATGATGTAAAATACTTTTGGAAATACACAAAATCAATGAAAAACAATGATGCTGGTATTTTCGGTAATATACGTTACAGACAAAACAGCTCCAGTAAAATTTATGAAATTGTTAACATGTTTGCTGATTACTTTAAGGACGTGTATGAACCTGATATTCCAGATGACTCAATTCCGTACTTCAATTCGGATATAAATTTACACTTATCGCAAATACACATCGATATTGAGGACATTATAGTCTGTATTAAATCACTTGAACCCAAAACAAGCTCGGGACCTGATAAGATTCCTTCCATCTTACTTAAGAATTGTGTCCAAAGTTTATCTGTTCCGCTTAATATACTGTTTAACAAGTCACTCTCTACAGGACACTTTCCACAAATATGGAAACTTAGCTACCTAACTCCTGTATTTAAAAGTGGTGATAAATCTTTTGTTGAAAATTATCGGCCTATCTGTATTCAATCGTCTATACCTAAACTTTTTGAGAAATTGATTCTTAAGAAAATCAGCTTCTTTGTAAACTCTTGTATCGCTACTTGTCAACACGGCTTTATCTCCGGCAGATCAACTTTGACTAACTTAACATTATATGAAAATTTCATTTCTAATGCACTTGCCAACAAACAACAAGTTGATTCTATATACACCGACTTCAGTAAGGCGTTTGATAAGGTCTGTCTTAAAATCTTCATTAATAAACTTTTGAAACTCGGAATTAATGGAAAACTTTTATCTTGGTTTAAGAGTTACTTACTTAGGCGTCTGTTAACTGTATGTATTAATGATCACTTATCCTACACGTTCGAAGCTACCAGTGGCGTACCCCAGGGTTCACATCTTGGTCCTTTACTTTTTAATTTATTCATTAATGATGTATCTAACATATTCACCCGTGTTCTCATCCTAATGTTCGCTGATGATATGAAGATATATAGAATTATTGATAATATCGAGGACTGTCTGACACTTCAATCTAATTTTAATAGCTTTTATGATTGGTGTCTTATAAATAAATTAACTCTCAATGTAAAAAAATGTCAACTAATGAGATTCCACAGAAAAAAAACCCTTTGTTGTTCACCTACTTTCTCAATAATCACATTTTATTATCTGTTGATGAAATAAGAGACCTTGGTATAACCTTTGACACTAAATTAACATTCATTAAACATATTAATAATATAACCAGTAAAGCAATGCAAATGTTAGGATTTGTCTTACGGATTTCAAAGGATTTTAAAAATTTAAAAACTGTCAAATTACTTTACACTTCGCTTGTTAGAAGCCAACTAGAATTTAACTCCACCATTTGGAATCCTTACTATAGTGTACATGAGAATTCCCTTGAGCGAGTTCAACATAAATTTTTACGTTATATTAATTTTAAATTGGGAATATTCATCGAAAACATCAATTACCCCTCTCTGCTACAATTATTGGGACTCGATACATTAAAAGAAAGAAGAATTTGTTCAGACCTATTTTATTTATTTAAAATCGTTACCAACCTGTTGAACTCCCCTGAACTTCTTTCGTTAATATGTTTCCATGTACCTAGTCGATCAGTTCGATTCAAATTAACGTATCATTGCAACAATACAGGATCTAACGCTGAACTCAATTCCATAATGAATCGCCTGCATGTACTTGGAAATAAATATGTTTTGGATGATTCTATAAACATTGCTAGTTTAACCTCATACAAACACTACTTAATTAAAACTGTCTGTCAGCGATTCTCACCTTGATTATATCAAATACAGTTTTAAAGTATTAATTTCTTAATACATATTATCCGGGATTTATAATATGTTGTATTGATTTTATAATAACCTACTCGTTGTACTTTTTATGTTGATACTACAATTTCTATTGTTCTTTTTTTATGTATTATATATTTATATTTTTTAAAATTCAGGTACATATTTTTTATCTATGTATATTCTGTATACATATGTAAAATAATTGTAATTCTTTTGTAAAAGCCGCTTTAATCGGCGTTAATAAATTAAAAAAAAAATAAATAAATAAAAAATAAAATTTAAAAAAAAATATATTGAAGAGGTAGAAGAAATTAAATATTTGGGAATCATAATCGATAATAAGTTAAAACTTAACTCTAACTTTAAAATGCTAACTAAAAAAATTGCCAAAAAGATTACTTTCTTAAGTAGAATAAAGGGAAAATTAGACATTAAAACTAGGAAATTGGTCTATAACACAACTGAAGCATCCCATCTGAATTATTGCTGAAATTGTAATCTTTCTGAGCAGTAAAACACAAATAAAAATAATGGAAATAATTCAGAACAGAGGCATGAGGTCTATATTGTGCTATAGCAGATATAGCAGGATAAAAACCAGGCAACGCCAACTGAATATATTAAGTGTGTGGCAAAGATTAGTTTTCAATACCCTAGTTTTTATTTATAAGATATTACCAGATTATATGTTGAATAATGTTAGAATCAACAGTACAGTTCATTGTTATCCTACGAGAAACTGCAACGATTTTAGGCTTCCTAAAACAAATTTATCGGGAACACAAAATAATAGTTATCATAAAGGTTTTAAAATGTTCAATGAACTCCCTGTAAATGTTAAGGAGGCTAAAAGTCTTGCAGTTTTTCGTGGATTATGTCTTAATGTTGTAAAGTCCAAATTTTAGTCAGTAGGTAGTAAATAATATTTTAGTAGTCATAGAAAAGAAAACATTAGATATAAGATGTCAAATTTTATATCTAAATAAAATACACAATAAAAAAAAGTGCCTGACAAGTCTCATCGGCTATAGAGACAGACATCAAGCGAACGGGGGTTCGAATCCCACGAAATAAAAAGAGCATTTTTATTTAGTGAAATCAATACCCAATCTTCAAACCAATTTAAAAAAAAAAAAGCAAAAAAAAGAAAGCGACATCTAGCGACTTTCTAGTTTCACTTCTACCGCGTGTGAATTACACACTCTGATATTTTTATCATTTCATCGAGTTTCAAATCACAACGGTGCTGATAAGATTTCACTTCAAAGGGTAACCTTCTCAACTGGGACAAGCGCCTTGACAAACTCGGTCAGTTTTTTTATCGCATATTTAAAATTCATTTCGGTCATTCTACATTTTGAGGACCGCTACCCCGAGAATCATTTATTAGATAAGGAACTCCGCTGCCAAAAGTCACTCCAAGTTGTTTGCTACGTTTGGTGACTTGGAGGGGGTTCATGAGTTGAGGTTTGTTCAGGTCTTGGCAACGGATGTGTTTGTTCACCAACTGCGTGGATCGCTCCAGCCGGTCTCTCTCGATTCATACTTTCGTTTTCCCTGGACTCTCTGGTCCCCATATTTCTACCCATTCTCATACACTTTTCCTTACCGGAACTTACTCTCCTTTCTTTCCCCAAAGGGGAAAGAAAGGAGAGTAAGTTCCGGTAAAGGGGAAAGTTCCCAAAGGGGAAAGAAAGGAGAGTAAGTTTCGAAAGGAGAGTAACTTTCTCCTCTATGAATTGAAGGTATTATATATTTTATATTATATTTATTTATTTTGTTAATCTTACATTTAGTGCCACACAGATGGGCAATTGGTGGGAACTCTGGGTTAAGTGGATGTGCATCTATGATTGCCTGCTCATTGAAGCCGTCTTCAGTCAACTGAAATCATAAAAAAATGTTAAAAATGAATAATTTATGTAGGTTCCTACTCGTGGTTTTCGGGTTAAGTTCAACTCAAGTTGAATTTATTAACTTTAAGGTGATTCACCAAGTCACGTGGTCTTCAGGATCAGGCCGCTAACAAAACACCTATAACTTTAAAAAAAAAATTACTTACAAAAGTGAAAAGAATTTTTTGTATATACATAATAATATGAAGTTAAATATTCAAAACAAATTATTTAAAACAAAAATAAAAAAAAGTACTAGATACACTAAAAGTAATAGAATAAGAAAAATAAGATGTCAAATGTTAAATCAATTAATGAAATGGCCCCATCTTACATCTCTGAACTATGTGTCCCAGAAAATACTGGTCCGAGGCAGTCAACCCTTAGATCAGCAACATCATCAGCTATAGGCAGACTAATGGAACCTAAACGCAAGCCAAATACTAAATTTGGAGATCGCGCTTTCGGAGTGTCTGGACCTAAGGCTTGGAATAAACTCCCCCCGGAAATTGCATAACAAGCCCAACAGAATTTGGGTCCGAAGTAAAAACGTACCTTTTCAAAATATGCTCATTACAGAACATATTTTATATTATAGTTCCCAATTATGTCCTCTGCGTGCGAACTGTGTCTTAATTTCTCTAAATAAGCAATAACAGTGTTAATCTCTAGTGACCCTCCAGGTAAGTATGGTCTTGTATATTTTTTCTGCATGTACAGTGCATTTTTACAGCAGCATCGCGTTCATTGGTCAAATGATTGCACATATAGTTTCGTATTGGTGATCGATGAACCGGTGGATGCAATTTTTAGCCATAAGTTGTTGTTGTCTATAGTTGAAATAAGATTGCATAAACGTTTTATAAATTTGTACAGCGCCCTTGAGGTGATTTTTCACAAAAACGGAGCTATACAAGTCATCCAAATATTATTATTAATTGATTCTAATTAGCTAAATTATTTATGATAGAATAGTTTATTTTACGTCTAATGGCGATAAGTTTTAAGGGTATAAGTTTTTAAGTTAAGTTTTAAGATAAGTTTTTTTTCCTTCATGCCTCTCATCCTAAAGGAGTGTTCTAGCCAGTGTCAAGTGAATGACTTTGTAAATAATGTTTTTAAGTGTAATTTGGAGATAATATTTACAGCTAATAATAAGAATCATTCATATTACATAATCGGGGGGGGGGGGGGGGTGATTGGGGAGGGGCGAATATTCGAGCAAAGCCGGGGGCAAAAGCTAGTAAAAAATGATAATAGATTATTTCAGAAAAACGACAAAATATTTTATTCCAAACTTGACGATAAACAAAATATTATTTCGAATTTTAGTATTCCGTTGCCATCTGAATCAGATATGCGCGATTTTTGGACAAACATTTGGAGTAAACATATAAAACATAATGAGTCAGGTACCTGGATAGAAAATGAAGAACTAAATTGTTCAGACATTGAACAAATGAGTTTTTCTGATATATCGGTTGAATTTTTAGCCTAAACTATAAATAAATACTCATAATTGGAAAGCCACGGGTTGCGATTGGATATGGTCTGACTACTTTACATACTCTTTTGGCAAAAAATCTTTCAAAATTTGTCAGAGAACCTCAAAATTTTACAAATTTTATAACTAAGGGCATTACTTATATGTTGCCTAGAAGCGAACATATTAATAATGCCTCTCATTATAGACCCATTACATGTTTACCGACAATATATATAATTTTAACCTCTTGCTTGACACTTTTAATATACACTCATTTAGATAAAAAAAAAAAATTATCTGAACAAACAAAAGGTTGTCGCAGAAAACTTATGGGATGTAAAGAACAATTAGTTATTGATTCTGTAATTCTAAAACAGATTCAAACTCAAAAGCGTAATTTACATACTTGCTATATAGATTACCAAAAGGCTTTCGATAGTGTCCCGCACTCGTGGGTGAAAAAAGTTTTAAATATATACAACATTAACCCAATTATTATTAGTTTTTTGGAAAAAATATGTCCTTTTGGAATACCAAATTGCTTGTGAATTTGAAAGATAAGAAAATTGTAGTACCGGGGATTTCAATACAAAGAGGGATTTTTCAAGGAGACTCATTGAGTCCTCTTTGGTTTTGCTTAGCATTAAATCCTCTATCTAAATGTTAATTAAAATCAAGTTTGGAATACAAATTAAAGGTAATACAAGAGAGAGCAGTATAATTCTCATTTATTGTTTTTTGATGATTTAAAATTATTTTCGAATTCTGAACCAAATTTAGAAAAAATGATTAAAGTAGTTAAAATTTTTTCAGATGATATTAAAACGACTTTCAGTTTAGATAAATGTAGAACGATCCATATAGAGAAGATAAAATTGTAGATGGAGACAAGGGTATATTTAGAAACTTCAAAATTTAAAGTATGAAAGGGGATAAGGTCTATAAATATTTAGGATATCCGCAATCGAATAGATTATATCATACTAGTATTTATTTTTTATTTTTTTTTTATTGTTGATACATTATTTTACAATGTTTCATATTATAGTCCAGTAATGTTGGCCTCACTGGGTTGTGTACCCGTGCTGAGGCCCCCATTTTACAATATAGAATTTATACATAATCAGTAAAAACATTTAAAATAAAGATAAATTTAAACTAAAATAAAGATTTAAAATTAAAATAAAATTAACAAACTAAAAAAATAAAAATAAATGCAAATCGGAATATATTATGATTTGTGTGTTTGTGAGTGTTGCGTATTTTATATTTGTTTTGTGTGTTGAGTGCATATGTTTTATTCTTTTATGTTAAATTTTTTTGGTAATGTTGTCTTTTTTGTTCTTTAATCCATTTTTTTTATTTTGTGTGTTGAATGCATATGTTTTATTCTTTTATGTTAAAATTTTTTGGTAATGTTGTCTTTTTTGTTCTTTAATCCATTTTTTTATTTTGTGTCTGAATTTATTTTTGTTTTCCTCAATTTTTGTTTCAAGTGAAAGACTGTTGAATGCTTTAATAGCAAGGTATTTATGGTGTCTTTGTCCAAAGGTGGTGTTTACCGTCGGAGTTTTTATGTTTTCTTTATACGCTTGTCTAACCGGTCTATTAGTGATATTTTGTGTTTGTTGGAGTTTGTATTTTTGGTCGAAAATGTAGTTTAGTAGTGATTTAACATATAATTGGCGTATGTCTAGTACGTCACAACTTTTAAATATTTGGTCTGTGTCGGTTAGTCTGTGTTTTTTAAGTATTACCTTTAAGATTGTTTTCTGGGCTATTTCTATTTGATCGATAGCTGCGTTTGTTGCTCCTCCCCAAGTAATTATTCCATATTCTATTATTGATTGGCAGAGTGCAAAATATATTGTTTTCATTTGTTTTATTTTATATATGTTTCTTATGTTTAGGAAAATGTGTATTGTTCTGAGGAGTTTATTTGTGATTTGTTTGATATGATGTGTCCATCTAAGATTATGGTCAATTATGATTCCTAGATATTTTATTTGTTCTGTTTTTTCTAGAGGAGGGCAATCGCAGATTTTGGTGTTTATGCATTCGTGTATTTTTATGGTGTTTGTATTGTTCTTTGGCTGTCCCTTGTTTGTTATGCTGTACGTTGTGAATTTTGTTTTCGATATGTTTAGTGTAAGTGTATTAGAGTCTAGCCATGTTTTCACTTGCGTGATTCCTAGATTCGCTATCTTATATACCTTATTCCAATCCTTAGATTTAAAGATTAGAACTGTGTCGTCTGCGTAACTAATTATTTCACCGTCTATTTCCATACTGCAAAGTTCATTTATGTAAATGGTGAAAAGAACGGACCTTAGTATGCTTCCTTGTATGCTCCATGTATGCTCCATGTGTAATCGGCAGTGGTTTGCTAGTATGGTTGTTAATTTTGACTTGTTGTGTTCTGTCACTCATGTAACTTTTCAATAGTTGGAGTTCTTTCTCTTTGATACCCATATTTTCTAATTTTTTAAAAAGTGTTTTGTGGCAGATTGAATCAAAGGCTTTAGCTAAATCTAAATATATCGCTATGCATTTATGCCCTTGATCTAAGTTGCTATGTATATAATCTATTGTACTTGCCAAAGCTTCTTTTGTGCTTCTTTTTTCTCTAAATCCATATTGTTTGTCCGAGATTAATTTGTTTTCTTCCAGGTATTTTATTATTTGGTTTTTTAGTACTCTTTCGAAAATCTTTGATAGCGAGTTTAACAATGTGATTGGTCTATAGTTAGTTATTTCCATTTTGTCTCCGGATTTATAAATAGGGATCACTAGTCCTTTTTTAAGAGTACTAGGAAAGTAGGCGTGTGTTATGCTTAGGTTAATTAAGTGTGTTATGGGTTTTAATATTTCATTAATTATTTTAATGCAATCCGTTGTTACCTCTATGCTAAGGTTAATTAAGTGTGTTATGGGATTAATATTTCATTTTTAATTATTTTAATGCAATCCGTTGTTATCTCTATGCTAAGGTTAATTAAGTGTGTTATGGGATTAATATTTCATTTTTAATTATTTTAATGCAATCCGTTGTTATCTCATCTAATCCAGGAGCAATCCGGTTTTTTAATGTGTTTATTATTTTGTTAATTTCCTTTTCCGAAGCTGTTTTTATTATAAATCTGTGTTGTGTTGGTTGAGTATTGATGTTTGATCTGTTTGTTTGTGTTAGTATGTTTGTGCTATATTTTTTACGGTTCGCTAAAACTTTCCCTATAGTTGCGAAGAAATTATTAACATGGTTTGCCATAAATTCTGTATTTGTTTTGGCATCAATTTTTTTTTTATTAATATTTAGATGTTCGATAGTATTTTTCTGTTTGAATTTTTGTGTGTATGTAACTTCTTTTAATATTCTCCATATTTCCTTTGGGTTATTGTTTCCTTTTTTAAGTTTTTCTCTGAAGTATAACTCCTTAGCTACTCTAATAATTTTAGTGCAGATGTTTCTATATCTTTTAATAATAATAATAATAATAACTTTATTTCACATAAAATTGAACAATAAAACATATGTGGAAACTTTGACTAGCCAACTAGGAATGGATCCTGTTTTAGGCCAGTCAAATTGACAAATTTAATTTCATATTACATTGTTTACTAACATAACATGTTATTTATAGCAGGAAAAGGTGTTAATTATGTATTCCTAACAGTATATAATTTTGTACTCATAAGAAAAAGAAGACAAATAATGATATCTTAAAATCAAATTCAGATATTTTCCCCTAGAGCGCTTAAAAACAAAAACAAAAACAAATAAAAGATAAAAGATAAAAGATAAAAGATAAAAGATAAAAGATAAAAGATAAAAGATAAAAGATAAAAGATAAAAGATAAAAGATAAAAGATAAAAGATAAAAGATAAAAGATAAAAGATAAAAGATAAAAGATAAAAGATAAAAGATAAAAGATAAAAGATAAAAGATAAAAGATAAAAGATAAAAGATAAAAGATAAAAGATAAAAGATAAAAGATAAAAGATAAAAGATAAAAGATAAAAGATAAAAGATAAAAGATAAAAGATAAAAGATAAAAGATAAAAGATAAAAGATAAAAGATAAAAGATAAAAGATAAAAGATAAAAGATAAAAGATAAAAGATAAAAGATAAAAGATAAAAGATAAAAGATAAAAGATAAAAGATAAAACATAAAAGATAAAAGATAAAATATAAAAGATAGAAGATAAAACCGGTAAAGTAAACAAAATCGGTAAAGTAAATAAAACCGGTAAAGTAAATAAAGCAAATACAAGCCAGATGGTAATAATAAGAAGCCTATCTCTTGGTCAACATATCTTCGCTTTTGACCCTCCCTAAATCAAGGAGCCAGTCGTTGATTAATTTGCGCAAAACATTAGTACTTTTCGTTTTCCAAGCATTAGGAATGATATTAAATAATTTAGGTCCTAAGTACGAAAATTGACGTTGTCCAAGGGACGTCGTGGTTTTTATTGGGACTATTGGATTGTTCCTTGAATGTCGGGTGTCGTGAAGGTGGTCAATGGAAGGGTAGTGCTGGCGTCGTTTTTGAGCATGTAATACAATCTTTCTAATATATAATTGTCTAACATCGAGAACTTTAAATTCCGTGAATAATGCATCACTGGGGTACCTGAATGGTTTTTTAAGGATGACTCTTAGTAAAGATTTCTGTGCTTTAGCCAGGGAGTCTAATATTGTTTTGGCACATCCACCCCATCCTAGGGATGCATATTCAAGTAAAGAATTACACATGGCATAGTATATTGATTTCATGTCTTTTACAGAGAGAATATTTCTGATGGTAATAAAAAGGTGAGTAAGTTTTCTGACTTTTGAGGCAGTTGAGTTAATGTGTTCTTCCCATCTCAGATATTTATCTATGATGATTCCTAAATATTTTAAACTATCAACGCATTCTAGTTTATTGCAAGTACAAGTGTTCGGTTCATTGCAAATGTGAATAGTAATATTAATAATTACCTTGGGTTGTCCCGCTTGCGTTGCACTAAAACGTATAAATTTGGTCTTATCCGTGTTAAGAGTAAGGAGATTATTGTCTAGCCATTGTTTGACATTGTTTATTCCAATTTCGGCTTTTCTATGCGCTTCGTACCAGTTTTTGCCCTCAAATATTAAGACCGTATCGTCAGCAAAAGTGATGATATGATCGGCAAGGTTACTGTTGCAAAGTTCATTGATATAGATATTAAACAATATCGGTCCTAAAGTACTTCCTTGTGGTACACCAAATTCGATATTTGCTGGATCGCTTAGAGTATAATTAATATTAACTCTTTGGCTCCGATTTTTTAAATAGCTTCCTAACCATTTAAGTAACTGCCCCTGTATACCGATTAGCTGTAATTTTTTCAAAAGGATTTTGTGCGAGATGGTATCGAAAGCTTTAGCCAGATCCAGAAAGAGCGCGATGCTTTTGATTCCTCGATCGATGTTATTAGAAACAACTTTAGTCAGATTGCCAATGGCATTTTCTGTACCTAAACCCGGTCGGAAGCCATATTGTCTCTCAGAAAGAATGTTATTATCTTCAAGGTAAAAGCTGAGACGGTTTTTAACAATTTTCTCGATAATTTTTGACACCGAATTGACCAAAGATATCGGCCTGTAATTTTGAATCGCAGATTTATCTCCATTTTTGTGCAGTAATACAACAATTGAATGTTTTAGATGGTTAGGGAATATTCCTGATTTGAGACTTAGATTGGAAATGAACGCTATCGGAGATGCTATGAATGATTTGATTACTTTAAGCAGATTTGTCGAGAATTTTTTTGGCAAGTGTGGATCCCACCGATGTGAAATAGTTATTAGCGAAATTCGCCATATTTTTAGAATTAGAAGAGTTTATGTTACCGATATCTAATGATTTGATTTCGGAAGACCTGTTGATTTTTGTTCTACTAATATTACGAAACGCTTCCCACATACGTTTTGGAGAATAAGAATTTTCGTAAATGAACGATTTATAATAATTTTCCTTCGTATATTTAATAATCTTTTTGCATAAGTTTCTATATTTCTTGTAGTGAATTTGTACTAAAATATCATCTGGAAATTTTTGCGCCCTTTTGTGGAGTTGATTTCTTTTGTGAATCGATTTGACAAGGCCGGGAGAGATCCAGGGCGTAAGTTTAAACTGGCTGTTCGATATGCGTTTGTTACTTCTATGTTTTGAAATATACATATGTAGAAAACAAATGAATTCCTTCATCGCAATGTCAGTATCAGTTTGATTAAATACTTTTTGCCAGTTTTCTAAATGCAAGTCCTCAATTAAATTATTAAAGTTTAATCGAGGGACAAACTTTATTTTGGCAGGTGGGGGCGGTTTATCTTTAAAGCACAGTGCTGTCGTATAGTGGTCGGAAATTGATGAGTGGATAACGAATGAGTCAGTGAAGTTAATATTTTTTACATTGATGTGATCCAAACAGGATTTTTTCGTGCCCTGTTCACGAGTAGGTGTGTTGATTGTCGCTATGAATCCGTTTTCTGTGAGCAGGCATAAGTAGTCGTTGAGTTGGTGGTGAAATGGAGATAAAGTGTTGATATTAAGGTCGCCTATAATGATTTTATAGTAATTAAGTTGTTCCAAGTCATACGGTGTGTGTTTAATTTGTTTGTGAATTTTGTCTCGTTTACGAATACAGTTTAATATTCCTTGAGTTATCCATAGTTTAATTTTTTTTGCTTTGTGTGTAAGTTGTACATGTTTTATTGTAGTGTAATTATTTATTTCTTGCGTTAACGTATTTGTAAATTTATTCCAGGCCTCTTCGACATTATCTATTTGGTATATTGTATTCCAGTCTATTTTTTGGAGTTTTTCTTTTAAGTTTGAGTAGTCAATTTTTTTTTTGTAAATATTTTATGTTGGTTCGAGTTAGTGTTTTCGGTGTCTATTTCTATCATATTCATGTAGTGATCTGTAATTGTGCTTTCAAGTACTACTGTTTTGGTTTTTAGTTTAGTCTTGATCATTATGTGATCTATACAGCTTTTAGTGTTTTGTGTGACTCGTGTTGGGACATTTATCGTTGGCTCCAGTCCATGCTGTACTAACATTGTTAGGTATTCTATGTTTTGTGGGTGTCCGTTTTGTAGAGTGTTTATGTTTAGGTCTCCAATGATGATGATATTTTTGTATTTGTTGAGATCATTTAATGTATTATTAAGTGCAGTTAGGAAATTTGTAATATTGTTTTTGGATGGAGATCTGTACATTGCAAGAATACACGTTTCTTTTTCATATGTTATTTGTATACAGTTGGAGTCTACGATTTGTATTTCTTGGACGAGTGTGTTTATTTTATCATTAGTGTATATGACTATGCCATCATTTTGATTTTTGTGTTTTTTTGTGTGGTGTGTGTTGTAGTGTTCAATTGTTTTTGGAATATATTTTTCATTCAGCCAGCATTCTGTCAGCACAATGACATCAAAATTATTATCAAGCTGTTGGAGGTATATTATAAATTCATCAAAGTTTTTATTGATCGATCTAATATTTTGGTGTAATATTTTGATTCTATTTTTTTCTTTTGTGATGTTGTTCCATAGATTACAATCATTTGTACTTACACAGTAGTGTTGATTGTTCGAGTCTATATATTCCATGTAATCAGCCATGTTGGTGGGCGTGATATGAGGTTGTGTTAGGTGTACATTAGTGTTTATGTCAGTTTATTATGTATATCGTTCAGGTGTTTTATTTCCATAACCTTAGAGTCTTTTGTTTTTCTAACAAGATTTTTTCCGGATTTTACCTAGACATATTTATACTCTTTTTCTTGGGCTCTTTTTCTGGTGTTCCAGTGCAGATTTTTATAATACTGTGTTAAAGCCGCATTTAAGTAAACGTATTTGGGCTCCTTCCCCGTTGAATTTTTTTATCGGGTCACTGTGTTTAGCTGCTAACATGGTGTGTACTTTTGTGATATCCTCGAAATTAATCGTAATTTTTTTTGATTTGTTGATTTTGTTGATTTTGTTTGGTAAGTCTATGATTTGTTGCAGTTTTTGTATAATGTCGTCGTATTTGTCGTTGATGAAGTTCGTGAAGGTTTTTATTTCTTGCAGCTCTGTTTCAATTTTATTGAGCATTGCTGTCTTCATTTCCTCGAATTTCGCATTAATAAATTCAAATATTGACTCACTGTCTATATTAATCATAGATTGGTGTGTCGCCGACGGTGAGTCCATGGTGCCAGTTAATAGTGGTGAAGATGTGGTTTTCTTCGCGCTGGAGAATTTACTGCGAGATTTAGACATGTTGTGTTGTCGTTTTTTTTTTTTTTGCTTTTAGATTAAATTTCTATGGTTTGTTCACAAATGCCCGACAGTATTTTTTTTTTTTTTTAATTTATTTTGTTGAATTGTTTATGACAAAAATTGACACTTTTTTTTCAAAACACATAAATTGTCTGTGGTTTACTGTGACTTGTTTCGATTTTTTAAACGAGATTTGTAGATATTTCGCACTGCCACTACCATATATTCTCACTTTATTTAACGAATCACTGTTTTTTTTTGTTTTTTTATATCTTTGTAGTGTTTTTTTGCTTAATTGTTACTTATTTTGCAATAAAAATTGGAGCTGTCAGTAATAAAGACTTGGGCAATACCTCTATTAATTTACTCATTTGGCATAACTAAACGGTCCAATACAGATTTAGATAGCTTAGAACGATTAATTGAACTACGTTAACAAAGTTTAATTGCCATTATCCAAATTCAGCTATAGAACGAATTAATTTACCTAGAAATTTAGGATGTAGAGGTATAGTCAAAATAACATCTTTAAAACATAATCAGGTAGAAATGCTAAGAAAATGTTTCCATAGGAAAGCTGATTGTTCAGAAATGCACAAAATAATTTGCAAGGCAGATAGAAACATTTCGCCATTAAATTTATACGACGAGAATGCCAACATTCTTATTAGTTAGAACCAGGAATTATTAGATTCCTGGTCAAATAAAATTTTTCACGCAAAACACTTCAACTATCTCAACCAAACATATGTTGACAAACTTTCGTCAAACAAATGGTTGAGTATTGGAGAGTTTAGCGCAGAAATAGAAGGATTTATGCTTGCCATTCAAGATAGAGTCATTAATACTAAAAATTATAGGAAGCATACCATCAAAGATACAAATCAAATTGATGATTTTTGTAGAAAATATTTGGCTTTTCCGTATACTATAGAACATATTATATCGAGATGTTCTGTATTAGCGCCGTCTGAGTACACATTTAGGAACAATCAAGTTTTAAAAATAATTCAACAAAGTTTGTTAATTAAAGATAACTTGATTGACTGCCGTAATGTACCATATTATGAATATGAACCAAATTCATTTTTAGAAAATGAATTTTATAAAATTTATTTAACAGACAGAACAATTGGTCATAATGGACCCGATATAGTTTTACATGACAAAATTAAGAAAATAACCTGTATCATTGATGTCGCCATTCCAAATTCCTGTAATATTCAGAAAACTGTTTCTGAAAAAATAAGAAAATATGCAGATTTAGGAAATGAGATTACAAGAATTTGGCATTCTCAGAATAAAAAAATATTACCATTTGTTATTTCGGCTACTGGCATTATTAATTGTTTTTGTGTTTAATTCGTAGAACTCCATTTTAATTTTTAGAAATTTAATGAAATTTAAATTTGATATGTTATTATCGAGTTCTGTAAGTATTTAAGAATGTATTTTAGTTACAGCTGTTTCGACTTGTAAGGTCATTTTCAAACTTAAATACTTGCAGAACTCGATAATAACATATCAAATTTAAATTTAATTAAATTTCTAAAAATTAATGGCATTATATCTAGCTCTCTCATTCAAAATTTAGGTGTATTAGATTTGTCAAAGAATTTATTTATAAAAATGCAAAAGTCAGACATTTTAAATACATGTAGGATTACAACCGATTTTTTAAATATCGAGGAATATTGAGGAATATTGAGATTCAGTAGATTTATCGGTCCAGTTAGGAGTTCCATCGAGCCGAAGTCGGTGAATATTTTTTCCCATAAGATTGACGCATTGTTCTTGTATTGTTTTGTATTTATTATACTTATATAGTGCACTTACATAGCGTGGATTGACTAAATAAACATTTGTGGAAAAGTGTGTGAAAGGGTTTAGTTTTTCCTGTGGGGAAGATTTAATCCGGACATAAAATCTGGAGCACAGCACCGTTAAAATATAAAAACTCTCACAATAAAAGATGTATTTAATTACACACAACAAGTGGAAGCAACAGGATATTAATAAATAAGTTGATATTATTTATTACACGTAAAAAATAAACAACACACACTAAATAAATACACGAAACTAAGCTTTCAATTGATGCTGTTAATATTAAGAATTTTAACCAAGACTTTATAAACGCTTTTGTCCACAGAAGATAACAGGCAAACATTGTTGTAGGGGGCAATATACCCGAACTGATCAGGTCAGGGATGAATTTATTACAAGAATTATTATAAAGAGCAACTGAAATACGAGAAATGCGGGAGTACAGACGATCCAGAAGCTCTACCTACTGAACCGTAAGATATGATAGATTACGGGACCGAATACGGTAGGTTGTTTCAAAGCAGCAGCTTCTATGTTCAAAAATGCAGAGCACATCTCCGACAAAGAAGCACTCATCAGAAAAAGACGCAGTTAAGTGGTGGCTGGGCGTTAAGAGTGGCGTTAACACTAGAACGAGGCCACAACCCTTCTACGGCATGCCTTTGCTCTAAAAAAACAGTATGCAAATTATATCTGGATGTGGTTGACAAATTCTGCTCACAAGATGAATCCACCTCAACCACCTTGCCACCACCAACGCTTCCTTAAGCAGTGCAGATCGAAATGACTTACGGTCTCCTTAGGATCGAAATACGAGACAGAGTACCTCGGGAGAGCAGATCAAATTTGCAGACCTGCTATGTAAAGCACGCACAGTAGAGGATCACGGATGGGAAGGACAAAGTTTGATTCAATATCTGTAGTCGCCATGGGCATAACGCGCCGCGTTGATAACGCGAAGTATAGTTATTTTCGCCTATAGGTATATAACTTTACATATATTGTTACCTTATTATTTTGTTATATTATGTTTTATTATCTACAATAAACGTTCTGTTACGAACTCACTCCGTGTTCATATTTAACGTTTTAAATTGGCGCCCAACGTGGGGCTGCGAAAGAACTGTTATTTAACGTAATTGGCGCCCAACAAAATTTTATAAATTGGCGCCCAACGTGGGGCTGCGATAGAACTGTTATTTAACGTTATAAATTGGCGCCCATCGTGGAGCTGTGAAAGGACTATTATTTAACGTTATAAATTGGCGTCCAACGTGGGACTGTGAAAAAATGTTATTTAACGTTATAAATTGGAGCCCAACGTGGGGCTGTGAAAGAACGGTTATTAAACGTTATAAAAGTAATATTTGTATCTTACGAAGCCGGCAGTCATCATTAGACATTTAATGTAACATTGGAAATCAGGATCCGGTTCGAAGTCTCCTTTCGTAGCTCTGGCGATAAAACCGTTCATGGCATCTGAAATAAATAAATACATATTTGGATTTTAATATTTAAACAAGAAAGTTAAATCATTAATTTTTGCGTCAGCCTTCTGATATAAAGTTTATATAAAATAATAAAATTCTAATAAAATTAATTAAATCTCTGAACAACATAAAAAGAATAGCCTCTTTTGTAGATATTGGTACCATTATTTGTCCCAATTTGTAAAGATGAAAAGAAAAGAAAAAAAAGTTTGAATAATACTTTAGGATATGATGGTTTACAATATTTACAGGTAGAAATACATTTAGGATATTTTTCGATATGCTTTAATAAATTAACCAAAGAATGTCATAATGAGTACCAGTATCATGGATAAATGATTTCATTATATCATGTTTATATTGTGTCAGCGACGTATTCCGTATATTTATGTGCCAATACATATTGCACAAGTTTTGGATTCTCTGTAGTGGTATATTGAATTGAGCCCTGATCGTAGTATTACCGCACTAAACCGTGTTTCTGGCCGGCACATTAAAATTTATGAGCGCCAAGATTTCAGGGCTGTAAAATACCATTGCATTATGCAAGATTTTAAATAAAAATACTAGATCAAAAACAGTTCTTCTATCACTCAAATTTAATAGTTTATAATCGTAGCAGATAAGTGTATGTAATTTGATCTTTAATGAGCCTATGTAGCATGGATTTTGATTAATACTCACCATCATTGGCTCCAACTTCATTAACGCACGCATCATGTAAACCTTTAAAGTCATCAGCTGAAAATGCCTGTAAAAAGACAATATTAAAGCAAGCGCATGATAAGAGGCTTTAATTTTTGGAGGGCGGGTTTGAGCACATCCCCCGTTGGAATCATTTATTCAATACGTGACTTAGCAGGAGTGTCCGGGTTCTTGGGGTGAGGTTTGTCAGGGTCTTGGCGGCGGATGTGTCTGCTAACCTACTGCCTAGTCCAGCCTGGTTGATGGAGGCGTTTTGACCTTTCCAGCCGGACTATCTCGACCCATCGCATCGCCTTGCGCTGCAGTTGGAGGGATGGATTTATACGTCTGTTATTTCCGGACACATTGATTCCTAGTTTCCTATTCACTCCTCGTTCCCTATTCCTTTCCAGATCTTCCTCTCATTCCTCTCCATAAAAAGACCCTCCATACAGCATTCCTTAACACAATATCAGCCCCGTTGGAAATTATTTTGACGGCCTCCGTGGTCGAGGGGTAAGGTTCTCGACTCATAATCTGAAGTTTTTGGGATCGAATCCTGGCCTGAACAAATAAGTTTTATCGGATTGATTTCGGTTTTTCACAATAAAATAATTAAAAATAATATTTAGCATTTTTGCGGCACGTTCCAGAGTGGAAGATACTCTCAGAATCACCGGGGGGTGTAAGACCACCATTCAGAAATGAACTTGTTTGGGGACTAGATCTGAATAGCCAGGTCCTTCCCCTCTTCTTATTCCCCATCTTCTTCCCCACCCCACTTACCTTCAACAACATACCCCAATTGGGGATTCCATAGTCTCACTGGCTCCATCTCGCGGATTTGACTCTTCTGTGGCATTCACATAAAAAAGAGTCACTTATGTGGTGCTAATGTAAAAAAATGATTCTTGATTCTTGAACAAGCATTTATTTATAATTTTACCAAATAGTTTCTAAAAAAAAAAGATTTCAGTTTTCCAAATTGCAATCACTAGTAAAAGCAAGTTAGTAGGTATCAAAAATATTACTATTCTAAGAATATTAAAAATTAAATTAAAAAATAAAATTATAAATATCTGAAGGCGCCGAATACCCGCTCAAAAAGAAAAAGATGGAGAGATATGTAATTACGAATGTTGAAGAGAGCGCTCATATTTAAAACGATAAAATTGAAGCGAAAATTGTGAAAACGTTTAACGACTCTTTTAAAATAGAGTAAAAATCTCGCGGGGAACATCTAAAATATCGTTTAAGAAACACTGTGAATTTTTTCATAATTCTAAAATAAGTTAAATGAACGTGTTTATAATAATTTTCGGAACATGCTTTGCGATTTTTTTCTGTCGTGGGAATTTTATATAAATTGCGTTTCGACGCGGGGAACTTAAAAAATAACATATATATTTTTTAAGTTCCTATTACATATATATATATATTTTCTTAAAAAATAACATATATATTTTTTAAGTTCCTATTACATATATATATATATATTTTCTTAAAAAATAACATATATATTTTTTAAGTTCCTATTACATATATATATATATTTTCTTAAAAAATAACATATATATTTTTAAAGTTCCTATTACATATATATATATATTGACCTCTTCTCGTAATATGCTGATCCAGTAAGAAGTTATTTGACAGTGTTGATCCACCTTTAACACCGAATAACTTGGCTTTAATGGATTACTTCTGTATGAATTTGCAACAACGTTACATTAAATAGCAAGGTTGCCAGTTTCCCAGTAAAAGTAAACGAAATACTACACATAAAATTTTCGATATTTGTATGGAAATCATACGCTTCGTAACTGTTGATCCGCCCAATTTACCATGCGTTGATGATCCGCCCAAATTGCCATGCGTTGTTGATCCACATAATCGTATATCTTATGTACCTATATGTGCTTTTACTATAAAATTGTTGATCTGACAATGACCAATCAGAATGGCGTTCAAGATGGCGTTATGAACGAAGCCTTCTGATTGGTCATAAAAAAACATATACCTATATCTGGTTTTACTGCTCATTGGTTGAGCCGATATGGAAGTTGCAAAACGTAATATTATAACGGCCGCTGCACCGACTTGAAAAATATATCTTTCTGTATTTTATAAAATTCTAATAATATACTTCTGCGGGTTTTTGTTGCTAGGCTCCGCCGCCCGGGAAACATTTATTGGATAAACACATCTGTCATACGTCATCCCAAGTGGTTCGATACTTTTGATGACTTAGCAAGGGTGCCCGGGTTCGAGGTGTGATAATGCGTTGCATTACGATCTTGGCTACGAATTCGGAAGTCGCAAGTTCAAATTTTGGCGTGCGCAATAAATTTTACTTTGATAAATATATATGATTCCTCGATAATGCGTTGCATTATGATCCTTGACTACGAATTCGGATGTCGCAAGTTCAAAATTGGCGTGCGCAAGTAAATTTTATTTTGTTAAATTTGTATAATTCCTCGATAACGCGTTGCATTACGATCTTGGTTATGAATTCGGAAGTCACAAGTTCAAAAATAATAAACTTTATGTTGGTAAATATTTAGATATAATTCCTCGATAATGCGATGCAGTACGATCTTGACTACGAATTCGGAAGTCGCAAGTTCAAAATTGGCGTGCGCAAGTAAATATAATTTTGATAAATATCTACGTATGATTACTCAATAATGCGTTACATTATGATCCTTGACTACGAATTCGGATGTCGCAAGTACAAAATTGGCGTGCACAAGTAAATTTTATTTTGATAAAAGTCTATGTATGATTCCTCAATAATGCGTTGCATTATGAACCTTGACTACGAATTCGGATGTCGCAAGTTCAAAATTGGCGTGCGCAAGTAAATTTTATTTTGATAAATATCTATGTATTATTCCTCAATAATGCGTTGCATTATAATCCTTGACTATGAATTCGGATGTCGCAAGTTCAAAATTGGCGTGCGCAAGTAAATTTTATTTTGTTAAATTTTTATAATTCCTCGATAACGCGTTGCATTACGATCTTGGTTATGATTTCGGAAGTCACAAGTTCAAAAATAATAAATTTTATGTTGGTAAATATTTAGATATAATTCCTCGATAATGCGTTGCGGTACGATCTTGACTACAAATTCGGAAGTCGCAAGTTCAAAATTGGCGTGCGTAAGTAAATTTTATGTTGATAAATATCTATGCCTGATTCCTCAATAATGCGTTGCATTGTGATCTTTGACTACGAATTCGGATGTCGCAAGTTCAAAATTGGCGTGCACCAGTAAATTTTATTTAATAAATTTGTTTAATTCCTCGGTAACGCATTACAATACAGTCGTAAGTTCATATTGTATTTTATTTTGATAATATATGTATATGCTCGGGTTCAAGGGATGAGATTTGTCTAGGTCTTTGCGGCGAACGGGTTTGCCCACCTACTGCGTTACGGACTGGATCGGGAGAGACTGGTTGAGGGAGACCTTTTTTCTTACATTAGCTCCACACAGGAAGCCCTGAAGAAAATAAATCCCCTCAAGGCCAATGTCATCTTTAGGGATGCAGTGTGGAGCGTATTTTTAGGAAAGGAAGAAGAGGATGTTCAGGGAAGGAATGGGGTAGTAGGTGTGAGTAGGAATCTGGGGGTCAGTATGTCTAGGAGTGACGGACGTGTGAATCCATCCCTCCCATTTCGTTGCAAGGCGATGTTCCGAAAGGTTCCATGTCAACTCAGAAATAAACCAACTCATAATAACTCAGAACCTCCTTAGAAAGGTCATTAAATGCTATGAAAATATAATTTTAAAAAAGCCGGTAACCCTAACCTAACTTAACCTATTCAACCTATGTTTTCTGAAGTGCTTCTCAGTATGTTTCATTATGAGTTGTTCCACCGTTCACCGTTCCGAAAGGCGATCATTCTAATCTAACACACTTCTACTATCTACTTTACACTATAAAGAGGTAAGATTTGTTTGTTTGTTTGTTTGTTTGCATTGAATAGGCTCCGAAACTACTGAACCGATTTGAAAAATTCTTTCGCTGTTGGGAAGCTACACTATCCCCGGTTGACATAGGCTATATGATATTTTCAAAAAAAATTAGGGATCGTTACTAAAACTCCAATAATGTAACCCAAGGTGTATAAAAATTACCTAAAATATTCTTTACATCGCGTGCGCTGCGAAAACTATTAATGATAGAATAAAATAATGTAACACGACTTTGTAGAACACATCATTATTTACAAAAAAGCTCGCGACAGCATATGTCTAACTATTATGGTTATGCCACAATAATTATTCTTTTATTTTAAAAAATTTATTAAAATGTCGCGCTTGAAAAGGCTATTTATTTGTATCTTGGTTTTAATCCTTATCAAAATAAATTACTTCATATTCAAGACTGTTTCAATATCTGTATACAACTTTTTGAATTATTTAATAAAATCTTTCTTTTTTATTGCTTTTGTGTGATATAGGTATGCAATAATACTTCAAACCAAATATTTGCCAAGGTTTTTCTAATAAAGCACCGATAAAAATCGTCATCTATGAAGACCTATCTTTTTTAATTTAAAGACAATGTACTTAAATAAAATAGTATTCAAGCGTACGAAAACACACAACTTTTGAATAAAAAAACATGTTCCATGGATAAACCGTTGGTAGAATGCCAGTTTACTCCCTCTCTACATTTTTTTTATAATACATTACTAAACAACCTTTAGGCTAGTAATTCTGAGGCAAAATGAATTGGGATATGGAGGACATTTTTTTAAAATCGATGTGGACGGGGAATAATTTTAAATATGGGGAGAAATTTTAAATCGATGTATATGGGACGGGGTAAATGAAATACAGTTAATTACAAATAATAATATTATTTTATTTATTTATTTGTTTACGACTTGATGGATTTTACATGTGATTAAATTGTACAGGAGCATTATAACAAGTATATAGCATAATAAGAAGTATATAATACATAAAATAATAAACAGAGCATGAGAGACATAAGTAGGCACAACACAAGTGTTTATTTCATAAAAAAGTATTTTGCATTATGATAAACTAATAATTATTATCTACTCTAAAAACAAACTAAATCTAAACTAAAAGCTACGAATCCGGTGGTTGAATTCCTTTGTACAATTCACTTATCGAATACTCATACCTCTCATACACAATGAGTATTCGATAAGTGAATTGTACAAAGGTTGGTTGAATTCCTTTGTACAATTCACTTATCGAATACTCATTGTGTATGAGAGGTATGAGTATTCGATAAGTGAATTGTACAAAGGAATTCAACCAGCGGATACGTAGTTTTTAGTTTCGTAGTTTTAGTTTGTTTTTAGAGTAGATAATAATTATTAGTTTATCATAATGAAAAATATTTTTTTATGAAATAATCCCTTGAAAAGAAGTTTACCAAATTTAGTCTCAATAAAATAATTAATAATGTGCAATAAAAGCGTCGATCAAGTATAAAGTATAATAATTTTTTTTTTTAAATGTTACACAATCAAATACGGGTACTGTAAAAATGTAATTATATAAAATAAGATTCCAAATATTATAATCAATAATTATCAGCCTGAAACACTCATCTACATTGAAAAAATCTTCCGAGAAAAGATACTGGCCGCCAACGGGAATTGAACCCGTGACCATCTGATTGCCGGTCAGCAGCTCTGACCACTGAGCTATGGCGGCTTATCTAATACCCGCCAAAGCCATAAGCCGCCATAGCTCAGTGGTCAGAGCTGCTGACCGGCGATTTGCCTACAGCAACACATTTGAGCTACAGCTCAATTCTTATGAACTTTGATCGGTACGGTACTTGAACTACATTAAAAAATTGGTTTGGTTTAAGTCAAACCGGTAAACTACTATCCGGTGAACTTTGGTTTAAAGTGAAACCGGTAATCTACAATAATTTGATGAACTTTGGAGTCACACCGGTAGTCAAACAGTTGAGCTTTCACACCCTTCAGCCTCACAACATATCCCAATTAGGGATGCAATAGTCCTACTGGCTACGAGCAGTTAGTATTCACAAAAAATCTAAAACACGATCTGGTTTGGGAGTGTACTTCATAGTATTATTCATTTACTTATAAAGTTTTTCAGCCACGCAATATGTTGTATGGGGACACCGTAGTTCAATTGATAATAACCGGATAATGATTAATTGTTAAAATTATTAATCTTTTATGCTGACGAAGATAACATTGTTTTTGAAACATGTCGATAATATTAATAAAATAGTGGTGTTTACAAAATTACTTATTCTCATTGAAGCAATAATGAAGCCACAAAGTAGCAATACACAAAAATGATACCCCTAAAAACATTGATATCATCATTCATGATAATTCTACAACACATAGTAAAAATTATTGGATCCAAAACTGCACAATATTAAAAACAACAAACACAATAAAATATTTAGGAGTTATTATCGATAAAAATTTAAAATGGAAGGAACAAATTTGTCAAGTTGTAAAAAAAATTAGAAAATTGATTTACATATTTTTAAGAATCAGAAATTTTTTATCTGTAAAAAATTTATATCTAATATATTACGCTTTGGTTCAATCAACTTTACAATATGCTATCATTAGCTGGGGATCCGCATACAAAACTAATCTTTCCCCAATTGAAGTTGTGCAGAGACTAATTATTAAAATCATATTAAAAAAACCATCTGACTACCCAACGGATAAATTATTTAAGGAATTCCAAGTACCTTCTTTCAAAGATCTGTACAATAGAAATACATTGATTCAAATTGTAAAAGAAAAAGAGAAGTATCAATTTATAACTGAAAATCGTACTAGACATAAATATATTTTTTCATGCCCAAAATTAAACACTTCCTTCGCACAAAATTATTATACTTATCAAGGAAGACTTATTTTCAACCGATTACCGGATGAAATTAGAAAAATTAATGATAAAATCCAATTAATAAACTCTGTTAAAAAAATTTTTAAAGATAATCTCAAAAAAAAAAAAGTTTCCGACTAATCTAATCTAATTAATCTAATTAATTAATTAATTAATAATTAATCTAAACTAATTTATTGATTAATTTTGTTTTGTTTTTAACTACTAATTACAATAACTCAAGATACCTTATTCTAATAGTAAAATTGTTTATTAGTAGAAAAATACTTTTAATTACATATCACCGAACTTACAACTTATTGTTTTTTACATTCACATAGTAATTTAAGAACTCATAACATAATATAGCATTAAAATATGTACACTACTCTTCCAGACACAAGCTAATGCTTCTATGGAAGAGTGGTATTAACATTCGAACATGAACATGTATGCTAATTATAACATTATCTAAATGTATACTATAACTTATATGCTAATAAAAAAAAATAAAAAAAATAAAAAGTTTATTTGCGAAGTTTGAAGAAAAAAAATTACCTACACTTCATATTTGATTTCGAATGTGCATCATGCACTAATTAATATACACGATAAACAGACGTCATGATTACAGACATTGCCAAGTCTGGCGGTGATTATAACACTATTCACATTGATTAATATTATAGTTTTCCCATAAGTTTTGGAGTAGAAAACTGTATTTCCTGTAAATGTTCAACAGAAATTATGGTCACCTCTGGTCGGAAATCGTTTGTTTACTTTTAAAATTAATATGTATCACAATATTTTAACCACTCAGGTATTTTGCGATTATGCAAGTTTTTTGTCTTAAACGAACTGCCAGATTTATAAAACTTTGTGTTATTTCCGCTTCACAATTAAGGGTCAATAAATGGAACATATCTGAACGTAGCCGAATACTAAAAACTGTCACACATCTGCCGGATCTGCCCTGATGAAGGACACTGCAACGCTGTACGAAACGTCGGCCAAAGAAGGAGGTAGCGCAACACGGTATAACACCCCATAAACAAATAACAGAAAAAAACTAAAAACTTGAAACGTTTGTTTGAAATAAGGTTTCAAATTGTTATATTACAAAAAAATATTAACATTTATAAATATTAAAATTTAGAAAGCAAACATAAAAATATTATAAAAATGACTCACGCGATGTTTTTATGTGGAAACGGTACTAAAATCACTGATTATGTAAAAATAACACTTATTCTATTGAATAAATAAACAATTTTGTCACCTACCTTTTACCATTTCATACAAGAATATTTAAAAAATTAATAATGTCTAACAGCGCGTAGGTGATTTGGGGGTGAAAACAAAATTTTGTTTCTACAAAATTAGTATTTTTTATGTTCTTCTATGGACAACTTTGAATAGAAATGTGAAGCATTCAATATGGATCTTCTACTTTTTGTTTTAGGGTTATCACTAGAACAATAACAGAGTTATAACGACTTCTGTGGGAACACACGAAAAAACGCGCTTATTTTACGGCTATTGTTATATATTAACACGCTTACGTATCCGAGTGGTTGAAATATTCTAAAAACCATTGTATTAAAGACCGGATGTCGGTAACTTGATATATTCATGTTGCCGCTATTTAAAAATATATCTGAATATTATTTTAAATTTTTAGCAAATCTACAGTGTGGTAACAAATTCAATAAAAATTAATCAATTTTTACGATTATGTTTTATGTTAAAACTTATTTCACATTAGCCTCATTAGTATTAATTAATGAAAATGTGGGCCGAACTGCATTGGCAAATTTTATTTATTACATAAACATAAAATTTCAGAGACAGAAAGAATCGACTGTGTACCAAGTTTCATCTCGATTATGTGACGGAAAGTGGATTTTTTAGACTTTTGAGACTCAAACAAACTCAGAATTCCAAGTAAATGTGATACTTAAGAGGAATATAAACGCTAGAAGTATTTCGATTCTCGTGCCTGCAAAATTTGCAATCGAGCGTCTTATTTGCGCGCGGCAAGTAAGCGAAAAAGTGGTTTTTATTTATTTTGTCCATAATTTTATAAGAGTGAAAAAAAGTTAGAACATAGAAAACCTCAAAAATGGTCTTTCCCATAAAGGAGTATTTTTATAAAAATGTTTCTTGTATTACTTCATAGTTAAGTCATGAAAAAACATTTTTTTAGTGGTTTACGCTTATTTTTTTTTGTTATGTAAATAATAATTTTATTCTAATTCCATTACATAAAAAACCTAGTAAAAGCTTCAATTTATCCGTAGCATATTTTTTGATGTTGATACTGTAAGCCAATTCGTCATAAAGATTAATCTAAATAGGATTTCACGTATAACTTCACCTTAAAAGAACGCCTCTATATTATATGTAGATGGCTCGAGTTTAATTATTTTAGCGTAAAACTTTTTTTTTTAAGTTGTGCTTTAAAATATTAAGATGAATTAATTGTTTGCGCCCGTACAGTTGCAATATGAATATGAATAAATAGTTTTTTTTGGTTTGAATAAATCTTTCAAGAAAGGCGTACAAATACAATATTGGATTGAATTACCGATACAATATGGTATTTGTTTGCCATTTTTGAAAGATTTATTTAAACCAAAAAAACTATTTATTCATATTCATATTACGCATGAATGGGCGCTAACAATTCATTCATCTTAATAAGGCACTACTTGTAAAAAGCGTGTTCCCCAAAATAATTAAACTTGCGCCATCTATGAAAGAGTAGATTGTGAAATCTTTTTAATATCACTTTAATATAAAAAGGCGGCTCCTTGGCCGTCGCCGTCGTAAGAAAGTATTAATTATGATTTCTAAAATATTTTCTTAAGTAAGGTAAAAACAATGATATAATTTTTTTTTTTTAATTAAGCTAGTCATTCCCGAGATAGTATACTTTTAGTTAAAAACTAGCAGACCAGGCCACATGTTGCTGTGACTAACGAAACATAACGCCATCACAACGCCACGCCACTACCCAACCTTTATAACCTACGCCATCTGTTAAATCAAATCGACACCGCCCGCTTGCTGCCGACTGCCCGATGCCCGCTGCCTGCTTGCCAGCCCTATTTCAGCCAATTAACACAAAACCTTGACAAATTATATACTCTAAAACCTTCCTCATGAATCACTCTATTTATTAGTGAAAACCGCATGAAAATTTGTTGCTTAGTTTAAAAGATCTAAGCGCACAGACAGCGGAAGCGACTTCATTTTATACTATGTAAAGGTAACACAATTTTTTGCCCAAAAAAATAACATAATAAATACCTACTCTAAAGAACTACTTTTCGAAAAAAATGTCCTTACTTATTAAAACGTGCTTTAATTTTTAAACAACTGATAAACAAAAATATACCACACATAATTTAATTTTTCTCAGTTAAAACGCAATTTTTAGTAATGGGATATGCGATTAGATGTTTTTAAATATTTAAAAAAGCGGGATTTCAATGGTTTTTACTTCGGGCATTCTTCATTGAAGTTCAAAGTTGATAAGCTTTTAGCCATTCCAAATAATAAAAACATCTATATAAATAAAATAATTAAAAAAGAAAAAATCGATAATTATTTTCTTCCAAACATTTTTAAACACCCAGTTTGTTTTGAACACCTGCACTCATGCCTAGCCAGAAGTGTGAACGGGCTCTACCACCCACAATGATAATCCACACTATGGAAACTATTTTCAAGGCACTCCGTAAAAAATGATACCGAACGATTTGGTTTAATTTTTACGTAAAAGTAAAGAAAATACATTGCTGTGAACCGTTTTGAAATATTTGACATTTGTAATCCATTGAAGATATGCATGTTACATGATGTATGTTTTAAAATATTTTTGGCGGCAATTCAGCAAACCTACATACATTAATATTATATTTTCGTTTTTTGTTTTGTGTTGGCTACCTCCTTCTTTAGCAGACGTTTCGGACAGCGTTGCAGTGTTCATCGTCAGGGCGGATCCAGCAGATCCGACGATGTCTGCGACAATCTGCCGGATCTGCCCTGATGATGGACACTGCAACGCTGTCCAAAACGTCGGATAAAAAAGGAGGTAGCGCAACACGGCATAACACCTAAAAAACAAACAACGAAAATGCTTTTGGCCGTGAAAATCTAAAAACTTATCATTAATATTATAGGTATATTGGGAAGAGGATTACGCACACAACCGCCCCGGGAACCATTTATTGATTAACCAAACCTTTGCCATAGGTCATACCAAGCGGTTCACTACTTTCAGTGACTTAGCAGGGGTGCCCAGGTTCAAGGGGTGAGGTTTGTCTAGGTCTTTGAGGAGAATGTGTTTGCCCACTTACTTCATGGCAGGCCAGAACGGGAGAGACTGATTGAAGGAGACCTAACCTAGAACTCTTCTATTGGACTCTCTCAACCCAATTTGGGAGGTTGAGAGAGTCCGATTTGTTCCATCGCCCCGGGAACCATTTATTGGATAACCAACACCTCCGCCATAGGTCACCGCAAGAAACTCACTACGTTTAGTGACTTAACAGGGATTCCCGGTTTTAAGGGGAGAGGTTTGTCCAGGTCTTTGCGACGAATGCGATTGCCCACCTACTGCGTGGCGGGCCAGGTTGGGAGAGACTAATTGAAAGATTCCTAACCTAGAACTCCCTCGACTCGCCTCTCAACTGGGAATAACATGGGAGGTGGATAAGTGTATATACCAATAACCAACACCTCTGCCATAGGTCACCCAAGTGGTTCTCTCTGTTCGGTGACTTAGTGGGCGTGCCCGATTCCTCGGGTAAGATTTGTCCAGGTCTTGGCGATGGATGCCTCTGCCCACCTGCTGCGTGGCGGGCCGGATCGAGATCGAGAGACTGGTTAAGGACGGCCATTAAATTTTCTGCAAGTCTAGGATGAATATTTATTTTTATTTAGAACAAAGAGTTAAACTTCAAATTGTAAAATTTAAATAAATGAAGACAATATTAGCGAAACTCAATCCAAAATCTGAAACAGAAAAATCAGAAAGAGGTACGGTCACATCAGGGACTCCAAGCCAGGACCTTCGGCTTTCCGGGCAGCAGCTCTAACCATTGCGCTAATCCGCTAATTAGTCCCCATCCGATTCTGTCATTTTTAACCGTTTCATACTTCGACTAGAAACTACCAACATTATCTTCATTTTCGTAACGCAAATTTTATTGGCTGCTATCTGTATGAAAGATTGCAAAATTCAACAAGAACTAAATATAATCTAGATAGTGTCTTGGAAAAAGTTATCAATTTTTATTTAATATGCGACGTCTATTGACTTTTCTGCAAGTCTAGGAGGAATATTTATTTTTAACTAGGAGTAAAACCTCAAATTGTAATTTTGTAATATAATCAAATATTTTAAGATAATTTTCACGTTCTATTCAAGTTCCGTCATTATATCATTAAAGGCCAGTTGCTCTATCAATCTGAAATAATACAGAATTTGAATAGAACTTACACAGGTCGTAAAAAAATAATTTCAAATATTTGATGAATCCGTAAAATTTTTTGAAACAACCCGTCTTTAGTTTCATTAGCTCCAGATAGAAGAGAGCATCTGGGACTATTGTGCGGTACATTCATAAAATACCTATATTAGTCCCTCGACCCGTCTCCCAACAAAGGAATATCAATTTGGAGGCGGATATGTGTAACTCCGCCCCGGGAACTATTTATCGGATAACCAACATCCTTGCCGTAGGTTACTCCAAGTGGTTCACAACGTTTGGTGACTTAGCAGGGGTGCCTGGGTTTAGAAGTTGAGATTTGTCTAAGTCTTGGCGGAGAATGCGTTTACCCACCAACTGCGTGGCGGACCGGATGGATTATGAATTCTCCAATCAGACTTTCTCAACCCTTTCCCCAAACGGGGCTATTTTTAAACTCGTGGTAACTTTAGAATAAAATGTCCGAATTGAATAATTCAAAAAGTTAAATAAAGGTATTGAAGCAGTCTTGAATATGAAGTAATTTATTTTGATAAGGATTAAAACCAAGATACAAATAAAGAGCCATTTGACGCGGCGTCATTTTAATTAAATTTTTAAAATAAATAAACACTTTTTGTGGCATAACTATAATAGTTAGACATATGCTGTCGCGAAACTTTTTGTAAATAATGATGTTTTCTACAAAGTCGTACTACATTATTTTATTCTATTGTTAATAGTTTTCGCAGCGCACGCGATGTAAAGAATATTTTAGGTATTTTTTTTACACCTTGGGCTACATTATTGGAGTTTTAGTAACGATCCCTAATTTTTTTTGAAAATATCATATAGCCTATGTCAACCGAGAATAGTGTAGCTTCCTACCAATGAAAGAATTTTTCAAATCGGTTCAGTAGTTTCGGAGCCTATTCAATGCAAACAAACAAACAATCAAATCTTTCCTCTTTAAATAGTGTTAGATTGGTTCCATGCAAACTCAGAAAGAAACCAACTCATAATTCAGGTCATTAAGATGAAGCCATACTAAATAATGCAAAATCATACAAAATCACTTCAAATAAATGCTTCAATTAAATACTTCGTGTAGAACATACCTTGGCCCTTAAAAATATCGGTCATTTTTTTAATGTCTTTTAATAAGCTTAGAAAAAAATAAAGTATTAGGTCTATAAAAAACATTTTTTAGTGCAAACTCTCCTACTTATAAACACTTTTTCGGATATGGTTTTATTGCATAATGTGGCAAATTCAGTTTCCTATATAGCGGAGAAACAACGTGTTAGGGTCCGCGCTGCTTGTTTTCGTGAAATCAATTAAAAAATTCCGTTTTATTACAATAAACAATGCATAAAAAAGGAATTAATGTTTTTTACAGGCCTTTACGAAATCAACATGTAAAAAAAATTCTCAAATATCTTTTCCAACCTTTCCAAAAGCTTTTTCTCAAGTATTTTTAAACTCCTCCCATAAAAGGGCGTGAATTCAAATTTCGATTTTTTCCTGTACTAGTGGATCGCCTTAAAAGCTATGAAAACATAATTTTAAAATAGCCGGTAACCAGAGGCGGCCTCTGCCTTGTAGGCCAGTCAATAAAGGCTCAAAATGAGACTAACCCAAACATTAATTCCTCCGTCGATGAAATTTTGCAGTTACAATAAATGTTTCAAACGTTTCAAATAAAAATTACCTCCGCACGCCACAATTCGAACTGGTGACTTCCGAATTCGTAGCCAAGATAGTGAGGCAGTGTATTATCGAGGAATTATATGTATTTATCAAAATAAAATTAACTGGTGCATGCCATTTAAACTTGCGACATCCGAATTCGTAGTCAAGATCGCACTGCACTGCATTATTGTTGTATTATACAAACGTATCAAATAAAAATTACCTCTGCACGCCACAATTCGAACTTGCGACTCCCGAATTCGTAGTCAAGGTCGCAATGCCCCTGAGATATCGTTGAATTATACATTTAAATCAAAATAATATTTACTTTCGCACGCAACAATTTGTTCTTGCGACTTCCGAATTCGTATTGATCGTAATGCAATTTGTTCTTGCGACTTCCGAATTCGTAGAGATCGTAATGCAATGCATTATCGAGGAATCATACGTATTCCCCGATAATGCATTGCATCCCCAAAGAAGACATAGGCCTTGACGGGATTTATTTTCTTCAGAGCTTCCTGTGTGGAGCTAATGTAAAAAAAAATAAGGTCTCCCTCAACCAGTCTCTCCCAATCCGGTCCGTAATGCAGTAGGTGGGCAAACCCGTTCACCGCAAAGACCTAGACAAATCTCATCCCTTGAACCCGAGCAGCCCTGCTAAGTCACAAAAAATCAGTCTCTCCCAATCCGGCTTGCCACGCAGTAGGTGAGCGAACGCGTTCGCCGCACGGACCTAGACAAATCTCACTCCTTGAACCGGGCACTCCTTGAACCGGGCACTCCTGCTAAGTCACGAATGTCACTGCAAAGTGACATATGACAGAGGTGTTGATTACCCAAAAATGGTTCCCGGGGCGGTGGTAATCATACCCGCCTCCCAAAATTAAGGTATACCTTAAGTGGTTCGCTATGTTTGGTGACTTAACCGGGGTGCCCAGGTTCATGGGGTGAGGTTTGTGCGGGTCTTAGAAGCGGAAACGAAAACAAAATCAAAAGTCAAAATCAAATTCAAAATCAAAATCAAAATCTCAAACCAACACCAAAATCAAAGTCAAAGACCAAATCAAAATTAAAATCTCAAACCAAAACCAAAATCAAAATCAATATCCGAACTTGCGACATCCGAATTCGTAGTCAAGATCGCACTGCACTGCATTATTGTTGTATTATACAAACGTTTCAAATAAAAATTACCTCCGCACGCCACAATTCGAACTGGCGACTTCCGAATTCGTAGCCAAGATAGTGAAGCAGTGTATTATCGAGGAATTATATGTATTTATCAAAATAAAATTAACTGGCGCATGCCATTTAAACTTGCGACATCCGAATTCGTAGTCAAGATCGCACTGCACTGCATTATTGTTGTATTATACAAACGTATCAAATAAAAATTACCTCTGCACGCCACAATTCGAACTTGCGACTCCCGAATTCGTAGTCAAGGTCACAATGCCCCTTAGATATCGTTGAATTATACATTTAAATCAAAATAATATTTACTTTCGCACGCAACAATTTGTTCTTGCGACTTCCGAATTCGTATTGATCGTAATGCAATTTGTTCTTGCGACTTCCGAATTCGTAGAGATCGTAATGCAATGCATTATCGAGGAATCATACGTATTCCCCGATAATGCATTGCATCCCCAAAGAAGACATAGGCCTTGACGGGATTTATTTTCTTCAGAGCTTCCTGTGTGGAGCTAATGTAAAAAAAAATAAGGTCTCCCTCAACCAGTCTCTCCCAATCCGGTCCGTAATGCAGTAGGTGGGCAAACCCGTTCACCGCAAAGACCTAGACAAATCTCATCCCTTGAACCCGAGCAGCCCTGCTAAGTCACAAAAAATCAGTCTCTCCCAATCCGGCTTGCCACGCAGTAGGTGAGCGAACGCGTTCGCCGCACGGACCTAGACAAATCTCACTCCTTGAACCGGGCACTCCTTGAACCGGGCACTCCTGCTAAGTCACGAATGTCACTGCAAAGTGACATATGACAGAGGTGTTGATTACCCAAAAATGGTTCCCGGGGCGGTGGTAATCATACCCGCCTCCCAAAATTAAGGTATACCTTAAGTGGTTCGCTATGTTTGGTGACTTAACCGGGGTGCCCAGGTTCATGGGGTGAGGTTTGTGCGGGTCTTAGAAGCGGAAACGAAAACAAAATCAAAAGTCAAAATCAAATTCAAAATCAAAATCAAAATCTCAAACCAACACCAAAATCAAAGTCAAAGTCCAAATCAAAATTAAAATCTCAAACCAAAACCAAAATCAAAATCAATATCCGAACTTGCGACATCCGAATTCGTAGTGAAGATCGCACTGCACTGCATTATTGTTGTATTATACAAACGTTTCAAATAAAAATTACCTCCGCACGCCACAATTCGAACTGGCGACTTCCGAATTCGTAGCCAAGATAGTGAGGCAGTGTATTATCGAGGAATTATATGTTTTTATCAAAATAAAATTAACTGGCGCATGCCATTTAAACTTGCGACATCCGAATTCGTAGTCAAGATCGCACTGCACTGCATTATTGTTGTATTATACAAACGTATCAAATAAAAATTACCTCTGCACGCCACAATTCGAACTTGCGACTCCCGAATTCGTAGTCAAGGTCGCAATGCCCCTTAGATATCGTTGAATTATACATTTAAATCAAAATAATATTTACTTTCGCACGCAACAATTTGTTCTTGCGACTTCCGAATTCGTATTGATCGTAATGCAATTTGTTCTTGCGACTTCCGAATTCGTAGAGATCGTAATGCAATGCATTATCGAGGAATCATACGTATTCCCCGATAATGCATTGCATCCCCAAAGAAGACATAGGCCTTGACGGGATTTATTTTCTTCAGAGCTTCCTGTGTGGAGCTAATGTAAAAAAAATAAGGTCTCCTTCAACCAGTCTCTCCCAATCCGGTCCGTAATGCAGTAGGTGGGCAAACCCGTTCACTGCAAAGACCTAGACAAATCTCATCCCTTGAACCCGAGCAGCCCTGCTAAGTCACAAAAAATCAGTCTCTCCCAATCCGGCTTGCCACGCAGTAGGTGAGCGAACGCGTTCGCCGCACGGACCTAGACAAATCTCACTCCTTGAACCGGGCACTCCTGCTAAGTCACGAATGTCACTGCAAAGTGACATATGACAGAGGTGTTGATTACCCAAAAATGGTTCCCGGGGCGGTGGTAATCATACCCGCCTCCCAAAATTAAGGTATACCTTAAGTGGTTCGCTATGTTTGGTGACTTAACCGGGGTGCCCAGGTTCATGGGGTGAGGTTTGTGCGGGTCTTAGAAGCGGAAACGAAAAAAAAATCAAAAGTCAAAATCAAATTCAAAATCAAAATCGAAATTGAAATCGAAATCGAAATCGAAATCGAAATCGAAATCGAAATCGAAATCGAAATCGAAATCGAAATCAAAATCGAAATCGAAATCGAAATCAAAAATCAAAATCAAAAACAAAAACAAAATCAAAAATCAAAATCAAAATCAAAATCTCAAACCAAAACCAAAATCAAAATCAATGTCAAAATCATAATTAAAATCTCAAATCAAAACCAAAATCAAAATCAAAATCTCAAACCAAAATCAATATCAAAATCAAAATGAAAGTAAAAATCAAAATAAAAATCAAAATAAGAATGCAAATAAAAATTAAAATCAAAATCAAAATTAAAATCTCAAACCAAAATCAAAATTAAAATCTCGATCCAAAATCAAAATCAAAATCGAAATCCAAATCAAAATCAAAAACAAAATCAAAATAAAAATTAAATCTTAAACCAAAATACATTAAAAAAGAAATGAAATAGAACGAATTGAAATAAGAACGTACAGGTACCTACTAAAAGAAGCTGAAAAGTACGACAGACGGGCACCTTTGTTGGCGGTCAAAACTTGGCATTTATATGGATCAACAAAAAAAAACGTGTAAAATGTATAAGACACCGAACAATGGGCGTGGCTTACAGCGAAATCTTGATGGTATAAATTGATCCACATGGATCAGGGTGTGTATGCCAGCTTGTGTAATGGATCAGCATATCCGGATGGATCAACACGTCCGAACGGATCAACTTAAAACTGGTGTACCGTCGCGCAAGATCAACGTTTTACGAGAGGAGATAAATATATATATTCTTAAAAAATAACATATATATTTTTGAAGAGGTAAAAACTTAAGATGCTTAAGGGAGATATTTATTTATTTGTTGACGCCCTATTGGGTTTTACATATTAAAATCAAAAATTCCATTTATAACAACAGTATAACATAAATAAAAAGATTACAAAATATACACATAAATCGTAAACTCGATATAATAAATAAGAATATATCTAATGCTAATCCACATGGATGACATTAGAGAACTCGTAGGTACAATTCATACACCTACGAGAAACAAAAACATAAAAAATCAAAATTCAATAATTTTTATTTTATTACTCGTTGTATGCAATTAGAATACGAACAACAAAAATAAAAACAACAAACAAAAGAAAATGGAATAAAAATAAAATGATTTCTCATTTATTATTTAAAGCTAAAAAATGGTGGACTAATTTGGCTTTAAATGTATCAAAGTTTAAATTGAATATGTCAGCGATATCAGTTAGTTCATTGCCCAACATATGTATTCTTTCTAACACAGAATACATAGCAAAGTTATGTTTGTAAAATAAAATATTCCGCCTAGTATGTTTTGGAGGTATATAAAAGGATAACAAGTTTATAGCGTCAGGGCAGTCCAACCTTGAATGAACAATTTTATATAATAAGAGGAGATCAAATAATTTTAAAATAATTAAGTTGAAATGAGGATACCAAATGCTTGAATTTTATTCAACCTGACTTCTAAACAAAGACGTTGATAATAATTTTATGGTTTTTATGTTTTTAAAGTCTCTAGCGATTCTGAGAATAAATCCAAGCATTTGTAATCCCTTACTGGTTATACTAATAATGTGATTTAAGAAGCGTAATTTGGCGTCAAAGATAACGCCAAGTCGTTGAATTCAAAGACATTTTTAGAGTAGCATTGTTTATTTAGTAGTTGAATAATCAAGGGGTTTTAGATCTATGGAAACTGATCGTTTGGCATTTGTTTACGATGCACCACTCAAAAAGTTTATTTAAGTTCCTTTGTAGAGTTAAACAATCAGAAGAATTTTCGATCGATTTAAACAAAGAAAGTGAATTTATCGAAAATTAATGAAATGTCGTTAATAAATAGTAAGAAATTAATTGGTCCTACATAGGTGGGAAAATGCCACACTTACGGCAAAAAAATGTAAGAAGTTGTGGAGGTAATTTTTACATATAGTTTTCTATACGATGAGAAACTTCCATGGGTCTATATTGTCTGTAATTTTCAATTTGACTTTTATCTCCTTTTTTAAAAATAGGTGTTTAAAAGTTACTTTTGCAAATTTCAGGATAACGACCTGTAGATAAAGATAAATTGAAAATTGTATTGAGATATGTAAGAATTCGGTAGAAATTCGGGTAGCGGCGGTTTAAACATAAAAGATGAACATAAAAAAAATAATAATTACCAGCGATCCCGTCACACAGAGTAATAGAAGAAGAAAATGATTTTTTTCCATCATCAAGTCAACAATAGTACGATAACAGTTGCTGGAAGAATTAGGCACTGACCAGCAATGGATTATTACTTGGTATTTATCTACATTTTGCAAAATGTACTAATTAAATTTAATATGCAGGTAAGAAGATGTCAGGGGTAGTAAAAGCGGTGCCTCAGTGCGATAGTTTTTCCATGTTTTTGTAGTCGAACTTCAGTGCACCTTTTCCTGTACATTTGATCATATTATTTGTATTTGTGTTTTCTTCTTCGGAGTCGCTATATTTTGTATTTTTTTGCGTGTTAATTTTGGAGTGGTTCAAAGATTGGATATTAATTTTACAAAAATAAAAATGTTATTTTTTTTTTTTGGATTTCGTAAGATTTCTATTTCTATCCTTGGTCCGTATATGCATGGCCGCTGCATGCATGTTTTGGTGGAAAATGTAATAATACTTCTTCTAAAACAGCAAACTTATTTTGTGGCACAATTTTAATTCAAATTAATAAATTACTTTGTTTTTACCACAATAATTGATTATAAAAGACCGACATATTTCGTAAGCCACATCAGGATTTTAATAATACTAATTTAAAAAAATAGACATAGAACACGGTGTCAAAAGAAAAATAACAAACATAGACAAATAATAAACAGAGACAATACAACTCAATATTATTAAACAAATTGCAATGAATAATGGATATAACACCAATTTAATCGAAAACATTCTTAATAAAAAATATAAGAATAAATTTCTTAAACCATACATCTATCCTGTACAAAAGGATACGGAGGAGAAAAAATGGAGGAAAATTATGTATTTATTTTAACAATTAAATTTCTAATTCCTTAACAAAGATTGTACCTGATGAAATTTTTCTTGTATTTTATGCAAATAACAAACTTAAAAATGACATATTAAATGGTAAAGATAGAGATTCATTTTCATTTTTACATTGTTACTATTGTCTCTGTTTATTATTTGTCTATGTTTGTTATTTTTTCTTTTGACACCATGTTCTATGTCTATTTTTTAAAATTAGTATTGTTAAAACCCTGATGTGGCTTACGAAACATGTCGGTTTTTTATAATCAATTTTAGTGGTAAAAACAAAGTCATTTATTAATTTGAATGTAAAAATATTCAAGAATATTTTCGTAAGGATTCATTATATTTACTATCTATTTTAGAACGTTATACAGAGAATTTTTTTTTTGGAATGTGAGTTGCCACCCTGGGGAAACAATTCGGGACATTTTTTTGTTTGAAGTGTAACTTCTTTAGCCCCGTTGTGATTTGAAATTCGAATGAAACGGAAATGACGCATCATAGCATCTGTGAAGCATCACACTGCGCTCATTGGCCGCTTTGATTATGAAGTCACTTATTGGCTCCTATTGGTTGAGATATAAAACGAAAATGACGCTATGTAGATCTGCGCTTTCAAGGCATTGGTTGAGATTGTTTACGTAAAGTTTCGCTTCTACCGCGTGTGAATTCACTCGATTTTTTTTTGTATTAAAAACATCTTTAGCGCCATTGTTTGAAACTCGATGAAACGAAAAATAACGACACTAAAAGGAGACGCGATTTGGCACGCGAGAGAATGAGAAAGTATAATCGGTCTCTTCTTTGTGTGGTGCTTCGTAGCCCCCCCCACTCTTGTCTGCTTTAGTTTTCTGAAGGTTTCACTTCTACCACGTGTGAAATGGACACTCTACTTCTTAAAAATATGTAAAAACACATTATCTGATACAATTTAATGGAACAATTTACAAAAGCATAATATTACAAAAAAACGACTGTGATTTAGAAAACACGACTGAATTAAAACTTCCCTAATTTATAAAAGAAGAAATAAAGAAAATGTTCGCGCGCACTGCTCTCTCTTGCTCCTACAGTGTGATACAGACAATAGGCCTGCACTGTGTCTTAGATATACGAAACGTAACCGGCTATGAGAGGAAGAGAGAAAGAAAATGTGTGCTCGCACCTCTCTCTCTTGCCCCTACAGTAATACGAAAAGTAACTCTCTCTCTTTCTATCTTCACTAACTTATATCTCCTTCTCAACTTCCGTTCGCCTCGCCCGAAAGCACTTTTCATAAAGCTATCGTCACACATTCACCAGCTTACTCCCCAAGTCAAGCGTGCGTAAATAAGTTTTACTTCAGAAACATGTAAGTTATTACGAAAATAGTTTCAGCCAGCGCTGGGCAGCGATTGGTACTTTTCTCCATTTCAAGGATTAAACAAATCCATATCCCACTGGCCCTCTTACCGTTTCTGATTTAAATTGGACTTTGCGACAAATCACCTTTTCACAGCATTTAATTTTTTTTTAAATAAACAAAAAAACGCAAAATTGTTTAAACCACCAGTCTACGAATACTTTTTTTAAACTCTGCTGACGTACTCGTATATAAATGAAGACAATCATTAAACCATTAAAAATGAATTAGTCTTCGATGAATCGCAAAAAATAAGTAATAATATATGTTAACTTTAATTTTTCCATAGTTTGCAATTCTTTTGTACAGACGCGGACCGCGACCAGTAACGCCCTGTTGAAAGATAACTTTAGACAAGGCCGCAAAAAAGTTGCTTAAAATGGCCACGAATATTTGGGACTCTTTTGTTGAGGTATTTGCAATTAAAAAAATCAAATTCGCTTAGTGTCACATACTGAAAGAAGTCACACCGTGATTTATTTTTGGGGTAGCCGTTAACCGTATGGCGCTATCTTCTTCATTAGAAAACGTTTCGAATAGTGTTACAATGTTCATCATGTTACGATGATGGTATACAGCAGGGTTTCCCAAACTTTTTCTGCGACGGAACACTTCGCAAACCCGTAAATTTTAACGGAACACTAGGCTTATTTTTTATGTTGGGTAATAGTTTCTAAAAGTAAAAATCTAAAAAAGTGGTATTAAACACATTATTTATTTAGTATACATATAAACAAAAAAATGGAGTAAATAAAGCACTTCGGGTGATTTTGAGTCAGTGAATTGCATACCTTTTTGATATCAGGCGCAATATTGGTAAGTTGAATTCTAATATCTGGTGTGGCGTCGAATCTGTTCCTGCACTCTTAGTTGCAACATAATTAGGTTGTAGAAAACGGAAGTAATACAATAATAGCTTATTTTGGGGTACTTTTCTGACAAACTTGCCCAGAAATCTTTAAAGGCTGATCTTCATTAATCAAAAGTCATAGTCGCGAATTTAATCAATTAGAATTTCATACTCTACTTGCGCTTAAGCCTACTGGTTTGATGTCACGGAAAATGGATTCCAAACTTGGGAATCGTCGATACTAGTTTTCGGAAAATATTGAAAAATAGTTGTTTTCAAGTTATGTCGATGTTCTTAAAATTCTTTGAAAACCTCTTCATCTACTTTAAAATTTTATTCATTAAAACATTTATGTGATGCAGGAAAACAATCAAAATGATAAGATTGATGAAATCAAAAAAATGCTTTTTTTTTCTTTTACACCAACATTTACAGCACCATGCGCGTTTATAGTTCGACTATTGCTAACAAGGTGTAGTAAGACTGATTGATTTGTACATTATTTTACTTGCAGGTAAAGCCGATTTAAAAAAAATATATGGTCGGGTTCCTTGGGAACAATAATTTTGTGAAAACACATGCAGATCTATTATCCCGTAAAACATCCTTCAGATGTTCGTATTATCGATTCTTATCACAGTTTTATACAGCACAGTAATGAATTTCAGAGATTTTTTTAGTACGTAAAATAAAGATTTACTGCGATAATAACAGCATAAACGACTCTTTCAACTTCCATACAGCTTAGTCTCTGTACCTGGAAGTGTCTAGTTCCTAACTTAAGAACTATTGTGAAATATTTATCCAAATAATCATTTCTTGTGAATAATATCAGTAGTGTTGAAATATGAAATTCTTCTGACAAATTTTCGCGGAACCCTAGTTTTCCGCGGAACACAGTTTGGGAAACCCTGTACTCTATAACCCTATTCAAATATGTAACCAAATCTTTGGCTAGAAAATGAGGTAGCGCAACTCGGCATAAAACCCCAACAATATAGCACTGTTACTTTAATTAATGGCTGAAAATAATGCTGGTATTATTATTATTGTAGATAAGAAGATTATAGCAATTTGGATAAACGGTTCGAAAGGTTTTCATAATTACTAGCGACATCTATAGAGTCCTGCTCTAGGTATCTCATCATGGAAACGAACCATTATTAATATGAAAATAAAATACACATCACTATAATACATATTATTATATTATAGCATGCGATGTTCTTTTGTAATAGTATGTTATTTTCATTGCTAGTAGGATTAATGTCAAACGAGATAATCGACTGTATTTATATAATATTCTATTTTTATTTTAACTTTATTAGTAAAACCTCATATTGTAACATTTAATTAAATGAAGACAATGTAAGCAAAACTCAATCGAAAATCTGGAAACAGAAAAAGATATTGGCACCTATTGGGACTTGAACCCAGTACCTCTCACTTTCGCCCGGAAAGTGAGAGGTACTGGGTTCAAGTTAATTTAATCTGACATCTTAATTTTGAAATAGGATTTTTTAAGAGAAAACTTTTTTGGAGTTGTGATTTGAAACGAAAAAGTCACACTAAGAAGAGATAAACACATTCATCTACAGTTTCTACAGGATTTAGTCTGTGATAGAATGAGATAGAATAAACGGTCTCCTCTTTGTGCAGTGCTTCGTAGCCTCCCCACTCTTTTCTACTTTCGTTTTCTGAAGGTTATACTTCTACCGCGTGTGATCTGCACACTTATAAATTTTGAAGTGAAACTTCTTTACCACCGTTGTGTTTTGAAACTTGGTTGAAACGGAAACTATACTAAAAAGAGACAAACACGCACATCTATAGGATTTAGCTGCGAGAGAATGAGATATAATGAAACCTTACCGCATTGGCCGCTTTGATTACGAGCTCACTTTTCAAGGCTCCTATTGGTTGAGATTGTTTGGGCGAAGGTTTTACTTTTACCGCGTGTGAACCGCACTCCATTTTTGAAGTAAAACTTCTTTACGCAAGGGATTTGGGGAGTAAGCTGGTGAATGCGTGACGAGAGCGTTACGAAAAGTGTGATCGGGCGAGGCGAACGGAAGTTGAGAGGGAGATATAAGTTAGTGAAGATAGAAAAAGAGAGAGTTACGTTTCGTTTATTACTGTAGGGGCAAGAGAGAGAGGTGCGAGTACACATTTTCTTTCTCTCTTTCTCTCATAGTATATGTTTCGTGTATCTAAGATACAGTGCAGGCTTATTGTCTGTATCGCACTGTAGGAGCAAGAGAGAGCAGTGCTCTTGCCACTTTATAGTGTAGTCTGACAGTACCGTAAACCTAAAAGATGTCTGCAGAACACGCATCACCATAAATATTTTCTATTTTCTGTTTTGATGATTCTATGCAATGCATTTGTTTTTCTATATAGGTGGTATTTCTCCATCCCCTTGATAGATTATCGGTTGGATAAGGTATATTTAATATTAATTCGTTTATAAAGTCTTAATTTACTGTCCAGTACTCAAACCTATAAATAGAAGCTATATAGGTAAATGTGTATAATAGGTCTTTGGATTTGGCGGCCTCCGTGGTCGAGGGGTAAGGCACTGGACTCAATCCGAACGTCCAGTCGTGCGCAAATAAATTTTATTTTTATTTATATTATTAACTTTATGAGCGAAATCTCAAATTATAATATTTAATTAATTAAATGAATTTAGGCTTATTAGATTTGTCAAAAAATTTGTACATAAAAATGCGAAAGTCGGTCATTTTAAATACATGTAGGATTACGAAAGATTTTTTCAATATTGATATTGAGGGATCAGTAGGATTTATCGGACCAGTTAGGATTTCATCAGAGCCGAACCCTCTGATATGAAAATATCTGGAGTCGGTGAAATATTTTCCCATTATGTTTCTGGTGGATTGACGTATTGTTATTGTATTGTTTTGTATTTATTATGCTAATATAGTGCACTTATATTGCGTTAATTTACTAGATATTCATTTGTGGAAAAGTGTGTCGAAGGGTTTAGTCTTTCATTTGGGAAAGATTTAACCCGGAAATAAAAGTCTCAGTTGGTAGAGTAAGCAAAGGGTCCTGGGTTCGAGTCTCACAGGTGCTAATATCTTTTTTATGATTTTTCTGTCTCCAGATTTTAGATTGAGTTTCGCTTATATTTTCTTCACTCAATTAAATTTTATTTTATTAATTTTGCGTTATTTCACAATTAATTAATTAAAAATAATATAGGTAAAGTCCATTTGCGGCACGTTCCAAAGTGGGAGATACTCTCAGTATCGCCCTGGTGTAATCCAACCATTCAGAATTGAAACTTTGCTTGAAATGTTTTTAGCTTTAGTTTTGGTTTGATGACCAGATCTGAATATTAAGGTAGGTACTTCACCTTTCCTCTTCCTCATCTCCTTCCCCTCCCAAGTACCTTCAGCCTCACAACATATTCCAAATGGGGATGCAGTAGTCTCACCGGCTCCAGGCGTGAGCAATTCACACGCGGTGGAAGTTAAATCTTCAGAAAACTAAAGTAGACAAGAGTTTTATCAATGTGAAGGGCGTTTTTTTGTCGTCGAATTCCAGTACACCTTTTCCTAAACATTTAGTAGTCCAGGCAACGACGACCAAAAAATACCGAATAGCGGAAATAATTCGTCTAGAAGCCAATTTTGGCACATTTGGAGAGGAAGGTGTCCTTAAAAAATTACTAAAAGTACTGGGGTGGGGAGGGGGGGGGGGTGTCTAATGGTCCCTTTTTTCAGTTTTTCGTTAATAACTCGAAAAATACTGCCTTTAGCGAAAAAATGTCTACGAACTAAATTATCTACATAAAATTCTCTACAAAAAAGATTATTTTAACTTTTTTGTCAGGATTAATGTTTAAGAAGATATAGAGGGGAGAAAATATTTAAAAAAAATCAGTTCTTATTGTTAAAAATGAAATGGAAGAAAAGAGAGAGATCTTGACTATGCTGACCAGCATGGAGGAACTTAATCCAGACAAAGTTGAAGAGTTTCTAAATTTCAGAATCATCTGGAATCCCTTAAGAATCATGGGCCTACCGCTGCTTTGTGTGTTCAGTACTTCCACACGTTTACCCTGATTCTTCTTCTTTCGTATGGTGGGGGTTAGAGGGGGACATCTAGGTCTGCGAACCAGTCTAGGGCCTCAGGCGTTGCCTTGTGGACCTCATCAATCCCGCCGGGGAATGGATGGAGCGGGCATTCGTTGACCACATGTTCAGTGTTCTGAACCGCACCGCATTCACACATCGCCGACTCTTTAAGGCCCCATCTATGCATCATGTGAGCACAACGGCTATGGGAACTCCTTATTCTATTGATGGAGGTCCAGAGTTTGCGAGGCAATGAGAACCCAGGCTGTTTCTCAGTATGGTCTTGAATGAGATGGGCGTTTTTGACGTTAGCCGATTGCCAATCAAGCTTCCACCTATCTTCTGGGGTGAGAGGTGTTCGAAGGAGTCTTTCTCCTTCCGTCCAGATCGTTTACCCTGATGAAGAAGTTCATTAATTCTGAGCGTCGTGGTGTTTAGGACGGCTATTTGGCGTATGTACAGCAGATGATTCTATTCTTCCATGCAAGTGAACACTTCCGGTATGCAAAATGTGCCCATTTCTACGTGCAAGATGTGATACAACTGAAAGCTAGCCATCCGGAGCCTTAATTTTAAAAAACATCCCAGGTTTAGAATGGTTTGTTTGGCAAAGCAGGGTTTGTCTAGGGAGTTTGTGTAATTATGATTAATTGCAACTAATTTTATAGGAAACCAAAGTTAAATTAAGTTAACTTTATATGGTTAGATTATTTCAATTCAGCGCAGTCAAAGTGTTTCGATCTCCCAAAAAAACCGTCCTTTGCGAAGTGATTCTGATTAGAGGTTCGTTTACATTATATTATTAATCCTTTTTTTCATAATAACGCGCCTTTTCATGTATCCCACGAAGTCAGTTACATTCGTATTTAGCTCTTCGCAATGTATCAGGGATACCAACATGACAGTGACAAAATGGCTTCGATTTGACATAGTGTCGGTTCGCGAAGTGAATTTTCATTTTACGCAATTGAAAATTAAAATGCATCATTTTCCGCTACCCGAAATGCAAAAAATTTCATTTTATGGTAATTAAGGCGAATCTAAAGTTTTTTTCTAAAACTTATAAGTTAAAAGCATGGTCAATCCTATCCAAAACTTATCTGGTTTATTTTGCTTGCTCATTTTGGAGTGGTTTGAAGATTGGATATCGATTTTGCCAAAACAAATTTTGGATTTCATAGGATTTGATCTTACACGACCAGACTAAAGGAGACTTGCGTTTGACCGTGGATTTATCGTATTATGTTGGAGCTGAGTACCCGTGAAATAATTTATTGCCGTCTTATTCTCTCGCAGGCTAAATCTTATCGATGTATGTGTTTGTCTCTTTTTAGTGTCGCTGACTTCCGTTTCATTGAGTTTCAAATCACAACCGTACTAAAAAAATCACTACAAAAAATAGATAAAAACTGTATTATATAGGTAAAAAAGGTAGCCGAGTTTTCTACCTATTGCAAGTATTGTTGTATTTATAATATACCTACGTTATCCTTTGGATAATCTACCGAGAGGATGGTGAAATGCCCCCATAATATACTCACAAATTTAGGAACGTAGATTAGTACAATTAAATAAATGAAACCAAACTGTTTGTGGTTTTTCATGATGGAAATTTAGTCTACATATATTTACTATCACCGATGTAAACTCAATCGCCGATCAAATAGTAAAGTTTTTAAAAATGTGGTACTACTTCGCTTAAATATAAAGAGTACTTCGCCAATCATTAAGGCCCTTCGTACACATAGATTCTTACAAACAACATTACTATAATGCAACCACAATTCACCGAACTACGTGAGATTGACGTAAAAATTGAGTTTTCTTTCCAACCTCAATCCACACCTCTTCCTTTAAATCCTTTCTAACGTATTCCGGTAAATTATAGCTATATAAACGGTGGCCGGCCAACTCAGAATGAAACCTACTCAGCACCACCTCAAAAAAGTCATTAAGAGTGATGATAAAAAATATTAAAAAATTGGTCAAATAGGTTAAGTTAGGTTAGGGTTACCGGCTATTTTAAAAATATTTTTTCGTAGCTTTTAATGAGCTTTCTGAGGTGGTTCTGAGTTGGTTTTTATTCTGAGTTGGCATGGAACCATATAAACATGGATATTTTCCACCTCTAGTTGAAATTTAACATTGAAATAAAGTTCGGACGTCATTTCTTTCAAACGAATAGTAGAAGTGATCGCAACTCGCGGAGCTTGCTACCAGCAATAGGCCACTTGCATGGATTTCATAACGACCTGGAATAAATCGTGTGGATAGATTTTTTTACTAAGATTACGAAAATGTTAGTAAAAATTTATAGTTTTTTTTTTATTTTTAAATGAATAAATCCATTATTTGAGATCGTGACGTCAGTCTGGCTAAACAGAGCGTCGTAGATGTTTTCAGAGGAAAGGGTAGCTAACGGGGTATCCGGCTTTTTTGTGTCACAGAGTCGCCAGAATGAGTAAGAACTACTGTAAATCCAAGAACACTCATCCAAGCTGTAATCCGATGGCACAAATCACAAGTAAAATGCAATTTCCTTTTGTGCATTATAATTTCATGATAATGTGTTGCTTTATGTAATACACAATATGTCATTTCTTTCTATCTAAATCGTATCAAATATTGTGTCATTTTATTTTTAGTTTAGTCCGTACAGTATCTAACACAGTGTGTCATCTCGAAAAACAGGTGATGAAGAAGAGGGACATCCATTCAAACTCTTTTATAGTGTTTTCTTCTTGGTCTCTCATTTGACTCTTTTATACTAGACGTTTCGTATTTCCAATACCAAGTCATCAGCTTTGAAGTATTCCCGGATCCGACGTGTGGAATTGAGGATAACTTTTCGTTTAATGATTTATGAATCAAATACATACATATAAAATACTTCTTGTATTGTTTAACTACATTTTCGTGGTAACGTATTGACTTTATAAAAATGATATTTGTGTTGGTAACGTTTTTTCTTTTTTTTAAACGACTTCGAAAAGTAGGAAGTTAACAATTCGACGGTATTTTTTTTTTCTCTTTGTTACCTCAGAACTTTCGATTGGGTGAACCGATATTGATAATTCTTTTTTATTAGAAAGCTGGTGCTTTCCGTGTGGTCCCATTTTAATTTGGTCCAGTTCTGACAATGGGATCCATGAGAAAACCATATATGTCTTAAATTTGCAATAAGTATGTGCGCGACAAATGGACGAATAACTCAATATTACGCCAACAGATTTCGATGATTCTTTTTTTGAAGTAAAACTTCTCTCACGCTCGTTACTAAAAATCAAAAAATTAACAAAATTTTTAACAAAACTTAAAACGACTTAAAAAATGCACTAAAAAGTAAAAAAATAATTTCGTACGATTGTTATTTTTGGAGTCGGTGTCAGCCAAGATCTCCACATCTCACCTATAACTACCTATGTACGTAGTTACCTTGGCTGACACCGACTCCAAAAATAAAAATTGTACGAAATTATTTTTTTACTTTTTAGTGCATTTTTTGAAGTCTTTTTTTGTTTTGTTAAAATTTTAGCGCTGTACTTATAATAAATAATATTTCATTGAAATTTTACTCAAAAAGATATTCCGCCATTAGTAAAAATCGAACGCAGTTTGCCTGCGGTAGAAGCGAAACTTTACCGAAACAGTCTTAACCAATACTTGAAAAGTGAGATCATAATCAAAGCGACCAATGAGCGCAGACGTAGCGTAATTTCCGTTTCATATCTCAACCAATAGGAGCCTTTAAAAGTAACATCATTATCAAAGCGGCCAATAAGCGCAGATGATGCGTCGCAGGTGCAGTAATCGTCATTTCCGTTTCATTCGAAATCTAAATCACAACGGGGCTATAGAAGTTTCACTTTAAAAATTATAATTCTTCCTAGACATTACTAGAAATTCAAGAAACATCGCACATTCAAATAAAAATGGATATATTTATCAAAAAACTATTTAGATTTCAATTTAATTCTGTGAGAATCTTGCAATCACGCACGAAGTTAGCAGCCAAAAGACATGCGTTAAGAAAATGAAGATAATTTTGTTAGCTATTTTAGGGTTTGCCAATCCCAAACCTTTTTTGCGGGATTTCTTTTAGTGGGTATTAAATTGAAAGGAAGCCAACATTTCATAAACATTTTTTATCGATTATTTTTGATAATAGTCTTCTATATATCCATATAAAAATTAATGTTTTTTATTATTAAATTATTTTATTTTAATTATAACCTTCCCATACTATTTTATCTGTAGGTTTTTATATATAATGGTGAGCTCTGGCGTTATGAAATTATTTCATGTACCATTCATCCGATCGTATCTTGGTTGAATTAATTAAGTCTATGGACCGCATATTTGATTTCTTTCAATTTTAAGAGCTTCGTTAGTTCACCTCCATTCATTCAAAAAGCTGTGTGGCTAAAATTTGTCAAGCTCAAAAATTGTCAAATTTGTCATTTGGTTGGAATATTGCTTAACAATAAATAATTGTAGACTGTGCTGGCAAACATTGATAACTGACCATAGGTGATAGATTTAGTCTATATTGTATTGATATAGGAATTTATCGATCGTCTGTGCTAGACCTCCTGGTCATTCTGGCGCTCACATGCAAATGAAAAGAGCATGTTTTTAGTATAAATTTAGTATTCTTTTCAATCCCGAAATCCCGCAGATTCCGCAAATGCGCTAGATCAAATATTGCTGAAATCCCAATACATTGCCGGTTGCGGGATAGCGGTTTGCAAACAATAGCTCTTAGTTGAAAATGTTGACATAGTCAAAAATGACCGAAGTTGATAACATCTAATTAGCTCAGTGGTCAGAGCAAGGCTAGGCAGAGTTCCTAGGTAATATTTCCCGATACAACCGTATTTTTTTCTGTTTCACATTTTTCGTTTGAATGTTTAATATTGACATTAATTATTAAATAAATATTGTAAAAATTAAGAAGAAACGCGGCCGGAGTTTTGTTCATGCAAAGTATTTCTTATGATTTTTTTCACTATGCAATACGTTTTTAATACAACATAGATATCAACCACTGGCGTGTTCGTCGGTTTTGCATTTTTGATAGTTGCTTATTATATTATTTATAAAATCTTTAAATTGCCTAGTTTGAACGTCATGTGATCTAGGAGGTTTTTAAGTCAACAAATTTGACAGTATATTTGTAAGAAAAAACTAAAACTAGAGCTAAAAAATAATAAAAAAAACTAAACTAACATATGAGTTTCGCTCAGTTTTCGTGAGGGGAGGGGGGCAAGGGACAGCATCATATTTGTAATATACCTATTACTCAAATTTCATGGCGACCGTGTTCATCTTAAAACTAAGAACGAAAACCAATCAAAGCAATCAAAATCATTTATTTATTTCTTGTGAATAGGGGTGTATAAAATAATAAACATACTAGTGGAGCTGTATAGACTCTTGGGCTGAAAGCAGCTGGTGCAAGTTAATTTATATAATGGAAGGATATAGATAAAGGCATTATTACTAAGCATAAATATTTGGAATGGAATGTGGTGTGCAGATGGAGTTATGTTGGTAGCGCTGTTTCTTAGTATTTTCTGACATGGTGTTATATTTTGTAGGTGATTGTAGATTGTATTTTCGTTTTCAAAAGCTTAGGGAGTCTTTCAATCAGAATTTGATTTTCATCGAAATCTGATACTAGGACCCCACAATCTATGTGTGTTGCGTCATCTTAAAACATGTAGTAGTTCTGTAAAAAGGGTTTATGGTTATTATTTTTAATTGATAAACTAACGTTTAAACAAGATTTTTATGCATAGCACAAAGGTAGATAACAAATATTATAATCAATAATTATCAGCCTGAAACACTCATCTACATTGAAAAAATCTTGCGAGAAAAGATACTGGTAGCCAACGGGAATTGAACCCGTGTCCCTCTGATTGCCGGTCAGCTGCTCTGACCACTGAGCTATGGCGGCTTATCTAATACCCGCCAAATAATTCAATATATACTAGTGTTTCATTCGACAATTACTTATTATTACATTTTTCCAACTGCAAACAACCAACTTTATTTTTGTGAGAGAGGTATTATCTCCCGCTAGGTGGCGTCGAGACTAATTATGTCTGCATTTTTTGCTGAAATACTTTAACTTGTCAAATATTAATTATTATTTTTAATTGATAAACTAACGTTTAAACAAGATTTTTATGCATAGCACAAAGGGTAGATAACAAATATTATAATCAATAATTATCAGCCTGAAACACTCATCTACATTGAAAAAATCTTCCGAGAAAAGATACTGGCCGCCAACGGGAATTGAACCCGTGTCCCTCTGATTGCCGGTCAGCTGCTCTGACCACTGAGCTATGGCGGCTTATCAATTCCCGTTGGCGGCCAGTATCTTTGTAAAAATCTTCCGAGAAAAGATACTGGCCGCCAACGGGAATTGAACCCGTGTCCCTCTGATTGCCGGTCAGCTGCTCTGACCACTGAGCTATGGCGGCTTATCAATTCCCGTTGGCGGCCAGTATCTTTTCTCGGAAGATTTTTTCAATGTAGATGAGTGTTTCAGGCTGATAAGTATTGATTATAAGGTTTATGGTTAATTGAAAAATTCAAATTTCAGTGGCAGAAAGTACTCTCTGTTTCAAATAAAATAAGGTATGTTAATTGAAATAACAGTTTTACCTCTGGGTTGTTCTTTTGATAGCACATCTGTGTAAGGTATGCAGTTTCACACAAATTATTTCCCCCTGAAAGCAAAAAATAAAGCTATATTAATTTAATAATGAAGTTTCCTCCATCTACAAAAATAAAGCAGCATTTTTTTGTATACAGGGTGTTAAGAGATGTACTTGACTTACTTTAACCAGTGATTCCTGACATTATTTTGAGTAAAAAATGTAAATTAAATTTTGGTCTCAGGTGACTTTTTTTAAAAAAAATTTTTCTCCAAAATCAAACAAAAAAAAATTCTTCCGCATTTCGTCACTGGTCATTCAGCCGAGTAACCGACCAACTCCTTCCCCCCCCCCCCCTCAAACTGTCCAACACCTACCATTTTTTTATGTTTTTGTAGAAAAAAAAAAAACTTCAAAAATATCACCGGAGACCAAAATTTCATTTTCATTTTTTACTCCAAATAATGTCAGGAATCACTGGTTAAAGTAAGTCAAGTACTTTCTTTAACACCCTGTATATAAATATGTAATACCAATAAATCTAAACGAAAACATGAAAAATAATAAGATACAGAAAAAAAATTAACAAGTGTGAGTGCACACACGCGGTAGAAGTGAAACCTTCAGAAAACTAAAGTAGAAAAGAGTGGGGAGGCTACGAAGCACCGCCCAAAGAGGATACTGATTATTCTCTTTCTCTGGCAGGCTAAAATCTATAAATGTATTTGTTTGTCTCTTTTTAGTGTCGCTTTTGAAGTGAAACTTTTTTAGCGCCGTTAGTGACTTGAAATTCGGGTGAAACGGAAACGCGTCACAAATCAGTTCTACACAAATACTCAGTTCTAATATAATGCGGTAAATGCGCTTGCCTTCCACAGCGTAGTAGGCAAAGTGCCTGATAAGTCTCATCGGCCAGAGAGACAAACATCAAGCTAAATCCAAAAATAAAAACATTTTTATTTTGTGAAATCAATATCCAATCTTCAAACCGCTTAAAAAAACAAACAAAAGAAAAGATAGCGACATCTAGCGACTTTCTAGTTTCACTTCTACCGCGTGTGAATTACACACTCTGATATTTTTATCATTTCATCGAGTTTCAAATCACAACGGTGCTGATGAGATTTCACTTCAAAGGGTAACTTTCGCAACTGGGACAAGCGCCTTGACGAACTCGGCCATTGATACTTTTTATTTTAAATTAATTTTTTTTATCGCATATTTAAAATTCATTTCGTCATTCTACATTTTGAGTACCGCTACCCCGAGAATCATTTATTAGATAAGGAACATCGCTGCCAAAAGTCACTCCAAGTTGTTGGCTACTTTTGGTGACTTGGAAGGGGTTCATGGGTTGAGGTTTGTTCAGGTCTTGGCGACGGATGTGTTTGTCCACCAACTGCGTGGATCGCTCCAGCCAATCTCTCTCGATTCATACTTTCGTTTTCCCTGGACACTCTGGCCCCCATATTCCTACCTATTATCGTACACTTTTCCTTCCCGGAACTTGCTCTCCTTTCTTTCCCCAAAGAGACACACAACATTTTAAAAACTGACACGGAGGCCTCCTCTATGAATTGAAGGTATTATATATTTGAGGGAGCGGGCAGCGATCGGCAGAGACGGAGGACGTTAAAATGAAAGGGCGTCAGTCTTTGTATGAGTCAGTCTTTATTGCTGCTACGTAGCGATGTTGAATTTAGTGAAGTAACAGGGTAGAGACAGGAGCGATGTTGATAATGCTCGTAGGTGTTGAAGTGATGAAGGTCGGTGATGCGTGGTGGAGCAGACCACGGGTCTGCATGTCGCCAGCATGTTGTTCCGCACCGTGGTGGTGGAGAAGACCTTGACGTCCAGGATGGATGCTCGACGCGGTGTCGCGGAGATGGCTGCGGTGAACCTGAGGAGTGGCTGCGCACGTGACAAGAAGGCGCGGCGGGCCTTATGTCGCGGCAATTGTGTCGCTTGTTGCGTCCTCGAAGGTTGATGATGCACCGGTACAGGTCCGGCACGTCGCCGTGGACCTGGCGGTTACCGCACTGGAACGTTATCACTTTATGCACTGTCTATGTGTTGGTGATGTTACTGATACTAGAGACTGGAACTGACTGACTGACTAGCGCGGTGTCGCTGCGCTTTATATAGCCGACCGTGTGAGTAACCGGAACGCCAAGTGATATTGAGCGCCCGCGCAAAGCGGAGAAGCCTCTGGAACATTCCGCGGCCGTAAGAATATGACGGCTGCGAGTCGAGGCCTTTCGATGCGCTTCCCGAAATATGTAGCCGTACACTACAACTGTAGGTAGATTGTACCTTTCGAGAATATGCTTGCTATATCAGTGGCGGCGCAAGGATTGTGGCAAAAGGGGGCGACCGTTCTGGTCGCCACATATTTTATATTATATTTTGTTAATCTTACATTTAGTGCCACACAGATGGGCAATTGGTGGGAACTCTGGGTTAAGTGGAAATGCATCTATGATTGCCTGCTCATTGATGCCGTCTTCAGTCAACTGAAATCATAAAAAAATGTTAGAAATGAATAATTAATGTAGGTACCAACTCGTGGTTTTCGCGATAAGTTCAAAACAAATTGAATTTATTTACTTTATGGTGATTCACCGTGTCATGTGGTCAGGATCAGGCCGCTAATAAAACACTTTTTTTTTTAAATTTTTTTTTTTTTATAATTTATTTATTACAGTAATAAAGGTTCTTAAATTAACATGATAACATATATATATAATTATAATCTAGAAATGTTTACCTTTACGAGAGTTAAAAACTTGTGTTTAAAGGGGGAAAATAAGAATTAATAAATAACTAAAAATTACAACTTAACATTCAGTGTGCAAAAAAAAAACAAAAAAAAATTGTACATACAAAAGTGAAAAGAATTTCTTGTATATAATAATATGAATACATAAGATAAAAAGTACTAGATACAATAAAAGTAATAGAATAAGAAAAATAAGATGTCAATTGATTCTAATTAGCTACATTGAGGGGTGCCAAACCATAACGTCACAAGTGCCAGAAAATGAAATTTTCAGGAGACACAAAAACATTTTTAATGGAAAAATAAAAAGTAAAGTAGATAATTGTTAAAACATATATTATAAAATTGTCATTTATTCTTAATAATCTAAAACAAATTTTGTGCTCTGTCAAAATACGCAAATAATAAAAAAAAAAATATTAAAAAACGAAAAGAACAAAACGTTTTAAATGCCATATATTAACTATGGTCATAACGTTGTAATTGTTATATTACTTGCACATAACTCAACACTTTCAATATCTTTATTTTAAAAGGTTTTCATAAAACAATTTTATGTTATGTTGCGACGGCAACACGTTTTCTCGTGAATTTTTGAATTTTTTTTTTACATTTTGAGTGAACTAATATTTACAGCTCAATTGGCACTTAAAACGTTATGGCATGCTGTTTCACAATATTTAGGCTAGATGGCGTAAGTAACCCTTCAACATTATAGTACAAGTAAACACAAACCCTAAACACGTTTTCTCGACGTTGACGCACCAACGTGTTATGAAGTGATTTTATTTATCGTGTAGTTAGGTACTATTTTTAATGCATTTTAGTTGTATATGTTGGCGGCACTGGAGAGTTTTGTTTGGTTCGGTTGGCGGCGAGATTTTGTTTCCGTTTCCACTCTCGTTTGGGCGGCGATCAGTGTAGGGTCGCTGCACAAATAACGGTCACTTAAAATTTAAATTTCATGGAATAATGTGAGTTGAATCCAGATAGTTTACGCCTGCATTCGGGCGAAGAAAACATGTCGTGCATTTAAAAGTAAAAGTTCAGAAAATTAATCCGCGTAAATGCGAGCACTCGCTGTGGGTAGATAGAAGCCCGCGAGTGGAATGGCGATTGTGAGTGAAACGGAATTGTACGTTAATATCCGTGTTAATAAGAAGATGCTCTGCCCGTGATTGCTTGCAGCACACATACCGATTCCCCTTCCGGGGTATATTTATGGATTCAACCGCCGAGCCGAACCGAGGCACGCTTCGCCGCCATGATTAATGAGGCTTCCTTTAATTATTTTATGAGGGTCGGGGTACTCTCTCCTTTCTCCGAGGGTCAAGAACGATCATACCTTATGTGCGATTGCTGTTGAGGATCGCTTGCCTAAGCTGATCCGCAGGGATTTGGACTTCCCTTGTCTCCAGGAGGTGGCCATGGCTCCACATGACATCGGGTGTACGGCGACAGAGTTTTTAATTAAATTTAGTTAGGCTGGCATAGTGTTACTCAAATGGTCTCTGGGTGAGTCCTTACCTTTTCATTTATATTTTGGTTATCAGCAGTAATATAGTGAATGTATTATTTACCATACTACTAGTTTTTATTGTAGTGAATCCCTGTACAAGCCTTTCCAGGAATGCTATAACAACCAATGCCCATGCTCTGAGACTGGAGTAACGTGCTCTCCGCATTTTGACATACTCAGACATATCGTCTGAGTTTGGCATCCAAGAATCCCGGAGAAGGGAATCAAAGTTAATTTGCGGTGTAGTTCCTACATGTACAATACATTAAATTACCTGTCACTAAGTGACATTTCTACATAACAAACGTTATGGCATGCTGTTTCACAATATTAAGGCTAGACGGCGTTAGTGACTCTTCAACTTTAGAGTGCAAGTAAACACCAGCAAATACAACATTTTACTGCAATAAAACGTAATTAAGTTCGTGTGGCACTTAAAACGTTATGGTTTGGCACCCCTCAATTATTTATGATAGATTAGTTTATTTAACGTCTAATGGCGATAAGTTTTAAGGGTATAAGTTTTTAAGTTAAGTTTTAAGTTAAGTTTTTTTTCCTTCATGCCTCTCATCCCAAAGGAGTGTTCAAGCCAGTGTCAAGTGAATGACTTTGTTAATAATATTTGTAAGTGTTATTTGGAGATAATATTTACTTGGTAATAATAAGAATCATGCACATTTCATAATAATAATAATACTGTGGGAATAAGTACCGACATAAGTAAGTAATGGCGGATTTTTATCACAGGCATCCCAAAGCGGATCGCAACACTGGTTGTCACGACAACCCCTCCTAAAAAGCATTCAGATTTTCGCTATTCTCAATGTCGACCGCGTTAAACTTATTCTCGTAAATTTTTGAGATCGCTGGCAATGGTTAATACGCACTTTTTTTGAAAAAATCTTTTGATTCACCTTAATTACATTAAAAGACAACTATTTGAATTGGGGGAAGTGGAAAATATTTCATTCTAAATTTCGATTACGTAAAATTAAAATTAGCTTTCGTTCTGTGAAACGAGAACGTCCATTTTCAAATGTCATTTTGTTATGTTGGTATTCTTATTACTGTACGAAAAGATGCTAGATCAAAGCGTAGCAGACTTCATGGGAATTCGGCTACTTACCTAATACACATATATTGCGTGTGTTGATTAAAATTTATTAGCTTGAATTTTTTTTGACATAAAAATTTTATTTTTATAAGTCAACTATTTCTGCGATGTTGAGTGGCTACGTACGCTAAATTTGTGTGATATGGTTTATGATACAAAAGAAACTGCCCCTTTTATACCGCCTGCTCGCGTGAAGGCAAGAAAAACATCCCAGTTTTCAAGTAGTTTAGCGGCTACGCTAAGTTTGTGTAACATGGTTTGTGATTCAAAAGAAAGTGCCCCTTTATAACGCCTACTCGCGTCAAGGCAAGAAAAACATCCCAGTTTTCAAGTAGTTTAAAGGCTACGCTAGGTTTTTGTAACACGGTTTTTGATACAAGAGTGAATGTATTATTTATAAAAAATAATTACCGAAATTAAAAACATGTTTTTTCCGTCATTTTATTCCCAAAACTCCGATAATTTAGTACTTATCTTTCCAGATTTCGTGGTACCTTCAAAATCTTCTAGCCGTTCGTTATACATTCAAGTGTATCAGGAATACCAATATACCAAAGTGACAGCGAATGAGCCAATGGCGTACAACCTCACAAGACGAAAGCTAATTTTAATTTTACGTAATCGAAATTTAGAATGAAATATTTTCCACTTCCCCCAATGCAAATAGTTGCCTTTTATTGTAATTAAGGTGAATAAAAAGATTTTTTCAAAAAAAGTGCATATTAACCGTTGCCAGCGATCTCCAAAAATTACCAACCTTCCGATTATTTAATGTTGATCGTGTATAATTATTTGTGTTTTTATAAAATAAACTTAAAGCTTTTTGCAAACCATTTGAAGTCATTATTGTTTAAAACCGGATCAACATACGTTTTACTTTATTCGTTTAAGTAAGTGAAGAGATACGATACTCTATTAAGACATAATACAAATAAAAAGGATGTAGCAGATAGATTTCAATTAGAGAATAATTTAGAACAAATTAATACGAGTAGTTATTTTATATTAGACGCATTGAATGTAGATAGTTTAGATAATATTCTAGTCGAAGAATTCAATGATACTACAGTAGACTCATATATCTTAGACGTTATGTCAAATATCTTAGGGAAATCAACATTGCAAATTTAAACTTACTAGATGATAATATAATAGAATTAGTTAACTTACTTCACAATAATATAAATAAATATATAGATATAGAGCCCACAGTTAGACCAAAATTAAATACGTAAAAGAAATTATCTAAATTAATTTCTGAATTAAATAATATAATTTTACCAAAAAAATTTTTTGATGACTATAAGTTTTTTAGATCTTCATATAATAGTGTATGCTAGTGCTATCATTATATGTAATAAGTTAGGAGTTAAATTAACGTCATCTGATCATAGATCATATTATTATAGTTATGTATAGTAAACAAAAATGGCAGATTATATTAGAAAATGATGAAGTATTTTTAAGAAGTAAAATGGCTAAAGTAATAGAATATAAAAATGGAAATAGAAGTGGGAATATTTTGAGACATGTTGAAATTGGGAACAAATTTGGTTATAACATTGATAGTAATAATAAAGAAAATATAATAAATGATTTCATAGATTTATTTAAATAAAAATTAGATGTAAAAGCTAGTAGATTAAAAAGATATAATTATACGTACAAAAAAAGAATAATGGATTGTTTTAGAAAAACGACAAAATATTTTATTCCAAACTTGACGATAAACAAAATATTACTTCGAATAATAATATTCCGTTGCCATCTGAATCAGATATACGCGATTTTTGGACAAACATTTAGAGTACAGATATAAAACAGTCCGTTACAGTGAGTCAGGTCCCTGGATAGAAAATGAAGAACTGAATTGTTCAGACACTGAACCAATGAGTTTTTCTGATAAATCGGTTGAATTGTTAGCCAAAACTATAAAAATTACTCATAATTGGAAAGCCATGGGTTGCGATTGGATACATAATTTTTGGTATAAACGTCTGACTACTTTAGATCCTCTTTTGACAAAAAATCTTTCAAAATTTGTCAGAAAACCTAAAAATTTTTCTAACTAAGAGGATTACTTATATGTTGCCTAAAAGCGAAAATATTAATAATCCCTCTCAGTATAGACCCATTACATGTTTACCGACAATATGTAAAAATTTAACCTCTTGCTTGACAAATTTGATATACACTCATTTAGACGAAAAAAATATTTTATCTGAAGAAACAAAAGGTTGTCGGAGAAAACATATGGGATGTAAAGAACAATTAGTTCTTGATTTTGTAATTCTAAAACAGATTCAAACTCAAAAGCGTAATTTACATACTTGCTATATAGATTACCAAAAGGCTTTCGACAGTGTACCGCACTCGTGGCTGATCAAAGTTTTAAATATATACAAAATTATCCCAATTATTATTAGTTTTTTGGAAAAAATTATGTCCTTTTGGAATACCGATTTGCTTGTGAATTTGAAAGATAAGAAAATTGTAGTACCGGGCATTTCAATACAAAGAGTGATTTTTCACGGAGACTCATTGAGTCGTCTTTGGTTTTGCTTAGCATTAAATCCTCTATCTAAATGTTAATTAAAATCAAGTTTGGAATAAAAATTAAAGGTAATACAAGAGAGAGCAGTATAATTTCGCATTTATTATTTTTTGATGATTTTTAAATTATTTTCGAATTCTGAACCAAATTTAGAAAAAATGATTAAAGTAGTTAAAAAATTTTCAGATGATATTAAAACGACTTTTGGTTTAGATAAATTGTTACGTTGCATTTACGGTGAGAAGTAATATTCGCGCCACAAGTTTGAATTTCCTAAAGTCGCTACTTTGACCGGTAGATGAGGAACCGGAACCGGTTCAAAGAGCGGGCTGTCGACCCACGCTCCGCCAACGGCCGCGGCCGGCCCTCAGTTCAAAACCCACCTCCATACGCGACGGTCACGCTCGACTGCTAAGCGAAGCCCGCGTACCAACGCAGCAGGTCCACCAAAATGGACGCCTATGCGAGGCTCGAAAGGAAATAACAAGTGTTACTGAACCGTAGATATGCTATCCCCCACTTTTGAGGTAGTACCGCTTATTACGGAGACAGTCAAGGTGCCATAGGACCAGTTGCAAGGAGGAATGCCTGCCTCCAGCTTCCCCGGATTGCTGTAAGTTCCGCTCCGTATTTCACCCATTGTGTCCAACGTAAATTCCTGTTAAAATTCACCTACTCGACCCTGGACCCAGGAGAGTTTTGAGAGAGAAGTGCTAGGTATTACTTTTAGCTAGGCCAATATTTCCTGTTTATTATGTCGATGTACCCGCTTCGGCGATTGTAATGAATACTTGTAATACATGATCCTGTTTTTACCCGAACAATCTCTTTTATTTTGATAGAGGCTGCACGCTGGTCGCCTGTGGAGCATTATTGTATAATTTCCTGTTAGCACACCCGCGGCCCATGGCCCTGTAATTGCAGATAAAGAGTACTCATGCCAGTTCCAAGCGAGCTAGTCCGGAACGTAAAGGTAAGCTGGTCACCACCTCTGGAAGCCCCCCCTATCACAGGCGCTTCCAAGTGGGCCCCCCAAGCTAACACTGGAGCCCTAACACTGGCGCCTAACAAAATGTAGAACGATCCATATAGAGAAAGGTAAAATTGTAGATGGAGAAGAGGGTATATTTAGAAACTTCAAAATTAAAAGTATGAAAGGGGATGAGGTCTATAAATATTTAGGATATGCGCAATCGAATAGATTAGATCATACTAGTATTAAATGATATTAGGATTAAATTTCAAACTAGGGTCAGAAAATTTTGAAAATGCAATCTATCTGCTAAAAATTTAGTAAAGGCAATACAGACTTGGGCAATACCTCTATTAACTTACTCATTTGGCAATTATAAAATATAAAAAAAAACTCTCACAATAAAAGATGATTGTTATTGCATACAACAAGTGGAAGCAACAGGAAATTAATAAATACGTTGATATTATTTATTACACGTAAAAAAAAAACAACACACACTAAACAAATACATGAAACTATGTTGATGCTGTTAAATTAAGGATATTAGCCAAGACTTTATAAACGCTTTTGTCCACAGAAGATAACAGGCATGCATTGTCGTAGGGGGCAATATACCCGAACTGATCAGGTCAGGGATGAATTTATTACATGAATTATTATATAGAGCAACCGAAATACGAGAAACGTGGGAGTACAGACGATCCAGAAGCTCTACCTCCTGAACCGTAAGATATGATAGATTGCGGGACCGAATACGGTAGGTTGTTTCATAGCAGCAGCTTCTATGTTCAAAAATGCAGAGCACATCTCCGACAAAGATGCACTCATCGGACTCAGTTAAGTGGTGGCTAGGCGTTAAGAATGGCGTTAGAAGCAAGAAGGAGGCCACAACCCTTCTGCGGCATGCCTTTGCTCTAAAAAAACAGTACACAAATTATATCTGGATGTGGTTGACAAATTCTGCTCACAAGATGCATCCGCCTCAACGATGTCTCAAGTAAGAAGAGGATGTTATTTACCGAGTGGCCACCACCAGCGCTTCCTTAAGCAGTGCAGATGATATGACTCACGGTCTCCTTAGGATTGAAATACGAGACAGTGTACCTTGGGAGACCAGAACACATTTGCAGACCTGCTATGTAAAGCACGCACAGTAGAGGATAGTTTACAGGAGCGCCAAACTACAAGCCGCGGATCCAACAATACTCATCACGGATAAACAAAATTCATCACGGGTGGGAAGGACAAAATTTGATGCAATATCTGTAGTCGCCATGGGCATAACGCGCCGCGTTGATAACGCGAAGTATAGTCATTTTCGCTTATAGTTATATAACTTTATATTCTTTCCTTATTATTTTGTTATACTATGTTTTATTATCTACAATAAACGTTCTGTTACGAACTCACTCCGTGTTCATATTTAACGTTATAAATTGGCGCCCAACGTGGGGCTGTGAAAGAACTATTATTTAACGTTATAAATTGGCGTCCAACGTGGGGCTGTGATAGAACTGTTATTTAACGTTATAAATTGGCGCCCATCGTGGAGCCGTGAAAGCACTATTATTTAACGTTTTAAATTGGCGTTCAATATGGGACTGTGAAAAAACTGTTATTTAACGTTATAAATTGGAGCCCAACGTGGGGCTGTGAAAGAACGGTTATTAAACGTTATAAAAGTAATATGTGTATCTTACGAAGCCGGCGGTCGTCATTAGACATTTTATGTAACATTGGAAATCAGGATCCGGTTGGAAGTCTCCTTTCGTAGCTCTGGCGATAAAACCGTTCATGGTATCTGAAATAAATAAATACATATTTGGATTTTAATATTTAAACAAGAAAGTTAAATCATTAATTTTGCGTCAGCCTTTTGATGAACAATTTATATTAAATAAACCTCATTTCTAATAAAATTAAGTAAATCTCTGAACAACTTAATAAGAATAGCCACTTGTGTAGAGGTTGGTACCATTATTTGCCCCATTTTGTAAAGGTGAAAAGAAAAGAAAAAAAAGTTTAAATAATACTTTAGGATGTTATGATGGTTTACAATATTTACAGATAGGGATACATTTAGGATATTTTTCGATATAGTTTAATAAATTAACCAAAGAATTTCATAATGAGTAGGATAAATGATAATAAAAAAAAAACTACTAGTATCATGGATAAATGATTTCATATATATATATATAACGTAGTCCTTAAAATGACTTTTTAACTCCTGACGTTTCGGACAGATCACACTGTCCATCTTCAGAGGCCGTATGTCTTGAGTTTTTGTCTCAAACTGATAGCTTTCGTATATCTGTTCGGTCCAGAAGCTAAGACTTAAGATGAAGCCATACTAAATAATGCAAAATTATACAAAATCGTATGTTTTAGTTTTGAAAATTTGACCGCTTAGAAGTATTATAGATGCTTCAATTAAATACTGCGTGTAGAACATACTTTGGTCCTTAAAAATATCTGTCATTTTTTTAAATAAATCTTTTAATAAGCTTAGAAAAAAATAAAGTATTAGGTCTATAAAAAACATTTTTAACTGAAAACTCTCCTACTTATAAACACTTTTTCAGATATGGTTTTATTGCATAATGTGGCAAATTCAGTTTTTTATATAATTATTGCGAAAAAAAATGATATTTACTCCCGAACCTCACAAAATAAAATATAATATGCATTTTCTCGTTGTTATTTTTGACATCACGGCGACAATACGGCAGTCGACGAATTTGTTATATCAAAGTGAACCTTATACCGTCCACCGAAGAACGACTGGCAGCCGCCCCATTCTTTCGTCATTACTCCTCCGGCCGGAGCGGAGAGCAGTCGTGTTGCGCTCCGCGCCGCTTATTTTCGTGAAATCAATTTAAAAATTCCGTTTTATTGCAATAAACAATGCATAAAAAAGGAATTAATGTTTTTTACAGGCCTTTACGAAATCAACATGTAAAAAAAAAATCTCAAATATCTTTTCCAACCTTTCCAAAAGCTTTTTCTCAAGTATTTTTAAACTCCTCCCATAAAAGGTCGTGAATTCCGATTTCGATTTTTTCCTGTACTAGTGGATCGCCTTAAGCGAGTGCAAGTCACTTCTTATGTCTAGAACGAAGTACCCGGGTTGAAGGTGATTGATGGTGGAGGGGGTTGGGTGCGGGGCCGGCAGTAGATACCTGATTGGTTAAGCTAATTGGAGATACTACTGGCATTCATATTATTTTTATGTTTATAGATTTCTATCGCTTCGCGGTAACAAGATTTTAAATAAAAATACTAGATCAAAAACAGTTCTTCTATCACTCAAATTTAATAGATTATAATCGTAGCAGATAAGTGTATGTAATTTGATCTTTAATGAGCCTATGTAGCATGGATTTTGATTAATACTCACCATCATTGGCTCCAACTGCACTAACGCACGCATCATGTAAACCTTTCAGGACATCAGCTGGAAATGCCTGTAAAAAGACAATATTAAAGCAAGCGCATGATACAGCTTAAAGCTTTAATTTTTGAAGGGCGGGTTTGGGCACATCCCCTGTTGGAATTATTTATTCAATACGTGACTTAGCAGGAGTATCCGGGTTCTTGGGGTGAGGTTTGTCAGGGTCTTGGCGGCGGATGAGTCTGCCCACCTACTGCCTAGTCCAGCCTGGTTGATGGAGGCGTTTTGACCTTTCCAGCCGGACTCTCTCGACCCATCGCATCGCCTTGCGCCGCAGTTGGAAAGATGGATTTATACGTCTGTTACTTCTGGACACATTGATTCCCAGTTTCCTATTCACTCCTCGTTCCCTTTTCCTTTCCAGATCTTCCTCTCATTCCTCTCCATAAAAAGACCCTCCATACAGCATTCCTTAACATAATATCAGCCCCGTTGGAAATTATTTTGATGGCCTCCGTGGTCGAGGGGTAAGGTTCTCGACTCATAATCTGAAGTTTGCGGGATCGAATCCCGGCCTGGACAAATAAGTTTTATCGGATTGATTTCGGTTTTTCACAATAAATAAATTAAAAATAATATTTAGTATTTTTGCGGCACGTTCCAGAGTGGAAGATACTCTCAGTATCACCGTGTGGTGTAAGACCACCATTCAGAAATGAACTTGTTTGGGGACTTCCCCATCTTCTTCCCCACCCCACTTACCTTCAGTCTTACAACATACCCAATTGGGGATGCTATAGTCTCACTGGCTCCATCTCGCGGATTGGACTCTTCTGTGGCATTCACATAAAAAAGAGCCACTTATGTAGTGCTAATGTAAAAAAATGATTCTTTATACTTGAACAAGCATTTATTTATAATTTGACCAAATAGTTTCTAAAAAAAAGATTTCAGTTTCCCAAATTGCAATCACTAGTAGAAGCAAGTTAGTTCAAAAATATAACTTTTGTAAGAATATTATAAATTAAATTCAAAAATTAAATTATGTAAATATCTGAAGGCGCCGTATACGTATATGTAATTACGAATTCAATGAGAGGTTGGAGAGAGCGCTCATATTTAAAACGATAAAATTGAAGCGAAAATTGTGAAAATGTTTAATAAAACACGACTCTTTTAAAATAGAGTAAAAATCTCGCGGGGAACATCGAAAATAACACATACCTCCCATAAACACGAGCTCCCAGAGCTCAACTTATGGAGTAGTAGAATTAAAAAAAAATGTTGTTTAACCTTGCAAATGTTATCATTTTTTAATGTAAAAACAAGTCTTGAAATAAATAAATTAAAAAAAAAATATATATATATATCATTTGAGAAACACTGTGAATTTTTTCATAATTCTAAAATAAGTTAAATGAACGTGTTTATAATAATTTTTGGAACATGCTTTGCGATTTTTTTCTGTCGTGGGAATTTCATATAATTTGCGTTTCGACGCGGGAACGTCTAGATATTATCTTAAAAAATAACATATATATTTTTTAAGAGGTAAAAACTTCCGATGCTTAAGGGAGATATTTATTTATTTGTTGACGCCCTGTTGGGTTTTTACATATATTAAAATTAAAAATTTCATTCATAACAACAGTATAACATTAATAAAAATATTACAAAATATACACATAAAGCATAAACACGATATAATAAATAAGAATATATCTAATGCTAATCCACATGGATGACATTAGAGAACTCGTAGGTACAATTCATACACCTACGAGAAACGAAAACATAAAAAAATCAAAATACAATAATTTTTACTTTATTACTCGTTGTATGCAATTAGAATACGAACAACAAACAAAAGAAAATGGAATAAACAAAAAATTATTTCTCATTTATTATTTTAAGCTAAAAAATGGTGGACTAATTTGGCTTTAAATGTATCAAAGTTTAAATTGAATATGTCAGCGATATCAGTTAGTTCATTGCCCAATCAATGTATTCTTTCTAACACAGAATTCATAGCAAAGTTATTTTTGTAAAATAAAATATTCCGCCTAGTATATTTTTGAGGTATATAAAAGCATAACAAGTTTATAGCGTCAGGGCAGTCCAACCTTGAATGAACAATTTTATATGATAAGAGGAGATCAAATAATTTTAGTCTTTCAGATAATTTCGATAAGTTAAGTTTACTGCGTAAATTTACATAATTGATTTCAATTATACGAACACCAATCTTGAAATTAATAAAACGTAAAAAAACATTTTGAAATTTTTCAATTTGTAAACAATGAGAGTTGAAATGAGGACACCAAATGCTTGAATTGTATTCAACCTGACTTCTAACCAAAGACGTGGATAATAATTTTATGGTTTCTATGTTATTAAAGTCTTCAGCGATTCTGAGAATAAATCCAAGCATTTGTAATCCCTTACTGGTAGTGAGGTCGTTGAATTCAAAGACTATTTAGAGTGGCATTGTTAATTGAGTAGTCGAATAATAAAGGGGTTTTAGATCTATGGAAACTGATCGTTCGGCATTTATTTACGATGCACCATTCAAAAAGTTTATTTAAGTTCCTTTATAGAGTTAAACAATCAGAAGAATTTTCGATCGATTTAAACATCTTTAGATCGTCGGTGAATAGAATAACGTTAATATTATCGAAAATTAATGAAATATCGTTAATAAATAGTAAGAAATTAATTGGTCCTACATAGGTGGGAAAATGCCACACTTACGGCAAAAAAATGTAAGAAGTTGTGGAGGTAATTTTTACAGATAGATTTCTATACGATGAGAAACTTTCATGGGTCTATATTGTCTGTAATTTTCAATTTGACTTTTATCTCCTTTTTTAAAAATAGGTGTTTTAAAGTTACTTTTGCAAATTTCAGGATAACGACTTGTAGATAAAGATAAATTGAAAATTATATTGAGATATGTAAGAATTCGGTAGAAATTCGGGTAGCGGCGGTTTAAACATTAAAGATGAACATAAAAAAAAATAATAATTACCAGCGATCCCGTCACACAGAGTAATAGAAGAAGAAAATGATTTTTTTCCATCATCGAGTCAACAATAGTACAATAACAGTTGCTGGAAGAATTAGGCACTGACCGGCAATGGATTATTACTTGGTATTTATCTACATTTTGCAAAATGTACTAATTAAATTTAATATGCAGGTAAGAAGATGTCAGGGGTAGTAAAAGCGGTGCCTCAGTGCGATAATTTTTCCATGTTTTTGTAGTCGAACTCCAGTGCACCTTTTCCTGTACATTTGATCATATTATTTGTATTTGTGTTTTCTTCTTCGGAGTCGCTATATATTATATTTTTTTGCCTGTTCATTTTGGAGTGGTTCAAAGATTGGATATTAATTTTACAAAAATAAAAATGTTAATTTTTTTTCTTGGATTTCGTAAGATTTCTATTTCTATCCTTGGTCCGTATATGCATGGCCGCTGCATGCATGTTTTGGTGGAAAATGTAATAATACTTCTTCTAAAACAGCAAACTTATTTAGTGGCACCATTTTAATTCAAATTAATAAATTACTTTGTTTTTAACACTATAATTGATTATAAAAAACCGATATGTTTCGTAAGCCACATCAGGGTTTTAATAATACTAATTTTTAAAAATAGACATAGAACACGGTGTCAAAAGAAAAATAACAAACATAGACAAATAATAAAAAATATTCAAGAATATTTTCGTAAGGATTCATTATATTTACTATCTATTTTAGAACGTTATACAGAGAATTTTTTTTTTGGAATGTGAGTTGCCACCCTGGGGAAACAATTCGGGACATTTTTTTTTTGAAGTGTAACTTCTTTAGCCCCGTTGTGATTTGAAATTCGAATGAAACGGAAATGACGCATCATAGCATCTGTGAAGCATCACACTGCGCTCATTGGCCGCTTTGATTATGAAGTCACTTATTGGCTCCTATTGGTTGAAATATGAAACGAAAATGACGCTAGGTCTGCGCTTTCAAGGCATTGGTTGAGATTGTTTACGTAAAGTTTCGCTTCTACCGCGTGTGAATTCACTCGATTTTTTTTGTATTAAAAAATTCTTTAGCGCCATTGTTTGAAACTCGATGAAACGAAAAATAACGACACTAAAAGGAGACGCGATTTGGCACGCGAGAGAATGAGAAAGTATAATCGGTCTCTTCTTTGTGTGGTGCTTCGTAGCCCCCCCCCCCACTCTTGTCTGCTTTAGTTTTCTGAAGGTTTCACTTCTACCACGTGTGAAATGCACACTCTTGTTCTTAAAAATATGTAAAAACACATTATCTGATACAATTTAATGGAAAAATTTACAAAAGCATAATATTACAAAAAAACGACTGTGATTTAGAATACACGACTGAATTAAAACTTCCCTAATTTATAAAAGAAGAAATAAAGAAAATGTTCGCGCGCACTGCTCTCTCTTGCTCCTACAGTGTGATACAGACAATAGGCCTGCACTGTGTCTTAGATATACGAAACGTAACCGGCTATGAGAGGAAGAGAGAAAGAAAATGTGTGCTCGCACCTCTCTCTCTTGCCCCTACAGTAATACGAAAAGTAACTCTCTCTCTTTCTATCTTCACTAACTTATATCTCCTTCTCAACTACCGTTCGCCTCGCCCGATCACACTTTTCATAACGCTCTCGTCACGCATTTACTAGCTTACTCCCCAAGTCAAGCGTGCGTAAATAAGTTTTACTTCAGAAACATGTAAGTTATTACGAAAATAGTTTCAGCCAGCGCTGGGCAGCGATTGGTACTTTTCTCCATTTCAAGGATTAAACAAATCCATATCCCACTGGCCTTCTTACCGTTTCTGATTTAAATTGGACTTTGCGACAAATCACCTTTTCACAGCATTTAATTTTTTTTTTAAATAAACAAAAAAACGCAAAATTGTTTAAACCACCAGTCTACGAATACTTTTTTTAAACTCTGCTGACGTACTCGTATATAAATGAAGACAATCATTAAACCATTAAAAATGAATTAGTCTTCGATGAATCGCAAAAAATAAGTAATAATATATATTAACTTTAATTTTTCCATAGTTTGCAATTCTTTTGTACAGACGCGGACCGCGACCAGTAACGCCCTGTTGAAAGATAACTTTAGACAAGGCCGCAAAAAAGTTGCTTAAAATGGCCACGAATATTTGGGACTCTTTTGTTGAGGTATTTGCAATTAAAAAAATCAAATTCGCTTAGTGTCACATACTGAAAGAAGTCACACCGTGATTTATTTTTGGGGTAGCCGTTAACCGTATGGCGCTATCTTCTTCATTAGAAAACGTTTCGAATAGTGTTACAATGTTCATCATGTTACGATGATGGTATACAGCAGGGTTTCCCAAACTTTTTCTGCGACGGAACACTTCGCAAACCCGTAAATTTTAACGGAACACTAGGCTTATTTTTTATGTTGGGTAATAGTTTCTAAAAGTAAAAATCTAAAAAAGTGGTATTAAACACATTATTTATTTAGTATACATATAAACAAAAAAATGGAGTAAATAAAGCACTTCGGGTGATTTTGAGTCAGTGAATTGCATACCTTTTTGATATCAGGCGCAATATTGGTAAGTTGAATTCTAATATCTGGTGTGGCGTCGAATCTGTTCCTGCACTCTTAGTTGCAGCATAATTAGGTTGTAGAAAACGGAAGTAATACAATAATAGCTTATTTTGGGGTACTTTTCTGACAAACTTGCCCAGAAATCTTTAAAGGCTGATCTTCATTAATCAAAAGTCATAGTCGCGAATTTAATCAATTAGAATTTCATACTCTACTTGCGCTTAAGCCTACTGGTTTGATGTCACGGAAAATGGATTCCAAACTTGGGAATCGTCGATACTAGTTTTCGGAAAATATTGAAAAATAGTTGTTTTCAAGTTATGTCGATGTTCTTAAAATTCTTTGAAAACCTCTTCATCTACTTTAAAATTTTATTCATTAAAACATTTATGTGATGCAGGAAAACAATCAAAATGATAAGATTGATGAAATCAAAAAAATGTTTTTTTTTTCTTTTACACCAACATTTACAGCACCATGCGCGTTTATAGTTCGACTATTGCTAACAAGGTGTAGTAAGACTGATTGATTTGTACATTATTTTACTTGCAGGTAAAGCCGATTTAAAAAAAATATATGGTCGGGTTCCTTGGGAACAATAATTTTGTGAAAACACATGCAGATCTATTATCCCGTAAAACATCCTTCAGATGTTCGTATTATCGATTCTTATCACAGTTTTATACAGCACAGTAATGAATTTCAGAGATTTTTTTAGTACGTAAAATAAAGATTTACTGCGATAATAACAGCATAAACGACTCTTTCAACTTCCATACAGCTTAGTCTCTGTACCTGGAAGTGTCTAGTTCCTAACTTAAGAACTATTGTGAAATATTTATCCAAATAATCATTTCTTGTGAATAATATCAGTAGTGTTGAAATATGAAATTCTTCTGACAAATTTTCGCGGAACCCTAGTTTTCCGCGGAACACAGTTTGGGAAACCCTGTACTCTATAACCCTATTCAAATATGTAACCAAATCTTTGGCTAGAAAATGAGGTAGCGCAACTCGGCATAAAACCCCAACAATATAGCACTGTTACTTTAATTAATGGCTGAAAATAATGCTGGTATTATTATTATTGTAGATAAGAAGATTATAGCAATTTGGATAAACGGTTCGAAAGGTTTTCATAATTACTAGCGACATCTATAGAGTCCTGCTCTAGGTATCTCATCATGGAAACGAACCATTATTAATATGAAAATAAAATACACATCACTATAATACATATTATTATATTATAGCATGCGATGTTCTTTTGTAATAGTATGTTATTTTCATTGCTAGTAGGATTAATGTCAAACGAGATAATCGACTGTATTTATATAATATTCTATTTTTATTTTAACTTTATTAGTAAAACCTCATATTGTAACATTTAATTAAATGAAGACAATGTAAGCAAAACTCAATCGAAAATCTGGAAACAGAAAAATCAGAAAAAGATATTGGCACCTATTGGGACTTGAACCCAGGACCTCTCACTTTCGCCCGGAAAGTGAGAGGTTCTGGGTTCAAGTTAATTTAATCTGACATCTTAATTTTGAAATAGGATTTTTTAAGAGAAAACTTTTTTGGAGTTGTGATTTGAAACGAAAAAGTCACACTAAGAAAAGATAAACACATTCATCTACAGTTTCTACAGGATTTAGTCTGTGATAGAATGAGATAGAATAAACGGTCTCCTCTTTGTGCAGTGCTTCGTAGCCTCCCCACTCTTTTCTACTTTCGTTTTCTGAAGGTTATACTTCTACCGCGTGTGATCTGCACACTTATAAATTTTGAAGTGAAACTTCTTTACCACCGTTGTGTTTTGAAACTTGGTTGAAACGGAAACTATACTAAAAAGAGACAAACACGCACATCTATAGGATTTAGCTGCGAGAGAATGAGATGTAATGAAACCTTACCGCATTGGCCTTTTTGATAATGAGCTCACTTTTCAAGGCTCCTATTGGTTGTGATTGTAACTGTACTCTGGCGAACGGAAGTTGAGAGGGGATATAAGTTAGTGAAGATAGAAAGAGAGAGAGTTACGTTTCGTATATTACTGTAGGGGCAAGAGAGAGAGGTGCGAGCACACATTTTCTTTCTCTCTTTCTCTCATAACAAGTTACGTTTCGTATATCTAAGATACAGTGCAGGCCTATTGTCTGTATCACACTGTAGGAGCAAGAGAGAGCAGATGCTCTTGCCACTTTAGAGTGTAGTCTGATAGTACCGTAAACCTAAAAGATGTCTGCAGAACACACATCACCATAAATATTTTCTATTTTCTAACATAAAATCATGATTGTGTGCAATGAAGGTGGTATTTCACCATCCCCTTGATAGATTATCGGTTGGATAAGGTATATTTAATATTTATTCGTTTATAAAGTCTTAATTTACTGTCCAGTACTCAAACCTATAAAAAGAAGCTATATAGGTAAATGTGTATAATAGGTCTTTGGATTTGGCGGCCTCCGTGGTCGAGGGGTAAGGCACTGGACTCAATCCGAACGTCCAGTCGTGCGCAAATAAATTTTATTTTTATTTATATTATTAACTTTATGAGCGAAATCTCAAATTATAATATTTAATTAATTAAATGAATTTAGGCTTATTAGATTTGTCAAAAAATTTGTACATAAAAATGCAAAAGTCGGTCATTTTAAATACATGTAGGATTACGAAAGATTTTTTAAATATTTATATTGAGGGATCAGTAGGATTTATCGGACCAGTTAGGATTTCATCAGAGCCGAACCCTCTGATATGAAAATATCTGGAGTCGGTGAAATATTTTCCCATTATGTTTCTGGTGGATTGACGTATTGTTGTTGTTCTTGTATTGTTTTGTATTTATTATGCTAATATAGTGCACTTATATTGCGTGAATTTACTAGATATTCATTTGTGGAAAAGTGTGTGGAAGGGTTTAGTCTTTCATTTGGGAAAGATTTAACCCGGACATAAAATCTGGAGCACCGTAAAAAAATAGACACCTTAGCTCAGTTGGTAGAGCACTTGCCATGTAAGCAAAGGGTCCTGGGTTCGAGTCTAAGAGGTGCTAATATCTTTTTTATGATTTTTCTGTCTCCAGATTTTCGATTGAGTTTCGATTATATTTTCTTCACTCAATTAAATTTTATTTTATTAATTTTGCGTTATTTCACAATTAATTAATTAAAAATAATATAGGTATAGTCCATTTGCGGCACGTTCCAAAGTGGGAGATACTCTCAGTATCGCCCTGGTGTAATCCAACCATTCAGAATTGAAACTTTGCTTGAAATGGTTTTAGCTTTAGTTTTGGTTTGATGACCAGATCTGAATATTAAGGTACTTCACCTTTCCTCTTCCTCATCTCCTTCCCCTCCCAAGTACCTTCAGCCTCACAACATATTCCAATTGGGGATGCAGTAGTCTCACCGGCTCCAGGCGTGAGCAATTCACAAGCGGTGGAAGTTAAATCTTCAGAAAACTAAAGTAGACAAGAGTTTTATCAATGTGAAGGGCGATTTTTTGTCGTCCAATTCCAGTACACCTTTTCCTAAACATTTAGTAGTCCAGGCAACGACGACCAAAATATACCGAATAGCGGAAATAATTCGTCTAGAAGCCAATTTTGGCACATTTGGAGGGGAAGGTGTCCTTAAAAAATTACTAAAAGTACTGGGGTGGGGAGGGGGGGGGGTGTCTAATGGTTTTTTTTTCAGTTTTTCGTTAATAACTCGAAAAATACTGCCTTTAGCGAAAAAATGTCTACGAACTAAATTATCTACATAAAATTCTCTACAAAAAAGATTCTTTTAACTTTTTTGTCAGGATTAATGTTTAAAAAGATGTAGAGGGGAGAAAATATTTAAAAAAAAATCAGTTCTTATTGTTAAAAATGAAATGGAAGAAAAGAGAGAGATCTTGACTATGCTGACCAGCATGGAGGAACTTAATCCAGACAAAGTTGAAGAGTTTCTAAATTTCAGAATCATCTGGAATACCTTAAGAATCATGGGCCTACCGCTGCTTTGTGTGTTCAGTACTTCCACACGTTTACCCTGATTCTTCTTCTTTCGTATGGTGGGGGTTAGAGGGGGACATCTAGGTCTGCGAACTAGTCTAGGGCCTCAGGCGTTGCCCTGTGGACCTCATCAATCCCGCCGGGGAATTAATGGAGCGGGCATTCGTTGACCACATGTTCAGTGGTCTGAACCGCACCGCATTCACACATCGCCGACTCTTTAAGGCCCCATCTATGCATCATGTGAGCACAACGGCTATGGGAGCTCCTTATCCTATTGATGGAGGTCCAGAGTTTGCGAGGCAATGAGAACCCAGGCTGTTTCTCAGTATGGTCTTGAATGAGATGGGCGTTTTTGACGTTGGCCGATAGCCACTCAAGCTTCCACCTATCTTCTGGGGTGAGAGGTGTTCGAAGGAGTCTTTCTCCTTCCGTCCAGATCGTTTACCCTGATGAAGAAGTTCATTAATTCTGAGCGTCGTGGTGTTTAGGACGGCTATTTGGCGTATGTACAGCAGATGATTCTATTCTTCCATGCAAGTGAACACTTCCGGAATGCAAAATGTGCCCATCTCTACGTGCAAGATGTGATTAATTTTAAAAAACATCCCAGGTTTAGAATGGTTTGTTTGGCAAAGCAGGGTTTGTCTAGCGGGTTTGTGTAATCATGATTAATTGCAACTAATTTTGTAGGAAGCCAAAGTTAAATTAAGTTAACTTTATTTGTTTAGATTATTTCAATTCAGCGCAGTCAAAGTGTTTCGATCTCCCAAAAAACCGTCCTTTGCGAAGTGATTCTGATTAGAGGTTCGTTTACATTGTATTATCAATTCTGTTTTTCATAATAACGCGCCTTTTCATGTATCCCACGAAGTCAGTTACATTCGTATTTAGCTCTTCGCAATGTAACAGGGATACCAACATGACAGTGACAAAATGGCTCCGATTTGACATAGTGTCGGTTCGAGAAGTGAATTTTCATTTTAGGCAATTGAAAATTAAAATGCATCATTTTCCGCTACCCGAAATGCAAAAAGTTTCATTTTATGGTAATTAAGGCGAATCTAAAGTTTTTTTCTAAAACTTATAAGTTAAAAGCATGGACAATCCTATCCAAAACTTATCTGGTTTCTTTTGCTTGTTCATTTTGGAGTGGTTTGAAGATTGGATATCGATTTTGCTAAAACAAATTTTGGATTTCATAGGATTTGATCTTACACGACCAGACTAAAGGAGACTTGCGTTTGACCGTGGATTTATCGTATTATGTTGGAGCTGAGTACCCGTGAATTAATTTATTGCTGTCTTATTCTCTCGCAGGCTAAATCTTATCGATGTATGTGTTTGTCTCTTTTTAGTGTCGCTGACTTCCGTTTCATTGAGTTTCAAATCACAACCGTACTAAAAAAATCACTACAAAAAATAGATAAAAACTGTATTATATAGGTAAAAAAGGTAGTCGAGTTTTCTACCTATTGCAAGTATTGTTGTATTTATAATATACCTACGTTATCCTTTGGATAATCTACCGAGAGGATGGTGAAATGCCCCCATAATATACTCACAAATTTAGGAACGTAGATTAGTACAATTAAATAAAAGAAACCAAACTGTTTGTGGTTTTTCATGATGGAAATTTAGTCTACATATATTTACTATCACCGATGTAAACTCAATCGCCGATCAAATAGTAAAGTTTTTAAAAATGTGGTACTACTTCGCTTAAATATAAAGAGTACTTCGCCAATCATTAAGGCCCTTCGTACACATAGATTCTTACAAACAACGTTACTATAATGCAACCACAATTCACCGAACTACGTGAGATTGACGTAAAAATTGAGTTTTCTTTCCAACCTCAATCCACACCTCTTCCTTTAAATCCTTTCTAACGTATTCCGGTAAATTATAGCTATATAAACGGTGGCCGGCCAACTCAGAATGAAACCTACTCAGCACCACCTCAAAAAAGTCATTAAGAGTGATGATAAAAAATATTAAAAAATTGGTCAAATAGGTTAAGTTAGGTTAGGGTTACCGGCTATTTTAAAAATATTTTTTCGTAGCTTTTAATGAGCTTTCTGAGGTGGTTCTGAGTTGGTTTTTATTCTGAGTTGGCATGGAACCATATAAACATGGATATTTTCCACCTCTAGTTGAAATTTAACATTGAAATAAAGTTCGGACGTCATTTCTTTCAAACGAATAGTAGAAGTGATCGCAACTCGCGGAGCTTGCTACCAGCAATAGGCCACTTGCATGGATTTCATAACGACCTGGAATAAATCGTGTGGATAGATTTTTTTACTAAGATTACGAAAATGTTAGTAAAAATTTATAGTTTTTTTTTATTTTTAAATGAATAAATCCATTATTTGAGATCGTGACGTCAGTCTGGCTAAACAGAGCGTCGTAGATGTTTTCAGAGGAAAGGGTAGCTAACGGGGTATCCGGCTTTTTTGTGTCACAGAGTCGCCAGAATGAGTAAGAACTGCTGTAAATCCAAGAACACTCATCCAAGCTGTAATCCGATGGCACAAATCACAAGTAAAATGCAATTTCCTTTTGTGCATTATGATTTCATGATAATGTGTTGCTTTATGTAATACACAATATGTCATTTCTTTCTATCTAAATCGTATCAAATATTGTGTCATTTTATTTTTAGTTTAGTCCGTACAGTATCTTACACAGTGTGTCATCTCGAAAAACAGGTGATGAAGAAGAGGGACAACCATTCAAACTCTTTTATAGTGTTTTCTTCTTGGTCTCTCATTTGACTCTTTTATACTAGACGTTTCGTAATTCCAATACCAAGTCATCAGCTTTGAAGTATTCCCGGATCCGACGTGTGGAATTGAGGATAACTTTTCGTTTAATGATTTATGAATCAAATACATACATATAAAATACTTCTTGTATTGTTTAACTACATTTTCGTGGTAACGTATTGACTTTATAAAAATGATATTTGTGTTGGTAACGTTTTTTCTTTTTTTTAAACGACTTCGAAAAGTAGGAAGTTAACAATTCGACGGTATTTTTTTTTCTGTTTGTTACCTCAGAACTTTCGATTGGGTGAACCGATATTGATAATTCTTTTTTATTAGAAAGCTGGTGCTTTCCGTGTGGTCCCATTTTAATTTGGTCCAGTTCTGACAATGGGATCCATGAGAAAACCATATATGTCTTAAATTTGCAATAAGTATGTGCTCGACAAATGGACGAATAACTCAATATTACGCCAACAGATTTCGATGATTCTTTTTTTGAAGTAAAACTTCTCTCACGCTCGTTACTAAAAATCAAAAAATTAACAAAATTTTTAACAAAACTTAAAACGACTTAAAAAATGCACTAAAAAGTAAAAAAATAATTTCGTACGATTGTTATTTTTGGAGTCGGTGTCAGCCAAGATCTCCACATCTCACCTATAACTACCTATGTACGTAGTTACCTTGGCTGACACCGACTCCAAAAATAAAAATTGTACGAAATTATTTTTTTACTTTTTAGTGCATTTTTTGAAGTCGTTTTTTGTTTTGTTAAAATTTTTGTTTTTTTAAAGACGTTTCCTTTAATCGCCTAAATTAGAGGTTTATATAAAATGCACTCCCTCAGAGATATTTGGGAAAAATTCTAAGAGAAGAAAATTAGAACAGCGCTGTACTTATAATAAATAATATTTCATTGAAATTTTACTCAAAAAGATATTCCGCCATTAATAAAAATCGAACGCAGTTTGCCTGCGGTAGAAGCGAAACTTTACCGAAACAGTCTTAACCAATACTTGAAAAGTGAGATCATAATCAAAGCGACCAATGAGCGCAGACGTAGCGTAATTTCCGTTTCATATCTCAACCAATAGGAGCCTTTAAAAGTGACATCATTATCAAAGCGGCCAATAAGCGCAGATGATGCGTCGCAGGTGCAGTAATCGTCATTTCCGTTTCATTCGAAATCTAAATCACAACGGGGCTATAGAAGTTTCACTTTAAAAATTATAATTCTTCCTAGACATTACTAGAAATTCAAGAAACATCGCACATTCAAATAAAAATGGATATATTTATCAAAAAACTATTTAGATTTCAATTTAATTCTGTGAGAATCTTGCAATCACGCACGAAGTTAGCAGCCAAAAGACATGCGTTAAGAAAATGAAGATAATTTTGTTAGCTATTTTAGGGTTTGCCAATCCCAAACCTTTTTTGCGGGATTTCTTTTAGTGGGTATTAAATTGAAAGGAAGCCAACATTTCATAAACATTTTTTATCGATTATTTTTGATAATAGTCTTCTATATATCCATATAAAAATTAATGTTTTTTATTATTAAATTATTTTATTTTAATTATAACCTTCCCATACTATTTTATCTGTAGGTTTTTATATATAATGGTGAGCTCTGGCGTTATGAAATTATTTCATGTACCATTCATCCGATCGTATCTTGGTTGAATTAATTAAGTCTATGGACCGCATATTTGATTTCTTTCAATTTTAAGAGCTTCGTTAGTTCACCCCCATTCATTCAAAAAGCTGTGTAGCTAAAATTTGTCAAGCTCAAAATTTGTCAAATTTGTCATTTGGTTGGAATATTGCTTAACAATAAATAATTGTAGACTGTGCTAGCAAACATTGATAACTGACCATAGATGATAGACTTAGTCGATATTGTATTGATATAGGGATTTATCGGTCGTCTGTGCTAGACCTCCTGGGCATTCTGGCGCTCACATACAAATCAAAAGAGCATGTTTTTAGTATAAATTTAGTATTCTTTTCAATCCCGAAATCCCGCAGATTCCGCAAATGTGCTAGTTCAAATATTGCTGATATCCCACTAGATTGCCGGTTGCGGGATAGCGGTTTGCAAACACTAGCTCTTAGTTGAAAATGTTGACATAGTCAAAAATGACGGAAGTTGATAACATCTAATTAGCTCAGTGGTCAGAGCAAGGCTAGGCAGAGTTCCTAGGTAATATTTCCCGATACAACCGTATTTTTTTCTGTTTCACATTTTTCGTTTGAATGTATAATGTATGAATGTATAATTATAATATTGACATTAATTAAATAAATATTGTAAAAATTAAGAAGAAACGTGGTCGGAGTTTTGTTCATACAAAGTATTTCTTATGATTTTTTTCACTATGCAAATACGTTTTTAATACAACACAGATATCAACCACTGGCGTGTTCGTCGGTTTTGCATTTTTGATAGTTGCTTCTTGTAGAATCTCTTTTCGATTTATAAAATCTTTAAATTGCCTAGTTTGAATGTCATGTGATCTAGGAGGTTTTTAAGTCGACAAATTTGACAGTATATTTGTAAGAAAAAACTAAAACTAGAGCTAAAAAATAATAAAAAAAACTAAACTATGAGTTTAGTTTTTTATATGAGTTTCGCTCAGTTTTCGTGAGGGGAGGGGGGCTAGGGACAGCATCATATTTGTAATATACCTATTACTCAAATTTCATGGCGACCGTGTTCATCTTAAAACTAAGAACGAAAACCAATCAAAGCAATCAAAATCATTTATTTATTTCTTGTGAATAGGGGTGTATAAAATAATAAACATACTAGTGGAGCTGTATAGACTCTTGGGCTGAAAGCAGCTGGTGCAAGTTAATTTATATAATGGAAGGATATAGATAAAGGCATTATTACTAAGCATAAATATTTGGAATGGAATGTGGTGTGCAGATGGAGTTATGTTGGTAGCGCTGTTTCTTAGTATTTTCTGACATGGTGTTATATTTTGTAGGTGATTGTAGATTGTATTTTCGTTTTCAAAAGCTTAGGGAGTCTTTCAATCAGAATTTGATTTTCATCGAAATCTGATACTAGGACCCCACAATCTATGTGTGTTGCGTCATCTTAAAACATGTAGTAGTTCTGTAAAAAGGGTTCATGGTTATTATTTTTAATTGATAAACTAACGTTTAAGCAAGATTTTTATGCATAGCACAAAGGTAGATAACAAATATTATAATCAATAATTATCAGCCTGAAACACTCATCTACATTGAAAAAATCTTGCGAGAAAAGATACTGGTAGCCAACGGGATTTGAACCCGTGTCCCTCTGATTGCCGGTCAGCTGCTCTGACCACTGAGCTATGGCGGCTTATCTAATACCCGCCAAATAATTCAATATATACTAGTGTTTCATTCGACAATTACTTATTATTACATTTTTCCAACTGCAAACAACCAACTTTATTTTTGTGAGAGAGGTATTATCTCCCGCTAGGTGGCGTCGAGACTAATTATGTCTGCATTTTTTGCTGAAATACTTTAACTTGTCAAATATTAATTATTATTTTTAATTGATAAACTAACGTTTAAACAAGATTTTTATGCATAGCACAAAGGGTAGATAACAAATATTATAATCAATAATTATCAGCCTGAAACACTCATCTACATTGAAAAAATCTTCCGAGAAAAGATACTGGCCGCCATAGCTCAGTGGTCAGAGCAGCTGACCGGCAATCAGAGGGACACGGGTTCAATTCCCGTTGGCGGCCAGTATCTTTTCTCGGAAGATTTTTTCAATGTAGATGAGTGTTTCAGGCTGATAATTATTGATTATAAGGTTTATGGTTAATTGAAAAATTCAAATTTCAGTGGCAGAAAGTACTCTCTGTTTCAAATAAAATAAGGTATGTTAATTGAAATAACAGTTTTACCTCTGGGTTGTTCTTTTGATAGCACATCTGTGTAAGGTATGCAGTTTCACACAAATTATTTCCCCCTGAAAGCAAAAAATAAAGCTATATTAATTTAATAATGAAGTTTCCTCCATCTACAAAAATAAAGCAGCATTTTTTTGTATACAGGGTGTTAAGAGATGTACTTGACTTACTTTAACCAGTGATTCCTGACATTATTTTGAGTAAAAAATGTAAATTAAATTTTGGTCTCAGGTGACTTTTTTTAAAAAAAATTTTTCTCCAAAATCAAACAAAAAAAAATTCTTCCGCATTTCGTCACTGGTCATTCAGCCGAGTAACCGACCAACTCCTTCCCCCCCCCCCCCCTCAAACTGTCCAACACCTACCATTTTTTTATGTTTTTGTAGAAAAAAAAAAAACTTCAAAAATATCACCGGAGACCAAAATTTCATTTTCATTTTTTACTCCAAATAATGTCAGGAATCACTGGTTAAAGTAAGTCAAGTACTTTCTTTAACACCCTGTATATAAATATGTAATACCAATAAATCTAAACGAAAACATGAAAAATAATAAGATACAGAAAAAAAAACAAGTGTGAGTGCACACACGTAGTAGAAGAGAAACCTTCAGAAAACTAAAGTAGAAAAGATTGAGGAGGCTACGAAGCACCGCCCAAAGAGGATACTGATTATTCTCATTCTCTGGCAGGCTAAAATCTATAAATAATTTTTTTGTCTCTTTTTTGTGTCGCTTTTGAAGTGAAACATTTTTAGCGCCGTTAGTGACTTGAAATTCGGGTGAAACGGAAATGCGTCTCAACTCAGTTCTACACAAATACTCGGTTCTAATATAATGCGGTAAATGCGCGTGCCTTCCATAGCGTAGTGGGCAAAGTGCCTGATAAGTCTCATCGGCCAGAGAGACAAACATCAAGCGAAATCCAAAAATAAAAACATTTTTATTTTGTGAAATCAATATCCAATCTTCAAACCGCTTAAAAAAACAAACAAAAGAAAAGATAGCGACATCTAGCGACTTTCTAGTTTCACTTCTACCGCGTGTGAATTACACACTTTGATATTTTTATCATTTCATCGAGTTTCAAATCACAACGGTGCTGATGAGATTTCACTTCAAAGGGTAACTTTCGCAACTGGGACAAGCGCCTTGACGAACTCGGTCATTGATACTTTTTATTTTAAATTAATTTTTTTTTATCGCATATTTAAAATTCATTTCGTCATTCTACATTTTGAGTACCGCTACCCCGAGAATCATTTATTAGATAAGGAACATCGCTGCCAAAAGTCACTCCAAGTTGTTGGCTACTTTTGGTGACTTGGAAGGGGTTCATGAGTTGAGGTTTGTTCAGGTCTTGGCGACGGATGTGTTTGTCCACCAACTGCGTGGATCGCTCCAGCCAATCTCTCTCGATTCATACTTTCGTTTTCCCTGGACACTCTGGCCCCCATATTCCTACCTATTATCGTACACTTTTCCTTCCCGGAACTTGCTCTCCTTTCTTTCCCCAAAGAGACACACAACATTTAAAAAACTGACACGGAGGCCTCCTCTATGAATTGAAGGTATTATATATTTTATATTATATTTTGTTAATCTTACATTTAGTGCCACACAGATGGGCAATTGGTGGGAACTCTGGGTTAAGTGGAAATGCATCTATGATTGCCTGCTCATTGATGCCGTCTTCAGTCAACTGAAATCATAAAAAATGTTAGAAATGAATAATTAATGTAGGTACCAACTCGTGGTTTTCGCGTTAAGTTCAACACAAATTGAATTTATTAACTCTATGGTGATTCACCATGTCATGTGGTCAGGATCAGGCCGCTAATAAAACACTTTTTTTTTTAATTTTTTTTTTTTATAATTTATTTTTTTCAGTCATAAAGGTTCTTAAATTAACATGATAACATATATTTATAATTATAAACTAGAAATTTTTACCTTTAAGAGAGTTAAAAACTCTTGTGTAAAGGGAAAAAATAAGAATTAATAAATAACTAAAAATAACAACTTAACATTCAGTGTGCAAAAAAAAAACAAAAAAAAATTTGTACATACAAAAGTGAAAAGAATTTTTTTGTATATAATAATATGAATAGATAAGATAAAAAGTACTAGATACAATAAAAGTAATAGAATAAGAAAAATAAGATGTCAATTGATTCTAATTAGCTACATTGAGGGGTGCCAAACGATAACGTCACAAGTGCCAGAAAATGAAATTTTCAGGAGACACAAAAACATTTTTAATGGAAAAATAAAAAGTAAAGTAGATAATTGTTAAAACATATATTATAAAATTGTCATTTATTCTTAATAATCTAAAACAAATTTTGTGCTCTGTCAAAATACGCAAATTATAAAAAAAACGAAAAGAACAAAACGTTTTAAATGCCATATATTAACTATGGTCATAACGTTGTAAGTGTTATATTACTTGCAGAAAACTCAAAACTTTCAACATCTTTATTTTAAAAGGTTTTCATAAAACAATTTTATGTTATGTTGCGACGGCAACACGTTTTCTCGTGAATTTTTGAATATTTTTTTTGACATTTTGAGTGAACTAACATTTGCAGCTCAATCGGCACTTAAAACGTTATGGCATGCTGTTTCACAATATTTAGGCTAGATGGCGTTAGTAACCCTTCAACTTTATAGTACAAGTAAACACCAACCCTAAACACGTTTTCTCGACGTTGACGCACCGTTTTCTTCTGACATTTTGAATAAACTAACATTTGCAGCTCAATTGGCACTTAAAACGTGTTATTAAGTGATTTTATTTATCGTGTAGTTAGGTACTATTTTTAATGCATTTTAGTTGCATATGTTTGCAGCACTGGAGAGTTTTGTTTGGTTCGGTTGGCGGCGAGTTTTTGTTTCCGTTTCCACTCTCGTTTGTAGTGTAGGGTCGCTGCACAAATAACGGTCACTTAAAATTTAAATTTCATGGAATAATGTGAGTTGAATCCAGATAGTTTACGCCTGCATTCGGGCGAAGAAAACATGTCGTGCATTTAAAAGTAAAAGTTCAGAAAATTAATCCGCGTAAATGCGAGCACTCGCTGTGGGTAGATAGAAGCCCGCGAGTGGAATGGCGATTGTGAGTGAAACGGAATTGTACGTTAATATCCGTGTTAATAAGAAGATGCTCTGCCCGTGATTGCTTGCAGCACACATACCGATTCCCCTTCCGGGGTATATTTATGGATTCAACCGCCGAGCCGAACCGAGGCACGCTTCGCCGCCATGATTAATGAGGCTTCCTTTAATTATTTTATGAGGGTCGGGGTACTCTCTCCTTTCTCCGAGGGTCAAGAACGATCATACCTTATGTGCGATTGCTGTTGAGGATCGCTTGCCCAAGCTGATCCGCAGGGATTTGGACTTCCCTTGTCACCAGGAGGTGGCCATGGCTCCACATGACATCGGGTGTACGGCGGCAGAGTTTTTAATTAAATTTAGTTAGGCTAGCATAGTGTTACTCAAATGGTTTTTGGGTGAGTCCTAACCTTTTCATTTATATTTTGGTTATCAGCAGTAATACAGTGAATGTATTATTTACCCTACTACTAGTTTTTATTGTAGTGAATCCCTGTACAAGCCTTTCCCAGGAATGCTATAACAACCAATGCCCATGCTCTGAGACTGGAATAACGTGCTCTCCGCATTTTGACATACTCAGACATATCGTCTGAGTTTGGCATCCAAGAATCCCGGAGAAGGGAATCAAAGTTAATTTGCGGTGTAGTTCCTACATGTACAATACATTAAATTACCTGTCACTAAGTGACATTTCTACATAACAAACGTTATGGCATGCTGTTTCACAATATTAAGGCTAGACGGCGTTAGTGACTCTTCAACTTTAGAGTGCAAGTAAACACCAGCAAATACAACATTTTACTGCAATAAAACGTAATTAAGTTCGTGTGGCACTTAAAACGTTATGGTTTAGCACCCCTCAATTATTTATGATAGATTAGTTTATTTAAAGTCTAATGGCGATAAGTTTTAAGGGTATAAGTTTTTAAGTTAAGTTTTAAGTTAAGTTTTTTTTCCTTCATGCCTCTCATCCCAAAGGAGTGTTCAAGCCAGTGTCAAGTGAATGACTTTGTTAATAATATTTGTAAGTGTTATTTGGAGATAATATTTACTTGGTAATAATAAGAATCATGCACATTTCATAATAATAATAATACTGTGGGAATAAGTACCGACATAAGTAAGTAATGGCGGATTTTTATCACAGGCATCCCAAAGCGGATCGCAACACTGGTTGTCACGACAACCCCTCCTAAAAAGCATTCAGATTTTCGCTATTCTCAATGTCGACCGCGTTAAACTTATTCTCGTAAATTTTTGAGATCGCTGGCAATGGTTAATACGCACTTTTTTTGAAAAAATCTTTTGATTCACCTTAATTACATTAAAAGACAACTATTTGAATTGGGGGAAGTGGAAAATATTTCATTCTAAATTTCGATTACGTAAAATTAAAATTAGCTTTCGTTCTGTGAAACGAGAACGTCCATTTTCAAACATTATTTTCAAATGTCATTTTGTTATGTTGGTATTCTTATTACTGTACGAAAAGATGCTAGATCAAAGCGTAGCAGACTTCATGGGAATTCGGCTACTTACCTAATACACATATATTGCTTGTGTTGATTAAAATTTATTAGCTTGAATTTTTTTTGACATAAAAATTTTATTTTTATAAGTCAACTATTTCTGCGATGTTGAGTGGCTACGTACGCTAAATTTGTGTGATATGGTTTATGATACAAAAGAAACTGCCCCTTTTATACCGCCTGCTCGCGTGAAGGCAAGAAAAACATCCCAGTTTTCAAGTAGTTTAGCGGCTACGCTAAGTTTGTGTAACATGGTTTGTGATTCAAAAGAAAGTGCCCCTTTATAACGCCTACTCGCGTCAAGGCAAGAAAAACATCCCAGTTTTCAAGTAGTTTAAAGGCTACGCTAGGTTTTTGTAACACGGTTTTTGATACAAGAGTGAATGTATTATTTATAAAAAATAATTACCGAAATTAAAAACATGTTTTTTTCCGTCATTTTATTCCCAAAACTCCGATAATTTAGTACTTATCTTTCCAGATTTCGTGGTACCTTCAAAATCTTCTAGCCGTTTGTTATACATTCAAGTGTATCAGGAATACCAATATACCAAAGTGACAGCGAATGAGCCAATGGCGTACAACCTCACAAGACGAAAGCTAATTTTAATTTTACGTAATCGAAATTTAGAATGAAATATTTTCCACTTCCCCCAATGCAAATAGTTGCCTTTTATTGTAATTAAGGTGAATAAAAAGATTTTTTCAAAAAAAGTGCATATTAACCGATGCCAGCGATCTCCAAAAATTACCAACCTTCCGATTATTTAATGTTGATCGTGTATAATTATTTGTGTTTTTATAAAATAAACTTAAAGCTTTTTGCAAACCATTTGAAGTCATTATTGTTTAAAACCGGATCAACATACGTTTTACTTTATTCGTTTAAGTAAGTGAAGAGATACGATACTCTATTAAGACATAATACAAATAAAAAGGATGTAGCAGATAGATTTCAATTAGAGAATAATTTAGAACAAATTAATACGAGTAGTTATTTTATATTAGACGCATTGAATGTAGATAGTTTAGATAATATTCTAGTCGAAGAATTCAATGATACTACAGTAGACTCATATATCTTAGACGTTATGTCAAATATCTTAGGGAAATCAACATTGCAAATTTACTAGATGATAATATAATAGAATTAGTTAACTTACTTCACAATAATATAAATAAATATATAGATATAGAGCCCACAGTTAGACCAAAATTAAATACGTAAAAGAAATTATCTAAATTAATTTCTGAATTAAATAATATAATTTTACCAAAAAAATTTTTTGATGACTATAAGTTTTTTAGATCTTCATATAATAGTGTATGCTAGTGCTATCATTATATGTTATAAGTTAGGAGTTAAATTAACGTCATCTGATCATAGATCATATTATTATAGTTATGTATAGTAAACAAAAATGGCAGATTATATTAGAAAATGATGAAGTATTTTTAAGAAGTAAAACGGCTAGAGTAATAGAATATAAAAATGGAAATAGAAGTGGGAATATTTTGAGACATGTAGAAATTGGGAACAAATTTGGTTATAACATTGATAGTAATAATAAAGAAAATATAATAAATGATTTCATAGATTTATTTAAATAAAAATTAGATGTAAAAGCTAGTAGATTAAAAAGATATAATTATACTTATAGTATAAAAAAGAATAATGGATTGTTTTAGAAAAACGACAAAATATTTTATTCCAAACTTGACGATAAACAAAATATTACTTCGAATAATAATATTCCGTTGCCATCTGAATCAGATATACGCGATTTTTGGACAAACATTTAGAGTACAGATATAAAACAGTCCGTTACAGTGAGTCACTAAGAGTATGGATATTAGAGAGACGGCATGTAAAGTGTGCACACTGGCACAAAGCGTGCTTGTTCAAAAATTTTACCGAATGGTTTTTAGGTGGCTGACATTGGCTTTTACACCTCGGTCGCGTATAGAGCTCCCAGTAAAACGTTCATAAAACATAGAAAAATGGTCCAATGCGCCGTAAAATTGTGAGTAGTAAGTAGTTCTATGAAGACCTTTAAGAAGAAAGATGGTCTTACCTTTCACATGTAAGTGTTTAAACATAGCTCAAATAAACATTTTATAATTTTCGACGAGTCCTTTCAACCGCCATCGCCATGGGCCCGATGTTACCGCGTGAATTCCGACTAGCATGGGCCGAATCAGTCAACTTAAATCATAATAATTGAAAATTACCAAATACTTTTATTTTTTTATTAATCATAACGCACAAATATAAAGTTGTGATTTACACATGTCATAAATACTTGTTTTTTTATCATTTAGCTTATTCATTTTTAAACATTTTTGCTTCGTCTTTTTTGCACTGTTGTTTTTATTTCTTTTCGTACTAATTTAACACTCCTTTTGCATATGTTTACAATGTTAATTCAAAGTACGTAGGTATATAATCACTGTATTGTTATGTAAAAGTCACATTGACATGCCCCCGTGGTCAAGGGGTAAAGCTCTTGACTAGCAATCCGGAGGACGCGGGTTCAAATCCCGGTGCGCACAGATAAATTTTATTCGATTGATTTGTGCAGATGGAAGCAGTTGGGATTATTGTGATATATATATATTTTATCACACACTATGAATACACACCATATACATCATATGCTGTTGATTTAAAAAGCCCGTTTTCTTGAAAAATCACCTCAAGCGCACAGTATGTACCTACAATATGCATACATAAAATTAAATAATACAATTTATTATTAATAAAGGTTTCCAAAAGACCCTGAGAGAAAAAGAAAGTGGGTTGATGCCTTAAATCGGAGAGATGACTGGTTTCCAATCAAATCAACCCGCGTTTGCTCCTATCACTTTTCGAAGTTACGCAATGATGAATGGTGCTTTGAGTTACAGCAAGTTTATAACACTAGTTTTTTACCCATTTGCACTTGTCAAGTGAAAAGTGAGGCCGATGTATTTCGACGAGCGCAACACGAATCAATCATAATCTTGATTTCGCAAAAAAATGAGTAACGTCGAAGAAGATTAAGGTAAAATAACATGTAAAGGGATTAATAAAAAATAAACAATACATAAGTCTCTTGTTACTCCCCTTTCCTCATTTATTATTTTTCAATTGGGCTATTATATTATATTATATTTTATGTCCAAAATGTGAGAAAAAATTAAAAAAAATTTAAAATAAATAAATTAATAAATAAAATAATACGTTTTTAGATTTTTACGGCTAAAAGCATTTTCATTGTTTATTTTTGGGGTGTTATGCACATCGTTGGATCTCGGATCTGCCCTAATGATGGACACTGCAACGCTGTCCGAAACGTCGGTTAAAGACGGAGATAGCGCAACACGGCATAACACCCCAAAAACAAACCATGAAAATAATATTTCCGTTCACATTTCGGCCCTTATCTCCAGAGTCACACCCCCATACATGTATGATTGCAAGATTCAAACCCGAACTAAATGCTATCTAGAAAGTGTTTGGATATATTTTTATTTTTAATATACGACATTATTGACTTTTATGCAAGTCAATAGATGTCGTTTAGTTAAATTTATGAGTAAAACCTTCCATATATGCCCATATCTTTTTTATTTTTTTTTTGTTTTCAGATTTTTGGTTGAGTTTCGCTAAAATATTGTCTTCATTTTTTTTTTAATTAATTAAACCCTGAGGAAGTAGGCATTGCTCACGAAATATGTCGGTTTTTTATAAACAATAAACGTGGTTAAAACTAAGTAAACTATTAATTTTGATAAAGTAATTCGTTCAGAAAATAATGCGTAATGGGTTATTATATTTTGTGCCTAAAATATGAAGAAAAAAAAAACCAACAAAAGTTTTTTTTTTAAATTAAAAAATTAATTAAATAACGTTAAGCCCGTTACCAGTTCGGCCCTTCTCTATAGAGCGCTTACCCTCCCCCCGCTCGCTGAGCGGTAAACCCCGTCTCTATCCCCTCTTCCCGCCGGCCAAAAATGGAGCGAGCTACACTGGTTTTGGCGGTTTAACACGTTCCGACATGCTTATGCCGCTTCCATCTCATCATATTTCCATGGTGAGTCAGGTCCCTGGATAGAAAATGAAGAACTCAATTGTTCAGACACTGAACCAATGAGTTTTTCTGATAAATCGGTTGAATTGTTAGCCAAAACTATAAAAATTACTCATAATTGGAAAGCCATGGGTTGCGATTGGATACATAATTTTTGGTACATAACTTTACATCCTCTTTTGACAAAAAATCTTTCAAAATTTGTCAGAAAACCTAAAAATTTTCCAAGTTTTCTAACTAAGAGGATTACTTATATGTTGCCTAAAAGCGAAAATATTAATAATCCCTCTCAGTATAGACCCATTACATGTTTACCGACAATATGTAAAAATTTAACCTCTTGCTTGACAAATTTGATATACACTCATTTAGACGAAAAAAATATTTTATCTGAAGAAACAAAAGGTTGTCGGAGAAAACATATGGGATGTAAAGAACAATTAGTTCTTGATTTTGTAATTCTAAAACAGATTCAAACTCAAAAGCGTAATTTACATACTTGCTATATAGATTACCAAAAGGCTTTCGACAGTGTACCGCACTCGTGGCTGATCAAAGTTTTAAATATATACAAAATTATCCCAAATATTATTAGTTTTTTGGAAAAAATTATGTCCTTTTGGAATACCGATTTGCTTGTGAATTTGAAAGATAAGAAAATTGTAGTACCGGGCATTTCAATACAAAGAGGGATTTTTCACGGAGACTCATTGAGTCGTCTTTGGTTTTGCTTAGCATTAAATCCTCTATCTAAATGTTAATTAAAATCAAGTTTGGAATAAAAATTAAAGGTTATACAAGAGAGAGCAGTATAATTTCGCATTTATTATTTTTTGATGATTTTTAAATTATTTTCGAATTCTGAACCAAATTTAGAAAAAATGATTAAAGTAGTTAAAAAATTTTCAGATGATATTAAAACGACTTTTGGTTTAGATAAATTGTTACGTTGCATTTACGGTGAGAAGTAATATTCGCGCCACAAGTTTGAATTTCCTAAAGTCGCTACTTTGACCGGTAGATGAGGAACCGGAACCGGTTCAAAGAGCGGGCTGTCGACCCACGCTCCGCCAACGGCCGCGGCCGGCCCTCAGTTCAAAATCCACCTCCATACGCGACGGTCACGCTCGACTGCTAAGCGAAGCCCGCGTACCAACGCAGCAGGTCCACCAAAATGGACGCCTATGCGAGGCTCGAAAGGAAATAACAAGTGTTACTGAACCGTAGATATGCTATCCCCCACTTTTGAGGTAGTACCGCTTATTACGGAGACAGTCAAGGTGCCATAGGACCAGTTGCAAGGAGGAATGCCTGCCTCCAGCTTCCCCGGATTGCTGTAAGTTCCGCTCCGTATTTCACCCATTGTGTCCAACGTAAATTCCTGTTAAAATTCACCTACTCGACCCTGGACCCAGGAGAGTTTTGAGAGAGAAGTGCTAGTTATTACTTTTAGCTAGGCCAATATTTCCTGTTTATTATGTCGATGTACCCGCTTCGGCGATTGTAATGAATACTTGTAATACATGATCCTGTTTTTACCCGAACAATCTCTTTTATTTTGATGGAGGCTGCACGCTGGTCGCCTGTGGAGCATTATTGTATAATTTCCTGTTAGCACACCCGCGGCCCATGGCCCTGTAATTGCAGATAAAGAGTACTCATGCCAGTTCCAAGCGAGCTAGTCCGGAACGTAAAGGTAAGCTGGTCACCACCTCTGGAAGCCCCCCACAGGCGCTTCCAAGTGGGCCCCCCAAGCTAACACTGGAGCCCTAACACTGGCGCCTAACAAAATGTAGAACGATCCATATAGAGAAAGGTAAAATTGTAGATGGAGAAGAGGGTATATTTAGAAACTTCAAAATTAAAAGTATGAAAGGGGATGAGGTCTATAAATATTTAGGATATGCGCAATCGAATAGATTAGATCATACTAGTATTAAATGATATTAGGATTAAATTTCAAACTAGGGTCAGAAAATTTTGAAAATGCAATCTATCTGCTAAAAATTTAGTAAAGGCAATACAGACTTGGGCAATACCTCTATTAACTTACTCATTTGGCAATTATAAAATATAAAAAAAAACTCTCACAATAAAAGATGATTGTTATTGCATACAACAAGTGGAAGCAACAGGAAATTAATACACGTAAAAAATAAACAACACACACTAAACAAATACATGAAACTATGTTGATGCTGTTAAATTAAGGATATTAGCCAAGACTTTATAAACGCTTTTGTCCACAGAAGATAACAGGCATGCATTGTCGTAGGGGGCAATATACCCGAACTGATCAGGTCAGGGATGAATTTATTACATGAATTATTATATAGAGCAACCGAAATACGAGAAACGTGGGAGTACAGACGATCCAGAAGCTCTACCTCCTGAACCGTAAGATATGATAGATTGCGGGACCGAATACGGTAGGTTGTTTCATAGCAGCAGCTTCTATGTTCAAAAATGCAGAGCACATCTCCGACAAAGATGCACTCATCGGACTCAGTTAAGTGGTGGCTAGGCGTTAAGAATGGCGTTAGAAGCAAGAAGGAGGCCACAACCCTTCTGCGGCATGCCTTTGCTCTAAAAAAACAGTACACAAATTATATCTGGATGTGGTTGACAAATTCTGCTCACAAGATGCATCCGCCTCAACGATGTCTCAAGTAAGAAGAGGATGTTATTTACCGAGTGGCCACCACCAGCGCTTCCTTAAGCAGTGCAGATGATATGACTCACGGTCTCCTTAGGATTGAAATACGAGACAGTGTACCTTGGGAGACCAGAACACATTTGCAGACCTGCTATGTAAAGCACGCACAGTAGAGGATAGTTTACAGGAGCGCCAAACTACAAGCCGCGGATCCAACAATACTCATCACGGATAAACAAAATTCATCACGGGTGGGAAGGACAAAATTTGATGCAATATCTGTAGTCGCCATGGGCATAACGCGCCGCGTTGATAACGCGAAGTATAGTCATTTTCGCTTATAGTTATATAACTTTATATTCTTTCCTTATTATTTTGTTATACTATGTTTTATTATCTACAATAAACGTTCTGTTACGAACTCACTCCGTGTTCATATTTAACGTTATAAATTGGCGCCCAACGTGGGGCTGTGAAAGAACTATTATTTAACGTTATAAATTGGCGTCCAACGTGGGGCTGTGATAGAACTGTTATTTAACGTTATAAATTGGCGCCCATCGTGGAGCCGTGAAAGCACTATTATTTAACGTTTTAAATTGGCGTTCAATATGGGACTGTGAAAAAACTGTTATTTAACGTTATAAATTGGAGCCCAACGTGGGGCTGTGAAAGAACGGTTATTAAACGTTATAAAAGTAATATGTGTATCTTACGAAGCCGGCGGTCGTCATTAGACATTTTATGTAACATTGGAAATCAGGATCCGGTTGGAAGTCTCCTTTCGTAGCTCTGGCGATAAAACCGTTCATGGTATCTGAAATAAATAAATACATATTTGGATTTTAATATTTAAACAAGAAAGTTAAATCATTAATTTTGCGTCAGCCTTTTGATGAACAATTTATATTAAATAAACCTCATTTCTAATAAAATTAAGTAAATCTCTGAACAACTTAATAAGAATAGCCACTTGTGTAGAGGTTGGTACCATTATTTGCCCCATTTTGTAAAGGTGAAAAGAAAAGAAAAAAAAGTTTAAATAATACTTTAGGATGTTATGATGGTTTACAATATTTACAGATAGGGATACATTTAGGATATTTTTCGATATAGTTTAATAAATTAACCAAAGATTTTCATAATGAGTAGGATAAATGATAATAAAAAAAAAACTACTAGTATCATGGATAAATGATTTCATATATATATATATAACGTAGTCCTTAAAATGACTTTTTAACTCCTGACGTTTCGGACAGATCACACTGTCCATCTTCAGAGGCCGTATGTCTTGAGTTTTTGTCTCAAACTGATAGCTTTCGTATATCTGTTCGGTCCAGAAGCTAAGACTTAAGATGAAGCCATACTAAATAATGCAAAATTATACAAAATCGTATGTTTTAGTTTTGAAAATTTGACCGCTTAGAAGTATTATAGATGCTTCAATTAAATACTGCGTGTAGAACATACTTTGGCCCTTAAAAATATCGGTCATTTTTTTAAATAAATCTTTTAATAAGCTTAGAAAAAAATAAAGTATTAGGTCTATAAAAAACATTTTTAACTGAAAACTCTCCTACTTATAAACACTTTTTCAGATATGGTTTTATTGCATAATGTGGCAAATTCAGTTTTTTATATAATTATTGCGAAAAAAAATGATATTTACTCCCGAACCTCACAAAATAAAATATAATATGCATTTTCTCGTTGTTATTTTTGACATCACGGCGACAATACGGCAGTCGACGAATTTGTTATATCAAAGTGAACCTTATACCGTCCACCGAAGAACGACTGGCAGCCGCCCCATTCTTTCGTCATTACTCCTCCGGCCGGAGCGGAGAGCAGTCGTGTTGCGCTCCGCGCCGCTTATTTTCGTGAAATCAATTTAAAAATTCCGTTTTATTGCAATAAACAATGCATAAAAAAGGAATTAATGTTTTTTACAGGCCTTTACGAAATCAACATGTAAAAAAAAAATCTCAAATATCTTTTCCAACCTTTCCAAAAGCTTTTTCTCAAGTATTTTTAAACTCCTCCCATAAAAGGGCGTGAATTCCGATTTCGATTTTTTCCTGTACTAGTGGATCGCCTTAAGCGAGTGCAAGTCACTTCTTATGTCTAGAACGAAGTACCCGGGTTGAAGGTGATTGATGGTGGAGGGGGTTGGGTGCGGGGCCGGCAGTAGATACCTGATTGGTTAAGCTAATTGGAGATACTACTGGCATTCATATTATTTTTATGTTTATAGATTTCTATCGCTTCGCGGTAACAAGATTTTAAATAAAAATACTAGATTAAAAACAGTTCTTCTATCACTCAAATTTAATAGATTATAATCGTAGCAGATAAGTGTATGTAATTTGATCTTTAATGAGCCTATGTAGCATGGATTTTGATTAATACTCACCATCATTGGCTCCAACTGCACTAACGCACGCATCATGTAAACCTTTCAGGACATCAGCTGGAAATGCCTGTAAAAAGACAATATTAAAGCAAGCGCATGATACAGCTTAAAGCTTTAATTTTTGAAGGGCGGGTTTGGGCACATCCCCTGTTGGAATTATTTATTCAATACGTGACTTAGCAGGAGTATCCGGGTTCTTGGGGTGAGGTTTGTCAGGGTCTTGGCGGCGGATGAGTCTGCCCACCTACTGCCTAGTCCAGCCTGGTTGATGGAGGCGTTTTGACCTTTCCAGCCGGACTCTCTCTCTCGATGGATTTATACGTCTGTTACTTCTGGACACATTGATTCCCAGTTTCCTATTCACTCCTCGTTCCCTTTTCCTTTCCAGATCTTCCTCTCATTCCTCTCCATAAAAAGACCCTCCATACAGCATTCCTTAACATAATATCAGCCCCGTTGGAAATTATTTTGACGGCCTCCGTGGTCGAGGGGTAAGGTTCTCGACTCATAATCTGAAGTTTGCGGGATCGAATCCCGGCCTGGACAAATAAGTTTTATCGGATTGATTTCGGTTTTTCACAATAAATTAATTAAAAATAATATTTAGTATTTTTGCGGCACGTTCCAGAGTGGAAGATACTCTCAGTATCACCGTGTGGTGTAAGACCACCATTCAGAAATGAACTTGTTTGGGGACTTCCCCATCTTCTTCCCCACCCCACTTACCTTCAGTCTTACAACATACCCAATTGGGGATGCTATAGTCTCACTGGCTCCATCTCGCGGATTGGACTCTTCTGTGGCATTCACATAAAAAAGAGCCACTTATGTGGTGCTAATGTAAAAAAATGATTCTTTATACTTGAACAAGCATTTATTTATAATTTGACCAAATAGTTTCTAAAAAAAAGATTTCAGTTTCCCAAATTGCAATCACTAGTAAAAGCAAGTTAGTTCAAAAATATTACTATTGTAAGAATATTATAAATTAAATTCAAAAATTAAATTATGTAAATATCTGAAGGCGCCGTATACCCTCTTAAAAAAAGAAAAAGATGGAGAGATATGTAATTACGAATTCAATGAGAGGTTGGAGAGAGCGCTCATATTTAAAACGATAAAATTGAAGCGAAAATTGTGAAAATGTTTAATAAAACACGACTCTTTTAAAATAGAGTAAAAATCTCGCGGGGAACATCGAAAATAACACATACCTCCCATAAACACGAGCTACCAGAGCTCAACTTATGGAGTAGTAGAATTAAAAAAAAATGTTGTTTAACCTTGCAAATGTTATCATTTTTTAATGTAAAAACAAGTCTTGAAATAAATAAATTAAAAAAAAAATATATATATATCATTTGAGAAACACTGTGAATTTTTTCATAATTCTAAAATAAGTTAAATGAACGTGTTTATAATAATTTTTGGAACATGCTTTGCGATTTTTTTCTGTCGTGGGAATTTCATATAATTTGCGTTTCGACGCGGGAACGTCTAGATATTATCTTAAAAAATAACATATATATTTTTTAAGAGGTAAAAACTTCCGATGCTTAAGGGAGATATTTATTTATTTGTTGACGCCCTGTTGGGTTTTTACATATATTAAAATTAAAAATTTCATTCATAACAACAGTATAACATTAATAAAAATATTACAAAATATACACATAAAGCATAAAAACGATATAATAAATAAGAATATATCTAATGCTAATCCACATGGATGACATTAGAGAACTCGTAGGTACAATTCATACACCTACGAGAAACGAAAACATAAAAAAATCAAAATACAATAATTTTTACTTTATTACTCGTTGTATGCAATTAGAATACGAACAACAAACAAAAGAAAATGGAATAAACAAAAAATTATTTCTCATTTATTATTTTAAGCTAAAAAATGGTGGACTAATTTGGCTTTAAATGTATCAAAGTTTAAATTGAATATGTCAGCGATATCAGTTAGTTCATTGCCCAATCAATGTATTCTTTCTAACACAGAATTCATAGCAAAGTTATTTTTGTAAAATAAAATATTCCGCCAAGTATATTTTTGAGGTATATAAAAGCATAACAAGTTTATAGCGTCAGGGCAGTCCAACCTTGAATGAACAATTTTATACAATAAGATGAGATCAAATAATTTTAGTCTTTCAGATAATTTCGATTAGTTGAGTTTACTGCGTAAATTTACATAATTGATTTCAATTATACGAACACCAATCTTGAAATTAATAAAACGTAAAAAAACATTTTGAAATTTTTCAATTTGTAAACAATGAGAGTTGAAATGAGGACACCAAATGCTTGAATTGTATTCAACCTGACTTCTAACCAAAGACGTGGATAATAATTTTATGGTTTCTATGTTATTAAAGTCTTCAGCGATTCTGAGAATAAATCCAAGCATTTGTAATCCTTTACTGGTAGTGAGGTCGTTGAATTCAAAGACTATTTAGAGTAGCATTGTTAATTGAGTAGTCGAATAATAAAGGGGTTTTAGATCTATGGAAACTGATCGTTCGGCATTTATTTACGATGCACCATTCAAAAAGTTTATTTAAGTTCCTTTATAGGAATTTTCGATCGATTTAAACATCTTTAGATCGTCGGTGAATAGAATAACGTTAATATTATCGAAAATTAATGAAATGTCGTTAATAAATAGTAAGAAATGAATTGGTCCTACATAGGTGGGAAAATGCCACACTTACGGCAAAAAAATGTAAGAAGTTGTGGAGGTAATTTTTACAGATAGTTTTCTATACGATGAGAAACTTTCATGGGTCTATATTGTCTTTAATTTTCAATTTGACTTTTATCTCCTTTTTTAAAAATAGGTGTTTTAAAGTTACTTTTGCAAATTTCAGGATAACGACTTGTAGATAAAGATAAATTGAAAATTATATTGAGATATGTAAGAATTCGGTAGAAATTCGGGTAGCGGCGGTTTAAACATTAAAGATGAACATAAAAAAAAATAATAATTACCAGCGATCCCGTCACACAGAGTAATAGAAGAAGAAAATGATTTTTTTCCATCATCGAGTCAACAATAGTACAATAACAGTTGCTGGAAGAATTAGGCACTGACCGGCAATGGATTATTACTTGGTATTTATCTACATTTTGCAGAATGTACTAATTAAATTTAATATGCAGGTAAGAAGATGTCAGGGGTAGTAAAAGCGGTGCCTCAGTGCGATAATTTTTCCATGTTTTTGTAGTCGAACTCCAGTGCACCTTTTCCTGTACATTTGATCATATTATTTGTATTTGTGTTTTCTTCTTCGGAGTCGCTATATTTTATATTTTTTTGCCTGTTCATTTTGGAGTGGTTCAAAGATTGGATATTAATTTTACAAAAATAAAAATGTTAATTTTTTTTCTTGGATTTCGTAAGATTTCTATTTCTATCCTTGGTCCGTATATGCATGGCCGCTGCATGCATGTTTTGGTGGAAAATGTAATAATACTTCTTCTAAAACAGCAAACTTATTTTGTGGCACCATTTTAATTCAAATTAATAAATTACTTTGTTTTTACCACTATAAATTATTATAAAAAACCGATATGTTTCGTAAGCCACATCAGGGTTTTAATAATACTAATTTTTAAAAATAGACATAGAACACGGTGTCAAAAGAAAAATAACAAACATAGACAAATAATAAAAAATATTCAAGAATATTTTCGTAAGGATTCATTATATTTACTATCTATTTTAGAACGTTATACAGAGAATTTTTTTTTTGGAATGTGAGTTGCCACCCTGGGGAAACTATTCGGGACATTTTTTTTTTGAAGTGTAACTTCTTTAGCCCCGTTGTGATTTGAAATTCGAATGAAACGGAAATGACGCATCATAGCATCTGTGAAGCATCACACTGCGCTCATTGGCCGCTTTGATTATGAAGTCACTTATTGGCTCCTATTGGTTGAGATATGAAACGAAAATGTCGCTAGGTCTGCGCTTTCAAGGCATTGGTTGAGATTGTTTACGTAAAGTTTCGCTTCTACCGCGGTGAATTCACTCGATTTTTTTTGTATTAAAAACTTCTTTAGCGCCATTGTTTGAAACTCGATGAAACGAAAAATAACGACACTAAAAGGAGACGCGATTTGGCACGCAAGAGAATGAGAAAGTATAATCGGTCTCTTCTTTGTGTGGTGCTTCGTAGCCCCCCCCACTCTTGTCTGCTTTAGTTTTCTGAAGGTTTCACTTCTACCACGTGTGAAATGGACACTCTACTTCTTAAAAATATGTAAAAACACATTATCTGATACAATTTAATGGAACAATTTACAAAAGCATAATATTACAAAAAAACGACTGTGATTTAGAATACACGACTGAATTAAAACTTCCCTAATTTATAAAAGAAGAAATAAAGAAAATGTTCGCACGCACTGCTCTCTCTTGCTCCTACAGTGTGATACAGACAATAGGCCTGCACTGTGTCTTAGATATACGAAACGTAACCGGCTATGAGAGGAAGAGAGAAAGAAAATGTGTGCTCGCACCTCTCTCTCTTGCCCCTACAGTAATACGAAAAGTAACTCTCTCTCTTTCTATCTTCACTAACTTATATCTCCTTCTCAACTTCCGTTCGCCTCGCCCGATCACACTTTTCATAACGCTCTCGTCACGCATTTACTAGCTTACTCCCCAAGTCAAGCGTGCGTAAATAAGTTTTACTTCAGAAACATGTAAGTTATTACGAAAATAGTTTCAGCTAGCGCTGGGCAGCGATTGGTACTTTTCTCCATTTCAAGGATTAAACAAATCCATATCCCACTGGCCCTCATACCGTTTCTGATTTAAATTGGACTTTGCGACAAATCACCTTTTCACAGCATTTAATTTTTTTTTTAAATAAACAAAAAAAACGCAAAATTGTTTAAACCACCAGTCTACGAATACTTTTTTTAAACTCTGCTGACGTACTCGTATATAAATGAAAACAATCATTAAACCATTAAAAATGAATTAGTCTTCGATGAATCGCAAAAAATAAGTAATAATATATGTTAACTTTAATTTTTCCATAGTTTGCAATTCTTTTGTACAGACGCGGACCGCGACCAGTAACGCCCTGTTGAAAGATAACTTTAGACAAGGCCGCAAAAAAGTTGCTTAAAATGGCCACGAATATTTGGGACTCTTTTGTTGAGGTATTTGCAATTAAAAAAATCAAATTCGCTTAGTGTCACATACTGAAAGAAGTCACACGGTGATTTATTTTTGGGGTAGCCGTTAACCGTATGGCGCTATCTTCTTCATTAGAAAACGTTTCGAATAGTGTTACAATGTTCATCATGTTACGATGATGGTATACAGCAGGGTTTCCCAAACTTTTTCTGCGACGGAACACTTCGCAAACCCGTAAATTTTAACGGAACACTAGGCTTATTTTTTATGTTGGGTAATAGTTTCTAAAAGTAAAAATCTAAAAAAGTGGTATTAAACACATTATTTATTTAGTATACATATAAACAAAAAAATGGAGTAAATAAAGCACTTCGGGTGATTTTGAGTCAGTGAATTGCATACCTTTTTGATATCAGGCGCAATATTGGTAAGTTGAATTCTAATATCTGGTGTGGCGTCGAATCTGTTCCTGCACTCTTAGTTGCAGCATAATTAGGTTGTAGAAAATGGAAGTAATACAATAATAGCTTATTTTGGGGTACTTTTCTGACAAACTTGCCCAGAAATCTTTAAAGGCTGATCTTCATTAATCAAAAGTCATAGTCGCGAATTTAATCAATTAGAATTTCATACTCTACTTGCGCTTAAGCCTACTGGTTTGATGTCACGGAAAATGGATTCCAAACTTGGGAATCGTCGAGACTAGTTTTCGGAAAATTTTGAAAAATAGTTGTTTTCAAGTTATGTCGATGTTCTTAAAATTCTTTGAAAACCTCTTCATCTACTTTAAAATTTTATTCATTAAAACATTTATGTGATGCAGGAAAACAATCAAAATGATAAGATTGATGAAATCAAAAAAATGCTTTTTTTTTCTTTAACACCAACATTTACAGCACCATGCGCGTTTATAGTTCGACTATTGCTAACAAGGTGTAGTAAGACTGATTGATTTGTACATTATTTTACTTGCAGGTAAAGCCGATTTAAAAAAAATATATGGTCGGGTTCCTTGGGAACAATAATTTTGTGAAAACACATGCAGATCTATTATCCCGTAAAACATCCTTCAGATGTTCGTATTATCGATTCTTATCACAGTTTTATACAGCACAGTAATGAATTTCAGAGATTTTTTTAGTACGTAAAATAAAGATTTACTGCGATAATAACAGCATAAACGACTCTTTCAACTTCCATACAGCTTAGTCTCTGTACCTGGAAGTGTCTAGTTCCTAACTTAAGAACTATTGTGAAATATTTATCCAAATAATCATTTCTTGTGAATAATATCAGTAGTGTTGAAATATGAAATTCTTCTGACAAATTTTCGCGGAACCCTAGTTTTCCGCGGAACACAGTTTGGGAAACCCTGTACTCTATAACCCTATTCAAATATGTAACCAAATCTTTGGCTAGAAAATGAGGTAGCGCAACTCGGCATAAAACCCCAACAATATAGCACTGTTACTTTAATTAATGGCTGAAAATAATTCTGATATTATTATTATTGTAGATAAGAAGATTATAGCAATTTGGATAAACGGTTCGAAAGGTTTTCATAATTACTAGCGACATCTATAGAGTCTTGCTCTAGGCATCTCATCATGGAAACGAACCATTATTAATATGAAAATAAAATACACATCACTATAATACATATTATTATATTATAGCATGCGATGTTCTTTTGTAATAGTACGTTATTTTCATTGCTAGTAGGATTAATGTCAAACGAGATAATCGACTGTATTTATACAATATTCAATTTTTATTTTAACTTTATTAGTAAAACCTCATATTGTAACATTTAATTAAATGAAGACAATGTAAGCAAAACTCAATCGAAAATCTGGAAACAGAAAAATCAGAAAAAGATATTGGCACCTATTGGGACTTGAACCCAGGACCTCTCACTTTCGCCCGGAAAGTGAGAGGTCCTGGGTTCAAGTTAATTTAATCTGACATCTTAATTTTGAAATAGGATTTTTTAAGAGAAAACTTTTTTGGAGTTGTGATTTGAAACGAAAAAGTCACACTAAGAAGAGATAAACACATTCATCTACAGTTTCTACAGGATTTAGTCTGTGATAGAATGAGATAGAATAAACGGTCTCCTCTTTGTGCAGTGCTTCGTAGCCTCCCCACTCTTTTCTACTTTCGTTTTCTGAAGGTTATACTTCTACCGCGTGTGATCTGCACACTTATAAATTTTGAAGTGAAACTTCTTTACCACCGTTGTGTTTTGAAACTTGGATGAAACGGAAACTATACTAAAAAGAGACAAACACGCACATCTATAGGATTTAGCTGCGAGAGAATGAGATGTAATGAAACCTTACCGCATTGGCCTTTTTGATAATGAGCTCACTTTTCAAGGCTCCTATTGGTTGTGATTGTAACTGTACTCTGGCGAACGGAAGTTGAGAGGGAGATATAAGTTAGTGAAGATAGAAAGAGAGAGAGTTACGTTTCGTATATTACTGTAGGGGCAAGAGAGAGAGGTGCGAGCACACATTTTCTTTCTCTCTTTCTCTCATAACAAGTTACGTTTCGTATATCTAAGATACAGTGCAGGCCTATTGTCTGTATCACACTGTAGGAGCAAGAGAGAGCAGATGCTCTTGCCACTTTAGAGTGTAGTCTGATAGTACCGTAAACCTAAAAGATGTCTGCAGAACACACATCACCATAAATATTTTCTATTTTCTAACATAAAATCATGATTGTGTGCAATGAAGGTGGTATTTCACCATCCCCTTGATAGATTATCGGTTGGATAAGGTATATTTAATATTTATTCGTTTATAAAGTCTTAATTTACTGTCCAGTACTCAAACCTATAAATAGAAGCTATATAGGTAAATGTGTATAATAGGTCTTTGGATTTGGCGGCCTCCGTGGTCGAGGGGTAAGGCACTGGACTCAATCCGAACGTCCAGTCGTGCGCAAATAAATTTTATTTTTATTTTTATTACTAACTTTATGAGTAAAATCTCAAATTATAATATTTAATTAAATGAAGAAAATATTGAACATTGACACCTTAGCTCAGTTGGTAGAGCACTTACCATGTAAGCAAAGGGTCCTGGGTTCGAGTATCAGAGGTGCTAATTATCTTTTTTTTTGATTTTCTGTCTCCAGATTTTCGATTGAGTTTTAATTAATTTTTATTTTATTAATTTTGTGTTATTTCACAATTAATTAATTAAAAATAATATATATTCCATTTGCGGCACGTTCCAAAGTGGGAGATACTCTCAGTATCGCCCTGGTGTAATCCTACCATTCAGATTTGAAACTTTGCTTGAAATGGTTTTAGCTTTAGTTTTGGTTTTATGACCAGATCTGAATATTAAGGTACTTCCCCTTTCCTCTCCCTCATCTCCTTCCCCTCCCAACTACCTTCAGCCTCACAACATACCCTAATTGGGGATGCAGTAGTCTCACCGGCTCCAGTCGTGGGCAATTCACACGCGGTGGAAGAGAAATCTTCAGAAAACTAAAGTAGACAAGAGTGGTTAGACTACGAAGCACTTTTTTTTATCAATGTGAAGGACGATTTTTTGTCGTCCAATTTCAGTACACCTTTTCCTATACATTTGGTAGACCAGGCAACGAAGACCAAAAAATACCGAATAGCGGAAATAATTCGTATAGAAGCCAATTATGGCACATTTTTAGGGGAAGGTGTCCTTAACAAAATACTAAAAGTACTGAGGGGTGGGGATGGAGCTAAGGGTGTGGGGGGGGGGTGTTTAAAGGACCCTTTTTTTCAGTTTTTCGTTTATAACTCGAAAAATACTGCCTTTAGCGAAAAAATGTATCCAAACTAAATTATCTACATAAAATTCTCTATAAAAAAATATACAACCTTTTTGATTAGGATCAATGTTTAAGGAGATATGGAGGGGGGAAATGTAAAATTTAAAAAAAAATCAGTTCTTATTGTTAAAAATTAAAGTTTTATTTTTAAAAATGAAATGGAAGAAAAGAGAGATATTTTGACAATGCTGACCAGCATGAAGGAACTTAATCCAGACAAAGTTGAAGAGTTTCTAAATTTCAGAATCATCTGGAATCCCTTAAGGATCATGGGCCTACCGCTGCTTTGTGGGTTCAGTACTTCCACACGTTTACCCTTATGAAGAAGTTCATCAATTCTTAGCTTCGCAGTGGTGTTTTGGATGGCTATTTGGCGAATGTATAGCAGATCCCATTCTTCCATGCAAGTGGGCACTTCCAGTATGCAAAATGTGCCCATCTCTACGTGCAAGATATGATACAACTGAAAGCTAGCCATCCGGAGGCTGCATGTCTTCATAATTTTAAAAAACATCCCAGATTTAGAATGGTTTGTTTGGCAAAGCAGGGTTTGTCTAGCGGGTTTGTGTAATTATGATTGATTGCAACTAATTTTGTAGAAAGCCAAAGTTAAACTAAGTTAACTTTATTTAATTTTTATAAGAAAAACTTTCTTTTTATTACTTTTTTGAAGGTTATTCCCATCAGTGAAATATATCATATTAGAAAAAGTTAACAATAATAATCTAAACAAAAATATAAAAGAGAACAAGACACAGAAAAAATACAATAGTCGCAACTGGGACTCGAACCCAGACCTCTCCGTCTAACCGGGACGAGCGCGTTAACCAATTTCGCTATTGCCACCTTCTGTCAAACCGTCATATTTGTCAATCTCATATTTTCAAATTTTAGAATTAACATTATTATCAACTTATTATTTTTCTCCATATTACGGGCAACCAGACGCTTTCCAGGTTACAAACCCATTCTTAGAATGATTGTTTCCAATGAAAAGGGGTAGTTGCCCTATTATGGAGAAAAATAATTGGTTGATAATAATATCAATTCTAAAATTTGAAAATTGAGATTGACAAATATGACGGTTTGACAGAAGGTGGCAATAGCGAAATTGGTTAACGCGCTCGTCCTGGTTAGACGGAGTGGTCTGGGTTCGAGTCCCAGTTGCGACCATTGTCTTTTTTCTGTTTTTCTGTGTCTTGTTCTCTTTCATATTTTCGTTTAGATTTTTATTTATTAGTCCCAGTTGCGACCATTGTCTTTTTCTGTTTATCTGTGTCTTGTTCTCTTTCATATTTTCGTTTAGATTATTATTGTTAACTTATTCTAATATGATAACTTTATTTGGATAGATTATTTCAATTCAGAGCAGTCAAAGTGTATCGATCTCCCAAAAAAACCCCGTCCTTTGCGAAGTGATTCTGATTAGAAGTTCGTTTAAATTAAATTATTAATTCTGTTTTTCATAATTACGCGCCTTTTCATGTGTCCCACGAAGTCGGCTACAGTCGTATTTAGCTCTTCACAATGTATCAGGGATACCAACATGACAGTGACAGAATGGCTCCGATTTGACATAGTGTTGGTTCGCGAAGTGAATTTTAATTTTAGGCAATTGAAAATTAAAATGCACCATTTTCCGCAACCCGAAATGCAAAAAGTTTCCTTTTATAGTAATTAAGGTTAATCTAAAGTTTTTTTCTAAAAATTATTCGTATTAAGCATGGACACTCCTATCCCAAATACCCAATATCCAATTTACCGTCTTTTCTTTTGCTTGTTAATTTTGGAGTGGTCTGAAGATTGGATATCGACTTTACCAAAATTTTTTTTGTATTTCATAGGATTTGATCTTACACGACCAGACTAAAGGAGATTTGCGTTTGACCGTGGATTTATCGTATTACGAGCTGAGTACAATAATTTAATATTTTAATGCTGTCTTATTCTCTCGCAGTCTAAATCATATCGATTTATATGTTTGTCTCTTTTTAGTGTGGCTGACTTTAGTTTCATTGAGTTTCAAATCACAACCGTACTAAAAAAAAATTCACTACAAAAAATAGGTAAAAAAGGTAGCCGAGTTTTCTACCTATTTATTGCAAGTATTGTTGTATTTATAATAAAAATACGTTATCCTTTGGATAATCTACCGAGAGGATGGTGAAATCCCCCCATAATATACTTACAAATTTAGGAACGTAGGTTAGTACAAATAAATAAATGAAACCAAACTGTTTGTGGTTTTTCATGATGGCAATTTAGTCTACATATATTTACTATCACCAATGTGAACTCAATCTCTGATCAAATAGTAAAGTTTTTCAAAAATGTGGTACTCCTTCGCTTAAATATAAAGAGAACTTCGCCAATCATTAAAGCCCTTCGTACACATAGATACTTACGAACTACTTTACTATAACTTCTTGGCGCTAATTTAGATTCAGACTTTTTGCTAAAAAGTCAAATAAATAGGACAGTAAGCACCGGTTTTTTTCACTTAAGACAACTTAAGTCAGTTCGAAGGAACTTTCCTACAAAGGCGACAAAACTATTAATCAACTCTTACGTAGTCTCACGGCTTGATTACTGTAACGGCATCTACGATAGTCTTCCAAAATACCAAACTGACAAACTTCAATCCGTGTTTAATGCAGCAGCAAGGCTCATAACCGGGGTCTCTAAATATTCACACATTTCAGAACACCTTCGTAACCTTCACTGGCTCAAGTGCCCTTAAAGAATCCAGTACAAATTGTGCTGGATTGTGTTTAAATCAATCAACGAAATGGCCCCATCTTACATCTCTGAATTATGCGTCCCGGAAAATACCGGTCCGAGGCAATTAACCCTTAGATCGGCAACTTCATCTGCTATAGGAAGACTAATAGAACCCAAACGAAAGCCAAATGCTAAGTTCGGAGATCGTGCTTTCGGAGTATCTGGGCCTTAGGCTTGGAATAGACTCCCTCCGGAATTAAGATGCATAAAAAGCCCAACAGAGTTTAGGTCCAAACTAAAAACCTACCTTTTCGGGCTCTCATACCCTTAACTTAATTTAAATATACCTATCTGAGAGTATCATACTTGTATTGCCTATGATATGTCTTAATCACACTTTTCTTACTGAATTAAAACTACTCGAATCCTTACACATCAATCTGTCTCTCGGAAGATCAAATCCTTGTACTACTGCACCGCCGACCATTAAATGTTGCTTGTACTTTCCAAAATACACTCATTAAAGAATATATTACATATTAATAGTAAAATATTTTCAGGATTAAACAACATGTGTTCACAATTATGTCCTCTGCGTGCGAACTCTATCTAAATTTCTTTAAATAGACAATAAACAGTGTTAATTTCAAGCGACCTCCCAGGTAAGTATGGTCCTGTATTAATTCATTTTTAGGCAGCATCGCGTTCATTGGTCAAAATATTGTACATATATTTTCGTATCGGTGATCAATGAACCGGTGTATGCAATTTTTAGCCATAAGTTGTTTTTAATTGTTTGTCTAGCTTGTAGTATTTCTAGATTTTAGGCATGTATGGTAAGTTTGTACAGCGCCCTTGAGGTGATTTTTCACAAAAACGGCGCTATATAAATCGTCCAAATATTATTATTATTAATGCAACCACAATTCACTGAACTACGTGAGATTGACGTAAAAAATTAGTTTTCTTTCCAACCTCAACCCACACCTCTTCCGCTAAATCCTTTCTAACGTATTCCGGTAAATTATAGCCATATAAACGGTGGCCGGCCAACTCAGAATGAAACCTACTCAGAACCACCTCAGAAAAGTCATTAAGAGTGATGATAAAAAAATATATTTTAAAAATTGGTGAAATAGGTTAAGTTAAATGACGATAAAAAATAGGTCAAATAGGTTAAGTTAGGTTACCGGCTATTTTAAAAATATTTTTTCATAGCTTTAATGACCTTTCTGAGGTGGTTCTGAGTTGATTTAATTCTGAGTTGGCATGGAACCATATAAACATGGATATTTTCCACCTCCAGTTGAAATTTACCATTGAAATAATGTTCGGACGTCATTTCTGTCAAACGAGTAGTAGAAGTGAACGCAACTCGCGGAGCTTGCTTCCAGCAATGTTAGTAGCGCGCAAATGTCGTCAAACCCGTAGTCGACGCGTCAAGTCGTGTTCGAACACTAGCATTATAGTATGGCGGATACTAACGAACGGCTACGCGTACAAAACTCGAGTCTCTTGTAAGTATCTACGTATACCAATGGCCTTAGTCTCCATATGTTATTTAAAGATAAGTGTGTTTAAGATACTATAGTAACTGTAAAACAACTGTAAAAATAGTGTTAATTAAAATTTTATAAAGAATGTATAATGTAGGTAAAATATTTGAAGACGCAAGCAAGCCGTATACAAAGTACAAAAATAATTATAGTTCTAAGTCACTAGTCATATAAGTCTTAGTTGTAAGTCTTGTAACATGCTAACTAGCCATGAGGGTAGTACACGATATTTAAATAAAAGTCTGCAATAGGAAATTAACATTTATTGTGGTGCAACATATTATAATGCAATATAAGGTAGAGCAAGAGATCCTATAGTCAGGTCGTGACAGAAATAATGATATTTCTGTTAGTAATAATGTGGTAACATGTGCGTTGAAGACGCAATTAAATTATTTAAAATGCCGTCAAAACTATGATGCTTCTAACTAAAGTAAAAGGGCGCCAGCCAAGGAAGCAATCCTGGCAAAATTTATAAAATAGTAAACCCATAATCTAAAATACAATCTTAATTCATTTGTCTTACAACGTGTTCCAAATTCCAGTTCCACCACCAGCGGCACGGCCGTAACATCCACCCTCACGAACGGTACTCTCACAACTCAAGATTGCGGGGCAAACTTGTAATCATGTTCTTCGCTGCTCGCGGCTTACCAACCTCAGGATAATATAGTAGCGTCGTTGTCATAATTATAATGCAGCAGTAGCTACCCGCTACAATACCCTCCCACCAATCCGAAATTTCCCAGGGGAAATTTCCATTAAGCCTCCTGGCGCTCGAGGAGAAGTAATCGACACGCAAATCCTATGTGGTGCGATCCAGAACACTCTTTGACCGAAGATACTGGTGCGTCTCCGCAGTGTGTGAAAGAGATGTCCAGAGGAAAACGTTGAAACCCTCAGTCCATGGTGAAGTAATGACCCATCGACTGCAAGCGGCATTCTTCCAGGACCAGGTTGACCAACTGGTAAAACTGTTTCTCCAAAGTGATGTTGGTGGAGAGCAGCTACAGGAATGTCTCCGGAGAACGGCCTCACAATTTGTCTTCTGCATGCTTCGCTGCAACCTAATTGTGGATATAGCCCGATAGCGTTGACAGAAGACAGAACCGAAGTATAATCTTGAGACAGCAAACAGCATCATGAGTGTCAGTGTTCTTCTTCAGAATTATGTAATGATAATATAATGCCATCGCAGCGATGATGTCCGGGGTCCATGTAGAAACACCTGCGATACTCCTCCCAACATGAAATGCTTCAGTTCAGCAACAGCGATGCGGAGAAAATTCTTGATTGAAGAAGCGGAGAAATTACACGTGGTAAGACACTAACAGCTGAACTAAATCTTACATATTGGGTTACTGAGATACTGAAATCACCTACCTTTATGAACTTAATAATTACAAAGCCAAAAGGACATTGAAATAGAATACAAAGCTGATCCTGAATAATAAAAACTAAATCCCTGAAACCTAGAGACTAGACGCCCAAAATTAAATTTATAGAAACCCTAACTCGTAAACAAGCATCAGATACTGAAAATAAAGGATTAATCCAAATTTAAAAGGAAAACAATCATTGATTTTAAATAATGTGAACTAGGATGTAATTATATATATTATGTTCACCAATGTTTACAGACTAAAACAATATTTGGAATGTATGGCTATTAATTCATTAATTATAAGTATAATACTGCCATCTGTTAAGCAGGGAATGAATAACCCGAGATCCAAACCAATACAAAGCTGTAATTTACGCTGCAAACTGCAGAAGCAATGCTCATTGAATAAACAAAATTTAACCGACCAGAAATTTAATATTGCATAATGAGGTCTGGAGACGTGCCTTGAGCTCAGAGGCAGGTCCCGAAAGCTCAAAATGAAACATCAAACACTGACAATTATTATAAAACGATAGCTTATAAAGCCAAACAGAATAACCTTATTCTTATAAGATTGTTAAAAAAAAATTTTTTTTTTTTTTTTTTTTATGCAGGAAAAATTTCCTAAAATATAAAAAAAAAAGTTCAGTCTCCAGCTAGTGGGAAGATTATATAAAATGTAAAATTGAAGTTATAAGCTATTACATGCTTAATTCTTGTAACGTTGTATAATAATATTAGACAACAGAGTATTTTTATTTTTATCAAATAACCAATTATGAACAATCTTTCGGAAAATTGACCTTGCTTGTGGGTTTCCTAAAACCCTAAATAGATAATTATTAGTTTCTGAAACTCTCGCCTGAAAGAATTCAAGGAAAATTTTCCCAAAAGACTGAAATTGTTATAGCGAATAACCAGTAATATAATGTTATAATGTCTACGCACTAATGTATTATTAAACAAGAGTAATTACTTAAGATTTAACTCCAAACACTAAGCCAAAATATCTATAAATACTAAGTACGTACCAGATACATATTAATGAGAACAATATATGGTTTATCCCCAGGGAATCGAGATAAGCCACCTTCCTATGCAGGAAGTCAATATACCTCTACTAAGTACTATATCTTAAAATAAAATTAAAACATTTAAACAAAATTCAATGCCCGAAGATAAGAGTTAATCATCTTCGCGCGTTAAATCTTGAAATGACACATACCCCAACACATAGGAACACACAGACAAACACAAGCCCAAACAAACAACAAACAATGTGAAGACACAAGTGTCAAGTCGTGTCCTCACTTTGAATGCCAAGACAAAAATTGCATAACAACGGTGGAAGAAGCATGCAAAATTAAAACTAGTGTAACATACAGGAGCGCAATCTCTCTTGTAGATTTGCTTTTCCATTGAAAAAAAAAAATGCACCGCAGATCAACCGGTGTTTTCCGACTTCAGAATGTCTTTTATATGGAAGGTACCCAACGCTTTCCCGTTCATGTCAGCCAATTGGTAGGCAACAGGGGAAATCTTCCTTATCACCTTACTCCTAATAAATTTAGGGGCTAATTTTGCAGAGAAATGCTTACTAGCATCAGACAGAACAAACGACCGTCTCCACACAGTGTCACCCACTTTGTATTGGACATCCCTCCGACGCAGGTCATATTGACGTTTGTTGCGTTCGTAGGACTGTCTCAGGGACGTGCGCACCTGCGAAAAAATGTCATTCAATTCCTGCAAATCTTGTGCCCATGAGTCACGTTCTGAAAATTTAATTTCTTCTTCATTGAAATCAGCACCTAAATAATCTTTCCCTGAAATGATAATTTCCCTACCAAAGTTGAGGAAAAACGGAGTATAACCTGTAACCTCGTGAACCGCAGTGTTGATTGCTAATTCAATTTCAGGAATATAGTTTGCCCAAGTTCTGTGATCAGAGCCAACGTATGAAGCAAGAGCTGAAACTAAAACCTTATTGACGCGTTCCACTGGATTATTCTGCGGGTGGTACCTACAGTTGTAGAACAGGTGACGAATGTTAAATTTGCTGGCCAACGCCTTCATGTCACGAGAAATGTACTGAGGGCCATTATCCAAGACTATCGTATCCGGAACACCAAATTTGTAGAAAATGTCGTTTTCCAGAATTGACGCAATAACACTACCCGTAGCTTTCCTAAGTGGGAATAGTCTGGTGTATTTCGAAAAGAAATCTGACACTACCAACAAATATGTATAACCTTTCTTGTAGGAACTAGGATAAGGACCAAGTAAATCTGTCGCTATCATCTGCCATGGGCGCTGGACCAATTTGGGATCTCCCATAAGACCTGGAGGTAACAAATTCGAGCTTTTGTAACCTAAACAAACTTGACATTTACCAATGTATGATTTTACGTCTGCTGCCATCTTAGGCCAATAATACTTATGTCTGATCCTGTTCAAGGTTTTCAATATGCCGAAATGAGCGCAAACCGGCGGAATATGGTGCTCTTTTATGACGTTAATTCTTAACTCTTTCGGAAGTACCTCTTTCCAGTCATAAGACCTGTGGAGCGCTTCCATACTTTGGATATGTTTGAATATCTTGCCATTCGAAACCTTCCACGCCGGATATTTCACGGGATATGATAAAATTTTCTCCCTCAATTTGACATACCATTCATCAGAGGTTGCAAAGTTCTGAACTATAGAATTTACCAACAAGGGGTCACGGGATAACGCATCGGGAATAACATTGTCTTTACCATTTCTATGTATTATCTCAAAATTAAACTGCTGAAGTCTGACTGCCCACCGAGCGAGCCTTCCCGACGGTGACTTCAAATTGGTAAGCCATTTAAGACTATAATGATCCGTGATAACTTTTACCGGAATGGGAGAGCCTTCGATGTACCCTCTAAACTTTTCTAACGCGAAAATCATCGCATTCAACTCCCTTTCGGTTGTTGAGTGATTTCTCTCCGGAGCTGAAAGTGTTCTCGAAATAAAGGAAATAGGATGTTCAATCTGATTATCATCCACCTGAGATAAAACTGCCCCGAGGCCAATGCTTGACGCGTCACAGCTTATGGTAAATGGTTTTCCGAAGTCAGGACAAGCAAGTACTGGCGCGTTCACCAGGATGTTCTTTAACTTTAAGAACGCAGCTTGCGCCTGCTCATTCCACTTAAACTTTTTACCCGCGAACTCTTTCTTCGTGAGATTATACAATGGTGACGCAATTATGGAAAAGTTAAGTATGAACCTTTTGTACCAAGAGAGAACACCTATGAATCTGCGCAGACTCTTTTGAGACGTAGGAGTAGGAAAATCAACAATGGCTTTAACTTTATCAGGATCTGTACGGAGTCCTTTGCTGTCAATTACGTATCCTAAGTATTTTAAAGAGTCCCTGCAAAAAACCGATTTTTGAACATTTATAGTGAGACCGGCGGCTTGTAATCTCTGTTTAACCTGTCTTAAGAGATGAATATGTTCTTCAAAAGAGGAACTAATTACAATTATATCATCTAGGTAACAGAAAACTTTCCCATCAAATTGAGGCCCTAACACTTTGTCCATCAATCGCATCATGCGTGCGCTCGCCCCGTGAAGACCGAACGGCATAGTGACGAAATGAAATAATCCTCTTTTGGGGATTGTAAAAGCAGTTTTTTCTTTCGAACTTTCCTCTAACGGAATCTGGAAAAATGCATCATTAAGATCTAAAGTAGTTAAATAGCGCGCACCACCTAAGCTGTTAAGTATGTCCGAGATAAACGGAGTCGCATATGCGTCACGTTTAGAATTTGCATTTAATTTTCTGGAATCTAAACATAGTCTGAAAGAACCATTTTTCTTGGGGACTAGTACAATCGGATTATTCCAAGAGCTGTTACTTGGTTCAACAACCCCTAACTCTAACAATCTGTCTAGCTCCTTATGAACTTCCGGAAGTAGGTGCGGTGAAATCGGATATATTCTTTGTTTAATAGGAGAACAATCACCCGTGTCGATGATGTGCTTTTCTAATGTAGTTCTACCTAAATGATTACCAGAATAATCAATAAATTCACTGATTACCTTATCCAAAACAGAACGTTGAGAAAAGGAAAGGTTCTGAGCATTTTCTAAACCTACAGCATCCGTTACACACTGACTGCTCCCCGTCTCCTTACAAGACATTAACTTTGAAATCTTAGGACAAATATTAAATATTTTCCAGAAGTCGCAGCCTAATATAATATTTGCTTTTATTTGTGGCATCACAACGAAATTAAAATTTTTCTCCACTCCATTTAGACAAACCGGAAGAGAAATCTTGTATGAGCAAATCACTGAATGCCCTGTAGCAGATACTAGAGAAAAATTGACATCCAACTTCGAAAGCTCAAAACCTAAATCTAAAAATTTTTTATGATAACTGTTACCTAGAATCGAAACATGAGAGCCTGAATCCAAAAGAACGGAGTAAACTGATCCATTAACTTGAAAGGAGATGTAAGGACGCCCATCCCTGTCAGGCGCTCGCATCTCCTTCGCAGTTCTTAAATTTAAATAAAATTTTCTTACGACCTCGAGCCAAGAAAACCATTCCCCGGAAGTGACCTCGGCAAACGACGGCGTCCCAGCGTCCGCCGACAGGATCTCCCGGGTAATCAGTTTTTTGCCTGACCACGACAGCCGCAAGCAGGAGCCTTCACACCGGGCCTTCCGCATCGGAAGCAGCGCACCTTCCTGAAATTATTCCTCGACGGGCTAAGATTATCATTGTTACAATAACGTTGATTATTTCTGACATTGGGATTTACATGAGCAGAATGATTATTATCGCTCCGTCTCGCAATATTATTAGAATTCCTAGGTTGCGATGAGCCCGGAGAATTTCTGTCCCCAGAACGGCTGTCAGCCAGTTCAATCATCTTCCCAAGCCTCTTGAGAGTAAGAATATCAGGAATCACAGACAGAGATAATTTTTGGATATATCTAGGTAACATATTACACTGCAATATTTCTAATAACTCTACCTCAGGTAATTTAGCAGACAATCGATTATTTAGAACAAGAATACGAGTTATAAAAGCACTTAGATTCTCTTTCTGTAACTGAAGAGTTGACCTGAGACTGATAAATTAATCATATAGAGTCTTTCATTGATGCTGTCACACTTTAATCTATAATAAAGTTTATTAGTAAATCCTTGTTTGATTTCTGACGCATTGAATGTTAACATGTTTCCTACCGCGAGCTTTGATAATCTTTACAATACTTTATAATTTAAATAATATACTTGAATATTCTAGTTAAATACCACAGTTACTATTATCTTACGTTACATCTTGGCTGGAGGGGTAATGTAGCAGTTGGAATACTGCTACAACAAATGAGTTCCTACCCGGACAAGGATCATGAAGAATTCTGGCGATTTATTCTAGCCGCTCGCTGTCGTCTATGGCGGGTTGGCGTTGACTTGGGTAAACCACAGAGAAGAGCCAGTGAGGACCAGGCTTTCGAGATGACAACATGGCGTTCCAGGGCAGAGATTGGCGGCGTGCGACAGACATTTACTTCACCACATTACTTCACCATCAAGATTACACGTATCGTACTTTATATTCATTGGTTACAGTAGTAATTTCCACTTATCGATTATGTGGATCAAATAGAAATCGATTGGCGCCCTTAACTTTAATTCCTTTTAATACCCTAGTAAATTCAGTAGTCATTCTTTTATATGTTAATAATTTTGCCTGGTTTCTTGGAGCAGGCAACCACGACCTGAGACTGATAAATTAATCATATAGAGTCTTTCATTGATGCTGTCACACTTTAATCTATAATAAAGTTTATTAGTAAATCCTTGTTTGATTTCTGACGCATTGAATGTTAACATGTTTCCTACCGCGAGCTTTGATAATCTTTACAATACTTTATAATTTAAATAATATACTTGAATATTCTAGTTAAATACCACAGTTACTATTATCTTACGTTACATTTTGGCGCCCCACGTTGGGCGCCATTTTGTAACATGCTAACTAGCCATGAGGGTAGTACACGATATTTAAATAAAAGTCTGCAATAGGAAATTAACATTTATTGTGGTGCAACATATTATAATGCAATATAAGGTAGAGCAAGAGATCCTATAGTCAGGTCGTGACAGAAATAATGATATTTCTGTTAGTAATAATGTGGTAACATGTGCGTTGAAGACGCAATTAAATTATTTAAAATGCCGTCAAAACTATGATGCTTCTAACTAAAGTAAAAGGGCGCCAGCCAAGGAAGCAATCCTGGCAAAATTTATAAAATAGTAAACCCATAATCTAAAATACAATCTTAATTCATTTGTCTTACAACGTGTTCCAAATTCCAGTTCCACCACCAGCGGCACGGCCGTAACATCCACCCTCACGAACGGTACTCTCACAACTCAAGATTGCGGGGCAAACTTGTAATCATGTTCTTCGCTGCTCGCGGCTTACCAACCTCAGGATAATATAGTAGCGTCGTTGTCATAATTATAATGCAGCAGTAGCTACCCGCTACAGTCTTTAATTATCAATCTTAGTTATAAGCCACTAAAAGTATATAGGTATAGATTTAATGTATAAATGAATTTGTAAAGCGCCCTTGAGCTGATTTTTTTCACGAAAATGGCGCTATAAAAGTCATCCAATTATTATTAATGAAAATCAGGAAAAAGCTAAAAATTTTCAATAAAATGTGACAAAAGTTGTGAACGAAAAAAGGGTGGAGGAAGTCGAGTAGTAACTGCAAGTGATAAATAAAATAAATTATTATAATATTAAGGTGTTATCCATTTCGTCTTTATGACTTTATAATCACAGTATAGGGCACTGTTCGGCCTCCCCTGGCTAAACAGCGCGTCGTAGATGTTTTCAGATGGAAGGGTAGGTACTCGTACATGGGTTTGCGGCTTTTATGTGCCACGGAGTCGCCAGAACGAGTCAGGACTTCTGGAAATCCAAGAACACTCATCCAGACTGTAATCCAATGACACAAATCACAGCAAGACAAGTAAAATGCAATTTCCTTTTGTGTATTATAATTTAATGATAATGTGTAGCTTTATGTAATACACAATATGTCATTTCTTTCTATCTAAATCGTATCAAATATTTAGTCATTTTATTTTTAGTTTAGTCCGTACAGTATCTAACACAATGTGTCATCTCGAAAAACATGTGATAGAGAAGAGACGTTGGAATTGAACTACCATTCAAACTCTTTTATATATATTGACAGATCCCAATGCGTTAAACTCAGAGCAACAAAGAGTCAGAATTTGCCTATTAGTTACGGTGTCCCACAAGGCAGTGTTATAGGTCCAACGCTCTTCCTAATATACATTAACGAGTTGTGTAACCTAGATATCGATGCCACTATTATCAGTTTCGCTGACGACACTGTCCTGCTATTCCAAGCGAAAGACTGGCCTACCGTTTATTCGCAAGCGGGGGAAAGAATTCAAAAGGTTAAATACTGGCTTGACTCAAACACACTAACTCTCAATATACAGAAAACAAAATACTTACTGTCTAGTCTCACCAATATCACAAAACCAAACCTCTACCCCCAATTAAAAATACACGAATGTAAAAACCCATCTCCGAACCTGAATTGTTACTACCCGTGCCTTGAACAAGTAAACATTATCAAATATTTAGGAATAACCTTAGATACACACCTAAATTGGAAGCAACATATACTTAACACTGCAAACGAAATCTGCAAATCCATATACTTTTTCAAACAAACACGTAATTTCCTCAACCTACAGTGTATTACTCATTGTGCCAATCACACATTGAATACGGAATTTTAGCTTGGGGTAACACTTATTCTAGTGCCCTCGACCCCATCATTAAAGCACAAAAACTAATAATAAAAATAATCCTTAAACTTCCACTTACTACCAGCATGGATACGGTCTTCAACACCTTCAACGTTATGAACATTAAACAGCAAGATATCTTAGTTAATTTACATAAAAACAACATAACCCTATACAAAGCAACACAAACGATACACAATACCCGAGCCAAAAACAAAGAACTCCTCCAAACTCCCTTTTCTAAAACCACCTTTGGACAAAGACACTTTAAATACATAGCTTGCAAACTACACAATACACTACCAGCTACGATTAGACAAACCGAATCAATGACCAAATTCAAACAAGTTATAAAGAAATGGATTATAAGTACTGGTCGTCACACTATTGCAAACATCTGTAAAATAAACTACAAATAGACAGAAATATCCATCTACATACGTCCTTACCCACATAAAACGAATTAAAATTAAAAAATCCTAAATAATCTAACTCCATAAATAGATTTGACAGGATTTACTAATGTACTGTATCTCTTCCCTCATTTATAAGAAAACTCTCTTTATGTGATTTACCCACACTTTCAATCATCTTTATGTTTAATTGTAAATTATATGACTCTTATATATGATATTCAATTATGTTCCTCTACGCCTGTCTCAACACAGGTATACCCTAGCGAGACAGGCATCGAATAATATATTGTAAACATCACGTATATAGATCAATAAAATAAAATAAAATACAAATAGTGTTTCTTCTTGTTCTCTCATTTTGACTTTTTTATACTAGACGTTGTGTAATTCCAATACCAAGTCATCAGCTTTGAAGTATCCCGGATCCGCCGTGTGAATTGAGGATAACTTTTCGTTTAATGATTTATGAATCAAATACATACATACATATATAATACTTCTTTTATTGTTTAACTACATTGTCGTGGTAACGTATTGACTTTATAAAAATGATATTTGTGTTGGGTTGGTAAAGTTTTTACTTTTTTTTAAAGACGTTTCCTTTAATCGTCTTAATTAGAGGTTTATATAAAATGCATTCCTTCGGAGATATTTGGGAAAAATTCTAAGAGAAAAAAATTAGAACAGCGCTGTACTGGTAATAAATAATATTTCATTGAAATTTTACTCAATAAGTTATTCCGCCATTAAAAAAATCGAGTGCAGTTTACATGCGGTAGAAGCGAAACTTTACCGAAACAATCTCAACCAATACTTGAAAAATGAGGTCATAATCAAAGCGACCAATTAGCGCAGACCTAGCGTAATTTCCGTTTCATATCTCAACCAATAGGAGCCTTTAAAAGTGACATCATTATCAAAGCGGCCAATGAGCGCAGTTGATGCGTCGCAGGTGCAGTAATCTTCATTTCTGTTTCATCCGAAATCTACATCACAACGGGGCCATAGAAGTTTCACTTTAACAATTAAATTAGAAATTATTGTAGAAATTCAAGAAACATCGCATTCAAATAAAAATGGATATATTAATCAAAAAAACTATTTAGATTTCAATTTAATTCTGTGAGAATCTTGCAATCACGCACGAAGTTAGCAGCCAAAAGACATGCGTTAAGAAAATGAAGATAATTTTGTTAGTTATTTTAGGGTTTGCCAATCCCGAACCTTTGAGGCGGGATTTTTTTTCAGTGGTATTAAATTGAAAGGAAGCCAACATTTCATAAACATTTTTATCGATTATCTTTGATAATAGTCTTCTATGTATCCATATAAAAAAATAATGTTTTTTATTATTAAATTATTTAATTTTTATTATTACCTTCTCATTCTCATTGTTTTTATATATAACGGTGAGCTCTGGCGTTATGAAATTATTTCATATACCATTCATCCCATCGTATCTTGGTTGAATTAATAAGTCTATGGACCGCATATTTGATTTCTTTCAATTTTAAGAGCTTCGTTAGTTCACCTCCGTTCATTCAAAAAGCTGTATAGCTAAAATTTGTCAAGCGTCGGTTGGAATATTGCTTCAAAATAAATAATTGTAGACCGTGCTCGCAAATATTGATAACTAATCATAGATGATGGATTTAGTCGATATTGTATTCATATACGGATTTATCGGTCGTCCGTGCTAGACCTCCTGGGCATTTTAACGCTCATATTCAAATCAAAATAGCAATTTTTTTAGTATAAATTTAGTATTATTTTCAATCCCGAAGTCCCGCAGATCCCGCAAATGAAAATCCCGTAAATCCGCTAGATCATATTTAATATTGCTGAAATCCCACTAGATTGCCGGTTGCGGGATAGTGGTTTGCAAACACTAGCTCTTAGTTGAAAATGTTGACATAGTCAAAAATGACGGAAGTTGATAAAATCTAATTAGCTCAGTGGTCAGAGCAAGGCTAGGCAGAGTTCCTAGGTAATATTTCCCGATACAACCGTATCTTTTTCTGTTTCACATTTTTCGTTTGAATGTTTAATATTGTCATTAATTATTAAATACCTAAATATTGTAAAAATTAAGAAGAAACGCGGTCGGAGTTTTTTTCATACAAAATATTTTTATGATTTTTTTCAATATGAAAACAAGTTTTTAATACAACATAGATATCAACCACTGGCGTGTTCGTCGGTTTTGCATTTTTGATAGTTGCTTCTTGTAGGATCTCTTTTCGATTTAAAAAATCTTTAAATTGCCTTTTTTGAACGTCATGTGATCTAGGAGGTTTTGTTAAGTTAAGTCAACAAATTTGACAGTATATTTGTAAAAAAAAACTAAAACTAGAGCTAAAAAATAAAAAATAAAACTAAACTTACTACATGAGTTTCGCTCAGTTTTCATGAGGGGAGGGGGGCAAGGGACAGCATCATATTTGTAATATACCTGTTACTCAAATTTCATGGCGACCGTGTTCGTCTTAAAACTAAGAACGAAAACCAATCAAAGCAATCAAAATCATTTATTTATTTCTTGTGAATAGGGGTGTGTAAAATAATAAACATACTTGTGGAGCTGTATACACCCTTGGGCTGATAGCAGCTGGTGCAAGTTAATTTAAATAATAGAAGGATATAGATAAAGGCGTTATTATTAAGCATAAATATTTTAAATGGAATGTGGTGTGGAGGTGGAGTTATGGTGGTAGCGCTGATTCTTAGTATTTTCTGACATGGCGTTATATTTTGTAGGTAATTGTCGATTTTATTTTCATTTTCAAAAGCTTAGGGAGTCTTTCAATCAGAATTTGATATTCATCGAAATCTGATACTGGGACCCCTCAATCTACGTGTGTTGCGTCATCTTAAAACAGGTAGAAGTTCTGTAAAAAGGGTTTATGGTTAATTGAAACATTCAAATTTCAGTGGCAGAAAGTACTCTCTGTTTCAAATAAAATAAGGTATGTTAATTGAAATAACAGTTTTACCTCTGGGTTATTCTTTTGATAGCACATCTGTGTAAGGTATGCAGTTTCACACAAATTGTTTCCCCCTAAAAGCAAAAATAAAGCTACATTAATTTAATAATGAAGTTTCCTCCATCTACAAAAATGAAAAAATGAAAAAGAATAAGTGACAGAAATTTTTTTTTCAAGTGTGAGTGCATACACGCGGTAGAAGTAAAACCTTCAGAAAACTAAAGTAGAAAAGAGTGGGGATGCTACGAAGCATCGCCCAAAGAGGATACCGATTATTCTATCTCATTATCTGGCAGGCTAAAATCTATAGATGTATTTGTTTGTCTCTTTTTAGTGTCGCTTTTGAAGTGAAACTTTTTTAGCGCCGTTAGTGACTTGAAATTCGGGTGAAACGGAAACGCGTCTCAACTCAGTTCTACTAAAAATACTCGGTTCTAATATAATGCGGTAAATGCGCGTGCCTTCCATAGCGTAGTGGGCAAAGTACCTTTCTTTTAATTTCCTAATTTTAAAACCAATTTCCTAGTTTTAATGTCTAATTTTCCCTTTATTCTATTTAAGAAATTAATCTTTTTGGCAATTTTTTTAGTTAAAATTTATAAAAATATCTTGATTGAAGAAGTAGAAGAAATTAAATATTTGGGAATCATAATCAATAATAAGTTAAAACTTTACTCTAACTTTAAATTCTAACTAAAAAAATTGCCAAAAAGATTAATTTCTTAAGTAGAAAAAGGAAAATTAGACATTAAAACTAGGAAATTGGTCTATAACACAACTGAAGCATCCCATCTGAATTATTGCTCAAGTGTAATCTTTCTGAGGAATTAAACACAAATAAAAAGAATGGAAATAATTCAGACCAGAGGCATGAGGTCTATATTGTGCTGTAGCAGATATACCAGGATAAAAACCATGCAACGCCAACTGCCATATTAAGTATGTGGAAAAGATTAGTTTTTAATACCCTAGTTTTTATTTATAAGTTTTTTTTTTTTTTTTTGTAATTGTATTTATTACTTGCTGGAGCAATCCCGATGAGTTACAGAACTCATTTTAGGACAGGAGGAAAATTCATGGGTGTGAGGAAATAGTTACAGTTTTACTGGGAAAATGGATATTAAAAAATATAAGTTTCACATACAACATAGACAAAAAATAAATTAAAAAAAAACAGGTTGAGTGAGCAAACAACAATAGAAAATAATTAAAGAAACAAAGAACAAGGTTATACAAATGTGGATGATTATGATTACAAATAAATGGAAAAGAAAAGAAGAGAAAAGGAAACAAGACAAATGAGACATGATAAGAAAATTTACATAGTTTCATCCTTAAACGTATTTAAAAAATATTCTTTTAAAGCATTATTCTGAACTTTTTTATTTTGCTGGTTTCCCTTGTACATATCTGGAAGCGAGTTATATAGTGTATATGCAACATAGTTCAGAGAATTTATCCCATATTTTGTAGTGTGTGTTTGAGGTATGCGGATTTTATTGCTATTTCGAGTATTGTGAGTGTGAATGTCTTGATTGTAAAGTGGCTTGATGTTAGTGTGAGTTGATTGTTGAGTAATTTGTAGGATGGTGCTTGTGATTTCATGTTTAGGAAGGACTGTGATTGGAAGAATACCGGAAACTGAATAGATGTCTTTGACATGGGTGTCCCATGGAAGTCCAAAAACATTTCTGAGAGCTCGGTTTTGAACCACCTGCAGATCAGCTATCAATTTCTTTGAAGCAAATCCCCAGATACAGCAGAGATAAGAAAGGTGTGAATGTACCATGGCGTAGTACACTGATGTTAGTAAAGGAATGGGTAATAATCCTTGGAGTCTATATAGTACACCAGTTATGGGGGTAATTTTCTCCTTTACATGATTTATGTGGAGATCCCACGAGAGTTGAGAATCTACGATCAGGCCCAAATATTTTGTGCTCATTTTCTTTTCGAGGCAGTTATCACCAACTTTGATATTGAGGCTGAAATTTTTCTTGTTGCCAAAAAGTATATAATGAGTTTTTTTTACGTTAAGAGTTAGTTTTTTTATTCTTAACCAGCTTGTGAGTTTAGAAACATCAGCATTCATTTCCGTTTCAAGCTCCGCTAGGTTCAGTTTATTGTAAAAAATTACTGTATCGTCCGCATAAAGTTGTAGAGTTCCTTTAATACCCCACTTTGTCATGTCATTCACATAGATTAGAAATAGCAACGGTCCAAGAATTGATCCTTGTGGCACTCCACATGTTATTTTACCCAACTCACTCGTTTCTCCTCCCAGTTCTACTGCCGAAATGCGATTTGATAGGTAAGATTGGAAAAGTTCCAGAGGAGGACCAACAATACCCAAATGTTTCAGTTTTTCGATCAATACGTTGTGATCCACCGTGTCAAACGCCTTCTTTAGATCAATAAATATTGCCGCCGTAAAATCCCCATGATCAATATGTTTCTGTAGATTTGATATAAAATCGAAAGCTGCACATTTAGTGTTAGATTGTCGTCTGAAACCGTATTGTTTTGACGTGAGAATTTTGTTGTGTTCGAGATATTTCAATAGTCTTTCTTTAATGATACATTCAAAAATTTTAGAGATAGTTGGAAGTATAGAGATTGGACGATAATTTTGGACATTTTTTTTGCATTCGTCTTTATGAATAGGAATTATTTTCGCAATCTTTAGTCTGTCTGGAAAGATACCTTTTGATAGAGAGAGATTTATTAAGAATACAAGATCATCCGCCAGTTCCTCCTTGCAATTTTTGAGAAGGAGAGAGGTTATCCCATCGGAACCAGCTGCCGCTTTGGACTTAAGGTTAGATATGACACGTAGGATTTCATTTTTGTTTGTCCTGATCATGTTAAAAGATTGTTTTGCTTGAGGTTTCGTGTAGATCGTGTTTACATCAGTTTTTGAAGTTTTTATTACTGATGCTAAACTTTCCCCAACTGAAAGAAAAAATGCGTTAAATGCAGTTGCAATCTCCTTTGGTCCCTTTACTTCTTCGTCATTTATGACTAGAGATTTACAAGTTATTTTTGGGTTTTGCGAGCTATTTGTGAGAATGGAATTGATTGTTTTCCAGGTTCTCTGTGGCTTGTTCATGTTTTCGTTAAGCAATTTTGTATAATACTTGCATTTAATATATCTTCTGTAATTTGTGACAGTATTACGAGCTTTATTTTTTTTCTATTGTCAAAGGAATACTTCCTTGATTTTGTTTCCAGAGTTTAAATATGCGATTTCGTTCTTTAATAAGTGAATCAAGTTGGGCATCAAACCATGGCGTATTGTTCAGTCTTTTGTCTCCTTTATTAATTTTAACTTTTGTTTTGCACGAATTTACAGCATTTTGTAGATAGTCAGCGAAATTATTATAATTTTGGTTTACATCGTCAGACGAATGGGTAAATTTACAAGTTTTAAGTGACGTTTTTAATTTTTGATAATTTATTTTGTAAGCGTTTGATAGGTAGTTTGGGGTTCTGTTGTTGGGAAGGTTTTTCAGGGAGTTTTCGTAATCCAATATAAGTATATTGTGGTCACTAAGGGGATCATCAATATTTGAAATTATCCCAGAAATCCTCCCAGTTATTTGTTACCCTTGTGGGAAACATTGTGTTACACACATAAAAGTTGTACGATTTTAAGGTGTGAACATATTTCCGTGCAATATCAGTATCTTTTGAGATATCGATATTAAAATCTCCAAAAAGTAATGTGTCTTGTTTGTTTTTATTTAATATTATTTCTAAAGAGTCGAAAAAATCTGTTATATTTGAGTTGGGCTTACGGTAAAAAACATACAAATTGAGATGTTTAATATTTTTTGCCGTGATCGTAATTCCATGAAAGGTATTTTCACTGCAACATTTTTCTATTTTCTTATTGCTTAGTGTGTTATGCATGTAGATGGCGACTCCTCCTCCTCGGTCCAGCTCACGGGAAGCAAAGATTCCAGCATAGTCAGTAATATTGAAAAAAGTTTCCTCTCCTTTATGCAGCCAGGTTTCCGTAATCACGAGAACATGTACCGTTCCTGTAATGTTTTTTAGAGTTTCTTCAATTTCATCAATTTTGTTTCTGATGCTTCTAGAATTCATATACATAATACGCATACATGACTTTTTGGTGGTGTATTCTTGAATATTGAAACATTTTTTTTCCTTGAAGTTGCCTTTAGCAGTGGCCCACGTAGTCTACCCTTTCTCTGAAGCGCTCATCCATAAGCTTCCACAGTGGGCAATCTGGATTTGTTGCCCGGTGGTTTCTCGTACCTCCATTGCAATTTGAATGTTACCAGATTATATGTTGAATAATGTTAGAATCAACAGTACTGTTCATTGTTATCCTATGAGAAACTGCAACGATTTTAGGCTTCCTAAAACAAATTTATCGGGAACACAAAATAATAGTTATCATAAAGGTTTTAAAATGTTCAATGAACTCCCTGTAAATGTTAAGGAGGCTAAAAGTCTTGCAGTTTTTCGTGGATTATGTCTTAATGTTGTAAAGTCCAAATTTTAGTCAGTAGGTTGTAAATAATATTTTATTAGTCATAGAAAAGAAAACATTAGATATAAGATGTCAAATTATATATATAAATAAAAAAAAGTGCCTGACAAGTCTCATCGGCTATAGAGACAGACATCAAGTGAACGAGGGTTTGAATCCCAGGAAATAAAAAAAGCATTTTTATTTAGTGAAATCAATACCCAATCTTCAAACCAATTTAAAAAAAAAAAACAAGCAAAATAAATAAAGCGACATCTAGCGACTTTCTAGTTTCACTTCTACCGCGTGTGAATTACACACTCTGATATTTTTATCATTTCTTCGAGTTTCAAATCACAACGGTGCTGATGAGATTTCACTTCAAAGGGTAACCTTCTCAACTGGGACAAGCGCCTTGACAAACTCGGTCAGTTTTTTTATCGCATATTTAAAATTCATTTCGGTCATTCTACATTTTGAGGACCGCTACCCCGAGAATCATTTATTAGATAAGGAACTTCGCTGCCCAAAGTCACTCCTAGTTGTTTGCTACGTTTGGTGACGGATGTGTTTGTCCACCAACTGCGTGGATCGCTCCAGCCGGTCTCTCTCGATTCATACTTTCGTTTTCCCTGGACACTCTGGCCCCCATATTCCTACCCATTTTCATACACTTTTCCTTCCCGGAACTTACTCTACTTTCTTTCCCCAAATAGACACAACATTTTAAAAACTGACACGGAGGCCTCCTCTATGAATTGAAGGTATTATATATTTTATATTGTATTTATATATTTTGGTAATCTTACATTTAGTGCCACACAGATGGGCAACTGGTGGGAACTCTGGGTTAAGTGGATATGCATCTATGATTGCCTGCTCATTGACGCCGTCTTCAGTCAACTGAAATCATAAAAAAATGTTAGAAATGAATAATTAATGTAGGTTCCTACTCGTGGTTTTCGCGTTAAGTTTAACTCAAGTTGAATTTATTAACTTTAAAGTGATTCACAAAGTCACGTGGTCTTCAGGATCAGGCCGCTAACAAAACACTTATAACTTTTTAAAAAAATTTACATACAAAAGGGAAAAGAATTTTTTGTACATTCATAATAATATGAAGTTAAATATTCAAAACAAAATATTTAAAACAAAAATAAAAAAAGTTCTAGATACACTAAAAGTAATAGAATAAGAAAAATAAGATGTCAAATGTTAAATCAATTAATGAAATGGCCCCATCTTACATCTCTGAACTATGTGTCCCAGAAAATACTGGTCCGAGGCAGTCAACCCTTAGATCAGCAACATCATCAGCTATAGGCAGACTAATGGAACCTAGACGCAAGCCAAATACTAAATTTGGAGATCGCGCTTTCGGAGTGTCTGGACCTAAGGCATGGAATAAACTCCCCCCGGAACTTGCATAACAAGCCCAACAGAATTTGGGTCCGAATTAAAAACGTACCTTTTCAAAATATGCTCATTACAAAACATATTTTATATTATAGTTCCCAATTATGTCCTCTGCGTGCGAACTGTCTCTTAATTTCTTTAAATAAACAATAACAGTGTATCTCTAGTGACCCTCCAGGTAAGTATGGTCTTGTATATATTTTCTGCCTGTATAGTGCATTTTTAAAGCAGCATCGCGTTCATTGGTCAAATGATTGCACATATAGTTTAGTATTGGTGATCGATGAACCGGTGGATGCAATTTTTAGCCATAAGTTGTTGTTGTCTATAGTTGAAATAAGATTGCATAAACGTTTTATAAATTTGTACAGCGCCCTTGAGGTGATTTTTCACAAAAACGGAGCTATACAAGTCATCCAAATATTATTATTAATTGATTCTAATTACCTAAATTTATGATAGAATAGTTTATTTTACGTCTAATGGCGATAAGTTTTAAGGGTATAAGTTTTTAAGTTAAGTTTTAAGATAAGTTTTTTTTCCTTCTGTCTCTCATCCTAAAGGAGTGTTCTAGCCAGTGTCAAGTGAATGACTTTGAAAATAATGTTTTTAAGTCTAATTTGGAGATAATATTTACTGATAATAATAAGAATCATTCACATTACATAATGGGGGGGGGGAGTGATTGGGGGGGGGGCGAATATTCGAGCAAAGCAGGGGGCAAAAGCTAGTAAAAAATGATAATAGATTATTTCAGAAAAACGACAAAATATTTTATTCCGAACTTGACGATAAACAAAATATTATTTCGAATTATAATATTCCGTTGCCATCTGAATCAGATATGCGCGATTTTTGAACAAACATTTGGAGCAAACATATAAAACGTTATGAGTCAGGTACCTGGATATAAAATGAAGAACTCAATTGTTCATACATTGAACAAATGAGTTTTTCTGATATATCGGTTGAATTTTTAGCCTAAACTATAAAATATACTCATAATTGGAAAGCCACGGGTTGCGGTTGGATATGGTCTGACTACTTTACCTACTCTTTTGGCAAAAATTTTTTCAAAATTTGTCAAAGAACCTCAAAATTTTCCAAATTTTCTAACTAAGGGCATTACTTATATGTTGCCTAAAAGCGAAAATATTAATAATCCCTCTCATTATAGACCCATTACATGTTTACCGACAATACATATAATTTTAACCTCTTGCTTGACAAATTTAATACACACTCATTTAGATTAAAAAAAATATTTTATCTGAACAAACAAAAGGTTATCGCAGAAAACTTATGGGATGTAAAGAACAATTAGTTATTGATTCTGTAATTCTAAAACAGATTCAAACTCAAAAGCGTAATTTACATACTTGCTATATAGATTACCAAAAAGCTTATGATAGTGTCCCGTTACTATGTTAACAAAGTTTAATTGCCATCATCCAAATTCGGCTATGGAACGAATTAATTTACCTAGAAATTTAGGATGTAGAGGTATAGTCATAATAACATCTTTAAAACATAATCAGGTAGAAATGCTAAGAAATTTTTTCCATGGGAAAGCTGATAGTTCAGAAATGCACAAAATAATTTGCAAGGCAGATAGAAACATTTCGCCATTAAATTTATACGACGAGAATGCCAACATTCTTATTAGTTAGAACCAGGAATTATTAGATTCCTGGTCAAATCAAATTCTTCACGCAAAACACTTCAACTATCTCAACCAAACATATGTTGACAAACTTTCGTCAAACAAATGGAGTTGAGCGCAGAAATGGAAGGATTTATGCTTGCCATTCAAGATAGAGTCATTAATACTAAAAATTATAGGAAGAATACCATCAAAGATACAAATCAAAGAGATGATTTATGCAGAAAATATTTGGATTTTCCGGAAACTATAGAACATATTATATCGTAATGTTCTGTATTAGCGCCGTCGGAGTATACATTTAGGCACAATCAAGTTTTAAAAATAATTCAACAAAGTTTGTTAATTAAACATAATTTGATTGACTGCCATAATGTACCATATTATGAATATAAACCAAATTCATTTTTAGAAAATGAATTTTATAAAATTTATTACGATAAAACAATACTAACAGACAGAACAATTAGTCATAATAAACCCGATATAGTTTTACATGACAAAATTAAGAAAATAACCTGAATCATTGATGTCGCCATTCCAAATTTCTGTAATATTCAGAAAACTGTTTCTGAAAAAATAAGAAAATATGCAGATTTAGGAAATGAGCTTAAAAGAATTTGGCATTCTCAGAATATAAAAATATTACCATTTATTATTTCGGCTACTGGCATTACACCTAGCTCTCTCATTCAAAATTTAGGTGTATTAGATTTGTCAAAGAATTTATATATAAAAATGCAAAAGTCAGACATTTTAAATACATGTAGGTTTACAACCGATTTAAAAAAAAATTATATTGAGGAATCAGTAGATTTATCGGTCCAGTTAGGAGTTCCATCGAGCCGAACCCTCTGATATGAAAATATCTGGAGTCGGTGAATATTTTTTCCCATTTGGTCTCTGGTAGATTGACGCATTGTTCTTGTATTGTTTTGTATTTATTATACTTACATAGCGTGGATTGACTAGATAAACATTTGTGGAAAAGTGTGTGAAAGGGTTTAGTTTTTCCTGTGGGGAAGATTTAATCCGGACATAAAATCTGGAGCACAGCACCGATAAAATACAAAAACTCTCACAATAAAAGATGATTGTAATTACATACAACAAGTGGAAGCAACAGGAAATTAATAAATAAGTTGATATTATTTATTACACGTAAAAAATAAACAACACACACTAAATAAATACATGAAACTAAACTTTCAGTTGATACTGTTAATATTAAGGATTTTAGTCAAGACTTTATAAACGCTTTTGTCCACAGAAGATAACAGGCAAACATTGTTGTAGGGGGCAATATACCCGAACTGATCAGGTCAGGGATGAATTTATTACAAGAATTATTATATAGAGCAACTGAAATACGAGAAATGCGGGAGTACAGACGATCCGGAAGCTCTACCTCCTGAACCGTAAGATATGATAGATTGCGGGACCGAATACGGTAGGTTGTTTCAAAGCAGCAGCTTCTATGTTAAAAAATGCAGAGCACATCTCCGACAAAGAAGCACTCATCGGAAAAAGACGCAGTTAAGTGGTGGCTGGGCGTTAAGAGTGGCGTTAACACTAGAACGAGGCCACAATCCTTCTACGGAATGCCTTTGCTCTAAAAAAACAGTATACAAATTATATCTGGATGTGGTTGACAAATTCTGCTCACAAGATGCATCCACCTCAACGATGTCTTTATAAGTAAGAAGAGGATGTTATTTACTGAGTTTCCACCACCAACGCTTCCTTAAGCAGTGCAGATCGAAATGACTTACGGTCTCCTTAGGATCGAAATACGAGACAGAGTACCTCGGGAGAGCAGAACACATTTGCAGACCTGCTATGTAAAGCACGCACAGTAGAGGATAGTTTGCGGGAGCGCCAAAATACAAGCCGCGGATCCAACAATACTCATCACGGATGGGAAGGACAAAGTTTGATGCAATATCTGTAGTCGCCATGGGCATAACGCGCTGCGTTGATAACGCGATGTATAGTTATTTTCGCCTATAGGTATATAACTTTACATATATTGTTTCCTTATTATTTTGTTATATTATGTTTTATTATCTACAATAAACGTTCTGTTACGAACTCACTCCGTGTTCATATTTAACGTTTTAAATTGGCGCCCAACGTGGGGCTGCGAAAGAACTGTTATTTAACGTTATAAATTGGCGCCCAACGTGGGGCTGCGATAGAACTGTTATTTAACGTTATAAATTGGCGCCCATCGTGGAGCTGTGAAAGGACTATTATTTAACGTTATAAATTGGCGTCCAACGTGGAACTGTGAAAAAAATGTTATTTAACGTTATAAATTGGAGCCCAACGTGGGGCTGTGAAAGAACGGTTATTAAACGTTATAAAAGTAATATTTGTATCTTACGAAGCCGGCAGTTATCATTAGACATTTAATGTAACATTGGAAATCAGGATCCAGTTCGAAGTCTCCTTTCGTAGCTCTGGCGATAAAACCGTTCATGGCATCTGAAATAAATAAATACATATTTGGATTTTAATATTTAAACAAGAAAGTTAAATCATTATATTCTTACGCTCGTAACGGCAGCCCGTGCCTCGGTACCATGGAGGAACGAATAGAGTGGAGCTGGCAATAGGGCAAACAGGCCCAACGCATGAAACAAACTCAAACAGGCCCAAATGGGCGTGGCTTACTGGGCCAGTATGATTTCATCGCTTGGCCGGCTTGGCGTGAGCGGACGCAAGCAGACGGTTCCTTCATAAATTGTAAAGTGCATTTATTACATTTAAACGATGACGTGTAGTGTGAAATTCTGTAAAAACCGTTCAGAAAAATAGTTAAAAACTAGAGATGGCAGTACTTTTCACCTTTAAGTATTTTTACTGTGGTTTTTTATAATAAATTGCTCGTTTTCCGCAAGCTTCTGTCACACATTTGTTGTAGTCAGCTGACTTGACGGAATATATGATGGCAAAGTTATGCGATAATGGGATTTTAATAAACTTATTTTAGAGCTTACAATCGCACATCATTGATTTGTGAGATGGGACGTTCTTATTCCAAAGAGTAGGTATGATTACCAGTTATGGATATTTTTTGCTGGAGGTATATTATTGATATTTCGATCTTACAGGTTTCCGGTAGATTCAGTGGTAAGAGAGCAGTGGAAGAAGCTTGTAGATAAAGATGGTTGGAATCCAACAAAATATTCAAAAATATGATCTAACCACTTTAAAGATAACTTCTTTTATACCACCAAAACCGGACGTAGAAAACTGCGACCTGGAACTATCCCTGATTTGTACTTGGAAAAAGAGGTGTGTGTCATTAAAAGTATTATAAAGATAGGTTGGACAATTCTATTACAATAATGAATGAGTATTTCAACATACTCTTGATAGCTTATCCATATCCATGCCAAAATACGCTTTAATTTGGCTCTAATACGCACCGCAGTTGGAGGGATGGATTGATACGTCCGTCACTCCTGGATACACTGACCAAAACTAACAAATGACTGAACTACAAGTGAGGTTAACAATTGAAATAATTACTAACAATTATGTCTACCATGTGAATAATCAATAAATAAAAAAATGGGTTTTAATGTTAGCATTAAACACCGTTACGAATTGTTGCTTAAAATGACTATTTTATTGAAAAATAATTTTACATGAAGGTTGTGCTTATTTTTGTTGTTATAAGATAAAGAAGATATCTAATAAAATAAAGTTTATTAATATTTGATATTATTTGTATTGTTACTCTTGATAAAAAAACACTTTTTCAAAACAATTTCCAAAAATTAAAAAAATATAAGAAATAATAGTGTGAAGTGGTTAAAACTGGGGATTTTCCCCTATTCTGGCTAGATGGATGGGCCGTATCCATTTAAATCCCACCCATACTTACCGCGCGTCCCTTACCTCTTACCGCAAATTGGCGACAAAATTGTCGAAGAAAAAGTTCCTATCACCACCTCCACTCTATTCCTTCCTCCGTGCTCGGTACTGTCCTAGCGCTCGCGTTACCGAAACGCTTTCATGACGGTAGAAGAATTATTAATAACATTGAAAAATGAAGTTCAAAAAATCCAAACGATTAAAGACTCGAAAACCAAAACCAACATCGAAAAAATTATTGGTGATCTTGATAATGAAGTAAAATCTGATATATTAAAAATGCAACAACAAATAATTCAACTACAAGACAAACTAATTGAAAAAAACGACCAACTGGTGGGAAACATTGAAAAAATAATGAAAAACGCAACAATACCATCCTATGCCCAGGTATTATCAACAACTAAAGTTACTCCTCGAGAAGAAGAGAGATTCTCAATCATCATTTCGTCGACCAAAAATAATGCTAAAGCAGAAGAAATTGAAAAGATAATAAAAAAAGAAATAAATATAAGCAACATAAAGATAGGAATAAATGGTTTGAGAAAAACAAAAGAAGAAAAAATAATAATATCATGCCCAAAAAAGGAATATGCAAATACCCTAACTGCCGAAATAAAAAAACTGAATACCGAATTGGTGGTAAATGAAATTCAAAAGAAAAGACCAAAAATAATAATAAAAGGATTAAAATCAAATCTTACTGAAGATGAAATAGTTTCCGGAATAATTACCCAGAACGAAGGAATTGAAGATGTTTACAAGGAAAGTGAAGACAATAAAATCACACTAGTAACGGAAATAAAAAATACAAACGTAAATGAACAACAGCGCCAATTCACTAGCTGCATCTTGGAAACCAGTGGCAAAATGCGGAAAAGTCTTCTTGCACTCGGTAAACTAAATATACAGTTTCAACGAGTAAAAATTGAAGATTGCAGTCCATTAACTCAATGTTTTCATTGCTGTATGTTCATGCATACAGCTAAAAAGTGCCTACACCGAACCGGCCCTCCAATTTGCCCACACTGCATGGGCGACCACATCCTTTCAAAATATCCGGGAAGAGAAACAATACCAGCGTGTGTAAACTGCACCAGACAAAATTCTAAATATGGAGAAAAAAACACCACGGACCACACAGCCAACAGTATTAAGTGCAACTATAGAAACAAAATGCTGAAAATTGCGAGGGATCGCATCGAATACGACTAATTATGCATATTATTTATTACAAGTCTAACGAAAACCTAAATAATATCTACAATATTTCAAAAAAATATTTCCAAAAGCCCGCCCGCAAAGTGTTAACACGCAGTGATAATATACACACATAAATACCTACTATAATTGCAAATGTGAAGTGTACTCCCAGCGCCAACATTATTGTTATAATTATTACTACCTCAAAATGAACGAATTTATAATAAACGCAATAGATAACTCATATAAAATAGACGAAAGGATTTTAAACACGGTAAATAAAACAAACGATTTTATTGATATAAAACCTACAGTCAGCCTAATAATAATACACATGAACGTTAGATCTTTGGAAAAAAAATTCGAAGAATTTCTAATAACTATTAAACAATTAAATAGAATTGACTCTATAGTATTATCAAAAACGCATTCATCGAATGAAATTAATTATAATATACCGAGTTACTTATACTACGCAACAAAATATATAATTAACAGAAATAACGGCGTTGCCATATTTATATCAAATATTTACGCTGTCACAAGTGTAAATGAAATAATGGTGAATATTGTCAATTTATTAAACTTAATAAAATTAATAAATTATTCATTTAAAATTTTGGTAAGGAAAACAAATGACTCAAAGGTGGTTGAAATAAGACACCTAAACGATTTACCTACAAAGATGATTTAAAAAAAAAAAAAAAAAAATAGTGCACTATTTACTCAATATTATGTTTATTATGGCTTCTACAAAAATAAAAACCAATTTTTTAACGGTAATTAACCGTAATATACCAATACCTGATATACCAAAAAAACTAGCATCTCTGAGAAATGCAACTCCAAAACTGATTATAATCAAATTTAAAAATACAAATGGTCGAGATGAGTTTTTGGAAACAGATAAAAATTGCAATAAAAAAACAGAGAAAAATAAAGAGAGAAGGAACATTAACAAAACAGGATACGAAAGACGACATGAACCTATACACATAAATGAACATCTAGCCACCCACACTACAAGAAGACTATATCTCTACAAACTATTTGCAAGAAACTACCTTTTCTCCTACTTATGGAGTACAACAAGGCGAGTATATATTCGCCTTCGATCAATCGACTCGCAAGCAACTCAATTAAACTCAGAAAATACCACCAACATCATTGAAGAACAACTAGAGGAAAACCAACCAGAAACTGTTCCTGAAACAGGCGCCAAACTGTATCCTTATATTACTTCGTACTTAATAATAACCCTAAACATTCCCAAATCTTATGTACGTTATCATGTATGGCTTTCCATCCAAAACTTCTATTTTCATCCTGTAATAAATGGTTTCTGCACTGAATTTTGACTTAGAAACAATAAATAACACAGAATACACTTTTAACCAAGCAAAAGAATACAAAATCCTTGTCTCAGGAAAACAGAGTTTAAGCATAATATGTCAAAACATAAGAAGCATTCAAAAGAACTTTGATAGTTTCTGTGTCCTACTAAATGAAATAGATATAAGTTTCGATATCATTATCCTAAGTGAATGCTGGTTAGGTGATTCTTACACCAACTTAAACTTAAAGGACTATACCACATTCCAGACCACAAGACACCAAAATCAAAATGATGGTATAGTAATCTTTGTCAAAGATACAATAAAATCTTCCATATCAGAAATTAACATAACTGAAGCAAACTGCATTCAAATATCACTTGGCCCATGTCTTTCTATATTCGCTATATACAGACCACCATGCTACAACAATCTCGCCCCTTTCTTAAATTCATTAAATAAACTTCTTGAAAAACATAAAAAAACTCAACAAATAATTATTGCTGGTGACATGAACATTAACATATTAAACTGCCAACCAAAAACTACGGAATTCTTAAATGTTTTTACTCACTACGGACTTAAATCTACAATAAACTCGCCAACAAGGACTACATCACACTCCGAATCCTGCATCGATCACATATTTGCTAAAACTAGAAAAAAAACTTTTTCATCCATTATTCGCTCAACTGTCACTGACCATTTCACAACTACATTAAACATACTTCTTAACAAAGAACAAAGTAAAAAAAAAATGACAACATGAAAGACAAAATAAACTTTAAGTCCCTAAAATCGGATATTCACGATGAACCTTGGACTAATGTACTAAATGAAATAGACCCGAACACAGCGCTGAACACATTTATAAATACGGTTGAAACCTACATAACCAAACACACCACAAAAAATCCACAAAAGAACTACACACATAAAGAAAAAAAAATAACACCATGGATCACGAAAGGAATAGTCAACAGTATTCACAAAAGAGATGCAATGCATATGCGAGTCCACAAAAACCCGAATGATAACAAACTAAAGCAAGATTACTTACTGTATAGAAACCTGTGTAATAAGTTAATTAAACAAGCCAAATACAAATATTACAAAAAAAAAATAAAAATCGCAAAAAATGATCCAAAAAAAATTTGGGAAATTGTAAGAAATATTACTTATTCCACTCCGAAGAAAGATTCACATATCAAAGAACTATTAATAAACGGAGCCAAAGTCTTAACAAACAATGAACCTAATAAAATAGCTAATTTTATTAACACAGAATTCGCAAAAGTTGGCTCTACCCTAGCGGAAAAAAATCTTCAAAAAAACTGTACATCAGAAGACTCTTTACACAAACTTTGCTCTTCCATACGACCAAATCACTCGTTCAATGCTTATCAAGTAAATACAAAGGAAATCTCGGATCTTATTAAATCTCTCAAACCAAATTGCGCGATGGGACCGGATAACATTTCCAATCAAATACTGATAAATCTACGAGAATACATACTTACACCGCTTCAGCACATTTTCAACCAAAGTTTTAGGCTCGGAATTGTCCCTGATCATTTAAAAATAGGATGTATTACTCCAATACATAAATCGGGAGACAAAACTCTGATATTAAACTACAGACCAATCACTCTGCTAAACTCACTATCTAAACTTCTAGAAAAAGCCATGAAAAAAAGATTACTTGCGTACCTTGAAAAACACAACCTGCTCTCAAGCCGCAAATTTGGATTTCGTGCCAAAATGGGTACAGAAGATGCTTTATCAGAATTAACCAACTACATAGTGAAAAGCATAGATGGCGGATCAAAGGTGATAGGGGTGTTCTTAGACCTAGCAAAAGCTTTCGACACTATTTCGCATAACTTACTACAAAAAAAACTCAAAAATATCGGTATAACTGGTCAACCGCTAAAATGGTTTGTCAGCTACATTGAAAAGAGACAACAAATAGTAAAAATAAATAAATACAGCAGTGACAAAGCAGATATCAGGTATGGAGTACCGCAAGGCAGCGTCTTGGGTCCCATACTATTCCTCATTTATATAAATAGTCTAACTGAGATAAACCTAGGAAAAATTGAGTACAAAGTAATCAGTTATGCAGACGACACTGCAATTTTGTTCAAGGCACAATCATGGGAAAAGGTATTCAAAAACACAGAAACAGGGATGACTGTAGTAAATAAATGGCTACAAAATAATCTACTAACACTGAACATTTCAAAAACCAAATATTTAACTTTTAGCAAAACAAAGGCTGGTCAACCACATAGCCAACCACAACTACATCTTAACCCCTGCACCAATATTTCGTCAAATAACACATGCTGTACTTGTGACAAAATTGTTTATGCAGACAATATTAAATATCTAGGTTTAACTGTTGACCATAAACTAAAATGGGATCTCCATATTAATATATTATCAAAAAAAATACGAAAATTATCATACATCTTCAAAACAATACGAAACATCATGTCATTAAATCAACTAAAAAATATATATTTCGCACTCTGTCAAAATATTTTAACGTATGGAATTTCAGTTTGGGGAGGAGCAGCAGATACTTACCTCAATTCTCTTAAAATAAATCACAAAACAATAATTAGAATTATGTTTAAAAAACCTTACCAACATCCGACGGAACAGCTAATGATCAAAAACAAATTACTAGACGTAAATAAACTATTCATAAGGAAGATCATTCACAAAAACTGTATCAAAACTTCACATCTCCACATACCTCACTCGCAAAACACAAGAGCAAAAATTAATAAGCACTTTAAAGTTCCCCATATCAAATCAACTTTTGCAAAAAAACACGAATCTTACCTAGCACCACACATTTTCAATACCTTCCTAACACAAACAAAAACTTACGCCACCCCAAATAATTTGAATTGGCTGTTCAAAAGATTTATAATATGGTTGAATGAAAAGGAAAGAACAGACATTCAAAATATTCTAAATAAATAACATTTCACACAAGTTCTCACGAAATTATATAATATTCAAATAAAACAAACACGAGAAACTGCAATTTTGCAATATTAATTATTATGTAACCGCTATATTCAACTGTCACAAAATTTTAATTTACTTTTATCTATATAACATATGCAATCTTCTCATGGAAATGTAACTAATAAAAAAAAAGAAAAAAAAGAAAAAAAAAAAAAAAAACAAAGTATGTATGTAAATATTTAATATACCAACATATAATTTATCTTTTTTATCTTTCCACATACATACATATATATTTGTTTAAACACACACATTTCTTTTGGAACAAACATAGATGTGATTTACCCGCCTCGGAACAGACTTTGTCTAGTGAGGCGGGTAAAAGAAAAGAAAACAATGTAAATAACCATGAAACTAAATAAACGCCCGGGTTGCCGGCACTGAAACTGAAACTGAAACTGAACTGAATATAATTATTATTTATCGGACACATTTTTCTGCTTTAACCACATACATAGAAGAACTAAAAAAAATATTTCAATATCATAAAAACAAAAAAAAACAAACAACTATGGATGACTTCGTAAACACGCAACTGGACAACTGCTTCAAAATCAGTGAATTCAATAGTCAAAGTGCAAAAGAGTGCAACGAAATCATCACTGACAAATTCTCTGGTATACAAATACTCCATCTTAACATCCGCAGCCTTCAAAAAAACAAAGAAGAATTTATACTCAATATAAATAATCTTAATGTAAAGCCGGATGTTATAGTATTAACTGAAACATACACAAACAGTGACTCACCACATTATAATTTAAGTGATTATATCTACATCCAAACAAACACAAACATAAATAAAAACAGTGGCATTGCGATATTCGTAAGTAAGAAATATAATATTGTTACACATTCAGAACACAACTTAGATTCATCAAACTGCATAGAAATCCATCTTAACCACAACAAAATCAATTATTATTTGTTAGCAATCTATAGAACGCATGAATCGAACGCTTATTTATTTATCGAACAAATACGAAATATAATATCAAATTTAAAAAACAAAACTTGCATAATAACAGGGGATTTTAATATCAATATTAACAAAAATATAGACAATAGAATTAAACATGAATATTTGAACTGTATGACTGAAAACAACTTTAAATCGTGTATAAATGAAAATACGCGCGAAATTCAAGGTCAGAAACCATCTTGCCTAGATCATTTTTGGACGAATATTAACATAAAAGATCTTCATAAAATAAAAACCATTGTCTGGAAAAATAACATCACCGATCATCATACGTGTATATTTTTGTACGAGGAAGAAAAAACAATACAAACAAAAAATAAATCAATAAAAAAATCATATACCAGAATAAATCTGCAAAAATTAATTGAAAACTTGAAAACGGAACATTGGCAACCTGTAATCAACTGCGAAGAAGTTGAAATATGCTCAAAGTACTTTGAAAACATTTTATCCAAACATGTCCAAACGACTCCTCATCGAGTATAACGTCTTAAACGTACGGCAACTCCATCTAAAATTTATGCTAATACATTTCCTGTTCAAATACAAAAACAAAACTCTCTTACAACACAACTACACCACCAGAACAATAACCAGCGGACACTACAATGTACCTAAACTACACACCACGACAGCTCAAAGACAATTTTTCTTCCTAGCTCCTAAAACCTTTAACCTTATCCCTGAAAACTTAAAAACGTTGAGCCAACCCCATTCCATTAAAAAACAAATAACGAAATGGATCCTTACACATGGAATACATTACAATTTTAACACCCATTCACTTTACACTCTATCAATTTAATCACCTTTCAGACATAACATAATATATCTCCATTTTCTAAATTAGCAGCATTGTATGTACAAGATTATTTAATAACTTAACTTAATTAATAAATAAATAAGTGTGATATATATCTAACAACTCCTCAAATTTTTCATTTTCTAAGAATTCTCTAACTTCCTCATCTTCTTGTAACTGTAAACTTCACCCGCCATAACACAGGGTCTTCCCTAGCATGGAGGGTGAAATATCATAAAAAAAACTATATGTACTTTCGATTTTTCATGTATTAAATAAATAAATAAATAAATGTAGAAAACTCAAAAACAGATATTCCATATCGTAATTTAGATAAAAATAAATACTTGAAACCATGGATCACACCGGGTTTATTAAATTCAATCAAAGAAAAAGGTAAGCTTTACAAAAAAACAATAAAATTCCCAAACGACAAAAAAATAGAATTTAATTATAAAAAATATAAAAATAAATTGACACGCTTAATAAAAATTAGTAAAGATGAATATTACAAACATAAAATAATAAGTTCTGAAAACAATCCAAAAATAATCTGGCAAGCAATTAACTGTGCAATAGATAACAATAAACAAAAACATTCAATCAAGGTAATTGTAGACGAAAATGACGTAAAAATAAATGCAGAGGAAAACCCTAAAAAATACGCGGATATATTCAACTCCTTCTTCGCGAAAGTTGGACAAAACCTCGCTAAAAAAATTAATGAAACAAAGGGAGCGACAACTCAACAAATTATTGAAGACATACACAGTGTAAACTCACTGTCCCATTTTAAAATTATCAAGGAAGTAGATATTCTAAACAATATTGAAAATATGAAAGGAGGGTCGTCACCGGGTTTTGACAACATAACTGCAAATATGTTAAAATCTATTAAAAGCCACGTGATAAAACCATTAACTCACCTAATTAATTTAAGTTTAAAAAATGGAATATTTCCGTCTAATTATTAGAGGACAATTATCTCACCGATATTCAAAAGTGGAAACGCACAAAATGTAACTAACTATCGACCAATTTCCCTCATTTCAAATATTGGAAAAATATTTGAAAAAATCGTAAAATCTCAACTAATGGAATTTATTGAAAATAACAAAATACTTCACGACAATCAATACGGATTCCGAAAAGCGCGCAGCACACAAGACGCGATTGCAAATGTCACATCACGCATATATAAAAACCTTGATATGAGCAATAAATGTATAGGTATTTTTATAGATCTGAGAAAAGCGTTTGACAGCATATCCCATAAAAAACTTATGAAAAAATTAGATAATTTGAACATTAATGAAAACGTAGCAAATTGGATAAAAAGCTACCTAAAAAATCGCCCTCAATGTGTCAAAATAAATAGCATTTATAGCAACGAAGAGACATCTGAATATGGAATTCCACAAGGTACTGTGCTAGGTCCTATATTATTCATCTTATATGTAAACGGTATATTCTCACAGTCACTTCATGGTAGTATAACCTCTTATGCCGACGATACAGTACTTATTGAAAGTGGAATCACATGGCAAGTTGTAAAACAAAAAGCAACAGAAGACATAAACATACTTAAACACTGGTTTGATATAAATCTACTATCTCTTAATAGTGAAAAAACTCACGTTATACCATTTGCAATAAAATCAAAGGACGTTCCGGTAAATTTTGATATAATTATACATGACAATTCTAAAGATCACAAAAAAATAACTGTAAAATAAACTGTTCCACATTAAAAATTTCGAATAAAATCAAATACTTAGGAATAACAATAGACAAAAACCTGAACTGGAAAGATCAAATCAACCTTACCGTTAACAAAATAAGGAAATTAATTTACATATTTTTAAAAATCCGAAACTTTCTCTCATTAGAAAATCTAACATCAGTCTACCATGCTATAGTACAGTCAAATCTCCAATACTCTGTAGTAAGCTGGGGAGCTGCATACAAAACAAATCTACTCCCTGTTGAAATTGTGCAACGTCTAATTATATTGAAAAAACGAAGAGATTATCCAACTCACCTTATTTTTGAAGAATTTAAAGTATTAAAATTTAATGATCTAGTTCGAAAAAATATAATAATCCAAATAATAAAAGAAAAACAAAATCATAGTTTTTAACTGAAAGTCGTACTCGTCAAAAGCATATATTTCCAACACAAAAATGTAACACCTCATTTGCACAACATCATTACACATATCTAGGAAAAAAATACTTCAATAGCCTACCTGAAAAAATAAGAACAATCGAAGACGATAAATGCCTACTAAAAGCAATTAAAGAGCCATTTAAAGTAAAAATAACAAATTGATAAAATTTATCATCATAACTTATATAACTTGTAAATTTGTTTTTTTTTAAGTATCTACCACAATTAAATCAAAAGATTCAAAATATATTTTGTTAATATATTTTAAATATTTTTTCATCCCGATACTCGTCCTTCTTCTAATCACAAGCGTCTGCTTCTAAAGAAGAGAAATATCATACAAAAAAAAAAACAGTGAAAATTTATTATATAGTTTATTTGTATCAAAAAAAGATTATTTTGAAATATAAATATTATATTTTATATGTTATTTTTGCTGTATAAATAATGTATCTTCTGTAATAAATAAATGAAGAAAAAAAAAAAAAAATTAATTTTTGCGTCAGCCTTCTGATATACAGTTTATATAAAATAGTAAAATTAATTTAATCTCTGAACAACATAAAAAGAATAGCCTCTTTTGTAGAGGTTGGTACCATTATTTGTCCCAATTTGTAAAGATGAAAAGAAAAGAAAAAAAAGTTTGAATAATACTTTAGGATATGATGGTTTACAATATTTACAGGTAGAAATACATTTAGGATATTTTTCGATATGGTTTAATAAATTAACCAAAGAATTTTATAATGAGTACCAGTATCATGGATAAATGATTTCATTATATCATGTTTATATTGTGTCAGCGACGTATTCCATATATTTATGTGCCAATACATATTGAACAAGTTTTGGATTCTCTGTAGTGGTATATTGAATTGAGCCCTGATCGTAGTATTACCGCACTAAACCGTGTTTCTGGCCGGCACATTAAAATTTATGAGCGCCAAGATTTCAGGGCTGCAAAATACCATTGCATTATGCAAGATTTTAAATAAAAATACTAGATCAAAAACAGTTCTATCACTCAAATTTAATAGATTATAATCGTAGCAGATAAGTGTATGTAATTTGATCTTTAATGAGCCTATGTAGCATGGATTTTGATTAATACTCACCATCATTGGCTCCAACTTCATTAACGCACGCATCATGTAAACCTTTTAAGTCATCAGCTGAAAATGCCTGTAAAAAGACAATATTAAAGCAAGCGCATGATACAGATTAAAGCTTTAATTTTTGGAGGGCGGGTTTGAGCACATCCCCCGTTGGAATCATTTATTCAATACGTGACTTAGCAGGAGTGTCCGGGTTCTTGGGGTGAGGTTTGTCAGGGTCTTGGCGGCGGATGAGTCTGCCCACCTACTGCCTATTCCAGCCTGGTTGATGGAGGCGTTTTGACCTTTCCAGCCGGACTCTCTCTCTCGATGGATTTATACGTCTGTTACTTCTGGACACATTGATTCCCAGTTTCCTATTCACTCCTCGTTCCCTTTTCCTTTCCAGATCTTCCTCTCATTCCTCTCCATAAAAAGACCCTCCATACAGCATTCCTTAACATAATATCAGCCCCGTTGGAAATTATTTTAACGGCCTCCGTGGTCGAGGGGTAAGGTTCTCGACTCATAATCTGAAGTTTGCTGGATAGAATCCCGGCCTGGACAAATAAGTTTTATCGGATTGATTTCGGTTTTTCACAATAAATTAATTAAAAATAATATTTAGTATTTTTGCGGCACGTTCCAGAGTGTAAGATACTCTCAGTATCACCGTGTGGTGTAAGACCACCATTCAGAAATGAACTTGTGAATGAACCAGGTCCTTCCCCTCTTCTTATTCCCCATCTTCTTCCCCACCCCACTTACCTTCAGTCTTACAACATACCCCAATTGGGGATGCCATAGTCTCACTGGCTCCATCTCGCGGATTGGACTCTTCTGTGGCATTCACATAAAAAAGAGCCACTCATGTGGTGCTAATGTAAAAAAAAGATTCTTGATACTTGCACAAGCATTTATTTATAATTTGACCAAATAGTTTCCAAAAAAAAGATTTAAGTTTTCCAAATTGCAATCACTAGTAAAAGCAAGTTAGTCGGTATCAAAAATATTACTATTGTGAGAATATTAAAAATTAAATTAAAAAATAAAATTATAAATATCTGAAGGCGCCGTATACCCGCTCAAAAAGAAAAAGATGGAGAGATATGTAATTACGAATGTTGAAGAGAGCTCTCATATTTAAAACGATAAAATTGAAGCGAAAATTGTGAAAATGTTTAACGACTCTTTTAAAATAGAGTAAAAATTTCGCGGGGAACATCTAAAATATCGTTTAAGAAACACTGTGAATTTTTTCATAATTCTAAAATAAGTTAAATGAACGTGTTTATAATAATTTTCGGAACATGCTTTGCGATTTTTTTCTGTCGTGGGAATTTTATATAAATTGCGTTTCGACGCGGGAAACTTAAAAAATAACATATATATTTTTTAAGTTCCTATTACATATATATGTATATTTTCTTAAAAAATAACATATATATTTTTTAAGAGGTAAAAACTCAAGATGCTTAAGGGACATATTTATTTTTTTGTTGACGCCCTATTGGGTTTTACATATTAAAATCAAAAATTTCATTTATAACAACAGTATAACATAAATAAAAAGATTACAAAATACACACATAAATCGTAAACACGATATAATAAATGAGAATATATCTAATGCTAATTCCACGTGGATGACATTAGAGAACTCGTAGGTACAATTCATACACCTACGAGAAACAAAAACATTAAAAAAATCAAAATACAATAATTTTTACTTAATTACTCGTTGTATGCAATTAGAATACGAACAACAAAAATAAAAACAACAAACAAAAGAAAATGGAATAAAAATAAAATGATTTCTCATTTATAATTTAAAGCTAAAAAATGGTGGACTAATTTGGCTTTAAATGTATCAAAGTTTAAATTGAATATGTCAGCGATATCAGTTAGTTCATTGCCCAACTGTTATGAAGTACTTTCTTGAATCTTTACTTCCAACCCCTGTACGATGATTTGCGCTAGGTACTAAATTCAGTATTATTTTTTGTAATGTTTGCCACACCGACGTTGCCTTGATTGGCCGAGACTTCGGTGGGAGGGGGTAAGTAACGGAGCCGAGAGGCTTCGGGCGCTCTCCACTCTCTCCAGGCCTGGCTTCTTATTTTAGCCTCCCTAAGGATTGGTCACGAAATCTTCATAGTTTTCTGAGATCCTTAATATCACAACAGTTTTTTGTGTTTAGAGATTAAAATAAATTCAGTGATTTATTTCTGACGAGGAGCCAGCTCTGCAGATGTAACCCGTGCGAGATAACGTACGTAAGCCTTATTTCATTATGTTATCAATTCATTCCTTTTATTTTGGTTTAAAATCATTAACTTTCCGTTCACAAAGAGATAACAAAAGCTTTTTCCTAGAAGCGTCGAAGCATAAATAAATTCTTCAGTATTTAAAGCGACAATCAATCTTTTAATTTATTACACCTTACCTGTATTAATTTTACCAATGAAGCGATGATTGTCCTGAATCAAGTACCCGAGCGGACTGCAAACACGATAATCTACCGAATGAGCTAGCGGTGAGAATTCGTAAGTATTTAAATATAACATGGTGGTCTTATTCTATATTAATTTACCAATAAGTCTGTAATCAAGCGGTTCAAAACCGTGATTACGTAGCACAACATATGTATTCTTTCTAACACAGAATTCATAGCAAAGTTATTTTTGTAAAATAAAATATTCCGCCTAGTATATTTTAAAGGTATATAAAAGGATAACAAGTTTATAGCGTCAGGGCAGTCCAACCTTGAATGAACAATTTTATACAATAAGATGAGATCAAATAATTTTAGTCTTTCAGATAATTTCGATTAGTTGAGTTTACTGCGTAAATTGACATAATTGATTTCAATAATACGAACACCAATTTTGAAATTAATAAAACGTAAAAAAATATTTTCAATTTTTTCAATTTGTAAACAATGAAAGTTGAAATGAGGACACCAAATGCTTGAATTGTATTCAACCTGACTTCTAACCAAAGACGTGGATAATAATTTTATGGTTTCTATGTTATTAAAGACTTCAGCGATTCTGAGAATAAATCCAAGCATTTGTAATCCCTTACTGGTAGTGAGGTCGTTGAATTCAAAGACTATTTAGAGTGGCATTGTTAATTGAGTAGTTGAATAATAAAGGGGTTTTAGATCTATGCAAATTGATCGTTCGTCATTTGTTTACGATGCACCATTCAAAAAGTTTATTTAAGTTCCTTTGTAGAGTTAAACAATCAGAAGAATTTTCGATCGATTTAAACATCTTTAGATCGTCGGTGAATAGAATAACGTTAATATTATCGAAAATTAATGAAATGTCGTTAATTTATTTATTTATTTATTAATATTCAGGAAATCGACAGTTTACATTTATTTCAGTTTGTACATAATATTAAATAGCCAAAATAAAACCAATTATGGATTTCCTCCTTGTGACTTTAAAGCAATATGAATCCAAAAATTATATAAAACAAAAACCAAAAAACAAAAAATATAAAACATTTTTTTTCTTATATTAAATGAAACATTACTAAACAAAAAATCTATCAATACATTGGTAGCCATGGAGAGAGGTTGTACATATAAATCAGAACAGAAATGTAAAATAATAAAAACATAACATTATTCACGTAAAACATAACATTATTCAAAAAAATTTTAATTTCATTAAATTTATTATTTCACAAAAAAAAAAAAAAAAAACATATCATTATTCACCATCAGAGAAATATTCTTTTACGGACCTCTTATATTTGGTAAGTTCGCAATTGAAAATGTCCACATTGGATAATACGTTATTATAACTATTGCATAGTCTGTTCAGGCAAGAATTCTGCTTACAGTTTGTCTTGCATTGATCCACCCTGAACAGGATAGAAGAGCGTGTTGAACGTGCAGGTACATTGAAATGAACTTTATTTAGCAACTCTGGGCATTGAATATCATTGTTAACTACTTTATACAGGAATAGTGCATCCATATGATGCCTTCGTACACTCAATGAATCAATTTTAAAGTGTGAAGCTGCCTCTGCATAGTTATTAAATCTTACAAATGACTTATAACAAAGATATTTTAGGAATTTGTTTTGAATTGCCTCGATTTTGTTTATGTGAATTTTGTAAAATGGAGACCAAACAACTGATGCAAACTCCAGATGACTCCGTACATAGGCAAAGTAGAGTTGCTTAATGATATTGATGCTATTAAAAAGTTTTGTGTTTCTTATGATGAAACCTAACATTTTAGCAGCTTTATTTGTGATTTGTTGTATATGAAGGTTATATTGTAGTTTACTATCAAGGGTTATTCCAAGATCACGAATATCTGAGACTGTTGCAATGTTGTTGTTATTTATAGAATAATTAAATATTCTATAAATAACAACAACATTGCAACAGTCTCAGATATTCGTGATCTTGGAATAACCCTTGATAGTAAACTACAATATAACCTTCATATACAACAAATCACAAATAAAGCTGCTAAAATGTTAGGTTTCATTTCTTGTTTATTTCATTCATTTCTAAAATGTTTCGTTTCATTTCATTTCATTTTTTTTTCATTTTTTTATTTCTTGAAAAGGTAATGTGATGACATTTTGAGACATTTAGAAATAGTTGATTTTGTTGGCAATAGGTAAATATATTGTTTAAATCATGTTGTAAATTGACACAATCATTTTGACTTTTTATTGACTTGTATAACTTGGCATCATCAGCAAATAATTCTATTTCAGAGTATTTAACAACATTGACCAAATCATTGATATACAAAATAAAAAACAATGGTCCGAGATGAGAACCCTGTTGGATTCCAGAGGAAATTTCACTAAAATCTGATTCGAAGCCGTTTATTGCTACTGCCTGTGATCTCTTAAGTATATAAGATGTAACCCAACGAAATAAATTACCACGTATACCTAATGACCAAAGTTTTCTGAGTAATAGTTTTTGATTAATTTTATCAAATGCTTTGGCAAAGTCTGTATATATGATATCTACTTGAGTGCGGTTGTCCATGTGATCGACAATGAATTCAGTAAGAAGAACGAGGTTACTTTCCACATTTCTGCCTTTTGTAAAACCATGTTGCTTTGTTGTAATGATGTGATTCAGTTGTGGACTTAGATATTTGTAAATAATTTTTTCCATTAACTTACTGAATATTGTTAGTTTTGAAATCGGCCGATAGTTTTTAACATTATTTTTTTCACCATTTTTGTGGATTGGTGTTACGTATGCTCTTTTCCATATTTCTGGTACCGTGCCTTCGTTCATTGATTTATTATATATAATGCAGAGAGGTTTTGCAAGTGTTTCCGCACAATTAACTATAAAGTATGAGGGAATGTCATCACACCCCGCGCTTGTGTTTATGTCAAGAGCTTTTATTTCTTTTAAGACTATTTCTCGTGTGAATTTAACCGTGGTGATATTTATATTATTTGTGTTTTCTGGTATATCTAATGTTGGTAGGTTATTATCATTTATGTAAACTGATTGGAAATATTCCATGAAAATATTGCATATGTCTTGGCCATTATCTGCTTTTTTTTCATCTAGGTGCATCGTCCTTGGAAGAGACGATTGTGTTTTTTTCATGTTATTGAAATGATTCCAGAAGAGTTTAGGATTACCATTCATGTTACTTTCAGCAGTATGTATATAATTAATGTAAAGTTGTTGTGCAATTCGTTTTTGTCTAGATCTTAAGAGTGAAAACGTTTGGTAGTCACGTGGATTTTGAAATTTTTTAAAATTTTTATGATATTTATTTTTTTCTTTAATTATTTTTATGAGAGATGACGTGTACCATGGTGGATAATTACAGTTTTTAGCCGGTTTAGTTGGTACATAATTTATTTTAATACTGTTCAATATGTTATATAAGACGTCAGTTGCGGGTTGAGTATTCAAATGGTTAAGTTTATGATCCCAATCAATTTCATTTAATTTTGTGTTTATTATTGAATAATCCGCTTTTCTGTATAGTAATATTTGATTTGCGTTAGTTTTCAGGTTTTTATTTATTTTTTTAATAGGAATTGAAATTAGCAGTGTTTTATGATAAACATCTTCTGGTACTAATGAGATATTATTGTGCGAAATTTTCAGTAGTGTGTTGCTTACAGCTAAGTCAAGAATGCGATTATTTATACTATTACTCTGAGAGTTATATTGTTTCAGATTATTAAATGATAAAAATTCTATAAAGTTCAAATGGGCGGGGTTTAATGAATTGATTTGTTCACTATACATATAATCACAGTTCTCATTAATTGGTAGCCAATGTAAGTGAGGTAAATTGTAATCTCCAACCAAAATGAAATTATCATTATTGTTATCCGTCATAATTTGTGATGTTTTGTTTATGTGAGACGTAATATTTATGAGATGTTTACTATCAGGTGCAATATACGAAGTGCATATGTGAATTTTTTTGCCAGGAAGTGAAATCGTTACCCATATGTCTTCAGCCTCAGAGCTCCATTCCATTTTTTGATCAGAAATAAATTTATTTTTTACTGCAATTAAGACTCCACCACCGCGATTCTGATTGAGGTGATGGTAATCTCTATCTCGTCTGTAAACCTGGTATCTTGTATCGAAAAGTTCCTCATTAAATATTGAATTGTTAAGCCATGTTTCACTGAGACATATAATGTCATAGTTGTTTAATAGTACATTTTGAAGAAAATAATTCGTTTTAGTTCTGAGACCTCTTGTGTTTTGATAGTACAATTCTAAAGATTCCATTTTAAGATACAATGTAGTTAAATTGAAAGTTACTGTTATGTTCTAAGCGTTATTGATGGAAATATCGTATTTTTTTAGTTTTTCTAGATCGTTATAAGAATTAATACAATAGTGATTTGAGTTTTCATTTAGTCTCACATAAATTTTACAATTTTTAATCCAGCAAAATTTGAATTTATTAATTTTGGTAAACTCTCTGACCTTTTTGTAGAGTACTTTGTTTTTATGAGTTAAGTGTTCATTAATATAGATCCGATTTTTTCCATTCAAATTAATATCCTCTGCTGTTAGGCCCCGTCTTGTCCGGATTGCTGCCATGATGTCATCTTTTTGTTTTCTGGACTTCAGTTTCACGATAATATTTCGCGGTCTTCCTTCAATCTTCTCCTTAGGGGTTACTCGGGTGACGTATTCAATTTCTTCAGGACTTACTATTTTTAATTCTGAATAGATATTTTTGATAATCTCTGTAAGGTTTTCTTGTTTTTTTTCTGGTATTCCAATTATCTCTATGTTATTAATGCGTGCGTGTTGTTCGTTAGCATCCAATTGTTTTTGTAATTCGTTAAATTCACTTTGAATTACGGCATTTTGTTCCAGGCTTTTTTCAAGGTTGTTGTTTTTTTTCGTGTCAATTTTTTTTTCAAGAGTTAAAATTTTATTTTTTAACTCTTCGATTTCTTCTTTATACTCGTTCCTCACAATTTCCAGAAATTGCACCTTAAATTCTTCAAACTTTTTGTCAAGGAGTTGGAGGAGTTGTGTGTCAGTATTACAATCACAATCACAATTAATAAATAGTATGAAATGAATTGGTCCTACATAGGTGGGAAAATGCCACACTTACGGCAAAAAAATGTAAGAAGTTGTGGAGGTAATTTTTACAGATAGTTTTCTATACGATGAGAAACTTCCATGGGTCTATATTGTCTGTAATTTTCAATTTGACTTTTATCTCCTTTATTAAAAATAGGTGTTTTAAAGTTACTTTTGCAAATTTCAGGATAACGACTTGTAGATAAAGATAAATTGAAAATTATATTGAGATAAACGAAAATGATTTAAACGAACTAGAAAAGGAAATGGAAAGGGATATATCTTGCCTAGCAAACTGGCTGCGATTAAACAAACTTAGCCTAAACATAAAAAAAACACATTACATATTGTTTGCAAATAAAAAAAATGTAAGTCTTAATATAAGTCTTGATAATAACCGCCTTGAAAGGGCTGATGTTACAAAATATCTTGGCCTTTTCATTGATTCACAACTCACATGAAATCACCAATTTAAACATGTTCTATCCAAAATTACTCCTATAACTGGTGTTTTATATAGACTTCGCGGGCTACTTCCTCCCTCTCTGTTAATATCGATTTACCATGCTATGATTCACTCACATCTAATATATCTCGCCGGAATCTGGGGATTTGCTACAAAAAAAATGATTTCAGAAGTCCAAGTCGTCCAAAATAGAGCCCTGCGAAATATATTCAGTTTACCTTGGGATACACACGTCAAAGACATCTACAGAAACACCCAAATACTTCCTTTTAACACCATTCCCACTTTTGAAATAACAAAAACTATATTACAAGTAATTCAACACTCGGCACATTCCAACACTACACTCAATTACAATTGCGACGTACACCAACACAACACAAGAAATCACAACAAACTTCATATGCCAAAAATCAAATCAACAAAATATGGACCAAGATCCCTAGAATACATAGCTTACACAAAATATAATCAACTACCCAACGAGATCAAATGTGCAAGTCAATGTAAAAAGACCCAAACTAAAATGCTCAAACTTCATTTTATGAATGACTATCTGAAATAATAATGTTGTGTATGTCCTATGATATGTCCATTTAATACATACAGCTATATGTTTCATGTAATGCGTATCATTCCCGCAATGAGTTTATTAACTCTTGGGAGTACAATGCTTTATATAATATACTATATTCTGTATTGTATACTTTTAATAAATAAAATAAAAAAATATGTAAGAATTCGGTAGAAATTCGGGTAGCGGCGGTTTAAACATTAGAGATGAACATAAAAAAAAAAATAATTACCAGCGATCCCGTCACACAGAGTAATAGAAGAAGAAAATGAATTTTTTCCATCATCGAGTCAACAATAGTACAATAACAGTTGCTGGAAGAATTAGGCACTGACCGGCAATGGATTATTACTTGGTATTTATCTACATTTTGCAGAATGTACTAATTACATTTAATATGCAGGTAAGAAGATGTCAGGGGTAGTAAAAGCGGTGCCTCAGTGCGATAATTTTTCCATGTTTTTGTAGTCGAACTCCAGTGCACCTTTTCCTGTACATTTGATCATATTATTTGTATTTGTGTTTTCTTCTTCGGAGTCGCTATATTTTGTATTTTTTTGCCTGTTCATTTTGGAGTGGTTCAAAGATTGGATATTAATTTTAAAAAATAAAAATGTTAATTTTTTTTCTTGGATTTCGTTAGATTTCTATTTCTATCCTTGGTCCGTATATGCATGGCCGCTGCATGCATGTTTTGGTGGAAAATGTAATAATACTTCTTCTAAAACAGCAAACTTATTTTGTGGCACCATTTTAATTCAAATTAATAAATTACTTTGTTTTTAACACTATAATTGATTATAAAAAACCGACTAAGCCACATCAGGGTTTTAATAATACTAATTTTAAAAAATAGACATAGAACACGGTGTCAAAAGAAAAATAACAAACATAGATAAATAATAAACAGAGACAATACAACTCAATATTATTAAACAAATTTCAATGAATAATGGATATAACACCAATTTAATCGAAAACATTCTTAATAAAAAATATAAGAATAAATATCTTAAATCATAAATCCTGTACAAAAGGATACGGAGGAGAAAAAATGGAGGAAAATTATGTATTTATTTTAACAATAAAATTTCTAATTCCTTAACAAAGATTGTACCTGATGAAATTTTTCTTGTATTTTATGCAAATAACAAACTTAAAAATTACATATTAAATGGTAAAGATAGAGATTCATTTTCATTTTTACATTGTTACTATTGTCTCTGTTTATTATTTGTCTATGTTTGTTATTTTTCTTTTGACACAATGTTCTATGTCTATTTTTAAAAATTAGTATTATTAAAACCCTGATGTGGCTTACGAAACATGTCGGTTTTTTATAATCAATTATCGTGGTAAAAACAAAGTAATTTATTAATTTGAATGTAAAAATATTCAAGAAATTTTCGTAAGGATTCATTATATTTACTATCTATTTTAGAACGTTATACAGAGAATTTTTTTTTTTGGAATGTGAGTTGCCACCCTGGGGAAACAATTCGGGACATTTTTTTTTTGAAGTGTAACTTCTTTAGCCCCGTTGTGATTTGAAATTCGAATGAAACGGAAATGACGCATCATAGCATCTGTGAAGCATCACACTGCGCTCATTGACCGCTTTGATTATGAAGTCACTTATTGGCTCCTATTGGTTGAGATATGAAACGAAAATGACGCTAGGTCTGCGCTTTCAAGGCATTGGTTGAGATTGTTTACGTAATGTTACGCTTCTACCGCGTGTGAATTCACTCGATTTTTTTTGTATTAAAAACTTCTTTAGCGCCATTGTTTGAAACTCGATGAAACGAAAAATAACGACACTAAAAGGAGACGCGATTTGGCACGCGAGAGAATGAGAAAGTATAATCGGTCTCTTCTTTGTGTGGTGCTTCGTAGCCCCCCCCACTCTTGTCTGCTTTAGTTTTCTGAAGGTTTCACTTCTACCACGTGTGAAATGCACACTCTAGTTCTTAAAAATATGTAAAAACACATTATCTGATACAATTTAATGGAACAATTTACAAAAGCATAATATTACAAAAAACGACTGTGATTTAGACTACACGACTGAATTAAGATTTCCCTAATTTATAAAAGAAGAAATAAAGAAAATGTTCGCGCGCGTTGCTCTCTCTTGCTCCTACAGTGTGATACAGACAATAGGCCTGCACTGTGTCTTAGATATACGAAACGTAACTGGCTATGAGAGGAAGAGAGAAAGAAAATGTGTGCTCGCACCTCTCTCTATTGCCCCTACAGTAATACGAAAAGTAACTCTCTCTTTCTATCTTCACTAACTTATATCTCCTTCTCAACTTCCGTTCGCCTCGCCCGATAGCACTTTTCATAACGCTATCGTCACACATTCACCAGCTTACTCCCCAAGTCAAGCGTGCGTAAAGAAGTTTTACTTTTTAGCAGCGATTGGTACTTTTCTCAATTTCAAGGATTAAACAAATCCATATCCCACTGGCCCTCTTACCGTTTCTGATTTAAATTGGACTTTGCGACAAATCACCTTTTCACCGCATTTAATTTTTTTTTTAAATAAACAAAAAAAAACTAAATTGTTTAAACCAACAGTCTACAAATACTTTTTTTAAACTCTGCTGACGTACTCGTACATAAATGAAGACAATAATTAAACCATTAAAAATGAATTAGTCTTCGATGAATCGCGAAAAATAAGTAATAATACATATTTACTTTAATTTTTCCATAGTTTACAATTCTTTTGTACAGACGCGGACAGGATCAGTATCGCCCTGTTGAAAGATAACTTTAGACAAGGCCACAAAAAAGTTGTTTAAAATGGCCACTAATATTTGGGACTCTTTTGAGGTATTTGCAATAAAAAAATCAAATTATAGTGTTATATACTGAAAAAAGTCACACTGTGATCTATTTTTGGGGTAGCCGTTAACCGTATGGCGCTATCTTCTTCATTAGAAATCGATTCGAACAGTGTTACAATGTTCATCATGTTCCGATGATGGTATAGAGCAGGGTTTCCCAAACTTTTTCTGCAATAGAACACTTTGCAAACCCGTAAATTTTAACGGAACACTTGCCTCATTTTTTAGGTTGGGTACAAAGCATTCTTTTTAGGGTGGATTGCCTATTTCAAAAAATTCCTAATAATAAAAATTAAAAAAAAAGTTATTAAACATATAATATATATTTATTTAGTACACAAACAAAAAAATGGAATATAAACAAAAAAATGGAATAAATAAAGCACATGTCTTTGACGATTTTGAGTCTGTGAATTGCATATCTTCTTGAGATCAGGCACAATATTGGTAAGTTGGATTTTAATATCTGGTGTCTCATCGAGCTTGTTCCTATACTTTGATTTCATTGCAGCATACTTAGAAAATCCTGCTTCGCATAAATAGATTGTGATAAAGAGGAAGTAAAACAATAATAGTTTGTTTTGATAAATTAGGGTAATCTTCTGACAAACTCGTCCAGAAATCATTAAAATCCTGATTTTTATTTCAAGTCAGAATCACTAATTAAATCAATTTGATTTTCATATTCACTTGCGCATAAGCCTACTGATTTAGCTGTCACGAAAAATGTATTCCGAACCCAGGAATCGTCCTTACTAGTTTTCTGAAAATATTGCGAAAGAGTTGTTTTCAAGTTATGTAGGTATTCTTAAAACTCTTTTAAAACCTCTTCATCCTATTTAAAATTAAATTCATTCAAACATTCACGTAAGGCAGGAAAATAATCAAAATGATTAAGTTGAACTGATGAAATTCAAAGTTGTAATTTTGTTCACTTTTTCACAAACATTTACGGCACCATGCACGTTTATAGTTCGGCTATTTGCTAACAAAGATGTAAGAATGATTGTTTTTTACATTATTTTTCTTCCAGGTAAAGTTGACATCGTAAAAAATAAGTTTGGGTTCCTTGGGAACAGAAATTTTATGAAACACATGCAAATCCGTTATCCCGTTGTTATTGTTTCCACATCGCACGGATGTTCTCATTATTGACTCTTATCACAATTTTATAAACCATATAATAAACTTCAGAGATTTTTTTAGTAGGTATGTAAAATGAAGACTTAATGCAATAACAGCATAAACGGCTATTTCAACTTCCATAAAGTTTAGTCCTTCTACCTCGTCTAGTACCTAATTTAAAAACTATTGTGAAATATTTATACAAGAAATAATTTCTTGTGAATAATATTAGTAGTGTTGAAATATGAATATGTGTATTTTATATTAAATGAAATTCTTTCGTCCCTAGTGTTCCGCGGAATACAGTTCGGGAAACCCTGAGTATAGAGTATAGACCAAAACGTTGGCTAGAAAATGAGGTAGCGCAACTCGGCATAAAACCCCAACAATATAGCACTGTTACTTTAATTAATGGCTGAAAATAATTCTGATATTATTATTATTGTAGATAAGAAGATTATAGCAATTTGGATAAACGGTTCGAAAGGTTTTCATAATTACTAGCGACATCTATAGAGTCTTGCTCTAGGTATCTCATCATGGAAACGAACCATTATTAATAGGAAAATAAAATACACATCACTATTATTATATTACACATCATTTTATTAAAGCATGCGATGTTCTTTTGTAATAGTATGTTATTTTCATTGCTCCTCGGATTAATGTCAAACCAGATAAACGATTGTATTTAAATAATATTCAGTTAGGTACCTGTGGTTATTGCGTGATATTTACATTGTAACTTGACACATTCACAAGCGAAGGATAAAAATCGAAGGGCTTTTCAAATCTTGGTCTTGTAATGCTTTTTTTAATTATCATATTATCGTTGAAGTATGGATAAGTTGGTTGCGTGTTGCCAGTTATTTTTTTTCTTTTTTCTTTATTAATAGGCCACTTGCATCACATTTTAAAAAAAAATCCGGTTAAGACAAATATTGTAAGACATTCCGTATTTTTTTTTTTAATCGTATTTTTGAAACCCTGGCGATTTTTTGAAAAATTTCAATCCGAAAAATCAGACAATTTTTTAAAAACCGGAAATACGGGACATAATTTTATGTGTGCGAAAAAACGATCATTTAAAAAAAAGAACGTTTTCCACACGAATAGCAATAAATTGTACGGGGTTATCTTCGTAACATCTGTAAAAACACCGCCATCTTTATCAAAACATCAAACCAAAGGATAAGTTCGCATAGAACAAACAGAGTATACATTTCTTAAAATTTTTACTAATATTTTCGTAATCTTAGTAAAAAAATCTATCCACAGGATTTTTTCCAAGTCGTTATGATGTCATTGCAAGTGGCCTATTGCTTTGAATGATTTACTCATTTGTGGATTTTTCGACCACCATGCTAGGCTCGTGCCCGTGTTGTGGTGGTCTATGAAGTTAATGCATCAGTTGCAAAAGTTGTTTAAAAGAACCAATTATTTTTATACTACCCTCTTCTTCTTACACAACCACTCCCAAAAGATGAAAAATATCATAATATAATCAGGGAATGCAGTTCACACGCTGTAGAAGTGAAACCCTCAGAAAACTAAACTTCGAGAGAATGAGACGAATGCAGAGTATCAGGAGTAGGATAATTGGGGGGTTTATTTATTTTATTATTTATTTATAGTTACCAAGTTTAAAAATTATTTTACATTTTTTTCTAAAAAGAACCGCACAAAAAGAACACCGATTAGTCTATCTCATTCTCTCGTAGGCTAAATCAAGATGTATGATTTAAAAGATGTATGTGTTTGTCTCTTTTTAGTGTCGTTTGTTTCCGTTTTATAGAGTAACAAATCACAACGTTGCTAAATAAGTTTTCAAATATCTTTCAAGACCATTTAAACGATTTTTAATTCGGTTTTTTCCAATAAATGTTTAATATTATATAATGTTTCTTAAGTTAATAAATAAATGACCACACGACTGAAGTAAAACTTTACTAACTTATATAAGAAGAGAGAAAGAAAATGTGCACTGCTCTCCCTTGCTCCTACAGTGTGATACAGACAATAGGCCTGCACTGTGTCTTAGGTATACGAAACATAATTGGTTATGAGAGAAAGAAAGAAAGAAAATGTGTGCTCGCACGTCTCTCTCTTGCCCCTATAATAATATTTCTCTCTTTCTATCTTTACTAACTTATATCTCCCTTTCAACTTCCGTTCGCCTCACCCGATCACACTTTTCGTAACGCTCTCGTCACGCATTCACCACCTTACTCCCCAAGTCAAGCGTGCGTAAAGAAGTTTTACTTCAAAAATAAAATCATTCATAAGTTCAACCTGTTGCTGCTCCCGCAATCGCCAGAGAATGAAATGTAAAATTTAAATGACCGGTAGCATTACCTAATACTTATTTGAAAGACAAAGGAAGTAAACGTTTGTTTCTTCTGACAGCAGAACACAATACAGAGAACATCCCATTGAAATTGCTAGAAAGTGTCACGTGAGAAGCACCGTAATTTAGCAAGATTTAATGATCACATTAATGTCGATCCACGATTACACGATTAGACGTGTAGATTCAACATCCTTCAACAGATGTTTTTAGTATAGAGGGTTGAATGTAGTTTTTAGGTGTCTCAGCAGATGTCGTTAAGCAGTACCTTAGAAGAGTACCATCTACCGTCGTTCGTGTCTAATGCACTAACGCTAGTGGAAATAACCGTTGGCTTGTGATAGACGTATTAAATAACTAGCTGGGTTACCCGGCTTCGCTCAGGACAATAAGATAGTGTTCTGGAATGTTGCACAATGATGTACCCGATTCCCTATTCCTGATCATTCCACGACATACTCCGCCACTCCTTCCACAACTTTCTACAGCTCTATGGAACCTTCTAGAACTTTCCGGAAGACTGTTCTAGAAATTTCAAGAGGGCGAAACTTTTAGCCCTTATATTTTTAAAAGCAGGCCCTTTAGGTAAAAACGGATACCCTTATTCCCTAGGGGGGATAGAGATCTACCACACCATATAACTCCCTTGATCGAACCGGGACTCGTTTCTGAGTTTTTGCAAGCTGCACGTTTTTTTGGACTTTCTTTTATAATATATGCCATATTCAAATAAATAAAATGTTACTCCTTACATGTCCTTTCCCGTGCGTTCCCCTCCAGCGTTCCACTTCCACCTTCCCCACCACCACTCTCTCGCTCCCCCGTCCCGCCAACCCCCCTGGCACTGCATTTCTTGACTCCTCTCCCGCCCGGCCCGTAGCCGAAACTTTTTTCTAATACTAACATTATTAAACTCGTGATATCTTTCTAATTAAATATCCGAATTGAAAAATTCAAAAAGTTAAATAAAGGTATTGAAGCTGTCTTGAATATGAAGTAATTTATTTTGATAAGGATTAAAACGAAGATACAAATAAAGAGCCTTTTCAAGAGGCGACATTTAAATTAAATTTTTAAAATAAAAGAATACTTATTGTGGCATAACCATAATAGTTAGACATATGCTGTCCCGACCTTTTTTGTAAATAATGATGTGTTCTATAAAGTTGTATTACATTATTTTATTCTATCATCAATAGTTTTCGCAGCGCACGCGATTTAAATAATATTTTAGGTAATTTTTTTACACCCTGGGTTACATTATTGAAGTTTTAGTAAGGATGCATATATTTTTTTTAAATATAATGTAGCCTATGTCACCCAGGGATAGTGTAGCTTCCCAACAGCGAAAGAATTTTTCAAATCGGTTCAGTAGTTTCGGAGCCTATTCGATGCAAACAAACACACAAACAAACAAACAAACAAATATTACCTCTTTATATAGTGTAGTAGATAGTAGATTGTTTGTGATGTTCTGTTAAATATAAATTGTAAACCTTAGGATAGTATATAAATCAACTTGTGATCTCGACGAATCTCGTTCTTATTGGGGTTATCCCGAACACATTTCAAATAATCTCAATCACTGGGTTCACAAGAAATATACCATTTACGTTCTGTTGAATTCCTATTTTTAAACGACTTCGAAAAGGAGGAGGTTATCAATTCAAGGGTTTTTTTTTTAATGTTTGTTACCTCAGAACTTTCGATTGGGTAAGCCGATATTGATGATTCTTTTTTTATTAGATAGCTAGTGCTTCCCGTGTAGTCCCATTTTAATTTGGTTTAGTTCTCCCAATGGGATCCATGAGAAAACCATACATGTTTTAAATTTGCAATAAGTATGTGCGCGACAAACGGACGAATAACTCAATATTCCGCCAACACATTTCGATGATTCTTTTTTTAAAGTAAAACTTCTTTACGCATGCTCGTCACTAAAAATCAAAACATAAACAAAAATTTTAACAAAACAAAAAACGACTTAAAAAAATGCACTAAAAAGTAAAAAAAAATTTTCGTACGATTGTTATTTTTGGAGTCGGTGTCAGCCAAGATCTCCCCGTCTCACCTATAACTACCTATGTATGTAGTTACCTTGGCTGACACCAACTCCAAAAATAACAATCGTACGAAATTTTTTTTTTAGTTTTTTTGTGCATTTTTTAAAGTCGTTTTTTGTTTTGTTAAAATTTTTGTTGTACGTAATCTCTTTATCATATGCTCTTACACTTGACAATAAAATTATGTTAAATTCTCCAATAACACTTTCCTTATTTCGAAGTGTAAACTGTTTCATACAATTATGCATTTTCCATGTATTGTTAATATAATATCAATTTAAAAATATTTACACTTTCCATCTACAAGCTAATGCTTTTATTGGAAGATCAGCATAAATCACAAGATACAAAAGAACCCGTTGTAAAACCTGAATTATTACATATTCAATTTTTTTATATAAAACTTCTTTACGTACCCTAGGCAGTAAGCTGGCAAATTCCTGCCGAGAGCGTTACGAAAAGCGAGGCGAACGCTTCGCATTTTACTGTAGGTGCAAAAGAGAGAAGTGCGCGCGGCACATTTTCTTTCTCTCTTCCTATCATATAGATGGAGCAGAAGTTTTACTTCAGTTGTGTGGTCTAAAGCACACTTGTTTTTTTTTATTAAAACGAAGACAAATATTTTCTTAGGAATCAAGCTAAAATTTAAACAAATACATTGTAATTTTTTTTTAAATTTATATGGGTAAAACCTTCGAAATTTTCGAAACCCCTGAATTTATCTAACACACTATATAAAGAGGTAATATTTGTTTGTTTGTTTGTTTGTGTGTTTGTTTGCATCGAATAGGCTCCGAAACTAATGAACCGATTTGAAAAATTCTTTCGCTGTTGGGAAGCTACACTATCCCTGGGTCACATAGGCTATATTATATTTTAAAAAAAATAGGCATCCTTACTAAAACTTCAATAATGTAACCCAGGGTGTAAAAAAATTACCTAAAATATTCTTTAAATCGCGTGCGCTGCGAAAACTATTGATGATAGAATAAAATAATGTACAACGACTTTATATAACACATCATTATTTACAAAAAAAGGTAGCGACAGCATATGTCTAACTATTATGGTTATGCCACAATAAGTATTCTTTTATTTTAAAATTTTAATTAATATGTCGCTGCTTGAAAAGGCTCTTTATTTGTATCTTGGTTTTAATCCTTATCAAAATAAATTACTTCATATTCAAGACAGCTTCAATACCTTTATTTAACTTTTTGAATTTTTCAATTCGGATATGTAATTAGAAAGATATCACGAGTTTAAAAATGTTAGTATTAGAAAAAAGTTTCGGCTACGGGCCGCGCGGGAGAGGAGTCAAGAAATGCAGTGCCAGGGGGGTTTGCGGGACGGGGGAGCGGGAGAGCGGTGGCGGGAAAGGTGGAAGTGGAACGCTGGAGGGGAACGCACGGGAAAGGACATGTAAGGAGTAACATTTTATTTATTTGAATATGGCATGTATTATAAAAGAAAGTCCAAAAAACGTCCAAAAAACGCAAAAACTCAGAAACGAGTCCCGGTTCGATCAAGGGAGTTATATGGTGTGGTAGATATCTATCCCCCCTAGGGAATAAGGGTATCCGTTTTTACCTAAAGGCCGTGCTTTTAAAGATATAAGGGCTGAAAGTTTCGCCCTCTTGAAATTTCTAGAACAGTCTTCCGGAAAGTTCTAGAAGGTTCCATAGAGTTGTAGAAAGTTGTGGAAGGAGTGGCGGAGTATGTCGTGGAATGATCAGGAATAGGGAATCGTGAACATCATTGTGCAACATTCCAGAACACTATCTTATTGTCCTGAGCGAAGCCGGGTAATATTTAATAATAATATCAGCAACTCTCAACGAAAATATTATGAAACAGACAGACAGAGAAAATAAAAGATTAACGGCAGCACGGGTAAGCCACTCAGTGAGGCCAACATTATTAAATCTTTACATAGTATAAAACAATGTCGCTCCCGCTGTCTGAACTTATACTTTTAAACTGAGCAACGGATTTTCATGCGATTTTCACCAATAGATATAGTGATTCCTGAGGATGGTTTAGGTATATAATTTGTCAAGGTTTTGTGTAAATTGGTTGAAATATATAATATATAAGGGGAGCGAACATATGGTATTGGTTATAAAGGTTCGGTAATGACGTTATCAGTAGATGGCGTTGTATGTTTCGTTAGCCATAGCAACGTGCTACCGGGTCGGCTAGTTTTTAATAAAGTACTTAAATATTCTTTTATTCTAATTTTATTTTTACTTCAAAATATTAACGTAGGTTCATGATGCATACAGTTTTACACATTATTTAGTGAAAGAAAAACTTATTGTAAGATTTTTTCGGTTATCGCTAAGATAGAACATTATGGATGCACATTTAAGCCAGATGTTTTCGGTTATCGCTAAGATGGAACACAATGGATAGACATTTAAGCCAGATGTTTTCGGTTATCGCTAAGATGGAACATTATGGATAGACATTTAAGTAGTAGCCGCAGTAATTTCTATCGATTTCTTACATTAAACATTTGATGTTTTTAAGCTCTTGAAAAAATGTAGGTATGTTATTTTTTTAAATATTATCTATACATTCCCCATGCCGAAATGTAAATTATATGAAATTCCCTCGACAGAAAAAAATCGCAAAGTATGCTCCGAAAATTATTATAAACACGTTTTTTTCAGTTATTTTTCAAGTTAAGTAAGTAAAAATTCAGTGTGTCTTTGAATGCTGTTTTAGAAAACTCCCAGGAATTTTTCGTTCTATTTTAAACGAGTCGTGTTTTATTAAAAAAATTCAAAATTTTCGCTTCAATTTTATCGTTTTAAATATTAGCGCGCTCTCTACAACATTCGTAATTACTAATTATATATCTCTCCATCTTCTTCTTTTTCAACGGGGTTACGCATTGATATAGTATAGGGGTCGTCCATTAATCACGTGATGTTTTTTAGCAACTTTTGACCCCCTCCCCCCCCCCCCCTGGTGATATGTGGTGACTCGCAAATCACGTGTATTTTTTTTAGTACAAATTCTCACAGGACGACCTCATATACGGGGCTACGGCGCCTTAATCGTACTAACTTTAGACCCAACAATTTTCAAGTTTAAAACTTAAATAAGTGAAATTTAAAATAGCAATACATATAAACCAGCAGTAATGTAATATTGAAATTTTCTCACTATTGGAGCGGTTATGGAAAATCCACTAACAAAATCCGTCTATATTTAACTTGCGAAGCCAATTTAAACGATCCAGAATTTTCATTGTCTGCTTCTATATTTAGGGCATTGTTATTAGGTAAAACAAGATATAACAGTGCTATTTCTATATCGTGATAACTCAGACAAATTTGTGCGTGTCCCAGTGGACGAAGTTTTACAAATTTCATATCTCAAGCTACTCATTAAAACACTGCGTCAGATTTATTGTGATATTTTAATATATATGCGTTTTGAATTTAAAATACTGTTATCTGATCATGAAATAGGTTTATTTATGAAAGGATCATTTGTTCTTTCTCTGTTAGTCATTTATACGTAAATAACCTTTTTATTTAACCATACCTTTCAAAAACACAGCAAATCTCAGGCAAAAATACATGTTACCAATTCCCATTTGTAAAAAAACTTTAGGCCAACAAAACTTCAAATACTTGGGAACAAATTTCTTTAATAAATTATCAGAAAATATAAGATCCCTTTGTGACAGTTTCAAAAATTTCAAAACACAATAAAAAAAATATACTGAAAACCTTAACTAAATAATAATAATAAAAATTATATAAAAAAATATTATTTAAAAAAAAAAAAAAAAAAAAATATATATATATATATATATATATATATATATATATATATTTTTTTTTTTTTTTTTATTTTATTTAATATAAGACATGGGTTACATTTTAATTATACATATTTTACAAAATATCATATTCAAGGTCATGATTGGTCATGTATACCTTATCAGAAAAGAGGAGCTCTTGTGCCTGATAAGGGAGCCACAGTTCTTACTTAGGTTACATTTTATAATATATTTTGTATAAAATATTTATTTTTTAATGTAAGTTTTTTTGAAAAATTGTTTAATTTTATTTATTTGTTCTGATTGGTTGAAAATACAGCGCAATTCAGAAGGAAGATTATTGTAGTTTTTTATAGCTTGGTAAATATAATGGTTGTGCATTTGTGTTGTTTTAAAATTTGGTGTAATAAATTGATTTTCATTTCTCATTAATGTGTAAAATTCTTCATATTCTTTATTATTTTTTTCTTTACACATTTTAATAATAGAAGCTTGCTTAAATATGTCATCGACATTTGGTACTGGAAATAATTTAAATAGTGATTCTGTTGAGAAGGTAGGTTTTTTTTTAAGGATTACTTTAATGATGGTTCTTTGTGAAACTTTTACTGAGTTTAGATTGTTTTTGTAAGAACCTCCCCAACCTAAAATTCCGTAGATAAGCAAAGAGTGAACAAGGGCATAGTACACATTTTTGATTATTTTTACATTCAATATATTTCGTAATCTAACAAATATATATATATACATTTCCTTATTCTCTTTACTAGCTCTGCAATGTGACTATTCCACTTCAGGTTTTGATCAATAATTACACCGAGATATTTAATTTCAGTAGAAGAGTTAATTACAGTACAAAAAGGATCATTTTGTTTACAGCTTACATTGTCACATTTTTCATCGTGGATTTTAATATTAACTTTCTGGTTAGGTATTTTCTGTAAGGAGAATAAGACATATGTTGTTTTTTTAGCATTAAGTGTGAGAAGGTTATTATCAAACCATGATTTTAAGATATTAATATCTTCGTTTGCAATTTTGTTAACTAGTTCCCATGTTTGACCTTTTATTAATAATACAGTATCATCTGCATAAGAGATTAATTCGCCTTTAATTTTCTGTTGGAAGATGTCATTTACATATATAAGAAACAATAATGGTCCGAGGACGGTACCTTGAGGGATGCCAAATTTACTTGTTAATGATGTACTAAATGATTGGTTTAATTTTACAATTTGAGGTCTCTCTGTTAGGTAGCTTTTTATCCATTTAAGGGCTATATGGTCAATGCCATTTTCTTTTAATTTTAATATGAGTTTTTCATGAGAGATGCTGTCAAATGCTTTCTGTAAGTCGATAAAAATTCCTATACATTTATTCGATTTGTCTAGGGTACTCTGGATACTTGACGATATTTTTGCGATTGCATCTTGGGTACTTTTTCCCTGTGTAAATCCAAATTGATTTTTATTTATGGTTGAGTTATTTTTTATGAATGCAGTTAGTCTTTTTTTAGCTATTTTTTCAAAAATTTTGGATATATTAGATAAAAGCGAAATTGGTCGGTAATTAGAGACGTCCTCCGGATTACCGGATTTGAAAATTGGAGTTATTATTGCTTTTTTATATGTGCTCGGGAAAGTTCCTGTTTTAAAACTATTGTTTATGATATGAGAGATTGGTGTAGAAATAAGATTTTTAATATTTTTTAATATATTTACGGAAAGGCCGTCAAATCCCGGAGCAGAACCACCTCGCATTTTTGATATAATTTGTATAATTTCGGACGGATTAGTAGGTTCAAAAAGTTCTAGTTTATTTTCTGTATTCGGAGTATTTTCAATATAATTTTTTTTTTTGTTGAAATTTTTTCTGCTAAATTCTTTCCAACATTTGCGAAGAAATCATTAAATACATTTGCTCCTTTTTTAGGTTCCTCAATACAGTTTATTATATTATTGTTTTGTATTATGCATTTTATGGGATTATTTTTATTTTTTGTTTATTTTCCAGGATTTCATTTATTATAATCCAAACTCTTTTGCTGTCGTTTTCGGAGTCATCAAGTTTATGTTTATAATATTTTTCTTTAGTGTTTTTTATGAGAGAAGCTAATTTATTTTTGTATTCTTTAAAATGATTTTTTAAATTTATGTCCAGTGGTTTTTTTTTAGTTTCTTTGTAAAGCCATTCTTTGTGTCTTACGGACACAACGAGTCCATGTGTTATCCACGGTTTGATTTTACGAAATTTGGCTGAGTTTCCCTTATGAATAATTTTTTTTGAATCATTTATATAATTAGTTAATCTATTTTCAAAAATTTTACAGCACTCATTGACGTTATCGTTACGGAGTATATCCAACCATAATTCAGATGATAATTTATTTTTTAAAGTTTCAATATTAATAACAGTTATTTCATTATTATTATTAGCAGTTAGTCCGCAGTGTTGATTAATCGCCTGAGGTATTATTGAGTTGTAATGTAGTAAAGTCATGTAATGGTCGGTAATTGAAGTTTTTATAATTCCAGAATTTATATTATTTATATCTTTGATATTTGTGAAAATATGGTCAATACATGATGGACGTTGCCCATTGACGTTTCTAGTATAAGACTTTATACACGGTACATAATTCAATTCCGCCATCATGTTTAGGTAGTTATCTTTATTATTCGATGTAAAATCATGTGATATATTTAAATTTATGTCACCTAAAACTATTGTATTTGAATTTCTAAAGTTTACCAAGACTTGTCTTAATTCATCAATAAACAAACAGACACTGGATGAATGTGTTCTATACAAAGAGATAATATCAATTTTTTTGTTATAATACTTAATTTGTATATGTAGGCAGTTTGTTCCACTCATTTTAATTTCTTCCTCGCACAATATGTCACAATGATTTTGAATAAACATAGCGATCCCACTGTTCTTGTTTATTCGGTTTGCCGTTGATATATATTTATAACCCGGTATATTGTACGTCACTTCACAACATGAATGAGTTTCTGTTAACACAATGCATACCGGCTTTTTGAGATTATTATTAATTGTTGTTAAAAATTCATCTATGTTTCGTTTTATGCTTCTTACGTTCATGTGTAGAATTAAAGGGCTGCAATTGAGGTCGTCTTGGTGGATACAGTATTCTTGGAAGCTGTTATATATTTTCTCGTCAATATTATATTTTTCGTCTAGTATATTATATAAGAAGTCTGCCATTTTTATTCGTAGTCGATTCTGTCTTTAGCTACTTTAAGCATTTTATTTTTGTATGGACATATGTCGCTGAAAGCCTTATGGTCTGTATTGTTTTTTTCACCATATTTTTTGTTTTGTGACGTGCAGTTTGCACAAACAGGTGTTGTTTCTCTTGCCGGGCACTTGGCGAACATATGGTCACCTGTACAGTGAGGGCATACTGATGGATTCGTTCGTTGTAGACATCTCGAGGCTGTATGCATAAATTTACAGCAGTGGTAACATTGGGTTAATGGATCACAATCCTCTAATTTAACTCTTTGGTACTGGATGTTTAGTTTTCCCAATGCTAATAAACTTTTTCGCGTTGTACCGCTGGTTTCGACGATGTAGTTTGAGAATTTGTGCTGTTTGTCATCTTCTTGATCCGAAGCATCATGTTGATTTTCCTTAGGATGTTTATATTTTATTTCAGTTATAAAGTTTATTTTATTTTCTTCGTTTTTTGATATAATATCTTGAATTCCTTCATTTTGATTGATTATTCCGCTGATTATTTCCTCTGCCGATAGGTTTGATTTGAGTTCTTTAATTATTAATTTAGGTTTTTTCTTTTTGATTTCTTTGACTTCCAAGTTAGGGTCAAGTTTTTTTTATTTCTTCCGTAAGCGTGGTCGTGTATTCTTTTTTTGGGCATGATATGATGATTTGTTCTTTATTTGTTTTTCGTAAACCATTTATTCCTATCTTTAGATGGTTCAATTTGATATCTTTCTGGATCTTGTTACATATTTCTTCAGCTTTAGTTGTTTTTTTTGATGATGAGATTATTATAGAGAATCTCTCTTCTTGTGGACTTTCTTTTTTGTTTGCTTGTTTTGTTAGAACTTGCGCGTAAGACATGGTATTTTTATTATTTTTTTCTATAATTTTTTCTATTTTCTTAGTTAGTTCTTCTTGGTTTTCGATGATTTTTTTTTGTGGGTTTATTATTTCTTGTTGATGTTTGATTCTTTCACTTTTCCAAAGTTCTTCTAGAATGTTTACATTTTGTTCAAGGTTTGTTTTCGCTTTTGAGTCTTTTACGGTAGTTATTTTTTTTATTTCGGTTTTTATGTTTTCGATGGCCGTGTCCATAATGTGTTAACTGCGTGGCGCCTAGCGCCTCGGTGCGTTCCGTTCAGTTTTACGGTTGCGGTAATTTTGCGACAATAATAATGTAATGCACTGTGCGCGACCGTTCACGTTGACAATAGAATTGTAACTATATATATATATATAAACATACATTTTTCTTATTATTTACATAAGCTAAATTTCAAAGTACTAAATATAAATAAAAACAGTAATAATTTATATATATATATTATTATAATTGTATTAAGCTTTCATTATATTTATGTATCTAGTGTATGTATTTTACCAAAGGAAAATTTTTTCAATAAAAAAAAAAAAAAAAAATTTCGATACGAGGAAAATGGTGTTAATCCTATATTTATTATAATATTATTTAAAAAAAACATGTGTGCAGTTCACCTGTTCTAGGTCATCCTGTTCTGAGGTGCCTGCAGTTTTTGAAGTGTAAACTTCTTTAGCACCGTTGTGATTTGAAACTCGATGAAACGACAAAATGAGACAATCACATACATCTGTAGGATTTAGTCTGAGAGAGAGTGAGATAGTTTAACCGGTCTCCTCTTTATGCGGTGCTTCGTAGCCTTCCCACACTTGTCTACTTTAGTTTTCTAAAGGTTTCACTTCTACCGCGTGTGAATTTCAAATTCTGTTTTTTTCTCATATTTTAGTTTTTTTTTGTCTTTACATTGTTTTTATAATTTTTTCAAGATGACCAATATTCTGTTATCTCAGCCTTGTTTTTTCGTTAGTTTTAAATACCCGAATTCACTTCTGTTTTTGAAGTTAAAACATTTTTTTTCACACCCTTGTGATAGAAACTCGATGAAACGGAAACGAGCGACACTAAAAACAGGAAAAAACATACATCTGTAGGATTTAGCCTGCGAGAGAATGAGATCAAATGCAAGATTCAAACCCGAACTAAATGCTATTTAGATAGTGTCTGGATAAATTTCATCCATTTTATTTTTAATATGCGACATCTATTGAATTTTTCTTCAAGTCCAAGATGAACATTTATTTTTTTTATTTTTAACTTTATGAGTTTAACCTCAAATTGTAATATGTAATTAAATGAAGACAATATTAACGAAACTCATTTAGTTCGGGCAATAATACATAAAGATAGCAGCCAATAAATATGCTTTTAGAAAATGAAGATAATGATGGTGGTTCTTAGTCGAAGTATGATACAATTAAAAATGACCGAATCGGATATCGGCAACTTGGCTATCGGCACGTTCCTGGGTTCGAGTAATATTGTTTGCATCTAATTAAAAAAAAAAATCCAAAGCATAGCTATTTAGGGGAGATGTAATGCAAAATATGGATGCAAAATTATGAAAATGAAATATTTCATCTATTTATTTATTTACGCCCTTTTTCGGGGCTTTTACATATATAATTTTAAAATTACAACTTGATTAAATAGAATATAAATACTACATATTTCTTTTACCAACAAATATAAAGGGTATATATTTCTTTTACTAAGAAATATACAGTATTCATTGTACATAACCGAACTGCGTCAGAAACAGTATTTTGTATTTATCTAAAGTTAAATTGAAGATGTCCACTGACTTGGTATAATTATTTCCCTCCATTAGTATTCTGGGCAAAGAGGAATACATATGATAGTTAGTTCCAGAATTTCTGCACTGAAATAAATCCTGACTTCTAGCGCCCTTGAGGTTATTTTCTCACGAAAATGGCGCTATTGAAGTCATCTAATTATTATTATTATTATTCTAGTATTACGTAGAGAAATCCGGAAGCTTGTCAATTCAAGCAATACCGTACTATCAACTAAATCATTTAGAATTTTATAAATAAATACAAAGTCTGTGAAAATTCTTCTGTCTGACAATTTGAACATATTCATATCATTTAAAATAGTGTTGTAGTTCAACATATCGCTGGAATACCCATTTTTAAATTTAGAAAACGTAAGAATTTGTTCTGTATTCTTTCAACAGCTTGTACATGTATATTATAATATGGGTTCCAGACGGGAGAATTGTACTCAAGTTGACTTCTAACAAATGCAAAATATAATAGTTTAATACATTTTATGTTGTTAAAATTTCTAGTTAGTTATAAATCCCAACATTTTTAAGCCCTTATTATTCATGTAATTATTACTCTGTCATCAATTATGTTTATATTTTGTACAAATAAATTTCTTTATAAAAAAAGTGTTTTTTGAGGTTTAAAAACAACACTGTCTGAATAAAGTTTTTGAACAATGGGAACATAAATATTTTAAATGTTTCGTCTATCGTATTATTACCTACAATGTAAATATATCGGATTATTACAATATTACTATACGAATATTCAGCATATTTTGTATCTAACTAATAAAAAAGTAATTAAAAAAATCCGTGATTTTACAAAAGTTTTGAATATCCGTATTGCACCAACACGTTTTATCAAATTCGTGAAAGGCTTTCGTCACGTTTTGTGGAAAAGTTGATCCCACCGCAAGTGGTGCAATAAGGAGCAATGGCGTAAAAGATACAAAATACTCCTCTTGACAAAAAAAGACAACGATTCTTTGTTCATTGGCCAGACACCGTAATGACATAATTACCGTCATGTTTACACAAATATGATAGGTAGGTATTAGTTAATTGACATAACTATATTAATATTAACTCGATCGATAATTCGATCAAGAAACGGCATCTAGCGGCAAACCTACCAAGCAGCTATCTCAACCTTCTAAACCTGTAATCGAGCAGTCAACTGACGCGGAGAAATTTCCTTCCTCAACCATAGATGGCGCAAGCGGAATACTTACGTCAGATTATTTCATTTTGGAATTAAATAATTTCAAAAAAACCATTATGGATTTTGTTGAACAAAAATATGAATCGATTATCGCACAAAACAAAGAAATCCTTGATTCAATTCAATTTTTAGCGGATCAGCAAGACCATCTAAAAAAACGCATAACTGACATTGAATCCTCGCAAGTAAAGGTCAATACTGATATGTTAGAATTAAAAAAACAAAACGCTGTATTAGAAAATACTACTTCTCATCAGGACGACAAAATTGACCGGCTGGAGTACATTACACAGATGTGCAATATCGATATAAGAGAGATCCCCGAAGCAAACAATGAAAATATTATGGAAACTCTCAAAAAAATATCAAAAATCATTAATTACGGAGATACCACGATACCTTTACAATCTGAAATTAATAAAATGTACAGACTAGGACCAAAACTGTCCGAGAAAAATCCCAGATCTATAATAGTGTCGTTCAATAGTATTAAATCTCGAGATGACTTCCTACTCAAAATCAAAGAATATAAAAAATCCTCTACCTCCAGTTCAAGCAAACTCAATACAGCAGATTTAGGGCTATCACAAGAAGCCAAACGAATTTACGTGTCCGATCATTTAACGCAAAAAGGAAAATTCCTACTCTCCCAAACTAAAAAATTTGCCAGGGAAAATAACTACAAATACTCTTGGACATCTTCGGGGCGCATTCTGCTAAGACAAACGGATACATCCAAAATTATTACGATCAAAAACATCATTGATCTTGATCGAGAAAAACGCCAACAACTGTGACAGTTGATAAAAAGTACCTCAACATTTACTGCACTGCTAAACGAAAATAATCCGGTTAATTTCATTTTCATCGCTAGTTTTCATATGAGTTTTTTCTTTGTCTTTAAAAATAATGTATCAATTCAAAATAATGCATTCTTACTCTTTTTAGTAGTTCTTTCATGTAGAAACAAAATCAGTGTGAAAATTGTTTATATCAGTATTCACTATTTTTATTATACGTTACCTCCTTTGACTGTAACTCACGTTTCTTTAACTCTCTCTAAGAACAAATTATATATCTACATAAATAATACATTCAGTACAAGTTCTTATTTGAGTATTACCGCCATCTACAATTCACTCACACTAAGTTTAATTATAATAACTAATATTTATCAAAATAATTCATTCTTACTTTCATTAGTAGCTTTCTCTAGTAACAGCAAAATTATTATAAAAATTACAAATCTTACAATTAAAAATTCTAACCATACTCTTCCTCTAATCAACAAAAATCACGCTGTTTTAGTATTCTTTAAGATAATATCAGTTTACTGTGTAAATATTATTCTTCCAGCATGTTCTCGTAGGAATCAAAATCAAAAAAAAAATATTTATTGTACAAATAAAAATCAGAGTATTAATATCTTATTTACTCACTATATGATGCTCATATTTTCTGTAATAATCTTTTTGTTTTGGTTAACTATTATTATATTCACTTGTATTTACAGAATTTACATTAACTTCAAATGCTCGAGCTCTGTCAAAATAATGTTTTTTTATTTCTCAAAAACCATTACTACTGTTTTATTTACATATTTTTTCAGCATTATTATGTACTGGGTTCTGTTCGATTTACTTATACAAGTCAGAAATGCGAGTGGTACATCTACCTTGTATTTAATTATTCGCTCGTTGAAGTGCGGTATTACATTCAATTCTTGGGCATTTAAGAGGCAGTTCATAATTCTCATCAGAATATTATATATTGAAGGTAATATATTCTATATTCAGTTTTCGACATCCATGATTAGCACATTTAATTTAACTTTAGGATACTACAGACGTATACCTACTGTTTATATATCTGGGAAAAAATCCCGTTACAAATGCCCACGAACATTTTTAATCATACTTTTGCATTTTTCACATGTTACTGTATTTAATTATTGTTTTTTATCACACCTATCAATTACAAGCAGAAGCATTATACACTATATTATGCACTTTACTGTTAAAATATATTTTAAGTTGGAATACTATGTATCAACATTATCATTCACGTTATATAATGTACTCTCATTATCTCATAATAATGCACTCTCTCTATTATTGGTATTAATTGTATTGATTGTTCTTTGTTGTTGTTTTATGAGGCATGCCAACACCTCAAACATTCTTTTTTATACGCATAATAATGTATTTTTCGTTCTTCAATCAAACTCATATGAACTTATCACAAGCAGCGATAGTATTTGTAAGATGATGTTCCCAGCAAATCTATATAAATCTGGAAAAAATCTTAATTTACATAAATATGTCCTAGTATTGGTTCTACTTTTGCATTTTTCGCATGTCATGGTGTTCAATTATTGTTTTTTGGCATTTTTTTCGCATCAACTTCTCTACAAGAACAGCACATACTATGCATCTGGCCATTTTATTGATTTTATTGTTTTTATATTAACTGAATTTACAGCCTTCATGACAGATACTTACATAATCATCACCTGCTTAGAGTGCTTCTTTACGAAACATACCAACAACATCATCTTTTATAACAACTTTTATATCTATAATAATTCACTTTTCTCATATTTTTCTCTTCTATGTGCTCGTAGCGGAATCAATCTTCATCTCGAAGAAAAATACGCATCATACTATCAGAACTCACAATCTCCTATACAATATATTAATAAAATACTGATGAACAACACCGTAATTTACACTTTCTATTTTTACTATTTGTTTGCTGACTTTTCGCACAAGAACTACGGGTTAACCACTACACATCATAATAAATTTAAACATAATTATGTTTCAGTTACCTTCGGATAATTGCAATGATTCTGGTATTAGCGTTAATATGAATATAATTCGAGATCTGGAGAATTTAAACAACTATAACTGGGACTCATATAGCCTAAAAATCATACACCAGAATATTAGAAGCATATCGAATCTCGACGACTTTACAATTTTTCTTGATCTATTTAATTCCTCTTTTGATGTTATAATATTAACTGAATGCTGGTTAAACAAATACTACACCGTAAAATCAATCCACGATTACACTGAATATCACACCACAACCAACCTCAACAAATCTAGTGGAATTGTTATCTACATCAAGGACGGAATTAAAGCTCATGTAGAGGAAATTCCTTTAGCACAATCAAACTGTATGAAAATAGTATTGAATAATAACATATTCATATTTGCCATTTACAGATCTCCTTCCTTCATCAATATTGACCCCTTCCTGTTTTCATTGCAATCAATTTTAAACAATGCTAAAAAATTTGAACAGCAAATTATTATGGGAGATTTAAACATTAATACTATCCCTGATTACCACCGTCAATCAATCGATTATCTATGTCTACTTGCGGAAAATGGTTTCACACAGACTATTAACAGCTTTACCCGTGAACAGGGCTCGAATAAATCCTGTCTTGATCACATCAATGTGAAAAATATTAACTTTATTGACACTTATGTTATACACTCAACTATTTCAGACAACTATACAACATCTCTTTGTCTTAAAAACAAGCCTCCCATTTCTTCGAAAATTAAATACGTTGCTAAAACTAATTTCAATAATTTAATTGAGGACTTGAGCGCAGAAAACTGGCTAAATGTTCTAGATCAATCAGACACTGACTTAGCAATGAAAGAATTTATTACCAAACTACACGAGTACATATTAAAACACACAAGTAATATAACCATATCTAATAAACAAACTAAATTCACACCATGGATCACCCTGGGTCTAGTTAAATCGATTCACAGAAGAAATCATCTTCATGAAAAGGCAAAAACATATCCTGAGAATTTGGTATTACAATGTTATTATAAAAAATATAGGAATTTGTGTAAGAAATTAATTACATCGGCGAAAGAAAATTATTATAAGAAACTCATTTACGAAAACAACTGCAATCCAAAACGTTTTTGGGATACCTTTCGCAACATAACCAAATCCAAAATCAATAAATCTTCAGAAATTAAATCGCTATACATTAACACATCAAACTCTGAAGTTCCCAAAGATATGGCAAACTTTGCAAACTGTTACTTTTCATCTGTGGGAGACACACTTGCGAAAAAAATTCTCGATAAGTGTAAGAAATCAGAAACCGCTCTCGCCAATTTAACTATCCCTAATATCGGTCACAAAATAGACTCAATCACAACGTCATCTAACGAAGTCATGAAGATAATTGACGACCTTAAGTCATCAAAAGCATGTGGTCCCGATAAGATTTCATCGAATCTTCTAAAAATCATTAAAGTATACATAGCTTTACCGATTGCGTTCATTGCGAATCTAAGCTTTAAATCAGGGAAATTCCCTAACCATTTAAAGCAGTCAATCGTCATTTTACTGCATAAAAGTGGGGACAAATCACTGATACATAACTACCGGCCGGTTTCTCTGCTCAACTCGGTCTCAAAAATTTTGGAGAAAATTGTAAAGAACCGTCTCACCCATTATCTAGAAAATAACAACATCCTTTCTAGTAGACAATTCGGCTTTCGCAAAGGTTTAAGCACTGAAAACGCCATCGCTAATTTGACAAAAATCATCTCCAATAACCTAGATAAAGGTAGTAAATGCATTGCACTTTTTTTAGATCTAGCTAAAGCATTTGACACTATCTCGCACCAAATTCTGCTGAATAAACTACAGCGAATTGGGATACAGGGTCAAATTTTCAAGTGGTTGGTTAGTTACCTAGAAAACAGGAGCCAAAGAGTGGATATTAACGGTACTCTAAGTGATCCAGCCAATATTAAATATGGCGTACCACAAGGAAGTACTCTAGGTCCCATACTGTTTAATGTTTATATAAATGACTTATGTAATACTTCCTTTGCAGACCACATAATTACATTTGCTGACGATACAGTACTTTTATTTGAAGGCAAAACCTGGAATGAGTCTTGCAGTAAAGCTGAATTCGGCATAAACAAAGTTAAACAGTGGCTAGATAGTAATCTCCTCACTCTAAACTCGGATAAAACGAAATTCATCTGCTTCAGTTCAACTCAAGCGGGTCAACCACAAGAAATCCTTAACATTAGAATACACCATTGCAACGACATTATTACATGTAAATGCAATACCTTAGAATGTGTGGACAATATAAGATACCTAGGAATTATCATTGATAAATTTCTGAGATGGGACAAATATATAGCCTTAACTTCCACAAAGGTCAGGAAACTTACACATCTGTTCATAGCAATAAGAAATATTCTATGCGTAAATGATTTGAAACGAATTTACTTTGCAATGTGTAATTCCATATTAGACTATGCTTCCTTAGGTTGGGGCGGTTGTCCTAAAACTATACTCGATCCCTTAGCTAAATCCCAGAAATCGCTTATAAGAGTCATACTGAAAAAACCTTTCAGGTACCCCAGCGATTCATTGTTCGCAGAGTTTCGTGTTCTTGATGTAAGACAATTATACATAAGGAAAATCATATTACACACTCAAAAACAGAGGCACCACTACGCTTCCGTAAACCACTGTCATAATACAAGACATGCAAAAAAAAACCCAATAGTTCCGCCCACCACCTCCTCATCTTTAGCACAGAGACAATTCTCATACCTAGGCCCTAAATTGCTCAATCTCATACCTGATGCATGGAAGGCAATGAGTACTAATATTCTGCGTATGCAGGTTACTAATTGGCTTCTGGTCTTGGGGAGAGCTGAATGCGAGAATATGCTAAACAACAGTAATTGAATTGTAATTTTTGTTTTTCTTTACATTTTAATTTATATTGGTATTATATTAGCATTACAGTAACTGTATTTTTACATAAAGTAACTTCGAAAATTGCTCAATTCTTCGTGATATTTTTCCTTAAAGGAAAAGTTCCTTCTTTACTTTCATTTTTATTTTTCATTTTCTTGTGTTATCTATTAACATCTCTTTAGTTTATTATGTCAGCTAAACAATAGCAAAAAAATGTCGTGATATAACTGAAAGTATACTAGATTATGAATATATACATATATGTATTATTTTACAACAGAATTTCTTCATTCATTTTCATTTTCAAATTCATTTTTCTTGTTTTATCTATTAATATTTCTTTAGTTTATTATGTCAGCTAAACAATAGTAAAAAATGTCGTGGTATAACTGAAAGTATTCTAGAATATGAATATACATATGTATTATTTTACCAACAGAATAGTCAACACTATAATTTACTATAATTTACATGTCAAACATTATCATACTGGAATGTCCTAAAACGGGCAATTGCCTAGTTGGACATTTTAAGTTCACTATATTGTATTATGTAATATTTTCAAACAATAAATAAATAAATAAATAAATAAATAAATAAATTAACTATATAAATTATTAACTAACAATAATCAATATATATTATAAAAGAAGTCAAAAACTCAGAAACGATTCCCGGTACGATCTAGGGATTTATATGGTGTGGTAAATCTCTATCCTCCTCCAGGATGTGGGTTCCCGTTTTTACCTAAGGTGCGTTTTTTTTAAGATATAAGGGCTGGAAGTTTCGCCCTCTAGAAATTTTAAGAAACGTCTTCCGGAAAGTTCTGTAAAGTTAGATTAACTCTAGAAAGTTCTTGAAGGAGTAGCGGAGTATGTCAGTGAGTCTAAAAGTTTCTAGAACGTTCTAGATGTTTCGATAATACTCTAGAAAGTTTTGAAAGGAGAAAGTTCTATAAAATTTCATAAATGAGTTTAGAAGGTTCCTGAAAGCTCTAGAAGATTCGATAAAGCTCTATAAAGTTTTGGAAGGAATGACGAAGAATGTCGGATTCCACGACATTCCAGAATTTCCCGGAACATTCTGGAAAATTGTGGAATGTTCGGGAATCGGGAACATCAATGTGGAACATTTCAGAACACTCTCCAATGTTGTCATGAGCGAAGCCGGGTAACCCAGCTAGTGATTTTATGTCAATGATTAACTAACTATAATAACAATTAACCATAATGATTTTATTGATAAATTTATAATTGAAGATGTGTAAAAGTTTACTGATGGGAAAAAGCATAGACGTTGATAAAAAAAGTTTTTTTTTACATTAACTCTAGGTAAAGGAAGGAGAGGAAGTTGTTGGAAGGAAAGAGGTAAGAGGGGTGGTAGGAATCTGGGGGTCTAACGGCCTCCCTCGAGGGGCCCGCCACGCATCTGGTGGGCAGACGCAAACGCCACCAATACCTTAACAAATCTCACACCATGAACCCGGGCGCCCATGTTAAGTCACCAAACGTAGCGAATAACTTGGGGTGACCTGTTGTCCAAAGAACGGTTTCTGGGGTGACTTTCCATACTCGAACAAAATAATTGGCGACAAAATAATTTTTGAGGCGTGTATGGGTACCATTTATTGGATGAAAAAAACACCCATGTCATCGATGGTTACCCCAGGTGGTTCGCTACATTTGTTGCCTTAGCAGGGGTGCCCAGGTTCACGGGGTAAGGTTTATCTTTGTTCACCAGCTTCTTGGCGGACTGGATCACTGCGGTGCGAGTGTTAGATTTTTACTTCCTTCCCACCCCTTATACTTCTTCCTTCTCAAAACTTCCACTCATACCTTTTCTTTAAAAATCCTCCCCACAGCATCCACGTAGATGACATAAGCCGTGAGGATAATTATTTTCTTCAGGGCCTCCTGTTTGGAAATAATATAAAAAAACAGAGTTTGCAATCTCACGCGGTAGAAGTAAAACTTTCAGAACACTAAAATAGACAAGAGTGGGAGACTACAAAGCATTTTTTTTATTAATGTGAAGAATGATTTTTTCCATATCTTTGTCGTCGAATTCCAGTGCACCTTTTCTTATACATTTGGTCATCTTATTAGTAAGTATTTGTGTTTTCTTCTTCGAAGTCGCTAGTTGTCGCTTTCTTTATGTTTTTTTTGCCTGTTCGTTTTGGAGTGGTTTGAAGATTACACATTGATTTTACGAAAATTACAATATAGTTTTTATTTTTATTTCGTAGGATTCGATTCTTGGACCGCTGAATGTCTGAAAGGTAGACTTAGCAGGGTTGCCCGAGTTCATGGGGTGAGGTTTGTCAAGTTCTTGGCTATGGATGTATCTGCCTGCTTACTGCGTGTCCAGCCGAAATGGGAGAGACTGATTGAGGGAGACTTAACCTAGTAGTCTCCAGCCGGAATCTCGCTTTGCACTGTAGTGGGAGGAATGGATTCATACGTCCGTCACTCCTAGACATATTGTTTCCCAGATTTCCACCCACCCATCACACCTTTTTCCTTCCCAGAATCTCCTCTTCGTCCTTTCCCTAAAAATACCTTTTTTCCGCAGGGACTCCTATGTGGAGCTAATGTTGAAAAAAATCAGAGTATGTAATTCACAAGCGGTAGAAGTGAAATAAGAAAGTCACTAGATGTCGCTTTCTTTTCTTTTGCTTGTTTTTTTAAAGTGGTTTGGAGATTGGATATTGATTTCCCAAAATAAAAATGTTTTTTTTTTGATTTCATAGGATTCGAACACCCGTTCGCTTGATGTCTGTTTCTCTGGCCGCTGAGACTTGGCGGGCACCTTGCCGACTACGCTATGGAAGGCACGCGCCGAGGTGTGAATTTACCTCCTTATATTAGAAACGAGTATTTGTGTAGAATTGAGTTGTGACACTAACGGCGCTAAAGAAGTTTTACTTAAAAATATTACTACAGAGACTTTGTATATTTCTGCATGTTTAGTTTTATATTAAATATGGATGTGTAATAGAAAACACTGTTATTATAAATTAAGACTTCTATTAACTAGGCGTTCACACCATTGACATTACTTTGAGAGTGACCATAGATGACAATTATTATAAGAAGTAGTTCATCCCTAATGATGAGCAACATACAACAATAGTGATGTGACACTGAAGTAACAAGATTTTCTCACAGTTCCTCTACCCTGAAAAGAAAAACACCTCTAGTGTATTTTACTTCAGTGATAAGGACAAGGACCTACCGAGTAGTGTGTGGTTTCCGCTCCGCTTCAGAAACGCGATACCGACGCTGTAAAAGGAAGTTTGGTGAATTATGACAGTTTTCATACGCCATCTTTAATAGTGTTGGCGTTTCTGTGTGTATATTATAGTGTATCACGTGCTTATCATCGGTGATATACGTCGCGGGATCACGGAATTACACGTCGGTTGCACGAAGCACGAGGAGACGCGCGCATCGCCTGATGCACGAATATCTTGTTTCGGTAAGAGCTAAGCCAAAACTTTTCCTTATACTTCAACTTTGAATATTTTTGATAGATACGAGTATGATACACAGAATTATAAGATCTCAGTGAGATTTTTGAAGTAAAACTTCTTTACGCACGCTTGACTTGGGGAGTAAGCTGGTGAATGCGTGACGAGAGCATTACGAAAACTGTGATCGGGCGAGGTGAACGAAAGTTGAGAGGGAGATATAAGTTAGGGAAGATAGAAAGAGAAAGAGTTACGTTTCGTATATTACTGTAAGGGCAAGAGAGAGAGTTGCGAGCACACATTTTCTTTCTCTCTATCTCTCATAGCTAGTTCCGTTTCATATATCGACACAGTGCAGGCCTATTGTCTGTTTCACTGTAGGAGCAAGAGATTGAACATTTTCTTTCTCTCTTCTTTATTCAGATAGTATCTAAAGATAGTGAAGTTTTACTTCAGTCGTGTGGTCTAAAACACACTCGCCAAACCTCTATAGCCCCACTGTGATTTGGATTTAGGATGAAACGGAAATGACGATTAATGCACCTGCGACGCATCAACTGCGCTCATTGGCCGCTATGATTATGATGTCAATTTTAAAGGCTCATATTGGTTGAGATATGAAACGGATATTACACTAGGTATGCGCTCATTGGTCGCTTTGACTATGACCTCTCTTTTAGAGTACTGTTTGAGATTGTTTTGTTAAAGTTTCGCTTCTACCGCGTTTGAACTGAGATTATTTTTTTAAAGTGAAGATTTCTTTAGCACCGTTGTGTTTTGAAACTCGAGGGAACGAAGAAGCGACCCTAAAAAGAGACAAAAACATTCATCTATAGGATTTAGCCTGCGAGAGAATGAGATCGAATAATCGGTCTCGACAGTTGGAAGAAAACATGTTTTGTTTGATTTTGAAAATATATATTTTTTTAAAACACCAAAAACTTTTAAAATTTTTTACTCCAAATGATGTCACGAATCATCCAATATCAGAGTCAGGTCAAAGTTACATACTTCGACTAAGAACCACCAACATTATCTTCATTTTCTTAACGCACATCTTGATACAGTTAAAAGTGACCGAATTGGATATAGACACCTTAGCTCACTTGGTAGAGCTGTTGCCATGAAAGCAGAAGGTCCTGGGTTCGAATCCCAGAGGTGCCAATATATTTTACTGATTTTTCTGTCTCCAGTTTTTCGATTGAGTTTCGCTAATAATCTGTTCATTTAATTAAAAAAAATTTCAATACTCACAAATAATTTAATATTTATAATATCCTTTGTTGTTTCATCGGTCTTCGCGAGTATAACAAAGTTTTTGTTTGATATTACGTGGGTTACTGCATAAGTATCACTTGCATAATATCCTTTCCGATCTATTTTACCTATTTCCAAACGCCCACCCACCCACTTTCAAAATTGAAAAGAAGAAAATATAAATGCCCGTTTTCATTCAGCAAATCTTTGAATATTTCATTTGCGTAGCTTACAACATACAGATTCGGAGAAGATACTAGCTCCACTCAAGCGGAGCCTCCGGACGGGCACAATAAGTCCTTTTGTAGGCGCTGCCAGGCCAGCCCGGAGCTAGTTACATCCATCCGACCGTCGATTGAATCCATTTGCCGTCACTAAATTATGCGTGAAACGTCCATCTGCCTACGGGGGGGTGGGGGGAACTACAACACACACCGGCCTCCCCCTCCCTCCTTTCCCCCCCGCCCCGCAGGCCACCTCTTGATCCAACTCCCCCCCCCGCCCCCCGGGAACCTTACCTCGGCCCTCGGCCCCAGGTTTGGAGATCAGTGGATGATTTCGGCAAGGGGTGCCACTGCAGGGGTTTCAATTTGATTTTAACTGACTTTAAATGGTTGGTGCTTTCCTAACAGATTTTTGGGAGAAGAGAAGTGATACGATATTAGTGCTTTGGTAGAAGTATCTTCGTTGAAAAAAAAAAAGTTTACATATTACACATTTACATATTACACGGTTCTGGAAGATCTCGGTAGGAATAAGCAGACGTCACACACAGAGACCCAAAAAAAATATTTTCTATCTGAATTTTTTACATTTGAACAAGATTTTGGAGCGATTTGCTCTAGTAGAAATTCTGTATTTGCTTCATATATGAAAGTCGACGAGCTTAGTTAAATCAGGACGGTCTATTCTACCATTTACAATTTTGAACTTAAATATTAAGTCGGATATAATTCTTCGATCTTAGAGTTTTAACAAATTTAATTCTATCATCAAGTAAATATAGATTATGTTTTCAATGGGAATACCGAGTTTAAAATGTACGTGTCTTAGGTATTTGTTGAATTTTTTTATTGTATCTGAATGTATTTTAAAATGAGGGGACCAAATCGAGGAGTTATATTCGACTTGACTACGTACTAAGGATGTATACAAAAGTTTTAAAGTTGAAATGTTGAAATAGAATGAAGCCATGTCATGTTCGTTTGTAATTTATTAAATAAACCTGTAAGTATTAACCGTAACTACGATCTACTCATTTAATTTACCACACATCAATCACACGTAAACGTAATATGTAAAACTGTGAGAGATCTTATAATCTGTTTTGCAATATTTTTGGTGGATTATCACAGAGTGCACGCCAGCCCTGACCGCCAATCCGTCCATACGCGACCCCCTTGAATTATTTCGCCAATTCAAATATCGCCATGGCTATGGTCGTATAAATATTGGAATAGTTGAAATGCGTTCACTGTGTACTCTCTGTCCTGCGGATTTCCTCCGGCCGGCGCTTGCTCTGGGCTCGCCATTCGCTACGGAAAATACGCGTGCTGTGCGCCGGCTGGAGGGATGTTTAAATTGTTTAATACATTATACCTCTACCGAATTCAAACAGCGAGTAAATTTTAACGACTAATTGATTTCGGGAGGTAATTTCCCGATTCGCTCGCTCAATTTCATTTGACATATTGTCCCAGATTCCGAATTCGACATTTGGCACTCGGACCCCAGTGAAAGTTATACCCCGACAGTCGGAGGCATCCGGCGTTGCCCGGGAGTTCGGGGAAACATCATTATGCGGTATTTGATTTATATTAATCACGTTTAAAACTACAGAGGGCTGTAAAATTCTAGTAAATATTACAAGAATCAGTATCATAGTAGTCAGAAAAAGGCGTGGTACCTACAATACTTACCAAAAAATTGCCAAGAAATTGGTTATTATTACTATAGCTATCGATTTATTGTAGAGAAAGTAAATTGTTTGATTCCAAGATGCAGTAGAAGAATTCTCGTATTTTTTGTGCATAAAATAATATTTCATTTGTTTCTGCTCAAGTCCAAAGTTTATATAAATTCACCATCAAGTGTCGTAAAAAAATAAAATAAAAAGTTATAAAACGTGGGTGTGTTCTGCTATTAAATAAGACAGAAAGGGTCAGATGTTTCACAGAATTTGAACAAATCATAAAATTTCGATATTAAATTTCAAGTTTTGTGAAGGTTCTATTCATGTTCTGTTATTACATCATTATGTGCCAGAACTTTCAGAGAATTAGAGAATTAATTTCATAATTTGTGAATTGTTCAAATTCTGTGAAAGAACTAACTGTAAGACAGTTAACATTACATCGATACCATAGGTACCTATTTAACATTTTTATAATAGCATAAAAATAAAACCACAGTAAGTCAGATTTTAAAGATGTTTTTAAAACGGTCGGTAAAATCGATATGTACATCACCACCTTATTAAATTTAAAAACGTACCTTAGAACTTTTTGAAGTAAAACTTCTATGGCCCCGCTGTGATTTGGATTTCGGATGAAACGGAAATGACGATTACTGCACCTGCGACGCATCAACTGCGCTCATTGGCTGCTTTGATTGTGATGTCACTTTTAAAGACTCCTATTGGTTGAGATACGAAATGGAAATTACGCTAGTCTGCGCTCATTGGTCGCTTTGATTGTGATCTCACATTTCAAGTATGGGTTGAGATTGTTTTCGTATTGTAGTTTTGCTTCTACCGCGTGTAAACTGCAATCGATTTTTTTTTAAATTTGAGAAGTTTTGGTAAAGAAAATTTAAATTATGATTATTTTAAAACGCACTTAGATAATAATGCAGCCATCCTTTAAAGAAGATTTGACGAAGTTTTTTAGAATAATGTAAAAAAAAAATCAGAAGTTCATCAAAAAACAGAAACAGAAAGTAGTCGGTTAACAAAACTGGGTCTTAGTATGCTGAACTTCAACACCGAGATCCTGTTTTCCAAAATTATTTGAGATTGCCAGACGCACAGTTCATAAAACTTTTGGCGATGGTGTCCCCTTTGATACGAAATATTTAAAGAAATAAATTGATTCTCCCTGCATGTCCTTTCCCGCGCGTTCCCGTTCCCTTTCACCTTCCCCGCCTTTCCCAACCCACCTCTCTTCCCTCACCGCGAACCCCACCTCCCCCATTCCCATTCCCACTGCCTTTTTCTATTTCACAATGCCAGAGCTCACCATTTTATATAGCCCATATGTTATTCTGATGTATGAGCTATCTTATTGTTAAGTTTCATTAAAATCCATTCGGTAGTTTTTGAAGAGTAAGAAACACACATACATCCATACAAACTTTCGCGTTTATGATATTAGTAAGATAATGACATTTATTACAATGTTCTATACAATAATATTTGAACACATTGTAAGTTTTTTATAAGCCTAACCTAACTAATCCCAACCGTCTGAAACCAGTGAGACTATGTCATCCCCAATTGGGAAATGTTGTAAAGCTAGAGGCAAGGTGAGGAGAGGAAGGAATGGGATAGAGGAAGAAGGTGAACTCCTGTACATTTTGATCTAGTTACCAAACACGGCTAAAGCTATTACAAGCAAAGTTTCAATTTTGGATGGTGGTCTTTCTACCACAGATTACATTAATTGAAATAAATTAATTACGAAATAACACAAATTAATTTAGTAAAATTTAGAGCATACTGAGATTTGAACCCGCGACCTCCGGATTGATAGACGAGAGTTTTACCGTCGTTGATTACGGTATGATATTATAACATAAAATATTGAAAAAATCACAGACAAACCTTACCCCATAAACCCGGTCATCCCTGCTAAGTCACCAAACGTAGCGAACCACTTGGGTTGTCCTATAGCAGGAGTTTTAATGATTTCCGGGATGGCGGTAACCATACCCACCTCTTAAATTGGGATTGCGATTGGGAGGCCTTAGTGGCACAAATTTTACCACTTTTTTATATGCTAAAAAAATATTATACGTAACTAATTAACCATTACGACGTTTCCCCGCAGGAGTGGGTAGAGAGGACAGACCGCCAAGCAACACGATCTTGGCAGACCCTCCTTGCCTCGTTCACATTCATACATCGTCTCATACAAGCTCTTCTATTATTCTTTCTCTTGACATGGCCCGACTTAAGTACCTGATTCGCTTGATCGTGCCATGTCTTCCTCGGGCGTCCCCGACCTTTTACCATTATGTAACATAAATATATGTTATTATTGCATCAAGATTGTTGGCATTGGTGCTATTGGAAATAGATTTTTTTTACATTAGCTCCACACAGGAGTCCCTGAGGAAAATAATTCTCCTCAGGGCCTGTGTCATCATTGGGGATGCTGTGTGGAGGGTATTTTTAGGAAAGGAAAGAGAGAAAGTTCTGGGAAGGAAAAGCGTATTAGGGGTGGGTAGGATTCTGGAGGTCGGTGTGTCCAGGAGTGTACGGCTGCATAAGTGAACGGGACTTCGTCAACCACACTCTTCCGATCCGGCCTGCCATGCAACTTGTGGGCAGACGCATCCGCCGCCAAGACTCAGACAAACCTTACCCCATGAACCCGGGCACCCCTGCTTAGTCACCAAACATAGAGAACCACTTGGGGCGACCTATGGCAGAGGTGTTGGTTATCCAATAAATGGTTCCCGGGGGCGGCGGTACACATACCCGACTCCCAAATTGTAAAGATAGTGTGATAAGTGTGATAGTGTATAACAATTATTATGTTTTCGGTGGTTATAAGTACATTTAATTGCAAAAGAAAATATTATTAATAAATGTATGAACAAACATTTTAACAAAACAAAAAACGACTTAAAAAAATGCACTAAAAAGTAAAAAAAAAATTTCGTACGATTGTTATTTTTGGAGTCGGTGTCAGCCAAGGTAACTACATACATAGGTAGTTATAGGTGAGATGTGGATATCTTGGCTGACACCGACTCCAAAAATAACAATCGTACGAAATTATTTTTTTCCTTTTTAGTGCATTTTATGAAGTCGTTTTTTGTTTTGTCAAAATTTTTGTTTATTTTTAGATTTTTAGTGACGTAATATTGAGTTATTCGCCCATTTGTCGCGAACAAACTTATTGCAAATTTAAGACATATATGGTTTTTTCATGGATCCCTTTGTCAAAACTGGACCAAATTAAAAAGGAATCCCCACACGGGAAGCACCAGCTTTCTAATATAAAAAGAATCATCAATATCGGTTCACCCATTCGAAAGTTCTGAGGTAACAAACATAAAAAAAAAAAAAAAAAATACCGTCGAATTGATAACCTCCTCCTTTTCGAAGTCGTTTAAAAGGAAAATATGAAAAGATAAAGACCCAGACAAATAAAAGGGTAACAGTCGTAAGAGGGTATATAACCAGAGAAAACCGGAAATATGTCATTTTTAAATCAAATTTTAGACATATTGACACTTTTCCAAAAAAAAATATAAACTTGATTTCGAAAGATTGTTCTTTTATCTGGTGTTTTATCTATCTAGTCTTTTATCTATCCCTTGTTTTAAATTTTGAGAAATATTAAATATTTTTAGTATAATAAGGTTGTACTATAAATCGTTGGTAGATTTGTTAAATTTTCAAACGAAGAATCTTATTTTACACGACATATTTCATATCATTAATCATACATTATTGTAAATCAATACGTTATCTAGTAAACGCATGTTTCAAAATTTTGATTTTAGTTTAAATAAAATCATTAAAAAATATATCCGAACACTTATTTATGACGAAAATTCTCTATTTTATCTATCTATTTACGGTCATACCATCTTGTTTAGACATTATTGAAAAATTATAAATACTTATTAATAAAAAAATAATTACAAAAAGTACACAATTTTAATAGTTTTATCAACACGCCTTTCAGCATTTTTGGATGTAGGTAAAAATTAAAGCAAATTTCGAATGAAATAATATCGATATTTAGTAAAAAAGCTAGTACGGAAAATAATTAATCTCTCTCATTGGAACCGCCCTGTGCGATCGTAAGAACATCTTTCGACGAAATGTGGATTTTCGGCCACTGGCTGGTTAAAGGCCCTTAACCGTGAATAAAATCAAGGTTCTCTTGTCTTAAGTCGTTGGCCATTGGGACCTCATATTTTAAATTCAGAATTAACACTATTATGTTCGGTTAATTTTTATTTTTGCGCCGTATTCTTTTTCCTATTTTTGTTCAAGTTTATTAGTTTTATATTTTTCTTCTACAATTATATTACATTGATGGGTATTACCTTTAAAAGTTGTTAAAACACGTGTTATTTCAATCAAAATTACTAACTTTCTTCAACCATCAATCATATTGAGTTTGGGTGAGTGCACTTGTAAAAAGCATATTGTACAAAGGCTGAAAGCGCAGACACTTGGATTTAAGGATATACTGAAAACGGAAAGCTAACCGAAAAGATTTTATTACTTACAAAATAGTTATCATATATATCCAGCAAAAAAATCATGATTTCTAAACTTTGTAAAGCAAATAGCGAACACCCGGCATGCCACTCAAAGAAAGAAAGTGTTCAAGTTTTAATTCTGTTTATTAAAGTGCTTTTGGATATACAATATTTATTGTTTTTCCGACGTGTGAGCAGGCCACATACAGCTGTCCGTGTGAGAATTATGCATTTTCCAGATTTACCGCCTTTTATCCCCTGACACTTCGTTTGAAATCCCTTTCTTTGCCCCTCTCTCGTCCCTTACGTGTCCTTTCCCATGTCACTCCCTTCCCACCCCCGCGTCCCCTACCTTTCCCGCGATCCCTTTCAACCTTCCCCGTCTTCCCCCAACCCGTGAACCCCCCCTGCTATCTCATTGCCCTCCCCAATCATTTCACAAAAAAATAATGCAAATTATTATTGAGGTAATGAAAAATTCATCATATTTATCACGATCACTGTAGAGGTACATTGATAGGAGTGTATTGTGGGCGCGTCCATGCGTCCAAAGAAAGACAATTTTTTCCTTAATTTTGCGGCAATTTATCAAATATTTTCAAATTGAATAGAAAATTGATTTCATTTGCCCTAGAATCCACTAGCAGTCGAAATTTATTGCGTTAATGAGCGATATCAGTTTTTATTAAAATAAGAAAATCAATACCTTGGAAGAACAAGATTCTATCTGATACATTTATTTATTTATTTATTTAAAACATGAAAAATCGAAGGTACATATAGTTTTTTTTATGATATTTCACCCTCCATGCTAGGGTTGACCCTGTGTTATGGCGGGTGAAGATTACAGTTTTCGAATTACATTCATTAGTATTGGTTGAAAATGTTAACTTATTAATACTATGCACACAGATTCTTCTACAATAAGAGAGTTTATGTTGGTATTTTGGATTATAAGAATAAGGTAAAGGAGTTAAAGAGTTATTGGAAAAGAGAAGTTATTATTAATATATTAAGTCACAGTAATCAGTCTTATACATACATACAAAGCTGCTTAGATAGTATATAAAAATATGTAAAAAAATGTATCATGTTATGCCTGCTCTTAATACTATTCACACAGATCTTCTATAAGAAAATGATATATAGTTAGGTTGGGTTACAAGAAGAAGATGAGGAAGTTAGAGAATTCTTAGAAAATGAAAAATTTGAGGAGTTGTTAGATATATCGTCGCCTTAGTTCGTATTTGTCCAACAGACCATTAAAAAGTTTTACAGGGAGTGAAGGTTTTCTTTCATTATTTCAATGAAACATTATGATAGGTGTTTAAGATAAAGCTATTTTCGTAAAGGTAAAGGTCTCATTAGTTTAAATAATTCTTAGTTAAGTGATTAACCATCATTTTTTATACTTAATTTTTAATTTTAAAGTGGAGATTGAACAAAAACAGAATGGTCTGTTGGACAAAAAAGAACTGAGGCGACGATATGTAGATGACACTAAGATAAACTACAACAATGTTAATTCTATTTGGGAGGCGCGTATGGGTATCCCTGCCCCAGGAACCACATATTGGATAACCAACACCTCTGCCATAGGTCATCCCAAGTCTTTCGCTATGTTTGGCGACAAGAGGTTCCCAGGTTCATCAAGTGACGTGTGTTCAGATCTTACCTACTCCTGCACACTATCCGCCAGCCGGATCGAGAGAGCTCAGTTTATGTAGAAGGACTCTTTGACTGCTACAGCTGCTCTCTCTCGACCTATCATTCGGATTTAAATGTCCTTCACTGCTGCACCCTTACCCATCCCAGCTCCCACCCTACCCGTTTTTCCTTCCCAAAAATTCATTTCCTTCCTTTCCTTAAAAAGATCCTCCACACAGCATCCCCTAAGATAGGTCCTAGGGAAAATTATTTTTCTCAGGGCATCCTGTTTGGAGCTAACGTAAAAAAAGCGATATTGAGCTCTGAAGTTCCTTGTCTAGAGTTCATTATTGCATGATACTTCTGACGTATGGAATTTTGGTATTCCTGAGATTAAATTTAGCTCTTCTATGTATAATAATAATAATAATATTTGGATGATTTATATAGCGCCGTTTCTGTGAAAAATCACTTCAAGGGCGCTGTACGAAATTATAATACATTTCTAAAATCTAGAAAAACTACAAGCTAGACAAACAATTAAAAACAACTTACGGCTCAAAATTGCATCCACCGGTTCATTGATCACCGATACGAACATATATGTACAATGTTTTGACCAATGAACGAGATGCTGCCTAAAAATGAATAAATACAGGACCATACGTCGAACGCTTGAAATTAAAACTGTTTTTTGTCTATTTACAGAAGTTTAGATAAAGTTCGCACGCAGTTCGTTCGCACGCATAGTTGTGAACACATGTTATTTAATCCTGAAAAATGTTTTAATATTAATTTTTTATATATTCTTTAATTAGTGTATTTTGGAAAGTAAAAGCAACAATTTATGGTGGGCGGTACAGTAGTACAAGGATTTGATCTTCCAAAATTTGATTCGTCAAGAGAAAGATTATTGTGTAAGTAATTTTAATTCAATTATATAGATGTACCCCTTCAATTAGCATATTTTATAGTTACAAAAACAAAAAAAATATTAAAACTAAGTTGATTACTGAAAGTGTGTCTGTTTGCAATTTACAATTCTTATCAACCATTTGAATAAAAAAAATCAGACTGTGCAATTCACACGCAAAATAAGTGAAACCTTCAGAAAACTAAAGTAGACAAGAGAGGGGAGGCTACGAAGCACCGCACAAAGAGAAGACCGACAGGCTACGAAGCACCGCACGGAATATATCTTATTCTCTCGCAAGCTAAATCCTAGAGATGTATGTGTTTGTCTCTTTTTAATGTCCTTATTTTTCGTTTCATCGAGTTTCAAATCACAACGGGGCTAAAGACGTTTTCACTTCAAAAATCATTTATAAACACACATTTTTTTGATACCACTGAAATAACACTCTTAATAGTATTTTTTTCTCGTTCACTGCGAAAACAACACGTTATTTCCAACATTATCTGACCTTGCCTAAACGGTTATTCCCGGTCATCACAATTCCCCAATAATATTTATTATTTCTTCCATCCATATCCACAACCTTTTTTCTGGTCAGAATTAAACAATCTCTTTGATAATTTGAGTTCTTCCGGAGGTGATAAATGTTTGGGATAAATTCTTAGAACATACTATATGTGTAATGTAAGTTAATACATATTAAGGGGAAGTGCCCGAGTTGGAGAAGAGTAGGTAGGATATTTGTTCGTGTGGGTGGAAGATATACTATATATGTGTGCGTAGTGCGTCCGCCTGTATACCAGCCTCCCTATAAATATACATAATAAGGAACACCGGAGTAGATTCTCTGGCACAAAGCGAATTCTACACATAGCAGGAATATATTATATATTACATGGAATACATAATAGTGGCTCGCTGTATGTAGGATAGCCATCTTTAAAATATATATCTGAAGGATTACCAACAGGGAAGGATGGATTTTGCGTGATGGAAATTAGTTTTGCATATATTTCCTCGGGTCTAGTATAATCGATAACTAGGCATAACTAGAAATTAGTCATTTCCGCTTTCCACAAAGGTTAAACAAGTTTAATAACCACTTAGTTATGTCAATAAATATTTATTTACCATAATATAGGGGCTTTTACAAATAAACATTTTTTCTACATTGTCATCACACAGGAGGCCCTAAGGCTAAAAATCCCTTAAAGCCTACGTCATCTTAAGGGATGCTGATTGGAGGTCTTTCTTTTCAAAGTCTTTACTTTTCAGGGAAACTAAGGAGAGGAAGTTCTAAAGAAATAGCCTGTCTCAACACAGGTATACCCTAGCGAGACAGGCATTGGTTAATATATTGTAAACATCACGTACATAGATCAATAAAAAAATTTTTTAAGAAAAAGGTGTTAGGGATGAGTAGGAATCGGGGGGCCAATGTGTCCAAGGGTGACGGGTGTATGAATCCATTCCTCCCACTGTGTTGCAAGTCGATGGATGAGGGAGTCTGGCTGGAAAGGGCTAGTTTAGGTCTCCCTCAAAAAGTCTCTCCCGATTCGGCCCGCCACGCAATATGTGGACAAACGCATTCACCGCCAAGATCTAGACAAACCGTACATAATAATTTTGTGGCACAGTAATCATGAAGTAGTAAAATATGTTCATCAAAGTATATAAAACACATTCATAAGGATAGGACCTGGGTATTATGCTAACATTGATTTTATTATTATTTTTAAGGTATGTTATTATAGCCGATTTTTAACTATATTATGTTATTGAACACATCTACTACTTCTGAGAAAGTATTGGGAACTGCATGCAATCTAGATAAAAGCGTGCAACTAAATGACTCATTCCTGATATTGTTGCAATTAAAAATAACTTAAGACCAAGTAGTTAATTAAAGTAATTAAACTTAATAGTTAAGGGCTGTCTATAAAACCATTAGAATTATATTAAAAAAAAATTATATTATAAATTCATATTAAAATAAATCATTCAAACGTACATATGAATTAAAATAAATATATTTTTTTAATTCACAAATTAAGTACATTGGTAATCAACATACCCTTTCCAGCAAAATAATAATTTTCTTCAGATGTCAGATTGGAGTAATTAAAATTGAGAATAACACATTTGTGAACACAGATTAGTTAACTACAGATATGTGAAAGGATTATGCTTCATTTTCCGGGTGCAGCCTGGACACAGATCTAACGAAGTCATTATTTCTCAATGTTAAAATATTTAACGATAATGTACTTGGAAAATATTTAATAAAATTAACCATAGCGTAATTAGTGATCACATATAAAATTGTGTTTATTTTTATTTTTAACTGAATGAGAGAAAATCTCAAATTATATTATTTGATTAATGACGATATAATAGTGACAGTCAATCTAAAATCGGAAGCAGAAAACCATGTCGTTTTCTGATTTTTCTGATGCAGATTTGTGATTGAAAATCAAATATTTTCTGATTTTTCTGTTTCAGATTTTAGATCAAACGTCCCTATTATTGTCTTCATTACTTATATAAAAAATGATGGTTTAGTTAAGTTTTCAGAATGCATCACGGATGTTAATCACATGAAGTAATTACCGATGTCAATAAAAGAAATCTTACCATGTCCGTTTAGAAAAAAAAATGAACACACGACTGAAGTAAAACTTCACTGACTTATAAAATGAGGGAGAAAAAAAATGTGACACCAACTATAGGCCAGCACTGTGTCTTAGATATACGAAACGTAACTGGCTATGAGAGAAAGAGAGAAAGAAAATGTGTGCTCGCATCTCTCTTGCCCCTACAGTGATGTTCGAAAAGTAACTCTCTCTGTTTCTATCTTCACTTACATCTCCCTCTCAACTTCCGTTCGCCTCTCCCGATCACACTTTTCATAACGCTCTCATCACGCATTCACCAGCGTACTCCCCAAGTCAAGCGTGCGTAAAGAAGTTTTACTTAAAAAAACTTATATTTAAAAGTTACAAAAGTAAATTTGTGGACAACGGATTCACGTCGAATAATAAAATTGTGATCAATTTTCCGAGTGTACTTAGATCCACAAAAGAAACGCTCGTCGACACTAATTAATTGACTTATCGTGTATAGACATTAATCCCATGAAGCCAAATAATATGGAAATTGGTACTATGAGTTATTTATCTAATAGATAGGGGTGTCTTTGTGAAGTTTCGTGGGTTTTGTTTTTAAGCAAATTTACAGCTCGAGATTGATGAAATTTTGCACACTTTACCTCAATAACAGGAGTAAATTCACAGTTTGATTCGACATCCCACCCAACATCCCACGTAATTCCCACACTTTAAATCAGAATTTTGACATTTCTTGATAAAATTTTACACACTTGACGTTCAAAATAAGAGGAAAACGAATGAACAAATGAAATAATAAATTTTATTTTTATCTTTACATATGAGTAAAACCTCAAATTGTAATATTTTATTAAATGAAGACAATATTAGCGAAACTCAATCGAAAATATGGAGACAGAAAAATCAGAAAAAGATATTGGCACTCTTCGTCCTGGGTTCAAGTCCCAGTGGTGCCAATATCTTTTTCGATTTTTCTGTCTCCATATTTTCGATTGAATTTCGCTAATATAGTCTTCATTTAATTTAAAAAAAGATATGGCAAAGCTAATTATTAATTTTCTTCAATATTTATTGCCACCAATTATTGTTAAGTATATATGTAGAAATGTTAAAAACTGTTGACACTTTTGTGAATCACAGTTTCACCGTGAATAATAATTGTGATATCCTAGTGGAAGTTTAAGAGGTAACTCATAGATCACACTAGATAGTACTGCAAAGATTGAGGCTATAATAAAAACTGTTGCAACTTAAAGGTCAAGTCCCAGAATTGTTCCTTTTGCCTGTCAAATAAGTCATCCAAGCTAATTGTTATATATCACCAATAAAATTCGACTGTTTTATTGGCTTCTTGTTTTTATTTAAATAATGATGGTTAATTTTCCGGGTGCAGCTAGGACATTGATCCCGCGCAGCCATTAAGGACGATGTTTCAATCCGCCGAGGCCGGAATCGGATGCGCTCCTTCTCCGCAGCGATGACGTTATCGTAAAGTGAAAACAACGGCCCAGTAATTTGAGTGAAAATTCTCATTCGCCACGGGCCGCGTAGTCGCGCGGGGGGGTGGCCGGCATATGGGGGCCACCCCACCCCACTGCCCCCTGCTTCTTCAGGGCTGGCAGCCGACTGCCGACGGCCTACTGCAGTACGTCGATATTTGACTTCACAATAAGACATCGACCGACAAACAGTCGATTAAGCTTAATACATAAATAAAAATCTAATTGTCAATTTTCATTGAATTAACGCACAGATGAACGAGTGAGGGAATAGGTGACACCTGCATTGAAAGAGAAAATAAATGGTAGGATCATAAAATACAATATATACATGGCCAGCAAAGACGAGTTACCTTTCTTTCTATCAATACATATAATATTTAAAAAAATATTTTTAGCCATAAATAACTTTACCCTAATTCGATTATCTGTCGAAACTCAAGAGGTAGATATATCTCAAGCTTTTTCGTCCCCAACTCTTTCCCGTCTACTTTTTGGCAACAATTTAAGGCAACTATCATTAGCTAGCTATTTATTTTCTACGGTTCGCTTTTTTTCCACCTTGACTGTACACGGGGGTCCCTGAGGAAAATATTTTCCGCCACGCAGTTGATGGGCAGACGAAACCACCGCCAAGACCTTGACAATCACGCCATTATTCCAGGCACTCCTACTAAATCACCAAACTTAGCAAACCACTTGGGGTGACCTGTAAATGGTGCCTTCAAAGATAAAAAGCTTTGGATAATTCGTGAATCTATTACTAAGTAAGATGTCATATTCTTTGTTCTATATCTTTCAATAATCAATAAGAAAAAATGCGTACTAATAAATTTTGTAACTTATCTACATAAAATTTAATCTTAAATCAGTAATTCAGTACCATTCACGAAATATTTTTAACAAGAAAAACTATTTTTAAATTTATCACTAATTTTGCATCCTTTCAGAGTGAGTTTTTAATTGATAAATAAACCTGCAAAAAAAATCGCCATCGATCGCAATGTCCATCTTTGGAAACGCAGCACCCCTACTTTCTATACGGCCATAAAATATACAATATATACACACCGCTGGAATACAGCCTTCGGAGGGAAAGCGAAAGTGGCGTGGGGGGAATTGGGGCGGGGGGGATACAGAGTAAGGGGAGAGGGGGATATGGAAGGGGGGAAGGAAGGCGGGGGGGCGTATTTAGGTTGCCGTGATGGACTTAGCATTTCTCTCGGACCAGGGGGGTCCGCCCCACAGCCGCCCGCTGCGTGCGGGGGGGACGCGTGCCCGGAATGGCGATTCTACAGCATCCCCCGGAAGCGTAAGGGAGGTTCGTAACTTTAAATTCATTTTGAATATTGATTTCAAATTAAAATTTTGCACAGTTCTAATGTAAGCGGAATCGGGCAAAGCAAAAGTGCGGCGAGACAGCTGGCGTGGAGGTAAATCAAACATGTGTTCGTATTATTGACAAGTGTGTTAAAAAAAATGGAGTGCAGTTTACACGCGGTAGAAGCGAAACTTAACCAAAACAATCTCAATCTATACTTGAATAGTGAGGTCCTGGCGTAATTTCCGTTTTATGTCTCAACCAACAGGAGCCTTTAAAAGTGACATCATGACAGAGCGGTCAATGAGCAGAGATGATGGGGCGCAGGTGTAGTAATCGTCATTTCCGTTTCATCCGAAATCCAAATCACAGCAGGGCTATAGAAGTTTCACTTCAAAAATAATCTTCTCATCAGTTGTGAAAGTATTAGGTGCCTACTAATCCTGTATTCCACAATAACATATCGAACAGTTTTTAAGGAGAAAACGTTTTTAAAAAGGCTCCCATAATTAGATGCCGTCAGGTTTACCAAAAAAAATCCAAACAAAGCAATGAAAATTTTCTTGTAGCCAAATATTCAAATATATCCAGTGGCCCAAGGGTTGTGGCGCCAAATAGTGTGTAAATTTAAAAATAGATCATTTTCCGTTGATTTAAAAATAGATCATTTTCCGTTGATTTAAAAATAGATCATTGTGCACACACGTTAACGAACGGGGAGAGGGTCAGTTAAGAGGCTCAACATTGACGTGCGTCGACGTGTATGTCATGAGGTGCTATAAAAGTAAGCTAAGCAGAAAAACATATATGCTGCGTACACACACAGCAATAATATATGTGGCTTAACATATTTCAGCATATCGCTTGCCATATATTACAATTAGAAATGTACGGCGAGCGATATGCCGAAATACGAAAAAAGTTACGGTTTTCTATTTATTAGAATTTAGAAATAATCTAACTAAATAACTTAATAATTAAGAGATAATGTTTTCCCGATGCATTTTCCTTACGAGACGCCCTTTGGTCCGCCCCCTACCCCCGCCCGCGTCTTCCTTCCACCCCCGCTCTAAAATGTATTTGTTGCCACATCCGACTAGGAAATTCTACGCTAAACTAAATTATATCAATTATTTTACTAACGCTCCAAACTATATTATCATCCGTCATAATGAAACGGTAAGGGATTTATTGTAGAGTTGGTGTGTGGGTAGCCAGTAATCGTATTCACTGCTGCCTGATATAATAAAACCTAAGTTTGTATAGACGTAAAAGGAACCTTAAATATCTGGAGCGATTTTCTTCATCGGGATATCTTCACTCAGCTCTTGCAGCCATGTTGAATGTTGCACGAAATTATGATTATGTCAATGAACTTGAGCTTGTTTATAAATGTTGACTAAAAGATCGATATATTAAATATCTGGAACATTTCTTAAGATCGGTGAATTCGGTAAATCTATTGGAAATTCTAAATATGTCGATGAATTTATTACGAATGATGAAATTTGTTAAAAGTGTGGTTAATGCCTTATTTTTAGGATGAGATAAAAGATTTTCTGTTTCTGTTCGTGTCGTGTATTTGGATTTATTAGAAAGATAACAAAAGGTCAACAACCCTTTGGTGCAGATCGGAATACTTATTTGTACATTTATTCAAAATGAGAACTGACGAACTACATTCTTAATGATATATTTATAAACATCTTCATATTCCATACATATTTCATGTAATATGTAAAAATATACAGACAATAGCATGGATAAGTTTTGCATTTTTTTTCTTGCGTTTCATACCTTTCCATGATTGTGTGTTAGGTGAAGTGTTCTCACATCGGCAAGTATACAATATTTTTCGTCCTAATTTCATACTTTTTATTAAATTCCAACTATCCGCCGGCCGTCCGAATACGCAATACGAAAATTTGAAATTTCGGCCCAAAACGTATTTTGAAATTGGAATACGCCTTCGAATCGGAATTTTCAATTCGCAATTCGAATAGAAATACCCTGCCGGAAGGTAATTCGGAGCATGCACCCCCTTCGCCCCCTCTTGGGGGGCGGTCACCCCTCCCCCCACCCCACCTCCCAGCCCCCACTCTTCTCTTGTCACAGTCTTGGTTCTACTATACTCTACACTTTCCCCTCATCTATGTACAGCATCAGAGTGACCCCTTTCGCAAAGTACAGTCGATCTGTAGCTACAAGGAGCTTTAGGAAAAGTAAAAGTAAATTAATTTAGTTTTATTTTTTGTTATGGTTTATAAATATTATATTTATTTTTGTGTAGACATTTAGTGTTCTTAAAATTATATTGTAACTAGCTGACCCGACGAACTTCGTACCGCCTGGGAATCAATAACTGTCATGTTAACTTATTAGCTGAATTAAATTCAGTTTTTTTTATGAAGCTAAAAATTACACAATGAAGCAATTTTATCGATGCGCAATTGCCCGTGTTTTTTTGTTGTTAGTATTCTAGATGACGTTGTGTACGGATTTATGTTTTCTTTATGATTTTTAAACTTTTCTACTTACGGGAATTGCGTTTTATTGTATTTATACATGTGAGGGAGATTTATTATAATTATTGTATTTTTCCTTTGGAGGGGTGCAGACATACGTTCACCGTTTGTCTCATTTTTGACTATTGACATTTAGTGCGTAAGAAAGAGAGCCAGCATTAAATGTTTGGGAACAAAAGCAAAACGACCAGCGCATTCACATTTGACGTTTATGAATTGTTGTAATTCAGCCACTGTTCAATATTATATTTATAACAATATTGCTGCAGCTCTTTCAAAAGATGAGAATTCGTTCTATACAAAATGTATGAGGAAAAGAATTTTCTTCCTAATTTTTTTTCTTGAGTTTTTCCTAGGTTTCAAAAGCTATTCTGCTATTCTGGGTGGAGACAAATCCAACAAATCACTGATCATAAAAATCGATGCAGCCGTTCTTGAGTTATAAATGGTGTAACTAACCCGACTTTGTTTTACATATTAAGATACAACCTATATAGTTATACAATAATGTCGTGATACACATATTTTATAGAATGTGTTTATATTAACATACAAACAGACATACACACACGCCCACATTGTAGCACTTCATATACTGACGTTAATGAAGGACGACTCTGTTTCACGTTGACAGACGGCCACTTCCTTCAGGGTAAGATTTTTTCATGAGTTTCATTATCCCAAAAGGCGAAAGTGGGGGAATTCCAAACAAAAGGACATGACCGACTCCTACCAACTGCCAACATAACACAAACAGCCACGTATGTATATAGGTCACAGTAAACTGTTTCTGGTTGATGGTTGAAGGACTGCTAATGATCAACCAACTAACATAAAAAAAAAAATTAAATTGAAAGAAAAAATTTGAAATAGAAATGGTTTAATTAAGTATTGTCTAATTATTATTATTATTTAACAAGCTGACAGCATTCTGGTGGTGCTATCGTATACAATTTCACAATAAGTTAATCCTTTCTTCTCTCCAAATGAGAATCCAATCGAGCTTTAACCCTTCAAAAATTTGGCATTTTTTTCAGATGGTCAAAATATTTTCGCTTTACAATAAAATGCAAATTTTTGGAATATTTCTGAGCACATTCAAAAACTTAAAACTATTTTAGAAAAGTGATGAAATACGCTTTCAAATTATATACTTCGAAATAAACATATACATTTTGTAATTATAAAAGTTTTGCATTAATATATAAAAAAGTTTTAAAAATGGCTCACTTTACGTTTTTTTAACTTAAGTTACTAATAATAATAAAAAAAAAAATAAAAAAAACACTTACATATTTTATTAGACAAACGTATAACAAACACAAATTTTGATATCACTTTTTGTCGCTCTTTGTAAAAATAATTTATAAAAAATTCCCGAAGTTTTAAATTTTTTTTTTCAATTTGCGATTCAAAACTTTGTATATATAAAAGTGTACATTTTAATTATTTGGTGGCTATTTTTTTAGATTGGAATATAAAGCGTGGTGTTTTCCCTTTCTAACACCGTTTAGAACATAATATTTCTCACTATGATAGTAAGGGAGTTACAGCGTTTTATACGAGACCTATATGGTCTTGTTGGGACAAATATGGTCTCCTGCCATTCGACAGGTTAAATTGATTTATTCTAGTAACATCGACGACATGTTGTGGATTTTTTTGAAGTGAAAACTTCTTTAGCACCGTTGTGATTTGAAACTCGATAAAACGAAAAAGCGACACTAAAAAGAGACAAACACCTACATCTAAAGGATTAAGCCTGCGAGAGAATGAGATAGTATAATCGGTCTCCTCTTTGTGCGGTGCTTCGTAGCCACTCTGATTTGTCCATGCTTCCACTTATTTATTTCCAAGGAGGTGTTTTTAGAGATTAATTAACCGTCTTTTGCAAAAAGTGTTTACTTAAAAATGGTTTAAATAGATTAACGACCTAGATAAGTGCTCGGGAGGTTAAATTCCTCGATTACGAATCCAAAATTTACAGACTCGAATGCAGCCATGAGCGAATAAATTTGGCTTATGTGTTATGGAGTGGTTGGAGTGGTCAGAGCAGTGGTTCTTAACCTTGTTGGAGCTACTGACCCTCACCAGTTTCATATGCGCATTCACCGAACCCTTCTAAAATGGAAAAATAAAATATGGTTTTTTCAAATTCAAGACATAGGTAGGTATGTATTTATACATAGATGCACAAAATGAACAAAACCATTAAGAACAAAACCATTAAAACATGATTTTCACACAAAAACAAAAACATAATGTAAATCAGTGTGACTTCGGGGTGTGTTTTGACCTCTGCCGAACCCGCGAGACTGACTCACCGAACCCCTGGGATTCGATCGAACCAAGGTAAATAACCACTGGGTTAGCGAATGGTTCTTAGAATAATACCCACTATTCAGAATCCAAACGTTGCTTGAAATGTCATTGGTCGTATTTGGTGTTCAGATCTGAATAGCCAAATACATCCTTCGAATCTTCCTCTTTCCCGTCTCCTTCCCTTGCCTAATATCTTCATTCTTAAAACATATCCATAATTCGAAGTCTCACTGGCTGTGGACAGTCTGTAGTTGTTTGGACTCTTTTGCGTTATTCCCATATAAAAAAAAAAAAAACTATGGTAGTTAATTTAGTAATGTTGCCGAAATGACGTGCGGAAGAAATGTGTGCGTGCCGAAGTAGACATGAACGTAATTATTTTTTTCCTGATTTAAAGTATGTAAATATGTATCAGGTAATTTAAAAACACGAATGTACTCATATATTAGTTCTGGTTGTAAAAATATTTTTTTTACTAGAAATTCGTGAATGTTTTCACATTAGAAACTTTATTGTCCCATTTTTTTTTGTAATAGTTAAATCGTAGTGGAAATAAGTCGTCATTAATTAAAATATTATTTTTGAAGTGAAAACTTCTTTAGCATCGTTGTGAATTTTGAAACTCGATGAAACGAAAAAGAGACACTAAAAAGAGACAAACACATACATCTATAGCATTTAGCCTGCGAGAGAATGAGATAGCAATAAAATATTTATTTAATTCACGGGTACTCGGTTCCAATATAATACGATAAATCCACAGTTCCACGCAATTCTCCTTTGATGTAGTGGTATGAAGCGCATGACGAGCCTGTGCAGATCGATTCCTACGAAATCAAAAAAAAATGAATTTTAAAATCAATATCCTATCTTCAAAACACTCCAAAATGAATAGTCAAAAGAAAACACAAAATAAAGCGACATCTAGCGATTCCGAAGAAAAAAACACAAATACTAATAAGATGACCAAATGTGAAGGAAAAGGTGCACTGGAATTCAACGACAAAAATTTGGAAAAAATCATCCTTCATTTTGATAAAAAATGATAAAAAAGTACATAAGTAAAGTTATCATTGCTCATTTCAAATCGCAGGGTAACAATGATAAAAAAACGAATGTGCTTTAGACTACACGAATGAAGTAAAACTTCACTATACAAGAAGAGAGAAAGAAAATGTGCGCGCGCACTGCTCCCTCTTGCTCCTTCAGTGATACAGACAATAGACCTGCACTGTGTCTTAGATATACGAAACGTAACTGGCTACGAGAGAAAGAGAGAATGAAAATGTGTGCTTGCACCTCTCTCTCTTGCCCCTACAGTAATATACGAAACATAACTCTCTCTCTTTCTACCGTCACTAACTTATATCTACCTCTCATCTTCGTCCGATCACACTTTTCGTAACGCTCTTCTCATGCATTCACCAGCTTACTCCCCAAGTCTAACGTGCGTAAAGAAGTTTACTTTAAAAAAAAGGAGTGTGCTTTAGACCATACAACTGAAGTAAAACTTCTGCTCCATCTATATGATAGGAAGAGAGAAAGAAAATGTGCGCGCGCACTGCTCTCTTGCTCCTACAGTGATGCAGACAATATAACTGAACTGTGTAACGTAACTGGCTATGAAAGAAAGAGAGAAATAAAATGTGTGTTCGCGCCTCTCTCTTGCCCATACAGTATACGAAGCGTTCGCCTCGCTTTTCGCAACGCTCTCGTCACGCATTCGCCAGCATACCCCTGAAGTCAAGCGTGCGTAAAGAAGTTTTACTTAAAAATAGTTTCCAGCGGAACACCTTTCTCGATGAAATGCGACTGTACTTACGCGTTTTGAACGAGGAAGACCGAGAATGTACGTAAATACGTTATACGGCCCTACCCGTAGGTACTAGGTACCCCTATATACGTTCTCACGTACCCCCTCCGAGGTACTTGCGTATGTAAGTAACGCGGCCGCCGGCCTATTTCACTAGGTAGCTACTGTACTACACACTAACTTTATGTTATTTGAACATGCCCTACGTGGACGGGTCGGAATAGCTATTTCGCCCCGAATAATGTCAAATTGTATCCTTGCACCGTATAATGAAGAATTTCAACGCGAGATTATTATTCTTGAATATGTAGTGTTCAGTGTTATTTGTAGTTGCTTGACGCCCCGTGTTAATGCCCAATCTTATGGATGTTGTAACGTTTTTAATTAAAATGTCTGTAATTCTTCAGTTAAATCTGGACACTTTTGTTCATTTTAAATGATTTTTTATTAACATAATTTACAAATGACGGTATCAATGAATGTTTTTCTAAGAAAACTAATATGCCATCAGAAGCAAAAACACAGTCATCCTTGAGACTCTCGAGGTGTTTCTACATATGTTTTTACTTACAACAGCAGTATAAGTCCAAACAAGCAGTAGCATGATAAAGATTTTAGTATGCAGTTCACATGCGGAAAAAGTAGAACCTTCAGAAAACTAAAGATACTTTACGGAAGATACTTTCAGTATACCCCCGGTGTTGTACCACTATTCAGAATTAAAAGGTTACATAAAATGGTTTTAGCAGTAATTGATAACCAGATCCAACCAAAAGAAAGCGACATCTAGCAACTCCGAAGAAGAAAACACAAATACCAATAAGATGACCAAATGTGTAGGAAAAGTTGCACTTGAATTCGATGACAAAAATATAGAAAAAATCATCTTTCACATTGCAAAAAAAAAAGTGCTTCGTAGTCTCCCCACTCTTGTCTACTTTAGTTTTCTGAACGTTTCATTTCTACCGCTTATTACAGAATATTATATATTATTACAGAATTCAGAAATACATTTTGTATACCTACAAAAAACGTAGAAATGCATCACCATTAATTAAAAGTTATAAAGTTTTTCACTTATGTTCACAATATTATAAAAGTTGTTTAATGAAGTTCGGAGATAATGGCATGATATCTACACGTGTTGTGTTGCAGGGTATTTTTAAATTGGTTACATCGACAGGTACTTCGCGTGTCGCCATTTTACTTAGTGTAAAATACATAAATTCAGAGATAACTTCAGAGTGGAAGATACTATCAGTATCGCCCTGGTGTAAGACCACCATTCAGAATTGAAACGTTGTTTGAAAATGGCTTTAGCCGTGTTTGGTGACCAGATCTGAATAGCCAGGTACTTCCCAACCTTCCTCTTCCCCACCTCCTTCCCCTCCCCACTACCTTCAGCCTCACAACATACCCCAATTGGGGATGCCATAGTCTCACTGGCTCCAGACGGGAGCAGTTGAGATTCTTGTGCGGTATTCACTGTAAAAAAAATAAAAAAATACAAATATCCAAAATATATTATACCTACAGTCTTCTAAAAACCAAATTAAAATGTTTATTTGATAATTCCATACCACAGGTGGAAGACACTCTCAGAATCCCCTTAAAAAGTCAACAATAACATGTTAGTGGTAGATACTCCCAGTATCACCCTGGTAAAAGACCACCTTAAAATGGCTCTAGCAAGGTTTGGTGAGCAGATCTGATTATCCAGCTTTTTCCAATCTTCCTCTTCCTCACTTTACTCTATTCAACCTCACAACATATCCTAATTAAGGATACCATAGTCCCACCACACTAACATTCAATTTGGGAGACGGGTTTAGGCACCATTTATTGGATAACCAACACCCCTGTCATTTACAGGTCACCCAAAGGGGTTTATTTACGTTTGGTGACTTAGCAGGGGTGCCTGGGTTCAATTATATAGGCATTGGCGGTGAATTCGTTTGCCCGCATACTGCGTGGCGGGTTGGATCGAGAAAGATTGGTTGAGGGATATCTAACCTAGATCTCTCTCCAGCAAGACTCTCATGACTCATCGCCTTGCACCGCAGCGGGATGGATGGATTTATACGTCTGTCACTTATTCCGTTCGTCCTACCTACCTCTCATCCCTTTTTCCTTCCCAGAACTTTCTCTCCTTAATTTACCTAAAAAGACCCTCCACCAAAGATAACATAATACCTGAAGGATTTTTTTATCCTCAGGGACTATTGTAGAGCTAACATTAAAAAAAAACAATGTGAAATTATATGAAAATGTGAATTGATTAAAGTGCACATTACAAAAAACAATGTGAAATTATATGAAAATGTGAATTGATTAAAGTGCACATTACAAAAAACAATGTGAAATTATATGAAAATGTGAAATTGATTAAAGTGCACATTACAAAAAACAATGTGAAATTATGATAAAAATGCACATTTTCTAAATTTAAAAGCCTTAAATTTTCACTCCGCATATTTTACAGCAAAGAGCAAATGGATTCCGCTTGGCCTTCCCAGCGTATAGCTCCAATCGGCCAATAGGCCACTTGCATCACATTTAAAAAAAAATCCGGTTTAGGCAAATATTCTAAGACATTCTGTTATTTTTTTGTTTAATCGTATTTTTGAAACCCTGTCGATTTTTTGAAAATTTCAATCTGAAAAATCAGACTATTTTTTATAAACCGGAAAGACGCGACATAATTTTATGGGTGCAAAAAAACGATAATTACGTACCAGAAAATCATTTTAAAAAAACAACGTTTTCCACACGAATACCAATAAATTGTACGGGGTTCTCTTCGTAATATCTGTAAAAACACCGCCGTCTTTATCAAAAAATCAAACCAAAGGGTAAGTTTGCATAGTTCGAACGTTAAACGCTAATTCAAAAATTCGCCGGAAATCAAAGTTTTGCCATGTAAAAAGAAAATTGATTTGTGTGGAATTTTACAAAATTAAGGGAACATAATCGGAGACGGGACATTTTCATGTAGTGACGTCACGAACTCAAATAATGGATTTATTTATTTAAAAAAAAAAAAAAAAACAATACATTTCTAAAAAAATTTACTAATATTTTCGTAATCTTAGTTAAAAAATCTATCCACACGATTTTTTCCAAGTCGTTGAAATCCTTGCAAGTGGCCTATTCCTTCAGGTACGTACCGGGACTGGCTACTGGGACTGGGTACTGATACTGGGTGTAGCGTGAGATGTGCGACCGTCCGCCAGCGAGGAATGCGAATATTCCTCCTAATAACATGTGACGAAGAAATGTGCACAGCACAGTGGCAGAGCACTGAGACCACGTTTTTAAGTGTGAGGCAAGCTTTAAAATATAGTAATTCCTTTAGAATTTTTATTTATTTTAAGACAATCGTTACAACATGTGCCTTTAACACAAGGTTTAAGCTACAAGTATAACGTTTAAAAAGATATAAAGTATAAATTAACTAACAAAGTGTGGCTATCGAGCAACGCAGCAAATTCAATATGCGATTACCTCCTACTGGCTATTCGCAGGCCAATGGCGGACACGGTCCTTTTTACCGCGGAAGTTTACCAACGACGGGTTTCGAACGAAAAGAAGGTTCATTCTGTGCCCGATTGCCGCCGATCTAATACCCCATGATTGCTTCGTGATCGCTACCCGATAGCTAATATTGTTAAAAATTGTAAATTATGGTGATGGATTATTGTTTAACAAACCTCTAAGTAAAGAGCAATATTTGATTTACATACATACATGTATACCCTTTAAAATATATAAAGATGAATTATTATAAATTCAAAAAGTATTAAATTGTATGTAAAGTTAGGTATAAAAAATACTACATTATGAACACGTTATTAAGTGCGAGGCATGGTTTCAAAAATTGTACTTCCCTTCTTAGTATATGCGGCACAAAAGGTGCCATTAATATATGTATAAAGTTAAAATTATAATATGTTTTAAAATCACCAAAAATGAAGTATAAGTATAACGTGGTAAAAATTACAATTATTTACAAAAAAACTAAATTAAAATATAAATATAAATACAAGTTCAAAATGTATTAAATATTACATAGAGATAGATGAAAAAATAGTACACCGAGACCAGGTTTAAAACAGCGTGGTTTAAAAAATACTAATTTCAGTAGATTATTTTTTTTATTTTAATACGTAGGTACAACATGTGCCAAAGATAAGTATAAAATGTACTAAATAAATGTACATTTCGAAATATTATACACCTATGCGAATTCAAAATTTCGAAAACTTATGAAAAATTCCGATGTTGTTGATATATTTAGTTCATCAATATTGCAATGTTGGTTGAATCAATTTGTGCTAAAAACCCTAACACTAAATTACTTCTAGTTGGTGATTACAACCTGCCACATTATGATTAGAGTAATATGAATTCTGATAATTATTGTTCTATTGTTAATATTCGTGTAATTAGAGATATGGCTTTGTTCTTAGGACTAACTCAGTGTAATAGTGTTCATAATATTGGTGGTCGTACATTGGATTTGGCATTATCTAATGTGTCAGATATCTGTGTTGCGATAAGTACCGAAATACTATTACCTGTCGATGTTTACCATCCACCACTTGAATTATTCTTGTCTAACCTAAAACCTATTCCAATTGTTAAAAGGGTAGTAAAAACACGAAATTTCAAAAAAGCAGATTATGAAAAAATCTCCAACCATCTCAAACAGATTGACTGGTCATTCTTGGATAGTGAAGCCGACATTAATGTACAACTTAATATTTTTTATTTTATAATTTATTCTGCAATTGATAAATTTGTTCCTTTGACGACGTACAAGGAAACTCAGTACCCAAAATGGTTTTCAAAAGATCTGATGAACTTAGTTTACCTCATAAAATTATCTCATAAGAGATTCAAACAAAGTCGCCGGGCTATTGACTATATTGCATTTAAAAAAATGAGGGAAGACTGCAATAAGCTTTCTGCTGAATGTTACAAAAAATACATAAGTGATGTCGAAGGCTCTATCATGAACGACTCAAATTTTTTTTGGAAATATGTCAAATCTCAAAAAGATCACGGTACTTATATACCTACTTGTATGTCATTCGATTCTAAAGTATTTCAAAATCTCCAGGAAACTGTCAATCTGTTTGCGGATTTTTTTTAGCGGTGTATATGTTAATGCGAATGTAGATAGCAATATCACATGCTCTGATATGGTTGAGACTCTTGATATATCTGACTGTACTGTAACTATTGGTGATATTATATCCAAGTTAAAGAGTCTTGATTCCCGTAAATCTGCAGGACCTGACAAAGTTCCACCCATGTTCTTAGTTAATTGTATGCATACATTGTCATATCCTATACATAAGTTATTTACAAAGTCACTCTCATCAGGTGTGTTCCCGGATCTTTGGAAGTTTAGTCTTTTGACGCCCATTTTCAAAAAAGGTAATAAGAGGGACGTAAAAAACTACAGGCCAATATGCACCATGTCTACATTACCCAAACTTTTTGAAAGTCTAGTACTAGACAAGTTGATATCCCGAATTAATCCCAACATGGATTTATTAAAGGAAGATCAACCCTTTCCAATTTAATATTGTATACGAATGATATTGTTAATGCCTTGATTGCATCACATCAAACTGATTCCATATATACTGACTTCAGTAAGGCATTTGATAAAGTAAACCACAAAATCTTATTAAGAATACTGAAATTGTTGGGATTTAGAGGGAATATTTTGGAATGGTTTAAGAGTTATCTATTGGGAAGGTACTTAGCGGTCAAGGTTGATTCGTTTACTTCTTATACATTTGCAGCCTCGAGCGGAGTACCACAGGGATCTAACTTAGGCCCGATATTATTTTGCTTATTTATTAATGATATAGTTAATATTTTTAGTAATGTTAAAGTTCTGTTATTTGCTGATGATCTGAAGATATATAGAACAATCAAAAACGATGATGATCGCGCCATTCTGCAGTTGAACCTGAACAAACTATTTACGTGGTGTTTTGTCAATTATTTACAACTAAACATTGGTAAATGTCAGATTATTAGTTTTTACAAAGGTAAAAATCCTCTTAAGTTTTCCTATGATATGAATGGTGTTAATCTTCTTCGTGTATCACAGATTCGTGATCTTGGTATCATATTCCATGAGAGTCTACAGTTCAATGTTCACATCGATGAAATAACAAGTGATGCAATTTGGTTTTATTTTGAGAATGGGTGCAAATTTTAAAAATGTATCAACATTAAAAAATCTGTATTGCTCGTTAGTACGAAGCAAATTAGAGTACAATTCCACCATTTGGTCACCATATTACAAAATCCATTCTCAATTATTGGAAAAGGTACAAAACAAATTCCTTCAGTATATTAATTTTAAAATGAAAATTCCAATTGAACTTATAAATTATAATAACTTACGCCCAGAAACCAGACTCCTTAAATTATCAGATAGAAGAGTGTTAATTGATTTGTTATTTTTATTCAAAATTATCAAATCTTTAGTTGACTGCCCTAATTTATTAGAATTAATCTGTATTAATGTACCTGCTAGACTAACTCGCAATAAAGATATTTTCAATTTTAACAATACCCTCAATACTAACTATTCTATTAATTCACCAATCCCTAGAATGCATAGCCTTGCAAATAAACATTGTGAATCTATAGATATATTTGGTGTTGACAGTTTTGCAATTTTCAAGAGACAACTCATCTCTTTTTTATCTGTTAATAATTAACTTTTCTTATTTTTGTTCTTTTCATAAAACCTCCTCTCATTTAAAATCTTACCAGTAATTTATAACCTTATTTTATTTTATTTTGCTGTCCTATTTAGTTCTGTTTTATCATCGTACATTATTATACACATATAATTGTTTGTTTATACCTACTAACTAGCTTTTACACATTGCACTTTATTGTATTTCTGGTCTTATTACTGATTTTTTCTTATTACTCATAGTATTTCATTTCTTTTATGATGTTAAATTTTTTTATGTTTTTAATTTCTGTTGTAAAAGCCCACTAGGGCGTAAATAAATAAATAAATAAATGTAAGCTGGCTTTAAGGCGATCCAATAGTACAGGAAAAAATGGAAATCGGAATTCATGCCCTTTATGGGAGGAGTTTAAAAATACTTGAGAAAAAGCTTTTGGAAAGGTTGGAAAAGGTAATTGAGAAATTTTTTATACAGGTTGATGGTCAGGCCTGTAAAAAACATTAATTCCTTTTTAACGCATTGTTTATTGTAATAAAACGGAATTTTTAAGTTGATTTCACGAAAACAAGCGACGTGGAGTCTAACGTCTGTTCTAAGGACTGACAGAAAATAGGTGTGGCTAGTTAGTAGTTCTTCGGTGGACGCTATAAGGTTCACTTTGAAATTCCAAATTCGTTGACTGCCGTATTGTCGCCTTGATGTCAAAAATAACAACGCGAAAATGCATATTGTATTTTATTTTGTAAATTTCAATTTTTTTGCATCATAAAAGAAACTGAATTTTCCACATTAAACAATAAAACCATATCCGAAAAGAGGTTTACAAATAGGAGAGTTTGGACTTAAAAGTGTTTTTTATAGACCTTATACTTTTTTTTAGGCTTATTAAAAACTTATAAAAAAATGACCGAAATTTTTAAGGGCCAAGATATTTTCTACACGCAGTATTTAATTGAAGCATCTATAATACTTCTAAGCGATCGAATTTTCAAAACAAAAACATATGATTTTGTATGATTTTGCATTATTTAGTATGGCATTTTTTGCATTCAATAGAGCTGATTTATTTTGCAGAACTGTTTGACTTTGGATGTGTAAAAGAACTTTGGTTGATTACTGAAGGGATCAAATTGTATTGATACTTTAAAATTATGTACTTCGTATTATCGTACATAAAAAAATATTTTTTCTTTAACAGTATTTTAAGGGCCTCACTAAAAATCATACTTAAAATTTTACACACTTAATAAACAAATGTTTACTCTGCATTAACACGGTTGTTAATCAGTTGTTTAAAATTTAAACAAATTTATTAATAAGAGGTTAAATCGGTGACCCGACTACCCAGAATCTGGCAACTACAACATCTCCTTCGAAAAGTCATTAAAAGATAAATAAAATATAAAAAAAAACGGTTAAATAGGTGACATGTTAGATTAAGGGCTATTTTTCTTTTTTTTTCATTACTCTTTCTCATTCTCTCGCAGGCTTAATCATATAGACGTGTGTGTTTGTCTCTTTTTAGTGTCTCTCGTTTCCGTCTTACCGTGTTTCAAATCACAACGATGCTAAAGAAGTTTTCACTTCAAAGGTGCTTCGTAGTCTCCCCGATCTTGTCTACTTTAGTTTTCTGATGCTTTCACTTCTACCGCGTGTGAACTGCGCATTCTGATTTTTATGTAACATGTACATTTTTTTGTTACCTTTGATTTGATTTGAATACTTCGGATTCGTAGACGATGATGGTAAGCACTCAACCACAGATGACGTCAAATCTGTGATGCCTCATTTTTACTCTTCTTCATGGCGTGGCGACATCAAGAGTCACTCGATTCAGCAATAATGCCTCAAGCAAACAATTTTCTTCGATATGTTTTGAAATGCCTATCCCTAAATCGATTGGTTATTTAGATACTAAATAGTTAGTAAACGAGTAACGATTTTTTTAAATAGTTCAACCGTGGATAGTGAGCATGCTAATGCGTTATTTGACATGAGATTTTTTAGTGGCCGAATAAAATGATACAAAATTATATAAAATATTTAAAAAGGAATGTGGTTAACAGAATGTCGGTCCTAAAATAATGATTTGTTTAGAAATCTTGTTAAGAATGTTTTTCGAAGAATTCTTGACCGCAACCGACATCTTGAAGACAAAGCTCCCTATAAATCTTGACTAATACCCATAAAAAACATGTTTTCATGACTTTTTGCACTTTAAATTATTGTGGTCAATCTACATGTTTCTATCTCCTTGGCCCCGTAATTTTCCTCTCATTTTGAATGTCAACTGTGCAAAATATCATCAAAAAGTATCAAAATGATGCTTTAAGTAGTAGGAAATGAGGATGGAGGTGGTTATTAGAAAACTCATGTATCTAAACCAGTGATTCCCAAAGTGGTTCCCCAGGGGTCCACGGGAGGCTCGAAGGGGGTCTACGTTGGCGTGATAAAAAAATGGGTGTCCACGAGTTGTAATTGGGGGTCCACGAAAATTTATCTGATTTCGATAGTAAATAACAAAAATGTTGGCTTGGCTTTATCTATTAGTGAAGGAAACACTCACCTTTTCACTGTTTTGTAGGTCAAGTTTGAAAAATTTCATCAAATTTGGAATTAAACTGTAGATTTGCATACAAATCCAATCCACACCGCCACGCCGTCCGCCTGCCTCAAACAACTAACTTTCAATTATGTTTTACATTAGAGTTTTAGTTATTACATAATAACGTTTTTGCACAATTCATTGCAATTCACAGCCTTGTCACAATAAATATTTTTATGTTAAGTTTATCTTGCGGTTTATTGAAAATCCGGACCTGCATTCTTCGCAATGGAATTGGAATACTAGTGCAGAAGAAAAATACTAGAAAGAAAATTTCATACGGAAAGGAATATTAGGTAAGTGATGCAAAGAGCGTTACCGTCCTTTTTTCAGTACGGTCAAAGTTGGTAAATAAATCTTCTTACAATAAATAAAACCTATATAATAAATACCTTATTCTGCTGCTGGAAAACAGCATAAAATGTAAGTAATATCCCGCACTTTTCAATTTATTGGTACCATGACCGATATTGGCTTTAACAATAATTAAAAAGTATTTTCTTCTTACCATAAAGTGTGAGATTACCTCTATGGGGTACCAACGTGTTCCTGGGATCAATCGTATGCCCACAAACGCAATATCGAATTTTCATCACAGGAAAGCAGAAGTGAAAAGGGGTAAATTTCTCATTTGTCCTGTTCGAAACGGACTACTTGGTCTGTCCGTTCAATCACAAAACGCACAGACTCGGAAAACTTTACTGGGAGAATATGAACTACCGTCGGTGAAATAACACCATTGGTGCATTTCAGGCGTAGTCGCTTTAGTTTTCATCAAAGAATTTCGTGAAAATTCATCCCAGGATCACAGAAGTTACTATCGGTGGAATGCCTTCTTACTGTCCAGTGTCCAGGGAGTGGTCGTTTTCAATTCCCTTGAGATTCACAAAGAACTGAGTGAAAATTTATTCCAGGAATACAGAAGTTAGCATCGGTGAAATCCCGCATTCAGAGTGCAATGGTTTAAAGTTCCCTAGGGATTCACAAAGAACTGTATGAAGATATAACAGGAGTCCAGCGGGTTTAAGAGGTGAAATCGTTTGCTGCGCTCAGGGCGCGGCCTCTCATTTGTTCTCAACATCGGAGTTTCTGAATTTATACCAAGGGAACAGGAAGTTAAACAGGTTAAATGCGAAGTAAAAACGAGGTGTTTTCTGTGTGGAGCGTAAAGTCAAGGAGCTGACCAAATCGGGAAATCTTCACCAGGAGTCCATACATGAGAGTAGATAAAATTGCAACATGCAAAAGGGTTACTTCATATCGTTATTTAAGAACCGATATCGGTATTTCGACAATATTCATTAATTTAGAATTTAATTTGGAGGTTATACCAACCAATGTAATATATCATACTTAGCGGGGGTGCCCGGGTTCATGGGGTGAGGTTTGTCCAGGTTCTGGCGGCGGATGCGTCTGTCCTGCACCTGCTGCGTAGCGGGCCGGAGCGAGAGAGTCTGGTTGAGGGAATCCTTTTGACCTTTCCAGCCGGACTCTCTCCACCCATTGTCTTGCACCACATTTGGAGGGATGAATTGACCTCCAGGTTCCTACCTACCCCTCATACCTTTTTTCCTTCCCAGAACTTCCTATTCTTCCCTCCCTTAAAAAGACCCTCCACACATCATCCTCTAAGATGACATAGGCCTTTAAGGAAATTATTTTCCTCATGGCCCCCTGTGTGGAGCTAACGTAAAAAAAAAGACTTTTAGAAAAGGTCAATAGACATCCCATGTAAATAAAATTGGACGCGTTTATCTGAGACACCATCAAAACAATTTTTTTACCATTCAATAAAAACCAATTCTTCAGAAGTTTGTGATTATTCATAATTAGTCGAAAACAATACTTAATTCTGAATTTGAAACATGATCGACAAAAATAAGAGGTCGCAGTGGCCGAGTTATTTAGGGCATTTGACCCGGTAAGACAAAATATCCTGGGTTCGAGTCCAAGTTGCGACCGTTATCTTTATATTTTTCTGTGGCTTGTTCTTTTTTTCATATTTTCGTTTACATTTATTATAATCTTCTTCTTATATGGTAATCTAAATATATCTATCTATCGATCTTTTATTTATCTAACTATCTATCTTCTATTTATCTATCTATATATAAAAATAAATCGCCGGAAACTTCCGAACGACTGCACCAAATTGGATAATTCTTTTTTTCGTGTTCGTTATTGGCAGAACAAGGTGTATATAAACTACTAGTGGTGAGCTCAGGCATTATGAAATTTGTATAAAAAATGCAATAGATGGCACTAGAGCTGTTTGAAAACTACCGGGATTGAATGTGTGGAATGCGGGTGGGGGAGGGAAGCTCGGGAAGGGGGGATTGGACTGGGGAGAGGGAAAGTAGTGGAGTCGGAGTGGGAACGCGAGAGGGAAAGGGGATGCGGAAGAGGAAGGGGAAGGGGAAGCGAAAGGGGAACGGGATGAATGGGAAAGGATACGCAGGGAGAAACAATTTCTTCATTAAATGGCACAGCAACGCATGCCGGGAACCAGCTAGAAAGTGATATTTTTCCAAATTTTCTAGTTATTTCTTTATCTTATTAACTTCCAAACATTTTTATTTGTTAGTGCAAAACTCTTTTTTCCAAATGAACGATGAATAATGAATGAAACCATCCTAATTATTATTTAAATAAAGATAATAAAGACTTTTTGCATCTACGGGTATAAACGTGGTCGAAAGTAACGGCCTACCCTGAAAATACAACCGGACTAAGATTTGGCGAATTCGTAAAAAATTCCAATCCTCTCCAAATTTCAGATCTATCTGCAGTGGGGCTATCCAAGCCTTTTGACTACTTCGCCTAGTTCTCAAGAAAGTTCCTTGTTCTTTGGGGGCGATTGAAGGCGCGACAATTCCATTCGTACACTATTAGTTCCCGAGCAAGGGATGCTTACAAAATAGTTTCAATACATAGGAAATGTATTTCCCGATACAAACCTGTTAAGGCCTATTTATTTGTATGGGAAAATTGAATTTGCTCGGTATAAATATATAATATATTCATTGAAGTACTCGGCCAACATAATATGGGGGTTTTGTTGGTAATTCCGAAAAAAATATGTGAGCATTTTACCAATTTTAACGAAGTGAGAACGTTTTTTTAAATATAATTATTTAAGGTATTTTATTCAAACAAAACCGAAAATTATTATCGAAGCGGACACAATGTATGACAATACAAATTTGTTCGGTTAATTTATTGTTTTAACACTTTCAATTAGGGAGACGGTACGGCTACCGCCACCCCGGGAACATTTGTTGGAAAACAACACCCCTGTCATAGGTCGCCGTCTGCCGTTTGGTGACTTAGCAGGGGTTTTTGGGTTCACGAGGTGAGGTTTGCTTAGATCGTGGCAGCGAATGTGTTTCGACTGTATGAGGGAGACCTTTTACGTCTCTCAGCCGGAATCTCTCGACTTACACCGCAGTGGGAGGGATGGATTCATACGTCCGTCACTCCTGGACATATAGACCCCCAGGTTCCTACCCACCCCTCATACCTTTTTACTGCCCCGAACTTCCTCTCTTACCTTTATAAAAAGACCCTCCACACAGCATCCCCAAAGATGACGTAGGCCCTGATAGATATTTTTCCTCAAGGCCTCAGGTGAGGCGCTAATGTTAAAAAAATCTAAGGATGAACTTCGTAACCAGATAAAATAATTTTTTTTTGCGACTTTTTTATTTGGCTTCAAATACAAACAAACGAATCAAATATACTAATTTTGGTTGTAAGTGCGTGGTGTGAAATATTCCTACGCAATGATTTTCATAATTGGAACCGATCAATTCAGACAAGCGATAAAATAGAAACCAAAATTACATAATTTTAACAATAATTACGCACATTATTTTTTTAAATTTTAATATAATGTTTAAATCTAAAAAAATATTGACAGATTTTAATATAAACCACATTGAATTTTAAATTTTACAGTGTTTTTAGTGTTCATTCGAAAATAAATTCCGATAGTCTCTTTATATATTTGTGAACAAAAAAAAATAGGTAAATTATAAAGAAAACCAATTTATAAATACTTTCAGCTTTACAAATCCAACAATTATGTGCGTGTGCCTTCAAGTCGATTAAATCAACAATTCAGACAATTCTCAGATGCGATGTTGCTATAAAAAATCGTAAATAACATAACCGACTGTCCTGAATTATTGAACAGAATAGATTTTAAAGTACTTACATGGCACAAACGTTCGTGTAATATTTTAAGACTGTGTTCAACATATAATAACGTTTTCTCTGATAACCCCACGAAAGACCTTTTTAAAGACTTCAAAGTTCTTTATATAAAATCCATATATGTAAAAAATATTACCTCTTATTTTAAATTCAAATTAACAAAAAAATATATTATAAATTCAAAATACAACACAAGATATTCAAACCAATCGAATTATATTATTCCAAAAACAAAAACTTCATTGGCACAATCACAGTTTAACTTTCTTGCACCTAAAATTTTTAATAACTTATCAATTGAAATAAAGTCTAAAACCAAATATCTCACTTTCAGAAAGGCGCTTAATGACTTTCTGATGAGTGACTATGATAGTGTTTACAACTTGTTTCATATACTCAGATAAAGATATAAATTTTCAACATCATTACATACTAGTACCATATGTATACGGGTTTTTTTTTTATTTACATGTTTGTTTTACGCACTTCTTTTTCTCTTTTCTATTTTTTATTATAACTTTACCAATTTAACCATTTTTTTACACTAGACTACACTCAAAGTTACTATCCTTAATTAATCACCATGAAACAGGCATTCGCCTAGTATGGCGATTTAATAAATCTTATCTATAGAAATGTCAAATGTATGTAACGTGTTATAAATAAATAAATAAAAAAATAAGTAAAATATAGATATCTTCTATTGTGACGAAAGTAAATATAAAAATTCTATCAAAAGTGTATTAAAATGTATTAAATGACTACAAAACTGCATAAATGAAATGATATAATTTTATGTACTACCTTCCACCTGTTATACCTATGTAATATCTTTTAATGAAATATCTTTTAATTGTTGCAAGATTACTGTTTATTTTTAGATACACAATGTAATAGTATAATGAGGAAATCTATAAATGGTTTCTCAGTTAGATAAATTAATCATTATTGTAAACTCTTGATTTCCCTAAAATAAAATAAATAAATAAATAAAATTTGTAACCAGGTTAATATAAAGAAATATGATAGTCCTCCGTTTCTTACAGTTATGATTGCCTAGCTATATGCAAAAGTTTAGGTTTAAAGGCAAATCTGTGAAACAATACTCTCTATTGAAATAATTTTCTCAAATTGAAAATTATTCTCAAGATTGTGTGTTTAAAATTCCATGATTTTTCATTGGCAGGTAGACATTATATCACGTACTAAGTGTGGAGGTATAAAGGCCCGGATTTTCTGTAGCGTTCCCTACTTTACATGTGAGGGTATGCATGTCCCTATATACGCGCGGAACCTACCTGTATTTTGAATTCAAATTCAAACCTATATTATTATAGTAACGCGTTTAGTTCGGTAACAATTAATCGACTGACAAGCCTACATCTGTGCGTGCGAGATGTAAGGACCAACGAGACAACTTAACAATCCCCATGCTGGTTATGTTAAAACCCGCACAAAAAAGTATAAAGAATTAGCAAGAAGGCAGCATTTATGCGCAGGGTTTAATCAAACTTTTATAAAATTTTCTTTTACTTCGTTCGAATCTATCGCAATCGAGACCAAACACAAGATTCATCTGAACAGTGAAAGAGGGATGGGAAAAACGCTAGTTAAATTTAAGACACATGGTAAAAAGGTACAAAAACACTTGTGTGATTTGAGTAATTTTACGTTTAAATTAGTTGTTTTTTTGGCGGGGTGCCTTCGTTTCTTACAACCGATATCAGATTTGAATACTGGTCCATATATACACAATGGACACGCGTATGCAAACTCACAGATAACAAATTTCGTAGAAGGGTTCTAGCCCCCTTTCTTCCCTTCTCCCCCCCCCCCACCCACCCTCCCCCCCCAATAGATTGTGCGAGCTAATGGTGACCATTTGATTCACCCCTTCCCGGCACTATTCTGCTTTATAGTCGCTTAGTAAAATAACAGGCCATTCTCTTTTACGGCCTATTCGGGCCACTGTCCGGAGTTGAGTCGAATCGGTGGTCACCGAGAGGACTCCTACTATCGCCTTGAATATTTTAAATCAAATTTGAATCCGAAGAATGAATACCTACCAACACAGAAAATACGACAAACTTAAAACTTAGGTACAGTTTGATATACTTATCTTAGCAGGCGGCCAAAATGACTAACAATTAGCTGTTTTATAAATTTAACGAAGCCATCGACTGCAAAGTTAAATGTGTCAATTTAAACCAGGATTTTGTGATTGCATCAACAGATTTCCAAAGAAAATTCGAAATGCATTTTTTATTTTACGATTATGTCCATATTTAGACAACCCCTAAAACGAATTTCAGAAATAATTAAATCTGACAATGTTAGAACATTTTGAATGCTTGATAACAATTGCTAGAGTTATTTGATTTTTTTTTTAATGTTTTTTTTTTCAATAACCGGTTAAGAAGTAATTTCTACATTCATTTGAGAAAATATTAGGTCTCATATGGGGCGTGTATCACATTATTTTATATAATTAATCTTAATAAGATTGTGTAATTATTCATGCTAATTATATGAAGGTAGATATTTACGGTGCTCCAGATTTTATGTCCGGGTTGAATCTTTCTCAAATGAAAGACTAAACCCTTCCACAAATAAATATCTAGTAAATTCACGCAATGTAACTGCACTATATAAGTATAATAAATACAAAACAATACAAGAACAATACGTCAATCCACCAGAAACATAATGGGAAAATATTTCACCGACTCCAGATATTTTCATATCAGAGGGTTCGCCTCTGATGAAATCCTAACTGGTCCGATAAATCCTACTGATCCCTCAATATAAATATTTTAAAAATCTTTCGTAATCCTACATGACTTTTGCATTTTTATGTACAAATTTTTTGACAAATCTAATAAATTGACAAATCTAATCTATTTGTGTTATTTTAATTTATTCTATTAATAAAATTATTGTTCGTATTTTAATAATTCAGGTTTAACAAAGTGTTTTTTGTATTTTATGATTTACGCTGATCTTCCATTAAAAGCATTTGCTTTTGGATGGAAGAAATACATTTTGAAAATGAACGTTCAGAGTTATTATGTTGTTTAATATTTTTATGTTCAAGTATATTAACCATATTAACTATAGTATATATTAAAATAAAAATTATTTTGGAGGGTAAATAGAACATTATTGGATTATTTGTGTGATTTTCACATGCAAATATTGGCAGAAGTTTTTGAAGTGAAACTTCTTTAGCCTCGTTGTGATTTGAAATTCGCATGAAACATAAATGCTCACAAATTTATTATTTGGCGGTCGTCGGTTCTAATATCATGCGGTAAATTCGCATCTCGGCGCGTGCCTCCCATAGCGAAGTGGTCAGGGCGAGTCTCAGCGGCCAGAGAGATAGACATCAAGCGAACGGAGGTTCGAATCCTACCAAATCCGAAGCGCATTATTCATCATTTTCAAACCTCAAATCGACTTTAAAAATATCTCTCATAATAAGTTGGTATTTTTTTTTTTTTTTTTTGTTTTATACACTTTACAAATATACATATATATACAGTACATAGACAAGTAATTTTATCCTTGGTGAATTTGAACGAAAATATGTTTTATGCTTTTGTTATTTGGTGGTAAATCCTTTCTGCAAACATAATTATATTTTGTGTATCCTATTTTCCCTAAATCGACTGCATATACTATATATGTAAGTACGCCGATACCAATCATGAAGGAAATAAATATATGTATAACAATAACCAGACTGAAATAAATACAAATATTTATTTAAGTTTTGTACGATTTTTAGTTGTGAATGAATATTTATCTGATTCATTTATGAATAATTAACATCTTTAAACTTTTCACAAATATTACACACAGGTATACATTATACACATACAAAATTTGTGGGGTATTATGGAGGTTTGTTTAGTATTATTTTTTTGTCAGTTTTTGAAGTAAAACTTCTTTACGCACGCTTGATTTGGGGAGTAAGATGGTGAATGCGTTACGATAAGTGTGTTGCGAACGGTGATCGGGCGAGGCGAACGGTCGGGCCTTTACGTACGCTTGACTTGGGTAGTAAGCTGGTGAATGCGTGACGAGAGCGTTATGAATAGTGTGATCGGGCGAGGCGAACGGTCGAGCGAGGCGAACGGTCGGGCGAGGCGAACGGAAGTTAAGAGGGAGATATAAGTTAATGAAGTTTTACTTCAGTCGTGTGTTCTAAAGCACACTCGTCTTTTTAACAATTTCTATGGAGGTGAGGATAGTTTTATTTTAATTTATAGGCAAGTAAGTAAATATTACTGAAATTGAACTACAATTAATTGTATTAAATACGTTATTTAAATATTAATTACATTGATATACAGAGTCCCTTAAAGTTTTGCGCATATAATATAATATTAAAGCTCTCTACATTTCTAGTTTTATATTACGTGTCAGGTTTCAGGGGTGGGTATTATTTACAATTAAATTAGTACCTTTCGCCCCTTTAATTAATTTGATTAATATTAATATGGCCGGCAAGGCGGCGTAACCGACTGCGGACCCTTTGTAACGATCGATTACACTCAACCAATATTATATCGTAAGTTCTATCTAAGTCGAGGGGTACCTACTCTAGGCCTGGTACCAACCCGTCGACATCAACCTGAGGAGAGTCGTGATTTCGGCGGTGAAGATCTTTAGTTGGATAGGTACCATTCTAGGTACCAACCTGCTCTTCGGTTCTTACATCGGTTAATAATAATATTTTGATGATTTCTAAAGCGAAAAAGCGTCTGAAAAAACAACTCAAACAATCTTTTATTCTCATTGCTTTTTATTTTTCTCTTTTTTTATTATTTTTATTTCATTTTATAAACATTTTATTTCTTTTATTTCTATGTATCTAATTAAATTTATTTTTTAAACGACTTCGAAAAGGAGGAGGTTATCAATTCGACGGTATTTTTTATATTTTTTATTTTTATATTTGTTCCCGTGTGGTCCCATTTTAATTTGGTCCAGTTCTAACCATGGAATCCATGAGAAAACCATATATGTCTTAAATTTGCGATAAGTATGTGCTCGACAAATGGACGAATAACTCAATATTACGCCAACAGATTTCGATGATTCTTTTTTTGAAGAAAAATTTATTTATGCACGCTTGTCACTAAAAATCAAAAAATAAACAAAAAATTTAACAAAACAAAAAACGACTTAAAAAAATGCACTAAAAAGTAAAAAAATAATTTCGTACGTTTGTTATTTTTGGAGTCGGTGTCAGCCAAGATCTCCACATCTCTCCTATAACTACCTATGTATGTAGTTACCTTGGCTGACACCGACTCCAAAAATAACAATCGTACGAAATTATTTTTTTACTTATTAGTGCATTTTTTGAAGTCGTTTTTTGTATTGTTAAAATTTTTGTTTATTTCTTCTCTATTCCTTAAGATATTAAAATTAGAATAAATTTCTGCCACCTCGGAACAGGCCCAGCCTAGTGGGGTGGTTTATACAAAAAAAATATATTATATCTTGGTTAGTCTATATAAATAAAAATGAATCCCTGTTTCCCTTGGACACGCCATAACTTCAGAACGACCTTACCTATTTCATTCATCTTTTTTTTTAAACTTTTCTAATACTTTGTTAAACGTTCTTACGGAAAGAAAAATTAAGAAAATTGCGCAGAAAATTTAATAATTTCAGAAAACTTAACGATTATTTTAACTTCGCACGTTTGACAGTTCGCGCGTTTGAAGAAATTAAATTTAGCAGGCAGCTGTTTTTTTGTATTAAAAGAGGTCTATTAATATTTTAAATAGGTACTTATGTTAGGTACTAAATTAGTAACTTTTTTTTTTTTTATTTATTAACCAATACATATAATATACAATTAAACAAAATACATATAATATATAATATTGGTGGTAACAATACCTCCCTAATTGAGAAATTCTCGTGTTTAGAGAGGGAGCACTATCAGATTGACAGTACTATACATACTTGACAGTTGTTACAATTTGGATGTATGTAGAACTACTTTTTTTTAAATATATACAATGGATAATAAGTTGAATAATAATTTTGAAATTATTATTTTTTTTTTTTTGTGCAAAATGGAAAAAAAATTTTACAATGAAAATATAAGTTGGCATTTTTTTTTGTACATAAACATAATGTGAATTTTCATACATAGAAAAAATATAAGTTGACATTTTTTTGATCAGAATGGAAATATAAGTTGGCACATCGTAACACATACCTAAATCTAATAAAAAGTAAAATGTCTTTTAACTTTTTGTTTAAAAATTTCATAATTCCTTTCGGATTGTATTCCTTTTGGGAGTTCGTTAAAGCATTTTATGGCTGAGTATGTGTAATGATGTTGGGCTGTTGTTGTATTAAGTTTAGGGATTATTATTTGTCCTAAGGTTCTCGGCCTGGTGCTAAATGACTTTATTGTTAGTTTATCTTTGTGGATTTGAAGTAATGCATTTTTTTGGTAAATTTTATTAAGTGGTAACACTTTGAATTCATCGAATAATTTTTGGGTTGAATAATCTAATTGTTTCTTTAGAATAATTTTGATGAGTCTTCTATGTACTATTTCAAGTGGGGTTAAGTTGGTTTTATACGCTCCTCCCCAGCCTATTATTCCGTATTGTAGAACTGATTGGGCTAATGCATAGTAAACCTTTAGTAGCATAGATTTTTGTAGAATATTTCTTAGTTTGAGGAATACGTAATAAAGTTTACGTATTCTGTTTACAGTTTGTGCAATATGTTCTGTCCATTTAACATGTTGATCTATAATTATGCCTAAATATTTAATATTACTTTTTTTTGAGATTTTTGAGCATTTAGGTGAATTGCAGTTGTCCGTATAATTATTACAAGAGTTATGAATAGTAATATTGGAATTTATTGTTGGATGGAATTTGTCTGATAATGTAAAAGTCATGAAATAAGTTTTGTCAGAGTTTAAGGAAAGGTAGTTGTCATCCAACCATTGTTTGAGGTTGTTTATTTCTACATTCGCAGTTTGATAGGCTTCTTCCCAAGTTTTTTTTTCTATGATTAAAACTGTGTCATCGGCGAAAGATATGATTTTTCCCATTTTTGGTACTGTAAGCATTTCATTCACGTAAATGATAAACAATATTGGACCTAGAACTGTCCCTTGAGGAATTCCGAATTCGGAATAGGTGGGTTCACTCAATATATTGTTAATTTTTACGTGTTGGTGTCTTTTATGAAGATAACTTTTAAACCATTCTTTAACTGTTCCTTGGATTCCAATTTTTTCTAATTTTTCGATTAGCTTCCTGTGGCTTATACTGTCAAATGCTTTCCTTAGATCGATGAATATACTTAAACATTTATTTCCTGAGTCGAGAGCTTTATAGATTATAGAGGTTATTTTTGCAATTGCATCTTGCGTACCTAAATTTTCTCTGAAGCCGAATTGGTTATCATTGATAATTTTATTTGAAGTGATATGTTTAGTTAATTGTGACTTTACGACTTTTTCAAATATTTTTGCTACGTTAGATATAATAGATATGGGACGGTAGTTTGAGATGTCAGATGTATTTCCTGATTTGAAAATTGGGGTTATTATTGTATTTTTATATATTTTTGGGTAAATTCCTTGTTGTATGCTATTATTAATGATATGTGCAATTGGTTTTGATATTAATTGTCTCATTTGTTTTAATACATTTACTGTGATATTATCAAAACCAGGGCTCGCGGAAACTCGTAGGTTCATTATATTTTTTTCTATTTCTATTTGGGTGCATTTTTCAAACTTTTCGAAAATATTTTGGCAAGTTTGTGTGGATGTATTGGAAGTATTTTTAGATTGGAAAGAGTCGATTTTTTTGGCTAGATTCTCTCCGACTTTAGCGAAGTAGTTATTGAAAATGTTTGCAATTTTAGTTGGTTCTTTTATTGAGTCCATTGTTTCGTTGTCATAAGTTATTTTATTTATTTGTTTATTTTTATTACCGTTGCCAATAATGTTATTAATTGTAGCCCAGACTTTTTTGTTATCTTTACCACTATCTTCAATTTTTACCTTGAAGTAATTTTCTTTTGTTGTTTTAATCAAATTTGTAAGATTGTTTCTGTATTTTTTATATGATTGTAATAAAGTTAAGTCATTAGGTTGTTTTCGGGTTTGATAAAATAGTTTTTCTTTGTTCCTAATTGAGGTAACTATTCCATGGGTAATCCAGGGCTTAATTTTTCTATGTTTTGATTTTAGTTTGACGTTTTTATGTTTAGTTGCGTTAATTATGTGTTCGCGAAGTGTTTTTTCGAATAAAATTGAAGATTTTTCGGCATCTTCAGTGTTTAATGTCTCTTCCCATTTTTCCAATTTCAATTTTTGTTCAAGAAGTTGTATGTTTAAGGTTTTTATGTTATACTGTTGTAATGCGGTTTTGGAAAAGGCCATTTTTTTTTTAAAATCAAGAATTAAGAAACACGTGTAGTGATCGGTAATGTTTGTTTTCCAAATGATAGGTGTTAATTGTGTAGTTGTGTCAGCCTTAGTCCAAATGTGATCAATACATGATGGGTTTTGTCGGGGCACAACTCTAGTGTAATCGTTTATACATGAAATGAAGTTCAGTTCAGCCATCGTATTAAGTAGATCATTTTTTTCGACGCTGTTTGAATTAAGACCTATATTTATATTGAAGTCACCCGTCACTATAGTATTTTGACATTTGTTTTTGTTAAGTACATCTTTGAGGTTTTCTATAAATTGTTGAGTTTTTGAACCGTGGGTTCGGTATACAGCAATAACTTGATAAATCTGATTATTTACTTTTAATTGTAATGCTATGCAGTTCGTGAGAGTCATGTTTATTTCTTTATAAGATATATCTTGATGTTTTTGGTTAACGTAAATAACTAGGCCACTATTCTTGTTAATGTGTGTTTTCGTGGGAATACATGTAAAATTTGGTAATTGTGGTATATTATCTATATTTACTGTATTAAGGTGGGCTTCAGTCAAAACGATACAGTCGAGTTCAGTTTTTAAGAGACTAAGAGTACATAATAATTCATTTATGTTTTTGTAAATACTTCTTATATTTAAGTGCATAATGACTAATGAGTTTGTCTTTTTTTTGAACAGAAGGTTACATTCGTCGACATTATTACATACTTTTTCTGCAATATTATAAGTGCTATCTAGTTCATCCGTAATTATATTATTCATCGGACTTTGAAAACGTGTGTCTTATAAAAGAGTTGTTGGGAATATAAAGCATAAGTGTATTAATAATATATAACATAAACATAAAAAGTATGTAGAATTTAGGCATGTAGCTAATATAAGACATTATCATATAAAGGATATAAAACATAAGCTTATAAAGAATGTTAAACAGAAGCATTAGCATATAAGGTATGCAAGTGATATTGGGGTTTGGTTGCTGCGAATATTTCACATAAGCATATAAAGTAAATACAGCATAAGAATAGGTATATAAAGTATACATATAGTTCTCGCGAATATAAGACCTAGGCATATAAAGAATAAAAAGTATAATCATATTAAGAAAGTAAAACATGAGCTTATAAAGATTATAAAACTTAAGCATATAGAGAATATGAAACGAAAACATAAGCATATTAAGTATACAAGCAATATAAGGCTTTGATTGTTGCGAATATTTAACATAGGCATATAAAGTATATATAATATAATCGTAAGTATACACAGAATATATATATTTGCTGCGAATACATAACAAAAGCATATAAAGGATATAAGGCATAAGCATGTTAAGACACAACATATACTCCTCGATTCTGTGTTTTACATATAGATTTGTGTGAAAAAGTATAAACATATGAGAGTAAGTTATACGAGTATATCTAAAAGAGCTTTGTTTATTTGTTATTGATTGAGGGCGACAAAATGTTTTTGTTTGTATCGTTAATAATAATAGCAGGTGTCCCGTTATCTTTGCGGACATATATATTTCCTCCCTTTGTCCAGGCGAACTTAAACCAGTTTTCACGTGTAGCTTTTCTCGCGAGAAACCATAGATGCTTTGCGCGAAAGGTCAGGTGTTCCGAGATGTAAATTTGGGAATTTGGTCCTGCCATTCCGATGATGGTGGTGTTTAGTTTGTCTACACGATTTGGGGCTTGCTTGTTGTAGTTTTTAATGTCTCTCAGGAAATCATCACGGTCGATGGTGGTTTTGAATTTCACTACTATTGGCCTGCGTTGATCTTTTTTGGACTTTTGGTTGATACGGTAAGCTGCATCGATGTTGTTGGATTCGTTATTGGAGTTGGTTATTTTTTTAATGTTAAAAATATAGTTATTTAAGTTTTCCCCATTAATTTCGGGGATCCCCCTAATTTCTACATTTTTTGACTTATGCTTCCTGTCAATTTGTTCCATTTGGTTTTCTAGGATGTCGATTCTCGTTTCAAGGTCAGTGTTCCTTTTTTCAAGTTTGCTGTTTATGTCCTCTAGATCGTGGACTCGATGTAAAATATCTTCATACTGTTTGCTCATAGCCGCCAAAGTGGCTAGAATTTGGGTATTCTGCTCGAGCAACTTAGAAAGTAGTTCAGTGTCCACAAGGGCACTACCACTTGCTTTGATAGATGGTACAGCACATAAGCATTGGGTGCATTTTAACTGTGTGCGTCTCTCCTTGCTGAGGCGACGGTAGGAGCTCTCAGTTACCCCACCGCAAAGTAAGTGATATGTTTCCTTTGCACTGATTGATTGAATTGATTGTTCTTATATTGTACAAAAATGAATGTTTGTAATATTCGAAAAATGAAAATATGATTAAAAAAATTGTAATAGGTGGAACGCTGTTTGAAAACTGAATGCACTGGGACTGAATATATGGACGCTAGTGGGGGTTTTGCGGGATGGGAAAGCGGGATAGGGGAGATGGTGGGCGGGGAAGGTGAAAGGGGAACGCGGGAGGGTAGGGGATGCGGGAAGGGAACGGGGAAACACGGGAAAGAATATGCAGGGAGAAACAATTTATTTCTTTGAATATGGAATTGCAACGCATGCCGGGAAACCAGCTAGTAAATAATAAAAAAAATATATATCTGTAAAATAATTTTAAACCAAGAAATTATTAAAAGCAGTGTTGATATTTTTTTCTAATCGTCGCACTGCACCATTTTTCTTGATTTGCGAATTTTGAGTTGTCTTATTTAAAAACATCAATAACATTTCATCCACCGGTTCGTCGATCACTAATGTAAAACTATATGTTCAATGCATTTAGCCAATGAACGTAGTGCTACGTTAAAATGTAGAAAAGGTACAATACAATATTTGCTTGGAAGGTCACTTGCAATTAACACTGTTTATTCTTTATTAGAGAAATTTAGAAACAGTTTGCACGCAATTAACATAATTGGAAACATACGTTATGGGAAACGCTATTATTTAATCCTGGTACATACTTTAATATTAATATGTAATATTAGAAAGCAATTGCCAAATTAAGTAAATGAATTTGATTAGAATATTTATATTTCTAAATATAACTGAGGTTAGAACTGTTTCTAATGTAGTTTGTAGTTTTTAACATTTTTAATATTTTTTGAAGTAAAACTTTACGCACGCTTGACTTGGGGAGTAAGCTGGTGAATGCGTGACGAGAGCGTTACGAAAAGTGTGATCGGGCGAGGTGAACAGAAGTTGAGAGGGAGATATAAGTTAGTGAAGATAGAAAGAGAGAGAGTTAAGTTTCGTATATTACTGTAGGGCAAGAGAGAGAGGTGCGAGCAGACATTTTCTTTCTCTCTTTCTCTCATAGCCAGTTACGTTTCGTATATCTATGACACAGTGCAGGCCTATTGTCTGTATCACACTGCAGGAGCAAGAGAGAGCAGTGCGCGCGCACATTTTCTTTCTCTCTTCTTTTATAAGTTAGTGAAGTTTTACTTCAGTCGTGTAGTCTAAAGCACACTCGTTTGTTTATGGATATATGATTTTTATTTAAATTTATTATTATTAATAATAATATTACATAGAGAGTTATTTAATATTTTAAACGAGGGTGCCTAGACCTGCCGCCGACGCGGTAGAAGCGAAACTGTACCAGAACAATCTCAACCAAGGAGCTTTAATAATCAAAGCAGCCAATGAGCCCGTTTTATATATCAACCAATAGGAGCCTTGATAGGATTTTTATGCTTCGCAGGTGCTCTACTCGTCATTTTCGTTTCATCCGAATTCCTAATCACAACGGGGCTGTAGAAGTTTCACTTCAATAAAATTTGATTGTTTTAGCGCCGTCTATTGCATTTTATATAATGGTGATTTCAACGGCGAGAATCTTCAAACCAGTCCCAGCGAGAGATCGTACTGACGTCATCGACTTTCGTCCGCTTCCTATTCACGCGTCTTGTTTGAAAACGAAATAAGGAAGACAGAATATACTAGAATGACGACATCACGTACAATCCCTCGCTGGGACTAGTATAGTTTAGTACTTTTGGGTTTATGCAATTGAATAGCGTATTTTGTCATTAACCTCGTGAATGATTTAAACGGCGATGACTGGTACACTTCGATTGAACACTTATATATCAGGAAACGTTTTCAAATCCACTTTTAATTTGGAAACAAAAATTCTAGTGCAGTTTTACACGCGGTAGAAGCGAAACTTTACCTAATACTTGAAAAGTGAGGTCATAATCAAAGCGACCAATGAGCGCAGACCTAGCGTAATTTCCTTCTCTTAATTCAACCAATAGGATCCTTCAAAAATGACATCATAATCAAAGCGGACAATGAGCGCGTAGCAAATAAAAACGCTTTGATATTTTTCATGTTATTCAAATAAATTAATATTGTTATTTATTATTTTTAATTGATAAACTAACGTTTAAACAAGATTTTTATGCATAGCACAAAGGGTAGATAACAAATATTATAGAATGAAACACTAGTATATATTGAATTATTTGGCGGGTATTAGATAAGCCGCCATAGCTCAGTGGTCAGAGCAGCTGACCGGCAATCAGAGGAACACGGGTTCAATTCCCGTTGGCGGCCAGTATCTTTTCTCGGAAGATTTTTTTCAATGTAGATGAGTGTTTCAGGCTGATAATGATTGATTATAATATTTGTTATATTGTTATAATGTTCCACGGTTTTCTTACATTGAGTAAAATTGTCCATTCCTCTTGATATTCATTCTGGCTCTGACCACGTCCTATAGTCAGTTGCTTCATAGAAGTTGATATATTGCGGAGATCGCGGATTCAAATTAATTTGTAAATTTTGTGTGATTGATTTGTGTTAATTCACAATTTAATCATTTTTAAAACGTTGTAAGGTATATTTGGGGCAAATAAAAGTGGAAGACACCCTCGGTATCATCCTAGTACAAGACCATAGTTCAGAATTGAAACGTTGCTGGAAATGGCTTTAGCTGTATTTGATGATTAGATCTAAATAGCCAAGTACTTCCCCACCTTCATCTTCCTCGTCTCTGTTCCATCCTCACTACCTTCAGCCTCAGAACACACCCCAATTGCGGATGTGATAGTATCACTGGCTCCAGGAGCAGTTGGGAGAGAACAATTCAAAAATATCAAAGTTAATTTTCAAATATTGTGAAAGTTATAGTGACGTTCTGTTATTACTTCAGTTATGATTTTTTTATACATTATCTCCATACAGGAGGCCCCGAAGAAAATAATTGTGAAAGAACTCGCCGGTATAATAACTAAATTTGAACAGAATTTATTTATTATTATTTTTAATTGATAAACTAACGTTTAAACAAGATTTTTATGCATAGCACAAAGGTATATAACAAATATTATAATCAATAATTATCAGCCTGATTTTTTCAATGTAGATGAGTGTTTCAGGCTGATAATTATTGATTATAATATTTGTTATCTACCCTTTGTGCTATGCATAAAAATCTTGTTTAAACGTTAGTTTATCAATTAAAAATAATAATTAATATTTGACAAGTTAAAGTATTTCAGCAAAAAATGCAGACATAATTAGTCTCGACGCCACCTAGCGGGAGATTTAGTATTAAAAATACCTCTCTCACAAAAATAAAGTTGGTTGTTTTCAGTTGGAAAAATGTAATAATAAGTAATTGTCGAATGAAACACTAGTATATATTGAATTATTTGGCGGGTATTTGATAAGCCGCCATAGCTCAGTGGTCAGAGCTGCTGACCGGCAATCAGATGGTCACGGGTTCAATTCCCGTTGGCGGCCAGTATCTTTTCTCGGAAGATTTTTTCAATGTAGATGAGTGTTTCAGGCTGATAATTATTGATTATAATATTTGTTATCAGAATTTATTTATTTTGAAATTTGACAAATTGTTCAAATTCTGTAAAATATCTGGCCATTGAACAGATAGCTTTTAAATATAAATGTGCTTTTAAAATGAAAACTTTTTAGCACCGTTGTGATTTGAACTTCGATGAAAAAAAAGCGACAAACACATACATTTACAGGATTTAGCCTGCGAGAGAATGAGATAGAATAATCGGTTTCCGCTTTGTGCGGTGCTTCGTAGCTCCCCACCCACATTCTATTTAAGTTTACTGAAGGCTATGAACGGCACATTTGCCTTTTTTTAATTCTGAACTGAACATTTTTAATTTGAGCGCCGATGATTTTCTGTTCATATCCTCTCGATGTTTTCTTACAAAATAAGTAAATGCACAGTAAGGTGGGTCGCGACTGTATTGGAAAAAAATCTTTTTTTGATTTGTCTAATAGTGATAAAAGGGTGTTAAATGAAGATATAAAATAATGTAATTTTTTTAATAATATTTGAAAATCATCTTTTTCCTTCGGATAGACTTTGAAATTTCACATAATAGAGAAAAACCCACCCTTGTAAAATCTTATTTTTTTACATAAACCTTCAAAAATGGGCTATTTTTCAATAAAACACGAAACAGAGGGAATATTTTGATTTATTTAATATCAAAATAATTATATAATTCAAATAGGCCACTTGCATCACATTTAAGAAAAAAAAATTCCGGTGTAGGCAAATATTCTAAGACATTCTGTATTTTTTTATTTTGCGATTTTTTGAAAATTTCAATCCGAAAAATTAGACCATTTTTTATAGACCGGAAAGACGGGACATAATTTTATGGGTGCGAAAAAACGATAATTACATAGCCGAAAATCATTTAAAAAAAAGAACGTTTTCCACACGAATAGCAATAAATTGTACGGGGTTCACTTCGTAACATCTGTAAAAACACCACCATCTTTATCAAAAAATCAAACCAAAGGTTAAGTTCGCATAGAACAAACGATAAATCAAGTGAACGTTAAACGCAAATTCAAAAATTCGCCGGAAATCAAAGTGTTGCCATAAAAAAAAATAAACAGTGTGGAATTTTACAAAATTAAGGGAACATTATTGGAGACGGGACTTTTCATGTAGTGACGTCACGAGCTAAAATAATAGATTTATTAATTTAAAAAAAAAAAAACTATGCATTTCTAAAATTTTTTATTAACATTTTCGTAATCTTAGTTAAAAAAAATCTATCCACACGATTTTATCCAAGTCGTTATGAAATCCATGCAAGTGGCCTATTATTTATTTATTTTTTTTATTTTTTATTAGAACAAAAGTAAATATTTACAATAAATAATAATAATATATTACATTTCATATCAGACTTTTTTTGGTTTCCCAATTAGTAGAGAAATATTCTCGGGTCTAACTGGGGAGCTAGTCTATGTAATTACATATATAGATAATCAATAATTTGCATAGTTACAAAAATGGAAAAATAATATTTTCAAAAATACTGTGAAATATTACAAAAATTTTGTACAATAAGAAAATAACATATAATTAAAGAAACAGAATGTCAACAAAAATCAACAAAAAATCAACAAAAATAATAATAGCAACATATCTGAAAATCATCGATAATTATCACCACATAATTTAAATTATCTCAAGGCAATGTATTCAAATACCATCAAAAAATTTCTTACTCTCAAATTTAGGCATTATTTTACGAGAGACAATTTTGGGACTTTTTATAAATGATTTCGTAAATATATACTAAATTTGCCATGGAAGATTACAAAAATAACTTTTATGCACACCAGAAAAACCCCTTAAAATTAAATTTTTCAAAACTTTGAAGTGAATCCGGAGGAAAAAGATTGTATCAGAAATTTTAAATATTTTAAACACGTGCATCGCGTCGCGGTCGTTTTGAACCCATTTGGCATCCTTTTATCGCTCTTAGAATTTTTTTTTTCAAATTGACCCGCCTTAAGGCAGTGTAAATGGTACCATAACAGTTCATCCTGCGACAATTTATCCGGCGACAGTTCATCCGGCGACAGTTCATCCGGCCGACAGTTCATCCTGCCGACAGTTCATCCGGCCGACAATTCATCCGGCGACAATTCATCCGTCCTGATCATTTAGAAGATTTTTTTCTTCAAGTAAGTATGCAAAGAGGATATACGGCCGTGCAACCAAAATCGATATACTTATATCTGAAGGCATCTTGAGTGGAAATCCGCTGTAACCTAACCGAACCTAACAAATCAGTCAATTCACCCTAAAAAGATGGTGTTAATTTCAGATAAAAAACGTTATATTATATGCAAGTAGGAATCTTTACGGTTTTTTGCTAAGCCGACTGTACGTATAAGTATGTCGTATTTTGTTATTCGCGCATGCTACTTCGGAGAGTCGAAATTATTGTTAGTAAAAATATTATACACTCAAGATGCCTTCAGATATAAGTATATCGATTTTGGTTGTACGGCCGTATATCCTCTTTGCATACTTACTTGAAGAAAAAATCTTCTAAATGATCAGGCCGGATGTATTGTCGGCCGGATGAACTGTCGGCAGGATGAACTGTTGGCAGGATGAACTTTCGGCAGGATGAACTGTCGCCGGATGAACTGTCGCCGGATGAATTGTCGCCGGACGAATTGTCGGGTCACCAGTGTAAATATAGCAAGAATAAAAAATTGGAAATTTTTCACATCATCGATATTAGTTTAATTTTTCCTTATATCTACTCTCTTCTGTCAAACGCACACAGTGACTGTACTACACTTACACCTTAAGCACCGCATAAAGAGGAGACAGGTTATACTATTTTATTATCTTACAGGATAAATCCTATCCATGTATTTGTTGTCTCTTTTTAGTGTCGCTTTTTAATTTCATCGAGTTTCAAATTACAACATTGCTAAATCAGTTTTCAATTCACTTAATTTAAAATTCTTAATATGGTCAAATCTGTGTAAATAGGGTAGGTACTACTCTATCTAACTGTGTGTAGTTAGGTCATATCGCGCCCAGTCAATCCTCCGAATTCAGTAGTAGTAGATATTGCCCTAATGCCGATAACAATGTAGCTTGGGCCGCATACGCGAATACGTATGCGCGTACATGTTTCCATTTCAATTTCACTGGCGATTTCCTTGAAGTCTCCCCTCCCCGGGGGGGTTGGGGGGGACGGGAGGGAAATCCGAGGGGGAGGGTGTAGCACATTAACATACGCGCTGGCCTACGGACGTACAATGCATACAGTCACATGTAAGTCTCTTCTGGTATGGACATCCACCCCCTCCTCCGCCCCCCCGAGTACTCCCACCGAAAAGCCCTAGCGGACAAACTAAGCACGCATCCGGTGGGGGAAGGGTTGAGGGGGGAAAGGACGCAAGCATCGCAGGGCTGTAGCGGAAGCTGAGGAAATCTTAAATTCAAATATGAATTTGCATACTCGTATTTACATGTTCAAAAAATTTCACTCTCTCTGTGTAAATGGAAATGAACACAAATTATTATATACGCTTTATCTCTTTTCTTAACGTTATGCAAAACTCCTCTAAGTACGGACCCCACTTATTATTACGTCCTTCATGCTGAATGTTGCGTATTTATATATATATACATAGCTATATTTATTTACATTTAGTTATTTACGCAAATTGTAATCAGTACCTATGACAAGTATTTATTGAAATGAAAACTTCGTTAGCACCGTTGAGATTGTAGGGTCCCAGGGTCTGGTCTCCGGACAGTCTACCGCCAGGCGTAAGGTTGATTTTCTTCATTTTCCGAACCCAGGTAGGTACAGTACAATGAGAGATATTATGATTTGCTGTTAATCCTTTTTTTATTAAAAAAAACTGATTGTTTTTGTACTGGATTATTGTTACTTAAGTTTATTCATGAATAGCAAGTTTACCGCGAGATTGATTCTAATCTAATGAATGAGCAGAAATACAAACAGGTTTTATTGATACAAAAAGAAAGCTTGTCAGATTACCACAGATAAAAGAGTGGGTAGACACAAAATGCATTGAAATAATTAGGAAAAAGTGACATAGACGCGAAACTTATGAGTAAAGGACTCTGCACATCAAAATTAAGCAAAAATGATAAAATAAGAAGTGCTCAGTGCAAAATGAATTTAATTATTAGAGATGGGACAATACAATACACAACAAAGATCGGCCGAGTTGTTTAAGGCGTTTGTAAGATAAGAGATCTTGGGTTTGAGTCAGATTTAAACTGTTATCGTTTTGAAATGAAAACTTCTTTAGCATTGTTATGATTTGAAACTCGATTAAACGAAAAATAACGACCCTTAAATATTGGCAAACACACGTATCTATAGTACCTATTTAGCATGCGAGAGAATAAGATAGTATAATCGGTTTCCTCTTTGTGCGGTGCTTCGGTCTCCCCACTCTTGTCAATTTTAGTTTTCTGAAGGTTACACTTTTACTGCGTGTGAATTGCACTCTCTGATTTTTAGGTTATTGTAGAAAACATCAATTTGTGGTTTGACATATTTAAAAAAATTAAAACACTCGTTTTGTGCAAAACCATGAGTCTTAATTAATTTATATACCTACCCACTAGTTTCGCTTGCTTTGCATCCTGATGATGCTTGTGCAAAACGAAATCGGTCGTAAATAAATTAATTATAACTCGTGCTTTTACACAAAATAGGCCACTTGCATGGATTTCATAACGACTTGGAAAAAATCGTGTGGATAGATTTTTTTACTTAGATTACGAAAATGTTAGCAAAAATTTTTAGAAATGTTTATTTTTTTTTATTTTTAAATAAATAAATCCATTATTTGAGCTCGTAACGTCACTACATGAAAATGTCCCGTCTCCGAATATGTTCCTTTTATTTTGTAAAATTCAACACTGATTAATTTTTTTTATATGGCAACACTTTGATTTCGGGCGAATATTTGAATTTGCTTTTAACGTTCACTAGATTTATTGTTTGTTCTATGCGAACTTATTCTTTTTTTTTACAGATGTTACGAAAAGAACCCCGTACAATTTATTGCTTTTCGTGTGGAAAACGTTCTTTTTTTAAAATGATTTTCGGCTATTTAAGTATCGTTTTTTCGCACCAATAAAATTATGTCCCGTCTTTCCGGTTTATAAAAAAATGGTCTGATTTTTCGGACTGAAATTTTCAAAAAATCGCCAGGGCTTCAAAAATACGATTGAAAAAAAAAATACAGAATCTTAGAATATTTGGCTAAACCGGAATTTTTTTTTAAAAAATGTGATGCAAGTGGCCTATTATTGTTTTATTTTTATGACTTACTTAGGTAGAAGTTTGTGCAAAATATCTATTACTCAATAAGAATGCCCTTTTATGTATTACTTTTAATGAATTAATATTTTTCTGATTGTTTAGTTCTCGTAACATGAACTTTATACATTTTAAATAAATAGGTACCTAGTTACAGTTCATTTATAAAAGTATTTCTGGGATTTCATAAATTCATCTGTATTTTTTTTAAACCTTTCTCTTAGTTAGCCTTGAGAACGCTGGGTTAAGATGTAAACTTTTTTTTATTGCGTTTTTAATGTTTTTTCAGAAAACTAATTTGTGTGAATGCTCATTAAACTAGACTTGATTGCTCGCTGTCAGGTCACAACACCCAAACTATCACTATCAGATAAATAATATTGTTAACGAATTTGCTGATAAAAATCATGGTTATTATATTATTTCATAATATATATCTACATATTTATTCATCATCAAGCATCAAAAATCCTGATTTTGGTCGTGTGTCTGATTGTAACTTCTGGTTCAATGACCTCTAAAACTAGGATTTCTTTGAATTTAAGCGTCATTATCAAAAATGAACCGATTAATCGACGGTATTTACCAATAATTTATTTTTTTTTAATCATTTTTTTTTAGTTGGTCGATAACAACCTACCTGTATTATGTTCATATTACCAAAAACATATTTTATTTTTGAAATATGGGTTTTATTTGTTTATATTTCTTATTGTTAAATGTTGACAAGTTAAGTCAGATTTTTTATTTTTTTTAAATTTATTTTATATATTCAATAATTTTATTATTAAATTAATAAAAAACAGTTTATTTATAAACAAGTTCTGCTGGTCATTATTATTACGCGAAACAGCTGTCACGCGTAATAATAATTACCAGCAGAACTTGTTTATAAATAAACTGTTTTTATTAATTTAATAATAAAATGATTGAATACATAAAAAAACAAAAATTAAAATGGAGTTCTACAAATTAAACTTGATAACAAATAAATAAAGTCAGATTTCTTGATTTTTCGTGGTTCATTACTTTTTGCGCTATTATAATTAGAAACTATTTATAAAAAATAACTACCGGCGATACACGGTAAAACCTTTAAAAAAACGTGAAATTATGACGGTGTATGGTATCACTTTGAAGTGAAATTGAATAATTTAAAGGAGATACCAATTTGGTGAGAATTCACTTCCAAGGAACGAGTCATCTCCACTCCGCCCGAGTCCAGGGCATATCATCTGCGTACGGGGGGCGAGGGGTGGCGGGGGAGCACCCCTGGTCAGGCCACCCTTAGGCTTCCTTCTCTAGCTTACCCCCCCGATCAATACCCCATATATGTACGACTTTATGTAAAAGTTTAGACGTGCGTGCGTACGCAGAATACGCACGCACCGTATAGGAAGAGAACTCAGAACACCCCCCCATTAAACATACTGCCCCTCAGCCCAGGGGGGGATACTCGACGACACGGACCACGGAACGCGAGCCCGACCGTCCACCCCCCTCCCCCACCCACTCCGCCGACCGCCACCCCCAGAGAAGGAGGCAAAACAAGGAATTACAAAATTCAGTTAACAACGTGCGACGGCCCACCGGCCGTCTCAAAATGCCAAGTTAATCGAAACGCCCAGCCCATATAATACATCCATCTACTACATCTTCAAACAAAACTTTAAAATTTTAAATTAAATTATACTTCATATTGATGCTAAATTGCATTTTTTACAATTTTTTGAAGTTAATTAAATTTAGTTTTTTTTATTATCAGAGTTATATTGAGCAGATTGAGCATCATGTCAATAATATAAATTGTTCAATGCACATAAATACATACACACATACTCACACACACACACACCTTTGCACTATACTCATCATCCGGTAATTACTTAATATGCATACATTAAATAAGACACTACAATGAAACACATAATAGATACCCCCATGAAATATAATTATTTTGTAAATTGTTTTCACCAATGTATCTAATGTAGATACCTACTGTTTGTTTCTGTTTATAAATAAATAAACGCACCTAGCAAAGCACGAAAATGAATATCATAAAATAAAAATGATAAATTGAAAAGTATTTTTGAAATATACATTTATTAACGCCCGTTAAAAAAGCTTTTACATATACATTTACATGGTTAGTACAATAACAGTGCAGTAGATCAATATGCCTGATACATATAAACATATTTAAAACATTAATATAACTCGACAGTAAAAATAACACTTTTAGGTACATGACGGAAAGTAATATAAAAGTGTCAATGCAATTTGACACCTTCACAACCTTTTTTTGCACGGTTCCATGACAACTCAATCCAATCAAATCAACTCAACAACTCTTTGAAAAGTCATTAAGAGCAATGACAACAAAATTATTGAAAAATACCTAACACCTAACCTAACGTAACCAATGCATCCAATTTTTTTTAAATATATTTTTACATTTAATGACTTTTCAAAGGAGGTGTTGAGTTGAATTCATTCTGAATATCCGATCACCCTTTTGCATTTCATAAACATAAACAATTTCACTTAATAAATCCTCTCTACTAGATGAAGAAAAAACTTTTTAAAATGGCTTGTATTGCAATATTTATTTATAAAATGTTATATACAGGAGCTAAGCGTCATAAAACTGGGAAGACTTCGGTGGCTAGGTCATGTAGAGAGAATGACTGAGCATCAAGCACCAAAATCCCTGCTGAACTCAGGACTGTTAGGGCGAAGAAGCCTGGGAAGACCAAGATTAAGATGGAGCGACAACGTCCTCAGAGATATATCTACCTTGGAGCTTCTAAACTGGAGATGAGTGGAGAAAGACACTTGAGGAGGTCAAGACCCACCAGGGGTTGAAGAGCCAAGAGTGATGATGATATACATAATAATTTTGTGGAACGGTAATCATGAGGTAAAATATGCTAATTAAATTATATAGGACCCAATGCAGAAGAATAGTAGGTAGGTATTATGCCAACATTGATTATTATTACTGAGGTATGTTATTATAGCCTGCTTGTAACTATATTTCACGCGGTTGAACATATCTACTACTTCTGAGTAAGTATTGCCAACTGCCTGCAATCTAGTTTCTAAATTACTCAGTCCTGATCTCGTCGTTACAGTAAAAATTTTTTAGATCGAGTAGTTCGTGTTGGTATACGAGAGGTAATTAAGCATGTTAAAAATCTATAATACCATTAATAATTTTTAAAAATAAATGTCAAGTCGGAAATAAGAATCTATCTGAGAGTTTTAATAATTTAAATTCTTTCCTTTGATGTCGTGTATTAACTTAATATGTTATATATTAACTTATTAGGACGACGTAAGCTACACCAAAACATCTTATCTTCGCGTATTTACATACTGACTTACGTTCATATAAAGGACAAACTTTTAAGGAAGAAACTTGTACTAAGATGTAAGTTTCTTTTGCCGGCACTAAGCGTAATAAATTAATATGAGATACCGAAAGATAAATAAATTCATTCATTCTTCATCAATCAACACTTTCTCCATTGTCTTCAATATTCACCTAAGATTTGTCAACTTTTGTGCATTGACGTCATTGTACAAAAAATTACCCGAAAGAAAATATTCACAGCCAAAGTAACTAAATATTTGAGTAAATTAACTGGAACATACGTTCATGAGTACCAGAGTGATTTTACAGAGTTACCAGAGTGATTTTTAAATATTCTATTTATCAACTTATTTATTTCCAATTTATTGGGTAACCAACACTTCTGTCATAGCTCACCCCAAGTGATTCACTGCGCTTGGTGACTTATCAGGGGTGCTAGGCATTCATGAAGTGAGGTTTTTCTAGGTCTTAGCGGCAGGTGACCAGGACACACTGAACCCCAGATTCCTACAAACACCTTATACATTTTTCCTTCCCAGAACATCCTCTCCTTTCGATCCTTAAAAAGACTCTCCACACAGAAAGATGACTTAAGCCCTAAAATAAATTGTTTTTCTGAGAGCCTCCCTCTCAATGTAACTACGGAAATTTCTTTTTTAAATTACGCTCCAAAAATAATGGTTTATTATAACTATTTATTAATAAAAAATACTTTTTCTAAAACAGCAAACTTATAAAATTTCTAATTCCTTAACAAAGATTGTGCCTAATGAAATTTTTCCTGTATTTTATGCAAATAACAAACTTAAAAATTACATATTAAATAGTAAAGATAGAGATTCAAAAATGAAAAAAATCTGGAATCTACAAATTGAAGTGTAATGATTGCGGTTTCTTTTATATAGCTAAAACTTCGAGAAACTTTGAAATAAGGATTAAATAGCATTTAAAATCGCCAACCATTTGTTGGAAACTAGTCATACCTTTGACTTCAACAGTGGAATAGAATTGATGCATTGTGGTGTCAATGGTATTATTCAGTTGGTTAAACTTTAAATTTTGGAGATCAGAAAGAGTGTGAATGCTAATATAAAATTATTTATAATCAAAAATGGTTTTTAAATGATCCAATATTAAACTTATTTCCTTTGTAAATTGTTCCATATTGTCCCTACCCATTTTCATTTTTACATTGTTAATATTGTCTATGTTTATTATTTGTGTATGTTTGTTATTTTTCTATTGACACCATGTTCTATGTCGATTTTTTAAAATTAGTATTATCACAACCCTGATGAAGTAAGCTTGGCTTACGAAACATGTCGGTTTTTTATAATCAATTATGGTGGTAAAAACAAAGTAATTAATTAATTAGAAAAAATACTTTAATTAAATTTAATACTTCATATAGGTTTTTTTTTCAGAACCATAAAGTATAATTAAAATGTATATTTATATATATATATATATATATATATATATATATTTATCTCCTCTCGTAAAACGTTGATCTTGCGCGACGGTACACCAGTTTTAAGTTGATCCGTTCGGACGTGTTGATCCATCCGGATATGCTGATCCATTACACAAGCTGGCATACACATCCTGATCCATGTGGATCAATTTATACCATCAAGATTTCGCTGTAAGCCACGCCCATTGTTCGGTGTCTTATACATTTTACACGTTTTTTTTTGTTGATCCATATAAATGCCAAGTTTTGACCGCCAACAAAGGTGCCCGTCTGTCGTACTTTTTAGCTTCTTTTAGTAGGTACCTGTACGTTCTTATTTCAATTCGTTCTATTTCATTTCTTTTTTAATGTATTTTGGTTTAAGATTTAATTTTTATTTTGATTTTGTTTTTGATTTTGATTTGGATTTCGATTTTGATTTTGGATCGAGATTTTAATTTTGATTTTGGTTTGAGATTTTAATTTTGATTTTGATTTTAATTTTTATTTGCATTCTTATTTTGATTTTTATTTTGATTTTTACTTTCATTTTGATTTTGATATTGCTTTTGGTTTGAGATTTTGATTTTGATTTTGGTTTTGATTTGAGATATTAATTATGATTTTGACATTGATTTTGATTTTGGTTTTGGTTTGAGATTTTGATTTTGATTTTTGATTTTGTTTTTATTTTGATTTTTGATTTCGATTTCGATTTCGATTTTGATTTCGATTTCGATTTCGATTTCGATTTCGATTTCGATTTCGATTTCGATTTCGATTTCAATTTCGATTTTGATTTTGATTTTGATTTTGATTTTGTTTTCGTTTCCGCTTCTAAGACCCGCACAAACCTCACCCCATGAACCTGGGCACCCCGGTTAAGTCACCAAACATAGCGAACCACTGAAGGTATACCTTAATTTTGGGAGGCGGGTATGATTACCACCGCCCCGGGAACCATTTTTGGGTAATCAACACCTCTGTCATATGTCACTTTGCAGTGACATTCGTGACTTAGCAGGAGTGCCCGGTTCAAGGAGTGAGATTTGTCTAGGTCCGTGCGGCGAACGCGTTCGCTCACCTACTGCGTGGCAAGCCGGATTGGGAGAGACTGATTTTTTGTGACTTAGCAGGGCTGCTCGGGTTCAAGGGATGAGATTTGTCTAGGTCTTTGCGGTGAACGGGTTTGCCCACCTACTGCATTACGGACCGAATTGGGAGAGACTGGTTGAGGGAGACCTTATTTTTTTTACATTAGCTCCACACAGGAAGCTCTGAAGAAAATAAATCCCGTCAAGGCCTATGTCTTCTTTGGGGATGCAATGCATTATCGGGGAATACGTATGATTCCTCGATAATGCATTGCATTACGATCTCTACGAATTCGGAAGTCGCAAGAACAAATTGCATTACGATCAATACGAATTCGGAAGTCGCAAGAACAAATTGTTGCGTGCGAAAGTAAATATTATTTTGATTTAAATGTATAATTCAACGATATCTAAGGGGCATTGCGACCTTGACTACGAATTCGGGAGTCGCAAGTTCGAATTGTGGCGTGCAGAGGTAATTTTTATTTGATACGTTTGTATAATACAACAATAATGCAGTGCAGTGCGATCTTGACTACGAATTCGGATGTCGCAAGTTTAAATGGCATGCGCCAGTTAATTTTATTTTGATAAATACATATAATTCCTCGATAATGCACTGCCTCACTATCTTGGCTACGAATTCGGAAGTCGCCAGTTCGAATTGTGGCGTGCGGAGGTAATTTTTATTTGAAACGTTTGTATAATACAACAATAATGCAGTGCAGTGCGATCTTGACTACGAATTCGGATGTCGCAAGTTCGGATATTGATTTTGGTTTTGGTTTGAGATTTTAATTTTGATTTGGACTTTGACTTTGATTTTGGTGTTGGTTTGAGATTTTGATTTTGATTTTGAATTTGATTTTGACTTTTGATTTTGTTTTCGTTTCCGCTTCTAAGACCCGCACAAACCTCACCCCATGAACCTGGGCACCCCGGTTAAGTCACCAAACATAGCGAACCACTTAAGGTATACCTTAATTTTGGGAGGCGGGTATGATTACCACCGCCCCGGGAACCATTTTTGGGTAATCAACACCTCTGTCATATGTCACTTTGCAGTGACATTCGTGACTTAGCAGGAGTGCCCGGTTCAAGGAGTGAGATTTGTCTAGGTCCGTGCGGCGAACGCGTTCGCTCACCTACTGCGTGGCAAGCCGGATTGGGAGAGACTGATTTTTTGTGACTTAGCAGGGCTGCTCGGGTTCAAGAGATGAGATTTGTCTAGGTCTTTGCGGTGAACGGGTTTGCCCACCTACTGCATTACGGACCGGATTGGGAGAGACTGGTTGAGGGAGACCTTATTTTTTTTACATTAGCTCCACACAGGAAGCTCTGAAGAAAATAAATCCCGTCAAGGCCTATGTCTTCTTTGGGGATGCAATGCATTATCGGGGAATACGTATGATTCCTCGATAATGCATTGCATTACGATCTCTACGAATTCGGAAGTCGCAAGAACAAATTGCATTACGATCAATACGAATTCGGAAGTCGCAAGAACAAATTGTTGCGTGCGAAAGTAAATATTATTTTGATTTAAATGTATAATTCAACGATATCTAAGGGGCATTGCGACCTTGACTACGAATTCGGGAGTCGCAAGTTCGAATTGTGGCGTGCAGAGGTAATTTTTATTTGATACGTTTGTATAATACAACAATAATGCAGTGCAGTGCGATCTTGACTACGAATTCGGATGTCGCAAGTTTAAATGGCATGCGCCAGTTAATTTTATTTTGATAAATACATATAATTCCTCGATAATGCACTGCCTCACTATCTTGGCTACGAATTCGGAAGTCGCCAGTTCGAATTGTGGCGTGCGGAGGTAATTTTTATTTGAAACGTTTGTATAATACAACAATAATGCAGTGCAGTGCGATCTTGACTACGAATTCGGATGTCGCAAGTTCGGATATTGATTTTGATTTTGGTTTTGGTTTGAGATTTTAATTTTGATTTGGTCTTTGACTTTGATTTTGGTGTTGGTTTGAGATTTTGATTTTGATTTTGAATTTGATTTTGACTTTTGATTTCGATTTCGATTTCGATTTAGATTTAGATTTTGACTTTTGATTTTGATTATAAAAGTGCAATATAAAATAACACAATGTCTATTTTTAAATTATTGTGGCATTTCAAATGAGGTTTTTTCGTAACTCAAATTCTCAATAGAAATCAACACAAACAGGCAATTCCGAAAGCGTTGTTAAAATCAATGAAATAGACGTAAGCTTCTATATTCATTTTAATTTTAAAATACTTACGTAATACAATGTTATTTTAACTAATTAATTATTTTGACAAATGCCTATTTATTTGACCGAAAATTAGTTACTGTTGTTGAATAATAATATTAATTATAAGACATTATAATATCTATGTATTTACAAATGACAGCAATTGGGAGTTTTTATTTTTATCGTTTTATTGTTGAATCAAAATATATTATAATATGAAAAAAGTTTAACATTTTACTAACATTACTTTGCGAAACTAACATCAAAGATCATTTACTAACTGACCATAAACATATAACAAAAATACAATAAAATAAGGTATAAAGGTTGGTTTTATTTTTTATTTTTTATTGTAACTGCAAAATTTCATCGACGGAGGAATTAATGTTTGGGTTAGTCTCATTTTGAGCCTTTATTGACTGGCCTACAAGGCAGGGGCCGCCTCTGGTTACCGGCTATTTTAAAATTATGTTTTCATAGCTTTTAAGGCGATCCACTAGTACAGGAAAAAATCGAAATTTGAATTCACGCCGTTTTATGGGAGGAGTTTAAAAATACTTGAGAAAAAGCTTTTGGAAAGGTTGGAAAAGATATTTGAGATTTTTTTTTACATGTTGATTTCGTAAAGGCCTGTAAAAAACATTAATTCCTTTTTTATGCATTGTTTATTGTAATAAAACGGAATTTTTAAATTGATTTCACGAAAACAAGCAGCGCGGACCCTAACACGTTGTTTCTCCGCTATATAAGAAACTGAATTTGCCACATTATGCAATAAAACCATATCCGAAAAAGTGTTTATAAGTAGGAGAGTTTGCACTAAAAAATGTTTTTTATAGACCTCATACTTTATTTTTTCTAAGCTTATTAAAAGACATTAAAAAAATGACCGATATTTTTAAGGGCCAAGGTATGTTCTACACGAAGTATTTAATTGAAGCATTTATAATACGTCTAAGCGGTCAAATTTTCAAAACAAAAACATACGATTTTGTATGATTTTGCATTATTTAGTATGGCTTCATCTTAATGACCTGAATTATGAGTTGGTTTCTTTCTGAGTTTGCATGGAACCAATCTAACACTATTTAAAGAGGAAAGATTTGATTGTTTGTTTGTTTGCATTGAATAGGCTCCGAAACTACTGAACCGATTTGAAAAATTCTTTCATTGGTAGGAAGCTACACTATTCCCGGTTGACATAGGCTATGTGATATTTTCAAAAAAAAATTAGGGATCGTTACTAAAACTCCAATAATGTAGCCCAAGGTGTAAAAAAAATACCTAAAATATTCTTTACATCGCGTGCGCTGCGAAAACTATTAACAATAGAATAAAATAATGTAGTACGACTTTGTAGAAAACATCATTATTTACAAAAAGTTTCGCGACAGCATATGTCTAACTATTATAGTTATGCCACAAAAAGTGTTTATTTATTTTAAAAATTTAATTAAAATGACGCCGCGTCAAATGGCTCTTTATTTGTATCTTGGTTTTAATCCTTATCAAAAAAAATTACTTCATATTCAAGACTGCTTCAATACCTTTATTTAACTTTTTGAATTATTCAATTCGGACATTTTATTCTAAAGTTACCACGAGTTTAAAAATAGCCCCGTTTGGGGAAAGGGTTGAGAAAGTCTGATTGGAGAATTCATAATCCATCCGGTCCGCCACGCAGTTGGTGGGTAAACGCATTCTCCGCCAAGACTTAGACAAATCTCAACTTCTAAACCCAGGCACCCCTGCTAAGTCACCAAACGTTGTGAACCACTTGGAGTAACCTACGGCAAGGATGTTGGTTATCCGATAAATAGTTCCCGGGGCGGAGTTACACATATCCGCCTCCAAATTGATATTCCTTTGTTGGGAGACGGGTCGAGGGACTAATATAGGTATTTTATGAATGTACCGCACAATAGTCCCAGATGCTCTCTTCTATCTGGAGCTAATGAAACTAAAGACGGGTTGTTTCAAAAAAATTTACGGATTCATCAAATATTTGAAATTATTTTTTTACGACCTGTGTAAGTTCTATTCAAATTCTGTATTATTTCAGATTGATAGAGCAACTGGCCTATAATGATATAATGACGGAACTTGAATAGAACGTGAAAATTATCTTAAAATATTTGATTATATCACAAAATTACAATTTGAGGTTTTACTCATAGTTAAAAATAAATATTCCTCCTAGACTTGCAGAAAAGTCAATAGACGTCGCATATTAAATAAAAATTGATAACTTTATCCAAGACACTATCTAGATTATATTTAGTTCTGGTTGAATTTTGCAATCTTTCATACAGATAGCAGCCAATAAAATTTGCGTTACGAAAATGAAGATAATGTTGGTAGTTTCTAGTCGAAGTATGAAACGGTTAAAAATGACAGAATCAGATGGGGACTAATTAATTAGCTTAGCGCAATGGTTAGAGCTGCTGCCCGGAAAGCCGAAGGTCCTGGCTTGGAGTCCCTGATGTGACCGTTCCTCTTTCTGATTTTTCTGTTTCAGATTTTGGATTGAGTTTCGCTAATATTGTCTTCATTTATTTAAATTTTACAATTTGAAGTTTAACTCATTGTTCTAAATAAAAATAAATATTCATCCTAGACTTGCAGAAAATTTAATGGCCGTCCTTAACCAGTCTCTCGATCTCGATCCGGCCCGCCACGCAGCAGGTGGGCAGAGGCATCCATCGCCAAGGCCTGGACAAATCTTACCCGAGGAATCGGGCACGCCCACTAAGTCACCGAACAGAGAGAACCACTTGGGGTGACCTATGGCAGAGGTGTTGGTTATCCAATAAATGGTTCTCGGGGCGACGATACACTTATCCACCTCCCATGTTATTCCCAGTTGAGAGGCGAGTTGAGGGAGTTCTAGGTTAGGACTCTTTCAATTAGTCTCTCCCAACCTGGCCCGCCACGCAGTAGGTGGGCAATCGCATTCGTCGCAAAGACCTGGACAAACCTCTCCCCTTAAAACCGGGAATCCCTGTTAAGTCACTAAACGTAGTGAGTTTCTTGCGGTGACCTATGGCGGAGGTGTTGGTTATCCAATAAATGGTTCCCGGGGCGATGGAACAAATCGGACTCTCTCAACCTCCCAAATTGGGTTGAGAGAGTCCAATAGAAGAGTTCTAGGTTAGGTCTCCTTCAATCAGTCTCTCCCGTTCTGGCCTGCCATGAAGTAAGTGGGCAAACACATTCTCCTCAAAGACCTAGACAAACCTCACCCCTTGAACCTGGGCACCCCTGCTAAGTCACTGAAAGTAGTGAACCGCTTGGTATGACCTATGGCAAAGGTTTGGTTAATCAATAAATGGTTCCCGGGGCGGTGGTGTGCGTAATCCTCTTCCCAATATACCTATAATATTAATGATAAGTTTTTAGATTTTCACGGCCAAAAGCATTTTCGTTGTTTGTTTTTTAGGTGTTATGCCGTGTTGCGCTACCTCCTTTTTTATCCGACGTTTTGGACAGCGTTGCAGTGTCCATCATCAGGGCAGATCCGGCAGATTGTCGCAGACATCGTCGGATCTGCTGGATCCGCCCTGACGATGAACACTGCAACGCTGTCCGAAACGTCTGCTAAAGAAGGAGGTAGCCAACACAAAACAAAAAACGAAAATATAATATTAATGTATGTAGGTTTGCTGAATTGCCGCCAAAAATATTTTAAAACATACATCATGTAACATGCATATCTTCAATGGATTACAAATGTCAAATATTTCAAAACGGTTCACAGCAATGTATTTTCTTTACTTTTACGTAAAAATTAAACCAACTCGTTCGGTATCATTTTTTACGGAGTGCCTTGAAAATAGTTTCCATAGTGTGGATTATCATTGTGGGTGGTAGAGCCCGTTCACACTTCTGGCTAGGCATGAGTGCAGGTGTTCAAAACAAACTGGGTGTTTAAAAATGTTTGGAAGAAAATAATTATCGATTTTTTCTTTTTTAATTATTTTATTTATATAGATGTTTTTATTATTTGGAATGACTAAAAGCTTAACAACTTTGAACTTCAATGAAGAATGCCCGAAGTAAAAACCATTGAAATCCCGCTTTTTTAAATATTTAAAAACATCTAATCGCATATCCCATTACTAAAAATTGCTTTTTAACTGAGAAAAATGAAATTATGTGTGGTATATTTTTTTTTATCAGTTGTTTAAAAAATAAAGCACGTTTTAATAAGTAAGGACATTTTTTTCGAAAAGTAGTTCTTTAGAGTAGGTATTTATTATGTTATTTTTTTGGGAAAAAAATTGTGTTACCTTTACATAGTATAAAATGAAGTCGCTTCCGCTGTCTGTGCGCTTAGATCTTTTAAACTAAGCAACAAATTTTCATGCGGTTTTCACCAATAGATAGAGTGATTCATGAGGAAGGTTTTAGAGTATATAATTTGTCAAGGTTTTGTGTTAATTGGCTGAAATAGGGCTGGCAAGCAGGCAGCGGGCATCGGGCAGTCGGCAGCAAGCGGGCGGTGTCGATTTGATTTAACAGATGGCGTTGGTTATAAAGGTTGGGTAGTGGCGTGGCGTTGTGATGGCGTTATGTTTCGTTAGTCACAGCAACATGTGGCCAGGTCTGCTAGTTTTTAACTAAAAGTATACTATCTCGGGAATGACTAGCTTAATTAAAAAAAAAAAAAAAATTATATCATTGTTTTTACCTTACTTAAGAAAATATTTTAGAAATCATAATTAATACTTTCTTACGACGGCGACGGCCAAGGAGCCGCCTTTTTATATTAAAGTGATATTAAAAAGATTTCACAATCTACTCTTTCATAGATGGCGCAAGTTTAATTATTTTAGGGAACACGCTTTTTACAAGTAGTGCCTTATTAAGATGAATGAATTGTTAGCGCCCATTCATGCGTAATATGAATATGAATAAATAGTTTTTTTGGTTTAAATAAATCTTTCAAAAATGGCAAACAAATACCATATTGTATCGGTAATTCAATCCATTATTGTATTTGTACGCCTTTCTTGAAAGATTTATTCAAACCAAAAAAACTATTTATTCATATTCATATTGCAACTGTACGGGCGCAAACAATTAATTCATCTTAATATTTTAAAGCACAACTTAAAAAAAAAAGTTTTACGCTAAAATAATTAAACTCGCGCCATCTACATATAATATAGAGGCGTTCTTTTAAGGTGAAGTTATACGTGAAATCCTATTTAGATTAATCTTTATGACGAATTGGCTTACAGTATCAACATCAAAAAATATGCTACGGATAAATTGAAGCTTTTACTAGGTTTTTTATGTAATGGAATTAGAATAAAATTATTATTTACATAACAAAAAAAAAATAAGCGTAAACCACTAAAAAAATGTTTTTTCATGACTTAACTATGAAGTAATACAAGAAACATTTTTATAAAAATACTCCTTTATGGGTAAGACCATTTTTGAGGTTTTCTATGTTCTAACTTTTTTTCACTCTTATAAAATTATGGACAAAATAAATAAAAACCACTTTTTCGCTTACTTGCCGCGCGCAAATAAGACGCTCGATTGCAAATTTTGCAGGCACGAGAATCGAAATACTTCTAGCGTTTATATTCCTCTTAAGTATCACATTTACTTGGAATTCTGAGTTTGTTTGAGTCTCAAAAGTCTAAAAAATCCACTTTCCGTCACATAATCGAGATGAAACTTGGTACACAGTCGATTCTTTCTGTCTCTGAAATTTTATGTTTATGTAATAAATAAAATTTGCCAATGCAGTTCGGCCCACATTTTCATTAATTAATACTAATGAGGCTACTGTGAAATAAGTTTTAACATAAAACATAATCGTAAAAATTGATTAATTTTTATTGAATTTGTTACCACACTGTAGATTTGCTAAAAATTTAAAATAATATTCAGATATATTTTTAAATAGCGGCAACATGAATATATCAAGTTACCGACATCCGGTCTTTAATACAGTGGTTTTTAGAATATTTCAACCACTCGGATACGTAAGCGTGTTAATATATAACATAATAGCCGTAAAATAAGCGCGTTTTTTCGTGTGTTCCCACAGAAGTCGTTATAACTCTGTTATTGTTCTAGTGATAACCCTAAAACAAAAAGTAGAAGATCCATATTGAATGCTTCACATTTCTATTCAAAGTTGTCCATAGAAGTACATAAAAAATACTAATTTTGTAGAAACAGTTTTCACCCCCAAATCACCTACGCGCTGTTAGACATTATTAATTTTTTAAATATTCTTGTATGAAATGGTAAAAGGTAGGTGACAAAATTGTTTATTTATTCAATAGAATAAGTGTTATTTTTACATAATCAGTGATTTTAGTACCGTTTCCACATAAAAACATCGCGTGAGTCATTTTTACAATATTTTTATGTTTGCTTTCTAAATTTTAATATTTATAAATGTTAATATTTTTTTGTAATATAACAATTTGAAACCTTATTTCAAACAAACGTTTCAAGTTTTTAGTTTTTTTCTGTTATTTGTTTATGGGGTGTTATACCGTGTTGCGCTACCTCCTTCTTTGGCCGACGTTTCGGACAGCGTTGCAGTGTCCTTCATCAGGGCAGATCCGGCAGATGTGTGACAGTTTTTAGTATTCGGCTACGTTCAGATATGTTCCATTTATTGACCCTTAATTGTGAAGCGGAAATAACACAAAGTTTTATAAATCTGGCAGTTCGTTTAAGACAAAAAACTTGCATAATCGCAAAATACCTGAGTGGTTAAAATATTGTGATACATATTAATTTTAAAAGTAAACAAACGATTTCCGACCAGAGGTGACCATAATTTCTGTTGAACATTTACAGGAAATACAGTTTTCTACTCCAAAACTTATGGGAAAACTATAATATTAATCAATGTGAATAGTGTTATAATCACCGCCAGACTTGGCAATGTCTGTAATCATGACGTCTGTTTATCGTGTATATTAATTAGTGCATGATGCACATTCGAAATCAAATATGAAGTGTAGGTAATTTTTTTTTCTTAAAACTTCGCAAATAAACTTTGTGGCTTCATTATTGCTTCAATGAGAATAAGTAATTTTGTAAACACCACTATTTTATTAATATTATCGACATGTTTCAAAAACAATGTTATCTTCGTCAGCATAAAAGATTAATAATTTTAACAATTAATCATTATCCGGTTATTATCAATTGAACTACGGTGTCCCCATACAACATATTGCGTGGCTGAAAAACTTTATAAGTAAATGAATAATACTATGAAGTACACTCCCAAACCAGATCGTGTTTTAGATTTTTTGTGAAATTCTTTCTAAACTAAATGTAGCTTCGTTCTTTCAAAAAAATTAGAGTCCTTGCGAGAGAGTCTTGAAGGAGTAACCATCTGTTACTTATACCAGGGCGGGTAAGTGGTGGATAATAACCTCCAATGCTCGTAGCCAGTAGGACTATTGCATCCCTAATTGGGATATGTTGTGAGGCTGAAGGGTGTGAAAGCTCAACTGTTTGACTACCGGTGTGACTCCAAAGTTCATCAAATTATTGTAGATTACCGGTTTCACTTTAAACCAAAGTTCACCGGATAGTAGTTTACCGGTTTGACTTAAACCAAACCAATTTTTTAATGTAGTTCAAGTACCGTACCGATCAAAGTTCATAAGAATTGAGCTGTAGCTCAAATGTGTTGCTGTAGGCAAATCGCCGGTCAGCAGCTCTGACCACTGAGCTATGGCGGCTTATGGCTTTGGCGGGTATTAGATAAGCCGCCATAGCTCAGTGGTCAGAGCTGCTGACCGGCAATCAGATGGTCACGGGTTCAATTCCCGTTGGCGGCCAGTATCTTTTCTCGGAAGATTTTTTCAATGTAGATGAGTGTTTCAGGCTGATAATTATTGATTATAATATTTGGAATCTTATTTTATATAATTACATTTTTACAGTAAGTACCCGTATTTGATTGTGTAACATTTAAAAAAAAAAATATTATACTTTATACTTGATCGACGCTTTTATTGCACATTATTAATTATTTTATTGAGACTAAATTTGGTAAACTTCTTTTCAAGGGATTAATTCATAAAAAAATATTTTGCATTATGATAAACTAATAATTATTATCTACCTTAAAAACAAACTAAAACTACGAAACTAAAAACTACGTATCCGCTGGTTGAATTCCTTTGTACAATTCACTTATCGAATACTCATACCTCTCATACACAATGAGTATTCGATAAGTGAATTGTACAAAGGAATTCAACCAACCTTTGTACAATTCACTTATCGAATACTCATTGTGTATGAGAGGTATGAGTATTCGATAAGTGAATTGTACAAAGGAATTCAACCACCGGATTCGTAGCTTTTAGTTTAGATTTAGTTTGTTTTTAGAGTAGATAATAATTATTAGTTTATCATAATGCAAAATATTTTTTTATGAAATAAACACTTGTGTTGTGCCTACTTATGTCTCTCATGCTCTGTTTATTATTTTATGTATTATGTACTTCTTATTATGCTATATACTTGTTATAATGCTCCTGTACAATTTAATCACATGTAAAATCCATCAAGTCATAAACAAATAAATAAATAAAATAATATTATTATTTGTAATTAACTGTATTTCATTTACCCCGTCCCATATACATCGATTTAAAATTTCTCCCCATATTTAAAATTATTCCCCGTCCACATCGATTTTAAAAAAATGTCCTCCATATCCCAATTCATTTTGCCTCAGAATTACTAGCCTAAAGGTTGTTTAGTAATGTATTATAAAAAAAATGTAGAGAGGGAGTAAACTGGCATTCTACCAACGGTTTATCCATGGAACATGTTTTTTTATTCAAAAGTTGTGTGTTTTCGTACGCTTGAATACTATTTTATTTAAGTACATTGTCTTTAAATTAAAAAAGATAGGTCTTCATAGATGACGATTTTTATCGGTGCTTTATTAGAAAAACCTTGGCAAATATTTGGTTTGAAGTATTATTGCATACCTATATCACACAAAAGCAATAAAAAAGAAAGATTTTATTAAATAATTCAAAAAGTTGTATACAGATATTGAAACAGTCTTGAATATGAAGTAATTTATTTTGATAAGGATTAAAACCAAGATACAAATAAATAGCCTTTTCAAGCGCGACATTTTAATAATTTTTTTAAAATAAAAGAATAATTATTGTGGCATAACCATAATAGTTAGACATATGCTGTCCCGACCTTTTTTGTAAATAATGATGTGTTCTACAAAGTCGTTTTACATTATTTTATTCTATCATTAATAGTTTTCGCAGCGCACGCGATGTAAAGAATATTTTAGGTAATTTTTATACACCTTGGGTTACATTATTGGACTTTTAGTAACGATCCCTAATTTTTTTTGAAAATATCATATAGCCTATGTCAACCGGGGATAGTGTAGCTTCCCAACAGCGAAAGAATTTTTCAAATCGGTTCAGTAGTTTCGGAGCCTATTCAATGCAAACAAACAAACAAACAAACAAATCTTACCTCTTTATAGTGTAGTAGATAGTAGAAGTGTGTTAGATTAGAATGATCGCCTTTCGGAACGGTGAACGGTGGAACAACTCATAATGAAACATACTGAGAAGCACTTCAGAAAACATAGGTTGAATAGGTTAAGCTAGGTTAGGGTTACCGGCTTTTTTAAAATTATATTTTCATAGCATTTAATGACCTTTCTAAGGAGGTTCTGAGTTATTATGAGTTGGTTTATTTCTGAGTTGACATGGAACCTTTTGGAACATCGCCTTGCAACGAAATGGGAGGGATGGATTCACACGTCCGTCACTCCTAGACATACTGACCCCCAGATTCCTACTCACACCTACTACCCCATTCCTTCCCTGAACATCCTCTTCTTCCTTTCCTAAAAATACGCTCCACACTGCATCCCTAAAGATGACATTGGCCTTGAGGGGATTTATTTTCTTCAGGGCTTCCTGTGTGGAGCTAATGTAAGAAAAAAGGTCTCCCTCAACCAGTCTCTCCCGATCCAGTCCGTAACGCAGTAGGTGGGCAAACCCGTTCGCCGCAAAGACCTAGACAAATCTCATCCCTTGAACCCGAGCATATACATATATTATCAAAATAAAATACAATATGAACTTACGACTGTATTGTAATGCGTTACCGAGGAATAAAACAAATTTATTAAATAAAATTTACTGGTGCACGCCAATTTTGAACTTGCGACATCCGAATTCGTAGTCAAAGATCATAATGCAACGCATTATTGAGGAATCATACATAGATATTTATCAAAATAAAATTTACTTGTGCACGCCAATTTTGTACTTGCGACCTCCGAATTCGTAGTCAAGGATCACAATGCAACGCATTATTGAGGAATCATGCATAGATATTTATCAACATAAAATTTACTTACGCACGCCAATTTTGAACTTGCGACTTCCGAATTTGTAGTCAAGATCGTACCGCAACGCATTATCGAGGAATTATATCTAAATATTTACCAACATAAAATTTATTATTTTTGAACTTGTGACTTCCGAAATCATAACCAAGATCGTAATGCAACGCGTTATCGAGGAATTATAAAAATTTAACAAAATAAAATTTACTTGCGCACGCCAATTTTGAACTTGCGACATCCGAATTCATAGTCAAGGATCATAATGCAACGCATTATTGAGGAATAATACATAGATATTTATCAAAATAAAATTTACTTGCGCACGCCAATTTTGAAATTGTGACATCCGAATTCGTAGTCAAGGATCATAATGCAACGCATTATTGAGGAATTATATATAGATATTTATCAAAATAAAATTTACTTGCGCACGCCAATTTTGAACTTGCGACATCCGAATTCGTAGTCAAGGTTCATAATGCAACGCATTATTGAGGAATCATACATAGACTTTTATCAAAATAAAATTTACTTGTGCACGCCAATTTTGTACTTGCGACATCCGAATTCGTAGTCAAGGATCATAATGCAACGCATTATTGAGTAATCATACGTAGATATTTATCAAAATTATATTTACTTGCGCACGCCAATTTTGAACTTGCGACTTCCGAATTCGTAGTCAAGATCGTACTGCATCGCATTATCGAGGAATTATATCTAAATATTTACCAACATAAAGTTTATTATTTTTGAACTTGTGACTTCCGAATTCATAACCAAGATCGTAATGCAACGCGTTATCGAGGAATTATACAAATTTAACAAAATAAAATTTACTTGCGCACGCCAATTTTGAACTTGCGACATCCGAATTCGTAGTCAAGGATCATAATGCAATGCATTATCGAGGAATCATATATATTTATCAAAGTAAAATTTATTGCGCACGCCAAAATTTGAACTTGCGACTTCCGAATTCGTAGCCAAGATCGTAATGCAACGCATTATCACCCCTCGAACCCGGGCACCCTTGCTAAGTCATCAAAAGTATCAAACCACTTGGGATGACGTATGACAGATGTGTTTATCCAATAAATGTTTCCCGGGCGGCGGAGCCTAGCAACAAAAACCCGCGGAAGTATATTATTAGAATTTTATAAAGTACAGAAAGATATATTTTTCAAGTCGGTGCCGCGGCCGTTATAATATTACGTTTTGCAACTTCCATATCGGCTCAACCAATGAGCAGTAAAACCAGATATAGGTATATGTTTTTTTATGACCAATCAGAAGGCTTCGTTCATAACGCCATCTTGAACGCCATTCTGATTGGTCATTGTCAGATCAACAATTTTATAGTAAAAGCACATATAGGTACATAAGATATACGATTATGTGGATCAACAACGCATGGCAATTTGGGCGGATCATCAACGCATGGTAAATTGGGCGGATCAACAGTTACGAAGCGTATGATTTCCATACAAATATCGAAAATTTTATGTGTAGTATTTCGTTTACTTTTACTGGGAAACTGGCAACCTTGCTATTTAATGTAACGTTGTTGCAAATTCATACAGAAGTAATCCATTAAAGCCAAGTTATTCGGTGTTAAAGGTGGATCAACACTGTCAAATAACTTCTTACTGGATCAGCATATTACGAGAAGAGGTCAATATATATATATATATATATATCAGAGAAAGAAAAGATACGCAAGATGCACAGATATAGAAAAGCGACAAAAAATGTTTGAAATTAATTTGGTACCCACTGATATCTGCCGAACCCTACGTGAACATGTCACAAGTTACGACGTTACTTAGGGCAGAAAAAGGGGTGAAAAAATAACGATATTCGAATTTACCAACAAATTCGCCGCATTTTATAAACACCAACAAACTTATCTATAATTTATTTGAAAGCCACATTTCGCAACTCTTTTTGTCTAATATTGAATGAAGTCCCTCTGAGTTTTAATAATAATTCCTGGAAAGAAATTCGACAGAATTAGACTGGTTTTTTTCAATAAGAGAAAAATGAATGAAGACAGTGGATGAAAATATGATGTTATCATCGTAGTAATATTGTTTAATTTTATGGAGCGAGTTGTATTTAACGACTTTTGTTTATCTTTTTAAAAACGAAGTTAGTACCAACATGTAAAATTTAAGAATATCAAAATGCCACAATTCAAACAATCTCCGAAATTTGGCCTTTTTTTCAGATGGTTAAAATATTTCCGCCTAACAATAAAATGTTTAATTTCTGAATATATCCGAAAACTAAAATTTTTTTTTGAAAGGTGATGAAATACGCTTTATAATTCGAAATAAACATTTATATATATTTTTTAAAATATAAAAATTTAGAAAAAAGTTTTTAAAATGGCTCACCTTACGTTTTTTCTAACTAAAATTACTTGAAAAAAAAATATACACATATTTTGTTCGACAAATCTATTATAAATGTTATTGTCACCTCACTTTTTTGTCTTTCAATATAAACATATTTAAAAAATCCCAAAGTTTCAAATTGCGATTCAAAACTTTAGTTTCTTTATAAAGGTGTACATTTTACTGATTTGAGTATAAAGCGTGGTATTTTGCCTTTCTATCACCGTTTAGGACATATTTCTCACCATGATAATAAGGGAGTTATAGCGATTTATATGAGACCTACGTGAGCTGGGACAAATATAGTCCACTGTGATTAAACAGGTTAATAACCGTCGCTTAATAATATATATATATACTGTCGAAAATAAATAATATTCGGGATAATAATAAGGATTGCTTTATTCTGTCATTTGTTCTTAATAATTATACAGTGATACATTCTCATAGGACGTATATTTTGTCAAAAATAATAAGCACATTAGCGTTTTTGTTTGCATGGTCAAATCTGATAAAAATTGACATCGTAATACCATCTACTCGTAAATCTCTTCTTAGAATTATTAGCCAAAAACAAAAATGCATAAACATAAAATATATACACAGGGGACATGCGTACATTATTTTAACCAGAGGTTGCTAATATTATTTGGAATAAAACTTGGAGTAACTTCTTTAGCACCGTTGTGATCTGAAACCCGATGAAATTCGTTGAAAAATAGCGACACTAAAAAGAGACAAATACATCGGATTTAGCCTGCGAGCGAATGAGATAGTAAAATGGGCCTCCTTTCTGTGCGGTGCTTCTTAGCCAATCGGTTTCCTCCTTGTGCGGCGCTTCGTTGCCTCCCCACTCTTCAAATCTACTTTAGTTTTCTGAATGTTTCACTTTTACCGCGTGTGAATTGCACCAAACTAACAATAAAATCTTCCACATGTCGTCACTGGTCAGTCAGCCGAGTATCCGCTGTAGTTACCTATGGTTGAAAATAAAAATAAAAACCTTAAAAAATGTCACAAGAGACCAAAAATTTTGTTTACATTTTTTACTTCTAATAATGTCAGAAATCACTGGTTAAAGTAAGTCAAGTACATCTCTTAACATCCTGTACATAATATTAAATGTTTGTTAATAAGTGGCAGTGTTGATTAATATTATTTAACTCACCTTTTATAATCAGCCATATAGATTTCAAAACTTTTTTTTATTCTCCTTCAAAATAGTCTTAACGGCAGTTATAGCCTTTAGCCATATATTTAAGTGCCTAAATATTTTCAAGGTTATATTTTCATGGAAGACTCAGAATTACATTAATGGCAGAAGGGATTGGCGCAAGAGAGAATAGTTGTTGTTGGTTCCAACGGCTTTTTTTAATCTGCCCAAAGAAATGGAGAGTAAACATGACTCGAAACAAAAGACATCACCCATTCAACGTGAGAATCATCTCATTCAAAGTGCATCTCGTCCATTCGTCGGCAACCGTCGGTCTACGAATCATACCTTTTTGTGATTTGTTTTTAAAACATCCCAATAGATAGTTGTTTGCCCTAGAAAACTAACTATATTAAATTGTATACACACCATAACGACTCGTTATTTCAGTATGCAAATAGAATAATTTAATCGGAATCGTTTTTGAAGTGAATCTTTTATCTACGCATCAACTGCGCTCATTGGCCGCTTTGATTATGATGTCATTCTTAAAGGCTCCTATTGGTTGAGATATGAAAAGTAAAATACGCTAGGTCTGCACTCATTGGTCACTTTGATTATGACTTATTTTTTCAAGTATTGGTTGAGATTGTTTTGGTAAATTTTCGCTTCTACCACGTGTAAACCGCACTCGATTTTTTTTATGTGAATACCGCACAATAATCACAACTGCTCCCGACTGGAGCCAGTGAGACTGTGGAATCCCCAAATTGAGGTATGTTGTGAGGCTGAAGGTAGTTGGGGAGGAAAGAAGATGGGGAATAGGAAGGTGAGGAACTACCTGGTTATTCAGATCTGGTCATTAAACACGGTTAAAGCCATTTCAAGCAATGTTTCAATTCTGTTTGGTGGTCATCCAACCAGGGCGATACTGAGTGTATCTTCCACTCTGTAATATGCCGCAAATATGATTTGTATTATTTTTTTATTAATTTATTGTTAAATAACACAATACATGTTATAAGTACAAGAAATCTATATCTCTACAAATTATAAATTAAAGTCCTCCGCGCGCGTCTGTCTGTCTGTTCGCGATAAACTCAAAAACTACTGAACGGATTTTCATACGGTTTTCACCAGATACCTATTGTGAATCATGAGGAAGGTTTAGGTTTATAATTTGTCAAGGTTTTGTGTAAATTGGTTGAAATATATAATATATAAAGGAGAATGTCTGTATGTGGTGGACGAGCGGGCTCAAATCAAATGTAATTTCGAAAACTTTGTGTTAAGCCCGGGCAACGCCGGGGACTTAGACTAGTTTTAAATAAATTCGTTTGATATCCCTTTACCAACTTATTATTAATGGTATTTTTGAAGTCGATTTTTGGTTTGATTTTTGTAAATAATGAACAAAAAATTATAATTTTATATTAATTACAATATCGGGGGGGGGGGGGGGGGGGATTGTCAGAGAGTCAACTGCCAGGGGATCAACTGTCGGTCATCGAGGATAATCACAGTATTAATTTATTATTTTCTTTAAATTCATTATAAATTGTGTTTAAAACATTTTAGGAAAGTCACCAAAAACGTGAAAATAACTGTTTCGTGTATTTAAAAAAATCTACTCGTAAATCAGAGATCTGATCATTTCAGCTTTTATTTAATACTAGCTGACCCGGAGAACTTCGTACCGCCTCAGAATCAATAACTGTTGTGTTAACTTATTAACTCAATTATATTCAGTTTTTTTAAATATAAATTACACGATGAAGCAATTATCGATGCGAAACTGTACGTCTTTTGTTTTTGTCAGTTTCAGAGATGGTGTTGTGTACGGATTTACATTTTTGTGATTTTCTTACTTTTTGACTTACTTACGGGAATTGCGTTTCATTTTATTTACACGTGTGAGGGAGATTTATTATAATTATTGTATTTTTCCTTTGGAGGGGTGCAGACATACGTTCACCGTTTGTCTTATTTTCGACTGTTGACATTTAGTGTGTAAGAAAGAGGGGCAGCATTATACATTTAAGAACAAAAGCAAAACAATCAGCGCGTTGACATTTAACATTTAATTTTATTTTTGGAATTCACTCACTATTCAGTATTATACTTATTACAATATTCCTGAAGCTCTTTCAAAAGATGAGAATTCTTTTCATGTAAAATGCAAGAAAAAATTAATTTTCTTCACAATCCAAAAAATTAAAGATCATAAAAATCGATCCAGCCGTTCTCGAGTTATAAATGGTGTAACTAACCCGACTTTGTTTTATATATTAAAGATTCGTTCAATGAAAGTTCCATTTTTAATAAAAAATCATTTTTTTTAAACATTTAAAAAAAATCTTAACTTCTTCTAGTTCTATTTTAGCATTTATTTATATGAAAAAATGATTTGTTGGTATATTTGAAACATGTCGATTATTTTGATTAAATAGTGGTGTATACAAAGTGATTTAATTTCATTAAAAATTAAAAAACATAAAACAAAACAACACGAAAATATGTATCTACGTGTTAAATCAACTGAAATATAGTATTGGGAGAAAAAAAAATAAGGTTTGTATTTGTAGGTTTAATATTATAATTGATTATTAAAATCTAGGTAATATTTCAAACTAAGCTGAAGTTCATTCATATTTTCTGCTCATTTTAAATTTGAAGGAAGATTATGAAAGAAAGTTATTCCTAGATAGAGTCAATTATTAAGTATGTTCGTAATATTTAGTTTTTGAAGTGAAACTTCTTCAGCCTTGTTGTGATTTGGAAATCAGATGAAATGAGAATGACGCATCACACCACCTGCGAAACATAAAACTGCGCCCATCGCTGCTTTGATTATATTGGTTGTGATATGAAACGGAAATGGGCTAGGTTTGCGCTCATTGGCGGCTTGATTATGACCACACTTGTAAAGGCTCCTATTGGTTGAGATTGTTTTTGCTAAAGTTTCGCTTTTACCGCGTGTGAACCGCAATCGTTATTTTTTTTAAACATTAAACATTATATCATTGATGCCCTAATAGATGATATGGTTCCAAAGAAAGTAACTAGATAAAAAGAAAGTAACTAGATAAAAAGAAAGTAACTAGATAAAAAGAAAGTAACTAGATAAAAAAAAATCCATTATGGTATTCGGCGGCTTTAATTAATATAACGATAGAAAAAATAAAGTTTTTTCGTGCCTGGAAACGCTATAATAATGAAATACATAGTAGGTACCCCACCATGAATTATATTTATTACTAGCTGGGTTACCCGGCTTCGCTCAGGGCAATAAGATAGTGTTCCCGATTCCCTATTCCTGATCATTCCACGACATACTCCGCCACTCCTTCCACAACTTTCTACAGCTCTATGGAACCTTCTAGAACTTTCCGGAAGACTGTTCTAGAAATTACAAGAGGGCGAAACTTTTAGCCCTTATATCTTTAAAAGCACGCCCTTTAGGTAAAAACGGATACTCTTATTCCCTAGGGAGGATAGAGATCTACCACACCATATAACTCCCTTGATCGAACCGGGACTCGTTTCTGAGTTTTTGCGAGCTGCACGTTTTTTTGGACTTTCTTTTATAATATATGCCATATTCAAATAAATAAAATGTTACTCCATACATGTCCTTTCCCGTGCGTTCCCCTCCAGCATTCCACTTCCACCTTCCCCACCACCGCTCTCCCGCTCTCCCGCTCCCCCGTCCCGCCAACCCCCCTGGCACTGCATTTCTTGACTCCTCTCCCGCCCGGCCCGTAGCCGAAACTTTTTTCTAATACTAACAATTTTAAACTCGTGATATCTTTCTAATTAAATATCCGAATTGAAAAATTCAAAAAGTTAAAAAAAGGTATTGAAGCTGTCTTGAATATGAAGTAATTTATTTTGATAAGGATTAAAACCAAGATACAAATAAAGAGCCTTTTCAAGCGGCGACATTTAAATTAAATTTTTTAAATAAAATAATACTTATTGTGGCATAACCATAATAGTTAGACATATGCTGTCGCGACCTTTTTTGTAAATAATGATGTGTTCTATAAAGTCGTAGTACATTATTTTATTCTATCATCAATAGTTTTCGCAGCGCACGCGATTTAAATAATATTTTAGGTAATTTTTTTACACCCTGGGTTACATTATTGAAGTTTTAGTAAGGATGCCTATTTTTTTTTTATATATAATATAGCCTATGTCACCCAGGGATAGTGTAGCTTCCCAACAGTGAAAGAATTTTTCAAATCGGTTCAGTAGTTTCGGAGCCTATTCGATGCAAACAAACACACAAACAAACAAACAAATTATATAGTGTAGTAGATAAACACACAAACAAACAAACAAATATTACCTCTTTATATAGTGTAGTAGATTTGATAAGGATTAAAACCAAGATACAAATAAAGAGCCTTTTCAAGCGGCGACATTTAAATTAAATTTTTAAAATAAAATAATACTTATTGTGGCATAACCATAATAGTTAGACATATGCTGTTCCGACCTTTTTTGTAAATAATGATGTGTTCTATAAAGTCGTAGTACATTATTTTATTCTATCATCAATAGTTTTCGCAGCGCACGCGATTTATATAATATTTTAGGTAATTTTTTTACACCCTGGGTTACATTATTGAAGTTTTAGTAAGGATGCCTATTTTTTTTTAAATATAATATAGCCTATGTCACCCAGGGATAGTGTAGCTTCCCAGCAGCGAAAGAATTTTTCAAATCGGTTCAGTAGTTTCGGAGCCTATTCGATGCAAACAAACACACAAACAAACAAACAAATATTACCTCTTTATATAGTGTAGTAGATTTGTAATTTTTTTCTCACCAATGGATAATATAATATACTGTTTGTTTCTGTTTATAAATAAATAAAAAATAAAAATAAAATTGCTTCAAACTGGAGACCGTGAGGAAAATAATTCCCCTCAGGGCCTATGTCATCTTTGGGGATGCTGTGTAAAAGGTATTTTTAGGAAAGGAATGAGAGGAAGTCTGGGAAGAAAAATGGTACGAGGGGTGGGGGTCAGTGTATCAAGGAGTGACGGACGTATGAATCCATCCGTCCCACCGCGACGCGCGACGGTGCGAGGCGATGTTCCTAGAGAGTGCGACTAGAGAAGTCAAAAGGCCTCCCTCAACCATTCTCTCTTCACTGTAATTACAAATGGATTATTTATGACGAGGCAACAGGACAAAGTTCAATTGATTAATTTTAGATCCATTTTAGTAATACATAAACTTATTCGTTTACGACCCCTGTTCCCGGATGGTAGGTAAAAAATCTCTTTGCGTCCGAAACAAAGACCTCGGAAGTATTAAGGGGGTGAGTCAGGTAGGTGAAACAACCCCTAGATTATTATTATTCGCCGGTTTTATCATTAGCCTTTCTGCCATAGGGGTGCTTCGATGGTTAAATCTCATCCAACGGCCGAAGGGAACTTTTTACAGATTCGAACAAAACAATGAATTTCTCATCACCTTTTTTAACTGTAAGTGCCGCACAAAAGTTCCAACTGCGCCCAACCGTCTGGAGCCGGTGCGTCTATGGCATCCCCCAATCGCGGTATGTTTTTAAGCTGAATGTAGTGGATAGCGGGAAGAGATGGGGAAGAGGAGAGTGGAGAAGCATTTGACTATTCAGATCTAGTCACCAAACACGGCCAAATCCATTTTTTTCTGTATTAATTATGTTTACATTAGGTTTTTCGTATGATATACCTGTGTCGAGACAGGCGTAGAGGTACATAAATGAATATCATGGTTACAAGAATATTTAAGGTTAAATATATATTAATTTGAATACGAGTACAATTAAAACAGAAAGATTGAAAGTGTGGGTAAATTCCATAAAGATAGTTAACTTATAAAGGTAGGAAAGATGAAGTAAAGTAGTAATTCCTGTCAGATCTCTTTATGGAGTTAAATTGTACACGATTCTATTATTTTAATTTGTTTAATATGGCTAAGGACGTATGTAAATTGATATTCTGTCTAGGTTTTTGTAATTTATTTTACAGATTTTTGCAATAGTGTGACGTCCAATACTTATAATCCATTTCTTTATATCTTGTTTGAATTTGGTCATTTATTCAGTTTGTCTAATCGTAGCTGGTAGTGTATTGTGTAGTTTGCAAGCTATATATTTTATGTGTCTTTGTCCAAAGGTGGTTTTAGAAAAAGGAGTTTGGAGGAGTTCTTTGTTTTTGGCTTGTTATTATATATCGTTTGTGTTGGTTCGATTTGTGTTTTCAAAGGTAAGATTTCAATTCTGAACGGTGGACTTTCACTAAGGCGATAATGAGAGTGTTTTCCACTCTGGAATGTGCTGCAAATATACTTAATTTAAAACATTTTATAAACAACATATCAATTCAACGGTATTTTTTTATTTTTTTATGTTTGTTACCTCAGAACTTTCGATTGGGTGAATCGATATTGATGATTCTTTTTTTTTATTAGAAAGTTGGTGCTTCCCGTGTGATCCCATTTTATTTTGATCCAGTTCTGACGATGGGATCCATGAGAAAAAGTGGACGAATAACCCAATATTACGCCAACAGATTTTGATGATTTTTTTAAAAAGTAAAACTTCTTTACGCACGCTCGTCACTAAAAACAAAAAAAAATAAACAAAAATTTTAACAAAACAAAAAACGACTTCAAAAATGCACTAAAAAGTAAAAAAATAATTTCGTACAATTGTTATTTTTGGAGTCGGTGTCAGACAAGATCTCCGCATCTCACCTATAACTAACTACCAACGTATGTAGTTACATTGGCTGACACCGACTCCAAAAATAACAATCGTACGAAATTATTTTTTTACTTTTTAGTGCATTTTTGAAGTCTTTTTTTGTTTTGTTAATTTTTTTTAAATAAACAATACACCATTAATAAAATAAAAGAAACAAAGATTGTGTTTATTTTAATGTTCGTAACCCAAAAAAATGATACTACAATAGTTCCGGAGAGAAAGTGTGTGGGTCATCGTTCTGGTATATTATCTATCTGTCGTTTTAATACCAGTATATAAAGTGATTCATGAGGAAGTTTTAGGTTTTGTGTAAATGTTTGAAATATATAATATATATAGTAGAATGTCTGTATCTGGTGGACAAGCGGGCTGGCAAGCGGGCGGTGTGGATTTGATTTGTGTGCAAAGGAAGGTCACTGTCTACATTTGATTTCGAAAACTCTGTGTAAAGCCCTGGCATCGCCGGGGACTTCAGCTAGTATTAAATTATATAAACCAAGATTTAGTATGTTAGCGTAGCCCGAGGATCGTCATCTCATCAACATTTTCTTCTTCTCATAATCCTGTTCGGGCCGTGGTCCCATTGCTTCGATAAGACGTCTCCAAGAACCCCTGCCCTGAGCTAATTCAGCGGCCACCTTCATCAGTTGATTTCCCTACTCTTTCAATTTTGTCAAAAATTCTCTTTCGTGTTTCTTATTCTTGTTATCTATTACATCAGCTCCACGCAGGAGGCCATGCGGAAAATAGTTTCCATCATCCTATGTCATCTTAGGGTAAGGAAAGGAAGGAGAGGAAGTTCTGGAAGGGAAAAGTTGTGGGCTGGGTATTAATCTGGAGGTCAATGTGTCCAGAAGTGGCGGACGTATGAATCCATCCCTCCAACTGCAGTGCAAGATGGTGGGTGGAGGGAGTCCGGCTGCAGAAGTCAAAGAGCCAAAAAAAAAAATTTTGTACCTAACATAGGTACCCATTAAAAATAAATATAATTTTTCATTAGGTTCAAAGTATTCGATTTTGGTTAATAACATAGGTGAGTACGTCAAATAAATTCATTAATTTAAATAGTTTCAAAAATTTAATTTTGATTGAACAATAATAGTTTTGCAAAATTTCATTCTCAAATTATGACATTTTTGACAGTTTTGTAAGAGTTTTTGTAATGATTATAAAACTTTTCAGATGTATTGTCATATGGTTGTAATAACCCAGAAACCTTCGCGAGGATTGAAAGTATATTCAACAGTTGTGACGTACTAGATATACGCCAATTATATGTTAAAACACTGTTAAACTACATTTTTGACCAGAAAAACAAATTTCAACAATCTCAAAATATCACTAACAGACCAGTTAGACAATCGTACAAAAAAAACTTAAAACTCCGACGGTAAATACAAGCTTTGGACAAAGGCACCATAAATATCATGTTTTAAAAGCATTCAACAGTCTTACTGAAAATAAAATGGAAGAAAACAAAAATAAATTCGTACTTAAAATTCAAAATGGATTAAAGAACAAAAAAGACAATATTATCAAAATTCCATAAAAAAATAAGAATAAAACAAATAACTACACGTAACACTCAAAACCAATATAAAACACACATCACTCACAAATACACAACACATAATATACACCGATTTTAATTTTATTTAAGTAATAAAACAATTCATTTTACCTATATTTTTACATTAATTATAAATTTTAATTTTTAGTTTATTTTGTTTTATAAAATGGAGGCATCAGCACAGGTGAGCTACCCAGTGAGGCCGACATTGCTTAATTATAATTGAAATGTAAGATATTATATCAAATAAATAAATAAAATAAATAAATAAATAAAGTATTTAGAAAGCTTCAAACATTTCATGTGCTTAATATAGCAATAAATATACATCTCGTATAATAATATATATTAACTCAAACAAACGTATTTTGATTTTTGCATAACTGTAAAAGCAGGGCCGGATTAACCATGTAGGGGCCCCTAGGCAATGCACGTCTCGGGGCCCCTCTACCAATGGCGGACTAACAGGGGGGGGTGGAAGGGGCGACCCACCCCGGGCCTCTGGTCCTGGGGCCTCCAAACGCCCCCTTGTTCCCTTGATCAAATCCTAAACAAAGCTTTAAGGTACCAGGACACGATAAAAAAAGTTTTTTTTAATTACATTTTCTGAAAGATGCATTTGTTAAAAATGCTCTCACCAAATGTTTTACAGAAATTCGAAATATTGACGGCGATAGAGTATTTTATGTGAAACGGTTTGAAACAGTTTGTATGTTGAATTATCCTTCGGCAAAATTATGAATGCGTTTTTCTCGAAACTTTTTTAACACGTTTTTAACCTGATTGACGACATTTAAAAAAAACTATACATCCCATTTACATGCACCAAGTCTTATACTGTTCGAAAATCTAGTGTCTATGGCACCACGTAGGGATTTTTTGATAAATGAAAATGATAGAAATTGCGGACCATCGAATTTTATTCTCGATTTTTTATGGAAATTTTAATTTCATAAAAGAAAAATAGAGGGGGACCCTTTATAAAAAAGTGGTTCCATAGGGACTGGATTTTCTAACAGTTTAAGACTTAGTGCGTGCAAATCGGATGTATAGTTTTTCTAATATGTTGTCAACCAGTTTGAAAAACGTAATTTCGAGAAAAACGCGTTCAAAGTTTTGCTGAAGGATAATTCAATATGCAAACTGTTTAATATAAAATTCTGTATCTCCGTCAATTTTACGAATTTCCTTAAAACATTTGGTGAGAGCTTATTAACAAATGCATCTATCAGAATATGAATTTAAAGCATTGTTTAGGATTTGATCAAGGGAAAATGGAGGCCTTTGGAGGCCCCCCAGACTCAGAGGCCCGTGTGAACTGAATAAAAAGCTTGTAAAATTACATCAACTTCTTAAACTAGGGGGGGGATCATTCTTCTTTGCCGCCGCGGGCCTCTGACGGGCTTAGTCCGCCACTGCAATTTACCCTTTTCTATCTTCAAAAATATTTTTTTTCCTACCACAACGTAATTTTATTCATAATTAATCTGTTTTTTTTTTAACTACATCACGAAGGTATGGCCATCACCCCATTCAATAAAAAAAATTAAACGAATAAAATACAATATAATAACTCTTATTGCACATAAAAAAGACACATTCAAAAACACAAAAATATGTAAAAAAAAAAAAAAAAAAAACAAATGTCAAAACAAACCACACATGGCACCTACAATCACATCCCCATTGATACTAAGTAATGCTGCAATGAATAGAAGGAAAGAAAAATCCTACGTTCAAATATTTACTTTAATTATTGTTTTTTTTTTATTATTTATGCATGATGTGAACATTAGTTATTGGGTTATAACCTAATTATTATAATGTGTTGTTTTCTGTAATGTTATTAACCTGTAAATGTTTTTAATAAAAAAAAAAATTAAAACATCTTTAAAACTGACTTTTTCCAAAATCGGTGCCGGAGTTTTTCAATAATTGACAGTAAGTACTTGCTCACCGTTGACGCAAGTCATTTTTTCTCGGGGCGCGGGCCCCCCAGCCGATGCGGGCCCGTAGGTAGTTGCCTACTCTGCCTAAAGGATAATCCGGTACCGTGTACGAGTAAGAAGATGTCAATCAACCACGTTCATAAGTAGCTTCGGTCGTAATAATTTTTAAGTATGTATGTAATGCCGATCATCGAGTATCAAAATCGGCTAAAGACATGCCGATCAACCAGATTAATTATTACTACTAGTTCTGTGAACATTAAACTTAGAATAATGCTTTTTAAAAATAACAAAAAGGTACTCTCAAACACGGCTAAACATCTTGACAGGAACACGCAAACAAATTTAAAAGCAGACAAAATGCAAAGTTGTCAGGACTTCGCTGCGCTCTTACTTTGCAAATTACCGACGCCGACGACGTGCCAATTATTAGACTCGAACGATTTTTGTATTAGTTTTCAAACTTTACGTGAGATATTTAAATATCTTAAAGATATTTTGATTTTTATTTTTTTTATTTTATTTTTGAAGTGAAATTTCTTTAGCGCCGTTAGTGATTTGAAATTTGGATGAAATGGAAATGCGTCACAACTCAGTTCTACGCAAATACTCGGTTCTAATATAATACAAATACGAGGTTCTAATATAGTAGACACAAATAAATGAATAATGCGGTAAATTCGCACCTCAGCGCGTGCCTCCCGAAATTCAGTGGGCAAGGCACCTGACAAGTCTCAGCGGCCAGAGATACAGACATCAAGCGAAAGGAGGTTCGAATCCGACGAAATAAAAAAAAAAACGTTTTTATTCTTAAACGACTTCAAAAAGGAGGAGGTTCTCAATTCGACGGTATTTATTTTTATTATATATATTTTTTAATGTTTGTTACTTCAGAACTTTCAACTGGGTGAACCAATATCGATGATCCTTTATCTATTTGAAAGCTGGTGCTTCCCGTTAGGTCACAATTTAATTTGGTCCATTTCTGACAACGGCATCCATGAGAAAACCATATAATTCTTAAATTTGCAATAATAATGTGCGCGACAAATAGCCGAATAACTCAATATTACCCCAACGGATTTCGATGATTCTTTTTTTGAAGTAAAACTTCTTTACGCACGCTCGACACTTGGGGGGGTAAGCTGGTGAATGCGTTACGAAAAGTAATGATTGTTACGAAAAATGTCTAGCGACGGTAATGTATGCGAACGGTAATCGATGCGAACGGTGATCGATTGATAGACGGGTCGGGCCTTTACGCACGCTTGTTATTCGTGTTATTGTTATATTGTTAATGGACTATTATTGTCCGTAAATAAATAAATAAATTGTATACAGCGGGAACCCGGCATGCATCGCAAGGCCACTGTAACCTCGGGGTCAACTAAACTGTAATGGTTCCATCCCAAATCCCGGGAAACTACATTATAATGCAAGCACCTGCAATGTATAACATTATATACAGCGGGTACCCGGCATAAGTTAGTGAAGTTTTACTTCAGTCGTGTGGTCTAAAGCACACTCCTATTTTTATTGGAAAGGATGTACTTCAAGGGTAGTTTGATGAGAGTTTGGTTAGGTTCTGATTATGGGATCCATGACAAAGTAACGGAACTCTTCAATTCTTAGGAGCAAATTAACGATACTCGGCCAAATCTTTTATAGGCTATCCGGATCTTTGATTCACATACTGTAACGCTGTTAAGGTCAAGTAATGTCTGTCTCATATGAGCAGCACGTTAAGTAGGTCTTCCCATATTCAGACAAATTAGTTAGTGTACTTCAGATTCACTAAAAATTAAAAAATAATCAAAAATTTTAACAAAACAAAAAAACGACTTAAAAAATGCACTAAAAAGTAAAAAAAATAATTTCGTATTCTTCTACAACTTAATAATCAATTTACTTTTTCTTCTCATCAATATGTAGGTACGATTGTTATTTACAGAGTCGGTGTCAGCCAAGGTATGTTTGTAACCACATACATAGTTATAGGTGAGATGTGCTTGTGTCGCACGCGCGACAAACCTACTATGGCTGTCACCGACTCCAAAAATAACAATCATACCTACATATTGATGAGTAGAAAAAGTAAGTTGATTATTAAGTTGTAGAAGAATATGAAATTATTTTTTTTACTTTTTAGTGCATTTTTAAGGTGGTTTTATTGTTTTGTTAAAATTTTTGTTTATAGTGTAATCGATATCCAATCTTTAAACCACTTTAAATTTAACAGGCAAAAGAAAAGAAAGCAACATCTAGCGACTTTCTAGTTTCACTTCTACCGTGTGTGAATTACACACTCTGATTTTTATTTTTTCTATTTTATTAGGGAAACAAACAGTTATACATATTTCATTAGACTTTGTGGCAGGGCGTGCGCATGAATATTCCATCACCGTTCGGAAATCGTGACTACCATATATAAAGTAAGGAATAACATTGCTTTTTTTTTTTAAATACTTATAAATTTAAAAAAAAACAAGTGTAACCTCCAAGATGAAAATCATGCGAATTTATTCCTGTAATCTCCACGTGTCCGTAAAGTGTGTAAAATCAATGAACTATGTCCAAATAAACGGACATAATATTATCGGTTCTTTGACAGTTGATCCCCACACAGTTGGCCCCCTGGCATACTATACGACATACGAGTACACATAAAATATTGAGACGGTTTATGGAAAAGTATACTTATTTATTTTATTCCGGCTCTCCATAAAACAGTTGTGCACTAAAAATTATGGAGAAGATTACAATACATTTTTTAAAGTGCATGGGGGCAGTTTGACTATGTTGTGACGTATGTCACGAGATAGTTACTGAATTCTCTGTAGGTGACATTTAAGATGTAGATGCTCAATGCAGATTCGTTAAGCAGTTCATAATGGTGCATTCTGATAGGCAGAAGTTCTCGCTTTCGTAGCATAAAAAAGGGCGTGGGATCTCCCACGAGTATACGTGTTAGGGACATATAAGTTGATCTCTTTCAATATTGGCGAATTTAGTATGGTACCGGAGATTAACTTAAAAAAATGTTTGCTTAAAAATATTTTTCGGCGGGCTTCTAAAGTCGAGCATTCCTGTTAAGAACAATGACGGATACCGAAATGGGTAGCATGTATATTCCCTCATATACAGGTAACGCATAAACCTTTTTAGCACTTTTTCTATTTCTAGGATATGGTTTTGTTCAGAAGGGACCCAAATAATGGAGCTATATTCCAGGATGCTGCGGACAAGTGCTTCATTATCTATGTACTTACACAACATATAACTTAGTGTTCCCGAAGGGGGTGCAGGTAGGATGCACCGCCGAATAAAAAAAGTATAAAACACATTTTCAATCAAGTATAATTTTTGAAGTGAAAACTTCTTTTGCACCGTTGTATTTGAAACTCGATGAAACGAAAACAAGCCATACTAAAAAGAGACAATCACATACATCTACAGGATACAGGTACAGCATTTAACCTGCGAGAGAATGAGATAGATTAATCGGTGTCCTCTTTGCGCGGTGCTTCCTAGCCTATCGGCCTCCCTTTTTTTCTTAATAGAATAAAATGTAAAATAATTTTTAAACTTGGTAACAATATTATAATAAATAAACCCCACCATTATCGTACGCCTGATACTCTACACTCGTCTCATTCTCTCGAAATATAGATTTCTGAAGGTTTCACTTCTACCGCGTGTAAACTGCAAATTATTTTTTTTCTTTGGCTGTAAGTAGGTACCTATTACGCATGTTAACGATTATTCGATTTCCCAAAAATGAATAAATGAATTTTAGGTCTTAACTTTACAAATATAACGATATTGCTTGTTTATATAAAACTGAAGATAAATATTTTCCGTTTGGTTAATTTTTGTTGATAAATAAAATTCGTGAAAACCGTTGGCTTTAACGTCTTTAGATCTTGGCGCAAAATCATCCAAGTGTCTAGCGCATAGGGGAAGCGCGGCTACACTGTCTCTTCGCTCTTTATTTGGTACGGACAATGCACTCTTCAAAGGGGAATATCTTTCGCCTAAAGGGGAAGGGTCCTTATTTCGAGCTAAAACAAATTAGTGCGGAATAAAGGCATATATGAACTCAAATGATCGCAATATTTAACAACTGCTGTTTCACCGAAACAGATGCGGGACTTTTTTTAATCAAGTGAATTGAAAGGAGGTGCTTTCCCATGATTTTTTTAGATGATAAAAGGGTTGGAGCTGTTTGCAGTCGTGGAGCTGAAGAAGGTATTGTTTGAGATAACTGTAATATCGTGTTTCGTGTCGAATAATAGGTGCTTGCAGATAATTCAATGGGATTCTGACTACCACTCAAGGTATTCAATAACTTTTTTTAAAAGTTTAAAGTGTGTTTATTTTGAATTAATATTATTATTTTTAACTGTCATCATGGAATTGTGACAGAATAAATATGTTTGAGTATGGCGAAGTCCTGTTTTAACTCGATCGTTTTGAATTTGGGCCGTATGTAAATTTGTAAGTATGTTCCGTTTCCGGTTCATTTCATTGTGAAAATCATCGTATTTATTTAAACTTTCTTATTTGAATTTTAAAAATATTATGGTACCTTCTACTTTTTTATGTGAATACAAGAGTCCCAACTGTTCCCGTCTGGAGCCATTGATACTATGGAATCCCCAATTGGGGTATGTTGTGAGGCTGGAGGTAAGTGAGGAGGGTAGGGATATGGGAATAGGAAAGTGGGGAAGTACCCGGCTATCAAACTGTCGGGGTACCATTGACAGTCCTAAAACGGGAATCCTCCTTGTCAACACATTTTAAATGATAAATAAAGTACATATATACATCTTACTATCTTACTAATATTATAAATGCGAAAGTGGCTAAAGTTCGGTTTAGTGGCGCAATTCCTAAAAATACAAACTAGTTATTTTTATACTAACTATGGGCCGGGGAATACGAATCTGAAAGAATTAGGCGGCGGCAAGCAATATTAACTGAATTATACGACTTTAAAAAAAATTTTTACACACATAGGAAAATGGCCATTTTGGAAGCATTCTGATTCCTAGAAAATCAAACTAGTTATTTTTATACTAACTTTGGGCCGGGGAATCCGAATCTGAAAGAATTAGGCGGCGGCAAGCAATATTAAATGAATTATACGACTTATAAATTTGCTATAATTGACACTATCGAAGTCGCAAGAAAACATAGAAAAAGAATAAAGATGTTACACCACATAAAATTAAGTGTTGCCATTAAGCAGTAATATCAATAACGTAAAATAACATGTTTATAATTTAAGTACTTACTTTTTATAAATTTTACTCACTTTTGTATCACAAACCATGCTACCTAAACCTAGCGTAGCCGCTAAACTACTTGAAAACTGGGATGTTTTTTTAAATTGACGCGAGCAGGCGGTATAAAGGGGCACAAACCATGTGACACAAACCTTGCGTAGCCGCTAAACTACTTGAAAACTGGGATGTTTTTTTAAATTGACGCGAGCAGGCGGTATAAAGGGGCACAAACCATGTGACACAGACGGACGACGAAGATGTGTTTGATTTATAAGGTATGTTCGATGATATTATTGTTTAATGGCCACACTTAAATTGTTGTTTTTCTATGGTTTCTATGGTTTTCATGTGTCAAAATGCTTTTAAAATGGCTGTTTTCGTATGTGTGTATTGAAAATTTAAAAGTCGTGTAATTCAGTTAATATTGCTTGCCGCAGCCTAATTCTTTCAGATTCGGATTCCCTGGCCCATAGTTAGTATAAAAATAATTAGTTTGATTTTTTAGGAATTTCGCCACTAAACCGAATTTTTTCCGCGAAAGTTTGTATGAATGGATGTGGCGTTACTCTTTCATGCAATGATGAATATAAAAATTCTTTCACTAATCGAAAGCTACATTATTTGCGAGAAACATGGGCAGTAATATATTGGTAAGCTCTGGCGTTATGAATTAGCTGTGGCGTTATGAAATTATTTATTATACGTTTATTGGCAAAGCGTGTTGCTAACTAAATGTTTGACATAAGCTGTCATTTTTTTATTTGTTTAGGTTGTTACTACGGAGATTTCTTTGTTTAGGTTGTTACTATGGAGATTTCTTTGATAGCGAAAATTCAAATATGAATATTTAATGTAGGTAGATACAAATATAAAATAGGTACTAATCTACATTTTGACCTAAGCCAACAGCTATACTAATATTATGAATGCGAAACGGAGCGTATTTGATTGTTGATTGATTGGGGAGGGGGGGGGGGTAGTGCGTTGGGAAAGGGGGGGGGGGGGAGTGGGGGGGGGTTGGGGTGGGGGAGAGGGGGGGACGAATATGCGAGCGAAGCCCGGGGCAAAATCTAGTGATAAATAATGTACATAAGAATGTGTAATCTTGTACTAAATAAAATAAATAAATTCAGATCTAGTCATCAAACACGGGTAAAGCCATTTCAAGCAATGTTTCAATTATGAATGGTGGTCTTACTCTTACACCTGGGCGAAACTGAAAGTATCTTCCACTCTGGAACTTGCCGAAAACATAAATTTTATTGTTTTTATATGATTAAATTATAAAAACAGAATTCTATTATATTTTTTTTTTCTGTGTAGGTCGGGATTAGAACACGCGACCTCCGGGTCGGTAGTCGAGAGCTTTGCCCCTTGACAACGGAGCAGTCTCACCTATCTGCCTGAAGAAGTTTAGTATAATTTCTTATTTGAAAAAAATGGACGCGAGGTCCACTCTCCCCGGAACTGCTACACTCCTACATAGTTATTACAGATATTAATTTCGATTGTGACTCTGTCTGTCTATAACTACGGTTAAATGTATTCTAGAACTCGGGTTTGCTTTAACTTTAACCCTGCGTTCACCCAGTTGGGTCAATTTGACCCTCGCCATTTTAAAATTAGCTTATTTCTTAGAATTTTTGTGCGACGTTGCCATACTTCTCAGTAGCTGGAGCTAGCAATCTCCCCTCCCCGTGGGCTATCATTGTTCAGTGGTGTAGTGGCCGAAACGGTGGATGGAGACGTGGCTAAACACGAAAAAGGTAAATTTGACCCAACCTTACATTTCGTTTCGTAATTTCGCGCCATTACTTAAAAAGTATGTCATTGATTTGTTTTGTTATTTTCAGAACCTTTGCAACTATGGATCATGAAGAACGTGAACGGCAGCGAATTTTAAAAATTCTGGAAGAATCTGACTCCGATTGTGAAAATTTTACGTCAGAAGCTCTGCAGTCAGCATGCAATTTTGTACTGTGGAGATTGCGCAGATGCAAATGATAATATGTAAGATTAACTCATGGGACTGATGTATTATTCTTATCCGACTATAGATCTCATTCATATGTATGATATTAGTTCACATTTTGAGAAAAAAGTTTATGTTTTATTTAAATTTTATAACTTTAAGACAGATGATGTTGTCTATTTTGTTAAAATTTTATTATACTTTTATAAAAATGTCATTATAAGATAGTTTTTTGAGAAGTTGTTTTATTTTACCCCAAATCTCGCAAACAATATAGTTGTTATATCAAATTATTGCAATATGTTACTAGATTTCTTTTAAATATTGAAATCATAGCGAGTTTTTTATTCGGGTCTTCTAGACCCAACACTTTGTTACTACTGACGCCGTGTCGTTTTCAAAATTGTATGAGTTTGGAGAATTTTATCCATAGAATAATATTTTTAGTATGAAATTATTAGTTGACGTTTTAAAACTTGGAACTGATTTGACTATTCGTGATTTTTGGTCTGCGCTTTTTTATAAATAAAAATATCGTCAAAACGTGAACCCGTCGCGCGTCGACGCGGATCAAAATACCAGAAGCACAGAAAATGTCATAGGTAATTAATTTGTACAATGGCGCTAATGTCACAATTAATACACAAAAATAATATTCCTTCGAAATTTAAAATTATTAGAGTAGTTCTTAGAGTAGTGGGTCTATTTGAGTGACCAGTATTTACTTGTAGAAGAAAAAAATATACCGGGTACAATTTTTTTTTTTTTCTTTGTTTTACATTTTTTCAGATAAAAATGTGTCCTTACTGGGGTACCCCGTTCTAAGGACACATTGTAAAAGTTTTTTTGTTTAAATATAAGTAAATACCTACGTTAAAATATTACATACGAAAATTATAAAGCTGAATCTAAAAGAAAGTACAATACATTTATATCTGTTTGGTTGCAAAATTGTGTCTGTCTTCTTCCTTCCCATGTCCATAATCCATATTTTTATGTTTCTTTTGAAGTCGGATATTTTTTTAACTGTTTTTATTGTAAGAGGGAGTAAATTAAATAATTTTATGGAGAAATACTGCATATTTCTTTGTCCAAATTTCGTTTTAGTTGTAGGTTGGTGGAATGTATGTTGTAGTGTAGATCTTGTGAATCGGCTCGAGTTTGTCTGTGTAAAGTTATCCTGGTTTTTTAATGCGTGCATTAGAATATCTTTTGCGTTTAATTGTTTCAGTGACATTAAGTTCAGCGCTTTAAAAACATAATCTAACTAAGTATAATTTTCAAAATTGCCCTTCCGATAAGACCATCCGATAAGACCATATTGTAGAAGAGATTGGGCTAATGCGTAATAGATTTTAATTAGCTGTTCTTTATCTAAAATGATTCTTATTGTTTTGAAAAAATAGGTTAGTTTTTTTTTAATTGGTTGCTCACTTTACTTTAAGTACTTACATCTTTTTCTTCAAAAATATTGAAAGGAATCACCGGTTAAAGTAAAACAAATACGTCCCTTAACACTCTGTATATACATTTATTAGACAAAGTACGTCTAACGCATATGCACAAAAAACATTAAAACAAAATATTTTACAATGCAGGATGGAAAAATGGAAGACCATTAATAAAAATATTAATTTTATATTATACATTACTAGATTCTGTAAAACTACTGGAAAAAGTGACAAACTGATAGAAATGTTTTGCTGGTCTACCCGAAGCAAGGTAAAATCCGCATAGATCACACTTCTATCGTTTTATAATTTCAGTATATCGTCGCATTAATTGGTAGAATGCGTAATTACCAAATTAATATAAAATTTTACAAGAGGCACAAAAACCTCGTAATGTAAAAAAAAGAAAGACGGCTAATTTTTTTTATTTATGTTCCGAACATATAATATATTTCGAAATTTATTTTCAATAATTTAACTTTGGTAAGTTAAGGCTTTCTATTTCAAATCGGATTTAGGAAGTTCACATAAAAACCGAGAATGGAGATACGTATTTTACAAAGATACCTACTTACTTTTCTGCGAACATTTTTGTGAACAACTAGCTGAAGACTTGGAGATAGGAATTTTACATTAAAAAAATAAAACACAACAATTCAGAACTGCGACATTTATTTTATGAATTGTTACTCAGTAACATCCAAACTGACTTTTTTTTAGTCTCAGTATGTAACAATAACAGTATATACTATATATTAATGCTCAGTTTTTGAAAAACTCACTTTTCGCTTGATGCGAAAAACGACCGCACCGCCCCTCACGTTTCACCAACCTCAAGGTTCACTTTGGGTTGTCGACGCAAAAATGCCGCTGGCACGCCAAAACGACCTCCAGGCAATTTGATATTCGCACACCTAAAGGTTTACTCTCCCTCAAAGGCCCGCGGCACACCCTTTGTATGGGAAAAATTCAGCCAAAAAATGTGTCGATCATCTCAAGCCAGAATGGACCTCGGCGGTCGGTATTTCGGAACAATTTAAAGTTCAAAATCCTTTGAATTTGTTTGACACTAGCTTTTGTTTCTGAGAGACCGTTTACTGAGGAGGTGAAATTCAATCGCGGAAATGGAGTTTTTTTGTAGACAAAATTAACGTCGCTAGCGATTTATTTTCTCATACGAATTAACGGCGAAAACTGGAACTTCTCATTAAATCAACCAATTCGACTCAGTTATAGTTCCCGCCGACAGGTTCGCATTAAAAAAAAGAACCACAAATTAGGCCTTAGTTTCAATGCAATGGTAAATACTAGAGAGAATGTTGAGACAGGTCAGTTATAAGTTATCCGAGATGTCAAAACAAAACGGATCTCTCAGCGGTTTGGGTTGTTGTTTTTTGGAAAATGGCATTGCAGCCGAAAAAACGATCCCCGGTTAGATGTTTTTGAAAAATTCGGTACCCGGCAATATAAGGCAACTTTTGATAACGATATAAAGTGTCCGTCCCATGTAAAAAAGTTCAGGGTCGCCGAAAAACCTATAAAATTTTCCAAAAAAAACAAGAAAATTGGTGTCCATAGATTCACTTCAGTAGGGTGGATATTTACGGGCCAGTACATTGAAATGTTATTAATTCAGGGTAGGTACCTACTTATCTCGATAGTATTGCAAATATGATGAGAAAAGCAAAAACATTGCCGGGATTTTGTAAGGAAATGCGCCGGCACCTGCCGGAATGGGTAGTTGGACAATTATTTAGGTTTTTGATGCAATTTAATTTACTAAGGTAATGTTGTTTCCACGATACTGAATAATTTAACAATTTTTTAAAGTTCATTTTCACTTTCTGTGTAAGTTCTGTTTTTTTATCAGTAAATGCCAGTTGCATCATAAAACTGAAATAATTACAGAACTTGAATAGAATTCGAACCGAACTTTTACAGAACGTTAAAATTGACTTGAAAAATTGAAGAATTTTTAATTTTGTTAAACAACCCAGCCTAAATATGTGTTTTCTTACTCACTCTTTTTGCACTCGGAATTTAGGTAGGTACCCATCTGCACATAAAAACTCGATATCATCCAACTATATTGCATACCTATTAGTTTTCTAATTTTACAATTAAATTACTCGAAGTTGAACGGAATATTTTTTTAAAAGTATTAAATTCATATAGCGCTTTATTTTAAGCAGTAAAACTACAGGTGAGTTCTGGCATTATAAAATTTGTATGAAAATGTACGTACGCTCATAACTTCCGAAGGACTCCAACAATTTGAAAAATTCTTTTTTTGTTGTGTTCGTTATTGTTAGTACAAGGTTTGTATAAAATTACTGGTGAGTTCTGGCATTACGAAATTTGTAAAAAAAAAATTATAGGTGGCGCGCGAGCTGTTTGAAAACTAAATGTACCGGGAATTAGTATATGTAATGTGGCAGGTGGGGGGGGGTGGAAACAGGAAGGGGGAGGGGAGCCTAAGAGGGGGGAGGGGAACTTGGGAGGGGGTTTACGATACGGAGAAGCCTAGGAGTGAAGTGTGGTGAGGGAGGCGGAGTGGAAAGGGGAAGAGGACGCTGGTGAGGAAGGGGGGGGGGGGGGGGATTCCTGGTTCCTGTATACAATAGTGAGCTCTGGCAACACGAAATTACGCATTGCTAAGCCGTTCATCCGATTGTGATGAAACTTTGGGGATTTGATGTGTGCATTTCTACAATGGTGTTTATATACTAACGTATAGCAGATTTTTGCTGCTAGGCCCTGTGGGCGGCTTTATATATATTTGTATGTTTAACCGTAGGTACCTACCCGCTTACTTTGATTTTTTTTCTGTTAGTTAGTAAGTCAAGTTAGTTTTAACCCGTTAGTTGCATTTGCAATGGGCATAAGCTAGTTATATATTAATGCTCAGTTTTTCAAAAAACTCACTTTTCGCTTGACGGGAAAATCGACCTCACCGCCCCTCGCGTTTCACCAACCTCAAGGTTTAATTTGGCTTGGCGACGCAAAAATGCCGCTGGCACGCCAAAACGACCTCTCCGATCCTCGAGTTTCGCCCACCTCAAGGTTCAATTTTGTTCAAAGGAAATTATCCCGACGGCTGACACGCGAGAATGGACATTAGCGCTCGATATTTTGGAACACTTCAAAGTTCACAATCCTTCGAAGCGTCGATTATTTTCCAGCCACTAGCAATTGTTTCTGAGACTGTTAACCAAGGTCAGTTACACCGGGATCCATTTATATTTCATTTTCTCGCCGGCCGACTCGCAAACGCGATATCTTCAAAAATATCACGCCTGGAAGCCAAAATTTTGTAAAATTACGTCCACGAGAGTTTTCAGAACGTTTATTTACCATCGGTTTTATCACTTTTCACAAAAACAACGTTGGGATATTCGTTTGAAATCTGACGTTTGCTAAAAAAACGAGTAAAAAGCCATATTTGGAAACTAATGTTTAAAAAAATGTACACTTTTCACGGAGCCGCCGCTCGGCAGAAAATAGAACTACAGCATTTCTTAAGCAAAATTCAAATTTAGATTATATTGGAGATTCGAACGTAAGCAAAAAATAGTGCTATAATTTTGTTGTTGTTGGCTCATTTTCAGAACGATTTTCAAATTCATGGTGTTGGTTTGAGGGTGGATTATAAAAGACCGCTGGAAAAATTATTAATAAATTTTTTAATAATAATAGAGACTTTTTTTTTGAAAATTTTTTTTTTCAGAAAATCGATTCGGGCGTTTGCATTAACGATTGGGCAAGGCAGATTCATATCTCAAATTAAGAAGTGAACAATTTTTTAGTTTTTCATACATTTCTCATAAAAAAATACATATTTGTTAAGAAAACAGCACGTGTTTTTATGAATTCAAAAGATCGACATACAAAAAATATCAATTCCAAAAAAAAAAGTTTAAAAAAAAAAGTTTTTCCAAAAACGTATAGTTATTTTAATTTTTTGTTGTTGTTTAAAATTATTATTTGGAATGTGAACCACCCTGCATATTTCCACAATTTTAATGTGGGTTCTCTGATTGGTTGGACACGTCCAGCCTATCAGATACTTTGTAGACACAGAATGTAATTTAAGGCTCCCGATTGGCTGATTTTATTTGGGCCACGCCCTTACCCAAAAAAAAACCGTTAATCATTGGGCGGATTAATTAAATGAAAAATTTATAGTTTTTTTTTTAAACTTATTTTTTGCGCTAATGAGTATGTCTGCCAATAATGAAATAGGTAGGTACCTGCTAAAATGATTAAAAAAATAAATTAGGTTCCGTCCAACTCAACATTAGAATTCGTATTAATTATACAAATACATAATAATGTGAGCTTTTTTACAATGATTATTTGAAAACAAAATTCTGCATAATACATTTTTATAGCGCCGTTTAAGTGAAAATGAATATAAGGACGTTGGGTTCCTACTCGCGCACTATGAAAGAATATTTTTTCTGTTTTTTGTTTAAGGAAATAAAATATTTTTTTTTTTATAAAAAACTCTGAACAATACATTTTTATAGCGTCATTTTTGTGAAAAATTACAAGACGTACCTTCCAAGTACCTAACGTCGCACTATGAAATAATATTTTTTCAAATCAAAATTTTAGTTTCTGAGAAATTCTTAATAATACATTTTTATAGCGCCGTTTTTGTAAAAAAAACTCACTAAGGGCAATAGGTACTTACCCGCTTACTATGAAAAATATTTTTTCTGTATTTTTTTTACTCCAATAAATCAAATTTTTTTTTTTTAGAAATTCTTAATAATATGTTTTTATAGCGCCGTTTTTGTTTAAAATCTCACTAAGGGCAATCGGTACTTACCCGCTTACTATGAAGAAATATTTTTTCTCTAATTTTTTTACTCCAATAAATCAAAGTTTTTTTTTTCATAGAAATTCTTAATAATATATTTTTATAGCGCCGTTTTTGTTTAAAATCTCACTAAGTGCAATAGGTACTTACCCGCTTACTATGAAGAAATATTTTTTCTGTAATTTTTTTACACCAATAAATCAAAGTTTTTTTTTTCTTAGAAATTCTTAATAATATATTTTTATAGCGCCGTTTTTGTTTAAAATCTCACTAAGTGCAATAGGTACTTACCCGGTTACTATTAAGAATAAAAATTTCTGTAATTTTTTTGTTCCAATAATTCAATTGTTTTTTTTCTTAGAAATTCTTCATAACATATTTTTATAGCGCCGTTTTAGTTTAAAATCTCACTAAGGGCAATAGGTACTTACCCGCTTACTATGAAAAATATTTTTTCTGTATTTTTTTTACTCCAATAAATCAAATTTTTTTTTTTTAGAAATTCTTAATAATATGTTTTTATAGCGCCGTTTTTGTTTAAAATCTCACTAAGGGCAATCGGTACTTACCCGCTTACTATGAAGAAATATTTTTTCTCTAATTTTTTTACTCCAATAAATCAAAGTTTTTTTTTTCATAGAAATTCTTAATAATATTTTTTTATAGCGCCGTTTTTGTTTAAAATCTCACTAAGTGCAATAGGTACTTACCCGCTTACTATGAAGAAATATTTTTTCTGTAATTTTTTTACACCAATAAATCAAAGTTTTTTTTTTCTTAGAAATTCTTGATAATATATTTTTATAGCGCCGTTTTTGTTTAAAATCTCACTTAGTGCAATAGGTACTTACCCGGTTACTATTAAGAATAAAAATTTCTGTAATTTTTTTGTTCCAATAATTCAATTGTTTTTCTTCTTAGAAATTCTTCATAACATATTTTTATAGCGCCGTTTTTGTTTAAAATCTCACTAAGGGCAATAGGTATTTACCCGCTAACTATGAAAAAATACTTTTTCTGTAATTCTTTTACTCCAATAAATCAAAGTTTTTTTTTTTAAAGAAATTCTTAATAATACATTTTTATAGCGCCGTTTTTGTTTAAAATCTCACTAAGGGCAATAGGTACTTACCCGCTTACTATGAAGAAATATTTTTTCCGTAATTTTTTTACTCCAATAAATCAAAGTTTTTTTTTTCATAGAAATTCTTAATAATACATTTTTATAGCGCCGTTTTTGTTTAAAATCTCACTAAGGACAATAGGTACTTACTTGCTTACTATGAAGAATAAAAATTTCTGTAATTTTTTTGTTCCAATAATTCAAAGTTTTTTTTTCTTAGAAATTCTTCATAACATATTTTCATAGCGCCGTTTTAGTTTAAAATCTCACTAAGGGCAATAGGTACTTACCCGCTTACTATGAAGAAAAAAAAATCTGTAATTTTTTTACTGCAGTCAATCAAAGTTTTTTTTTCTTAGAAATTCTTAATAATACATTTTTATAGCGCCGTTTTTGTTTAAAATCTCACTTAGGGCAATAGGTACCTACCCGCATACTATGAAAAAATATTTTTCTGTAATTTTTTTGCTCCGATAAATCAAAGTTTTAGTTTCTAAGAACTTCTGAATAAAACATTTTTATAGCGTCATTTTTGTGAATAATTAACAACAACGTACCTTCCAAATACTTACACGCGCACTATGAAATAATTTTATTCTGTACGATAGTAAGTTAAGTTAGTTTTAAACCCGTTAGTTGCATTTGCAATGGGCATAAGCTAGTTATATATTAATGCTCAGTTTTTAAAAAACTCACTTTTCTCCTTGACGGGAAAATCGACCGCACCGCCCCTTAAGTTTCACCACCCTCAAGGTTCAATTTCGGATAAAGCATTTTCAGTTTTTTTATGGATCCGAAAATGACCTCTCCGCTCCTCGAGTTTCAAAGACCGCAGAGACCATTATCGGATCCAGGGCCGTTCACCGAAATCGTGTCCCGATTAGGACCATTTTTCATACAAAAAACCGGTGCACGGTTTACAGCGCACCAAACGGCGAAAACTATAATTAAATCTCTCACCTACGAAGAAATTCGGCCTTAGTTCTATTTCCTGCCGCTAGGTTCACCCGTTAAAAACGTCGCATTTTTCACGGAATCTAATGAAGTTTTTTTTCCATACAAAACTGATTTTGCCCGGAATTTATACTAAATAATTAAACGGCTTCGAGAAAATTCTTGAGAAAAATTGACATTTTACAGGGGCATTACGGAATTAAAGATAACGTTAAAAAAACACCTTCCGGCGGACATGTTTTTGATTAAACATACGCAATACAAGTTTTATAAACTTTTAAATCCACGACATGACCGCATGTCATTCAAAATGTTTGACAATTTTGCATCAAATATTGAAATAATTCTGACATTTGTTGAAATTAATCTGTCCTCGACAATGAACAATTTTGCGGCCAGTTAAAATGAATTCTTGGTAGGTACCTACCGGCGTTGAAAGGCGAATAATTTACATGCAGTAAATAAATAGTTCCTAGGTAAATGAAACCAAATGAGATAGTAGGTAAGTACCTTATACAAAAGCGCTAGATTTACCCGCGCTTCAACAGCAAATTAAAATGTCAAAAGAAAACGGATCTCTCAGCGGTTTGGGTTGTTGTTTTTCGGGAAACGGCATTGCGGCCGGAAAAACGATTTTGGCTTGGATGTTTTTAGAAAATACGGTACCCTGAAATATAAGGTAACTTTTAACAGTAATATAACGTGTTCGTCTCATGAAAAAATGTTCATGAGGATATTATAAACATATAACATTTTCCAAAAAAATGAGGAAAACGCGTGCCATAGATTTCAGAAGTGGAGATTTTTACTGGCCAGTTTAAATATGTTCCTTCAGGGTAGGTACTTATTTCAGTGGTATTGCAAATATGATGAAAAAGCAAATATTGCCGGAATTTTAGTAACAAATGCGGAGGTACCTACCCGAATACGTAGCTACACAATTAAATGCAATACTTAGGTTAGGTTGTTGTACAACGATACTGAATAATTCATCATTTTTTTAAGGTTCATTTTCAAGTTCTTCGTAAGTTCTATTCAAGTTCTGTTATTTTATCAGTACATGCCAGTTGCATCATAAAACTGAAATAATAACTGAATTTGAATAGAATTTGAACCGAACTTTTACAGAACGTTAAAATTGACTTGAAAAATTGAAGAATTTTTAATTTCGTTAAACAACCCAGCCTAAATATGTGTTTTTTTTTACGTATGTATGCAAGTACCAGCACTCAAAATTTAGGTAGGTACCCATCTGCATATAACAACTCGGTATCATCCGACTATATTGCATACGTATTAGTTTTCTAATTTTACAATGAAATTACTCGAAGTTGAACGGGATATTTTTTAAAAGTATTAAATTCATATAGCGCTTTATTTTAAGCAGTAAAACTACTGGTGAGTTCTGGCATTATAAAATTTGTATGAAAATGTACGTACGCTCATAACTTCCGAAGGACTGCAACAATTTGAAAAATTCTTTTTTTGTTGTGTTCGTTATTGTTAGTACAAGGTTTGTATAAAATTACTGGTGAGTTCTGGCATTACGAAATTTGTAAAAAAAAATTATAGGTGGCGCGCGAGCTGTTTGAAAAATAAATGTACCGGGAATTAGTGTATGTAATGCGGCAGGTGGGGGGGGGTGGAAACAGGAAGGGGGGAGGGGAGCCTGGGAGGGGGGAGGGGAACTCGGGAGGGGGTTTACGATACGGAGAAGCCTAGGAGTGAAGTGGGGTGAGGGAAGGTGAGGGAGGCGGAGCGGAAAGGGGAAGAGGATGCTGGTGAGGAAGGGGGGGGGGATTCCTGGTTCCTGGATACAATAGTGAGCTCTGGCAACACGAAATTACGCATTGCTCAACCGTTCATCCGATTGCGATGAAACTTTGGGGATTTGATGTGTGCATGCCTACAACGGTGTCTATATACTAACATATGGTAGGTTTTTGCTACTAGGCCCTGCGGGCGGCTTTATAAACATTTGTATGTATAACCGCTAAGCGTTGCTAAACCATTCATCGGATTGCGATGAAACTTTAGGTTTTGATGTGCGCATGCCTACCATGCCTTTATGGCAGTTGATACCTACCCGCTTACTATGAATTTTTTAAGTTAGTTTTAACCCGTTAATTGCATTTGCAATAGGCATAAGCTAGTAAATATATTAGTACTTAGCACACACAGCATAACAGCGCAATACTATGAATAATTTTGAAGTTATAAAGGAGTTTCGAAGTATTCGCGAGTAAAAATGGCAGCATTGTTACGCAGTTTCCTAATTATTTGTGTTTATCTAAAAAAAAAAAAAATTTAATTTGCGAGTTTTATTAGTCGATGCGGGACTAATTTTTAACACCAGATGGCATTCAAAACGTGTTTTCGAAAAAAATTAAGTTACGCAGTCTACGAATTAATGCGACGATATGTACTTTTCTGAAATTCTCAATAAATATTTTTGATAACGATAACGATAACGATTTTTTTGTCGCCCATCTACCGATTTTTTTCAACTCTGAACTCTGATCTATCGACTTTTATTTTCGCGGCATGGCATCACGCATCACTGTCTTGTTTATGTTTATTGTTTACCTGTGTGATATGAGTGACAGCAGCTGTCAGTTTCAAATTGTTTTTGGGAGATCAATTGAAAATAACCACAATTGAAGATAACCGCACACCGTAGAACTAACACTCAATTTCAGGTCTAATCGGCATTAGTATCATGGATCTTACTAATCCAGATAGAATCATCGTAAAGGCAGAATCAGGGACTCGCGAAGAAGACGAGGTTGAAATGACTTGTGCGGTGGTAGACACAGACAGTGTTACCGAAGCTCCCGATTTTACGGGAGATCTCCCGATTTTTCACTTCATCTCCCGATCTACCGGAATGGCATCAAAATCTCCCGATTTTTTGAAGTTCTTAGCGAATTCGTTTCTCATCGATTCTTCGTCCGCTCAACTAGCAACTAATTGTGTATGGTTAAAAAAAATTCTTGAGATTCTGGTATTGACCAGAATAATTACAAAATACCGCAATCTAAGCATATCTCCATTATAAACCCATGTAAACCGATCATCTATGAATTATGAGGTGGAATTTATAATTTATTACGTAACGCCTCTTAGAATCAGAAGGTTTTTCAGTACTTTGTTCTACTAACTTAAAATATGTATATATTTTTTTTTAATTATGACCACCTTAGACCCTGATGCAGGCGCAAGTACGAGTAGAAGTATTTCTAAAAATGAAATATTCCCAATATTATATAAAAAAAAAGTGGGAAATTGGCCTGCTCCTAGCAAAAAAGTTGCAACAAAGACATCAACGTTGTCTCTGGAGGAGATGCACTAACAAGACGCTCAAACTATTTTCATGTCCTGACTGCAACTATTCTCCTCCTCGAAAAAATAACTAAAACGGCACTTGCTAACTAACAGTGATGAAAAACCTTTTTTATGTCCCGACTGCAATTATTCATGTTATACAAAGCAACTTCTTAAAAATCATTTGCTGACTCACAGTGACATAAAACCGTTTACATGTTTCTACTGCGACTATTCATATTGGTTCTACAAAGAGGCATCAAAAAATTACATATTTACCAATAGTGAACAAAAACCATTTTCTTGTCCCAAATGCAGTTATACAAGTTTTCAAAAGGAAGATTTAAAAATCCACAGTAAAATTCACGGAAGAGAAAATCTTTTTCATGTCCTGACTGCAACTATTCGTGTTCTCAAAAGGGATATCTAAGAGAATTCACTTGCTGACTCATGTAGAGAAAAACCTTTTTCATGTTCCGGCTGCAACTATTCTTGTACTACGAAGAGAAATCTAATAATCACATGTTTACCCACAATGGAGAAAAACCTTTTCATGTCCTTACTGCAACTATTCTTCTTCTCGAAAAAAATTAAAACGTTATTCATGCACTACAAAACGGTATCTAAAAATTCACATGTTTACCCACAGTGGACAAAAACCTTTTTCATGTCCCGTCTGTAATTTTTCATGTAGTACAAAAGAACTTCTTAGAAATCATTTGCCGACTCACAGTAACATAAAACCTTTTACATGTTTCTACTGCGACTATTTACTATTAATGTTTCACAAAGAGGCACCAAAAAAATCACATGTTTATCCACAGCGGACAAAAATCATTTTCTTGTCCCGATTGCAGTTATTAAAGATCGCGAAAGGAAGTTTTTTTGCAGTTATTAAAATCCACAGCGCGATTCATAGTCGAGAAAAGCCATTTTCATGTTCTGAGTGAAACTATGCATGTACTACGAAGATAAATCTAAAAAATCGCAAGTTTTCCCATAGTGGACAAAGACCTTTTTCGTGTCCCGACTGCAACTATTCATGTTCTCAAAAGGGACGTCTAAGAAAGCAATCGCTGATTCACAGTGGAGAGAAACCCTTTTCGAGTCCTGACTGCAACTCTTCACGTTCTTCCCATGTCACGAAAGCCTTTATAGGCCAAGAACAGTTGATGATGTGAATATTTCGCTTTTGAGGAAATTATAGTAACTCACTTTAACAACACTGACTACAGCAATTTGTGTTTATGCGTATTTCGTGTCTAACTAACGAATACTGACAACAAAATAAAATAAAAATGACTTACAATACAATCGAGGGGTTCTCTGAAAAACATAAACGAAAAGCCCTGCCAACTTGAGCATTCCCTAGTTTTTTTATTTAAATAAAAAAATCATGTTACGTAACGCGATTTTCGAATCCCCCTCCCGCACTGGTAACGCACAGTAACATTTAACAAGACCCCCCCCTAATTTGCGTTACGTAATACTTGAACGCCCCCCAAGGTCAAGTTTCACAAAAATTTGTGCTGAGTTTCCAAACGTAAAGTCCCCGTTGAACGTTAGGGAAAAATTGCGTTATTCCACGGGCAACATCTACAATAATCGTATTGATGGCGCTGCTTATGGGTTTTTTCATTAGTTGTTAAGGTTCTGCTTCGGAATAATAAAAGGGATTCTAAATATTTACAAGGGATGACATTCAATTACAATAATTCTAGTCATCTCCCGATTTCTTAAAAATTCTCCCGTTTTCTCCCGAATTCTCCCGATTTTTAGGCGAAAATTCTCCCGATTTTTAAATTTTGGGTTCGGGAACACTGGACACAGATCTTCAGGGTTTTAAGAAGGAAAGCTTGGAACATACAAACAACATCAGTCACACAATTGGTAAGCATATTGTTGAATACCCCAGAGATGTTCAATATTCCTCGAACCGCCGCACGTTTAAGAGGGCATTACCAGCGGCCGAAAATTCAAATTTCATCAAAAGACGGCCTCGCGATCGGAAGTTTTTTAGAACGAGATAGAAATACCACATTCGCTCCGCCGCAAGCAGCATATCCCACTCAACTGGCGATATCTATAGGATGGTTCAGACGACATCGATATTGAATTCTCGGTTCCAGCTTTTTCCGAATAAGTAGTAATTTGTAATTTGTTTACCGAAGTGCATAAACATAAATAGATACAAGTGAAATGCGTAAAAATAGTGGGTATAAAATAGGTACTTACGTAATATACAAATTTCTTGATTTTTGAAATGTTTTTATGAGTATTCTGTTGTTGTTTTTTAATTGTATTTCTACTGAGTGATATTCAGTTTGATTGTAAGAAATATCTCATTTTTACATATTTATTCTTCTCACAATAGGTATTATCAGTAATTTGGGAGGCGGGTATGGGTACTACCGCCCGGGAACCAGGGAGATTATTGTTGGTAATCTAAATTAAATTGAATTTCAAAAACCTCACCCCATGTACCTGGGTTCATTTATTTGTCCGGATCTTGGCGGCGGATGCACCTGCCCACCAACTGCATGGCAGGCCGGATCAGGAGAGACTGGTTGGACCTGGGAGATCTTTTACCTACCCAGCAGCACTCTCCGAAACATCTCCTTACAGTGGGAGGGATAGATTTTTTCATGTCCGTCACTCTTGGACTGACCCCCAGATTCCTACATGCCCCTGATACCTTTTTTCTTCCCAGAATCCCGAACCCAATTTGGGAAACGGAACTCAATTTGGACCCCTAGATTCCTACCACTCCTGGTACCTTTTTCCTTCCTAGAATCCAGAACCCAATTTGGGAGGCGGGTATGGGTACCGCCGCCCAGGAAACCATTTATTGGATAACCAACACCTCTGCCATAGGTCACCCCAAGGGGTACGTTTCGTTTGGTGTCTTACTTGCCCGGGTTCAAGGGATAAGGTTTGTTTGAATCTTGGCGGCGGATGCGTCTGCCCACCAACTGTGTGGCAGGCCGGATCGGAAGAGACTGGTTGAGGGAGATCTTTTGACCTCTCCTGCAGGATTCTCGGAAGCCTTGCACTGCAGTGGTGAGGATAGACTCATACATCCTCTTGGATACACCGATCCCAGATTCCTACCCACCCCTCATACCTTTTTTCCTTCCAAGAACTTCCTCTCCTTCCTTTTTCTAAAAAGACCTTCGACACAACATCCCCAAAGATGACATATTTATTCTTATTATGAAATATTTTCCTGTATGGAGCTAATGTCAAAAAAAGTAAAATGTATTTTTAACGTTTATATTTTTACCAAAATTATGTAATTCAACTATAAATAAAGATAACCAAAAAAACAGCAGCATTATAATAAAAAAATATGTAATATATAGCAACAAGCATATATTTTAGTATAGTCTACATAATATATGTACAGAACTTGAAAATATAAAAACAGTAGGACTGTTAATATAAAAACAGTAGGACTGTTAGTAGTTGTACAGTGAAAACAGACCGCAATACAATAATGTGAAGGTTGTCCAAGAATTAACTACCTTTGCTCGTTGTTTCTCAAAATATGGTGGCACTGGCGTTAGCTCAGACTTTCCCAAAAAACCGAACGGTGATCCGGCTTGGTAGCTGCTTCAGTGCGATCTTTGCGTTCGTTTGAGAAAGACGCTCCGTTGTCGAATCCCGCCCCCTGCGAGGTGCGCTCAATTATTCACTTTTTCAATTTAGAGGGAGTTAGCCCTGTTGAAGTTCATAAGCTTGCAATTTTAATCCCAGATGTCAGTAAGTCTACCACACAAATGATTTTGAGGGAAAAATGGAGTATGCAAATTAATGCTCGTTGCGCAAATGCGCTCGGATCTCTTCGAACTGTTTTTCCAACCAAGGCGAAACTTTTTTGGATTAAAAAATGGGTTCACCACCTAACCCTACCAAAAAGGCAATGAATGACATGAATTACACCTCTTTCTTCACCTGAAGCAACACATGGACGAAAAATCTTTGGAGACCGACTAGGATGCGGAGGGAGAGTTGATTGCATTTTTGACGGCGGAGTTGAACGATAAGGGAATGAAGACCTGGTTCCACGGCTCACCTAGTGCATTGATCTTAACAGGGACTATGTCTCTATGGCATTATTAATAGAATAAAACTGAAAATAATATAAAATATACTGAATATACAAATATATTTGAGACTTGGTCATTATAACAGAAATTATTAACAAAAACACGATTTGAATTACACAATCACAAATTAAAACCATAATTTTTACGGGAAATTCACGCGCATGGTGCATGCATATGTCTAGCCTCTCTTTCGCAGCCAGTTAAAGACATTTTTTATTAGTAATAGTTCAAAACAGAAATTGTACAGTATTTATTAAATGTGTTACTAAAACACTGTTTAACAGAAAGTAACTTCTAACCAGAGAAAGTTTAAGTTCTTTTAACAGAAAGTAACTTCTAAAGAGCGTTTTAATTTTTTTTTAATATTGATTTGGATTCACCAGTCGTTCTTAATATAAAACACGATCCATAACCATTCAAAAACACAGTATCAAATTTCTTTATAATATATTTTTTGGACAAATTAGAGAGGCGTCAGAAATTTACATTTCGAATGAACGTCGTTAGTAAGCTCAAAAATCATCTGTCAAAAAATTAAATAAAGCGAGTACACATTTCTAATATATAATTATTACCGAAATTAGTGTGTTAAATTAATCTAAGGGTAAAAAAAGAAACAACCTACCGGAGAGCTAAAGAAAAATAGAAAATGACAAATGAATGCTTGCTAAAAGCAAAAAAAGATCTTATAAAAATAAAATGTGAATGGATGTGGGTAAACTTTCGAAATCACTGGAAAACGATAATAGGAATATTTGTCTCATTTTCCACGCTGATGTGCACCTTTAGTCCAGTCAAGGAAGGAGGTGTAGAGTGCGTGAGCAGGACCCTAAGCGATTCCTCCAGAAACTTGTTTAGGGTGCTTAGGGTCTGAACATACTAAAAGTACTGACGTCTAGGTGTGAGCTAGCGGGGGGAGGGGGAGAAGGTCCCAATGTTCGGATTCCGCTTATATCTCGAAAACGGTGCGTCACAGAGAATTTTTTTCTTAAAATAAGTAAAAGCTTGTAAAATTATCTACAACTTTTTTTTTATACGTAATTCTCGAAATTTCAGCCGTTTTTAAGTTACACGCTCCACAAATGTAGACATTTTCGAAAAAATCATTTAACCTTACATTTTTCATCAAACATTCCTTCATATCGTCTAAAATATTCATCAAAGAAATACATTTATTTTAAGGAAGTTATTAAGAATTTAATTCCCTTTTAGAATATATATATATATATATACAAATGCAAATTAATCTCAAACCGGTCAACATTTACAGCAATTTTAAGTTTTTTCGTAAAATTTTGTCATGAGATAATTATAATTTTCATTATAAAATACAATTAAAAAAATTTCAAGTGATATTATTTTTTTCTACTTTCTTTAAAAATTGGCTTTAAACTGTGGTCACACGTATTATTAGGCGAACGAACAAAATGTGTGTCAGTAATGAGATAAAAACAGCTTTGTCTGAAAATGATATTTTACGAAAAAACTTAAAATTGTTGTAAATATTTACTGGTTGGAGATTAATTTGCATCAAAATATATATATTTATATTTATAATTATATTATAAAAGTAAATTAAATTTTTTACAACTTCTTTAATATAAATTTATTTTCTTTGTTGAATATTTTAGACGACATGAAGGAATGTTTGATGAAAAATGTGAGGTAAAATGTTTTTTTTCAAAAATATCTACGTTTGTAGAACGTGTTACTCAAAAACGGCTGGGATTTCGAAAATTACATAAAGAATAAAAGTTGGAGATGATTTTATAAGCTTTTACTTAATTTCAGAAAATTTTCCACTGCAACGCACCGTTTTCGAGATATAAGCGGAAACCTGAAAATTGGGACCTTCCCCCCACCCCTTAACTCACCACCTAGACGTCAGGACTTTTAGTATGTTTACACCCTAAGCACCCTTAATAATTTTTTGAAGGAATCGCTTAGGTTCCTGCTCACGCACCCTAAAACCTTTTGGATCATTCATTGACTGGACGAACTTGTCTTAAGCAAAGTAGATTCAGAATCAAATTGAATTTGAGGACGATTTACGCAGATTATTGTTTATAAATTAATATGTTCGTAAAAAGAAAAATAAATAAGTTAAAAATAGAAGAAAAAGTATGGTAAAAAGCTTCTGTTCCCGTGGTGAAATTTGAGTCCTCAGTTTTCCGCTTCTACCACGAATTTCCTGACACCGTGTGTACAAGGTAATGTTGCATGTCTATAATTTGCGCAACGTTGGGTATTAATGCTAGTAAATTATTGTTCATAATTAGGTCACCGTAATGTACCACGGGTTTCCCGCCACCGTGTATATGTCGCAGGCAAACCGTAAAATCAGGCCGTTCTTGATGCGTCTGAGGCACTTCACGATCTGCTGCCAGGCACTTCACGAAGTAACTAGGCGCACCATGATCTGCCTGATTTTACGATTGACCGCCGACATATATAAGGCAATGAAGTATGCGTGTAACTCGCGCAACGCCGGGTATGCAAGTAAATTATTGTTTATAATTACCACGGTAATAACAATGAACCTGTCACCGTAATGTACCACGTATTTTTCGACACCTTGTATATGTCGCAGGCCAATCGTAAAAACAGGCCGATAACGATACGCCTCAGGCACATCACGATCTGCCGCCATTTCACGATGCATCAGATCATGATGTGGCTAGGCGCAACATGATGTGCCTGATTTTACGATCGGCCTACGACATACATATGCAAGGTAATGTTGCGAGCGTATAATTCGCACAACGCCGGGTATTAGTGTTAGTGAATTATTGTTTATAATTACGTCACCGGAATGTACCACGGGTTTCCCGCCACCGTGTATATAAGGCAATGTTGCTTGCGTGTATTAACCTTTTCCACTCCGACCATTTTTTCTCAAAACTGTTTAGCTACTCCGACCAAAAATGTGTGTTATATTTTATATTTGAAATGAAATTTTTGGACAGTTATTTTTGCGGCACCCTATCGGATAATTCGTGTGACCATTAGTTGTTTGGTATATTTTGTATAAAATACTTGCTAAATCACACATTTTGTAACTAAAAGATAATACATTTGATTTCAAAGTTTTTTATTTGCATTTTATATTTTATTGCATAGCAATAGTTTGTATAATACGGGTAAAATATGCAGACAATCCAATGTAAATTCTTGGAGAAATTACTTTCTAACTGTCCTGTACCGCACAACGGCTGACTAGTGGCTACCTGGCCCTGATTGGCTTAGGTTTTATGGGTAGTGTATGATTTCTTATTTTGCATTGGTTACGTTATTTTAGGTTTCGACCCTCTTTCAGGAAACAAAAGATAGACCAGCCCACAACACATAAAATATAAAATAAGTTTGGCAAACATTCTACACGGTGTTTACAAGTTAGAGTATTTTACATATTATACATAATATAATACTGTCACATTTTAAGTACATTTATCTCACATTTACTATAACAAAAATCTCACGATTCGGTCCAATGTTATCCCACATGAAGTGCAAGTTTGTTTTCACAAATTTTACTGTAAAATATTGTTCATTTTATTTGCCCTCTTTTTCTATCACAAATTAGAACCACAAACGATTTTTTTACATTAGCTCCACACAGGAGTCATCTTTGGGGTTGCTTTGTGGAGGGTCTTTTGAAGGAAAGGAAAAAAAGGATGGGAAGGAAAATGGTATGAATGGGTAGGAATCTGGGGGTTAGGGTGTCCAAGAGAGGCGATGCGTGAATTCATCCCTCTCACTGCGTTGTAAGGCAATGGTTCGATATAGTCCGGCTGGAGAGATCAAAAGATCTCCCTCAACCAGTCTTTCCCGATTCAATCCGCCACGCAGTAAATGGGCAGACGCATCCCCATGAACCCGGGCACCCATGCAAAGTCACCAAACGTAGCGAACCACTTGGGGTGACCTGTGGCAGAGGTGTTGGTTATCCAATAAATGGTTCCCGGGGCAGCGGTACCCATTCCTGCCTCCCAAATTGAAAACGATGCAATCACCAATATTTTTTCTGCATATTAGGCATTATTACATGTAGATTGACGTGATTTAACCGCTGTTCTAGATCTACCGAATTGCTTCCTTTTCTAGTTTTTACACCTTCTCTATAATTTCCAACCAGCTGAATAATTAGCCTTTCCACAAATTGAAGACGACTCATTGGTATTTCCAATAGAAAAAAATATTTGTTGTTGTGGTGTATTCGGAGTATTAATAGACATTCAATTCCTTTTTTTTCTGAATCAGAAAAGCTTGACTGTGTGGGATTGATGGCTGTTGAAGGTTTTTGCGGAATCACAATATTTTCTACATCAATATATTTACTGAAATAAGCGCATCTCCTTCTTTTGGGCGGGATAATGTCACTTTCACTATCTATATCACTTGGATTATTACCGACTTCTTCACCATCACTTCGAAGTAAAACTATCATTATTTTCCGTAACGGTTAATTCAAAGAATATTAATTTAAAGAATACGTAAATTCTTTTACTTTCAATTACTAATATCAACATCAATAGTTCGACAAAACGAAAAAATATGGTCACAAAAAGTGGGAGTAACTGCGGAGAACCGTCGTAAACGCAGGATAACGACTGACTGTTCCGAAAATATTTGAAGAAAAAAAATATTTCGTGTGTTAAAATGATGCATCTGTTTTTACACGAATGTATCTAATTAACGGTAAATTTAAATGAAAAAATGTTGGTTTATCCAATATGTTGCGACAATTCTTTGTAATAATCGGAAATAATAGTTCGTAGAATGTACTTAGGAAGATAGATATTGGTGATTAAACTTATACCTGCGCCGGGCCAGTACCTCTGGCCGACGGAGCTGCCTACCAAAATCGTTTGGGCCACAATGTGTGGCCGACGGAGTGGAAAAGGTTAATGCTAGTAAATTATCGTTTATAACTACCATAATACGGGCATGTGCCTAGCGTGGTAGTCGAATCACCTGTAAAACTGTACACACATTATACATATAATGAATAAAGAAAGTTTAAAAAAAAAAAAAAAATTACCGCGGTAATTACAATTGAATCGGTCACCGTAATGTACCACGTATTTCCCGACACCGTGTACCTATACACGGTAAGGCTGGGTAGTATTGCTAGTTTATAATTTCCGCGGTATAAACGGATAAATCGGTCAACGTAATATCCATGAATCACAATGTATTGAAGTTATTACCCATTTTCATTGATCAAATATACTTTGTCGAAGCCCATTTACGCGTACATAATAATATATATATAATAAAAATTTGAATTGCACATACCTATGAAACTTTACAGTCATTATTTACTTTAGAATGTTGATTCTTTTCTCTAAAAATTAAACAACATGTTATAAAAAATACACAATAAATCTGACAGATTCGTTCCAACGACCCTGTAGCATATAAGGTATGTACAATGTAAATTGATAATTAAATATTACTAATCTTTGTTTTTTCTCGTTATATTTCTCCCAGTTATGTTTTTGGTGTGGTAATTTTGATTTTTTTATGAAAGTTCTCTTTTTATTGATTTTTCTCCCCATTTTAAGCGGACGAATAAATTTAAAATGTTATGAACTGGACCGGCGCGGACAACACGACCGCTCGCTGCCGTGAATCGACAGATACTAAGAGTTTTGTTTAGCGCCGTGCGCGTCAAAATACAGAATAAAATATTCACAAAAGCGTGTCGCAAATTCAACAGAATTATATACTCGAGAAAATATTTTTGGTTAAAAATTATTTCTAATATTTCAAAAACGTCTTAAGTTAAATTTCTGTGTTAAAAATTCCGAGAGAAATCAATTTATAATTGTGTAATAAATAAGTCAAGTTGTAGTATTTTCGGCACAAAACGGGTGCTTGGATTTTTATTTTAATGATTTTATTTGAAATTAAATTAAAATTCTAAATTATATTTTGCCTAGATAATGAACAGTTTTATAATACTGTATTACTATTTGGTATGATATATGTATTGTATAATAACTTTACTCGTTTGAAAATTAACAAATATTGCCATCGACCAACAGTAAAACTATTTTTTTATTAAAAAAATGTTAACTTTTTCAAAATTTAAAATATAAGTTTACCACATAAAATAACAATCTTTCGAAATCAATTTATCGTTTTTCTGTAAAAAGCTTCGACACGTCTATGAGCTCATTCAAAAATGTCATTTTTCAGCTTTGTCTGGTTATTAACTCTTAAGCACAGATTACGGAAATTACACTTCATTTCAACTGTTACTACAAGAACCAACTATTTACGTCAACAAAATTGCTCTTAGTTTTGGTAAACTAAGTAATTCATGAGCATCAGATTGAAACAAAACTCACCCAAATGTCAATTAAAATAAACAATTATTATAAGCAATAATTATCAGCCTGAAACACTCATCTACATTGAAAAAATCTTCCGAGAAAAGATACTGGCCGCCAACGGGACTCGAACCCGTGATACTAGTATATATTGAATTATTTGGCGGGTTTTAGATAAGCCGCCATAGCTCAGTGGTTCAGAGCTCCTGACCGGCAATCAGAGGGTCACGGGTTTGAGTCCCGTTGGCGGCCAGTATCTTTTCTCAGAAGATTTTTTCAATGTAGATGAGTATTTCAGGCTGATAATTATTGCTTATAATAATTGTTATATACCTTTGTGCTATGCATAAAAATCTTGTCTTAATCGTTAGTTTATCAATTAAAAATAATAAAATAATAATTGCTGCAAAGAAATCGTTTTATGTTTGAAATTTTGTATTTAGATTTTTTTTATTTATTTTTTTATCAAAACATTTAAACCTGCTAAACTTCTTGTGTAGTTTGTCAGCAGGTACATAATGAAAACATGTTATGCAATAACCTGGTACATTTTCAAACATATATGTATAATGTTTATGGTAAAATAACAATTAGATAAATTGTTTAAATTGTAGATTGGTTTAGTTGTAAATACATAAATAACAGTGTAAGCCAGGGGTTCCCAATCTTTTTCAGCCAGCGGCGCACTTACAAGTTTAGTATTTTGTCACGGCGCCCTACTTTAGCAAGCTATTTGGAATAGATATAGTGATATATATTATAGTCAAAAGAAATAGGTACCTACAATAATATTAGTTAGGTAGATAGGCACAAAAATTAAAACACCACAATATGAAAATGAGTTTTACTATATTTATAAGAATTCAGAATTGGAACAGAGAACAACAAAAAAGACTTGAGAAAAAAATAGAATACGATAGTTACTCAGTCAAATCAATTTGACGGGTGAGCTTGATGATTTCCGCACAGTTTTTCAAAGCGGGGAATAAGACTTGACACTGCTACTCTCATTTCTTGCTCCAATTTGATCTTTGAGCGATATTTGTTCTTGATTACAGCTACAGCTGAAAATCCAGCTTCACATAAATATGATGTGGCAAACGGAATGAATTTTAAAGCTTTGGAAGTTAAATTTGGATATTCATTTTGAATCGATAACTAAAACTCCACCAAATCGGAACTGGTGAATCTAGTTTTGAGGCTGTTGTCGCAAGAGAGTTAAATGAGACTTTCTTGCTCTTGTGTTGTGAATCCTGGCGGAGATTTTGCCCGAAAAGAATCTTGGATCCATCCATGGGCCATCGGGTCTTGTGAGACAACCAGTTCATTCGATGCCGCATATTTATACAATTGCGGGAAGCAATCTTGACTGCTCGATGCAAGCGCTCAAAATAGGAATTGTTGCTTTATAGGTGCCCGCGAATATTTGTGGTTTCGGTTAATGATAGAGGATCGACTCACGGCGCCCCTCTTTACTTTCTATGGCGCACCAGGGCGCCGCGGCGCACACTTTGGGAACCCCTGGTAAAAGCCGTATATAAACAAGTATAAACGAATTTAATATAAGCAAAAGAAAATAATCAACAAGTAAATAAATAGTTTCATATGAATTATTACAAAATTATAATGATATTCCATTTCATTCGAAATTGAGTTCCAATTTGGGAATACAAGGGCTTCGGTATGGCATCAATATGAATCATCAGTATCTAATAACCATTTCCTTAGATTATATTTGACTTCAGCAGTAAAAATGTTATTATTTTTAATTGTCATTGGGAGTTTATTAAATATTTTTGCTACAATATAAAGGGTTCTTTCACCGTATTTATTGGTACATTTCGGAACCACCAATCCTTCATTTTGAGTGAATCTTGTATTATGTTTATGGTAAACTCTTTCCCTATACAAGGAATCAGACAATGCAACATGTTGACTTATAATATTGTAAAACAATAATCCTCTGAAAGGTAAAACATTCAGAGACAGACTTGTAAATTAATTTAGTATTGCTTCTGTGTGCATTAGTATACTTATGGATTAACAATTTGTAAGGGAGTTTTGTAATTTTTTGTAATGTTTATATTAGTTTTACAAGATTGTCCCCAAGAAGTGATTCCATACCGGATGGTGGATTCAGCCAGAGATACGTAGATTAATTTTAAAGTACTTATAGGCAGGAAATATTTTATTTTATAAATCCTGCACACAATAGCCCGTAGACGTTTACAAACAATAGTAATGTGTACATCCCATTTCATGTAACAGTCAATAGTAACACCCAAATATACATAATTTTTGACAAAATCAATGGTCGCACATGAACAGGGCTGTGCAACATTTTTATGCAAGCCGTCAAATGTGTGTGTATATAACGAAGGAACTACACTATATCTGGCGTGTGGAGATCTAATGTGCATAATTTTAGTTTTTTTGGCATTTATTATGAGACCTGCGTCATGAGACCATTTCAGGAGGGCAATAAAATCATGCTGCATTAGATTCATTGCAGTAATCAGGTCTTCGTGCGATATTACGAGTGCCATATCGTCTGCGTACACAAAATGTTTAACAAATGAAAACAGTTCACTCATAATTGAGACATATATAATATAAAGGGTTGGCCCTAAAATTAACCCCTGGGCAACACCTGTTGAGAAATATTTTCTTTTGCTAAATTTGTTAAGGATTTTTACTGTTATTTGTCGATCAGTTAGTAAATTTTTTAACAAAACTAGTAGCTTTCCTATTGCCTCCATTGTTTCTAATAATTTATTTGTATCAATGGTATCAAACGCCTTTGAGTTATCTATGAACAAAACCAACACATGTTTTTTAAAATTTAATTCATGATTTATGTGATTTGAAAATTCCTGAAGCAAGATTTCCGTAATTGAAAATTTAAAAAAAATTTTATGCATCTTTTACCATCTATCCAAATGTAGTTGGTTATTTCTTGTATTAATTAAGTTCAAGCGCAGTCTAATTAAGTGCAGTGGTGAAAATTTTGAGACAAATTGACACAGCGGAATGATTACTTCGTTGTGTGATCGACAACCGTTCATTTAATTGCTTCATTTATCGAGTCCTTTAGAATTCAGTTTCATTGCGGAATGACATTTGTTTTACTTAAATTTCCGTATTCCACTTACTTCTAAATACGTCAAAAGTATTTAATATCACTTCGTTTCATCTTAATTAGTACAAGTAACAACTATTTACATCAGAGGTGTTGGAAAAATATTCACCAATAGATTATTAGGTTCTAAGTTTGGGTAATTTAAATAATTGTAAGTATTTGCCTTGGTTCCAGAAAATATCACATCATAACTAGGGAATGCAATCTCGTTCTCGCGAGATCTCGGTCTTTTTTAGCGAGATTGATCTCGGACGAAAAAAGGGCGAGATCTCGCGAGTTTAACGAGATTGCACTCAAGCATAAAAACGTCTCATTCGAAGCACGGACTGACACGGACGGAGTTGAAATCTGTAATTTCTAATAGTCTGACTAATTGGTATATTTTGTTAATTAATCTGTAATATCCAATAATTTCAATGCCGGCAACCCGGGCGTTTATTGTTACATAATGGATCTACTGAGTACATATAGTTAATTCTTCAAACTTTGCAAAATAACTTTGTGGCATTATTTATTATTTAATTAATAACAGATCACTTTGTATAAACCACTTTTTAATAAACAATATCGACATTATTAATTTATTAATTTCTTAAAAAGAAAGACAAACATTCCCGGGTTACGAATAACCCAACAATGTTTGAAAATCTCCTACTACCACCACATAAAGCCGAAAATGTTGCTTGTGTTGTGATGGAGGACTTAGCCAGCCGAGGAATCGAACATGCGACGCCCGGGTGGGACCCAAGCGCTATGCCCACTCAACCACTGACCGGTCAAATGGATCGGACATGTTTCAATAACAATGTTATCTTCATCAGGATATGTTAATATAAAAAAAAATAAATGACAAACAAGTATAGACAAATTAGAATAAACTATAACGTAGACGAAATATTAAAAAGTAGAGGTGATTAATTGCTTAAAAATCATAAAAATAGTTATACAAAATTAGAGACTTGTACATGAAACATGTCGATATTGATGATATAAAAGTGGTTTATACAAAGTGATCTGTTATTAATTAAACATATACATAGTTAAATTTAATTGATAATAATATCTCAGTTTAACTTGTTGTGTGCCGAATGTGGCCGCATATGCTTGAAATATTGTCACCCGGATGACAATCGGCACTCAAATGATTATAGTCAACTCAACTTAGATAAAAAGTTTCATTTTTTTTGACTTCTCGTTGTTTTGTTTGTTATAAAAGAACTGTTATATTACAAAAGATTTTTGTTTGATATTAGAAGAGAAGACTGGTTGTTTCTTTAATTTTTTATTTGATAGATACGTACGTCAAAGTTTACTACTTAGAAGTTTATTAAAAAATTATAGACAAATACGTCAAACAATGTTTGATGCTATAAGTCTAATGAAAAATTCATGAAAATAAATGTTTATTTTATAATACTTATAATTTTTATTTTTTTTCCTAATTTATTCAAATATTGTGATTATTTGCAAAAAAAACACATAAAACCGCCAATCTCGCGAGATCTCGAAATTGGTGAGATCTCGCAGTATTGTTATTCATAAACTCGCGAGATCTCGCTTGAGCCCCAATCTCGTGAGATTTGCATTCCCTAATCATAACTAAATAATAATAATAAGGAAAAGAGACAGCATCAAAAAATTCACAAAAATATTAACCCTTAATTACTCGCACAAAGAACATTACATAACTGCTCGCATGGGGTCACAGATGACCCCAAATAGTATGAGTAGTTTTTAATATATATTGAAATATATAAGTAAACGAAACTATTTTATCATTAAAGTGCTTTGTTTATTCTGTAATATCTATAAGTAATAACATGAATTACTAACTAATTATACAAAAACAAGTTAAACTAAAATAAATAATTATCAATAATTAACAATTTGTACTTAGGTATACTGAGATCATAGTTAATACTCGTATATTTTAGGAACTCTCCGAATCACTCTTGTTACACTGTTGACAGTATATTTCAGAGTGATCATTGCACACAAATCTTGTACATTTCTTGCATTTTGTTGGTACTTTGCGATTGCATTTTCGCGGGCAGGTATTGCAACGTCCACGTTTTGCAGTGGTTTTGCAGTGTCAGTTGATTGTGCAGACGGTTGCTCGATTTCATTAGAACTATCGTGATCACTTTGTGTTATCTCGTCTAACTCTGGCTCAGAACCTGACCCTCCAACTTCTTCTTCATCAGAAGCCTCTTCCAACCATTGCGCAATTTGCTGTTCTCTCCTATCCATGACTAACTCTGAAAAAAAAGACAAAACCCTTAGTAAAACGGAATTTTTGGATAATTTTATTGTATAAAACTGTAAAAAACATATTTATAACAAACATTTATTCACTGAACATACAATAATACAAATATAATTCATAATACATAAATAAAAAACTTACCTCTTCCAATAAAGTAACGTAATTACTCGCACGCGGTCACCGCTCAAGAGCGCAGCGACGCGTCCTTCCACTCATGTCTTGGTCGCTACTAAAATACAAACTTAGACGTGCGTTACGAAGGTAGCGAGGGCGCGAGGGGAATAGGGCTGCGCCAAGTGCTTCATTTTTTAATCCGAAAATGTTTTGACCCCATGCGAGTAATTAAGGGTTAAAATTCACATTTTTATAACAATGATCAGAATCAGAAAAATAAGCTTTTTGAAATGAAAACTTCTTTATTACCATTGTGATTTTAAACTTGACGAAATGAAAAAGCGACAAACAAATACATCTATAGGATTTAGCCTGCGAGAGAAAAAGATAGAATAATCGGTCTCCTCTTTGTCTGTGCTTCGTAACCTCCCCACTCGTCTATACTTTTGTATTCTGAACTGCACATTTGTATTTTTTTTATCTTCTACACATTTTTATCGGTATTCGTAGTTTATTTGTACTTGGAAATATAGAATTTTACCCACCTTTTACAAAAAAAAATCTTTTTGATCTTCCTAATCCAGATAGTATCTCCATCAAAATGGACCCAGAAACTCACTGGGAATACAAAACTGAAATGGCATATACAGAGGTGGAAATTGACCTTCAGGACATTAAGAAGGAAAGTTTAAAACACATCGAGAAGATCGGTCATACAGGTTGGTAAGCTCAAAGTTTAAATACAGGATATAGAATTTAATTTATTATATGGAATTAATGCTTGTAATGTAGTCCTAATGTAATCCCTACTGTATTGTTATACCTATCTGTCAAAATATGCCCTATGCTTTGCGCACAAATTTACTTTTGACTGGGGCATGGTAGCTATTCCCGAGCAACGATCAATCGTTACTCGTTATGCGCCATCTACGAGCAAAAAATTACTCGTCGTCGCGACCAACTTTGTCGAATGTTTCATTTTTACATATTCTTGAACGTTGAACGGTCAAAGCACCACCATCTTTATTTACAGGCCGTGCTGTAGAAAACCAACTGACATTCAAAGAGTCCTATTTTTGGGACTTTGTGCTTTTTCTATGCGCCAGTATGGATGTTGTAGGTGTCAGAAGAGTGTGTGCAACTGATTGAAGAAGTTATTCAACATTTTTCATCACATTGCTGCAATATTTATACTTCATTTTGTAAAAAAATACGTTGGTGGTGATATACGATCTTTAAGGTAAGATATTTTAAATATATTTACGATTCTAACATAGTAATAATGCTTTCAACAATTTTTCATAATGGCAGATGATGCTTAGCTTTAGAGCTGTACCGATTATCATTAAAATTTTACTAGATAATATAATGTAATCTACATAATAGTACTATGTAATAACATGTGTAGAGCTTTCTGAGAGAATAATAGGGTAATTAATTCATAAGCCGCTACGTTTTTAGTAGGTACTTGGAAATGACACTTTGTTTCAACTCGATTGTTGATTGTTTTCAAAGTGATATTTTATTTGTTTTGAAAATACGTAATATATTTATTAGTGGATATTATTTTCAGATGCCTCATAAGTGCTGTGTTCCGGGATGTAAATCGAATTACGCCAGATCTCTGAAGAAGGACCTTGCAGTTACCATCTTCAAATTTCCAGCGGAGGACGAATGCAGACAGTCGTGGATCAGGGCTATTCTTTGCAGCAAAAATTGGATTCCAGGTGCTTTCGCTGCCGTTTGCATCAATTATTTTGATAAAAAGGATCACTCTAAAAAACCAAAATTGGCTATCGGAGCTACACCAAGTATTTTTAAAAGTTTGCCAAGTTATTTAACAAAGAAAAGGGCACCGGAAAGTTAAAAATAAAATACCGACATGAGGAACAAGTTCAACTTTTCTTTCAAAGTAACAAGATAGTGGATTATAGTGATTTTGTCAGAAATATGCAAATAAAACTCAGTGAGTGGAATGGAAAAACTATAAATGACAGAAAATATTTTTACCTCACAAACTCCAATGTTCCTACCCATATATTATAATATTTTGAAAATAATTTTATTATGTTTAATGTAATAAAATATATACTTCTATAAATAATTCTTTTGCTATTTATCCATTAAATTCTAAAATATCTACTTCCCACAATAATTATTTTACTTTTTACCAATGAGATTTAGGTAAGTACATATTATATTTTCATTAATATGAATCAAAACGATTTGCATAGGTAAAAAAGGTAAGTATTTATAAACAAGAAATATCCATGCCTTCACTTTAAATTAAATTCACCAACATTTTCTATTAGAACTTTTAAAATCAGAGTTGGAATGATATTTTTGCTTGGGGAAATAGGCCTCTCTAGTGATTGGATCTCCCAAATCATCTGCGTCTACCTCATTTTCTCTTTCTATTAATGTTTCGTTGTCACTATTTCCCTTTCCATTGTACAGCATTTCGAGATATCTTTTCCATCTGTCTCCTATTTGGTCATTTTCGAAAAGTATTTTGCCGTCTTCTCCTTCTACTGCATTAACCTTTCCAACTCTCATCCCAAAGAAGTATTTCACCGCAGCGTGAACTCTTTCTACATTTCCTCTCTTGAGGTCGTCGTTTATCTCATCGCATTTATTCTGGTAGAATGTTTCTTTGGCTATTCTTGACTCTCTATTTATTTTGTTTCTCAGCACTTTGTATTTCTTTTGTGATTCAGCTCTTTTATCATTTTTGAGCTCTCTTCTATCCTTTTATCATATTTAGGATCTCATCGGTTATCCATTCCTTCCTTGCTTGGGGTTTTTCCTTGCCTATAGTTTCCTCTGCCGTAGTTATAGTCTTCGTCTTTATCACTTTCCAGATCGCATTCACATTCTCCTCTTCCATTAGTTTGCACTCTTGCGTCTTTTCCCTAAAACTGTCGCTGATCTCTTTTATCTTTAATACTTTTGTATCCCATTTGAAATTATTTCTCTTTTTTTAATTTTTTCAGTTTTAGAAGACTTTTGGCCATTACCATATTATGGTCACTATCTATATCTGGACCGGAATAGCTTCTACAGTCTTTTATTTGGTTTTTAAATCTATGTCTAACCATTATATAGTCTATTTGCAGTCTTTGTCTGTCTCCAGGGGATTTCCAGGTGTATCGCTGTCTTGGGTGGTGTTGGAAACAAGTGTTTGCTATCACTAAGTGTTTTTTGCAGAACTCTGTCAATCTGTTTCCTCTGTCGTTTCTTGCACCCAGCCCAATGGGCCCAATGCAAGTTTCTTCACGTTCTTCTCCTACAACAGCATTCCAATCTCCTAGGAAAATCAGATTTTTCACCTGCTTTTATCTCTAATATAAGTTATCTAGTGAACTGTATACCTTGTTATGGTCACCGATGTTGGCTACTCAAACCAACACCAGCTCCGGGGCCAAGGGGGCCCTAACATGTCCCAGGCTAGCTCTCAGCGGAGACAATGATACTCTCTATTCAGGGAACAGGTCGCACAAGGCTGTAGAATTTCTCCTTACCCTTCCGGCGTCTGGCGGGATACACTCTAGTCAATAATCCTCCTGCCGTAGCAGAATAATAACAAGATTGAATCAATAGGTCATGTATTGTAAATTCAAACACAGTACATAGGTCTCTACAGTACAATTCAATACAAGAAATGCAATTTACACAAACCTAGCTAAAGTGTTTAATTCTCATTATCTCTCTCTGAAACGAAACTCTCCGAGTGGCGATTTTCGCGGGGCCCTACATTTCACCGTTGCGGACACATTTAAAAGAGGAAATCAATGATACAGCTTACATGTGGGATTCGCAGGGTCCTCGTCTTCTTTGGAGCTCAACCAGGGCACTTCCCGAGTTAGAACAAACCGAAGTTATCACAGCACGGCGTGAGCCGGCTCCAGCCCGTAAGTTATTTTAATAAACATCGCGGGCTACATTTGAGTTTGGTCCGCTCGCCCGGCAACAGGCCGCGTACGTGTGCTCGCAAAGGCGCCCAAATCTCGTCTGTTGGCGGCGGCCGAATCGGCGGGTGGCAGGGCAAGCGGAAGGGAAGCGGCGGAGCAGGAAACAGGGGGGGAAGAGGGGAGAGACCGTGTTGTGTGGACTTGTCCCGCGCTCTAGGATTTGAATCTACTCGCTACAGGGCGTATCGTAACACTCTCCTCCACTTCTTCTTCGCTATAACTAGATGTTGGCATATATATGTACTTGGATAATTACAGTGTCTACAGGCTTAGTTTCTATTTTGACTAGAATAATTCTTCCGCTATATTGCACGTATCCCTTAACCCGTCTTCCCCACTCCTTGCACAGCACAACGCCTACTCCTCCTTGGCCAGGTTTATCCTTTATGCATCCTGTGTGGATGATTCTGTAGTCGCCACTCCAGAAGTCTCCACAGTTGGGCCGTCTCCACAATTGGGCCATCTCATCTCTGCTATACCTAGGGCATTCAAATTTACGTTTTGCATCTCAGCTTTCAGATTATCCAGTTTGCTGTTTTGCAGTAATGTGCGGACATTCCACGTTGCCCATCTCACTATTTGGTTCTTTGTATTTGACTTTGGTTTCGCTATTGACTTTGACTTTGTGTTTCTAGCATCTCGAGCAGTCCCCAACCGGAGATCCGAACGGGGGACTATTTTACCTCTGGAGAATTTTACTTGAGATTGGGTATTCATGTTTTGCTGGTTCTTGGGATGCCACTTGGACCTTTAATGTGGTAGTTTCCCGTTTCTTTCCACATCCTAAGCCGTTGACATCGAAGGTTCTTCCGCCTTTGGAGATTATTTACTTCTCCAGGACAAGAGGGTGCCCTAGACAAAAGACGCCTGGTAGGGCGAAAGTTGGTGGTCAGCTTATTCCGGCCAACGCTCGGTCCCTGTCTATATTTGCAGTCACAAGGTCGTTGCTCACTCCCCACCACGAGAAGGAAATAGATCAGTATTTTCCTTTCCTCAAACCTGAGACCAGAAGACATTTCTCAGAGTTCTCCAGTACTTTTGGGGAGCATATATCATTGTAATATGGAACCTTAAAATGACTTTATAAAAATATACAATGTCTTTGCGGGTGCAAAAGTTAGAGCGGGAAAACAATACTAGATTTGAAAAAAATAATACTAGACAGCCAGAATGCAAACAACCCACCACTCGCTGCTCTGTTTCTACCAGTTTGACCCACTCGTTGTGTGGAATGACTTTTGACGTTTGGCGTCAAAGTATGTTCCTTCGACCAAACTCAAGAATAACCAAGTCTACCAACGGACGTACTTTCAACGGCGATTGCGAGCGACAAGTCTTGGAGAATAGCTAGCCAAGTATAATAAGTCTGCTGCTTCTACGCCTGGTGGCTTGTATTGCCTTCCATAGCAATGAGCAGTAGGGTACTACTAAAGCGGCTGTTTTTTCTTAGCCGCAAAAATTAGCACAGATCTGAAATTGATAAAGTTTATTTATTTTTTAATTTTATTTAAATTCTTTATTCATTGCTTTGAAGGTTTGTAGAGTGCGGAATATTTGTCCCAATACACCATCTCTCCCACCGTATGGCGTTATCTCGTTCCCGTTAAACAATGCTGACTAGATGCGCAGGACAAGACACCTATCACCCTACCAGGCGACTTGCCACGCCTTATGCGGTGCACACACCTGATGGAACCCTTATAAGTGGCATCTCGTCAGTTCACTACACAGTTCACCTGTCTGCTTGCTCTGGCTAGTACCCTCCTCCTGCTAGCTAACCATGCCCCGCAGGAGACAGATATCAACTTCCAGCTGCCAAGTATCCGACTTGAACACTACCTAGGTTTATTAAGGTGCGCACCTTCACTTGGCTACCTGTGCTCCGCACAGCCCTAAGAAGACAGTAATCCGCCTAAAGCAACCATAGGCTAGTTCCGCGACTCGGTTCCGCGTACCCCTTTTGTCGATACCAAATATACATACTATACACCTAGTTGATAAGTTTCTAGTGATTAATAAAACTGTGTACTGTTACTGTTTTGTACAGTGTTGTCTGAGTGATCCTAATAAAAAAACTGTTAAAATAAAAAAAAGTGTTATAGGTTACATAATTTAGATTTTGCGACCACCCCAATCCTTCATTTTGAGTGAATCTTGTATTATGTTTATGGAAAACTCTTTCCCTATGCGTGGAATCAGACAATATAAGATTTTGACTTAAAATATTATTAAACAATAATCCTCTGACAGGTAAAACATTCAGAGACTTGTATATTAATTTAGTATTGCTTCTGTGTGCGTTGGTATATTTATGGATTAACAATTTTGTAAGGGAGTTTTGTAATGTTTGGATATAACTTATATTAGATTTATAAGAATGTCCCCAAGAAGTGATTCCGTAATCGATTTTATATATAGTGAATTAACATTTTAAATATACATAGTGCATTAGCATTTTAAATAAGCAATAATATGAGGGAATATAAACGATTATAAAATAATATCAAAGAATATAAAAAATAACCTTTTTCTAATTTTTCTGTTTCCAGATTTTCGATTGAGTTTCGCTAATATTAGGAATACGCGAAATTAGGAACGGAGGTGTAGTCGTGCATCCGAGTACCGATGCAGAAGCCATTAAACTTGCCAATGCACCGACCATATCCGATGCTGGTCTGAAAGCAGCAGTTTCTTCGCATAAACTTCCTCGGATAGCTATCCATGGCCTTCCTCAAATTGTGCCCCTAGAAAACATCACCTTGGCTATACACCAGCAAACACACGAAGAAACTGGTCTACATCTAAATGAATTAAAAGAAACACTGCAGTTTTCTCATAAAGTAGGACCTCGTACTGGATCATGTACGCATGTCTTCAGAGTTCCTCCTTCTGTTCGTCACTCCCTCATTCGCTTCTCCAAACTTGCTATGGACTGGCAAATACATACCGTAAGGGACTGGATTGACAGTTTAAAATATGGACACTGTCAACTTTATGGCCACACAGCGTCGAAATGTAACGCTGACACACCTACCTGTTCTCACTGTGGAAAAACTGGACACAATCGCGACGCTTGCCCGACTCCCGAAAAGCCACCAGCATGTGCCACATGCAAATTCTTCAGAAAACCGGCCACTCACAACACTGGCTCCCCTGACTGTCCTGCCCGCCAAGCCGCTGAGAGACGCGAATTATCTAGTGTCAATTTTTTAGGCTGAATCAGAATCGACACCTTATTAATACTAACTTTTCGTCGTATTATCAAAATATTCGTGGTCTCAATACCAAGCTTAACTCCTTTAGATGCTCCGTTAATATATGCCCTTATGATTTTTTATGTCTTTCCGAAACATGGCTATCAGATAATATTGCTTCAACCGAACTAGGACTACACGACTACAATATTTTTCGCTGTGACCGCTCTTCCTCATCTAACAAGCGTAGAGGAGGCGGGGTAATGATATGTATTAAAAAAAAATACCCTTGCCACTTTCTAGAATCGTCTAATAATGTATCTGAACAATTATTTATTTGTGTTCTACTTGGTTCCAAGAAACTTGTCATTGGTTGTGTCTACATTCCTCCCTCATCTTCAACAGAAATCTATAAGTCACATACTGAAGCTGTTGAGCGTGTTTCCATTAATGCGGATTTCTTATTTATTTGTGGTGATTACAATCTACCTAAAATAGTGTGGCTTAATGATAGTCAGGGTGTGAAAACTCCTAATAATGTTTCCCTTCAAGCTTCTATAATAGTAAATTTCTATGCCTACTTGAATATGTTCCAACTAAACTCGATCAATAACTGTGTAGGATACTGTCTTGATCTGATATTTACCAACATGCCTAGCGTTTGTGTATGTGAAGCTACTGACTCAATATTACCAATAGATAAATATCACCCACCACTCGACATTAACTTCTCTAATCCTTTCAAAAGTGATACTCTGAAGTCAACAGCTACATACCACTACAAATTTAACAAAGGTGACTATACTGGCATGAACAGGTATCTTGCCCAATATGACTGGACTTCTATGTTATCAAACACCAATATTAACGATGCTGTATTTAAATTCAATGAATGTTTAACTCATGCTATAGACTTGTTCGTTCCAAGGGGAACTTATTTTCAGCCTAAATTTCCTATTTGGTTCAGTGTGAAATTAAAGCAGTTGATTATTGAAAAAAAGAAAATACACAAGTTATTCAAATTAACGAACAACTTAGTGCTTTATCAAAAATTTTCTCATTTAAGAGAATTATCCAAAATTGAATCTGCCACATGTTACAAATCGTACATTGAACTCACTGAGACAAAATTAAATCTTAACCCTAAACAATTCTGGAAATTTGTTAAACAAAAACGTGTTGTTAACGATCTCCCTTCAAGTTTATTCTTTAATGAAACTCACGCTACCAACGATTTCGATATTGCCAATCTTTTTGCTAAACATTTCTCCTCCGTCTATTCCGATAACAAATGTACCATCCCTCCACCTAAATATGCTAATACTATTGACCTTAATAATTGCGAAATCACACTTATTGATGTCTTCAACTACTTAAAAAATCTTCCCAGCAAATCAAGCACTGGTCCTGATGGTATACCTGAAATATTATTGAAAGAATGTAAATCTACTGTATCTGAGCCAATTTTTTTATTATACAACTTATCACTATCATCTGCCACTTTTCCGGATTCCTGGAAGGTTTCCTATATAAGACCTATTTTTAAATCAGGTGATAAGTCGAACGTAGAAAACTATAGACCTATATCGATTTTATCTCATATTCCTAAAATCTTTGAGTCTATAATCACAAAGAAAATAACACCTATTTTCAAAAATGTGCTGATTGAGGAGCAGCATGGCTTTAGATCTGCTAAATCTACCACTACAAACTTACTCTCCTTCACCAATACCATAGTCAACGGCCTAGAAGATAAATCACAAGTAGATGTTCTATACACCGACTTTTCTAAAGCTTTTGACAGAGTAAAACATGCAATCCTCATGGCCAAGCTATATGCTATAGGTATTCGAGACCCATTTCTATCCTTTATTAGTTCTTATTTAAGTAACAGAAAACAAAGAGTTAAAATAAATAACATTATGTCTATTATTATTGAAGTTACATCCGGCGTACCGCAAGGAGCACATTTAGCCCCGCTTCTTTTCAACTTGTTTATAAACGACATTATTAGTATTTTCTCACATACGCGCTTTTGGCTCTTTGCTGATGACAACAAGATCCTAAAAATAATAAATAATTACCATGACTGCCTTCTTTTCCAATCAGATATTGACTCATTCAATGACTGGTGTAAAATTAATTGCTTGGAACTAAATGTCGATAAGTGCAAAATTATGTCCTTCTACAGATCTAAAAATCCGATCGTTTTCGAATACAAACTAAATAATAATTGCCTAACAACTGTTCAATATATTAAAGACCTTGGTGTCACTCTTGATAGCAAGCTTTCTTTTCGGGAACATTTAAATGTGATTATTAATAAATCTCTCAAACTACTTGGTTTCATCACTAGAATCACTTCCGACTTCAAAAACATAAATACCTTAAGAACTCTTTACTGCTCCTTGGTTCGCCCCCATCTTGAATATGCTTGTGTTATATGGTCTCCTTTTTATGCTGTCCATATTCGTCATATTGAATCCGTTCAACATAGGTTCCTAAAAGGGATTGCTAGGAGGCTAGGATTAGAGCGAGGCAATTATTCGTATGCTGAAATTGAAAAAACTCTAAACCTTTCTCCTTTAAAAGACCGTCGGAAAAAATCCGATCTCATCTGTTTCTTCAAAATTATTAACTACATAATCGATTCACCTACATTACTACAACTCATCCCATTCAATATACCTTCTCGTAGACTCAGAAATAAAGACCTACTCTTCCTCAATCAGCACTCCACTAATTATGGTTACAACTCACCACTGTCCAGAATGTGTAGAATGGTCAACTCACGACAAGACCTTGATTTTTTTGGTATAAGCTTGAATGAATTCTGTCACTCTTTAAATAAATGATGATTTTTTATATTTACTGTAATTTTTGCAAAGTCTTGACTTGACTTGACACTTCTATTTTCTGTTTGTCTTTGCTCTCATGTACCATTTTCACCCTTACAATGTACATTCCCAAATTTTCGTTATACCATGTTGTAAATTGGACGTAAGTCCGTAAATAAATAAATAAATAAATAAATAAATAAATATTGTCTTCATTTAATTAAATATTACAATTTGAGGTTTTACTCATAAAGTTAAAAATAAAATTTGTATTTATTTATTTCAGAAAAGCAGTACGGGAATGGATGTAACAAATATGACGAACCAGAAAACTATTCACCCAAGAATAACAGAGAACGTGACTTGGATCATTCAACGTCTTCTATTCACACTTCGCCAAACTGTTCTAATTTGCAAGATCCTCATTCAAATAAACACCAACCAACTCAGAGTAAAGAAAAAAAATTCTCTTGTTTGCAATGCAGCTCTTCATTTTCTCGAAAAGCTCATTTACATGGGCACATGCTGACGCATAGTGGAATTAAACCGTTCTCATGTTCCACCTGTAACTCTTCATTTTCACAAAAGTCACATTTACAGAGCCACTTTCTGACTCACAGTGGAGTAAAACCATTCTCTTGTTCTGACTGCAACTCTACATTTTCACGAAAGTCGCATTTAGGAAGACACAATCTGACCCACAGTGGAGAAAAACCATTTTCATGTTCCACCTGTAACTCTTCATTTTCACAGAAGTCACATTTAAAGATACACATACTGACTCACAGTGCAGTTAAACCATTCTCATGTTCCGAATGAAATTCCTCATTTTCGTTGAAGTCTGTTTTACAAAGGCACATGCTTTCTCATAATGGAACCAATCCTTACCCTTGCTCCGATTGCACTTCTTCATTTTCACTAAAGTCCCATTTACTCAGCCATATTTTGACTCACAGTAAAGATAAACCATTCTCATGTTCCGGATGCAACTCCTCATTTTCACGGAAGTCAGTTTTACGGAGGCACAAGCAAATTCACAGTGGAGTAAAACCATTTCCTTGTTCCCACTGTAATTCTTCATTTTCACAAAAGGCCCATTTACAGAGCCACTCTTTGACCCACAGCGGAGAAAAACCATTCTCATGTTCCTACTGTGGTTCATTATTCTCACTCAAAGCGCATTTACGGAGGCACTTGCTAACTCACAGTGGAGTCAAGCCTTTTGCATTGTAGCATTATTTAGTTTAGTAAAAAATATACTATTAAAAAGGTGGCATTGATCTATTGTTGTAACCGAATACTAAATACACTAGGCTCCATCTCAGGTTTATGGGAAGTATTGCAATATAATCTTATTTCAACAGGAAAGGTTCATCTTATTTATTAAATCAAATAACTTATTATTAGGTAATATCAATTACTTATGTATATTTACATAGTTAATTTTTTTTTAATTAGCAAATATCAAACATTATTAATTTATTTATTTGAGACACAAACAGGATATTTATAAAACATTTATGCAGGTAATATAAAACAAATTCTATCACAAAATATAAATATACCTAGACTAATGTGTCTACAGTAATCACATTTTCATATTCACAGAAGCAAACACATGAAAAACAATGTAAGCATTATTTATATATAACTTAAAAACTAAAATGCAAAATTTGAAAACTAAAATACAAAATATTGAAAACTAAAATACAAAATATTGAAAACTAAAATACAAAACTTGAAATACATAATAAATATGAAATATTTATGAAGTAATTATTGAAAAGTAATGAAACAACATTTTTTTTTTAGATGCACAAATCATGGAGATATTTTTTGAAGCTAGTTATATTATTTACAAAAATATCTATGATGGTGTGTATTTTAACAAGATCGTTATATGATCGAGACATTCTAGACATAGGATTAAAATATCCAGTATTATTGGAAGAAATTTCGGTCCAAAATATGTTAAGGTTTCTGGTAGATTTGGGCCTGGCGTATAACTTGATTTGATTGACTAAGTTACTATCTACACGATTATTCACAATTTTACAAAGCATTAAAAGGTCATTTATTTTTCATCTTTTATTTTTTTTTTTTTTTTTTTAACTTACGGAGACGGTTTACAGTTAGTTCCCGTGAGTACTTAGGCCATAGGCCCATTGTACTATCTCCCATTTTACCTCAATCCTTTAACAATAACCCAGTCCCTTTAATGAAGTTCACCAGAGTTGTCATTGGATATGTGGCTAAGTCTTCTGGTTCCACGATGTGTCTCCCCAGGTATCTGAGCCTAGTTCCCACCAGGGCAGGACATTCTCACCACAAGTGAATTGGAGTCTCTTCATCCTCTTCACATTTTCTACATCTATTGGTGCTTTCCACTCCCAATAGCTGCATGTGTCTCCTGAGATGGCAGTGTCCCATTAGTAGTCCTACCAGTTCCCTCAGCGAGTTTCTATCCATATCGAGTAGTTTCCTGGTCCGTCTGGGGTCCGGTCCGTTTATGAGTACTTTGGATTGCCTCATTCCGGGTGCCCTCTCCCATTCCTTCCAGTGCTGGGATTTGACCCACCTCTCAATATGTAATTTCGTGTGGCAAGCTGCTACTCCTACATCCGGCTCGGATCCCGCAAGTGGTGCTTTCGCCCCTTTCCTTGCTAGTTCGTCAGCCCGCTCGTTGCCCTCAATACCCTTATGTCCTGGTACCCATATCAGTGTTATTTTATTAATGGTAGCGAGTTCTGTAAGAACAGTCCTGCATTCCATCACCAGTCTGGAGTCGCATCGGTTACTTTCCAGCGCCATTAGGGCTGCCTGGCTATCAGAACAAATAGTTATGTTCTTATTCCTGTACCCGATACGTATATTCTCCTGTGCGCAGACCATGATGGCTTTCATCTCAGCCTGAAACACAGTGCAGTGAGTTCCTAGAGGTATACTGAGTTCCCTCTTGGATCCCTGTAGACATACCCCGGCCCCCGTTCCTTCCTCCATCTTGGACCCATCTGTGAACCAGATTAGTTCCTGTCTGGAGGTTGGACCTGGGACCATGTCCCACTCTTCCCGGGTGGGGTACATCACATCAAACTGCTGTCTGAAGAAGTATTCAGCTTGTTTGCCGTCCTGCTTCATTCCAGCTGTCGGGCTAATTGCCCTCAGTCTTGTTCCGATCTCCGTATGACTGTTTTTGGGCAACTCACCTCTCCAATGACCTTTGCATTTTAACCTGTAGGCTGCCGCCATCGCCGCCCCCTCTATTTCTAAGTTTAGTGGGGGTAGGTTCAGCAGCACTCCCATGGCTAGTATTGGAGTGGTTCGCATAGCTCCTGTGATTCCTCTGCATGCAAGTCCCTGTATGTGGTTGAGTGTGGCCATCACTGTTTTCAGTGTTGTTCTCCTCCACCAGACCAAGGCTGCATGCATGATTCTTGGTTTTACAACGGCTGTGTACAGCCATTGCATCATTTTGGGTTTGAGTCCCCACGTTCTGCCGCAGATTCGCCTAGTTGCCCAAATGAGAGCACAGGCTTTTCTGCCCACAGTTTCCACCTGGTTTTTCCAGCTCAGTTTGGCATCTATAATGACCCCGAGGTACTTAACCGTGTCAGAGGGTTCTACCTCCTTTCCGTAGAAGGTTGGATTGCTCCATCCCTCTAGTTTCCTTTTACGTGTAAAGATTACTAGTTCTGTCTTGTCTGGATTGACCGACAGCCCTGTTTCTTCACACCATTCTTCCACTGTTGCCAGTGTTGATTGTATGAGGCCTCTGGATGTGTCTGCATCCCAACACCTTATTATGGTTGCGATGTCATCCGCATACCCTTGAGTATACAGGCCCCTGTTGTTGAGTTTCCTGATGAGGTTGTCCACCACCAGGCTCCACAGCAAAGGTGACAAGACCCCTCCCTGTGGACACCCTCGCGTCACCAATACTCTGAGGTTCACCTCACCCCTTTCCATCGTAAGAATCCGACCTGAAAGCATGTTCTTCAGCCACCTTCTGGTGGTTTTATCGAGTCCATGTCTTTCTGCCGCTTCATCGATGGATTTAATAGAGGTGCAATTAAATGCTCCCTCTATGTCCAGGAAGAGTCCTACTGCTAGTTCCCCGGTTGCCTGCGCCTGCTCCAGTTTGTATACCAACCTGTGCAGTGCCGCGTCAACCGACTTACCTGGTTGATACGCAAATTGTAACTCATGGAGGGGCTTTTCTCTCAGTGCCCCGTCTCTTATGTGTCTATCCATTAGCCTCTCCATTGTCTTTAGAAGAAAAGAGGTGAGGCTAATTGGACGGAATGCGCCTGGTTGGTCGTAGTCAGTTCTCCCAGGTTTAGGTATGAACACTACCCTTGTTTTCCTCCATGGTATGGGGATGTATCCGAGGGCGCAGCACGCCCTCAGGATCTTAGTCACCGGGAGTAAGATTGTATCCAGACCTCTCTGCAGAAGTGCCGGAAAGATACCATCTTCTCCTGCGCTTTTAAAAGGGTCGAACCCTTCGATTGCCCATTTAACTTTGGAGGGAGTCACTATTTTAGCGGCAGTGTCCCAGTCCTTACCATCCCGTATAACTCGGGCTGGTGGTGGACCGGTGTCACCTGCTTCTAACTTTTTGTAGCCGGGAAAATGTTTCCCCAGCAGTTCCTCCAGCTCCTCCTCGCAGTTATCGGTGAAGCCTCCATCGGCTTTCCGAAATGGGCCTTTAGCTGCCCCTGGGTCTTTAGCGAGAATTTTTTGAATTCTTGCAGCTTGCGGGATGGTTTCCACCTCCCCGCAGTACTTCTCCCAGGAGCCTGTTTTGGCTATCCGGATTGCTTCCTTGTACTCTTTCTGGTATTGCTTGTGAGCATCCCAGTTTCCAGATTTTTTGGCCCTGTTGAAGGCTTGCCTTACTAGTTTCCGTAGCTCCTGCAGTTTTCTGCTCCACCACGGTGTTTTGTCCCTGGTACTTGTCTTCAGAGGGCAGCTATTTTCGTATGCCCCTATCATTGAGTCCCTCAGTATTTCTACTGCGTCCTCAATTTCTTCAGGGCAGCCGTATTTCGCTGGGAATCTTGTCATTCCTATGTTTAATTCCTCTGAATACCGAGTCCAGTCAGTTGCTTTTGGGTTCCTGTATGTGTCGGTCCCCGTTTTATTTGTCTCTCCCTCTAGTTTAAATACTATGTGTCGATGATCCGACAGGGATGGTTCATCCGAAACTCTCCATCCTGAGACTCCCAAAGTTCCTAGAGTCAGGTCTATCACCTCCTGTCTGCTACTTATAACAAAGGTAGGTTCCCTACCTCTATTGAGAATCTCAAGGTTCACTGTCATCAGGTATTCCAGGAGGTCCTGTCCCCGTTTGTTGATGTCCGTACTCCCCCACACAGTGTGGTGCGAGTTAGCATCTACTCCGAGTATCAGTTCCCTACCCTTCTCCCTGCAGTCCTGGATGAGTCTCGTTATTTCCCTAGAGGGTGGTGGTTCCGCAGAGTCATAGGGCATGTACGCTGACGCCACTACTACTTCTCGGCTTCTTTCGTCCAGCGTGACCTGTAGCTTCACAGCCACCAGGTCCCTGCTGCAGTGTTCGGGAAGCAGTGTGCCGGCTATCCCTCTGATGAGGATGCAGGCACGTGGTCTGTCCCCCGACTCCTTGTAGTAGAGTAGACCTTGGTTCATGTTTAGTCCTCTGACCTTCTCCCTGTAAGTCCAGGGTTCTTGAATCAGCGCGACATCCACACGGTCCCGGGTAACTCTCCTGTTGAGCACGGCAGCCGCTGCTGGGCTGCGATGTAAGTTTATTTGGATGAAATGTAAGTTTTTAGCCATTTTTGGGGGTCTAATCCTTACCCTTTACATCCAATATCCGCTCCTCGGTATTGGGTCCGCGCACCGTGAAGGTGGCCTTCCTTATACCGACGTGCGCCGTCATTCCCATTTCCCGCAGCACTTTTACACTGTCCTCATCCACGCTCATGATCAGGCGATATCTATCTTTTTCCCTGATCGAGTCGTGGACGATCCACTTTTTTGTGTGTAGCCGCGGGGTCTGGTTCTCCAGCTGTTGCAGCAGCCTCTCGGTGCTTACTGCACCGTTTTCAGGAATTACCGCCTTGACCTTCACATACTTTGGCAGTTCATCTAACCCTACCACCTCCAGGTCGCAACCCTGCCATTTCCGTAAGGTCGGCACTATCTCCCTCAGCCATTTCTCAGACTCCTTGTCGGAGCAGGTCATTCTCAGTACGCCCTTCTGAATGAAGCACTCGTCGAATCCGGGTCTGAACTGTCCTTTTGGGATGTTCAGAATCAGATCGCCGGCACCCTCACTCACAAGGGCCTCTTGCTCCCTTGTAAACTCCTCCTCCCTGTTCCTATGGACAATAGCCACCCTAATTTTATTGTCAGCGGCTTCCGCATAGGTGGCAGGGGTGGGAGTTCCTCGGGGCTTTTTCCGAGCATTTTCCGGTGTTAGCCCGGAGGGTTTACGTTCCGGTGAAGTCCTACTCCTCTTTCCGGCCTTTTGTTCCCTGGGCATTCCTGGTTGCTCCCGGTTACCCTGTAGGGTCCCCGTTTGCTTCCAGTCTGTCCCTGGTTTTTGAGCCCCGGTATGGCTGTCCTTCGAGGTCCCTGGCTGTCCCCAGCTGACTTTAGAAGTCCCTGGTTGCTCCTGGTATCCTCTCTTTAGTCGCCAGTTGACTCCAGAGGTTCCCGGCTTTGTCTGACCGGTTCCCTGTATCAGAGGTTCCCGGTCGGAACCCCGCCTCTCCTTATTATATTTTTTCCTCGCAGCCCCACTGCGTCTTTTGTTGATGCGGATTTTCCCCACTTCATCCGTAAGGGACTTCACCGCATCTTTCTCCGTGGTGGCTGTTAGACGGTCCTCCTTTACGCCCCCCCCTCTCCTCCGGTACCTCGAGGGTCCCAGTTGGAGGTGGGGGTTCTTACAGGAGTTAGTTTGCAGGTCCCGTGAAGGTCCCTTCTTATCCGCATCTGAATCCCCTGGAGGATTCAGTCGCGTTGAGTTCTTTTGAGGTTCCTCTTTTCTTGGGTTCCCCGAGGGTTCCACAAGGGAAGAGTCCACCTCGGTGGTCTCATCTCTCCTTTCCACTCCCTCTCGGTTCCTCGAAGGCCCCAAGAGGGAAGAGACCTCCTCGGTGGTCTCATCTCTCCTTTCCACTCCCTCTCGGTTCCTCGAAGGCCCCAAGAGGGAAGAGACCTCCTCGGCGGTCTCATCTCTCCTTTCCACTCCCTCTCGGTTCCTCGAAGGCCCCAAGAGGGAAGAGTCCACCGAGGTGGCCTCATCTCTCCCTTCCTCTCCCCTCAGGTTCCCCAAAGGCCCCTCGTCATTGTTGTTTTTTTTATTATTTTTAAAGTCCATATTTGGTCCCACGAGTATCTAGGGAAATACATGGTCCACCCCAGCAGAGCCCCGAATGCTGGGGTAAGGTCTAAATACTCCGAGATTCGACTTTGTGTCTCGGAGGCACCGTTCGTGACACTGTTCCCCAGTGCCATTCAGCCCTAAGCACAGTAGCTAACACCTTAGCTTGGGATGGCTATTGCAGGTCATGTTTACACTCCCTCTTACACTTCATCTTTTAACTAGACTCTCTAATTTGAAATGTGTAAGTCTTTATTCGTACCCGTCTAAAAGATGGTAGACACCTGATCGGTAAGGCAAAATCCGTGTAAATTTTCTTTGGACTGATTCAAGTCTAGATATCTGTGTAATGTGGATTCCAAACTGATGACCCGTACTCCAGAACACTACGGGGAATTGAATAGAATTATTAAGCTATTACAATTCTTGAACAGGTTGATCTTACAATAAAACCGAGTAATTTATTTGATTTACTCACAATGTATTCAATGTGTTGGTTGAACGTTAGTTTGTTGTCGAATATAATTCCTAAATCTTTTATTGATTCAACTGCTTCCAGATTGTGACCACATGTGCTATATGAATGCAGAGTTTTTTTGGTGTTCTTGGTGAAATTTATAACTTTGCACTTAGCTATATTCAGTTTCATTTCATTGTCAACACACCAGGCAGATATTGTGTTAAGGTCTTGTTGTAAGAGTTCACAATCTTCAATAGATTTAATTGCTTTATATAATTTTCGGTCATCAGCATATAGAGAAAAATTACAGCGGAGTTTACATGTAAGGTCGAAGGATTTAGAAAAGCAAGGGTCCAAGGTGAGATCCTTGTGGTACGCCCGACGTAACTAATATTGGGGAAGAGTTAAAACCGTTAACAGTAACTAATTGACTTCTATGTGATAAATATAATTCTAACCAACAAAGCAGATTTCCGTGAATGCCAATTTTATCCAGTTTATTCATTAAAAAAAAGAAAAAAAGTGCAATTTCTAAACTCATACAAATGTAACTTTTTTCTTAATTTTCTCTTTCTTTCTTTCTAAATGAATATTATCTAGTGTGTTTTTTAAATATTAAATTAATTTCTATAGAATAATAATTTTAATGATGTTTTCCACACACAGATAAATCTGAATCAACGGTAAGATGAATCGTCAAGAAAGGGGAAAAGGCAGAAGGAAAATTTGAAACACCGGGAAAACGGAAATTAGCATAATAATAATAATATGTGATAGCATAAAAGTACTGATGATTGGAAAAATTGTTGCAAAACACGTGATGAAAATTGAGGCAGAATATTATGAACTGAACTGATAATACGTTTAGATGAAGATGAAGATACAGAAGAAGAAGAATCACATTAGGACGAAGACAATAATGTCGGGTGTTGAAATAATACATTCAAAATTTTGAGTAATACCTACGTTTTTATATCGAAATAAACGCCCACTTAAAGCTTGTTTTGTTTTATATTACTTCCATTAAATTCCAGTTTTTTGTGCAAAATTTTTGAAAGTACAAATATGCTATGAAATATGCTTTTTGGCCGAAGTGTTTTTAAAAACATACATTCATTGTCTTATGAGCCATCTTGGTGTTGCCATTTAAAACCTAAAAAACGATCGCAGCGTCATCATTTATTTTCTACACTTTCTTGCCAAACTGTAAAGAAAAACATAAAAATTTAAATTTAAAAAATATGAAAATATGTGTAAATCAAGATACAAATATAACCTTCTCTTTTTTCGTAATTTTTTTTTTCACATTTTTAGTCATATATGTAGTTACAAAAAAACATAATATTCATAAATCGAAAATTAATAATTTCGGTTTTTTACATACATGTATACTAATAACTAATAAAATAATTTGGTATGATAGTCCTCAACGCAATCAGGGATGTGCAGGGTCACTACCAAAAGCCTAGAACCACTCGCAATTTTGAAGAAATTAAATGGCGGCTGGCTGCATACAAAACTTGGAAAACAATTATCAGGGAAAAAACATAAACATATTATTGGCAATTCTACGAAATGTATGATTACTTACCAACATAGAGTTCGGCATTTTTTTTTTTTTTTATGTCACCGTCATGCTTATTTTCCGTTTTTTGGCAGACCTGCTCCAGTCCGTCAGAGCGCCGGGGTTTGTGGTTAAGTACCTGAGTTGCACACCCGGCAGGCTGCCGGGGTTTATGGCCAATGGGTTAAGGCTATTAATAATTTATATTATGAAATTAGAGTGCAAAATGACACGGAAAAGGTGTAAAATAACTTTTTAGAGCTCAATGTTCAATAATTACAATACAGTGAAATCTCTTATCTATCGTTTTTAAAGGGACCTATTGAAATAAACTATAATGTGGGAAAACAATGATTGCGGGAATATAAAAAAAAACACAGTAATATTAAAAGGTTTAATATGTATCTATGTACATTAAGATACCCTTTTTAGGTATAAATCAGTTTGTTTAAATAAAAAATATTGTAACAAAATAAAAAAAAGGAGCTGCATGGAGACAAAAAAATTACACTTTGTGCTGTAAATAATCTTTCATCGTCATTTGTTTTTGGCTTTTTTATTGCCGTATTAAATCTGTATTTTTTCAGTGTTACAAATTACATTTTTTTCTGAATCAGTTATCGAATGTGCATAAAAGAAGTTTTTAATCTTTAAGGGACAGATGGCGGATCCTCTTAATCGACCTCTTCTACAGTCTCTTTCAAGATTGCGTCACACAAAATTTCTATTGTTTCAATCCCACTTGTTGGAATATTGTCGTATAAAGTAACAAAATTATTAAAGTTTATTACTGTATCCGATCTGAGCCAATCATCTTCAGAAACCTCTTGTTCTTCTTGCTGTTCATCTGATGGTGCTGCGATAATGATTAATGTGGTAAAGAGGTTTCACTGTATTAATTATTGGGAACATTCGTACAAAATTAATTAGAATATTCATATTTCAATAAAACATACTAATTTCGTTTGACTGTGATGTGCGTTATTCTTAATTTTTCAACTCCTCACGCCTTTTCGGACGCCTCACTATTACAAACATCTGTAAAATAAATCACACATAGACTAAAATTACCATGCACATACAACCTAACCCTTATAAAATAAATGAAAATAATGTAATCCTTTCAAATTGACCTTTAAATAGATTAGGCAGAATTTACTTCTCTACTTCATCTCCAACATTTATAAAATAACTCTCTTCAAAAGATTTATCACCCTTCCAATCACCTTTCTGTTTTAATTCTATTCAAAGTGATATGTATTTTACCTTCAATATCCTTGTAACTACAATATTCATTTATATACCTGTACGCCTGTCTCGACACAGGTATACCCTAGTGAGACAGGCATATACACAAAACAAATGTAAATATATTTTTATTATAGATAAATAAATAAAAAAAAAATAAAAAAAAAAAACTTCAAAGAACTCGCTTTTTTGCAAAATTTGCTTTGAATTTCAGTGTCATTTTCAAAATTGGAACTGCTTGAATTCAGACAAGTGATAAAGTTGGTATACCTGTAACATAATATTTTAACAGAAAATTATTTTAATTGTCAATAACTGCGAAATTAATTATTAAAATTGTGTTTTGAAATAAATTACTTCAGTAGTGGCAAAATATATTTATTATAAATATTTATACAATTAACATTTCATTACATTGGTTAAATACATTATTTGACTAAGACTCAGCTGCAGACAAAAATATCAATTATCATAGTCAATGAAAATTTGGATAAGTTTTTATTTTATTGACTACCAAATTTCACAAATAATATTCTTTGTTAAAAAATAAAATACATACTAGAATAACCACTCGAGCGATCGCGTAAATAATTGAAAAATGAGTCAAGCGACTGAATTTTTCTGCTGAATTAAAAAAAATCGTACCTTCAAATTTTAATATGCTAACATAAAAAACTGATTAAAGTGTGATATTGCCAAAGAATCCACATATATTTTACTTTTTATCTCATATTTTTAGTGTATAAAAAAATCGTAAACTTCATAAAAGCGCAAATTCCGGGTGGCCTTTTAAATTTCAGTGCAGGGTACTTTTTCGGGTAAACATTGGAAATTTTCTATTTAAGTATGTTGTCTATGGCCTATTTGGTAATCACAGATACAAATATATACATATAAGAAGACTCAATTTTTAATCGTAAACAAGTTTCCCTCCTCACAGCATCTTCAAAGATGACATAGTAATTATTTTTCTCAGGGCCTCCTATGTGAAGTTAATGTAAAAAAAAAAAAACGAGTGTGCTTTAGACCACACGACTGAAGTAAAACTTCACTAACTTTCCGATAATATTTTCGTGGCTGCGGATGAAATCGAAACAAAATAAATGTGCGTTCGCCTCCAATCCTTGCTAACAACTGCCTGCTTTAGTGGAATAAAACGCATCTTGCGGCGTAAAATATTTTGTATACAATGGCGGAAAAGAAGAAACGTAACTCTGTCTCTTTCTATCTTCACTAACTTATATCCCCTCTTAACTACCGTTCGTCTTGCTTTTCGTAACGCTCTCATCACGCTTTCGTTAGCTTGCTCTCCAAGTCAAGCGTGCGTAAAGAAGTTTTACTTCAAAAATGTTCAAAGTTTGGTATGAAAAAATATTTTATACAATTAGGGTTGGCGGACTGTCAAAATTGAATGCACTAAAATTAGGATACTTAATTCATTTACCACATTGAACATTAGAAAAATAAATTCACTATCCACAACTATCAATAAGAATAATTTCGATTCTTGCTTTATTTAGTTCAATAAATTGCTTTACACAAATAGCCTATTTCAAGATGTAACAGACAAGAGGCAGGGAATTCACACTTTAAAAAAAAATGGAAAAAGCAATTTTTTTTTTAATTCACATGGGTTGAATTTACATTAAATAGATAGATAATTTAATTACGAATACACTGTCATATAAATATGTTAAAGAAATCGAATATAACAAACCCTTTTAACAAGTGCGCATTCAAGACGTTTTACAAACTTGCCATAATATGCCAGAAATCGCTCGAGTGGTAATATTATGAATTATTAAGAAAACATAAACCTCAATTATTGTTTTAATTTGTGTTAAATTTCTCTATTATTTTCTTACCCCTAATGCTAGAATTCCGCATATTGAATTAGCAATAATGGTTACACATGCTTCCATTATTTTAGGTATGCATTTGCAATTAAAATACAATGAATACAAATAAAATATGATGCATTTCAAAACACACTACTGTACATTACACACAGGTATAAATAAATATTTGCTTCACTGAAAAAAACGGAAAATCTGTTAATTTTATTCTGCACCAACTATTCACAATCTTCATTCAAACATTATTTCATTGACATTCAAGAAAGAATCCTATGAATCCTAAAAAAACATTATATTATAATTCGCTAAAGCCTTTTTGAAGGGCAGCATTTACTGAGTGTCCTTGAAAATAAAATGAGAATATGTATTTGTAGACACATAAACAACATGATTCGAAATCTGTGTTAAGAATTGTTTCATAACTTTTCCAAAACTTCAATTAATTTCATCACAAAACTAAAATCTAAAGAATATTTTGCCTGTACTAACTCAATTAATATTTTCAGGGAATAATGGTACGAATATCAAATGTTTTGAGCTAACATAAAGAATATGTGAAGTGCACAAGCAAGTTATAATTACGAATACGTACTTACAAACGAAATCAATAAGTCACAAGGTTCTGTCAAAGCGCTAATACATAAGTTCACACTTAGAATCTAGCTAAGTTACTGAAATTCTTGCTGGAAATTCAATAATACTTTAGTGTTATAATCAGAATACATAATATAACTAAATTGAATTATCGAGTTCATTAAAATGTTTAGGAATGTCTGGTATCAAATGAAAATAATATTACAAAATGACATCAAACATAGGCAATAAAATTATTATCAAGCAGTTTACAATACTTTTGATTCCCAATACCATACCTACTAATTATGTCTTTATGTTGATCCTAAAAGAAATAGACAAATTCATTTAAAATTTTCAAACAATATGTTTTTATTGGATGAAAAAATGATAAAACTTAAAATGTATACAAAAATCCAAACATGTACACATATTTACAGTTTCGTAACAAAATTTTATGAATAAAAATATGTTTTACTGTGGAAGTGAGTGTTAATTAATTTTAATGAGGCAAACTTGCAATATTTTTATTCGACATAATTGTTGAATGTACTGAAACAATGATTTAACTCCTACGCTAAACCCTTGATGGAAAATTCTAAATAATTTTTTGAATTGTTAACTAATCCGTAATACAAAACTTAATTAAACATAGATAGACAGGAAGTCAATCTATGCTTCATACATAAATAAACTTTTAAGTTCTTACTTAAGAGATTAATTTATACATAGTTTTCTAGCGACAAGTTGTTGTCAAACAGTATTTAAACCAGCGCTAGAATGAAAATTCTCTTTTATAAAAGCAATTCAAACTAATGTTGTAAATAATATACTTAGGTACTATTAAAACAGTACATATCTTAAATAATAAAAATAAATAATGACTTTATATATTATATTATGTACAAGTAATGCAATGGGCTATGTATAAGTGAAAGATGTCCCACCATAAGTTGACATTGTCAAACTGTTAACTTCAAATATTACTTACAATGTGGTGACCGGCAGTTGATCCTCTGACACATGGCTCCCGAAATTATAAGTATTATAATTTTTTGTGCATTATTTACCAATTTCTAACCTAAAATCGACTTCAAAATACATTTAACTCCTCAGGCCTTGGGCCTATTTTTTCAGAAGGTCTAAATATTTCCGCTGCGCAATAAAAACCAAATAAATGGAATATTTCTGAACGCAACCGAAAATTAAAAACTGTTTATGAAAGGTGATAAAAACGCTTTCAAATTGTATAATTCAAAATTTTTTAAATGTAAAAATTTTGAACACAAACATAAAAAAGTTTTAAAAAGATTCCCCTTACGTTTTTCTAACTAAAATTTCTGATATCAAAATAAAAATAAAACACTGTATTATAAAAGTTATTTTCGACTCACTTTTTTGTTGTTTCTTGTGAAAATAATAAAAAAATTCCAAAGCTACATTTTTTTTTTTTCAAATTGCAGTTGGAAACTTTGGTTTCATAAAGCTGTGTATTTTAATTATTTTGTGGATAACTTTTAGACTTCAACACAAAGTGTAGTGTTTTCTCTTTCTAACACAAAATGTCTAACACAAAAGGTGGGTCATTTAAAAAAAAATAGTATTTTTAAATTCTAAGAGCGATAAAAGGGCGCCAAATGGGTTCGATCTTCTTCCTCCGGATTCATTCCAAGTTTTAAAAGTTCATTTTAAGAAAGCTATTTCTTGTGTATATAAAAGTTACTATGAATCATTTAAACCATATTTTTTGTAATCTTCCATACAAAATGTAGTATATATTTACGAAATCATTTACAAAAAGTCCCAAGATTGAGTTTAGCAAAAAATTCATGGCATTTGAATACACTTCCTTGAGATAATTTGAATTATTTTTATATATTTTTTTAATTAATAAATGAAAATTTTCCCTCTATTTTATGTTTTATTGAAAAATAGTTCATTTCTAATAGTTTATCTAACATTTTTTTACGATTTAACAAGGGTGGGTTTTTCTCTATTAACTGAAATTTCAAAGTCAATCCGGAGGAAGAAGATGGTTGTTAATTTATCATTAAAAAAAAAAGGAAGATAAACATTCCCGGGTTACGAATAACCCAATAATGTTTGAAAGTCTCCTACTACCACCACAGAAAGCCAAAAATGTTGCTTGTGTTGTGATGGAGGACTTAGCCAGCCGAGGAATCGAACACGCGACGCCCGGGTGGGACCCAAGCTTATGCCCACTCAACCACTGACCGGTCAAATGATATCCACATATTATTAAAAAAAAAGGTATTTTATATCTTTAATTAACACCCTTTTATCACTATTAGACAAATCAAAACAAGATTTTTTTCCCATACAGTCGTGACCCAACTTACTGTTTAGATCATATTTCTTACCTCCATAGTAAGGGGGACACAACAATTTATATGAGACCTATACGAGTTTTTCCGAAATGCGAACAAATTGGCCTGAGGGATAAATAATAAATTATAATAAATAATGATTTTATATACAATGTTGACTGTATGTACTTTTACGCTGGAATTTTCAGTACATAGACAAGTAGTTTTATCCTTGAAGTGTTTGAATAAAAATAGGTCTTATACTTTGTTATTCGGCAGTATGTACATCTTCTCTGCACACCCCTTCTGCGACGCTTAGTTATATTTTGTGTAAATAGGTACATTGTATTTTTCCTAAACCAGCTGCATATTGTAAATAAGTATGCTGAGTGGCCAACTGTTGGTTGATCAACTGTCATTGAATCTTTCAATGTATATCATATCGTACATTCCAGACTTTCTACATCATCTTCATTCTTATCATGGCCCAGTGCTTTATGTGTATAAAAAAATTAGGTTTTGGTTCGGAAGTGAAGAAATTATCATTATTTTTTTCAATTAATTCATTAAGGTTAAACGTCACGTATGTTATAATCTACGCGTTCACAGATGGCTCCAATCAAATTATTTTAGGTTTTTAATGCTTTTTGCACGTTCCGCTTTAAAATATTAAGGTAAATTAATTGTTCGCGATCGTACATGTTTAATTAGAATATAAATAAATAGTTTTGTCCATAAACAAACCCAAATCTTTCAAGAAAGGCTGAAAAATACAATATTGGATTGAGTCACCGATACAAAATTGTATTTTTCAGCCTTTCTTGAAAGATTTGGGTTTTTTTATGGAGAAAACTATTTATTTATATTCTAATTAAATATGTACGGGCGCAAATAATTAATTTACCTTAATATTTTAAATCGTAACGTGCAAAAAGCATTAAAAACCTAAAATAATTTGATTGGAGCCATCTGTGAATGCGTAGATTATAACGTCCGTGATGTTTAACCTTAACACCTAAACTCAGGGCAATTCCCCACAAATATAGACCTTTTGTAGTTTTTCAGTATGTATACACAATAAAATAAAATGATGAATTAAAGTATTAAAATGGTGTATAAATGTAATATTAAGTTTCAATTTTTGTCAGTACATAGATGTTAATCTATGTGCAATGTTATCAAAATTATGATATTACATATTAGAATACAATACATATTGATAGGAAACTAGTGGCGATTTTGTAATTTGCTATTACGTGGTAATATGTAATTCATAAAAGGTAGTAAACTAATGTAGTTGTAGTTTGCTATTAACTCCATATCAAAATATTCAGCAGATATTAGAAGCTGAACCAAACAATTGCAATTCTCCCCACTCTGGAATTTTGGTACATTGGTTTTTCCTAGAAGAGCTGCAACATTATCGCGGTGTTGGAGTGAGGGATCGCCTCGCGGCTTCCACTTTCTCATCGCACAGCGTCCTGATCTCCTTTATTGGCTTTATCAGATACACCGGGACGTCATCATCTCGCCTCTGTTGACAAAACAAAAACAAAACAGCCATAAAGTATAAACCAATGAAAATAAAATTACTGTAAAAGCAGATGTACCAAAATGACAAATATATATAATTTAAAAAATCACAGAGCAAAATAATTTACGCACATTAAAACTATATATTCCAGCTTATATACGCTTTGCAGAAAGTTACTGTACACACAGATTTACCATATGTATTTAAAAAAAATACGGAGCAAAATAATTTATGCACATTAAAACCATATTCCAGAAAGATTTGGGTAATGTATATTGTGGAATATTATGGAACTGTGAAGATTAAATTATTTAGATTAGATTATTGGCAAGAATAATCATGTATTAGATTCTTCTCACTCGCATCATAAAAAGCTGAAATAGTTGGTTGCACAGTGATGGGGTGACCTTAGGTTGCAAATAACTGTGTACGCAGAAAAGCTGTAGTTCAATCCAATAATAATGTCAAACATAATATTATTTTTAATAGTGCTTAAAATAAGATTATGTTAATACCATCAGTGTTTTAAACCATTATTGCAAAAATGGAAAAACAAAATTAGTTTATTAAAAACAAATTTACTTATAAAATCTAAATAAACGGATTCATTCATTCATCAATTAGTAAAAACATTGCTTTTACATGCAATACAATTATGGCAGAGTATTGTTGCAAACAAGCAATATTATTTTGTACATGGTTTATATTATAAGCTGCTGTAATTAGTTAAATGTAATAATAATAATTAACATTAATTATTTTAAAGATTAAACACTTTGGTATTGTAGCTGCTGAATACAACACAGTAGAGATTGTATAGATTATTTTAAATAAACTTTTCAAGAAATAATGACGCACTCATCTCAAACACAAAAAAATAATCGCTCGCTATAATTTTTTAATACACAGAAAATTCAAGTCCATTCGCACCAATTTTAAAAAAATTGGCTTTCAATATAAAATTGCAAACAATTTGTAGATAATGTGACCTTGGAACGACAAGATTCTATCTGACTTGGCAATGTTATGGGATATTGAACTTTAAAATACTCTCTAGAGTCCAATATCGCATCACATTGCTGTCGGATAGAATCTTGTTGTTCCATGAGTATGATAAGATGACGCATTTTTATGGCCAGGTATTTCACACACCATATGTGTATGATACAAAATAGAGATAATATGACTTTAATGATACAGTATTGTGAAGTGATATACATATTTGAGTTTCTTATCTCAGATGCTTTCTCGTTGGGATATGGCAGGTGTTTTAAGAGTACAGGAACAAAGATGGCAGTGTCCCATGTGTTTGTAAATAAGTATGAAGAAGAGTATTTTTGAAGCAAAACTTCTTTACGCACGCTTGACTTGGGGAGTAAGCTGGTGAATGTGTGACGAGAGCATTACGAAAAGTGTGATCGGGTGAGGCAAATGGAAGTTGAGAGGGAGATATAAGTTAGTGAAGATAGAAAGAGAGAGTGTTATGTTTCGTATATTACTGTAGGGGCAAGAGAGAGAGGTTCGAGCACACATTTTCTTTCTTTCTTCTTTTATAAGTTAGTGAAGTTTTACTTCAGTCGTGTGGTCTAAAGCACACTCGTTTTTTTTTGTTTACACATGAATCTAAGAATGTATTAATTTTAAAAATATTGTTTAAAATTTTACAACACATTCCTAATCTATGTGTATATTATAGAGAAAACAGACTAAATATTTGAATCATACACTTTTTTTTTCAATTTATCTGTATGTAAGGTGTCCAGAAACTCATAGTACAAGCGGGAAACTGGTGAATCTAAATCACTTAGAATAACTTTTTATTCGACAACTAAAGGGTTAAATAAACTTTTGGAGCCAATCGAAGCCATCTACACTTCGAAGCATTTTAAAATACACCATGTAAAGAAAAGTGTCTGTGGGTGGTTTTGTTTTATTTTTAAATTACAGTTTCATTCTGAGATTGATTAAATTTAGCAGACTTGACTTTCAATACAAGAGGAACGTCAATTTCTACATCAGATTCTAAAAAACCACACCCCATGTCCATGAAGTAGAATAAAACCCGGGCTTCAGCTAGTAATTAATGAATTCAAAGCAATGATGGAAAAGTTGAATACAAGGTGGCGCAAGTCCTCACTCGATTTACAAAGGCAGGCAAACTGTGTTTGTAAATAAAAATAATTATAACACAATTACTCCGCATTCTTGAGTAGTATTGCGATCCATGGTTTATATATTCTGTATCTGATGTATTCTGCTTCTGTTTTCTCCATGAAAAATGTCAAATTAGTGATGACACAAGATGCCAATTTTCAAAATTAAAAAACTATTCGAGTGAAGTTTACACGCGGTAAAAGAGAAACTTTACCAAAACAATCTCAACCAATACTTGAAAAGTGAGGTCATAATCAAAGCGACCAATGAGCGCAAACCTAGCGTAATTTCCATTTCATATCTCAACCAGTAGGAGCCTTTAAAAGCGATATCATAATCAAAGCGGCCAATGAGCGCAGTTGATGCGTCGCTAATCGTCATTTCTGTTTCATTGGAATTCCAAGTCACAGCGGGGCTAAAGAAGTTTCACTTAAAAAAAATTACACTGCCTTCCATATTTCTATGACTCCCTTGTTTGTTTATTATGCAGCGTTACATATATTTTGGTCCGACTAGAAGTGAATTAAAATATTTGATGCGCTATAGTAAATTGTATAAATCGCACATAAAAATATGGGTAAAATAATTTCTTAGTTTTTACCATGTTTTGGTGCTACCATACTTTTATGTTTTAAAATGTTACCTGGAAAAGGCACTCTCCTTGGAAATCCAGGAACTGATGCTTCCTAGCCCTCAGTAATAATCCAACCAGCTTGTCATTGATGCGGGTGTAAATCTGAAATTAGTTTTTAAACTAAATTAATTTTCATATACAAAAAGAGAGGCGGAAAAATTTTGTTACTATTCCAACCCATCCCTTTTGCAGGTCAGAACAGGGTTTTTTCCATTCCAGAAAAGCTATTCTATATCTTTTATGGGAACGAGATAATTCTCAGCCGAGATCTGCTGTCAGATTTGTGTGATTTTATATAGCTGTTATTTGCCTTTTCCATGGGCCGATGTAAGAATTTCAGCAGTAAGTATTTTAGTTTAGGTTGTTTTAAATATGAATTCATGCAAATATGCATGATTATTTATTCAATTAACAACAATAGAAAATCACACAAATCTGACAAGAGATCTCGCCCGATATACGTCTCAATCGAGATAGATATATCGGACGAGATCTCGTTCCCACAAAAGATATAGAACAGCTCGTCAGGTTAAATTTTTAGTATCAGTGCTGAAATTTTGGTGTTTGTTTAATAAATTTATTTCATGAAACAGTTTCTTACAATAATAGACTATGTAAATGTAATAATGTAAATGTAATAATCGTAAATGTAAACGTAATAATCGTGAATGTACATGTAATAATAGACTATGTAAATGTATTAAATCATACGTAAATAATAATATACTTGATAAGAGCTAATTCAGAAAGAGAAGCACAGGTCGCTCACAGATAAGATGAAGATTATAAAAGAGAGCTGACGGATACCAGTAGGTACTCATTGGATTCTTGAATGTGTATAACAAAACATCTTATATTGTGACGTTTTGTTATTATGTGTAATGGTGTACAGTCCATAAAGGTTGAAAATCTGTGCCTTCCCTAGAAAAACGAACCATAAAAAGTAATAGAAAAAAGATACAACAAATACATAGGTATCTGAATTTTATTTTTTTTGCATTAAATAGTGAATATTTTCAATAACACAATCAATCTACTTTAATGATTTCTATTTTTCAAACAGACGATTTTTCATTAGAAAATTTAAATAATTATTTCTTTTTTATAAAGGTGGTGAAATATTCCGCATAGTTCTAGGAATTTTTAAACAAAGAATTTGAAATATATACAATGTTATCCTTCCTCTAAAGGGTTTTATCCTTATAAATTGTTATTTCTTTTAGTTTTCAACATAACCGCTATGTAAAAGCTAGCATGAAAAAAATTATTTTGGTATTGGCGCCATCTGTGGAAAAAAAAATGTATTAAAAATACTATGACTGAAGAAATTGATGTATGAATTATTTTCTCGCATTGATAAAATGATTGTTTTTCAATTTTTTTTTACCAATGGATTGTGTTTTGATTAGTCCCTGCTTATTATATTATTCTTTCTAAGGTTTCAATTGTGTGTCATACATGGATTATATAAAATAATAATAACAGACCAAAATAATATAAATACATTAATTCATATACAGAAAAATAATTTCCATCAAGTCTAAAATGCCGGAAAGTTTGGTATTTGGCCATAATAAACAGCAGAAGTTGGTAATAAAATGACCATTTTTAAATAATCAATGCACAATAAAATTCACACTCAGCCAAGTTCAAAGAGCAATGGCAATGTATGCTACTGCTATACATATACCGTCGTACTCATAATTATTACCAAAATTCTAAAACTGTGATAAAAACCTAATTCCTAACACATCGCCCTTGAGATATTTTTCATAAAAATGACACTACACAAAAATACAAATATTATTGATCATAGCAATCACCAACCTGGGCAACTACTGGTTTTGAAAGGGGCACCAAAATTTTGCACGAGAGCCGGCCCTGGCTGAACCGGCTTATTTGAAAATCTTTGTAAGTAAGACTGATAATTCTTACAGGTTCTGAGATAAAGAAAGCACTCTCATCGAAGCACATCTTCAAGAGAATTCCACTCAGAAGAGATAAAACATTGCACTGAATAATAAAAATAAATATTACATCAAATAAGGATCCGAAAGCGATGACTCGAATCTGGTCGTCTACGATCTCTCCGTACTGGTTGATGACCTCGCACAGCTCCAACATTTCCTTGCAGACGTGTGAGAAGGCCTTTACTCCGCGTGCCTCACTGGCGGAACCGGGGGCTGGTCTGAAAAGGTTAAGTTAGCCAGTTAGTGTACAATACCCAAATTCAAACATGGTTTCAAGATTTCTCTGAGAAAGACAGATTAAACACTGGCACTGAAATAATTAATACAGTATCAAACAATAAGGTGATGAATCTTTTGTATTTATAAGCTTCCCTTCAAAAATTTACTTGTTTTGAGAACTTTGTGATACTTTATGATCATTGCTGTTTAACTTCATCTTTTCTTTGCAACATGCTTTAATTTGTGTTTTTTTCATTTCTGTTGTATTTGTTTTTCTTTTTTCTAACACTTTATTTTTTCTTTAACGTTTTAATCTGTGTTTATATATTATAATTTTTTTGCGGAAACTTCACTGGTTAATGCACCCATCTAATTTGTAATTACCTTATAATATGTACAACTGTTTGTTTCCCTAATAAACAAAATCAAAAAAACAAAACAAAGTATTTGTAGTGAACATCTTTTGGTTCTGCTTACTAATTTCACTATAATTATATACATAGTGTTCTGAAAGTTTTGATAGCTAATTTACACTATCTACATACTACGTTTGACTATATAACTTTGAAAAACAAAAGTAGATTTTGAATAGATAAAAATTACAAAAATAATTAATAATTCCGTATGACTGTGATCATAAAAAGTATTATTGTTATTATTTAATGAGCAGGCAATTTCACAATAAGCAATCCTTTTTTCTCTCAAAAAGAAAGTCCAATTGAGCTTTAAATTGATTTATATTAGTAGCATCGACGACATATGACTCCACAGGCTGAGATGGGCTGGGCGTGGACAGAGAATGCCGGATACACGCATCCCAAAAATAATTTTGACTGGACATCCAGAGGGAAAGTGAAAAGTGGAAAGACCCAGACTGAGGTGGGAAGACGAGGTAAAAGGGGATGCAGCATAGCTTCTCCAGGTGCCAAACTGGAAATCAGCCGCTGAAGACAGGAGGAGTTGGAGGCAACTGTTGCAGGAGGCCAAAGCTCTATATGGGCTGTAGCACCATCGAAGAAGAAGAAGAAGAAGAAGCATCGATGACATGTTGTGGAAGTTTGTTCCATGCTTCCACTACTCTACTTGCAAGCAAGTTTTTCCTAGTATTGTTTGCAAAAGGTGTTTTGTTTATTTTTTTGAGTGTCCACAGAGATTTAGATTTGTTTTGAGGTGAAGACTTCTTGAATACCAAAGCAACCACAAGTAATGTCCGTATAAAATTTTGAAAGTCTAAATAATGTCACCCCTTTTATCTTATTTCTTTTACTGTTGATAATTTTAGTTCTTTGAGTCTATTCTCCATATATTGCTGGTCTTTAAAAGTTCTTAGTTTGTGAATCGAATCATCATAATATGTACGCATGTAGTGTAAAAAACCTTCATAGCCAAAAAATATTTTGGTCAAAAATGAATGCAATGTGATGGCAACGTAAGTAAATAAGTAAAAGTATATCAGTCAAGTAACATGAACTTACTTTCCGTAATCCTCTCTGCTGAACTTGGGCTTGAGGAGTCCCTTTCCACCGGTGGCATCGGAGAAGGGGTTGAGCAGCTGTCCCTCCCGGTGCTGCGCCACATGTGTATTAAAGCGTGCCACCTTGTCCTTCAGGGAAGAATCCTGAAACCACAAGTAACGTAGTTCTAATAAATCCACTTTAGAGAGAACCCAAAAGTAACGAAGTTCTATTAAATCCACTTTAGAGAGAACCCATAAGTAAAAAAGGATTAATAGATCCACTTTAGAGAGTACCCAAAAATAACAAAGGTCTAATAAATCTACTTTATAAAGGACCCATAAGTAATAAAGGTCTATTAAATCCACTTTAGAAAGGACCCAAAAGTAAAAAGGGTCTAATAAATCCACGTTAGAGAGGACCCAAAACTAACTGTGAATGTCGATACTATAATATTGTACAATTGGGTTTGGAACCTTCCTGTAACCACAATGAGAGTGTGGGTTCAGGTCCAGGGAACACTTTTTGAAGTGATCTGAAGATACTAAACATATTTAGGGTTTTGCATCGACTTCGGGACCCACAAACCGTGAGTGGTTGAGATAATTTATTTTTAGAATGGATCGTTATATGACCCAGGGGACAATGATAAGTAAAATACTAATATACAGCTCTAAAGTTTAATTTTAGACTTAAAGAATTCAATATTATAAAGACTTGGGATTTGGAAATTCTCTAAAAAGTTAAGTAAATAAATCAAATGTGGCAATTATCAAGCTGTCAATTAAAGCATATTACAAATAATAGGAATCAGAAAATGTATACAATTGACAAATGATTCGATATTTTCACTGCCAAAAGAATTATTGTGATTTATTTTTAGGTTTTTATGCCGTGTTGCTCTACTTCCTTCTTTAGCCAACGTTTTGGACAATGATACAGTATCCATCATCAGGGCACACGTAACTGTAACGATGTCCGAAATATTGCCTAAAAAATTAGGTAGAGCAACACGGCACCATACCCCAAAAATACATCACGATAATACACAATTCGTTTACATTTCACTCCCTGCAAGTTGCCTCAAAAAATAATTACTAGCACCATTTTGAATGCTTCTGTTTACAATGGTCATGTATAGCAAAGCTTGGGCTGTTGTTAGAAGGGTAATTATTGGTTCGGACTGGCCACGCTTATTAAGAATAATTTTTAGAAAAAATCTTTAGATTCGCCTTAATTACTATAAAAGGAAACTTTTTGGCTTGGGGGCGGCGGAAAATAATGCATTTTAATTTTCAATTGCGTAAAATTAAAATTCACTTCGCGAACCGATCGGTGACTGTCAGCGGCCATTAGGCACGTCGCTGTTATGTTGGTATCACTGATACATTGCAAAGAACTAACATTTGTTTTTATTTCACAGACAATCAATCATAATTACACAAACCCGCTAGACAAACCCTGCTTTGCCAAACAAACCATTCAAAACCTGGGATGTTTTTTAAAATTATGATGACATGCAGCTTTCGTAGTTTAACCGTGTTTTTATGTATTCCACGAAGTTGGCCACAGTAGTATTTAGTTCTTTGCAATGTATCAGAGATACCAACATAACAGTGACGTACCTAATAGCCGCGATTTGACATCGTGTAGATTCGCGAAGTGAATTTTAATTTACGCAATTGAAAATTAAAATGCATTATTTTCCCCCGCCCCCAAGCCAAAAAGTTTCCTTTTATAGTAATTAAGGCGAATCTAAAGTTTTTTTCTAAAAATTATTCGTAATAAGCGTGGCCAGCAGTGTTGCCAACTCAGCTCCTTTAGAGCTAGATCTGGCTCTAAATCGACGTCGTCAGCTCCAAAAAGTCATTTAGCTTCTTAGCTCGTTTTTCAGATATTTCAGCTCTTATTCACTCTTTTTGAAAAAAATAATATTTGCAATAATATTCCAAAAATGCAACATTGGGACGAGTACTTCCCAAAAAAAATAGATTCCCTGAACTCCTGCACATTTACTAAAAATGGTATAAAAAAAATTGGAACAATAGCTGTATACGAAAAAATCCTGATGAAGCCGGTCTTAGTAGCGCGATGTACAGGAACTGGAACCTGGATGACTACTTAGATTTTTTAGAGTACTAGTCGCTGTCTAACAAATTCTAAGACTTCGATGACATCAAAAATAAGTGTATTGAAAATAAAAAGTGTATTGTGAGTGTTTGTTATGAGTTGTTCAAAAGCAGCTAAGTTTTTTTTTGTCAAAAATTCTACAGTCCCCCCCCCCCCCCCCCGTAAATTGGGAATTTTTCTCCTCTTCTGAAATTCTCTAACAACCCCCCCCCCCATGTTTTATGTCATTTTCAAAATTTAGCTCCTTTTTGGCTCTTTTTTGGGTTTCGCCTAGCTCTACTTTAAAATCCGAGTTGGCAACACTGGTGGCCAGTCCGAACCGATATTTACCGTTAGAAGTTTGCCACATTGGCGACAGCATCAGTTGAAAACACAATTTTTTATTGCCGTTCATCATATTCGTACTAAGTACATTAAGATCCAAGATTGATGCGTGCACATACCTAATTGGTAATTAATGTTGTATATTTTAAGGTGCCACTTTACTTACAAAACCCTAAGCTTCATTGCAGTAGCTTCGTACCAACGTTTCGTTCTTTTCACATAATACCGTTTAGGCAATTGTTAACCAGTCCTTCATTTTGACTTTTGAGATTCTAGTAACAATGTACAACGGGTTATAAATGGCGTTAGTCATTGCTAACCACTGTACCAAACAGAAACTTCAATTATTATCGAGTTACATAGATCTGGGATTTTCAAATCAATTATCACAGTCATAAATAAATGTCAGCAGCAGAACTGTCAGCTGTCAAAAGGTAGCCGATGGCCAGGCCAGAGATTTGTAGATAAACTAGATGGTTTAGGTTTATCTATGAATCTATGGCCACCGGCTAGCCCATAGATATATATATTTATATCTATGGGCTAGCCTGTGATAGCTGACAGTCCAGTGTTGCCATCTTGACGGATTTCACGCCATATCTGGCGGATTGGAGTGCCATCTAAGTGTAAAAATTTATTTCATTTCATATTTTTGGCGCACCTACGATTTGGACTGATTGAAATGAGCACGGAATTTTTTATTACTAATTCTGTGACGAAACCAGGGAATCCAATTTCTTTAAATGAATACATAATAATGTCACCCTGTCTTGATCACTGTAGTGACTAGCAACACCGTATGTAGTGAAATGAAAGAATTCCTCAAATTTTGTTTTGCGCTTGGATTGTTTATAACTAATTTATAGTGAGAATGATTGAGAGAGGTCCGTGGACGATGTGATGAGATTGACAATTCTAAGAAAGTTTCATTCTTTGCTGGATCATGAGTGACTAGTGACGTGAGTAATAAATATTTTATTTACATTTTTTATACATGTAATTGTATATTTGACTATCTGATTCGTTGTTCAAGCTTTAATTTATTAATAAAGAAAAATCAGAAAAATAAATTTCAGTAAAGAAAGTTATTTTCTAAATCTATAATAATTATTTGAGAATGTTCTACGATACTGTGGTTTACAAATCCAACTCGTTCTTTTATTATTTAACATAAATTTAAATAAATATATATTTTTATGCTGAAAATTTAAAATTTTAAGTTAATTCTATTTTAAGTACTTTTTCGAATATTAGCAGGTGTGTGTTTTTGAACCATTTTACATTCCCAATATCAATTTTTTTTATATTTAGAAACAATAATGTTCTAATAAGCACGTCGGAAAAATTATTTTTATCTAGATTTTAGAACAATTTTGTTTTTTGCAAAAGGGTAAAAAAAAAACAATATAAAGGAACATTTAAAATGCATGGGAAGAACCGGGTATTTTTTGCGCACATCTTGACTGATGAAAGTTTATAGATATTTTTTCTTATTGTTCGAAGGGTTAAACCAGTTTTCAGAATGTAAAATTCCAATTGTGGAATCATCTGCTGACACAATTCGAAGGAAAACATATTATTCGAAGTGCAATTATAAAATTCCAATTACAAACTGTACGTGCTGCCAGAATCAAAGAAAAACCATTTTAATGTACTGAGTATACTTTTAATTAGCCGCATACAGATTTAGTTTAAACCAATTTTGTGTTGAGAATGTAAATTTCCAGTTGTGGATTCTTCTGCTGACACATTTCGAAAGAAAACATTATCTTATTCAAAGTGCAGTTATAATATTCTAGTTGCAGATTATTATGTGCTGGCAGAATCAAAGAAAAACCATTTTCATGTTCTGAGTGTAGTTTTAATTCGCTAGGTACAGATTTAATTTAAACCAAGTTTTTTGTGTTCAGAATGTAAAATTCCAGTTGGATTCATTTGCTGACACATTTTGAAGGAAAACATTCTCTTATTCAATGTGCAAATATAAAATTCTAGTTGCAGACTATTAAATTTTATTAAATGCCAGAATAAAAGAAAAACCTTTTTCATGTTCTGAGTGTAGTTTTAATTCACCGCATACAAACTGGTTTTGTGGTCAGAATACAACGATAAAATAAATAACGAGTTGCATATTGATCATGATCATGAGTGAAGCTTTATATTTGAGTTGCATTGCAATTCTGAGAAATGGATTGTTCCGTGTGTAACTATTATTTTTGGGGACTCTAACGCAGAATCAATTGTAAGATAAAACCTGCCATGCGTTCTAAACACGGTGTAAAACTTCGAGATATGAAATTCTTTTTACATGGATACCGTTCTCGATTTCCGACAGCAGTTATAAAATTTGTAGTAGAATTTATAAACATGATTTTCGTTGGAAGAATACTCGTCAAATAAGATTATTAAAAACATCGGGTCATATATAAATAGATCGTAATAAAAAATAGGATTTCGAATAATTGAAATGTACACTTTTATGATTTTAAAGTTTCTGATCGCAATTTGAAAAAAGTATATAAAGCTGCGATTTTTTTTACCAATTATTTTTTCATGAAACGACAAAAAGGTGAGGTTATGATGACGTTTATAATACATTTGTCAAAATGAGTAGATTTTATTTATTTTTGTTATCAGAAATCGTTAATTCTAAAAAAACGAGTGTGCTTTAGAGCATGGGTGGCCAACCTTTTCAGCAGCCGGGCCACATTTCACAAATGAGATTTCCTACCGGGCCGCACAAAAAATTTCTTTTATTATTCAAAGCAAACAATAAATATATTGTTTTAAAGAAAATATAACAAAAGTGAGAATCAAAGATATTTATTAGATTAGAGTTAGGTAATACAAAAAATAATAATAAAAATAAACAAAATATAATAAATTTGAGTGAAACGTCTGATTTTGTTTGTCAGAACTAAGTGCATCAATGTTGATAACGATTGATGTTGTTGCTACGCGCAAATGCTCATCAGTGATTCGTGTTCTCATTTGATATTTAATATGCTTCATTCGACTAAAGCTGATTGAATTTCTCTTTTCACAATGTTCCATTTGTAAAATTCCTGGCAATAAATTCACGTCTACGCAGAACAGCGTTGCAAATGCAGAAAAAAACACACGATGCTTTTTAAAATCTTGAAATCGGTTTTCAAATTCTAGGTTTAAGTCGGATATCGACGAAGCGTATTTATCCGCCGCAATTTCTGTGACGTCTGGCTGCAATAACAATGTAGGAAAGTGAGAGATTTTTGCCCTTAACCGTTGTTCCCAAGTTTCATTTGGAATGCGGAAAAAAGATCATACATGTTATTAATTAGTCGACTTTTCCCTTGTAGACGAGTATAAATAACGTGGCTAACTATATGGACCAGAAATGCAAAGTCGCCAACCCACTCCTTGTCTTCAAATTCTGGGATACTTTTTGACTTGCTTGCGAATAGTGATTGTATTTCTTGCATCAAATCAAACACTCTTTTCAACATTTTGGCATGGATGAGCAATTTTCTTACGGTGATTGTTTGTTAACACGATCATACTATAGAAGAAATTGTCACGATAGTTAAATCAATGTACTGAGATAATAATAATAATATTTTATTTCACATAAAATTAAACAATAAAACATGTGTGGAAACTTTGACTAGCCAACTAGGAATGGATCCTGTTTTAGGCCAGTCAATATATACTTCCATATAATGAGATATGAGATACTTCCATATATGAGATGTGATACGAACTTAGCACGTTGGAATGTTCTTTTAATCGTTTTATGTACACTAAAAAGAAATGTGTGCATATGCTCCGCGGGCCACAAATAGACACCCGCGGGCCGCGGGTTGGCCACCCTTGCTTTAGAGAACACGACTCTCTTGCTCCTACAGTGTGATACATACAATAGGCCTGCACTGCGTCTTAGATATACGAAACGTAACTGGCTATAAGAGAAAGAGAGAAAGAAAATGTGTGATCGCACCGCACTCTCTTGCCCCTACAGTAATATACAAAATGTAACTCTCTCTCTTTCTATCTTCACTAACTTACATCTCCCTCTCAACTTCCGTTCGCCTCGCCCGATCATACTTTTCGTAACGCTCTCGTCACGCATTCACCAGCTTACTCCCCAAGTCAAGCGTGCGTAAAGAAGTTTCACTTCAAAAAGTATAGTGATCGATTTTCAAAACATTTTTTTTGTTAACATTGAAAATTTCATTTAAGAAAAATTAAATGTCTATGCCTAATGCTACACGTTCAGAACTATTTAATTTGTTTTGATCTTCTGACGGATTATGCCAGAGGCCTGGGGAGTTTAAGAGTTTATCTGAAGCCTTTGACTGGTAAAGAATGCTATCTATGTACGTATGAAATACATTATTATTTTAACACAAAATTCTACTTTTCGAACATAATAATACCGTACATGTTCTAATTTACCTAATCTATTATAGGAGCAAGTAGTAAAAATAATTAAATAAATTATTTTCAAAAAACAATTCCCCGACAAAATTGGAAAAAATAGAATAATTAATGGCGAACAGTTCATTATAGTCAACATGTCTGAACTGAAAACATGTTATTTTTAATGTGTCTCGGTTTTTGACTTTGCACGTACACAGAAAGTTAAAAAAAAACGTTGGCATGTTAAAATATATAAAATATTTTGCATGTTTGTTTTAATGCGCGCAAAATATGATATTAATACATCTTAAACACAAAGTAATTGAGATTAAATACCGTCACACCGTGTCTGACAGGAATTCTGACGTCTTTTCCCAGCACGGTTAGCTATAATAACTACAGAGATGCGCAAGTTATCATCGGGCATGAACGCAATTGGACGTAAATACTTGGACATTAACGCGCTCTAAAATATTGTAAACATCATAATATTTTGTATCGTGCAAACGCGCTTTTTTTATTTTTTTGAGATCTATTCTTGTGTGACTTGCGTAGGTGTCTTCGTGTTTATTTAGGAATATACATTTCAAAATTAATTGCAAATGGGGCAACTCTGACCGTCTTCAACCTCTCGGGCATCGACCATATTTTGTCAGAGGGTCAACATATTTCCATTGTGCAATAAAATGCAAATAAATGGAATATTTCTGAATATATCCGAAAGCTAAAAACTATTTTTTTAAAGTGAAAAAATATGATTTCAAATTTTATAAATCTAAATAAACACATCATTTTTGAGGTGTAAAACTTAAAAAGGTTTTAAAAATGGCTCACCTTTTTCTAACTAAAATTACTGAAAATGAAAAAAAAAAAAAAAAAAAAATTGAGCAAATTTACCTATTAAAATATTAATAAAAATTAGTTAGGATGATAAAAATTCCAAAAATTTCACATTTTTTTTCAATTTGCTATCCGAAATTTGTGAACAAATTAGCCAGAGGAACGGTTGCGCGGCCTTCTTCATACAAAACTTAAATTTGGGTTTTTAGGCCAGAATACCCAAACAAACAGAATAGTATTTAAAAACAAATCGAAATGTATGGTCAATATCTAGTAACTACGGATTATATGCTACTTTATTTAATTGTGTTTTAAATTACAAAATATGAGACCATTAAAGAATTCAATTTTCAATGGTTCTTAGGCAATTTTGTGAGTTTTTCGAAATCAGATTATTAAACACTATTTTTTTCTTTTATTTTGAACGTCAAATGTGCAACATTTCACTAATATCAGCTGATTCTGGAAAGTCATGGAACCAATAATACATTGCTGAATAATTCCTAACAGGGTTGATTTCGGGCAATGTTATTCGGAAAGTTGGACTTTTTAACGCGGAATTTGAATGACGTAGTGTTTATAGTGGTTATCTTTTTTATGGTAGTTCACTGCACAGATGCTATTTAGAGAAAACCTCCATTGCCGATAATGATTTTATTGATTATATTTTCCAGTAAAGAAGGCAGGCGGTCTGCCCGTAACATGATTAAATATAATCTATACACAATGTGTAGGTAGGTACCTACACTCAACTGCAATACTGATTAGATAGGGTTTATTGGCGTGCAATATATTGATAATAATGATATATTATGGTAACATTATTATGCACAATAAATTGTAACTATTATAATTTTCAATAGGTATATCCGTATGGGTGTAAGTTGATACCTATATGCAGGTGAATTACATTTTTATCATAGGTAGGTACCACCAAAAAAGCGTAGTAAAGAACTAGTGATCTAAATGCCTGCAAATTATTTAAATTTTAATTTGTTTTCATGGGAAAATAACCATGGTTAGTATTAGAGATGCCACGAACATTCGGCTACTATTTTTTACCATTCGGTATTCGGTCGAATATTGCGAACCATTCGGCCGAATACCGAATACCAAATGATGAAAAAAATGCATATAAATTAAATATTTTACATTTATTGTCCTCACTACAAATTTCATAATATTCCCAAATAGGTGATTTTTTCTTAAATGGTGCCATTTTGTAAAGCTTTTCGCGAACAAGCAGACGTGATACACACTATAAGTAACACAATTTGATGTAACAATCAACAAATAATGCGCGTTGTGACACTACCTACTCGCAAATGAAACAAATACGTAGTTACCACACGCACTTCAATGATGCCGGTCGGACCCTATAGACCAGGAGACGACATAGGTAAACCCTACGTCATCGAGTACACGGATGAAACTACTTTTTAGTGATAATGAATGGACACTTAGAAAACCTTACAAAAGCTGGTCTGCCGGTGCGCCTCTTGGCAGGAGCCGCGCTGCCATGGAAATAGTCGGCGATTTTTTCGAAAAAATTACGTCATCGAGTACACGAACGGGAATGGTTTCATATGATAAAGGTCGATTAGAAAATGAGAAAAAAGCAGGGCTGCCAACCGGCAGCTTGGCAAGTTCGCAGGCAGCCGGCGTCAAAGTGAGGTAAAAAATAGTAAATTTTACGTCATCGAGTACACGAATGAAACTAATGAATAACTATAGTCCAGATCATCCCTTTTAAGAAAATCTTGGTCTGCCGACCAGCAGCCTGGCAAATTTTTGTGTACGATGTTTTAAAGTTTTTTTTTTTATTTTTAATTTTTCGTTTTTTTTTATTATTATTTTTATTTCATTATATTTTTAAAAACTTTGATTGCATATTTTAAAAATATAAACGATAATGATAAAAAAAAATAATTTCAGAGTTCCGAGTGTACCCGTCCGTCAGGAGAGCCGTTCGACGCCAAACCACTTACGAAACCTGCCGCGGTGCCCCTCACCGCTGTCGCGTGTCAATATTATTGTACAAAATTTGGATATTAATAGTCCTTTTAAAATTGCCTAATAGTTCATAGTAGTTGGAAGTTCGAAAAACCAACGCACCGTCGCTGTAAGAGCTGCGTTCGTCCGTAAAACGACAGAAATTTCCGAAACCCCTACTATCACCCGCGAAATGTATTAAGTGTCACCGAACATTCGGTATTCGGCCGAGGGCTTAGCCGAATATTCGGTATTTAGTAATCTGCAAAATCACTATTCGTGGCATCTCTAGTTAGTATACTACCATCATAAGTAAAAACAAAGTATCGTCCTTAAGACTCTCAAGGAGAATGTTGTGTAAAGTAAAAATAAAGTATGCACATTGATTCTAGTTGTATTTCGATCGGAATCTTATTGGAATTCAGTGTGAACATTTTAGTGTGGTGAAATAAAGCATACAAAACAATAGCAATTGTCAGCGGTGGGAGATGATGACTATAATTAAAAATTCAAATGCGAGTCCAAAGTCTTCTAAAATTGGTAATACCAAATATATATATATATATATTATCAATAAATCCCTTAAGACTCTTGGCTTTGTTTTAAGAGCTGCAAAAGATTTGAATGATTTAGGCACATTTATTTTGTTATATTATAAAATCCTTGTCAGATGCCAACTTGAATATAACTCTACGTTATGGTCTCCATTTTTCAATATTCATTCAGACAACTTTGAAAAGATACAACGGAAGTTTCTAAGGTTCATAAACTATAAATTGCGTATTCCTATACTAAACATTGATTACAATTACCTCCTGGATAAAATGTCACTATTGAAACTTTCAGAAAGGAGAATAAGCACAGATTTAATACTGTTACATAAAATACTGCATTACAAAATTGACTATCCTGAATTACTTCAATTTATCAATATCCATGTTCCCAAAAAATCATGTCGACATTTATTACCCTTTTACTTCAATAACACCAGGACACTAGCTTATCAAAATTCTCCGTTTCCGAGACTTCACAGTCTTGGAAATAAATATTCTAATCTAAGTGATATATTTCATCTTAAGACTAATCAGTATCTCTCTCTGGTTTCAATCCTGGGATTGGTTTGCAGCAATTTCCTCTAATTTTCTCTTCCATTCTTCCCTGTCTTGTGCGGCTCTTTTGAATTCAGTATACATGTTTTATATTCTATCACTTTTATTCTTCTAGACACAAATAGATTTACATAATTTCTGCAATTTTTGTTTATATTGAATGTGAGACTTCTTATCATTTTTACATATGTACTTTTTATTTTATTATGTGGTTTTGTTTTTACATTGTATTACGTATTTTCTTTTCTCATTGTATTACATTTTCTTCATTGTTTTTATACTCAACTTATAAACTATAATGTAAAAGCCCATAAGGGCGTGTAATAATAATAAATAAATAATATATCGACAACCTTTCAATAAGGGTAAGGAAATTGATTCACATATTCTTCGTATTACGAAACATAATCAAACAACAAGACCTAAGAAAAATATATTTCGGATTATGCAACCCCATCTTAATGTATGGTTGTATTGGTTGGGGAGCATGAGGTAGAACAATTTTAGATCTACTAGAGAAGGCCCAGAAATCCATAATTAGAGTCATTATGCGTAAACCCTATAGGTTTTCTAGCGATCAGCCCTACAAATTTTTTTATGTACTTGATGTTCGTCAAAACTACATAAAAAGGGTTATTATCCACGTACACAAAAATCTCTGGATGAGAAGATGAAAACAATTATTGAGGAAAACAATATCCTTAAAAATAAAGTATCAGAACTAGAACAAAAACTTAAAGCAGTAGACAGAGAAAAACGTAAAAATAACCTGGTGTTCTTTGGAATAGAAGAGAAGGGAAAATCTGAAGGAGACCTAATAGACTGCATTAAAGGCCTCATAGTAGACGTGGGAGTACACTTGGACAGCCAAGAAATTAGCAACGTGTATAGAATAGGGAAACAAAGCGAAAACAAGAATCGTCCGGTTGCAGCCTCTATCACGACTCAATGGAAAAAACATCTTATACTCAAGAACAAGACAAACCTCCCGTCAGGTATTAATGTGAAAGAAGATTACTCGAAGGAAATCCTGGAAAAACGGAAACAGCTACAACCTCAACTAGAAGATGAGAAAAAGAAGGGAAACATTGCTTACATAAGATATGACAAACTGATAGTGTTAAAATCGAAGGACAACATTACCGAAAAGAGAAAACGAGGAACTTCGGATTCTCCCAAGTCATCACCACAAAATAAAGCAAATAAAAACAAAATATTGAGCATTCCCTCCCAATCTCTACCCAAAACTAGCACGAAAGAGATCACCAGACCTAACATACTGAACTATCTCAACCGAACAAGTTCTGACTCACAAATAAATACTCCATAAAAACTAATAATTGCCTCGGAAAATCGGTAACAAAGAATACTAATACCAACAAGAATTAACAATCAAAACCTATTAACAAAAAGTCTCCCAATTCGGCTGGTCCCCGCGGGAGATATAGACCACCACCCTCTAACAACAAGAAGAAACAAAACACTCAATATTGCAACCTTAAGTACGAGAGTCCTTAGAACCGAAGAAAGAAAGAAAAAAAGAATAAAGAAAAACTACATGAAGCTTGAAAAAGCTCTCGAAGAAATAATGTTAGAGGAGGCCTATGCCAAGAGGCAAACTGAGCTTCGAAATATTATAATAAACAAAAACATGTCTAGTATTTATACCTATCAGAAGTTCAGAATAAAGGGCTTATTGTTATATATTATTATATAAACTATAATGTAAAAGCCCATAAGGGCGTGTAATAATAATAAATAAATAATATATCGACAACCTTTCAAAAAGGGTAAGGAAATTGATTCACATATTCTTCGTATTACGAAACATAATCAAACAACAAAACCTAAGAAAAATATATTTCGGATTATGCAACCCCATCTTAATGTATGGTTGTATTGGTTGGGGAGCATGAGGTAGAACAATTTTAGATCTACTAGAGAAGGCCCAGAAATCCATAATTAGAGTCATTATGCGTAAACCCTATAGGTTTTCTAGCGATCAGCCCTACAAATTTTTTTATGTACTTGATGTTCGTCAAAACTACATAAAAAGGGTTATTATCCACGTACACAAAAATCAAGAAAGTCTTAATATGATTGATCATAAATATATCACAAGAATTCTCACCAGAAAGGATCTCGTGCTCCCAGGGAGCAATACGGTAAAGTTTTAAAACACGTAAACGTATCTGGGACCATGTAAGGCATGCATCGGTACAATAATAACTAAATGATTGATTGGCTTAGCTTGGATTGAGACTGAAAAAATATTAAATAATGTCACTTAAAACATAAAATTATACATGGTTAACTATTAATGGCACAATCAGTAAAAACTTAGTATATATTTAATATGTAATTTAGCTGTATAATTGTAACTAATGTAAAAAAAAAAGTTTATTATATCAATAATCATTTGAAAAACTGAATTTATTGTGGGAAAATAACCATAATGTAAAAGGTTTCTTTAAATTTAATGATTTGTTAAATTAGCACCGTGTGCTTGTTTGTTCACAATTTCGTATGTTTGTGTGCTTGTATGTTCACAATTTCGTATATTTGTGTGTTTGTTTGTTCACAATTTCGTTTATTTGTGTGTTTGTTTGTTCACAATTTCGTGTCTTCGTGAATTTGTTTGTTCCAAATTTGTGTGTTTGTTAAATTAGCACCTAATACAACGGGCATTTTTAATGGTTCGTCATTTTTTAATGCAAAATGTTTGTTTTTATAGTCGAAATATGTACCCGTGTTCAATTATTACATATTAATACATTTTATTTTAAGGTTTTTTACTCATTTTATATCAAAATATTTTTTTAATACGTCAGATCATTATTATTCACTATGAAATGCAAATTCGATAATTATTATAGTTCCATCCTAAATTTTTTATTCAATTTGTAAATGTTGATAAAAATTACAATTTCGGAAACCATAAACCATATAAAAATATGTTGGCTTTGAGTTAATGATCAAATGCTAGTACGCGTGTTTTTGTTGCTAGGCCCTGTAGACGGCTTTTTGATGGGCTCAATTAAGTTGATAGTAAAGTTTTGCCCCTGTATTTGCACAGCAGCAATTATTAGAATGGGTGCAATAATTGACTTATAACAAAGATACCTTTTAATTTTTCTATCCAAATAAAAAAAAATTGTAAATGCCTATATTATACATATATGTATGTATGTCGTATAATTTCGTTATTTTGAAATTCACTGTAAGAACGAAAACACATATCTACTAAGTAACAAACTCCATTAAGGCGATCCAATAGTCCAGGAAAAAATCGAATTCAGAATTCACTCCCCTTTATAGGAGGACTTTAAAAATACTTGAGAAAAAGCTTTTGGAAAGGTTGGAAAAGGTTTTTGAGAAAAAAATTACGTCTTTATATTATAAAGGCCTGTAAAAAACATTAATAACTTTTTTAAGCATTGTTTATTGTGATAAAACGGAAATTTAAAATTGATCTCAAGGAACCAAGCGGGGCGGAGTCCAAGGCATCTATTCCCCGTCGCGGCCGGGGCGGAACTGACACAAAATATGTCTGTAGTCCTTCGGTGGACGGCATAGGGTCCACTTTTGAAAATTCAAATTCGTTTACTGCCGGCCGTATTGTAAAATAGCAACGCGAAAATGGATATTTTATTTTATTTTACGAAGTTCGAGCCTAAATATCATTTTTGATTGCGATAATTATAAAAGTAACTGAATTTGCCACATTATACAATAAAATCATATCCGAAAAGGGGTTTATAAGTAGGAGAGTTTGCACTTTAACGTATTTTTTCTAGACATAACACTTTATTTTTTTCTAGACTTATTAAAGGACTTATTAAAAAAATGACCGATAATTTTAAGGGCCAACATATGTTCTACACGCAGTATTTAATTGAAGCATCTATAATACTTCTAAACGGCTAAATTTTCAAAACAAAAAAATATGATTTTGCATTATTTAGTATGGCTTCATCTTAACTAAGAAATTTACTACCATTTAGAAGTCATTAACGCCACCGAAATTGGGCATTTTGATATAAAATTCGAGTTTATCTCCCATATCCTTCCCTGTAGCAATTTTTAACCAAATCGGTTTGAAAGCTCAAAAATATCAAGATTACCATTTAATATAAATATCATTTAAGATAGGTACAGTTTTGTTCAAAGGCACAGCTCAATTTTTTGAATTTTTCAAAAGCCAAAAGGAACCGATTCCAAAAACAGCCGGTGGAACCTTGGAAAATAATCGGGCAACGAATATAATAATATCGGGCGACACAATGACAGTAAAGTTACCGGGATAAAAAAAATTCCACACGAACAGGTTAGAAATTTATATTTTTGATTTTGTTAATTGAAGTTTTGAAAATTTTCAGGTTGGGATAGTTTGTCCTGGAAAATTTAATTTTCTGAAAAAAATCTACTTGGAAAATCTGAAAATTAGTCGAGAAATTTTAATTTTAAAAATTACTTTATGATTTTTATTGTGAAGTTTGGAAATTTTTCACGTTGGAAAATTATGGATCCTGTAATTAAAAAAAAAAAAAAAAACCGCTGAAAAAATTGAAACAAAATTCTTGGAAAATCTCTCGGAAAATGGTTCAAGGAATTGTATGAAAGTTTTTAAAATTGATAAATTCCATAAGTTATATAAGTAAGTTTTATTTTTGACATTTTCTCATCGGGTATAATCAACAGTTTTTTTTTTATAGAGGGCGCCGCTACCGTTTTCCACATTCCTAAACCTACAGTCATTATGATAATAATACTATCTACTGATGAACGAGAGGGACCATAAAATCCACAACAATTTAAATTGCAAGACGCATCGATAAAAAAAATATATATACAAGCTAAGGTCGATGGCAAGTCGCCACTAAAGTAATTGATAGGTTTAACACCACACATTGCATTATAGGTACGCCGGAAAATAATTACAAAAATAAAATAGGCAAAACCAATCTAAACGGCAGCATAGCAGTATTTTCTATGTCAGCCAGGGCGGTGATGTACAGGGTATGTCTATGTTTTTAGTGCAATGGGACTTAGGAAGACACAATTTCCTAAAATATAGTCTGAATCTTAACGACTCACGACCCGGTGTATTGGACGAACCTATTGTCGAATTTGCCCTATCAAACATCAATAATGTGGGAATCTCAACGACGTAAGTGAAGAAAGCGTGTAGGTACACAAATATACGCTCGAGGTCCGGCGTATTGGACGAACTACGGTTGAATTCGCCCCGGCAGGCCTGGAAAATTTGATTTTTCTGCCGGGGTTGTTTTAATTGATTCTGACGATTGCGTTACTAATATTTCAGATGTTTCTAAACGAATCCCTCCGAAAGTTATTAATTCATCTTTCAGAAAAATAAAATATGATGCTTACCGCTAAATTTATACTTTGAAAATTATGGTTATAATTTTCAAACCGTTTTTCGTAAAATATATTAATGGTATGATACTATTTTATTTATTAGTCTTACATACAAATAACTTACATTCCCGGGCATCGGTTTTAAGAAAAGGTGTTTTATACGTAGAATATAAATTTATTATGTTTTATTTTATTATAATAATAATAGCGTTTACTCAGACAGTAAATTAAATTACATTATTTATAATATTTATAACACTTATCATTCATCGACTCCCTTTCTGTATGTAGCTAGTTGACAAAGGCCTCCTCCAACTGTCGCCATTTCTCTCTATCATTAGCTATTCTTGTCCATGTACCACCTGCTATGGCTTTGATGTTTTATATTATTAAAGAACAAATACAAGTTTGCTTATATAATTCCTCGAGTACCCAACTAGCGTGAGAAAGTACTTATCGCCTTGTTGCTCTGAATTAATTAAAAAGTGCGCCTGCAAACCCCAATAATTGGAATATTGTCCACTTGATTCGGCCTTCGTCACGGGTCACGGCATCTTTATGCCTCCAGATGCTTTCTCCAGATATACCACAGTACATTTTTTTTGCACTCGTCTTTTGAAAAATATTGTCAGGTGTCCATAGGATGCAAATACAAATGAAGTTATTTATTTATTTTATACTTACTATTATTTTCCAATTATACAAAGCATGCCCGTATATAAAAATACTACACCCTATACCTACATTACAGAGAATATACGAGTCAAGCCTGAACAAGGTTTTGGTAGAGTCCGCATGATTTAGAAATATTAATAATTGATAAAATTCTGTTAATTTTCCCAGAGACCGACAAAAATCACCTGGCACTAAGAATTTCAAGGCTTGAGTCAACATCTAGTCTCAAAATGTACAAGTTTACAACATACCTTTAAGACTTACACGCCATACCTATTCCACACGTAGATAATAACAAAACAAGTGCAGCAGCTAATTTTCCAATTAACCGTGCTCTTCATACATTCAATTTGTGTAAACATATTTGTACAGACATTTTCTCGGATTCATGGAAAAGGATTATCATATCAATAATATAAACTACTATGCGCATACATATCCCTTGTTACACGCACACCTGTACATTACGCACATCACCCGGTAAATACATACTAACTACACAAACCACAAATAAAACACTACAAAGGAACATAACATGGGTACCCACTATGAAATAATATCATTTAATATCTGTAAATTGTTTCAACACTGTAACCGATGAACAGTTTGTTTATTTAATATAAAATAAATAAATAGTTTATTTACACTTCGTTTAAACTCGAATTATTGCTCTAGAAACCGGAAATTCGCTATTTATTATCGAAATGTTGCTTTAACGTATGCTATACGTTACCAGATGTGAATAGCTAAGCACCATCCAACCAAACTGTTCTCGTTCTCCTCCCCCACCTCATTTCCCTCTTATAGCGGGGTAATTAAATGAAATCAATCCACGCTTTTCTTCTGTAAACACAATGAATCTTTGTTGGGTGGAAACAATCAATTTACACTAGTAGACAGTTCAATAATCGTAAAAATAGTAGTAACTTAAAAGTACTAGCTATCACAGTAGCTTTATGGTTATTATTCCAATAATAACTCCTATTATTACTCGTCACTTTATTTATACAAAAGGTTCACGAGTACTTTGAAGTTGCGCGAGCGAACTCGGAAGGCAAACTTCGACTTTTACTATTTCCTGGAGCTCAACGCGGGACACCCCGGCGGGTCAAACTCAAACTTTTACGATCACACACGACCTTTTATGGGTCGATCTATATGTGAAGTAACCCTAGCGGCGGGATGCAACCTCTGGCCAATAGAATCCCTCGTCTCTAAGAGACAGCAATTCTAGACAAGGAAAGTATTCGAGCGTTGACACTTGTCAATATGCGCTCGAAATAATTATATTTGTTAAACTCTCGCATTTCCATTCATCGCACAACATCATTAAATTCGGGGGTGCATAGTCACACAAGGCTAAGAAAAGTGCATGCGATTATATTTCTTAGCCTCTAATACTCGTAGCAAATTTTCACAAATTAAACATGCTGTTTACAAAAACGTGAAGAACTCTGTTGTTATCATAAAATTATATAAACAAAAACATAGAGCAGATGAAGAAATTTCATCCACCATTGCATATAGGTGCAGTGGAAACAGTGCCACGGCACCGGTCCTTTGACCGATGCTAAATTATAACTGGTTCACCGATCGAATTTTTTATCTAACAACCGGTTGGCGGGAACCGGAATGGATATCTGCATTGCCTACAACCCGGTTCCCTATATCAATCCTTAACTCCAGTTTTAACTGGACTGAAACCTAAGTCGTTCATCTATGTACAAAGGGATTTCCGTTCTGACAACTTCCTTAAAAATGTACCATAAATTTAGCCTTATTACTTTGATCTTTATTTTGAAAAAATCAGAGTGTGCAATTCATACGCGGTAGAAGTGAAACATTCAAAAAACTAATGTAGACTAGAGTGGGGAGACTACGAAGCACTTTTTTATCAATGTGTAGGATGATTTTTAACATATTTTTTTCGTCAAATTCCAGAGCACCTTTTCCTACACTATTTGTCATCTTATTAGTAGATAGATATTTTTGTTTTCTTCTTCGGAGTCGCTAGATGTTGCTTTCTTTTGTGTTTTCTTAGCCTGTTCATTTTGGAGTATATTGATTTTACAACTTTTTTTTTTGGATTTTGGATTTGACCCTTTGGTGCGCTGAATGTTTGGCCGCTAAGGTTCGTCAGGCGCTTTATATCACTAGAGTAAATGAGACCTTCGTGGGACCGTGGATTTATCGTGCTATATTGGAACTGAGTTCCCGTGAATTGAATAAATATTTTATGGCTATCTTATTCTCTCGCAGGCTAAATCCTATAAATTTTAATGTTTGTTTGTCTCTTTTTAGTTTCACTCGCTTACTTTTCACTTCAAAAATCGAAGGAAATGGTCACAACAGCACGCCTCTGTTTTCGTTTTATCAACACGTGATTAATTTATTATGTGCTTTTCTTTTGACGTCTTGATCGTGCTTCAAACAGTGACAATAATTCTTCTTAATTAAAAACGCAGTTCGATATGCAATTTGTTTGAGCGCCAATAAATCACAGCAGACATTTTAAATTTGACCTGTCTCGAAATCTGCCAGAGACCGTAACGAACTGGCAATACTTTCAGTACCTACCTAGACAAAATTGTTTGAGTTCTTGAGATCAATCTTAACGGAAAATAAAGTAGGAAGATAGGAACTTGTTACATTGAAGAGAAACAATTTGGGTCGCGATATCAGACCAGTTAGTAAGAGGTAATTTAGCGTCTGCAGCAATTAATAAAAAAAACAGGGAACTTGTTTGAATCATTTTTGGATAATTAAACCAACACCTCTGCCATAGGTCACCCCACGGTCACTTAACAGGGGTGCCCGGGTTCATAAAGTGAGGTTTGTCTAGGGCTTGGAGGCGAATTTATCTGCCTATCTACAGTGTGGCGAGCCGGTTCGAGAGAGAACGGTTGTGGGAAGCTTTTTTGACCTCTCCAGCCGGACTCTTTCGACCCATCGCCTTGCACTGCAGTAGAAAGGCTGGATTCGTATGTCACCACTGAATACATTAACACCCCTCATACTATTTTACTTCCCAGAACTTCCTCTCCTACCTTTTCTTTAAAAAAAACCCACACAGCATCATCTAGTGATGACATAGGCACTGAGGGAAATTATTTTCCCCAGAGCCTTCCCGTGTGGAGCTATTATTAAACAAAAAAAATTATCTCCATGTTCGACCAGTCATTGATTATAAATTCTTGATTGTCTTGAAAAATTGATTTATAAATTCTTCCAGGATGTAAATAGGTGAGTAGGTACCTACTACTTACTCTGCAAATCGTCGCCTTAGTTCTTAACTGTCTAAACACTCTAAGCGACCATTAGAAAATTTAGAGGAGGTGTTTCTTTAATTATTTCAATGAAACATTATGATTGGTGTTTAAGATAAACCTTTTTCCGTAAAGGTAAAGGCCTCATTAGTTTAAATAATTGTTAGTTAAGTGATTAACTCCCACTTTTTATATTTTATTTTTAATTTTAAAGTGGAGATTTAACCAAAACTAAAATGGTCGTTTGGATAATTAAGAACTAAGGCGACGAAATTATTTTTGGGATGTTAAATTTTTTCGCTGTCCGGATCATTGAATGGCAGTTACGTATCAAACTCCTAACTGATTAAAACGGTTGATTAGCAGTCGGACGGGTTGAGTTAGAAACTCATACTCTCTTGTTCAGATAAAAAGTCTGGATTATTGATATTCATAGGGTTCACATGAGAATACCAAAATTAATTAAAATTAGAAACTACTTGTTCATTGGTTTTGTAAAAATAATTGTATTCATAGTATGTTTATTATACGATTGCATAATTTATACTTATATTCATTGCCATTTATTTATCCGAAAAATCAACCATAAAAACGCTTGCATAATTGGTAATGAATACTCGCGAATCAATTATTATTATTATGGCTTGTTTCAAGATTATTTTGAATCAATGCACTTACATCTATCATGGCGGTAGGCTGTCATTGATTACCGGAATGTGTGATTATTTTTACAACAGATAACATTAAAAGCAAATTTGCAAACATTCGCGGTAAAATTTTAAAAAAAGGTTCACTTAATTTAAAAATGATTAATGTGCCCAGCGTGAAAAACTAACCCAGTGAGTGCCAAACGTCTTGAGAAATGGATTATTTCCTGTTGAATGATTTATTTCGCACTTGAGAGGACCGAATAGTATTTTTAAGTATTCGTACTCCCTCTACCTCTTTTTGGTTACATCTCACACTAGACATACAATCGCAATTTGTTTATTAAATTTTTGACTAATAGGAAGCAATAATTCCCGAATGCTTTGCGAATACCTCGTAATTTCGCAGTTATCGTGACAAATTATTTGTAGGAAGCTAAACTCCTCTCTGGCAGCCACGATTTTAAATATATCAGTATCTGGGTGGACATCTTCTTTATCTACATATAATTATCTACTTTTAGACATAGTATGTGATGCGTCCAAAGACATAAAAAAAACCTAAACGAGGACAAATATTTTCCGAAATTCTGTTGAAATTTATCGTTTTTCGTAAATTTTACTTTGTTTTGAATTGATTTGAAAAATGAAAGTGCTCTCCCAGGAAATATAAACTATTGAAAAATGGGTTTAGAATCGCAAGAAAAATTTCGGGTGCTTTTATGATTTTTTCCACAACAAGATCCATTTTATGGTCTTAATAATTGTTATAAATATGTTTCAAGGAATCGGAAAGTTTAAAAAATTCAAGGAAATGCGTGTCAAATTAATCTACTTTAGCGAAGTAACGTATCGTCCTCTGGGTATAAATGAAATAAAGTTAGAATATATAGACACTTCATCAGATATCCACCTTGACCATCATTGACCTTTTAAACGGGTTGCGTAAAGGTATCTATAGATACAGGCGCGATGCGGGTCAGTGCGATCTACAAGGTCAGTGTATCGTTTTAGGGGCGGCTAAAGGGTAAACAATAGGTCAGAATAGCTTAAAGTAGATAGGAACTTTCACATATTATTTCAGAGTAATTAGTAGGTACTTTATTGTAATGAAGTTGGTTAAAAAAAGGCAAACAAACCATCATGTGAGTAGGGCATGGCGAACAAGAGCGGGCCCTGCGGAACAAGGGGTCGGAGGCCACTGCAGCGGGGAGCTCCAGCCGGGGGCACACGTAGGCATCGTTGGGGGGTGTCACCACACACGCTACTTCATTCCCGTTCTGCATCTTGGTTCAATTCACAATTCCGACAAAATCCCAACAAAGACGCACAACAAACAAAGCTTCAAAGATCTATTCAACCGTCTGAACCAATCTGTGAAATCGCACAGTCACGCGGATCCCCACAGAATACTTATCAAGAAGGTATATATTCTATACTACTGTGGCTACAATCCTCCCGAATTCGCACAAAATTCCGAACAAAAGCTTCGTTCACCGCGACAGAACTGGATCGAATGAAGCCGAACAGCGCGCGCGGAGCTTCTTGAAGTTTGATAGCACAAAGTTCTCATCGGCGAATCACAATAATAGTACCGAGTTGCGACTCGTGCGATGTATCCGTCACCGGGCTTCGGTGATAATGTTAAGTGGTGGGTGATAAGCTCGCTGCTCCTCGGCCTCGGCAAACTGTACGTATTCTCAGCGCGGTCTTCAGTCATCCACTGATCGCTGGTCGCCGCTGCTGGTTCGCTGGTCGCCCGCGCTGGTCGCCTTGACAAATGTATTGTTTTCGTTCTCACCAGCAGCGCCCGGTGACTAACGTGGGTGAGACTTCCCTGAACCCGTTGCGTCACATCTGAGAGTGACCGGGACGCGTTCACAGAAAGGTAAATTTAGCCAGGGCTGAACGGGGACGCAGGAAACATTCGGCGGTCATTATTCACGCGATTCCAAATCTCCCACTTCTGAGACGAAATTCATAATATTATCTCGTTTCCCACTTAGTAGGTTTACTGAATATGTTGGCAATGTAAGCTCACCGTTAGCTGTTACGGTCGATTTATTTATAGTGCCAAACGTTGGCACTCTGCGCAAAGCGATTTCCGCCATGCACTAGCTAAATGATAATGGCTAGGCGATACGTCTGATAAGACAGGTTCATTGGTGGAGGTCAGCTTCCTAGGCGGCGCCGGACAGACTTCCAGGAAGTCATTAGTTCTTTCATTTGAATAGTTCTGGATGTAGGGCAGACGGGCAGGAGTGTGGAATCTCCAACACATAATAACTATATAATATTCCTAAAATCTATCGCAGCAGGACCATGAGACATCTCAATGTGAATAACGAAGTGTTTTTCGGGCGAAAAGCTGCAGATAACCTGAACTGGGAATCTGATTCAATGACAGCTGATCCCCCAACAATTGACCTCCGGGCATGCTTACATACAATGTGCAGTCGGTTTAGGAAAAATACGGTATACTTACTTAAAAATATATATATATAACTAAGTGTCCTGAAGGGATGTGCAGAGAGGTTGTACCGCCAAATAACACAATTATAAAACATATTTTCATCCAAATACATCAAGGATAAAACTACTTGTCTATACATACTGTATAAACAAGCGATTAAGTATAAAAAAACGACACTGTAAACAAATTCGTTATACATTCATTAAAAGTTAACAACAGGTAGACTGAAGTTTTTAATAGTCCAACGACCATTAGAAAATTTTACGGGATGAGAAGGTTTTCTTTCATTATTTCAATGAAACATTAAGATAGGTGTTTAAGATAAAGCTGTTTTCGTAAATGTAAAGGTCTCATTAGTTTAAATAATTCATAGTTAAGTGATTAACTATCATTTTTTATACTTTACTAGCTGCTACCCGGCATGCGTTGTAATGCCATTTAATAAATAAATTGTATCTCCCTGCGTGTCCTTTCCCATTCATACCGTTCTCCTTATTTCCTCCCCTTCATCTCCCGCGTCCCTTTCCCCGTCCCGCGAACCACCCTCCTGATTTCCCCTCCCAGGTTCCCCTCCCCCCAGCGTGGTTTCCCTCCCTCTTCCCCCCTCCCGCATATCGTACATTCAGTTTTCAAACAGCTCGCGTGCCATCTATCGCAATTTTGTTAATTCAAATTTCATAATGCTAGAGCTCACCAGTAGTTTTATACAAACCTTGTCCTGTCGATAACGAACACAAAAAAAAGAATTATCCAATTTGTTGCAGTCGTTCGGAAGTTATGTGCGAACATACATTTCGGCGATTCATTTTTATTTATATAGACAGATAGATAGATTTTTAATTTTAAAGTGGGGTTTGACCATAAACTAGAATGGTCGATTGGACAATTAAGAACGAAGGCGACGATAGGTTTCGAATTGTAAATAACGCACAAAAATTAATTATTTTATAATAGTTATAATTCGGAGGTTAACAGATGGGGGATGAACTGTAACCGGAAATCTCTATTCACGAATAAATAATCACCAGAAGTGAATCGCTTTCCACAATGAATCAAAAATGAAGATAAAATTTCTACAAATATTTCAGGTTGCACATTACAATGTATCATTTGTTTCAATAAACATTGTAAATGACACCGGTAATAGTGCAAAATTCAACTTTTTTTAAATTCAGTTCAGTTGGCGGTGAGATTTTTTCACTGTGTTGGCAGCGCACGCGGATTCATTGTTTTTGTGCATTGAAAATCTTATGGTCGGATTTGCGGCAGGTGATTATTGTGTAATACGTTTCTTACGAAGACGGAACATTTCTAAAGCCGTGAAGAAGTGCCGAGTTTCCACTTGACGCGCTCTCAATCTGATAGCTTCTCACGCAATACAATAGTAAAATTATATTGTTATGCGTGTGAACAGTTGGACGGAATCTTTGCTTTCAAATACATATATGCATTGTGCAATTCTATTTCTTTCAGATAAAATATGTCTGCTTTTTTTAAATTTCTTCAAATGGATTAATTTTTTAAATCATTAAACACTATTAATAGCCTTCCGTCTGCGTCGTTGAATTTCAGAACCCGGCTTCGATTGCATGTCTGACGCCACGCCTTACGCGCCGTGCCACAAATAACATCTGTATACGTGGAATTTCAAACAAAGCTACCCTTGTAATTTGGTTTCTAATTCAAGAATTCGTCGCTACTACCGTCAGCAGGTCAGTTAGGGACATGTCCTTCCTAGGTTTAAGTTCTAGGGTTTTGTGAATATGTAGGATCTCTCCGGATATGGAAAGATTGAAAGTTTTTTTTTTTTTAATTTTCTTTATTCATTACATACAAAATAAAGTTACATTTTTTGTGGATTTTTCGACCACCATGCTAGGCTGATGCCCGTGTTATGGTGGTCGATTTTACATATTTTAGTGCAAAGTGATACACAATTTGTGTCAAGCGGCTATATATTACATATGACGTCATTGCCTGTCTCGGTTACTTTGTTCCCGGTGACTAGCTACACTGGATGACAGTGGATCGGAGGAAAGGGCTATTTTTTAAACCAGTTCCTATTGGGTTTATAAAATGGTCACCATTTTTGTAATCGCGCAGCTATATATTACATATGACGTCTTGGTCTATCCCGGTGACTTTATCCCGGTGATTTTATCCCGGTGATTTTGTCCAAGTGACTTTGCCCCGGTAACTAGGTATCACTGGATGATAGTGAATGGCTAAAAGATAGAATACTCATTTATTTATTCGTAACGTGATATTAACTTTGTGATATTTAATTAAATGAAGACAATACTCGTATAAGCGAAACTCAATTAAAAATTAGAAAACCGAAAAATCTGAAAAATATACAGTTTCATCTAGGATTCGAACCCAGGACCTTCGCCTGTCCGGGGCGCAGCTCTACAACTGAGCTAATGTGCCCCTATCCGATCTGGTCATATTTAACTGTATCATACTTCAACTAAGAACTACCATCTTCAATTTCTTAATGCATATTTTTATTGAATGCTATCTTTATGTACGATTGCAATATTCAAACTCGCTATATTTGTAAAATATTTTATTGCGTGATTCAAACCCGTTATTTCCACGTTTTCATAAAGGGCCAGTTGTTTCACTGGACTAAAATAATAACTGAACTTGAATAGAACTTTCCCAGAACTTAAAAATAAATTTCGAAATGTATATATAATACGATTGTTCTTTTATCTTGTAAATGTATGTTAAAATTTTGAAAAAAATAATTTGTTTTTAGTTTAATAAGGTTATACCGCAAGTCGTTGGCAGATTTGTTAAATTTTCAAACAATTTATTTATTTATTATACAACACACATTATAAATTAAACAATCGAACAATAAAATAAATCAATAAATTTTCTAGGAAAGGTACTATTCACAATTTTAATTTTGGTTCATATAAAATCTTTACAAAAAAAATCCGAGCACGTGTTTTGTAACGAAAATTCTTCAGTTTATTTATGGTCTCACAAACTAACATTTATTTATTTATTTTTTATTTATATACATATATATTAAATACATTACAAAGTGATACTTTGTCTGTCCGACTGGGAAGGATACCCGTTTTAGGACAGCCAAATTGTATATTTAGTTCATAATATTTTTAACAAATATTAATCGAAATAACTATTAATCGAAATAACATATATCAGTTTTTTAAACGACTTCGAAAAGGAGGAGGTTATCAATTCGACGGTTTTTTATTTTTTATTTTTATGTTTGTTACCTCAGAACTTTCGATTGGGTGAACCGATATTGATGTTTGATGTAAAGAAGAGAAATATCCTATATATATGTATCCTATATATAGTATGTGTGTGGTAGGCTGAATAGAAAATACATTTTTCCCTCCTTGTTGAATTTCTTGTACCTATTCTGATAGATGCCAAATTTTATTACGGTGTAATAATAATAGTGATATTTGTCCGTAACTTGTCAACGTTGCCAAGTTATAACAAGTTATCGACGTTATTGAAAAATCCTTTATCGATAGACCGTGCTAGACACCCACGAATGGCCGTCAAAGAGTAGGTATAGGTACCTACAGGGAACCTGAAATAATATTATGTAAAATAATTTCATTTTCTAATGATATCTTTTTTTATATTACCTTCACACAGGAGGCATTGACAGAAAAAAATTCCCTCAGGGCCTGTGCCATCTTTGGGGATGCTGTGTGGAGGATATTTTTAGGGAAAGATAGGAGAGGAACTTCTATGAAGGGAAAGGGGTGGATAGGAATTTGCAAAGTGTTCAGGAGTGACGAACGAATGAATCCACCCCTTCTAATGTTGTTCAAGGCGACCGAAATATTCTGGCTGGAGAAGTAAAAGATCTGCCTCAACCAATCTCTCCCGATCCAGCCTGCCACGCAGTTGGTGGGCAAAAGCATCCGCCGCTAAGACATAACCAAACCTCACCCATGAACCCGGACACCCTTGATAAAAGTTTGTCTCCAAACGTAGCGATTTACCTGGGGTGACCAACGGCAGGAGTGTTGGTTATCCACTAAATGGTTCCCGGAACTGCGGTACTTATACCCCCCTCTACATAAATAGGCTGCGGGATGTGCTTGATTTTCGTCATGGATGAGAAAAATGTTGTTTTTCTTGATCCATCCCTGACTGGGCCAATCACATAAATGAAGTTCACCTATCTATTTTTAGTGGCACGAACCTTGACGCGTTCACGAAAATATTTATCGAGACTAAAAATATCCGGTGCGGCTCGTGGTGGCCTGCTGCGAAATCCGAAAAGTTCAATTTAGAACATGTCTAATGTAAACTGTTATTTCTTTTTGAATGAACGAATTCCACCACTGTGATTCATTGGAATGGCAATCAGGAACCACGGAAAGAATGCATACAAAAAATCTAAAAGCTTATAAATAGGTAACTATCTCGAATCACGTTATAAATATTCCCTCAAGTAGACATATACACATACCAGTGGCGGTCTGTGAGGTTTCAGTGATCTAGAGCTGTAGCTGAAGTTGTTGTAGGTGAAAATGATTTTTTTAAGTAAAACTTCTTTACGCACGCTTGACCTTGAGCGTTCCGAAAAGTGAGGCGAACGCTTCGTATATTACTGTAGGTGCAAGAGAGAGGTGCGTGCAGACACTTTCTTTCTCTTTTTCTCTCATAGCCAGTTACGTTACACAGTGCAGGTCTATTGTCTGCATCACACTGTAGGAGCAAGAGAGAGAGCAGTGCCTGGAGCAGAAGTTTTACTTCAGTTATGTGGTCTAAAGCACACTCGTTTTTTTTTTCAAAATTTCATCTTTTTATATGAAGATATTCAGGATTCTTTCAGTTGAGGGATGCGCCGCATCCACACACCGAAAGAACTTCGTACAAAAAGTTGAAATTTTGAAAAAAATATATATTTTCAGCTGCAACAACATCAGTAATGTCGTATTTTTCAATCTTTGCAGTCTAGCTCACTGAAAACTCACGGACCGCCGCTGACACATTCATCTAAATTATGTGCAATATATGTAAAGTCGGTATGCTTGGGTGTGCAGAGATCTAAGAGTTTTTTTGATAAATATTTTTTTAACCAAATGAAAAATACCTATTTATTCGTTAATCCAGCATTACATTAAAATGTTCTCATTCTCTGATCACGTTGAGTACCTAAGTGCTGAATGCCACAGCTTACTAAATATAGTTTTGAATATATAATATGTATTTTATAGGTAACAGTTCAAGAGTAGTTCAGATAGGGTTATTTTCGTTATTTGTTTTTGGGGTGTTATGCCGTGTTGTGCTACCTGCTTCTTTAGCCAACGTTTCAGACAGCGATGCAGTGTCCATCATCAGGGCAGATCCGGCAGTTGTGTAAAAACGTACCAGATTGGGTTAGTATTAAATTTATGTTGTTGTTTTTTTTTCTTATCAACTGCTCCCGTCCGGAGCCTGTAGCATAACAAATGGGGATATGTTGTGAAGCTAAAGGTAGTGGGGAGGGGAAGGAAGGCGGGGAAGAACCTGGCAATTCAGATCTAGTCACAAAACACGGCTAAAGCCATTTCAAGCAACGTTTAAATTCTGAACGGTGGTCTTTTTCCAGGGTGATTCTGAGAGTAGCTTCTATTCTGGAACGTACCGCAAATATACTATATATAATTTTTTATTAATTAATTGTGAAATAACACAAATTAATCAAATGAAATTTATTTGCGCACCCCCGGATGTTAACTAGAACTTTCATTTTAAATATTGCATTAGATCAAATACGAGAAGTTCTAAGAAGAACACACAAAATTATTAGTGAATTACAAAATGTAAACATTTTAGTATTGTATTATAAATTATAATATAACAACGTATGGTTGCCATTGTCAGCTTGCAAAGCATCAAAGAGAAATATAAGCATCGTAGATGTTTAAGCCAAGTTCAATTATTTATTAGAGACCATGAAAATAATTAATGGTAAAAAGAAATCCCTGAGTCGTAATTTGAAAATAATTCACTTAACGTAAACTTAAGTAATGATTTTTAGACAAATTTAAGCAATGCATTAATTGGGGAAACTTTGAAGGGTAATAACCATTAATAAATAATTTCCGACATTTTACTTGGAAATCAATAAGAGAACAGGTAATAAAAATAAAAGCAGTTTTTCAATCATGTGGAGACATAATATAAAAATATAGATATAAAAATAATTATATTGCCAGTAAGTGATAATGTTTTATAATGCCTTCAATTTGATAATAGGCGAAATTTAGGCGAAAAAGCTGTCGCACGTAATAATAATTGCATAGAAGAACTTGTTTATAAGTAAAATATTTTTGGAATACATTATACATATTTATTTATTTATTAACGCCCTAGTGGGCTTTTACAACAGAAATTAAAAACATTAAAAAATTAAACATCATAAAAGAAATGAAATACTATGAGTAATAAGAAAAAATCAGTAATAAGACCAGAAATACAATAAAGGGCAATGTGTAAAAGCTAGTTAGTAGGTATAAACAAAAAATTATATGTGTATAATAATGTAGGATGATAAAACAGAACTAAATAGAATAGCAAAATAAAATAAAATAAGGTTATAAATTACTGGTAAGATTTTAAATGAGAGGAGGTTTTATGAAAAGAACAAAAATAAGAAAAGTTAATTATTAACAGATAAAATAGAGATGAGTTGTCTCTTGAAAATTGCAAAACTGTCAACACCAAATATATCTATAGATTCACAATGTTTATTTGCAAGGCTATGCATTCTAGGGATTGGTGAATTAATAGAATAGTTAGTATTCAGGGTATTGTTAAAATTGAAAATATCTTTATTGCGAGTTAGTCTAGCAGGTACATTAATACAGATTAATTCTAATAAATTAGGGCAGTCAACTAAAGATTTGATAATTTTGAATAAAAATAACAAATCAATTAACACTCTTCTATCTGATAATTTAAGGAGTCTGGTTTCTGCGCGTAAGTTATTATAATTTTTAAGTTCAATAAAAAAAATATATATAAATATATTTTTTTTTATTATTATTCAGAGAAAGATACATAAATTACAATAAATTCAATATAATAATTAATTACATAATATGTGTACATATTTGATTTATCCCCATAAAAAAGCAGGGCTTGTGTGTATGGGGGTGTTATTATATTGGTTTAATTGTTTTTTTTTATTTATATTCAGTTCAAATTTTCGGTATAATTTTTAAGGTGAGTTTTAAATTTTTTTGATATTACTGTTCATGTTTCTGATTTTTTCAGGAAGTGAATTAAAAAATTTTACTCCGAGATATTTATGACTTAACTGTCCTAGTGTTTTTTTACATTTTGGAGTAGGAAGTATTGATGTTTGTCTAAGATTTCTGTTGTTTTTAAATGGTGCAACTTTATTTTGAATATTATCTTTATGAATTTGTAATTTTGCATGATAAAAATATATTGCACTTAATTTTCTGACTTTAAATTGTTGGAATAAAAGTTCTGACGAATATGAGTAGGGTTTTTTTTAAATTGTTTTTATTATTAGTTTTTGTGGTATGTAAATTGTTTGTGTTTCATTTTTATCCTACCGGTATAAAATGAAGTCGCTCCCGTTGTCTTATTACTGTTTTTTGTTATCTTCCGCATAAAATGGCGACCCACAGTTGATCCCCCGTCAGTTAGCCCAAAAATGATATTTATTGTAAAATTATAATGTTTCGTGCCTTATTCAACAATTTCTAACCTAAAATCGACAAATACATTTTGTATCAAACGAATTTATTTACAGTGTCGACTTTTTTGTACTTATACGCTGGTAATACAGTATAAAGACAAATATGTACCATGGAATCCGTTTATAATGACAACAAATAGAAATGACAAACACGTCATAGTAAGCGGACGTCATACAAAGCATAATGTAGAAAATAAACAACATCCTTGTTAGGTATACAGGGTGTTAAGGAACGTACTTGACTTAATTGAACCAGTGATTCCTGACATTATTTGGAGTAAAAAATGTAAATGAAATTTTTGGTCTCCGGTGACTTTTTGGATGACTTTTTTTTTCAATTTTTTTTTCTTCAAAATCAAACAAACAAAATTTCTTCTGCATGTCGTCACTGGTCACTCAGCCGAGTAACTGACCAACCCCTAACCCCACCTCCAACTATCCAACAACTACTATTTTTTTAATGTTTTTGTAGAAAAAATAAAATAAAAAAAAACACCAAAAGTGTCACCGGAGACCAAAATTTTAAAAACATTTTTTACTCCAAATAATGTCAGGAATCACTGGTTAAAGTAAGTCAAGAACGTTCCTTAACACCCTGTATGTGTATGTATTTATTTAGTAATAATAGTAGTAATTAATAACAGTTGTTGTGCGCTTAGATGTTTTAAACTACGCAACAGATTTTCATGCGGTTTTCACCAATAGATAGAGTGCTTCATGAGGAAGGTTTTTAAGAATATAATTCGTCAAGGTTTTGCGAGGGAGCGGGCTAGCAAGCGAGCAGTGGGCAGCGGTCAGCGGGCTGGCAAACGGGCGGGGTGGATGATTTAACAGATGGCGTTGGTTATAAAGGTTGGTAATGGCGTTGAATTGTGTTTCGTTACCCACAGCAACGTGTGGTCTGCTAGTAATAATGTAATAGAAAATATTTATAAAATAAATAAAATGGAGTTCTACAAATTAAACTTGATAACAATATTAGATCTTGTTAATAATGCTGGTGAGCAACTGGGCCTAACAATCAACGTCAATAAAACTAAATGGATGACTTTTGGACGACTAGATCACTCTGGATCAATGATTCAGTTAAATGGTTGTAATGTCGAAAAGGTGGAGAGATTTAGATACCTCGGCAGTATCCTCACGGAGAATCTTGACCCAGATATAGAGATTAGGTGCAGAATTGAAGCAGCAAGAACTGCATTCATAAAAATGAAATCCCTCTTCTGCAATGACAATATAAGCTTAAAATTAAGGCAGAGAATGCTAAAATGTTATGTGTGGTCGGTCTTGCTGTATGGTTGTGAAACATGGACCTTGAAAATAAATACCATGAACAGGTTAGAGGCTTTCGAAATGTGGCTTCACCGGAGAATGCTCAAGGTCCCATGGACCGACATGATCTTCAACATAGAAATTCTCAGGCGGGCTAGAGCAGATAGGGAACTGCTTACATTAATTAAAATCAAGAAAATTTCATATCTGGGTCATACCTATACTTCGAGGGGAGAAGTATAGGTATGACCATTAATTAAGTATAGGTATGACCATTAATTTACTTGCTCCATTTAATATTGAAAGGCGATAGAGGGTCGCCGAGGGCCTGGTAGGAGACAAATGTCTTGGCTGCGAAACCTACGAGAGTGGACCGGCATTAGAAGTGTGGAGGAGCTATTCCGGGCAGCGCAAGACAGAGAGACCTTTTCAAGAGTGATCGCCAACGTCGGGGGGACCTGATAAGGCACATAAAGAAGAAGAAGAACAATAAATAAAAATATGAAAACTGTTTTCACGAAAAATCGATCTTACCATAACTCTGTTTCTCCGTAGAGAAGGGAGAGATGATATCACGGCAGCGTTTTCTGTCCTGGCAAACATCTTCCAAACACTTTCTGATAACGGTACTTTGAAAAAAAAAAAATATTTAGAAAAACTTTATTTTTTATATGTAAAACCGAACTCAGAAAATCAATTTTTATGGGATTTTGCAACAAAAAACTCTGCTTTTACTGATCCTCATCACTCATCACTCCACTGTAATACTAAATATGCATTTTATCTACTGGGACCAAAAAATCAATGAAAATTGGCGGAAATAGATAACGATCAAAGTGAAGCGATTTTTATATTTTTATCTTCCGATTCATATGTGGATAATATTGATTGTGATAAAAATATGACTAATATTGAAGAAATTAGTCACTAGAGATTATGAAACAGAAAAGATAACCTACACAGCTGGCATATAATCTGGCCATATCAATACAGTGGTAGGCAGAGAGGATGAAACTACATTTTTGTTTCATCAAACATCATTCTCTTCAATATTTATAAATGATTCACGAACTTAAGACGGCATATATTCAGAATCTTAACGACGTAAGTAAAGAAGCCGTGTATACAAAATGCGACTCGCGACCCGTATATTGGACGGTCCTACTGTCGAATTTGCCATATCAAAGAGAAGAAGAAGAAAACAAATAATGTGGGAATCTTAACGACGTACGTGAAGAAAGCGCGTAAATGAATATGCGTCTGCGGCACAGTGTATTAGACAACCGTGCGGTCGAATTCACCCTAGCACTGGAGATTCGACCTTTCCGCCGCGTTCATTTTAATTAATTCTGAAGAACGTGTTACACATATTAAAAATGTGTCCCCATGTCTCACTCCCGAAGTTATTAATTCATCGTCTAGAAAAATAAAATCTGGTGCTTACTAGTTGATAACGTGTTATAAAGTTTTAAAAATCGTTGTACGTAAAATATATTAATGGTATGGTATTGTTTTTATTAATCTTAAATACAAAGAACTTACATCCCCATGTTGTGTTATGTTGGAATAAAAAAGTTTTTATAGTTATGAGACGAATGCAGAGTATCAGGAGTAGGATAATTGTAGGGTTTATTGAAGTAAAACTTCTTTACGTACGCTTGACCGCTTGAAATTGAACCAAAACTCAATATGTTTGATATGGATCTTTGTGCAAAGCCGAATTTCAGAGGATAAAACCAACACTAGGACTGGTTATTAAAAAAAAATGAACAATACTTCAAATTTTGGAGGTAATTTTCAAGTTCTGTGTTAGTTCTATTCAAGTTCTGTTACTATACCATATAAGCCAGTTGTTTTATAAAACTGAAATAATCACGGAATTTGAATAGAAATTTCACGGAACTTTTTTTGAGACCACCCTTCAATTTTTTGAGAAACCTTCAATTGCCGAAAAAACCTTCATTTTAAATAACTTGCACACTCTTATAAAAGTTCTTCACTCAACCAATTTCAACTTTTTTAATATTAGGTCCACACAGGAGGCCCTGAGAAAAAAAATCCTCAAGACATATGTCATCTTCGTGTGGAAGGCCTTTTAAAGGAAAGGAAAGGTAGAATAAGATGTTTTGGGAAGGAAAAAGTTGACAGGAGGACCTGAGGAAAAGTATTTTCTTCAGGGTTTCATTTTCATAGGTCTTGAAGAGACCCATGTTGTAGGAAGGAGGAAAAACAGAGGCCGTAAACTGTTGAACTCAAAAATGTATGAAGGGTAGATAGGAATCTGTGGTTCAATGAGTTCAGAAGGAACGAACGTCTGAATCCATTCCTCCCACAGAGTCCGGCAGTAGAGGTCAAAAGTTCTCCCTCAACCTGTCTCTTCCGATGTGACGTAAACGCATCCACCGCCAAGACCTAGATAAACCTCACCCTGTGAACCCAGGCACCCCTGCTAACTCACCAAATGTAGCGAACCACTCGGGGTGACATAACAGGGGTGTTGGTTAACCAATTAGTTGGTCCCGGGCTGTAGTAGTAAGTGGGCTGCATTACCCCTATACCCTCTATTTAATAAGGAAAACCTTCAACAGTGAAAATCGGCTGACATGAGAAATGCATGTCGTTCACGATTCCAACGAGACAAAGCTTAGATATTCACTGCCTCATAATCTTTGGTAATCGATCAATAGAATAAGGTCATCCCACGACAGTTGTGTACAATATTCGCTCCATCGGCCTGAGGTTGGTGCGAACTCTAGAACCTAGTTTTGTTGTTTTCCTAAATATTTTTAGGTTTTAAAAAAGTCCTCCAAACTCAGTGTGTCCATGGGCCCCCGTCACAGCTTGTGATGGTCCTGTCTGGACCACCTAGAAAACATAGATGCTCTCCTCCGATCCCTCACCATGTGAAAGAAGAAGAAGAAAATGTGGAAAACAGAAGTGTGCTTAGTTAAAATCTGAAAAGGAACATGGATCTCATCTAATTTCTTCTATATCATTGGTACTTAAAATTAGGGGCTCGATCGGTGGTTTGATCGCAATTTTCTGGCGCGAATCAAAACGATAATTGTCTGCAAATATTACGAAGCGACCTACGATTTATGTACAGTGGATTTGTGATTACATAAACATCGCTGCCGAGGTAAAGAGAACTCTCACTGGCACGTGAATGAGAGTGATTGTATACATTTGTACATTCTTGAATCAAGAGTCTGCAATTAATGGAAAACGAAATTTTGAAGGTACTTTCATTTGCTACGTTACAATATCACACGCTGGCTGAAAAACACATGGTATAATATGCAAATCATAGGTTTTATTTATTTATTTATTCAACGCCCAGAGGGCTATTACAGTAGTACAATTTGTTTATGACAGATAATTTTTTTAACAGATAGAGAAATGATAAAAATAAAATTAGATAAAAATGCTCACAAGTCACAAAAATACAAAAATACAGCGATTTGAATAAGTTTTTTTACAAGATCCACAAAATTCCCCAAGTTGATGTTAAATATGTCAACATCACTTAAGTACTGATTTCCCAAAGTGTGAAATCTTTGTATCGGAGAGTGGGCAATGTAGTTCCGCTTATGAATGCTGCAGTAGAATAGTGTATTTTGTCTTGTGGTTACTGTTGGTATTCGTAAGTTTATGAGTTGTAGGAGTTCGCAACAGTCGAATTCAGAGTTAAGTATTTTGAATAAAAATGCTAAGTCGTTTATTTTACGTCTGTCTTCTAGTGTGTGTATTTTTAGAATATTTAGTAATAGATTATATTTTAAGTCTTCTAGTGGGATATTTAATTTAAAATTTATAAAACGCAGAATTTTTTTTTGTATTCGCTCAATATTATTAACGTGAATTTTGTAAGATGGAGACCAAACTACCGAGTTGTATTCAATTTGGCTTCTAACTAGAGATACATATAATAGTTTAATGGCTTCTATGGAATTAAAGTTTTTAGTTGTTCTTAATACGAAGCCTAGTGTTTTCATACCTTTGTTCATAATTTGGTGGATATGATTGGCGAAACTTAGTTTTTCATCCAAAATAATTCCAAGATCCCTCATTTCCGTGACTCTTTCTAAAGCTGTGTTATTGATGGAATATTCGAATAAAACAGGATTTTTATTTCTGAAGAAAGTCAAGGTTATTGAAGTAAAACTTATTTACGCACGCTTGACTTGGGGAGTAAACTGGTGAATGCATGACGAGAGCGTTACGAAAACTGTGATCGGGTGAGGCGAACGGATGTTGAGAGGGAGATATAAGTTAGTGAAGATAGAAAGAGAGAGAGTAACCTTTCGTATATTACTCTAGGGGCAAGAAAGAGAGGTGCGAGCACACATTTACGTTACACAGTTACATTTCGTATATCTAAAACACAGTGCAGGCCTATTGTCTGTATCACTAGAGAGCAGTACGCGAGCACATTTTCTTTCTCTATTCTTTTATAAGTTAGTGAAGTTTTACTTCAGTCGTGTGGTCTATAGCACACTCATCTTTTTCTGTTTCAAGCAGGGCAACATTAATTGTAGTTGGCGCTTTCAATACTGTTGTTGTTTCAACTTTTAAAATTGTGGGTGGTAATTTTTTTTACTTCCATGGCAGTGTTGACTTATGTAAAATATGCAGTCGGTTTAGGAAAAAACGATGTACCTTTTTACACAAAAAATAATTTAATGTCCCGTGGGGGCTTGCAGAGAGGATTTAATTCACACGTGGTGGAAATGAAACCTTCAGGAAACTAAACTAAATAAGAGTGGGAGGGCTATTTAGCAACGTTCAAGAGGAGACCGATAGGCTACGAATCACTGCACAAAGAGGAGACCGATTATACTATCTCAACATCTCACAGAATAAATCCTATAGTTGCACGTTTTTGTTTCTTTTTATTGTGGCTATTTTTCGTTTCATAGACTTTCAAATCACAACGGTGGTAAAGAAGTTTTCACTTCAAAAATACAAGTGTGAAGTTGGAAGTGAAATCTTCAGAAAACTAAAGTAGACAAAAGTGGAGAGGCTACTAAGCACCGCACAAAGAGGACACCGATTATTCTATCTCATTATTTTGCACGCTAAATCCTATATATATATGTTAGTCTCTTTTTAGTTTCGCAATTTTTCATTTCATCGAGTTTAAGAAAAGTATAAAACATGTTTTCATTCAAATGCATCAAAGATACATTTACTGGTTGTATATATGTAGGTATTTACCAGCGCATAAGTACAAAAATCCATTTTTGTGATATACAGCTTTAAACAGCTCTTACCCGAAAGATTTTGAGCAGCGATTCCTAAGCGTTTTTGAAGTAAAAAATTTAGACGTCATTTTGCTGTCCGATCATTTTTTTTCAATGAAATCAATAAAATATTTCTTCGTCACACATCGCAACTGAGTAGTCGGGTACAGCCTAGCGGATAACGTGATAAACACTCCATCTCGTTCCAGCAGCACGGTAACACACGAAACAGCGCGCGAATCTTTACTAGAAATATGGCCATGAATCGCCGGTTAAATTTCTTCGGGTACTATGCTGATATGTAGGTCCATACGTATATTCCTTCCTCCGTGGTCCATACTGACAAATTTTTATCAACTTGAAATTTGAATATCCGAAAAAAAGATTTTTTTTGATACACACCTTATACCACCTATTAATAATTGAACTGACTGAAGGACTGAACAAATATTAAAGTGAAACTTCATTAGTACCGTTGTGGTTTAAAACTCCGATGAAACGGAAATGACGCATTATAGTACCTACGAAGCGTCATACTGTGCCCATTGGCCGCTTTGATTATGATCTCACTTTTCAAGGCTCCTATTGGTTGAGATTGTTGAAACAAGGATGAAAAGAAAATGACGCATTACAGTACTTACGAAGCGTCATACTGTGCTCATTGGCCATTTTGATTATGATCTCACTTTTCAAGGCTCCTATTGGTTGAGATTGTTTTGGTGAAGTTTCGCTTCTACCGCGTGTGAAGTGCACTCGATTTTTTTTATTTTACTAAATATTATGAAATCATTACAACCCAAACATCATTTTTAATGCAAACATTCAAAGTACATACAAATTTTCATGCGATTTAAAGAGCATCGGGAGAATTTAGATATTGCTTAGTATCTTAGTGCTTAGTAACCATATCCGAAAAATTGTTTATAAGTAGGAGATTTGAAAATGTTTTTTATAGACCTAACACTTTTTTTTTTCTAAGCTTATTAAAAGACTGATTAAAAAAAATGACCGATATTTTTAAGGGCCAAAGTATGTTCTATACGCAGTATTTAATTGAAGCATCTATAATACTTCTAAGCGGTCATATTTTCCAAACAAAAACATACGATTTTCTATGATTTTGCATTATTTAATATGGCTTCATCTTAAGCTTCTAAAAATATTAGATTTTTAGCCATACAAATCTGGAAAAAAAAGATTCATTGATCTTCATTGGTTGAAACTCGTCCAGTCAAACAAATCTGTGCCATTGCTATGGACTATTCACATTCCAACATTTAACAACAACAAACAAACAACATTTAACACTAAAACTGGGAAAACTCGTCTTGAGAAGAAAAGAATTATTGTCTTGGCGAGAACATGTAGTTTTATATTTCTGGGAATTTTTCGGCGAAATTTTCTTGCAATCATTTGTAATGAGAAAATATTAGTAAAACCGCTAGCAAGGAATAAAGGAATTCCATTATTTAGATTCGCATTTCACCATCGTTTTGTACATTTCCGCTTGTCCAAAATGTGATGAATGTCAGCCTGTTCTGTACTACTCTACGGATTTGGAAAAATCATCAAATTTAATATTCAAGTTCTATGAAAGTCCTATTCCTGTTACCATCCAAAGTGACACATCTGGCCCATAATGAAATAATGAGAGACCCTGAAAAGAACTATCACGAACTGGAATTTTTCAAGTTTAGTGAAACAATCCGCCCTAAAGGCCAAAATACACGACATCTTTTTTCAGCCCGTTTCCAATTAGAGACCTAAGTCAAAAATTTTAGCTTTACGCGATCGCTGTTTTCATATCTATTTTCATAGATACGATTTCAATTGTCATCAATGTAAACAGTAAATGAACCATGCTGTTTGATGTGATGCCAACTGAAAACGTAGATAAGAAAATAGCGATCGCGTAAAGGCTTACGACTCTTTAAGGCCAGTCGTTTCACAGATCTTTAATAAATTCATCAAATTTCGTTGATGAATTGTTTCAACACATGAACCATGCTGTTTGCTGTGATGCCAACTGAAATCGTAGATATGAAAATAGAGATGAAAATAGCGATCGCGTAAAGGCTTAAGACTCTTTTGTTTCAGTTCAGAAGTTGTTTCACAGATCTTGAATAATTCATCAAATTTCGTAATTAATTTATTAAAATTACTTATTAAGATTATTATAATAATCTTTATAAATAATTAATTATAATTTTTAAGATTATTTAAGACATTAAGTTTAAATACTTATTTATTAAGATTAAATAATTAAGGTTCGGTGAAAATCACATTTAAGTTTTGTGAAACAACTCACCCCAAGTATATCTACCCATAGAATAGCAATGGATTTGTTACAACGGCTCGTGACTTTTAACTGAGCTTACAAATTACGACATTATTGTTGTTGTTTTTGTAGAAAATCGATCTAAATCTTTAGGTCTTAATTATGAGTATTGATAGATATGTTCATGTATTATCCGCATCAGACATTGTCTATATTCTATTTTTATTAGCAATATTCGAAATCCAATGAATAAGTGAGATAAAAAGTAAAATTAACAAATTGTAGTAGGAAAATTGAAATAAATAAATGTATTTACAACGATGCGAACTTAAAATATCAACATTGCACCGATTGAAACGGAACCCATATGAATGAGCACATTGTGAGCTTCTTAACAGTATTATTTTACGAGCATCGTATACAATATTGCTGTCCCTCTTCCGATTGTCACCATATATAGGCGTAAATAAGACAATGCCATTTGGTGGAAGCGTATAATGATAAACACGCACAAATAATTTCAATGCAAAACTTTCTTTATTGCTTCCATCTCTCGCTGCCTATACATATACTATTTATAATTTATATTGATGTAATTCTCCTTTACAATTATATTTTAAAACGCACTAAATTGAACAATTTTGTAATGTTTTAAAAAAATAAACTACGAATAAGTAAATGCATTTAGTAAATGAATTTAATCAATCGCTCCATTGAGATGCTTGGTGTTACTCTAAGTGACCAGCTCAGTTAAGGGGGCTCCATCGAAACCAGAGTTAAGTTAGCCTCTCAAAAACTGGAAGTACTGTACAGTTGTACAGGGCCCGCAGATACTTTAAAAGTATACAACTGCTTACCCGTACAGATCATAAGTGTGCCCTACGGTTGTATTTGGCATTCACCTCTGGTTTGGAACCCTAAAATACCTGTCCATTGGATAGATTCGTCTACTACTGTCTACTTCGATCCACTTTCTTGACAAACGGATTGAAATCTTTAGAGCATAGGCGTTGGATGGGAATGCTGTTCTTATTCTACCGGTATCTCAATGGAAGATTCTCCGAGGAATTAGCGTCATTGATCCTCGGCACAGGTGCATAGTCGGAAAACACGCAAAACACACGCCCAACCTAATTACACGGTTATCATTTGTCACATGAGAACGGGTCGTTTCTACGACTCGTTCTTGAGTTCAACAGCGTGCAAGTTCACTCCTTCCTCTCCTCAAAAAAGACCCTCCACAAAGCATCTTCAAAGAAGAAAATTATTTTAATGAAACCACTCCCCATAACCCTCGACACCCCTACCAGACTGAGGATAAATGAAACTCACCCCACCTTCCAGCACCTGCTGTTCCCATTTCATGAAGCCAGCGTTCACTTACTAAGTTTTTCAACAGATTTTCTGCTCCGAAATATTTAGCTTGGCACAAAAAGTGAACAATTTATTCTCGTACATTATATCGACGTATTGAAGTGAAAAGATCAACGTTTTTATTTATTATTTAAGTATGTAGGTCAGATGAATAATATCGGTTCTTACAAATATTTCCTGTTTCCACTTTGTGCGTAAGTATACAATGTACTTGAACGATAGCGCACGAATTCTCGGCCCCGTTATATTTAGCGAAGATATCATTGAAAACAGATGGCGTCTGAAATTATTGGTTTCCGGAGTCGGGGCAAGGTTAGGAAACCCATCTTTTGATTTCCAGAATCGTAAAGCCGGGAATTCAGACCGAATTTGTTGATCCGACCACCGTCGTCCGCATAAAGGCGCTCAGAACCCTGAATGATTTTATCGCGATTGACCCTGAAGAATTTTTTATTCTAAAACAATAATTACAAAATGGTGGAAACTTTCGCAGTGTTTAATAATCGTTGTAAAACAAGAGACCGATTGTATTTGTCTTATCTTTTTAAATTGAAACTTCTTTAGATACGTTATTTTTTGGAATTCGGATGAAACGGAAATGAAACAGCACCTGCGAAACATCTAACTGCGCTCATTGGCCGCTTTGATTATATTGGTTGAGATATGAAACGGACGCTTGGTTATGCCCACACAGTGTTGAATGTTTTTGGTAAAGTTTCGCTTCTACCGCGTGTGAAACACACTCGATTTTTGAAGTAAAACTTCTTTACGCACGCTCGACACTTGGGGGTAAAATGATGAATACGTTATGAAACTTTACGAAAAAATATGAAACGTTACGAAAAATGTGACACGCTAATCAATATGAAACGTTATCAATGTGAAACGCTAATCAATGATATGATTTGAGTTGAGTTGAGTTGAGAGCTGAGAGGTGAGAGTTGAGAGTTGAGAGTTTAGAGTTTAGAGTTGAGTTGATGGGGATATTTTTATTCCTGTTATTGTTATATTGTTAATGGACGGCATAAGTTAGTGAAGTTTTACTTCAGTCGTGTGGTCTAAAGCACACTAGTTTTTTTTATATCTATTATTAGGTATACACGAGGATACAGGAATACGTTTTTAAAAATGCCACATTTTAAAGGTCCATACTAAGGTCCCGCTAGGATTAGTGATGTTTTTGTTCTCAAATATTTAAATATATCTCATGGCCCAAGGGTTGTGGCCCCGAGTAGCTTGTATATTCTAAACATGGTTATTTGTGCGTCGTCGTGTAGATCTCGAGGTGCTCTAAAAAGTAAGCTGAGGAGAATAACCCAGTTATTAAATTATGCCCAGTTATGAACGAAAGATGCAAAAAAGTAACGGTAGTGTATATTACCCATCACATTTTTGAAGTGAAAACTTCTTTAGCACCGTTGTGATTTCAAACTCAATGAAACGAAAAATAACGTCACTAAAAAGAGACAAACTCACACATCTATCTATATGATTTAGCCTGCTAGATAATGAGATAGCAATAAAATATTTATTTAGACTATTTGCACGGTGCTTCGTAGCGTATCGGTCTCCTCTTTGTGCGGTGCTCCGTAGCTTCCCCACTCTTGTCTACTTTAGTTTTCTGAAGGTTTCACTTCTACCGCGTGTAAACTGCACACTCACCAAAATGATTTATTGACGTGAATCTTCTTTAGCACCGTTGTCATTTGAAACTGGATGAAACGAAAACTACTCTAAAAAGAGACAAACACATACATCTATAGGATTTAGCCTGCGAGGGAATGAGATAGAATGAAACCTTACCGCATCGATTATGAGCTCACTTTTCAAGGCTCCTATTGGTTGAGATTGTGATTTGAAGGTTTCGCTTCCACCGCGTGTGAACTGCCCTCGATGTTTTTTTTTATACATTAGGAATGTTATATTTTTATATATACATCTATTACGGCGTTTTTTTGCCTTTTTATTATTATACTCTCCAAAAGAAGACTTGTGGGAGTCCGTGGTTATTAACTTGTTGTGAAGGGAGACATCTGCATATTTGTCTATCCTTCCTCATTTAATCCCAACATCTTTAAAATCCATTTCTAAATCCAATGGAGTGACAACATTGTTTCTTTGTATGTAAACCAATTTGGGGAGCGGAAATCATTTATTGGATAACCAACATCCCTGCCAAGTGGTTCTCTGCATTTGGTAACTTTAAAGATATGCCCGAGTTCATAGGGTGAGGTTTGTCTAGGTCATGGTGGTGAACTCATTTGCCTACCTATTCTCTCGACCCATCGCTTGCACCGCAGTGGGAGCGATGGATTCATACGTCCATATCTCTTGGACACATTGATCCTTAGATATCTACCCAACCCGTCATACCTTTTCCTTCACAGAACTTCCTTTCCCTAAAAAGACGCCCCACACAGCATCCCCGAAGTTGACACAGGCCCAGAGTCAAGGCCTCCTGTGTGGAGCTATTGTAAAAAAAACGTAGGCGGAAATATGATAGGTAGATAATAATGGATGTAACAGTTGTCAAGAATGATATGACAACATTTAAAAAAAATGAGTTAAGGGCCATTAACAAGCCAGCGGCCGAGAATTCAAATTTCGTCGAAAGATGTTCTTACGAACGTACAGGGCGGTACCAATGAGAAAGATTAATAATTCTCCGTACCAGCTTTTTTAAATAATTACTCAATATCGATTTTATTTCATTCAAAATTGCTTTAATTTATACCTACATTCAAAAATGCTGAAAGGCGTGATGATAAAACTATTAAAATTATGACTTTTTGTTATTATTTTTTGATCATTAGTATTAATAATTTTTAATAATGTCTAAGAAAAATAATAATGTAAAAAAAAAAAACTTAAATATGTTAATTTGTAAGACCGTAAATAAATAGGCAAACTGTAGTATTTTTGTCACTAAACACGTGTGCGGATCTTTTTCTTAATGATTTTATTCATACTAAAATTAAAATTCTGAAACAAAGCTTTCCCAGATAATTAATTGAAGTATTTTACTAAATGATTATATTATTATGATTTGAATTGTCTGTTGTAGAATACAAAATTTTGTTTGAAAATTTAACAAATCTGCCAACGACCTACGATATAATCTTATTATACTAAAAATAAACATATTTTCTCATAATCTAAAACATAACTTTACCAGATAAAAGAACAATGTTTCGAAATCAATGTATATTTTTTGTGGAAAAGAGTAGACACGGCTAAAATTTTATTTAATATTTCCGGATTTGTTTGGTTATTCCCTCTAAATCCGTTCAAAAATGATGTCATGAAACTTTCATCGTCATTTTGGCAAATATTTTTGTGATTTTTTCCAGTTTTAGGTTTCACTATCTGCTGATTTAATCATAACTATTTAACCGCAAAAAATGTGCTTTTGTCACCGTGCAATCTTACATTTTTTAGAATTATTCACAGTCAATATTTGTTATCACCAATTCGTCACGGGACATTTATGGCATAGATGCATAATATTCACGCCTCCTATATTTGTTGCCTTATTGGAAAGTGTAGGATTAACACCTTTGCATAAAATACATATGGGTTGGTGCATCAAACGACATATACTATTGGCATTTAAATTATTAAATAATGATAACGTATGTAGATTTGGTTCCATTACCACTAAGGATCACATAATTTCAACACCCTTTTGAAAAGTATTTAAAGTTTAAAAAATATTGAAAAATACCCCTAAACTATCCTAACGTAACCTATTTAACCAATTTTTTAATATATGTTTGAAGTGAAACTTTTTTAGCGCTGTTAGTGACTTGAAATTCGGGTGAACGGAAATGCGTCACTACTCAGTTCTACACAAATACTCGCTTGTAATATAACGCGGTAAATTCGCACCTTGGCGCGTGTCTTCCATAGCGTAGTGGGAAAGGTACCTGAAAAGTCTCAGCGGCCAGAGAAACAGACATCAGTCGAATGGGATCGATTTCTTCGAATCCTACGAAATAATAAAAATAAAAATAAATTGTGAAATCAATATCCAATCATCAAACCACTTTAAAAAAAACAAGCAAAAGAAAATAAAGCGACTTTCTAGTTTTATTTCTGCGGCGTGTGAATTACACACTCTGATTTTAATGACTCTTCAAATGAAATGTTAAAGTTGTATGATTCTGAGTTGTCCAGTCACTGTAGATTTAGAATAACGTACTTTATATACTTATATTATGCAACTGGATGCTTTTTGTCTGACGTCAAGTTCTATTTGAAAATAAGCATTTAATCAGACTGACGTTGATTCGCACATAAAATATATATGATAGGATCTTTGACAATATGTAAATGCAATAGAGATAGAAGTACAAAATAAAATAAAAGATTATTGACAACAAGCCTGAAACCACTCATTGTCTAAGTGATGTTCACAATAAAGTTGCTAATAGATTTTACTTTTTAAGAGGTCTAAAAACAAGTTATTTAATAAAAATATTGCTTATTTCAATCCAATGCCCCGAATGCTCAGATTGTATAATGCCATAGAATGTGAGATGCCAAAGAATTCAGAGTACAGACATCTTTATAAAGCGCCCTGTATATTTTTATGTTTTTATTTTATTAGTCACGGCAAATAGAAGTATTTAAACTAAAAATTATGTAATTGCTTTATTACTCTTTATCGCTGTGTATTTAATTTATTTAATACTAGCTGGTACCCGGCATGCCTTGCTATGCTACTTAATAAAGAATTTGTTTCTCCCTGCGTGTTCTTTCCCATTCGTCCCATTCCCCTTCAGCCTCCCGATCCTCTCCCGCGTCCTCGTCCCCTCTCTTGATCCCACTCTGCCTCCTCCACCTTCCTTCTCCCCACTCCACTCCCCCGAGTTCTCCTCCCCCCTCCTAGGTTTCCCTCCCCCATTCCTGGTTCCCCTACCTACTCCCCGCGAACCCCTTACCAGATTTCCCCACCCCCCTCCACCTCCTGCATTCCATTCATTCAGCCTCGCTACAATCAGTTTTCAGACAGCTCGCGTGCCACCTCTTGAATTTTTTGTACACAAAATTCATAATGCCAGAGCTCACCAGTAGTTTTATACAAAACCTTGTCCTGACAATAACGAACACTAAAAAAGAATTATCAAATTTGGTGCAGTCGTTCGGAAGTTATAAGCTATACACACATTTCGGCTGTTCATTTTTATTTAGATGTTATTTATTTCTCGATGTTAATATATTATGTTATGTATTTCTGTTATGGTACTAGTGGCGTCTCTGCCTAGTAACTACTAAACAATAAATAAATAATGTGGAAAAGAAGAAGAAAAAAAGTTATTATCTAAAGAGGAAAATTACTGTACATTGTATTGAAGAACATTTTATTAATAGGTACACTTTCTTAGATATGTACAAATGTGAAATATAAGTTCCTATTTTTTGTACGCAATAAACAGGCACCTACTTGGATGTACATAAAGTAGATAGAGAACCTCTAATCATTTGTAGCATTCTTCTTATTGGGGCTTTCTTTGGGACAAGTCGGGGGATGGAGATGCTACATTCTTTTGCCATTGCTGGCGGCTGGCGTGCTCTCTCCCCCGACAGATTGTCCAGTTTTCAAGTATATTTTACTAGTTCCAATAACAAACCAGTAAATGCTGTTGATTCTTATCATACTATTTCTATCGCGATTTCAGGTCTAGAGACAAGGAGCTTAACCCTTTATCATAATGAGTCATGAAATGTGAAGGCATCTATTCATTAGCTTCCTTAGGTGGTGCAAAAGTTTGTCTCCATGTCAAAGCATCTGTAATTTTATACTTCGAAAAGGAGGAGGTTATCAATTCGACGGTATTTTTATTTTTTTATTTTTTTTAATTTTTTATTTTTTATATTTGTTACCTCAGAACTTTTGATTGGGTCAACAGATATTGATGATTCTTTCTTTAATTTGGTCCAGTTCTGACAATGGGATCCATGAGAAAACCATATATGTCTTAAATTTGCATTAAGTATGTGCGCGACAAATGGACGAATAACTCAATATTACGCCAAAACGTAGAAGAAAGTAAAACCTTTTTTACGCACGCTCGTCACTAAAAATCAAAAAATAAACAAAAATTTTAACAAAACAAAAAACGACTTCAAAAAATGCACTAAAAAGTAAAAAAATAATTTCGTACGATTGTTATTTTTGGAGTCGGTGTCAGCCAAGGTAACTACATACATAGGTAGTTAAAGATGAGATGTGGAGGTCTTGGCTGACACCGACTCCAAAAATAACAATAGTACGTAATTATTTTTTTACTTTTTAGTGCATTTTTTTAAGTCGTTTTTTGTTTTGTTAAAAAAAAATTTACATTTGTTCCACACAGAGGGCTCAAAGGAAAAAACTCTTAGGGCCTCAGGGCCTATGTCATCTTTGGGGATGCTGTGTGGAAGGTCTTTTTAGGAAAAATAAGAAGAGGAATTTCTTAGAAGGAAAAAGTATGTGGCATGGACAGGAATCTTGGTATCAATATGCACAGAAGTGCCGGACATATGAATCCATCCCACCCACTGCGGTGGAAGGTGATGGGTCGAGAGAGTCCGGCTGGAGAGGTAAAGGTTAGGTCTACCTCAACCAGTCTCCAGATCCAGCCAGCCACGGGGCAAGTGGGCAAACGCATTCGCCGCCAAGACCTAGAAAAACTTCACGAATAGAACGATGTCTATAAATAGATAATCAGGAATCATCCACAAGTATTATAATAAAATATGTTGGATTGGATGGATGGATAGGTAGTTATATTAGGTGACTCTCCTATCAAACAGACTCGTCGATTATTCACACTCGTGCTCCATAAACATCGTCAATATTCGCGACTCGGGTCGTCCCATTTGGCGCACTTGCATAACAATAAAAACTTTTACTTTGAAGCGTATTTAATTTCCCCGCAGAGCCAAAAGGACGGGGCGCGACATTGATGTACCGTTTAAAAACTATATTTAAAAATACAAAACAGCGAAGTAAAATGTTTTGGCAAGCGCTCACGGCCGTCGCCATCGGAATCGCAGGAATGCGTCCGCCTTGGCATCGACAAGAGCCAACACTTATGACGCGAACGATGTTTTTTACTGAATGGACGGCACCCGTCCCATGTACTATGTAACCTCTTCAGTCTGTACTGTTGCTCATCGGTGTTGTTTTCCCCCGCACATCACGCGTTGAGGGGGTGCAGTCGGCGGGCCCTACCTCCTTTCTAGTATAATCTTCAATAGTACTGTATATAGGGCCGAAATTAAGTCACTTCATAAAGTATCCGATTTTTATGTTGTTTGCAGAGGTGTCCATCTTTGAGAAAAATCAATAAATATCATGCAAATCAGAAAAAATGCTTATTCTGGGGAACGTTGAAATTTGGCAGAATTGTTTTTGCGCATATTGTGCTCTGTGGTATTTCTAGGCAAAAGAAATTATCTTAAACGTCATTCGTAATATCATAAGCCACGTATTTTTCAAATTAGTTACTATTTAACGTACACGTACTATTAAAATATCGAAATTTAAGACCTTATAATCAAATTATAAAAAAAAAACAAGAAAGAATTCAGAAAAAGTGTTGAAAGTAATGTTCATGTATAGTAGTAAAAATATACTTTTTGTGAACCTTCAAAGATAGAATTTTTTTATGTATAATAAAATAACTAGTGTCCGACCGAAACAGGAAATTCTACCGAAACCGAACCGAATCTTCGGCATCTGTCTCAGTTTCGGCCAAAACCGAAACATAAACTTTTTTGAACGTGTTAAAAATCTGTTTTTTACTGCAATTTGGTTATTTTTACACTTATAGATACAGACAGTTAACACGTGTTAAATGAAATAAAAAAAACAATTATTGAAACATTTGAGAATAATTAAATGGTCTAATACAGATTTAGATAGCTTAGAACGATTAATTAGAACTACATTAACAAAATTTCATTCCCATCATCCAAATTCAGCTATAGAACGAATTAATTTACCTAGAAATTTAGAAGGTAGAGGTATAGTCAAAATAACATCTTTAAAACATAATCAGGTAGAAATGATAAGAAATTTTTTCCATAGGAAAGCTGATAGTTCAGAAATGCACAAAATAATTTGCAAAGCAGATAGAAATATTTCGCCATTAAATTTATACGACAAGAATGCCAGCATTCTTATAAATACCAACCAGGAATTATTAGATTCCTGGTCAAATAAAATTCTTCGCGCAAAACACTTCAATTATCTCAACCAAACATATGTTGACAAATTTTCGTCAAACAAATGGTTGAGTATTGAAGAGTTGAGCGCAGAAATAGAAGGCTTTATGCTTGCCATTCAAGATAGAGTCATTAATACTAAAAATTATAGGAAGCATATCATCAAAGATGCAAATCAAATTGATGATTTATGTAGAAAATGTTTGGCTTTTCCGGAAACTATAGAACATATTATATCGGGATGTTCTGTATTAGCGCCGTCCGAGTATACATTTAGGCACAATCAAGTTTTAAAAATAATTCACCAAAGTTTGGTAATCAAACATAACTTGATTGACTGCCGTAATGTACCATATTATGAATATGAACCAAATTCATTTTTAGAAAATGAATTTTATAAATTTTATTATGATAAAACTATTCTAACAGACAGAACAATTAGTCATAATAGACCCGATATAGTTTTACATGACAAAATTAAAAAAAAAAACTTATATCATTGATGTCGCTATTCCAAATTCTTGTAATATTCAGAAAACTGTTTATGAAAAAATAAGAAAATATTCAGATTTAGGAAATGAGATTAAAAGAATTTGGCATTCTCAGACTATAAAAATATTACCATTTGTTATTTCCGCTACTGGCATTATACCTAGCTCTCTCATTCAAAATTTAGGCGTATTAGATTTATCAAAAAATTTGTACATAAAAATGCAAGAGTCGGTCATTTTAAATACATGTAGGATTACGAAAGATTTTTTAAATATTTATATTGAGGGATCAGTAGGATTTATCGGACCAGTTAGGATTTCATCAAAGCCGAACCCTCTGTTATGAAAATATCTGGAGTCGGTGAAATATTTTCCCATTATGTTTCTGGTGGATTGACGTGTTGTTCTTGTATTGTTTTGTATTTATTATACTTAGTGCACTTACATTGCGTGAATTTAATAGATATTCATTTGTGGAAAAGTGTGTGGAAGGGTTTAGTCTTTCATTTGGGAAAGATTTAACCCGGACATAAAATCTGGAGCACCGTAAAAAATGTAATTTTTTTTTTAATATTGCTGCCGTAAAACTAACAAACATAAAAAAATTACAAAACACGTTCTTGGAACAAAAATTTGTCAATAATCAACACTAAGGTAGGTACATTATAAAGAAAGGACCTCATTAATTTAGTATTTTAATTTTAATTTAATTTACAATCTCAACATTCTTATTAAAGTGTTAAATGAAATAAAATAAAAACAATAATTGAAGTGTGTGTAATATATATTTTTTTATATCGGCTTTTATACTGCTTATATTTTTTTATGCTGCTACAAAACAAAAATAAAAATAAAAATACAAACATGTATTAACTAATTCTTGGAACAAAAATTTGGATATAATCAATTTGTCGAACTCCGCTGATGATGGCGGGTGACACACGAGCCACGAACTCACCCGAAGTCAGCTGAACGACGCGCGATAATTCACGAACGCAGACTGCGACCGAAGGTTCGGCAGATTTTCGGCCGAAACCGAAACTGATGCCGAAACTTGCCGAAACCGAAACCGAACTTCGGTCGGTCACTAGTATTAACTCTCAAGAGTCCCAACTGTTTCCGTCTGGAGCCAGAGAGACTATGGAATCCCCAATTTGGATATGTTGTGAAGCTGCATGCAGTGGGAAATACAGAAGATGGGAAATAGAAACTAGACACAGGAAGAAGTACCTGGCTATTAAGATCTCGTCAATAAACACGGCTAAAGCCATTACAAGCCATGTTTCAATTCTGATTAGTAGTCTTACACTCGGGCTATAATAAGATTATCTTCCACTATCTAACGTGCTATGTTTTCAATTAATTAAATTGTGAAATAACACAAATTAATCAAATGAAATTTATGTGCGCACGCCGGGAATTGAAATTTGAACTCGCGTACTCCGGATTGCAAGTCGAGAGCCTTGCGCGTCGATAACGCAGGCTATCTAAGCGGGTATCCTAGAAAATAAGTTTATTAGAATGCCAAATTATGTTCTGTGAAGAATATTGAAAAATAGTAGAAGTAGAACGTTTCACGCCTTTTGATAGGTAGAATTCCACAGACCCAAAATGTGTGACCTAAAGAAAGTATGTAGGTACCCCTGTGTCGTGGGGTGATCTTTAGTAAAACTGCATTATCTACCTACTATAAAAAATAGGTACCTAAACACCGCTCCACGAAGGCTCCGCCGCTGTCAGGACTGAGGAATGTGATAGTAATTATTCGCGCATTTATCCTTGTTGAGTCCAGCATGCATCTTGCATGGATGAGTCACGCGGTAAACTTGTTATCTCTCCAGAATTTGAATTATTTACATACATGCGAGAAGTTGAACCAGCCAATATTCTGAAGAATTTGGTAACAATTCGCGTGCCCGCCCTCACATGCAAGATATCTGTTTTGTTTAGTGTGCAGTTGCAGCAAAAAAAACGTAATAATTTTTTTAAATTTTTATTATTATAACTAATAATAAATTATTAGCCTTAAACACTCATCTAAATTGAAAAAATCTCCCGAGAAAAGATACATGCCGCCGACGGGACTCGAACCCGCGTGTTACACTTTTCAAACTGCAAACAACCAAATTTATTTTTATATGAGAAAGGCATTGTAAGTGCTAAATCTCCCACTAGGTGGCGTCGAGATAAATTATGTCTACATTTTTTGGTGAAATACTTTAACTCGTCAAATATTAATTATTATTTTTAATTGATTAACTAATGTTTTAAGACTAGATTTTTATGCATAGCACAAAGGGTAACAATTATTTTAAGTAATAATTATTAGCCGGAAACACTCATATACATTGAAAAAAATCTCACGAGAAAAGATACATAAAAAGTATTTACATCAACAAATTAACCCTTATTTCAGAGAATATTGTACAAAATATCCAATATTGCTCTAACAACTTTTTTGATGTTTCAACTTTCTCTGGATACGTAATACTGCATAACAGCTTTTATTAATTATTTTGTATATACCGCCCAAGAGTCCCAACTGCTCCCGTCTGGAGCCAGTGAGACTAGGCTTCCCCAATTCGGGTATGAAGTAGGCTGAAGGTAGTGGTAAGAGGAAGGAGATGGGGAAGAGGCATGTGGGAAATTCATTTCAAGCAACGATTCAATTCTGAATGGTTGTCTCACAAAAGGGAGACACTAAAAGTATCTTCCACTCTGGAATGTGCCGCAAATATACCTTAAGGTATAATTTGTGGGAACACAAATCAATCAAATAAATTTTATCTACGCACGTCGGAATATGAACCAGCGATCTCCGGAGAGCTAGTCGGGAGTCGAGAGCTATTTCCACTTTAGAACGAGCCGAAAACTTATTATATATTTTTTTTAATGAATAAATTGTGAAAAAACACAAATTGATCGAATAAAATTTAATTAAATAAAGACAATATTAGCGAAACTCAATCGAAAATCTGGAGACAAAAAAATCAGAAAAAGATATTGGTTCCACTGGGACTCAAACCCAGGGCCGTTTGTTGACATGACAAGAGCTCTACCAACTGAGCTATGGAACCCATTTCTAATTCGGTCACTTTTAACTGTATCTATGTACTTCGACTAAGAACTACCAACATTATCTTCATTTTCTTAACGCACATATTATTGGCTGCTATCTTTATATATGATTGCAAGATTCAACCCGAACTAAATGCTATCTAGATAGTGTCTGGATCAATATTTATCCATTTTATTTTTAATTCGTGACATCTATTGACTTCTTCTGCAAGTTTAGGATGAATATTTTTATTTTTATTTTTAACTTTGTGAGTTAAATCTCAAATTATAATATTTAATTAAATGAAGACAATATTAGCGAAACTCAATCGAAAATCTGGAGACAGAAAAAACAGAAAAAAATATATTGGTTCCACTGGGACTTAGACCCCAGACTTGCATAAAAAGTCAATAGATGTCGCGTATTAAAAATAAAATTGATAAATATTTATCCAGACACTATCTAGATAGCATTTAGTTCGGGTTGAATCTTGCAATCATATATAAAGATAGCAGCCAATAATAAGTGCGTTAAGGAAATTAAGATAATGTTGGTAGTTCTTATTCGAAGTATGATACAGTTAAAAGTAACCGAATTAGAAATGGGTTCCATAGCTCACTTGGTAGAGCTCTTGTCATGTCAACAAAGGGCCCTGGGTTCGTGTCCCAGTGGAAACAATATCTTTTTCTGATTTTTCTGTCTCCAGATTTTCGATAGAGTTTCGCTAATATTGTCTTCATTTAATTAAATATTATAATTTGAGATTTTACTCATAAAGTTAAAAATAAAAATACAAATGAAATTTATTCGCCCACGCCGGGTTTTGAACCAGCTACCTTCGGATTGATAGTCGAGAGCTATATCTCTCGAATACGGAAGCCGACGAAAGGTTGGGATAGTGTTATTTTACGAAAACCTAAAAAGTTTAACACGGGAAAATTAAATGGTGATATTAATGAACGTAGTAAAATATTTTTAAAATGGAAAGAATATTTAAAACCGAGCTGTAAACAAAATTATTTGTTATGAGAACATCTTTCTGAAAATTTCGCGATGTCTGACCACACTTCCGCTGTAGAAAGAACCAGTAAACAGATAAATAATAAACAGAATTCCACAAGATCCGATTCAAGCCTGATATGGTTTCCCGGAGTTAATACGCGGAATATATACATTCCTCGTAAATTAAATTAAGTGGCAATGGGCGTAATCAAGGTTCGTGAGGAAAATAAAACGCACGGCTTGATCATGCCAAGATTTCGGCACCAGATATCTTAAATTCGTTTAATTTATTTAATCCACATCCGGTCGCCATGCTGCTTCAGGGATAGATCGGTTATTTATTACGTTAAATTCCCGCCAAAATAAATCATCGGCGGTATTAAATCCTGCAACTTGGCGCCAATTACGGCGGAGTGACATGTTTCAGTCCAATGAAGAGACAAACTGACAGAAGTGAAGTAAAGTAAGACCAGGCAGAGGTCGTATCCACGTCATCATGGAGAAATCTAAAGGAACAAACGTGGTAACTTACTTCTTGTAATATTGATGGGGACTAACTAACTAACTAGCCATCACTCCGTTTCCCCGCAGGGGTAGGCAGAGAGGACGGACCGCCAAACAACTCGGTCTTGGCACGCACCTTTTGCCTCACTCACATTAATACATTCTCTTCTATTATTCTGACTTTTGACATGGCCCGACTCAAATATCTGATTCACTTGGTCGTGCCATGTCTTTCTCGGGCGTCCCCGACTTCTTCTACCATTCACATTTGCGTCGTATATTCTTCTTAAGGGGACAATGTCCATTATTTTATAATTGACGATCAGAATATAATATGCTATAGCTGGGGTACCCGGCTTCGCTCAGGGAATTGATATGAGATTGAACTGACGTTCTTGACGATCTTGCTTTATTCCCTCCCCTACCAATGGGTAGCCCCACACATACAAAAAAGGCTTCAAATGTTCCACAATGATCTGGAAAGTTCCGGGATGTTCCAGAATGTTCCAGAATATTCCTGAACATTCCACAACATTCCAGAATGTTGTGGAATGTTATAGCTAAGACGATTTTCAAACTGCCTATTCTTGTAAATCGAAACAGCTGTAACAAAAATACTTGCGGAACTTGATAATAATATTATCAAAATTAATTAAAATAAAATTTGAAAAAAAATTAAATGGATTTCTACGAATTAAATACACAAACAATAAATAAAAATTAATAAGTTGCTTTTTACAAATAATAAACAAAATTCGTTAAAATAACATGGACTATTACACTTCATGACTGTAATATTGTTTTATTTTTACCGTAAAATTATTAACGAATAAGTACGTAATTAATATGATGATGACATAAGTAATTAATTAATTACATTTTCCTGTACTAATTTTATGGATAAAGTATTTATTTTTTTGATTGTTTTTACCACTGGCAATATCTACCATAATATTTCTATAATTCACAAGAAATTTACGTTCACGAAATGTCTAGCTGAATATGATTTATTTTAATTTTTATATGAATACCGCACAAGAGTCCCATTCCGTCTGAAGCCAGTGAGACTATGACATCCCCAATTGGGGTATGTTGTGAGGCTGAGGGTTGTGGGAAGGGGAAGGAGACAGGGAAGAGGAAGGTGGGGAATTACCTGGCTAATCAGATCTGGTCACCAAACACGGCTAATGCCATTTATTTATATTTATATTTATTTCTCACCATACATCTTTTGTTGTTGTTTTTTTTTACATAAATTAACCTCACTAGGACTAATTAATGCCTGTATTGAGGTTAACAATTATAATTCGAGGATGCATTACATTCAAAACACAATATAAAAACACTACTTTCAAAACACTAATATTACATACTAATTACCCACTAGACCAGATGGGTAATTTGAGAATGATTTGTAACAATATTTGTACCTGCCAAAAGCAAAGTAAATTCAAAACAACTAGGGCCATTTCAAGCAAAGTTTCAATTCTGAATGGTGGTCTTACACCAGGACGATACAGGGAGTGTCTTCCACTCTGGAACGTGCCGCAAATATACTATATATTATTTTAAATAAATAAATTGTGAAATAACACAAATTAATTAAATAAAATTTATTTGCCACGCCGGGATTCGATCCCGCGACCTTCGGTGTGCGAGTCAAGCGTCGCTGCGCTACGCCGGCCGTCATAATTAAAGACATTGGACAGTCTAGTATCTTCTTTATGTTTCATTTTCATGCAAGTCATGTGAGAAGGAAGATTTTTATAAACGACTTTTAGGATAATCGTCATTGATGTGCGTTCGATCTCTCCCTGGATTAAATACATTCATTTTTTCTTACTTCTGATGAAATTGATCGAGGATTTTCGAATGTCAAAATACAAACAGATTAGAAAGGTCCTTTCTAGAACCCCCTTCTAAGGAGTCTATTCGGTGGTTGAATGAAAAGATGACATGCAGCGCAAACTGTCGTCAACATTCCTCGGTGCTGACGTCCTATGCGGATTTTGAAACTCGTAATTTCGATAAAACAAACAAATGTTAACTGTTATTTTTGGCAGGCTTTGGATATAGGAACTTGAGTATGTTTCATAATAATGGAATGCTATCAAAAATAAACTTATTGCGTCAATGTTTTTCAATATAATTACTAAAACTAAATTTCGTTGTTTCTGTTGCAACTAAAACGCAGTTGTGAAGGAAATGGGGCGACTTTTGAATCGGAGGGCGACTTTGATTATCGCGCACAAATTACTGAAAACCAGACAACACCGGAAATATGTCATTTTTAAATCAAATTTTAGACGTATTGACTCTTTTCCACAAAAAAAATAAATTGATTTCGAAAGACTGTTCTTTTATCTAGTAAAGCTATGTTTAAAATTTTTAGAAAATATGTTTATTTTAGTACAATAAAGTTTTACCGCAGGTCGTTGGCAGATTTGTTAAATTTTTAAACAAAATTTTGAATTATACAACACACATTTCAAATCGTATAATCACGCAGTAAAATAAATCAATAAATTATCTGAGAAAGCTTTGTTTCAGAATTTTAATTTTAGTTAAAATAAAATCATAAAAAAGGTCCGCGCACGTGATTTGTGACGAAAGTAGTTCAGTTTGTCTATTTATATACGGTCTTGCAAATTAATATATTTAAGATTTTTTTACATTCTTATTTTGCTTAGACATTATTAAAAAATTATAAATACTTATAATCAAAAAATTATTACAAAAAGCACAAAATTTTAATAGTTTTATCATCACGAGTTTGAGCATTTTTTAATGTAGGTATTTATCAAAGCAAAATTGCGAATGAAATAAAATCGATATTATGTTAAAATATATCGAGTTATTATGTTGAAATGCTAGTATGAAGAATAATTAATCTTTCTCATCGGAACCGTCCTGTACAGTTGCAAGGGTACAATCGCAAGATCATCGTTCGACGAAATTTAAATTCTCGGCCACTGTTTAATGGCTCTTCAGATGATTTCTTTTGGGCAACGTGGATATAGTAACGCTTTGAATATGTGTGTCATAAAATAGTTTTATTCTATTGGTCAACGGATTATAGTTATATTCAAATATATTATTGTCGGTTGAAAATTGTAAAGTATATTTCATATCTTTTTTATGACTTATTTTGTTTTTTTTGGCACAAAAAATATAACCGCAAATTTTCACCCTCCTACTAAATTTAACCGTCGCGTCGTTCGTATTTCAAACACAACTAAATTATTTATGTTGTTGAATGACAGATGGTGTTACGTCCGCCTCATCGAACTTTCATCCACACATAGAAATAATTTATATAGCAGAACAACGTTTCCGGGTCAGCTAGTAGCTTATAAAAATGCTATATCAAAGTCGTCCCACTCCAAAAAATGACTGATCACCATGGTTTTTTGACTCCCCAAATGTTTAAATCAAAAAAATATGTATGTATTTCAATAATTTAAACATTTGCAATAAATAGGTATGACATAATTTTTTCCTGGAAAAAAATTTTCATTAAAAAAAACGAGTGTGCTTTAGACCACACGAATGAAGTAAAACTTCACTAACTTATAAAAGAAGAGAGAAAGAAAATGTGCGCGCGCACTCCTCTCTCTTGCTCCTACAGTGTGATACAGACAATAGACCTGCACTGTGTCGATATACGAAACGTAACTGGCTATGAGAGAAAGAGAGAAATAAAATGTGTGCTCGCACCTCTCTCTCTTGCCCCTACAGTAATATACGAAACGTAACTCTCTCTTTTTATATCTTTACTAACTTATATCTCACTCTCAAATTCTGTTCGACTCGCCCTATCACACTTATCAGGCTCTCGTCATGTATTCACCAGCTTACTCCCTAAGTCAAGCGTGCGTAAAGAAGTTTTACTTCAAAAAGTTATTTAGTTTCAAATACGAAAATTGGTATGTGGCGGATATGTCACGCTCCTTTCCCCCAATATATCTATCATAGGGCATAAAATTTTTAAAATTGTTAATGGTATAATAGACAGTCCTGATTTATTAAACCTAATTACCTTCCACATACCTACTAGAACTACTCGATCCAAAATTCTTTTTAATTGCAACAAAAATATCAGGACTGAGTCATTTAGATACTCGCTTATACCTAGATTGCATGCAGTTGGAAATGCTTTCTCAGAAGTAGTAGATGTGTTCAACTGCACCGAATATAGTTATAAGAAGGCTATAATATCATACCTCAATTACAATAATCAATGTTAGGTATAATAGTGTTCATCTGCATGGCGTCTATTTCTACTTCATTTATATTAACTATCAAGCAGACTAGTTAAGTGTTAGCTAATAAATGTATAATTTTTTTTCAAAATTATTATTTTTTAAACAAAGTTATTATTGAATCTGTAACTGACAGCCCTGAAAAGCAGAACTAATTAGAAGTACCTGTAGTCATTTCAAACTGCAGTCATTTCAAACTGCAGTCATTTCAAACTGCAGTCATTTCAAACTGCAGTCATTTCAAACTGCAGTCATTTCAAACTGAAGGTAACAATAATATCATGTACTCCAATTTAGCCAATTCCTGGAATCCAACGATATGTTCAAATAGAATTAAAGTATATTATACTTGATGTTAACAATTTTTCTAAGAAGTCGCCTTTATTTACTTATTTTTATTCTGCATAAAATGTGTATTCTCTATACGAGCTCATATTATTTTTTTTTGGTTGTAATACATAATTGCATCCTATAACTAAATACTAGTTGTTATCACACGTATATATGTACTTGGTTTAATGTACATTCTTATTTTGTTATCATTATAATTACCCTCCTGTGTACCACTGTGTATCATGTATCATGTATCACCGGATTGTAAAAGCCATTTTATGGCGTTGAAATAAATAAATAAATAAATAAATAATGCAAAGTACAATTTTCTAATATATTTTTATACACATACGTTTAAAAAAACTTATTCTTTCAATACCAAAATGTAGCTAGAACATAATGAATGTAAAAATATTGTAATTTATGTGTTTATTTACAAGTATAAAGTGAACAGAACAAGATTGTTAGAAAATTTCATCTGACATACACAAAATTTGTTGTTTACGTAGTTTTTTTGTTTTGTTTTTTGGATGTTCCAACTTTTGAGCCTTTATAATAGACAGCAAGCCTCTGGTAAAGGCGCTGACAAGTGATATCGTAAAACTTAGCAAATAACTACCTAACTTATAACTTACATAAGAATTATTTATACGTTAAATAAGCTGGAAGAAAATACACTTCAAATTAGATTACAAATGACGAGCGCTAGAACAGCTGGTATTATGCAACACTTGTGGAAAACTATATTCCGACGATAAACTCGTCGGAAATCTATTTCCTTATTTAGAGCCAAGGACGGCGCACACACGTGCGATGCCTTATACGGTCATACGCGTCCACCGTCCACCTACAACCACTTAATGGCCAATATAATTTTTCTACTGTAGAGGTAGACGTAAACTGAATACGAAATGAAAGACATTTCGTATCCGTAAACAGTTTTCTAGAAACCTTCACTCAATCTCCAATGTAATCAAAATTCGCAGTATCTCCAAAAATCTTTTTTGAAAAGTACTTTTAGCATTTTTGGACATTTTTTCGAGTTCCCAATTTTTTTTTCTCAAAATACACAGCCAACATGCGGTTACGAATAACCTGACACTTATGTTACATAATTTGTCTCGACGCCATCTAGCGGGAGAGTTAGCACTTATAACGCTTTTCTCACAAAAAATAAAGTTGGTTGTTTTCAGGTGAAAAATGTAATAAGCAGTAATTGTTGAATGAAACACTGGTACATATTGAATTATTTGGCGGGTGGGAGATAAGCCGACGTAGCTCAGTTGGTAGAGTAGTTGACCGGATATCAGAAGGACGCGGGTTCAAGTCCCGTCGGCGGCATTTATCTTTTCTCGGGAGATTTTTTCAATGTTGATGAGTGTTTCAGGCTAATAATTATTGCTTTTAATAATTGTAACCTGACCCTATTTGAAAATCTCCTACATTTTTTCAAGTCAGTTCCTCATCGCTGAGGATCGTAACCCCAATTTTCATGGTGGACAAGGCTCCTCTACTCCTGGCGGTCCTGTGCTGCGTGGAGTGTTGCAGACACCCTAGTAATTGGTCACTCCAGCGCAATGGTGATCTTTCTCTGCTTCTTCTGTCAAACATTTTACCAGTGACTATAAGTTTCTCAAAATTGAGTCCTCAGTTTAACGAGCAACATGTCCAAAGTATCGAGATACATTGTAGGCAGATAATTGAAAGCCTATTGTGGATGCCTAGCTCTTCAGGATGGACATATTTGTCCGTCTGGCTGTCATTTTTCTCCAGCACCACATTTAGAAGACGTCTATGGGCCACAATCTGTCAACAATGCAACTGAAACACGAGTGCCACGCCGATCAGCAGTGCTGGTTTTTCAGTTGCATTGTTTTCAGTTGGATTATTGACAGATTGCCATGGTAGCGGCTCGGCTCACGAATTGCCAAGTTTTGACATGCCAGATCAAAAAAATATCGATTTTGTTAAGGAGGTTGATTGCAGTTGCGTTGAAAACTGTTTTTTTAAACGACTTCGAAAAGGAGGAGGTTATCAATTCAACGGTATTTTTTATAACTATTATTTTTTTTTAATATTTTTTTTTATGTTTCTTACCTCAGAACTTTCGATTGGATGAATGATTCTTTTTTTATTAGAAATCTGGTGCTTCCCGTGTGGTCCCATTTTAGTTTGGTCCAGTTCTGACAATGGAATCCATAAGAAAACTATATATTTCTTAAATTTGCAATAAGTATGTGCGCGACAAATGGACGAATAATTCAATATTACGCCAACAGATTTCGATGATTCATTTTTTGAAGTAAAACTTCTTTACGCACGCTCGTTACTAAAAATAAAAAAATAAACAAAAATTTTAACAAACAAAAAACTACTTCAAAAAATGCACTAAAAAGAAAAAAAATAATTTCGTACGATTGTTATTTTTGGAGTCCGTGTCAGCCAAGATCTCCATATCTCACCTATAACTACCTATGTACATTTGTAGTTACCTTTGCTGACACCGACTCCAAAAATAACAATCGTACGAAATATTTTTTTTTACTTTTTAGTGCGTTTTTTGAAGTCGTTTTTTGTTTTGTTAAAATTTTTGTTTATTTCAGTTTCTCCATGAACGGAGGCCCTAAGTGCCCTGTTTCCAGATCGTACAGAAATCTGGGAAAAATCAACGCCCGGACGAGACTTATCTTGGTCCTCTTTATGCCTATGTCACTCCATATTTTTTGCATTTTACTCATGGCATCTTTTGTCATACAAATTCTTCTTTCCACTTCTGTTTCTCAACTTCCTTTGTCACTTATATAGACGAGCCTTGGTAAATAAAGTCGTTCACCGTTGTTTAGTCTGTAAGAACTTTATTTGTTGCATTATTTCAATGCAACCGGTCGCGGAGGACGGCCTGTTGCGAAAACCTGGGTATGTAGGTGCAGGTCTACCTGCACTAACGCACCGACAAAAATCGATAAAATAAATATACTTACCGCCATACTAGCCCAGTGAACTTGTTCTATTGCAAATATTCACTGAAGGGCAAGAACCGGTCAACGGAAAGTTCTCTTTACTTTATATTAAAAAAATCTCATGCTACCAACACACTAAGGATGAGTGGTTAAAAAAATTTGAACATTTCGTAAAAGTTAAATTTCACGTTCTGTTAAAATTTTGGGATTATTTCAATTTTATGAAGCAACCGGCCTGTAATCAATATCTTTACATAGTTTAAAATGAAGTCGCTCCGGCTGTCTGTGCGCTTCATAGACATATGAATATTTGTACGTCCGTGGTGCGCTTAGATCTTTTAAACTACGCAACGGATTTTCATGCGGTTTTCACCATTAGATAGAGTAATTCTTGAGGAAGGTTTTTAGGTATCTACATAATTTGTTGGGTAAATTGGTTGAAATATAATATAATATATCTGGCCAATCGGCAAACGGGCGGTGTGGATTTGATTTAACAGATGGCGTTGGTTATAAAGGTTGAGTAATGGCGTGGCGTTTTGTTTCTTTATCCACAGCAACGTGTGACCGGATCTGCTAGTATATTATAAAAAGTGTATGAGGGGTGCGTTCCGCTAAAACTCAGAAACGAGCCCCGGTACGATCAAGTAAGTTAAATGGTGTTGTAGTCCTCTATCCCCCATCCATGAAGAAGGTTCCCGTTTTTACTTGAAGGGCGTGCTTTTGAAGATATAAGGGCAGGAAGTTTTTCCCTCTAGAAATTTCTAGAACAATCTAGAACATTCGAGAGTATTCTAGGAATGGAATGTTGTGGAATGTTCGTGAATAATCTGGAACGATCGAAAAAATCCTGGAACATTCCAGATCATTGGAACATTCCAGAACACTCTCGAATATCGTGGAATATTCTGGAACATTGTGGACCATTCGAAGACTTTTTTGTATGGGTGGGGCTACCCATTGGTAGGGGTATATAAAGCAAGATCGATATTGGCGGGTAGGAGATAATCCACTGAGAGTTGACCAGATATTAGAAGGACACGGGTTCAAGTCCCGTCGGCGGGATGTATTTTTTCTCGGATTTTTTTTTCAATTTAGATGAGCGTTTCAGGCTAATAATTATTACTTATAATAATTGTTATATTGGTATTGGTAAAAAATAAGTGTAATATTTGCGACTCAGCATGGATAAATTTTGAATTTTCTCTAATTTAATAAATCATAATCAATTTCCTTTGAATCATTTTTTCTTCCAATCTAGACCCCCCCCCCACCCTTGGTGATATAAATTTGGGCCACTTCGTATATTATTTTCAAGTAACGTGAGATTTTGCTGGACCCCCCCCCCCCTCCTTTTGAGCTCACGTGATTAATGTATGCCCCAAAAACATAATACATTATTTAAAATTAGAAAAAGAACGTGGTGATAAAAATAAGAATATAATACTCCTTTCGGGACAAAAAAAAAGAAATTGGATGAAAAAATTCACACGAGGTAGAAGTGAAACCTTCAGAAAACTAAAGTAGACAAGAGTGGGGAGACTACGAAGCACCGCACAAAGAGGAGACTGATTATTATATCTTATTCTCTAGCAGGCTAAATCCTATAGATGTATGTGTTTGTCACTTTTAGTTTCGCTTTTTCGTTTCGTCGAGTTTCAAATCACAACACTTTTTCACTTCAATAAAAAAAAAATTTAAGCGTAGACATATGAATATTACATGTCTATGGTTTTAAGATATTTTATCGAGTTTCGCTAATATTGTCCTTATCTAATTAAAAAATGTTACATTTACGAGATACTGAGAGTAGAGAAGAAAGTTGGGCAGAGTATTGCTTACTTTTTGGCGTGATCTTAGATTTTAAAAACGGTTAGTTCCTGAAATAATGAATTGGTTCATTCGTTGCTCTGGACCATTGACTGCAACCTTCCCTTAGATATACATGCAGATAAAAAAAAATTTCGTCGTGCTTATCGGCTACTGAGGCGCACGACAGGTTAAAACGGCCACCATCTTTAAACGTAACCGAAACATAGCATAGAAATTAACCTAAGACGAAAAGTAGTCCGCGTTAAAAAAGGACTTCGCAACACCCAATCAATTATCTTGCAGTTTGTGTATAAGTGTTTGTGTTACATGAAAATGTCCCGTCTCCGATTATGTTCCCTTAATTTTGTAAAATTTCACACTGATTATTTTTTTTTTATATGGCATCACTTAGATTTCCAATGAATTTTTGAATTTGCGTTTAACTTCACTAGATTTATTGTATGTTCTATGCGAACTTATCCTTTGGTTTGATTTTTTGATAAAGATGGCGGTGTTTTTACAGATGTTATGAAGAGAACCCCGTACAAAATATTGCTATTCGTGTGGAAAACGTTATTTTTTTAAAATGATTTTCGACTATGTAATTATCGTTTTTTTGCACCTATAAAATTATGTCTGGTCTTTCCGGTTTATAAAAAATGGTCTGATTTTTCGGATTGAAATTTTAAAAAAAAACCAGGGTTTCAAAAATAGAATTAAAAAAAATACAGAATGTCTGAAAAAAATGTGATGCAAGTGGCCTAATGTAATGCCCCTCAATGAAGCCAAATGAAGCGACCTCGCGGCAATATGGCAGTATTTCATATTACCAGTTGCTTCTTCACAGTTCGCACTCACTCAAGGTCGCTTTACCGTGAACCGTGTCCAATGACTAATGTTAACAAACGTTTGGACGTGTTCCTTGCTATCGAAATATATATACCTAAATATATTATTTGCTATTTTTGTCAAACACTGACACTGAACATCGTCTTTACTATATATTATATACTAGCGAGTTCCCGGCTTGCGTTGCTATGCCACTTAAAATAAAGAAATTGTTTCTCCCTGCGTATCTTTCCCATTCCGCCTCCCCTTCCTTTCCCGCGTCCCCTGCGCTCACTATTACATTTAGAAATCATCGCGGGCATGCACACATGAAATCCCCTAAGTTCCCCAAGATGAATGGTTTAGAAACGCATAGACAACTCATATAAATATTTATAAGCAAGCATATTTTGATAAAGCAGAGAACAGTGTAGTTCAAATAATAATCTTGTGTTATGAAAACATCAAATTATGAGTCATATTCGTTTTCCAACGAATTATAAAGGAAATTGGTGCAGATTAAGTACGCAAAAATAAATTAAATATCCAACGAAATTAAGTACCAAAAGGCTCCGCAAATTGTGTTAAATTTTCTACTATCTCAGATTTATCCTTAACCTACGAATACTAAGATTGTGTTTACTTTGCACTTTTTCAATTGATACTTGTGGTATTGTAGGATGGGAGGGTTGTGCTACATAATTCTTCATTCCATGGTTTTAATTAATAATTTTGAGAATAATATTCTAATGTCACTCATCATACTTATGCAATTCTAGACATATGCAAATTATACATAAAGTCAATTCTGATTACAAAAAAAAATACATCCCTTAGGTACTCACACGTCCAAAGTGCATAATTCCGCCAACGAAAACAGTTCAGTTCTCTTATATTGTTCCCAAAATGTTCAACATACTTAAGCCACTTAGAGTGAGTGTTGATACCAGGAAATCGAAAACTGTAATACTTATCATAAGTTTTCAGAATTGTTTATTTATAAAGGTAACCATTTGCTTATAATGCCTCATATTTATATATATTTTATTGTGTATTTATTAACGCCCTATTGGGCTTTTATATAAAGATTATAAATTAAATTGAAAATAACAATAAAATATAAGTAAAAAATAAAACAATATTCTTGTTAAGTTATTATCACACTAACTTTAACCCGCGATCACTCACGCCTTTAAAGAACCCGTAAAATGTATATATTAGCAATAAAAAATATTATGAGTATAACATACGCATGAATTATTTTCTCGTTATTTACATCAACTAAAAAGTGCTGAACCAATTTGGTTTAAATGTGCTAAAATTGAAATAAAAAATATCAGCGACAACTATTACTTCATTGCCTATTATATGTTTTCTTTCCAGAACAGAATAGGTCACTTGCATCACATTTTTTTAAATTTGTTTTCCGGTTTAGACAAATATTCTAAGACATTCTGTAATGTTTTTATTTTTATATTGTATTTTTGAAACCTTGGCGATTTTTTGAAAATTTCAATTCGAAAAATCAGACCAACTTTTATAAACCGGAAAGACAGGATATAATTTTATGTGTGCGAAAAAAACTATAATTAGATAGCCGAAAATCATTTAAAAAAATAGAACGTTTTCCACACGAATAGCAATAAATTGTACGAGGTTCTCTTCGTAACATCTGTAAAAACACCGCCATCTATATCAAAATATCAAACCAAACGATAAGTTCGCATAGAACAAACAATAAATCTAGTGAATGTAAACCCAAATTCAAAAATTGTCGTCATATAAAAAAATTAATCAGTGTGGAATTTTCTCAAAATTAAGGGAACATAATCGCAGACGGGACATCTTCATGTAGTGACGTCACGAGTTCAAATAACGGATTTATTTATTTAAAAATGAAAAAACTACACATTTCTAAAAATTTTTAATAACGTTTAAGTAATCTTAGTAAAAAAATCTATCCACACGATTTTTACGAAGTCGTTATGAAATCCATGCAAGTGGCCTATTGAACGTGAACTTATTGTTGTGAAATAATATTTTCCATCTAGTATGCTTCGGAGGTAAATATAAAGAACAGCATCATGCCACGATATTATTTACTTATTTTATTTACATTAATTCCACACTGGAAGCTCTGAGGAACATAATTTACCTCATCACCTGATGCCATCTTTGGGACGATGTGAGGGGGGTGCTTTTGAGGAGAGGAAGGTGTGAAGACTTGAAAAGATCCATGTTGTAGAAAGGAGAAAACACAGAGGCCGGCAAACCATTCCAAAGCCGAGCAATTGAACTCAAGAACGAGTTGTTGGAGTGATCCGTACTCTTGGAACAAATGTCAACTGTGTACAAATGTTGGGAGCGCGTTATGCGTTTTTCCCGAACACAGGTGCCGAAGGAATCAATGACACTAGTTCCTCGGTGCATTCCATGGAGGAACGAATAGTCCGTCACTCCTGGATACACTGACCAAAACTAACAAATGACTGAACTACTAGTGAGGTTAACAATTGGAATAATTACTAACAATTATATCTACCATGTGAAGAATCAATAAATAAAAAAATGGGTTTTAATGTTAGCATTGAATACCATTATGAATTGTTGCTTAAAATGACTATTTTTTTGAAAAATAATTTTACATGAAGGTTGTGCTTATTTTTGTTGTTGTGTAGTTTACTAAGAAGATAACTAATAAAAGAAAGTTTATTAATATTTGATATTATTTGTATTGTTACTCTTGATAAAAAAAACACTAAATTTAAAAAATTAAAAAAATATAAGAAATAATAGTGTGAAGTGGTTAAAACTGGGGATTTTCCCCTATTCTGGCTAGATGGATGGGCCGTATCCATTTAAATCCCACCCATACTTACCGCGCGTCCCTTACCTCTTACCGCAAATTGGCGACAAAATTGTCGAAGAAAAAGTTCCTATCACCACCTCCACTCTATTCCTTCCTCCGTGGTGCATTCCTTGAAATACCGGTAGAGCAATAACAGCATTCTACCCTACGCCTGGAGATAGCGACTAGGTAACTTAAGATAGTAAAATATATCAAACGGACTGCCCGTTTCTGTGCAAAGTCGAAGTGAAACCTTCAGAAAACTAAAGTAGACCAGAGTGGGGAGACTAGGAAGCACTTGTTTCATAATTGTAAAGGATGATTTTTTCCATATTTTTGTCGTCGAATTCCAGTGCACCTTTTCCTTTAGGTACATTTGGTCATCTGATTAATTAGTATTTGTGTTTTCTTCTTCGGAGTCGCTATATGTCGCGTTTTTGTGTTTTATTTTGCCTATTTATGTTGGAGTGGTTTGAAGATTGGATATTGATTTAATTTTTTTTTTATTTCGTAGGATTCGATCCTTGGTCCGCTAACGGTCTGCAGAAGTACGTCAGGCGCTTTATACTACTACACCAGTCCCTGCGTGGGACTCCGGATTTATCGTATTATAATTAAATAACATATTAAATAAATATTGCTATCTCATTCGCTCGCAGGTTACATCCTGTAGATGTACATGTTTGTTTCTTTTTAGTGTCGCTCGTTTTCGTTCAAGAATTATTCATTTTAAAAAAAATACCAATTTTTATGAAACAGCAGTTATTATTTATGATAATAATAAATAACTAATTTTTAAAAATCTTTTTGCTCATTTTTCATTGGGATATCCTATTTGTCCGAACATTTATCTAAGTAATAATCATATACCACAATTATAAAAATAGGTAAATTACCACAAGTGACCTTTGTTTGATCGCCTGCTATATATAGCCACCGGATGCAATTCCCGTTCAAATTCCTAAAACGAGATAAAATAGTTATTTGATCCTTATACGGTATTGTCGGCGCTGGTCGTACTGAATCTGTCAGACACTTCAAGTCATGGTCGGGAGGTACGACTGTGAGTCACGACTAACGTTTATACCTCCATCAAATTATCTTCTTGTGATTGTAATCGTGCGTTACCTGGAATAGCAAAAAGGAAAGAAGATAAACTATATAATATATCACGAAGGCTGAATTTATACCAACTGCGGAAGGTGTGTTGTACAAGATGAATTGAGTTCTGTTTTATTAATTGTCCACTTTAGAACGGACGTGAGTGAGTCAGGTGACACTGCAAGAAGTCATTTCAAACTTTGAAATACTTAATTAAAATTATTAGTAATCTAAAAGTTACGTATTTGAATCGTCTATTCATCTACGTTTAGTGATTAAATCTGAATGGACAAGTTCTTTCAAACATCCATTTCCCATATTTTTTTAAATGAAAACTTCTTTCGCACCATTTTGATTTGAAACTTGATGAAATGAAAAAGCTACGCTGAAAAGAGACAAACACATGCAGATACATCTGTAGGATTTTGCCTGCGAGAGAATGAGACAGAATAATCGATCTCCTCTTTGTGGGGTGCTTATGGGTGGGGTGAGGTAGAAATCTGGTGTTCAATGTGTCCAGGAGTGACAGTCGTATGAATCCATCCCTCCCACTGCGGTGCGAGGCGATCTTCCGAGAGAGACGTGCTGGAAACGTCAAAAGGTCTCCCTCAACCAGTGTCCCCCAATCTAACCCTCCACGCAGTAGGAAGTACACGCCAAGGTCCGGAAAAACCTCACCCCATGAATCCGAGCACTCATGAAATCGTAGCCAACCATATGGGGTAAACTTATGGCAATAAATGATTCCAATAAATTATTTCCCGAACAGACAAAAAATATTATGGTTCAATCTTGCTCGTTATGCCTTGTAGGTGTCAAAAAAATATTGACTATAGACCAAAAGCTTTTTGAAATCGTGTTATCTATTCTCGAAAAAGCATTTTTATCTCTAATGACATAATTGTCAAGTGTTCACGGTTCCACTCGGTCCCCGTGTGACACCGTGGGCCCTGAAGTGTCACGCGCCATAGGCGGGGCGAAGAACACAAGCGTTGAACCGTCACAATCGGCTCGCTGCCAACTTGAGCCATGACTCACCTGTCTCTGCACCTCCGTCTGTCGGCTATTATGAGATGAGTGAGTAACTCAGGCTCATCTCACTCACCTGCGAAGGTAAAGGACGTTGTAAGTCGTAATATTTAATACAAACGATAAACATTTCCCACGGATAAATTATCAGTAGACGATGCTTGACCAACTCCCGTCGAGAGACGCAATAGAATAATTTATTGCAGCTTGCTAATTTAGCGAGAGCTTAAAGTGGGCGAACCCATCTTTGAAGGGTTTGACACTTCGCGACAAACAGTCGTACAACAATAAATTTGTGTTGATTTTGGGTCAAACGCACTATAAGGCCAAAACTAATTTATGCAAGCCCCATCTGGGCCCACGCGTCAGAGTCTCTTTTTAAAAAACTCCAAACATTCCAGAATAAAGTCATACGCATAGCCCTGGGCGCCCCCAGATGGATGAGAGTAGCCCAACTTCATAAAGACTCTGAAATACCCTTATTAAAAAAAAACACATCTTAAGTCTCCGAAACTTTTCACGTGGAAATTTTCACCCATGAAAACGCGTCCATAAACTGCCTCGCCCAGTACGACGAAAACGTACGTACCACACATAAAAAAACCTAAACAAATCCTCCGTAAAGTTTAACCTTCCCATATTGCAGCCATGTTCCTTTGCAAAAAAGTTTTAACAAACAACTAAATAATCAATTTTTCATCTGAAAGAGAAAGGGGCCTTTTTGGCCCGGAGCTCTGTATGCCAATATTTTTAAAAGTCAAAGGGTCAAACGCAAGACAATATGTTTGAATATTCAATTTTTATTAGAATAACTCTCTTTTATAATAACTTTTTGAAGGTAATTCCCTTCAGTGAAAATTTGAATAAAAAAATTGTAAACGGGGGCACGCGAGCTGTTTAAAAACTGAATACACTAGGACTGAACATATGGAACGCGGGAGGGGGGTTTGCGGAAACGGGGAACGGGAGGGGGGGAGGGTGGGCGGGGAAGGTGGAATGGGAACGCCGGAAGGGAGGGGATGCGGGAGGGAAACGGGGACGCACGGGAAAGGATATGCAGAGAGAAACAATTTATTTATTTGAATATGGCGTTGCAAAGCATGCCGGGAACCAACTAGTTTTAAATATAAAACGTAATGAAAAACAAAAATTTTAACAAAATATAAAACGACTTTAAAAAATGCACTAAAAAGTAAAAAAATAATTTCGTACGATTGTTATTTTTGGAGTCGGTGTCAGCCAAGGTACTAAATATTACATACATATGTAGTTATAGGTGAGATTTGGAATAAATAAAATTTGGTACCTAAAATAGAGGTACCTATTTATAATATCTATATTTTAAAAATTCCATAGAAAATTCTTTTATTACAAATAAAAACAGCTGCGTGCTAAATTCAATTTTATCAAACGCGCAAACTGTCAAATGTGCGAAGTTAAAATAGTCGTTAAGTTTTATGAAATTATTCAATTTTCTGCGAAATTTCCTTAATTTTTCTTTTCGTAAGAACCTTCTACAAAGTATTAGAAAACTTTTTAAAAAAGATTAATGAAATAGGTAAAGTCGTACTGAAGTTATAGCGTGACCAAGGAAAACAGGGATTATAAATATACAATAAACAACTCTTAAGAGTTTTATGCGAAAGGAGGCAAAAAAAAAGCAATTGAATTAGTATTTTATCAATAACTTAAAATTTATAGTTTTTTCGGATACAACATTATTCCGGGCAAGGGCTCAATTATGTAAAATATATGGACAATACACAACATAAAGTAAAGTAAAAACTCAAAGTGAAGTACATATTTTGTTCTCAGTCCTCCTCAGTAGATATTCCTGTTTCGATGCGGACTGCAGATTTTAATGATTTCCTCATCTTCATGTTAGTTTAGCCATAATTTGATGTATTTTTTTTAAATTTTTGTATCTCCATCAGTTTATATTTTGAAAATGACACTTAAATAAAAAGCAACTTAGAATTTATTGAACCAGAGTTATGTTAGTTTAGCCATAATTTGATGTATTTTTTTTATCATGTTAGTTTAGCCATAATTTGATGTATTTTTTTTAAATTTTTGTATCTCCATCAGTTTATATTTTGAAAATGACACTTAAATAAAAAGCAACTTAGAATTTATTGAACCAGAGTTACGCACGACACACCGACGAAGAGTATTAGTATTTTCATTAAATGTTCCCTAAACCATCGCACTTTTAAGCAGAGATTATGGAAATTACACTTCATTTCGACACTTACTACAAGAAACAAATAGTTACGTGCACAAAATAGGTTATTAGGTTCTTAGTTTGGGTAAACAAACTAATTGATGTGTAAAATCCACACAAAAAAAAACATTAAAACGGCGGCGAAGGAAACGTTTTACACTGAACATTTTGAACTTTGATTTAATAAAAAAATTATTTTAATGTGTTTGTTATCATCTATCCAAACGTTATTAGTTGTTTTTGCGGTAATTGAGTTAAGACGTGATGAAATTTTCAAATTCTGTACTTAATAAAAGTGCGACGGTTTGTGGAACATTTACCCTCTAGGCAGGGCAGGGTTTTGAGGCGGAGAAAGGGGTTGTAGGAATGTATTTGGGGCCATGAAGAGGCCGAGATCACATTCATGAAGGAGGAAAAAACCCGTGAAAGAGTATTCCGTTCATGTCCATAGATTTACACCGATGCACAGGGGATCGTTTAAAAATACCGTCGAATTGATAACCTCCGCCTTTTCGAAGTCGTTTAATAACTGGTTTCGTTCTTACAATCTTTATCAAAACAAGAACATTTTTGGATACAACATTATTCCGGGCAAGGGCTCAATTAGTAAAAATAGTTTAGAATAAAAGCGCTCGTCAATATTTAGTGAATAGGTAGGAAGAGGCTTTGACAATAACCTTCAAGGGCCTTAGGTTCTGAGAATAAGCAAAAATCATAAATGTGAAATATTCCATCGGTAATAATATTTATGATGCTGTTATTCTAGCAACATGATCTACCGTGTCACCGCGTCTGGTGGAACTGCGTCTCCTCCATATTGCCATATATTAACTCGACCAAAATACAGCATTGATTATTTTGGCACTCTGCAGCACTCATTTTATGGCGTTTTATTATAATTAGCTGAATCTCGCTGACAGGCGGGCGGTTGCAAAAATTCCACAAATAATTTTCGATCAGCGAAACCCAGCTGTTGACGCAGTCGCAAGGGGCCGTAACTATTGATGTTGGGTGACACCAGAAGAGATTATTCTATTATATCATATATGTCTTTGTTTCTTTGCTGCGTGCAAGTGGCAACACTTTTTTCAACTTTATCACTGGTTTTTAGTTTAATTTCCGTTATTAGAGTTTTGGATAAATATATAGAAATATATTTTATTTTGTAAACTTATTGCGTAGTTATAGAAACAACTATTTTAGTAACTGAAAATGGAAAATACTTTAGAAAAAAACCAGATACTTAGACTTTTTTTTTAAAGAAAGACAAACATTCCCGGGTTACGAATAACCCAACAATGTTTTAAAATCTCCTACTTCCACCAAAATGTTGCCGAAAATGTTGCTTTTGTTGTGATGGAGGACTTAGCCAGCAGATGAATCGAACATGCGACGCCTAGGTGGGACCCAAGCGCTATGCCCACTCAACCACTGACCGGTAGAAATATATTAAGAGAATAACATGAAGAGAATATGTCGTGTTTGGACGTAATATTATTAAAATATATTTTTGTTATGTATATTTTAATTATACCCATATTTTGGGTTTCATAAGAGAAGAAAAACTAACTAAACTTTCACATCAATAACAATGGCCGCCAAGTGAACAAACGGTTTTAATTTTAACGAAATAACAATTAAAATGTAATATTCTCCTTTTCTTGAAAACGAAATACTTACTTCTGACTATAATCTAATCTAATCAAGCGTCTTTTAAAGATAAGTTTATTGAATTCACTCTTTTACATTAATTTTTACTACGAATTGGTTTACATTAGGAAAACCAAAAAAATCACTTAAATTGACGTTTTTCTTGAGAAGAATTAAAAGAAAACATTAAATTATTCTATAAACAAATTATAATGCATTTTTTTCAATTGAAATGTACAATCGCGTGTAAGAATCGGGTGATAGAGAAAATTATTTAAGATAGTTTCCTATGATTTTTTTCTTTCTTCGAGTCGTTGAGTTAAGTAGAGCTTTTTTGGACTCCAAAAATGCGATTAAATGCGCTTTTTGCAACTAAATGCGATTTTTATGACTATTACATATATTTGTGGCGATATAAGGCACACTAAGAATAAAAACATTTTTGGCTTCTGACTTCCTCTTGTGTATTTTAACGCGTGTAGACTTTAGTTTAAAAAACACACATATCTTTAATATATTTCTTGTTTTTTTTTGTATATATAATGCACACTAAGAATAAAAACATTTTTGGCTTGTGGCTTCCTCTAGTGTATTTTAACGCCTATAGACTTTATTTTAAAAAACACATATATATTTAATTGATTTCTTGTTTTTTTTTGTTCTTGCTTTTGTTTTTGTCTGTTGATTTTGAAGATATTATATCATTGTAGGCTAGTTGCTTCATGAAACTGAAATAATCACAGAACTTAAGTAGAACAGATCATGAAATTTGGCTTCAAATATTTGATTAATTCATCAAATATTTTGAAACAACTCATCCTTAGTCCCTTCCTCGCAAATTCCCGCTTCCCGAAACCAGTGAAAGTTCTTCACGCTGTACTTTCCTATACAATATATCGTTGGTTAGAGACTAAACATAACTTAATTTTTAATTTATTTTTTAAATTTTTATTATATATTTATTTATTTTGCATTTACACAATATAACATAATATAGCTTACATATTTTTTACACTCTTCTAATAAAGCAAATGCTTGTGTTTAGGAGAGGAAAAATTGTTAATAACTTAAGAATTATTTTAAAAAAATCCTTCTAACAAACTTAAGAATTTAACTCATGAAGAGATTTAGACTTAACATATTTTAAGGGAAAAGGGTAATTAAAGAAGAAATGTATATAGGATGTACGTACAACATTAGGAATAACAAATAGTCAAAAATATTTAATTAATAAGAGATAACTTTGTATAAACCACTTTTTTAATAAACAATATCGACATGTTTCAATAACAATGTTATCTTCTTCAGGATATGTTAATATAAATATATAATAATTAAATAGTAATATATACATTAATTAAATAATAAATAATGCCACAAAGTTATATTGCAAAGATTGAAGAAGTAGTTAAAAATATATCTAAGAGAAAGTTAAAGTTATATGGTGGTACTACCAAAATAAGATTTTTTTTTTTTTTATAAAAGTCGTAGTTTTTTTCTGTTTGCATATCAGCGGGTAATTGATTAAATAATTTTATTCCTTTATATGATTGCGCGAACAAGGAATTCTCGGAATACGTTTATTGTTGGGTTAGTAATATAAATACCCAGTGAGAGGAGAAGGGATGATTTATATGCACCCCCCCCCCCAAGCTTTGATTCCATATTGTAGTACAGAGTGCGCAAGTGCAAAGTAAATTTCTTTTAATATTTTTAATGAGTTAGTATTTCTAAGTCTGAAAAATATATAATATATTTGTTTCCTCATTCTGTCTACTGTGGATTTTATTTGATTTTTCCATTTGATGTTATTGTCGATAATTATTCCGAGATATTTTATTTGTTCTCTACTACTAATATGTATACAATTTGAGTTTATACATTTAAAGCAACAGCACCTTGATTCAGAGTGCAAACCGCTAAAATAAAATGTAAAATATTTTGTATTTTTGGTTTTTGGTTCAGTTTAAAATACACCAACAAAAACAGGAAGCCGGCACAGAAAAGACGCTAATGGATCGCATCCAAAAGAAACACCTAATATCTATACATAATTACATATCAGAAAGTTTCTCCGCTCACGACCGTCTGCTGATGACGCACTTGAGCACACGCCGATCTGGAGCGGGTGCAAGACATTAATATTGTTCATTGAGTAAACACGCCAGAAATCGGGATAAATATCTAGAGACCGCATTACACGGACTGCTCTCGTAGTTAGGGGCGCGCGTGACGGACACGCATTCCGCGCGTCCATTTTACATGAATGATGTTTATACTGGCGCTGTTTATAGGGAACACTTCAAGATGTTTACGACCACGTAGAAGCTCGCGCGGCTGTTGCTAGATCGGTATTTTCCAAAGTGGGTGATGACGTTAAGGCACCAACATTATAGTTGAATGATGCGCTGGAGGCATCCAGCAGGCGGTGGTTGCATCATATTGCAAGGTGTTGCAGAAGTTTGGTTGACTAATATATTATTCACTTCCATTTACAAGAAGTGTATCGTCGCAAAAACATCGATTTGTACCGTTCACACAAGTTTCGAGAATAGAGGAAGGAAATTTTTAAAATATGTTTAAGGCTCAGTTCCCGGCCCCAAAAAGAATAAGACGGAGAGATATGAAATTACGAATGTTAGAAGAGCGCGCTAACATTTACAACGATAAAATCGATGAAAAAATAATGAAAATCTTTAATAAAATACGACTCGTTTAAAATAGAGCAAAAATCTTGCGATAATTGTCTTTCATTTTATTTAAAAAAACGCTGTGAATTTTTTCATACGTATAAATTGTAAAATAAACGAAACAAACGTGTTTATAATAATTTTTGGAGCATACTTTGCGATTTTTTTCTATTGAGGGAATTTTATATAATTTGCGTTTCGGCGCGATAAATGTCAGATATTTTCATCAAGAATAACATATATTTTTTTTTATGAGCTTAAAAACATCAATTGTTTAAGGTAGGTTTGCAAGAAATCGGTAGAAATTCGGAGAACGGCCTCTTAACAACCGTTCGACATTTAAGACTGCACGTCTAATGCACTTTAAAACACAAAACTCAAAAAGTACTCCCGAGTCCCCCGACCCCCGAAATTATGTAGCACTCGATAAAGGTTTCATAAATATGTTCGGATGTTTTATTTATTTTATGAAATGAATTTTCAAATTATGTTTGGATTTCGAAAAATTGAAAACCACCCCATCCCCTTTTCTCTCCCCTTCAAGCAGTATTTTATTCAAGTTTTGCACACTTGACGTTCAAAAAAGGGAAAAATTAATGTCAACAACTGATTTCGAAAAACTGCATAAAACCCTGGCAACACAGGATACTTTAGCTATGTGTCTATCTGTCTAAGTAAAAAAGGGCGTAGGTACTGTGTTGCTTTATTTTTTATATAAATCTACAGTTTTATTCAGAAATCGATGAAATTTTGAGCACTTGGCTTTCAAAATTAGAAAAATGTCTGTATCTTCTTTAGATATAAAAAAACACCCCCATTATGTTTTCCCGCCCATTCAAAGCTCATAGCTAAAAACCCATACCTAAAATCTCACAGTTCAAATCTCAAAGATCAAAGTTCATAGTTCTAGCTAAATGCTCTAAACTCAACGCTCGAAGCCTAAAGCTCAAAATAAATCTACGTCCAGATTCGACCACTTCTTGAGCATTTTATATATACATTGTATTAAGGCACGTACTTGACTTACTTTAAAAATTGATTCCTTCATTATTTGGATTAAAAATCTGTCTCCGGTGACATTTTAGATGTTTTTTAAAATTTGTTTTTCAGGTTAAAATATTAAAAAAAAAAATAGTGTGTGCAACTCACACGCGGTAGAAGTGAAACTAGATAGTCGCTGGATGCCACTTTCTTTTCTTTTGTCTGTTTATTTTAAAGTGGTTTGAAGATTGGATATTTATTTCGCAAAAATAAAAATGTGTTTTTTTTTAGGATTTGAACTCTAGTTCGCTGGATGTCTGTCTCTCTTGTCTTGTCAAGCGCCTTACCCGCTGCGCTATGGAAGGCTCGCGCCGAGGTGCGAATTTAACGCATTATATTAGAACCGACGACCCGTGAAATAATAAATTTTAGAGACGCATTTTCGGTTCGTCCGAATTTCAAATCACTAACGGGGATAAAACAGTTTCACTTAAAAAATCAGTAGGTATTGAAACCAACAAGGCGGAATGAGGGGTTGGTCGGTTATTCGGCTGAGTGACCAGTGGAAGAAAAAAAAGTTTTATTTTGAAGAAAAAGAAGATAAATAAAAATTCACCGGAGACCAAAATTTCATTAACATTTTTTACATCTAATAAAGTCAGAAATCATTTGTTAAAGTTAGTCAAATACGTTCCTTACCCCATATATATGTAGGCATAGTTATTTTCCTTTCTTTAAAGAAGGGTGAATACAGGTAACTCTATTAATGGAGGACTGAACGCCGTTGGCACCAACAGAAAACTGTCCAAAGACGCGAAACTTGGTACCAGTACTCCATAATGGAGTACTTGGAGTACTGGTACCTACCGTGATGTAGGGCAGTGAGGTATGGAACTGGCACAGGAAGGATGAAAGTAGACTTAATGCTGTAGAAATAAGATCCCTGAGGCGCATGAGTGGTAAAACCATCAATGTGGAGATCCGCAAAAAATGTAATGCTAATGTAACGTAATGAGTAAGATCAAGTAAGGAACGCTCCGATGGTTTGGGCATGTAGAGCGAATTAACGAGGAAAGGAGTGTAAGGAGGACGCCCAAGAAAGACACGACACGACCAAGTGAATCAGATACTTGAGACGGGCCATGTCAAGAGTCAGAATAATAGAAGAGTATGTATGAGACGATGTATGAATGTGAACGAGGCAAGGAGTGTGTGCCAGGACCGAGTTGTTTGGCGGTCCGTCCTCTCTGCCTACCCCTGCGGAGAAACGGCGTGATGGTTAGTTAGTTAGTTAGAAAGATAGTAGTGAGAAGACGGATCGAACGTCACCCATCATCAATGGTAGCCCACACGTTTCTCGCATTTCCCACGTGTTTCCTAATAATAAGTTACTGATTCAAGTTCACGTCTCATTTCACTGAAGCACTGAACCTAAAATAGTCATTGGAAAGCGGAATCTTCTCATAGTAAACAACTTTTTCTGAAAATTTCCAAATAATTAACAACTCGTATTTATCAGTTTTCTCGGTGTGGGAAATTCTCACGCTGGGAATGTGATATTGAATAGAATATTCTTCACGTTTTTATTGTTTGTAACCCAGTGTCTGAACTGCCTTTAACATTCTTCGTGGTTTTACCCAATTATTGGATTTATTAATAATTAAGTAGGTTTTTTACTTTCTCCGATTATTTTATTTTAATTATGTTTTGTTTTAGTATCGTTTCGTGTTTCAGATTGTGGAAAGTCTCAGTAGTCAAATCTTGGTCTCGGATATAATTAATATTCACGTATGGATTTTTGTGGTCAGTATTCCGAATTTATTCGAAACTCTTGTACCATCACTTTCCATGAAAACTCAAGATATTGATACCTACATACAAAAAAATCAGAGTGTGTAACTCACACGCGGTAAAAGTGAAATCAGACAGTCGCTAGATGTCGCTTTCTTTTCTTTTGCTTGTTTTTTTAAAGTGGTTTGAAGATTGGATACTAATTTCTCAAAATAAAAATGTTTCTTGATGTTCTCTCTCCTCCGTTCGCTTGATGTCTGTCTCTCTGGCCGCTGAGACTTGTTAGGCACCTTGCCCATTATGCTGTGGAAGGTACGCGCCGAGGTTCGAATTTCGAATTTCGAACATCCTTTTAGAAGATAACGACTTACATCTTTACATCCTTTTAGATAAATACCGATAAAGAAGGGACCGAAAGGCTACGAAGCACCGCACAAAGAGGAGACCGATTTTACTAATCATTCTATCACAGGCTAAACCCTGTAGATGTACATGTTTGTCTTTTTTTAGTGTCGCTATTTTTCGTTTCATCGAGTTTCAAATCATAATCGTAGAAGAAAACACAAATACAAATAAGATAACCAAATGTATATGAAAAGGTGCATTAAAATTCGACGACAAAAATATGGAAAAAATCGTCCTTCACATTGATAAAAAAAAGTTTTTCGTAGCCTTCCCACTCTTGTCTACTTTAGTTTTCTGAAAGTTTTTATTGATTAAATTTTAGTAATGGTCGCTTTCTAAGAAGTCGTTCTAATTTTTTTTTCTGTATTCTTTAAATATCTTTGTTGTTTTTAATTGAAAAGTATCACCGAACAATGAGAGAGAACTTACACAGAACGTAAAATTTATAATAATTATCTGAATCACCTAAAGTCGCTTCTTGTTCTCTCCCACTTACATGTTTTATTTTTCGAAAATTAAATTATTTTTGTCGGAAGAATTTTTCAATGACTTAATGAAAAAACTAAAAAAAATGAGACATTGTGTTTTTTTTATATGATTTTATCCGAATATGCAATAAAGGCAATTCCGAAGGAAGATTATCGTAGTTTTTCGTAGCTTGGTATATAAATATAAAATTCTCTATATACACTTCGTTTTTTTTTCCTTCCCACATTTTTATAGTTATTGACGGAATACTAATTGCCGCCTCTAACAGCGCATTTCTTACACGTTATGAACGTCAATAAATGCACATAAGAAACAACAAAATAAAATAAAAACAATATTATGGCTAAATTATCTATAACCTGATAGTTTCCTTATATTAACTTTTTCCTTTCTTATAAAATTATTCACGAAATAAATAAAAACTACTTTTGCGCTTGTAATCTGAATTGAATTTTTTTTATTACATTGACACCACACAGGAGGAACTGAGGAAAATAATTTCCCTCAAGGCCTATGTCGTCTTTGGGGATGTTGTGTGGAGGGTTTGTTTAAGGAAAGGAAGGACAGGAAGTTCTGGGATGTAAAATGTATGAGGGGTGGGTATGAATCTGGGGTTCAGTGTGCCCAGGTCATCCGCCGCCCAGTCCTAGACAAACCTCCCCCCGTAAATCTGGGCACCCCTGCTAAGTCACTAAACGTGGCAAACCACTTGGGGTGACCTATGGCAGAGGTTTATCCAATAAACGGTTTTGCCAAGATTTTTATGCGTGTTACCTGTATTCATGGTCATATAAGGTTGACTAAGCATATAATACACATTTTTGGCTTGTGTCTTCCTCTTAAATCGATTGAGTTTCCCGCCAAAAGCAGAAGCCGCGTGCGTCTGTCGGCCATGAAAGCTCGCGTTGACATTGCAGACACTCCGCGCTGCCGTGTATTTCTGTACAAGACAGATCTATGTATTATCTATCTATAAATGTATATACATACCTACACGTGGACGATATGTGGAAAATATACGTCGAAGAACTGAACAGAAATTCACTAGAATTATATCTAGTGATGTCGCCAATAATGGTATGTACTCAAGACACTCAAGATCTTTCAAAGAGGTTTATTATAGGTAGGTACTAAGTCCCAGTCAGGCCAATGAATGTCAATAATTTCAATATAAATATATTTTTTAACTAGCGGCGTTACCCGGCATCGCTCAGGACAACATTCGAGAGTGTTCTGGATGTTCCAAATTCCCTATTCCCGATCATTCCACGACGTACTCTGCCACTCCTTGCAGAATTTTCGGGAAGACTGTTCTAGAAATTTCAAGAGATCGAAACTTCCAGCTCTTATATCTTCAAAAGCACGCCCTTGAGGTAAAAACGGGAACCGTCATCCTGGAGGGGGGGGGGGGGGGGGATAAAGATCTACCACACCATAACAACATAATAAACTGAATATAATGAAAGATAAAATCAGGTACAAAATAAGTAGGTACACGTTTTTTTTAAATTATATACAAAGGAGTTCAGTAGTACACTAATAGTAAAAATCAAGTAAATTCAACCATTAATAACTAAATGCTATCTAGATAGTGTCTTGGATAAATTTAACCATTTTTTTATTTATGCGACATCTTTTGCATTTTAGCATTTGCAAGTCTTAATATCATCTTGCAATGATACAAAAAGATAGCACCAAATAAAATTTTCGTCAAGAAAATGAAGATAATTTTGGTAGTTCTTAGACAGAAGGATGATACTGTGGAGGTCGAACAAAGGACAACGAGCTGCATCGTCTGGCCATCCGATTGGTACCCCAGGCACCAATAGGATTCAAACCTTATCTCAAGCCACTTTTCTCGCGCTGCATCAAAAACCACCGATTCATTCTGCTCTAAATTATCGGTCAAGAGTCACTTGTTTATCATATTTGTTCGCCCTTCACATTAATTATTATTGCAAATATTTAAATTGGAGATTGATTTATGTGTCTGCGTAAACTGTTAATAAACTTGTAAGTATTGAACCGACGTCTTACTTATTCGCTTTGCCTCAACACATTACATACCTTCACGTAAAACACAATATCCCCAAAATACCAACAGTAAAATATGACCGAATCGGATAGGGACACATTAGCTCAATTGGTAGAGTAGGTACTACTGACTCTGCAAGTCAAGGGTCCAGGGTTCGAGTCCTAGATGTAACCGTATCTTTTACTGATTTTCCTGTTTCAGATTTTCGATTGAATTTTGCTAATATTGTATTAATTAATTAAATAAATATGATAGTTTGTTGTAAATCAAGTATGTAATAGCTAAACATCATTGATGTTTAACAGAACATATCACAGCGGTGGCGGGATCGAATCCCGACGTGGCAAATAAATTTTGTTTGATTAATTTGACTTATTTCACAAGTTATTCATTTAAAATATTGGATCCTTACATATGAAATTGGTGTTTTGCCGTACTGGCAACTTTGATCTCAAATATCTTCTCTTTGGTTAGGAATTCCAAATTCAAATTTATACAGCTATTTACTCGTGTATGTGTGTTTCGAAAATTATAATTAATTTGTTTTTTCTTTAATTGTTTTTTTTTCTTAGCGTCACTTAGTTTACAAAATGGAAAACTTGAAATACCGCGTTATTTACGAGTACGAGTTCCACCGTGGCACCAGTGCTGCAGAAACGGCTCGAAGGATTAATGATGTGTATGGCGACGGTGTCGCAAAAGAAAATACAGTGCGTTTTTGGTTCCAACGTTTTCGTTCTGGAAATTTCGACCTGCAGAACAAGCCCCTTGGACGGCCGGAGACCAAAGTTGATAATGAAGAATTGAAGGCTATTGTGTAAGCGGATCCATCGCAAACCACGTCCGAGTTAGCTGCAGGCTGCGGTGTTAGTGATAAAACTGTTTTAATCCACTTGAAGCAAATTGGGAAGGTGAAAAAGCTCCCATACAAAACTCCCATAAGCTCCCATACAAAGTTCCTCCCATACCAAACGCCAATTTCATATGTAAGGACCTAATAATATGTAGTATATTTGCGGCACGTTCCAGAGTGGAAGATACTTTTAATATCGTCCTGGTGTAAGACCACCATTCAGAACTGAAACGATGCTTGAAATGGCTTTAGCCGTATTTGGTGACCAGATCTGAATAGCCAGGAACTTCCTTACGTTCCTCTTCCTATCTCCTTCCCCTCCCTACTACCTTCAGCCTCACAACATACCCAAATTGGGGATGCCATAGTCTCACTGGCTCCAGACGGGAGCAGTTGGGACTTTTCATTAAAAAAAAGTAGGTACAATACAAGTATGCATTTACATTATCATGGAAAGTTGTACACATAAGTAGGTACGATAAGTTTACCTATAATATAATAACGAGGGTATAAAAGGTTTTAATTTGTGACCAATTCCACCCGAAGTAAGATAAAACTTTGCTTACTTCTGGAACAAATCCACGCCCACCGTATACTTCTATCGGTTTATTTCAGTGCTTGGGGTATATAAGAATGCTTTGGGACGCTATGTTCTCCCTACATTTAGAACTGGCCGCTCGTGACATTACTTTTCGCGCCACGAGTTATTTTTTTTAATTAACGCAGACATTCTTCAACCCACATAATTAAAAAAGATCGTATTACATAGTTATGGAGGAAGACAATGATTTCTGGCATGGCTCTTGGTCCTAGGCATGGGAATGGAATGTCCTTTATTTATAAGTGTTTTGAAGAGCAGGATCCGCCTATTGTTACGTGACAACTACGAGTAGAACCGAACTGGATTTACTTTTTTAATAAACTTAAAAAATCAGAGTATGCAACTCGTGAAAACTTCAGAAAAGTAAAGTAAACAAATTAGGGAGGCTACTAAGTACGGCACAGGTGTACTTATATGGGCTACGAATTCCAGTGCACCTTATCCTATCATTTGGTCATCTTATTAGTGTGTATTTGTGCTTTCTTCTTTGAAGTCGCTACATGTCGCTTTCATTTGTCTGCTCATTTTGGAGTGGTTTGAATATTCGATATTGATTTTACAAGAAATGTAAAATCAATATCGAACAATTTTTTTTTTCTTCTATTTATGTGATTCGATCCTTGGTCCGCTAAATGTCTGGCCGCTCAGGCCTACCTTTATACCTCTACGCCAATGCGGACTTACTTGCGTAAGACTGTGGATTTATCGTAATATATTTGGAACCGAGAAGCCGTGAATAGATGTATGTGTCTGTCTCTATTTAGCGTAAAAAAAAATGTGAAAGAAGTTTTATGTTATAACGAGATTGTGAATGGTAGAAGTAGTCGGGGACGCCTGACGAAGACATAACAAAAGAGTGTACGAGACGATGTATAAATGTTAATGAATCAAAACCGATCGGTTGGGCGGTTCTTCCTCTCTGCCTATCTCTGCGGGAAAGGGTGTTAACCAAAACTAACTTAACCTTACAAATCTGTTTCCGCAACAACTTTACTATCAAGGATTTCTTGTCGTGTTGAAATTTGTGGACCTTTTCTATCAAGAATTTATACCAGTATCTGGTCCAAATGCATTTTCCATCATGAGATACGTTATATAACTAAGAAACATAACTACAATCCTTTCCTCGTTCATTCGCTCTACATGCCCAAACCATCGGAGCGCTCCTTTCTTACTCTTACTCATTACGCTTACATCAGCCTTGCATTATGGCGGATCTCCACGTTTCTCACACGATCGTACATGGTTTTACCACACATACGATCTCATTTCTACAGCATTCAGTCTACTTTCATCCTTCCTCTGCCAGTTCTATGCCTCACTGCCTATACATCAGAGTAGGTACCAGTACTCCATAATGGACGGCTAGCTTCGCTTCTTTGGACAGTTTTTTTGTTGGTATCAACGGCGTTCAGTCATCCATCAATAGAGTTACCTGCATTCACCCTTCTTTCAATATCTGAGATTAAAAGAATTTGGTATTCTCAGACTATAAAAATATTACCATTTGTTATTTCGGCTACTGGCATTATACCTAGCTCTCTCATTCAAAATTTAGGCGTATTAGATTTGTCAAAAAATTTGTATATAAAAATGCAAAAATCGGTAATTTTAAATACATGTAGGATTACGTAAGATTTTTTAAATATTTATATTGAGGGATCAGTAGGATTTATCGGACCAGTTAGGATTTCATCAGAGCCGAACCCTCTGATATGAAAATATCTGGAGTCGGTGAAATATTTTCCCATTATGTTTATGGTGGATTGACGTATTGTTCTTGTATTGTTTTGTATTTATTATACTTAGTGCACTTACGCTGCGTGAATTTACTAGATAATCATTTGTGGAAAAGTGTGTGGAAGGGTTAAGTCTTTCATTTGGGAAATATTTAACCCGGACATAAAATCTGGAGCACCGTAAAAATTATACACTACTTCAAAAAACTCCACAATTTATTTTATTTATAAGGATATAACATGAATAATTACTTAAACCATTATTTAGAAGAAATTGAACTAAATTTAGTACTTTAATACTTTTCGCAAAAATAAAAATTACAAGTGTGGAAATTCACACGCGGTCGAAATGAAATCTTCAGAAAACTAAAGTAGAAAAGAGTGGGGAGGCTACGAAGCACCACATCAAAGGACCGATTATTCTATCTCATTCAAATCCAACAGATGTTTGTCTCTTTTTGGTGTCACTTTTTCGTTTCATCGAGTTTCAAATCACAACGGTGCTAAAGAAGTTTTCACTTCAATAACTTGTAACTCTTAATTAAAATTGAACAACCAAGTGATGTTGTTCATTGGAACAAATTGCAACTGCTAACATAGTAAACAATTATTATAAAATAAACCATCATAAAAGTTTGATAGTTAGTATTAATATTTTTTAAATGGTTAATAAGTTTAAGCGCCCTTGAGGTGATTTTCTCACGAAAATGGCGCTATAAAAATCATCCAATTATTATTATTATTATTATTAATATCATAGTTGCCCTAATTCAACGGACTCATTTGAAAAAACGGAACGGAAGGGATTCCCTTTAGTAACACAACTTACTTGCCAAAAACAAGTAAGGTGGGACGTCATAAAAATATATATATATATAAAAGCAAATTTTCTATATAAATATTAAAAAAACAACAAAAAGTAGGTACTTACAACAACGTATTTGATGACATTTATTTCGTGATCGACCATCTTGATTTTAATCTAATTTCTCTGCAAAGTTTGCAAAATAAAAACACACTCAATTTTTTTTTCACCAAAACACAATTCACAATAAAATGATTTTTTTGTTTAGTCTTTCATCTAGGATTCCACATGAATTTTTAAAATACTTTAACCGTAAATTTTAATTAACATATTTTGATTCGATAGGCAGATTTTGACGAATTAAATTGCCTGCTTGCAAAGCGGATAGCGGATGGCGTGCTGCCGTTGAAAGGGTGACAACGAGTTTGTTACGTTTTAGCTTTGACCTAGCGATGTCTGCCTATGAGAGAATGTTCTGATTCTAACGAGCGAAATCTTATAAATGCTTATATTTATATTCCGCTCCGGTGTACCTACATTGAGTACAAGCAAAAGCAATATCTAATTTGCCATGCTTTTATCTCGTAAAGAAGGAGTATGCATGGCAACGGCTTTAAATAATATACGCTTTGCGCCGTGCAAGCAAATGTTGGCATTTTTTAAAGATCAAAGAATTAAATTGCTGAAACTAAAACAAGAAAAACCAAGAGGAAATGTTACAAAATACATACTATTAAATTATATTTACCAACGCCTCGGAAAACAGTTTTGAAGTAAAACTTCTTTACGCACGCTTGACTTGGGGGGTAAGCTGGCAAATGCGTGACGAGAGCGTTACGAAAAGCGATGCGAACGCTTCGTATATTACTGTAGGGGAAAGAGAGTGAGAGGTGCGAGCAAACATTTTATTTCTCTCTTTCTCTCATAGCCAGTTTTTTTTTTTTTTTACTTTTGCTCCACACAGGAGGCCCTGAGGAAAATAATTTCCCTCAAGGCCTATGTCATCTTTGGGGATGCTGTGTGGATGGTTTTTTTAAGAAAAGGAAGGAGATGAGAGCTCTGGGAAGGAAAAGGGTTTAACGGGTGGGTAGGAATCTAGGGTTCAGTATGTCCTGGTCATCTTTCGCCAAAACCTAGACAAACCTCACCCAATAACCCGGGCACCCCTGCTAAATCACCAAACGCAGCAAACCACTTGGGGTGACCTATGACAGAGGTGTTGGTTATCCAATAAATATTTCCGGGGCTGCGGTACCCATTCCCGTCTCCAAAATTTCTTTACACAGTGTTTCGATAGCTATTGGAAGATGCTATCTCTTCCGCGGAGTCTATAATCTCTACCAATTTTTCCCGGATGGGAACGAAAAGGATGGACAGGAACAAAAGGATGTCAACCGAATACAAGATGATCCTACCTTGCTGGCGATGTCCTGGATTCCCACACTCATGCACCAATGAAAATAACTCCACGGTTGAAATAGTTAACTTGCGCGGATCCGGGTTTCGATTGCAGGCGACGAGACAAAGTACTTGTCTGCCCTACCGCGCCGTTGTTGAAATTGCACTGAGTTCGCGGTTAGAAATCAATCCTGAACCGGTGACAATGGAAAGATGGATAGGTAAGGATAAGTAGGTACGACGGACAGGAGGAATAGGTACTTGGGTGTAGGTACAAGTATGCCCGAACACACAGTGCAGGCCTATTGTCTGTATCACACTGTAGGAGCAAGAGAGAGCAGTGCGCGCGCACATTTTCGTTCTCTCTTCCTATCATATAAGTAGATGGAGCAGAAGTTTTACTTCAGTTGTGTGGTCTAAAACACACTCGTTTTTTTTAAGTGAAAACTTCTTAAGCACCGTTGTGATTTGAAATTCAATGTTACTGAAACGAGTGACACTAAAAAGAGACAAACACATACATCTAAAGGATTTTGCCTGCGAGAGAATGAGATTGCGACAAAATATTTATTTTATTCACGGGTACTCGGTTCCAATGGACAAACCTCACCCCATGAACTCTGGCACCGCTGCTAAGACACCAAACGTAGCAAAACAATTCATCCCATGAACCCAGGCATAACTGCTAAGTCACCAAACGTACCGAACCACTTCAGGTGACCTACGGCAGGAGTGTTGGTTATCCAATAAATGGTTCGATCCAAAAAAGTTCACAAGGTCTCCCATGAGCTGGTGGACAGACACAACCGCCGGTAAGACCCGGACCAACTTCACCCCACGCACCCGCGCACCTCTACTAAGTCACCAAACGTAGCGAACTACTTGGGGTGATCTATGGCATAGGTGTTGGTTGTCCAATAAATGGTCCCCGCCTCCCGAACTGTGAATTACCGCTTGAATCACCCCATATTATTCTGCGGCATTTGAGAAATGCATTGGTTGAGAGACGGAGGGACTTATCTGCCTGTGTGGTAAGTACAGCTTTTTAACATGAGATACTCGTACATCTCATAATTTCTAGAAACATAAAAGATCAATCAATATAATGGTTCATTTAAAATTAATTTGTCTAGGATCTCATATGATGACAGTCAAATTCGAGTCAAGCAGTCGTTTTGGGCTCCGTCTTCTCTGCCTATCCCTGAGGGGAAGCGTGATGGTTAGTTCCATACTTTTTTGTACCTAATGAAAATTGACTTTTTTTTCTTGAAAAGCAATCAAAAGGTGATTTTTCTCAAAAACGGCGCCTTACAAAATAAGCATTTATTGTAATTAATTTAATTAAGGAACGGAGCGCGATTCTGGTTCTTTTTAACGACAGTAATCCTCTCCTCTCCTTCAAATTAAGGAATTTTTCGCCAATTGCGATTCACGTTCTCTCAATGACAGTTAAATCCTCTCCTTTGAACTTCGCAAAGGAGAGGATCTAAAGGAGACCGTATGGGCTGTCATTAGCGAGGTATTGACTGACATCATAGCGTGACATAGACGACGATTATCGGTATTTGCGTGTTGTAACAAAAGAAAAATTAATATTTTCATGAGTTTTGACTGTAAACATGATTAGTGAAGTTTTCTTCACGTAATAATAGTATTAAATGAACCGAATTACCGTAATTGCGATGTTTAAACTATGTAGTCAGAAATCAGGCCTATTTTTCGGAAGGTCAAAATGTTTCTTCTTCGGATTACATTCCGAGGCCGGTATTCGAATTTCTACCGATTTCTTGCGAACCTCCCTTAAACATTTGAAGTTTTTAAGCTCCTAAAAAAATATATCTTATTCTTGAAGATAATATCTAGACATTAGTCGCGCCCAAACGCAAATTATATAAAATTACCTCGATAGAAAAAAATCGCAAAGTATGCTCCAAAAATTATTATAAACACGTTTGTTTCAGTTATTTTACAAGTTACATGTATGAAAAAATTCACAGCGTTTCTTTAAATGCTGTTTAAGACAATCATCGCAAGATTTTTGCTCTATTTTAAACGAGTCGTGTTTTATTAAAGATTTTCATCGATTTTATCGTTGTAAATGTTAGCGCGCTCTTCTAACATCCGTCATTTCATATATCTCCGTCTTCTTCTTTTTGGGGCCGGGAACTGAGCCTTAATGGAATATTTGTGAACCTATCCGAAAACTAAAAACTTTTTTTTGAAAGGTGATGAAATACGCTTGCAAATTTTATTATTATAAGTAACCATGTAATTTACTAAATATAAAATTTTTGAATGCAACAATGTAAAAAATGCAAGTGTAAAAAATGTCTCACCTTCAATTTTTCCCACTAAAATTTTATAAATTTTATTGGACAAATGTATAATAGTCCAATCAGTGGGCAGTTTTCCCTTGCAAAAGGTCATGTAGGTAGTATCGATTTTTATAAATGTTTAAGATTGGGGCTCTGAAGAAAAAAAAACTAGTGTGCTTAAGACCACACGACTGAAGTAAAACTTCACTAACTTATGCCGTCCATTAACAATATAACAATAACAGGAATAAAAATATCCCCATCCTCTCAGCTCTCAGGTCTCAGCTCTCAACTCTCAACTCAACTCAACTCAACTCAACTCATACTATCGATTAGCGTTTCACATTGATAAGCGTTTCTTATTGATTAGCGTTTCACATTTTTTCGTAACGTGTCACATTTTTTCGTAACGTTTCATAACGTATTCATCATTTTACCCCCAATAATAATTATAATAATTGGATAATTTATAGAGCGCCGTTTTTGTGAAAAATCGCCTCAAGGGCGCTAAAAGGGTAAGTGTGGAGCGTGCATAAAGAAGTTTTACTTCAAAAAAAGTTTTCGACCTTGGGAGGGATCGAGCTCGATCCGCCATCTTGGATTGAAGGTGCCAATTTTTTTTTTTTTTTTTTCAAAATTATTCTGCAATGGTTGATCTAATATCCAAATTGTGAAAACCAACTCAAAGAAGATAAAATCTATAATATTTTTTTGTGTTACAATTTTTTTGTAAGTCTAATAGGTAACGAGTTACAGTGGCGAAAATCAAAATATTAAAAAAAAAAAAATTTGAAATTCCCAAGTTGCTTGAAATGGCTTTAGCCGTGTTTGGTGACGAGATCTGAATAGCGTACTTCCCTATCTCCCTCTTACCTATTTCCTTTTTTCCCTACCCACTACCTTCAGCCTCACAACATACCTCAATTGGAATGCCATAGTCACACTGGCTTCAGACGGGAGCAGTTGGGACTCTTGTGCGGCATTCATATATAAAAAAAATTAAAAAAACATTTCGAGCTTTGGCCTCCTTCAACATAAGCCTCCACCGCCCCCTGTCCTCAGCCGTCCTCTTCCAATCTGCGACATGGAGTAGTCCTCTTGCATCCTTCCTGACATCATCCTCCCATCTCAGCCTAGGTCTCCCCGCCTTTCGTTTACCTCCCGGGTCCCGGGTGTCCTGTTGGAACCTTCTTCAGTACTCGTGTGCTTGGCTTAGATGGATGGAGAGTCTGGGAGCTTGGTAAATATCATCGAACTTTATTGTGGCGGATTCTCCATATGCCTCTCCCTCTCGCATCGCTCCTAAGATTCTTCGAATGACCTTTCTTTCGAAGGTGTCCGGCTGTTCCGCAGACTTTGCTGTCAATGTTCCAGCCGCTAACAACGCGAAGTAAGTGTTGTTAGCGGCTGTGATGCGCTTTTTTACTTCTACTGGGTCTTCGTTGTCCGGCGTTATAATGGAACCCAGGTATGTAAACTCTTCGACCACTTCGAAATTATAAATGTATTTAAACGACTTCAAAAAGGAGGAGGTTCCCAATTCGACTTTTTTTATGTTTGTTACCTCAAAACTTTCGATTGGGGGAACCTATGTTGATGACTCTTTTTTTATTGGAAAGCTGGTGCTTCCCTTGTAGTCCCATTTTAATTTGGCCCAGTTTTGACAATGGCATCCATGAGAAAACCAAATAAGTCTTAAATTTGCAATAAGTATGTGCGCGACAAATGGACGAATAACTCAATATTACGACAATCGATTTCGATGAATATTTTTTTGAAGTAAAACTTCTTTACGCACGCTCAACACTTGGGGGGTAAGGTGGTGAATGCGTTTCGTAAAGTGGTGATTGTTACGAAAAATGTCTTGCGAACCGTAGTCGATGCGAACGGTAATCGATGCGAACGGTGATCGATTGCTAGGCGGGTCGGGCCTTTACGCACGCTTGTTATTCTTTATACTGTTATATTGTTAATGGACTATTTGTCCCTAAATAAATTAATAAATTATATACAGCGGGAACCTGGCATGCGTTGCAAGGCCACTGTAAACTCGCGGCCAACTAAACTGATATGGTTCCATCCCAAGTCCCGGGAAACTACATTATAATGCAAGTGCCTACACTATTTTTTTTATTTAAGTTTATTTAGGAAACATACAGTTGTAAATATACATTCATTTAACATTTAATAGTGAATATAATTATAAACCAGTGAACTTCCATTTATAATTTAAAATAAGAAATGGTTACAGATTATTTAACGAGTAGATATTTGATAATTATAATATTAAAGTATAAGTAAAAAGTGAGTAAAAAGAAAAAGTGAGCAAAAAAAATGAAGAAATAATAGTTTTGTTTTAAGTACATTGTAAGGTTAATTTAGTTTTAAACGTTTTAAGGGAACAGTGAAAAATATCGATATCTCTTATTTAAGGGAACAGTGAAAAATATCGATATTAGGGCATTGTAAGATTTGCAGATACGTCCGAGCAAAGAATTTTGTGCATAATTCGATTTGAAATGTTGTATAAAAAATAGGGCATTCGATCTGGTATTGCGTTCGGGGCAACGAAATGCAATCCTTTCTAATAGATCTGGTGAGTCAAGAAGGCAGTTCACGGGATTGATATATTTATACAGTTCACAATCCTGTATAGAAATAGTATGTCAGAATTTTTTTTCCGTTAATAAAGAGCAATAGGTTTACACTGGTGATTTTCAAAACGATACGAAAGGTGTTTCAAAAATTTTGCCTGAATATTTTCAATTCGGTTAATATAAGTTTGGTATTGTGGATTCCAAATGACAGATGCGAATTCGAGATGAGATCTTACATACGCCATATATAGTAGTTCAATTGTAAAAGGTTTATTGAACGGTTTTGTGATGCGTAGGATAAAACCTATTTGTTTGTAGGCTTTTTCTAAGATAATTTTTTCTAATGTGATCTTTGAATAGTAATTTAGAGTCAAGTAATGCTCCAAGATCTCTAATTTTATCCACTCGTTGAAGAGGAACATTGTTCAGATGGTAAATATGGACGATTTTCATTATTATCATATTAAGAAATAGTTGATTTTCTATGCAATATTCATTAATTTTATTAATATCTTCTTGTAATTTGTTGCAATCATCTTCTGTGCCTATGCATTTGAATATTTTCATATTGTCAGCGTAAAGAATAAAATCATAGTTACAAATGACATATTTGATGTCATTTAGATACAAAGTAAAAAGCAGGGGCCCTAAATGAGAACCTTGAGGTACACCCGAAGGAATGGTTATTATCTATGACATGTAACCTTTGAGGGCAACAGCTTGACTTCTATTTTTAATGTAAGATGAGAAACATCTGAGAAGATTTCCACTTATACCAATTTTTTCGAGTTTGTTTAAGAGTATATCATGATTCACTTTGTCGAAAGCATTAGAAAAATCAGTATAGATTGAGTCAACTTGGTTCTTTTTGTTTAAAGAATTAAGAACAAAATCGGTGAACTGCCCCAAGTTAGATTCAACAGATCTGCCTTGAAAAAAACCACGTTGTTGGGGATTGATAATTGTGTTTTTACATAAATTAAAGAGTTGGTCATAAACGATTTTTTCCATGATTTTACTTAAAGTGCATAGCTTTGATATAGGCCTGTAATTCTCAATATTGTGTTTGTCTCCCTTTTTAAAAACATGTGTAACAAATGCTCTTTTACAAATGGTGGGAAATACGCCTTCTTTGATAGAAAGTGTGAACAGTAATGTCACGGGGGTGACAAGTTGTTCAGCACAATTAAAAATAAAAATTGGATGTAATTTATCATATCCCGTACTTTTTTTCGTGTTGACATTTTTCAAGTATTTATCTATATATTTATATATATTAATTGAATTTAGGTGTATTGAACTCGTTTTATTATCATTGATTACATCTTTGCTATTTGTGGAAATGTTTTTAGTTTGAGAGGGGACAAAGACAGATTGAAAATAATCGTTGAAAAGATTGCAAATTTGTTGCCATCACTTGAAGAAATGTTTCCGTGGAATATGTTATGAGGTATGTCAGAGGAGGTTTGTTTTGATTTGACGAAGGTCCAAAAATATTCCACATTATTCTTTATGTTTAACTCAGCATTATTTATATAGTTTGTGTAACATTCTTTTTCGAGTGTCTTTTGGCGAGTTTTAAGTAACGATAATGTATGGTAATCAGAAAGTTGGGAATATTTTTTAAATTTACGGAGAAATTTTAGTTTTTCTTTTATGATTTTTATTAAGCAAGACGTACGGGATATTTTGGAGACATTTTAATGGTTCGTGATGGGACGTAATGGTTGATAGCTTCATAGATAATTTCATAGAATTTATTAGTAGCTTCTTCCATGCACATTTTACTGAAAATTTGCGTCCAGTTAAATTGTTCTAGAAACTTATTAATTTGAGTATAGTCAGCTGAGTTAAACAACAAGATTTGCCGTATATAACATTATATACAGCGGGTACCCGGAATATGTTGCAAGGCCACTGTAACATAAATATACCAATCCTCGCGGTCAACTAAACTGTTATGGTTCCATCCCAAGTCCCGGGAAACTACATTATAATGCAAGTGCTACACTATATAACATTATATACAGTGGGTATCCGGCATGCGTTGCAAGGCCATTTAAACTCGGAACTGATCGGAAAATACTCCAAGTATCGCCCTGGTAAGACCACCTTCCAGAAATGAAACTTTGCTTTGAATGACTGTAGCCGAGTTTGCTGACTAGATCTGAATAGCCAGGTACTCCCCACTTTCCTCTTCCTCATCTTCTTCCCATCCCCACTCCCTCCAGCCTCACAACATACCAAAATTGGAGATGACATAGTCTCACAGGCTCCAGACGGTTGGGAGCAGTTGAGTCTCTTGTGTTATATTCGGATAAAATAAGTCTTATAACTTAATTTTTTTTGTATTTGTACGTGTATTATAAATATTAGACTTATTACTTGAAATGGCTTTAGCCGCGTTTGGTGACTGGAACTGAATAGTAAGCTACATTTCCCACATCTCTTTCCCCTCCCTACTGCCTTCAGCCTCAGAACATTCCAAAATTGGGGATGCCATGGTCTCACTGGCTCCAGGTGGTTAGGAGCAGTTGGGTATCTTGTGTTGTATTCGGATAAAATAAGTGTTATTACATGATTTTATTTGTATTTTTACCCTGGTGTATATATGTATTAGACTTTTTACTTGAAATGGCTTTAGCTGTGTTTGGTGACTAGATCTGAATAGCCAGGTACATTTCCCACATCTCCTTCCCCTTCCCACTGCCTTTAGCTTCAGAAAATTCCAAAATTGGAAATGCCGTAGTCTCACTGGCTCTAGGTGGTTATGAGCAGTTGATTCTGTTGTGTTGCATTCGGATAAAATAAGTTTTATTACATGATTTTATTTTATTTTTATGCTGGTGTATATACGTATTAGACGCATTACTTCAAATGGCTTTAGCCGTGTTTGGTGACTAGATCTGAAAAGCCAGGTACATTTCCAAAATCTCCTTCCCCTCCCCATTGCCTTCAGCCTTACAACATACCAAAATTGGGGATGCCATAGTCTCACCGGCTCCAGTGAGCATTTGGGTCTCTTATTCGGATTAAAAAGTTATATTATATTACAATACTGACATACAATAGAATTACCTATTTATATTACATTACAAAATAATCTGCCTGCCTGCTCACGCATTGCGCAGAAACTGCGTCCCGGCCGCAACTCGACGCAGGGCCACACAGAGCCGAGCTCACACATGTCTGCCCGGCACGTGTCTGCGTCTCAGTGTATGTCGCTCCGTACACTTCCATACAATACAAAAAACGGAACTACGCTGTACTGAAGATGCTGCGTGACAGATGTCTCAGCATAATAGTTCATATATTGTGCCTATTTTCAAAAAAGGCGACAAACACAACATAGAAAATTACAGACCGATCTCTAAAATAGATGTAATGGGTAAACTTTTTGAAAAGATAGTCTTGTATACGACCACACATCATTTCGAATCAACACGGCTTCATGAACAGAAAGTCAACAGAAACTAATTTATGCGAATTTGTTGACACAGGCCTTGTTGCTATGGATAACGGTTTTCAAGTCGATGTAGTCTACAAAGACTATTCCAAAGCCTTTGATAAAATCCCACACAGCATTTTAATTGAGAAAGTCAAAGCAATGGGTATACACGGTGACCTCCTTCGTTGGTTAGCCTCTTATCTCGACAATCGTATGCAAGCTGTAACTGTACTGGGGTTCTGCTCTAGTTTTGTCCCCGTAACCTCAGGAGTTCCCCAAGGATCTCACCTTGGCCCCCTTTTATTTAACATTTTTATAAATGATGTTAACAAAACTATTCGTAATTCTCAGCTGTTCCTATATGCGGATGACAAAAAGAATGCAGATAAATGTTCCGTCATATCTTATTCTCAAAATAAAATATAAAAATATACAAACATTTCCCACACTATACTATATCCGTACATAATTAAAAACAATCTTTTAAATAGGGTAAATATAATTAGAGATCTTGGAGTTCTATTAGACAGTAAGCTTCTTTTTCAATCTCACGTCGAGCACATCACGTCTGAGGCTTTGAAAATGCTAGGATTTATACTTAGAGTAAGTTCTGTTTTCAAAAATCCACAAACATTTAAGATTCTCTACATATCATACGTCAGAAGCCACCTAGAGTATGCTTCAACAGTATGGAACCCTCATTGTTCTACATATAAATCAAATATAGAAAGAGTCCAGAAAAAGTTTTTGAAATATATTTCGTTTCGCATGCGAAATGATGTAAATTATGTCTCTATTAACCTCAAAACCCTTGATCAACGCAGAGATATCAGAGACCTAATAATGCTTTATAAGATAATCCACAATTTTATTGATAGCCCCTACCTATTACAAAATATTAATTTCTGATGTCCAATAAGAGTTACTCGATCTCCAGACATATTTTATATTCCTAAAGCCTCGATGACACACGGCGAGTTTACAAGCTACTATCTACTAAATTTAAAAGCGGGTGAATCGGCGAGTGAGATTGTCATGATGACACACAAAACTGTCCACTCGCTCAGTAGCTCGCGACATTTTTGTAGGAAACTGGACTCGCACGTAGCTGCTAGCGCCAATAGCGGAAATAACGTGAACTAATCCTTCAGACAGTTGACAGTCAAAATCAGCTGGTTTTTGGCAGCCATATTAGAAACACAAATAAACCAATCACGAGTCGGCTTGTAGCGTGTAAAGTTGAGGACCTTTCAACTTTTTCCGTGGATTGTCAACAATCTGCTAGTTAGCAAGTAACACGATGACACTGGGCGAGTTTACTAACAGATAGTGAATTTCCGAGATAGTAGCTTGTAAACTCGCCCTGTGTCATCGACGCATAAGAGCAATGCTAATTATCTTCAAAATGTGTTTATAAGAAGAAGCTGTAGCACCTTCAATAGATTATGCACAGACATTGACGTGTTTAACACGAACCCTGCTAACTTCATAAAATTCGTAAAAAGTAATATTCAATGGAAAACTTAATGTTTCATTAATTCCTTATTTTTCATTTTAATTTTTTTTCATTTTCATTACATTTTCTTTTTTGATTTCAGCAGTTTGCATTAAATAACCTCTTCAAAAATGTTACAGTATATATTACCCTTGAAAATACATTTTTTGTAGATTTAAGTGAGTAGATTCACTTTTCAGAACTGTTTATATTACATACGTATTTTGTTTTGTTTGTTTTTCTTTTTATTATGGTCTCAAATTTTTATGTCGTTATTTTATTGGTCAATGATATGATTATCTCTAACACTGTTATATGTACTTGTAATAACTGTTTATAACGCTAACTAATAAAATAAATAAATAATATGCCGTTCGGATGCAAGGCAGTAGCGTTTCTGCGGCGCACATGTCTACGCCTCAGCGTATGTCGCTCCATACACTTCCATACAACACAAAAACCTGAACTACCCTGCGCTGAACATTCTGCACGACTTATGTCTCAGCATATGCGCACCTTAAAAGTTTGAATTTCAAAAATAGTTATTTATCTTTTTTACTTATACTACAGGCCCGGACTGGCCAGGTCCGCAGGTCCGCGATCGCGGAGGCCCCCCAGCGCGAGGGGGCCCCACAAAACGTACAAAAAAAAATTCTTGTCTTGTTAGTAGTTATTTTGTGTTCTTGGTAATGTTTGTTATTTTGTGTTCTTGGTTTGACTTTATCTTGAAACTCCAAACATTTCACACAGAAGCTCTGCACAGTGTTTCTAAACTGTGTAAAATTGAAAGAAGTCGGCTGTTGATAGAGCTACGACAGTTTGCACAACAATACAGCAACTTCGTAGCGGCAGAGTCCACTGAGAACTACGGAGACAGATGCAGTGACGAAGAAGACGATTTGGACCCAACGGCAGCGGAAACAAATGCTGACATTTACTGCTCTGAAAATAGACGGTGTTTCCAGTGTTTGACATGTGCTTTTTCTGTTCTGTTTGAACTTACTCAATCTGGAGTGTTTACCAACCTGTATATTGTATTAGAGGAAATTGCTGCAAACCAATCCCAGGATTGAAACCAGAGAGAGAGATATTGTATATAAATTTGTTCTTACCATACCTTGTACCCGAGTCACATGTGAACGAGTTTTTTCTAAACTTAAAATCGTCAAAATCGACTTCGGTCGTCCTTAGGCCAAGACCTTATGTCCAGTCTGCTTTTTATTAATGTTGAGAGGGATTTATTTTATAATTTGTACAAAAATAAAATAATAGATGAAGTAGCTTTAACAAGTGAGTTGCTTACAAAGAAACTGTTACTTTAGGGCTAGGGGAGCAAAATGCCGAATAATTTCAGTTAAGTTAAGCCCCTTCTATTCTAGTGTACAACATTGTTAACTGTTAAACACACATTGTTAATGTTAGTATTATTTTTCTAATCCCTAAAATCCGTTAGTCATTATTTTTACTACACAAATAATTTTGACATAATTCATTAATGCTTTGGTGTGAATAAAATCCTGCCCTTTATTTTGAACTCCGTTATAATTATTGGCAGTTCTACAGCATGTGTTAAGTAGTGTTGTGGTATCCTTAAAATACCGTGAATTTCTTATTACAATAAAAGTTAAAGTCAACAAAAGTCGAAAATCATAATATTCATATAAAAACCTATCTGAATTTCTTCTTCTTTATAGGTGCCAATATAGCGTAGAAACGCGTTTTCATTGTTTTCAAGCACCTAATTTTCAAAAATTATCCGGGGGAGGACCCCGGACCCCCCGTTTTCTGAACCCCCCCCCCCTCATCCCATGTTAGGGGGCCCCTTTACAGGTTTTAGCGGAGGGCCCCAAATGGTCCCAGTCCGGGCCTGTTATACTTTCATGTAGAATCGCCTCCCGAAGTTAATGCACTTTACCCCCGGACACCCTGTATATTAACAAAAGTAGGACCCTTGTAATCTACCATAAGTAGTTTCCCCTGAATAACTGGTTATATTCAGAGAAATGAAATTTTAAAAGTAATCTTAAAGGTACACTGGCGAACAAGAAGTTAAAAAACCCTCTAAGCAGCATACCCAAAGATGATATTGGCCCCGAGGGAAATTATTTATACTCAGGACCTCCTGTGTGGAGCTAATGTAAAAAAAAAATTGTACAAAAATAAAAAATATCAAAAAAAAAAAAAACTTATGTGAAACAATAAATAGTAAGTTTGAATATTAGATTTCCTTGATGTAGAATCATTGATTTTAAAAATTAGGTACCATTAATATCTGAACAGCATTGGATGTGAAAAGTATTCACTTGAATCAGTGTTCTTTTAAAATTACACTATTTTTACTTTGAATCATATTGCGGTTGCCGTTTTAACGATTTCAGCTCCCTACATTTTTTAGACTGACCAACAATTGTTAAACCAGGGAGTCGGGCTCTAAAGTGTGTACATTACATCGAGTAAGTGAGTAGTGGCTAATAGCGATGTATAGGTTCAGCTGGAGTGGGTTCTGGGAATCGGAACCTACTCCTACTCTTTTTTCAAATCGACTACTCCCAGTCCAGGAGTCAAACCAGGAATTCAGAGCCAGATTTGAAGCCGGAACACAAATGCTTTCATCGGCGTCCTCGTGTTTGCGGTCCTGGTTCGAGTTCTTTTGAAGGTTTCGGCTCTGAGGTCCGGCTTCTGTCGAACCCGTGCGTCCCGGCAGCCGCAACAGCACCCAGTACGCAGTTCACACCAAAGTACTTCGACCCGGGACTTGCTCCTCGAGTACTTTTAAAAGGAAGCATGTCTCGGAGGCCTCCGGTAAAATGCAGAACTTACCCATCTCACTAAACACAGTTACTGTTTCTTCCGCATTGTAGACATGCTGCGGCTCAAACGGTTCAGCATAATATGTCTAAATCATTATATTTTTAACACTTTTGCGACGGGGAAAAGAAATAACAAGAAATAAATTGAAGAAGGATCTACACCTTGAAGGACTTTATTGAAAAATACGTGTAGGTAGGGAACAAATAATAAACACAACTTAACTCATAGAAAGGTCATTTTCAATCCAATTGATATGGCGTGGGTGTTAGGCGGGAGAGAAATTTTTATTTTCAGGATTTCAAACCGTATTTCAACCGTATGTGTTAAATCATTACCCTATACTGTATGAAAAAAAAACACACCCTTTTATTAATTGAATTGCTTAACTCTTACTAGCATTATTTATGGTGACATGTGTTTTGGCAATTGTTTTTGGTTCTTGTTACTCTTCGAAAGCTCAAAGGCAAAAGGCGTGAGACTCTAAAACACTACCGCGCATCAATTTCTTGATGCCACACATATTTACTAATATTGCCCTATCCAAGAAAAGATTAGTCATGTCCTGCATTTGGTGAATCAAAACACTTTATATACCACATGTTACCAACTTATTGCGATATTATAAAGATCTGCTTGTGGGAGAAAAACGATTTATTATCTTGAATAACAGAAAAAGTGTTAAGTTTAACCCTTTCCACTCCAAGCCTTTTTTTGTTTTTATTCCACCAGCTCCACGCCAAAATTGTATTTTTTTAAGATTTGTGTTTTTTTTTTTAATCATCAACAAATTATACAACAGTTATAAAAAATATAAAAACATTGAAAAACAAAAATTAAAAAAACAAAAAAAAAGTGGAATTTTATTAAGAAACTTTTTGTTATTGCTATGTTAAACTGAATAATTGCCCAAAAACTGAGCAATTGTTAAAAATACCTACAGTATGAAGTTTTTTAAAAGACCAAAGAAATGTTTTTATTTTTGACAGTTCGGTTATTTATACGGTTATACAACTATAGGTTCTACAACCACAGTTCTACGGCAATGTCAAAAAGTTTTTTAATGGTTTTTTCGTAAACTCCACTTTTTGAAGTAAAACTTCTTTACGCACGCTTGACTTGGGGAGTAAGCTGGCGAATGCGTGACGAGAGTATTACGAAAAGCGAGGCGAACGCTTCGTATATCACTGTAGGAGCAAGAGAGCAGAAGTTTTACTTTTTCTCTTCCTATCATATATGGAGCAGAAGTTTTACTTCAGTTGTGTGGTCTAAAGCACACTCGTTTTTTTTGCTTATGTTTCTATTTTAAATATCAATATTTGTTTGTTCGTATTTTATGCGCTGCCATAGCTTTCATCCGATTGTGATGAAACTCTGGTGTTTTGTTGTGCGCATGCCCGCGAAGGATCCTTGTATTATTTGTTGATGGCTTAGGTCAGGGACTAAAGCTTTTTACCTCAATTTTTGGACATATTGCTAATATTTCACAAACTCTAACTGAAACACTTTTTCTGTTATTCAAGAATAATAAATCTCTTTCACCCACAAATAGCACTATAATATAATAAGTCAGTATCATGTTGTTTTTATTACGTTTGGTTCATCAAAAACATATCAAAATCTTTTCATGTGTTGGACATTTTTGAAGTGAAAACTTCTTTAGCACCGTTGTGATTTAAATCTCTATGAAACGAAAAATAGTGACAGTAAAAAGAGACAAATACAGATCTGCAGGATTTAGCCTGCAAGAGAATGAAATAGTATAAATAGTCTCCTCTTTGTGCTTTGCTTCGTAGCCTCCCCACTCTTTTCTACTTTAGTTTTCTGAAGGTTTCACTTCTATCGCATGTGAATTTCACTTTTTTTTTTTTTTTAGTAAATAAGTAGGGCGCCAAGAAATTAATGTGCAGAAATGATTTTTAGTTTAATGCACTTCGCATCTAAGACAATTTGCCACTATTTCAATGGAATTCCCTAGAAAGAATTCACTAAAATTGCGTTTTGCGTGGAGATTTAGAAACTTGTTAAAAATAGTTTTGGCAATTTAAGGTTAACCATGCCACTTGAAGATGTCATCGCAGGTCAAAGAAATTATATCTTTTTTTTCGTACAGTATAGGGTCAATGATTAAACATGTAGGGATTTTGAAATTCTAAAAATAAAAGAATCCACTTCGGCCTGGAGTGTGTTGAACCATTAATTCCAAAATGTAAGGTGGGCACTAATTAAAATATTTGTAACAAACTAAAGAGCTAGTCAACACTAGCAAAACAATAAATTTCCAAACTGCTTAAATTAAATAAAAAATAATAGAATGAAACAACTCTCACCACAACTCAAATGGAAAACTTAGAACAAAATATACAATTTTTTATTTTGCATCGACTTCTCTGAATTTTGAACTGCGATAAGTACGTAAATGTTTGACTAAAACAAATCTGTAGTACGAGGGCTTAATATCAAAAAAACATTTACTACAAAAAAAATCAAACAATTCTAGGGCTTAAAGTCAAATAATGTTTTATACAACAACAAAAAAACATACCAATAATTCAAGAGTTTAAATTGAAACAGAGTTAGTTAGTCATCTACAAAAAACATAAAAATAATAATAATTGGTAGTGTTTTTGTAGATAATGTTTGACATTAAGCCCTAGAGTTCTAGAAAAGCCCTAGCCCTAGAAAACGAGGTAGTAACTACAACATAAAAACGTCTGTCACAACTGGAGAAAAGTATGATGAAACTTGAGCAAAGTCAGGTAGCAACTGGAACACAATAATGTCTTTATAAACCTTGTATTGCGCATTGTGATAAAACTTGGGAAAAGTGACATAGTAACTACATCATATAACGTCCATCTCAACCGGAGAATAGTGTAATGTAACTTGGGCAAAGCCTGTAGTAACCATAACACAATAATGTTCATCTCGACCAGGTATTGGACAAAATGTGATGAAACTTGGGCAAAACAAGGTAGTAACTACAAAAAAAAAATGTCTGCCTCAACTGGAGAAAAGTGTGATGAAACTTGGGCAAAGCCAGGTAGTAACTCGAACACAATAATGTCTGTCTCAATTTTGTATTACGCTAAGTGTGATGAAACTTGGGCACAGTGAGGTAGTAACTATGTACAAAATGATATTAATAAATTGTCTCAACCGCAGAAAAGGATGGTGCAACTTGGGCAGAGTTAGGTAGTAACTATAACAAAGTAACGTTTTTCTCAACTTTGTATTGAGCAAAGAGTGATGAAACTTGGGCAAAGCAAGGTATTGACCACAACATAATAACATCTTAACCAGAGAAAATACTTGTCAAACCAAAACAAAATACTCGTCAACCGTCAAACGCCGTGCATTGTGTATCGTTGATATATTAAAATAATCAATAATTTCTGTAACAATGGTCATGTTACCGATAAAAACCATAATTTAAATTAAGTAGGCCGTGGCTATTTTATCTTCCATTCTAAGAGCCGAAAATAAATTGTGCAGAACCTGTATAATGGTTTTATCAAAATAATAATATCTCATTCCTTACTCGATCAATTGCAATGTTGTGAATAAAATGGAAGGAACTGTTTCCTACGAAATGGAGTGTGTTAATTTTTATTTCTTATATGTCGTTGTTTGTAAATCAAGGCATCATAGTAACCGCTTCACAAAGTTCAGACAGGAAGTACAACTACAGTACAACTCTTGTTGTATTACTGACTGAAGTCCTAAAATTGATCGAGGACTCACGGTCAACATTTATATTTAAAACATATTCATGTATCTCGACTCTATTATTTGTAACATCGTCTTTATAGTGATGCAAGGCAAGAGTGACGAGGCATTCAACGTGGAAGCGTTGTAAGCCGTTCTAACCGTGAATGTTGTCGTCATCATGATCAATAGTACCATGATAGGCATCGTCACAAGTTTCTTTTTGAAAACACTGAATTCCATTTTAAAGACATTTGCCAGTGCTTTGGAGCTGGTCTTCACGGCGATCGCCTGCTATTTAATATTCGGCATCGTCATTAATATGTTCACGGTGCTGTCCATTGTGATTGTTTCCGTTTCTGTTATTTTATATTCTCAAAACCCGGTAGATAATCAGGTAAAGAATGGTAAGGGACATTCCGATCAGGTGCATTTATTAGAAGAGCCAGAAGAAGTTTAGTGTAATATGTACAAATTAATATTATTGAACAACGTAACGAAGCAAAATTTTGTAAGTTTTAGGTTAGATGGTTCCTAATAATAATGGCCAGTATCAAGTGTGAACAAAATGGTATTGTGAATTTTGTAACAAGGATTTGAAAATTTCATTGGTGTTTGAAGGAAGTGCCAAAATGCCATCACAATTTATTGTCTACTAACAATATTTAAATTATTGCATGTCCCACAGATGAGTCGTCACTCGTACTTGCCATAAAGAAATGCCATGAACAAAAAATTGTAGAATCATCTGTGAAGTAAATTTTTCATAAATTCATTTTTGTATAAATTATTTACGCTTTCCATGAAACACTGATGACTAGTTACCAATATAATATTTATAAGTAGATCATTTTAAGGATTATAAGTCAACCCTTTATCTTATTTTTATCACGTATATATAATTGCATATGTATTGCTATATTTGCCCAGTAAGATAAGCGCAAAATAAGTACATATAGACCAATTAGTATATTACCCGCTATAGAAAAGATTCTCGAGAAATACATATGATTAAAACTGACTAAATACTTGGATTGCTTTTCTTTAATAGATCCCAATCAATGTGGTTTCCAAAAAAAAAGTACCGAAATGTCACTCCAGGATTTTTCTAACTATGTATATAAATAACGAATTGAATAACAAAAGACATGTTTTGGTACTGTTCATGGACAATTCAAAGGCATTTGATACTACATATAGATATGATGAAATTATTAAATATTTTGGAGGCAATAGGGGTAAGAGGAAACATGCTCAAACTATTCAAAAACTTCTTAACTAACCACCAAATCAAGGTAAAAATATCTGATAAATTTTATGAAACAAAAAATGTCAAAACTGGAGTTCCACAAGGGTCAATTTTGGGACCAACACTTTATATTATCTTTGTATCTCTTATGACAAAAATATTTTCTTTTGTTAAATATTTTGTATACGGTGATGATACTGCACTTGTCATATCCCATGAAAATTTGTCTATTGCAATGAAATTATTGCAGCTAGATTTTATTTCTTTATTATTCAAAGTGGTCACATGATTATGGTCTTTTAATCAATTCCAAAAAAACAAAACTGATGCATATAAGATCACCACATGCTAAGTACAGCGAGACACCCGTAATCATATCTCACTCTTTCGATTGCGTTCACAACATCATCACACAGCCCTGTTCATGTACAAGTATCGAACTAGTTAACGACTATGTGTATCTAGGAGTTACAGTAGATTGTAACATGAAGAGGAATGTACACATTTCCAAACTTTGTAAGCGCCTCCGATCTATTGTAGGTAGACTTTATAAAATAAAATGTTATGTGCCTATAAAAACTATGAAATTGATTTATTTGTCTCTTGCAGAATCAACAGTGAGATATGGGATAACTTCTTGGGGTCAATCATGTAAAACCAACATAAAACATGTACAAATGATTCAAAACGCAATGGTAAAGTTGCTAGTAAATAAAACCGTTTTTAACCAAAGGGAGACATTAGTATCGTAATGTGTTACCTGTGCGTGCTATTATGTGGCAAAAAATTGTATTGCAGCATATATCCGGCAGTCCATATAAAACAATGTTGGATCATGCACACAATACGCGTCGCATACAAAATAAAGGAATGAAAGTACCTGTGTTTCAAAACAAATATGGTCAAAGAACCCTTGAATAAATTATACCATTAATATTTAACAAATTGCCATACGAATTTAAAGAAAATTGCTCTATAACAAAATGCTCATGGCTGCTTAGGGAGTAACCTAATGTATTAAAATTATATTTTGCTCTTGCCATGCATTAAATTTATATATGTGTTTATTTTATAGTATGTGATTGACTACTAATGTATTGCTGTTTTTCAACTTTTTCATGATATTGGCTGCGAAATGTACGAGAGTGGACCGGCATTAGAAGTGTGGAGGAGCTATTCCGGGCAGCGCAAGACAGAGAGATCTTTTCAAGAGTGATCGCCAAAGTCGGGGGGACCTGATAAGGCACACAAAGAAGAACCAGAGAAAAGTGTGATGAAACTTGGGCAAAGCCAGGTAGTGACTACATAATAACGTCCATCTCAACCGGAGAAAAGTGTGATGAAACTCGGGCAAAGCCAGGTTACTACCCATAACAAGGTAGTAACTACAATATAAAAATGTTTGTCTCAACTGGAGAAAAGTGTGATGAAACTTGGGCAAAGTCAGGTAGCACAATATGACCGTCTCAGCTTCGTATTGCGCAAAGTGTTGTAAAACTTGAGAAAAGAGAGGTAGTAACTACATACATCATAATAATGTCAGTCTCAACCAGGAAAAAATGTGATGAAACTTGGGCAAAGCCAGGTATGTAGTGACTACATAAAAATGTCCATCTCAACTAGAGAATAGTGTGGCGAAACTTTAAAAAGGCCGGGTAGTAACTGGAACACAATAATGTCTCGACACAGGTATATCCTAGTGAGACAGGCATTGAAAAACACATACACATAATTTATATACATAAATAATAAAACTAAAAAAATAAATAAAAAAAATGTCCATCTCAACCATGTACTGCGCAAAATGTGATGAAACTTGTGCAAAGTGAGATAATTAACAAAGTTCTGTTTTAACTCGACCCTTTGGTCTGTAAATTTGTTTGTATGTTCCATTTCGTTTTAAAGATTTTATTTTTAATGTGAAATTTATTTTTTAATGCAAACTGTCTGTAAGTGACATTGAAAATAACGAGTCGCACTATTGATTCTGATGAGGCAGAAGTCCTCGCTTTCGGACATCTAATCTACATCATAATAACGTCCGTCATACTGTTTTAACTAAACCGTTTTGTCTGTAAATTTTTTTTACGTTCCATTTTAACGATTCAGTAAAGATTTTTATTTCAATGTGAAATTTGTCTTTTAATGTGAACTGTCTGTACGTGACATTGAAAAAATCGAGTCGCACTGTTGGTTGGCGCTGATTGATTCTGAAAAAGCAGAAGTCCTCGCTTTCGGACATCTACATCATAAGTCCGTCTTAACCACTCAGGTATTTTGCAGTTGTGCAGGTTTTTTGTCTTAAACGAACTGTCAGAATTATAAAAACTTTGTGTTATTTCCGCTTTGCAATTAAAGCTGTATAAATTAAATATTTCTGAATGTAGGAGAATATTAAAAACTGGTTTTGAAAGGTTATAAAATATGCTTTCAAATTGTATTATTACAAAAAAAACATTAACATTTGTAAGTATTAAAATTTATAATGCAAACATAAAAAAATTGTACAAATGACACACGTGATATTTTTATGTGAAAACGGTACTAAAATCACGGATTATGTAAAAAAAAAACACTTAATCTATTATATAAAAAATGTTAAATAAACAATTTTGTCACCTTACTTTTTTACCATTTCATACAAAAGTATTTAATAAAAAAATAACAATGTCTAGGCGATTTGGCGGGTGATAACTGTTTCTACAAAATAAGTCTTTTTTATGTATTTCTATGGACAACTCTGAATAGAGATGTGAAGCTTGATTTAATATGGATCTTCTAATTTTGTTTTAGGGTTGTCACTAGAACATAACGAAGTTATAGCGATTACTGTTGGAACACACGCATTAGCTTGAAAACAAGCTTATTGTACTTGACTGCTATTGTTATATTGTCGTGTAAACAAGCTTAGGGGTCGGAGTGGTTAACCAGAGAAAAGTGTGATGAAACTTGGGAAAGGCCAGGTAGTAACTAGAGCACAATAACGTCTTTCTTAACTTTGTATTGAGCAAAGTGTGATGAAACTTGGGCGAATCAAGGTAGTAGCTACAACATAATAACGTCGGTCTCAACCTAATTTTTTTTTTTTAAATTCTAAAACAGTTCTGTACTGCAATAATAAAATTTTGGAAATGCTTTTGTAGATAAGACATTGAGACATGATTGATATATGAGGTGTGATGAAACTGAGTTGCAAAACCTACTCTAAAATTTTTTTAAAACTCTGGATTTATTTGCGAAAAACTTTTTTATAAATATCGAGATAAATTAGTCTCTGTAATCCGAACCTCCCATATTGCAGATGACTCCCAGCAATGAGGAACGTGGATGATATTAATTGCTAAAGGATGACACTCCACGTAAAATAGTCTGGTAAGGTAAAAGAGGGGTTTTAAAAGTTCCAATGTGAAAACAGTTTGTTTTAAGCGGTTAGTTCATCATAATTTCATGAATAACTAACATTAAACGAAAATCAAACTCCCAGAAATCCTCATTGCCTGAGTGGTTAAGCACAAAAACTTTTTATAGTAGATAGAACTTTATAAGTGGATTTCACTGTAATTATTAACCACTCCGATAGGTAAGAGGATATACACGATAATATTATGATAGCAGTCAAGTACAATAAAAAGCCTCAAAGCGTGTGTTTCCACAGAAATCGTTATAACTCCGTTATTGTTCTAGTAACATCCCTTAAAACACAAAGTAGACGCTCCATAATAAATCAAGCTACCCATCACTCTTCAAGTTGTCCATAGAAATAAATAAAAAGACCTATTCTGTCAGATACATGGTAGACCTCCAAATCGCCTATCGGCCGTTAGACATGGTTATTTTTTTATTAAAAATATTCTTATATGAAATGATAAAAAAGTGAGGTGACTAAATTGTTTATTATACATTTATATGATAGAATAAGTATTGTTTTTTTTTTTTATAATCTGTGATTTTAGTACCTCTTTCACATAAAAACATCATGTGAGTCATTTTTACATTTTTTTATGTAATGTTAATATTTATTTGTAATATAGCAATTTGAAAGCTTATTTTGTAACTTTTCAAAAACAGTTTTTAATATTTGGCTACGTTCAGAAATGTTTCATTTATAGAGCTTTAAATGTGAAGCAGAAATAACACAAAGTTTTTGTAAATATGACATTTCATTTAAGACGAAAAACTTGCATATTCGCAATAGATCGGAGTGGTTAAGTTCAGAAGATCAAAAATGATTTGAAACATATTAAAACTGAAAATGAACATTAAAACTAAAAAGAAAATTATGCAGTTCGAAAGGTCCAATTCAAAGCAGTCAATACGAATGAAACTAACCATCGGTTTACTTGTGATGAGAGCTGTTCATAATAATTAAATATAACAATAACAATTTACGTATAAGCAAATTTACTTACTTATGTGATTTTTAGTTACTACATTATACTGCTCTTTTAAAATGGCAGGAAGAAGAATTCAAGGTTTGGATGAAATTATTTACTTTGCGGCATTAGATAATATTATTTTATTTGAGGGTAGCTTTGTTTTGATAAATAGACGTGTTAACAACATTAACATACTAACGGATTTTAAAACATTGTATGGAAAATTATTTTAGTTACATAATTTGTAAACTTGTATAGAGAAACATATTTATTGCTGCCAGCTCAAAAGCGAATTGAATTGAAGAAAAAGATTTGACTTGTGAATTTATTTAAAAATACATTTTACTGAAAGAAGGGGATGAATTGCATAAAAAGAATAAATTACCACAATGCATATACATACAGTGAAACCCTCTTAAGAAGTTTTGTGGTCTAAGAAGTTTGGTTTTTTCGGTCCCCTGGCCCAAAATTGGCCCAATTTTTCCCACATATAAGGTTTTACTACAAGAAGTTTGTTTTTTCCGGGAACCAGAAAAAAAACTTCTTAAGCGAGAAAACCTTACACGTGGAATAAATTGGGTCATTCGGTCTTCAAGAGGCCGAAAAAACCAAACTTTTTAAGCATGAAAACTTCTTAAGAGGGTTTCACTGTATTTCATTATAATGTGGTAATTTGAAAATTACACCAAACTAATTGATGTTTATTGATACTGTAAAAAAATAAATTTATATGCATAAAATAGATACATATACAAACAAGGTTTTCATAACTTAACTAAGAGGGAATATGCTGCAAAGACTTGGGTACATAAAAACAAATCAAGTGAGACAACACAATAAAAAAAAAAGTTGTAAGTCACAGATTATGAAAGTACATACAGATATGTTGTACTAGTTACCTTCCGGAGTGATGTAAAATGAATGTGATGTTTAAAATTGAATGTGATAATCTTCAGATTAAAATAACGTAATATAAATGAGAATTAATTCATTGATAAGAAGCGATCACACCGTTAAGTAGTTTCGATCAGAACATAAAACCTAACAAAATAAAACCTAGCCAAAAGAAAATCATTTGACAAAAAATAAATTAAAATGAAAACTTAAAAAATATTATGCTATCTACCGCTGAAGAAGTAGATAATATAAGCGATAATTTCTATTTCGGTGTTCTTTACAAATAAATTTAGTTATCGATACCTAATAACAAGCAGAAAAATATTATGAATATTATTATGAAAAAAAAAACATAAAATAAAAGCGAATATCTATAATGAATAAAACAAAGTTAAGTATGTCAATATGTATTACATATTAATATTGTGTTATGTATTACATATTAATTAGTGTTTAGTTTTCTTATTTTAAGTTTATAGTGGTATTGCTTTGGTTCTAGTAAAATTCATCAGTAACCCGAGTTACAGAATAAAGCTTCTTCAACACTGGAATAGAGGACAACAATACAAAATTAGATACATATAGGCATGTATATTATTTTTGTTGTTTTAAATGAGTTTGTATGTATTAATATTATCGAGTAAGTGACTAACTTCATGTGACAATTACGGGAAACATAAGAAAATGATGAACTGACATCCAGCCAAAACTTAAACATACTTACAGTATGAACGTGAATTCAGTCGACATATTAATGTTACATTAAACCTAATACAGCTTAAGATATGGTTTATCTAAAAATATATTTTAGGCAAGTTATTTTGACTGCAAATATTGTACATAGTCGGCAGTACTTTTTGAAAGATTAGCACTATGTATTGTGGTTAATCATTCGTCACTTGTACAGAATAACAATTATTATATTATTCGGGCGACACTGAGCTGAAAGCAGCTTACTAAAATTAAGCAAATAAATATTTCAATTTGTGAAATTTAGGTAGAGAAATCCGCTAATTAAAACATGAGCAGATTCTAGAAACCAAACAATTTAATAAATTAAAGGATCCGGAAAAGGTAACTTAACCAGAATGTGAATATTCAAATGAGTTAAAGCTTGTACTTTAAATACAACACTATGTACCTACCTAATTAATTTTACACAATAAGGCTTTTAGATTTATACATCTTATTTGTTCACAACAGGCGCTGGTGGACAGATGGGTTAAGTGAGAATTACTTTGTCTTATGGTCAATCAAATTGAAAGGTTATTTGTGCTGTTGAAGATTATGAAAACTGGCACTGAACATTACAAAGTATTCATTAAGAAAATAAATAATAAAAATAATTGTTTTTCAATTGTTTAACAAAACAAAAAAAAATCGTCAAATTAGGCAAATACTTTTATAAAGCAATAAATAGAAAGTTTTAAATTTGTAATGAAAGTTATTCAAATTGCAACACAGTAAAACTTATTTTTTAAGTTTTTAGAATGTAGAAAACTGAGGAATATGTAAAGGCGTAGAAATGAAAGTATGATATGGAAAAATGGAATTGTGAGGTGCTTAGGATGGACAAATTGTTTCACAGAATTTGAACATCAATAATAATAATAATAATAGATGGAGACGAGGGTATATTTAGAAATTTCAAAATTGAAAGTATGAAAGGGGATGAGGTTTATAAATATTTAGGATATCCGCAATCAAATAGATTAGATCATACTAGTATTAAAAATGATATTAGGATTAAATTTAAAACTAGGATCAGAAAAATTTTGAAATGCAATCTATCTGCTAAAAATTTAGTAAAGGCGATAAATACTTGGGCAATACCTCTATTAACTTACTCATTTGGCATAATTAAATGGTCTAATACAGATTTAGATAGCTTAGAACGATTAATTAGAACTACATTAACTAAATTTCATTGCCATCATCCAAATTCAGCTATAGAACGTATTAATTTACCCAGAAATTTAGGAGGTAGAGGTATAGTCAAAATAACATCTTTAAAACATAATCAGGTAGAAATGCTAAGAAATTTTTTCCATAGGAAAGCTGATAGTTCAGAAATGCACAAAATAATATGCAAGGCAGATAGAAATATTTCACCATTAAATTTATACGACGAGAATGCCAGCATTCTTATAAATACCAACCAGGAATTATTAGATTCCTGGTCAAATAAAATTCTTCACGCAAAACACTTCAATTATCTCAACCAAACATATGTTGACAAATTTTCGTCAAACAAATGGTTGAGTATTGGAGAGTTGAGCGCAGAAATAGAAGGCTTTATGCTTGCCATACAAGATAGAGTCATTAATACTAAAAATTATAGGAAGCATATCATCAAAGATGCAAATCAAATTGATGATTTATGTAGAAAATGTTTGGCTTTTCCGGAAACTATAGAACATATTATATCGGGATGTTCTGTATTAGCGCCGTCCGAGTATACATTTAGGCACAATCAAGTTTTAAAAATAATTCACCAAAGTTTGGTAATTAAACATAACTTGATTGACTGCCGTAATGTACCATATTATGAATATGAACCAAATTCATTTTTAGAAAATGAATTTTATAAAATTTATTATGATAAAACTATTCTGACAGACAGAACAATTAGTCATAATAGACCCGATATAGTTTTACATGACAAAATTAAGAAAATAACTTATATCATTGATGTCGCTATTCCAAATTCTTGTAATATTCAGAAAACTGTTTCTGAAAAAATAAGAAAATATACAGATTTAGGAAATGAAATTAAAAGAATTTGGCATTCTCAGACTATAAAAATATTACCATTTGTTATTTCGGCTACTGGCATTATACCTAGCTCTCTCATTCAAAATTTAGGCGTATTAGATTTGTCAAAAAATTTGTACATAAAAATGCAAAAGTCGGTCATTTTAAATACATGTAGGATTACGAAAGATTTTTTAAATATTTATATTGAGGGATCAGTAGGATTTATCGGACCAGTTAGGATTTCATCAGAGCCGAACCCTCTGATATGAAAATATCTGGAGTCGGTGAAATATTTTCCCATTATGTTTCTGGTGGATTGACGTATTGTTCTTGTATTGTTTTATTCTTATATAGTGCAATTACATTGCGTTAATTTACTAGATATTCATTTGTGGAAAAGTGTGTGGAAGGGTTTAGTCTTTCATTTGGGAAAGATTCAACCCGGACATGAAATCTGGAGCACCGTAATATATAATTGGATGACTTTTATAGCGCCATTTTCGTGAGAAAATCACCTCAAGGGCGCTTTAAATCAAATCAAATTTCGGTTCTGTAAATGTTCTATTCAAATTCTGTTATTATATCATTATTGGTCAGAACTTTCACAGAACTTAAAAATTAACTTTTAAATTCGATGAATCGTTCAAATTCTGTGAAACAACTGGCCCTTAATAAATTTTACTAAAGACATCATTATGAATGGGAGTGCCAAACATTATTATATACGTGAACACCGAACACGTTTGTAAAAATTGAAGCACACATGTGCTCGAAAAACAGTCCACTGGTTAAATAAAGATAATAATAAATATAGTGAAACTTATTCACATGGTCAAAGTCATTTGCACTTAGGTACAGTTCATCCCAGATGATAATGTTCAGAATGAATTGGGACTTCGGCTTTTTGACATTTTATACAAAAAAATGGGAAAATGTCAAATAGGGAAAACTTAAAACTAAAGTTTTACTGTATTTCAAAAATGGCTTTATAAGTTTTCACAATCTTAGCACTTAGAACAAATCTAATTTATTTATTAAAAATACCTTTTTATTTCAGACATACAAGAAAATTAGTTCTAGTGTTCATGGCTTCGGAATATTTATTGCAAATTGGTGAAAAAGACTTATCGTCAGGATTATTATCTAGGTTCATTATTATAATTTCAGTCTTTTTCAAAATTTGTGCAAACGCACATTTCTTATTTGAGAGCAATTTAACACAGCGAAACTCCAACTGATGTTTGGTTAAATACATATTACAATAAAAATAGATGCTTTAAAGATTTTATACTAAAATAGATAAAATTCAACTTTCACAATATTGTACGTAGCTGGTTCATATTTAGATTAAATGCTTTCCAAACGGCATTTAGTTATGATTAAGCGCATAAAACTAGCCAGGTAAAATAATTGGATTGTAACTAGATAAATCAAAATGAATAGCTACGTAATATTATTCACACAGATAAAGAATATAACAGCCCCATTGTCAATCGATTTCAAATGCAGTGAAACCCTCTTAAGAAGTTTTCCAAGAGTTTGGAAAAAAAAACTGGCAGGAATACCTTATAAGTGGGATAAATTGGGCCATTCAGTCTTCAAGGGACCGAAAGAAACCAAACTTCTTAAGAGGGTTTCATTGTATTTGCTGAAATGATCATATTTACCTATTTTCAACCTAAAATTGAACTAGGCCAGTTACAACATGCATTTGAGGTATGAACAAATTTAATATAAAATTAAAATCCTGCCTTTTTAATTTGTCAACTTGGAGATTCGCTACGTCACGTGATGTTCTTTCTCATTGGAAGTCTTCGCATCTCTGGCAAGCCCCAGGAACATCAAAATCCAGAACCATGAGTTTAGTTTCTTCGGTGCCATTCCTGGAGCCCACGGCACAGACCAGCTTAGTCCTGGAGGCTCTGATCCTCCATACCACCCCACCTGAGCCTCCGGATTCCAGGGTCACCAAGTTGCGTATGAACTCTCCACTCCGAATGTCCCACAACTTTACAGTACCGTCATCTGAAGATGTTATGACGAACCGGTTGTTTGATTGGAGACAAGTTACTGCTGACTGGTGTTTGTTAGGGCCTACAAATTTATGCAAATATATTATAGTGGCAATCTAAAATGCAATATGCAGGGGTGTGTAGACCACAACGGTTCCATGACGAAACAAAACATTGAAGAAAAGTATTAAATTAAAAAATAAAAATTTTACAGTCTCTGTGTACTTCACACCCCTGTGACACTTTTGAATGAAAAAGGTACATGAAAAAAGAGTCATCATTAGTGAGGATAAAAGGAATCATATTATTATCAATAATTCTAACAATTTTTATTTTATTATATTTAATGTCCTAAAGAAGTCTTCCCCAACCTCTTAATTAATTTAAGAGTGAATCTGTATGCGGGAAGTCTACACCCAGAATATAAGAAACTGCAACTGTAACATTAAAAAAAGTCCACAAGACGTCTCACAGTTGAGAAAAACCTTTTGTGTGTTCCGATTGCAATTATTTAGGCATGTGCTAGAAAGGAGACTTTGAAAACCCACGAGTTTACTCAAATGGAGAAAAACCATTTTCATGTTCCGGCTGCAAATATTCACGTTCTCAAAAGGAACTTTTAAAAGTCCACAAGCCGTCTCACAGTGGAGAAAAAACTTTATCATGTTCCAACTGTGACTATTGACAATTTAAAATCCACATGCTGACTCACTGTGTAGAAAAACCTTTTTCATGTTCCGAAACTTTACAAATAAGGAAAAAAAAAACAAATTTCAAAAAACAAAAAATTTGGAAAAATGTAAGAGTATATGCAATACTAATGTGCTAGTGGAATGAGTGCTAACCAGAGACTGATAAATTGACGTGGAAGTCCAGGCTCACAAGTGAGTGACTTCTCCTTGTTTTATGCGAAATGTCACTTGTTATGCGAAAAGTCGCTCGTTCAGGGAGATTTTTTTTTTTTTAAATTTTGTTTTATTCGTTATGGGAGGTGCTCGTCATGAGAGGTTCCACTGTATTTTTTTGTGGATAATTATTTAATTTTTTTAATGTAATTTTGATTTTTAAACAGGCCCTTGCGCGGTCCAGTACCATTTGGTTCACGGCCCGGTACCAGGCCGCGGCCCGGGTGTTGGGTACCACTGTCCTTAAGTGAAACCCATTTATAAAGTACAAGGGACCTGAAACCTAGAGGCATGAATTTATCTCACATGAAGAGTTTTTCCTGGTCACATGAAAAACCGTATAAGAGAGTTTCACTGCATAAAAAAAAACAGAATTTGATGTAATTAGCATTCTAAAGCCAGTTGTTTTCTTGACAAAAAGCTTAAATTATGCCACGCGCCAGCTGATTCTATTTTTGTTATAAATATCGTACTAGTTTTTTTGCCAAATGATGTTTTTTGTAAATTTTACCGTCTTACCAGTTAATGTGTTTATATAATTATAAAATTAGTATGTAATCTACCACAAGTAGTTTCCCATGAATAGTTAGTTATACTCAAAGAAATGATTTTTCATAATATCCTTAGGATATGCTGGTGAACAAGAGGTTAAACAGCAAACTTGATGGCTCACACAGACACCTTATCAACAAGGACAAGATGTGCATAATAATAAATTTTTACCTGAAAGTGTGTGGAGGCACTGGCCGGTGATGATGTCCCATATTTTGACGGTACTGTCCGCATTTCCAGAAACTAATATGTTGGATCTAAGCTCCATCCCAGAGGTCAGGGACTGATGCCCCATGAGTGTATGCTTCTTGGCACCAGTTTCCACATCCCACACCATAATGGAGGTGTCAAGTGATCCACTTACCACATGGACTCCATCAAACTAGAAGAAAGATTCAGAAGCAATAAAATAATGCACAGATACGACGGCGGTTTGAAAAGTTTGGTAAAGTAAAACATATTTTTTCAGAAAACAAATTTATTTTTCTCTTTCGAGTACTAAACACTTCACAATATTTTCAATTTATTAAAACAAAGCTCCAGTCAAGCCCAGCAAAAAAGTTGTTGACAGCATACAGTCTCTAGGTGTGAACGTTAGCCATTTATAAAATGGTTCAATAATTTGTTCTCATGATTATCTTCCCCAAATAAAGATAGTCGATTATAATGACCCTTTGGGAAGTCCCAGGCTTAGAAAACAGTCATGACCTTATTTGCCGACACAACCAGCTTAGCCTTCTTTGATGCCGATTCACATGGGATGTGATGCGATTCACATGGGATGTGATGAGATTCACATGGGATGTGATGCAATTCACATGGGATGTGATGCGATTCACATGGGATATGATGCGATTCACATGGGATTTGATGCAATTCACATTCACTACTTGAACTGTTTTTTTTTTACTCTCACATATAATCTTCCGATCAGGTCCTCCATTGATATGCTTTGTGTAACTCTAAGGAACCAGCTCAGATATGGGGATAACTTTATTCTGCTTTCATCGACGCCAGAATAAAGTTAGCCTCCCAAAAACTGTGCGTACTGTACAGGACCCGCAGATACAGCAGATAGTACACAACTGTTAACCATGTACAAATCCCAACTGCGCCCCACAATTTAATTTTGGAGCCCCAAAATACCTGAAAAAAACCCTCAACTCTGTGCAGAAATGTGGGCGGTCCGTCTGATAGATTCTCCTAATTTAACAAATGGATTGCAATCTTTAGAGCCTAGGCGTCGGGTGGGAATGTTATCCTTGTACTACCGGTATTTTAATGGAAGATGCTCCGAGGAACTAGTGTAACTGATCCCTTTGTAGTCGGAAAACAAGCCATACTCAACATATGTACACGGTTGATATTTGTCACATGAGAAAGGGTCGCTTCTTCGACTCGTTCTGTGTTCAACAGCTCGGCTGCCGAAATCAACGATTTGCCGGCCTCTGTGTTTCCTCCTTCTTACAACATGGGTCTTTTCAAGACCAATGTTCATTCCTTCCTCTCCTCAAAAAACCCTCCACACAGCACCTCAGATGACATGGACCCCGAGGGAAATTATTTTCCTCAGGGTCTTCTGTGTGGAGTTAATGTAAAAAAAAATAAAAATAAATAAAGACCACAAAGAAACATATGTACCCACAATGAAATATTACTTATATCTATAAATTTTCTCACCACTGTAATCAATGTACTGTTTGTTTCTATATAAATAAATAAATTTGTATTTATCGCTTACAAAGAATTTTTATTATTTTATTTAGTACTGCCCTGTTAATATGACGCGGCGTAATTTTGATATTCGTTTTGAGGAGAGACAAGAGTGAACCTGGGTTATGAAAGTACGTCGTCCAATACCAGAAAATTAGGGATTAATAAATTGAAGAAGTATCTAACAATATAAATATATGTTTCAAAGCAGGCAATGTATTCCCCCACCACTGTTCTCCCGTTCGTTATTTCATACAATGCAATAATTCTGGTCTTCTGTAAAATATCGGATAAAACAACACGCTTCTAAATAATGACAAGTTATTTATTGATGGATTAATCATCCAAAACCATTTGTTGTGTACAAATAGGTACCTATAATCCCCGAAATTCATGGTGACGGGTACTATCAGTGTAATAGGCAGAAACCATGTTGAATGTTAGCGCCCACTAAACGTGTGTTTTCAGTATTCTGTCCCTCGCACTGTCGCATGTCGCCGTAGCTGGGCTCACAGGCTGTGTTTTTTATTATTATTCTTTATTCAGTGCATTCGTTTATACAGCTTTTTTACAGGATTTTCGACTACCACACTAGTGACTATGTCCGTATTATGTTCACTTCTTCATATCCCCAAAAAGACTTCACACAGCATCCACAAAAATGATATAGGTGAAAAAAAAAAAGATAATGTTGATATGATACAACTCGTCGAGCTCAAATACAGAAAAAAACCGCCTTACTCAGGTTAACTCTATTAACAGGTTAATAATCGAATCCAATCAATTTAGAAACTAACATTTTGAAACAGTTGTGCATTCACGTCATTTTTCCATCGATTTAAAGGATATTGTTTTCCAGTAATTCAGCATAAAATTTTTTTAGACTTCACTAAAATACAGTGAAACCCGAATTTTATGTCCCCAGATTTAACGTTTTCCGCCAATTACGTATAATTATTTCGGTCCCGATATATTTTAGTACATTTATACCCCCTTTTTACGTTTTTTTTCTTTCTTTCTTCTGATTCTTCTGAATAAGGAATAACATTTGAGGGTTGCTCTGATAAAGTACGGGGTTGAGATAGCAAATTCAATGGTTGAGCAGAAGACGTTGATGGCTGAACTGACGGCATTGAGTCATATTGCTCATCAGAAACAATATCGTCATCACTTACTTCAAAATTACTATCCGAATCTGACATTGCTTCAATATCAATGTCAGATAGGCCACGTCCTGACATTTTGAGGTTTTAAAATTCTTACGTAAATACACAAAACTAGATATTTTTAAAATCGAACTTGTCGGTTTTTCAATAATACAACATTTAAATAATTGTGTACACACGGAAATAACAGACAATCAGTGCCTTGGTGTTTCGGGGGCTGTCGTAACTACATTGCTCGAAAATTATTTAGGGAAAGGGCATAATCTTTGGGTTGACAACTGGTATAGCAGTCCAAAACTATTTGATTTTCTTCATAGTAAGAAAACCAATGCTTCTGGAACTGTGCGAAAAAACAGAAAGACCATGCCAAGTTTAAAAAACTTAAAAAAGGGCGAAATAGAGGCAAAACATCGTGGACCACTATTAGCGTTAAAATGGCAAGATAAGCGTGAAGTTAATATGCTCACAACTATCCACGATAGCTCTTCATCTCCAACAGGAAAAGTCAACAGGGAAACAAATGAGCCAATATATAAACCAAAATGTATCTTGGATTACAATATACATATGAGCGCTGTCGATAAATCCGACATGATGTTGAGCAGTTTGCATTGCATGAGGAAGTCCATAAAATGGTATAAAAAAGTGGTTTTCCATATAATAGATCTGTATTTATTAAATTCGCACACGCTCTTCAACAAGCTTACCGGAAAAAATACTACATTGGCAGATTTTCGTTTGAAAGTTATAAGACAATTAATAGAAAAATATAATGAACCATCTCAATCTACATCACGCTTTTCTGATAGTCCACTCCGTTTGTCAGCCAAAAGGTTGGCGAAACACATGCCAGACATAATACCGCCAACGGCAAAACGTGAAAACCCATGTCGATTGTGTCGTGTATGTACCAACTCTAAACTGAAAACCAAAGTTAAAAAATATTCAAGATATATGTGCCCCGAGTGTAATGTGACATTATGTGTTTACCCATGTTTCCGTATATACCACGAAAAAAAAAACTACTAAAACTTTTTTAAAAATTGATGTGTATTTCTTGTATATATTTTTTGGTATTGTTGTCAGTATACCGTCATATTAGTGTAAATTAACCTAGTGAAAACAATATAACCTTTTATGTATTTTAACCTAGTGAAAACAATATAAAATAATAACACAGCGTAAACGGCCATAAAATGTTAACTAAAAAAAAAACTATGTGAAGTTAGTGGAAAAAGAATATAAACTTAAACCAGATGATCGGCGCAGTGGCCCGCCTTATCTCGTATTTCCTACACAACATATAAGTAGGTATCCATATAGAATGTTTATTGATACTTTGATCTTGGAGGATCTTGTTACGATAATTTATTAATGATTTTTGGTTTAATCCAGTCAATGATTTGGTTTTCGACGGTATTTTTAGGGGAATAATCTGACAACTTTCCTAAAATAGAGGCTACAATGAGTAACAGTAATTTTCTAAGCTCTGAATTTCGGGGTTTTAAGATGATACGGTAATAAAAACATTTTGTATGCACAAACTTTCATATTATATTTTAACAAAATGCGCCCAAAATAGAGTTAATTCTGTCCCTTTTAAATTAAATTGAACAAAACAGCAAGTGTCAGTTTGTAACCTAACTTCCCTGTCATAAGATGATCTTTAAAACTTTGGCCATTCTACAAGTAAATTTCCTTATTTTAAGTGAATACCGCATTAACGTCCCAACTGCTCCCAACCATCTGGAGCCTGTGAGACTATGGCATCCCCAATTGGGGTATGTTGTGAGGTTGAAGGTAGTGGGGAGGAAAGGAGATGCGGAATAGGAAGGTGGGGAAGTACCTGGCTTTTCAGATCTGGTCACTAATCAAGGCTAAAGCCATTTCACATTTCAATTGTGAATGGTGGTCTTACACCAGGGCGATACTGAGAGTATCTTCCACTCTTGGAGTGTATTCTAACTCAGAGTCACTGAACTAAAATAGTCAGCCGATAACCTTCAGAAGTGTGATCTACACTGTGATATAACCTTATATGTAAGTTCTTTCGACTCCTAGGTCCTAGAAGTCCTACTCCTAGGTGGGTTAAAGAAATTGATAATCTGGGCAAGTCAGATTTTTGATGTTTGAAAATGTTTGGTGAGTTGCACCAGAAGTAAGGAATAATTTAGATTACTTTACACCAACATTACACTTCTATTATCTCTTCAGTGTTGAAAGTGTATTCTTTAATCATCTGTTTCTATTATAGTAGGGGAGGCGAAGCAGGGATTTTGGGATTTACTCAAGCGCGTCAGATTAACTAAGGGGAGATACCTCCCGACCCGGTTATGGACTACCACCATTTACGAACCAATAATATTGGCAATTCTCAGCGCCGTCAGCCGCTGTACGCTCCACACTCAGTGATGATTTTAGCTTCTTCGGCATGTTGAAATCGTCAGATTATATTATTTCTGTGATCCTTACATTATTTCCTTCAAAATAAAATAAAAATTAACCGCGCTCGAGTAAATCCACGTGACGTTTTTTTTTTTGCAACTTTGTGACTCGCTAATTTTCTTACGTCACGTTCAAATCGTCAGATTATTGAAATGTAAACTTTTCTGCATGTAATTAACTCACATTACCTTAATCTGACACGCTCGAATAAATCCATTTTTTTTCAATTTTCTGCCTCTCCATACGGCAACCCCCACCACTCAACTCGTCAGATTAATATCTCTCCGTTACCAGAAACACGTAGGGCGTATACGCTATTAATATCTGACGCGCTTGAGTAAGTCATTGTGACGAATTTTTTTTACATTTTTGAAAATTTATACTCGCTCCCCCCACCACTGAAAGGGCATACATCACATAAACTTTTTTTCTTTTTAGCATCTAATCTTTGCAATCCAATAGATCCCCACAACGCTCGAGTAACTACCCATTTAGCGTTATTTCCTCCCCTACTATTACATAATAAACTAAAGAGCAAAAAGGTATGAAGACGTACCTGCAGGCTATAGACCCTGTTGGTGTGTCCGGCCAGTGTGTGTAGGCACTCGCCCGTGTCGGGGTTCCACACCTTGACGAAGTAGTCGTAGGCCCCGCTGACCACGAGGCGGCCGTCGTACTGCACGCAGCGCACGGCCGCCATGTGTCCCACCAGCACGCGCAGGCAGCGCCCGTCTGTCACGTTCCACACGCGCAGCGTCGCATCCCGTGAGCCTGAGACCACCCTGCAACACACGCACAATCCGCACTGAGTTACGTCACACAGACACCAAACGCTCTCATTCACTTTATTATGAAGTCCCAACTTATTTGGCAATATTTTGGCGGGGTACGTTTCAGTTGATCAATCTTGATGAAATTTTGCATACTTGGCCTTCAAAACGAAATGAAGGTCACTGTCTAAGTGAGATTTCGTAAAACCACCCCATCTTCTTTTCCTACCCCTTAAAGCACAATTTTAGAACTAGGCACTTGATTAAATTTTGCACAATGTTCAAAATTGAAATCTGATATCGAAAATTTTTGCAAAAGCCCGGGGAACACTGCTATGTATGTACATCTCTCCACATATGTATATTTAAAGAAGTGTCCTGGCATGGCAAATCTACAGTTTTATTCCGAGATTGATGAAAGTTTGCACCCTTGACTTGTAGCTGTCAATACGATGCCGTTCATGTTACATTAGTTAGTCACATGAACAATAAGTGCACAGCGCTGTGTTACCATCTTCGTTCATATGACCACTAGGTGAGTAAATTGTAAAATGGGGGCGTTAGCACGGGTAAAGCACACAGTGAGGCCCACATTATCAAATAGTGTCTTAAAAAGGTAAATTTATTGTATCAAATAAAAAAATCCCGGTAAAACACAATTTACTACCGGGCCGCCAAACTATACTATTTGGCAAACCCGTAATCCGCAGTGGCCTTAAAGACTGGAGTCGAATGGCAAGGTACCTGAGCCAATGTAGAACTTTAGTAGAGAAGGTTAAATAAAATAAATAATGATGAAGGCCTACGATACACTATTTTTCAACAATAGAGGACAAAATTGCAACGAAATTCCTACACGAACCCCACAGTGTTAAAACAAACAGGAAACATCAAATAGTGTAAGCAAATACGTCATTGGTAGAGACAAGATAATAGGCATTATTCATTATTTGTCCCAGATTCGCCATCGCAAATGCAGATGCATCGAGCTGTACAGATATATAATTTATTATTTTAAATACAAAAAAAAATTCACATATACACTAATTTAAAATTAATATATTGTGAGACATAGAATACCATATACTAATCTGTGTTATTCGTGTTTTTCTTGTTTATGGTTATGGTATATTTTTATTAACAACTCAGCACTGATTGCTAAGTCCGGTTGTTAATCATAACTTTTTAGGTTAGTGCCCTTTATATGTGGCATCAGTCAAACATTAACAGTGAAACAAACACATTTTCAATGCATAAAACATAGCCCCTCATTGATTGGATTTTGTGTTGCCTACTAATAACCATCCCAAAAAATATTATGTTCTATTGCAGAGGTTCCCAAAGTAAGTGCCGCGGCACCCTGGGGTGCCGCGGACAGAGGTCAGGGGTGCCGCGAGGCGCCCCTGATGTCTCTACTAAAAATCAAAATTGACATGAACGAATACAAACATTTTATGGAATAGAAAATCACCCACGTGGCCGGTCCGCGTTCTGGGAATGGATTGGGTGGCAGGTACAGGAGTGGGGATACGGTTGTGGTGCTGCGCTTGCAGCGGCCACGTGCCGCATTCACTTATAGTTTTTTCATTCAAGATTTCATCATTCAGGAAAAAACTACAAGTGTGGAAGAGGAAAATGGGTGATGATGGAGGCAAATATTGTTTTCCAATACTGCGACAGTACATGGCCCATAGCGGAGTTAAGGTTTCAAATAACTTGCTGACCCTTTTCACAGAGCACCTATCACAGTTAACTGACTGGTTTGCCAAGTACTTCGCAGAAGACCAAGTGGAGAAGTTTGTATGGATCCAAGGTCCATTCCGTGCGTGCTCAATCTCCCCAAGATTTTACTACGCAGGAAGAAGAAGATTTAATTGACCTCTCGACCGACAGCAGCCTAAAAATGAAATACGCTTGTTCGGATTTGACGGAGTTTTGGATATCAGTCAGAAATCAGTATCCGATTCGAAGTGGAAAAGCTGTTAGGGTCCTCATTCCCTTAGCTACTTCATTCTTCTGTGCGAAGCTGGATTTTCAGCGGTTGCGGTTATAAAGAGCAAATATCGCTCAAAAATAAATGTGGAAAAAGAAATGAGGATTAGCTGTATCAAGCCTTCTTCCCCGGTTTGAAAAATTGTGCAGCGAGCTGCAGGCTCACCCATCGCACTAAACGGTTTTTGTACTTGTATTATATTTGCATTTTCTTTGTAAGTTTTTTTTATCAGTAAATGCACTTATTCATTTTAAGAGTTGTTTCTTTTATTCAGTGGAGTAGGTAAAAAATTGTGGGGGGGGGGGGGTGGCTAGAGAATTGTGCTCTTGGGGCGGTCCCGAGGCTACCACAGAACAGATAGACATTATATGACAGGGGTGCCGTGAGAAAAGTCAAATTTTCTAAGGGTGCCGCGACTTGGAAAAGTTTGGGAACCCCTGTTCTATTGTCTTTAAATTTGGTCTGTGATAAATATAATGATATCACAGACCATATTAGCTACAATAGAATATAACAACAGAATAACATACATATATAACATTAGTAGTTATTGCATAACCTACAGAGGGTATTAAAATCCATAAAAAAATTACAATAGAGCGTATTGAGTCTCAAGTCAGGATAATGGGGACTATAGAAAGGTTCTTGATCATACTTGAAATAAAAGAATAATGTCTATTTGACAGTTAAATGTATATTTAAATACACAGGGCTTTGTAATCATGGAACAGAATTGAATCTGAGGAACAAAAAAATATAACAGTAACAGCCAATCTATCATGGTGCCAAAATCTTAAAATATAATAATAAAGTACTATACCTAGTGGACCTGGGAAATATCTAAGCTAGGTTATCACTTCAAACAGACTGAGCCGCACGCCAGAAAACCAGCAAACAGGTACGAGAATACCTCCATGTTAGGATTCGCAACATCCTTCAAAACAGGATCGGGAATACCTCCAGAGTAGGACTTGGGACATCCTCCGCGTCGTCTTTGCAACATTATCAGCCGGGTAGTAGACTTAGGCCGTTTCCAAGGCAAAAGGCCATGCATGAAAGAAACTCCACAGGAGACGCCGAACTCGTGGTTCTTCTTCATTCTTCAAAGGGGCCGCAAATATATGGTTTGTAATCTGACCAATGCCACAAAAGGTGACCGGCCAACTCAGAAAGAAATCAACTCAGAACCACCTCAGAAAGGTCATAAAGAGTGATGATAAAAATATATAAAAAATTGGTTAAATATGTTACGTTAGGTTAGGGTTAACGGCTATTTTAAAATAATTTTTTTCATAGTTTTTAATGACTTTTCAAAGAGTTGTTGAGTTGACTTGATTCTGAGTTGGCGTGGAACCGCCACAAAAAGCAGCTGACATTACTCAAGAAAACCACCACAATCAGCGGATAGCTTCGATTAGCGCGAAAGGCCATTTGACAGGCCATGTGAGTATTATTCACCCGAACACTTTTTTTTCAAAAAGACTTAACAGATATCGCATTTTAGGATCTCACAGTAATAGAATTGACTCGCGGCACTATCATCCTTATCACTCAAGGTGGTGTCGCGAAACTGCGACTCCACTATAAAATTGGCGGTTTTGCTTCAGAGCAAAGCCCTGACGCAACCCTCAAAGGACCAGTCCCGATAACTACGCGGTCGCTATGTTATATGGGACGATTAGATAGCATGCACTCGCAAAACCCGATGGATAGTCAGTCGATGTTCAGATCTGGGCTTTTGGACAATTAGATAAGCCCAGAACGGAAAAGGAAAATAGGACTCACCAGTTGCAGATGGGGCCTCTCTGATTTCCAGGGTTTGGTGTACACTTCACTATGTTTAGTAACTTGCAATATTATTTTTGCAACAGTATATGCTCAATATGTGCTCCCTGTCTGAGACATTAATTTGTACTGTTTGAAATAGTGTCACCTCTTCTTCATGCAACAATTGCTCTTTTTCAAGGTGACATTTTGGGATAGGAATATTAGGTAGGTGGGATAAAATCAGGAATTTGACATATTCTACCCACCAAGTCTGCGAATGCAATACCCAACCAATCCCATATAATAATGCGCAAACACAAGGATTTTACATCTCCATAACTTAAAATACGTGACACAATCAGATCATCGTCGGCCCTAATCTCGGCGATGATCCAAGAAGTGAATTTTTCCGGAAAAACACTCGCAATGTTGCAAATTGAGCAGAATATTTTAGTAGCAGTAAGGCCAATATTTTTCAACAATTCGAGGGCTTAAAGAACAATGTTATCTACAAAAAACATATTAATCATTCTAGATCTTAAAGTCAAAGAATTTAATCTAAAAAAAAATACCAATTCCCAATAATTTGAGAGTTGACTAATAAAAACCATAACCACAATTGAACTAATAAAAATACAGCATTCGAAACGTGTAGCTTCCCATCTATTCATGACGTCACAGGTCGAGCGACAAGTATGTCGTGCATGAAGATGAATCTGTTCGGCGAGCACGCATACAGAAATGCTTATCGCTCGGCCTGAGATGACATGCCCGCCTAAACTCGCTCGCGGCTGAAATTCTGCTGAAAGCGCATTAAAAAACATTGTAAAATTTACCAAAATTGTAAAAATAATAATCATTTGTTGACTTAATATTTTTGATTTATGATATTTTTATGACATTATTATAGCAAACAATAGATTATACGCTTGAATCTGAAAATAAATTAATATAGAAATTGTACGCTTGAATCCTAGAGGTTTATGAATTATGAATTAATATTTTATGAATCTTATAGTTTCATAAAATGTAATTTTGTTTATCTAATGTAAAAATTGGGAAAAATAAAGGGGGAAAGAAAAAAAACTTCAGATTCCATGCCTGAAAAAGGCACTGAATAAATTTTGAAACATACATGGTCAGAGACAGTTAGATACATACATAATATATACATATAATATTTTAGTATATAGTACTTCAATAGAGATTTGGTATAATTATGGCAATATTAAAAATAATTTCATCTAACAGCGGGATTTAAAAAATCGAAACGCTGTATGTACATTATTAATTAATACAAATCAATGTGGAGTTATTCAAACATTACGCTAAAACCACAACTAAATTGTAATTTACATTTAACTTATAGGGAAAATTAAATTGATTAATAATTATTAATCACTGTGCGTAGATTTTGTAGTTCAAAATAGCTCAATAATTAAAATTAAATTAAGAATAGTAGTTATAGATAGCCGAGAATGGTATTTTTAGAGGTACTAAACGACACGCTCCAACTTTGACAGATGGCATAAGGATTTGCGTCACCTTAAGGCCTAGTAATATTTGTATATTTTTTGTAGATAAAGTTGTTTGATTTTAAGCCTTCAAATTATGCACATACTTAGTAAATAAATATGATCATTATACGTTTAGCACAAATGGGTCGCAAGAGGAAAAGGTTAAGGATATTCAAGGGAAAACATGACACGTACATACATATAACATGAATCACACATGACACAGTCGCGTAAATCAGATGTTTAGATAAATCAATGGCATAAACAATCAATGATAAGGGTCAATGAAAGAGTAGAGTCATTATAGATCGCAACATAGTGAGATGGTAGGTAGTAGTAACCTGTCATTGTGGAGGTGCATGCAACGGACGGTGGATGTGTGTCCGGTGAGGATGCGCAGGCAAGCGCCCGTCTGAGCGTTCCACACGCGCAGTGTCCGATCCGTAGAGCCACTGATCACCACCCGCCCGACCATCTGCGAAGACCAGACCCCACCCGTGTGACCTACCAGGGTTTTGAGGCACTGCAAACATAAAACAAACATGTCATATTTATTAGAATTTGAGAATAAGCTATTTTAGATCCTAATGGACCATTGGGGTACTAAGCAATGTTTAGTTCCCTCCTTTTTCTGTTTTTCAAACCAATTATTCAACTGCTTTTCAAGCCAATCAGCTCCACACAGACGGTCCTGAGGAAAAATATTTCCTTCGGGCCTACATCAACTTTGGGAATGCTGTGTGGAGGGTATTTTTAGAGAAAGAAAGGTTAAGAAGTTCTGAGAAGGAAAAAGGTATGAAGGGTGGGTAGAATTCTGGGGTTAATGTGTCTAGGAGTGACTGACATACAAATTCATCCCTCCCGGTGCAAGGCGTTGGGTCGAGAGAGTCCGGCTGGAGAGCTTTAGGTTAAGGCTCCCTCAATCACTCTCTCCCAAAAGTCGCCAAGACATAAATCTCACCCCATGAAACCGGGCACCCCTGCTAAGTCACCAAACGTAGCGAATCACTTAGGGTGACCTTATGGCAGGAGTGTTGGTTATCCAATAAATGATTCCCAGGGCGGCGGTACCCATACCTGCTTCCCAAATGTTTCAGAAAGTGCCTTGTCAAAGTCAGACAACGTAGGTGTGGTGTTTATTTCTCTTTAAAACTATGTGACAGAACAACTATAAAACAGAAACTTAATCCCCAAGTGCACTTTTTTAGACTTGTTTGTCAGTGTGTTCTTTTGATGATTGCATAGAAACATAGCCCGAATTAGATTAATCCTTAGCCTAGTATTCACGAACGAACATGTCTGGCTGAGCATGACATCACAAGCCAAGCGACGGACATGTCTGTACAAGTAGATATGTCTATGCCTTAATTCTAGGCTTACGTCAATGTAAACAAATAATTCTTACTCTCCCATTGAGGGCGTTCCACACTTTCAGGGTGGTATCGTCCGAACCGCTCAGCACTTTGTTCCCATAGAACTGGAGGCAGGTGATCACATGATCGTCGTGCCCTTTCAGTATTTTTTCGGGTGTGACGGTTCTCGATTTCCAGTTGACCTCTGTGATCCTTTGTCGCATGTACGTAGACTTCCACGGACTATTTGTAGGAGGCATCAGGCGAGTCCTCTTCTTGATACGAGTTATTCCAATGCGATTACATTTTTCCTTCCACAATAAATTATCGTCCGCCAAGAACCTGTAATGTACATGAACTTTTTTTATATTGAAATCATACATGGCGATTAGATTTCAATCATAGATAATTTCATAATAGAAAATATACATGTATTTAACACATTTAAATTACATTCCATTAAAAAAAATTACAAGTGTGCAGTTCACACGAAGCAGAAGTGAAACTTTCAGAAAACTAAAGTAGACAAGAGTGTGGAGGCTACGAAGCACAGCACAAAGAGGAGAACGGTTATTCTATCTCATTCTCTCGAAGGCTAAATCCTATAGATTTGTTTATCTATTTTTAGTGTCGCTTTTTCGTAATCACAACGGTGCTAAAGAAGTTTTCACTTAAAAAAATATGCCATTTTTCCATAAATCAATATTTATTCAAATTACTAACCAAAATTTCCATAAAACTTGAAAATTAAAAATTCCATATGTGTATAACATAATAACAAATAACACAAGGCAGAAATAAAACTTTGTCACTACATAATAATGACAAATATGTGAAGCGCCGATCGCACAAGCCTTAAGTTTCAAATAAGTAACGGCCGACTTGTCTTGATAGCGCGCTACTGGCCGTCACCGTAAGCCTTGTACGGTCATCCGTTATTGAGATTTAAAAAAGATTTTTGCTGTGTATATAGTTGCAAACATGGTGAGTAATTGTGAATGGATCTGCACAAAAAATAACAACAGCAACAACCCGCTTGACTTGTGAACCTTGCTCAGTAAATTGCAGGCCTTTAGTGCTTGCGGATCATGCATTTGTGTCATGTGTCATCAGAATAACATGAACACATGACAATGTCTCGTCAATGAATCAGACCCCTAAGTTAATAAAAATGGATGTCATATCATCAAAATTAGATATTTAAATTGAAATATTAGTGGTTACCTCCAATAAGTGCACGTTTGCGATGCTCTCAACAGATCATCAGGCTCCAGAAAGCCAAGCACGGTCAGCGCTAGTTCCCGCGGCAGCAGAGATATGAAGTCTCGTTGGAAGAGAGGCTCGATGGATTGCATCATATGCCGGACCTGGTCGGCTGAGCATCGCTTTATCAGCATGTCAATAGCCTTTAACTTCTCCTTGCTAGCCCATGTGTTAAACCTACAAGCAAATACATTACAACCCACATTCAAACATGTACCTATACAGCTCAAAATGTGAAAAGGCACTTTAAAACAAAAAATTGTGTATTTTTATCAAGTTTAATTTGTAGAACTCCATTTTTATTTTTATATTTTGTTTTCAATAATATTATCCTTTAATTTATAAAAACAGTTTATTTATAAACAAGTTCTGCTACGTAATTATTATTGTGTGTGACAGCTGTTCCGCCTTCTGAAGGCATTATCAAACTGTGGACAGGCCAGCTACAGATGATATATGTGTATTATTTCAATATAAGTAGGTACTTATAATGAAAAACTTATTGCTTTTATTTTTATTACCTACGCCCTTGTTGATTCAGAAATTATTATTGGTTATTATCCTTTAGAGTTTCCCCAATTACTGCATTGTTTAAATTTTACTAAAGGTCGTTAAATGAGTTATTACCAAATGATTACTCAGGGGTTTCTTAGCCACCATCAGGGGTTTATTTTAGTTTCAAGCAAGAATGTCCGTTCTACTGCTATTAATGTCTCTGTCTAAACAAAGGATGCGCGATCGCAAGAGAAAGAGTGCAACAATGCAATAAAAATAAGTTAATTACTTATTTTCATTTCCTCTCTTAATCTATATTCTAAGATAATTCTTTTTACCCCATTTTAAAGCCCCATTTTAGCCTTTCTTTCTGTTACAAGTGCCTGCTTATGAGAAACAGAGTCAGTTTATTACAATGGAGCCATCAGCAAAACTCCTTTAGTGCTACTTGTAACATTCACCCAGTATGTACTTACCTTCCTAACCAGTTGCGAATGTCTGGAGGGAATTCCACAAGCTGGTCATCAGTGCTGCAGCTGCACTGTTTCTTGGAAGCCCCACTGACCGATGGACTGCTAGGTTTTCGTTTCCGCTGAAAGAAAGTCAAATTTTATTCCGAGAAGTGTAATCCTTTATTTATCCAGTGAGGACACCACCAATAATGAAATTAAATGCAATTGGAAGCATGTTTTCTGTTAAATATCGGAGACATGCAAAAATTTTAAATATACAATTTAGAATGTACAAAAAGATTCATGCTAACAAGGGCGGCTAGTTGCACAGTGTGTTCGTGTCTAGCACTGCACAATTACTTTATAATACCTTACTGAAGACCATAAAATCTACAAAAATTCTTTTAAAAATATTACTTATCAATACTTACCAAATTAATATAATCAGGGAGAGCAATTTCTCTACAAGGTAGTGTCGCTGTGTGCAGACCAAATTAGCGAGCCAAATTATGATTTTGTATGTAACTTCTAAAACATTGAAAGCATGTCGGGCTGGCCATATGTACGAAATATTAGCCTATTCCTGTGTATATTGTAAATAACTCGACCATGAACCTGAGGTCACACGACCATGACTGAAGATCATCAAAGTTCTTCGATTGTAGATGTGGTGTCTGTTAATTCAATTATTAAGACTACAGTTTGTCAAATAAGAGTAGAAAATATATGAGGGCGCCACCGTCGCCCAAATGGCAATACTAAAAATATAATCATGGTGTTTATCTAAAGCTGTGTAACCTACAATTTTATTAAAAATTAAAAAGGCATAAAAGTGAAGAAAAAAAATTTCATTGCAATACCCACTGATCTCAAAAATAGAATTTGCAATTTTGTGTTAATATAATGAAGTTTAACAATATTGTAATAAAATATAAATCACACTTTAGAAATTGCTCACATTTATTTAATATTAGCTTAAGTACCTAGCGTTGCCCGGGCTTTAGATCATGCCTCTAATTTTAGATCTGAATATATTTAACTCATTCAAATCTAAAAATAGTGTAACTAAACTCACCATTAATGATTATTCCTTTCCACCTACTGTTAAATTCAAATGTAGGTATGTTAAATTAAATGAAGGCATATCACTTTGTAAAACACAATTTAAACAAGTTTATAACATTTAGTAGGTACCTTCACAATAGTGCTTCTTCTAATTCAAATTTTTTTTTAAGAACAAAAAATGTTTTTTAACCTATGATTGGTCGGAGCCGCGCTGATGCGCGCGGAACAATGGTCGAAAAAAAAAAAAAAAAAATTGGATGCGATTTTGACCCTTATGTATAAAGAAACTGTATGAAAGCTAAGGTCACAATCGATTGCGCCAATATCTCTCTTCATAGCTTTAAAGATTTCATGCATGTGGCAACACTACACGATTTGTAATTGAATTATCTCTGACTTCGAAACGCTGTCAAAACTGGAAAGTAGGGAGAAAGCGGACTTTTTGTTCCTTTTTCAAATGCATTTAAAGGTATTTATTTATTAGCAATCACCTTTGAAATGTGTTTTTCATGTAGGTTGTGTATTCAGGTTTGTGTGAATATAACAACATCAGTTCATTTTCGTATTTATATGGATATTTAACCGTTAGAGTGCTACGCGTTGCAAAAGCTCTGCGATCGTTTGTATCACAAATCGCGGCACGGCGCCGAAGCGTTGCGAGTTTCAGTGTGTTTTTAGTGCTCCGTATACAGTGTTCTGTATTTTCAGTGTCATTGCACTTTTAAAGAATATTTGACAGAAAAATTGGTGTCGCCAGCCTAAAAATTTCTTAGTTCCATTTTTTATATTTTCTACTCTTATTTGACAGACTATACTTGAAGTGTGTTAGGATACTTTCAAAAAGATGGAGATTCATTGAGATAACAAGTTGCTCTATTTACGTTATTGAAAAGTTTACAATGAATATTTAACTGGACCAGACGTCCTTACTCTAAGGCAGTGTTTCTTAACCTGTGGTCCACGGATGTTTACGAGGGTCCGCAGTCTCATCTCTGAACCATTTAATTATAATAAATAATTGCCTCCAAAAGTCTCGTAAGCTCAACGCTTACTTAGCACGGCGAATGAGCGACAGCGGGCGGTGTGCTAAGTAAGTGTAGACTATAAGGAAACATCAGAAGAAGCACTGAATCATTTACCGCTTTTATCGACTACATACCTCTCTCTGTAAGAGGGCATTCTCTGCTCCTGTATATACTCAAAACAAATGCAGAAACAGATTCAAAGTGGAATCCGATTTGAGATTACAACTTAGTGGTAATATCAACCCGAATTATACTAATATCGTTGCAAAAAGTGGCACCAACCTTTACATTAATTAACCCTTTAATTAATGTAAATGTTGGTGTTGCTGTTGTACGTTAATTAATAGCGGATTCTTTATAAAGAAAGTTTTTGTTTTTGTCTTTGTAGTACTAAAATAAATAGTCCAAATTTTTTTATTAAAGGGGTCCTTGAAAATTGTACTTCATTTCCTAGGGGTCCATGGCTGAAAAAGGTTAAGAAACGCTGCTCTAAGGTATTCTGCCGCAGCGGGCTGTGAGACTGATGGCGTCTGCTCGATTACTAGATGCCTTCAGCTATCATCGTAACCATTCGTACATTAGTCACAAACGATGAAAGATGATACACTTCTAAAATAATACTTAACTGACATCTGTTGAAATACCACAAAACTTTGTATAATTTACTATACTAACGACATCTATTGAAGGTAGATAGATATTTAAATTTGGAAATCACTACATCAGTCCAGCATCTGACAGCATTTTCGTGAGCCGTGATACAATACTTTCATTGTTTGTTACAAGTATTGTAAATTTATAACTTTATTATAAAAATGAGTATAATCAGTTTTGAATATATGAGATAATAAAGTAGGTGGAATTATTTTTACCTAATATTGCTAAATAAATTGAATTGTCTGTGAACCACCCCATTTTCAGGGCAGCGGCACTGCATGCTAATATGTCTGAAATTTGTGATAAAAAGACTGTTTACTTTGAAATGTTTATCATACACTTGTTACAGGTTCAAGGGTTTGTCTGAAGTGCGCTAGTAGTACCAACCTTATCAACATACAACAGGTGGCGTTGGTACGTACTACCAACAGAACGGGATGCACAACACACGCTGATAAAACCTTATTGTTAAAACTAGCAGGTATAAACCCGCTGCCATGTTTTTTTGCTGCTAGGTGCTTTTGTTGGGTGTCACCCAATTTCGCTCTACTAACAGTTTAAGTCACTGTTAGTAGAGATTTTCCACTTTGTACATACAAAAAAAAATGCAAATTGAAATGTGTGCAAAAATTCATCTGATGAAAAAAATAAAAACCATTAATATAAAATTGTAATGAAATATATTATAAAAACATGCTGCATAATTTTGTTGGTTCCATGTCAACTCAGAAAGAAACCAACTCATAATAACTCAGAAACACATCAGAAAGGTCATTAAAAGCTATGAAAATATAATTTTTAAATAGCCGGTAATCCTAACCTAACTTAACCTATTCAACCTAATTTTTATAATTTTTTATTATCACTCTTAATGACCTTTCTGAGGTGCTTCTGAGTATTATATTCAGGGCTGGGCAAAATACATGCTTTGCTGTAATTGAAATACAAATTACAAAATACATTTTCGCATGTATTTAAAATACGAAATACAAAATACTTTGAAGTGGTTTATTTGAAATACAAAATACAAAATACAGTATTTGAACCATTTTTTTTTATTTCAAATACAAAATACAAATTACAAAATACAAAATACATTTGGTTTTCGTAGAACCTTTGGTTGTAATAAATTGTCGTAAGTGTACTTATCTAAGGGTGCGTTTCCATAAAAGCAAAGCTGAGCAGAGTGAAACAGAGACGTGCAAAAATTGACCTATCATATTGCTTAGAAGACTCATCGCATCCTCGTTTCACTTGTAAAGTTTTGTGGTATAGGACCCAGGTGCAGTGGCGTAGCTAGCATGGGTGGCACCCGGGGCGGATAGGGTGGGTAACTCCCCCCCCTAACCCCCTATTGTGACTTCATCAAAAATTGCTCCGTCCTGGGGTTGGTGGCTAGAGAATTGTGCTCTTGGGGGGTGACACTCGGTCGGGTCCGTCGGACCGCCCCTTCCCCCCCCCCCGCCGCCCCTACGCTAGGCACTGCCCAGGTGTTATATAATAATAATTATTTTTTTAATAACAAGATATTTGCATAGCGCAGTTTTGGGTTATTTCACTTCAAATGCGCTCTACTGTAAATAACTTAAAAATAATTTAGTATTCAGCAAATTATTCTCATAGTGCTTGATCTAATACTATGACACAAAAATGTACAATACAAAGCAATGACAAGTATAATAATATATAGTGACCGACCGAAGGTTCGATTTCGGCAAAAAAATCTAGTTTCGGCATCAGTTTCGGTTTCGGCAGAAAATCTGCCGAACCTTCGGCCGCATCGAAACTCTGCTTTCGTGAATTATCGAAAATTCGACATCGGGTGAGTTCGTGGCTCGTTGGCCAAATTTTTGTTCTAATAAGTAGTTAACAGTTAACATGTTTGTTAATTTTTAATTTTATTTGTTTTATAGCAGTAATGTACCGGTAATAATACCCGCCACCCAAATTGGGAGGCGGGTAAGGGTACCGCCGCCCCAGGAACCATTTATTGCATAATCAACACTTCTTCCATAGGTCACTTTTGGTGTCTTTGTAAGGGTGCCCGGGTTCATGGGGTGAAGTTTGTCCAGGTCTTGGGGGCTAATTCGTCCGTCTGCCTGCTCCGTGGTGTGCAGGATCGAGAGAAACTGGTTGAGGGAGGTCTTTTATCATCTCCAGCCGGAATCTCTCGACCTATCGCCTTGCACCGCGGTTGGATAGATGGATTCATACGTTCGTTATGCCTAGATACACTGACCCCCCGATTCCTACCCACCCTTCATACCTATTTCCTCCCCAGAACTGCCTCTCCTTCCTTTCCTTAAAAAACCCTACACACAGCATCCCCTAAGAACACATAGGCCATGAGGGAAACTATGTTCCTCAGGGCCTCCTATGTGGAACTAATAAAAAATAAAAAATTTCACATACCTACTTCAATTTTTGTTTTCTTTATTTCATTTAACATGTTCATTAAGAATATTGTGATTGTAAACGCAATTAAAATACTCAATTAATGAGGCCCTTCCTTTATAATGTGTGTTGATTATTGTCAATTTTTTGTTCCAAGAAGTAGTTAACATGTTTTGTTAATTTTTGTGTGTTTCATAGCGGTAATATAATTTTTTTTTTTCATGTACTTCAATAATTGTTTTTTATTTCATTTAACACGTGTTAATTGTCTGTATAAGTGTAAAAATAAGCCAAACTTCAGTATACAATAGCTTAAAAAGAATCGGTTTCGACTAAAACTGAGACAGATACCGAAGATTCGGTTTCGGTTTCGGTAGAATGTCCTGTTTCGGTCAGACACTAATAATATAATACGATACAAATAGTGTTGCCAACTCACTCTAATATATTGCGCTGGATTCTAATGTTTTTAGTATTTGTATTATCTACGTCAGTTTTTTTTAATTATCATTACTTTTTTTTTTTTTTTTTTTTTTTTTTTTCATTTATTTATTACAGAAGATACATTATTTATACAGCAAAAATAACATATAAAATATAATATTTATATTTCAAAATAATCTTTTTTTTATACAAATAAACTATATAATAAATTTTCACTGATTTTTTTATTTTTTTTGTATGATATTTCTCTTCTATAGAAGCAGACGCTTGTGATTAGAAGAGGGACGAGTATCGGGATGAAAAAATATTTAAAATATATTAACAAAATATATTTTGAATCTTTTGATTTAATTGTGGTAGATACTTAAAAAAAAACAAATTTACAAGTTATATAAGTTATGATGATAAATTTTATCAATTTGTTATTTTTACTTTAAATTGCTCTTTAATTGCTTTTAGTAGGCATTTATCGTCTTCGATTGTTCTTATTTTTTCAGGTAGGCTATTGAAGTATTTTTTTCCTAGATATGTGTAATGATGTTGTGCAAATGAGGTGTTACATTTTTGTGTTGGAAATATATGCTTTTGACGAGTATGACTTTCAGTTAAAAAGCTATGATTTTGTTTTTCTTTTATTATTTGGATTATTATATTTTTTCGAACTAGATCATTAAATTTTAATACTTTAAATTCTTCAAAAATAAGGTGAGTTGGATAATCTCTTCGTTTTTTCAATATAATTTTTATAATTAGACGTTGCACAATTTCAACAGGGAGTAGATTTGTTTTGTATGCAGCTCCCCAGCTTACTACAGAGTATTGGAGATTTGACTGTACTATAGCATGGTAGACTGATGTTAGATTTTCTAATGAGAGAAAGTTTCGGATTTTTAAAAATATGTAAATTAATTTCCTTATTTTGTTAACGGTAAGGTTGATTTGATCTTTCCAGTTCAGGTTTTTGTCTATTGTTATTCCTAAGTATTTGATTTTATTCGAAATTTTTAATGTGGAACAGTTTATTTTACAGTTATTATTTTTGTGATCTTTAGAATTGTCATGTATAATTATATCAAAATTTACCGGAATGTCCTTTGATTTTATTGCAAATGGTATAACGTGAGTTTTTTCACTATTAAGAGATAGTAGATTTATATCAAACCAGTGTTTAAGTATGTTTATGTCTTCTGTTGCTTTTTGTTTTACAACTTGCCATGTGATTCCACTTTCAATAAGTACTGTATCGTCGGCATAAGAGGTTATACTACCATGAAGTGACTGTGAGAATATACCGTTTACATATAAGATGAATAATATAGGACCTAGCACAGTACCTTGTGGAATTCCATATTCAGATGTCTCTTCGTCGCTATAAATGTTATTTATTTTGACACATTGAGGGCGATTTTTTAGGTAGCTTTTTATCCAATTTGCTACGTTTTCATTAATGTTCAAATTATCTAATTTTTTCATAAGTTTTTTATGGGATATGCTGTCAAACGCTTTTCTCAGATCTATAAAAATACCTATACATTTATTGCTCATATCGAGGTTTTTATATATGCGTGATGTGACATTTGCAATCGCGTCTTGTGTGCTGCGCGCTTTTCGGAATCCGTATTGATTGTCGTGAAGTATTTTGTTATTTTCAATAAATTCCATTAGTTGAGATTTTACGATTTTTTCAAATATTTTTCCAATATTTGAAATGAGGGAAATTGGTCGATAGTTAGTTACATTTTGTGCGTTTCCACTTTTGAATATAGGTGAGATAATTGTCCTCTTATAATTAGACGGAAATATTCCATTTTTTAAACTTAAATTAATTAGGTGAGTTAATGGTTTTATCACGTGGCTTTTAATAGATTTTAACATATTTGCAGTTATGTTGTCAAAACCCGGTGACGACCCTCCTTTCATATTTTCAATAATGTTTAGAATATCTACTTCCTTGATCATTTTAAAATGGGACAATGAGTTTACACTATGTATATCTTCAATAATGTGTTGAGTTGTCGCTCCCTTTGTTACATTAATTTTTTTAGCGAGGTTTTGTCCAACTTTCGCGAAGAAGGAGTTGAATATATCCGCGCATTTTTTAGGGTTTTCCTCTGCATTTATTTTTACGTCATTTTCGTCTACAATTACCTTGATTGAATGTTTTTGTTTATTGTTATCTATTGCACAGTTAATTGCTTTCCAGATTATTTTTGGATTGTTTTCAGAACTTATTATTTTATGTTTGTAATATTCATCTTTACTAATTTTTAATAAGCGTGTCAATTTATTTTTATATTTTTTATAATTAAATTCTATTTTTTTGTCGTTTGGGAATTTTATTGTTTTTTTGTAAAGCTTACCTTTTTCTTTGATTGAATTTAATAAACCCGGTGTGATCCATGGTTTCAAGTATTTATTTTTATCTAAATTACGATATGGAATATCTGTTTTTGAGTTTTCTACATGTTTGGATAAAATGTTTTCAAAGTACTTTGAGCATATTTCAACTTCTTCGCAGTTGATTACAGGTTGCCAATGTTCCGTTTTCAAGTTTTCAATTAATTTTTGCAGATTTATTCTGGTATATGATTTTTTTATTGATTTATTTTTTGTTTGTATTGTTTTTTCTTCCTCGTACAAAAATATACACGTATGATGATCGGTGATGTTATTTTTCCAGACAATGGTTTTTATTTTATGAAGATCTTTTATGTTAATATTCGTCCAAAAATGATCTAGGCAAGATGGTTTCTGACCTTGAATTTCGCGCGTATTTTCATTTATACACGATTTAAAGTTGTTTTCAGTCATACAGTTCAAATATTCATGTTTTATTATATTGTCTATATTTTTGTTAATATTGATATTAAAATCCCCTGTTATTATGCAAGTTTTGTTTTTTAAATTTGATATTATATTTCGTATTTGTTCGATAAATAAATAAGCGTTCGATTCATGCGTTCTATAGATTGCTAACAAATAATAATTGATTTTGTTGTGGTTAAGATGGATTTCTATGCAGTTTGATGAATCTAAGTTGTGTTCTGAATGTGTAACAATATTATATTTCTTACTTACGAATATCGCAATGCCACTGTTTTTATTTATGTTTGTGTTTGTTTGCATGTAGATATAATCACTTAAATTATATTGTGGTGAGTCACTGTTTGTGTATGTTTCAGTTAATACTATAACATCCGGCTTTACATTAAGATTATTTATATTGAGTATAAATTCTTCTATGTTTTTTTGAAGGCTGCGGATGTTAAGATGGAGTATTTGTATACCAGAGAATTTGTCAGTGATGATTTCGTTGCACTCTTTTGCACTTTGACTATTGAATTCACTCTTTTGCACTTTGACTATTGAATTCACTGATTACTAAGATCGCTAAATGTATTTGAAAATGTATATTGAAGCCATAATTTAAAAAAGTATTTGAAATACAAATTACAAAATACATCAGTATCAGGTAATTGAAATACCAATTACAAAATACATTTTTAGGAAGTAATTGAAATACAAATACAAAATACGTATTTGTATTTCAAATACGTATTTCAATTACAAGTAATTCAAATACTGCCCAGCCCTGATTATATTTCATTCTGAGTTGTCTGGTCACCAATTTTGTTCATATTAATTCCAGAGAACCTAAGAAACTTAATTTCAATTAACGAACCGCCCTCTGCTAGTAAATTTACTACCAATCAGAACTCAAATTAAATTTTAAATTTTTATGTAAGATTTTTTCATACAGCGCCCCATGGAAATGCGTGGTAAGCGATTTGCTGAAATAGGCTAAACCACGACAATGTAGGGTGGTCGGAAACAGGCATAATTATGGTGTGCAAGTTTGTATTTTATATTTTGTATTTTTTAGATGACCTCAACTTCACGGTCCTTGAAGGAAATCGGGAAACCGACAAACAACATATACTTTTGGAATTCTATTAAATATGTCTATAAGAGAGTCCAAATATAATTTGTAATAAATGATTAATTTTGAAAACAATTAGTTTTATGTCACAGGGCATGCCTGAACCCCAAGTTAAAAATGTGTTTTATTCCTATTAAAATATTGCATACTATAATCCGGACGCCTCGATAATTCGGAAGGGGTCTTGTTTTTCCCTATCAGCGATTAGCGAGGCCCTACTGTAATCACAACAGTTTCAGTTCCCTACAGTTACAATAATACAATAGAATCAGCTCCATCCAAACATAACTAATCAAAATAATCTTATTGCTTGCAATGCAAATATTTAAGAAACTTTTAGCGAAAGGAAAAAAAGCATGCTTGTAAGCAAACCGGTTCGGACATGCTGGGAGCACACCCCCTTCTACTTGCACCTCAGGTAACATGCTCGAAAATCAACCGATTGTTGCCACAATGAGCTTGCATTACTTACGTTACATACTTGCAATGCAATTACTAGCAATGTTTTACAAACACAAGCCACTAAGTAGCAATTGCTTAATGGCATGCTTTCGTTCTACTAATGAGCATGTCTGTGTGTAGCTTTAAGGATTATCTTGGGGAAGAAGTGAAAAGAGGCAGGAAATAAGTGTAAGTGAGGGACTTACCAACACCCGGCCCTCCTCAGTCCCCTCACCATCAGAAGCCGCTATGAATGTTTCTTCCGTACTGGGTTTCTCCTCATCTGACTCGTCTTCTTCCTAAAATTTATTAAATATATTAAAACATAATTCAATTTTTCACTTTTAACTCCAAGTACGTCATATTTTTTGTTCAAATGTCACAACCTTTCTTCTGCCAAGGTAGATATATATGTAAATAATTTTTTGTAAAAATAAAAGTTGTTTTATTTATTTATATTAATAAGTGCCTGTACAGGCATTTACAACCAATGTAATTAATATACGTAATATTGGAATGGTGAGACAAATTATGCTAATTGAATTTAATAGAACCCATGCAGAAGAATAGTAGGTGTTTTGCTAACATTGATTTATTGAGGTATGTTATTATAGCCTATTTGAAACCATATTCCAACAAAACATGTTGAACACATCCAGTACTTCTGAGAAAGCATTTCCAACTCCATGCAATCTAGGTATGTACAGACGAGTATTTAAATAACTAAGTCCAGATATTGTTGTTGCAATTAAAAAGTATTTCAGATTGAGTAGTTCTTTTTGGTATATGGAAGGTAATTAACCACTCGGAACATTAGAGCGTCAAAACACGCAAATATAATAAAAGCGATCAAGACATTAGAGAGTCTTTTGACGTAAACGCGCGAGATTTTACAAAAATTGATTTATTTCCATCACTAGTATAAGGATTACCATGAAATAAAAAACGGAGTATCGATAATGAACAGCGCTACGCATCTGTATTCAAAAATATCTATAGAACATAGAGCTTAATTATCTGAGCCGAATGGAACCTCCATCTTGTTTGATTGTCATTTGTTCAAGACATTGTTAGTTTTTTATTAAAATATTTTTGTATGAAATGGTAAAAAAAGTGAGGTGACAAAATTGTTTATTATACATTTATACAATAGAATAAGTGTTTTTTTTATACATAATCTGTGATTTTAGTACCGTCTTCACATAAAAAATCATGCGGGTCATTTTTACAATTTTTTTATGTTTGCATTCTAAATTTTAATATTTACAAATGTTATTATTTATTTTTAATAATACAATTTGAAAGTTTATTTCATAACCTTTCCAAACTAGTTTTTATAATGAGGCTAAGTTTCCCAAAACGTGATTTATGAAGCTTTTAGTAAAAATCGTAAATAACACAAATATTATCACGTTGTGACAGTTTTCCAAGGGACACTTAATAAACAAAAGTCTATTTCTGAGAGGTTAAGCTTAATAAATCAGGGTTGTCCACAATACCATGGGCTGGCAACAGGTTGGCATCTTCGTATATATATATATATATGTAAGAATGTGAGGTGATATACACAAAATTATACATAATCTAATTTATTAATCTATTATTATCACACTAGAGATTAGTTCGTTATAAAACATTGTCAGAACCGAAAGGCGGCGTCTAAATTTTTATGTATTTCAAAGGAAAGGGACACTTCAGTTTCATGAAAATAATATTGATTACATTTATTACTCAACTAACTAAAACAAATGTGGTTTTCCAACTCTCCTTGACTGAAATGGTAAATAAAATACATGTGCATAGATTTTACAAAAAACAGGTTTAACTTGGGGGCTGCCGAGCTCCCACCAAATTCAAAATCCCTTCATTTACCCGCGGTAAAATGATCTGTGACTAGATGACAGTTATTTTGTAATTATTCACTGTTTTGTAAAACAATGTTTTTGTAAATTGTACCGTTTTATCAAATAGGCCACTTGCATGGATTTCATTACGACTTAGAAAAAATCGTGTAGATAGATTTCTTTACTAAGATTACGAAAGCGTTATTAATTTTTTTTTTAAATTTATAGTTAAAGTTAAAGTTAATATTATTAGTTAAACACAATGAATCTAAATAAATATAGTAATATAACATAAACCAATACAAGAAGTCCATTGCAAGGTCGATGACGCTTTCACAATGGCGACGCACTTACTCACAGACAAAATAAATAATATGTTTGCAAGTGACGAAATGATAGGATGGAATAATATTGATGAAATATACACATGAAATGAAATTTAAGCGAACACATTATTAATGTACTAAATCAATATAAATTCATATACATATTATATATATTAAGGAGGTTGAGGAGTTTTATTTATTCAGTCCCTTGTAAATTTGGTATAATATTTTTAATTCCTTGAAAAATCTTGTGAGAGTCTGACTTTATTAGTAACTGGTGAGAAGTAAACAATATTAATACAAACACAATAGAAAGACAAGTTACTCACGGATTCACAGTTGGACACACAAGTGCATATAATATCTTCATCTTCCCCCTCCACAGAATCTGCATCTTCGTAGTCAGAAAATAAAATTGCCTAGAAACAATTTACAAATTATAGTTTGCATAACCAATAGGGAACTTGAGTGAACAAATGAGTAAAACCATAAGAGACTTAAACACAGAACGTCATAGGTTGGTGGGCGGCATGTGTTAAAATGCGGATAATTTCGCACTGCTTTGTCTCGCACAGCGTCACCACTGTGGTATAAACGTAGTACAAAAGTTTTACAAATTTGTTTTCTAATTCATGCTAATTATTTATGATGGGATTTATTGATTTCATATTGATCCGTGTAGGAGTGGACTTACTGTTAACTGACGTACGCACGAAGTCACGCGTACCCCGTCAGATTGGGTCTTTTAAAATTTCAAACTTCAAAACTTATTTTAACTATTACTAATACTGGTATTTTAATTAATTGCTTGAATTTTTATTTTCAGTTTATTTATTTCTCAAAGCAGTTGTCCCCAATCTAGTACTTGCTAGAAAATCCAAAAAAAAAATTTCCAATAAAAAATTAAATAATTATTCAATTGAGAACCCCTTCAACTGAAAACCCCGCCGACCTAGAAAACACGACTGACAAGACTTGACCGATCCGTGGCGATATAAAGGTTGGAAAGAACCACTATCCTAAAGTACACAAATTAAAATACTATGTACATATTTCTATTATATTATGATTCCGTTATGTGTATTTGTGAAAATAAAAAGGGGAGAGGATTCTATCTTGCAAGGACAAAAAGTGGAGACACCCAGACAACTCATTCCCTTATAACTGCGATCATCACCATCTATTGAAGTGTTCTGTTGAATAAAAAAAATGGAAATTTTACAGACGATCGATAGCGGTTTTGTTGGTTTTTATGAAATACCTATTTTAATTTTAGCTTATTTTGTATGCACTATAATCTGCCGCCTTCACTATTTGGATGCTTTCCGGTTTTTGAGGTGGCAGATTAGTGAGACTACTGTACCGGCAAACATTAAAATGATTTTTTTTAGTTTTCAAAAAGTGCAAACCTATCTATTCTAGTGTTTTTCACAGGTAGGAAAGCTAATTAACAAACCAATTTACGGTACCTCTAAAACATTTCACACATCACAAACCTAATATATATATTATTTTCACAAACAAATGGAACACCTTTTTTTTATTATTAAATGAATATCACACAAGAGTTCCAACTGCTCACAGCTAATATGACTATGGCATCTCCAATTGGATTATGTTGTGAGGCGGAGTGGGGAAGTTGATGGGGAAAAATGAGGGTATTTCGAGCAATATTTTGATTCTGAATGGTGATCAGAGAATCTGCCACTCTGGAAGAAACCTGAGCATTCAGCCACAGAGGTTAACTTAGCTAAGGAAAGGGTGTTGTAAAATGAAATCAAAGCCAACTTACCGGATGAGGAATTGATATATTGTCTGCTGGTTTACTTGATACTTCTTCTGGTAATTGTGATGGTTTCTCCGGCACACTGACGCACGCCGAGTTGCTACAGGCTTCTTCTTTCTCTCCCTCCGTGTCCGGATCTTTGGATGGATTTATAGGTGATGTATCGTTACTATCGCTTTCTTTCACTTCTTTGATGTCTCGGGTCGGAGAACTGTTTTCCGGTTCATAAAGTTTAAATTTAGGAATAAAATATGGCCTAGTAGGACGAGGAGGGGTTACATTAATGTTAAATACAGGATTGGTATTCTGACAACAGTTGTCTGGTGTAGCTACTTCGTCAGAAGTACTACAGCTGGCACTTGGAATTGAATCGGACCTACAGTTAGAAGTGACTTCAGAATTGGAAATAAGGCTAGGGGAGTTGTGGGAAGTGGTGGCGAGGACATTGGTTTTGGGGGGAGGGAAGTGTGAAGATAAGGCGAGGCGCCGGGCGTCCACGATGACCCCCGAGCACTGGCGCAACAGTCGGTTCTCTTCTTCCAAGTCTTGCCTCTCCAGTTGGTCGATGTGCAGCACGTCCGTAGTACAGTCGCCCTCAGATGACTTCATCTGAAAGGCCGTCATGCACTCATCTTTGCTCTCCACCGAGTAACTCAACCCAGAACATGAAGGTTCCATGTGGCGCGAGATTCCCTCTTTGTGCTGAAGTTATCATGTAACCCTGAAAGTGTGAACATTATTATTATACAGACTCATTGAACTAAACTGCCACGTTGGTCTATCCTAGCCCTCTATCTTGCCATGGCCAAACCTATTTTCCAATCAGCATTGTGCGCACTTCTACTGATGTATCTATACCCATAGGTACCAATCAGCGGTCATCAACTCAGTCAAGTAAGTATTATACCTAAAAGCATTTACTATAGATAATGTGCAAATGGCTGTAAAATATTATTGATACGACTGTGTATTCCCCAGCAGTAGTTATTTCTTCAGTAAAGACCAACCCTAGTAATCAGTTCCTCCGGCCAAATGTCGAATTCTTTAGTTAGATTAATTAATTCATTCTATTCACCGCGATGCTGATGAATATAAGATAACCTTTGTAATCGGCACTTTTTGTGGTATTCATACATTTTCAAAATGAATGCACATAGTGCTAAGGGTACATTTAATTTGTGTGCGTATACGAGCCCAATAGTGGTAAAAAGGTTAATAATTGTAAAAATGAACAATACATATTTTTTAAAGTAGATATGACCACAACTAAACATTTACAAACTAAAAATAATAAAAGATCGTTTCGTAATTAAAATTGGAATGAAAAAAAATAAATTTGTTTAGTAGTTAGTTATTAACTGTCATGTTAGCTACCTATAAATTAGGTACAAAGTAAAACAATATTACAAGTAGGTTAAGTCACGGATAAAATCATTACGTATTTTATAAAATTATTTCAATTATTGTTTGAAGTATAGAGGGCGTTACCTATAACAAAGGTTGTAGAAAACACATGATAGTAAATAGTTATTTACAGTTGCTGGGCGCAGGCACCTTCACGTGAGGAGGTCAGCCCCATTCATTATTTGGCTACCTAACATCTTCAATTAAAATCGAATTTACAAACAATAATTGATATACGGAGCAATACTGTTAAGTAGTGCCACAGTTGGAACACAACCAACATAACATAAATAATTTTCAACCTGATAAAAAAATTTACTATTGTGTGTGCTGTGTTGTTGTGCACATGGTTTTGAAATATTTCAAAATGTGTCCTCTAACTGAATGCGGTTAAGCTCAGACAAAGTAGATTCAGACATAAAGGTTTATATTTGTAAAGAGTATAAATATTATATTGGAAGATGTTCAGATTACCAATCGGACTCACTGAAGCATCGACTCAACCCAGCCCTGATTTTAACATTCCTCTACAAACAATCCATCGTTCCGCCCATGTATGGCCATGATAAGAAATCAAGTCCTTGAATTTCAGGCAAACGGCTAGCAAATATTGCTGCAAGAACAAATGTATGAAGGTCAATCCAATTTTACACTGCACAGATTGTGAATCCACCGCACAGAGACCTTCTATAAAAGGCTTGAAGTAATTTTAAATATTTGTGCACTACTTTAAAATACGTAACCTCAAAAGCGAAAAAAAAAGTTTCAATTTAGATACAAAGGTATTAGTTTCATATTATTTGATTTCACCATTATTGCTTTATAAATCTTTACTCAATTTTGTGAAATTTAACTGTCCATGTTTGATCATTGTTTGTCCATGATTGAAAATATTTGTAAAATAGGGAAAGACGATCCAAAGCAAATCATAACCTTAAAAATGCTTGAAAGAAGAACCTCTTTTCACAATTTTCAACTTAACGACTTTTCAACAGAATGCTATCAAAAGTTTTGACATTTTTTAAAGAAGGAACAAACATGGAAACATAAGTGAATTTACCACACCTTTATTACTAAGCCAATAAACCTTATTTCAATGAGATTGAGGCAGTAAATAACGTTCAATGAAAATAAAATAACACTTGGAATCAATATAAGTGTTTAAAACATGGTTATAACAGGTCTGGATTTGATAAAAAAATGTTTAAATGCTTGAATAACAACTAAAGTAAAATAATCACATGGGAATGAATCAAATTGCATATATTTCACAAATGAAAATGAATATTATTATTGTATAAAATAACGTAGGAACTAACCCTGGGCTCTCAAAAGATTGTAACAAAATCAAATGAATATATAATTATTGCAAGAGTCAAAAACCTACACGAAGAGATAAAAATTGAAATAAAAATTGGGGCACGAGTGTGCATAATATTTGATTGGGGGAAGAAATCTAATAATTTCCAATGAATATAAATAACACAGAAAGGAATAACTTAAGTTAAAGGGAGTTTTTTTTAAACATTTTTACGAATATGTCAACAGAACCAAGCCCGTAATGGTATAAATAAACTTTGGATGCCAAAGAGCATTATGCAAATATTATTTAATATAGAAAAAACACTTACCGCTTTACTTTACGGAGCTTAATAATAACTAAATGTGCTTAATTTTATACTCCTGTAATCGAACTAATTATTCTTATTCATTAAACCATACAAAAAAACCAAAGCACGTCGCCCTCGTCGCTATAACTTTATCCACAGAAAAATGTAACTCGAAACTCTCCTCTTCTATGGACAAAATGCGAGCAGGCTTCGGAAGCAAGCGGCTGTCAATTCATTTCTTTCCACGGGTAGGTACCTAATTCGCACAATACCGAAAAATAGAATAAAAATATATTAGGACAATATTGACAATAATTTATTTAATAAAGGGTGCCTCATAGAAGGGTTTAATCCATTTCCAAAACGTGTTAAATTGAATTAGCCAAAAAATAATATCTTCCATTTTCTCAATCAAAATAACAACCATTTATGCAGTACCAAATCATTGGAGGACTCTGAATATCAAAAGAGCTACCAAGGTTATGCAATTTAACTTTATATTCGCTTTCAACTCTTTTGAAACCTCGGGAACATTATGTACAATATTATATGTATACACGGCCCATGTTATTTTTTGTTCAGGCTTTATTGTCAAATTGTTTAGTCTGCCTTTTTTCGAAGAACAGCTCTTTGTCAAATTATTTACGCTGCTTTTAATTTCGACGAACTGCACTTTTTCTAGAATTTTGCTATCTGTAAAAAAGTATCGTTTTTACTAAATGACCGTGTAAGTACTGGGCACTATTCTCAAGTCAAAAGTACAATTTGGTAATAAAGTCTAGGAACGTATTAAATTGGAGCTCAATTTTTTCATTACAATGGCAACACCGAATTACACGCGTTGACCCTTTGACTTGACGTTTCGTATGGCTGTCATGTTATATGTTATGTTGATTTACTGTCTTTTTAATCAGTGTAGAAGATACTGGAGATGGCTCGTTTAATAATTATTGTTTTCATTGTTTGCCTGTACAATGTTTGAATACTAAGTAAAATGAACAAACCAATACGTAGTGGTGCAAGAGAAGCGAAGTTATTAAGCGAAGAAGTTATATACTGCGTTTTTCAACGCTGCCTAGCCGATTATCGCGCGAACAATCTCTTATCTAATTATGAAGATGTTTATAAACGAACTGCAGAAATTACTGGTGCGTAGTGTAGTTTTTTAATCCAAGATTTATGCCAATTTTCGAGCGATTATAACCATTACAATCTGATTTGATTACAGGTTATGCTTAAAAATCTGAATTTGACACCATTATAAGGCCAAAGAAAAAAGGGAATAACTCAATTTAAAAAACAAAAAAATAGTAATATGAAACTTCGGAAAAAATTCGGTTTACTGGCCAAATTCCTAAAAATACAAACTAGTTATTTTTATACTAACTATGGGCCGGGGAATACGAATCTGAAAGAATTAGGCGGCGGCAAGCAATATTAACTGAATTATACGACTTTAAAAATTTTTTTGACACACATAGGAAAATTGCCATTTTGGAAGCATTCTGATTCCTAGAAAATCAAACTAGTTATTTTTATACTAACTTTGGGCCGGGGAATCCGAATCTGAAAGAATTAGGCGGCGGCAAGCAATATTAACAGAATTACACGACTTTTAAATTTTCAATAAACACAAGCCATCTTCAAAGCATTTTAACACATGAAAACCATAGAAAAACAACAATTTGAGTGTGGCCATCCCTAAAACAAAATCAAAAACTAATTATATCAATAACGTAAAACTTTCCGACGCGATAATTCTTCACATGATAATTCATCACATAACACATTAACCTGATGAATTATGACTATCTCAACGGCCGTATTCTTAAACCAAAAGTATGAAAATTCGTAGTCTTAAAAAGTTGTTACCTAGACCGGTCACCAATATCAATGTTATTATATAAAACCTAACCTAACCTAACCTAACCTAATCTAACCTAACCTAACCCAACATGGTTTGTGCCCCTTTATACCGCCTGCTCGCGTCAATTTAAAAAAACATCCCAGTTTTCAAGTAGTTTAGCGGCTACGCTAGGTTTGTATAACATGGTTTGTGCCCCTTTATACCGCCTGCTCGCGTCAATTTAAAAAAACATCCCAGTTTTCAAGTAGTTTAGCGGCTACGCTAGGTTTGTATAACATGGTTTGTGCCCCTTTATACCGCCTGCTCGCGTCAATTTAAAAAAACATCCCAGTTTTCAAGTAGTTTAGCTGCTACGCTAGGTTTGTGTAACATGGTTTGTGCCCCTTTATACCGCCTGCTCGCGTCAATTTAAAAAAACATCCCAGTTTTCAAGTAGTTTAGCGGCTACGCTAGGTTTGTATAACATGGTTTGTGCCCCTTTATACCGCCTGCTCGCGTCAATTTAAAAAAACATCCCAGTTTTCAAGTAGTTTAGCTGCTACGCTAGGTTTGTGTAACATGGTTTGTGCCCCTTTATACCGCCTGCTCGCGTCAATTTAAAAAAACATCCCAGTTTTCAAGTAGTTTAGCGGCTACGCTAGGTTTAGGTAGCATGGTTTGTGATACAAAAGTGAGTAAAATTTATAAAAAGTAAGTACTTAAATTATAAACATGTCATTTTACGTTATTGATATTACTGCTTAATGGCAACACTTAATTTTATGTGATGTAACATCTTTATTCTTTTTCTATGGTTTTCATGTGTTAAAATGCTTTGAAGATGGCTTGTGTTTATTGAAAATTTAAAAGTCGTGTAATTCTGTTAATATTGCTTGCCGCCGCCTAATTCTTTCAGATTCGGATTCCCCGGCCCAAAGTTAGTATAAAAATAACTAGTTTGATTTTCTAGGAATCAGAATGCTTCCAAAATGGCAATTTTCCTATGTGTGTCAAAAAAAATTTTAAAGTCGTATAATTCAGTTAATATTGCTTGCCGCCGCCTAATTCTTTCAGATTCGTATTCCCCGGCCCATAGTTAGTATAAAAATAACTAGTTTGTATTTTTAGGAATTTGGCCAGTAAACCGAACTTTAGCCGAAACTTCTTTCAACTCATAGAAAAGTAACTTTTTTCTAAATTTTCTCTTTCTTTCTTTCTAAATGAATATTATCTAATGTTTTCGTTGTTAGTTTTTGGGATGTTATGCCGTGTTACGCTATCTCCTTTAGCCGACGTTTCGGACAGCGTTGCAGTGTCCATCATCAGGGCAGATCCGATAGATCCGACACATCTGCCCTGATGATGGACACTGCAACGCTGTCCGAAACGTCGGCTAAAGAAGGAGATAGCGCAACACGGCATAACATCCCAAAAACTAACAATGAAAATGCTTTGGGCCGTGAAAATCTAAAAACTTATCTCACCCATTACCTAACGTGTTTTTTTAAACTACCTTCTCTAGAATAATAATTTTAATGATGTTTTCAACACACATGTAAATCTGAATTAACGGTAAGATGAATCGACAAGGGGAAAAGGCAGATGGAAATTTTGAAACACCGGGAAAACGGAAATTAGCATAAGTGTTGATGATTAGAAAAATTGTTGCAAACACGTGATGAAAATCAAGGCAGAATATTATGCATGCCAATTTTCGAGGGATTATAACCATTACAACCTGATTTGAGGTTATGCTTAAAAATCCGAATTATACACTTTCATTTGACAGTTCACACGAGGCCACAAGAAAAAGAGAATAACTCAATTCACAAAAAAAAAAAAAATAATATGCAATTTCTTTAAACTCATAGAAAAGATACTTTTTATTAATTTTCTCATTCTTTCTTTCTAAATGAATATTATCTAGTGTGTTTTTTAAACTACTTTTATAATAATAATTTTAATGATGTTTTTCACACACAGGTAAATCTGAATCAACGGTAAGACGAATCGTCAAGGAAGGGGAAAAGGTAGATGGAAAATTTGAAACACCGGATAAACGGAAAATGGGCACAAAAATAATAATATGTAATAGCATAAGTGCTAATGATTGGAAACATTGTTGCAAATACGTGATGAAAATTGAGGCAGAATATTATGCACGAGGCAGTACTATATATCAGGGCTTCCCAAACTTTTTTCAACTGTGACGCCCTTGGGAAGTTGCCATATTTTGGCGACGCCCCCCCCCCCCCCCCCCCCCCCGGTAACTAAAAATCTAAGCCCCCCGCCGCTCATTTGTACCAAGCGTAGTATTTTGAAGCCCCCCCCCCCCCCCCTGAACGGGTCACGTAGTATGGGTACGTTACCTAATAACAATTTGTCAGAAAAACTCCAAATAGTATCTAAATTTTTTTATTAGAAAATAAAGAACACAACATAAAAACAAAAATGGAAGCAAACAAAAAAGATGAAAAAGCAATTTTTTCTTTGGTATTAATGAGAAGGATGTGCTTGCTTTTCTGAGCATAGTTTCTCAAAACGAGGTTTAGCACTAGCCCCCGCTCCCACCGGCAGCCGCATCATCACAATGTGCGTGGCGCTCACTTGAGTCGGTCGCGTCAACATCGACAGCCAACCTATTAGCGTCTCCCACACGCACACTTCAGAGCGACCGAGTCCCGCGCCACTTCAGGCGCAGAAAAGTAAAGACCGATAGGTTTACAGCGCAGTTCACTGTGAGACTTTTCTGCGCGGCGGCCTGAAGTGGCGCGGGACTCAGTCGCTCCGAAGTGTGCGTGTGGAAGACGCTATAAAGATTGCCTCACGACGCCCCTGGGATGATCCCGCGGCGCCCCGGGGCGTCGCGACTCACAGTTTGGGAAGCCCTGCTATATATGATGATATCGAACTGAATACGTTTAGATGAAGATGAAGATACGGAAGAAGAAAAATCACATGAGGACGAAGACAATAATGTCGGGTGTTAAATTAATAGACTCAAAATTTTAAGTACCTATGTTTTTATATCGAAATAAATGCCCACTTAAAACTTGTTTTGTTTTATTTTACTTCTATTAAATTCCAGTTTTTTAGTGCAAAATTTTTGAAAATACAAATACGCTATGAAATATGCATTTTGGCCGAAGTGTTTTTTAAAACATACATCCATTGTTTTATGAGCCATCTTGGTATTGTCATTTAAATATAAACATAATTTATTTTCAAAACTTAATTGCCAAACTGAATATTATTTATTTTTTTACTATGAGGGTAGGCTGAAAAGTAAAGCACATATGCTTGTACAGTGCGAACAAATTGACCTTTAGAAGCGCGCCAGGTATAATATGGAAGTGACATTTCTCCTCTATACGTACGCGCAAGTTGAGTCTTGAATTCATCCAGTGTATTTTGAGAAGCGGAAGTATGGAGACGTGTTTTAGTGTTATGTCAACGCAAGGTAAACAGTGTGTTATTATCGAATTTTGAACTCCTGAAAAATTGACTCCTACTGAGATTTGTCGACGTTTAAAGGATGTTCATGGTGGATGGGTATTACAATTTCATGATTGTGAGCCTGGAAAAGCAATTTTTTTTATGAAATGCGCAGCGGACGTCCGATCGTTGATACAAACGATAAACAGACCAAACTCATCCATGATTTGATTGAAAATAACCGGCGAACCACTGAAAAGCGTATCACAAACCATTTTGGAATATCAAAGGTACGTGTAGGCTTCATTGTTGAATAATCAGGATACCGTAAAATCTGTGGACGATGGGATGGATTCCAAACCTTTCTCACTCCCCCGATCTTTCGCCTTGTGATTTAAATTTTTTTCTCTACTCAAAAGGGAAGCGTCTACTAATATCTACAGGAATTCCAAAAACTGAACAAATTGGACTAATATCTATGAGAACCAAAGTGAGGACGAATATCTACAGCTCAAATCGCTAACTAATATCTATGAGAACCAAAGGGAGGACGAATATCTACAGCTCAAACTGCTGACTAATATCTAGAGATGCCACGAATGTTCGGCTACTATTCGGCCTATTCGGCCACTTTTTTTAATATCCGGTATTCGGCCGAATACTGCGAAACATTCGGCCGAATACCAAATCAATGAAAAAAAAATCATAATAAATAAAATGTTACAAAATTTTTCATTTTAACAAAAAATCAGTATATTTAATACTTAAAATCTATCAGTGGTAAGTTATGATGAATGAAAACATTTTTTTCAGCATTTGTTGATAGCAAACGATTGCGCTTTTTCTCACTTCCGATAATAGCCGCTCACTATATACACTGCTACCGGGAGATGATAAATACGTGTTAGCGAATTCTGCTAGGCTTGGATAAGCGTGCTGACCACCAATTGTAAGGGTCTGCTGTCCGATCTGCGAGAACAGTTTTCATTTAAAAATCAATTTCTTTGAGAAATATAATTGACTTTTACATGAAAACTGTTTGCAAAAGGTACTAAGTTCCGCCGAATATTCGGTGGCAGAATATTCGGCGCTTCGGCCGAGAGCCAAGCCGAATATTCGGTATTCGGCAAAATCACTATTCGTGGCACCTCTACTAATATCTATGGAACAGGTGATGTCGACGAATATCTACAGCACTAGCAGGGGTTGGATTTGCAATTATGTATAGCATATTGGCATAACGTAATATTGCGTATACAGTTCAAAAAACTTCATTTATGTTAAGTTAGGTTAGGTTAGGTTATATATAACGCAATATTACGTTATGCCAATATGCTACCTGTTCCATAGATATTAGTCAGCAGTTTGAGCTGTAGATATTTGTCCTCACTTTGGTTCTCATAGATATTAGTCAGCAGTTTGAGCTGTAGATATTCGTCCGACATACAGGCTGTAGATATTAGTATCTGGAGTCCTCAAAAGACACCTCAACGGTAATTATTACACCTCGGACGATGAGGTGGAGGCAGCTGTCGAGTCCTGAATTCGAGAAATGTCGGAATAATTTTTCAGTTAAGTAATGAAAAAACTTGTTACACGTTAAGAGAAGTGCGTTAGTCTTAACGGTGACTATGTTGAAAAATAAATGAATGATTTTTTTTTCTATTTCAGTTTCAGTGCCGGCAACCCGGGCGTTTATTTTATTTTTATTTGTGAACATAGATTTCTTTTACCCACCTCACCAGACAAAGTCTGTTTTGAGGCGGATAAACAACACCACGAACGTCAAAATTTCGTAGAAAAAACAGCGGAAGACGTGGGAGAAAAAAAAATGTAAAAAGTCACAGAAGCTGTAAAATCGAAGACCGTGGGATATCAGAGGCGAAGAGTGGATCCAATGTTTAGCCTGCCGCCAGTGCCATTATTAGTGTTCGGGAGCCGATAATATGGATTTTTTAATGTGATTATTGCATGTAAAATTTAAAAGATCAGTGTATCCCGTAATAGGAGCACTTTTTTCAATATTGTTTTTTTTTCTATTGTTTTACCTTTCGTTTAAAATGAAGACAGTTAGTAGTGTGTTTCTTTTAATATTTCGTTGACATTTTAAGTTCCGTAACTATATTTCCAAAAGATTTCAATGTAGGTATAATAATTAATAAACGATTCAATTATAATTAATCAAATTTTTTTTACCCAAGCTATTCCATGTTCAATGCATCTCCTCTATGTTATTATTTCTTATATATGTATATTATATATTTATTTCAGCGCCCTTTGGGTGATTTTTCACAAAAACGGCGCTATATAAATTAGTCAAATATTATTATTATTTATGTGTTATAGATTAGTATATACCATTCTCTAACTAACCATCACGCTTTTTATCATCATTTTTTTACTTATTATACAAAAAAAGTATTTTTAAAGATCACTTAAGATATTCTTTAAGATACATGCTTTATTTAAATAGCTTAAATTTTTTTTTTCATAAATTATATCTGTTGCCTTGCTTCAAAGTTAACGTTTTTTTCCAAATTTTTTTCAATTACAAATAAAAACCTTCACGAGTCTTCACTCCACTCCTCTCTTCTAAGAGGATTTTATTGCTGGGTCTTTTTTGTACACGGAAAAAAATTACCACCAACTACAGCGCAGCCACTCCAGTAATTGCATTTTTAAAAAATGATTGTACTTAATTTTCGTCAATCTTTTTTCGGAATCCAATCTTTGACTCCGATATGTCCAAGAAAAATCAACTTAATGTAATATTTAGTTCTGCGTTCCTTTAGAAAAAAAAGTTATTCACAATTACTCACTGTCAATTTAAATTAACATCTGAAACTTAATTATTCGGTAAATAGTCCGCAGGGGTAGGCAGAGAGGACGGACCGCCAAACATCTCGGTCTTGGCACACACTCTTTACCTCACTCACATTCATACATCGTATCATACATTCTCTTCTATTATTCTGACTTTTGATATGGCCCGACTCAAGTATCTGATTCACTTGATCGTGTCATGTCTTCCTCGGGAGTCCCCGACTTCTTCTACCATTCACATTTGCGTCGTATATTCTTCTTACACTACTTTCTTATTTCGTTCGCTCTACATGCCCAAACCATCTGAGGGTCCCTTTCTTAATCTTACTCATTATGCTTACATAAGCCTTACATTCTGTGCGGATATCCACATTTCTCACGCATGATCATACATTGTTTTACCACACATACGCCTCAGGATCTCATTTCAACAGCATTCAGTTTGCTTTCATCCTACCATTCTCTCGCAGGCTAAATTCGATATATGTATGTGTTTGTCTCTTTTTAGTGTCGCTTTTTCAAATCACAAAGGTGCTAAAGAAGTTTTCACTCACAGAAAATGAATTAAAAACATTTTTTAATTCATTTTCTGAAAGATGCATTTATTAATAATGCTCTCACTAAATGCTGAAAATTCGTGCAATTGACGGATATACATTACATTACTTTGTACATACGGCAGTGTAGGCCACTGCGCCACTGTGTGTAAGAAGCCACGCATCGGCTAGGGGCCTCTATGTTAAAGGGGCCCCGAGACGTGCATTACCTAGGGGCCCTGACATGTTAAATCTGGCCCTGACTACGACACCGCGTAGGGAATGTTTTATAATGGACTCCCATCTATTTTATTTTATTTTTACGAAAGAAAAAATTTTCCTTAAAAAATTGAAAATAAAATTCGCTGCTCCTTTTTTTTTTTTTTTTAGTTATTGAAATTCCCCTACATTGTGCCACAGACACTGGATTTTCGAACTCTGCAAGCAAACTGGATGTGTAGTTGATTTAATATGTTGTCAAACAGGTTGAAAACGTGATAAAAAACGTTTCGAGAAAAACGCATTCAAAGTTTCGCTGAAGTATAATTCAACATACAAACTGTTTCAAATGGTTTCACATAAAATGTTATTTCTCTGTCAATTTTTTGAATTTCTTTAAAATATTTGGTGAGAGCATTCTCAACAAGTGCATCTTTCAGAAAATGAAATAAAAAATGTCATTTTTGTAAAAAGTGTCATGGTGCCTTAGAGCCTTGTTTATCAATTTTTAGCAAGGGAATATGGAGGCGTTTCGGGCCCCAGGACCCCCCTTAGTCCGCCAGTGCATCTAAGATCTTTTTTTTTACATTAACTCCACACAGGAGGCCCTGAGGAAAATAATTTTTCTCAGGGCCTATGTCATCTGGGATGCTGTGTAGAGGATCTTTTTGAGGAGAGGAAGGAATGAACATTGGTCTTGAAGAGTCCCATGTTGTAGGAAGGAGGAAACACAGAAACCGGCAAATCTTTCCACAGCCGAGCTGTTGAACACAAGAACGAGTCGAAGAAGCGACCAGTTCTCATGTGACAAATGTCAACCATGTACAAATGTTGGGCACGCGTTTGGCATGTTTCCCGACTATGCACCGTTACCGAAGGGATCAATGACGCTAGTTCCTCGGAGCATCTTCCATTGTAATACTTCCACCCGACGCCTGTGCTCTAAAGATTGCAAACTATCTGTTAAGATGGGAGAATCTATCAAACGGACCGTCTTTTTTTTATCAGAGTCGAGGGTATCTTTCAGGTATTTTGGAGCTCCAGTCCAGAGGTGGCTGCCAAATTCAACCGTGGGGCGCACTTGCGATTTGTACAGGGTTAGCAGTTGCGTACTATTAAAGTATCTGCGGGCCCTGTAAAGTACACCCAGCTTCTGAGAGGTTAACTTAACTCTGGCTTCGGTGGAGCCCCCATACCTGAGCTGGTCACTTAGAGTAACACCAAACACATCAATGGAGGGCCTGTTCGGCAGATTGCTTCCGTTGAAGGAGACTAGATTTTCATTTCGATCCCTTTTAGACTTATCTATGTGAGATTTTTTATTTCCCATCCGTTTTTCCCCATTCTTAAAGCAGAATATAGCCCGGGCAATGCAGGGTGGTTCTGCTAATATAGGTACTTACTATAATAAAATTTCAAAATTCGAATTCGAATGCGAGTCCGATATAACCAAGGATGTGTTTATATGGGTATTGGTTTGATTTTGGTATTATATTGTTTTTTCTTCGTGTTTGTTTTGCCATTGACTGAGGTGGTAAGGTCTTCGTGCTTTTCTTAGAAATTTTAAAAGAATAAATCTTTATTTATAAAACTAATTCGGATTAGTTACACTTTTTATAACTCGAGAATGGCTGGACCGATTTTGATGATCTTTGATTTGTTTTCTCCCCGAATATCAGAATAGCTATTAATACATTGGAAAAATTCGTAAAAAAAATGATGTAGAAAATTCTTTTCCTCATACATTTTGCATGGAAAGAATTCTCATATTTTGAAAGTATTGCAGGAATATTGTGATAAGTATAATATTGGGTAGTTTGTGAATTCCAAAAATTAAAAAACGTCAAATTTAATGTCAATGCGCTAATTGTTTTGCATTTGTTCTTAAACATATAATGCTGCCCCTCTTTCTTACACACTAAATTTCAACAGTCGAAAATGAGACAAACGGTGAACGTATGTCTGTACCCCTCCAAAATAAAATACAATATTTATAATAAATCTCCATCACACGTATAAAGAAAATGAAACGCAATTCCCGTAAGTAAGTGGAAAAGAAGAAAATCACAAAAATTATAAATCCGTACACAACGCCATCTCTGATACTGACAAAAACAAAACATGGACAGTTGCGCATCGATAATTGATTCAATGTGCAATTTTTAACTTTACAAAAAAAAAACTGAATTTCATTCAGCTAATAATTTGACACAACAGTTATTGATTCTGAGGCAGCTAGTAGGTAATACATTTTTAAAAATCGAATTCAAATGCTTGTTACCGGAGTGGAATAAACTAAAGGTGTGTTTATACGAGTACAAATTTTATTTTGAGATTTATTAATTATTATTTTATTTCTGAACAGACCTGCCTAAATCTAACAAAAAAATTGTTTTTTTGGACCGCAGGATGACAATTCACCCAGTTTCAGTTGTGAAGGGATTTTGTTACATATTTTGATCCTAAGTATGAAAATACTTTTTGATACGCCGCTGTGTTGCTCCGAACGGAAAGGAAAAATAGTAACAAAAGGTTTCCGAATAAACAAAAATTTTAACAAAACAAAAACTACTTTTTCTACTCATCAATTTGTAGGTGCGATTGTTATTTTTGAAGTCGGTGTTAGCCAAGGTAGGTTTGTAACTGCATACATGGTTATAGGTGAGATGTGCTTGTGTTGCACGCGCGACAAACCTACCATGGCTGTCACCGACTCCAAAAATAACAATCGCACCTACAAATTGATGAGTAGAAAAAGTAAGTTGATTATTAAGTTGTGGAAGAATACGAAATTATTTTTTTAGTTTTTAGTGCATTTTTTAAAGTCGTTTTTTGTTTTGTTAAATTTTTTTGTTATTTTTTTTGATTTTTAGTGAATCTGAAGTACACTAACTAATTACTAGTTAGTTTAGTCTTACTTCAAAAAAAGAATCATCGAAATCTGTTGGCGTAATATTGAGTTATTCGTCCATTTGTCGTGCACATACTTATTGCAAATTTAAGTAATATATGGTTTTCTCATGGATTCCATTATCAGAAGTGAACCAAATTAAAATGGGACCACACGGAAAGCACCAGCTTTCTAATAAAAAAAGAGTCATCAATATCGATTCATCCAATCAAAAGTTCTGAGGTAACAAACATAAAAAAAAAAAAAAATACCGTCGAATTGATAACCTCCTCCTTTTGGAAGTCGTCAATTATCAAATAATAGAAAGTGCAAACCCTACGTACTTTTTCAGTCATATGCATTGATTTTTGAAGCAAAACTTCTTTAAGCACGCTTGACTTGGGGAGTAAGTTGATGAATGCGTGACGAGAGCCATACGAAAAGTGTGATCGGGCGAGGCGAACGGAAGATGATATGGATGTATAAGTTAGTGAAGATAGAAAGAGAGAGAGAGCTACGTTTCGTATATTACTGTAGGGGCGAGAGAGAGAGGTGCGAGCACACATTTTCTTTCTCTCATAGACAGTTACGTTTCGTATATCTAAGACACATCAGTACAGGCCTATTGTCTGTATCACACTGTAGGAGCAAGAGAGAGCAGTGCGCGCGCACATTTTCTTTCTGTCTTCTTTTATAAGTTAGTGAAGTTTTACTTCAGTCGTGTCGTCTAAAGCACACTCGTTTTTTTTTACATTAGCGTCACACAGGAGGCTCTGAGAAAAAAAAATCCTTCCGGACTTATGTCATTCTTAGGAATGTTATGAGGAGAATATTTTTAGGGAAAGGAAGCAGATGAATTTCTGCGAAGGAAAAAGGTACCTACGAGGTAAAAAGGTACCTACGAGGATAAACGCATAAACCTAGACAAACTTCACCTCATTAATCCGGGCACCCCTGCTAAGTCATCAAATGTAGTGCACTACTTGCGGTGACCTATGGCAGTTGTGTAATGTGTGCACTGGTGCGTGGCTCACTTTTTAATGTAAATACCTCACAAGATTCCCCAGTGCCCGAGTGCGAGAGCTAGTGAGACTATGGCATCCCCAATTGGGGTATGTTGTGAGGCTGAAAGTAGTGAAGGGGAAGGAAAGGAGATGAGGAAGAGGAAGATGGGAAAGTACCTGGCAGATCTGATAATACATTTTTCAAGCAACGTTTCAATACTGATACCGAAAGTCTTAACACCAGGGTGATACCGAAAGGAGTAGGGTGGTGATAACGATACAGGGTAAAAGCAATTCAATCAAATGAAATTAACATGCGCGCATGCCGGGATTTGACCAGCGACTTTCGGATTGCTAGTCGAGAGCCTCACCCCCCTCAACCACGAAGACTGTCTAACAGTCTAACCGTCTAACGTATAACTGAACTACAGGTTCTTGTCTATACATTTTTCCTTCCTAGAACTTTCTCTCCTTCCTTGTAGAGAAAAAAGTTGACATTTATGGAATAAATTTCACACGCGGTAGAAGTTAAACCTTCAGAAAACTAAAGTAGACAAGAGTGGAAAGACTGGGAGCGATGCACTTTTTTATGAATGTGAAGGATCCAAATTTTGTCGACGAATTCCGGTGCACTTTTTTCTTTACATTTGGTAATCTTATTAGTATTTGTGTTTTCTTCTTCGGAGTTGCTAGATGTCGCTTTATTTAGTTTTTTCTTTGCCTGTTCACTTTGGGGTGGTTTGAAGATTGGTTATTGATTTTACAAATTTTTTTTTGGATTTCGTGGGATTTAATCCTTGGTTCGCTGAATGTCTTGCCGCTGAAGTTCGTCAGGTGCTTTAAAGGAAGCTTGCGTGAGACCGTGGATTTATCGTATTAAATTGGAACTGCTCCGAGGGCCCGCATGGTCTAGCGGTAAGGCTTTTGACTCGCAATATGAAGGTCGGATGAAAGGGATCAAATTCAGGCTTGAGCAAAAAAAATGGAATAATTTGTGTTATTTCACAATTAATTTATTTAAAATAATGTCTAGTAGTTCCAGAGTGAAGTATCGCCCTGGTGTAAGACCACCATTCAGAACTGAAACGTTGCTTGAAATGGCGTTAACCATGTTTGGTGACCAGATTTGAATAGCCAGGTGCTTCCCCACCTTCCTCTCCCCCATCTCCTTCTCCTCTCCACTACCTTTAGCCTCACAACATACCCCAATTGGGGATGCCATAATCTCACTGGCTCCAGACGGGAGCGGCTGAGACTCTTGTCGGATATTATTATAGATTTTTTTATTTTTTTTTAAATGAATAACCGTGAAATACATACATATTTTATTGCTATCTCATTCTCTTTCAGAATCTAAATCCTATAGATGCATGGGTTTGTCTCTTTTTAGTGTCGCTATGTTTCGTTTCATCGAGTTTCAAATAAAAAAAGACTAGACTTACAAAAATAATCCTTCATAAATAATATGCATAGGCCGTAAAGAAGACTGTAATGACTTATGAGTCTTACGACGATGACTCTTTTCGGAGTCTTTGGGGAAAATGCGCTACGTATTACGATTTTATCTTCCGTGCGGGGCCCCCATTGGCCTGGAGGGGGTACAGGGCGGGGCCTCCCCCTCCGCGCACACCGAGGCCACTCCCACAGCCGCTTGCAGTTCTAAAATGGCGTGATAGTCAAGTGGAAGGCCTCCCAAGACCCCGTGTTGATGCAAGATCTTCCCAAGATGGTTCAGCAAAACTATCGCCTCAAACGTTGCGATCGTCTCGAAATATTGGAAAACACGATCATGAACATTATCAGTATTTGTGATTGAATGTTTTCTGTGATTGTTTGTGAAGGTTAAAATTAATGTTTTAAATTCTTTAGTGAAAGTTGATGAGTTTTGTGGAGACGGATTATTGTGGTTGGGAATATAAACAAATTAAGGTAGGTTTCATTACGTCATTTTCATTTCCATCTTCAAAAATTTTATTTTACCTTATTTATTATTCGTCTTTAATAAAATTTGCGAAGTGCTGTGCCTGTATATTCTGTGTTGAAAGTAGGCGCAGATTATAATATAATCAGTTAAAAATAACAATACAATATTACGTTTAAAATAAACAATAAAAGAAAATCATCATTGTACCTACCATTGAAAATGCATAGGTACCTAATTGTAAGTGCGGAGGCGCAGATTATAATATAATCAGTTTAAAACAACAACACAATAATCACACAATATTAGGTAAGTTACGAGTATAAATAAAAGAAAATCATCATTCTACCATTGGAAATACATACTTGTAAGTGCGGAGGCGCAGATTTTAATATAATCAGTTTAAAACAACACAATATTACTTCTTCAAACTTCGCAAAATTACTTTGTGACATCATTAATTATATAATGAATAACAGATCACTTTGTATAAACCACTACATTATAAACAATAGATATGTAAAAAAAATATATACAAGAAAAAGTTTTTTAGATCTTTGGTTTATCCACACGTTGCTGAAAATGATAATAATGAGAAAATTTTTATTTTTAAATAATAGCAATTAAAATTTAATAATTAAAAACATGCCAAATAATATACAGCCAGCTTTTTATACAAATAACAAATTAAAAAAATTATTTATTAAATAATAAGGATAAATTTGATTTTTTGGACAAATCTGAGGTTTATAAATTAATTTGTAATGATTGTAACTTTTTTATATTGGAAAAACTTCTAGAAATTTTAACATTAGAGTTAAGGAACATATAAGATGTTTAAATAATAATAATTATTCTGAATTTGCCAACCATATTTTGGAAACAAGTCATTCTTTTGATATTAATACAGGTCTTAAAATTTTACATACTAACACTACGGGAATACAATTGGATAATTTGGAAATTTTAGAAATTAGAAAAAGCATTAATATCTAGTAAATTAAATATTATAAATAACCAAACATTTTTTTTAAAACTGCCATCTTTTAAATTTATTTTCTTAAATACTTACAATAATTATAAATATTTATTTTTTGATTTAGACTAATTATTTTAATTATTTGTTTTTCATTATCTAAATGCAATTTTATTTTTCCTTAAATAATGTTTATATTTAATTTTGTATAACTATTTTTATGATTTTTAAGCAATTAATCATCTCTCTTTTTAATATTGTGTCTATGTTCTAGTTTATTCTAATTTGTCTATACTTGTTTGTCATTTATTTTTCTTTATATTAACAAATCCTGATGAAGATAACATTGTTATCGAAACATGTAGATATTGTTTATAATATAGTGGTTTATACAAAGTGATCTGTGATTCATTACCCAATATAACGTTTAAAATAAAATACAATCATCATTGTGGCTTTTTAAATGCATATTCTTGCAAGTCCGGGGCGCAGATTATAATATAATCAGTTTGAAACGACAACACAATATTACGTTTAAAATAAAAGACAACCATCATTGTATACACCATTGGAAATGTATACTTGTAAGTGCGGAGGCGCAGATTATAAAATAATCAGTTTAAAACAACAATAATAACACATCACACATATTACGTTTAAAAAAAGACAATCATCATTGTACCCTTGTAAATGCATACTTGTGAGTGCAGGGGAGCAAATTATAATATAATCAGTTTAAAACAACAACACAATAATCACATTATATTTCGTTTAAAATTACAGAACCATTGCATACGCATACTTGTAAATGCGGAGTCGCAGTTTATAACAATAATACCTTTAAAATAACAATCATCATAACCTATATCTACTATCTACCATTGGAAATGCATATTTATAAGTGCGGAGGCGCAGTTTATAATATAATCAATTTTTAACAATAATAACACGATAACAACACAATGTTTAGTTTAAAATAAGACACTCAACATACTTACTTATAAATTGATTTTCATAAAATCTTTGATGTTAAAACTGTAGGTATTGGTCGATGATCCACGGCTTGATGTCTGGTTTATATTTCAAATAATTTGTGTTTGTCTAGTGGCCGATGGAAGTAAATCGTATAGCTTTGTCGCAAAGTATCTAAAATTTCTTTGGCCAAAAGTTGCTTTAGCGAAAGAGATATAAGTAAGCGATTATTCCTTAAAGTTCTAATATCTCGAGCAGTTATTTTTATTGATGACGATTTAATTAAATACTCCAAGTAGAACACACATTGGCCTAGTTTGTTATTATAATACATTTTTGTGATAAGTTTTTATGTATAAAAATGCTTTGAAATGTAAAATATAGGTACTTACTAGTCTTACTACTTACAAATCTCTTTTCGGATGTGGTTTTATTGTAGTAAAATGTGTGGAAAATTATTTTCTTTAGATTGTGATTTATGTGTTTGTGCCTGGAATTCACAAAAAAAAATCAAACAAATCATAACAGGGGGGCGGTGTTAACCCCTCTAGCCTCGGAAGGTCATTACCTACTAGCTAAAAACATCATATTTATTCCGTTAGACCCTTCTAAGGACGAATATGTCTATGAATTAAATAAAGTTTTTTTCTGTAATTCGGATAGAATCTGATTTAATGGTAAAAGTTTTTCGAATTTAATTTGGGATATCCGCCCGCAGTCCCTCTTAGATACCGCGCAAATACCCAAAGGTTTTATGTGACGTTTATCATATCTCTACACAGGAGGCTCTGAAAAAAATAATTTCAATAAGGGACTGTCTAAGTGAAGGAAAAATGTAGGTATGAGGAGTGGATAGGAATCTGAGGTTCAATGTATCCAAGAGTGACGGACATATGAATCTATCCCTTCAAATGCAGTGCAAGGCGATGGGTCGAGAGACTCTGCTTGGAGAGGTCAAAAGGCCTCCCACAACCTGCCCGCATCGATGACGCCCGCCACGCAGCGGATGGGCAGACGCATAAAAACCGCCTGACAAACCTCACCCCCTCATAAACCAAGGTACCCCTGATAAGAGTGACAAGTTACCAAACGTAGCGAGTTATTTGTGTGATCAATGGCACAGGTGTTGGTTATCCAATAAATGGTTCCCGTGGCAGCAGTACCCGTACCCGCCACCAAAATTGAAAATTTCAATTTTGTTTAAATGTAAATTCGTGATTCAATTCACAATGTTCTTTCTAAATTTTTTTGTTTCTTTCATCAATCCAGTAGGTAATGCAAGAATATCTTTAAAATGATTTACCTGTAAGTACCTACATATCTATCTATGATTAGGGGACAGACGGGTGAGACGGACATTAATGGTAAGTAGTTCTCAAAAAATACATATAAATTACTTACCTTCATACCAATGTAAATTTCTTACGTTTTCACATGTTCAAACCACATTTCGCTCAGGACCGGCCAAGTTTGACTTTCAAGAGAAATAAATCCTTGTTTATCCTTATCTCGTCTTTAAGGGATTTGCAATGAATGCAATTAATAAAAAATATGGTGAACCCTACGCTATATTGCACCAAAAATATTTAATAAACTGCCAGTGACAATTAAAAAAAAAAAAATTTACCCTGCTAAAATCAAATATAATCTAAGGAATTAGCTGTTTGTATTGATGCCCTACTGTAGCCCTTGTTTTGCTAATTAGAATTCACAATACGACTTATAATTTTGTGATACCTCATGTACTTACCTATATCTTTGAAACTATTGTTGTAACTGGTGTCCGGCCAACTCAGAGAGAAACCAACTCAGAACCACTTCGGAAAGGTCTGATAGAGTAATGATAAAAAATATTGAAAAATTGGTTAAATAGGTTAAGTTAGGTTAGGGTTACCGGGTATTTTAAAATTATTTTTTCATGGCTTTTAGTACCTACCACCTTTCGAGGTTCTGAGTTGGTTTCATTCTGTGTGGGCATGGAACCGTTGTAACTACACATTTGTTCTTGGTTAATATATAATGCTCATATTGCTATTTACGTACCTATTTACATTTATAATATTCTGCTTAATTAACCAATTGATCTAATTGTTATAATTTTCATTATTTACTTACTGTTACATACATAAAATGTTGTCAACATGTAGCTGCTGACAAACTACATAAGTAATTTAGCCGAATTGAATGTTAATAAAAAAATCAGAGTCTGTAATTTACACGTAGTAGAAGTAAAACCTTCAGAAAATTAAAGTGGATAAGAGTGGAACGTCTACGGAGCACCGCACAAAGAGAATACCGATATGTTACGAAGCACCGAAGAAAGAGTAGACCGATTTTACTATCTCATTATCTCGCAGGCTAAATTCTGTGGATGGATGTGTTTGTCTCTTTATAGTGTCGCTATTTTTCGTTTCATCGAGTTTTAAATCATAACGGTCCTAAAAAATATCACTTAATAAAAGTCATTATTTATTTTAATTTTATTTTATTTATAAACTGAAACAAACAGTAGGTAGGTACATTAGATTCATTGGTGAAATTTTTTTAACAATTAAATAAGTATATTTTTTCATGGTGGGTATCTATTACGTGTTTCATTGTAGTGTCTTATATATGGTATGCATATTAAGTAATTACCGGGTTATGTATGTAGTGGGAAGGTAAGGGTGTGTGTGGGTGTGTGTGATTGTGTATGTAAGGGTGTGTGTGAGTGTGTATGTATGTGTGTGTGTGATAGTATGTGTGTATGTATGTATGTTATGCCCGACTTTTTCATCTTGCCCGTCCGTCCCTAAATTGATTATTGCTGACTTTAGTTGAGGAATATAAACGCTAGAAATATTTCGATTCTTATGCTTTGTAAAATTTAAAACCTAGCGCCTCGCGCCCTTCGTATTTTGGTCTGATTTGCACGAGGCAATTAATTTGAATTAAATATTGTTGCCAGGACGTGGTGCTTGGAATACGTAAGAAGCGCCCAGCGAGATCTCCGTTTGCCGATGCTTCCATACACTTGTTAATCCCTTGTTACCCGGTGGATGAATACTGTCAATTCTATTTTGCGTCTATTTATCGTCAACATTATCGACAATCTTCAAACTACGGGGAATACTAATAATAACGTTTAATATTTTTATAACATTTTTAAATGATTTTATTTATTTACAATCCAAACCAAAATATTCTGAAAGTATATTATTAATACGTAGGATATTAAATACATATATTAATGAGAAACTTGATTAAGATGAAGCCATACTAAATAATGCAAAATCATACAAAATCGTATGTTTTTTTTTTGAAAATTTGACTGCTTAGAAGTATTATAGATGCTTCAATTAAATACTGCGTGTACAACATACTTTGGTCCTTAAAAATATCGGTATTTTTTTTTATAAGTCATTTAATAAGCTTAGAAAAAAATAAAGTATCAGGTCTATAAAAAACATTTTCAACTGAAAACTCTCCTACTTTTAAACACTTTTTCGGATATGGTTTTATTGCGTAATGTGGCAAATTCAGTTTCTTATATAATTATCGCGAAAAAAAATGATATTTACGCCCGAACCTCACAAAATAAAATATAATATGCATTTTCGCGTTGGTATTTTTGACATCACGGCGACAATAGGGCAGTCGACGAATTTGTTATATCAAAGTGAACCTTATACCGTCCACCGAAGAACGACTGGCAGCCGCCCCATTCATCCGTCATTACTCCTCCGAACGGAGCGGAGAAACAACGTGTTACGGTCCACGCTGCTTGTTTTCGAGAAATCAATTTAAAAATTTCGTTTTATTACAATAAACAATGCATAAAAAAAGGAATTAATGTTTTTTACAGGCCTTTACGAAATTAACATGTAAAATAAAATTCTCAAATATCTTTTCCAACCTTTCCAAAAGCTTTTTCTCAAGTATTTTTAAACTCTTCCCATAAAAGGGCGTGAATTCCGATTTCGATTTTTTCCTGTACTAGTGGATCGCCTTAAGTTAAATATAATATATTTATTGACCAAATGTAACTAATAAGTACTTTAACAAAACTCGATAGGTAAATGTACTTTTATAAAATTTACATACACTTTTATCAAATTTCCACACCTAAAATTTTTGTAAAATTAATTTTACAAATAATTTTTTTGGAAACAATCAAATCAACAAACCAATCCCAGTATTAGAAATGATAAAGGAACAACTCACAGCTTACTAGGTTTAAAAATATTCTACATTAGATAAGTATGTCATTTTATGGATACACTTAAAAAAAACGGTGAAAATAAATAACTCGCATCTACCTATACTGAATTTATCCTAAAAGAGCATAATTAAAACGAATTCAATATATTATTTTAAAATAAAGAGTAAAATTTTGACGGTCTCCATGGTCGAGGGGTAATGTAATGCAACAGTATGGCGCTGTTGTAAGACCACAATTCAGAATTGAAAATTTGCTTGAAATGGCTTTAGTCATATTTTGTGACTAGATCTGAACAGCTAGGTACTTCCCCACCTTCCTCTCCCCCATCTCCTTCTCCTCCCCGGTATCTTCAGCCGCACAACATTCCCCTATTGGTAATTCCATAGTCTCACTCGCTCCAGCCGGTTGGGGTGTGCAAAAAAACGTTTCATTCTATTGAAATGTGTTTTCATCAATGAACCACCATTCAGAATTAAACGTTTGTTTGATATGGCTTTAGCCATGTTTGGTGACCAGACCTGAATAGCCAGATACTCCCCCCACCTTCCTCTTCCCAATACCCTTTCCCTTCCCACTTACCTACAGCCTCACAACATACTCCAATTGGGAAAGCCATCACTGGCTTTAAACGGGATCAGTAGGGAATTTTGTGAAGTAATTAAAAAAAATTTGGTAGTTGGTGTTACCCATCTCACGCCCCTCCCTCGTACCTTAAGCCTCACAACATATCCCACTGTCTCACTGGCTCCAGACGGTTGGGAGCAGATGGCACTCTTAAAATGCAGTATTCACTTAAAAACTTTTATCTAGTAAAATGAAGTAGTTATTAACACTAGAAAGACCGGGTACTTCTCCATACCTATAAAGACCACGACCGTCATTTTGACGGCTGATGACTTTTTGCCAATTGGTAGGCGAATATGGGTACCGCCGCCCCGGGATCCATTTATTGGATAACCAACACCTCAGCCATAGGACACTCGAATTGGTTCGCGCTATTTTTGGTGACTTAGCAGGGGTGCCCGGGTTCATTGGGTAGGGTTTGTCTGATCTAGGTGGTGAATACGTTTGCCCACCTACTGCGTAGCCGACCGGGTCTGAGAAAATTGTTGAGGGAGACCTAATCTAGACCTCTCCAGCAGGACCTCTCTCAAACCGTCGCCTTGCACCGCTGTGGGGGAGATCGATTCATTCGTCTAACACTCTAAAATACATTTATCGATTTCTCCTATTTATCCATCACACCTTCTTCATTCATCCGTTACTACTGGATAAATTTACCAATTTTTCCTATTCACCCCTTACACCTTCTACCTTCCCAGAACTTCCTTTCCTTCAAAACACCCTCCACACAGCATCCCCAAAGATGGCATAGGGCCCGGTTTCTTTTCTTTTTTCGTTTACATTAGCTCCATAAAAAAAACCCTAAGGAAAATTATTCCCCTCATGGCATTGTCATCTTTGGGGATGCTGCGTGGATTGTACCTAAAGGGAAAGGAAGAAGAATAACTTATGGGAATTAAATGAGGTGTGAGGATGGGTAGGAATCTGTGGATCAGTGTGGTGACAGAAGTAAGAATCTATTCCTATCACTGCGATGCAAGGCAATGTTCCGAGAGTCCCGCGGGCGAGGTCAATCGATCTCTCTCAACCAGTCACTCCCGATCTGGCCTGCCATGCAGTCGTTTGGTAGACGCATCCGCCACCAAGATCCGAACACACCTTCCCCGAACAAATTCCCAATTTGGGAGGCGGATATGGGTACTGCCGCCCCGGGAGCCATTTATTGGAAAATCAACACCTCTGCCATAGGTCACCAAAGTTGGTTCGCTACGTTTGGTGACTTAGTGGGGGTGCCCGGGGTCATGAGATGAGGTTTTTCCGGGTCTTGGCGGCAGATAATAAAAATATTTGGCTAATTTATATAGCGTGATTTTTGTGAAAAATCACCTCAAAGGCGCTGTACAAATAAATATGCGTCTGCCCATCAGCAGCATGGCAGGCCGTATCGGAAAAGATTGGTTGAGGGAGTCCCTTTGACTTCTCCAGCCGCGTTCTCTCGAAACATCACGGATGGATGGATTCATACGTCCGTCACACCTGGACACACTGACCCCCAGATACCTACCCACTCCTAATATCCTTTTCCTTCCTCTCCTTCCTTTCCTAAAAAGACTCCCTACACAGCATCCCCAAAGATGACAAAGGTCCTGAGGAGAATTATTTTTCTCAGGGCCTCCTGTTAGCTAATGTTAAAAAATACCTAACCCCATGAACCTGGGCACCCCTGCTAAGTCACCAACCTTAGTGAACCTCTTCGGGGGGCCTATGGCGGAGGTATTGGTTATCCAATAAATGATTCTTCCAGTTCTTCAGGAGCTAACCCAGCTGGACCAACCCAGGTATATGTATGCATACCCTGTCTTTAGTTCTCCGACGAGCCATATAATAAATTTGGGCCAGAGATATATTTTTTGTGGCATTTTTATAAATTATATGATACGCGATAGCGAAAGAAAGAGACAGACATATTAGCACTATGGTGGTACTTGCATAAACGAGGAGGAATGGGCATGTTGTAAACTTGGGTAAAGAAGGTTGTAAACAAACTCAGCATTATGGCCCAAACCGTCACATTGACGGCGGCGGTCTTTGTAGGTATAAGTCAATTTATCTCAAAAACTAAATAAGACCCGTACCTGTTTTTTTCACCATAGTTGTAAAATCATAAATCATGAAATGTGAAAAAAAATCACACCAATACAAAAATTATTAAGCATTATATCGTCACATTACTTCGGCCAGCCGTCAAAATGAATGCTCCGGTCTTTCTAGTGTTAAAAACTAAACAGAGCCATAAATTGAATTACACATCGTTTGTACTGGTACAACTCGAGTCCTCTTTTACTGCGAATATTTTTTCCATTGCGTAATTTGCTTACACTGGTTTACTTGTTTTTGTTTTTAATCCCCATCTTCAATTAATTATGGACCTATAAAAACTCATTAATACTATGGACCTATAAAAACTCAGTCACCATAAATACAAAAGGAAAGCATTTCTTCCATAACAAATAAATCATAAATTTAGGTAAATGAGGAACAAAACTATCGGTTCTCAAATATTTCGAGATAAATAAGTATAATATTTTGGTCCTGAATAATTATTAATGTCAGAAAAAACACAAAATAGCCTTCAATGTTTGAGAACCAAAATTGCTAGCTGTGACAACTAGTCCGCAACGTAACTACGATTATTCTACAAGTAAAAAAGTCGAAGACACGGCCGCAGATTCCACGTCCATTTCGGGCCACAGTTCGCGGTGCGGCATTACGCTAAAATACAGGCGGTGGCCGCAGATCGTACTAATTAGTGGTTTTTATTTATTTTGTGCATAATTTTAAAAGAAGGAAAAAAGTTAGAACATAGAAAACCTCAAAAATAGTTTTAGCCATAAAGGGGTATTTTTAAAAAATTGTTTCTTACATTACTTCATAGTTAAGTCATGAAAAAAACTTTTTTTTTTGTGATTTACGGTTATATTTTTTGTTACGTAAATAATAATTTTATTGTAATTCTGATGCATAGGAAAGGTAGTAAAAGCTTCAATTTATCCGTGGCATATTTTTTGATGTTCATACTGTAAATCGATTCGTCTCCATCTTAAATAGTATCTAATAACCTTTAGTATTTTCTAGAAAGCAGGGAGGTTTGAAAGTGTTTGGAGGCATTTGAAAGAAAGAAGAGGTCTATTCCCGAGAAATATCCACAACTATTAAAATTAATAATGTGTTCTTTCTAGAGTTGAATTTAAAAACAAAACGAGTGTGCTTTAGACTTAGTCCACACGACTGAAGTAAAACTTCACTAACTTATAAAAGAAGAGAGAAAGAAAAAGTGCGCGCGCACTGCTCTCTCTTGCTCCTACAGTGTGATTTTTTTAATATGAATACCGCACAAGGGACTCTTGTGCGGTATTCTACTATACTACTGCTCCTGAACCCAATCTGAAGCCAGTGAGACTATGGCATCCCCAATTGGGGTATGTTGTGAGGCTGAAGGTAGTAGGGAGGGGAAGGAGATAGGTGAGAGGAAGGTGGGGAAGTACCTGGCTATTCAGATCTGGTCACCAAACACGGCTAATGCCATTTCAAGCAACGTTTCAATTCTGAATTGTGGTCTTACACCAGGGCGATACTGAGAGTATCTTCCACTCTGGGACGTGCCGCAAATATACTATATGTTATTTTTAATGAATAAATTGCGGAGTACACAAATAAATCAAATAAAATTTATTTGCCACTCCGGGATTCGATCCCGCGGCCTTCGGTGTGCGAGTCAAGCGCCTTGACTAGCGCACCGACTACGCCGGCCGTCAAACAGACAATATGCCTGCACTGTGTCTTAAATGTATGAAACGTAACTGGCTATGAGAGAAAGAGAGACAGAAAAAGTGTGCTCCTACCTCTCTCTCTTGCCTCTACAGTAATATACGAAACGTAACACTCTCTTTCTATCTTCACTAACTTATATCTCCCGCTCAACTTCCGTTCGCCTCTCCCGATCACACTTTTCGTAACGTTCTCGTCACGCATTCACCAGCTTACTCCCCAAGTCAAGCGTGCGTAAAGAAGTTTTACTTCAATAATGTGGTTTTCTAGAGTTGAATTTAAAAATAGCGTAATTTTCGTAAGCTTTGTTAAAACAGTGCAGGAAAAGCATACCCTTCACGTGTCAGTGACTCCGATATTGAAAGCATTCTTCTCTGGAATTTCATTTGACTGGCGAGGGCGAGGGGTCTTGTGTCGGGGTCGGTAGGGAGAGGGCTAACAACTGGCGGCGAGCGAGCCCGAGCATAGGGCGGGCATAATCGGATTAGCAGACTTCAGCGATTAATATATTATTCTATATTCACAACAGCCTGCCCGTCGGCCGTCACTCTGGGAGCGCCCTCTCGCGATTTAGTTCTGCATTCAGTGGGACGACAGGTTGGAGGATCAACTTCAATAGGTCAAATTATGATAACAGTACCTTTCCGATTAAAAATAAGCTAACTAGATTCTAGGGTGTGTGGAAAAACGGATTGGTGACCTAGAATATGTTCTTTTATGTAGATATGTTTATTTGTTAAAATATGATAAATGACCATCAAAACCATCAGAATAACGTTAATAATTAACTGCAAATCTGTATTACAGTTCAGACTACCTACATACATTTTCACAAAACATAGCTGTGCAAAATAGCCAAGATAACACGAAAATGTAAAACAAAATTAAAATTTTTGCATATTTTTTATTTCAGATTGTTGCACGGGTATTCATTTATTAAAGTAAAGCTTCTTTAAGCACGCTTGATACTTGGGGGTAAAATGATGAATACGTTATGAAACTTTACGAAAAAATATGAAACGATACGAAAAAATGAGACACGCTAATCAATATGAAACGTTATCAATGTGAAACGCTAATCAATGATATGATTTGAGTTGAGTTGAGTTGAATTGAGTTGAGTTGAGTTGAGTTGAGTTGAGAGTTGAGAGCTGAGAGTTGAGAGTTAAGAGTTGAGTTGAGTTGATGGGGATGTTGAGGGGATAAGGATATTTTTATTCCTGTTATTGTTATATTGTTAATGTACGGCATAATTTAATGAAGTTTTACTTCAGTCGTGTGGTCTAACACCAGTTTAAAAAAAAAATTAAACGCCATTGAATGGCTTTTACATTCAATTGATAGGTACATGATATTATAAGTATACAGTGGTACACAGGGGATTATCAGAATTACAATAATAACAAAATATGAATGTACATTTAACAAAATATGTGTGATAAAAGCAAGTATTTCGGTAAAGGATACTAGTATGAGTTACTAAACTAATAATCAATGTTGTAATAATAGAGAACATATTATTTAGGATTATATTTAGGTCGAGTGAGGTCGTGTCTTACCAGTAAGTAAATTGCATTGCAAAGCGCCAAAATGCCCTCCTATGTAATGAGAAAATGCTTCAATTGCACGGCAAATAGTCGTAAAGGCGAAGGAATAACCTTTTAAAATTACTTATTATTATCAATTATTATAATTAGTTTTATAATATTACGTCATTGTATTCTTTACCCATCCCTGTCCATTGTGTAACCGAGTGAGAGTATCTTGTTATCTCAGTCACACCCATAGGTCACACCCGTGATGTGAAAGCAGTATTCGGCGAAGAAATAAATAAGCCGCCCTACTATATATCTAAGACATTCACACACGTACATTCTTTGTTGTCTATCTTTATCACACGGTAATAAAGTTTTGAATTTAGAAATTATACTGAAAACCGCTGAAAACAAAAGAGTGTTGCTTGCTTTTCACGTTATATTGTGAGTATGTGAGACTATGGCGAGTCTATTTATATAACGCCATTGTCAACAGTATTAAATTTATAGACACTCAGTAGTAGAGTAAATTTGTATTGAGTTTATTGTTACCTTCAAAGTTATCATAGTTTGTATTATTATCATTTACTACAATGTTGCAAGTGTTCGACAGCGAAGTGTTTTGCCGGAGAAATGAAATTCCGTTTATCGATGTACAATGTACACCGTTTGCAAAATAGCTTAGTAATTAATAAAGGTTACATGCCAACTCAGAATCGACTCAAATCATCACCTCTCTGAAAAGTCATTAAAAGCTACGAACAGAATATTGAAAAATATCCCACAACCTAAAATAAGTATTTAACCATTTTTTATATTTTTTTTTCATAATTGTTAAAAAAAATTTAAAAGGATGTGTTTTGTTAATTTCATTCTGCCCATTCATCTTCTTTTCTATACAGCTGAATAACCAAGCCGCATATTATTATGAATAGTGATCTTTTTTTTTTTTTACATTAACTCCACACAGGAGGCCCTGAGGAAAATAATTTCCCTCAGGGCCTATGTCATCTTTGAGGATGCTGTGTGGAGGGTCTTTTTGAGGAAAGGAAGGAGTGAACATGGGTCTTGAAGAGACCCATGTTGTAGGAGGGAGGAAACACAGAGGCTGGTAAATCATTCCACATCCGAGCTGTTGAACTCAAGAACGAGTCGTAAAAACGACCCGTTCTCATGTGACTAATGTCAACCGTGTACAAATGTTGGGCGCGTGTTTGGCGTGTTTCCCGACTATGCACCGGTGCCGAGGGGATCAACGACGATAGTTCCTCGGAGCATTTTCCATTGTAATACCGGTAGAACAAGGACAGCATTCCCACCTGACGCCTGTGCTCTAAAGATTGCAATCCGTCTGTTAAGATGGGAGAATCTATCAAACGGACCGCCCGTTTCTGCACAGAGTCAAGGGTTTTTGGAGCTCCAGACCAGAGATGGCTGCCAAATTCAACCGTGGGGCGCACTTGCGATTTGTACAGGGTTAGCAGTTGTGTACTATTAAAGTATCTGCGGGCCCTGTAGAGTACGCCCAGTTTCTGAGAGGCTAATTTAACTCTGGTTTCGATGGAGCCCCCATACCTGAGCTGGTCACTTAGAGTAACACCAAGCATATCAATGAAGGTCCTGTTCGGAAGAATGCTTCCGTTGAAGGAGACTAGATTATCATTTCGATCCCTTTTAGACGTTATCAAACATGATTGGGTCTTTGAAACATTAAATTCGACGAGGTTATTCTTACCCCAAGAGAAAACACTCTCGAGGTAACCGTCCATTCTCTGCTTCAAAGCCCTCCGAGCTATTGGGGTTTGTGTGCCCTTTGGAGGCTTGTCAAACAAAAAGCTATCATGGACTGTACTGTCATCCGCGTAACAATGAATAGGTGCACATGACAAGAGGTCTTATCTTTAAATCTCATAAATTCTTCGAAGAACCTGATAAGACTTATACATTATATTATTTTCTTAATAGAATATATTCCAAACCAAACAGAAATAATCAAATTTCTACGAGTATCCGGAACCAGTAGGGCTATTGTATTCCCTGTTTGGGTATTATGTGAGGCTGAAGGGGTGACAGGAAAGAGTTCGCGAGATAAAGATTGGAAAGTGCCTGGCTACTCTGGTCAATTTATGTTAAGACTTCCCTTGAATACTTCTTGTATTTTAACTCTTATACATATTTTTAATTAAAACTTCTGTAGCCTCGTTGTGATTCGGATTTCGGATGAAACGGAAATGACGATTACTGCACCTGCGACGTAATGATGTCACTTTTAAAGGCTCCTATTGGTTGAGTTATGAAACGGAAATTAAGCTGGTCTGCGCTCATTGGTCGCTTTGATTATGACCTCACTTATTAGGATAAATTAAATAATTGTGAACATATTTAAAAACTAAAAACTGTTTTCAAAAGGTGACGAAAAACATCATCAAATTTTATTATTAGAAATAACAATGTAATTTTTTAAATACTTTTTTTTTACAAACTTTAAGTAGTTTTAAAAACGGCTAACCGTAAGTACTTTTACTTTTTTCTAACTAAAATTACTGATAACGAAAAAAAAAAACATAAACATATTTTATTAGAGAAATGAATTGTAAACGTTATTGTCACCTCACTTTTTTGTCGTTCTATGTAAAAATAATTCTTAAGAATTCACTAGTTTATACCTATCTTTTTTTTCAAATTGCAGTCTGAAACATTGGTTTACATTTTAATTAATTTGTGATTTATATTAAGATTTGAATATAAAGCGTATTGTTTTCTATTTCTATTACCGTTTAGGTCTCGTCTGACATTTTTTTTTTTAAATAAGCTCCAACCAGGAGGCTCTGAGGAAAAAAAATTCCCTCAGCCACGTACCACCACTAACTACGCCACTGGGCAGAGGTTTTGGTTATTTGTTGTTGGTTAAGGCGATCCACTAGTACAGGAAAAAAATCGAAATCGGAATTCACGCCCTTTTATGGGAGGAGTTTAAAAATACTTGAGAAAAAGCTTTTGGAAAGGTTGGAAAAGATATTTGAGAATTTTTTTTTACATATTGATTTCGTAAAGGCCTGTAAAAAACATTAATTCCTTTTTTATGCATTGTTTATTGTAATAAAACGGAATTTTTAAATTGATTTCACGAAAACAAGCAGCGCGGACCCTAACACGTTGTTTCTCCGCTCTGGACCCTAACACGTTGTTACCGGAGGAGTAATGACGGAAGAATGGGGCGGCTGCCAGTCGTTCTTCGGTGGACGGTATAAGGTTCACTTTGATATAACAAATTCGTCGACTGCCGTATTGTCGCCGTGATGTCAAAAATACCAACGCGAAAATACATTTTATTTTGTGAGGTTCGGGCGTAAATTTCAATTTTTTTGCGATAATTATATAAGAAACTGAATTTTCCACATTATGCAATAAAACCATATCCGAAAAAGTGTTTATAAGTAGGAGAGTTTGCACTTAAAAATGTCTTTTATAGACCTAATACTTTATTTTTTTCTAAGCTTATTAAAAGACTTATTAAAAAAAAGACCGATATTTTTAAGGGCGCCAAGGTATGTTCTATACGCAGTATTTAATTGAAGCATCTATAATACTTCTAAGCGGTCAAATTTTCAAATCATAAACATACGATTTTGGATGATTTTGCATTATTTATTATGGCTTCATCTTAAGGGAGACACAACCATTTCTACGAGACCCATATGCTGGGACAAATATGATCTCTTGTGATTAAATTGACGCCACTTGGCATCGATGAAGATTTATCTTTAGTCATTTGTCTAATACCTATTTATTAAACAATTCAACTAATTATTCATCAAACAATCTCAAGATCAAATCATCTCATGATTTATTAAACGACCACACGATTTATCAAACAATCTTATGATTTATCAAACAATCCAACTCATAATTTATCAAACAATCTCATGATTTATCAAACAACCACACGATGTATCAAAGATTCTCATGATTTAACAAACACACCTATAGGTGGCGGGTCTTTCGGGCTGCGGTGGCTGCGCGCGGCCCATCGCGGACCGATACATCCTGCGTGTGGGCGACGCTTCCTACCACGAGCGCTGCCTGGCGTGCTGCGCGTGCGGCTGCGCGCTGCACCACATCTGCTACGTGCGTCAAGGGAAGTTGTACTGCAGGATCGACTATGACAGGTAATTATACTGACTCTTCAAAACAACAATCCTTAGCTTATCCTGACACAGGATCGTATTTGCAGGTATAATTTGGCAGCCACCTCTGGTCTGGAGCCCTAAGATACCTGATAAAAACCCTCAACTCTGTGCATAGAAACGGGTGGACATGGTTGACATTTGTCACATGAGAACGGGTCGCTTCTTCGACTCGTTCTTGTGTTCAACAGCTCGGCTGTGGAACGATTTGTCGGCCTTTGTATTTCCTCTTTCCTACAACATGGGTCTCTTCAATACCAATGTTCATTACTTCCTCTCCTCAAAAAGACCCTCCCCAAGCATCTCAGATTACATAGGCCCTTTGAGGGAAATTATTTTCCTCAGGGCCTTCTGTGGAGTTAAGGTGAAAAAAAAGTGAGGTCTTGGCAACCTAGGCAGATTCCTAGGGCGGCATATTTAAAGAGGCCTCATGTTTAAATACATCTGTTAATTGACGTACCTACAAACAGTGATTTCTGAAAATTTTTTGAGTAAAAAATGCAAATCAAATTTTGACACGATTTAAAAAAAAAATATATTTTTACATTAAAAAAATAAACATAAAGTATGCTATTAGAATAAGTTAACAATAATAATCTAAACGAAAATATGAAAGAGAACAAGACACAGAAAAAAAGACAATGGTCGCAACTGTGACTCGAACCCAGACCTCTCCGTCTAACCGGGACGAGCGCGTTAACCAATTTCGCTATTGCCACCTTCTGTCAAACCGTCATATTTGTCGATCTCATATTTTCAATTTTTTTTAGAATTAACATTATTATCAACTAATTATTTTTCTCCATATTACGGGCAACTACCCTTTTAATTGGAAACAATCATTCTAAGAATTGGTTTGTAACCTGGATAGCGTCTCTGATAGATATATCCGAATTTATTTATATGGAACAATGGACTTTTTATAAAAGTCTAAATTAATATTCAATTTTTATAAGAAAAACTTTCTTTTTCAGTTGCGACCATTGTCTTTTTTCTGTGTCTTTCATATTTTCGTTTAGATTATTATTGTTAACTTATTCTAATATGATATATTTCACTGATGGGAATAACCTTCAAAAAAGTAATAAAAACAAAGTTTTTCTTATAAAAATTGAATAAAGTATGCTGTTCATACGCGGTAGAAGTGAAACCTAAAGTAAACAAGCACAAAGAGGAGACTGATTATTCCATCTCATTCTCTCGCAGGCTAAATATTATAGATGTACGTGTTTATCTCTTTTTAGTGTCGCTATTTTTCGTTTCATCGACGTTCAAATCGAGGAAAGTTTTCACTTCAACATGTCGTCACTGGTTGCATTGGTCACCTCACATCGGCCCTATCTGTCCAATACCTACTAACGAAAAGAAAAATACAACATCGGAAAATGTCAACAACCGAGACCAAAATTTCCTTCACATTTTTTACTCCAAGAATAACTGGTTCAAGATCAACTAAATCCCGTACTTAGTAGTTTCAAAATTTTTCACAAAAACCATTAAAATTTTGATGTCTGACTAATCAACTGGATGAACGATATTGCTGTTGTAATGTTTCACTCACATTATGTAGTACTTAAGATTATAACAGATTCCGGAGCTATCACATAGTCTGACAGAACAAAATATTTATTGCAAATACTTGAAAATTTTATCGGTTCATTAAATTAAAAATAAAACTAGGCAATAAGTTCGTCATTTGAAGTGCAGATACATATGGTAAAGGTGTTTGGTCTCAATTTGTTATCTACGTATTCGTTTTTGTTTTTGTTTTTGTAGTCAACTGCTCAGTATTGAAAAATTTAACAAAACAAAAAACGACTTAAAAAAATGCACTAAAAAGTAAAAAAATAATTTCGTACGATTGTTATGTTTGGAGTCGCTGTCAGCCAAGTTAACTAACATACATAGTTAGTTATAGGTGAGATGTGGATATCTTGACTGACACCGACTCCAAAAATAACAATAGTACGAAATAATTTTTTTACTTTTTAGTGCATTTTTTTAAGTCGTTCTTTGTTTTGTTAAAATTTTTGTTAATTTTTTTATTTTTAGTGACGAGCGTGCGTTAAGAGGTTTTACTTCAAAAAAAGAATCATCGAAATCTGTTGGCGTAATATTGAGTTATTCGTCCATTTGTCGAGGACATATTTATTACAAATTTAGGACATATATGGTTATCTCATGGATTCTATTATCAGAACTGAACCAAAATAAAGTGTGACCACACAGAAAGCACCAGCTTTCTATCTAAGAATCATCAATATCGGTTCACCCAATCGAAAGTTCTGAGGTAACAAACATTAAAAAAAAATATATATCTTCGAATTGATAACCTCCTAATTTTCGAAGTCGTATAAAAAGGAGCTGTTGACAACGAATGTGTTTCATCTTTTCTTTAGCAAGGGTTTCTTAAAGACCTACCTTTGAAACTAATTCATCTTCTGTATTGAATCGAAAAAGTTTATTTCTGCATGGAGATGTTAAAAAAGGCGAACGATTCACGACGCTCGGGTGGGAGCCAGACGCGATGCTAACATAGCCACTGGCCATTGATTTCCTGACCCTTTTATCTATTATTTCCTTCTTCGGCGGTATCGGCCAGATATAGGTTTTTCCTCCATGACCAACTGAGCATTATTTACTATCTTATGAAGCGAGTCGTAAAGTTCTCTTCGGTATTCATCCTAAGTCACGATGATATTAAAAAGAATCTAATTTCTTATTGAAGTTGTTAAAATTTTTCTTTAAACAATGCTTATCTAAATTTAAAGTTTTTATGCTTGTTTACGGAAAGCTATTCCTTTGTTAGTGTCTCCCTTTATCTCCCGTTTATTCTACTTGATTTAAAGTCATTGGATCATTTCCGCAGGACATTAGGTAGGTACTCTAGCCTTCAACTTAACCTTTTTCTAACTCCGCTTTTTTTTACTCCTTAACAGTGTTTTTCCGCCAATAAACTACATGCCGACGCTTTTATTCAGAGAAGACACGAAATACTTTAATCCATACTTGATATTATAAATGCGAAAGTGCATAACACTTTGTTACGCTTTCACGCCTAAACCACTAAACCACCAAAAAAATCACCAATAGAAGATACTTTATCGACGAGTAACAAGGCTGTATATAATGATAAGCTCCGGCGTTACGAAATTTGTACAAATGAAAATGTGTGTATTTCATATATTTTAGCGGCAGAGAGGAAAGGCAGGGGCAAGGTGGGGGGAAGGTGGGGTTCGTGGAGAGGGAAGAGACAAAGGAAGGAGAAGGCGGGGAAGGTGGAAGGGAATGGGGACGCACGCGAAACAACATGCAGATTTCTTTTAATGGCATTGCAACGCATGCCGGGTACCAGCTAGTATTATTTAAATCATTTACAATAACATTAACTAACTTTTTGCTTTTTAGTACCATTATACACTCTCTATGCACAAATATATTCAAGGTAATGATTTTTTTATTCATAGAAGACAATATTCGCGACTGTCGATCGAAAAATTTGAAACTAATTCTTAATTTATTTAAATTTTAAATGCAAATTTACAGTTATCTTATAAATGATAGATATACATTATATTCAGTTAAGTAATAATAATTTTAATTTTTTTTTTAACATTCTTTTCAAAAATATCTACGTCATGGGACATGTTATTTTAAAAACCGAATCATTTTTCCTAGCTGCAACCTTCCTTTCGGAACAACAAAAGTTCTGTGCCTGCGCGCTCTTTTGAAGTTGTCGGGAACATAAAACTAATTTTTTTCTGTAATATCAAGAATACAGAAATGACAGTTCAGAAGATTATATGCTGTTATCAGCAAAGCAGTTTTCCTTCTATCGGTGAGGCTATTAATACCCTGCACACCGGACAGAAAGGCCGATGGATATAACCAGGGTTAATACCCGAAGTCTCCATGATTGAGCAATTATTTTAGTCGAGTAACGATTAGGTATTTTAGTAACTAAACGCGTCCGAACACCATACATTTAGTAGTAAGTAGGAGCATTTTGGTCAGTCAAGTGGCGAGTTACTCGCTACCCGACTAAATTACTTACCCAATCAGAACGGGGCTTAAGACAGGTATAAATATTTCAGAAACTTCTTTTGTAATTTCTTTACTATTAGACAGTAAGTTAAATCCACTGTTCCCCATGAAACGGTCCATTCGACGGTTGAATTTTGGGAAATTAGTCCCACTTTTTTTTTCATATTGTTTGGCTTTAATCGGTTCCGATCAAATTCCAGCGATATTCCAATATCCGCCCCCTCCCACACTTTTCCCCTCCCCGCCGAGATCGCAGGCCTCGGGCGGGCCACGTGACTCAGATATTACGATTTCAATGTTTGCTCGGATCTCGAAATCGAAATCGAAAATATATACACATATAATATGTACTCTGTACATAGCAATAACTAGGGGCAGTTTGCCAGCAACCAAAAGGCTTTCACGGCATCCACAGAAAGCATTGCTTTTATTAATATTCATGGCTAGCAAACTTCGGAAAACAGAAATTTGGTAATAAAATATCTTATTTTAAATTGATGACGCTTTATTACATTGTTATGCTGTTTGTTTGTTTGTTTGCTGTGGGTTCAATTATTAGAAGCGACGAATTTTTAGAGTGAAACTTCTTTAGCGCCGTTAGTGATTTGAAATTCGGATGAAACAAAAATGTGAAACAAATAATTTGTTATTTGGCAGTGGGTAGGACGCCTGACAAGTCTCAGCGGCCAGAGAGACAGACATCAAGCGAACGGAGGTTCAAATCCTACGAATACCAAAAAATTAACCTTTTTATTTTTGTGAAATAAAAATAAAATCTTCAAACAATTTTAAATAAGCAGGCAACAGAAAGGAAAGTGACATCTAGCGATTTTCTAGTTTCACTTCAACCGCGTGTGAACTACACACTCTGATTTTTTTTTACCCTGAGGAAAAAAAATCTCTCACGGCCATCATCTTTGGAGATGCTTTGTGGTGGATCTTTTTAGGGAAGGAGACGAAGTTCTGGGAAGGAAAATTTTATGAGGGTTGGGAAGGAATATGGTGGTCAACGTGTCCAGAAGTGACGAACGTGTGAATCCATCCCTCCCACTGTGATGGTGCAAGGCGATGAGTCAGGTCCGCCAGAAAAGCCAACAAACGTAGCGAACCACTTGAGGTGACCTATGGCAGAGGTGTTGGTTAGCCAATAAATGGTTCCCGGGGCAGCGGTACCCATACCCGCTTTTGAAATTGGAAAGACGTTCACGGCCAAAAGTGTTATAATGATTTATTTTTGGGGTATAAGGCCGTGTAGCTTGTTACACATCTGCTCTACTGATGGACAATGAAATGCTATCCGAAGTGTTGGCTAAAGAAGAAGTCAGTGCTACACGGTAAATACCCCAAAAATAAAAAAACGGTTATGTAGTCGTGGTATTTATTTGGACTTTCTTTTTGTTTTATTATGTTTCCTACATGTCTGAAGACATTTTGTAAAAAATATTTTTTTGTATACTATATTTTATTCATTCTTGTTTATCATTTACTTTTGCATATTTAGCTAATTAGTTTTGGTGCTATTTTTTTTAAATGATTTCTCTATATGTATTTACATCATCTACATATGTAAAATTTTGGGAAACATGCCTGTATTATCTACTAAAATAAAATAAAAAATTGTCATCGAGATAGAGACGTTTCTTTGGATAAATAGTCAAATTTCTTAATTGAATTTAAACATACATACAATATTTCAGGTTGGTATTTAAGAACCTACCTACAAATGTTATGATTTTAGAGCAAATTTTGATTTTGATTTATTAACCTTTAACTGCTGACGTGATTTGTTTTATATGTACTCTGACGAGGGGGCCTGGGCGGCCTGTTACTTTAAATATTTATATTTCAGAGATCCATGAAAATGTTAAGGTCCAAATTATTATTTATTGGACAATTTAAATATATTTAAATAAAATTAAATACTTTTTTATTGTTAAGTAACTTATATTTGACAATTTGAATATTATATAATAATTTTTGGCAAAACTCATTTGAGATCAGAAATCAGTCTGTAATATATATTATGCTAAATAAAATAAAAAACAATGAACTCACTTTTATTATAATATTTCAATAATGTCTCGAATAAACTATATACATATTAAACTTTCGTAAAGTTATTTATAGTAAAAGTCACGAAAGTACAGACAATGGGTCAGAGAGACCGCAAAAAAAAATTGAAATGAATTTACTTACAGAAATTTAATTTTAAGAATTTAAAACATAAAACTTGTGGCTCTGGGCTCTGGCGTCACTAAATTCGAAGCTATTGGAAGCGGCGTATGCGTCACGCGCGGGGGAGGGGAGTATTTCGATATTTTTATTGTTGCTAGGACGGAGCGGCCCCCACATCAGCAGCTAAAGGTTAAATAAGAAAAAATAGAAGCTAATAAATTAAAAGTAGTTATAGCACTCACATGTAATCATTTGATGTTAAAATGTTGTCAGGTTATACGCTAAGAAGTGTCTGGGGTGCGGGGAGCGCGTGGCGGCCGCCGAACTGGTGATGCGCGCGCACGACGCCGTGTTCCACGTGCGATGCTTCGTGTGCGTGGTGTGCGGAGGCCGACTCCAGCGCGGCGACCACTACGTGCTGAAGCAGGGCCAGCTGTTCTGCAGACCGGACTACGAGAAGGAGGTGGAGATGCTGCAGGGATACACGCAAGGTAGAGTAGTCCTCTGGGGCAAGTCCTGAGAGGAGAAGGATTGCTGCTTCCGGTGATATTCTGGAGTTTGCCGACTACATAACGTCACTTTGGTTTGACAAGATTCTAACTTCACTTTACCTACCTCAGAGAGAGCAAAACGATTTCTTATAACCTAGTAGTATAGTTTAACAAATGTTGAAGGAAAATATTAAAATAGGACGTATAATTATCATTTTAGAACATACCCAAACCTGCAGATATAATGTATGCATCCACAAGGGCATAATAATTCATTGCACAAGGTTCTAACTGCATTTCCCAAGCTAGGCTACGTTGTAATTAAATATTTTTTCTCAAACCAAAAACTCACCATCTATTCTAACATTAATAAATTTAAATACAAATATAATATTTATATCTTTTAAAACAGCAAACTTATTTTGTAACTAACTAACTAACTAACCATCACGCCGTTTCCCCGCAGGGGTAGGCAGAGAGGACGGACCGCCAAACAACTCGGTCTTGGCACACACTCCTTGCCTCGTTCACATTCATACACCGTCTCATACATGCTCTTCTATTATTCTGACTCCTGACATGGCCCGACTCAAGTATCTGATTCACTTGGTCGTGCCATGTCTTTCTCGGGCGTCCCCGACTTCTTCTACCATTCACATTTGCGTCATATATTCTCCTTACACTCCTTTCCTCGTTCATTCTCTCTACATGCCCGAACCATCGGAGCGTTCCTTTCTTGATCTTACTCATTACGCTTACATTACGCCTTGAATTCTTTGCGGATCTCCGCGTTTCTCACACGATCATACATGGTTTTACCACACATACGCCTCAGGGATCTCATTTCTACAGCACTCAGTCTACTTTCATCCTTCCTCTGCCAGTTCCATGCTTCACTGCCATACATCAGGGTAGGTACCAGTACTCCATTATGGACGGCTTTCGCGTTTTTGGACAGTTTTTTGTTTGTGCCAACGGCGTTCAGTCCTCCATTAATAGAGTTACCTGCATTCACCCTTCTTTCAATATCTCTTTCAGCCTTCCCATCTCTCGTATTTTAATTCAAATTAATAAATTACTTTGTTTTTACCACTATAATTAATTATAAAAAACCGACATGTTTCGTAAGCCAAGCTTACTTCATCAGGGTTTTAATAATTAGTATTATTAAATTACTGTTATTAATTGGTTTTAATAATTAGTATTATTAAATTAGTATATGGCGGGCGATTTGAATGGGTGGGTGGGAATTAGACGTGATGGATTTGATTCAGCCTTAGGTAAGTTTGGGGATAAAAGAACGAATGACAATGGGAATAGAATACTTGAAGTATGTTTAGAGTGGAACCTGTTTGTATCGAATACCTTCTTCGATCATAAAGGTATCCATCAATATACGTGGGAAAGAGGAAATGAAAGATCATTAATCGATTTTGTGGTAATTGACTCTAGGTTGAGAGCCGTTACTGAGGACACAAGAGTTTTCAGAGGGGCTGAGGTTGAAACTGACCACTTTCTGGTGGTGTCAAGAGTAAACCTCTTTCGCGGATGGCGCTCTAAAGTGAAAAAGGTATCAACTCCTACCAGAGTCAAAGTAGAAAAACTTCAAAACGCTAATGTCAGAAGTGAGTATGAGAAGCGTGCAGAGACGAGATTGAATGAGAAGGAAATGGATGGTCTAAGCATTGATGAAGCATGGAACCACATAAAGGTTAGTCTTTGTGAATCTGCTAGAGATGTGTGTGGAATAAGTACGCAAGGTAGGAAGAAAGGTGACGCATGGTGGGATGACGAGATTAAAGCACTGGTCTCAGAGAAGAAGAAAGCATGGTTATGTCTGATAGCGGCTGGCAGTGCTTCTAGCGAAGAGAGAGATAGAGCGAAAGAAGTATATAAGGGATGCAAGAAAAGAGTAAGTGTTGGAGTGAAAGTACGAAAGAAACGTCTGGAAGAGGAAGAGGGAATAAAAATGACAAAAAACTTCCAAGAAAACATTAAACTGTTTTGGAAGGAGGTCAAAAAGTCCCGGAGCGGTCCAGAGAATGGGAGCCTAAAAGTGATAAAATCGAAAGATGGAAGAATGTTGACGAATGAGGAAGAAATAAATGAGAGATGGATGAAATATTTTGAGGAAGTCTTCGAAAGCAACCCGAGTGATAGTGAGGCCAGCGGCGAATCGGGTATGAACGATGACGGAGTGAATGTTATCAAAATCAGCATGGATGAAATTAAAAATTCGATAAAATGCATGAAGAATGGTAAGGCTGTAGGTTTCGACAATATTGCGGCCGAATACTTTAAAGGAGATAGCCATATTATTCTCACATGGTTGTGCAAACTTTTTAACCAGTGTTTAGAGGAGGGTTACACGCCATTAGATTGGAGAAGGGCTGTAATCATGCCATTATACAAAGGTAAAGGGTCACGTATGGAATGTGGGAATCATAGAGCTATTAGCCTGCTAAGTTCAGTCGGCAAGTTGTACGGAAGAATATTGATTGAAAGGGTAAGAATGGAAACAAAGGATAAAATATGGGATGTGCAAGGTGCCTTTATGAGTGGAAGGGGATGCATGGACCAGATTTTCTCCTTGCGTATGCTCACTGAGAAGTTTCTGGCAAAAAACCAAAAACTTTTTTGTGCCTTTGTAGATCTACAAAAAGCATACGACCGAGTCGACAGGAAAAAGCTATGGAAGGTGTTGTCCAAGTATGGAGTGAATACAAATCTCATACAGGCAATTGCGTCTCTGTACGAGGGAAGCGTTGCATGTGTTAGGGTGAACGGTGGTTTTACGGGGTGGTTTGACATCACAAAAGGTGTTAAGCAAGGCTGCGTAATGTCACCATGGTTATTCAATTTATACATGGATAATTGTATGCAAGAATTGAAAGAGATGGGATTGGGCGCGAATTTGAGTGATCTGAAAATATGTTGCCTGTTGTATGCTGATGATGCGGTGCTGATTTCTAACACTATGGAAGATCTACAGTCTCTCGTGTCTAGGATGAACGAAGTGTGTATGCAAAATGAGTTAATGATGAATGTAAGTAAGTCTAAAGTCATGGTATTTGAAAGGGAGAGTACGAAAACAGTGTGCAATATAGTTGTGAATGATGAATACTTGGAGCAGGTGGATGAGTTTGTGTACCTGGGTAGTATGTTTACGAGAGATGGGAAGGCTGATAGAGATATTGAAAGAAGAGTAAATGCAGGTAACTCCATTAATGGAGGACTGAATGCCGTTGGCGCTAATAAAACACTGTCAAAAGACGCGAAGCTAGCAGTCCACAATGGAGTCCTGGTACCTACCTTGATGTATGGCAGTGAGGCATGGAGTTGGCAGAGGAAGGATGAAAGTAAACTGAATGCTGTCGAAATGAGATCCCTGAGGCGAATGTGTGGCAAAACCATGTATGATCGTGTGAGAAATGTGGATATCCGCAAAGAATGCAAGGCTGATGTAAGCATAATGAGTAAGATTAAGAAAGGGACCCTCAGATGGTTTGGACATGTAGAGCGAATGAAAGAAGAAAATAATGTGAGAAGAATATATGACGCAAATGTGAATGGAAGAAGAAGTAGGGGACGCCCGAGGAAGACATGGCACGATCAAGTGAATCAGATACTTGAGTCGGGCCATGTCAAAAGTCGGAATAATAGAAGAGTATGTATGAGACGATGTATGAATGTGAGTGAAGCAAAGAGTGTGTGCCAAGACCGAGTTGTTTGGCGGTCCGTCCTCTCTGCCTACCCCTGCGGGGAAACGGCGTGATGGTTAGTTAGTTAGTTAGTTAGTTAGTATTATTAATTAGTATTATTAAAACCCTGATAAAGTAGCTTGACTTACGAAACATGTCGGTTTTTCATAATCAATTATAGTGGTAAAAACAAAGTAATTTATTAATTTGAATAATGTTTATATTTGTATTTTAATTTGTTTTATATTACCCACAATAATCTTCTAAAAATATTCAGATTCTGTGTCAAATAAATAAATTAAGACGAAGTTAAAACCTTATTCAACCAAAGTGACGAAATGTACTTCGCCGTGTAAAAGCGATCTACTGTCAGATACAACACAATGGTAATGGCGAAAAGTTCAATATGATGTTAGAACCTTGTAAAATAAATAGGGGCCTTCAAATTTTATAGTTATAACTTCGACATACAAGTATCTACGGAAATTCAACGCAGATGGCTCTAAAAAATATTTTGATTATATAAATGAGCAAAAGAAATGGTTTGGCATTCATAGGTCATTTTTGGAATGTCAGTTTGAACTTTGTCGAACTGAGGAGACGATAAGTCCATTTCCGAACGTCATAAGTCCAACTCCTAACTCACACCGGTTCTTAACTGGAGAGGCGAACCTACATACTAGAGACATATCTAGGAGAACTCTATTAACTTTAAGAGCTACTGGCACTAAAGTCATCTGCGCTACGTAGCTCGAACATATTGACCGTAATATCAAGTTTAAAAAATTGAAGGGAACAAATAGTGACCTCCTAGAAAAATATCTACATAGATACCTCTGAAGGAAAATGTTGGTGCAAGCCTTTCTTATCTGAAAAAGTAAAATATGTGCTAGTGCTAGTACTGCGGAAGTTCATCGGCAGAGAGGCCAAAAGCAATAACGATAATCCATGGCAGCTTATCTAAATTGCTACCGGCTCGTTATTTTTGTAGGCAGTAGAAAGTTGCCTATCTATGTACATGTATGCTTATCACACTGATAATATTATTGATTCAAATTGGTAGATAAGTGATTAGAAGGTGAAAACCTCCGTTATTTAAAATGCCATAGATATATTTAGATTATATTTTTTACGTTAGCTCCACACAGAAGGCCCTGAAGAATAGAAAAATCCCCTAGAGCTTTTGTCATCTTTGAGGATGCTGTGTGGAGGGTCTTTTTAGGGAAAGGACGAAGATGCTGTTCTGGGAAGGTAAAAGTTATGAGGGGTGGGTAGGAATCTGAAGGTCTAGTCCTTGGGGTAAATTTAAAAACACAAAAAAAATTGATAAGAAATATAAAAGTTATTTTGATAAAATTATTTTTATATTTTTGATATATTATTATTATTATTATTATTCTTATCCCACTTTGATAAAATTACCCACTAGTAGATGAATTATAATATTTTTCGTCAATTCAAAGTCTGCACATACCTTTTAAATAATCCTAATGAAAAGAATCTACCATTACTTAACCCTAAGCATGACTTTTCGATTTGAAAAAGAAGATTTTTTTTATTTTTTATTTATTTTTTATTTATTATTTCATAAATGTTTACATATTACATTTTAGCCAATTTGTTTAATCTACCATACTAGGCTATTGCCCGTGTTGTGGTAGTCATGCATGAAATATTATTTTATATAAACAGATAATAAAATATAAGAAGAGGAGAGAAAAAAGGAACATATTTAAGGATAAATAAAACTAAAACAATACTACTACAAATAAAAATATAAACAGAAAGCTGAGAAACAAAGATATTTTAAAGAAGATTGAAATTAAAATGAAAATAAAAATGGATAAGTATTATTCTTCTTGAAATAAAAATAAAAGTAAAATTTGGTAACTATTCTTCTACACGAGAGTACATGTTTATGGTCACTTTCGAAGTTCGTTCTACAAAAGAAATTGAAAAATAGATTCGCTACAGTAAGTACATTTTTTTTTTTTCATAATTAATATTATTAATAATATTATATAATATTAAGCTCTTATGTGTTGTTTGAAGAAATTTATTCCCTTTTCAAATGTCCAATGTTTTATACGGACTTTAAAGAGAGATTTAGAATTATGTGACTTTATATCGGCACTCAAAGCATTGTATATTTTAGGAGCGAATACCAGAATTGACGTTGATCGAATGAGGTTTTAGTTTTAGGGACCACGCAACCCAGGTTTTATGAGAAGCGGGTGTGTGCTTGATGTTGTGGAGCCATCAGTAGGTATTTTTGCCATATATAACATATGCTTATCATATTAAATAACTGTCGAATATCTATGACCTTGATTTTAACAAAGAGTTCCTTTGAGGGATGTGTAGGTTGGCATTTAAATATAATCCTCAAAATTAGTTTTTGAACTGTAATAATCGGATTCATAATGGATTCAGCACAACCACCCCATCCCACAATACCATATTTTGCTATGGATCGGAAATGGGCAAAGTATACGCTTTTTAGGGTCTGTAAATCTATGATGGACCTAAGGGAGCAGAATATATGGTAGAGTTTGCGGAGTTTTTTTACTGTGTCATCGATATGGACTTCCCAACGTAGTTGGTTGTCTATGATTATCCCCAGATATTTAACTATTTTTGATGATTTAAGGACAGAACAAGTGCAATTAATATTAGGTGTGGTTTCTGGATTGTGCAAATTGAGTGAACATGAGTGAATGGTTGATTTAGGGCAGTTGTTAGGTATATTATGTTGAGAGTTTATTTTATGTTTTGCTATATTTTGTGTTTGCTCAGATGAGAGGAAAAATCTCAATCACTTACATTTTCCTTTATTCATAAAAATCATGTTTTCAGGAAAACATTTTAATGGAAAAAGTAATAAACATGGATAATTTTTTTTTTCAACAAGTGTTTTAATTAAGGGATGATTCATTTGTATTGTTTGTTTTCAAAATGGAAAGATTTGAACACTCGCACACAAAAAAACATTTTCACATTCAGCAAATTACGGAAAAAAGTTAATGTAAAATAAATAAAAACCTAATTAAAACGTCTTACCTAACTTTATAGAAATGTATATTTTTAATAAATAGGTAAATATTTTTTCTGCAACACTATGCAACCTGGTGAATCCAAACAAATTTGTAGATGATGTATGTTGACAAGTTGACATATGATAATATGTTGAAGTTGTAATGGTAGATGTATTTATCGGAAAACACGTTGCGTTTATCATGACGCTAATAATAGTATACCTAAAAGTAGCTAAGAGTAACCACTACTAAAAGTGTGAATATTACATTTCCTATTTTAGTGTCACAGATTATTTACATACGGTGATTTATTGTACTATTTTAGTTATCATAGTAGAAACAGTGTGGGGAGAGTGATTATTTACATGCATTTAGATATTGTTTATATTTATGCGAAAAAAAGCATTGTATTGTTTGTTTTCAAAATGGAAAGATTTGAACACTCGCACACAAAAAAACATTTTCACATTCAGCAAATTACGGAAAAAAGTTAATGTAAAATAAAAAAAAACCTAATTAAAACGTCTTACCTAACTTTATAGAAATGTATATTTTTAATAAATAGGTAAATATTTTTTCTGCAACACTATGCAACCTGGTGAATCCAAACAAATTTGTAGATGATGTATGTTGACAAGTTGACATATGATAATATGTTGAAGTTGTAATGGTAGATGTATTTATCGGAAAACACGTTGCGTTTATCATGACGCTAATAATAGTATACCTAAAAGTAGCTAAGAGTAACCACTACTAAAAGTGTGAATATTACATTTCCTATTTTAGTGTCACAGATTATTTACATACGGTGATTTATTGTACTATTTTAGTTATCATAGTAGAAACAGTGTGGGGAGAGTGATTATTTACATGCATTTAGATATTGTTTATATTTATGCGAAAAAAAGCATTGTATTTCTCTATTTCAGCGTTATTATATATCTGCTAGTAGAAAGTGAATACTTGCGTACTGTTAAGCGGGATTTCACCTGATCTATTCTATGATCTATTTTATAGACTCCATTCAATATATTACTTAGAACAGATTTTTTACGCGATAGAAACCAAAAGTTGAGGAGACTTCAACTTTCATTCCATGATACATACCATAGAATAGATAAGGTAATACCAGCAATATTCTAGCTTGCTTTCAAGTCTGTAATTTATTGGGCGAACATTTGAAAAAACGTTTTTATAGATATGTATCTCTCTGATCTGTTGCTGTGCGCAATTTCTATTCTATGCCAATAAATCTGATACTATAAGACTTTTTTGCGAATTTGATGGTCTTTTGTACACAGCATTTTTAAGTGCTCACAAATTTTAGACGATTTGTTTAAACATGTTTGAAGAGGTGTCAATCAAAAAATATCATGACTTGCATTTATTTAGAAAATAGTCGTTGATGCAGATTTCATGGTATCACTTTTTTTTGTTTTTGTTTTGATATATTATTTTACATTTTATAGTATAATTTAATAATTTTGGTCTCACTGGGTTGCTTTGCCCGTGCAGAGGGATTGCTAAAAACTAATTGTTGTTAAATACTAAAAACTAAACTTGTCGTTTAAACTTTTCATTTCTGTGAAAAAAGATTGATGTGGTTTATGCTTTTGGTCCGTTTTGACTGAAATGAAAAGCTTAGACTTTCTTTGTACCAACTATAACATGAAATCACTTAGTTTTTTAAGAATTATATGGGCATGATGTTTTTTATTAACATTTAATTTGATAATGCGATGGCGATGGTTCTGAATGATCTGATTATCTGAGAAATCTTGTTTGGTTGCTGATGGTGTTGCGAAACAGTTGTTCATATTTTCTTATCCTTTCTAATAACATTTTAAATAAATGATATATGTTCTTTCCTCCTTCTCGACCGCCTTGCTCATTGTCAGGGTGCTTTTCAACAAGAATTATATATTATTGTAGTAAATCATGTATTATTGGTCCGTTTATCAACGCTCTAAAAGTAAAAAAAAACATCAGACCAAACAAGGTGCTGACAATATCTAGTGAAATTTCATGGGTACGAATCCGAAATAATATCTGATGATCTGGAATAATTCTTTGTGATAAAATTTTATCATCTTTTTATCATAATTTGACCAATTGAAAAAAATGGTTTTAGAAAATACATTTAAAAAAAATCAGCTATTGATTGTTCTGATTGAACTCGTATCGACGAAATGAACTGTTCATTGATCTGAAAGGGTTTCCAATGTTTCTTATAGTAATGCGTATATTTTTTAAAGATGGTTCCTAATCGACTGCTTATCTTCACGGTGTTGATCAGGGGATTCAAACTTTACTGGGCCTAGGGAAAAATGAATAAAATTGTTGATTCTTATCGTTCAAGATTTTCGACAAGTCAGATTCCAAAGAAAGTTTTGTCATCTTTTAACATTTTATGAAATGGAAACTTTTAAATTAAACCATCTGTATCATCCTAATAATGAATATCACAAAAAATGCAGAATATTTAATGTTAATTTTTTTGATTCGGATCATCTTACTCAAAAGTGTATATAAATATTTTTATGAATAAGTGTTTGTTTTAAAAGCGACCTCAAACCACACATTTCAACTGGATATGACGTCATTATAATAAGATAATGCTACTGGTTGATTAGACGACTGTCAATAATGTCATATTCACAAACAAAACTAACATATCATTTTGGTGGAAAATCAAAAATTGCACATTTTAAATCGCTATAGAAAATGAATTTATCAACTAAAAAATAAAATAATAAAGTCTTCAATGTCGTATTCCTAAAATAAAATAACCCAATTATCTGCAGTGATTTTTATTTATTTAAGAACACAGAGTACGCCTTTCACCCACTTTTTGATCGCCCCATACGTGTAAATTAACCATGTTCACCATATCTTCAAGAATATTTGCCTAAACTCTGATATCAATTTTTTTTTTCAAATTTAAAAGGAGCATCTATAAACTGTTCAATGCGCATACATATCCCTCAGAGATCACCACTTCTCACACTCACACGTACACACATATCTATGCACTAAACATGTCACCCGTTAATTATTAAAGATACAAACCAAATAAAACATCTCGAGGAAACATATCAAAAGGGCCCACTACGAAATATTCAATATCCGTAAATTGTCTCATCACTGTAATCAATGAAGTCTTTTATTTCTGTTATTACTTGATAAATCAGGGAGAAGTAATTGATGGGTCCAGCTCCGATTAATATCTACTACATGTTTATCACAATTGTTATAAAATTTATGAACACACTCATCTGACCTGTCACTCCTTATTCCAGTAAAGCAAAGGCCCTTTATTGAAACTGAATTCGCGCTCTCATTCTTGCATCACTTATCTCACTCTTCTAGACTCACGTATACTACAGTTTCTATAAAAAAAATAAGATACTTAAATCGTCTCCTAAGGGAGTGGTGGGCGATATTGCCCACGCCGGGAATCACTATGTGGACGAATTGTTTGCAATTTCCAGGGGACTTTCCTTGTGACGAGTACGTGGCGGCCCGCAGCGGGGACGGGCGACGCGGTCCCAAGCGACCGCGCACCATTCTCACCACGCAGCAGCGCCGCGCCTTCAAGGCGTCCTTCGAGTTGTCGCCCAAGCCTTGCCGCAAGATCCGCGAGGGACTCGCCAAGGACACGGGCCTTAGCGTCAGGATTGTACAGGTATACACATTACGCTTCCGTCACAAAACAAAACTAAATATTGAAAAATTTAACAAACTGTAACCTAATCTTAGCTATCGGTACTAACCTAATTCAAACCAACCCAACCTCACCCAACCTAACCCAACCTAACCCAACCTAACCCAACCTAACCCAATCTAAGATTCTAAACAACCTAGCCCAACCTAACCTATTATTTATCATGTTTTATTTTGTCATTGTTCTATTTCATCTGGGGTCATTAACAACAACCTACCTGTGGTTATTTCATTTTTTATTTGGTGGAAAAGACTTTTCATTGTCTCGTTTTAAAAAGTCATGGATGGATCCCATTATGCACGGTGTCCGGAGACTCGCACTACAAACGGGAAACTGGTGTAAAAATCTATATTTGGAGTCGATTTTGTGAATGATTTGCGTTTTCGTTTTAGAGTAAATCGAAAGCAAAATTGTAATTTTTTTAGTTGAAATTTGTAAAAATTTAGGCTTTATGCTCAGATCGAACCATTTTTGTTTGGGTTCTCCATCTGATACATCTGATGTAGATTCATAAGTTTCCCGATTTTATTACCCGAGTTTCTGGGCACTGTGTATACGATATAAGTTATACTAACACTACACGATATTATTGTTCTGCCGTTTCTCCCTTTCTCTCGTAAACGGCGTACCTACGAGAGTATCTAACAGAAAGAGTTCCGTTTTAACCTCTCTTTCTGTTAAACTTGCCATTTATGGGGGTAAGGGAAAGGTTATAACAAAGCCATCAGCAGTATGTCTACATGAACTTTATGTTTTATTGCCAACTAGGTGTGGTTTCAAAATCAACGAGCTAAGATGAAAAAAATCCAGAAGAAAGCGAGGGACAACAAAGCTGGCTCAGGGGGCTCTAAAGACAGCTGTGACAATAGCGATGGCGGAGAGAAATCCAAAATAAAAATCAAAGAAGAAGACCAGAGTAAGTAATCATCTGCCCTTATATATTATGTATATCCAATAACAATTTTTTGATGCACAATATCTGTTCGTTGTGCACCTATATATGTCGAAAAGAAAAGAGGTGATAATGAAATTTCTTTTTCTCCAATTAAATAAGAAAATAGTGTGATGGGTGTCATAAGAGATGCTTTTTTTTCTCACCGATCCCCAAATGGAAACGAAATAGGGACCCGCATAAAACATTTGCTTTTCCCTTTACGCAATCAATGTCGTTATTCGTACAATATTATGATAAAGCCGTTAGAGAAGAAATAATATTTTGGGACTGAACACTATCTGAACACAGTCATAGATCACATAAAAGCATCTGGAATTTGCCTTTGCCGTCAACAAATCATTAACACTCAAAACTACACGCGAAATACTTTACCAAATAGCAATCATAATTAGTTCACAATCAGTAATAGAAGATTATTGTCTTTTTTTATCAATGTTGTAAAATGTGCAACATTTTCGCATAATTTAATAATGCATAATACGTATAGCAAAAAAAAACCATCCAAAGATGCCATCTTAAACTGAATGAAAAACCTGTTTTTTAATGTTTATCCTTCAAATCGAGGTAAAAACAATTTTTTTACCCTGCAACATGTTTTTATTTTTGGGAAATGGCATCACTGGGTTCAACTCAGCTTCTTGTCTTATTGCTTTTCCCGGGAGCTCCTGCCTTTCTTTACTATGTATATATTTTCCTTGCTTCGTCTCGCCCTTCTTAGTATCGACCGTTCTAATATTAGGAGTTCTACTGACTTGTAATTTGGCGGCGAGGGTCAGCAGTCGAGTAGAGTTTTCATCTAGCCATACAATGTAAAATTCTGCAAAATCAAGCAAAATTTCGTGTTATTGGTTTTAAAATTTAATCACCTAGAAATATTACAAATACTTTAATTATATGTTGTCAGTAGATCAAACAGTGGCTTTTGCTTTAATCAATAATATTTAAAAAAAGCCTTGAAAAAAATAAAGTGATACGCCTTTAAATGCTCTCTCTCTCTAGTTTCAATCCTGGGATTGGTTTGCAGCAATTCTTCTTCTTCAAGCATTCTTCCTTGTCTTGTGCCACTCTTTTGAAGTCTAAAAGGGGCGGGGCACGTCCACCAGCAGATCGTCCAGGTACTCTCGGCATGGGCGTCTCCTAGAGTTTGTCCCCTCAGTCATTCCCTCCACTATGGCATGCAAGAGGCCTTCTTGTCGTATTACATAGCCGATCCATCTTGCACGCCTTTCGGACAAGGTCCTGAGCAGGTGCCTTCCTCCTTCGATTCTTTGGAGAACCTTCTCATTTGTAATGTGGTCTGTCTCTCCAGGAAATTCCTAGTAGTATACTATAGGACCACATCTCAAAAGCCTCTAGTCTCCGTTTATCTCTTTCGGATAGGCACCATGTTTCGCAGCCGTACATCTAGATACTCCATACATAGGTCTTCATGAGGAGTATTCTCAGTTTTAGGTCTACATTATTCGATTCTATTATTTTCGACCGTTTATTGAATGCAAGCCTAGCCTGGTGTATACGGCTGTCGACCTCGCTCTTAGACCGACCGTCCCATGTTATTTTGCTCCCGAGGTAGAGAAACTCCTTGATGTTCTTTAGTGGAACTCTACTCTCATTTGATGTTGCGTTCGGCCTACAGTCAGCAGCTTGGTTTTGTCTTTGTTTATCTTCATGTTGTAGTTGTTTTGAAGAATGCTTTGAATGGTTGTTAAGGCCTCTTGCAGTTCTTCTTCGCTTTCAGCAACCATAGTAATATCGTCAGCAAACCTTATCATATCCACCTTTTGCCCGTGTATCTTTACACCTTTTCTGTGGCTCATTCTCTCTCTCAAGTCATCAATCGCACTCTGTATATAAACGTTAAAAAGAACAGGTGACAAAGAGCATACCTGTCTCACCCCTTGTCTTATACTGGCTTCTATTGTATCATTGTCGACTTCTATTGTATTATTCGTCTATCTCTATATTTTATATCAATTCTCTTCAGAATCTTAAAGAGTCTTTTCCATTCTACTTTGTCGAAATACTTCTCCAGGTCTATGAATGTGATGAATGTGTTTTGGTTTCTTTTTATTATTTTTTCTAGTAGTATTTGTAGTGACAACATTGCTTCTCTGGTTCCTACCCCTCTTCTAAAGCCATACTGGTCTCGGGAAAGGATGTTCTCTACTTTTGGTTCGATTCTTTTAAGATTAGTCAATATTTTTGAGGCACGGGATATTAGGCTAAGAGTTCTGTGTTGTTCACATTTCGTCGTGCCTGCCTTCTTTGGTAATGCAACAATTAGGTATTTTTCGAAATCCTCTGGTATCTCTCCAGTCTTATACTACTGCAGTTAAGATGCACATCCGCGCTTGCAAAAGGTCCTGTCATTCTGATTTTTTTATAAGTTGTTAGGACCTAAAGCAATATTAAAAAAAATTGCAACTTCGAAAGTGCTGTGCGAGCGGCGGTGGACCCAAAAAACCAGGTAATTTTCGATTTTTTTTCAGTTTTTGCTAAGTATCTCAGTGAAGGAAGGGTCTGACCGGTGTAGTCAGTAAACATACTTTTAAAGTAGACTAAATTTGATGTAATTTGAGACTAAAGCGAGCTATAAACAGCCATTGGGAAATACAATTATTGGGAAACTTACTTAACTCAAATTTAAAAGAACCATTAATATTTTATCCAAACGTTTCCATTGTCCCCCCCCCCTTGGCCTCCTTACCCGCACCCGGCCCTTCCAGGTCAGCTCTCAGTGTGTTGCAAAATGTCTATCCGTCCGGGCGTGTGTTTCGTGTGTCGTGAGGACCTCGACACAAGTCCTGTTGTGTTCATTAAAGAACGAGGAATTCGAGCACTAATTGAACGGAGTCAAAAATGTGGCCTCGCAGAAAATAAAAAATTTCCTCCAAAACTGCAACCAAGTCAGCGTTCATGATGCATGCAGGAAGAGATATACAGCTGTGTATAACGTTGAAGCCTCAGTTCGTCGAGGAGGAGACTCTGCTTCGCAACCGAAGACTTCGTCGACAAGATTATCAAGTAAACTGACTCCTACCTTGAAAGGGATTTACTTTTTGTGTGGTGATGCTATCACTGAAGAATTTCTCCAGCAACAAAGCAAACTACCATTGGCAAGAAGGAATATGATCCATACAGTTGAGAAGTTAGGCATAAGGCAAACTGTTTTAGATGCAGCTGAACGCCGAGGTGACGATTGAAGAAGGGCCATTGAGGAGCGCCTCCTCGCCACTGACAACCTGGTTGCTGCAGACGGGACGTACCATAGAGTGTGCCACAGGAGCCTGTTTACATTACCATCTGCTACTGGGAATAAGAGAGGTTATCGTCCAGTCAGTAATACTGAAGAAGCAATGGAGTGTGTGTACGATTATCTAATGGAAAACAGTGATGAATGTCAGTTTTTTTTTATCACACCTTCTGCAGCAAATAAAAGGTGATTGTATCCCTGATATCAGAACAGTGAAAACTCACCTCCAAAAACGTTTTGGCGATGAAATAGTCATAGTGGAGACGGGCTCCAACAAAGGGACACTCGTCTGCTTCAAAAACACCGGCCATAAAATTTTGTATGATCATAGGTACAAGGAACAAAAAGGCGATGCGCAGTAAGAGCGGTTGAAAGTTGTGAAGGCAGCAACAGAAATCATCGTGGAAGATATCCGCACATAAGTGTATGACACCAGTCAGCATCCCCGCTCGGACGATTTCTTCAAAAATAATGATTTTGTAATCCCTGAGTCAGTACAGCTATTTTTTGAGACTGTTGTTCTCAAAAACAAGCGTGGCCTCTTTGAAACATGGAAGAAGAAGTGTGTGTCATTTTCTCACGCTCTGATAGCTGCTGTACGACCCCGATTTTTTGTTACCTCCCTGCTGATTGGAATTAGTACCTACATTTACCGAAAATATGGATCCAAACATCTGGTAAATATGTGCGCTGCGCTGGGGTTCTCCTGTTCTTATGCAGCTTGAAACTTCGGCGATTTTACGAGATGATTCTTCACCACCAATAGGAAAAGAAGCTTTTATCCAATTTGTTTATGATAATGCGGACGTTAACGTTAACTCGCTGGATGGTGATAACACGTTTCACGAGATGGGAGGTTTCATGCTTATGTGCGTGACTCCCTCAAGAGCAGTAATGCGAGACATAAACATCCCACGTATACAGAACTATGTTACTGCTCAAAATGTGACCTCCAGCAGTGAAGTAGAAAATGCTTTATTAAAAAAAACAGTGGATTAGCAGCAATCATGGTTGAGGATTTGCAAGGAACCTATGGAATTGATGATTTTGCCCTCGGTTCCTGACCTAATATGGCTGTATCGGAAGTCGCTCAATAAACAGTCGATGCCAGGGTGGAATGAATTTATGGAGCAAGCTACAGACGGGCTTCAGTTTTCACGCTCAAAAATCCTTTTCCTTCCATTCATCCGTGCCCCTCCCACTGATTACAGTACGGTGTTCACTTAACTCATGGAAGCCAGCAACCGGAGCAAGGCTCATGGCCAGAAAATCACGTTCGTCACTTTCGACCAGCCATTATTCACAAAAGTAAGAGATATTGTCGAGAGTGGACTTCACTCGGAGTTGAACAGTGTAGTTAGATTTCACCTCTTACTGTCCTTTATGGGATGCTTTGGCACAATAATGGGTGGGAGGGGTCTGAAAGAGCTACTAACCACCATCTACGCAGGCCACAGTGTTGACAAAATTTTGAATGGGCACCCATATTCACGAGCTGTTCGAGCCCACATTTTGGCAAACCTCACACTGGCCAGCATTATTTTTTATGAGGTTGACATAACTCCTGAGGAGCGAAACGAGACTGAAAAATTGCTGAGAGACACTGAAAGGTCTCTCACTATATCAGCAGAAGAAATTAATACCTACCAAATACTAAAGGCAAAATTTAAAAGTGCCTTGTAGAAAATTGAAGCAAATGGTGCAACATCACAGTTGTGGGTCCAAAACTTTCGTATGACCACTTTGATAAAACCATTCATCCAGGCAGAGCGTGCTGGTGATTTAAACCTTAATTTGTAGACTGTCCACAAGATGCTCCCTTTTTTCCACGCAGCTGTTTTGTATGCTAAGAGCGCGCACCTCTACCTTCAGGATATGATGGCTCTACAAGATCGGATGGATAAAATTGAATACGACATGTTCACAAAAGGATCCTTCATCATTCGCCGGTCTGACAAGTTTTGGTCTGGGTTGTGGTCAGACCTAACAATTGAGCAGAAGCTGATGAAAACCTACGGTGGGTTGACCCAAGGAAGGGGAATCTCCGACAGTGTTCTGGCAATGTGGACAACAGGAATGGTGTTTATGTTGCACATTTGTGAAGAACTGGAAAGTTTTTGCAGCATATCATGTCCTACTAGAGAGCAGCATGTAGACATGAGACCTTCTTGAATCATCCGAAATAATAGTGATGTGGAAAAACTAAAAAACTGGTTTGCTCTCCACCCTCCATTTCCCAAAACTGACAGTTTGATTTTGGTTATCTGGCGTTCTTGAGAGAGCCGTTAGGTCTACAGATATCAATCTAGTCTTAAATGAAAGCTAGTTAAATTTACTACAATTTTATTTGCATATTATTTGACTTTATTTTACATAATATTTGACGTGGGATGCGTGTTTTAGAAAATATTTTACAAAATAAGTGATCATTTCGAAAAAATTTCACTTTTTGGAAAAAATGGCCTATTTTCGAAGAACTGTATCTTAAAAACCAAAGGCTGTATAAGCTCGCTTTGGTCTCAAATTGTAGAAAATTAAGTCTACTTTAAAAGTATGTGCACTGACTATACCAGTCAGACCCTTCCTTTACTGAGATATAGAGCAAAAACTGAAAAAAATCCGAAAATTTCCTTGTTTTTTGGTCCACCGCCGCTCGCACAGCACTTTCGAAGTTGCAAATTTTTTTTTAATACTGGTTTAGGTCCTAACAACATTTAAAAAATTCAGAATGACTGGAACTTTTGCAAGCACAACCCCCTTTTCATGTTTAACTTGACTGGACTATACATTGTCTGTATCATTTTAAACAGGGCATCTGTAGTTCCTTTTTCTGCTGGCTTAATTAGTTCAGCCGGAACGTCACAGATTCCGGGCGCTTTCCCGTTTCAATGCTATAAAGTATAAAATCTTTTACTTATAAATTCCTTATCTAATTGTGTTCTATTGTATAAATGTGTCAAATTAAATTCTTCAGAAACATTTAAATATTCTACTAATATTATAAAGGCGAAAGTTTGTATGGATGTATGTATGTATGTTTGTTACTCTTTCACGCAAAAACTACTGCATGGATTTTATTGAAACTTTAATAGCTTGAGGGAGCGGACGCACGGATCGGCAGAGACGAGGGACGATTGAATGAAAGGCGTCAGTCGATGTATGAGTCAGTCTTTATTGCTGCTACGTAGCAATGGTAAATTTAGTGTAAAGTAACAGTGTGCAGACAGGAGCGATGATAAGGATCGTAGGTGTTGCAGTGATGAAGGTCGGTGATGCAGTGGTGTAGCAGACCTCGGGTCTGCATATCGCCAGCATGTTGTTCTGCACCGCGGTGGTGGAGAAGACCTTGACGTCCAGGATGGGTGCTCGACGCGGTGAGTCGCGGAGATGGGCTGCGGTAAACCTCGTGAGGAGAATGAAGTCTCAGTGGCTGAGAAGTTGCTGCCTGCGTGACAAGATGGCCCGCCGTCGTGGGCAATTGTGTCTCTTGAGCTAATAGTGCGATGGATCATGTTAGCTGCGAGATGTTGCGTCCTCGAAGGTTGATGATGCACCGGCACACGATCCGGCACGTCGCCGTGGACCTGGCGGTTACCGCACTGGAGCGTTATCACTTGATGCACTGTCTATGTGTGTTAGTGAGCTGTTACTGATACTAGAGACTGGAACTGACTGACTGGCTAGCGATGTGTCGCTGCGCTTGATATAGCCGACCATGTGAGTAGCTACCCGGAACGCCAAGTAATATCGAGCGCCCGCGCAAAGCAGAGAAGCCTCTGGAACATTCCGCGGCCGTAAGAATGTAACGGCTGTTGAGTCGAGGCCTTTCGATGCGCTTCTCGAAATGTGTAGCCGTATGCGGCGTGAAACACTACAACTGTAGGTAGATTGTACCTTTCGAGAATATGCTGGCTGTATCAGTGGCGGCGCAAGGATTATGGCTAAAGAGGGCGACCGTTCTGGTCGCCACAAGATCATACATCGGAATAGGCTACAGGCTATAGCATAGAGCTCTGGCATTATGAAATTTGTATAAAAAAATTGCAATATGTGGCACGTGAGCTGTTTGAAAAATGACTGTAACGGATATGGTGGGGGGGGTGAGGGGGGGGATATGGGGAGGGGAGGGATTTGGGGAAGGGGTAAGTGGGGAGAAGGTGGAGAGGGGGCGGGGGAGCGGGGAGTGGAGTGGGGATATGGAAGGTGGAGGAGGCGCTGCGGGAACCCCCCTTATACTATGCGAGCGAAGCCGGGGGCAAAAGCAAGTATAATATAAAATTAAACATCTGGCGATGTAGTTCTTAATTGTTTCTATTTTTTAAACTAACAATTCATGGTCGAATTCCATAATAATAATGTTATACATTCAGAAAACTGTTTCTGAAAAAATAAGAAAATATACAAATTTAGGAAATGAGATTAAAATAATTTGGCATTCTCAGACTATAAAAATATTACCATTTGTTATTTCGGCTACTGGCATTATACCTAGCTCTCTCATTCAAAATTTAGGCGTATTAGATTTGTCAAAGAATTTATATATAAAAATGCAAAAGTCAGTCATTTTAAATGCATGTAGGAATACGAAAATTTTTTTAAATATTTATATTGAGGGATCAGTAGGATTTATCGGACCAGTTAGGATTTCATCAGAGCCGAACCCTCTGATATGAAAATATCTGGAGTCGGTGAAATATTTTCCCATAATGTTTCTGGTGGATTGACGTATTGTTATTGTATTGTTTTGTATGTATTATACTTATATAGTGCACTTACATCGTGTGAATTTAATAGATAATCTTTTGTGGAAAAGTTCGTGGAAGGGTTTAGTCTTTCATTTGGGAAAGACTTAACCCGGACATAAAATCTGGAGCACCGTAAAAATATATAAACCGTAGGTTCAGAATAATTTGTGCCAGTCTGAAGATGGCTTTAACAGGCTGAAACTCGTTACGGTCAAATAAATTAAAGTGGAAATAAGTTTTAGAGTTATTTTATTATATTAGCACCCGGAACACGTCCACTTCGGAGCGACCGAGCGGCGCGGAAAAGTCTCACAGTGAACTGCACAGCCTTTACTTTTCTGCGCGGCCAGACGCGGCGGTGTGCTGGGTACTATTTTATTTGGCGATGTTTTTTTTTGTCGCTGAAATCAAAACAGACGGCCGATTAAAGTGAAAATTTCAAGCTTATCGCTGTTGTTTTAACGAATTTTACGATGTATATCACTGTAAACCTCATTTTTATCTGTATCCACTTGAAAAACAAGACTTGTATAAAAATTACTTATTGATATTAGAATGTAAATACCTACCTAGATCTAGATCACGACCAAAAGTATTATCGTTATTTATTTTTGGGGTGTTATGCCGTGTTGCGCCACCTCCTACTTTAGCCACGATGATGGACACTGTAACGCTGTCCGGAACGTTGGCTAAAGCGCGACACAATTATAATGACCTAGATATCTTAACAAGATTTTTAATGATGTGCCTTTTAAAGCATATAATTCGTTTTCGTTGTTAGTTTTTGGGGTGTTATGCCGTGTTGCGCTACCTCCTACTATAGCCATATAATTCGTGCTCAAACTTGGTGATCCGTTCTTAAATATACTCGTTTTATTGTAATAAATAAAGCAATTTCAAAATAAATAATCAGTGAGTAACAGAATTAACTGCTTTTTTTAACCACTGGAGCGACAGCTCAATTTAAAAATATGATCTCCGATTGCTCAAGATGTTTTGGTGATCATTTTAAATATTTTCCGCCCATATAAAAAAGTCGTACCTCCAAAGTTTAATAAGGAGATATACAAACCGATTATTGTTATAGAACTAGAGGAGAATTAATTGGCTATATAGATTGCCAATGAAATCACCTATCTTTTGTTGATTATCACATATTCGTGGGATTTATTAAAAAAAATATTTAAGAATCGTAAACTTCTAGGTACTTAATTACTTATAAATAAGGGAAAATTTGCCAAAATTGGCAACAAAGCAATCCAAGTTATTTTAAATAGTGCCTTATTGTGGCATAAAGCGCTCCAGTGGTTGTAATAGAATGTTACGATTATGTACGAGTATTAAAAAGATTAATCTCCTTTCTGAAAATTTTTCAAAGGTATGAGATCGATCAGATTCTGTGTCAAATATCACAGATTGGCCGGGCGTAACCAGGAGTAAAATTTCCTTCGTTCCCCTCATTTCAGCGAGTAATTTATGAACAACTCGGTGCGTACCTTAAACGCAATAAGGTGGGTGGAATTGGGGTGTTGGGGGTTCCTGGGGGAAGGGGAGTGAGCTTAGGGGCGCGTTGCCACAGCAACCTCAAGTAGGACCTTTATTATTTTCCCTACGTTTTCCCTGCGCCATATGCCCCCGTCTTCAATGAACACGCGTTCAACCGAATAGTGGAGATATTGCAATTTCTAGATTTCTGGCACAACTTTATTTAGCTAAATGCCTAAGTTGATATTTGAAGTTTTGTTTTTCTTTGACTGCTATTGTTCACAAATACAAAGGTAGCTTAATTTAAAGTGAGGAATGCAATCAAATAGTTTCCGGTAAAATAAATCAGCTTCGCGGCATATTAATAAAACTTTTAAGATAAAGCCATGCGAAATAATGCAAAATCATGTATTTTTGTTTTGAAAATTTGATCGCTTAGAAGTATTATAGATGGTTCAATTAAATATAAAAATTTAAAAGTTTTTTAATAAGCCTAGAAAAAAATAAAGTATCAGATCTATAAAAAAACATTTTCAAGTGCAAACTTTCCTACTTTTAAACCCCTTTTTGAATTTGGTTTTATTGTTTAATGTGGCTAATTGTATTTGTATATATTTTTGCTTACTAGATATATGAACAAATTTGCATACATCTAAATAAATATTTAAAAAAAAATCAGTTTCTTTTATAATGGTTACAAAAAAATGATATTTACGCCCGAACTTAACAAAATAAAGTAAAATATGCATTTTGTCGTTGTTATTTTTGACATCAATCGATACGGCCAGCACTCGACAAATTTGGATTTTTAAAGTGAACCTTATGCCATCGGCGTAAGAACCATGCACTTGGCACACCCATTTCGTATCGTTAAGCCCCACCTAAAAAGGGAAATAGACGTCCTAGACTCCGTGAAATCAATTTCAAATTTCATTGTTTTTACAATAAACAATGCGTAAAAAAGGAGTTAATGTTTTTTACAGGCCTAATCAACCTGTAAAAAAAAATCTCAAATACCTTTTCCAAACTTTCCAAAAGCTTTTTCTTGAGTATTTTTAAACTCCTCCCAAAAAGAGGCGTGGATTCCGATTTCAATCCATGTTTCAGTTTGGACCTTTACTTTCAGATAGGTAGGAGATAGTACCTATTACAGAAAACTCAACGGAAAGCTTGCACCGTCACAACTCCCAGAACGAATTACATTTTGTTGATGCTTAAACCTCGCGGTGTGATTTTTTTTAAAGCACAAATACATATATATATTTTTAAGTGGACACAAGGAGATTCCTCTGAGACTTTTTGAAAGACTAAAAAAGATTTGATGATACGAATCTCTCCAACATTATTAGCATTCCGAAGATGTTCTAGTCGAACACGTGTCTGAAGTCTTATTCGTGTCCACACGGCAGAACAGACGCTTTAGCACAGCTGGTTCTAGTAGTCTTAGATGTCTTAGAGGTACATCGGAGTTGACAGACTCTGTATGTAATTATTACAATATTATAGATGCTCTTATCTAATTCATTGCCAAAGTACGTAGATACAATGAATACGAAGTGCTAAAAACTTTGCAAGCTCTTTGGGGGTCTCAACGAATTTGTCGAATTTTACCCACCTACATTTTAATCCACCGTGTTCAGGTACCGAGTTGCTCTTCCCACTGGCAATTTCAGGTGCAGAACTCGATAAGTTGTAGTGACGTCCTCGAATGTGAGAACTTCACTAGTAGATTACCTCGCCATTGATTAAAACATCTACCAGTTTCTAACGAATGATGGTTGGTCATACCTAGAATTAAAGGTGATGGATGGTAAATAAGGGTACTTTCCACAAAGGCATCTGTTTTCAAAAGTCACTTACACGTTGGCGAAATGTCATTTTGTTATCGAAAATAACCCCTACAATTTTATTATTATTTTTTTTATTTTATTAATTAATTAATTGGTTTATAGTGTTGTTAACAATAATCTACTTCCACTACACTATATAAAGTGGTAAGATTTGTTTGTTTGTTTGTTTGTTTATTTGTTTGCATTGAATAGGCTCCGAAACTAGTGAACCGATTTGAAAAATTCTTTCGCTGTTGAGAAGCCACACTATTCCCGAGTGACATAGGCTATATTATATTTTCAAAAAATAGGCATCCTTACTAAAACTTCAATAATGTAACCCAAGATGTAAAAAAATTACCTAAAATATTCTTTACATCGCGTGCGCTGCGAAAACTATTGATTATAGAATAAAATAATATACTATGACTTTGTAGAACACATCATTATTTACAAAAAAGATCGCGACAGCATATGTCTAACTATTATGGTTATGCCACAATAAGTATTCTTTTATTTAAAAAATTTAATTAAAATGTCGCCGTTTGAAAAGGCTCTTTATTTGTATCTTGGTTTTAATCCTTATCAAAATAAATTACTTCATATTCAAGACCGCTTCAATACCTTTATTTAACTATTTTAATTTTTCAATTCGGATATTTAATTAGAAAGATATCACGAGTTTAAAAATGTTAGTATTAGAAAAAAGTATCGGCTACGGGCCGGGCGGGAGAGATGTCAAGAAATGAAGAGCCAGGGGGGTTGGCGGGACGATGGAGCGGGAGAGCGGTAGCGGGGAAGTTGGAAGTGGAACGCTGGAGGGGAACGCACGGGAAAGGACATGCAAGGAGTAAAATTTTATTTATTTGAATATGGCATTGCAACGTATGCCGGGAAACAGCTATATATTATAAAAGAAAGTCCAAAAAAACGTGCGGACCCCAAAAACTCAGAAACGAGTCCCATAGATCAAGGGAGTTATATGGTGTTGTAGATCTCTTTCCCTTCTAGGGAATAAGGGTACCCGTTTTTACCTAAAGGGCTGGAAGTTTCACCCTCATGAAATTTCTAGAACAGTCTTCCGGAAAGTTCTAGAAGGTTCCATAGAGCTCTAGAAAATTCTGGAACGAGTGGCGGAGTATGTCGTGGAATTTTCGGGAATAGGGAATCGGAAACAACATTGTGGAAAATTCCAGAACACTCTCGAATTCTCCAGCCAGTAAATTATAAAGTTAGATTTCACAGTTTAAAAAAAAAAAAATCTCTTTTCTGCTCTAATCAAGGACACTTAAAAAAGCGTTATGAACACGAAGATAAAGAAAATTAATTAAGAATATAATTTCCTTATTTTATTATTTTTACATTGAATTTCTCTTTAATCAGCAGTAGGTAGTTAGTTTTTGTAGGCATTTATCGACTTCGATTATTCTGATATTTTTGGGTAGACTGTTGAAGTATTATTTTACCTAGATACCATTGTGATGATTTTGTGCTAACGAGATGTTACATTTTTTTTGTGTTGGAAATATATGTTTTGGCTTTCAGTTTTTTAATTTTTTTATTTTATTTTTATTTTTATTAGTGACTATTTAGTTACAGGTTTGATGACAATTACAAGATATGATGATATATATAAATATTTAATCCGTTTGTTCTTAGTCCTCCTCACTAGGTGGTCCTGTTCTGAGGCGGACTGGTAGATTTCTTTGATTTTCCGTTATTTAGTTTCTATGATGTTTTTAATACATTCTCTGGTATGTCTGCATTAATTTCTTTCACCCATGTTTTGATTTTTTCCTTAAACTTATTTATCTTTTCTATATTTTTCAGACTTGGAGGAAGGATGTTGTAAAGTTTAGTTGCAAGATATATGTGGTTTCTTTGGCCAAAACTTGTCTTGAATTTTGGAACATCTCGTATATCCTTTTTTGAGGCTCTTGTGTCATGTATCCGAGTTTCATTAGGAGATTTTCTGTTTTTAAAATGATGTATAAGAATATTCTTGGCATATATTTGTTTTAAATTAAAAGTTAAAACAAATTTAGTTAAAAGTTATGATTTTGTTTTTCCTTTATTTTATAAAATAATTTTGTTTTTTATTTATTTATTTTATTTGACTTAAATATTTCCGACGATGGGAAATGTTACCGTTGCTTGATTTCTCAAACGTGATCGGCGGTTTTGTCCGTGAGTAGGAGTATTTGAATTTTAGTCTACACTTCTACACCTTTCAAATTGCGGAAGTACGTGGTTGATAAGATTTTTGATTATGCGGAAGAGTTTTAGGTCATCAGCAAACAATAAATAGAAGAACGAGTGAGATTAAGCCAACTTCATTAATACAATGTGTAATTGGCAGGTCCACACGCGCTGTCCGCCTTCTTGAACGACTCGTGCAGTGACACGGAGGCTGCCGACCCCGACCGCCATTTCCTTCCCATCAAGGAGGAGATCACTCCCGACGAGAGTTTCTACCGCGATTCCAGCTCGCACGGACCGATAGCCGATTTCTCTGGTAACTATATTGCTCAATACGTATATATATATATTTTTTTTTCTTTACGCTATACGCAATAGATACAACATAAAACAAATTACAATTATAACCTAAGAATAAATACCGATCGTCCAATAACGGTGTATGTAAACATAAAATAATAAGTGTGTAGATAAACAAAATAAAAAAAAAAAAAAAAACAAAGAAACAATAATTATGTCGAAAAAGGATTCACAGCTAAATGCTCATATTTTGTAATGTTTTCAAAATCGCATATCTACCTATTACATTTTAATATAAATCTGTCTGCAAATTTGAAGTAACTTTTATGAACTGGAAAGGTGATGAAATGAAATGATTTTTTTTTGTTCATCACTTATTTAATCAAAATTATCAGCATGTGACGAAACCAATGGTTTCTTTGTCAGGATAAAATGAAAATTAATTAATTTTACTTAACCACGCTTTTTAAAGTGACATTTCTATAGCACCGCTGTGATTTGGATTTCGGATGAAACAAACATGATGATTGCTGCACCTGCGACGCACAAACTGCGCTCATTGGCCGCTTTGTTTATGATGTCACTTTAAAGTATTGGTTGAGATTGTTTTGATAAAGTTTCGCTTCTACCGCGTGTAAACTGCACTCGATTTGTTTTAACTTCACCACTTATTTAATCAACATTATCAACATGTGACGAAACCAATGGTTTCTTCGTCAGGATAAAATAAAAATTAATTAACCTAAATAACAAAAGACAAATAAATACCTTTAGACAAAAAAAACCCTTACAAAGGGTGGGGATTAATTTGTTAAAGGCATAATAAAAAAGAATTATTCAAAATAAAAATTATTTTACAGTAGGTAATAATTGCATTTGTATATTACAAAACTTTTGTAGGTCGAGTAAACAAAGTGATTTCTTTTCATTTAATTAAATTACGTCAGAATGTGAATTAGCAATGTGCAGAAAATTAATCTTTATCAACGGTCAAACAGTTACATAAATTTGCCGGATTGGCCCTGATGATGGAGACTACAACGCTATCCGAAACGTTGGCTAAAGAAGGAGGTAGCGCAACACGGCATAACACCCCAAAAACAAATATTGAAAAGTTACATAAATTGTACAAAAAGTCTAAATTATATTTTAAAAAATTGATTCAACCAACTACGTTACTGGTTTAACATTTAACATTTTTATTAAACTACTTTGGCATTAGTTTTAATATTCTAAACGTTAAATTTCAAATACTGACTTTGTTAACTATGCTGTATAAAAACATAGGCTTCAGATATATTATGATAATAAATTGCTTTGTTTTATCCACTATTGATTTTGGTTTAATTATGCCGTATTGCACTTCCTCCTTCTTAGCCAAAGTTTCGAACGGCGTTGCAGTATCCATCATTAGGGCGGATGTTTAGCTTTTTGAAGTGAAACTTCTATAGCCCCACTGTGGTTTGGATTTCGGATGAAACGGAAATGACGATTACTGCACCTGCGACGCATCAACTCATTATTGGCCGCTTTGATTATGATATCACTTTTAAAGGCTCCTATTGGTTGAGATATGAAACGGAAAGTACGCTAGGTCTGCTCTCATTGGTTGCTTTGATTATGACCTCACTTTTCAAGTATTGGTTGAGATTATTTTGGTAAAGTTTTGCTTCTGCTGAATCTGAAATTCAATGCGTCCAGGAGTGACAAATATATGTAATCCTTCCCACTGCGGTACAAGGCGATACGATAAGAGTCCGTCTAAAGATAAAAAGGTCTACCTCAACCAGTATCTCTTGATCCGGTCCGCCACCCAGAAGATATAAGGTACACGCAAACTTATATGCCGCCAAGACCTAGACAACCTACACCCCATGAACCCGGGCACCTGTGGCAAGGTGTTTGTTATCCAATAAATGGTTCCCGGAGTGGCGGTATCCATAACCGCCTCCCAGGCTTGTGGATATATAATAAAATAAGGCTAGTTGAAAATCCTATTCTTTTTTGGTAAAAAATATTAAAATTAAATTCAAATCGTAATCACTATATTTAAATTGAATTGGCGTCACCCCAAATAATTTGAATTGGCTGTTCAAAAGATTTATAATATGGTTGAATGAAAAGGAAAGAACAGACATTCAAAATATTCTAAATAAATAACATTTCATACAAGTTCTCACGAAATTATATAATATTCAAATAAAACAAACACGAGAAACTGCAATTTTGCAATATTAATTATTATGTAACCGCTATATTCAACTGTCACAAATTTTTAATTTACTTTTATCTATATAACATATGCAATCTTCTCATGGAAATGTAACTAATAAAAAAAAAAAAAAAAAAAAAAAAAAAAAAAAAAAAAAAAAAGTATGTATGTAAATATTTAATATACCAACATATAATTTATCTTTTTTATCTTTCCACATACATATATATATTTGTTTAAACACACACATTTCTTTTGGAACAAACATAGATGTGATTTACCCGCCTCGGAACAGACTTTGTCTAGTGAGGCGGGTAAAAGAAAAGAAAACAATGTAAATAACCATGAAACTAAATAAACGCCCGGGTTGCCGGCACTGAAACTGAACTGAACTGAAATTAAATACTTCCGATCTTAAAGATCAAAAAGATGGAGATCTCCTGACTTGGATAAAATCAAATATAAAATTCGCCATCAAAGAGAATCGAAATTGTATTTTTGGGTATTAGACACAACTTTGTCAGCCAATCGTAAAATTTCCATCGAATAAAAGTTTTCTTGTTTTCCCAATAACAGTTAAGCTTTAGAACCATTCGACTGTTTCCCGGACGTTAAACATTGAGGGAATAACTGCTATAAAATATTGTAGTACGCTATAAACCCACAGTAGGCCATTAGAGGAGACTTTTTGTTACGTTTTGAGGACTGAAAATATAGCGAATGGAGGATGATTTCTTTTGCAGATAACCATTTTCCAATAAAGTAGCATTCCTGTTTATTCAATTTAACGGAACCTTTTTACAATGCTTTGTTTTTCAAAAGCAAAAATGTTTTTTTTTTTACGAAAGTTTGGAAATAATTTCTCAATAAACAGATGGTCTGTTTTTTTTTTATTATTTCAACTATGTACATACTCTTCTTTGGGAGGTATTTTATTTAATTACGAAGTAGTAGATAAAGATACAAAATTAAAAAGTATCGGTCACAACTGCGACTTGAACCCAGTTTGTTAATATTTTTTTCTGTATACGAATAGCCTAAAAGATCTCTCTGTTGAGATTGCCCTCCGGGGGAAGAGGTTGGAGAAAAATATAGTTTTTTATGTGATTGCCGCAAAAGAGTCTCAACTGCTCCCAACCGCCTAGAGCCAGTGAGACTATGGCATCCGCAATTGGAGTATGCCGTGAAGCTGAATGTAGTAGGTAAAGGAAGGAGATGGGGAAGATGAAGTTAGTGAAGTACCTGACTAAGCAGATCTAGTTACCAACCACGGTTAAAGCCATTTCACAAGCAACGTTTCAATTTTCCGTTTTTTATACACCAGGGCAGTATTCTAAGTATCTTACCCTCCCCAACGTGTTGCAAATATACCTTGTATCATTTTTAAATGATTAAATTGAGAAAAAACACAATCAAATAAAATTTAATTTCGGGATTTGAACCCGCGACCTCCGGATCTCAAGTTGAGAACATTACTCCTCGACAAAGGAGGCCGTCGAGTTGCTGGGAGAAAGGGCGTTTTGAACAAACGGCTTTTGATTTTTGGACTCTTGGAACAAAATTTGAATTCCTCATCCATCCCCCATCCACAAAACCACAAACATTGGAAAAAAGGGAATTCGCTGATACCTATATCTCCCCCCTTAAACGACAATTAAAAAAATATCCTGATCAGAAGAGGTATGGGTGGAGGATAAATATTTTAAAAAAATTAGAGTAGCTATTAACAATGTTGGCATCTCCCCCCTACCTTCCCTCTCAGTTATACAACCAAATTTAATATTGTAATTTTTTTTAAATATATTTTTTTTCCTACTAATGTTTTCTTTTTTTTACTTCAAGATTACTGTTGCACTATCATATGATTATGTCATAAGTTTATAAAAGACCTAATGGTTGAGTACTATTATTAATATATACGATGTTATCCAGGTATGGGAGACAAGATGGATGGCGGCTTCCTACATTTCCCGTACGGGCCGCAGCACCTGCAGCTGTTGGGCGCGCCGCCTCCGCTCAACCCCATCGACCGCCTCTATTCCATGCAGAACTCCTACTTCTGTACGGAGGAAGCTGCCATGATAGATCAATAGGACCATATATATACTTACACAACCACGAAAACACGCACTATACATTACATTACATAATAATATAATAAAATGATACTTTGTTTATATGCATATTTTATATGAGGGTGTGGCAGTGTACGCACACTGCACGGCGTACAAAATATTCAAAAACATTGTGGTTCGGGGGTATTGTGCATTAACTTCGTGTGGTTCGGGAGTACTGTGCAGTAACTTCGTGCGGTTTGGGAGTATTGTACAGTAACTTCTTGTGGTTTGGGAGTGTAGTGCAGTAACTTCGTGTAGTTCGGGAGTATTGTGAAGTAAATTCGCGTGGTCCGGGAGTACTGTGCAGTAAATTCGTATGGTCCGGGAGTACTGTGCAGTAAATTCGTATGGTTCGGGAGTACTGTGCAGTAACTTCGTGTGGTTCGGGAGTATTATGCGGTAACTTCGTGTGATTCGGGAGTATTATGCGGTAACTTCGTGTGATTCGGGAGTATTGTGCAATAACTTCGTGTGGTTCGGGATTACAGTACAGTAACTTCGAGAGGATATTCTATGTACATTTTATATGTGACCTCCGTGGTCGCGGGATAAGACTCTCGACTATGGCAACGTGGAGGTCAGATTCAGATCAAACTTAATTTTATTTAATTAGTTTGGGTTGTATAACAATCAATTTGGTAAGTTAGGACTTTGACAGACGAAAACATAATAAAATTTTCAAATTTTTTATTTATTTGAACAAAAAAAGAATATTCCACTACTCAACATATATATTATAAATACTATGAGCTAAAATATACTGGTTGCTCTCAGTGTAAATACATCTTTTGGACAGAGATACATTAAATATCTTGCTAAGAAACTATACGAGTATAATGCTCTATCAAATCAAAAAAAAATAACAGAAATTAATATACATTGAAAACTGTAGTAAAACATGGCTGAGAGAGCAGAGTAACAATCATCTCGTAAACATCTTGAAGACAATTTGAAGATAACAACAACTGACAAGTTAATACAAATGTTAAAAAAAACTACGAACAGCCTCAGAACAGGAAATCCTAGTGAGGAGGATTGTGAAAACTTTGAATTTATACTTATATTATGATTTATACTTACTTACGTATTTACTCCCGGAGTAAGCACTTGGCGGGAAGTTCTACCTTTCACAAAAGATTTTTAGTTGGCATATCTGTTTGCACGGGAAAAATAAATTTCTGTCTAAAGTATTTATTTTTATTTTTACCTGAGAAATTACGTAGAATCGTCTCCGAAGTTACCATGCACTATCCGCGGACACCGAACACTTTGTATTAGTAAAAACTAGATAATTTCAGGAAGACGACCTACTATATAATATTATCACTCGATCCATCACACATAACAATGTCCTTTGTGTCGGTTTTGCTAATATAGTAGAATGTATATAAAACATAGCCATAAAATGTATTGAGAAAATTGGATGACATTAATTTATCTACGAGCATTTTTTGATGTTATTATAAAGTGTGGTTGATTGTGTATTCTATTATGTTTGGGATAAGATTGAACGCATATATGGTATCCGGAAAGTAGTGGCACAAGTTGGAAACTGGTGAAACTACATCATCATCTGTATGTAGTAGGTGTACAGTTTTTGAAGTGAAACTTCTATAGCCCGCTGTGATTTGGATTTTGGATGAAACAGAAATGACGATTACTGCACCTGCGACGCATCAACTCACATTGGCAGCTTTCGTTATGGTGTCACTTTTAAAGGCTCCTTTTGGTTGAGATATGAAATAGAAATTACGCTAGGTCTGCGCTTATTGGTCGCTTTGATTACGACCTCACGGTTGAGATTGTTTTGGTAAAAAAAAGTCGCTTCTACCGCGTGTAAACGGCATTCGAATTGTTTTTATCTGTGGTTTCGTTTTTGAAAATCGAGTTATTAGTTAGAATTTATTTGACAGCTGTTTATTGTTTTTAAAATATTTTTTAAGCATAGAGCAAATTTAAAAAAAAAACTCTTTAGTTGCTGAAAAAAGTAACAATAGGCCACTTGCATCACATTTAAAAAAAAAAATTCGGTTTAGGCAAATATTCTAAGTCATTCTGTATTTTTTTTTTTTTTTAATCTCATTTTTGAAACCCTGGCGATTTTTTGAAAATTTCAATCCGAAAAATCAGACCATTTCAGAACCGTAAAGACGGGACATAATATTATGGGTGCGAAAAATCGATAATTACATTGCCGAAAATCATTTAAAAAAAAGAACGTTTTCCATACGAATAGCAATAAATTGTACGGGGTTCTCTTCGTAACATCTGTAAAAACACCGCCATCTTTATTAAAAAATCAAGCCAAAGGATAAGTTCGCATAGAACAAACAATAAATCTAGTGAACGTTAAACGCAAATTCAAAAATTCGCCGGAAATCAAAGTGTTGCCATATAAAAAAAATGAATCAGTGTGGAATTTTACAAAATTAAGGGAACATAATCGGAGACGGGATATTTTCATGTAGTGACGTCACGAACTCAAATAATGGATTTATTTATTTAAAAATAAAAAACTATACATTTAAAATTTTTTTTTAACATTTTCGTAATATTAGTAAAAAAATCTATCCACACGATTTTTTACAAGTCGTTATGAAATCTATGCAAGTGGTTTAGATCGAGAAAATGTAAGTTTTTTAGGGATCTCTAGGTCTAGGTGAAGCAGATTTGCCAGTTTCATGCTAGAAATATTATTATCCGGAAACGATGTGCAGAAAACAATGATGTGGTTTTATGGTGAATTTTTTTTGGGATATTATACCGTGTTGCACTACCCCCTTCTTTCCGTTTCAGACAGCATTACACTGTCTATCATCCGGGCAGATGAGTAATCGAAGATTGTGATTAAGTGTCTACGTAGATGCTATTCCGTGTTCAAAATCCAATCTACTAAGAACTGGTAGCACAGTATAATTTTAAATGGTTTTCATCGTTTAGTTTTAGTATAGAAACGAAACCTTGACTAAATAAGGAGGTAGCGCAACACAGGGTAATACCCCAAAAATATATAACATAATAATTTGGCCGTGAAAAGTGGTGTTTTCATAATTTAAATTTGTCAAGTTTTGAGTGTCGTACGAAGCACAGGAAAGATTGCAATATTGGTGTTAAAAATCATTTTATTTATATTTTGAATTCACTACTTGCAATGTAAAACCGATTGATTTACTAGAATATACTGTATTCTAGAAATAAAAATTGTACATAATACCTATGTAAGATCTTTATGTATGTATTATTTAATGTGTCTAATGGATGAGTTTTATGACTAAATCTAACGTATAAAAAATCTGTAAATTATGTGTAATATAAGATATTGCATCCCACAAATCGCCGGTTAGGATTTCAGTTGACAAACTAAACCTAATAAACTCTTGATAGAATATCTTTATTTAAAAGGCAACAACAGCCCCACGGCTCTTTTCATACTAAACTTATAATTGGATTTGAAACTAAAATACCTGCCCAAACTGAAAAATCTTTTTTTTAATCAAAAGATATAGTAAATACATCTAGTAAGGATTTATACAATTTTAATTACTTGTTTTCGGAAATATAAAATGTCGGACATTAAAGAATAAAAAAAAAATTAGAGGTAACTTTGGCAATATTTGTGAGTTAATGATAAAATTATTAAAAATAAAAACCAGAGTGTGTAATTCACACACGGTAGAAGTGAAACTAGAAAGTCGCTAGTGGGGTTTTCTTTTTTTTTGCCTTTTTATAAAGTGGTTTGAAAATTGAATATTGATTTCACAAAAATAAAATTTTTTTTTTTTGGATTTCGTAGGATTCGAACCTCCGTTCGATTGATGTCTGTCTCTCTGGCCGCTGAGACTTGTCAGGCGCCTTGCCCACAGAACTTAGTTGTGACGCATTTCCGTTTCATCCGAATTTCAAATCACAAACGGTGCTAAAGAAGTTTAACTTTCACACACCAAAAATTAATTCGTTTTGATTGGGTATTTCAGTCTCAAAACCAAATTTAAATTTCTTACGAAAAAGGGCGCGCAGCCGTTCCTCATAATAACTATTTATTGTAAATATTTTGCTACGAATATGAAGTCTTACGCGGAGATAAATTAATGAAAACACTCTAGTTTGGCTTTTCAGTTGAAATAAATGTTTTAATTCAGCATGATCCCTTTCCACGAATATTTGTAACTTATCAATTCTGCAGAACACTTCAACGCATATAATTAATTAAGATATCATTAGACGCTTTTATATTTACCGTGATGAATCAAAGAAACGGTACCGTGACGGCAAAAGAAGACATCAAACATATATTCTTTATCGCTGTAATACTGCAACTCTTTCTTACACATTAAATAAATGTAAAACACACAAAATACATGTGACTGTTTCCTCCAAGTACTACTTTTTGCGACGGGAATTGTTTCACTTTCTTTACACGTATGAGGGAGATGTATGAAAATTATTATATGTTTCCTTTGGGGGGGTGCAGACATACGTTCACCGTTTGTCTCGTTCCCAACTGTTTTCATTTAGTGTGTAAGGAAGAGCGGCAGTATTATATGTTTAAAAACAAAAGGAAAACCAACAGCGCATTGACATTTGGCGTCTCGGCAAGTACCTAGTATTGGTAGGGATCTAGGGAGACGTAATGGTGCTCTGCATGAAAATTATGACTTTTTCTTCGTAGGTAACAAACCTACGTACTTTGTGTATCTCACCTTTTAAAAGAGCTGCAGCTGTGATAACGAACGTAGGTATGTTTATTGCCGTTATCGTAAATCATCACGGAAAATATAAAAGCTTCCATTCTATTTTTACGATTTATTATACCTAACATAACAAGCCGTTGTATAAACTCGTAGGGTTAAAAACATTAGAGTTTCGAGAAAGTTCCTGAAATTTTTTTGATACAGTGTTTTGTATCTAATAAGGTTGTGTTATTGATTGCAATCTTCGTTTAACTGTGTCGTCTCTGTTTATATATTTTTAAATGGTTAGAGGCTAAGGTTTACTTGTAATAGAACACGAATAATATAACCATTCAGATATGTGCACAAAAATTTCTGATGAATGTGATTTTTTTTTCAATTCAATTTATTTTGGGTGCCATATTATTATTAGCTAGTATTCACATAAACTAGTCCCAGCGAGAGCTCGTACGGACATCATTTATGTTCTTCCTCTTCCTTCTCAAGCGTCTTCTTTGAAAATGAAAAAGAAAGAAGATTCTAGAATGATGACGTCGATATTAAATATTCAATACAATTGGTTCTATTCATCCGACGCCCGCACAACTTCCAATTAGCAAGTAAGTTAATAAATGCTTGAACGAAAATTGAAAAGCCCGAATACACTATTATTGTCGCAATTGGTTTCATGATGTTTTGTCCTTTTTACTGCTTAATTATTTGTTTGATTTAGTGCGGCTCGTCGGTCGTGTGACGGAACCATTGAAGTCACTTAACTGAAAATCGCCCAGGAAACTGGCCCCCTAGCATAGTCGATCGATATAGGTTTTTTCGAAAATGTCGGTAACTTGTCATCGCTCCCGAGCATGATTGCAGGCCGCTAACGAACAAACAGCAGTTCACGTCAAATAAATTAGGAACCCTTATTGTTCGTTAGCGGCCTGCAGTCGTGCTCGAGAGCGATGACAAGTTACCGACATTTTCGGTAAAACTTATATCGATCGACCATGCTAGGACCCCTAGAAGTGTTAAATACATATACCGAATATAAATAAAACTAATGTCGCTGCTTGTGACTCCTAGACCCCAAATCTGAGAGTAAAATTTATTTAATTAAATGAAGACAATATAAGCGAAACTCAATCGAAAATCAGGAGACAGAAAAATCAGAAAAAGATATTGGTTTCACTGGGACTCGAACCCAGGGCCCTTTGCTGACATGGCAAGAGCTCTACCAACTGAGCTATGGAACCCATTTAATTTCAAATGGGTATAATTTGAGATTTTACTCATATAGTAAAAATAAAAGTAAAAGTAATATTTATATTTATCTGCTCAAGAAAGAATGTCGATATTTGATAATGTTTGATCGATTTTAACAGAAGTTGAGCTTACTTTGGGCATAACAAACATATCGGTTTATCTCTTCGGTGATTGATGTTTAGAATCAAATGTTATGATATTTTATCAGTGTGCTTTATAAATTCGCAATGAATATTGCAGCGTGTGTTAAGGGACGTAGGACTTAGTCGGTTTACATTAACCAGTGATTTCTGATATTGTTTGGAGTGAAAAAAAAAAAAAATTTTGGATACTGATGACATTTTGGATATTTTTTTTTAACATAAAACATAAAAAATCAGTAGATAGACAGTTAGGGTCGGGGTAAGAGGTTACAAAGTCACCGGAGACCAAAATTTCGGGTACATTTTTTACTTCAAATAATATCATGTATCACTGGTTTAATAAAGTGATTCAATTGCTTCCCTTAACGCCCAATATAAATGTTGAAAAATGTAGGTCTTCTAATAATTAATCACTTGTTTTTTTAAAACACTGTTACTAAGAGAACTACCATAAGGACCTTCTATTTTTTGTGGCTACTATTTAATTACAAAGTTTAATACTAGGTTTAATTTTAACATTAAATATTGAAAATATGTATGTTATATTTGTTTTATATTGGAATTTAATAAACGAAACTTGGCGTTATTTATTTGTTTTATCGTGTTTTTTTAATTCTCTTTAATTACAACAAATGTTTTTTATAACAGTAAGGATGACAAAACACACGTAAAATTAAATGAATGAAAAAACACCATTATGTTGATTTCACTTATTACAATATGAAGTTGGAATAAGAAAATGACACTTAAGTTAAAAAATAATTACATAACAAGGTCACGTAAAAAGCATCCCACACAGCAATAAATTAATACATGCTTCGCGCTTCTCTTCATACCAACCACAAAACTACTCCTTTTTATATACTACTTCGTTGGAAAATCAACAAAAATATGATTTTTGATCCTGAGGTTTCGATTGCAAAAAGGGTCACTAAACGATATTTTTAATGAAAAAGGTACTTCAGACTTGATACATTCTAAATCAGGAAATAAAACGTTAGAAAATAGTCAATCAATTCCAAAACAATTCATTGTAAAGAATTTCTAGAATGAAAATTCCAAATATTGCATATTCTACAACCCTCCAGAAATGAAAAGTTTCGAAATAATATTTTTTAAACTCATCTTCAAATTTTCAGAGGCACCAATAACTTTTTGGCCGAGGCTTGGGAAGAAATAAAGTGTCTGGCTTGAATGAAACACATACACAGATGGAACGCCGAGCCAGGGGGGAGGAAAGAGATTCTCCAACTGTGCTCTTTTGAACGTGAAAGCGTTTTTGAATGGGTTCTCATCTCTCATTCTAAGGTTCCACAGAGTAAGCGTTGAAATACAAACAAATTGTAGCCAAACATTTATATATATCTCCTGGCCCAAGGGTTGTGGCGCCAAGTGACTTGTATATTCTAAAAGGAGACCATTATACGTTGCTTGTTAGTGCGTTTAGATCATCGAACAGAGATATAGGTCAGACAAGTTCCTCGAAATTCATTCTGCCTGACCCAAGAATCGGTCGTGACTCCGCAACGGAAAGGGTTTTAAGACCTATTTATGCTTAGTAACGTAGATATTGAGGTATTCTAAAAAGAAAGCTGGACCGGAAAACATAAGTTTTGACCAGTGATGAAAGTAAGTCGTTTTCACACATAAAGTAATGGCAGTGTAGAGGTAATATCCACCCCAATAATTACAAATTAATAATAAATCTCTGTAGAAGTGCCAACTTGACGAAAGCGAAACCAAAACAAGACAAAACCTAGATGAACCAATATAAACAGAAACCATCTAAGGTAACTGGTAGGACTAATAGCGGGACACTGCAACTTTCAGGAACACCAGTAGCTGTTGGCAGTGGAAAACACCAATGGATGCAGTAAATGTGAGAAGGATTAAGAGACTCCAATTCACATATGGTTCCAATGTCCCACCCTGATGGGTACAAGGCTCAAATATCTGGGAAGACACAATGTGGAACCAGTATACGTAGCGTAATATCCAATGGCAATTCTGGTGAATTTTATCAAAAGAACTCTCTTTTATGGAAAACTTTATCAAAATACTGTCAAATGATTGAGTAAAAGTATAGTACGGAAAAAAACTTCTCTGTTTTATTTTCAGGTTTTCACAAACCTACGGAAATGAATTAAAAATGTACATAAATTAATACATAGATGTAAGTTTCTGCCGGTTTGGTGCTAATCTCTCCGTATCAATTTGGGAGGCGGGAATCGGTATCGCCTCCCCGGGAACCTTTATTGGATAACCAACACCCCTGCCCTAGGTAACCACAAGTGGTTCGGTACGTTTGGTGATTTAGCAGAGGTGCTCGGGTTTACGGGGTGAGGTTTGTCTAGGTCTTGGAGGTGAATGACCAGGACACACTGAACCCCAGATTCCTACCCACCCCTTAAACTCTCTTCCTTCCCAGAACTCTCCTCTCCTTCTTTTCTTTAAAAAACCCTTCACACTTCATCCCCAAAGATGACATAGGCCCTGAGAGAAATTATTTTCCTCAGGGCCTCCTTTGTGGAGCTCATGTAAAAAAAACTATTATTGTCAGCCCATTTTCTTCTTAACCGTCTATTTTCTTTTTACCACTGCCTTCAGCCTTACAACAAAATCCAATTTAGAATGACATACCTCACTGACTCTGGGCATCTGGATCTCTTGTGCGGTATTTACAATTTATTAAGATTATATTTTTATTACTAGTCTCAATGAACGAATTTATGACGCCCTTATTTTCTTACTCCAAGCATGATATCTGACGCCCTTATTTTCTTACTCCAAGCATGATATCTGACGCCCTTATTTTCTTACTCCAAGCATGATATCTGACGCTCTTATTTTCTTACTCCAAGCATGATATCTGACGCCCTTATTTTCTTACTCCAAGCATGATATCTGACGCCCTTATTTTCTTACTCCAAGCATGCTATCTGACGCCCTTATTTTCTTACTCCAAGCATGATATCTGACGCCCTTATTTTCTTACTCCAAGCATGATATCTGACGCCCTTATTTTCTTACTCCAAGCATGATATCTGACGCCCTTATTTTCTTACTCCAAGCATGATATCTGACGCCCTTATTTTCTTACTCCAAGCATGATATCTGACGCTCTTATTTTCTTACTCCAAGCATGATATCTGACGCCCTTATTTTCTTACTCCAAGCATGATAAAAAAGCAAATCACATGCGGTAGAAGTGAAACCTCCAGAAAACTAAAGCAGACAAAAGTGGGGAGGCTACAAAGCACCGCACAAAGAGGAGACCGAAAGGCTAAGAAGCATCACACAAAGAGAAGACCAATTATACTACATCATTCTTTCGCAGGCTAAATCCCATATATGTATGTGTTTGTCTCTTTTTAGTGTCGCTATTTTTCAGATTTCAGATTTTGATGACCAAAAGTAATATCGTGATTAATTGCTGTTTTGCGGTTTTTCTCGCATTACCAACTCTTGTTATTTTCTTAACGGCGTCCGAAACGTTAGCTAAAGAAGGAAGAAGCGAAACACGGCATAATAACCCGAAAATTAATCAGGTTAGGCTTAGAATAATTCTTAAAATGCCTACATTGGGGAAGCTTGCGTTTAATATCTTAGATCCCTAGTCGACCGTCAGATGTTAGTAAATAGCGGGGCTCGACTGCTCCGTGGGGCGCTTTTATTAAATGTTTACCCCTCCCTTTTCCACCCCTGCACCCTCCCCCCTCCTCCCTCCCTCTTCCCGTAACCCCGACAGCACAGCTAGGTATGCACAGCACTTTTAATACGAAATATAAAATGGACATACCTAACCACGGGGAATTTTCGATAGCGCTTTAATTGATTTATATATTCCTGAAAAATGTATCAAATAAGAAGAATATCGTGGTTATATTTTGTTCTGTTAAAAAAATGTTGACTTTTCAAAATTTATTATTTTTAGGTTCTTACGAGTACTTAAGCTTTGTTGCTAAACGGAAGTATTGTAATTCCAGTTAAAAAAATGAATAAGTATGTATATTATACAAAAAATGAATATACCCAAAAGAAAATGAATATACCCAAATGAAAATTGGCGACAAATAAAGATATCTTTTTTGGGAAGAATTCGGCCTAAAATTTCCGGAAAAACCGCCATCACCATTTACAATTCAATTATTGCTCTACACTTCAACTACTGTTCAAGTATCCTTTTCCTGTGTAATGAAAGAGAAAAGAATAAGTTTCAAATTCTCCAAAACAGAGCAATGAGAATAATTCTCCGAAGAAATAGATTTTCGAAAATAAATAAAATGTTAAAGGAACTTAATTGGTTAACAGTGAAACAAATGCTGACCTTGAACACGTTGATATTTATTCACAAAATATTAAACAACATGTTACCAAAATACTTCTCAAATAAAATCGTATACAATAAGGACATTCACAGACATTACACAAGGATGTGCAAGGAAATAAGATTAAACAAAAAGGACTAAACGAATACGCAAAACAGTTTGCTGTACAAAGGAATTAAGTTATATAACACGCTACCAGAAACTCTAAAGTCCTCACCAATTGAAAAGTTCAAGATGTATTGTAGGAGCTACATAAAACATGAAAAAAAAATGAAAAAATATTGCGAATTTGAAATATTATAATTAATTAGCTGAAATACAAAATATTATAATTAATTAGAAATTTGTAACCTTAAATGTACAAATTACTAAAATAAAATTCAAATTTAAAAAAATCTATATATAGGGGCAATACGTGTTCCTCTGGACATTTCCCAGTTTTTAGTAAACTTTATGTTTTTTTCTTCATTCATTCTTCGTTTTATAAAATGACATTTTTTGGAGGTCAGATAAATGATCTTTTGTAGTTCCATTTTTTATTTGCTACTTTTTTGTAGGTATATTGTGAAATAAACGCAATTAAAATAAAACTTGTTTTTTGTCCAGAGGAACAATACACTGTATGTTCCTCTGGTCACTGTGTAATGTTCCTCTGTAAAGTGAATAAAAAATGTTTTCCAAATCATAAACACAATAAAACAATAACAGCAATATAGAGTTTAGTTAAATAATCGAACAGTTGCTATGGCCTAGAATATTTTTCTTGTTATAATTTTTTCTAGATGATGTACCGTCATCCAAGTTTTTTCATATAGGTGACAAAATATTCACAAAAAGGATTACTGGGGTAAAATGACTGGCTTATTAGTCACGTGCCAAAGTATTTTTCCTGATTTTTGTCTACACAATTCCGCTAATCACAATAAAACAATATTTTATTGTAAACAAGATACATTTATTTATGCGGCGTTTTCGAACAAATCGTGGTTAAGGAGGTGTTCCCTCGTTCTTCCCAATTTACTTTAAATATTAATTAACAGTTAAAAATCATCAATACTAATATATTCTATGTAAGCTGTACATTAGCATATTGTAGATTGTTCCTCTGTCCAGAGGAACAAGCGAAAAAATGTCCAGAGGAACACGGAGTGGTCATTTTTTACAATTTCAAAATATTCTCATTTTGAAGTTATTAGAAAGATAAATACCCTCGCGGTTTCTTGGAAAAACGTGAATTCCGAAGTAGAGTTTAAATAATACAGACTTTCAAGTCTTCACTAAGGATTTAAAGTCACTCAATAAAAAAATACCTTTTCAATGAAAAAAATGTAATCATCGTCCCTTACTTTAACTTTGACAATAGATAGTGGAGATTAAGTCAGTGTTTTCAACTTTAAAATGCGCATTTGTTGCTGGTACTTAATTAATACAAAAATTAATAGTTTCTGAAATAACACTACTGTCCAGAGGAATACGTATTGCCCCTACTTATATATAAATCAAAATATGTTTGCTTATATGTTAGTTGTCTATGAAGTGGCTATATTAAGAATAGGAAATGTTTGAAACTTTCAAAATACCTTCTTTCCACCCTTGCGAAGGTTCTGGATTACTACAACCACATGACAATACATTTGAAAAGCTTTTTAATTTATACAAAAAACTCTTACGAAACTGTCAAAAATTTCACAATTTGAGAACGACATTTTGCAAACCACAGAGTGTTCAATCAAAATTCAATTTTCGAATAAACTCTTTAAATTAATATATTTAATCGAAGTAGATACTTACGGCACAATAACCAAAATCGAATATTTTGAATCTAATCAAAAATTAAAATTATTTTAAATAGGTACCAAAGTTAGGTGGTACCGAATTTGATTGATTTTTCTTCTAATATACAAAGATGAATGTTTGTTATATATGTATGAAAATTTTAAATTTGTTCAAAAAATTCAATAGGTGGCACGCGAGCTATTCAAAAAATCTGAATGTACCAGAACTGAATTATATTGAACGTCAAAAGTTGGAGGGGGAACACGTGAGGCGAGAAGGGGAGGCGGAAGGGAAACGGAACGAATGGGAAAGGACACGCAGGAAGAAACAATTTCCTTATTAAGTGGCATTGCAACGCATGCCAGAAAATCGCTAGTAAGTTAATAAAAACAACTATTTTTTTAAGCTTTGTGTACCGTGGATAATTTTGAAAAGGGGTACGATGTGTGTGGATTTATTTCTCAAATATAAATAGAAAGCATTCAAAATCTCCTTATACAAAAATCTCGCGTCACGATGTTTGTTCGAGATAAACTCCGAAACAAATTAACCGATTTTGATGAAATCTGGCTTGTTGTGTGTTGTGCTTAAAAGATATGATAGTTTTTTATGTCAATTATTGACCTCAATATTTATTATGGCGAATTAAATCTTTATTATAGGACAATGCTTTGTAATTATTTGTATGTGAAGTTCCATAAGTTTCTAAGATGGCGGTGTGAGTTAATTGATCGACACAACAATTGGTTACCTAGGTTGGGTAGCAGTCCGGTAGATGGCGTTGTATTTCGTTAGCCACAGAAACGCGTGGCCGGGTGAGCTAGTATTATGTAAGTTTAACTTATTGTAGTCTGAAGTAAGTGTGCTGAGCTAAGTGCGCGCAGTTATGGAGATGTGTTTTCTTAACCCTCTACTTAAAAAATATTTAATGCTAATTTCATCTCTAATTTTTATGATGAAATTTTCTGCGGCCACATAGTGCGTAAGAAATCACCCGCATGGGTCATTTTGCACCCAAAAACAGAATGAAAGAAGTGTTCGTGCACTTATACTACGGTATGCGCATACTAACCCCACATACGGAACAAGTGTACGCAATCGATATTCATGTGAATTTTTTTTATTTGTGAGCCGCATAAAGTCGTTGTTTGTTTGAGATACACACCTTAAAAATCAATCATTTTTATATATCTACAAAAATTGTAATAAAATAACTTTATTATTTTAAAAGAAGTATCCATTAAAATGCGCACGGTTATCCCAGGTGACTCAATGTTTAAGCGTACCGCCTAGCGAAAGCGGCCTCTCCCTTTCTCATACCTAAACGATATAAAAGTGACAGAATTCATCGACAAGACCACGCAGCAATAAAAAATGTTACTAAATGTTAAATAGAGAGTTCTATAACATTGGTAAGTATTTCGGGGCTCTGGGATTAGTGCTGCGGGGTGCGATGCGCACGCCACGCGCCGCCCCCGCTCGCACGTGGCACCCGGCCCCCCGGCGGCCCACCGCCCCGGGGCGTTCTGCGGAAGATTCTGTTTGAATTGGCTTAAGTGAGCTCATTCACAAGGAAATATTATTCATCGTCTATATTCATACTAATACCTCCTCTCAGTTCACACGGTTGTGGTGTGAATTAAACGTTTTGATGGTGAAAAAGTTTTGACGCCTTTCATTTTCATGATGATTGAATTAATGTGAATTTGTTATAATTTGCATTGTGTATTATTGTCAATATGAAACTTTAAAACGACAAATTTAAAATAGGTAATTTTACAAGAACTATAGATACTAGAATCACAGATACTAAAATATATATTGACGGCCGGCGTGATCTAGCGGTAAGGATCTTGATTCGCAATCCGGAGGTCGCGGGATCGAATCCCGGCGTGGGAAAATAATTTTATTTGAATAATTTGTGTTATTTCACAATTAATTCAGTTAAAAGTTCCCCACCTTCTTCACCCCCTCCCCGCTACCTTCAGCTTCACAACATACCCCAATTGGGGGTGCCATAGTCTCACTAGCTCCAGACGGGAGCAGCTGAGAGTATAAAAACGTCTACCAGTTCGGCTTTCCCAGACACTGCAGTGCTTCCAACACACTAACGGAGGGACGTGTTCCTACTTTAGCAATCCTCATAAGAACCCGAGTGGCAGGTTTAAATTTTGAGGATAAACAACTCCGGAAATGTCCTCATCATGGAATCTCGCTAATCTGTTGAATCAACAACAACATTCGTTATATTCTATTCTAATGGAATCTAGAATAGAAAAGAACAAGTTTAAACAAAATATAACGCAGCAAGAGTGTGAACGCGCAACAATAGGCCACTTGCATCACATTTAAAAAAAATCCGGTTTAGGCAAATATTCTAAGACATTCTGTATTTTTTTTATCGTATTTTTGAAATCCTTGCGATTTTTTGAAAATTTCAATCCGAAAAATCAGATCTTTTTTTATAAACCGGAAAGACCGTACGTAAGGGTGCGAAAAAATGATAATTACATTGCCGAAAATCATTTTAAAAAAATAACGTTTTCCACACGAATAGCAATAATATGTACAGGGTTCTCTTCGTAACATCTGTCAAAACACAGCCATCTTTATAAAATCGTCAAACCAAAGGACAAGTTCGCAGAGAACAAACAATAAATCTAGTGAATGTTAAACGTCAAATTCAAAAATTCGCCTGAAATCAAAATGTTACCGTATACAAAAAAAAAATGTAATCGTAACATCTGTCAAAACACAGCCATCTTTATAAAATCTTCAAACCAAAGGACAAGTTCGCGGAGAACAAACAATAAATCTAGTGAATGTTAAACGTCAAATTCAAAAATTCGCCTGAAATCAAAGTGTTACCGTATACAAAAAAAAAATCAGTGTGGAATTTCACAAAATTCTTAGAACATATTCGGAGACGGGACAATTTCTTGCTGTGACGTCACGAGCTCAAATAATGGATTTATTTATTTACTAGCTGGGTTACTGGGCTTCGCTCAGGACAATAAGATAGTGTTCTGGAATGTTGCACAATGATGTTCCCGATTTCCTATACCTGATCATTCCACTCCTTCCACAACTTTCTACAGCTCTGTGGAACCTTCTAGAACTTTCCGGAAGACTGTTCTAGAAATTTCAAGAGGGCGAAATTTTCAGCCCTTATATCTTTAAAAGCACGGCCTTTAGGTAAAAACGGATACCCTTATTCCCTAGGGGGGATAGAGATCTACCACACCATATAACTCCCTTGATCGAACCGGGACTCGTTTCTGAGTTTTTGCGAGCTGCTCGTTTTTTGGACTTTCTTTTATAATACATGCCATATTCAAATAAATAAAATGTTACTCCTTACATGTCCTTTCCCGTGCGTTCCCCTCCAGCGTTCCACTTCCACCTTCCCCGCCACCGCTCTCCCGCTCCCCCGTCCCGCAAACCCCCCTGGCACTGCATTTCTTGACTCCTCTCCCGCGCGGCCCGTAGCCGAAACTTTTTTCTAATACTAACATTTTTAAACTCGTGATATCTTTCTAATTAAATATCCGAATTGAAAAATTCAAAAAGTTAAATAAAGGTATTGAAGTTGTCTTGAATATGAAGTAATTTATTTTGATAAGGATTAAAACCAAGATACAAATAAAGAGCCTTTTCAAGCGGCGATATATTAATTAAAATTTTAAAATAAGAGAATACTTATTGTGGCATAACCATAATAGTTAGACATATGCTGTCGCGACCTTTTTTGTAAATAATGATGTGTTCTATAAAGTCGTAGTACATTATTTTATTCTATCATCAATAGTTTTCGCAGCGCACGCGATTTAAAAAATATTTTAGGTAATTTTTTTACACCCTGGGTTACATTATTGAAGTTTTAATAAGGATGCCTATTTTTTTTTTTAAATATAATATAGCCTATGTCACCCAGGGATAGTGTAGCTTCCCAAGAGCGAAAGAATTTTTCAAATCGGTTCAGTAGTTTCGGAGCCTATTCGATGCAAACAAACACACAAACAAACAAACAAACAAATATTACCTCTTTATATAGTGTGTTAGATTATATAGTGTGTTAGACTAGCTGGGTTACCCGGCTTCGCTCAGGACAATATTAGAGAGTGTTCTGGAACGCTCCACGATGATGTTCCCGATTTCCTATTTCCGAACATTCCACGACATACTCTGCCACTCCTTTTAGAACTTTCCGGAAGACTGTTCTAGAAATTTCAAGAGGGCGAAACTTTCAGCCCTTATACCTTCAAAAGCACACCCTTTCGGTAAAAACGAGAATAGAGGGGGGATAGAGATCAACCATACCATATAACTCCTTTGATCATACCGGGACTCTTTTCTGAGTTTTTCCGAGTCTTTTCTTTTTTTTTCTTTTATAATATATAGCTGTTTCCCGGCATACGTTGCAATCCCATATTCAAATAAATAAAATATTACTCCTTGCATGTCCTTTCCCGTGCGTTCCCCTCCAGCGTTCCACTTCCACCTTCCCCGCCACCGCTCTCCCACTCCCCCGTCTCGCCAACCCCCCTGGCACTTCATTTCTTGACTCTTCTCCCGCCCGGCCCGTAGCCGAAACTTTTTTCTAATACTAACATTTTTAAACTCGTGATATCTTTCTAATTAAATATCCGAATTGAAAAATTCAAAAAGTCAAATAAAGGTATTGAAGCTGTCTTGAATATCAAGTAATTTATTTTGATAAGGATTAAAACCAAGATCCAAATAAAGAGCCTTTTCAAGCGGTGACATTTTAATTAATTTTTAAAATAAAAGAATACTTATTGTGGCATAACCATAATAGTTAGACAAATGCTGTTACGACTTATTTGTAAATAATGATGTGTTCTACAAAGTCGTAGTATATTATTTTATTCTATCATCAATAGTTTTCGCAACACACGCGATGTAAAGAATATATTAGGTAATTTTTAACACCTTTGGTGGCATTATTGAAGTTTTAGTAAGGATGCCTATTTTTTTTGAAAATATAATATAGCCTATGTTACCCAGGAATAGTGTAGCTTTCCAACAGTGAAAGAATTTTTCAAATCGGTTCAGTAGTTTCGGAGCCTATTCAATGCAAACAAACAAACAAACAAATCTTACCTCTTTATATAGTGTAGTAGAAAAAAAAAACTATAGGTACATTTCTAAAAAAATTTCGTTAACCTAGTAAAAAAAATCTATCGAAACGATTTTTTCTAAGTCGTTAAAAATCCAAGCAAGTGGCCTATTTCTTTCCATTTTCAAACGGTTCGTTGTACAAAATAGACCATAGAAAATATCAGGTAGGATCCTTAACATATTTACAGCGATGACGTCAATTACCTTCGCCAAAAGCATCGATGCTAGATTCTGGTTTCGGGTTGGCGGGATTCGATGATGAGGACATTTCCGGAGTTGTTTATTCATTTGTTCATGTTGGAAGAACTGCAGTGTCTGAGAAGGCCGAACTGGTAGACTTGCGTATATACCTTCTGCTAGCAATGCCTTACAGGGTGCTCTTTTTAAAGTTGACCTAAAGCTCGCACGTATAAAATCATGTGCAGAACTTAATGAAAATAGTACGATGGTATCTTTGCGGCATTTTCCAGTGAAAGACAACCATCCAGTGCCGAGACGTTGCATGAAACCATGTTAGAGGTGTTCGTTGACCACATCTGAATAGTCATTAGCCATGTATCTCGTTTTTCCTATATCCTTCCATTTACCGTTTCCTTTAGGCCTTAACTCACCCCAAATTGGGGATATCATAGTATCACTGACTCCCAGAAGTATCACTGACACCGTATATATATATTTTTTTATTGTATTGTTTTTATTTCTTGCTAAAGCAATCCCGACGAGTTACAAATTTAGAAAAGGGGGAACTTACAATTCTTAGGTGGGAGATATTAGGTACAATTTTACAAATGTATTTTGATATCAAAAATATAAGTTTCACAATCAGTACAGCATAAAATTAAAAAAACAAAAGTCAGGTTATGTAGAACAAACAACAAGAGAAAGTTAAAAAGTTCAAGGAGAAAGTAAAAGTACAAGTTTAAAGTAAACAAGTAAAGTTAAAAAAAAACAAGGATATACAAATATGGATGATTACAAATAAAGGAAAAAGAGACTAGACAAAACAAAACTCGACAAAAAAATTACATAGTTATTGAAGTAAAACTTCTTTACGCACGCTTAACTTGGGGAGTAAGCTGGTGAATGCGTGACGAGAGCGTTACGAAAAGTGTGATCAGGCGAGGCGAACGGATGTTGAGAGGGTTAAGTTGGTGAAGATAGAAAGAGAGAGAGTTACGTTTCGTATTACTGTAGGGGCAAGAAAGAAAGGTGCGAGCACACATTTTCTTTCTCTCTTTCTCTCATAGCCAGTTACGTTCATATCGACACAGTGCAGGCCTATTGTCTGTATCACAGTAGGAGCAAGAGAGAGCTGTGTGCGCGCACATTTTCTTTCTCTCTTCAGTGTAGTTTTACTTCAGTCGTGTGGTCTAAAGCACACTCGTATTTTTTTCTTCATTTTTAAATGATAAAATAAAATAAAAATTAAAGCATTGGTTTGAAAGTTCTTGTTACGCTGGATGTTAACATAAAAATAGTAAAAATATTGCTTTTAAGCTATGTTTTTGTTTACATGACTCGAATTACAGTTAACATTATTTTGTTCAATTCGTTATGTTTGTAGGGGAAATACATCAGTTTAAATTATTTTACAGTTTGTCGACAGAAATGTTATGTTTGTCGATAGTAGGGAGTTGCAACAATAAAGGTCCCGGTACACAATATTCAGTGTTTGGGCTCCAATATAAACTATCATTGGGTCGATTGTTGACTGACATTATGTCTGAACTGAAGGTTATTGAGGACTGTGTATGTTGATAAATACAGTCCCGCGCGCCTGGCAACCAATTAACCTTTCAACGCATTTTTATTTTAAACCAATATCGGAATACGACATTCGGAATGACCCTGTTTTAGGGGAGTACAAGAATTGAGAATTGAAGATGTTTGACATGTTAGAAATTTATTGCTATCGTTTTATCTCACACACACACAACAGGATAATAATGTTTTTTTTGCATTAGCTTCTTGAGGTAAATTATCTATATACAACTAAGTCCGACGTCTTCTATGGGGATGCTGTATGGAGGGTTTTTTAAGGAATAATATTAATATATCTTTAATGAACGAAATTTGCAAGATTATAACTAAAAAGTATATATTCAGTGTGAATGTTTACAGTGGTGTAAAATTATATAAATACAAAAGGATATCAACAGAAAATAATATAAATATGAAAATTATTCACTTTAAGAATAAGTTTTAAAAATAATTCACCAAAGTTTGGTAATTAAACATAACTTGATTGACTGCCGTAATGTACCATATTATGAATATGAACCAAATTCATTTTTAGAAAATGAATTTTATAAAATTTATTATGATAAAACTATTCTAACAGACAGAACAATTAGTCATAATAGACCCGATATAGTTTTACATGACAAAATTTATGTATGTATGTATTCCAAATTCTTTTAATGTTCAGAAAACTGTTTCTGAAAAACAAGAAAATATACAGATTTAGAAAATGAGATTAAAAGAATTTGGCATTCTCAGAATATAAAAATATTACCATTTGTTATTTCGGCTACTGGCATTATACCTAGCTCTCTCATTCAAAATTTAGACGTATTAGATTTGTCAAAGAATTTATATTAAATGCAAAATTCAGTCATGAGGGATCAGTAGGATTTATCTGTCTAGTTAGGATTTCATCAGAGCCGAACCCTCTGATATGAAAATATCTGGAGTCGGTGAAATATTATCACATTAGGTTTCTGGTGGATTGACGTATTGTTCTTGTATTTATTATACTTATATAGTGCACTTACATTGCGTGGATTTACTAGATAATCATTTGTGGAAAAGTGTGTGGAAGGGTTTAGTCTTTCATTTGGGAAAGATTTAACCCGGACATAAAATCTGGAACACCATACTGAAAATAATTTTAGGTTTTTCATAATCCGCCTCACTAGGCTAGCCTGTGTAGAGGCAATATTTTTAAGTCAATTTATTGTATCTATAAATATACCTAAATTAATCTTAAAATACTCGTATAATCTCACAATAGATTAGTTATGGTTATCATTTTAAATAATAGCAATCAATACATTGGTTGTATATTAGCATTATACAATACCAAATCATTAATAATTCCGAATTTGGGTAAGTGCACCGGTAAAGGTCCTATCGTTATTTTTTTTACAAATTTTTATGTTATCTTTGAAATTTTTTTGTGAACCACATTTTTTTAAGACTATCTGGAAAAATGTTGTAAAGTCTTGTTGCAAGATATTTTAAAATCGTTGACCAAAAGCAGTATGCGTTTTGGGAATTTGCAGTAAATCTTTGTTATCGTTTCGAGTACAGCGAGCATTTAATTTTTATTCATAGTATTTATGTATATTTGTGTGTAGATGATTGAGGATTGTTTTTGCGTATATCTGCCGAACGTCAAACACATTCTTAATGGACGGAGAGTCAGAATAACAGCAGGGTGTGTATGAGACAATTAATGAATTAATGAACAACATTAAATAAAATAGATAGAGAAGAGTATTTTGATTTGAAACTCGATGAAACGAAAAATAGCGACTATAAAAAGAGACATACACATACATCATAGGATTTAGTCTGCAAGAGAATGAGGTAGTGTAATCGGTCTCCTATTAGTGCGGTTCTTCGTAGCCTCCCCACTCTTGTCTATTTTAGTTTTCTGAAGGTTTTACTTCTACCGCGTGTGAATTGCACACTATGATTTTTTTTAGTTTGGTGATGCAATTTGATTCGGTTTTTATATGCATTGAAATCTTCTTTTTATTAGAAAATATAAAATGAAGTCGCTCCCGCTGTTTGTTCTGTTAGACCTTTTAAACTACGCAACGGATTTTCATGCGGCTTTCACTAATAGATAGAATGATTCACGAGGAAGGTTTATAGGTATATAATGTGACAAGATTTTGTGTAAATTGGTTGAAATATGTAAATAAAGGTATCGAGTACTGTCAAGCGGCAGCGGGCAGCGGGCAGCGGGCAGCGTGCTGCCAAGCAGGCAGTGTGGATTTGATTTTTATTTATTTTTTATTTATTTATTTATTTCTATTTAAAGATGGTGTTGGTTATAAAGGTTGGGTGATGGCGTGGCGTTGTATTTAGTGTGGTTAACGTGTGTCCGGGTCTGCTAGTATTAAATAAAGTAGGTGCAATATAAGTGAATGCGCATTGTATTTTTTATTTGTAATTTTTGGAATGGACATAAGTTTATTTGGACTGTGTTGTGTGTGTGAGATCTAACTTTTCTTTATAAGTTTTTTGTAAGTATAATAGTTAAATAAATTTATTATAATCTCGATATTTGAGGGCAAAATAATGAAATACTAAATAATGTCCGATAACATCGTGAAAAAAGTAATCTCGCCAAGCGGCCAGCTGATGATATTTTCAAGTAATGTATAAATAATGTACGATTATTACAAGGACTACCTGATGTGTCGGCGAGTGATAAGTGTAAGTACCTGCACAACCACCCACATTTAGTGGGGCTGTAATGAACTTTGGGAGGGAAACAATATATAGGAAAAAGATTTGCTAGATTACAAAACGTAGTTGGAAACATAAATAATAAATCTCATCGGATATAAAACTACCGACCATCATTTTGTTGATACCGAAAATGCGAAAATTGCTGAACTCCCCCAAAAAGCATCCTGTCTGATGCGATTTGAGATTTTCAATGATAAAAGTCTTATGGTGAAAATTTTTCGTTTTGCACTCTTTTCGATTTTAGCCAACGTTTCAGACAACCTTACAGTGTTAATCATCAGGGCAGATGCGTAGATTATGGTGAAGTGTGTGTTTATGTAGAAGCGACTCTCAAAAATAAAACATTGAAAAAAAAAACGAGTGTGCAATAAGTGTGCAACCACACAACTGAAGTAAAACTTATGCTCCATCTATATGATAGGAAGAGAGAAAGAAAATGTGCGCGCGCACTGCTCTCTCTTGCTCCTAAAGTGTGATACAGACAATAGACCTGTACTGTGTAACGTTGGTGGCAGTGGCTATAAGAGAAAGAGAGAAAGAAAATGTGTGCTCGCACCTCTGAATCTCTCTCTTGCCCCTACAGTAATACACAAAGTGTTCGCATCGCTTCTCGTTACGCATTCGCCAGCTTACCCCCCAAGGCACGCGTGCGTAAAGAAGTTTTACTTTAAAATAAATCGAATGGGTAGTATTTCCGTTTAGATTGAAGTTTAGCATTAGCGCTTTTTAAAGTTACGTTTCTGTATTTTTATTGTTTTTGAGATCAAGAAATATAGCATATAAGAAATACACATGTTTTACTTTACATTTTTCTGAAATTTCCGAAAATACAAACTTTTAAATCGTCAAAAGGAAGTTAAAATAAACCAACTAGACAATTTTCAATTTTGATCAGATTCGATATTGTTCTTCGGGACCTTCGATTGGGAGCCTTTTTAAAACATTTTTCACTTTAAAATGCCTGCCTCAATGTAATGTTCTCCAATCCTAGTGTTTGAAATTTGTTAGGTTAAATCGTGGTTTATTCAGATAAAAAGTTGTTTTATTTACGTTATTGTAAGGCTTACAACTAATATTTTAAAATTCTATTGGAAGCTTTATGTTATTCTGAAGCTGGAGAAACGACACTGCGAGAGCCCAAATGTCTACCGTGTATCATCGACTATTTCTGTAACCCTTCATGCTTCAGCAACCGTAGCAATGGACATCTGTTGAGACACCCCAAAACTACACGTAATTATCTATACTAACAATATCCATTAAAGGATGTTGAAATATCATGTACTCTTACATTCCACGCTGCATATTTGATTAAGGGCTTTACCACGAACGTTGTTTAGGTAGAGAAATAACAACACCCCTCAAATCAGGTAACCGGACAACTCAGAATCTTGCAACTGAATTTTTCCGATTTCGTAGGATTCGAACATCCGTTGGCTGGATGTCTGTCTGGCCGCTGAGACTTGTAGAGGGCCTTGCCCGCTGCGCTATCGGATTCTCGCGCCAAAATGCGAATTTAGCTCATTGATTGATGAAAAGGTCACTCATCAGCTACAATTCAGGATTTCTCCTGGAATGCAGCTGGTTTTCAGCAGTGCCTCCAATGATTTTGCATGATTCTGAGTTGTCATGGAACCCTCATATATTATCAATATAAAGTTCGTTATCTTGTGCGATATTAATAATTAAACCTCATCGTAAATGCAAACTAATAACGCAAGGCTGGCTGTTCGCATTAATTATTATAGTGAAATGATTATTGGGAATAGCGGTGAACACTGAACAGGTCGAGGGAAGTCTGTGATCCTATAAGCTGGGTCGGCGCGCGGCGTGCGGCTGTTGATTGGGCGCTCGGTGAGTCAAGTGTGAGTGCTTTCTCAACACGCGAGATAAGAGAGTGTGGGGACCGCGCCAGTTGGCTATCGGCAGGCTGACACAGGTGTATACACCTCTTCAACCAGCTAATAAACTTACCAAGTTGTATTCAAATTGCTTGGTACACAACTTAACCCCTACCTACTTATTTTTTACTTTCGCTCACTTCACTTGCACAGTTTACTATTTGCCTTGTTTTTTACCGCCCTTGGTGAAATGTAAATAATTGATTTGCGCTGTGCAAATTCTACGTTATTATTATACTAGGTACCGTAGTTGTCTTATACCTACACTAATTTCGTCATGATTGGACTGTAATAAACATATCTACCGATAATTTGGAATAGTAGTTCCAATTAAATCATTTTTAAAAATACCACCCTTGAATGTATTTATGCACGTTGTTGTAAACTATTTAAACGTTTAAAGAGTGTTAATAATTATTAAGTTAATGAAATTACACCTTCGCCGACATCTTCGAAAAATCCAAATTTTGAGTTGAGTACGCAGTTATAATATAATATATTATATTTTGTTAAAGTGTATCCTCTATCTGGTACAATACTCAGATTACTCATAAACTCCACCAAACCATACATAACGCAGAAAAACTTGTAGTGAATTAAACAAATTAAAATTTGTCATTTTCCAAAACGTAATTTATTTATTTATAATCAGAAACAAACAGCACATTAGTTACAGTGGTGAAAACAATTTACATATACTTAAGAGGGAATTACCAGACAAAACCGGAAACATGTAAATTATTAAATCAAATTTTAGACGTATTGACTCTTTTCCACAAAAAATATAAATTGATTACGAAAGACTGTTCTTTTTTTTAAACGACTTCGAAAAGGAGGAGGTTATCAATTCGACGGTATTTTTTTTTTTTTTTTTTTTTTTTATGTTTGTTACCTCAGAACTTTCGATTGGGTGAACCGATATTGATGATTCTTTTTTATTAGAAAGCTGGTGCTTCCCGTGTGGTCCCATTTTAATTTGGTCCAGTTCCGACAATGGAATCCATGAGAAAACCATATGTGTCTTAAATTTGCAATAAGTATGTGCGCGCAAATGGACGAATAACTCAATATTACACCAACAGATTTCGATGATTCTTTTTTTGAAGTAAAACTTCTTTACGCACGCTCGTCTCTAAAAATCAAAAAAAAAAACAAAAATTTTAACAAAAACAAAAAACGACTTCAAAAAAGGCACTAAAAAGTAAAAAAATAATTTCGTACGATTTTTATTTTTGGAGTCGGTGTCAGCCAAAATCTCCACATCTCACCTATAACTACCTATGTAGTTACCTTGGCTGACACCGACTCCAAAAATAACAATCGTACGAAATTTTTTTTTTACTTTTTAGTGCATTTTTTGAAGTCGTTTTTGGTTTTTGTTAAAATTTTTGCTTATATTATCTAGTAAACCTATGTTGTAAATTTCGAGAAAATGTGTTTATTTTTAGTACAATAAGGTTTTACCGTAGGTCGTTTCATAACGGCTCTTAACAATATATTTCACTGTGGTTACCTACGACATGTTTCATTGTAGTATCTTATTTATGTTATGTACATTAATAATTACCGGGTGATGTGCGTAGTGGGTAAGTGTGTGTGTGTGAGCATGTTTTGTAGATGTGAGAAGTGGTGATGTATGTAAGTATGTACGTATGCTTGCGCGTTGAACAATTTATATTATTAACATGATACTCTTTTTAAATTTGGGAAGTGAATTGGAGAAAATGTCGATGTTAGAATTTAGACAAATATTATTGAACATATTATGAAGATCACGGTTAACTGGCGAATTAGTTGCTGCATTTGTTTTGTGATTAAACGTGTGGAATAATTCTGTATGGCGTGAACGTCTTAATGGTATGTTAAAATCAATTAGGGAAAGAAGTTCGGTACAGTCGATGTTATCATTTAAAATTTTGTGCATAAATGTTGAATCAGCTATTCCTCGCCTTTGTTGCATATTAATGTACCGGACCGTTTTGCCTCCCGTTGTTATTTTGAAACATGTATACACACAGACACGTACGTACCCATAAAAACATGATTTATTTATTTACTAGCTTTTACCCGCGGCTTCGTTCGCATGGTATTAGTGGGAAATTACTGTATAAAGAATTTTCCCACGGTAATGAAATTTTTTTCCGTGTTAAAAAGTAGCCTATGTCATTTCCCATTCCTCCAATTATTTATGTTTAAAAAAAAAATCACATAATACAAACAACAAATAACGATAAGACAAATAAAATTCTTGTTCCAACTTGTTTTTTTATTTTGATTTCACAATTTTTTTTAATATTTGCATACAAATAAAACATTAAACATCTGAATCGAAGTAGTAACTTATTGAAACTGCTATATTAATCCAAATTTGGGAGGCGTGAATGGGTACCGCCGCCCCGGGAACCTTTATTGGAAAACCAACACCTCTTCCGTAGGTCACCCCAAGTGATTCGCTACTTTTGGTGATTTAGCAGGGGTGCCCAGGTTCATGGGGGGGTGAGGTTTGTCTAGGTCTTGGAGGTGGTTGACTGGTAAACACTGAACCTCAGATTCCTACAAACCCCTTAAACCCCTTTCCTTCCAAGAACTCTCCTCTCCTCCCTTTCCTTAAAAAACCCTCCACACATCTTACCCAAAGACGAAATAAAAAACCCTCCACACATCAAACTACAGACCCATCTCAATCTTACTAATCTTATCAAAATTTTTTGAACGTGTAATTTACGAAAGATTAAACAATTTTCTGTTAAAAAAAATCATTCTTTTATAAAGAAACAATATGGCTTTAAGAAAAAATCGAACACACTTGCGGCAATAAAGACCTTATCAGTAAACTTAGGAGCGGTATTGATGGTGGAAATTATATTTTATCTATACTAGTTGACCTTCAAAAAGCCTTTGATACAGTAAGCCATGATATACTTCTCAAGAAACTCGAGAAAATTGGTGTAGTTGGTCCTGCTCTTAATTTATTCAAATCATAATATATCTTAGCAATAGAAAGCAATTCGTAAGCATTAATAATCAAAATAGTAAGCACCTTCCAATAAACTATGGAGTTCCGCAAGGATCCATACTAGGGCCACTACTGTTCCAAATTTATATCAATGATATTTCGCAATTAGAATTAAACGGTGAAATTTTCTTATACGCACATGATACTGCAATATTCTACTGGGGTAAAGATCTAAACATACTACTAGAAAATGCACAAAGTGACCCAGAAAGAATTTGCAGTTGGCTCCAATCAAATATCCTAACAATGAATATAAAAAGAACAGGATAAATGATTTTAAGCTCAACCCGTAAAATAATTCCTCCTCATGTACCTTTAAAAATTAAAAATAACGATTTGCAAATCCTGATACAGGAAAAATATCTTGGGCTGTGCTTCGATAAGCATTAAACTTTCATACAACACATACAAGATGTGAAAGATAAAAATTTTATTACCAAATGAATTGAAAAAAAATATATTTTATAGTCTCGTACACTCACACCTAAATTACCTAATTGAAATCTGGGGAAACGCATGTGAAACATACATAAATAAATTACAGGTAATACAAAACAAGGTAATCAAAAAAACTATTTAACTACAAGCCCAGAACATCCACAAAAAAAATATACATGGAAACAAAACTATTAACATTAAGAAAACTATATGAATACAATACATGTCTCATTATATACAAAATACAAAATAATCTCGTACACACAAACACTTTACACGACAAAATGATAACGTACATTTAAACACCATCCACACTAACTATGGTAAACAATCCATCGGTTACGAGGGGGGCACCTTATATAATTGCCTCCCAAATGAAATTAAAAACGAAAATAAGTTGGGTAAATTAAAAAAAAAAATTATTGATATTTATTCTTGATGAACAAAATAATGAAATAGAATAGCGCTGTATTGAAATATTTAGTATATCTTAATGTGTATAATTATTTCTAGTTAAATGAGTGAAAATGTAATTTTCTTTTACTGGAATTAAAAAAAAAGGAACATTATTTTCCTCATCATATTCAGCATGCCGTTGACGGCGAGCTTGGGATTGTTCTGTTGACTCAGCAGCTCTGTGTGCTGCCTCACGCACCAGTATTATCAGGACAAGGTATGTATAAAACTACTGGTGAGCTCTGGCATTATGAAATTTGTATGAAAAAATTGCAATAGGTGGCACGAGAGCTGTTTGAAAACTGAATGTACCAGGACTTCACGCGAGAGGGGAAGGGGAACCAGGGAGGGGGAAGGGGAACCTGGGAGGGGGGTTCGCCAGACGGGGGAAAGGGGGAGTGGAGTGGGGAGAAGAAAGGTGGAAGGGGCGGAGTGGGAACGCGAGAGGGGAAGGGGACGCGGGAGAGGAAGGGGAACGGTACGAATGAGAAAGGACACGCAGGGGAAACAAATTATTTATTAAATGGAATAGCAATGCATGCCGGGTATCAGCTAGTATAAAATAAACGGGTTTTCGTCCCTCCCCGCCCCCCCGGTGGCAATAGGAAATGTCTATTTTGTGAGACTGAACGTCAAGTCGTATTTTATTTGTTTTGTTCATGGGCTTACAGAGAGCGATTCACTTCAAAACTTTACTCGAGGTGTATATCGCGGAGGAGGTGGGATTGGTAGGTACTAATCTTCAAACTTCAATAGGATTGGTATTAACTACTGAAAATGGTATCTAGCACTTTGCCCGTTGCACCGAACGGAGGTGATTAGATTTATTATTATTATTTCATACATAATATAAAGTCGTAATATGCTTATGAAGTGATAGTTGAAATTATCTTTCTGTTTTATTCCCTTATTTTCAGACACAATTTGTTGGGTAGGCTGTATATAGAAAAGGTATGGTGAAGGTATTTTTCTTGAAAACTTATGTTTTTTAGTTCTTAAAATATTATGTGATATTTCCGAAGACAACATCTATACATTTGCTAAGCCGAAACGGTAATTATATGTATAGGTGTGAAAAAATTTACAGTGTATTTTTAAATGCTATTTTAGACAATTGCAGAGAAATTTTTGAAGTGAAACTTCCTTAGCCCGGTTAGAGTGATTTTAAATTTGGATAAAACGGAAATGACGCACTACGGCACCTGCGAAGCATCAAACTGCGCTCAAGGCTCCTATTGGTTGATATATAAAACGGAAATGACGATACGTCAGCCAGCTTTGTTTTTTACGGGTCGTCGGAATATAATGCGTAAATTTGGGCTTCGCCGGGCGTGTTGCATAGCGCATCGGTATATTGTGTCGCAAATCTCAGCGGCCAGAGAAATCCAGCGGACGGCGATTTTAATATTGTTTTGATATGTATTTTTTTTTGCTGTATTTCTTTGAAAGTTTGTAGTATTTATATATTTTTATATATATTGTATATTGCGCTGGTAGATACTTTGAAAATTGAAAAGATTTTTTCAATAGAAAATGTAGATAGTTTTTCAGGATATCTTAATTATTGATATTCGAACGATTTTGAGAGGACTTAAAATAACATAATATGTTCCCCCCCCATCCATAACACCGTATTGTAATATAGATTGAACAAGTTGTTTTTTTGAGGTTCTAGTGAGAAAATAGATATGAACGGTGTTTAGAAATCTGGGGGTCAGTGTGTTCATCCCTTCACTGCGGTGCAAGGTGATAGGTCGAGAGAGTTCGGCTGGATTGATCTACGTCAAGTCTCGCTCAACCAGTCTCTCCCGATCCGGCCTGCCATGCAGTGGGTGTGAAGGTGCATTCGCCCCCAAGACCTGTATAAACCTCTCCCCATGAACCCGGGCACCTCTGTTGAGTCACCATACGTAGCGAACCACTTGGAGTGACCTATGGCAGATGTGTTGGTTATCCAGTAAATGGTTCCTCGGGGCGGCGGTAACCGTACCCACCGTTTTTCCTCCAGTTCAAAAGGCCTGAAAATAAATAAAAAATCTGAATAATTGTAATAAACACAATATTTCCACCGTTAATCTTCTTATCCATATGTCAAACGTAATTATAACATTCTCAATCATATATACAATATGTCATTCGCAATATCACATTTATTGTGATTTCTGTTTATCACTATTAATCCACTTGTACTATTTTATATTACAGTGATATAATTCTGAATAGTAATATAATAAATATATTGTTAGGAGCAAAATCATAAATCACTGTTCAAGGTCTAAATACCATTCAGAAGGATTAACAACTAGAAATACAAAAAAATAACTTTGCAAATAATAATATTTGAAGGGTTATAATTTTTTTTTTAAATATTATGAGTAGACAAATGTAGTAAACAGTAGTAAAACATCCAAAGGATAAAAAATATTACCACGAAGAAGTGAAATTTTGTTTGGTTTAAAATGGGGAACCTTTGATTTAAAATACTCAGATGTGCTCTCTGAAATAAAAATTTAACTTAATGTAATAACCGGCCGTTATTAAAAAATTGTCCTTTGCCTCAATTATATTACTAACATCCATCAACCTTGGCTTTCATTATCAACACCCTCAAAAGATGGGTCATCTCCCTTGCAGCCAATTGTCCAATAGAGAAGAGCTCGCCATACTAGCAGTAGGTAGGTACTCGAAATCTTGAAGGATTCGAGATCCGTACTAGGACTGGACTTGGCGAAGCAGATTACATTATCTCCGGACTTGCCTACCAACACCCGGTCGTCCAAATCAGTGAAATCGATAATTTTACAATATCAGAAGGTCTAACATTGTCGATCGATAAAACCCTACATCAATACCTACGATATTGACCAAATCCGTCATCAATGGTCAGTTATCAATATTTGCGAGCAAGGTCTACGAATTGTTAACAGATATTCTGAATGACGAATGAAAAATTTTAGCACGGCCTTCTTAGTATCACATAAGTATCGGTTAACTATCAATATATACATAATTTTTATTTACGTCGTTCGTCATGCAAAATTATTTAATGCACCTATTGGAACTAACGAAGCTCTTAGAAATGAAATAAGTCGTACACGCGATCCAAATACTTAAATAATGCATCTAGGACGCAATCAATTTATTCCATTCTATTTTTCAGAAATGAAAGTGGTTGAAATAAAACAATTACCTTATTAACTAATTCCCGATTAGCGTCAAAAAGTAAATGCAGACTGCCAATACATATTTAGGTGAGTATTTCAATTCAACATTGCCATTTTAATAATATTTTTACGTAATTGCTTGGCGTTTGATATTCCGTAGTATCAATTCATAGAAAGTGCCTTTAGTTTTTACCACCGTACGTCGATTTCTTATTTATCGAAAAGTATTAATACCGTGCCGTCTGCGTGGTTGAATTTCAGAACCCAGCTACGAGTGCATGTCGGACGCCACGCCATACGGGCCGCACCACAAATAACATCCCTGTACGTGGACTTTTACAGAAAGCTACTGTTATGAGGTGATTTTTCGCAAAAAAGGCGCTGTACAAGTTATCCAAATATTATTATTATTATTATTATAATTCGGTTTCGAATTCAAGAATTCGACACAAGATGTCGCTACTTCCGTCAGCAGGTCGGACGGGGACGTCTCCCCCCTACGTATAACTGCTATGAATTTGTGAATGTTGGTATCTCTCCGGATATGAAAACATTGAAGGTTTATACATGTTGTATCAAGTGGCTATACATTACATATAACATCATTGCTCTGTCTCGGTAACTTTGTCCCGGTGACTAGCTTCAATGGGATCTGAGGATCGGGCTGTTTTTGGAATCAGTTCGTATTGGATCTATAAAATGGTCACCAACACTAACTGGACGAAAGTAGTCTTGGGTAACTGGCCGGAATTTCAATAACATAACCAACTGGTTATCAGTATGTAAATACCTGGTCATAAAACGGTTATTTGGTTATTTAAGTTATTTCGTTATAGCAACTTCGGCGGTCGGCAACGTCACATACTTGCCAGTTGTCTAGTTGTTGGTTTTCAGTAGTTATCAGATTAAGAAGGTATTTGGTTTTGTACGTGTGTATTGAGTATCGGGTGAGTTTTTAACCCACATTATGTTTTTCAAAATAGGTACAAATTTTGCCTGCCGTATTTACTAAGTCACAATTTCTTAACAAAACTTTCACAAATTACATACAAAATATTTTCATTATTTATTTTTGGGGTGTTATGCCGTGTTGCGCTACCTCTTTATTTAGCCAACGTTTCGGACAGCGTTGCAGTATCCATCATCAGGGCAGATCCGATCACACATCTGTTGGATCTGCATATTTTATAATCTGATCTGATAATCTAATCTGATAATTTTATGATCTGCAAATTTTTATATATTTTGTATGCAGATACGTTTTTAGATTTTCACGCCCAAAAGTATTTTAGTTATTTGTTTTTGGGGTGTTATGCCGTGTTGCGCTACCTCCTTCTTTAGGTAACGTTTCGGACAGCGTTGCGATGTCCATCATCAGGGCAGATCCGATCACACATCTGTCGGATCTGCCCTGATGATGGATACTGCAACGCTGTCCGAAACGTTGGCTAAAGAAGGAGGTAGCGCAACACGGCATAACACCCCAAAAACAAATAACTAAAATACTTTTGGGCGTGAAATCTAAAAACGTATCTGCATACAAAATATATAAAAATTTAACACGAAACTTAATACCTAACTATACTTATAACTTCTTAGCAAAGCAATAAACTAAAATAATTAAACATTATTTTTTACTTCTAAAAAATTCGTAATCGTAAAAATTTTCAAAATAAATACAGTGTAATTACAAAAACATAGCTCCGCACGCCCACACACAACTGTGAACCGACGGCTTTGGGTGCCAGTTGCCAACTGCCGCCAACTGCCAACGTGCCAACTACTGGTTATGTATGACGTATGAGGCTGTGATAGTTGTCTAGTTGTCAGTAGTTATCATGGTTGTGCAGGTATGTATAAGTTTTGTCAATGGTGGGAATGGTTGGATACACCAGGTAGTTTTTGACCATCAGAAAGGGATAGCGCTATACGAACTACATACATCTATCTCGTTTCACCTCATCAAAAGAAAAAAGAAAGATAAACATGCAACCCATATAGCGCTGTCTCTTTTTGTCTTGGTCTGAACCCTTTTGAACAACTCAGCTAGTCAAATATTCATAACCACCAACAACCGACAACCCCCACAACCGCCACAACCTAATAACTAAATACCCGAGCAGACGCTAACGTAGTTGTAGGTATTTTTAAATAACCGTTATATAGTTGGTTATGTTATACAACTACCAAGACTAGACGAAAGGCGAACCAAAAACCGCCCGCAGGACCTAGCAGTAAAAACCTGCGAAGCGGGTTTTGAACTTCCCTACCAATACCGGTTCGGCTATCAAAGCGCGCTCGGGATATAAAATCATCGGAAGTTACGTCTGTCGATCCGATATCGTAAAGTAATCGATTTCACCGTGCTAGAGTTCCAAATCGATAGGCGGAACAACCAATGATTTCATACCATTTCCTGAACACGGCTGTTGATAGCCAGACCAATATTCACAGGGAAAATATAAGAAATCGATACATACGTAAATGTCAGAAGACTTATTTAAAATACTAATAGATTGACAAATTCGAATTGATATAACTTATGAATTGGCGTTTCGCATATGTTTTTTGAGACTAAACGGGAGTTAATTAGTTAATGAAATCTTTAAGTAATATTTCAACGACTTTTGTTTCTCCAAGATTGAACGGAATAAATTGATCGCATCTTAGATGAATTTATTTAAGTCTATGGATACCCCTTGACTCTCACTTCAAATTTGTTTTACCCCGTATCCCCTCAATATCTGGCATACACATGTAATGAAAGACACGTTTCGTTTGTAATTTTTTAATACTCTACTAATTACAAAACCAATTTTACGATCAAGTCACACAAATACAATTAATGTTTTTTTATACAGAATATAACACGACTTAGAAGATTTTTAATCAGTGATTCTAACTGTGTAATTGAACAAATTTTGTTCCACGTCTTTTTATTTCAATGAAAAAAGAAACCAAAACCGCCAAAAATTTGAAAACGTGGAGTTGAGTTTTAAAACCTACATTCGTGCCACGTATTGCGTACCCCTAATTTTAAGAGCTTCGTTAGTTCACCTCTATCCACTAATAAGACAGGAAGCCGCGCTAAATTTTGTCAATCGTCGGACGGAATATCTCTTATCAATTGTTGACTGTAGGTACTCGCAAATATTGATAATTGACCATAGATGACGAATTTTATCAAAATGATATTCATATAGGTTTTTATCGATACCGGGAGCAAGTGGAATAGTTATTGAGTTATCAATTTTATTAAGATTCTACTTGAACCAGAGTGTTGATCGGCATTAAGGTAAGACCATTTTATTAGTTTTTGCAGGGGCTACATAATAAAATTGACAGTGGGTGTTTTTCAAATTTCGCGACGCTCCACATAATATGACAACACACGATATATACCATACTACACTGTGGGCTGCAGACTCCCTGTGGAGAGATTAGGCACCATTGTTACCTCGTAGTCAGCCCCAGTCTCCAGTAGGTAATATCAGCCTTGCGGCAGGTTTATAAATCATAGTCCTTCCTGAAAGATGGCAATAAAAAATACGGAATTAATCAAAAATACTAATTTCGATTTTCTGTGTGTTCTGCGCAACTCTAGTTCAAAGAATTCAAATTTGCTTTGGATTTAATTGTTATTTTCATTTTTTCATGAATTCAGATACGCGATGAAGTACCTACCTATCATCTTATACTTTTAACATTTTTTGTTTTTGTTTTTTTAATTGCTAATTTCAAAAGTTGGAACCGATTTTTTCTCGTGATTTATTACTTCTCTAATTCCATTATTGTCACCAATACCAACCAAATTTTATTCTGTCAAATATTATCGATTCCAATTTCTCAAAAATTATTTATGAAGAAAATGTTTTTATTTTTAAAACAACATATTAAAAACTACCTGAATGTGACACAGGACCCTTGTGTCCTTATGTCTATATTAATTGATGTACTATAATTTCATATATACTAAATTCCTATTATTGTACCTGATAAACAAAAATAATATTTTAACAGAATTTGTTTTTATTGTCCTTCTCAAAATTCGAATTTATTTGTCCAGAATTTACGGTTAATCAAAAATAAAAAGAGTATAATGATTTGTAAACAAGTTTACCTAATAAAAACACAACCGATCGGCTTGCTGCGTACGTGCGTAGTGCTGCGTAGTGGTAGCCCATCTATTTTCCATCTATATTAAAACATCTTTTTGCGAAAGGTGGGAAACAAGAATGTCTTAGGTCAACGTGGTTATTCATTCTCTACGTGGATTATTATCTACACAAGCAATGAAAAGTTTTGGTCTGGATGTAGAAATTAATAATCGTAAAGTCAATTGCCTGTTGAACTAATCTTCTAGTATTTTTATTTTGACGCATTGCCTGAGGTAATTAGGTAGATGAAATTTGGATAGTTCGAACATTTTTCGCAAAACCAACTGCAGTACTTGCAAACCGAGCTATTTTATTTTTTTTACGATTTAAACTAAACATCGTGAATTATTATTGGTAAATGATTTTTTTATTACTCATGACACGTCTCACTACAATATTATGGAAACCCATTCAATCTTCTATAAAAGCATTTACGAATGCTTTTTAACAAAATTCTCTTTCAGGACTGATCAACCCTCTTCAGCCAAATTTATAGAGTTTTTTATATGGGTTTCCGGGAGTAAAGTGCATTATTTTCGAAAAATGATTTTAAACGATGTGGTATAAGTAAAAAAATAAATAACTTTGGCCTAATTCTGGATTTTCCAATGATAAATATTTTTTCACAGCAGAAATTTTTTTCCATCCAAAGTGTGTTTTTACCTGCAAACTACCTTAAAACATGCAGTCAAAAAAGATAATTTTTGAGAAGAGCGAAAACAAATGATAAATTATTGAAAAAAGCGGTCACGTCGTAAAGATACACTAGCGACAACTCGTGGAGATAGAGTGATCTAACTTTAATACGGTTTTTGTGGGACATATTTAATCATAATCACTTAAAAAATGTTCAAAAAATATTTTTTTTTACTTTGAATCCTTTTCTATGGGATGTGCGATATGTATTATTTTACTTATGCAGGTAGAATCACTTCCCGAAGTTAGTGCACTTTCATCATGTCACAAAGTTAAATAATTTCAAAATATGTAAATAAATTTCCAAAATTAACAAATCCATAAAATTACTCAATTTTCTAAAAGCAAGGGCCTCAATTTATGTGAAATTGTTTGCCAATATATATATTTTTATTTTTTTTATTTAATATTTGTTTGTTTTTACAATAATTATACATTTTTTTACATATTAAACAGATTTGTAATATTAATGTAATAAAAGCCTTTCCTCACCATAAAGAGACAAGGCTCTTGTGTTTGGTGAGTGAATTCATACTCAATTATGTTATCAATGTTATCATTTGAGTAGGTGAATAATAATATTGCAACTATTAACAATAGATATAGTAAGAGAAACTTGAGATGTGTCGATTAACAGATTTAAATGAAGTGAAATAGTAATGTAACTCTTACAGTTGTTTCAGGTAATTTTTTAATTTAGTTTGGAATTTTCTTTTATTTTCAATAATTTTTACTTTTAATGGGAGTTTGTTGAAATAATTTATACCATGATACAGATAGGAATTTTGGATGTGCTTGGTATTAAATTTGAAAAAGGAAAAATTTGAACTTCTTTAAAAAATGTGATGGAAGATTATTTATTCTTCCAAGATACTAACTTTGGCAAACGATTACCTAAATCGTTTAAAACTTTTCAATATGTATAACTTACATTGAAAAACGTGACCAAATCGGATTAAATATAGGGGAGGATTTTTATATAGATGGGGAGTGTTGGATCTCTTCCGATTATGACTCTGATATTTTAATATAAACCGGCCCCGGGGAGTAGTGGCTAACACTAATCCGTAAACAGTAAACACTGACTGACTTCATGATTTTAAACATTATTAAAAAACTGGCGGCACGTAAATGTACCTATCTACTATAAAAATAATATCACCCCTCAGAATGGAATAGATTATTGGTATAACTTTGTCTCGTTCCCAAAATCAAAATACCTACTTCGTTATTATTCGCTTTTTTAATTTGAGGGGCAAGTATGGGTACCGCCACCCCGGGAACCATTTATTGGACTCCTATGTTTTCCTAATTCCTCTGCCGTAGTTCGTTATGTTTGGTGATTTAATAGAGGTGCCCGGTTTCATGGGGAGAGGTTTTTTATTTAATTTTTTATAATTTTTTTTTTTTTTTTGTTACAAAGAATACATCAGTCCAAAGAAGCTTTGACTGTCCAACTATGAGTCTCCCGTTCTAGGACAGTCAAATTGACAGAAACATTTTGATATGCGTAAATTTACTTTACAAATGACCGATTTATATTGGGACACCAATTAAAAAATCATCGCCAAATAACTTTATCTTTCTTACTGAAGCTCAGGCAAAAAATATTTAATAATTTATAATTAACGGCTTAGTTAGTACAGTACTTGGCGGCGCGCGGATGCATCTACCCACCAGTGCTTGGAAACTGGTTGATGAGGACCTAACGTAGACCGCTTCAGCCAGACTCTCTTGACCCACCACCTTGCACCGCAGTGGGTGGGATGGATTCGTACGTCCGTTACTCTTGGACACATTGATCCCCCTAATTCCTACCCCCCCCTACCTCATACCTCTCTCGTTCCCAGAACTTTCTCTCCTTCCTTTTATTATTTTTCCTAGTGTTATGTTACTTCATATTCCGGTATTGAGGGATCTTTTTGAAGATATAAAGAAGTGAACATGGGTCTTGAGGAAACCATGCCGTAAAAAGAAAGAAACACAGATGCCGAAAAAATGGTTCCACGGCCGAGATATTAACTAAAGAACGATTCATGGAAACGACCCGTTGGGTGTATTTTGTACCAAAACTTAAAAAAAAAAAATTAAATTATTATGTCACATCACAAAGTAACTGCTTCATATGAACAAAAAAAAACAGTTTTGGTTCATAAATTCGGACTTAAAATTATATATTGAAAATGCAGTAAACTAACACAGGAGCAATGAAAAGATACTTTTTGAAGTGAAACTTCTTTAGCCTCACTAAAATTTATTATTTGACGGTCCTCGATTCTAATAAAATGCACAGCTACGCGCGAGCCTCCGATAGCGCAGCGGTATGAAACGAATGACCCTCAGCGCCCAGAGAGACATCCAGCGAACGGAGGTTCGAATCCTATCAAATTCAAAAAATAAACTTTTTTTTTGTAAAATCAATATCCAATCTTCAAAACACTTTAAAATAAACCGCCAAAAATAAGAAAGCGACTTAATTTCACTATTTTTTTATTAACCACTTTATTATAATTATTTAGACATTATTTATGTCAACTAATCACTTCACCAGGATAATATTTTCCTAAACTTATAGTTTACAAAAATACTGTTTAGATTAATACTGCCCTGAAGAAGATTAGGATGTCATCGAAAGTAGTTGACATAATGATTGTGATTAGATATTTTCACAGCCAAAATTATATCATTACACATCTGCCCTGACATTGTAACCCCGTCCGAAAGGTTGACTAAAGAAGGAGGTAGCGCAATAACCGTGGCATAATAACCCAAAAATAAATCGCGATTGTTGACATAATGTAGGTATAATTATAATAAAGTGGTTAAAAAAATCTTTTCATTGAAACCAAAAAGTCATTATAGTAATAGGAAGCCCTACGAAGGAACAAAAGTTATGAACCTAGAAAGAACTAAATACAAAAAAAAAAGTAAAAATAACTGAAAAGTAAAAAAAAAAAACTCTCAATAACTTTAAAAGATTATAAAACAAATATTATGTAATAAATACTGGACTGGAGTGGAATAACATTACAAGTCGATTAAATATAAATTAAAAATTGGAGTTGCTATTGGAAAAATTAGAGACAATAACAGAAACCATTTAATGCCACAGCACCCATTGTAGAAACACACGAGAATCTTGTTTCCCAAGTTGTTTTGCAACCTGACCACAAATAATATAAAGCCTTCAACGTCAAGAACAAAGTTCCCCAAGGATTTCCTATTGACGCATTTCAATCGAAAAAGTTTTCAGTTACCGACTGCTAATACGTTTTTAATACAATGCACAAAAAAACAACAACAAAACCCCTCATTGAGTCATCAAAGAGAGAATTGTTATCCGAAACCGTGAATACAAAAGTTTGAAACAAAGTGCCTACTGTCGGATACAAAATATACAATACATTGAATAATCGGTGTTCGGTATGCAAAACGCTCCTTTTCTTTCTGTCAAACGTAGAAAGGTGTTTACCGTGACAAACAAAGGCGATGTTTAGCGATTAGTTCGGGCGGCGCGGGAGGGAGGGGCGGCGCACGTGCGGCGCACACGCCACCTGTTTCTCCGTCTAGGCAGCGCGTCAAATTGATATTTCCCCATGAAATCACGATGGGGACAGTGCGCTGATGTTTTGTGATATTCTATTGATTTTATAAAATATGTAATAAATTTATTGATTTTTTTTTATGTAAAATGTTTTTTTCCTTAAATTTTAACACTGCACAATTATAAAGCTTAAAGTCAATAAAACAAAATAAGATTACAAGCGCAGAAAAATAATATTGCTACATAATATCTAAGTTATTCAGAGTTTTTTGCTTATAGATGTTCCTCCAAATAATTTTATCCTGCTAGCTGATACTAGCGATGTACCTATATTCAATAAAAATTCATTTAATGATTTTTTTTCCACGTCAATTCTTTTAAAACAACTCGTAGCTCAATAATACCAAACCTGGTAAAACAATGATATTTTATTCCATCTTGAAGACATTTCAAGTCAATGAATAAATGAATTCAAATGGATGCAATATGTACAACTTTCTTCAAGCATTCAACGAAATCGACCATAGTATAACTGTTGTCCAAAACCATTAGCTTTGGGAATACGTGGTGATTTATACCAATGGTTAGTCTCTTATCTTGACGGACGCTCCCAGATAATAACAATAAATAATTTAAATTCTGCGATTGTCAATTTACCTTCAGGTCTCCCTTATGGGTCTCACTTAGGACCAATTCTTTTTCTCTATATTTATCATTGATATTATAAAAAACTTTAAGCAGCAAAAGTTTAACCTTTTGCTGATGATATGAAAATATTTATTTCTGTTAACTTTATTACTTATCAATTGTTTTTTATGTTTAATTCGTAGAACTACATGTATTTTTTTTAAATTTAATAAAATAAAATTTGATAATATTATTATCTAGTTCTGCAAGTATTTTAGTATGTATTTTTGTTACAGTTGTTTCGGTTTACAAGACCATTTTCAAAATGAGTTTGAAAATTATCTTGTAAACCGAAACAGCGGTAACAAAAATACATACTAAAATACTTGCAGAACGTGAACATAACGTTATGAAATTTAATTTTAATTAAATTCAATAAATAAATAAAATTCTATTACTGACTGTTATAAACTTCAAGAAGATTTTTTATTTGGTATTGATGTTATGAAATAACCTTTATGAAAATCAAAAAATAAAAACAATTGAACACGATTATCATATTACAAACAGTCATGTACTTACTAAAATATTCAATCAAATTCGAGACCTCGGCGTTCTGATAGACAACAAACATTATTTCAAGAAATACATGGATATAATTTTTAAGAAATCCCTGAGCATATTGAGATTTTTAATCTGTATTGGAAAGGATTTCACCAATAACCAAACCCTCAAAAACATAATATTACTCTTATGTTCGAAGGCACCTTGAGAATGCTTCTCTTACATGGAATCCTCTGTAAGATATATACATACACGACGCGCATAAAGCTGTCGAAAGAAAAAGTTTACGTTACTTGAACTTAGGATATTGACAGCTCTATCAAACACTACGGACTTAAAACTCTAAAAAGTAAAGTAGGAGAGACATTGCGGATAAATTGACTGTCCAGATCTTTGGTCATCAATTTTTTATTCTTTGTTCATTGCTTTGATGGTGGCTTAATTTGTGGATTTTTCAACAACCATGGCCTAACAACCAACTTAGGCACATACTCGTGTTATGGAGGTCGAATAAATAGTTAATTACGGTGGTCGTGAATTAATATTTAATTACAGTCGCAAGTAAGAAAACAAAAGGCAGGTCATTGTTGCATATAGAAATTGCTTTGACGAGTCTCGTGCAAAATTCTTTCCAATTAAGAACTTGCATTCATTATAATACAAAAAATCGAGTGCAGTTCACTCGCGATAAAAGCGAAACTTCACCAAAACAATCTCAACCAATAGGAGCCTTGGAAAGTAAGATCATCATCAAAGCGGCCAATGAGCGCAGTTTGACGCTTTGTAGGTTCAACCGAGTTTCAATCACAACGGTGCTAAAGAAGTTTCACTAAAGAAATATTGATCTTGTCGTGTACTTTAGGATCATTAGGAGCTTTATTACAAATAAATTCTTTGCTTTTACTAAATATATACCTATATAAAACATTATTAATAAATTTGTAACAGTATTTTTTATTAATTATTATTTTTAATTGATAAACTAACGTTTAAACAATATTTTTATGCATAGCACAAAGGGTACATAACAAATATTATAATCAATAATTATCAGCCTGAAACACTCATCTACATTGAAAAAATCTTCCGAGAAAAGATACTGGCCGCCAACGGGAATTGAACAAAATGGCTTAGTGATTTAATTTTTTCTCTTAATATGTGTTTGGTATATTGTCCTGAGGATTTAATACATTTGGAATATTTACTTATCTACCTGTTGGATATTTCTTTTCTGTTGGCTTATATTACCTACATACTTTGGCAAAACAATACGTACACAAAGCCTGTGCATTGAGCATTGTATTAATGAATTTAATGAAATATCTCCACGCACAAGGGTAGGTAAGTAGGTTTGCTTGGCCCAGTAGGGTGGCCCAGTGGGGTGGCACGCTAGGGTGGCCGCTTATTGCGTACAGCGTGACAGGGGGCGGGGTCATTTCACGCATTTATCCATCGCCTCTTGTTTCGGGGACACATTAGCCGGAGCCGAATGCTTCTCGTCATCGATCTGACTGAGCGGGACGCCGAAATCTTCTGCGACTGGAATGTCGGCGAGAGGAAGGGAGACGACGTGCCCGGTATTCGGGAAAATCGGTAAAATAATCGATGGCCCGCGAGCACAAAATGTTTTAATTTATATAATGAATAACATGAAGCCATGCGAAATAATACAAAATCATGTATTTTTATTTTGATTTTTTCCTGAACTATTGGATCACCTTAATGGAAACCATTCCAATAACTGAAATGAACCGATGTATGTTGTAAACATTTCTGGTGAAGGCACCATAAGTAAAACAATTTAATTTTTTCTTTTAACTTAAGAGCTTATGTCGTACGTTGTTGTCGCCTCCGTGCACTACCGCACAGACGAGACAGAGCACGTACCACATGTTGCAATGGTTACATGTGATCAGTGGCAAAATGCGTTTTTTATATTTATTTTTAGTTCAAAAAATCTTCGGTCAGCAAAATGACATCATCATGTTTATTTCCAAATATGTTCAAGAATCGCTGTCTTCGTTTTTTAATACAAATCTACAGTTTTATTCTGAGATTGATGAAATTTTGCACACTTGACCATTTAAACAAGATAAAGGCGACTATCTAGGTGAGATTTCAAAAAATCACCCTTTCCCCCTTTCTCACCTATTAAACCAGAATTTTTATACCTATGGATGTAATTTTGCCCACTTGACGTTCAAAATAAGACGAAAATTAAAAATTAATATGGCAATGCCGGCGACTTCAACTAGTTGCACCACATGACATGCGAATTTATTGCACATAAAATGCGACCCTTCCACACAGCATCACCAAAAATTACATCCTCATCCATGAGGGATTTTTTTTCATCAGAGCTTTCCTTGTGGAGCTAAGAAATGAATGAAAAACAGTATAATTTATGTATTTACTGTTTTGGAACATTTACAGAGTTATTAACATAAAAAAGTCATTAGATTGGCATTGTAAAAAGCGTAGATGTTAATAGTTCATTTAAAATGTTCACAGAATGCACTGTTTAGAAGTTGTTTTTCGCTATGTATACATAGAAGTTAACAGAAATTAGAAATAGCCAAATATAAACAGATATATAAAAAAAGATAACAAAAATAGTGATGATAAAATATAGAGATGACAAAGATAAAAAATAGATCGTCATACGATGTAAAAAACCGAAAAAAAGTAATGTACAAATAGAGTAAGAAACAGCCATTCACATTCAAGTTCAAGATCAAATATAGGTAATTTCAATTCTCAATTACTTGTTAGGTTAGTCTACTGTTAATTTGCTTTTTAAAGTAAGCGTGACTATTTGCATAGATGTCTATATGGTTACATTCAATGGAATTATACAGACGACACATTCGAGACAGTGGATTGAAGTATGCAATATTGTTTTTAAATAATTCAAGATGAAATATATTCTGACTCCTTAAATTACGTCTATTGGGGACCTTAATAAGAATATTGCTCAGACAATGAGTTGTTTCAAGCTTATAATGAATGATTTTGTATAGACTCATACTTTTAGTTATTTAATTGACATGTTAAGATTGTTGAGGATTTCATCAGTGAACTTTCAGTATAATTTTTATTATGGCAGTGTTTCTTACAGGAACTTTCAGTATAATTTTCATTATGGCAGTGTTTCTTACAGGAACTTTCAGTATAATTTTCATTATGACAGTGTTTCTTACAGGAACTTTCAGTATAATTTTCATTATGACAGTGTTACTTACAGGAACTTTCAGTATAATTTTCATTACGGCTTTTAGGGTTTTAATTAGTGGATTTTTTCTCTCTCTTAAATTGTTGCTTATCTCTGCGGGTGTTTAAGAGCAGCGCATTCTTTCCGCCGCGATGACGTCACAGAATGGGAGCAAGGTGGATGCATTGTCGCCGGGTCGTTTGTCACTGGCGAATTATACGCGCATTATTCCGGCAAACATATTGGCTGCATCAGTGCTCGCCGTGTTGTCGGGAGGGGGAGGGCGCCTTTATCTCCCTGCGAGTCTAATTCTAACTACTTGTCGGGTTAGGATTGACGGACCCAGAGACATGTACCTAATCAGTGGCATATTTATTTTTTCTGTGAGAGGTACGTATCTATCTTGATTATAGACTAGCGAGTTCCCGGCGTGCGTTGCTATGCCACTAATAAAGAAATTCTCCCTGCGTGTCTTTTTCCATTCGTTAGAATTTGATTCCCTCCCCCTTCCCGCGTTAAATATATTCAGTCCCGGTACATTCAGATTTTCAAACAGCTCGCGTGCCACCTATTACAATTTTTTAAATAAATTTTAATTTTTTTACATGTTACAAACATTCATTTTTGTATATTACTAGCAGACCCGTATAACGAAACACAACGTCATTACCCAACCTTTATAAAATCCACACCACCCGCTTGCCAGCTGAATTGAATATTTGAAATTCTCGGCTTTTCTCTTCTATTATAAGCATGTAGGTATTATACATATAAACCTTTCTCTTAAATCACTCTATCTAATGGTTAAAACCGAATGAAGATCCGTTGTGTAGTTTAAAAGATCTAAGCGCATGTACATTTTTATTAACTTCATTTTATACTATGTGTATATTAACAATCAATCAAATTTCGGACCTAACATAGGAACCTATTTAAAATAATATAATTTTCGATTAGATTAAAAGTATTCGATTTTGATTAGTACCATAAGTGAGTACCTACCGCGATTCAATTCATTAATTTAAAAAGTTTATTCGAATATTGAATTTCGATCGAACAATCGATGTTTGAAAAATATCATTTTCAAATTTTTGTAAGAGTTTTTGTAATGATTAAAAAATTCAGATCTATTGTCGTGTGGTTGTAATAATCCAGAAACCTTCGCGAAGGTGGAAAAAAGGTATTTTGAAAGAATGAAATATTTTCTATGCTTAATATAGCAACGCATAGCGGACATACATACATACAAACATTTTTTGATTTTTATATATACCTACAGATAGACTAGCCTTTCGCCCAGTTTTTCGAAATCAGAACTTTCGCCCAGTTTTTCGAAATCATTTGATGTAGACAATGTTTTACCTTTTATTTTAAACGCCAAGTCTACAAATTTTCATCAAGAACTACTATCAAAATTTTACTTTAAGCCTTCCCTACCCAAATTTCCACCGATTTCTTTCATATCTCCCTTAAAAATTTGAAGTTTTTAAGCTCCTAAAAAAGTATATGTTATTTTTGAAGAATATTTTTAAGAGGTGGGAAAAGGGGAAATTATCATCAATCTCGGCTGTTAATGTTATCAAGCTCAGCAATCTAAATCTGATAAAAAAAAAATCATGTCACGCGCCCATCAGCCATAGAAACTCTTCTTTATGTAATACATTGAATTTTTAAATATAATATCATCCTATTTCAGAAATGTGTGTGTGTGGGCACGTGTGTGCCACTAAAATTTGATAAAATGCATTGTAGGCACATAGACGAGTCTCTATATACCTAGGGAATGCAAATCTCGCCAGATTGGGGCTCAAGCGAGATCTCGCCAATTTCGAGATCTCGCGAGATTGGCAGTTTTGTGTGTTTTTTTTAATAAATTAGGAAAAAAATTATAAGTATTAAGTATAAGATAAACATTTATTTTCACGAATTTTTCAATAGACTTTTATGCATCAAACATGTCGTATTTGATATTATGTTTGACGTATTCGTCTATAATTTTTTAATAAACTTCTAAGTAGTAAACTTTGACGTACGCATCTATCAAATAACAAATGAAAGAAATAACCAGTCTTCTCTTCTAATATCAAACAAAAATCTTTTGGTAATAAAACCGTTTTTTTGTAACAAATAAAACAACGAGAGGTCAAAAAAATGAAACTTATTATCTAAGTTGAGTTGACTATTAAATTGAGATATTATTATCAATTAAATAAAACTATATCTACTCAGTAGATCCATTAGATATTACAGATTAATTAACAAAATATACCAAATAGTCAGACTATTAGAAATTACAGATTGCAATTCCATGTCAGTCCGCGCTTCGAATAAGACGTTTTTATGCTAGAGTGCAATCTCGTTAAACTCGGGAGATCTCGCCCTTTTTTCGACCGAGATCAATCTCACTAAAAAAAGGCCGAGATCTCGCGAGAACGAGATTGCATTCCATATATATACCTATGCCAAGTTTCAACTTGATCGGATTGGAGAAGTGGTTTAATTTGCACTTCCAAGTTTTCACGAAAGCAAAATAGACGTATTTAAAAAAAGTTTACGTTTTCTTGTTCAAGTGGTATTGTGATAATAATCAAAGACAGAGATTTTCTCTGAAAGGATTGAGAATATTTAGGTACGTACATACCGTATTACAATAGAAAAATATTTGATTTCTCTAATCTTAAAAAAATACAAATCTGATGCCTATGTCTAATGCTATTGTACTAGGGTAGGCTGAAAAATAATGCGCACTTGCTTGTAAAACCAATATAAATAGCAAGATCGCGCAGAAAGTAAATTAAAGTACAATTCTTAAGCTTCAAAATCATATATTTTTTTTTTAAGATAGTCAACGTTAAAGCTAACGCATTTCTCCCGAAGTGTAACAAGTTTTTTCATTACGTAACTGAAAAATTCTTGGGGACAAGGACTTGACATCTGCCTTCATCTCATCATCCAAGGTGTAATCATTACCCTTGAGCTGTCTCTTGAGTAGAGGAAAAAATAAAAATCGCAAGGTGAAAGATCGGGGAAGTGAGAATGGTGTGGAATCGGTTCAAACTTCAGGTTTTGCAGAGGCTCTAATCGACACTGGTTGGTTTCGTCTGTGAAACGGCGTAGTACCTACTCATCGTCCGCAGATTTTACGGTAACCTAATTGTTCAACAATGAAGCCGACCCGTTCCTTGAATATTCCAAAATGGTTTGTGATACGTTTTTGAGTGATTCGCCGGACATTTTGAATCAAATCTTGGATGAATTTGGATTGTTTATCGTCTATATCAATGATCAGACGTTCGTTGCGTGTTTCATCAATAATTATTGCTTTTCCAGGCTCATAATCAAGAAATTTTATTACCCATCCATTTACAGTAGACCTATCAATATCATTGTAGTGGCCGTTATACACGACACCTTTTTTCAGCCCGGTTCCAATTGGAGACAAAAGTCAACATTTTTCGCTTTACGCGATCGCTGTTTTCATCTCTACTTCCATATCTACGATTTCAGTAGGCATCACAACAAACAGTATGGTTCGTGTGTTGTTTGCAGTAATGACAATTGAAATCCTAGATATGAAAATAGAGGTGAAAATAGCGATCGCGTGAATCGAAAAATGTTGACTTTTGTCTCTAATTGGAATCGGGCTGAAAAAAGGTGTCTTGTATAACGGCCATAAGCGACGTGTTCACACCCTCGAAATATTTTTCATCAAAGTTCATCGCTGGGCTGGTCCTCTACAGTTTTATAATCATTTTTGAGGAATTAGGCCAAATATCCCTGGCCTCAGAATACCCGAGTACCGTGCCGCCGGCGACGCTTTGATGAAAACTATTTGTTCTGTTTGTCTTCCAATTAGAAATGATCAATAAATAATCTTTGAGAGATCGCCACTGGGGAGATTGAAAACTCATTTTAAAAATGTTTTATTTGTATATCTTTTTTCATTTTTTATAAATCTTACTTTTTAAGCACACGAGCATTGTAGGGCAATGAAATAATCAGTTTTCATTCTTAGCCCTACAAGGCCTCCAGTCAAATCGAGACTTTGTCTCTAAAATGTTTTTATTTAAAACTAGCTGTTTCCCGGCATGCGTTGCAATGCCATATTTAAATAAATAAAATGTTACTCCCGTGCGTACATTCCCGTGCGTTAACCTCCAGCGTTCCACTTCCACCTTCCCCGCCACCGCTCTCCCGCTCCCCCGTCCCGCCAACCCCCCTGGCACTTCATTTCTTGACTCCTCTCCCGCCCGGCCCGTAGCAGAAACTTTTTTCTAATACTAACATTTTTAAACTCGTGATATCTTTCTAATTAAATATCCGAATTGAAAAATTCAAAAAGTTAAATAAAGGTATTGAAGCTGTCTTGAATGTGAAGTAATTTATTTTGATAAGGATTAACACCAAGATACAAATAAAAAGCCTTTTCAAGCGGCGACATATTAATTAAATTTTTAAAATAAAAGAATACTTATTGTGGCATTACCATAATAGTTAGACATATGCTGTCGCGACCTTTTTTGTAAATAATGATGTGTTCTACAAAGTCGTAGTACATTATTTTATTCTATCATCAAAAGTTTTCGCAGCGCACGCGATGTAAAGAATATTTTAGGTAGAATATTTTAGGTAATTTTTTTACACCTTGGGTTGCATTATTGGAGTTTTAGTAATGATCCCTAATTATTTTGAAAATATTATATAGCCTATGTCACTCAGGGATAGTGTAGCTTCCCAACAGCGAAAGAATTTTTCAAATCGGTTCAGTAGTTTCAGAGCCTATTCGATGCAAACAAACAAACAAACAAACAAACAAACCTTACCTCTTTATATAGTGTAGTAGATTAGAGTCATTTTGGTTGTATCAAAAAAATTTCGGTTTTTAGTCCGCCCTTTACCAGCATTTGCGCATTACTTCACTACGTTGTTACGTCACCCCAAGTGGTTCGCTGCGTTTGACAACTTATCAGGGGTACCCGGGTTCAGATTTGTTAGGGTGAGATTTGTCCGAGGGAAAGAATGGTTGAGGGAGACCTTTTAATCTCTCCAGTAGGACTCTCTCGGAACATCGCCTTGCCTCACAGTGGGATGGTTGGATTCATAAGTCGGTTACTCCTGGGCACACTGACCCCCAAGTTCCTACCCATCCCTCATTATTTTGGTCATCACAGAACTTCCTTTTCTAATATCACCCTTCACAAAGCAACCCAAAGGCCCTGAGGAGAAATCCTTTCCTTAGGACCTCCAGTGTGGAGCTAATAAAAAATAAAAAATAAAAATAAAAAAATATTGAAAGCATTATACCAAAATGTTTATTTTTTAATAAATTCGCTATATAATTATGTAATAAAATAGACCTTCAGGTCCACTTGTGATTTAGCATTTGATGAATGAGATCCACCAATATTGGGTGACATGTACCAAGACAGAGTAAAGAAAGACCCTTTACGAGTATAATATCACCCCAGTGAAACGTACCCCTATCGTATATTGGTTATGCGAAGGGGACTATGGTTGAATGTGGGGACAAACAATTTTATTGTGCAACACGTACCCCTCGCCCAGTGGCGGGAAAAAAATACTTGTCTTTTTGTTTTTTCTTCGTAGTACATACCAATTCTGTTTTATAAACACAAATATATATATATTTTGACTTAGTATAGTCAAGTCGTGTTTTATCTTGACCGTTTTGCATTTCAAAATGGTGGTTAATTAATAATTTACAAACATTAATGTATACTTATACTGTTATTTAGTTTATTGATGTTTCTGTAATAATGTATTGAATAAAGTGAAAACCTCTTTAGCACCGTTGTAATTTGAAACCCGATGAAACGGAAACGAGCTATACTAAAAAGAGACAACACATACATGTTTACGATTTAGCCTGCGAGAGAATGAGATAAACTAATCGGTCTCCTCTTTGTGAGGTGAATCATAGCCTCCCCACTCTTGTCTACTTTAGTTGTCTGAAGGTTTCAGTTCTATCGCGTGCGAACTGCACTTTTGACGTGAAACTTAAACTGAAACGAAAATGCACCTGCGAAGCATCAAACTGCCGCTTTGACTATATTGGTTAAACGAAAATGACGCTAGGCCTGCGCTCATTGGCTGCTTGAATATGACCACACTTCTAAAGGCTCCTATTGGTTGAGATTGTTTTTGGTAAAGTTTTGCTTCCACCGTGTATGAACCGCACTCGATTTTTTAAAATCTTTTTCATTTTAAATTAATAACATAATAATATATTCAATGACCAAACAAAATACCTAAGAGATTTATTTTGTCAATAAATATATTATATGCGACTTTTTTTCCTTTTCCCTTAGTTCCCTTTAAATTTATAGAATGTTTTATTTCAAATTTAGACACATGGTCACCTTGCACGTTTACATAAAAATGTATTAGTTTTCTTTATCTTAGTAAGTACCTACAATTTGTCAAATAAGAGTAGAGAACATAGAAGGGTGTCACTGTTGTTCAAATAGCAATACTAAACATTTAACTCATGGTGTTAAAGTAAAGCTGTGTAACCTACATTTTTATAAAAAGGCTTAAAAGTGAAAAATATATTTTTTCATTTCAATATACTCACTGGTCTCAAAATTAGAGCGTGTCTCTAGTTTTAGATCTGAATATATTTAGCTCATTCAGATCTAAAAGTAGTGCAACTAAAACCAACATTAGTGATTCTTCCTTTCTATCACAGCAGATAGGTTTATAAAACACCTTTTAATCAATTTTCGTTATTTGTTTTTGCAGTGTCCATCATCAGGGCAGATCCGGCAGATCTGACACATCTGTCAGATTTGCCCTGATGATCGACACTGCAACGCTGTCCGAAACGTTGGCTAAATAAGGAGGTAGCGCAACACGGCTTAACACCCCAAAAACAAATAACGAAAATACGTTTGGCCATGAAAATCTTAAAAACCTGACCTCTTAATAAAATTTATGTCATGAAGAAATATTTTTTTTTAAATTGGGGTTTCTGTGTTCTATACAATCAGCTTTATTGCACTTTAATAGAATATTTGACAGTTAATTGGAGTTGGCAGCCTACAAATTTTGTAGTTCCATTTTTCATATTTTCTACTCTTATTTGACAGATTATACCCGTTATCTGTAAGTAACTTCAACCATGGATATACTACGTAAATGCTAAGATACATTAATGTAACAATATTGTTCTTTCAATTCCAGTATTATTTTGTGTTATTTTTTTACTTTATAAAATTATTAAACTAATTATTGGTTTGCCCTAGTGAGGTTGAAGATGGTATTGTAAACAATAATACCTACCATGTAAAGAAACAACAAATAAATTTATCTTCCTGTTTATTTATTTATTTTTGAAGTGAAACTTCTTTAGCCCCGCTGTGATTTGGATTTCGGATGAAACGGAAATGACGATTACTACACCTGTGACGCATCAATTGCGCTCACTGGTCGCTTTGATTATGATGTCACTTTTGAAGGCTCCTTATTGGTTGAGATATGACACGGAAATTGCGCTAGGTCTGCGCTCATTTGTCGCTTTGATTACGACCTCACTTTTCAAGTATCTATGGTTGAGATTGTTTTGGTAAAGTTTCGCTTCATCCGCATGTAAACCGTTTTGCTTTTTTTAACAAATTTTAGAGAAAAAATGTGTCCTTACTTAAATGGTACCCCGTTCTAAGTTTATTTCAGTAGGTTTTAAATTTCAATAAAGAAATTATGTATTACTAACCCATATCGCCAAAATATCTACTGATCAAACTCAAGTGTGATGATGTGTGATTTGTAGAGGAATTTTAAAGGAATATTCAATTTTATTTCCTTGCACGTCTATGGAAAATCGCGGAACAAAGTTTAGTTACACTTATCAGTGAATCGTTAAGGCATAACAAATTGAATCGGGGATCGCATAAATAGAGGTCCACCGTACCTCGTACACCGTATGTGTTCGTACCCACTCTCCTCGCAACAATACCCATTATGGTAATGTTATTGTTGGCGGCAGAATGCGGGGAATGTGGCCGGCAAGGGAGGCGACCGGGCGACTCGACTCCTTCATTCAAATTAAACAAGATTGCTTTATACATGACTTTTTAAGGCACTTTTTCCTAGTACCTACTCTGATAGAATTGTTTGTACCGAAAACTAATTGTAAGTAAAACTTTTTGTACCGAAAACTAATTGCAAGTAAAACTTTTTGTACTGAAAACTAAGTGTAAGCAAAAGTTTTTGTAATGAAAACTAAGTGTAAGTAAAACTTTTTGACAAAGTTGTAAAATTTAATAAGATTTAAAAAAATTATTAATACACATTTTTTTTAGTTTATTAGGGAAACAAACAGTTATACATACTTTATAAAGGTTATTACACATTAGCATGGTTTCGCAAAAAATCGTATACACATATATAAAACATAGATTAAACATTAAAGAAAATGTAAAGTGGTAGGAAATGAGGAAAAAAATACATAAAAACGAAATGAAAAAATACAGATTTCAGTGTGTAGGATAGATAAAATGAATTTAAAGCTTGAACTTATTCAATTTTTATAAGAAAAACTTTTTTTTATTCTTTTTAAGGTTATTCCCATCAGTGAAATATATCATATAGAATAAGTTAACAATAATAATCTAAACTAAAATATGAAAGAGAACAAGATACAGAAAAACAGAAAAAGACAATGGTCGCAACTGGGACACGAAGCCAGACCTCTCCGTCTAACCGGGACGAGCGCGTTAACCAATTTCGCTATTGCCACCTTCTGTCAAAGTCGTCATATTTGTCAATCTCATATTTTCATTTGTCCCAGTTGCGACCATTATCTTTTTCTGTTTTTCTGTGTCTTGTTCTCTTTTATATTTTCGTTTAGATTATTATTGTTAATTTATTCTAATTTGAACTTTTATAAAAATAAAACATTTTCACGGCATAAGACAATGTTCAAGAATACACACGATTAAAAGTGCAAACGCCCTTGAGGTGATTTTTCACAAAACCGGCGATATATATAAATCATCCAAATATTATTATTATTATTATAAAAAAATAAAAACAACATAATGAGATGAAAAAATAACACACGTCAGGGGTGGACGGTTAGTATTAAACACTTCATTTTAATTTTTTCTATTATGCATTTAGTAAATTGGTCTAAGATAAAAAAGAAAATATTATTTTTTGTTTTGAAGAGTTTTAATTTTCAATGTACATTTGTTACTTAAATTTTAATTTTTCTGCGACCGGTTTCGACACATCCGTGTCATTCATGCGCAAACTTAAAATGTTTTATTGCCAAAGAAATACAAAAAAAATGAAAATATTATGTCTATAAGTCTGAAAAGATATTATTATATTTTGTGCACGTCCTTCTGAGAAATGAATGTTGTGTGTAGGTAATTAGTTTTTAAGTGCGGGATGTGGAATAGTTGGTTTGACCTTTTTTTAACCATTTTTTTTATCTATTTATTCATACATACATGACGTTTTTAATTACAAATTATTTTATCAGATAGGTAGTCCCACAAAGCTGTCACAAGAAAGCTTGTCTACAGCATCCACCGAACATAAGTATTATTCACCAAATCAAAAAGGTCTATATATATATATATATATATATATATATCTATATATATATATATATATATCACCTATAATCTTGCCTAACTATATACATATATTTGAGTAATATTTATTTCAAAGTACCTACATTTAGAGATTTTTTTAAATTTCATTGAAGAAATTGGTATAATGTATTGCTTAATTAAAAATACAAAATACCTCTTAGTATTAAACAATTTAGGTAGGTACATTAAAGTGTTCAAAGATACATGGATTGATCATTTATCAACAACAGCTTTATCATTTTTGAGCAGGGTCTCTCATCATTCTCAAATTTTAAGTTTTAATTAAGTTTGTTAAAAATCACTGGTATCAAGTACTCAAGAGTTCGACCTCCATACTTATTTAAAATTCGTTACTAATCCCTTTCTTTCTGTGAATCGTGTGGTGTGCCCGTGAACCAGTGGCTTTTTTTAAGGCTTATCTCCCGGCATTGTCGTAATAGTAATGTACCAATTTATTTTGCCTTTTATTGGAAGAAGGTTCTCTGCATCATGCAGAAATTCAATTTTTTTTCTTTGTTTGCATATATACGGTGTGACATTTTAAAAAATTTGATTATAGCAGTTTGCAAATTAATGTTTGAACATATTTAATATAAATACTGCTTGTGTGCCCCCAAGTTCTTATTACATATCTAAGGATGGATTCGACCATAGAAAAACATATAAAAAATATATTTCGTATTTTTTATTTGTTATCTCTCTTTCCATTTTCACTAAGTCACGCCTTCACACCCTATTTGTTATCTCTCTTTCCATTTTCACTAAGTCACGCGTTCACACCCACTTCAAGACCTTTTTTTTTTTTTTTTACATTGAATACCGCACAAGAATCTCAACTGCTCCCGCCTGGAGCCAGTGAGACTATGGCATCCCCAATTGGGGTATGTTGTGAGGCTGAAGGTAGTGGGGAGGGGAAGGAGGTGGGGAAGAGGAAGGTTGGGAAGTACCTGGCTATTCAGATCTGGTCACCAAACACGGCTAAAGCCATTTTCAAGCAACGTTTCAATTCTGAATGGTGGTCTTACACCAGGGCGATACTGATAGTATCTTCCACTCTGGAACGTGCTGCATATATACTATATATTATTTTTTAATTAATTAATTGTGAAATAACACAAATCAATCAAATAAAATTTATTTGCGCACGCCGGGTTCGAACCCGCGACCTCCGGATTGTGAGTCAAGAGTCTTAGCCACTACACTACGGAGGTCGTCATAATAATATGATATGATATAACCTAATACATGATAACCCATACTAATGTTATAATATTGAGCTAGTATACATTCTCTGAAACGGTTGTTCCGAAACCGGTCGGCTTAAAAAAAATCGTGTGCAGTTAATACACGGTATAAACGAAACGTTACTAAAACAATTTCAACCAATGAAGAACAAAAGAGGCTTGAAAAGTGAGGTCATAATCAAAGCGGCCAATAAGCGCAGACTTAGCGTCATTTCCGTTTTATATCTCAACCAATGGGAGCCTTAATAGGAGTTTGATGCTTCGCAGGTGCCGTAATGCGTCATATCCGTTTCATCCGAATTCCAAATCACAACGGGGCTATAAGTTTCACTTAAAAAAAGTATTTTGTTTAAATTTTTATTAGAACAGCACTATTTATAATACCTTTTGAAGGTTATTTTCATAATTAAAGAAGATGATAACGCTAATTAATCTAAACGAAAATATAAGAAAGAATAAGACACAGAAAAATAAAAAGGTAACGGTCATAGACATACAATTCATATGTCTATGGTAACGGTCGCAACTGGGACTCGAACCAAGGTTCTCTCGTTTAAGGGGTGTAATACGCGGAAGTGAATGGTAAATGAAGTAATGGACATCCGAGGAAGACATGGAGTGATGAGATGAATCAAATATCTAAAAAATAAACTTTTTCAATTATTGTAAAGATTGTCACTTTCGGCATCTAGTTTCACGACCTGAAAACGTCACTCCATGTCCCGGGCAATGCCTAGGACTTCTGTTGTTTTTATGAAGTAATTGATAATTTTATTTTTCTGCTCAAGCGAAACGGCATGAAAAGCTTATTTTAATCCAAATCATATTTTTTGGAATTCATTATGTAAACAGATTCGTAGTATAGATTAATCGAAACTAGTGACAGTGAAAATCTCTAGTGTGACAGACACGGAATAGATATACCTAATAAATAATTATAATTTTTGTTCCTAAGAAAACTGATTAATAATAATAATAATAAAGTAAAACGAAAGATTTTTTAAAAATATTTATATTGAGGGCTCAGTAGGATTTATCGGTCCAGTTAGGAGTTCTACCGAGCCGAACTCTCTGATCTATTATATATCAGAGTTTATCATTATACTATCTGAAAATATCTGGAGTCGGTGAATTATTTTCCCATATGGTCTCTGGTAGGTTGATATGTTGTTCTTGTATTGTTTTGTATTTATTATACTTATATATGTAGTTCACTTACATAGCGTGGATCGACTAGATGACTATTTGTGGAAAAGTGTGTGGAAGGGTTTAGTTTTTCCTGTGGGGAAGATTTAACCCGGATATAAAGTCGTCAATAAAAATAAAATCAGATAATTTGTATAGCGCCGTTTTTGTGAAAAATCACCTCAGGGCGCAATATGCAGGTACAAATAGAAAGGCATTACGTTAAATAAAACTACTAGTGTAAATAAAATAATGTCATTGAAGAAGAAGATAACACTAATAATCTAAATGAAAATATGAAAGAGAACGAGACACAGAAAAATAGAAAAAGATAATGGTCGCAACTGGGGCTCGAACCCAGAAGCTCTCATCTAACCGGGACGTGCGCTTTTTACCAATTGCCATTGCCACCTTCCATCAAACCGTAATAATTGTCAATCTTGCATTTTCAAATTTTAGAATTAACACTATTATCGTTGACTAATTTTATTCCATACCGTATATAAAACAAAAATTGTCGAGTATTAAACCTTCTGTTTTTTTCCTAATTTGCATTTTATTAAATTAATCTAGGATAAATGGAAGCTAATATCAGCGTCTGAAAAAAAGTGACCGTATTTTGTGTATAATCTTATGAACATTGAATGTTGTACCTATTAAAATAGTTTTCGAATATGTTATGTTGAATAGTTGATTTGGTGTGTGATTGATAGTGAAAACGAATGTTTTTTAAAAAGGTCGCCATTGTCAAAAGAGTTATAGATTATTTAGAATAGTAATTTTTGGTCGGATATACATATGTGTTATATCTTCTAGCTTCTAGTGATGATAACTTGTCGAATACTGGTAAGTCTATTTGTTGGTAAGACTTGAAATCTAAGTGCTTCAGAATCTTTTTTGAAGTTTTCTATTCGTTCAAAGTTGTTCAATTCGTTCGAATTGTTTTGCCGATTCCAAATCATTCCTAAATTCTAATATTTAGCGATTACGTGAGACATGGTACTTTAATTATTACATGAGATCATTCGAATGGTTTTGTCAATCTTACAATGAATCCTACAAGTTTGTAGATCTATCACGAAAACTTAGTTTGTCAATGCGATTTCGATAAATATTTCGGATACTATTACTTTACCACTTATTACTTTCAGAAACTTACTATTCAGAAAAGAAACTTGCTTGATTTGGCTTTAGCGAAAAGATCTGTAGAGACAGTTTCCCATCCTCTTTTCCTTCCATTCTGTTGCCCCACCCACTTCAGCAACTCATTCCAAAATTCTTTAATATTGATTTGTGCGGTTATTAAAATGTTTGATATATTCATTTCTATGTTAAATCTCACCAACAGCTTATATGAATTGTAAAATATGGGAATGGAAATTTCAGCCGTAGTCGTCGCCACGACTCGTTCAAGATTCCACAAGTCAGGACAGATATTCTAGCACAGAATAGCATGCCAAAACCACTAGATGGTGTTATAGAATGACATTTCTTAATCTGTAGAGATAAATTAAATTGCTTTTTAAATAACCTTAAAGCTTTTTTGCCTTACCTCCACACAGGAAGCCCGAGAAAAAACATTTTCCTTCAGGGCCTATGTCATCTTAGGGGATGTGGTGTGTTGGATTTTTTTAAGGAAAGGAAAGATAGAAAGATCTGGAAAGGAAAAGGTTATGAGGGTTGCGGATAGGATTCTGGGGGTATGAACCCACCCCTCCCACCATGGTTCAAGGCGAGAGATACCTTCAGGGGACGTAAAAAGATCTCCCTCAACTAGTCTCTCCAATTCCGTCAAACACAGTAGATGGGAAGATACAACCGCAGTCAAGACATAGAAAATCATCAACTCATGAACACGGGCAACCATGCTAAGTCACCAAATGCTGCGAACCACTTGGGGTAACCTACGGCAGAAAGTCTTTATCCAATAAATTGTTCCCGAGCCTGCGGTACCCATACCCGTCATCCAAATTGAATACATATCTTCCTAGATATTAAGAATGTTAAAATAAAAAATCTTGTGGAAATTAATTAATCTGTCATGCAATAAAAAAATAATGTTTTCCTTGGGTTTAGGACTCCACACTCCTGTATCTTGGAACACAGACCTTTCTTCACCTTTACTGTCTATTTTACAGCATTTAATTTGTTTTTAAATAACACGTTGACAAAACTAGTCACTTGGGGAAAAACAACCGTTACAAATATGTCAATACAAGCAAACTCTGGAACACATGTACATTGTACATAGTTTGTGACCCCCAATTATTGAACAGAATCAACATCCGCGCGGCCATTTGAACTGTCTTCGGTACCATTTATATTATTGTTGGCGGCTATCCGGGAGAGCGGGGCAACGGGCTACACGATATATTTATACAAAATACCTAAATAATAGATATATTTACATGTAACATATCATTCCACTGAACATAACCCCAATAGGTGTGATATTTACCGATTTGAAAGAAAACTTATACCTACATATGAATGGTATGGGTGCGTATATGTTTGTGAATATGTGTGTATGTGAGCGAAATGTTGGTCAAGAGAGTATCTGGCTTCTTTGCTATTTTGCGGTTGCAAGTGATAGGTCGGGTATGCGTCTATGAACTGTTTGGTGGTTTTCCGTTATTTAGAAATATATACGGGAGTATATACGGAAAACTTTTAATTACCAAGAAAAGCTTGGTGCTCCCTCTGTCTAAATCCGTTTACATTATATATGAAACCAAAATAAAAGAGGAGATAGAACTAATTTCATGAAGAAGTGTGATTTGATAACAGACATAATCATTACGTGACGAGTGGTTAAAATGAAATAATAAAAACCACACAAGAGCTCCAACTGTCCGGAAACTTGAACTTCACATCTCCGATTGGTGTATGTTGTAAAGCTCAATTGAATGAGGAGAAAAATAAGATAGAGAAGAGGAAGGTTGGGAAGCACTTACCTGGTTATTCAGATCTGATCACTAAACGGGTGTCAGATTCCGTGAATTTGCCTGTTCTAGTTAGTTATCATTTGGTGTGAAACACATAATTTATTGACGAGTGTAATCTGGAGATATGCATTTGCATATATTTTTTTGATTGCAAATTACTAATTAACGCAAGGTAACGTATTTAGAATTTTCATGTTTATCATTAGCTACGAAGCTTCCTAAAAATTAGTAGTTCTGTGAACGGTAGAATTTATCTTATGTTTATTTCTCCGTCTTGGCGACTGCAACAGTCGCAACGCTCACGTACTCTGACGTAACAAAAATTTACTCTCAAACACGACTACCATCTTGGTAGGATTAACCGGAAACGGAACACACAATTTACCGACAGACGAAATGCAAAGTGGTCGAGTCAAATCAGGACTTCGCTACGTTCAGTCAAAAATATCATGTTACCATATGTCCAGTGTGTGTGGTACTTAGAGTAACGCCACGGTGAAAGACCACAACTCAGAATATATAATATTATACGCTACGCTAATTTTTAAATGGCACAAGTTCTGATGTGAATAAGCGAAATTCCTATCTTTTTCTTTCGTCCTTTTTAAAAACTTTTTATCCCCCCCACACCTTACATCATCTTAATAACCCCAATTAAATAATAAATTATTTTTTAAATCTTAATTGTAAGCGTTTATAAAGGTCATTTCATAAACATTCTCCAACCCTACAGAGTCCTAAATTCTCGAGTCTTTCAAAATAAATATCAACTGTACTTTTGTCACTAATATTTTAATAAATGTAATACTAATAATGATGGGGGTGGCAAATGTAAAATCGTGCAATATCCAGTGTTTTAAATAGAATGACCTAGGCCGTATTTTCTCCAAGCATAAACTTTCTAATTAAAGTGTGTTTATCAGAAGTGACCTGCCAGGTGAGTATGTTTCTATATCTATTTGTAAATAGTAAAATTAGATATAATCTAAGAATTCATAATAAATTGTACAGCGCCCTTGAGGTGATTTTTCACACAAACGGCGCTATACAAATTATCCAATTATTATTATTATTCATTAGTTATGCGGTATGCTCAGAACAAAATGATCTGAGGCGGCATACCATAGTCCCACTTGCTCCGAACAGGGAGTACTTAGAACTCTTGTGAACTAAGTATTCACATAAAAAAAAGCTATTAAAAAAATTTCAGATAATTTTTTTTTTAAGTTTGCTGAATATCTACGAATGGAATTGCATACGCTCGCTCCCTCGAAGCAATTCCATTTATTTTGCTGCCGTCTATAGCAGAATAGAAATGCGTGTATTTATAATTACGTGAATTAATCCCTATATTATATTTGTATGTTGTTGTACAAATAAGACTCTTCAACGATATCACTCCAATAAAGGTATTAGTGCTGGGGTTTAGTAGCATGGAGGTAGTTCGGGTGAAGTGCGGCCATTGTTTGCTGCGAACACCTGCGGGTTTACAGCCGGAATTCTGTCCATTAATCTCCATTGAGTCGCACCAGCTTCTGATAAATAATATTATATCACCAGGCATTGTTTTATTAATGTAAACTGTGGAAATGGGTGTGTTGTATCCACGGAGTTGTATCGATCTTATTCAATGTTGGTGTACAGACAATGTTTCAAACGTTTGGTTCCTGTTTTGTATACCAACAAACACAATAATACATGTATGTTTAACTTTATATTTTTCTTGGACATTAGTTAACTCTGGATCGCGCCAGCTTCTGAAAAATAATATTATATCACCAGGCATTGTTTTATTAATGTAAACTACGGAATTGGGTGTGTTGTATCGATCTTATTCAACGATTGGGTGGAGTATAGGCAATGTTTCACACGTTTGGTTTCTGTTTTGTATACCCACAAACCACAATAATACACAATTAGCAGTTAAAACCCGTTCCGCAGGTTTTTGCTGCTAGGCCCCACGGGAGGCTATTCGTTCAGCTTCGTCCAGTTTATGTTTTAGTGACCATTTTATAAATCTGATAGGAACTGGTTCCAAAAATAGCCGGTTCCTCGGATCCACTGTGATTCAGTGGCAGCTAGTCACCGGGACAAACTAACCGCGACAGGCAATGACGTAATATGTAATATATAGCTGTACTATTATTCACAATTAAGTATTACCGTCAGCCATCAATCTTTCTATATCCGGAGAGACACTCTAATTTACAAATCCATTTTACACCATTTATAACTCTAAAACGGCTGGAGCGCTTTTTATCAAAAAAATTGTTGGATTTGTGTCTGCCCCGAAAAGCAGAATAGCTATTAAAACATAGGAAAAAAGTCACGAAAAAATTATGAAGAAACTTCTTTACCTCATACATTTGTATGGAACGAACTCTCATCTTTTGAAAGAGCTGTATAAGAGCAGTATCTAATAGGAAAAAAAAACATTTTTTTTTTTAAATTGAAATTTTGTATTATGGTAAACTAATGGGAATAATTATGGTAAACCACTGGGAATAATTATGGTAAACCACTGGAAATCATCAAGGTAAACCACTAGGAATAATTACAGTTAACTACTGGGAATAATTATGGTAAACTACTGGGAATAATTATGGTAAACCACTGGGCGTAATTACGGTTAAATACTGGGAAAAAATATGGTAAACTACTGGGAATAATTATGATGAACTACGGGAATAATTATGGTATACCACTGGGAATAATTATGGTAAACTACTGGGAAGGGAATAATTACGGTTAACTACTGGGAAAAATTATGGTAAACCACTGGGAATGATTATGGTAAACTACTGGGAATAATTATGGTAAACCACTGGGAATTATTATGGTAAACTACTGGGAATAACTATGGTAAACCACTGAGAATAATTATGTTAAATGACAATGGCATGTAGAGGTGTGTATAGAATATTTTAGTTTATTAATAAAGTATTAGCATTTTAGGAACTTTGTTAATATTTTGGTGTAGTAGGCTACATCTTATAAATAAAACAAAGTCGGGTTAGTTACACCATTTATAACTCAAGAACTAAACCGATTTTTATAATCTTTGGTTTAATTTGTCTCCGCCCCGAATAGCAGGATAGCTATAAAGCATGGAACTATGATGAGATACTCTTAGCTATAAAGGCTCCGCATCCGAGCTCAAAAAGAAGAAGATTGAGAGATATGAAATGACGAATGTTAGAGGAGCGCGCTAATATTTGAAGCGATAAAATCGATGCGAAAATTGCGAAATTGTTTAATAAAACACGACTCGTTTAGAATAGTTCAAAAATCTCATGAAACGTATCTTATGTATCATTTTAAGAAAAACTGTGAATTTTTTCACTACCATAACTTGTAAAATAACTGAAACAAACGTATTTATAATAATTTTCGGAGCATACTTTGCGATTTTTTTCTATCGGGGGAATTTTATATAATTTGCGTTTCGGCGTGGAACGCGTCTAGTTATTTTCTTCCAAAATATCATATATTTATTTAAGAATTTAAAAACTTAAAATGTTTAAGGGAGATATGTAATAAATCGGTAGAAACTAGAAACTCGAGTAGCGGCGGCTTAAAACATCGGAAAAATTCACGAAAAGAAATTATTAAACCAAATACTTTTCCTCATACATTCGTATGGAACGAATTCTCATCTTTTGAAAGAGCTGCAGAAAATATAGAGAAATAGCGAGTGAATTCCAAAAACTAAAAAACCTCAAATGTCTATGCGCTGATTGTTTTGCTTTTGTTCAAACACATACAAAACTTAAACAGCGCCCCTGAGGTGAAATCACACAAATATTATTATTATTATATATGGTTGTCCCTCTTTCTTACACACTAAATGTCAATAGTCGAAAATGAGACAAACGGTGAACGTTTGTCTGCACCCCTCCAAAGGAAAAAATACAATAATTATATAAATCTCCCTCACACTTTAAATAAAATGAAACGCAATCCCCGTAAGTAAGTGGAAAAGTAAGAAAATCACAATAAAATATAAATCCGTTCACAACGCTATCTCTGATGCTGGCAAAAACAAAACACGGACAGTTGCGCATCGATAATTGATTAATTCTGTAATTTTTAAGTTAATAAAAAAACTGAATATAATTCAGCTACACAGTTATTGATTCTGAGGCGGGATGAAGTTCACCGCGTCAGCTAGTATGAAATACAAATATTCTAGAATTACTTTATAATTCGTATTCTAAGACATCATCAAAATATATGATCGCACAGATGTTTAAAGGCATAAAGTAATTGATTTTTAATGACCGGTACCGTATTATTGGGCAGTTTGTATTTTCCAAAGCGACCAGGAACACAATTTTGCATTCGAAATTCATTAGGAGGAAACGACAGTAATGCTGATTTATCTGAATTAATGAAACGCGGTCCGAAGGGTCGGAGTTTGGTAGCACTGTGCGCCCTGCATGTGCAATGCGCACGTGCTTACTTTAAAGTATTCAGCCCCACTGTTATAGGTGGGTATGTTACACTATTAAAGAAGGGTTTGTCAAAGTCAATAGGAGATGATTCCGACTAATAAAATAACAAGTTTTTATAGGTAACGCAACGAAAGATGAGCACAATAAAAATGCTTAGAATTGATGTATTGGTCTATCTGTGTGACCGTCAAGCGACGCCCACTAATAGATAAGATTCTCTGTTTTGCTTACGCTCACTTGTTGTAACTAATTAGAATAGAGGCAAGTTTTAACGACACCCTTACGGACTGCACTTATGGGTGTCCTATTCATTCAGTTGGTAATTTGATTTAAACATACGTGCACCTACATATCGCAAGTGAAATAATTATTAATTTTTTTAATTTGGAACAATAAATAGTTTTCATTATTTTAAATACGAATCTTTGTTAGTAGATTTACAGAGTGTTTTTAAAGTGTGCAAGTGTAATATTTATTACGACATCATGGAGCCCTGTTTCAAAACGGGACGTGGCAAATCACTGAATTGACAAAGTCGTGAAATTTTATTCCGCGTGCTTAATTATTTTATGCATAATATAAAAAACGGTGGCCAATTTTTAAGCAAAATGACTTAAATGATTTGACATCTGAGGCAACTGGAGTATCGCAGACTAGTATTCGACGTATCGTAACTGGAGTGGCAAAGGAAACAGAAACACAACCGTCGTCATCGTCAACTTAACGACCAACATTCAGCACACCAGGGAAGAAACGACGCAGACTATCAACCAAATCAGATGTAGATGAATTCGATAAGGAAGTTATTAGAAGATGTGTCTATGATTTTCATTTAGTTCATAAGTCTTTGCCAACGATGAAAAAGATTCATAAAGTTCTGAAAGGAGACATCGACTATGCAGGATTAGAACCCAAGATCGATAATTACACTGATGAATTCACAATACATCTTGGGGAATCAGATGAAGATACCTCCGTTGAATCATATTTGGGATCTTCAGTCAGTGGGGAAATAAGTGGCATAGGTGAACTTTTAGATGATTCTGACTAATGTGCTAAAGGTCCAGTGGGATATTCTAGGAAACAATATAACTTTGGAAATGTGGGTTAATTATACTTCTAGGAAATATATCAAATTAACATTAAGCATGCTTTGTAAAATAAATATTTCTGGTCAGAATAATAATTATTATCCGAAAAACAATTAGGTACCTATAAAATTCGATTGCCGTAATTTCCGTGAATAGGGTCATTACCAATGGAAGTTTGTTATTTACAGTATTCTTAAATAAATGGCTAAGAATTATTAGCAATACCATCGTCTTTTTTTATGAATACCTACCCATTTGAATTCAATCCTGAAAATTATCACATTTACTTAGTTTAGAAAAAAAATATGATAATCTTCAGTATTTCAATAAAGATGTTGTAAAACAAAATAAGTTTTATATGACCGACTTTAAAACACTTTGACTTCGAATTCTCAATTGTGAAATAATCATTAATTGTTTTTTTTTTAACCACTGCAGCAAAATTTTGACACAAATATAAATATAAAATAAAAATAAAATGAAATTCATAAGACTCACCAAAAATAGCTGCTGTACATCAAACAGATACATCAATTATCTTAAATCCACAATACCAATTAACTCGATTTTTGGTTTATTTATAGAAAATATTGCATTTCCAAAAACACACGACGATCGGAAAAAAATGTCAAAAACATAACCATAAAACTTTGTTTTTTCAATATTCAGGGAAATTTTATGTTTGAAACACGTTGAAATAGTTGATTGGATTACTCATTCAATTATTATAACACTGGTACACAAATTTGTTATAAATATCCACTAAAATACGATAAAAAAGACGAATTTTAAACTAACAGCTTCAGAACGTTTAACATTGTGATTTGCCGCGAAAATAATCGATCTAGAAATTTCCATAATTAAATCATAGAAACAAAGAATTGAAACATCTCTAGAGAACGCGCTAAAGGATTTTGTCAACTACATGGTTATGCAAATCACAGATCGCGGGAGTTTTCGAAAGAGTACTGTGATGAAGTCAACTTAACTTGCGAGACCTATACCTACTGCCAACTGCCCGATTTCTCTCGGTTCACGTTGGCGTATATTTCAATTAAAGCTCTATAAATGAAACATTTCTGAATGTAGCCGAATACTAAAAATTGTTTTTGAAGGGTTATAAAAAAAACTTTCAAATTGTTATATTACACATACATATTAACGTTTGTAAATATAAAAATTAGAATGAAAACATAAAAAAAAATTATAAAAAAGGACTCACGTGATTTTTTTATGTGAAAATGGTACTAAAATCACGAATTATGTAAAAAAACACTTATTCTATTATATAAATGTATAGTAAACAATTTTATCACCTCACTTTTTTACCATTTTATACAAGAATATTTAATTAAAAAATAATAATTTCTAACGGCGCGTAGGCGATTTGGCGGGTGTTAATTATTTCTAAAAAAATAAGTCTTTTTTTATGTATTTCCATTTGCAACTTTAAATAGAAATATAAAGCTTGATTTCATATGGATCTACTGCTTTTTGTTTTAGGGTTGTCACTTGAACAATAACAGAGTTATAACGATTTCTGTGGGAACACACGCGTTAACGTGAAAACACGCTTATTGTACTTGACTGCTACTGTTATATTGTCGTGTACAAAAGCTTACCGGTCGGAGTGGTTAAAAATATATTTTTGATGTGAAATCTCCTTAGCACCGTTGTGATTTGAAACTCAATGATACGAAAAATAGTGAAAATAAAAAGAGGCGAAAATGTATGTACATCAATAGGATTTAGCCTACGAGATAATGAGATAGTATAATCGATATCCTCTTTGTGTCGTGCTTCGTAGCCTTCCTCTTGTCTACTTTAGTTTTCTAAATGTTTCACTTTGACCGCGTGTGAATCGTACTCTGTTTTTTTAATAGTTTGTATGGATACAAACTCCGTGATTAAGAAAGTAGCTGCCAGCTGAGATGATATCGTCGAATTGACTTCATAAGATAATGTACTATATTGATTTTTTTTTATGCTGGTACCCGGCATGTGTTGAAATGCCATTCCAAGAAATACATTGATTCTCCCTGCATATCCTTTCCCGTGCATCCCCGTTCCCTTCCATTTTCCCCGCCTTCACCCTCCCTCGTCTCTTCCCTCTCTGCGAACCCCACCTTCCCCCTGCCTTTCCTCCCTGCCACTAAAATATATGAAATACACACATTTTCATTTATAAAAATTTCATAATATCTCATGTTACTCGCTAATAATGTAGCTTTCTATTGGTGAAAGAATTTTAAAAATTGGTTCAGTCGTTTAGGCGTGAAAGCATTACAAACAAACACACGCACTTTCGCATTTATATTAGTATAGATTTATTTGCCCATGGGGCTTTTACATTGGGTACATATTGTTTACATTTTGTTACACTAGATTTAGTAATAAACAATAGGTTGCAAACAATAATTTCGTACATAGTTACAATTGGATGAAAAGAAAAAAATAATTTAACAATAATAAACTAAAATTATCAGAAAACATTTTTTTTTATATGAATACCGCACAAGAGTCCCAACTGCTCCCGTCTGAAGCCAGTGAGACTATGGCATCCCCAATTGGGGTATGTTGTGAGGCTGAGGGTAGTGGGGAGGGGAAGGAGATAGCGAAGAGGAAAGTGGGAAAATACCTGGCTATTCAGATCTGGTCACCAAACACGGCTAATGCCATTTCAAGCAACGTTTCAATTCTGAATGGTGGTCTTACACCAGAGCGATACAGGGAGTATCTTCCACTCTGGAACGTGCCGCAAATTTACTATATATTATTTTTAAATGAATATATTGTGAAATAACACAAATTAATGAAATAAAATTTATTTGCCACGCCGGGATTCGATCCCGCGACCTTCGGTGTGCGAGTCAAGCGCCTTACCGCTGCGCTACGCCGGCCGTCGACATCGCAATCATAACGACATGTTGACATAATTTTTTTGTTTGTTTAAGTATGTTTTAAACGACGACGCCTCGACAACTCAACAAAGTGGCAATATAACACCCCTTTGAAAAGTTATTAAAAGTAGCGAATTTCTTAAGTGAAACTTCTATAGCCCCGCTGTGATTTGGATTTCGGATGAAACGGAAATGACGATTAGTGCACCTGCGACTGATCAACTGCGCTCATTGGCCGCTTTGGTTATAATGACACTTTTAAAGGCTCTTATTGGTTGAGATATGAAACGGAAATTACGCAAGGTCTGCGCTCTTTGGTCGACTCTTTGATTATGACTTCACTTTTCAAGTATTGGTTGAGATTGTTTTGGTAAAGTTTCGCTTCTACCGCGTGTAAACTGTACTCGATTTTTACTATTATTGAGAAATAGCCCTTAACCTAACCAAACGTTATATTTAATCATTATTTCATTTATAACGTTTAATGCATTTTCTAAGGAGGTGTTGAAGTTGCATGTTGTTGAATTGTCAAGTCACCGTTTTTAAAATGAAAAACCCTTAACTCTGTGCCGAAACTAACGGTCCATTTAAGAGATTGCTGTCCTTGTTCTACCACTCTTCCAATCAAAGATGCTCTGAGAAACAAGCGTCTTCAGCACCGGTGTGTTGTCGGGAAACTCAACATTTCTCGTTTCTACAATGAACATATTTCTTCCCTCCTACATCATGGGTCTCCTCAAAACCATGTTAACGCCTTCCACATCTCAAAAATACCTTTCACACAGCATTCCCAAAGACGAGAGAATTAGTAGAAATTACGGTTTTATGGAAGTTGGTAATGGCCGAATAGGTAGAGGTGCCCGTCCCGGTTAGAGAGGTTCCGGGTTCGAGTCCCAGCTGCGATCATTATCTTTTTCGCTGTCTTGTTCAAAAACACCTTTCACACAGCATTCCCAAAGATGAGAGAATTAGTAGAAATTAAGGTTTTATGGAAGTTGGCAATGGCCGAATTGGTAGAGGTGCCCGTCCCGGTTAGAGAGGTTCCGGGTTCGAGTCCCAGCTGCGATCATTACCTTTTTCGCGGTCTTGTTCTCTTTCGTATGTTCGTTTAGATTATTAGGGTTAATTCCAATCTTAGATAATTTTTTTCTGGAAAATTTAGGATTTTAAAAAATATATAGAAAAAAAATTTGGAAGGGGTGCACAAGTTTTTTAATAACCTAAAAAAAAAATAATTTGATATAAGATGGACGATCATGAAAAGTGATAATTTAACACTAATGAAATGCTCTTAATCTAATATCTGCTCAACTAACCGTATTATTAATGTAACTTTTTCTAAAGGGTTGCCATTTGCAAAGGGGTGGTTGTAAAGGGAACCACGAAACAGTCAGTGGAGGTCAATTAATCATTATTACTCTGAGTTTAACAAGGCGAGCATGATTTACAACTTATAACAGGCCATTTACACCATTGATTATTATGGTATGTATGGTACAAAAAGGATTATGACATTTCACTTTTTTCTCTGCTATATTCTTTTTAATCTGCACTGAATAAGTTAGGTTAGAATAGTGGAAGGTCAATTATACGTCCAGTGACGTGCAGTCCAGTAGCTCAGTTCAAGTAGACAAATTTATTTATTTACTAGCTGTGGTATCCGACTTTGCTCAGAACAACATTCGAGAGTATTCTGGAATGTCCCACAATGATCTATGATGTTCCAGCATGTTTCCTAACATTCCAGACTATTTCCGAATATTCCTCAACATTCCAGTATGTTGCGGGATGTTCTGGAATGTAGTGGAATGCTCTTGAATACTTTCAAGTGTACTGGAAATTTCAAGAGGGCGAAACTTCCAGCCCTTATATCTTCAAAAGCACGCCCTTTGGGTAAAAATGGGAACCGTCATCCTGGAGGGGGGATAGAGACCTACCACACCATATAACTCCCTTGGTCGTTCCTTTTATAATATATATTTAATGCCCTAGTGATTTCAGTATTTAAGTATAACATGATACGTGTCATAGACATATAAATATTAGTAGACCTGCCCTAAGTGATAAAAGCGTATTATTTCCCCCTCCCATTGGAACCATTTCATTGGAACCGGCTTGGATCGAGTATGGCTTCGCGTTAATCTAAAAAATGTGACGTCATCATTCTTCTGCTAGCCAGCGTCGAGCACTCATCGGTGCATTTTACGAAATAACACGGTAAAAATAGTGGCTTGTGTTTTGAAAACGTGTAAAAATAGAAGTGAAAAAGAGAATAAACCAAATTGTCGTATTATATTCCATAGGCAAGCATTATTTTACACTATTTTAAGCTAATTCAGATCACATAATATGATCGTTCTTGAACATAAACTATCACTCGAGATACATGGCGTGTGCCCGTCGCTGTTTACTGTGGTAAGTAAATTATGAAACATTTGTCAAAGTGTCTTAACTAAATACAACAACAAAATATTGGACTCGACCTTATAAGCGACCTTACTTTGCCGTATTTGGAATTTACGCGCTTTAACAAATTTGTTCATTACGCGACGAGCAATTCGCGCTCCCATGTAAAAAGGTCTATTCATTCAAAAGCAGAGTTTAGATTTAAGAACTAAATGGCTATATTATAATGCGAGATGCCTATATACTGTCAGATTGAGTTTTGACGAATCACATATCACCAAAGCCACCTTCCCGCTCTTCGTCCGCTGCAGTTGGTTTCTACCCCTCACCTTTCTGTTCTGGTCTATTAATATTCATATGTCTATGATACGTTTTGTTGACTGGTAAGAAAACAACACATATGTGGCGACATATAATAAAACTTAGTGGAAATTTGCAAAATACCAATACTTATAGGGAGAACAGAAATAGAAAATATACTGATATCAAATACAGACTAAAACCGAATCTACTGATCTGAATTATAAAAAAAACACAATTTTATTCAATTTTTAATTATTTAACAAAATACTACATGATACCTATACGTTTATAAAAAATTCATATTAATTTCTTATAATTAAAATATAATATGTAAATGAAATCCTCAGCACGGGAAATCCCAGTGAGGATATCATTATCTTTAGATGTTTGTAAAGAAAGAAAAACAATAAATCATTATTATTATTATTATTATATTATAATTTTGACGGCCTCCTTGGTCGAGGGGTAAGGCACTCGACTAGCGATCTGGAGGTCGCTTTCTAGGGGTTCGACGTTCTCAATTAATTTTTATGTGATGCATTTGTGTTATTTCAGAGTTTATTAATTTAAAACAATATTAGTAGGTACTTTCCACAGTGGAAGATTCCGAGCATTGTTTGAATTGGCTCTAGCCGTGTTCGGTGACCATTTGGAGGGCCCACCACATTCCCGCCTTTAAATTTGAAAATTCAATTTTTTTAGAAGAACTATTCTACATAAACGAACGAAGCTAGACCTCCAAATGTCCCCGCATACAGTATCCCCGCATAAGTATCCAAGTGCTTTCAAAAGTACAAGACAGAAAAGTGTTTCCTTTCCGTTCCAGTTCCTTTGGGAGTGGTCTTAATTCCTAAAGAGCCACTCTGTGACCTTAAGAAGAAAAAAGACAAAAGAAACAACAAAAAAATAATTGCTGTCTGTAGTATTGCGAGCATCTGCAAATAAGAGAAAATAAAACGAATAACAAAATAAGAAATGTAAAAAGTAGTAATTAAGATTACTAATCATTATTATTAATTATAATTAGTTATTAATAAGATGTACTTTTCCGCTGGCAGTCTCCCGGAGAAAGTGCATTGGCTTCAGAATGACCGTACACGAAACCCAATAATGGTGACCAGATCCGAATAGCTAATAGAGATTTTAAAATCAAAAATATCATCTTAAGTTTTAACAGCATTACAATGTGGGACCATAATCAGGGCAGATGTATAATAAATATCATGATGTGTGTTGCTCATGGCAGATCTGTAATACACGTCATCATAATTGCACTGCAATCTGTCCTCATGATGGGCACTGTAATGCCAGTGGCTCCCCATGGTACTCTCCATGCATTCTCATATACAGGTATCTAAGAAACTTTTTTTGAATTTGTTCTAATTAATCAGTGTATTTTTTCTGGTATGGGGCCCACACAACAGAGGCGTATTCAATACATAGCCATCATTGCTTCAGATTTTGAAAATGGTTTGCACGATCTTACAACAAACCCTAGCAGCTTGTAGCATGATGTTGTCAACTGCAATATATGGTCTGAAAATATAAGTTTAGGATCAAAGACTACCCCTTGGTCCTTAATGGATTTTACTGGTGACAATATATCTTTTTTAATACTATAATCAAATTTGATGGGGTTCCTCGAACGTGTATATGACATTGCGACACATTTTTTTGTATTAAAAAATAATTTATTTTCATCAGCCCATGATGAAATTGACTCTAAATCGATTTATAATTTGACACAATCTTGCCCGTCACAAATCCTTTTAAGTAATTTCAGATCATCAGCAAAAAGCAGACAAGTGGAATGTTTTATGCATTCTTGAATGTCATCAATTAAAATTAAAAATAGTAGAGGTCCCAGGTTTGACCCCTGTGGTACTCTAGAGAATGCAGAGAATTCCCTAGACCTATATCCATCGATGCATACATACTGTTTCCTATTTCTCAGATATGTGGCAAAAAAATTAAGAAGAGGCTTATCGAAACCTATTCTGTGTAATTTCAAAACACATCGTGATCGACTCGGTCAAATGCCTTAGCGAATTCCGTGTAGATCACATCGATTTGTTGTTGCGCATCTAATCCTCTTGCAACTCTTTGCGAGAGTTCGAGAAGATTATAGATGGTTGAATTTTTTGGTAAAATCCGTGTTGATTGCCCCGAAGAAATGGTTGAATTTGTATTTTTAGCTTTCCGCAAATTATCGTTTCGAATATTTTAGGAAGTATTGATAGTAACGCTACTGGTCTGTAGTTCTGACATCCTTTTTGATCCCTGATTTGTGAATTGGGCTTACCTTAGTAAGTTTCCAGGATTGAGGAAAAGTGGAAGTGGTAATACTGAGATTAAAGATAAAACAAATTGGATTGTACAAATGTTCTCCTAATAAGATAATGATATGAAGTGGGATCCCATCTGAGTTGCATGCACTAAGTCTTAAACTGTTAGAAAAACCAGTCATTATGGCACAACGTATGTATTTTTTTTTATTAAGGGCTCCCTTCTATTTTTTTTAGAATGCTGAATTTTCCATAAAAATCGAAAAAAAATTCCCATAAGTGGTGCCATAGATACTGGATTTTTGAATAGTTTTAGACTTGGTACATGCTAATCAGTTTTATAGTTTTTTTTAATACTAGATGTAGTCAATCAGGTTTAAAACATGTTAAAAAAGTTTCGAGAAAAATGCGTTCAAAACATACAAACACTTTCAAACGGTTTCACATAAAATGACGTAAAAAACATTTGGTGATAGCATTGTGAAAGCAATGTTAACAAACGCATACTTCAGAAAATAATATTTTAAAAAATTACAGTGTCCTTGTGCCTAAAACCTTGTTTAGGATTGTCTGTCTATATGTCTGTTTGTGGCATCTTAGCTCCTAAACGAATGGACCTATTATGATGAGGTTTTTTGGTAGAAAGCTGACATGATCGAGATGGTTAATGAATATCTGTTCAAGGTTCAAATCGGTTCATGAAGGGTTTCAAGGTCATCAGCTATTTTTGTGTCAGGGATTTGCTTAAAATTTTACTGATCTAAAGAAAGACTTTCACGTGGACCACATCCACGGTGACCGTTTTCTAAAGATAGACAGGTACCATTTTACGTGGACCGTATCCACAGTGACCATTTTCTAACCACTAGAGTGTTTTTTCCACAATAGAGCGCTATTATTAGTCCACCACTTTTTAGATGTAAATAATGAATGAGTAAATTTTATTTTATTTCGATTTTCTTTTGTTTATGGTTTTATTTTATTATTCTTTTTCCAATATGAGTAATTAAGTAAAAATAAATGTGTTTTGATTTTTTTCATGTTTTTGTTGTTCGTAGGTATATGAATTGTTGTACCTACGAGTTCTAAAGTCATCCATGTGGAATTAGCTTTAGATGTATGTACTCCTATTTTTTTTTATTGAGTTTATGCTTTATTTGTATATTTTGTAATATTTTTTTAAGTTTGTTATGTACTGTTGTTATAAATGTTATTTGTATTTTATATGTTAAAGCCCAATAGGGCGTCAATAAATAAATACATAAATTATCAAAGATATGGAGAGTTATCAAAGATGTCGCTTATTGAAAACCTAAGAACAGTAGTTGTATCAATAAATTGTTAGTTGATGGGGAAATCTGTTTAACAAAAAACGAATCCAAAAAAATTGCAAATCACATTAATTATCATTTTACCAGCGGAAAAAAACTTACAAAGAACCACACGAGAGAAGAACTACTAGTCAAAGAAAGCTCTTCCTTGGGACCAAATCATTCCTTTAAAATTTATAAAATAAATAAAACTGAAATTAATGAGCTCATTCTTTCACTCAAAACTCATTGCGCACCTGGCCCGGACAACATATCTAACCAAATCCTGATAAATCTACGAGAATATATCGGAATACCTCTTCTACATATATTTAATCAAAGTATCTCCCAATGTATTGTATCTGACAAACTTAAAATTGCCTGTTTTACCCCGATACATAAATCTGGAGACAAATATTTAATCTCTAACTACAGACCTATTTCACTACTTAACTCTCTATCAAAACTCCTAGAAAAAGCATTGAAAAAAAGACTGTTATCCTACCTTGACAAACACAATTTACTTTCAAGTCATCAATTCGGTTTTCGGGCAAAAATGGGCACAGAACAGGCAATTTCTGAATTAACCAACTTCATTGTAAAACACGTAGATAAGGGATCTAAAGTAATTGGAGTTTTTCTAGATCTGGCCAAGGCCTTCGACACCATTTCTCATGATATGCTATACGAAAAACTTAAAAATATTGGCATTACTGGAAAACCGCTTAAATGGTTCATCAGTTATATAAAAAATAGGAAACAAATAGTTGAAATAAATAAATGCTTGAGTGACATAGCAGAAATAAAGTACGGAGTGTCTCAGGGTAGTGCCTTAGGCCCTATTCTTTTTCTTATCTATATTAATGGTCTCACTGATATTAAAATCCCAACACTCAGCTATAATGTGATCAGCTACGCAGATGACACTGTACTTCTTTTTAAAGAGCAATCGTGGGAAAAGGCCTTTAAAAGCGCAGAATTTGGTATAATAATGGTGAGATAAAAAAGTGGCTTGATAAAAATCTTCTTACCCTAAACACCTCGAAAACCAAATTTTTAAAATTCAGTAAATCCTATATTGGGCAACCAAAAACCGTCCCGATTTTACATCTGTATCCATGTACTACATCACAAACCACAAACTGCGTCTGCGAAAAAATTGCTTGCGAAAAAATTGCTTGAGAAAATTGCGAAAAAAAGTGGATTGCAAACTAAAGTGGGAACTTCACATAGATACATTCACTTGTAATGAGAATCCGGAAACAAATATATATTTTTAAAACGATTAGAAACATTATGTCACTTAAACTACTAAAAGATTTATACTTTTCCCTTTGTCAAAGCATTTTAATTTATGGTATATCGGCATCGGGTGGAGCTGCAGTCACATACATTAAGCTACTTAATACAGCTCATAAATCACTTATTAGAACCATGTTCAAAAATCCATATCTTCATCCCACTGAAAATCTTTTAATTAAAAATAAAATACATGATATCAGGAAGCTATTCATAAAAAAAATTATCCATATAAATTGCATAAAATCGTCACCTTCACACATATCTCACTCCCACAACACTAGAGCTAAATCTAACAATCATTTACAAGTGCCAAAAATTAAATCCACTCTTGCCCAAAAACATGAATCTTACCTCGCACCTTCCATATTCAACACTTCCTTAAAAGAAACACAACATATAACGCAAACCAACAGAAAACGTACAACATATAAAACTTTAATACGTGGTTAATTAACAAAAAAGAAATTTCATTAACAACTTACTTGCAAAACGTTCGTGTTATTTTTTTTATATACGCTATATATTGATATTTAAATATATATGAAAAAAAACATTCACACTAAAAAAATTATTTGATTATTTCATTCACACTAAAAAAAAATACATTTTTATATATATTTAATACTAGCTGGGTTACCCGGCTTCGCTCAGGACAATAAGATAGTGTTCTGGAATGTTGCACAATGATGTTCCCGATTTCCTATTCCTGATCATTCCACGACATACTCCGCCACTCCTTCCACAACTTTCTACAGCTCTATGGAACCTTCTAGAACTTTCCGGAAGACTGTTCTAGAAATTTCAAGAGGACGAAATTTTTAGCCCTTATATCTTTAAAAGCACGGCCTTTAGGTAAAAACGGATACCCTTATTCCCTAGGGGTGATAGAGATCTACCACACCATATAACTCCCTTGATCGAACCGGGACTCGTTTCTGAGTTTTTGCGAGCTGCACGTTTTTTTGGACTTTCTTTTATAATACATGCCATATTCAAATAAATAAAATGTTACTCCTTACATGTCCTTTCCCGTGCGTTCCCCTCCAGCGTTCCACTTCCACCTTCCCCGCCACCGCTCTCCCGCTCCCCCGTCCCGCAAACCCCCCTGGCACTGCATTTCTTGACTCCTCTCCCGCTCGGCCCGTACATTTTTAAACTCGTGATATCTTTCTAATTAAATATCCGAATTGAAAAATTCAAAAAGTTAAATAAAGGTATTGAAGCTGTCTTGAATATGAAGTAATTTATTTTGATAAGGATTAAAACCAAGATACAAATAAAGAGCCTTTAGAAGCGGCGACATATTAATTAAAATTTTAAAATAAAATAATACTTATTGTGGCATAACGATAATAGTTAGACATATGCTGTCGCGACCTTTTTTGTAAATAATGATGTGTTCTATAAAGTCGTAGTACATTATTTTATTCTATCATGAATAGTTTTCGCAGCGCACGCGATTTAAAGAATATTTTAGGTAATTTTTTTACACCCTGGGTTACATTATTGAGGTTTTAGTAAGGATGCCTATTTTTTTTTAAATATAATATAGCCTATGTCACCCAAGGATAGTGTAGCTTCCCAACAACGAAAGAATTTTTCAAATCGGTTCAGTAGTTTCGGAGCCTATGCGATGCAAACAAACACACAAACAAACAAACAAACAAACAAACAAATATTACCTCTTTATATGTATAGTGTGTTAGATTTAAATTATTTTATGTAGATAATCTTTTGAATTTCTACTTAAGTTTTATTATTTATTTTTATTGTATTCTGTATTTTTATTTATTATCTTTTGTATTTTTAGTTACTTTTATTGTTACTTAAATTTTATGTAATGATAGATACTGCTACCCGGCTCAGAACAGATATTGTCTAGTGAGTCGGTTAGTTATGATTTGTATATACTATTGATGTTAATACACGCCCGGGTTACCGGCATTAAATATATACGATTTAAAAAACTTGTGATTGCTTTGCTGCTGAATTGCAGCAAATTTTCTCTAGATACATTAAACATTTTTTTGTAATATTTTCAAACATGGCCGCGTTTCAACTTTTACTTTTTTTAGTACGTGAAAGATACTTCTTATATTCATAAAGATGTCAGTGTACTCTAGTTATAATTAGAGTACAATTCCACCATTTTGTCACCATATTACAAAGTCCATTTCAAATATTGGAAAAGGTACAAAACAAATTCCTTTGGTATATTAATTTTAAAATGAAAATTCCAATCGAACTTATAAATTATAATAACTTACGCGCAGATACCAGACTCCTTAAATTATCAGATAGAAGAGTGTTAATTGATTTGTTATTTTTATTCAAAATTATCAAATCTTTAGTTGACTGCCCTAATTTGTTAGAACTAATCTGTATTAATATACATACCTGCCAGACAAACTCGCAATAAAGATATTTTCAATTTTAACAATACCCTGAATACTAACTATTCTATTAATTCACCAATCCCTAGAATGCATAGCCTTGCAAATAAACATTGTGAATCTATAGATATATTTGGTGTTGACAGTTTTGCAATTTCCAAGAGACAACTCATCTCTATTTTATCTGCTAATAATTAACTTTTTTATTTTTGTTCTTTTCATAAAACCTCCTCTCATTTAAAATCTTACCAGTAATTTATAACCTTATTTTATTTTATTTTTCTGTTCTATTTAGTTCTGTTTTATCATCCTACATTATTATACACATATATAATAATGTAGGATGATAAAATATGTTTGTTTATACCTACTAACTAGCTTTTACACATTGCACTTTATTGTATTTCTGCTCTTATTACTGATTTTTTCTTATTACTCATACTATTTCACTTCTTTTATGATGTTTAATTTTTTTATGTTTTTAATTTCTGTTATGATGTTCTATACCTTGTGATGATGATTGCTTTCTTATTTATTCTGTTTTATTGGTTTAGTAACATACGAGTACATAATTATTATTGTACATAATTATCCTTCTATGCTTGAAAAAGCCCACTAGGGCGTAAATAAATGTAAATAAATAAATAATTGCAAATCCAACCTCTGCCAGTGCTGTAGATATTCGTCGACATCACCTGTTCCATAGATATTAGTCAGCAGTTTGAGCTGTAGATATTCGTACTCACTTTGGTTCTCATAGATATTAGTCCGATTTGTTCAGTTTTTGGAATTCTTGTAGATATTAGTAGACGCCTCCCATGCAAATCGGATGTATAGTTTTTAGTACAAACTGTTTCAAACGGTTTCACATAAAATGCTTATCTCCGTCAATTTTTCGAATTTCCTTAAAACATTTGCCCTTGAAGTGATTCAGCGCCCTTGAGGTGATTTTTCACGAAAAGGGTGCTATATAAATTAGCCAAATATTATTATTATTTGGTGAGAGCTTATTAACAAGTGCGTCTTTCAAAAGATGTAATATATTTTTTTTACAGTTGTGGTTTACAGTTTTCCTGGTGCATTAAAGCCTTGTTTAAGATTTGATCAAAGGAACACGGAGGCATTTGGGTGCCCCAGGACCGGAGGCCCGGGGCGGGCCGCCCCCCCCCCCCCCCTTAGTCCGCTACTGGGTAGCGCAGAATATCATAATATCCCCAAAATAAATCACAATGATAATAAAATTGTCTTAGAAATAAATTTACAAAATGTGATATAAATTATATGAAAGTATGGTGTTATTTAAAATTAAGCACTAATTTATTTTGAATTTATTTATTTAAACGGCATATAATTGGCTTTTACATTCAAGTGATACATGATACAATGGCTCACAGGAGGATATCAGTATGTTAAAAATAACAGAAATGAAATAGTTAAGCAATATTTAAATAATATGCGAGGTTAATATAAGACCTAACACAAAAAAAATATGAAGTATGAATGATAAAATCTAGTATATATATAGGTATATGATACAAATAAGTAAATACTAGATTTTATTTAATTTAGTCAATAACGGTGAAGTATAAGGTTTCCGCAAAATTACTACTCTCACAAATGCCTGCGTCGAACAGATATTAAAAACTAAAAATATTACAATCTATAATACTTACAATATACTTACTCTTAGTCAGATAGTAACGGACGCCAATGGTAAGTATCTACATGAATTTTTAAAACTTTTCCAGTGACATTTTCATAAAAAAATATTAAGTCTTGAAGTCAAAGCGATAACACATTTTCATAAGTAAACTAAAAAAGACGTGCAACTTCTGTAGGTAAAAATTTCATCTACGCGCTGCATATCAAAGATGATGGCACATTACGAAAGATTTGCATTTTATGAGTTTCTCGCAATGGGTGACGATAAAGCCCCGTAGGTATTAACTCGAGGACGGAAATGAATATAATAAGGTAGTGCTGCCATTGTGCCGGAAGGTTCTTAGAGAAACCGTCTTCACTATAAAGGATAAAGGTCGCCGCCGAATGAGAGGTGAACTTTCGGAAACAAGCGGAACGGTGCCAGCAGAATAAACGGAAGACAATCCTTTTGTAGAATTTTCGGATTATGGATTTATCTATCATAAAGATTAGTAGAAAATATATACCATAATACAATAATTGAAATACATTACAATTTCTATTTCACCCTCTTTCAATATTGCAACAAGAGCTCAGAACATGCATACATAGAAAATGACATTGACAAGTCCAACTTCATCCCTAATGCTGTCATCATAAAATGAAAAATTTAAACTTTGAGGATTTTGGAGAATAAATTTCATTTTAAATTCGAATTTTCATATTGATATGTTTCTTTGGTTCTCAGTTAAAATCAACTTTACAAAATGTGTTAATTTCCAACTGTAATAATTACCGTTTTCTAGTGACTCATTGAAATTAGGTTAAGAAGATTACCGAATTATTTTTCATTCCCATAGAATGTATCATAACCACTGGAGAGTGTTTGGTCACATTTTGGCCATTTTGAAACATCCTCGAGCGTCCGCTGGCCAAAATGTGGCCAATTTAAGGGGATATTTTAAAACATTTATTGGAATTATTTAAAAAAATCTCCGCGCGTTGGAATCTTCGATTAATCACAAAGCTAACTTAGTAGTTTCACACTTTAAAAAGATGTCTCGCTAAAGATAAATTCGTATATATATTACTTTTCTATTTTTTTTCCTACTTGACATATTTGTTCCTTCCATTTCAGATTTTTATCAATAACTCCTAGGTATTTTTTTTATTACGGTGCTCCAGATTTTATGTCCGGGTTGAATCTTTCCCAAATGAAAGACTAAACCCTTCCACACACTTTTCCACATATGAATATCTAGTAAATTCACGCAATGTAAGTGCACTATATAAGAATAAAACAATACAAGAACAATACGTCAATCCACCAGAAACATAATGGGAAAATATTTCACCGACTCCAGATATTTTCATATCAGAGGGTTCGGCTCTGATGAAATCCTAACTGGTCCGATAAATCCTACTGATCCCTCAATATAAATATTTAAAAAATCTTTCGTAATCCTACATGTATTTAAAATGACCGACTTTTGCATTTTTATGTACAAATTTTTTGACAAATCTAATACGCCTAAATTTTGAATGAGAGAGCTAGGTATAATGCCAGTAGCCGAAATAACAAATGGTAATATTTTTATAGTCTGAGAATGCCAAATTCTTTTAATTTCATTTCCTAATTCTGTATATTTTCTTATTTTTTCAGAAACAGTTTTCTGAATATTACAAGAATTTGGAATAGCGACATCAATGATATAGGTTATTTTCTTAATTTTGTCATGTAAAACTATATCGGGTCTATTATGACTAATTGTTCTATCTGTCAGAATAGTTTTGTCATAATAAATTTTATAAAATTCATTTTCTAAAAATGAATTTGGTTCATATTCATAATATGGTACATTACGGCAGTCAATCAAGTTATGTTTAGTTACCAAACTTTGGTGAATTATTTTTAAAACTTGATTGTACCTAAATGTATACTCGGACGGCGCTAATACAGAACATCCCGATATAATATGTTCTATAGTTTCCGGAAAAGCCAAACATTTTCTACATAAATCATCAATTTGATTTGCATCTTTGATGATATGCTTCCTATAATTTTTAGTATTAATGACTCTATCTTGTATGGCAAGCATAAAGCCTTCTATTTCTGCGCTCAACTCTCCAATACTCAACCATTTGTTTGACAAAAATTTGTCAACATATGTTTGGTTGAGATAATTGAAGTGTTTTGCGTGAAGAATTTTATTTGACCAGGAATCTAATAATTCCTGGTTGGTATTTATAAGAATGCTGGCATTCTCGTATGATTTTATTATTATTATTTCGTTGTTTTTAATATTGCAATAATTTTTGTGCGAGTTTTTGTATTTTGATGTATGACAAGGTTAAAATTTTTAGGAGCGTCGTTTGGATGGATTGCAAATGTCTTTTCACTATTTAGTGATGGTAAATCAGAGTCGAAAAAAATCTTAAGTATGTTGATGTCTTCTATGACCTTTAGTTCTACATTTTTCTTTTCACTAATTATCAATACTGTATCATTGGCATATGAAGTAATTTAACCATGTAAAGGTTGAAAAAATATATCGTTTACAGATATGGAAAATAGGAATGGATTTGTGGGATTCCACGGCTTGAAATATCTTGACGACTATTAACACGATTGATTTTTACCACTTGAGGGCGTTTTTTTAAACGACTTCGAAAAGGAGGAGGTTATCAATTCGACCGTTTTTTTATTATTTTTTTTTATGTTTGTTACCTCAGAACTTTCGATTGGGTGAACCGATATTGATGATTTTTTTTTATTAGAAAGCTGGTGCTTCCATTTTAATTTGGTCCAGTTCTGACAATGGGATCCATGAGAAAACCATTTATGTCTTAAATTTGCAATAAGTATGTGCGCGACAAATGGACGAATAACTCAATATTACGCCAACAAATTTCGATGATTCTTTTTTTGAAGTAAAACTTTTTTACGCACGCTCGTCACTAAAAATCAAAAAATAAACAAAAATTTTAACAAAAAAAAACGACTTAAAAAAATGAACAAAGTTAAAAAATAATTTCGTACGATTGTTATTTTTAGAGTCGGTGTCAGCCAAGATCTCCACATCTCACCTATAACTAACTACCAATGAATGTAGTTACCTTGGCTGACACCGACTCCAAAAATATTATTATTAGAAATTATTTTTTAACTTTTTAGTGCATTTTTTGAAGTCGTTTTTTGTTTTGTTAAATTTTTGGTTTATTAAGTAGTTGGTGATCCATTTAATCGCGTTGCCTTTTATGTCAATATTATTTTTATGAATTAATTGAAAAACAACACAAAATAATCAAATAAAATTTATTTACCACGCCGGGATTCGATTCCGCGACCTTCGGATTGTGAGTCAAGAGCTTTACCGCCGGACCACGCCGGCCGTCGATAAGCCAAATACAACACACAAACGACATTCTATTTAATATTTCTCCAAGTAGGTATAACGAACGGTAATTTTTCAAGTAAATAATCCGGAGAATTCACACGTTTATAAAATTCGCGATTTTTTATACATTTTTTTTATGAATCCTAAAAATTGGAAATGCAAAGGTGAATTTAATGGCTCTCAAATACTATAAGCATCTTATTTTTCTACACATTAAAATTCGATGGTATGATTTTTTGAAAAAGGGCGGAAAACTTTCAAACCGAATGCTTAAAAATTTCAGTGCACTCAAGGCTAAAATTGATTGTACAGCAGGATGCTGCAGTGGATGAGGGAAAGGAAGAATATTATAATAATATGTAGACACTAGCGGCTCACGACTTGTAAGTCTTATATAATGGCAGAATGCTGGTTGCAGCTAAAAATGATATTTTTTCGAAATTTAAAATTATTGTGTAAAGATTTTCAGGTTTACTATTCAAAAATATTATACAAAAAATAATCGTTTTCGACTTCAACAACAAACAACTATAACGACGTATTTCTCAAAGCACTTAAGCCCATTAAAAAGTTCTGAGATGCCACTATACGAGTATGTGGATAATAAACATACTTACATAATACGTATTATGATTTATTTTTAAATTGTCAATTTTTATTCCACATTATTTAAAATGAGTCACACAATCGGCGACTGCCTTAAAGTATATAATATCCCGGTAAAGTTCAGCTAAGAAGGGGGGGGGGGGGGTAATAAAGCCTCCAGGGGTAGGGAGTGACAGCCTCATTGCAGGCTATCGTCTGTCGTCATCCCTGGAACAAGGGGCAGAATTGCCCCCACCCACTCCCTGCACACTCATCCCACCACCGTCTGAAACATAGAGGAATAGGAATTCCAAAAAGCCCGTGTGTTTAATATGAGCTTTTCCGAAACAATAAATACTTCTGGTGTGGATCTCTACTCTTAAGTTCAAATATAATTTGTTTTGTAGACTTTCGACTCTACTCATCTATGTATAAATTATACCAACTACTGACATGACGATGACTTAAAGCCAATTGTAACTCCTTTTTAAACGACTTCAAAAAGGAGGAGGTTCTCAATTCGACGGTATTTTTTTTTTTTTTTTGTTACCTCAGAACTTTCGATTGGGTGAACCGATATTGATGATTCTTTTTTTATTTGAAAGCTGGTGATTTTCGTAAAGTCCCATTTTAATTTGGTTTAGTTCTGACAATGGCAACCATGTAAAAACCATATACCTAAGTCTTAAATTTGAAATAAGTATGTTCGCGACAAATGGACGAATAACTCAATATTACGCCAACCGATATCATCGATGATTCTTTTTTTGAAGTAAATCTTCTTTACGCACGCTCGACACTTGGGAGTAAGCTGTTGAATGCGTTACGAAAAGTGGTGATTATTACGAAAAATGTCTTCGATGCGAACGGTGATCGATTGCTAGGCGGGTCGGGCCTTTGCGTACCCTTGTTATTCGTGGTATTGTTATATTTTTAATGGACTATTTGTCCGTAAATAAATAAATAAATTATGTACAGCGGGAACCCGGCATGCCTTGCAAGACCATTGAAACCTCGCGGTCAACTAACTGTAATGGTTCCATCCCAAGTCCCGGAAAACTACATTATAATGCAAGCGCCTGCACTATATAACATTATATACAGCGGGTACCCGGCATGCGTTGCAAGGCCATTGAAGGGTTAAGGTCACCATTAAGGTCAACTAAGCTGTTATGGTTTCATCCCAAGTCCCGGGAAACTACATTATAATGCAAGCACCTGTACTATATAACATTATATACAACGGTTACCCGGCATACGTTGCAAGGCCGAATCTTTTATAGGCTATCCGGATATTTGAGTCACCTACTGTAACACCGTTATGGTCAAGTAATATCTGTTTCATATGAGCAGCACGTTTAGTAGGTCTACTCATATTCAGACAAATTAGTTAGTGTACTTCAGATTCACTAAAAATCAAAAAATGAACAAAATTTTAACAAAACAAAAAAACGACTGAAAAAAAGGCACTAAAAAGTCAAAAAATAATTTCGTATTCTTCTACAACTTAATGATCAACTTACTTTTTCTAATCATCAATATGTAGGTATGAATGTTATTTTTAGAGTCGGTATCAGCCAAGGTAGGCACAAGCATATCTGACCTTTAACTGTGTATGCAGTTACACCTGTGCTGACACCGACTCCAAAAATAACAATCGTACCTACATATTTATGAGTAGAAAAAATAAGTTGATTATTAAGTTGTAGAAGAATACGAAATTATTTTTTACTTTTCAGTGCATTTTTTTAATTCTTTTTTTTGTTTTGTTAAAATTTTGTTTATTGAACTACTGGTTATGGATAAACGGAGTTGAAAAATTTAATGTCTTTAACGAAATGAGCAATAGATGCAGATGATGCGACGACCTACCCGGTTTACGATCCTATAATTTTATTAAATTTATTTTTTAATTTTAATTCTATGATGTAATTTGTTTTTATTTTATGTTATTATTAGATACCTACCTAATAAGTTAACTCATATTTTTATTTTTTGAAGTAAAAATTCTTTAACACCGTTGTAGTTTGGAACTCGATATCAAGAAAAATAGCGACACTAAGAAGAAACAAACACATACATATATAGGATTTAGCCAGCGAGAGAATGAGATAGTATAGTTGGTTTCCTCTTTATGCAGTGCTTCGTAGACTATCGGTCTGTCTTGTCTACCTCATGTGAATTGTACATCGGATTTAAAAAATATATATATATATATTCTATTATAATAGTCGTACATATAGTATGGCATACTGGGATCGCACTATTCCCCCAGTCCTGCTAGAGTAAACACTATAACAACAAAAATTTGATTGCTTGTTTTTTTTTTTTTTTTAATTAACGTGTCTGGCTTTCACCTTTTAAACGTAAAATTTGTGTGCATATGTGTAAATTTGTCTTCGTCTGTTTGGTTTCCTGTGTGGAGTTAACCGTATTAAATATAATACGGTTCTCGGTAAAGGAAAGACGAGTTTGTATATTAAAGATAATATAATAGTTATCTGGATTAAATTTAATTTATTTCAATTTAAACCGAAACACTTCAATATCTGAAAAACACTTTTCAGTAGATACCGCACACTCTAAAACAAGCAATGGCCGTCGTCTGTTTTATAGAATGGAATTATTTCAAACTAGCTTTTACCCGCGGCTTCGCTCGCATGGTATTAGTGGGAAATTACTGGCATAATTATTGGCATAATTGTTATTATTCTTGCTTTTTTGTCTAAAAAATATAATTATTGTTTAATAGAAAATTTCAAAATTGGAGAATGACATTTCGCAAATAAAAATTCTTTTTTAGAAAATATTTAAATTATAGAAATTTATTTTAAGTAGGTACCTACTCCCCTAATTTATTCTGATGATTTCGCCTCAAGTAGGAATTAGTATTTTTTTATTCATATTTGAATCCAGAGTAACCTAAAGAAATAACAAAATTACAGCCCACGTCAAATAATTACATAGCAACGCTATGCTTTTCGTCCTAACAATAAACATTTTTATAGATAGGTAGATATTAACTATGACGCCAACAAAGCACTATTTTTAGGGTGAATTACCTAATTAAAAAAAAAAAAAATTCCAAGGTAACAATTTGTTTGACGTTTGCAATAACTCGATTTTGTTAGGAACAGAAAACGTATGAAAAATAATTGCATAACGCTACAGCTTATTCATAACGCCAGAGCTTACCAATATATATAGCCTATGTTACTCGCAAATAATGTAGCTTTCGATTAGTGAAAGAATTTTTAAATTCTATTCGGTGTTTATTGCGTAAAATAATAACACTCATCCATAAAAACTTTCGCCTTTATAATATCTATAAGATTATTTGGTGCGACTATGGTAAACTTTTAATGCATAGATATCTCTATAAACTTTTTACGTCGTATTTTGTCTGAATATAATATAAGATATGTCAGTTGGTGATACAACACAAATAGACGTTGCCCGAGTGGTTATTAGTGTGTACCTATACCTATTTATTATCTAAAGGGGCATATTTTGTAATTTTTCTTGAAAAAATTGATAAAAGTTCTGACTTCGAAGATATGAAATTGTAATGTGGAATGGATGGTGTAGTGTTTGTACCTATGAAATAGATACAGTACATTGTCTCACGTACACTTAGAGGGTGGCAACACTGTCAACGAGAGGGAGCGGTGGTCGTGTGTGAGACACTGCGGGTTGGACGATTGCCTACGCCCGAGCTAAATGAGCCAGTGATATAATTGATCAGGTAAAAAGAACATGACTCCCGACTTTCCAAAGTGATGGAAGTACTGAAGTTTAATAATGTCTTGTTAAATGAACAAAAATGCATTTATAAAGTACAGACAATACACTTTTTGGGTCATGTATTAAAACCAGAAGGGGTAAAACCGTTGCCTAAATATATGAAAAGTATAGCGGAGTTTAGAGTACCACACACAATAGAAGAATTACAAAGTTTTTTAGGGCTAGTAAATTACATAAACAAATGGATCCCACATCTGGCTACGACTACAGAACCACTAAAACAAATATTAAGACTAAAACTAGGAAAGAAAGCAAGTATAGAGGAATACTGGAAGGAGGCACACACTGAGGCATTTAAAAAGTTGAAAGAGTTGCTATCGGAAATAAAAACGCTGGGATATTATGACATCAAAGATAAAACACAAGTAATAGCAGACGCCAGCCCCGTAGGACTTGGAGCAGTCCTGGTACAGATTGATCGTAAGGGACCAAGAATTATTGCATACGGCAATAGAACTCTCAGTGAATGTGAAAGACGATATAGCCAAACAGAAAAAGAGGCCCTTGCTTTAGTATGGGCAATCGAACATTTTAACACGTTTCTTTTTGGAAAAACGTTTGATTTGATAACGGATCATAAGCCATTGGAATTTCTGTTCAGTCCGAAATCAAAACCATGTGCCCGTGTTGAAAGATGGGTTTTGAGACTTCAGGCGTATCGTTATAATATTCAATATAAACCTGGTAAGACCAATATTGCGGATCCATTATCGCGGCGGTGTAAATACTCGGATCAGTCAACTCATCTATCCGAAGAGAATTACGTTCATCAGATAGTTGAACTTGCAAGACCCTGTGCTACATCCATGCATGAAATAATAAAGCATTCAGAAAGCGATCAGGAAATATGTAATGTTAAAAAAGGAATTTTCAATAACCAATGGGATGACTCCGTGAAAACATATAGAATATTTTCAGACGAATTATGTTTTTATGAGAACATCCTCTTGAGAGGGAACAGAATAGTTATACCCACGAATCTCAGGAAGCAGGTATTATTAGCAGCTCACGAGGGACATCCAGGTGTTGTGGCTATGAAGAGTCGCCTTCGTTCTATTACTACTAGCTTCGTTCTATTAACTTCGTTCTATTACTACTAGGTGGCCAAGAATAGACAAGGACGTAGAATTGGTAGTAAAAAGTTGCAAAGGATGCACTCTTGTTAGCTTACCAAATCCTCCAGTACCAATGAAACGTCGCGAACTTCCATCTGAGGCATGGGTGGACATTGCAATGGATATATTGGGTCCATTACCGAATAATGACTATATACTTATTATTATTGACTACTACAGTCGCTATAAGGAGATAAAGATTATCAGAACAATAACAAGTTTGCAGATTATAAAAAATTTGAAAGAACTCTTTAGTCGTTTGGGCTATCCACAATCTCTTACTACGGATAACGGCCGGCAATTTGTAAGTGAAGAGTTTAAAGATTTTTGCCATACTTGTAATATCAAACTTTTTAATACTGTACCATATTGGCCTCAAATGAATGGAGAAGTGGAACGTCAAAACAGAGATATATTAAAAAGGCTAAAAATCAGCTCTAGTGAAAAACGTGATATGAAAGACACACTATATGAATACCTCATCATGTATAATTCTACCCCTCATTCAGTTACTGGAAAAACTCCGTCAGAACTTTTTTTCAAAAGAATGAACAGGGATAAAATTCCTATGTTGAAAGACATAAATGAAACGGAAAATGACACTGAAGTTAGAGACAGAGACAAAGTTCAAAAAGAAAGGGGAAAAGAGTATGGAGACCGTAAAAGGAGAGCGGAAAATTCAAAATTGATGGAAGGGGAGAAGGTGTACGTTAAAGAAATGGAGAAGGCCAATAAGCTATCAACTAGTTTCAATCCTACACCACATGTAGTAGAACAATCAGTAGGAGGGGATGTTACAATAAGAAATACAGAAACTGGACAAAGATTACGCAGGAATGTGATTCATCTTAAGCGTGTGGAAGGCCAATGGAAATCGGTGGACGAGACTAAAGAAAAGGAAGGTCAAACAATCGAAGATAATGAAACAACATAATGTGAAATAGGTTAATTTCATCATATTATATAAAAAGTAATTAAATTTTTGAAAAAGGAAGGGATGTAGTGTTTGTACCTATGAAATAGATACAGTACATTGTCTCACGTATACTTAGAGGGTGGCAACACTGTCAACGAGAGGGAGCGGTGGTCGCGTGTGAGACACTGCGGGTTGGACGATTGCCTTGATGAGCCAGTGATATAATTGATCAGGTAAAAAGAGATTACTACAGATGGGGTACCCTTTTAGCTAAGGCTTGATAGAAACGAGGATATTTATTCACAAATAGACAACATGTCACTTAGATGCGCCATATTATTAAAATCTAATTTAACTTCTCCTTGGTAAATTCTACTTCATAACTTATTTCCAACTTTTAAAGAGAAAACTTCTTTAGCACCGGTTTGATTTGAACATCGATGACACGGAAACGAGACAAACACATACATCTATAGGATTTAGCCTGCCAGAGAATGAGATAGCAATAAAATATTTATTTAATTTAAGGGTACTCGGTTCCAATATAATACGATAAATCCACAGTCCCACACAAGTCTCCTATGGTGTAGTGGTGTAGTCGTATAGTGGTATAAAGCGCCTTACTAACCTCTGCAGAAATTTAGCGGACCGAAGATCGAATCCAAAGAAATAAAAAAAAAAGAATAAATTATTTTATTTTTATAAAGTCGATAGGTATCTAATCTTCAAACCACTCCACAATTAACCTGCAAAAGAAAACATAAAAGAAAGCGACATCTAGCGACTCCGAAGAAGAAAACACGAATACTAATAAGATGAATAAATGTATAGGAAATGGTGCACTGGAATTGATAAAAAGAGCTTCCTAGTCTCCCCACTCTTGTTTGCTTTAGTTTTCTGAAGGTTACACTTCTACGTGAATTGCACGCACGGTAATTTTTTTACGATTTGGGAGGCGGGTATAAATAACGCCGCCGTGGAAACCATTGGTTGGATAAAAACACCTCTGCCGTTGGTCATTACGAGTGTATCGCTGTTTGGTGACTGAGCAGGGATGCCCGGGTTCATGGGGTGAGGTTTGTCCGGGTCTTAGCGGTGGATACATCTGCCCACCTGCTGTGTGACGGGCCAGTACGAGAGAAACTGTTTGAAGGAGGCCATTAACCTTCCCCAGCCAGACTCTCGACCCGTCGCCTTGCGCCGCAGTTGGATGGATGGATTCATACGACCGTCACTCTTGGACATACTGACACCCAGATTCCTACCCACCCCCACACCTCTTTAACCTTCCCAGAACTTCCTCTCCTTCCTTTCCTTATAAAGTCCTTCCACACAATCACACTTCCATTATTTTTCTTGGACCTTATGCGCGGAGCTAATTGAAAAAAAAATCAGAGTGTGCAATTCACATGCGGTAGAACTGAAACCTTCAGAAAACTAAAGTAGACAAGGCTACGAAGCACCGCAAAAAGAACAGAGTGAAAGGCTACGAAGCACCGCACAAGGAGGACACTGATTATCCTATCTCATTCTCTCGCAGGCTAAATCTTATAGAAGTATTTGTTTATTTCTTTTTAGAGTCGGTATTTTTCATTTCATCGAGTTTCAAATCACAACGGTGCTAAAGAAGTTCTCACTTAAAAATATAATCCGACAAAAAATTGATATACGAACCTTTTGCTTTACATACTAAGTATAATATCATTTACTTTTGATAATGGGAAAATCGATAAAAAAATTTAAGGTACCACGAGTACCGCCTTACGGGAAAAATAATTTGAAACAGAACATCTCTTTTTCGTTAATTAATATTTAAATTGTCTGAAAGGGTGAATATTTCACGAACCGTCTTCACCTTTTAATATTATTTCATCTGAATAAAAGATTGTTTGATGATAATTATTGAAATAAATTTCTGGGGAGTTTCCCCATCTCTGAATAAAAAATTTTGAAAATGTCAAATATTTTTGAAATCCATTAAGAAATCTTAACATTTTGTTTAAGGCTGCCAATTTACTCTGAATTCACAAAAAAAGCCTCGACTTACAGAATAAAGAAAATAAATAAAATTTCCCTGACTTGACTGTGAGTTCGTTCGGTTACCGATATTACGACAATATGGTATTGCCTGGCCAAAACCATTTCCTTTTCGATCTCTTACATATGTGCATCTCTGTTCTACACCTAACCAAACTGCACACAATAAATAATTTTAAACACGATTTATGATTATTAAAAATATTTTTTTTTCAATTTTTTTTCAAGTTTATAAAATAAAAAATGTTGCTTGTGTTATGATGTAGAACATAGCCAGACGAAAAATCGAGCCCGCAACTGGGGACCCGAACGCGATGCCCACTCAGCCACTGACCACTTATATGGAGTCATTGTAAAAGATGGGGATTTGTGCATTGACGTATATTGATCGATGGGATTTGTGTTATGAATTTGTCTTACATAATATACTTATTATACATACAATTTTAAATGGATTATTTCTATTACTTACTTATGGTACTTATTAAAATTAAATAGTCAAAAATAAATTGGGAACTAATATGTCAAATATTGGCAAATTATAAATATAAATGTGTAAATTCTAATATGCAATTGTTAATGTTCTCCAAAAAGACCTCGAAAGAATTTCAAAATTGTGATCGCCCGAAAGAAGCTATTTACCTATTCTGAAGACAATTATTGATGTAATTAAATGTAGTAAATTTAAAATATTATATCTAAAATATAAAAATCCACAGTTCCGAACTCCTGCAACTTGCAGTGGGAGGTACTGAAGGTACTCGTACCATCGAAACACCGCGCTGCGGCGCATTGGAACTCGAAACATACTAAGGTGTTATTGAAAGTTATTATTGCAATTTTGCAAACCTAAGATCACCTTACTTTAAATTTTGGTTGTATACATTTTTATATTATGTTTGTATTCTTTCTTATCGTAACTTATTGATAACACATATCTCACTGTACTTAAATTTATATATTTTTTTTGCTCATATCTTTATTTCATGTATATGTTTTTATTTCCATCATAACTTTATTTGTTCTAGTTTTTTTTTTCTCTTAAAAAAAATAGAACAAATAAAGTGACGTATATAAAAAAGTTACGTATATAAAAAAAAAAGTATTTATATATCATTTGTCATAATATATTGAGTATATAAATGGTTTCTTTCAAGATATCCTATGATATCTTGAAAGAAACCATTCACATGTTAAAAATATTATGAACTGAATATACAATTTGGCTGTCCTGAAACGGGTATCCTTCCCAGTTGGACAGACAAAGTATAATTTTCTAACTTATTGTAATATGTATGCATATAAATAAATAAATAAATAAATAAATAAATACAGAAAATTTCAAGTCAACCCGGCAATTATTTTCGAAGTTACATGCATATTTGTGAATGTGTGTCAGAGCCTTTGAAAATAGGAGGCCAAACCTCGAACGCGTTTTTCTCAAAACTGTGTTTTTGAAGTCGGTGACCAAGATTTCTCGGAAACGGCTAAACCGAACAATCTAAAATTTTAACACAAGCTTCTTAAGTATATTTTCAGTAATAAATCGAAGGTTGTTTCTCACCGATAAACATATTTTTTATAAACAATTTAAAGCCAACATTTTTGTCAAAAATTGATTTTCTTTTGAGATGCCGCCATTTTGTTAAAAAAAAAATTGTTTATTCCTTCGATTAATTAGAAGATTATACGTTACTTAAACTAAATCCTATTGGTTTTTTTTCATTTTAAATGATCGAGTCCAGAGATATGAAAGTCACCGCAAAGATGCCTTTTTTGAGACGAGCTCCTGGAGATCAGCTATAGCAGCCTTACAAATACAAAAATGTTAAAATATACTTAGAAGTTACCGTAATGTGTGAACAAATTTTTACATTAATATTAATAAATTTATAAGTCTTCTCAGTAAAAATTCTTGAAAAAAGTTTATTTTTGGGCCTCCTGACTGAATATAACCCCTTAACCAATTGCCACAGAGATTTATTTATTTATTCATTTATACTGGTTTTTACAGATGTTTACATTTACATGAGAACAATCCAGTTATAAAACTCAGTTATTACACAATTATAAAAATCTACAATTACGTACAATTAAATACAAATAAATACAATTAGAAAAACAAAAACATCACAAATAAAAATACAGAATTATATTCAAGGTCACTTAAGTAACACATTACAATGAGTGGTAAAGACATATAAAATACGCGAGCATGCATAGAGAGACAATTCACACAATATAATTAGTTAGTACTTTTTAACAGCGCTAGAACTTTTTTTTTTTAAATCTGTACAAATTATCAACAAAAATATCCACATCAGCGCACTCTATCTTGTTATACAGTCGACACATCTGGGTCAGAGGGCTGAAGTAGGCGATATTATTTTTAAATGTATTAATATGAAAAATGTTATGGCGTCTTAAACAATGGGAATTGGGGACATTAATTTTAATGCTGTTAAGACATAATTTAGCATCAAGATGGCCGTGAATAATTTTATGTAAACATATTAGATCAGTCAATTGCCTTCTAGTTTTAAGTGTATCAATCTTGAAGTAATCACGACGTACATCGTATGATCTGAGATAGTCGTGTAGTCCACATTTGAAGGATAACATTCTTAGTTTTTTTTTTGAACTGATTCTACAATGTTTCATGAGATCCATTATTTCCAGTCATTTTTATCAATATCATATTTTAAGTTCAGAATTAACAATATTATCCTCGACTATTTTTTTTCCATTTTCTCGGCATCTACCTTTTAGATTACAAATGTTATTTTAATAAACTAGCTGACCCGGCGACGCGTTGTTGTGTCTAACGAAACACAAAGCCATTTGCTGGATGGTCACCCAACCTTTTAACTCACACCGCCATATGTTAATTTGCATAAAAATCAATTCCATCGGTCGCTCCATTTATATTATTATGGCGAGTTCCCGGTATACGTTGCTACGCCACTTGATAAATAAATTGTTTCTCCCTGTGTGTCCTTTCCCATTCGTCCCGTTCCTCTTCCGCCCCCCCCCCCTTCCTCTCCCGCGTCCACTTCTCCTCGCTTTCCCACTCCGCCATTCCCCTCTCCCTTTCCAGGTACCCCTCCACCTTCCCGCATTCCATTAATTTAGTCCCGGTACGTTCAGTTTTCAAGCAGCTCGCGTGCCACCTATTGCAATTTTTTTATACAAATTTCATAATGCCAGAGCTCACCAGTATATAAAGAAACCTTCGCGGGCATGCACAGTGGTCTGAATGAAATAGGTAAAGTTGTTCGGAATTTAGGCAATTAATTTTTATTTATTGTATAGAAAATAGAAGATAGATAATAATAATAATAATAATAATAATGATTTATTGTTTTCCTTTCTTTACAAACATCTAAAGATAATGATATCCTCACTGGGATTTCCCGTGCTGAGGATTTCATTTACATATTATAATTTAATTATAAGAAATTAATATGAATTTGTTATAAACATATAGGTATCATGTAGTATTTTGTTAAATAATTAAAAATTAAATAAAATTGTGTTTTTTTTTTTTTTAATTCAGTTCAGTAGATTCGGTTTTAGTCTGTATTTGATATCAGTATATTTTCTATTTCTGTTCTCCCTATATTTAGTATCCAGCTTTTTATTTGAGATTTAAATGTTATACTGTTGAGGTTTTTAAGTGAGAGTGGTATTTTATTGTAAAGTTTAATACCATAATACAAGAAGCTTTTTTGCCCAAATGTTGTGTTAGTAGTTACTTGTTGGATATGTTTTTGACCATGAGATCTAGTGTTTCTAATGTACGTGTAAGTTGTCATTTCTTGGGTTTTGTACTTATGAATGTAAATGAGTATAGTTTTAGAATACAGTTGTTTAATTGACATGATGTTAAGATTGTTGAAGATTTCATCAGTGCTAGTTCTTACAGGAACTTTCAGTATAATTTTCATTATGGATTTTTGAGTTTTAATTAGTGGATTTAGTATGTTTTTATTTGCACTGCCCCATCCGATAATACCGTATTCTAACAGTGATTGGCAGAGAGCCATGTAAATCTTGATTAAGTCTTTTTTAATGAGGACATTCCTGATAGTTTTGAAAAAATAACATAGTTTTTTTAATTTTATTATTTAAATAGGTAATGTGTTCGGTCCATTTTAAGTTTTGGTCAATTTTTAGACCCAGATAAGTTATATGGTCAACGTTTTCTAATGAAGGACAATTACAATGCTCATTTAAGTGATGCAGACTATGAATTTTCAAGTTCAGGTTTTCTTCAGAGTTTTTCTTATTTTTTATTTTGAAAGTGATGAATTTGGTTTTATTAGCATTAAGTGTAAGTGAATGGTAGTCTAGCCAATTTTTAATTCTTTTAAGTGTGTCTTCTGCTTTCTTAAATGTTTCTGCCCAATTTTTCCCATTTATTAGGAGAACAGTATCATCCGCAAAACTGATGATTTCTCCGTCACATTCTATGTGGCATAGGTCATTAATATAAATAAGGAACAGAATCGGACCCAGAATACTTCCCTGAGGCACCCCGAATTTGACATCAATACACTCACTGGTTATGTTGTTAAGTTTCACAGTTTGCTAGATAGATAGATTGTATTTTTCCTTTGGAGGGGTGCAGACATACGTTCATCTTTTGTCCAATTTTCACCTGTTGACATTTAGTGTGTAAGAAAGATGGGCAACATTATCAGCCTTGCTAAAAAAAACCCTTAAAATTTTTATTCAATTGTCAAACGAGCGTGGATTTGAAAACATTACTAAAAATTGTTCATGGAAAGAAATACACATTGTTTTTACACAGGCTGAGGGGGTAGTTTATCTTATGTGTACGACTGTTTTGTTAATGATTTTTGAAAGAATTTTGGAATTTTTCCAACGTATTTTAAATGTCTTGTGTATTATATACATTTTTAGATTTTCACGGCAAAAATAATTTTCATTGTTTGTTTTTGGGGTGTTATGCCGTGTTGCGTTACCTCCTTCTTTAGCCGACGTTTCGGACAGTGTTGCAATGTCCATCATCAGGGCAGATCTGGCAGATCCGTCGGATCGTCGGATCTGCCCTGATGATGGACACTGCAACGCCGTCCGAACGTCGCGTCGGCTAAAGAAGGAGGTATCCAACGGATCTGCCCTGATGATGGACACTGCAACACTGTCCGAAACGTCGGCTAAAGAAGGAGGTAGCGCAACCCGGCATAACACCCCAAAAACAAACAATGAAAAAAGTCTTGTTTATTTTTATTTTTTAAGATGTCGTAAAAACAAGTAGATACCATTTTAGAAACTAAATAGAATTACCTTTTAGATTTTTGTATCTCAAATATTTATTTTATTTATTTATTTGTTTATCTTAAAATTGCTACATATTATAATATTAATGGTCTTCCATTAGCAGCATTAGCTTGTGGATGGAAGAAGAGTTTACATTTCATATATGTACGAATACAGTCACGTGTACAGTTAATACATTTCATATATGTACAATTACTATTCATTATAGTAATGTATTTCAATCGATAGTATTCCTATCTATTGGTGAAAGCCACATGAAAATCCGTTGCATTGTTTAAAAGATCTAAGCGCACATACATTTTTAGAGACTTCATTTTATACTATGTAAAGATTAAGATTTAAAAAAAAGGGAAATGGGGTTAATCTAAAAAGGAAGTTTTTTTTATCGTATCTGTTTATTTCTAATACATTAGTTTACATAAATTTATTTTGGAATTAATTTCATCGCTATCATTTATACAAGTACTAATATTCATGCTACGCAGGGACATTTGGAGGTCTAGTGTTTTTATGTGTAGATTACTTTATTAGTTTACACGTGTTAGAAGCGAAACTTTACCAAAACAATCTCAACCACTACTTGAAAAGTGAGGTCATAATCAAAGCGATAAATTAGCGTAGACCTAGCGCAATTTCCGTGTCATATCTGAACCAACAGGAGTATTTAAAAGTGACATCATAATCAAAGCGGCCGATGAGCGCAGTTGATGCGTCGCAGGTGCAGTAATCGTCATGTCCGTTTCATCCAAAATCCAAATCACAGAGGGGCTATAAAAGTTTTATCTGAAAAAATAGTCTTTTGAGCGCGGTGAAGTAGAAAAAAATCCGTTTCCTTAATATACTACGCGAATGTGATAGTGCACCCCTACCAGCACCTCTATATACAAAAAGCAGTAGGTTATAGTCAAAATCGTGTGACCTTTAATATCACAGAGCCATTTCAGCATTAAATTAGGTAAATACCATCCTACAGCACTTTAATCGCGGCTCCGCCTCTTAATCTTCATTGCCATTCATAACTCAGTAAGAATAATCCAGGCCACCCATTTCCGCCGCAGGGGGCAGGCATCATAAATATTAGCCAAATAGTCGGAGAATGCACCGACACGCGGACAGTGCGCGCGCCACGCGGCGCTGACAGCTGACAGGGCTGACGGGGCTAACGGGCCTAAAGGAGGTAACGGGGAACGGGGGTACCGGAGCTGACGGCTACGAGATGTAGCGGTGACTGTGTCACTGTTATTGACTGTACCATGTTCCCTTCGGTGATCTGCGAGCCGGCCTACTTGTTAATGCGGGCGGCCGGCGCCGGTATTAATCCACGGACACGCGTTTCTAAACCGACGAGCCTTACCCGAGGTAATAATTTCGTTCGTTATTTACCCTCTTTCGCCTGAATTGTAATTTTATTCAAATTGTCATCGAATAGTTTTTTGATACGCAGGGTGACAAATAAAAGAGAAAGAGACTGTTTCTATAACTAGGCGGCGTTCTTGACTTACTTTTTAACAAGTGATTCCTGACTTTATTGAAATTTGGTCTCCGGTGATATTTTTAATGTATTTTTCCAACCAAAAACTAAAAAATTCAAATTCAAAATTGAATTGTTAGGGATGATGTGTGGGGTTGGTCGATTGGCAGTTGATTTAATTTTAATTGATTGCCTCGGCATATGAAAGAAAAAAAAAAACAGAGCGTGCAATTCACACATGGTAGAAGTGAAACCTTCATAAAACTAAAGTAGACAAGAGTGGAGAGGCTACGAAGCACCGCACAAAGAGGAGACCGATTATACTATATCATTATTTCACAAGCTAAATCCTACAGATGTATGAGTTTGTCTCTTATTATTGTAGCTATTTTTCGTTTCATCGAGTTTCAAATCACAACGGTGCTAAAGAGGTTTTCACTACAAAAATTGTTTGATTTTAAAGCAAAATAAAAAAATTTAAAAAGAAAGAAATCGAAAAAGTCACCGGAGACACCACACCGTAATGTACGGTTAAAAATTAATTAAATTTACATTACCAATAAATTTATTGAAGATTCTACCTCCCAGCGAAGTGTTAAAATTATCCATAGCATAAATAATACAAGATTAATATTAACGCTGAAATCATAACGGAGCAGCGAGCGGCCAGCAGCCAGGCGGGGTTCAGAAAGGATTTTTAATTTGCGAAAGAATTCGAATTTATCGTCGAAAAGGGGAGGTGTAATTTTTACAGAATGCGTTGGGCAATAATTGCTTTGATTCGTTTTGTTAACTTTAAGATCAATGAAAAATATATTTAGCTGTTAGTAAAAAAAAATCATGTGTGCACTGAACTGAAACCTTCGAAATTCGTAGTATATAAGAGGGTAACTGGTAAATCTACATTGGAATCGATTTTGTGGTAGATATATAACTTTTTTAGAGTTTCGTTTTCGAGTAAATCGAGTCTGATTTTTTTAAGTTAAAATTTTTAAAAAATTGTCTGTTTTTAATCTGTCTTTAAAAACGCATCATAACGTAGATCCGGCTTTAGATGCCAAAAAAATGTTAAAGTAAAAAAAAAACAAACGTAATTTGGAGAATGAATTTTTTTTAATTCTCCACTATTCCGCTTTGTAGGTATTACGAATCTCCGGATACTGTGTAGGTATACATAAAATATTCTGTTTTCAGATACCATTGAAAGATATCACTCGAATATAGGACTCTAGACTGATGAAACTGACTAGGTTCTATATTAGTAAATGCTGAACGAACGCGTCAGCAATTTAAAGTGAAAATTGTACGACATAAAACAGACATTTTATTGTTGTGTATGAGTCGTTTTTCCAGGCCATTAATTTCAATTAAATTATTTGATTTGTTCTGCCTAGCAAATAATGCTGCAGTTTCAACGTTGTGTTCAATTTATCAGTTTGTTTTTTCAGATCAACCAAAACTAAACGGTGCAAAATGAAAATAAAATATAATAATAACGGATAGATATTTGCAGGTAATAGGAGGTAAGTAGTCAGGTACCTATCTTATATAAAGGAAAGCAAATATGCAACCGAAACATCTATCTATACATATAAAAATCAAAAAATGTTCGTATGTATGTATGTCCGCTATGCGTTGCTATTTAAGCGCCCTTGAGGTGATTTTTCACAAAAACGGCGCCTTATTATTATCATTATTAAGCATAGGAAATGTTTCAAACTTTCAAAATACCCTTTTTTCACCCTCGCGAAGGTTTCTGGATTGCTACAACTACATTACAATACACCTGAAAAGTTTTTTTAATCATTTCAAAAACTCTTACAAAAATGTCACAATTTGATGATGACATTTTTCAAACATCGGTTGTTCAATCACAATTCAATATTCGAATAAACTTTTTAAATTAATGAATTTAATCGAAGTACCTACTCACTTATGGTAGGTACTAATCAAAATCGAATACTTTGAATCTAATTGAAAATTATATTATTTTAAATGGGTACCTATATTAGGTATCAAATTTGATTGATTGTTCTTATAATATACAAAAATGTTTGTAACATGTAAAAAAAAAAAATTAAAAAAAAAAAAATTGCAATAGGTGGCACGCGAGCTGTTTGAAAATCTGAATGTACCGGGACTGAATATATTGAACGCGGAAGAGGGGAGGGGATCGCGGCAGGGTGGTTTGCGGGAGAGTGGAGTGGGAAGGCGGGGAAGGTGGAGGAGGAACGCGTGAGAGGAAAGGGTATAGGGGAGGGGAAGGGGAGACGGAAGGGGAACGGGACGAATAGGAAAAGACACGCAAGGAGAAATAATTTCTTTATTAGTGGCATAGCAACGCATGCCGGGAACTCGCTAGTTGAAGAAATAAAAAAAACATGGTGATGAAATGAACAAACGTTATCCAACATGCAGATGAAGAAATCAAAATACCTACATGATGATAAGGAAATCATGATGCAACACCAACACAACTATCTATGGACCGCCTCGGAATAGTATCTCTAGTGAGGGGTTTGTTCTTAGGTAGGTACTCTGGTGTACTGTTGTTTTCTCTGATTCTTCGGTTCATCTAGATTCTAGATTCTAGAATCTAGATTATGAGTCGTGTTTATTATCATTTTATTTACAATTAATAGTTTACTCTTACTTAACGTCCGTTCTAAAGGACGCTCTGTATCAGTGGCTTAGCGTGGGTGCCGGCCGCCCGAGGCCGGGGAAAATTTCGCCGCCCCCTTATTTGGGTACTTCAAGTGCCGGGTGGGGGGGGGGGGGTAGTGTGTGTGGAAATCCTATTATTTTAGTAGAACCTTTTTATATGCGAGCCGATTTTTTAATAATCACATTTGACGAGTATTCTTCCAACGAAAATCATGTTTATGAAACATGATTACTGAAAATGGTATTTATGTAAAAGGATTTCGCATCTCGAACTTTTAAACCGTGTTTAGAACGCAAAGAAGGTTTCAACTAACGATTGATCTGCGTTAGAGTCCCCAAATAATAGTCACAGAACAATCAATTTCTCAGAATCTTGCAGCATTTGGTATGCAACTCAAATGTAAAGCTTCACTTGGTACACGATGAATCTGCAACTCGTTATTTAATGTAACGTTGTATTCTGAACACAAAACTACACTCAGAATATGAAAATGGTTTTTTTTATTTATTCTGGCATTAAATAAACAGTCTACAACTAGAATTTTACTGCACATCGAATAAGATAATGTTTTCCTTAGAAATGTTTCGGCAGATGAAACCACAACAGAAATTTTACATTCTGAACACAAAACTGGTTTAAATTATATCTTTATGCGACGAATTAAAAGGACGCTCAGAAATTAAAAAGGGTTTTTCTTTGATTTTGGCAGCACATACAGAGTCTGCAACTAGAATTGTATAATTGCACTTCGAATAAGATAATGTTTTCCTTCAAATTAGCAGATGAATCCACAATTGGAATTTTACATTCTGAAAACTGTTTTAACTCTTTGAATAATAAGAAAAAAATATCTTTAAACTTTTGCCTGTCAAGGTTTGCTCACAAAATTTCAGGTTCTTCCCATGCATTTTAAATGTTCATTTTTATTCGTTTTTTTATCCTTTTGCAAAAAACAAAATTTTTCTAAAATTCGTTAAAATAATTTTTTCGAAGTGCTTATTAGAACATTTTTGTAAATTTTGATATTGGAAATGTAAATTGGCTCAATCACACCTTACACACCTGCGAACATTCGAATTAAAGTACTTAAAATGGAATAAACTTAGGATTCTTTTTCTTAAAATTTTTTTTAATAAAACTGTCTCTTCAGTTTTTATTGTATTCATAGAATTTTATTTTAAAACTAAATGTTTGAGACAATTTGCGTCTCATGGCAAATTAAAACTATACTCAGAATATGAAAATGGTTTCTCTTTGATTCTGGCAGCATATACATAGTCTGCAAAGATAATTTTATAACTGCACTTCGAGTGAGGGAGGTCTAGTTTCTAGGTCTAGTAGAGGGGCGGGTATGTCGTGGATAACCTCCAATGCACTTCGAATAAAATAATGGTCTCCTTCGAAATGTATCAGCCGATGAATACACAACTGAAATTCAATCGTTACATTCTGAATACAATTCTGCTTTTAATTAAGAGTCAATTTGTTTGCGAGTTCCCAGCTTTAATTAGTATTTCTATCATAATATTCGTACGGTTTTCCTACCAATTACGAAATTTGTAGCTTAAAAAAAAAAATTACTAACATTTATAATAAATAATAAAAGAAAGGGTTAGATTCGTAAACGAAAGTATCGTAGAGCATTTTCAAATAATTATTATACTTTAAAAAAAATTAACTCCCCACATGCTACGCCACTGAGGTACAACGATGCTTACATTATGTTTCTCTCTAATGATAATAATTATTTTCTTAAATAATTTTTAAACATTATTGTGAAAATTTGCCCCCCCCCCCCCCTTAGAAGTGCCGCCCACCCCCCCCCCCCCCCCACTCACGCACCCCCCCCCCACGCTACGCCACTGCTCTGTATTAATATGGAGCAGGCGAAAAGGTCACTGCTGCTGCTCACCCGTAGATCGAATAGACTCCAGATACTAATATCTACAGCCTGTATGTCATTATTATCTCGACACAGGTATACCCTAGTGAGACAGGCATATACATAAAACCATTGTAAATATATTTTATTATAGATAAATAAATGTCAGAAGAATATCTACAGCTCAAATTGCTGACTAATATCTATGAGAACCAAAGTGAGGACGAATATCTACAGCTCAAACTGCTGACTAATATCTATGGAACAGGTGATGTCGACGAATAACTACAGCACTGGCAGAGGTTGGATTTGTAATAATGCATAGCATATTGGCATAACGTAATATTGCGTTATGTATAACCTAACCTAACCTAACCTTACCTAACCTAACCTAACTTAACATTAATTAAGTTTTTAAACTGCATACGCAATATTTCGTTATGCTAATATGATATACATAATTATCGTACTTTAAATTTTTGTTCCTTATATATTACACCATGCATGTATTTGTTTATTTTTATCACAAATTTATTGTTTTGTATTTATCACTGCACTTTTAAATTTTTGTTGCTTTTATTTTTATTTCATGTATGTATTTTTGTTTTTTATTGGAACTTTATTTATATTTTTTATGTTAAAATTGTACTGTCTTTATATATTTATGTAAAAGCCTCTGGGCGTAAAATAAATAAATAAATTATTGCAAATCCAACCTCTGCCAGTGCTGTAGATATTCGTCGACATCACCTGTTCCATAGATATTAGTCAGCAGTTTGAGCTATAGATATTCGTCCTCACTTTTGTTCTCATAGATATTAGTCCGATTTGTTCAGTTTTTTGAATTCCTGTAGATATAAGTAGACGCCTCCGATCGGATATGATTGACTGTAAACCCGAACGGGCCACATTGATCTCTTCTATACATTACAACCTGCTGACCTCTGTTGAGACACATTCAAACTAAATATTTAATTAAATGAAGACAATGTTAGCGAAACTCAATCAAAATCTGAAGACAGAAAAATCAGAAAAAGATATTGGTTCCACTGGGACTCGAACCCAGATACCTTAGCATTCATGGCCAACTGCTCTACCGATTGAGCTATGGAACCCATTTCCAATTCGGTCACTTTTAACTGTATCATACTTTGACTAAATTTTAATTGAATATTATAATTTGAGTTTTTACTCATTAAAGTAAAAAAAAAAAAAACTAAACATAATTACCTAAACTAACGACATCTATTCAGAGACGTTGAAACTACATACGTATTCATGTACATTACATTTAAATAGTCGTTTATAAAACAATAATATAAAAAAAAAGTTAGAATAGAGGACATGAGATATATTTATATTATTTATGTCTTCTACCAATTTTATCATTGAACACCAACGTTGGTCAATTTATCTGTTCATGATATTTTGGCGGTGCGCATAAAAATGTGTAGAAAAAGATTCCACATTTTCTTTAAATTTCTCCAAATAATTCTTGTCAAGGAGCGTGAACACCCTGGATTTGAGTATACACATATTTTCTACACACCCTTTACTAGTAATAATGCGTTTGACATGAACGTGCCAATAATAATTTAGATATATTATATATTGTATCATAGGATACCTTTATTCAAAGTATTCAACCCCATCAATCCTAAAACTGTGATGTAACCCGTGAACCCGTCTAATGATACGAAAAACTTTCTCACAGTAATCTGGCATCCGGATAAAGCATTACACAAAGCGCCCATGTCGAAACAAATTATCGAATTGAATCTGATAATTGTTCGGTACCTGCCTGAAACTAGTAGAACTGGAACAAAGGACGCCAGCCGTTCTGGAATTGGTTCACGTTGGATGAGAATCGATTCCGGCAGGATGCATCCTTTCATCCTTTGAGATAATCAGGCGGGAAGGGTGGGTGGTGAGGGAGGGGTCTGGGAAGGGTTGGGAGGTTGTGGGGTAAAGGGGGGGAGTGACGGCGCTCGCCGGTAGCGATGTAATCTCCCAGGGCATTTAGCGTTTAGCGCCACGCGGCCAGCCTACCTACAATCGTTTGGTGTGTAAATTAAACTATTAAGTCGAACGGGGAACTTGCATTAAACAGTAATGTTTCATATTTAGTATCCTACTAAAGCAGACCCCTGAAAAATCACGGAATTTTTTAATTGTGGGATTTGTTAAGAATAAGTATTTGTAAAATATTTGCCACCGGATAGATATTGTCAATTTTCTTTGTAATATATTTTTTTAAAAATTAGAGAGACGTCCTAAATTTACATTTCGAATGAACACCGTCATTAAACTTGATAAGTCATCTGTCAAAAAATTTAACAAAAGAAAAACGCCTTTTAAATACTCACCACCAAATTATTCTTTTTTTACGCTGGACGCCGCTTAGAAAATAATGTCTCTCAGGGCCTGGTTATCTTTGGGGATGCTGTATGGAGGGTCTTATTGTAAAAAGGAAGGAGTGATCCTGGATTTTGAAGAGACGTCGTAGAAACGACCCGTTCTCACGTGACTAATATTGGGCGCGTTATTAATGATTTAATACATCACATATAAATGAAATTAATTCATTTGATTGATGATTGGCGATTTTATTTTTTATTGTTGTTATTTGTTATTTTGTAATTTGTATTTTAAAAGTAAATAAGATAAATAAATACCTACTTGCTTTATCATACGGAATTAGATGAAGAAGAAAAAACAATACAACATGTTGACTTATTAGTTTACTCTGATTGAATATTTCGAAATTGCAAGGCATCAGTAAAAAAATACATCTAAACCATATTTTTGACTTAATTCCAGGTAGTAAAGCTACAAGAAATTCATGATGTCAATGATCAGTGATCACCGTTATATATACAGTTGTGCTTAAATAAATAAAAATTGCAAATTATTAGGGCCTCCTTTCATTGAGAAATTTACAAGCGACTCGATCCACGTGCGCGTATCATACGCGCCGATCGTAAGTACCCCCCGTACGATTTTGCTGGTGTCAGCACACGACGCTACGCGGTGACTGCCGGTTTCCAGTCAGTACCACGATACCGACTGAGCTGATCGCACGCGACGCGTCGAGTCATTTGTCAGCTACTTAATTCGTTTGACGTTTGACAGAAATGGCGTCGGCACAAGAAAGTAATATTAGATTTGTCCTGGAAGTGGAAAAACATGGGTGTTTACCTATACAACTTAACTTAAAAAAGGGTTTAAAATAATTTGTAAAATGTGTACAATAAAATATGTATGTATATATACATGTATATTATATAAAATCATCAAACTGCTTCGACTTGCAGCAATAACTTTCTTCTCTGTATATATCGGTAGAGTTTTTTTTGACCACTTGGTAATATTAGACACCTCGCAAAACTAAAAATATTTATTGTTATATGTAAATACCTATTTTAATTGTTAATCTCTAATTTTAAGTCACATTTGTAAATATGTACTAGTGAATGTATGTCACTAGTTTTCAGTCAGTAGTAATAAGCCTTAGTCGTAAGTCACTAGCTATGTACATATAAGTGTTAAATGTAAGTACCTAGTTATAATTTTGAATCTTAGTTGTAAGCCTGTCGTATTAATTTTATTTTATTGTATGCTTATATGTACAGCGCCCTTAGGGTGATTTTTCACGAAAACGGCGCTTTATAAATCAGCCAAATATTATTATTATCTACTACACTATATCTTCTACTACACTATATAAAGAGGTAATATTTGTTTGTTTGTTTGTGTGTTTGTTTGCATCGAATAGACTCCGAAACTACTGAACCGATTTGAAAAATTCTTTCGCTGTTGGGAAGCTACACTATCCCTGGGTGACATAGGCTATATTATATAAAAAAAAAATATGCATCCTTACTAAAACTTCAATAATGTAACCCAGGGTGTAAAAAAATTACCTAACTACATATACACTATATAAAGAGGTAATATTTGTTTGTTTGTTTGTGTGTTTGTTTGCATCGAATAGGCTCCGAAACTACTGAACCGATTTGGAAAAATTCTTTCGCTGTTGGGAAGCTACACTATCCCTGGGTGACATAGGCTATATTATTTTAAAAAAATATATACATCCTTTCTAAAACTTCAATAATGTAACCCAGGGTGTAAAAAAATTACCTAAAATATTCTTTAAATCGCGTGCGCTGCGAAAACTATTGATGATAGAATAAAATAATGTACTAAGACTTTATAGAACACATCATTATTTACAAAAAAGATCACGACAGCATATGTCTAACTATTATGGTTATGCCGCAATAAGTATTCTTTTATTTTAAAAATTTAATTTAAATGTCGCCTCTTGAAAAGGCTCTTTATTTGTATCTTGGTTTTAATCCTTATCAAAATAAATTACTTCATATTAAAGACAGCTTCAATACCTTTATTTAACTTTTTGAATTTTACAATTCGGATATTTAATTAGAAAGATATCACGAGTTTAAAATTGTTAGTATTAAAAAAAAGTTTCGGCTACGGGCCGGGCGGGAGAGGAGTCAAGAAATGCAGTGCCAGGGGGGTTGGCGGGACGGGGGAGCGGGAGAGCGGTGGTGGGGAAGGTGGAAGTGGAACGCTGGAGGGGAACGCACGGGAAAGGACATGTAAGGAGTAACATTTTATTTATTTGAATATGGCATATATTATAAAAGAAAGTCCTAAAAAACGTGCAGCTCGCAAAAAATCAGAAACGAGTCCCGGTTTGATCAAGGGAGTTATATGGTGTGGTAGATCTCTATCCCCCCTAGGGAATAAAGGTATCCGTTTTTACCTAAAGGGCCTGCTTTTAAAGATATAAGGGCTAAAAGTTTCGCCCTCTTGAAATTTCTAGAACAGTCTTCCGGAAAGTTCTAGAAGGTTCCATAGAGCTGTAGAAAGTTGTGGAAGGAGTGGCGCAGTATGTCGTGGAATGATCAGGAATAGGGAATCGGGAACATCATTGTGCAACATTCCAGAACACTATCTTATTGTCCTGAGCGAAGCCGGGTAACCCAGCTAGTTAAGTATACTTTAATAGAATACGTAAGAAAGGATTTAGTGGAGAGGGCATGGATCGATGTTGGAATAAAAGTCAATTTGACAGGTACGTAATGTTGTTTACTTTTGTCATAAATAATATCAAACACAATAATTGAACTGCAAAGGTAGCGAGGCCCGAGGAGTGATAAAATAGTTAGCTAAATAATCATTACTGTGGCTAACGAAACACAACGCCATCTACTGGATGGTTACCCAACCTCTATAACCACGATAAATTAACTCATACCACAATCTGTTAATTTGCCCACAAATCAAATCCAAACCGCTCGCTTGCCAGCCCGCTCGTCCACCACATCCATACATTCTTCTTTATATATTATAATATATCTCAACCAATTTACACAAAACCTTAACAAATTATATACTTACGCCTTCCTCATGAATCACTCTATCTATTGGTGAAAACTGCATGATAATCCGTTCAGTATTTTTAGAGTTTATCGCAAACAGAGAGATAGACGCAGCGAATGACTTTAATTTATAATATTTACTAAATTAGTTGATATACTTAATTCTAATAATAATTGATGCTAACTGCTAACACGGGGGTGTAATGTACTTATCATTGTTAGATATCATGAACAATTCTATCGACGTTTATTAAATTTCTTTCAGAAGAAAAATGAATTGTCGAGTAAACAATTGATTCACCTTTATCGAATGGTCGGCAATAGCGAAAAATTCATTATAAGTACGACATAAGTCAAGTGGCCGAGTAAATATTTGATAATTGAGTTATTGCAATGGATGGTGGCTTACTGAAGAGTTAGCTGCCAAGATAAGCGGGCGTTGTTTCTATTTATTATTCACCTTTTTGTGCACGTACGATACCATTCATATTTATTGGTTTACTTATGTATTTACATATTTATTTGTTAACAGAAACAAACAGTACCTACATTAGATACATTGGTGAAAAAATATTACAATTAATAAGTATATTTCATAGTGGGTACATGTAGTGTTTCGTTGTAGTGTCTTATGCATGGTATATATTTATGTAATTACCGGATGATTGATGTATGTAGTGGGAAGGTGTGTGTGTGTGTGTGAGAGTATGTATGTATGTATGTATACATGCGCATTGTAAAATTTGTATTATTGACTTGATGCTCTTTTTAAATTTGGGCAGTGAATCGGAGAAAATATCGATGTTAGAATTTAGACCAATATTATTGAACATATGAAGAGCACCATTGATTGGTGAATTAGTTACTGCATTTGTCTTGTAATTAAGCATGTGAAATAGTTCTGTATGGCGTGTACGTTTTAGTGGTATGTTGAAATTAACTAGGGAAAAAAGTTCGCTACAGTCAATGTTATTATTTAAAATTTTGTGTATAAATGTCAAATCAGCTATTGCTCACCTTGGCTGCAAAGTTTGAAATGTGCACTCAAAGTTATTGTTGAATTTGAAGGTAAGATTTTAAAAAAATTGGTTTTGAATATGTTCTATGCTATCTATGTATATTTTGTAATGTGGGTTTCAAATTGACGAGGCATATTCCAGTGTACTTCTTACCAATGCAAAATATAACATTGTTACTGTACGCGGGCTACTGAACACTTTACTTATACAAAGAATAAAACCAAGCATTTTATGTGACCTGTGAACGATTGAGCAATAATTAGATATTATTATTATTGAACAATTATTATCCCTTATTTGTCAGAAGTTAAAAATGTTTTTAAATAATCATCATCTTTAAAAAAAAAAATATCCTAAAGTTAAACCAAGTTGACCGTAGGTTGCCAGTTCAAATCCCGACATGCGCAAGTAAATTTTATTGTATAAACTTGTGTTTTTTCACAATTTAATCATTAAAGGTATATTTGCAGGACGTTTAATAGTGTAAAATATTCTCATGGATCCATCCGCTAATGGAAAAACTAGAAAAAAACCATTTGGTTTTCTGAAAAAAACCATTGGCGGTCCGCATACAGGGAACTTGTTAAAACCAGTTGTCGAGGGCGACGCGGTGACTAGCAGTGCTGATTGCCGCGGCCGTCGCGTTTCAGTTGCCTTGTTGACAGGTTGCCAAGGTAGCACTTCATGACCTGTCAAGTTTTCGAGTAATTTGCAATATGTCAGATCAGAAAAATATCAACTTTTTTCGGGAGTTTTGATAAATTGAGTTGTGCCGTGAAATGAGCTGCCAGCCAGTTTGAGGTTTCTCCAGGAACGAAGGCCCTTAGTATAGTCCTGGTGTAGACCACCATTCAGAATTGAAACGTTGCTTGAAATGACTTTAATCGTGTTTTGTGACCAGATTTGAAGCGCCGAGTACTTCTTATCTTCGTCTTTCCTATCTCCCTCCACTCATCACTACCTTCCGCCTCACAAAGTACTACAATTGGGGATGCCGTAGTCTCACTGGTCCAGATGATTGGGAGCAGTTCGGACTCTTGTGCGGTATTCACATAAAAAAACAATCACGGGATATCAAAATTATGTGAAAATGTGTGAAGCTGAAATTATTTATAAGACATCTACTTTAAAAAAAAATAATTATAAAATCTGAAACTTTATTTTTGATGTGAAAACTTCTTTAGCACCGTTATGATTTGAAACTCGATGGAACGAAAAAGCGACACTAAAAATAAACAAAATGTACATCTATAGGATTTAGCCTGCTAGAGAATGTTTCCTCTTCTACTCTTGTCTACTTTAATTTTCGCACGGTTTCACTACTACTTGCTAACTGCACATTTTTTTTGTTGACATATTAGAGAAATTATCAGAAATTTAACACCTTAAGTAAAACTAGTTAGTTGCCTTATGCCTACAAATACACGACATATTTTTTCAGCCCGATGCCAATTAGAGACCATAGCCAACATTTTTCTGTCAGCTTTACGCGATCGCTATTTTCACTAATTTCATATCTACGATATCAATTGTCATCACTGTGATGCCAACTGAAATCGTAGATATGAAAATAGAGTTGAAAATAGCTATCGCGTATAGTGAGAAATGTTGACTTTGGTCTCTAATTGGAATCGGGCTGAAAAAAGTTGTCGTGTATAACGGCCATATTGGTGTATAGGTCTCGGTTTTCTTTGTTTATTGAATTTCCAATACGATAGATTTTGTCTAACTCGGAGTTTCCTATTATGTCCAATTCTTCATGGAGTTTTTGCCTCGTCTTCTCTAGTAGTCCATAGATTACTATATTGTTGCTTTTCTTGACTTTGTCTAAAAGTTTTATGTTATTTTCCAGTTTTTCCAACTTAAGTTTTGAATTTTTATTTTCTTCTAACACCGGTTTCAGTTTTTCATCCATTCTCTCCATTATTGTATTAGTTATAAATTCTGTTTGGTTCTGCATTTCTTTTTCTTTCGTAATCATTTTTTCAAAGAAAATTGGAAATTGATCATCCATGGTTTTGGGTGTAAAATAACGTTTCCAAGTAATTTATTACGCTGGCAACACTGATGGCTGTGACGTTCGCCGACTATGACACTGACTTGTCTTACAGTTCAGTTTGACAGTTATCTATGGTTGGTCGGTTTAGTTGGTAATGTCTACCTAACTGTGCATGCAATCCGTTGTAATAATGAACTAACCTCAAAATTCTGTCGGTTTTCTTCTTTCAATATTATTATTCGATGATATAGTTATGCAATGTTGATTATTTCCATCGCTCAGTGCCACTTAGTTTTTCACTTGAAAATGATATTTTAGTAGAAAATCTGACTGGAAGTTAACAAATATTATAATCAATAATTATCAGCCTGAAACACTTATCTACATTGAAAAAATCTTCCGAGAAAAGATACTGGCCGCCAACGGGAATTGAACCCGTATCCCTCTGATTGCCGGTCAGGAGCTCTGACCACTGAGCTATGGCAGCTTATCTAATACCCTCCAAATAATTCAATTATTTGGAGATATCTCTGACCACTGAGCTATGGCGGCTTATCTAATACCCGCCAAATAATTCAATTATTTGGCGGGTATTAGATAAGCCGCCATAGCTCAGTGGTCAGAGATCCTGACCGGCAATCAGAGGGACACGGGTTCAATTCCCGTTGGCGGCCAGTATCTTTTCTCGGAAGATTTTTTCAGTGTAGATGATGTTTCAGGCTGATAATTATTGATTATAATATTTGTTATCTACCCTTTGTGCTATTCATAAAAATCTTGTTTAAACGTTAGTTTATCAATTAAAAATAATAACTGACTGGAAGTGTTTTTTTTTTTTTTTTGTTTCGGAGAAAAAAAAACCAAGGTGTAAACAATACAAGTACCGGAAATGGAAAATCATATTGAATACATGTACTGAATTCTTCAGAAATTCAGACCACAGCCAAATAATAAGAAACGGAAATTCAGACCACAGCCAAATAATAATAATTGTATGTGTGCGAGATAAGAGCGCATATCGCACGACAGTCCCAGTCGGAGTAACAGAGTATAGACTAGAGTGTGTAGTAGTTCACTTCGGTAGTTGCAAAATCAGGGGGAAATTAGCCGAGCGTGGGAAGATGTCCACTAGATAAACAATTATGTTTTTATGTGAAAGACCAATATTATTATGTATTTGCTTGCACCCGTGGAAAAACTTCCAATTGCTGAATGTTGACATGTTAGTAGGTAACTTATTTGGGAATAATTTTTTTTTTTTTTTTAGTTGATTTTGAACTTCGATTTTGTTTTAGTGAATGAATGATTGCAAATCTTGGAAGTGAAAATTAACCCACTTCCCGACATCCGATCGAGCTGTGATACTCGTTGTCAATGATAATGCATTCTATCAACTTTTGATTTCACCCACGTTTTCTGAAGTTTGTTGTCATTATATTTTAAAATTTTCAGCAGTTAATTTACAAAATAAATGTCGGTGCCATCCAATTAGGAATTGGCTTAGGTGTTAGCGGTGCTCACTCATTTTAGTCAGTCCCTAGGGACATGATATTTTATATGGTATTTTAAGAGTTCTCAGCAGAAGATCCTGTTCCTGGGGAGAAAGGTTCAATCCTCGGTAAAACCAAAAAAATATAAATTCACTGAAATTGGCTACTAGTCGGCCCTCGATTTTTGGGAACTCCTGCATTTAATCAATCTACGTGTACCTAAACCAATATCTACAAAAACAAACATTTTACATATATATAAATCATTCCAAATAAAGTTTGCATTCCCCAATACAACGTTTATACAGGGTAACAAATATTTAAACGACAGGATTGACAGGATTTGACAATAATTTGAACTTGGCAAACTTCAAACGCCGAATGTGCGAACCATTTCTACCTAATTTATAAATTATTGTTAACAACTATTTCATACGGCCGGCGTAGACGGCCGGCGTAGCGCAGCGGTAAGACGCTTGACTCGCGCACCGAAGGTCGCGGGATCGAATCCCGGCGTGGCAAATAAATTTTATTTCATGAATTTGTGTTATTTCACAATTTATTCAATTAAAATAATAAATAGTAAATTTGCGGCACGTTCCAGAGTGGAAGATACTCTCTGTATCGCCCTGGTGTAAGACCACCATTCAGAATTGAAACGTTGCTTGAAACGGCATTAGCCGTGTTTGGTGACCAGATCTGAATAGCCAGGTACTTCCCCACCTTCCTCTTCCCTATCTCCTTTCCCTCCCCACTACCCTCAGCCTCACAACATAACCCAATTGGGGATGCCATAGTCTCACTGGCTCCAGACGGGAGCAGTTGGGACTCTTGTGAGGTATTCATGTAAAAAAAAAAAAAAAAAAAAAAAATACGTTTTTATTAATATTATCGTTGTTTCAGAGGATGTATGCAGATTATCTATTTTCATGTTTCATTATATTTTCAATTTCCTGCGTATTGTGAAATCTTGTTCACTTTTCGTGTCGGGTTTTACCAGTTTTGCATTTTGCCTTTAGTAATCAGATCTAAAGAGCTAGGCACATTTCACCTCTTCCACCAGGTATTCTGTCTTTTTTTCTTACCCCATTTTATTCAACATTTCAATGTGAAAGTCATTCTTTCTCATGTGTTCATTTATCTTTCATAGCCTGCATAAAACAGTTGTACTCTAATATCTTACAGCGATGATAGATGTAGAACATATAAAGGTACACCTAATTAAGAAATGGCAAAAAAATACATAAAAAAGAAATAATAATAACAAATAGAAGTAAGTTCACAAAATGATGTGGAATGTTGACGATTTAAAAATATGGTAAAGAAGATGCTAAACAATGCTAATGTAGAACAAAACATGCAAGAGATTACATAATTGTGTTGGTTGTTTAGAAGTATGGAAATGTATTATTGGGAGATTTATTATTTTTCAGCATGGTTCAAACGACACGTAGTTGCTAAACTTTCTGTAAGAGACATTCAAACTATCAACAGTCAATGGAGTCGCTTTGTTGATTGGCGCTTTCTGATAGGCAGACTAACGTTCTCGTTCGGAACATTGAAAAGAGCGTGGGATCTCCCATGATTATACCAACGTGAAGTCAAATTATTCTTTCAACGTAGGTTGATTACGTATAGGTCCAGAGATTAACTTGTTTTTAATTTTTTTTAAATTATTTATCATCTGTTAGCCAGTATTGGGTATACTACATACGTACTATTGGGTAGCCAGTCAACAAATACTTATTTATCAATCAAATCTGATATCTTCTATTGATACGGTTTATTTTTGCTGGGGTCGCCGGCACTCTTCTCACGATGCATCGCCCTCGCCCGAGTTGTGTGCCCGCCGTGTGACTGACGTGCGAGCAAACAGTGAGTGCTTGGCCCACTCATAAACTCATTTCGCACTGTCCGGTCGGCAAAACACAAGGGGGGCACTTGCACTCCTCGGGGCCCCGGAGGACGCTATGCAATTGCAGACGGCCCCGGTTGACGGTGTCCCGCTGAGAATGTGTTCTAGAATGCCTCTCCAACACATGGCTAGCGGCTAGCTGGCCACGGGGCATTTGCATTCCTCTAGAACACATGCCGCAGTCCGCGAAGGCACTTTATCTTCACCACTAGGTTCAGTGCTCATTCCATATCACGTCATGCACAATGCACATTTCAGTCATGCAAGTTGGAGGTTAAATACGTAAAAATATTGAACTCTCTATTTTACTGCAGAATTTTCAATGTTTTCTCCAGCTAAAATATGAAAGTAATAGTACTGGACACTCACGCCAGTGACACTGTCTGAAAATAACCAGCTTTTCAACCCTATTTTCATAAAAACTTTTGAAGGTTATTCCCATCAATATACCTAATATATAATTGAAGAAGAAACTAATACTAAAAAATCGGAATGTGCAATTCACACGCGGTAGAATTGAAACCTTTCTGAAAACTAAAATAGAAAAGAGTGGGGAGGCTACGAGGCACCGCACAAACAAGCGACCGATTAGTCTATTTCATTCTCTCCTAGGCTAAATCCTATAGATGTATGTATTCGTCTCTTTTTAGTGTCGCTTTTTCTTTTCATCGAGTTTCAAATCACAACGGTACAAAATAAGTTTTAAGTTCAATAAAAAGCTAACGGTCGCAACTGGGTACTTGATCGTCTTCTTGTATTATGTGATTTTTTTATTATACGTTTATCCTGATGAAGAAACCATTGCCTTTGCAAGATGATTATTTTTATGAAATAGAGTTGCATTGTATACAAAGAAATTTATTTTCATTTAATTAAATTAAATAAAAAGTTACATGCAAAAATATTGAAGGATCTACTATCCACCAAGTTGGAGAAAGCGCTAATGTAAAAAGCTATGATAATATATTGAGTCTACAAGATAGACAACAATATTTTGTTTGATGATCCGGAAACTGTGGCGTTAAAACGCACTTAACGAATAAAATAATAATAATGACTTATTCATCATACATCATAATAAAATATCCGAATCAAGCTCCGTCAAACATCTGGCGGCCTTCGTGGTTGAGTGTTTACGATCTACAACCAATAATCCCAGCAAATTAATCTGTGTTTTTTCATCATTTATTAATTTAAATCTAAAGCTCTACAGAGCTAGAAGGTCTTTCACCAGGACGTACTTATCGAAATATTCAATCGAAATATTCCTTGAAGAGGCTTTAAGCGTGTTCGGTGATTTGATCTGAATAGCCAGGTTTTTCCCAAACTCCTTCCCCGCTCCGCTAAACATTCAGCCTCACAACTTACCCCAATTGGAGATACCATAGTCTCACTTGCTCCAGACAGAAGCAGTTGAGTCACGTTTGCAGTTCTCACATAAAGTAATGGTAAAATCAAAACCATTTCCCAAATATCGATGCTATTGAAAGTAAAATTAAAAGTCATAAGTTGTCACAGAATACGATAATACTACCACAAATAATAATTTAGCACCTTCAATCAATTATATTACATTGGTTCCCGCTTTACCATCTATTAAAACTATAAATAAGACATGGTTCATTATTCTACATGAACTTAATTTGCTACTTCAGATATAACTGACCAAGTTATGTCTGCGGTGACAATAAATGAACTAATGAACGCAACACCAAATGGACGCAAATTACACTGAAAGTTTCTTTGTTTTCGAGGAGTTGTGGCCACAATGACAGTGACCGCGAGTGATGACGGTACCCCGGCATGGCGGGTAAGGTGAAAGGGGAGGGCTTGATAGAGGCAATTAGAGGAACCCCCGCGGACATCTCAGTGCGCATGTGCTAGCTGCGTGACTTTCCGTCCCATCAAAGACTTAGTGAACTATGATGGTGATTTCATTCTCCGGCGGGCATTTGTTTACCGGGTAATCTGTTGCCATCCTCCCTTGTTTAGAATGTTATTATTGCGCGGGCTGAATGACGTTTGAAGTCCCGGCGCGCGCTTGTCGTCTGTTCGCCCTTTGTAAAGCGCTCCCTCGCCTTGCGCTGCCCGAGCGCTGCACTGGTTGGCGCTGCCCGAGCGCTGTCTCGCGCTTCCCTCGCTCTAACGAAGCGGCAGAGCGGAGTCGGGGATTGAAACTTTTCAAGTGAACGTGTGAAAAAATAACGCTTATCTGATACTTTTATGTGAGTTTTCAATGCTATTTAATTTAATTTTCTTGTTCGACTGAATTCGAAATCCAATAGGTTTGTAACATAAATTCTGTTTTTATATAAGTTTATTTTCCCTGAAAATATAATAATTAAAACTATATATATATATATATTTCTCGGCTAAAACATGAAGATATTTTTATACCTTTTTCTTTCGAAAGAACTAAGTAGATACCTATCAGAGGAAGAAGCGATGGGTATGGGTATCCGATCGAGAATAAATGCGGGTACCTATGGGTTAAGATTAGTAGAAAATGGTGTTAAATACATTTTCGACCCTAGTCTAGTGTCATGGAGATATTTAAAATATAAGATTCTTTTATCACAAAACATAAGTAAAGTTTAATTACCTACATTCCATGACTATTGAATTGTATAGTGGTATGCAGAGGACATGACATTATTATTTTTAATAATATTTTTGCAAATTTTGGCAAACTGCATTTACTTGACTTTTAATGAAATTTTTCCACTTCCCGAAGTTTTAATAATACTTATATTATGGAACTCCAGTGAAAAATACTATGGCTTTAAAATATGTTCATATAGAATATAGACTAATAAACGCTGATTCTGAATATATTCGTTTTTCTTTATAATATTTATTTATTGAAAAATTAGAAATACATAAAAACATTTTTTTTTTTTTTTTTTTAAAAGAAAGACAAACATTCCCGGGTTACGAATAACCCAACAATGTTTGAAAATCTCCTACTACCACCACAGAAAGCCGAAAATGTTGCTTGTGTTGTGATGGAGGACTTAGCCAGCCGAGGAATCGAACATGCGACGCCCGGGTGAGACCCAAGCGCTATGCCCACTCAACCACTGACCGGCCGACATAAGCTGCACATCTCGTGCATTCCTGTATCGAGATACCTATGCAGTTTTACAATAATATAATTTAAAAAAAATATAATAAACCTAAAGAAGAAGCACTGAGTACAGTTATTCAAATATTACTAATTCTAATTAATAATGATTACATCTGGGCAGTAGGCTCATTGTTGGCAACAATAACATTATACTCATATTATATATTATACTGTCAACTAAATATGTAAATACACGTACCTGTTGTGGCTTACCAGATGCATTAGAAGGGTGGCAATACCACAGTAGCATTAAATTATTAACAAAAAATAAATAAAAATAAAGATTGTTAAATAATAACAGCTAAATAATATAAAGTAAATAATAATAAACAATTACGGAATAAGTTTATATAGTTTATGTAATAATTATAATAAATTAACTAAATATCTAAATATAAAAAATTAAACACATGATGTATAATATAATTATGATTAAACCATAATAAACAATTTATTAATAATAAGTAAATAAACATAAGTAAATAAAGTACATAATAATTATGAGTAAATACTAATAAACAATTATAATATTGTATAGTAAGTAATTTATGATACGAAAGAAGTAGATAATAATAAGTAAATACTTATAACAATAAGCAAATTAAAAAGTTAATAATAAATAAGTTAAGTACTAACGCAGTAATTTAATATGGATTGTATCAAATATAGCTTAATTCCATAGTGTTTTATGGTATAAGCGACAACATGGGTAATCCAAAACCATCACTCTCAGTTAGTATACATATTTGGACCATTTTCTTGAATAAATGTAATGTACCAATAGTTTTTATTTTTTCGTTGAGCATATTATAAAGCAACGGAGCTTTATATGAAAAACTTCTTTGTCCAAAGGATGTTTTGCTATAATATACCGGCTGATACATTAAAGAAGAGCCCAATCTAGTGTTGCGCACTTGTTGAGACCTTTTTGCAGTGATAATGTTGTTGAAAAATTTACAGAGAGAATATATTATGTACAACTGCCTTATTGTAATAATTTTGCTTTCGCTTTATAATAACTGTGATTTGTTTATTTGTTTATTAATGACAAACACAGTACATTGTAATACAAGTTATAAGACGTTTAAGTTTCACATGGTTATCTACCTATTACGTATGTCATAGAATGTCATTTGGTAATTACGCCTGACATATGTAAAAACGGGTTTTATAACTTAATTAGTTAATGAACCACTAATAATAATAGAAATAAAGAAACGGGAGGGAGGGGGGGGGGATAGAAAGACATTTTAAAAGAAGGATTATATGCTCACTAAATTGTAAATGACTGATTAAGGTTTAGTGAAAGGTTAAGTGTAAGTATGTTTTAAAATTTATAATGTGTATTTACATCACGCCAAGTAATTTAATAAATTACAAATATTATAATCAATAATTATCAGCCTGAAACACTCATCTACATTGAAAAAATCTTCCGAGAAAAGATACTGGCCGCCAACGGTAATTGAACCCGTGACCATCTGATTGCCGGTCAGCAGCTTCAGGCTGATAATTATTGATTATAATATTTGTTATCTACCCTTTGTGCTATGCATAAAAATCTTGTTTAAACGTTAGTTTATCAATTAAAAAATAATAATTAATATTTGACAAGTTAAAGTATTTCAGCAAAAAATGCAGACATAATTAGTCTCGACGCCACCTAGCGGGAGATTTAGTATTAAAAATACCTCTCTCACAAAAATAAAGTTGGTTGTTTTCAGTTGGAAAAATGTAATAATAAGTAATTGTCGAATGAAACACTAGTATATATTGAATTATTTGGCGGGTATTTGATAAGCCGCCATAGCTCAGTGGTCAGAGCTGCTGACCGGCAATCAGATGGTCACGGGTTCAATTCCCGTTGGCGGCCAGTATCTTTTCTCGGAAGATTTTTTCAATGTAGATGAGTGTTTCAGGCTGATAATTATTGATTATAATATTTGTTATCTACCCTTTGTGCTATGCATAAAAATCTTGTTTAAACGTTAGTTTATCAATTAAAAAATTATAATTAATAAATTAGTTTTGTATGTTAGCAAGGAATCGTGGAAAATATCTAAATGTAGTAATTTTTCGTAGTGGGTATAAGTTTTGATTGCGCGAGTAATTGGTGAGTTACTTGCTGCGTTAGTATTGTTAGCTTCATTATGAAAAAGGGAAGTGTGCCTGGTATGCCTCATTGGGACATTTAAACTAATTATGGATAGCAATTCAGGACTATCTATTTTATTATTTAGCAGGTTATATAGAAACAATAGATCTGACAATGTGCGTCTTTTTTGTAAAGTTAACATATAATTTTTGTAGTTTTGTTGTATTTCTTGAGTAAATGTTTCCTAAATTTAATCTGTATACTTTCTACTAAATCTATGTATACCTTATATCGAGGATTATAGTGATGAATACATAAAACTTTTTTTGAACCTTATTTTTAAATTAATTTTTGTGCAATATTTAAAGGCTCTAGAGTAGTCTTGTGACAAGAACCCCAACAAATATCGTTACATTGATTGAGCAAGAGCATAATAAATATACAGTTTTTAGTGTAAATTTGTCCAATTTAGTAGGGTAGGATGAAAAGTAATGCACACATGCTTGTAAAACACGAACAAAAACAAATAGCAAGATGTGGCAAAAAGTATGTTAAAATACGCCATATATTTATTTTTTAACATAGTCACCGTTAAAGCTAACGCATTTCCCCCAACGTGTAACAAGTTATTTCATTACGTAACTGATTTTTTTTCCGGCATTTCTCGAATCCATGACTTGACGGTTGCCTTCACCTCATCGTCGGAGGTGTGATGATTATCCTTGAGGAGTAGAGGAAAAAAATAAAAATTGCAAAGCGAAAAATCGGGGAAGTGAAAAGGGTGTAGAATCGGTTCAAACTTCAGGTTTTGCAGAGGCTCTAATCGACGCTGTTTGTTATCGTCTGTGAAACGGCATAGTATCCATCATCCACAGATTACGGTATCCTAATTGTTAAATAATGAAGCCGACATGTTCCCTGAATATTCCAAAATGGTTTTTGATACGCTTTTCAGTGATTCATCGGTCATTTTGAAACAAATTGTTGACGAGTTTTGATTGTTTATCGTCTGTTCCAATGATCGGACGTCCACCATGTGTTTCATCAACAATTATTGCTTTTCCAGGCTCACAATCATGAAATTTTATTACTCATGGATTAACAGTAGACCTATCAACAGCATCGTTACCATAAACATACTTTAAACGACGATGAATCTCAGCAGGAGTAACTTTTTCAGCAGTTAAAAATTCAATATCAGCAAGCTGTTTACCTTGCGCTGACATAAAACTAAAACACATCTCCATACTTCCGCTTCTCAAAATACACTGGATGAATTCAACGACCTCAAACTTGTGCGTACGTATAGAGGAGGAACTTCACTTCCATATTCCACCTATCGCACTACTAAAGGTAATTTTGTTCGCGCTGTACAAGCATGTGTGCATTACTTTTCAGCCTACCCACGTATTTCTTAGAGTCTTGAAGATATAGGCTACCTTTCTTATTTTGTTTGTTAATATAGTAATATGATTGTTCCATTTTAAATGTTTATCAATAACTAAGCTAAAATATTTGATATTGTCTACTCTTTTCAAAGATTGATAATTACACTTCTGCACGCAATAATGTATATTTGAAGAGCGGTCCAAAGATGGTTGATTTACAGAAGAAATACTAAAAGTAATATATTTAGTTTGGTTCATGTTTAAGGTTAACTCGTTTTGATCAAGCCAATTTTTGACCGCCCTTAATCCTGTCTCGCACTTAGCATACGTTTCATCCCAAATATCACCAGCAAACACTAAAATAGTGTCATCTGCAAATACAAAAATAAAATTGGACCCAGAACACTACCCTTCGGAACACCATGTACAATTGATTTGTTTGAACTAATATGATCATTAATCATTCCTCTTTGAGTTCTATTTTCATTCCCATTGAACTGAGTTTTTTTAATAGTAAACCGTGGGATACGGTATCAAATGCCTTAGACAAGTCTAAGAAGACAGCTTTTGCTTTATTGCCAGTATCGAGAGCTTCTATGACTGTGGTGATCATTTTTAATGCAGTATCACTAGTTCCCATGTTCTCTCGGAAGCCAAACTGATTATCTGAGAAAATTTCATATCTTTTTACATAAGACATCAACCTAATTTTAGCTAACTTTTTGTTACGTAATTACGGTTTTGAACCGCTTGATTACAGACTTATAGGCAAATTAATAATGAAAAACCACACAATGTTCAATTTTAAATATTTACAAGGCTTACCGCTTGCTCGTTCGGTAGGTTCTCGTGTTTTCAGTTCGCTCACTGACTTGATTCAGAACGATTATCGCTTCATTTATTGAATAAATACAGGTAAGGTTATAATAAATTAAAAGATTTCTTGTCGCTTTAAATACTGAAGAATTTACTTGTGATTCGACGCTACTAGGTAAAAGCATTTACCCCTTTGTGAACGGAATGTTAACGATTCTAGGATGAAATAAAAGGAATGAATTGATAACATAAATAAATAAGGCTTACGTACATTACGCCGGATCACACCTGGGCAGACGACCTTGTAAGGAAACCAACATCACTGCTTATATTTTAATATATAAGCAAGTGTTTCACAAAACTTTTGAAAATGACCGTTTCGTCGGAAAGCTAAAACCAGAAGAGCTTGGAGAGGCGCTGTAATGAGGTGGCACTACTGGCTTTCGACTCCAATTGTGATGAACCCTACCTAGCTGATTTACTTTTCTAAGCTTCTACCTCGTAGTTTAAATCTCGTAGCTCCTGTCTCGTAGCCACGCTCATAATTCTACCCTTATGTCCTACTGATCACACCACTAGGTATGATGGCCTGACTCAACCCTCCTTTCGGTTTATTTCTACCTCAGGCTCGTGATTTCTAAACCCCTATACCTTATAATCTAGCTAAACCTACCCTATCTTCTTAAATCCCTGCGATTTTCTCACAGTAATCAAGATTTAAGATTTTTGTTCACATTATTTCTATAATCTGCGTTGTGTAAATTTTTTGTTTTAGATTTTACATCTGTTTGCATACTTAATATGCACACATATGTAGAGAAGATAATGTATTACGTGTGGTAACCCATAGATTCTTTTAGAGAAAGGGTGAGAATTTTCCGATCAATTTATTTATTATTATTTTAGAATATTTAACCGAGTTTGATAAACTACCCCCGCCCTAAACCTTGTGTCTATTTGATTTCCATAGGAATTTAGTGTGTTTATTTAATTCTTCCTATCACCGCTGATACATCGATAACATAAACAACAGTTAATAAATTAAACATTTCAAGAAAGCAAACCTTACCTTAGGATGATCGAACTCGAAGGTCCAGTTTTCTCAATTGAAGTCCTTGTCTGCAACTTCTCCTAACATAATGTGTTTGTAGTCATAGTTAGTGCTATTGGTGAGTATTCGCAAAATTGTTGAAAGAGCAGGAATGGAGGGATATGGGGAGGGGATAATATGTTTGCTTTAAAAAGTCGGCACCTCCGCTAACCAAGTGAAAACCGATGAACAACAATTCCAAACCGGATTCTCCCAAGTACGTTTGCTAAGCTTATCCTTAAGTCCGAGTTTTACTCTCTTCGACGAGCGTCTCTTGTTACGAAAGGGACTCTTCACGCCAGATGGGGGAATACCAAGTCTTCATGCCGTTTTTCTGCCTCACTCCGACTTCCATCTCCGCCGGATTGAATTTAACTCTACTGAGTCTAGAAGGGGTATTTCATGTCTTCCCTTATCATGCCTCTATCCGTTAAATGTGGCGTAAGCTTGTGACGGGCAGATCCTTCCTCCCACGTAACCGACCCAGCGTTACATTCCACCTCTGACTAGCTGACATAAAACTCACCTCGTGAACCTTATGTTTGCTTTCAGGTTCGACAAGACTCACGGTATGCAAATAACCTGTGGCTTTAATGCCGCGTCAGCGTACTGTCCGCATACGTCCTTCCTCTTCCCCGCATGCCCACCTCGACAATACCGCCACAAGATCAAAGCCGTCCGTTCGAGAAAGGTTGACACTTACATTTCCAGATGGCTCATACCTACATACAGAAGCCTTGAAGTTTACGTTCGAAGACAAGTTAGGATTCAGGACTGTATGAGTATTTGAACACCAGTGTTGTTTAAATGAGGTCACTAGCTCCTCGTGTGTTAGGTATTTAGGATAATGGGTATTTATGGGTTCTTGGATACCTACTTCCTATAAGAAAGATTTAAAAATGAGATAAATCAAGTCGACATTGAATCAATGACCTCCTGAATAATTGTGATGTGCTCTCTTAGAGTTTGAAGCTAGTCGCAGTACTTTACTTTGCGAAATTTTTGCATGCTGAATCAATGCTACCTATTGGCGATCGCTCTAGTAAAATCAAGTCGTTTAGAATTGAGTGAATTTAACGTCAATGTCGCCTTCACATATTGACCGCAGATTTCATCTCAAGCTATAATTGATAAACTTGTCCCTGACGTTAAGTTTTGTTTTGTTTATTCGTTAATGAATTTAGGTGACTGGGTCAATGGATGGCCTTGAACTCAAATCGAAATTTTTGTACACTATCGAAGGTCATATAACCATACCCTAATCGTGCTAGTGAAAAGAAACGATAGGTATTTATCTTACAAATACGCTAAGATACCAAAATTGATTTAGTGATGCGTTTCTATCTAATTATGTGTTAAGTATTTGTTTAGCAACATTTCATTCTGTATGGGAGGTGTGACATGCGAATGCTAATAAATTGGTTAGTTATTTATTTACCCTTTCTTGGCGTTACGTCCATCAGTGTCAGGATATCCACAGGAACCTGTAAAAGCTTAAATATTGTAAGGACTCACCAAGCTCTAATGTCTTAATTTCAGCTCCACCGGGTTACTATCATCGGCGAGAAACTTATTAGAGCATCCATACTACCTGTGTAACTACTCATCTCCTTCCTTTCTCCTTTGAATAGATCTCTGATGTAAAAATCCTCACGTTTTCCTTTAATATCTGCCGTTATTATTGAAGAAGAACGATCCTATCTAATTATGTTAAGTATTTTCCAGATTTCGGATCAATTATTATTATTGCGTTGTCACCTAACGATAATTAATATCTCGTAATAAAATTTCCAACTTTCGACCTAAACGTAAATTTTTTTATTTAATGAAACTTATTAGACTGTAATTTTCTTTATATAACCTCGGACTAAATAACTCTATTTTAACCTTCATAGTACAAATTTAAAGCAATTCAAACACACTATATTAAACTCCTCCCGCATTGAATTTGTAATTAATTAATTAATTATTAGATTTTATTGAATCGGAAATTATTGCAAACACTGATTTTAGATTTATTATAAGATCATACACTCCGTTAAATTGCACGATTAACCCTATCCGGGCACTTCACTCCCTGTTTTATCAAAGTATAAACTGATTGTAGACTCTATTTTACCACTGAAATTTTTAAGTATAAAAACTGATTCTAGATTCTATTAATTAATTACCAGGGTAATTCTCACAACATGCGCGACGTTTTAATCAACCTTGCCAGTTGTCGAAGGACCCCTTTTTTTTATTTTAATGATAAGTTGAATTTATAAATAGATATATTATTATTCAATGCTGTTATAAAATTCTTTAAACACTGTTGTTTCTTTTTAAATTCGCTACACTATATAAACCTTTTATTTTAATGACAAGTTGAATTTATAAATAAATATATTATTATTCACTGCTGTTATAAAATTCTTTAAACACTGTTGATTTTCTTTAAATTCGCTACACTATATAAACTTTTTATTTTAATGACAAGTTGAATTTATAAATAAATATATTATTATTCACTGCTGTTATAAAATTCTTTAAACACTGTTGTTTCTTTTTAAATTCGCTACACTATATAAACTTTTTATTTTAATGACAAGTTGAATTTATTGTGAAACTATATAAAACACTTTATTTAATTTTCAACACTCCACAGATTTAATCACGACCGTAATTTTTATAAGTCCCAGAATTCCCACTCCGAATTTTTCTAAGTCTCAAAATTTTACAACACTTAAGAAATTTTCAACTAATAACCGTTTTAGACGCTACGTCACGTAACTTCCACGTTTTAACCCGACGATTGGTCCCCGACGACTCCTTCACGACAACTAACACCGAAAACTGATCCCGATTCTTCTAAGTCCTAGGTTTTATATGTACCTCCAGGATTAGAACATCTTAATTACGCGTTCATTGATTTTCTAATTCAAACTCTAACAACTCGAGATTTCATATATCAATTCTGTTATATTCGTATCAACGTGTTAAGTCCGGCCCCTTTGATTTTAGAAATCTTCCGTCTCTTACGTAAATTGTTCCAGTGTCGAACCTACCATTATGTCAAATTTTGCCCCGTCGTTCCTTTGTCTTCAGGTCTTCATAATATGTTTTATAAACATGGTTTTAATCTTGTTTTTTTTTTCAATTTTGAACATTCCCATAAGTGATCTGCTAAAACTGTGTTTTAATTGGCATAAATATTAGGGAAAACGTAGATTCTTCGGTCTCCTAGTTTTAAACGCTAGTTGTCCTGTATAAATTTCCACGAAAATTATTTCTTTTCCCCTAGTCTACGTAAGCAATTATGTCTCAGAACCGTATTTCCATTATTTATGTGGCATATTCAACTTTTCCATTTTCCCACCTAATTTTCCTTCAAGTAACGGTGTTTTAACAACTATTCTTAAATGATTTTCCCTTCGTTGTTAATAAGGAATCATATCCTGGTTCCGTATCTACTCTACTTATAACGTTTTGAGTTTTTCCCATTTCCTTATCTGAGTTTTCCGGTTATGTCGGTTTTCCGTTCTCTCCCCCCACTCCTAACCCAATGATCCCTTATTGAAATTTGACGTTTGCCTTTTTGCCGTGATTCCATCTCCCGCTAAAACCCTTTTTTCCTTTTTTGATATATTATTTATGGTGTTTTCCGGCCCACTAACTATTCCTATCCTGGGATATCTGTCAAGTTAACTACTTCGATCAAATTCCGCCCAATTTTCCATCTCTCTCTTGTTCAAAATCCCATAAACTGCAAGCCCTGACGTGTGTATACATTACGATTTCTACATACTTGGCGATAAATCCATTTTAATGTGTTTATAATTAAATTTTACGGAAATTCTATAATCTCAATACTAGGTAAGAGCAATGTTAATTTTTATGACCCTTTTTAATGGATAATGGGCCTTAAATAAACAAAAGGCATGTTCGAATATTCCTTGTTTATATCAACAATATACATGTGGGGTCGACAACCTTTTTTTTCATCAATTGCCTCAGCAATTTGTTCTATCGTCTATAGTATTTTCTCATAGCAAATGACGTAAAAACGATCCCTTCCTTTGAATTAATCTAACGTAATATAACTAGAATAACCATCCTATTTCAAATATATAACGATATCTATTTAAACTCGTCTGAAAACGCAAAATTAAGTCGAAATCTTATATTGTTCAATAAATACTTCCGTTTAAATGTCCGTTTTTTTTATTAGATTTTCTTTTCAAATCGTTTTCCCTGACCGTATTGCTTCATTTAAAGGTGACATTCCTAATTTCCATCGTTTTTCTTTCTTTTAAATATCAAACGTACGTTTTCCTCTGAATCTGGCCTCCTTTTGTTCTTCACGTTCTCGTTATGCAATTGAGTATCCCTACAGTAGCTTTTCCCACGTTTTCCAGGTCTTTTCTTTAATCTTCCGTTCATTATATTTCCTTGCTATTTTATTGCATCATTTTTTCAACATAATATGGATTTATTTGTTCGTTAACTGCGGTTGTCGATTCCTCTGTTGTACTCAATATTTACCTTTAAAATTAGGGTCATTGTACCAAATGCACCGAACGTGGGATTGTGTTTATCTTAAAGCGTATTGATCTCTCGGGTTGATGATGATTTTTACCCCATAAATATCAGACTAATGGTCTAGTCCAAAGTCCATCTCTTTGTCTTGAAAAAAGGTAACCTCCCCCTTCTCTGATTGGTAGATCAATCTTAAGTGTTTATAATTGGATCCCTCTGTGTTCTATTTATCAAAACTTGACATTAATTTAATAATTATAGATCTCTGCAGTCTCCATGGCCCAATCAAACTTAATCAGCTAGATGTCGCTAGTGTGTTGATTTCGTTATAATTCTGAATTATTATTTATTCATTCGTAAGGTGGAAGCTACTATATTTTCGTATCCACTGCGATTCATCACAGCCCCCCTATAGTTATAATTCCAGCGGTAAACACGCCTCCTAGTGTTAGTTGATGGAATTAAAACTAAACATAGGCAATCTAATTTTCTACAATTTTCTTTAAGTCTTCTTTATTCTTATTTGCATTTTTTTTTTTTTCGAAATTCTAACTGGTTGCGCGCCCCTACCTTTCACTATTTCATATCGTAGAATCCTGTTCGGTGTTCCTCTGAGCTGAAATCATTTTTCAATTTACTCTTGTCTACCCAATGGCCTATTTAAGTCGGCTAACTTACGTCAGTTGCTGTCCCTACTCTTTGTCCTACCCCCCTAAGATTCTTACCCCTATACCTTCCCCCCTATGACCCTTACTCCCTCTTCTTCATCGAGACGGTTTCCAACCTTTGATTTTCCTTATTCATATATATATATATTTTTTTTTTCGCGATTCTAGAATTCCACACGAATTTTTCTCGCAGGAACGTTTTAATGGCAACAATGCGCATATGAACATACACGTATTACACATATATGCACACATACACACCCTTTTTTTTTTTTTTGAATGGGATCAACTTTTATGTAATCTCTTCATATGCTGTTCTTATTTATCTTTTATCTGAGGTTTATTTGATCTATGTTGTATGTTTACTCATCCGAATGCACTCCATAACGTTTACTATCTCATTTTTTTTTTTTCACACCGGCTTTGTTTGTTTATTTATTTATTTGCACGTATACACAATTGTATAATGTACCTAAACCCCGTTTTAAACAAGCCCCCCCCTCCTAAATTCGTATGCGTTTTAAACCACTCCGCTTATTTGCTCTTTATTGCAAATCGGAAATAAACCGGTCACCCGAGAAATATGCCAACCCCCAGTAAGGCTAAATTTCTAATTTATTCAGCTGACATCTATGTAATGGTGTATCTAAAGGTCTAATCCACCCCTGTTAAATGTTTGAATGCAACGATTTGAAAAGCTCACTTTTATGTTTTATGTGTAATATTTTATTTTATTTTTATCCGTCCTTTGCTTTGTATGTTATGTTGATTTTATTTATTTTTATGTCGCCGTGTCAAAAGAAGTATTTATTTATAAAATCCTTCAACCCGAAGGAACCAATAATACCCTCGACCACTATTAACATTAACAACGTCATTTTATTAACTATCTAAGTATCTCTTTATTGTTTAAAGTAATATCTCGAGATGTTCCAATGCGAACATAACAAAGATTTATCTATTCTGTTACGAACATATTTATCAGTAAGACCACTTATGTTTGTGGCAACACAAACATACCCTCGCGACGGTGTCTATTCAATCGCTTGTTTACATTCGGGCTTCAGTCAATGAACCAATTTGAACGATAATATTATTAATCACCGAAGGAATGCGCTTTTATTTATATAACGGCTTTTTTTTTTTCAATACGCACCACCCTTCTAAATCTGGGTCAACATTCCTAGGCGTTATGTGATTTATGATTTTTATCTGGTATAAGGCACGTTTTTCACTTTTCGTTTTAAAATATTTGGTTTTTGAGTTATTATTTTTTTTTTTTCCCGACTGTTTTATTTAATGGTACGTTTTTTTTTTTCACTTGTTTCACGTTTAATGAAGATGTTTTAATGGCACGTTTTTCACTTTTCGTTTAAATTATTTTTTTGATTTATTGTTATATTTCTACTGTATAATTTAATGATGCGAATTTTTTATTCCACTTGTTTTATGTAATCTGAAGTTGTTTTAATGGCACGTTTTTCACTTTTCGTTTAAAATATTCACTTTTTTTTTTTTCCCATTTAATTATAATTTCATTTATTTGTTCATTCTATTTTATTTTTATAATATCTCAGAATTCTCTCAACTTGTAACCTTTACTCTCCTGGTCACGGCACCAGTTGTAATGAGGTGGCACTACTGGCTTTCGACTCCAATTGTGATGAACCCTACCTAGCTGATTTACTTTTCTAAGCTTCTACCTCGTAGTTTAAATCTCGTAGCTCCTGTCTCGTAGCCACGCTCATAATTCTACCCTTATGTCCTACTGATCACACCACTAGGTATGATGGCCTGACTCAACCCTCCTTTCGGTTTATTTCTACCTCAGGCTCGTGATTTCTAAACCCCTATACCTTATAATCTAGCTAAACCTACCCTATCTTCTTAAATCCCTGCGATTTTCTCACAGTAATCAAGATTTAAGATTTTTGTTCACATTATTTCTATAATCTGCGTTGTGTAAATTTTTTGTTTTAGATTTTACATCTGTTTGCATACTTAATATGCACACATATGTAGAGAAGATAATGTATTACGTGTGGTAACCCATAGATTCTTTTAGAGAAAGGGTGAGAATTTTCCGATCAATTTATTTATTATTATTTTAGAATATTTAACCGAGTTTGATAAACTACCCCCGCCCTAAACCTTGTGTCTATTTGATTTCCATAGGAATTTAGTGTGTTTATTTAATTCTTCCTATCACCGCTGATACATCGATAACATAAACAACAGTTAATAAATTAAACATTTCAAGAAAGCAAACCTTACCTTAGGATGATCGAACTCGAAGGTCCAGTTTTCTCAATTGAAGTCCTTGTCTGCAACTTCTCCTAACATAATGTGTTTGTAGTCATAGTTAGTGCTATTGGTGAGTATTCGCAAAATTGTTGAAAGAGCAGGAATGGAGGGATATGGGGAGGGGATAATATGTTTGCTTTAAAAAGTCGGCACCTCCGCTAACCAAGTGAAAACCGATGAACAACAATTCCAAACCGGATTCTCCCAAGTACGTTTGCTAAGCTTATCCTTAAGTCCGAGTTTTACTCTCTTCGACGAGCGTCTCTTGTTACGAAAGGGACTCTTCACGCCAGATGGGGGAATACCAAGTCTTCATGCCGTTTTTCTGCCTCACTCCGACTTCCATCTCCGCCGGATTGAATTTAACTCTACTGAGTCTAGAAGGGGTATTTCATGTCTTCCCTTATCATGCCTCTATCCGTTAAATGTGGCGTAAGCTTGTGACGGGCAGATCCTTCCTCCCACGTAACCGACCCAGCGTTACATTCCACCTCTGACTAGCTGACATAAAACTCACCTCGTGAACCTTATGTTTGCTTTCAGGTTCGACAAGACTCACGGTATGCAAATAACCTGTGGCTTTAATGCCGCGTCAGCGTACTGTCCGCATACGTCCTTCCTCTTCCCCGCATGCCCACCTCGACAATACCGCCACAAGATCAAAGCCGTCCGTTCGAGAAAGGTTGACACTTACATTTCCAGATGGCTCATACCTACATACAGAAGCCTTGAAGTTTACGTTCGAAGACAAGTTAGGATTCAGGACTGTATGAGTATTTGAACACCAGTGTTGTTTAAATGAGGTCACTAGCTCCTCGTGTGTTAGGTATTTAGGATAATGGGTATTTATGGGTTCTTGGATACCTACTTCCTATAAGAAAGATTTAAAAATGAGATAAATCAAGTCGACATTGAATCAATGACCTCCTGAATAATTGTGATGTGCTCTCTTAGAGTTTGAAGCTAGTCGCAGTACTTTACTTTGCGAAATTTTTGCATGCTGAATCAATGCTACCTATTGGCGATCGCTCTAGTAAAATCAAGTCGTTTAGAATTGAGTGAATTTAACGTCAATGTCGCCTTCACATATTGACCGCAGATTTCATCTCAAGCTATAATTGATAAACTTGTCCCTGACGTTAAGTTTTGTTTTGTTTATTCGTTAATGAATTTAGGTGACTGGGTCAATGGATGGCCTTGAACTCAAATCGAAATTTTTGTACACTATCGAAGGTCATATAACCATACCCTAATCGTGCTAGTGAAAAGAAACGATAGGTATTTATCTTACAAATACGCTAAGATACCAAAATTGATTTAGTGATGCGTTTCTATCTAATTATGTGTTAAGTATTTGTTTAGCAACATTTCATTCTGTATGGGAGGTGTGACATGCGAATGCTAATAAATTGGTTAGTTATTTATTTACCCTTTCTTGGCGTTACGTCCATCAGTGTCAGGATATCCACAGGAACCTGTAAAAGCTTAAATATTGTAAGGACTCACCAAGCTCTAATGTCTTAATTTCAGCTCCACCGGGTTACTATCATCGGCGAGAAACTTATTAGAGCATCCATACTACCTGTGTAACTACTCATCTCCTTCCTTTCTCCTTTGAATAGATCTCTGATGTAAAAATCCTCACGTTTTCCTTTAATATCTGCCGTTATTATTGAAGAAGAACGATCCTATCTAATTATGTTAAGTATTTTCCAGATTTCGGATCAATTATTATTATTGCGTTGTCACCTAACGATAATTAATATCTCGTAATAAAATTTCCAACTTTCGACCTAAACGTAAATTTTTTTATTTAATGAAACTTATTAGACTGTAATTTTCTTTATATAACCTCGGACTAAATAACTCTATTTTAACCTTCATAGTACAAATTTAAAGCAATTCAAACACACTATATTAAACTCCTCCCGCATTGAATTTGTAATTAATTAATTAATTATTAGATTTTATTGAATCGGAAATTATTGCAAACACTGATTTTAGATTTATTATAAGATCATACACTCCGTTAAATTGCACGATTAACCCTATCCGGGCACTTCACTCCCTGTTTTATCAAAGTATAAACTGATTGTAGACTCTATTTTACCACTGAAATTTTTAAGTATAAAAACTGATTCTAGATTCTATTAATTAATTACCAGGGTAATTCTCACAACATGCGCGACGTTTTAATCAACCTTGCCAGTTGTCGAAGGACCCCTTTTTTTTATTTTAATGATAAGTTGAATTTATAAATAGATATATTATTATTCAATGCTGTTATAAAATTCTTTAAACACTGTTGTTTCTTTTTAAATTCGCTACACTATATAAACCTTTTATTTTAATGACAAGTTGAATTTATAAATAAATATATTATTATTCACTGCTGTTATAAAATTCTTTAAACACTGTTGATTTTCTTTAAATTCGCTACACTATATAAACTTTTTATTTTAATGACAAGTTGAATTTATAAATAAATATATTATTATTCACTGCTGTTATAAAATTCTTTAAACACTGTTGTTTCTTTTTAAATTCGCTACACTATATAAACTTTTTATTTTAATGACAAGTTGAATTTATTGTGAAACTATATAAAACACTTTATTTAATTTTCAACACTCCACAGATTTAATCACGACCGTAATTTTTATAAGTCCCAGAATTCCCACTCCGAATTTTTCTAAGTCTCAAAATTTTACAACACTTAAGAAATTTTCAACTAATAACCGTTTTAGACGCTACGTCACGTAACTTCCACGTTTTAACCCGACGATTGGTCCCCGACGACTCCTTCACGACAACTAACACCGAAAACTGATCCCGATTCTTCTAAGTCCTAGGTTTTATATGTACCTCCAGGATTAGAACATCTTAATTACGCGTTCATTGATTTTCTAATTCAAACTCTAACAACTCGAGATTTCATATATCAATTCTGTTATATTCGTATCAACGTGTTAAGTCCGGCCCCTTTGATTTTAGAAATCTTCCGTCTCTTACGTAAATTGTTCCAGTGTCGAACCTACCATTATGTCAAATTTTGCCCCGTCGTTCCTTTGTCTTCAGGTCTTCATAATATGTTTTATAAACATGGTTTTAATCTTGTTTTTTTTTTCAATTTTGAACATTCCCATAAGTGATCTGCTAAAACTGTGTTTTAATTGGCATAAATATTAGGGAAAACGTAGATTCTTCGGTCTCCTAGTTTTAAACGCTAGTTGTCCTGTATAAATTTCCACGAAAATTATTTCTTTTCCCCTAGTCTACGTAAGCAATTATGTCTCAGAACCGTATTTCCATTATTTATGTGGCATATTCAACTTTTCCATTTTCCCACCTAATTTTCCTTCAAGTAACGGTGTTTTAACAACTATTCTTAAATGATTTTCCCTTCGTTGTTAATAAGGAATCATATCCTGGTTCCGTATCTACTCTACTTATAACGTTTTGAGTTTTTCCCATTTCCTTATCTGAGTTTTCCGGTTATGTCGGTTTTCCGTTCTCTCCCCCCACTCCTAACCCAATGATCCCTTATTGAAATTTGACGTTTGCCTTTTTGCCGTGATTCCATCTCCCGCTAAAACCCTTTTTTCCTTTTTTGATATATTATTTATGGTGTTTTCCGGCCCACTAACTATTCCTATCCTGGGATATCTGTCAAGTTAACTACTTCGATCAAATTCCGCCCAATTTTCCATCTCTCTCTTGTTCAAAATCCCATAAACTGCAAGCCCTGACGTGTGTATACATTACGATTTCTACATACTTGGCGATAAATCCATTTTAATGTGTTTATAATTAAATTTTACGGAAATTCTATAATCTCAATACTAGGTAAGAGCAATGTTAATTTTTATGACCCTTTTTAATGGATAATGGGCCTTAAATAAACAAAAGGCATGTTCGAATATTCCTTGTTTATATCAACAATATACATGTGGGGTCGACAACCTTTTTTTTCATCAATTGCCTCAGCAATTTGTTCTATCGTCTATAGTATTTTCTCATAGCAAATGACGTAAAAACGATCCCTTCCTTTGAATTAATCTAACGTAATATAACTAGAATAACCATCCTATTTCAAATATATAACGATATCTATTTAAACTCGTCTGAAAACGCAAAATTAAGTCGAAATCTTATATTGTTCAATAAATACTTCCGTTTAAATGTCCGTTTTTTTTATTAGATTTTCTTTTCAAATCGTTTTCCCTGACCGTATTGCTTCATTTAAAGGTGACATTCCTAATTTCCATCGTTTTTCTTTCTTTTAAATATCAAACGTACGTTTTCCTCTGAATCTGGCCTCCTTTTGTTCTTCACGTTCTCGTTATGCAATTGAGTATCCCTACAGTAGCTTTTCCCACGTTTTCCAGGTCTTTTCTTTAATCTTCCGTTCATTATATTTCCTTGCTATTTTATTGCATCATTTTTTCAACATAATATGGATTTATTTGTTCGTTAACTGCGGTTGTCGATTCCTCTGTTGTACTCAATATTTACCTTTAAAATTAGGGTCATTGTACCAAATGCACCGAACGTGGGATTGTGTTTATCTTAAAGCGTATTGATCTCTCGGGTTGATGATGATTTTTACCCCATAAATATCAGACTAATGGTCTAGTCCAAAGTCCATCTCTTTGTCTTGAAAAAAGGTAACCTCCCCCTTCTCTGATTGGTAGATCAATCTTAAGTGTTTATAATTGGATCCCTCTGTGTTCTATTTATCAAAACTTGACATTAATTTAATAATTATAGATCTCTGCAGTCTCCATGGCCCAATCAAACTTAATCAGCTAGATGTCGCTAGTGTGTTGATTTCGTTATAATTCTGAATTATTATTTATTCATTCGTAAGGTGGAAGCTACTATATTTTCGTATCCACTGCGATTCATCACAGTACATTACGCCGGATCACACCTGGGCAGACGACCTTGTAAGGAAACCAACATCACTGCTTATATTTTAATATATAAGCAAGTGTTTCACAAAACTTTTGAAAATGACCGTTTCGTCGGAAAGCTAAAACCAGAAGAGCTTGGAGAGGCGCCCGCAGCCCTTTGGCTCCGTCCCTTACCCCCTCCCACTGAAATCTGGGCCAATCAAGGCACGTCGGTGTAGCCAACCTTACAACAAATAATATTGAATATCGAGTACCTAGCGCAAATTTATTTATTTTTCAGGTTCTCCATAAAACAGTTATACACCAAATTATTACGGAGAAGATTACAAAATTTAAGAGAAACAAAAGTCCAAGGGGGCAGTTTCACTATGTTGAGACGTATGTCAAAAGATAGTTACTGAACTCTCTATAGGTAACATTGAGGATGTCGATGCTCAATACAGAATCATTAAGCAGATAAATTGCTCTGTTTAATGGCGCATTCTGAAAGGAAGAAGTTCGCGCTTTCGGAGCATAAAAAAGTGCGTGGAATCTCCCACAAGTATATGCGTTAGGGACATAGGTTAATCTCCTTCAACACAGGTGGATTCAGTACAGTACCGTATGTTTCCCCAAAAATATTTTTCGGCGGGCTTCTAAGGTGTTAAGATCGAGCATTCCTGTTAAAAACAACGATGGATACAGGAATGGGTAGTATGTGTATTCCCTCAAATCATCGTAAAGGGGTTGGAAGTAAATATTCAAGAAAGTATTTCATAACATTCTGTATAATTTTTGAAAAGGTGTTTAGCAGGGATATAGTTCGATAGTTATTGACATCTAAGTTATCCTCTCCTTTAAATAAAGGAATAATTTTGGTAATTTTGCAGTGATTAGGGAACAAGCCGTTCTCAAAACTAACATTTACAATGTGTGTAATAGGTATAACTAGTTCAGAAGCATTTTTTTTGTAGACCATTGCTCTTATACTGTCATCCCCACTCGAAAAACCTGATTTTAGCTCATTAATCACCTTTAGAACTTCATTACAATTCGTTGGATTGAATTCAAAACAGGCATTTTGCATAGATTGTGTTGGATTGCAATTTTTGATTAAACATTTTTCACTGGTGTTATTAACACTGTACAAAAGATTAGCAAAATTTTGACCTTTAACACTAAAAAAATCATTTACATGGTTAGTGATGAGCGTAGGATTATCATTTATAGAAACAATGTTATTATTTATTTTCAATTTATTTATCGGCACCGTTGCCTTTTGCATATCCAATGCTTGTTTTACTATTTTCCATTCTTGCTTTATGTTTCCTTTAACTTCATGAAGCTTCTTTTTATATGACTGTTTGATTGTTTTAACAATTTTAGAACACCATTTTCTATATCTTTTATAATATGCAAACAGTTCAATATTATTTGGTTCTTTGCGATAACTTTTATGTAATTTGTCACGTTTTTAGAGGCAGTCAACAATTCCAGAAGTTAACCATGTTTTCAAGTAATTTTTATTACTATGGATTTTCTTTATAGATGAGCATTTTCAATATGTAATTTTAGACACTTTATGAAATTATCAGCTGCTGTATTGACATCATTTGCAGATAAAACGGTTTTCCATGTTTCTTCTTTCAGTCTTGAAAATAGCAGATCATTATCTTAATCTTTTAGGATAAGATCTAGGACATTAAGATTTAGGATATCTTAATATCGTAGCGAAATAGTATGTGATGCTGGTCCTGAACGATATTAAACGTATAGTTTTTAAAAAATATTAAAAAGTACATTTTTAATATTCTCTTTAATATACAGCGTCAAGTTGGTATGCTGTGTAATGCTGTGTGGTGACGTCGCGATGCAAGATTCACCTGGTGATGGCATTTTGAAGTTATATTGAAATGTATGGGGCAAGCCATTAAACCTCAACATTTCGTGTTTTTTATTTGGTTTATTTACATACTGATAATAGAGATTTAGAAATATAATAGTTGTTGTGTTTATTGAAACATTATTTAGGCCTTCACAATTAAAATTATGACGGAATATTTGCGGACAATCTGACATTCCATGGATAATGTTTTTCAAACGGACTGTATACGATACTATGACTATATACTATGTTAGTGCTGGAATAAAAGCTACTAAGTACATAAATCATCTTATTAGTTTTTTTTAAAGTCGTATTAAGCTGTAAAAGAGATTTTTGATAATCTGCAGTAAAAATGGTCTATTTGAGGTTAAAGTCGTGTCATATTTGAGATTTTTTTTACCATAACATCGATCGTATTTTCGAATTGGTTTATTATCAAGGGCTTTTTATATAAGTAATTAGACAATCGTCGTGATCAGTGTATTATAAATACTAGTGTTTCTGTATGTGTTATACATAATACAATACAATGTATTATGTTAGAGCATAAGTGACACCTGAACACAAAGTTCGACGGCTTACTATGTCATTTGTATTTGCAATGAAAAAGATGATTACTTATTATTGTATTCCACTTAGGTACAATACAATAAGATTAGCGATGCGATGTTGACATTTACTGTTTTTCTATATTAATTATTTATTTATTTATTTATTTGATGCAATATATTTACATTTCATACGAAATTCAATGATGTTGACCTCACTGGGTGGTTTACCCGTGCTGAGGCCTCCATTTTATATAAAAAATTATAAACAATACATATAAATATATAAATATAATATTGATGAAAAATATATAATATTGGTGAAAAAATGAAAAAAAGTAAATAACAACCATACGATTAAGATAAATTAAACTTAAAAATTAGAGATTTAAAATTAACGTATATTACGTATATGCCACCGAGATGTTTGAAGAAGGGCGAGTTCCCGGATTCCGAGCACTCATGAAGAAACGGATCACTAACTTCAGAACGCGACTAGCCTCGAGCAAAAACAGTCTTGTGATGGCAGCATTCCACTTCTGGCAGGGTCCCATCTACAAGCGGTGGAGCCACTTCCTGATGACATAGATTTATAACAAAAAGTTAACTTAATTCAAATTTTCTTATTTTGTTTTGTATTATTATCTATTATTTTCTTTTACCATGTAATTTTTTTTTCTCTCTTCTTGCAATATTTTTATTTTACTTGATATATTGTATATGTATTATATGGAACTCGTGGGACTGCACCACCCTCCCCGAGATCTGGAATAAACGATAAAAAAAAAAAAAAATAAATAAAAAAAATGCAGTTAATCTTGAAAAAAAAACCTCGACTTCTGACACCTGAAGATTCTTCCAAACCAATCATACAACAGAGTAAATAAAACTATGATGTGAAGTCACACGATGCACCATAGATATGGTGGTTTTTGAGGTATCTTGAAAAATTAAAACTTTGACAATTATTTTAACTATTAAAACTAACTCTAAAAATAAATAAAACTAAGCAGTTATTTAAGTTAGAAGGTCATTATTAATAAAAAAATTGAACTAGAGTTCTCTCTTGGGTCATTGTAGCACCCATACATGCAGCACTCGGCACATATATTTATCTTGAAAAAAAAAAACATACACGGAATTCTCTTACGCAACATTGATGGTGTTATTATTTGTACACAATTCACAGTACAAAAATAATTGAATTAATGATTTTGCTCCTACAAATCCTACACATACCTACTTAGTGAATAATAAAATGGTGATGGTCTTTGGCTATAACAAGTTACACTTGTTGCAAATGCCAATCTTGGAACAGCTCTATCCAATCCTTCCACTGATCTAATGATTTATAAAGGATATCTGACACAACGGGACATCCTCTACTTTCTTTCCAGATCTCAGGGATGTTAAATTTGTTTTTATTGTTTCATAATTTAAAAAGAAGTCAAAGAGGACATTATTCATAAGAAGTAGGTACTTTGTGATGTGGCATTATAATTTAAAATATAAAATAACTCTATAAACATCACTTTTATTTTTACGCCTATCGCCGACCAGGAATTTTATTTAATTCTTCGTTATTCACAAATTCACTTTCCGACGTCATTTTAAAATAATTTGAAATCAAATTACTATGCATACACCACTTACTTAACCAAAACTGTCAAAGAAATCATTGGTTTTGAATGAGCCCTAAAGTGTAAGTTTAGACTTAAGGAATTCAATACTTCGTTTGTGTAAAAGCACTATAAAACAATCAAATCAAATATAATTAATATGCTTGCGTCTGCGTGGTTGAATTTTAGAACCCGGATTCGAGTGAATGTCTGACGCCACGCTATATGCGCTGCCCCATAAATAACATCTGTGTATGTGGAATTTCAAACAAAGCTACCGTTGTAATTCGTCCCAAGATGTCGCCACTTCCATCAGTAGTTCGGATGGGGACGTGTCCCCCTAGGTATAACTGCTACGAATTTGCGAATATGTAGTATCTCTCCGGATATGGAAAGATTGGCGGTAATACGTAGTTGTATCAAGCGGCTATATATTAAATATTAACTACGTCATTGCCTGTCTCGGTTGCAACATTAACTGGGCGAAGCCAATTCAAAAGCCGCCCGCAGGGCCTAGCAGCAAAAACCTGCGGAGCGGGTTTTTATCTGCTAGTACATGATTATTACTTCAATGACGTCAGCCAGAGATGTTGATAATTTTGATTAAAAAAGTGGTTTACAGAGTAATTTGTTTTCATGTAATTAAATTTCTTTTAATCAAACCAAATTAATTACAATTAGTTAACAACGTAAATGTTAATTTGCCTATAATTCCGAAATGAAGATAAATTAATTATTGTGCCAACAGGTATTGTGTAAGTATATTAAAATGTAGGTATGCAAAAGCCGTACAAAAGTGATTCTTCCAACTTGCTTATTGAAAATCAAATAAAACAAAGGGGCTGTGCCAAACGTGGCGAAATCTGCATGACTATAGAATATTGAATAAAATGAAAAGTAATCAAATGTGTCGAGCATTATTGCGTTCGTTCCGAGGGGGTGGGAAGTGAGGGGCGGTGGGGGAGGCATATTGCGGCCACGTGTCGCCAATCGAGTCACGTGACCCAAACAAAGGGATGCCACGCACACCCCGCGCAATATATCCGCCGACATCTGCGAGCTAAATTAAACCTGCGCCGGGAGGCACCTATCTGCTAGTAGCTAGTAGGCGGTACTTGTTAGGCGCTGTCAGTGTAACCGGTGACAACGGAATTTTACATGTTTCCAATCATTTAACTGTTCCGTTTTGCAGGAGGCAGTGCATGCCACGCATTGTTAGAGTGCCAATACCAATTATTAATACTGAATTTACTATTTGGTAGGTTGTTCTACTGCACGGCTTGACAACTGAACCCTTTTTTTCGAGCTATATTTTTTTATGTAAGTATCGCACGCGTATCTCAACTGTTCCCAGACGTCTAAAGTTGGTGTATGTTTTTTGGATTCCATGCCAACTCAGAATTAAACCGACTCAGAACCACCTCAAGGACACAGGTGATTTTTTTTAACAAATCTGTGGTCTATACATTATTTTGCAACAATTGTAACTTTTTTATATACGTAAGACTTCTATAAATTTTAATACTAGAGTTAAGGAACATTCAAGATGTTTAAATAATAATAATTATGATTCTGAACTAGCTTTTGCCCCCAGCTTCGCTCGCATATTCGTATACAGGATGTTAAAAGAAGTACTTGACTTACTTTAACCAGTGATTCCTGACATTATTTGGAGTAAAAATTTGAACGAAATTTTGGTTTCCGGTGATTATTTAGATTTTTTTTTGACAATTTGTCCGAATGGTAAATAATCCACAAGCCGCCGCACGCCGCTAACTTTTAATAGACATAGGTTTTAAAAAGTAAACTACTTTTAAACTTACCTAATTACCAAAAGAAACATCGGTTTCAGTCGGGATAGACGGAAAAATATGCATTAAAAATTGATTTTCTTTCAATTGCGAAGTATAGTTTCGAACTAAATACGCTTGAATTACTTAGTTTACCTATTGACGTATAATACACTTGGTATACTTGGTCGAAGAGTTTACCTTAATTAAGAACCTAATATAATTGCAAATGTGAAGTGTACTCCCAGCGCCAACATTAATGTTATAATTATTACTACCTCAAAATGAACGAATTCATAATAAACGCAATAGATAACTCATATAAAATAGACGAAAGGATTTTTGACACGGTAAATAAAACAAACGATTTTATTGATATAAAACCTACAGTCAGCCTAATAATAATACACATGAACGTAACTATTAAACAATTAAATAGAATTGACTGTATAATATTATCAGAAACGCATCATCGCATCATCGAATGAAATTAATTATAATATACCGGGTTACTTGTACTACGCAACAAAATATAAAATTTACATAAATAACGGCGTTGCCATATCTATATCAAATATTTACGCTGTCACAAGTGTAAATGAAATAATGGTGAATAATGTCAATCTATTAAACTTAGAGATAAATTTAATATATTTATATCATTATTATTTATCGGACACATTCTTCTGCTCTAACCACATACATAGAAGAACTAAAACAATATCGTAAAAACAAAAAAACAAACAACTATGGATGATTTCGTAAACACGGAACTGGACAACTGCTTCAAAATCAGTGAATTCAAAAGTCAAAGTGCAAAAGAGTGCAACGAAATCATCACTGACAAATTCTCTGGTATACAAATACTCCACCTTAACATCCGCAGCCTTCAAAAAAACATCAAAGAATTTATACTCAATATAAATAATCTTAATGTAAAGCCGGACGTTATAGTATTAACTGAAACATACACAAACAGTGACTCACCACATTATAATTTAAGTGATTATATCTACATGCAAACAAACACAAACATAAATAAAAACAGTGGCATTGCGATATTCGTTAGTAAGAAATATAATATTTTTACACATTCAGAACACAACAAAGATTCATCAAACTGCATAGAAATCCAACTTAACCACAACAAGATGAATTATTATTTAACAAATATTATAATCAATAATTATCAGCCTGAAACACTCATCTACATTGAAAAAATGAAAAAATGTATCAAACTCACCTTATTTTTGAAGAATTTAAAGTATTGATCTAGTCCGAAAAAATATAATAATCCAAATAATAAAAGAAAAACAAAATCATAGCTTTTTAACTAAAAGTCGTACTTGTCAAAAACATATATTTCCAATACAAAAATGTAACACCTTATTTGCACAACATCATTACACATATCTAGGAGAAAAATACTTCAATAGCCTACCTGAAAAAATAAGAACAATCGAAGACGATAAATGCCTACTAAAAGCAATTAAAGAGCAATTTAAAGTAAAAATAACAAATTGATAAAATTTATCATCATAACTAATAGCTTGTAAATTTGTTTTTTTTAAGTATCTACCACAATTAAATTATAAGATACAAAATATATTTTAAATATTTTCTCATCCCGATACTCGTCCCTCTTCTAATCACAAGCGTCTGCTTCTATAGAAGAGAAATATCATTTAAAAAAAAACAGTGAAAATCTATTATGTAGTTTATTTGTATTAAAAAAAGGTTATTTTGAAATATAAATATTATATGTTATTTTTGCTGTATAAATAATGTATCTTATGTAATAAATTAATGAAAAAAAAAGAAAAAAAAAAACCTATTTTAGTACGTAAATAGTTGTTTCTTGTAGTAATTGTTAAAAATGAAGTGTGATTTTCATAATCCGTGCTTAAAAGGCGGCGGTTTATGGATTAATTAATGTCCAATCGTTATCGTTATCCCAATGAAAATGGTCCAAATAAACTTTACATTTGAAAAAAGAATCTTTACTGAGCCATTAAAACGGACACCATCTTGAACTGGAAATGACAAAATACAAAACGGTCAAGTGATTTATTTATTATTATACTTTTCAAACAGAACAAGTTTAAGAATTAAGCCATGGATATTGGTTACGTGTAATTATTTTTCACAATATAGAAGTAGGTACAATGTACATCGAGGATAAGCTGTAATACAGGTGTGATACGCGTGAACACAATATTATGGCCCTGTCAATATTAGTTTCTAACTAGGCAGTGCTTATTCCAAGAAACTAATCATGATGTGTAATGTTACAGTTTGCTTGTGGATGGAAGGAGAGAGGCTCCTCCGATTACCTCGCACCCCAGAAGATTGGTGGAAACTTGAGTGCCAATCGGTCAACTTGGAAGTACCCTTCTTGTACAATACCTTATTGAGAAGCAGTCTGGGTTCTCTTTGCCTGGTTCGCCATCGATAGGATAAGGTACTCCCAAAGCAGTTGTGCCTACAAGATGCATAGATGGAGCCTTAAAGAGTCGGCGATGTACGAATGCGCTGCACGCCACCAAATACGTGTACTCGCAATCCTAGATGTAAACAAAAAAACAAACAAAATTTGATTTTTATATATAAAAAGATATTTTCTATTAATTTTGTATTGTAAGCGTTATTGATTGCAATGTGTTCAATGATATTTGTATGTGTTAAAATTATTCATTGGTAGGGAAACTTTTTTTTTTAATTTTCTTTATTTATTTTGTTTATTACAGTTTTGTTTTACATAGTTTTTCGACTACCAAGCTAGGCAAATATCCGTATCATGGTAGTCGAGATTCATAAGATGTTATATTAGGTATAAAATATGTATTAAGTATAATCATCCAGATATGTAGGAGAAAGTAAAAAACATATAGCATACATATTAAGAAAAATATTCATACTAGTATTTGGTATATGATCACATACAGGAAAGGAGTTAGAGTAGGTGAATCTTATATCAATAAAAATAAAATAGAATAACAAATAAAAATAAAACTAACAAATAATAATATTTTCAGGATAATAGAAATAAAAATAAGAATAAATATATAAATCATCTTTTCAGATGATCAATGATAATCTACAGGTATTCCTAGGCAGCGTATGAAATGGACGAACGATGTCAAAATATATGAAAAAAGCATCAGCATAATATAAAGTTTTGGTTGAAAATTAATTTAGAGATAAGATTTTTTACTCGAGAAATATGAAAAAATAAGAACAGTTTTTAAGATGTAAGGCATTATTTATAATATTTCCTTCCCTGAGTAAATAACCAGTTCTGTACATTAATGGCATAAAAATCATCAGTTTGTTGAACATTTTAGGCGTGATGTAAGAGAACTGTGGTTGGGCGAAAGCCGTTTTCGTTGGGAGGAATTTTGCATTTTTGGTGTGATGAATAGCGGGTGAAAATACTTTGTTTTGAGTGTTAAATCATTTTTCCTTATGTGTATGAGAATTGTCTTAACGTATAATTGTCTAATGTCTAGGATTGCGATTTTTTTTAAAAGTGGCTCTGATGGGTAAGATGGGTGACATTTTAATATAATCCTTAGTAGCAGCTTTTGAATTAATATCATGGGATATATAATTGAAGCTGCACAGCCTCCCCATCCCATGATACCGTATGTTATTGATTGGAAAAGTGCAAAATATATGCATCTCATTGTTTGAAGGTTCAGGTTTGATCTGAGAGAGAGAAATATAAATTTGCGGAGTCTTTTTGTTGTGAAATTGACATGGTCCTCCCAACGCAGTTTGTCATCTACAACAATCCCTAGATATTAAACATTAAAATTAAACTACTAACCATGGTGTGAAAATCTGCTAATTTTAATTCCAATTTACTTAAATTAATTTGAACCCACCCCGTGACTTCTGGAAACATTGCTATGCACTCCTTAGACGGGCTAACCCTCAGTTGCTATAAAAGAAAATATATAACATTACGCTATTCGCATTCATTCTTGTTTACCCTTTTTACATCACGCGTGCCATGTTAAAAGATCTCGTTCATAATATCCTTAGTGAAATCAGGTATCCCAAAATTGTGGATATAGATACCTACGTTCAATCACAGATGTACAGTCGTCTGTATAGTAGTACCGACCCAGGGTAACAAAAGGGTTAATTTAAAAAAGCACCACACAAATTGCTAACCCAATGAAATCAAAAATATTACTAACCGATATTACGATACGCATTTGATAGTCGTTATGAGGGAGCATTGGTACAGAATGCACGACGTTGGCCATTGTGCTGGAAAATTGACAGCAATGGTTACGAACAAAGTTTTACGAAAATGCTATTGTTGTTCTTCTCTTGCCTTATTGTAATCTTCTAATAGATAAATTTCATTGTATTTTCACAGCGGGCGTGCGGCATGGATTTGATTTGAATACAATTCTAGAGTTTAATTAATAAGTGATAACTTTGTATAAACCACTTTTTTAATAAACAATATCGACATGTTTCAATAACAATGTTATCTTCTTCAGGATATGTTAATATAATATATTTTACAATTCTAGAGTTTTAATTTTAGATGAAACTTTCCACAATTGACCGTCAAAACCAGGAGGAAAATCTTCACGTGATTTCGAAAAAAAAACCCGGGCAACGCCGTGGACATCAACCGTACATAAACTATAAATATATTCATAGACAGATTTATTTCGAGATAGATTTTTGCATACTCGACTTTCAAATCTTAAAAAAAGGTTACTGTCTACAAGAGATTTAAAAAAAACTATCCCCATCCCATTTTCACAATCCAATGCAGAATTTTGATACTGTTTGATGAATTTTTATATATTAGACTAAGTTAACTATGTAAATAAGTGTCCCGGGTGGCTTTATTTTGTTGAATAAATTTACAGATTTATTTTGAGATTGATGAATATTTGCACGCTTGACCTCCAAAATAACATTCCAAGCAGTTGAAATATTGAAGGGAGAGGGAAAAAAATGGAAGCAAGTAAAACATTTATCATCTTGAAATCATGATATCGAATTGTATTAAAACATTTATCATCTTGCAGTGATTATAATTGTTAACTATGTTGACCAGGATTCGATTCTCGGACATGGCAATAAAAAATAAACAAATGGTGTACCTAATTATATAAATTCTACACATTCATTTTTTATCCCGCGACTTTTCGCATTATAATAGGTACATTAAATAAAAAGTCGCCAAAACGCAAGTTTTATTTTATTTTGATAATTTTAGACACAAATCTAAAAAAATATTAATTTGCCACTAGATAAGAACATTTTAATCGAAAAGGTTTCGGAAGTAGGACAGTTTCGAAGTATTTTTCATGGGACTGCCACTTTATTATCGTTATATTTACTTGTATAACGAAAAAAGGTAGATAATAATTTATTTATTTATTAATCAAATTCATTAAACAAAAAACAGGTAATTTTGGATTACTTCCCAGTGCATCGCCAATGGAAGAAATTGAATTATGGCAATAATATTACCTATTTATTATGTATGTAAAACATAAATAGTTTAAAAAGACAAACAACCATCGACATTGTTTCAATAAATTTGAATAAATTCCTTTTTTTAAAGTCTCATGAACAGACGCGGGGCTCACCTAGTGCATTCTATATCGCCTGACAAAGGTAAGCAAAGCACTTTTTGCCCTTGTAGGTAGGTACCCTCGCAGTTGTTTTGTGTGGTTGGCTGGCTCCGAGTACCCCGGCCATTGAGGCCATTGAGGTACAAAAAGCTCGCCGAGTGCCCCGGCAGAATGCATATTAGCTCTCTCGTCGCTGTAGCGTGAGCGCGCAAAAATATCATCGGAAGTGGGGAAGGAACCGAGAGGACACGAGAGCCTCCAGCGGGCATCATTCTGGCTGCGAGGGCCTCTCGAGTGGCTCCATCGTCCATTGTGCATGTGCAACCCATAGCCATTGACTGACAGTGCTTTGTGGAGGTAAACAATCAACGGATGGGTGTCCGTCGGAAATCCAAATGTTCCACTGAAATAAATATCAACCCTAAACATTTTTTTTACAACAGCTAGACCTTTTTTTAAACGTTATGCGAGTGCCGCAAAAGATTCCCAAGCATCTAAAGAGAGTAAGACTATGACATCCCCGATTTGGGGTAGGTAGGTATAGTACACGCCAAACTTTAATGCCGACCTGAACTTTCCTCCCCCCCATCCCTGTCACACTTCTTCAGATTTGTGAGACCCCCCACTCCCCGTGTGGCGTCACATATTTTGCAATTTTACATAAAAAAAATAATCACAACAGTAGTTCAATTTTTTTTACATGTAACATCACAGAGCTAATGACCCCCCCCCCATACCCCTTTTCACGCAATGTCACACTTTTCTACTCCCCCCCTTTCCCTTAAGGTGTGACGATTTCTGTATCAACGTACTAAATATTAAAACGTGAATCAAGTATTTAAGTTTGGCGTGTACTACAACTACAATTCTACAAAGTAACAAAATAACACTAAAAATATAGGTATTTAAATAACAAAATTTGTTGCACATTTCTTAAAGATAATGGGTACCTACTAAGCTGAAGGCAACAGTAAACGTGTAGGGTGACCAACTGAAAATCATGTTGAGATTTTATTTTAAATATAAATGTTTATTTTAAACGGACTAAGATGAAAATAATAAAAATGTAAGCTATTAATTAAGCAGGAGAAAGATGAAAAAACAGTTTAGACAAAATGATATAAATTTAAAAAAGACAAAGTAGAGAAAATAAATTGGTGATTATCTGTTAAGATGAAGCCATACTAAATAATGCAAAATCATACAAAATCATATGTTTTTGTTTTGAAAATTTGATCGCTTAGAAGTATTATAGATGCTTCAATTAAATACTGCGTGTAGAACATATGTTGGCTCTTAAAAATGTCGGTCATTTTTTTAATAAGTCCTTTAATAAGTCTAGAAAAAAATAATGTGTTAGGTCTATAAAAAATACTTTTAAGTGCAAACTCTCCTACTTATAAACCCCTTTTCGGATATGCTTTTATTGTATAATGTGGAAAATTCAGTTACTTTTATAATTATCGTAATCAAAAATGATATTTATGCTCAAACTTCATAAAATAAAATAAAATATCCATTTTTGCGTTGCTATTTTACAATACGGCCGGCAGTCGACGAATTTGAATTTTCAAAAGTGAACCCTATGCCGTCCACCGAAGGACTACAGACCTATTTTTGTATCAGTTCCGCCCCGGCCGCGACGGGGAATAGACGCCTTGGACTCCGCCCCGCTTGGTTCCTTGAAATCAATTTTATATTTCCGATTTATTATAATAATCAATGCTTAAAAAATTTATTAATGTTTTTAAACAGGCCTTTACAATATAAAGATTTTTTTTCTCAAATAACTTTTCCAACCTTTCCAAAAGCTTTTCTCAAGTATTTTTAAACTCCTCCTATAAAGGAATGTGAATTCCGAATTCGATTTTTTCCTGGACTATTGGATCGCCTTAACAATATATGATTTAACAATATTTTTAAAAGTGCTCTAGGAATTAGATGACTTAATATGTTCTGATAGCTTATTAAATATGAAAAGAGCCTGATAAAAATAATTTCTTGCCTCAAGGTTCAGACTTCAGACCAGAGCCAATTCTGCTATAGTAGTACGAATTTGCTGTATTCTTTCTGCAATATTAATATTCTTTAAAAATTTACAAAGCGTTTGTGTAATATATAGCTATTTAATATTCACGACATTACATTTGTTATAAAGTAAATGAGTTGGATATCTTAATTTTTTCTTCAACATAACTTTAAGAATAAGTTTTTGGGCAATATTTAGTGGTTATATATAAGCTTTTTGGCAGGATCCCCAGCACACTACATTATAAGAAAGCGTAGACTGGATTATTGCAAAATAAACCGTTTTCAATTTTTCTCAATCAAGAATATGTCTGAGTTCTTTTAAGACCTAGGTAATTCTCCTAGTATTATTTACCAACACATTGACATGATCGTTCCATCTCGATAAATTTTTGAGATGGAACGAACTTTTTTTAGACCAAGGTATTTGATGTTGTCTACATTTTCTATGGGGTTGCAGATACATGTCTGAAAGCATTTGTGTATAATCAAATAGTGAGTGTTAGTAGGCTGACATTTACATGAAATGCTAAAAGTGATATAGTTGGTTTTTTGTGTGTTCAAAGAATATTATTATTCAGCGAACTAGTTACCACTCTTAAACCTTGAATACATTTGTCAAAAGTTTCATTCCAAGTTTTACCCTCAAATATTAAGTCAGTGTCATCTGCAAAACTAATAATGTTACCGCGAATATTAAGACGGCATAAATCATTTATGTAAATTAGAAACAATATTGGCCCAAGCACACTACCTTGCGGGACTCCAAAGGAGATGGATTTACTATTGCTTAACATTTTATTTTCCTCTACTAGCTGTATTCTGTCACTAAGATAAGAACTGAACCAATCCATTGCTGTATTTTTAATGCCTAAGGATTATAATTTTTTAAGGAGCAATTCGTGGGAAACAGTATCAAATGCTCTTGATAAGTCCAAAAACACCGCAATAGCTTTGTAGTGCTTATAACTTTAGTCAGTACCTTCAATACAGAATTACTCGTTCCTTTATTATCCCTGAATTGATTGTCGTAGTGTATTTTGTATTTATCTAAGAAAGAAACTAATCTTGACTAAGCCACTCTCTCTATTAAATTTGAGAGAGTATTGAGCAAAGATATGGGTCGGTAATTGTTAACATCTAGATGATCTCCACCTTTGAAAAGAGATATAATCTCAGCAGGAAATATGCCATTTTTAAAACTAATGCTAACAATATGTGATATTGGACCAGCCAACACAGAAACGTGCTGTTGATACACCATGATACTTAAACCATCAATACCAAAGGGAAAATACATTTTTAATTCTTTTATGACAATTCAAAGGCATCTGCTGTAACTTGAGTACCTACTAGATATAAAATTGATACATTTCGCTAGTTTTATTTGCACTGCACAGATTTTTGGCGAATCTTGGACCAATATCACTGAAGAAGTTATTTACGTGATTAGTGATTTTATTTGGATTCTCCTTCACTGAGATAATACTGTTATTGATTTTAATTTTTTTATAGACACTTGTTACTTTTGTATATTTACAGTCTCCTTTATAATTTTCCACTGTTGCTTGGTATTTCCATCGACGTTATCCAGTTTCCTTCTGTAATATTGTTGCTTTGTATATTTTATAATTTTTGTTCACCAGTTTCTATATATTTTGTAATATTTCAGCCATTGAATATTATTTAATTCTCCTCGACATTTGTTATGCAATTTTTCACGGGTTCTGAGACATTTAATAATTCCATCATTTATCCAAGGTTTTAAATATTTCATGTTATGTTTTTCACTGTGTACAGACGAAGAACTTTCTAAGTGCATTTTTGATCATTTTATGAAATTTTCAGCAGCTGAAGTATTGTGAATTATAGTATACTATATGTTAATAATTAGTGTGTACTATATGTTGTAATGCTGAAGGTGTCGTGGATGGGAAGGAGATGTGGAAGATATTGATGGGGAAGTATCTGTCATCTGTTAGATCTGGTCACCAAACACGGTTAGAGCCATTTCAATCAATGTTTAGATTTTGAAAAGTGTTATTTCACCAAGGCCATATGAAAAGTATCTATCACTCCACATAATATCATTTTAAATTAAGAAGTAAATTGTGAAATAACATAACTTAAACAAATTAAATTCATTTGAGCGTGTCCACTAAACCACGGAGGCCGTTATAATGACCTAAAACACTCGTATTTTACCTTTTACGTAGGTCTCTACCATCTACCTACAATAATCAGTTCGGTATCTCTATTTGGGAGGCGGATATGGGTACCGCCGTGTTGGCTATCCAATAAATGGTTCCCAGGGCGGTGGTACCCATACCTGCCTCATAATTGCCTATTTATTGCCTATATAATTTATCAAATGAAATTTTACATTGTGCTTATTAGTTTATATTCATGTAGTATAAACTAACTCAATAAATAATAAAAAAAAATAAATAAAAAAAATATAATTTTTGATATATATCACATAAGATGTTAAAAAATTGAGCGTTTAGTTAAATATTTACCTACCCCCACCCTCTTACTAATAAATGTCTTTTAAATTTAACAAAACTAAAATTATAGTTGTTTTATGAGTTGTGTAAAATTCAAAACACTTTTATTAGTAAGGTCCTTGGTAGGTAACGCCATAAAGATAAAGGAACCATAATTAGTCGTCAAAATGTTAAAGCCCGTATTATTGACTCATTACTCATAAGTCATTCATTACTATAACCTTCCTTTCACTTACACTATATGACAAATCTGTTTCAGGAACAATGCTCTATACAAAAATACTTAATGCGTCATATGAAGGTAATTCTTTCTTTAATGAACTGAAATAGGTAAACCTATTTGTAAATATACGCAGGGCTATAAGCCTTATATATAAGTATAAATATGTAAGCCTCTGCTTATTATACATAATTTTTCCCCATTGCATGATGGTGACCCGATGGTTGTTTCGCCAACATTAAGGATAAAACTAATTGTACTGTAATATACCAGCGTATATTAATTACAGTATAAGTACAAAAAATCTTAATATAATATAATATAATCTAAATATTAATATAATCTAAACCCCAATAGCTCGGAGGGCTTTGAAGCAGAGAATGGACGGTTACCTCGAGAGTGTTTTCTCTTGGGGTAAGAATAATAACCTCGTCGAATTTAATGTTTCAAAGACCCAATCATGTTTGATAACGTCTAAAAGGGATCGAAATGATAATCTAGTCTCCTTCAACGGAAGCATTCTTCCGAACAGGACCTCCATTGATATGCTTGCTGTTACTCTAAGTGACCAGCTCAGGTATGGGGGCTCCATCGAAACCAGAGTTAAATTAGCTTCTCAGAAACTGGGCGTACTGTACAGGGCCCGCAGATACTTTAATAGTACACAACTGCTAACCCTGTACAAATCGCAAGTGCGCCCCACGGTTGAATTTGGCAGCCAACTCTGGTCTGGAGCTCAAAAATACCTTAAAAAAACCCTTGACTCTGTGCAGAAACGGGCGGTCCGTTTGATAGATTCTCCCATCTTAACAGACGGATTGCAATCTTTAGAGCACAGGCGTCAGGTGGGAATGCTGTCCTTGTTCTACCGGTATTACAATGGAAAATGCTCCGAGGAACTAGCGTCGTTGATCCCCTCGGCACCGGTGCATAGTCGGGAAACACGCCAAATACGCACCCAACATTTGTACACGGTTGACATTAGTCATATGAGAACGGGTCGTTTTTACGACTCGTTCTTGAGTTCAACAGCTCGGATGTGGAACGATTTACCAGCCTCTGTCTTTCCTCCCTCCTACAACATGGGTCTCTTCAAGACCCATGTTCACTCCTTCCTTTCCTCAAAAAGACCCTCCATACAGCATCCTCAAAGATGACATAGGCCCTGAGGGAAATTATTTTCCTCAGGGCCTCCTGTGTGGAGTTAATGTAAAAAAAAAATATATTACGTTTATTTTTTTGTCACATAAGTTTAGTAGATTAAAAAAAAACTATATCAAAATTTTAACTTAACGGAAATTAATTGGTCTACAACATATGAATGTTCATTGTTATATTATCATTTTGTATTACTGTTTGTTTCCTAAATAAAATAAATAAAATTAAAAAATCGACACTGTAAAAAGTTCGTTTGATTTCCATACAAAATTAATTTTAAAGGATTTTTTAACTCGATTTTAGATTAGAAATTGGTAAATAATCCACAAACAATTATAATTTTATATAAATATCATTTCAAGGGGCCAACTACCGGGCGATCAACTGTCGGATCACCCAGCACGTTCAATAGTCACGAGTCACCACTTATAGTATCCAAATGAGTAACTAATTACATTCTTAGAATGTTAGGTAGGTGTCTACCTACCTTGCCAGTAATTTTTTTTTTTATAAAGTTGGTTAGTGCCTATTCTAGTACAGTCTCTAGCAAACGTCGACTCTCTTGAGAATTCACCCGATCGCTTCCAAAGCAACGGTCTACCCTCCGATTTTCGTCTATTTTCCTTCGGCACACGACAGGTTGAGCGATAGCGCCGGTGCTGGTCGAAGTGGGAGTTTGGGGGGATGAGGGGGGAGTGCCCGCCCATAGGCGTGGCCTGAAGAGGTACTGCCTCCGGTCCCGGACCGCTTCCCTCGGGCCCGACGCCCTCTGTCACAGTGGAACTGCTAACGCACCCCCAGTCAGACGGCGGCGCACCGCGACACTGACACCGGCCTTACCACCGCGTACTGTAGATTGTGGTCATATCATTCCATTATTAGGTACTTAGGATAATAAATTTGGACATAAAAGAAATGTTGCAGTGAGTTTTCGTTTGATTTGTGTGTTAGTGAATTAATTCGGCGCTACAATGTTGGAGTTTTACCCGAATATGAATCTCAACTTTCTACATGGATCTTCCGGTTCTTCGGCTCATCAGGGGGACATGATGTCATCAGGTAATATTGTTTTATTTTGTTAAATTGGTTAAATCTATTGAAGTATTCTATCAGCCGCGAGAGATTAATAATTCTTAAAAATGAGTCAACCTATATGTCATGTTTATGTCGACAGAAAGAAAACTATCTGTAGATAGGTACCTATCGTTTCTTGTCTGGTAACCATTTTTTCATTACATACCATTAACATTATAAATTAAAATAACGTGCTTCGCGCAATTTTATCTCCATTGATTACTTAAAGGGTTTTGGTAAGTATACCTCCTGTTATTTTACTTACCTAACCTCACTGCTTTCATTTTGTTACAATCTACAGGCAAGTCATTTAGAGAGTAGGTATTTCACCATCCTCTTCATAGATAATCAATACGATAGTGTACATTTTTGATTAATTAACATTAATAAAAAGTCAAAGTTTACCAATCGGTAGGTACTTGAACCTATGAATAGTGGGTAAGTTAGCCGAGTTTTTTTTTACCTGTTGCGAGTATTTATTTTCTTTATTTATTAATATTCGTTATCATATGGATAAGCTATCAGGAGGATGGTGAAATATGCCCTTAGTTAAATAGGAACCTACCTAGATAAATATTTAATATTTCAAAGGCTTTATCTACAAATCAACAAACTTCACATTAGTGGGAAACATTTCAACGCCTTTTTATTAATTTACCTTTTCCCATAACAATAATAACTAACACCGCATTTTTGCTTAGGCTCACAACCATTTAAATAGATAGGTTCCTATTAAAATAGCTCTTAAGTTAGGTACCTACTTTTAAATTTTAATAACGCTTTTCGTTTTTAGTCACATTTGCAGCTTTTAATAAATAAACATAATTTCCGGGGGTGAAAATAATTGTTACAGATTGGTATTGTCCCTTCTTCAGATACCTATAGGTAGGTACCTACCTACAAGAGCTTTAACCTAGTTCCTAGCTACAAAGGTACATATTCTAAATTAGGTCGCAAAATGCTGCAGATACTACTTTCGGATGTCAACAGATATGTTCAACTGCCCGGAATATAGCTATAAACAGACTATAATAACATACCTCAATAAATCAATGTTAGCAAAATACCTACTATTCTTCTGCATGGGTTCTACATAATTCAAATAGCATATTTTATTTCATGATCACTGTTATCTCTATATATAATAAATTAAAGTCCTCGGCCGCGTCTGTCAGTCTGTATGGCTGTTCGCGATAAACTCAAAAACTACTGAACGACTTTTATCCGGTTTTCACTAATAGATGGAGTGATTCATGAGGAAGGTTTAGGTGTATAATTTGTCAAGGTTTTGTGTAAATTGGTTGAAATATAGATTATAGATATAATATATAAAGGAGAATGTCTGTAGCGGGCTGGCAAGCGGGCGGCGTGGATTTGTATGCAAATTAACAGATGGCGGTGGTTGTAAAGGTTGGGGTCAGTTAGTACCTATATTAATAAAAATAAATAACAAGTTCTCTCTGCGGGGAGAAAATATTTTGATAGAATTACGTAGGTATTAGGTAAGTAGATAAATTAAAAATTTTAATCATTAAAGTGCACTGCCAATGTCACTTTTTTAAATAAAATTTCTTATGTATGAATTAATTACCCACTTAAACAATCAAGAACAGAGACATGTTTTAAAACAATCAGTTGATTTTAATAGTTGATTTGTTTGATGGTTGTTTTGAAATGAGTATCTCCTGGTCACCTATCGACGTAATTTAGGATCAAGCTAAAAAACTTACCCATTTATAGACTATCGAACCCTCAATTTCAATATATCTGAGATTAGGCACTAATCTAGATTTGCTTATAACATATAATACCTAATCACTCTATTTTGGGATTAGGATTATTCGTAGATTTACACTTTTCACGTTTACACGTTTCTTATCGACGGACGAATCATATTTAGGAAGATAAATTCTTACCAAATCCTATTCGTATCTGCTATTGTATCGCCCATTATAAAATTTGTTTTTTTCTTTCCTAAGAACCTACGTAGAACATTTGTTTATTATAAAAATAAATATTAGAATTAAACAATAGAACCTTCAATAACATATAGTGTTTGTAACTATGTCCTCGACCGTGTATCTAAATTTCTTTAATGAACAGTAAATAGTGTGTGATAACAGTAAACAAGTGATCTAAAAGGTAAGTATGATCTTGGACATTATCAGCCTTTAGGCGCAAATTACACAGAGTGTAATTGGATTTTAACCAGTGACTCCTGAGCATAATTGGAGAAAAAAATGTTAGGGTAGGTATAGCCTAGCTGCGGTCACGTGATAAGAACTCCGTCTCGTTCCAGCAGCACGGTAACACACGAAATAGCAAGCGTATCACGTGATCCATTCGCGACGTGTGATCAGTGACGACTACGTTTAGAAAATGTTTTTTTTCTAAGTGAAACGTCTATAGCCCCGTTGTGATTTGGAATTCGGATGAAACGGAAATGACGCATAGCAGCACCTGCGAAGCATAAAACTCCTATCAAGGCTCCTATTGGTTAAGATGTAAAACGGAAATTTCACGGAAATCACTTTTAAAGGCTCCTTGGTTCTTCATCGATTGAGATTGTTTTGGTTTCGCTTCTACCGCATGTTAACTGCACTCAATTATAATGAAAAAAAATACCGTCAAACAAAATGCTTTTTGTACCTACAAAAATTTGCACAGGAATCGCTGGTTAAAATCCTTCGGGTACATGCTACTATAGGTAGTTATGTAGATACATTTTAACGCAGAATTTTATTTATTTTTTTATGCATCTATACAATAAAGTTAACATTTTTTTTGGCCTTGCCTGTCTCACTAGGAAATCCTGTGTCGAGACAGACTAGTTTACAAATATTTTATAAATAAATATTGAATAAAATACATTTTTCAATAAAGTAAAAATATTTGACAAAAAATTTCAGGTTGGTAGGAGTGGTAACAATAATGGGATAAGAGGATTATATTTGGGTGAGGTGTCTAATTATTGCACGACCTTTTTCGATGATCCATATTTTTATCAGAATTTTGTATTTGTTAATATTATTCGATTGTCTTGTTTTGTCAGGTAGGTTATTGTATATTTTAGACGCAATGTATTTGAAATTTCTTTGACCAAATGTTGTGTTTGTTTTAGGTGTATGTATGAGTTCTTTGGTTTTGTGCCGCGTACAATATTTTGGGTATTTTCATAAAATGTATTTGTTTTATTTTTAAACAGATGAGTTAAGATTGTTTTTGTGTAAATTTGTCGAATATCTAATACATGGAATTTTTTGAATATATCTACAGTACTTGTTATTATGGGAACTTTAAGAATAACTTTCATAATTAACATTCAGAATGACATTCATTCGTCAAATGCATGAATTAATCAATAGATATATGTAGGTATAGTTTTGAATTATCTATCGACGAATTGGTGGATGCAATCTACTAGCCATATTTTTTTATAATAAAGTGTTAATAGCTACATAGTTATAATAAGACAGAACATTAAAATATATATCTTTACAGCATCTTTGAAATTATTTTTCACAAAACGGCGCTATGCAAATCGTTCAAATATTATTATAATAATTTAATTAGGTATCTATTACTAAAAATAGCCCATTTCTACAGAGGCAGTTTTACATTTTCGTCACCTCAAATGTTTTTTCGAACACCGATACCTACATATAAACGATGTACCTAGGTATTCAAAAATGAAATAGGTATCTTCTATGATTCACGTTGCTTATTGACTCACACTTGCCTGCATTTTCTCAAATCATAGTAACTTTGCAAGATAACCCTAAATTATAAATAAGTATTACCTATACCAATCCACATACTAAATTTTACCCCCTAAGGCTTAGATTTTTCAATTTAATAATAATTGTGACCCACGGTACACACTTTATAAAGTGCTTTAAAAAGTTATGCTTTCCAGAACTAGACAGATTTTGCTGTTTTTTTAAACTACACGACAAGCTTTTAGAATGTAAACTAAAGGAAAAAAGGCGATTTATTTTTCCTACGAAGACGACTTTGGGTCCGTATTACCTACAGTACTTCAAGGTGATGCGACAGGTAGCCCCCGACGGTTGCATGACAATTCGATAAAAAAATATATAAAATTATTTATTAAACCTTTTTGTTTAGCTTGATATATGTAGTTTCAATTCTTGATATTAATAATACCTGCACGTAAGATGATAATATTATATATCTAATACCTACTCGTACAAAAAAAGAAAAACATAGGGTATGGTATATCGTACCACTCTGCAGTTAAGATGAAGTCATACAAAATAATGTAAAATCATACAAAATCTTTTTTTTTTTTTTTTTGAAAATTTGACCGCTTAGAAGTATTATAGATGCTTCAATTAAATACTGCGCGTAGAACATATCTTGGCCCTTAAAAACGTCGGTCATTTTTTTATTAAGTCTTTTAATAAGCTTAGAAAAAAATAAAGTATTAGGTCTATAAAAAATACTTTTAAGTGCAAACTCTCCTACTTATAACCACTTTTTCGGATATGGTTTTATTGCATAATGTGGCAAATTCAGTTTCTAATATAATTATCGCAAAAAAAATTGAAATTTACGCCCGAACCTCACAAAATAAAATATAATATGCATTTTCGCGTTGGTATTTTTGACATCACGGCGACAATACGGCAGTCGACGAATTTGTTATATCAAAGTGAACCTTATACCGTCCACCAAAGAACGATTGGCAGCCGCCCCATTCTTCCGTCATTACTCCTCCGGACGGAGCGGAGAAACAACGTGTTAGGGTCCGCGCTGCTTGTTTTCGTGAAATCAATTTAAAAATTCCGTTTTATTACTATAAACAATGCATAAAAAAGTAATTAATGATTTTTACAGGAATTTACGAAATCAACATGTAAAAAAAATTGCCAAATATCTTTTCCAACCTTTCCAAAAGCTTTTTCTCAAGTATTTTTAAACTCCTCCCATAAAAGGGCGTGGATTCCGATTTCGATTTTTTCCTGTACTAGTGGATCGCCTTAACTCTCAATACAGTATGATGGAAATGGATTAGAGAAGTGGTGTTAGGTTCAAATAATTGTCTGTTTTATTGAGAACAACGTGTATTTAATTCATATTTTACATGCAACTTGAAGGTTTTCAAATGAAAAATTTTATAAAAAATGGTTTTCGGTACGATTTAGCGAACCAGTATGGTAAATCGTACTACCGGTACATAAATCGTACCTAGAACGTTATGTCAATTTATATCAAAGCAGATGGTCATTTTTAAGGCATAGGTACCTAAATGATTCGCAAATATCCGGGTTATTGGTGCAAGCTTCATGCACTCATGTACGGCAACGAACACACTAGATCCAGTCTCCTTTGGATTCGGCCTTATCAAAACAATTGCCAAAGCATAAGTTTTCATCATCATCATTATCAACAGCCGTATCCGAATCATTCAACATGACAATACTGACAGCATCTTCACTATAACAACTACTGCAATTTTTGGTCTTCTTTCGTTGAGCATACTTCTCACCCTCCATGGGTTTTTTACCAGTTTTTTTTAATAACCTTATTTGTCCTTTTCTCAATTTTTACAGTTGAGCGTCTACCAGCAGCAACTTCTAGTTCTTTTTTATACGGACTTGTAGTTATTTCAGCAGCCTTTTGTTAAAGTAATAAAGGTTCTGGTGAGATCTCTTGCGGTTGTTGTTCTGAACTCCTTAGAGCTTCAAACGCAACTAAGTGATGGACCTGAAAGACGTGCCTATTTGTTGGCCAAATACCTGAACTGTTGAAACCATCTACGGCATTTCCAATTGTAGCTGAAAGTTCGCATCTCTCATTCACTAATTGTGAAATCTGATATTGTGTTACTGGTTTCCCAGCATTCCATGTTTTTCCATGGCCTGAGTGTAATATGTACCTACTTAAGATTCCAAAAAAACCTTCTAACTCTGCGTTAGACCACTGATGTAATTTATTTTCTATGTAATCTCAAATTAAAAAAAAAAAAAAACAAACTAAAAAAACAAGAAAACAACTTACGGTAAACCGTACCGTAATCATCACTATTTCATAGAAACTTAGAGTAAAACTAAAACTAAAAGTAAACTAAATCGTACTGGTGGTACGATTTAGCGTACTCTAAGTTTAACAATACACTTGACAAATATGATTTTGCAATAGCAAATTATAGAATACTAGCTGGGTTACCCGGCTTCGCTCAGGACAATAAGATAGTGTTCTGGAATGTTGCACAATGATGTTCCCGATTCCCTATTCCTGATCATTCCACGACATACTCCGCCACTCCTTCCACAACTTTCTACAGCTCTATGGAACCTTCTAGAACTTTCCGGAAGACTGTTCTAGAAATTTCAAGAGGGCGAAACTTTTAGCCCTTATATCTTTAAAACTTTCTTTTATAATATATGCCATATTCAAATAAATAAAATATTACTCCTTACATGTCCTTTCCCGTGCGTTCCCCTCTGGCGTTCCACTTCCACCTTCCCCACCACCGCTCTCCCGCTCCCCCGTCCCGCCAATCCCCCTGGCACTGCATTTCTTGACTCCTCTCCCGCCCGGCCCGTAGCCGAAACTTTTTTCTAATACTAACAATTTTAAACTCGTGATATCTTTCTAATTAAATATCCGAATTGAAAAATTCAAAAAGTTAAATAAAGGTATTGAAGCTGTCTTGAATATGAAGTAATTTATTGTGATAAGGATTAAAACCAAGATACAAATAAAGAGCATTTTCAAGAGGCGACATTTAAATTAAATTTTTAAAATAAAAGAATTCTTATTGTGGCATAACCATAATAGTAAGACATATGCTGTCGCGACCTTTTTTGTAAATAATGATGTGTTCTATAAAGTCGTAGAACATTATTTTATTCTATCATCAACAGTTTTCGCAGCGCACGCGATTTAAAGAATATTGTAGGTAATTTTTTTACACCCTGGGTTACATTATTGAAGTTTTAGTAAGGATTAAGGATGCATATATTTTTTTAAAATATAATATAGCCTATGTCACCCAGGGATAGTGTAGCTTCCCAACAGCGAAAGAATTTTTCAAATCGGTTCAGTAGTTTCGGAGCCTATTCGATGCAAAAAAACACACAAACAAACAAACAAACAAACAAATATTACCTTTTTATATAGTGTATATATAGTAGATATAGTAGATAGTAGATAGTAGATTAACATGTTAACTCAACGTAATTTGGAAATAAACTAACACAACTTTCAACACGAAACCACCTTAGGCAGAAACCGAAAAAATTATATCAAGATTGTGAACATTTTTTAAAACTATACTGCATACTTACGCACGATCCAACACTAATTAAAAATGACAAGACAACTATGACGCACCTGAACTTTCGCGGAGTGTTTCTAGGCTTAATAGACAGTGACCCGTTGCGGAAATAACCAGGTGGTACGATTTATCAACCGGTACGATATACCCTACTCTCCCTATCATCCAATTTAATATAGATCTGTAATAGAATCATTCGGTTCAATTTTCATCCACTTCCCAAACTACAGAAATATTTCGCACACGTGATTAAAATACATCCAATAACAAAAAATAACCAATATTAATGTTTACTTTGCTTTATTAGTACGTGATTAACGTGTTTTTTGTCTTTTTTAGACCATATATTTTTACCTGCCCACAACGTCACTGGTGCCATCTCAACGCTTCCTATTTTACTCTGGTCTTCTACTGCCATCTGAAAGTCTTAAACATCCACGACAGGGCATTATCGCCTATGTTGAGAACCTATAACACACACTAATGCACGCACAAAAACCAACTAAGCATTTTAAAATCAAATAAATAATCAATAGAATAGCGTGTGTTGAATTGTGAATCAAGTTTTTTTTAATCAACCATATAAATTAAGATTTTGGCGCCCCCCCGAACCACCGTCCCGGTTTGCCCCCCCCCCCCCCCCCCCTAGATCCGGGGCTATCTCTATTAACATTGTGGTAAGTAAAGGTCCTAAAAAAATTCTAATTAATTTTCCAACTTACCCCGTTTTCCCTTTGCCCCCCCTCCCCTCTTAAAATCGATCCCCCCGGGATGGAACCCCTTAGGATCGAACCCCCCCAAGTGATTGTTTTAGCTACGCCCTTGATAATAATACACAAATAAAATAATGTTATGTCCATCGTTTCTCGTTGCAGACGGACCCGTGAAGCGTGAGCTCGGCTTCGAGTGCTGCGTGGGGTGCGGGCGTGCTATCCAGGACCGCTACATCGTGCGCGTGGGCGACGCTTCCTACCACGAGCGATGCCTGGCGTGCTGCGCCTGCGGAGTCTTCCTCGAGTACTCGTGCTTTATGCGGGACGACAAGCCGTACTGCAAGAATGACTACGATAGGTATATAATTCACGGTTCCTTGACAAAACAGAACATTGAAGAAAACAAAACCAAAAAAAATCCTAAACTAACCTAAGTATTGTTTACTTTTTTTCAAGAAAAGTTCTTATATTCTTTGTTTACATTTTAACTTTGATTTTATACACACATTCTATTATTATTTTAAGTTATGTTTTGTCATGTTCCGATTAAATCGATTACCAATGTTAATTTAAAATGCGTTACTGTCCTGCCGCTGACAGCTCCAATGCAACCTGTCTTTCTTTATATGCGTTATTTTTTTTAAATAAAGCTATAAGTGGTACACCTTTATCTAACTTAATAATACAATTGAAAAAGTTTGATGTCTATGTAGCTTGAAATATACCTACCTACATAAGTATAGCATTAATTTAAAAATTGTCGAAAATATTCATGAATCCAGCTTAAGCTTTCATTATTTTTATTTTATTCCCGTAAAAAATATGACGATAATGAAGGTATTTTTTATTTTATTTTTATGTTGATATATTTAATTTTCTATTGCGATTTAAAATGTACCATTTTCCATCGACCGCCAAAACGACTTGTTCGTTTTTATACGTAAATTCGGCGGCGATGATGTGACGCCAAGAACGTCGGTGACAGCCATCTTACCAGCCAGAGGTGTTTCCTATGTCATTATGACCAGTTGGAACCGTTTTGAATAAATAATCAATTTTGAATGAAAATAATGTATAACACATTTTTACTACGGTGATCAGAATCAGAAAATATTTTTTAATTCTACCACACACTTTTAACGGTATTGTTAGTTTGTGAAAATACCCCTTTGAAAAATTACTTAAATTAAAATCGGAGTCCGTATATGTTATTATTATTTTTAATTCTTATTTTTCTGTAATCGGTAGGGAAATCTTGCCTTTATATCATTTATTTTTAAACGACTTCAAAAAGGAGGAGGTTCTCAATTCGACGGTATTTTTTTTTATTATTATTTTTTTTTTATGTTTGTTACCTCAGAACTTTCGATTGGGTGAACCTATATTGATGATTGTTTTTTTATTTATTTAAAAGCTGGTGCTTTCCGTGTGGTCGTTATCTTATGGAAAGTACATTATAATGCAAGCGCCAGCACTATATTACATTATATACAACGGGTACCCGGCATGCGTTGCAAGGCCACTTTAACCTCGGGGTCAACTAAACTGTTATGGTTTCATCCGAAGTCCCGGACAACTACATTATAATGCAAGCACCTGCACTATATAACATTATATACAGCGGGTACCCGGCATAAGTTAATAAAGTTTTACTTAAGTCGTGTGGTCTAAAGTACACTCGTTTTTTTATTATTGGAAAGGATGTACTTCAAGGGTAGTTTGATAAGAGTTTGGTTAGGGTCTGATTATGGGATCCATGATAAAATAACGGAACTCTTCTATCCAGATCTTTGAGTCACCAGTAACGACACAATATAATATAAGACACTTGACCATAACAACTGTAACGCCGTTATGGTCAAGTAATGTATGTCTCATATGAGCAGCACGTTTAGTAGGTCTACCCATATTCAGACAAATTAGTTAGCGTACTTCAGATTTACTTAAAATCAAAAAATAAACAAAAATTTTAACACAACAAAAAAAAATGCACTAAATAGAAAAAAAATAATTTCGTATTCTTGTACAACTTAATGATCAACTTACTTTTTCTACTCATCAATACGCAGGTACGATTGTTATTTTTGGAGTCGGTGTCAGCCACATACATAGTTATAGGTGAGATGTGCTTGTGTCGCACGCGCGAAAAACCTACCTTGGCTGTCACCGACTCCAAAAATAACAATCTTACCTACATATTGATGAGTAGAAAAAGTAAGTTTATTATTAAGTTGTACAAGAATACGAAATAATTTTTTTACTTTTTAGTGCATTTTTTGAAGTCGTTTTTTGTTTTGTTAAAATTTTTGTTTTATTATTTTCAATATAATTTTAAAGTAATTATATCATGATTTTATTATATGAGCCTAAATTCCCTGACCAAACACAAGAATCTTCTGCCTTTGTGGTGAGGAAAATCTATTAAATTATTTTCCCCAATATAATAACAAACTGTGTAACATCTAAAAAATATTTGTACATTCAATGTAAAAAAATGGATAAAGGTACGTACTTAAAATCTGATAAATTAACATTTTTGCGAAAAAGAAATAAATACAATTTATAATTTATTTTTTCTTCCATTTACTATGTATTGAAAACATTCTGTAATATGTTGTTTTTATGGCGTATATAAGATTTTATTGCGTATTGTTTATTTATTTGCGATTTTCCAACATATTTCATGGAATGCGTTTGCAAGCGTTATGTGAATGTCATGTTTGCGTTTTTATGAAATCCGTATAATTTGTTATGTACATCGGCAGTCAGTATGTGTTTTGTTCGTAATTAAACAAAAAACCTTATACTGCTCTGGGATATAAATATGTGTAATACCAAGATAGAAATAAATATACCTTACCATAATGTGCCAAATTTATAGAACCTTAAACCAAGGGATAAACGGTGAAATCTAGGTGGATCCATTGACTTTAAAACTCAGTAAGCATTTCATACGTTTCTGTATTCATATTTTTAGGAATGGTAACATTTAAATTGAAAACCGCACACCGAGCACCCATCGCTCGAGGGAATAAGGGTAAAATAAAAAAAATAAAAAATTGGTATTCATAGGACTAGGGATTAGTTCTAGATATTTAATTACTATAATGTTTTATGGTGACAATAAATATAATTAAGTATATTTTGTTGCCGGAAATTATAATTTAGATTTAAAAAATCACCATTTTTTTACGTTCATATATTCGTCACCTATATCTGTCATCTGAATCGGTCATCAGAACTGAAATACATACCTACTTGAAAAAAAAACAATATTTGGATAAAAACATTAGGTAACATTAGGGTGCGCCTCTTCATACAAAATAAATTCGGTTTTGAAACCAAAATACTAAAATAAAATTTAATCAAAAGGTGAAGCAGATATTTAGTATCTGCGGATCTGCTAACCTTTATTTATTTCTGTTGTGAATGATTAAATTCAGGTAATTAAAGAATTCAATTTTTAAAGATATTAGAGGCCACTTTGGCAATTATTTGTGACTTAATGAAAATTATTTAGAAATATATTTTTCTCTACCTACAATTCATAAATTTGATTAAATATGAATATTAAAAAAAAAAACAATAAAGATTAAAAAAGCACTTCGATGTACCTAAATTCAAATTTCAAACGACCGACTTACGTTGTGTCGTGTATAAATTAAAATTTCTTCCCAAAGAGAAATGTCTTTTTTATAATGGTTTATTTATTTTTTTTCATTCTTTTAACTCAGTGGGTTGAACCCCAAAGTTGTCTCTAAAATCGTGCAACATTCAATTCATTAATGACCAAATATAGCATAATTTAAAACTAAAATATATGAAGCAGCACATATTTTATATTAGATATTTGCTATATCTTTTGATTAAAAAATTCTTTATTCTGTTTGGTGAGGCATTTTGGCTAAAAAACCCAAAAATTAAATTTGGTTTGAAAAAGACCGCGCAAGCGTAACTTTTAAATGTAAGTGATGGTGGGTATAATAGTGATTATATGTATAGATAGGTATGAAGGTGTCTAACTATTTTTTAGCGAAATTTATTTAGAAATATTCATTGAGCTCATTTTATTACAATGTCTGTCTTTCTGGGCGCAGAGAGTCAGGCGCTTTATACCGCGGCGCTATCGGAGGCTCGCGCGTAGTCGTGAATTTCCCGTATTATATTATTACCGAGGACCGTCAAATAATAAATGTTAGTGACGCACTTCCATTTCATCCAAATTTCAAATCACAATGAGGTTACTTCAAAAATACAAGTGTGCAGTCACACGCGGTAAAAGTGAAACATTCAGAAAACTAAAGAAGAAAAAAGTAAGGAGGCTATGAAGCACTGCACAAAGAGGAGACCGAATATTCTATCTCTCTATTCTGTGTAACTATGTTTGTCTCTTTTCAGTGTCGCTATTTTTCGTTTCATCGATTTTCAAATCACAAGGGTATTTTTGAAGTTTTCTCTTAAAAACAATTATCAATGTATTTTGTAATAGGTCATTTATTGTTGAAAGTTAGTCTAGCCTAATTGAATTTATTCAATGCAAACTGAATGAATGGATGAAAAAAAAAATCATGGTTATTGGATAAAGATTGTTAAGGTTTCATAACAAATAAAAAACCTTTTTTAAGAACGAGGCATACCCCAGGCATCATACCCCAAAAATAAATCGCTTTAACAATTTTGGCCGAGAAAAGCACTATTGAGATCCAAATAAGACTTTATTTAAAATCTTCATAACTTTTGTGATTTTGAAACATTATTTACGGATTCTGTCAATAATGTTTTCGGCTTTCTTGAAAAACATTTTGAAAAATGAGACCATTTTATTGATTAAGTAAGTTTCAATATTTCCTGTTTACGTCTACACATATATTTTTGATCGGAACCGGCCACTGAACAGCTGACTAAAGGTGTGATATGTTTTTAGATTTTCACGGCCAAAAGCATTTTCTTTATTTGTTTTTGGGGTGTTATGCCGTGTTGCGCTACTTCCTTCTTTAGCCAACGTTTCGGACAGCGTTGCAGGGTTCATCATCAGGGCAGATCCGGTAGATCCGACAGATCATCCGACACATCTATCGGATCTGCCCTGATGATGGAGACTGCAACGCTGTCCGAAACGTTGGCTAAAGAAGGAGTAGCGCAACACGGCATAACACCCCAAAAACAAAAAAACGTAAAAAGACTAAAGGTGTGTTTACACAAACGCTTTGTAAAACAAACAAAAATAATACATTTTATAATAACTCTTTCATTTGCTCAAGTTTTTGCAAGGTTTCGCGATATGTGTGTACAACACGGTATTATACAAAGCAGAAACTATCTCAATGCTTATGGAACTGTGATTGTTCTTATTTAAATCTTCCTGATATATATATAATATCTTCAACGGTTTGTCAATGTTTCTTTTGTTAAAGTTAGCAAAATTCCTAAAAAAATGGAATCGAAAAAGAAGTACGCTAGCCATTACAATCATACTTTCTTCAACTTGGTAGTCAAGAAGCTCCAGGCGTTTCTTATCTGGCCTATGTGCGCTTTTATAATTATCGTGACGATTCACGGTTACGAGACCGCGACGGTAAAAAAGTCAATAAACGTACGTTCCTTATCGCTATAATGCTGCAGATCATTCAAAATATGAGATCAATGTACCTAGAATTAAGATTAATTAGAATTACATAAAAAATTCCCGTCGCAAAAAAGTAGTACTTTGGAGGAAGCAGGCACCCGTATTTTGGGTGTCTCACCAATATTTAATGTGTAAGAAAGAGCTACAGAATTATAGCGATAAGGAAAATATGTTTATTGCCTTTTTTGCCATCACGGTACCGTAACCGTGAATCATCACGGTAATTATAAAAGCGTCTAATGACAGCCTAAAAATATGATTGCATTGCAATAACTACGCCTTCACTCCCAATGTAAGGGATACAAAACAAATGTTGGTGTTGAAATTAATTCTTCAAACGTTATTAATATGATTTTTTTCCAACAGATTATTCGGTGCGAAATGCTTTCGCTGCGGGGAGGCTCCACTTCCCCAGGAGATGGTCATGAGGGTACAGCACCACGTATTCCACATGTCCTGTTTCACCTGCGTGGTATGCTGCCAACCGCTGCAGAAGGGCGAGCTCTTCGTTATGCGGGCTGGCCACCTCTTCTGTCGCCAGGACTTCGAAAAGGAGCTAGTCCTGCAACAGGGAGAAGACGACCTCCTCATAGACGAAACAGGAAGACCGAGAGATGGAAGACGCGGACCAAAACGACCAAGAACCATCCTAACATCAGCCCAGAGAAGGCAGTTCAAAGCCTCTTTTGAAGTCAGCCCAAAGCCTTGCAGGAAAGTCAGGGAAGCACTCGCTAAAGAAACGGGGTTGAGTGTGAGAGTTGTGCAGGTGTGGTTTCAGAATCAGAGAGCTAAGATGAAGAAAATCCAGAGGAAGTCGAAACAGGACGTTTCAGATAAAGACAAGGATAAAGATGATAGAGTTGCTAAGCAAGAATCTTCGTCTGATAATGGACATTATTCTGGAATCGACTCGTTGACCAGCCAACCGTTGAATCCCAATATGCCATTTTCACCTGATGGTAAGTTATATTTCCTTTAAAATTCTTCGTTGTTCGATAACTATCCGATTTGGCAGGCGGGTATGGATACCGCCGCGCCGTCTCGGGAATCATTTATTGGATAATCGACACCTCTGCCACAGGTCACCCCAAGTGGTAAGGTGACTTAGCAGGTTCATGGGGTGAGATTAGTCCAGGTCTTGGCGGTGGGTGCTTCTGTCCACCAGCTGCGTCAGGAATAACTGGTTTAAGGAAACCTTTGGATCTTTCCAGGTCTCTCTTAAAACATAGCCTATCACCGCCGTGGTCATTCCTGGAGAACTGACCCCTAGATTCCTACCCACCCCTCATGCCATTTTCCTTCCCAGAGCTATATCCCTCCAAATACCCTCCACACAACATTCGTAAAGATTACGCAGGCCCTGAGGGGAATTATTTTCCTCTGGGCTTCATGTGTAGAGCTAATGTAAAAAAATGAAAATAAAACAAAAATGCATTCTCCAACTCGTGAAAATAAATTTCACTCACAAATCTGTATAATATAATTGGTTTTAAAATAATGTTTATTTTGACCGTCACGCGAAATGACTTAAATTAATTTATCAACATACACCATCAAAAAATATTTAACCAAAGCTTGAGGTGCCCTTTACCTTATTTTTATCGGTACGTATTTTTTTCGTACTAATCCCCATATGGAAAAATCTTAATCTACGCGTGCATTATTTTGACACTCACGATTTCAAATAGTAAGTAATACACGCTTACAATTTATTAGTAAAAAACACACGTTATAGCCTTTCCACAGATATTTTATATATAAAATGAAATAAACATGTGACATTATCGCTTAGCTTTAGCTTTATAAAATAATGACAGACGACAAATATCAAATGATGTCCGCCATCTTAAACTGCACAAAAATCGGTACCAAAAAATGTGAAAAATGAACAAAAAAATAAACTTCTTGTAAAAAACCCATTATGCAAAATTAATTCACACCATCATCAACAATATCTGCATGTACGAAGCAACCAAAACTTTACCCTCAAACGTTGAATTCCTGCATCATTCGACGGCCTCAAGAGGGGTAATGCTCTCAACTAAAGTTGAAATTTTATTTGATTGATTTGTGTTATTTCACAATTTATTTGAGGCACTCGATAAGGTCCCTATGTAAGACCAACATTCAGAATTGGAACGTTGCTTGAAATGGTGTTTGGTGACTAGACCTGAATAGCCAGGTACCACCCCATATCCTTCTTCCCCATCTCCTTCTTCCTCAAAATACAATACCCCAACTGGGAATGCCATAGTCTCACTGGCTCCAGGCGGTTGAGAACAGTTGGGATTCATGTGCGGTGTTCACATAAAAAAATGCAAATTGCTCAACATTTTCTATGTGCTATTTCTAGGTCGACACAAAGAAATACATTTAATTTAACAATTTTCATATTTCTTTCTAGGTTACCACGGCAACTCGGTCGACAGTTTCGGCAGCTCCGAGATCTCTCTCGACGGTAGCACCTTCGACCAGATAGACGAGGGTGCCTCGGACACCATGTCGCAAAGCAACACGGACAGCCTTCACCATGGCCCGGGGCACGGCTCGCACCATGACCACCTGCCCTCCACATCAGTGGCCTTCATCAACCCCATCGACAAGCTCTATCTCATGCAGAACTCCTACTTTAGCACGGACAACTAGTCAATAACACGTCACACTGTACCTTATTTCTTAGATGGCATGTATGTATAGATCTAGGTGGGTAAATTGCTCCAAGAAGGATTGAAATATATGTTTTGAGATTTTCATATAAAAAGTATTATAGGGGTATTGTGCCGTGTTGCGCTACCTCCTTATTTAGCCAACAGTGTTTCGTACAGCGTAACGGTGTCGACCATTACGGCAGATGTATAATTGAAGATTGTGATAAGCACACACTTTATCAAAATTTTCAATTATTATCTGAACTGTTTTTTTTTTTCGATGTAAGGCTGTTCGACGAAAATAAATCACGATGATGAAATATAGATATTTAATTTGATTGAAAAGCAAGCTCTCGACGAATGTTAGTTTTTGTCGCATGACGCTTATTTCAAAGAATTTGAACAATTCATCGAATTTCGAAGTTAATTTTCAAGTTCTGTTATTATTTCAGTTTTGTGAAGCATAAATGGTATAATAACACAACTTGAATAGAACTTTCACAAAACTTGAAAATTAGCTTCGAAATTGATGAATTGTTCAAATTCTGCGAAACAACTGGCCTTTGCTGTTATTTTTTTTTGTGCATGGTTGTAGACCAATCGAAAATGTCCAATTTTAAATTATTGTGATAGGTTTGGAAACTTGTTTTACTATGAGGAAACTGGTGAATCTACATCACCACGAGTTTCCGGACACTGTGTGTAACATCAGATATAGGACCAGCTTGTGGACATTTTTAAGGGTTGCCCAAAATTTCATCTTTTCTTCTATTGTTCACCAATTTTCCGTTTAACTGTTACATCGCAAAAAGACTTCATTATATTGGTAAAATACCTAACTCTGTAAAAAATCTGTTAAGATTGAATGTCGAAGAGAAAATAGTATGTGTTATTTAGTTTTTACAAAATGATACCAAATAAATTTATGTTGTCCTGTTAAAATTGTTTAGGTCATATATTAATGTTATATAATTTAATCAAAATTAAATATACTTAATTAGGTTTTTAAAAATAATGATGTACTTTAAGAATTTTACGAATTATGAGATTCTTAGGTAAAACTATCGTCACTGGAAGTAATACTATCGTAGGTAGCTACTTCCTTTCTTATGATTATGTGTTGGATGTCGCATTGTTAATATTATTGTTCGGTTATATATAAACCATAAGCCTTCTACTCACGCCCGTTCATGATCGATGGTTTGGATCGATCGAACATGTTGACTTAAAACTATGCTCGACGTTGCGTCCACACGCTCAAGGGCGTGCTTTTCGTGTCATGCAGCTCGAACAGTTCGAGCAGCTCGACACAAGACGCCTCTCAGTCGGCTCAGACATTTATCACCAAATACGAGTGATTTATTTATGATCAAATGTCAAATCTGCTTAAATCACAATATAAATTAATGAAATTTTATTTTATTTTGATTTTTATTTTATTTTGAATTTGATTTCATTTGAATAGATTATATTTTGTATTGGAGTTTTAATATTAAGATTAATGGCTTTAATTTGAATTCCGATTTACATTTTTTTTTAAATTAAATATTATTTTTTTTATTTTAACTTCTATTATTTATATTGTGTGCGTTGAATTAGAGATTTGATATTGATTTAATTATTTTTTAAGGAATTCAATTTAATTGTATTTATTTTATTTTCATCCAATTTAATTCTTATTTATTAATTTTTATTTTATTTTATTTATTTATTTCCTGTTTTATATTGGAGGCACTGCTGAAAACCAGCTGCTTTCCAGGAGAAATCCTGAATTGTAGCTGAGCAGTGACCTTTTCATCAATAGAATCAATGATAAGAGAATATGAATGTATACCTATTGTAAAAAAAAATCTGTTGATGAATTACGGTGCTCCAGATTTTATGTCCGGGTTAAATCTTTCCCAAATGAAAGACTAAACCCTTCCACACACTTTTCCACAAATGAATATCTAGTAAATTCACGCAATGTAAGTGCACTATATAAGAATAATAAATACAAAACAATACAAGAACAATACGTCAATCCACCAGAAACATAATGGGAAAATATTTCACCGACTCCAGATATTTTCATATCAGAGGGTTCGGCTCTGATGAAATCCTAACTGGTCCGATAAATCCTACTGATCCCTCAAAATAAATATTTAAAAAGTCTTTCGTAATCCTACATGTATTTAAAATGACCGACTTTTGCATTTTTATGTACAAATTTTTTGACAAATCTAATACGCCTAAATTTTGAATGAGAGAGCTAGGTATAATGCCATTAGCCGAAGTAACAAATGGTAATATTTTTATATTCTGAGAATGCCAAATTCTTTTAATCTCATTTCCTAAATCTGTGTATTTTCTTATTTTTTCAGAAACAGTTTTCTGAATATTACAAGAATTTGGAATAGCGACATCAATGATATAAGTTATTTTTTTAATTTTGTCATGTAAAACTATATCGGGTCTATTATGACTAATTGTTCTGTCTGTTAGAATAGTTTCATCATAATAAATTTTATAAAATTCATTTTCTAAAAATGAATTTGGTTCATATTCATAATATGGTACATTACGGCAGTCAATCAAGTTATGTTTAATTACCAAACTTTGGTGAATTATTTTCAAAACTTGATTGTGCCTAAATGTATACTCGGACGGCGCTAATACAGAGCATCCCGATATAATATGTTCTATAGTTTCAGGAAAAGCCAAACATTTTCTACATAAATCGTCAATTTGATTTGCATCTTTGATGATATGCTTCCTATATTTTTTAGTATTAATGACTCTATCTTGAATGGCAAGCATAAAGCCTTCTATTTCTGCGCTCAACTCTCCAATACTCAACCATTTGTTTGACGAAAATTTGTCAACATATGTTTGGTTGAGATAATTGAAGTGTTTTGCGTGAAGAATTTTGTTTGACCAGGAATCTAATAATTCCTGGTTGGTATTTATAAGAATGCTGGCATTCTCGTCGTATAAATTTAATGGCGAAATATTTCTATCTGCCTTGCAAATTATTTTGTGCATTTCTGAACTATCAGCTTTCCTATGGAAAAAAAAATCTTATCATTTCTACCTGATTATGTTTTAAAGATGTTTGATTATGTTTTAAAGATGTTAATTTTTTAACGTTTTTATTATTATTATTATTAAATCGAGAGGATAGTCGACCTCAAGACGGGCGACTAACATGTTCGATGCGTTGTCAGCACGTTGAGACATGCTCAACTGAATTTCTGTTCAACCGACCTTGGATCTTTTTTGCATCAAGCCGATGGCTCGATATCGAAAAAAAGCATCGAGCGAAACGGTATAAAACCATCGACATTTCATGTATAGTTTGATTTAGTATCAATTTCATAAAATAATTAATTTATCGATGTGATTTATTATGTTGTAGATGTGTTTACACCGATTGAAAAAAATATGTTTTAAATTGCAAATTATCATTACAAAATAAAAATAAAAAAACCTAAAGTCTTTATCATGTGTATGTACTAACCATCAATGCAATAAGGGCGTAGCTATAACATTCATGTGGGTGGTTTGACCTTAAGGGGGAGAGGGGGGTCAATGGAATATAAGGACAAAATAAAAAGGAGGGAGGGGGGATGATGTAGAAATTTGATGGAAGGTTTTTGGGACCTCTACTTACCACATCACATTGATAAACTAGATGATGCAAATAATGTACGCCTGTCTCGACACAGGTATACCCTAGTGAGACAGGCATACAAATAAAACCAATGTAAATATATTTTAATATTATTAAAAAAAATTAAAAAATATATTGTTGTATGTTATATAGACTAGTACTATTCGCTTTTTTCCCTACACAACACTTTACCAATTGAGTGGGATTGAACCCCCCCTAAAAACGATTAAGGTGGGGGGTGGGGGGGGGGGGGTTGAACCCCATGAAAAAACATGACTGGGGGGGGGGGGGTTGAACCACCTAAATACAAATTTTCTTATATATCTACGCTCTTGAACAGAAGCATAATATAATACAACTTAGCAATGAGATCTAACAACCTATATTGCAAGTGGGGCGCGTTCGGACCACAGTATTAAATCGTAGAACCAACGCATACATCATAAAGACGGTATTGGTAATAGGTAATATATTTTGTAATAACCTGCATACTCATGTTATCGTCAAAAAGTTAACATTTCGTACTGTTTCGTTAAAATTAACCATTCTTTACCCACTGGGCGAAAAATGTTATAGGTCCGGCCCTGAACCTAAATAGTCAAAAGTGAAAAAAAATTATGTTTTTATCTACTACAAACAATTAGGTACTTTTTAGGTGGTCACATGTCACCTGTAGGTAGTTAGCTAAGGTACCTATACTACGAATTGAAATGTGTGTACAGTGTATATTTTAAACATAAGTTATCCACAATTAGATATAATATAAATATTCACATATTTTCCCATTACCTACAAAACGTGTATTCTATTCGTTTGAGAGCAGTTTACCCACAAACGAGTAGTTTAAGATTATTGTGTAGAGTTGTAAGAAACTGGGGCCATAATTTTTTTCGAATTTCGCTTTTTCACTTCGCTGAGCAAAAAGCTTTTGTACTCGATATTTTAATCTTCTGAATGATTAAAACTAATAAAAAATGTTATATATCATTGAAGAAGAAGATAATACTCATAAATTAAAAAGAAAATATGAAAAAGAACAACGCACAAAAAAATATCACGTATATTTATATTTTACTATACATTTACTTCTACCGCGTGTGCAATACACACGCGGTAGAAGTAAAACCTTTAGAAAATTAAAGTAGACAAGAGTGGAAAGGCTACGAAGCACCGCAGAAAGATGAGACCGATTATACTATTTCATTCTCTTGCAGACTAAATCTTATAGATATATGTGTTTGTCTCTTCTTATCGTATCGAGTATCGAGTTGCAAATCACAACGGTGCTAACGAAGTTTTCACTTCAAAAATAAAAGTGCAACGGTCGCAACTGGGACTCGAACCAAGAATCTCTCGTTTTACGGGGACAAGGGTTTTTACCCCTATTGGAACTTTTGACTTTTTTTAAATTAAATTTTTTTTTTTTAAGTAAAAATCAATGACGTTATATAAATAGACTCGCCATAGTCTCACATACTCACAAAATAATGTGGCAAGTAAGCAACACTCTTTCGTTTTCAGCGGCTTTCAGTAATTTCTTAATACAAAAGTTATTCATGGATTAAAAAGATATGCTACTTCCACACCGAAGCCAAACTCTGAACTCGAACTTCCAACGTACGAACTACCCTTCTACCCAATCGTCCGAATGTTTGAAGTTGGAAGTAGGCCTCAGCGTGGCCGTACCATAAGACAATCAAAGAATGTGAGTTTTTTCTCTAATGACGCATGAAATTGTTGGATGGAAAACATGAAAATTAATTGTATTGCTTATAATAATCGATAAATAATAAGTAATTTGTGTGTACGTATACATGAAATGTTATTTCTTCACTTTTACAACTGTTTGCCGTGAATGGAAACATTTTCTCATCACAAAGGAGGGAATTTTGGCTATTTTAAATGCAATTTTCCTAGTGGTAAGACACGACCTTACTCGACGAGTGACAGTTTAGTACTAAAGAAATCGAGACTAGTGCAATTGTCTTGCTTTTGGCTTCCCACTTTGAGATTTCTACCCCGCGTCTAAAGAATGTAACGTCATTGGTAAAAATGATGTTATTCAAATGTTTAATGAAGCATATTTGTAAAAAGCATTAACTTTGTGGCTCGCCGTAATTTACAATAAAAACTTATGTAAATTTGTTGAAGACCACTTTTATAAAATAAATTTTAATAATTATTTTTTATTGAATAAAAGTAGTCTACCACGAATGTATATGTTTTTTTTATTGTTTAATGAAGCTTTTGCCAGCGTCAAATATATGACAGCATCGGTAACTTCAATATTTTAGGTGTAGTTATGTGTTATTTTTAAAAGTTCAGTGCTCCTCTGGGAAATAAATATTTTCTATATGTAATAAGAACAAAGGTTTAACCAACCATTGAGAGCTACTATTTTTAAGCCATATTTGTGAATCTGATATTTCAAACTCAGATTTAACAATAATATCTTGGGATAATTTTTCCCATATTTGACTGCTACCTTTTTTAAATAATCACAACGTTCAAAAATTATTTTCTGTGTCTTGTTCTTTTTTATATTTTCGTTCAGATTAATTAGTATTCTTTTCTTATTTAATGATATATTAAATTGATGGGTATAACCTTCAAAAGTTATTATAACGAAAGTTATTCAAATAATTTTTTAAATTTTTTTATTGATCTTAAAAAAATTAAACCTATTATAATATTACTTATATTCCAATAAAAGTATTTGCTTGTGGATGGAAGAAGAGTTCACATTTCATTAAGAGTTAATACAGTCACGTGTGTCACAAGTCACGTATATAGGTAGGTACAGTAATATATAGTTAATATACAGAAATCACATAATCAAGACCCTTTAACTAAAAAACACAAACATCCGTGTACTCAATAATAATATAAAAAAACACAAACATCCATGTACTCAGTAAAAGTAAAACAGGTTTAGTTTTTATTGTGAATTCACGTGGAAATAGGGGAAGCAGTAGTTTTCTCATTGATTATTTCTCTAAAATACTTTTTGATAGAATTCAACAATAATTGTACTTTGTTATTAATGCTTCTAATTTCTACTGGTAGGTTATTAAAGAAGTATTTTCCTTAGTGTGTACAATAGTGTTGGGCAAAAGAAGTGTTTAGTTTGGGGCATACAAATACATGCTTAAAACGTCTCCGTCGCCAGTGAGATCGGCAAAAAACGGCAAAAATAAAATATTTTTATATGCGATTTTGACCGTAATATATCAAGAAACTGTATAAAAGCCAAGCCCAGAATCGTTTGCGCTAACAGTACTGTTGATACCACCAAAAGTTTTATTCATCTGGCAGCACTGGAATATTTTTAAAAGCATTTTCTGTGGAGTACGAACGTCATATTTTGCCGCGATTTGCAAATGTCAAAAGTCCGTCGAAGTTTGATCACAAAAACTTAAAAAAACCTAACAATTCATCAAATAAACACAAGTAATGTTGTTTTTATCGATAGTTTATTGTTCAAAGAATGTGTTTCAGTCATAGACATACAAATAGCTAGACGAGAACTTACAGATGAGGGGTAAAAACTAACTATGGCGGGACGAAGAGAGGAAAGAGACTTGTGATTCGCCAATAAATCAATCTAACAGTATATAGGCACCTCGCACTATAATATCACCATTTAGTTCTTGAAAGTAAAATCTGCTTTTGAATAAATAGACCTTTTTATATGGGAGCGCGAATTGCTTGCCACGTTATGAACAGATGTGTCAAGTCCAAATTCGCAAAGTAAGGTTCTGAGTATTTTTATAGTGGAATATTTTGTTTCCGTAGACACTTTTACAAATGTTTCATGATTTACTTACCCCAGTAAACGGCGGCTTTGTGTTTCGCGTCGCCATGTATCTCGATGTCATAAGTGCCCCCCACACGCACACTTCGGAGCGACCGAGTCCCGCGCCACTTCAGGCCGCCGTGCAGAAAAGTCTCACGGTGAACTGCGCTGTAAACCTATCGGTCTTTACTTTTCTGCGCGGCGGCCTGAAGTGGCGCGGGACTCGGTCGCGCGGAAGTGTGCGTGTGGGGGAGCCAATAGTATGTGTTCCATAGACATACAACGTCCGTGCGTAAAATGTACGATAAGAGCTCGACACTGGTCCGGACAAGAATGATGACGTCACATTTTTTAGATTAAAGGGGTCTCCACACGGTGCTGCCGCAGTAACAACTGCCGCAGAACTGTAGTCAAAAGCGCCAGCCGTATTGTTATTATAATAACAATACTGCTGGCGCTTTTGACTACAGTCAACTAAAGTTCTGCGGCAGTTGGTGCTGCGGCAGCACCGTGTGGAGACCGTCTAACGCGGAGCTCTCGCAAGCCCAGCCGGTTCCGAAAAATGGTCCCAATGGGAGGGGGAAATAACACGCCTTTTAGCACGTAAGGGCAAGTCCATGTATTTTGTACGTCCGTGGTTTCAGTCAATAAATATACGATAATATAAAATAAATGCACAAAATATTACTTCAAAAGTGCTCTTTCTGAGATTTTATACGAAGTATGGGCAACAAATCCTGGAAAATCATGGCAGAAGTTTTGAATTAGTATTTATCCTTTTCTTTAATAATTTGTACAATTGATTTTTTTACAAATAAGTTTTTAAATGTTGGAACTTTGAATTTTTCGAAAATGCGTTCAGTGGGGAGATTGTTCTGTTGTATCAACTATTCCATGCTCTGAAAATTTGCGAAATTCGTAAAAAAATGTAATGGCAACCACTGGTAATTAAAAGACAATAGGAAGATAGATAATATTTATCAATGTACTTATTTACGAGTAAGTTTATTTTGTAAGAATAAATATTTTATGTTTTATATTATAGTATCACAATGTTGGAAAATGAAAATTGAGATAATAAAGAGATTAAACAAAAACCACTCACCGACTTTTACTTTTTAAAGTTTTCTAAAATACTGATTATTTTGAAATTGTGTCTTGTTGATGTAGGTACTTATATGTTTAGCATATAGTCATCATTTGATAAGGAAAAAAGTCACGTGTCGTCCCGCTGACTTAACATTCTTAAGGGATATATCATGATCCTCTTCACAGCTGTCAAAAGCAACGTTCGTATTCACGTCCTTTCATGTTCGACGGTTTGGCTCGATCGAACATGTTTACTTGAATAAAAAACAGTGCCTTTGTTTTTTATACAAGTCAACATGTTCACTTCTTTAAATAAACAGCGATATCCGCCACGTTGCCCGGGCTTATGCAGAAATTTTCGAATCACATGTACACCGTAATTTTCTTTATTTTTTAACGTCAAATGTCCGAAAATTTGTGTAGTATCAAAACTCTGTTTCAAGGGTGTGAAAGGATTGGGATGGTTTGAACAGTGACCTTTCACTTATTTTGTTGTTCAAAAACGCAATGTTTAATCGCGAAATAATACTGTTGATTTGCATAAAAACCTAGCCACAACGAAACACCAGGACACTCTTCTTCACATATTTAGATAGATACATAGCTGAAGTCCCTAAAATTGCCTGGGCTTTCTAAAGAGTTTTTCTAAATCAGACATAGACAGTTATTTTCCTCATATTTTAATCTTCTAGTGTGCAAAATTTTGTAAAAAGTATCAAAATACAGCTTTTAGAAAATCAACTTTATATATCAGGAGAAGAAGATATTATGGTTTCGCCTTATATTTGTGCTTTAGTGTTAGGAGGCCGTCACACTTATCTATAGAAGATCATTTGGCTTGGCCTATTATCGGCATATAGATCGCCATATTTTCCCCATGGGAATGCATGGCTAGCGATATGCCGAAATGCGATAAGTCAAATGATCTTTTATAGTGCTATGTCACGGTGGGCGAGGGGCAAATTGTCACTCCACGCGTGGGCAATAATGCAAGATTACATGTTAGTCAGAATTACATTAGGTTAAAGATGAACAAATGAAAGGGCGGTTATACTACCCTTGGTTCCTAGGCCAGCACTTGGCGATGACGGCAAACGGGACTCTTTTTTTCCTGGGTCAATGGGTCAGCCAAAAGCCTCATCTAGTCAGCGTTACACAACAGGTGAAAGTCTCGGGTCACATTTAAATAAAAACGGAAGTTACTGATACAAGTAGGTTTATTCTAGCAAGACATATGTTGGTACAACAAATAGAAAGGATTCCTAGGAAATGAATTCTCAACCTAATCCCGGGCAGAGATTCGTCTCTCTCTCACTCTGATCTTAGTATCGCGTCTCCATTCCGTATTAATTGGTTAATTTAGTCAGCACAGAAAAGGTAAAAGGATACAGCTTACATCGTATTGCAGACAACGGTGAAACGGAGGAGCTTTCATAATCGGATCTCGGCTTGTTTCCAATGGCAGGCTCCTATAGGAAGGGCCCCGTGAAGGGAGTCCATCAGTCTCCTCACGTTTACCACGGTAAAACACAGGCAACAAAATATTATTCACGTAATTTCAAATTAACGAACACGCGGTGGCCAGAATGGCGAGCAAGCTAGCTCCGAGCGTTGTGTGTGTCGCGAGAGCGGTGGTTTGTGTGGTCACGGGGTCCTGCGCAGTGTGCCTGCGCGGGAATCACGCGACCGCAAGCGGTCCGACGTTGCTACCCATTGACGCGGCAACATTCAAAATATCATCGAGAATGTGTAACGTAACACCTCCCCCTTCACCGCAAAAAAAACGACGTGGTAATGGAACAATAGGGCAAAAATCCTCTCCTCTTCGAGTGGGTCGGATTTGAGAATTTGAGTTAAATGAGAGGGGTATGAAGATCCGAGAGAGCGAGAGTATAACTTTCTAAGGCTAGCTAAAAAAACAGGTTACATAGTTGGGTGGGGAAGGTTAAAAATTTCATGGAGCATAGAACATGAAATACAGAAAAAGGTGAACAAAACAAGGGTAAAGTAACATGTTTCGAGAGGTATGGGGCTACAGATGGCAACATGATGAGATGAAGCAAAACATGAGACAAACATAACATGTGATAAGACATACTATAAAAAAGTGACTCTACGTTGCTGCGTGCCATTGTTACATATGCCCCATCTTTTCGTGGTTACCTAAGGAGCTGGACATTGGAAATATACAAAATAAGCAAGCAATTATACAAAATATAATCTCAACCATGCCACACGCCAAGGGCTGCGGGGGTTCCAGGCAGGGCGGCTTCACCATGGGCCTCTGGCCGGGGGGTTGTCTCTTACCTTCGTTCGTGACCCGCTAGCTCGGGTGGCAGCGAAGAGCTCTTATTTCAAGGGGTAGATCGGCATGGTGCCTCACCTGTTCAATCAGCTGGTAGTCGAATGGAAGCTCGAATCAAGTTAATAAAACAGAGCGTACGTATACGGGGTTTGTTGCCACTAAAACAAGGCTAAATTACACAGGAATCAGTAAGCCTACAGGGCGGAATCCCATCCTACATTAACTGAAATCTCTCTCTTGTCTGATCTAGAATGCTACGCGTCACGGGTACATTAAATTAGAGTAATCAACAGCACATGGAAAGGAGCTTAAATGGAGTTCCAGCCAGCCTGCAGCAATGGGGTTTCGTCGAGGCGAGCCAAACTCACGTTTGGTCTGGGTAGAGCCGTTGGGGGCCCTCCGCCGGGGAACACATACACACGTTTACTAGTGCACTGATGATTACGGCCGCTTACATTATACTTGTTGACACGTGTGCTAAATTATATAAGAACCGCACGCGATCGGCTCACCGAGCAAAGACATACAGCGTGCAACCTCTCGCAAGCCGGGCCGGGGGAGCAATGGCGTCTGGCGTGCCTTCAACCTGCGTCGTGTGGCCTGCACAGGGCATGTTGTGCCATGACACGCGTCGCCCGCCGCATCTGTATCTAACGTTCAAAATTGAAAGCGATAAATTCAACTCATACGTCATTCAAATGCGTACCGCAACACCTCCCCCCTTGCCGCAAAAAAAGCGACATGGTAATGGAGCAATAGGGCAAAAAAAAAATCCTCTCCTTTAACGTGGTCGGATTTGAGTATTTAATTTGATGCGCTGGGACTGAAAACCTGAGAGAGCGAGAGTTTAATTTCTGAGGCTAGCTAAAAAAAGGGTACATGGTTGAGTTAGGAATTACATGAAACATAGAACATGAAATACAGAGAAGGTGGAAAAAACAGTGGTATGGTAACAATGTTTCGTAAGGTATGAGGCTACAGATGAAAACATGATGAAATGAAGCAAGGCATGAGACAAATAAACGAGGTGACAAGACATAATATGTGACAAAATATACAAAAAGAAGAAGGACTCTACGTTTTTCATTGGTCTGGAAGCTAAGTTTTGCGGAGTGAAGTTTTTGTATGTTTGGATTGAACATAGATTAGTGACGAAGCACTTAACACTTTGCACTTGTTAAGACTCATTTGGGGTTTACACTTGAAACTTGGGTCTTGAGAAGAAGGACGAGAAACGCCGTCTGAAGCTTCGAGTTTGTGGGGAGATTTTACCAATTACAGAGGTCAAAAAGAGATGGCTGCATCCGGGTCTCGTAGGGCCAGTGTAAATCAGTTATGATGATGGTAGCGGGCTCGCATTGGTGGTTATCCATCTATAATAATGGTGGATAGTGAGGGGCCATGCCATTGCTTTTTGGTGATGAATGGGCGAACAACCTTTATATTGCGCGTGGGCAACTGGAACATTTGTAGCAAGCAACCGGAACATTTGCACAGGCAACAGAGCATTTGCATAGGCAACAGGAACATTTGCAACATGCAATATAACATTTGCACAGGCAACAGGACCATTTGCAACAGGCAACATAGCATTTGCAACAGGCAACAGGTGAAGTAGGCGTCCTGGCGAGGTCACGGGAAGTCTGCAGTCAGGTTGTAAGGCTGCGCTGCTTTTTTGGCTTCTTTTGTTTCAACGCCAAGATGGGCGTACTGGGAGGTAGAGATTTGAGTAGGTAATCCTTAAAACACTTATGTTCTGGATTATTTGTAACTTTGTTAATAACTTTACAATCAGAGGTTGACTGGCAATTAGTTAAAGCTTAATTGAGTTGATAAGCGATTAGAGAGAGAGAGGAGAATTCGAGAATATATTAAAGAGAATCAGAGATAGAAAGAGTTTGCGAAACATTGAACCGAGTATTTATAAACAAAGAAACCTTTGACGTGACCACAGAGAAAAGACAATATAGATGATGAATTGATGACAATATTTCACTATGAAGTAGCATAGACATAAAGATTTAAAGTAAAGGACTGTACACATCGAGATAAATACTGAGAATGAAAAGTGTTTAGAAAAGAAAGATTTTAAATATGAAATAGGACAATCACAACACAGAAGACACAACAACAGGAACAGACATCAACCCTAGAGCTGACATGCTCGAAGGTTGTTTTGAGTGATGATTTGGTGAATAGTGACATGGATTGCAACTAAAAGTACGGCTCACACAAGGTTAGACAGGTGTGGCCGGGTGCTTTTGGTACGTAGAAAAACTGGAGAGATGGGACCTCTGAAATGGTGACAAAGACAGCAAGAAGCGGCGCTCGGCTGGGCAAGATGAGGAGCAGCTGGGCTTCTTATAAATATCTACATTGTTGGAGAAATTACAATTCAAAATAGCGTTAACATAATGTATAAATAATGCCCGGGACTCCGAATAGTGATTTAATAAAATCCCCTGGTGTTCCAAAACATGGTCAGAACCAATGTCCGCACCAGGGTACGTGGTGACTCTCTTTACAGAGTGCCTGAATCAATATATATCAACACATAGTCAATTTGGTTCCTGACAATATCATAGATTGTTCCATCCTGAGGTGATCTCGATGTATAAAGCCTTTACTTTTCGGGAGTTTAAACCAAGTATTTAATACAACCATATTTTTATCCTGGCAGAACTCATATAGTCATCACCTCTTTGATTGCTTACGCCTAAGCCATATTCACCAACTATATGAGAGCGGCGACCTTCACCAATTTTGGCATTTAAGTCTCCAATGACAAAATTGACTTCTCCTCCTTTCAAACTTTGCAATGTACTGGCTAGTGAGTCATAAAAAGATTCCACATCACCATCATATCTCACTTCCGCTGTTGGTGCATACACTTGAATAATATTAATGGTGATGGGTTGACAGTGTAATTGTAATAATATTATTCTGTCCGAGATGGGTACAAAATTCTTAACAAATTTTACATATTTCTCCATGACAAATATAGCAACTCCGTTTCGACGATTTTTGTCCTGTGGGTCACTTCCTGAGTAGTATAGATTTCCCTTCTAATGTTGGTGTATGCCGCTGCCAGTCCATCTCAGTTCACTAATTCCAAGAATATCCACTTTTAATCTTTCCATTTCCTGTATCGTATTATCCAATTTACCGCTGTATAAACTTCTAACATTCCATGTTCCTAATCATATCTTTGAATTCACTATTTTGAGCCGGGAGATTCTTCGCACCCCTGGCTCTTTTAAGGGCCACCCGGGACTCAGGGCTATTGGTTGGTTTCTCTCCATAGTGATTTGCTGGGAAAAGATACTGTTTCTGTAGGGGTTACCTTCCCTTAGCTGAGCTGATCCGGTTTTATGGCGCCGGAAACTCGCCATTCGCCCTCTCCTTATCTGCTACGACCACGATGTTAGGGTCAGTGGTCATATTGCCCGGGACTCGCGGGATAATAATGACCACTCTAGGACGCTAAGGAGTACGATTTACTGGAAATGTTGCTGATGTTATTGCAAGATGGCGTATCACGGTATTTTATAGGCCCACATTCCCCAGCAGGAAAATGTTCCACCGTGGCCTTTGCAGTCATTGAGCCCATTAAATCATTAAGCCCATTTATACATATGGATTTATTGCATATAGGTGGGAAATTGTCCAGAGGAAAACTAATACATGAAGCACAAAAACATCCGATATTACTACCTCACGATCACCCTCTAACAAAGTTAATCATTAAAAAATTTCATTATACAAATTTGTATGTAGGTACTCAAACGTTACTAGCACTTATTAGACTAAAATATTGGCCTATAATGGCAAAAAATGCTATTAAAAAATACTTAAAAATTGCATTGTGTGCTTCAAATGCAGTCCAAAAACAAGTCATCAAATAATTCTGACCTTCCAGAGGATAGAGTGTCACCATGTAGACCGATCTCTGTTACAGGACTGGATTACGCAGGGCCAATCTTAATAAAGTCTGGAATCAGTAGGAGATCCAATTCAGTCAAGTCTTATATCTGTTTATTTATATGCTTCTCTACTAAGGCAATTCATTTAGAACTGGTCACCGCTCTGACTACAGATGCATTTCTTAATTGTTTAAAGCGTTTCATTTCCAGACGTGAAAAACCTAGTAAATTGTATTCTTATAATGCTACTTCATTTGTTGGAGTGAATAAAGAATTGAAAAATATGTATGGAGGTCTTTGAGAATCTAACATCAAAAGTGTGAAATATCACGTAAAAAGAGTGGCAAATGTCTCTTCATTAACATATGAAGAAAGCTATATGCTATAGGTATACGAGACCCATTTCTATCCTTTATTAGTTCTTATTTAAGTAACAGAAAACAAAGAGTTAAAATAAATAACATTATGTCTATTATTATTGAAGTTACATCCGGCGTACCGCAAGGAGCACATTTAGCCACGCTTCTTTTCAACTTGTTTATAAACGATATTATTAGTATTTTCTCACATACGCGCTTTTGGCTCTTTGCTGATGACAACAAGATCCTAAAAATAATAAATAATTACCATGACTGCCTTCTTTTCCAATCAGATATTGACTCATTCAATGACTGGTGTAAAATTAATTGCTTGGAACTAAATGTCGATAAGTGCAAAATTATGTCCTTCTACAGATCTAAAAATCCGATCGTTTTCGAATACAAACTAAATAATAATTGCCTAACAACTGTTCAATATATTAAAGACCTTGGTGTCATTCTTGATAGCAAGCTTTCTTTTCGGGAACATTTAAATGTGATTATTAATAAATCTCTCAAACTACTTGGTTTCATCACTAGAATCACTTCCGACTTCAAAAACATAAACACCTTAAGAACTCTTTACTGCTCCTTGGTTCGCCCCCATCTTGAATATGCTTGTGTTATATGGTCTCCTTTTTATTCTGTCCATATTCGTCATATTGAATCCGTTCAACATAGGTTCCTAAAAGGGATTGCTAGGAGGCTAGGATTAGAGCGAGGCAATTATTCGTATGCTGAAATTGAAAAAACTCTAAACCTTTCTCCTTTAGAAGACCGTCGGAAAAAATCCGATCTCATCTGTTTCTTCAAAATTATTAACTGTATAATCGATTCACCTACATTACTACAACTCATCCCATTCAATATACCTTCTCGTAGACTCAGAAATAAAGACCTACTCTTCCTCAATCAGCACTCCACTAATTATGGTTACAACTCACCACTGTCCAGATTGTGTAGAATGGTCAACTCACGACAAGACCTTGATTTTTTTGGTATAAGCTTGAATGAATTCTGTCGCTCTTTAAATAAATGATGATTTTTTATATTTACTGTAATTTTTGTAAAGTCTTGACTTGACTTGACACTTCTATTTTCTGTTTGTCTTTGCTCTCATGTACCATTTTCACCCTTACAATGTACATTCCCAATTTTTCGTTATACTATGTTGTAAATTGGACGTAAGTCCGTAAATAAATAAATAAATAAATAAATTATACCAAATAGAGTCCTGCATAAATTCTAGGCCTTTAATTCCTCTATCCAATGATCCCCTCGACCTCTTCGCACTTACTCCAGGTAACTTTCTTATTGGTGATAACCTGTCAACTGTAGCTGAACCTGACCTACAACAGATTCCCATAAACAGGCTTAATAATTTCCAAAAACTAAGCCAGCAAAGACAGAGCTTTTGGTCAAGATGGAGAATTGAATATCTGGGAGAGCTGCAGCAAAGGACTAAATGGACGGATGGGAACCGGCGATAACTAAAGACTGGGGACTTAGTTATCAACAAAGACGACAACGCACCACCAATGGTTTACTACGTTTATGCAGGATGGGACGTGTCATCGCCACTCACCCTGGACAAGATAGGATAACCCGTATAGTCACCTTGAAGACGCAACAAGGGTCGATGAAAAGGTCCATTACCAAATTGTGTCTTCTACCAATGGACGATGCTATCACATCTTAGAAGAACTGGATCAAAATAAACTACTAACATCTAAGAAGAGCAGTATAAAAAAAGTCATCTTTACTAAGGCCAAGGATCAAAAAGAAGCCACCTTTCTTGAAGACAAGAACTGCAGAGGCTATCGATCGAGGATCAAGAAGATGAACATTTTATAATTTAGTGTTATTTTTTTTCTTCTTATACATATCTTCTAATGATTTACTTCAATTTATTATTTTATTGTTTCTAAACTAACTACAACAATCAATGGATTACGATATGTGTATTAGCTAGTTTCAGCTCTCTTTTTATTTTTTAAAAATATTTTAATCTTTCTAATTTAATTTAAAAAAAAATATATCCTCAAAAATAATAATAATCAATTTTGACTATTATAGGTGAATGAGATTGTGTGTGTGTAGAGTGGATTGATGTTTTGTGTGAAGAATGACTGACGAAGGACCTTGATTTGTATTACTGTTACTGCTTGAAATGAGAGAAACACATGCTGCATAGAAAGGAAAGGACTCAACGAAAAGGATAAAGAACTTGTATGCTGGCAATTCACTTGTCTGCTTTCTCCCCAATCCAACAGGCACAAACAGCAATATGCGTGGGTTTCGTTTATTTTGATATAACACGGCGGAATTATGTTAATAACGATTCACAGATAGCGGGAGCACAATGGCTATAGGATATGGTGCGGTGGGCTGTTAATTACAGACTGGAGCACGTGCTGATAGTAGTTAAAGGTGCGTATTTTGGAGCAAGGTAGGACAGGAATTTGCAACATTATTAATACCAATCCAAGCAGCAACAGTATGTATGCGTGCTATGTAGGTATTTGTATGTGTAGGTATGTGTATTGGCGTAACCATGCCCCCCCGCCTGGAAGGGGATGAAATAATCCACTTCCATAAACCAAAAGAGTGCCAATACGTTTCAATGCGCAAACAAAAATTGTAATGACACGCGGTAAAATGTGATACATTATGTAAAAGTTAAGAAAATATTATGTAAGTTATATAAATGCTTTTACCAAATGGTCAAAATGACTGATATGAAAGGAAAAAAAAAAAACATTGAAAACGAAAAAATATGATTTGAAAGGATTCAATAAATAATACTGAACCTGCGGTAGATAAAACTAGAAGTAGGGTTTGGTACCTATTTAAAAATGAAACTAATCTAATTGATTTAAAAAAAAATAAAAGTATTATGAACTAACTTCTAAGATGTCGTTAAATCTTTTGTGACGGTAAGGGACAGAGTTTAACAACTGCCCTGTGGTATGTTCCGGAGTTAGTTTTAACTTCCGCAACCCGGATCACCCCATCTGCCCCAGGGTAGACATTGACTATTACCCCAATAGGCCATTGAAGGGGCGCGATGTTGTCAATCATTACTACCGTGCCTGTCTTTACCGAATTAGCATTTGTATTCCATTTCTGGCGAGCTTGCAAAGTATTCAAATACTCAATTCGCCATCGGTTCCAGAACGTCTGAACAAGACGATCCTCGAGATGTTTGCGTTATACCAAGTTGACTGACTCGTCTGACAAATCAGCAGCGGGCAAAGATTTTAAGGGAGTGAGCGTTAAAAAATGCGCGGGGGTTAGCGGTAATGGAGCCGAAACATCGTTAACGCTAAGTACAGATAGCAGGCATGAATTTAGAATTGCTTAAATCTGAGAAAGCACTGTTTGCATCTCTTTATAAGTCAGTAGAGAGGTGCCTACTATTTTATTTAAATAACCTTTGAGGCATTTAATGTGACTTTCCCAGATCCCACCAAAGTGAGGAGCTTGCGGTGGATTCATCTTCCATTCGATTCGATTCTCCAACAGATTATCTGAGACTTCCTTTTTGTAATTGGGTGACTCTATAAGTTCAAATAAAGACCTCCTTTAAATGGAATTTGGCTCCCACAAAGTTCGTCCTATTATCAGAGTACATTATACTCACAGGACCTCGACGAGAAAGGAAAAGTTTGAAAGCGTTGAGGAAGACTTCGGTGGAAAGATCCGAAGCGTGTTCAATATGAACTGCACGGGTCACCAAGCAAATAAATAAGCAAATGTATGCCTTTTGACTTCGTACCCCCCAACGTCTATAAGGTATTATTTGAAGCGGGCCAGCTCAGTCAACCCCCGTGTGAAGAAAATCCTTAGCTTCATATAATTCTAGATGCGCAAGTGAAATCGTCTTCGCAGGAGCGACCTTAGATTTGGCGCTTTTTTTTATTTTTTTTTATTCTTTTTTTTTTTATTTCCAACAAAAACACAAATTACATAATATAATTTAGACAATTTATCGGTAGTCCCGCGAAGCTGCCACATGGCTGCTTGTCTGCAGGTTCTACCTTAATATACACTCGTTAATATTAGAAGTTAAAAAATATATATATGTATAATATCAAAAATCGTAATGGAAAATGCAAATAATGACATCCTAATCCTAAAAAACTGATGCGATACAAATCTAATTACAACCTTACAATTAATGCAGAAAAAAAAACACTTTATATTCTCAATGAATATGTCTAGCACTTACGTAATAATTCATTTACCATATTAAAACATACGACAAAAAAAAAATTAACCTCGGTGTAATTGAAGATCAGTATATGAAATAGAACAGTCACATATGTGCTTTAGGAAATATATCCATATATTTATCAGATTAAGAAAATTACTCAAATTAAGTAATCTAAAAAATAAATAAAGTCTATTTCGCACTAGTCCAATCAGTGGATGGGGTGGCGCATATGAAGAAAAATGTTAATGTGAAGGTGGTTGAAAGATAGTAATAACAAATAAAAACAATAAAAAAAGAACCAACATTCTCTCCAGCATCATTGTTCAAAATTTTGGAGTACCTACCAAAAATTTAATACCTCTGTAAAAAGATTAATTATTACAAATATTTAAAGAAAATGTAATAAATAATAAAAATAAAAATGTTTAAACATAACTCATCATTTAGGCATAACATAACAACCAATTTTCTAAACCACAAATTTCAATATTTTCAAGGCCAAAAATACACAATAATTTTATTTACAAAGGAATACAATATTTTAATAGTCTTCCCGAAGAATTTAAATAAAATAACAGTTTTGGTATCATTCAAGAAAAGTCAAAATATTTTTAAAAAATTAATTTCCATAACATCACAAATCATTTTTTTTATTTTTTTTTATTCTGTTTTATTTTACAGATACATAGATTTTTCATTGATAAGCCACATTTTTACAATTTTCATGGTTAAATTCTCATTTTCCTCAAAAACAAAATTATTTTTAAGCTTATTAAAAATCACTGGTACACAGTAATCCAGCGTCCGACTTCCATACTTATTGGATATTTTAGGTATTTTCAGGCCTTTTTTTTCTGTGAAACGTGTGCTGTGATTATGTACCAGTGGTCTTTTATAAGTACTATCTCCCCAGTTATCCTTAATGGTAAGGAACCAGAATATACCTTTTATTGAGAGCAGGCCCTCAGCACAATATAAGAGTTGCACATTGTGTCTTTGTCTATATATAGTTGGTGGTACAATTTGTTTTATGATAGAGGTTTGCAAATTTTGTATATACTTAATATAAGTCATGCTTGTATTTCCCCAGCTTCGAATTCCATATCTGAGAATCGATTCTACCAATGAAAAATACACTAGTTTGAGTGTGCTATGAGGCAAGACAAATTTTAATTTATAGAAATTGCTCACCAGAGCTCTTAGCTGGTTACATATTTTAGTAACTTGCTTATCCCATTTAAATGTGTTATCTACTTTTAATCCCAGGTAAGTATACTCGTTTACAAATTCAATTTTTTCACACTGGCAATTTATTGTTATTTTCCTATGAATGCATTCAAGGTTATGTGCGGTTAGATTCGGAATATTCCATATTTTCAAACTTGGTGATCTGATATACATGCATTTTGTTTTTTTAACATTTAAAACTAATCCTACATCATGTGCCCATTTCAGCAGTTCATCGAAGTCGGTTTGTAATTCTTGCATCGCTATTTGTGGATTTTCATTTGATACAATAAGTGCGGTGTCGTCTGCGAAAATGAATCTACGCGCTTTTCTAAATAGTTTCGACATAGCTATAACATAAATTATATATAATTTTGGACCCAAAATTGACCCCTGTGGCACACCAGACCTTATAAATTTAGATTTACTCATCACATTCAATATTTTTACATTCATTTTTCTATTTGATAAGTAGTTACTAAAGAAAGTAAGCAGTTTACCTCGGATTCCAATGATTTGTAGAACTGTTATTATTTGTTTATGTGATAGTGTGTCAAAGGCTTTAGAGAAATCAATGAAGAGTACAAGTACATGTTTTTGAGAGTTGAGCTCGGTGTTTATGAAATTAGTAAAATTTTTTAGTAGTGCGTCACAGCTTTTTTTTTTCTGGAATCCGTACTGACATTCGTCAATGATACCAAATTTATTTAAGTATGCATCTAAGTGTACCGCAATATATTTTTCGAGAATTTTTTCCAAAGCAGGTAACAGGGAAATAGGTCTATAATTATTTATAATTGAATGATCACCGCCTTTAAAAATAGGTCTAACAATACTAGTTTTTAATCCTTCGGGTATATGGCAAGTATCAATTATACTGTTAATGAAATGAGTAATTACTGGGCTCAGTATTTTAACATGTTTTTTTAAATCATACATACGTATTTGATCCAATCCTGGTGTTTTTGAGTTTTTCAATAGACCGATAATAGATTCAATTTGTTTTACGCTAGCTCTGGGTAGGTACATAGAGTGTGGTAAATCGTCAAGCAGGTATGAGGACGCACGGATGTCACATTCGTGTAATAACTTGTTAACACCATCGTCAAAGAAATTAGCAAAATTTTCAGCAGTTACATCAGTAGGTGTGGTCTTCAAGACATATTTCGATATAACTGCGTCACAGCTGGATTTGTTTTTTCTACCCAAGATTTTGTTTATTTCGTTCCACGTTTTTTTAATATCCTTAAAACAATTATTGAATTTGTTATTGTAGTACGTTTTTTTAGTATCTAATATTTGCTTATTTAAATTATTCCTGTATATTTTGTAGTCTTTTTCAAATTTTTTGTTTGTTGGCATGTTTTTCCATTTTCTCCATAATTTATCCCTTGTTTGTATATTTTCTATTAGAATATTATTCATCCAACTTTTTTGGTTATGGCGATACGTTTTTTTTACTAATTTTTTGAAACTATTTTTTTCATAAATTGTTTTAAGTGATTTAATATCTTGATATATGATATTTGGATCAGTATGAATTTGAATTGAGTTCCAAACAGTTTTTATGATCATTTCTTCGACTTTTTTTTCAGATAGTGCAGTGTTGTATTCATGGTGCCTTACTTCGCTGTCATTAGTACAAAGATATATAGACACGGCAGTTATATAGTGATCAGCTATCCTTGTTTCACATACGCATGAGAACAATTCAGACTTCTCCCTTTCTCTAATATAAATGTGATCTAGACACGTCGCAGTTGTGTAGGTATTTACTACTGCTTCTCTCGTAATGTCATGTATGCATTTCACTAGTCCGTAGTTTGCCATAAGATTTTCGTACTGTAAAATTATTGAGTCATTTTCACATAATAAATTAAGATTAATGTCTCCAAGTAGCAAAAAGGTTTCCTTAATATTAATGTTTTCTATAATGTTTTCTAGTTGTTTTAGAAAGGTTTTTTTATTCGTATTTGGAGGTCGATATAAAGCCAACAAATGTATGCGTTTGAATTTGTTCACGGAAAAGGTTCCGTAGACGCACTCGAATGTAGTTGCTATAATATCATTTTTTTCGAATATGAGGTTTTCTTTAATATAAACTATAATCCCGCCGCCGGATCTTTTTGTGCGGCAATGATGGAATGAATTAAATCCGGGAATTTTGTATAGATTTACATTGTTTTCATCTAATGAGGTTTCACAAAGTATGATAATATCAATGTTATTTAGTCGACTATAAATATTTATTATGAATGTATTCCAGTACTTAAAAATAGATCTTATATTCAAACTTACTGCAGTTATTGTTTTATCGCCTATTTCATGTTTGAATCGGGTCCAGTTTTAGAACTTTTGAATCCTTTCATATTCTACATCTGAGGTCTCAAAATCAATATCAGCCGCCATAATCAATTTTTGCTAGGTCCTTTTGAAGGGCTGCTTTGTAAGCCGGACATTCTTTATCTCCGGACGGGTGGTTTGCGGGCTTGTGAAACCTCGTACATGTCGCGCAGACTGGCTCCGCTGCAGCAGAAGGGCATGTCTCACGGGTATGTCCTTCCCGGGCACAGTGTCCACATCTCGTCGTCTCCTTGCAGAACTTGTAAGAATGACCGATCATCTGACACTTTGAACACACAGTCAATCCAATAAAGTCACGAACACCGCAGACTGTCCAATCAACAAATACGCGTCCTTGCTTTACCAGTGCATGTCTAAGATATGTGGGGACCACTTAGATCCTATGGCATGCAGGTCCAGTTCGAGGGCCAGCTAGATGACTAAGCTTACATTGTTTAATGGTTTCATTTGTCTCCTCGATGTTTTGTAGTCCATTAAGTGCAGATTCGAGAAAAGTTTCATCAGACAACTCCCTTGGAACGTTGAAGAAGATGACCCTTGGTAGTCTTTTTGCTGGAAGTCGTGCGCTCAAGGTCACAGATCCGGTTACTACTTCTGACCTTAGTAGCTTCTCTTGTTCCGCAGCACTAGCCGTATGGATGATGACGCCTTTGTTTCTGATGTTTTTTACTCCCGTAATTCTGACTCCTAGCTGAGATGGCTTCAGTGATTCCCTGATAATTTTTTTAGTTTCTTCACTGTCTTCCACCGATGGCAATTTGGGAAAGAAACATACGGAAGGCCTCGGTTTTCCTACAGGGACGTCCAGGCGCGATAATGGTGGAGGTAAATTTACTTTTTTACTAGCCATTTCTGCAAAAGAGAGACTGGCCTCTGTTGCATCTGCCACTCTTTTCATCACTGGTCCAAGGTCGAGTTCTAGCCGAATGATTTTGGACTTGAGTTGCGAATTATCCTGTTTAATGGTCATCTTTTCTGCTAGCATTACTCTGTTTTTTGCTTTTGCTAAGGCAAGTTCACTTCTAAGAGTTTCTCTCTCCAAAATAAGTTGCCCAACAGATCCCAGGACGCAAGCTATATTATTGGCAATTTTCAGCTGTTTCTCCTTGGAAACCTTTGTGTTTACCAATGTATCTTGTAGTGTTTTGAGGGCATTTTGTGTTTCTTTTAAAATTCCTGCTGAGTTCAAGGAGACGAGGTCCCTTTCATCATCAGACACCTCAGGTTCAGACATTGTTTTTACTAATTTGCGCGATATTTCACAACACAATCTAAGCCAATGGAAGCCTAGATAAGTGAGCTCATTATTAATTGAGCTTAATAAGCTATTTGTGATTTTGTTAGTATTTTGACAGTAAACATGTAAGTATACAATACTTCCAAATGCGCGTTTGTTTACGCCAGAAAACCCGATAAGTGTTAATACACATTGGTATTCACACCTAAAAAGCGAGGAATTTTAATAGTTTGCAATAATGGCAATTCCTCTTCAAACTGACGCCAAAGCGTGACAACGATGTAAGGAGGAGAATCGTCCCAATGCAGGTTGTACTCCCATAGAGATGTAATTATAAGTTTAGCCAATAATACAACTGGTGCGGCGAAACCCATCAAATCCCAAAGACGAGCAATCGTCGAGAGAATGTTTCGTTTAGTACACGTTCTTTCGTCGGTGTGTACGACAAATACAAAATGATCAGAAGTGGGTATCCAATGAAGCCCAAGTATTTTTAGGTTTTCATCGGGATTAAATTTCACATGTTCCTTAACTCGACGAGCTGTAGGAATCGTGGATAAAAACTTTGGAGAATTAGAAGAGAATTTTACAAGGTCGATTCCTCCGGCAGCGAATAACTGAATTAATTCCGTCGACAACTCGGTAGCTTCCTCGACTGATGAGCAACTGGTGACGAAATCATCCATGTAGAATGAGCCATTTTCCACCAAGTTTGCCGCGAGTGGAAAACGAGGTTTTTCATGCGTTGCGAGTTGGCGCAGTGAACGCATAGCCAAAAATGGGCTTCAAGACATGCCGAAAGTGACGCGATTAAATTCAAACAATTGTAAAGGGTCACTATTGTTAAATCTGTACAGCATTCGCTGATAACGACGGCATTCTTCTTGCACTACGATTTGTAGGTACATTTGTTTTATGTCAGCGGTTATAGCTATTGCGAACAATCGGAAATTGAGGATAATGCGAAACAAATCACCTTGTAAATTCTTTCCGGTATGTAGGATGTCATTAAGCGAATAACCCGAATCGGATTTCATACTCGCGTCTAGCACCATGCGAATTTTAGTAGTAAGTTTATCTTCACGAACTACAATATGATGCGGTATAATGTAATGAAGTAAGTGAGAATTGTCGACCGGTGAAATGTACCCTTTCTGTAGGTATTCGCGCAATATTTTGTCATATTCTAACTTTATTGCGGGTTGAGATATTAAACGGCGTTCGAGAGATCGAATCCTGCGTTCGGCGGCGGGTAATGATTCACCGAGAACAGAGGGACTGTTTCGAAACGGCAACGTGACGATATAACGACTTGCCGTGTCACGAGAAGTATTGAGTTTAAAAATATCCTCACACTCTTGTTCATCAGGCGTTAAAAACTTCTCATCTGGAATGTCTTCCAATTCGAAGAAGCGCAACAGGCAAAAATCATCAAATTGCGTGAACGTACAAAATGATTGCGTGGCGTTTATACTTGGGTTTTCAATCATCGTTGGGGCAGTACTCAAGATGAGATATCCCAAAATGGTTTCAATAGCAAATGGCTGGCCGAGAGAACCTGATATTTTGTTTGCCTTTAGAATGCGAGCAAACATGTCACTTCCCAAGATAATATCAATCTCACCGGGCGTACAGAATGTTGTGTCTGCTAAGGGCAAATTGTCAAGATACGACAAAGAGGAACGGTTGATGTTAACAGTAGGCAACTCACTGGTTATAGTTTCTACTACATATGGTTTAATCGTATATGGTTTAATCGTATCGTATACTGAGTGATGTCATAGCGGGATAGTAATTTTAAACAAGTTACGCCATTTGTCACATTTCTTACGTCACCTATTCCCGTGACGTAAGTACTTGGAGATGGCCGCACCGTAAGGTTCAAGCGTGAACAGCATTTGCGCGTAATTGTGTCCCTTTGGGAGCCGCTATCTATTAGAGCCCGTATCGGCTGTACCTGGCCCTTAGCGTCTCTGGTAGTGCAAACAGCCGTTCCTAAGAGTGCAGTAGTATTTGCATTAGGGCATGAATTCGTTACACATAGCGAAACCGGATTCAAAGAATTTAAGTTATCATTATCGGCATCTGCTTGTAACGCGGGAGACGGTATTGGGTCTACGATGGTTGGTTGATGAACTATGATGGTTGAGCGCGCATGTTTTGCATGTACTCTTTGATTTACAAGCTTTCGTGATGTGCCTAGTACTGAGGCAGTTCACACAAACTCGAATATTCGATGACTTAATAAAGTTAAATCGATCGCGTAGTTCTAGATTTGTGAATTTAGAACATTGGTATAAAGGGTGCGATCCTTTTTGACAACAAAAACAAATTTCGATGGAGTGATTATCGATTTTTTCGACATTAATAAATGCCTTTGCGGAATTAGTTTTTTGCGGTTTAGCGGTATAATTATTATTTGAGCCAAGGCGGCTCGATGTCGGTTGCGTGATTTGCGTGGGATTGAGAATTCATTGCTGTCCTCTAACAAAGTCGATTAGTTCCGCGCTGGAAGGTAAATATTCATTATTTTTAATAGAAGATTCGAAAGCCTTTACAGTCTCATGTCAAGCCGTTTAAGACCCAGTAGTAGCAATATGAATTCTGCGAGGTCTTTTATTTTTAATTGCTTCAGTGCGGCGATGTTAGCGGAGTATGCATCTGCGAAATTCTCTAAAGAAGCGGGTGTGGCCGAGTTAACTGGAGGCAATTTCAGCAATGGGTCAAAGTATGATTCAGCAAAAACGCGTTGATCATAATACTTAGTACACAATGCGTCCCAAATAACTTGATAATTTGTACCAGTAGGCGTAATAGTTTTGCAAATATTCAATGCTTTTCCGGTTAATTTAGACATCAGATACTGCATCTTTTCAGTATTATCCAGAGAATCATTCAAATGTATAACCGAATTATATGTTTCATAGAAAAGAGGCCAATTATCTAATTTTCCGTCAAAGCACGCTATTTCCAAAGGCGGTAACTTAATTTGACGGCGAGGTTTCGCAACTGGATTGGACAGCATATTTGCTTCGGTATATTTAATAACCCCGAAGAGTTCTTCAAATGCATTTAATTGAGAGTATTCAGCAATTGCTTTCGGATTCAATTCCAGTTCGCAATCCACCTTTGAAAAATTGAAAAATTGTTATAAATTCAGAAAGAATTTTTTCAACAGTAGTTGCGCCTGACAAAAAAGATTGGCGATTGCTAATGCTTTCCGAAGCTTTCCTTATCTTGTCATACACCGACTGTAAGCTTGCAAAGCTAGCTGATAGTTTAGCATTTAAACGTTTGAGACGTCTTTTGTCCCGAGACGACCCGGATGATGCGCTTGTAGCCATTTTCTTTATTCCGGTTATATTTTACAAAATATGAGACGATAAACAACTAAAAATGCGGTTAAAATAATGTGTCTGTATTATTTATGAGGAATTAATTAATTAATATTCAATGTATATTCAATTAATTCACAGTGATCCCCGCAATGAGCACCTAAGAAATCTGCTACATAATTTAATAACAAAAATATGGACCTTGGAAAAAATCCCAGAGGAATGGCAAATGAGCATTATATGTCCAATTCACAAAAAAGGTGACAAACTAACAGGCGAAAATAATAGAGGCATATCACTTCTATGCACAGCATATAAAATCTACACCACTATACCGAAACAAAGAGTTGATAAGTATGCAGAAAACCTACTGGGAGAGTATCAGACAGGCTTCCGCACCGGTAGATCCACAACAGACCAACTGTTCACCGTCAGGCAGATCTTGGCAAAGTGCTGGGAGTTTGATGTAGATATACACCAACTATTCATAGATTTCAAGCAAGCATATGGTAGCATAGATCGGGAGTGTCTATATGACAAACTACTTCAATTCCAGATTCCACCTAAATTGGTTAGGCTCATCAAAGCCACAATGTCAGACTCAAGATGTCAGGTCAAAATAGATGGGGAATTGTCGGAAGAATTCTCAGTATCGCAGGGACTAAAACAGGGGGACGGTCTGGCTCCCACTCTCTTCAACATAGTGCTCGAACATGTAATAAGAAAAACGCTAATAGACGCTGGCTCCAATATTTGTTTCAAGAGCAGTCAAGTTGTCGGATATGCGGATGACAAACACATTGTCGGAAGATCAATTTCAGCCATTAAGGAGGTCTTCGACCCTTTAGAAACAGCGGCACGGGAAGTAGGACTGCGGGTTAATGTTGACAAAACGAAAATGATGGTACAGAGCAGGAACCTTTCACACAGAAAAAGAAGTAGTGCACAATTTAAAGACAATTACTCATACGAAGTGGTCGAGCAATTCACCTACCTGGGCTCTAGTCTAACAGAGAACAATGAGGATCCAGCAGAAATCAGAAGGAGAATCACAGCAGCCAACAAAACATACTTCTCTTTACTGCCAGTGTTTAAGTCTCGTAGTGTCCACAGAAAAACCAAAATAACCATATATAAGACCATTGTCAGAACTGTATTGGCATATGGATGTGAGGCGCTGACACTGACGGTAAAGATGGATGAAATGCTGTATACTTTTGAAAGAAAAGTGCTGAGAAGAATATGTGGACCTGTGAAAGAGGATGAACAGTGGCGCATCCGGCACAATGCAGAATTGTATGATATTTATAAGGCCCCTAGCATCTCAGCACATTTGAGACTCCTCAGACTGAGATGGGCTGGGCATGTACAGAGATTGCCGGATACACGCGTCCCAAAAAGATTTTTGACTGGACACCCAGGTGGAAAGAGAAAAGTGGGAAGACCCAGACTGAGGTGGGAAGACGAGATAAGAGGGAATGCAGCACAGCTTCTCCAGGTACGAAATTGGAAGTCAGCCGCTGAGGACAGGAGGAGTTGGAGGCGACTGTTGCAGGAGGCCAAAGCTCGATATGGGCTGTAGCGCCATCGAAGAAGAAGATCCCCGAACGGGGTTAAATTGACTGGTGCGCGGTGAAAGGTTAACGGATACGCCGTGCACTACGTGGGTAAACAAAGTTATTTTATTTTGCGTTTATTATCATTAACAAATTATAAATATTTCGATCGTGTTATTCTATTTGTAATGTAATCCAATAATATAAATAATACGAATATTAGAAATAATCGTATTATTTATAAGGTAGGTAATGCGATTTGATTAGCAAGATACAATTACATGAGTTTTCAGAAATAAATATCAAAGCAGTGTCTTGTATTTATTTATTCTAACAGCGGGTAAATATGTTATTTCCAACCATAATAAGATTGGTATAAAGAAACAAAATTACTCATGTAGGTATATCAAACTGGTGAATGCGGGTAATTATTTATATGCGGTATTGTAGAACGTAATCACACTCTGCTGGATTATTATCTACTATTATGGTTCAAAAATATCCGGCTCGTTTGGATCAAGATGAATGAGATTGTGTGTGTGTAGAGTGGATTGATGTTTTGTGTAAAGAATAACTGACGAAGGACCTTGATTTGTATTACTGTTACTGCTTGAAATGAGAGACACACATGCTGCATCGAAAGGAAAGGACTCACCGAAAAGGATAAATAACTTGTATGCTGGCAATTCACTTGTCTGCTTTCTCCCCCATCCAACAGGCACAAACAGCAATATGCGTAGGTTTAGTTTATTTTGATATAACATGGCGGAATTATGTTAATAACGATTCACAGATAGCGGGAGCACAATGGCTATAGGATATGTTGCAGTGGGCTGTTAATTACAGACTGGAGCACGTGCTGATAGTAGTTAAAGGTGCGGATTTTGGAGCAAGGTAGGACAGGAATATTTTATTTTTTGTTCCATTATTCAAATAGTTCTATAGAAGAACAAATGAAGGTAGCTTCTCTGATCTTACGTAAAAAAATGTGTTCCGACAAGCAGATCACAATATAAATCTTATAAAAAATCTGGATAATGTAAATAAACGAATAATAAATTACGACCGGATAAACAAAAACAAAACAAGCGTTTGATTTACAAAAGTGAGTACCACAGAAAACCTCCACCTGAAATCAAACAAGAGCTTAAAAAGCGCCAGTATACAAGTTTTTATCTATATCTTCCTTCCAATCATCAATCACTAAATTTAACGCTGTTTCACATGAATTATTGTGCCTAAATCCAGATTGTTCGTCACAAAGGATGCTATTATTTTCCAAGTAATCTTCAAGTTGAGATTTAATTTTGCATTCCATCACTTGCTCATATTTTGGTAACATATTTACAGGTCGAAAATCTTCAAATTTTTTTGAGTTCGAAATCTTTGGAATTGGTATCACCATAGACGTTTTCCATGATTCGGGAAACTTCCCTGTTTCTAAAGATTCGTTTATTAAACTAAGAAACTGTTCTCCTATTACAGGTAGTGCATCTTTTAATGTTTGAATTGTGATCCCATCTTGGCTGGGCTTTGATTTGATGTTGGACAGTATTCTTTGGAGTTTCTGGCCGTCTATTTTCTTGAACTTGAATTCGCAAGTTTTTTCTTCAAAATTGAAAATTTCTTCTTCTTTTATGATTGGGATATTTTTGTTAATTTCTTCTATACTTGTCACAAAATATTTATTAAACTTATTGGCAATGTTCTTCTCGTCAGCCAATTCTTTTGGGAATATGATATCTTTTTCCACATCTTCACATTTATTTTTCATATGTGTCTTAAGTGTTGACATTGATGAAGAAATTTACATGTCCTTACCACCTGGCTATGAAGATGAAAATAAAGTATGTAGACTGAACAAGTCAATATACGGACTTAAACAAGCAAGCAGACAGTGGAACAAAATATTAAACTTATATTAAACTTTTGAATGAAAATGATATGCCTTTTATAGCGGTATATGTAGATGATATAATTTTCTTATTTAATAATATTTAAGAAACCTCACGAATGATAAAATTGAAGTTAAAAGAAAAATTCTGCCTGAAGGATTTAGGAACAGCCAAACATTGCATTGGTTTTAGAATTTCACAAGATGAAAATGTTGATGAGATCTCTATTGATCAATCCATTTACATAAAGATGATACTTACACGATTTGGGATGAACAATTGTAAGCCAATGTGGACACCCGCTGATGCTAATGTTAAACTGAAGAAGGCTGAAAGTCAACAAGGAATTTTAAATAACATTCCGTATCAAGAAATAATTGGCTGCTTGTTGTACAGGTGTCGTCCAGACATTACCTATGTAGTAAATTATCTGAGTAGATATAATAGTCAACCTACTAATGAACATTGGATGGCTCTGAAACGAGTCTTGAAATACCTGAAAGCTACAATGAATATGACACGGGTTTATAAACGGAATGCCGGTAAAAAAGTGTCAGGCTATTGCGATTCAAATTGGGCAAATGACATTGAAGATAGAAAATCCTGCACAGGATACATATTTTTATTTCAGGGTGCCACAATAAGCTGGAATTCCAAGAAACAGCAGACCCTAGCCCTTTCTACAACTGAGGCTGAATATATGGCTCTATCGTCGGCTATTCAGGAAGCTCTTTGGTTGAAACAACTGGCAGACGAGTTTCAACCTGAACTTAAAGGTACACCTATAACCCTTTACTGTGATAATCAGAGTGCGATTAGTCTTTCAGAAAATGCTGTTTACCACGCGCGCAGTAAACATATAGACGTCCGCTATCACTTCGTGCGCGAGAAAGTTGCTGCCAAATAAATCATTGTTCAATATAGATGCACTGGAGAAATGGTCGCAGATATTTTATTTATTTGGAATTTCACGCCCGGCTGGGCTTTTACATGCATTTTTTTTAACAAAGAACATCTAAGTCTAAATGTGCATTACACAAAAAAAAAACAAAATCATAAACAAAATAAAATCAAAATCAAAATCAAAATCAATATCAAAATCAAAATGAAAATCGAAATCAAAATCAAAATCAAAATCAAAATCAAAATCAAAATCAAAATCAAAATTAAAATTAAAATCAAAATCAAAATCAAAATCAAAATCAAAATCAAAATTAAAATAAAATCAAAATCAGAATCACAATCAGAATCAATATCAATATCAAAATCAAAAACATAATCAAATCTAAAACAAAAATAGAGTAAAAAACAAATTGAAATAAAAACAAAATACACCACCATGCAAGATGGAAAAACTGTAAACTGAGAAAAGTGCAATACATGTGAAATAAATCAAAGCAGAGCTATGCAGTTGGATAAATGAAATTTGTGGTTCTTCTTTCTGATATAAATTCTACTACGGCTTGTTTATATTTAGTGAATGATGTGTTAAATATGTCAACAACATCTTTATAGTCATTACCCAAATTTTGTATACGGCGAACGGGGGTATACAATTGTGATTCTTTGTTGGATTTGTCATAATAGAATGGTAGATAGTGCCCCGATGTTGAATAGCGAGGTATATGGAAAGAAATCAAGTATACAAGTTCAGGGCTGTCAATTATTGAATTTATGATTTTATGTAAACATGTTAGTAATGACATGTACAATTTTTTAATGGTTTGAATATTTTTAAATTGGCTGCAAATTCTCAAATGTCTCAAATGGCAGTTCTCAAATGGCAGTCAAACGGGAAATGTTACACCATTTGAACTCTGGTATAGAGTGAAACCTAATCTACAACATATAAGAATATTTGGTTCCATTGGATATGTTCATCTAGCAAAAGAAAAAGGAAGAAACTGGACAAGAAAAGCATAAAAATGTTGCTAGTTGGATATGAGCATGATAATTACAGAATGTATGATCAGAGTACAAGAAAAATTACCGTGTCAAGAGATGTAAAATTTGAAGAAAGTAGTAAACTAGAGAAAGGACAAAACTTTTCAGAGATGAAAGTCAACGAAGAAGAAAAAGAACAGTCAATATTGACATCCCCACAAAGAGAGTTTCAGGATCAACAAGAAAAAGAACCCTCAATATTTTCATCCCCACAAAACGAGTTTCAGGATCAGCAAAATACAACTCAAATCTCTTCAGATGACAGTATGAAGAGTATTGAAGACACAGAAGACACTTATTAACCTCCTAGTAATATTAATTTAGAAGAAATGGAAAGAAGAAATGTCACATTACGTCCTAGACGAAATAATAATATGGAAGTAAACTTGACTGAATTAGACATTCCTAACAGTTATGAAGAGGCATTTAATAATATCAACTGACATAAATGGAAGAAAGCTATTTCTGAAGAGCTACAGTCACACGAAAATAACGAAACCTGGAAAATAACTGATAGAACTGAGAAGAAGCCCATTACATGTAAATGGGTATTCAGCATAAAGAAGAATAGAGATGGAGAAATTTTTACTCAAGTAAAAGGTTTGGACTATAATGCAATTTTTTCTCCTACTAGCAGGTATGACTCCATCAGACTGCCACCAGAGAAGACCTGCAGATAGAGCAATTCGATGTGAAGTTAGCGTTTCTGTATGGTGAACTGCCTGAGGAAATATACATGGAAGTACCAGAGGGTGTGGAAGCTGAGCCATCAAAAGTATGCAAGTTGATTAAAGCTATATATGGGCTTAAACAATCATCTAAATGTTGTAACAAGAAATTTTGATCATTTTTAACTACTTATGGATTTAAATCGTGTCCATCTGACAATTGTGTATTTGTTGGATATTTAAACAATATTAAGGTAATATTGGTTATTTATGTTGATGATGGATTGCTATTATCAAAAAGTAAAACTATTTTATCTACCATATTAAATGATCTAAAACTAAACTTTGATATTAAGATTTTAAAATTTTATTCATTTATTGGAATGGAAATAAATAAAACAGAAGGATGTATAAGTATAAGTCAAAAACAGTATATTGAGACATTAATAAATATGTTTAATTTGTGAGATGCTAAAGCTTGTAACGTAAAAGAATGTTACCTATTTAAATATGTGCGCCAAATTGTAACGTAAAAGAAGCAATGTTACTTATTTAATGTGAGATTTTAATATGTGTGTATTTATTCTGATGTGTACTCTGGAATAGAAACATGAGTAAATAAATATGCCCAATAAAATAAAAGATGCAAGCTCAAAAAACCATATATAAATTTATTAATCAAGTAACAATAATAAAATATGCATGAGACTCTATCATTAAATTATATTTTATATATTATCAGGGTTGCTAAGGCTCGATGAAAACCTTAGTTAGAAATTATTGTTAAGTTAAATAAATAATATTACGAAGTTAAATGATTCTAAGTATCTGTGCGGATAATTAAACTACGAGTGGACACCATCTCATTGCAAATTTTACAACCCAACGAGAAAGGTTGTGAAGTTAAATTTATTCGGATAACCATTATGACTCTAATTATAAATTGGTGATAACGTTACGGAGATCGTGGATCCATGATTGCATGCTGACGCGGCCTTGTGCCTGGACTTCCGTGTTGCGGGTCACATCCTCCCGGTAGATCGCTCCAAGACTGACTGGCGAGCGGGAAAGTAGGAAGCAGCTACCTCAATTGACATCACGTATCACGTGGTCAACCAAATTAAGGCCCGTGCATACAATGCTGTGCAACGATAATAAATCTTCCGTAGCAGTAAGGTAGGAACTGCTACAAGCTAGTAATACCCCTGCAGATTTAAATGTACATTTATCTAAGAATACCAATAATGAGCATACCAATTTCCCATATAGAGAAGCAATGGGAGCATTATTATTTTTAACATCTGCTTCTAGACTTGACAAAGCACATGCTGTTAATGTTGTAAGTAAATATGTCAATGATCCAGGTCCTTCACATGTAACTGCTGTGAAAAGAATCCTGCGTTATTTGATTAATACAAAAGAAATGTCCATTGTTTATAAAAGTAATGTAGATTTAGTCGGCTACTCTGAGTCTGACTTCGCAGGTGATTTGGATACTAGAAAATCTACTACAGGCTACATTTATTTGATGAATGGAGGTCCTGTTAGTTGGTCAAGTCGTAAACAGTGTACTGTGGCATTATCCACAACAGAGTCAGAATATATGGCTGCTAGTGAGGCCACTAAAGAAATATTATGGCTTAGAAAATTATTGTTTGATATTGGGGAGCCACAAAACTCTGTCACTTTGAATGTAGATAATCAGAGTGCAATTAAATTAATTAATAATCCTGTATTTCATAAGAGAAGTAAACATATAGATGTTAGATATAATTTCATAAGAGAGAATGTTGAAATGAAAATTGTAAATATTAAATATAAAGAAAGTTCATGTCAACTGGCTGATTTTCTGACCACAGCTCTTTGTCTGTAAGCAAGTTTAATTGTATTAGAGATAAGATTTTGAAAAATACTTAGATACTTGTGACTTGCAGTAAAATATTTATATAATGCTAAGATGATAAGATTTTGAATAGTTTTAAATTTGTTATGATAAATGTTAAGAAACCCCTTTAAAAGTAAGTGGGAGTGTTGAGTAGAGATAAATTCAAAGGTGTTTTAATACTGTATTTTTAAGTTGGCAACACTGGCCGTTTGTGGTGCTTCTGTTGCTGTATCCTGTCACATAAAGAAGTGTATTTTGTTTTTGTTCTAATAAATAGTAATCCGTAAAATATAAAGAAATCTTACTTATTTTCAACGAAATATAACCAGATTCCAATAAATTTGTCAAACTTAGGATCGGCCATAACTTTGGAACTATCTCACCAAATTGACTGAAATTTTGGATTCGTAATAAGAATCATGGTCTGTACACGAATTAATCAAAAAATCAGCCAAAAGAAGAATTTTTTATTTTCTTCAAACAAAATTATCGTGGGCACTTTGTTAAACTTAGGTTCGCCCATAACTTTGGCACTATGCTACCAAATCGACAGAAATTTTGGATTCTTACTAAGAATCATGGTCTCTACACGAATCAAACAAAAAATCAGCCCAAAGAAGATTTTTTAATTTTCTTCGTACAAAATTTTCGCAGGCAATTTGTCAAACTTAGGTTCGGCCATAACTTTGGCACTTTCTCTCAGACCGAAATTTTGGATTCTTACTAAGAATCATGGTCTGTGCTCGAATCAATGAGAAATTGTATTGAAACCTTGTACTGAGATCATCATATACAGAGGAATCTGGATCCATCAAAGGGAGTCCAGATTATTATGGGATAATGCCTTTTCCAATACATAAGTTTTCCATTTAAATTAACCTCAATTAAATACAATTTTTTTCCTAATTGTTTATGTATTTTCCCTTGTACCCATTTATCTTTGTTTTGGTCTCTAAAATCTCTAACCATTACTTTTTGATTAATTGAAAAACCTACTGATTCTTTATTATTTCTCTTATAATAATATTTCTGATTTCCCTGACATTTAGACATTTTAATTTTATTTTCTTTATTAATTTTATTATCCTTATCTCTCCCCCCTCTCGGTACAAAACTGTTTAAGTTAGACCTTAGTTTCCTTCCAAACATAATAACTGCCGGTTCTAAGCCAGTTGTACAGTGTGGTGCATTTCTGTAATCAACTAGAAAACTTCCTAATTTTTCATCATAACCTGACTGAAACTTATTTCCTATCATCATTTTTTTTTTTTTAAATTTTACAAGTTTTCACAGAGTTTTCCGCTAATCCGTTCGATTTTGGATGATTTATCGGACTAGTTAAATGTTTGATGTTATTCATCTCAAAAAACTCTTTGAAGTCCGCTGACATGAAGGCGGCTCCATTATCTGACACTATTGTATGTACGCTCCTAAAATAACTAAATAAACTCTTTAATATTTTAATAGTGTTATGCGAATTAGGTGAATTTACCTCAACACAATCTAACCATTTTGAGGTTGAGTCGATAATCACCAAAAAATATTTATTTGCAATAGGACCCGCATAATCAATATGTACTCTACTCCAAATTTCTTCAGTTATAGGCCACGGAGTCAATTCGCTTTTTGGTTGGGATGGTTAAACCTCTGAACAAATTTCGCATTCTCTCGCCAAAAGTTCAATTCTTCCATCGATCCCCGGCCACCAAAAATAGCCCCTGGCTAACCCTTTCATCTTAGCTATACCCAGATGAGATCTATGCAATAAGTTTAAAATTTTCTCTCTTAAACTTTCTGGAATTACTAGCCTATGATTCCAGAAAAAACAATCATCAATTATTGATAATCCATTCCGTTTAATCCAGTAAATCCATTTTGGATCATCCTTGTTAATTTTATTTGGCCACCCTGTTCTGAGATAATGTTTAATGTCCAATAAAATTTTATCCGCATTTGATTCTGATTTAATCTCCTCGACATCTATTGGCATATCTCTGTTATTTTTGAATAAACATAGAATTTGAGTATCGAAATCATTTTCTACGTGAACTGGTTCCTCAACAGGAACCCGTGATAAGTAATCAGAACATTTTTTTTTTTTTAAATTATTTCTGGCTTTCACCCTTCAAGGGTGTTCTAGGCCATCATTTAAAATTACATAGAAAGGGAGAGGTGAATTTATATATTAATTTTATTTAAATGAACAAATTTCAGAATTATATGGAAGATTGGAGTCGAGTTCAGACTTAGAAGAGATGAAATGTTGAATGGAGGGGAGGCAATTTTAGATAACGCTTGATAGAAGAGAGGATATTTATTTAGAGAGGGACAACCAAAAAATATGTGATCTAAAGAGCCCACATCTAGACCACAGAACGTACAATCTGGGGAGTCAAGGATGTGAATTTTAAAAAGGTGAGAAGGAACGGAACAATGACCGATTCTCATTCGAATAAGTGAGGAAATTTCTTTTTTGGGAAATGGGGAAATTTTTGAAACCACGGTTTTGATGGGATAGTCCTTTGTATTGAGGCGTAGTGAGCTCCCTTGGATTGACTGGCAATGTTCCAATACTCTGTCCAAACATTGCGGGATCTATCTTTGATGATGGAAAAAATATCAGATAGGGGAATATGGTTTACGAGGGTAACAATAGGGTTGGACGCTCCTTGTTTTGCCAAAGAATCTGCAATATCGTTACCCACTATGCCAATGTGTCCAGGGATCCAAACAAGAATTACGGTTTTTCCAGAGCTTTGAATGGAGGCTATCAGCACTCTAATGAGGCATACAAAGTGATCATCAGGATGAAGAAGAGGACAGGATTTAAGTTTTTGGAGGGAACTGAGAGAATCAGAGAGAACAAGGGAATGTTCACAATTATTTTTGATTATATATTTGAGTGCTTCAATTATTGCAATGCACTCAGCAGAGAATATTGAAAATTGGTTTGAAATTGAATAAAATATTCTATCATTAGAATTATTGTGGTAAACGTTCATACCTATACCACAGTTAGGAGAGTCAGGAGATTTGGAGCCATCAGTAAATAAAAGAGAAGAGTTGGGCCATTTAGAAGAAATAATGTCATTGAACATATTATTAACAGTACGGGCTGGGTGATTAGAATGACTTTTAAGGATGCCGATCCCTTCCAAAATTGTTGCGGATAGGGTGACGTGACTATATTTTAATTTGTATAGTGGAAGAAGATCATTTTGGATAATTTGAAGCTCTGAGAGAGAGCGAAAATTTTTACAGATGGCAGGAAGAGGTTTAGTTCGAGCTCTGATTGTAGATGAATGTGTTGAGTCTTTGAACAACGAAACTCTGGGAATAACCTGATGACATTAAGAATTTAAACATTTAAGAACAAATTTGTCAGCAAACAGTTGTCGCCTTAAATAAAGTGGGGGATCAGAAACATTCCACTTGAAGGAAATTGATGGGCGACGACTGCATCGCTCCAGTTATTATTCGCAATGACTTCGATTGAATTTTGTCTTATTTACTGAGAGCATTTTTGGAGGCAGTACTAAAAAGTGGGCAGGCATAGTCGAGATGACTTCGAATAAGTGCATTGTAAAGCAACTTAATGCAGGTAGGGTGAGCACCCCACCAAACGCCAGTCAATGATCTGATGATATTTAAATTTTTTTCACATTTAGTAACTATATTGTGAATATGGGAAGACCATTTAAGTTTCCTATCAAATGTTACTCCCAAAAATTTTACTTCAGAGGCGTTGGGGATTGGAGAGTTTTTAAATAAAATTTGAACAGGAGGATTTTTATGACGGTTTGAGAAGGTGACACACTGACTCTTTTTAACTGAAAGTTCCAGACCATTTAAAGTGAGCCATGTGCAAAGGGCATCCATGGCTTCATTAAGATATTTGACGGCAAGTGGGATGATTCTGGATGATAAGTAGAAAGCTAAATCATCTGCGAACTCAATAACTTTTATTTTAGGGGGAATAGAGACATGCATATCGTACGTGTATATATTATACAGTATAGGGGATAATACATCGCCTTGGGGTAAACCTTTCCAAATTGATCTACTCTGAGGAGTAACATCTGGTAGTTCAATGAAAATTTTTCTATCAAGAAATAGATTAATAATAGATTGGACAAACATGGGGGGAATGCCAAGGCCTTAAAGTTTTTTTTTAAGGATTGGGATGGAAACATTGTCAAAGGCACCTTCTATGTCTATAAAGACTGCAAGACATACTTCATGGTTAGAAATGGATAAATTAATATCAGTGCTGATGATGGCAAGGTTATCTTGCGTAGATTTTTTTTCCTAAATCCAAATTGAGATGGAGAGAGAAGCTGATTACTTTCGACAAAAAATTCTAACCGGTTTTTAATTAATTTTTCATAAATTTTACTGAGGGTGGATGAAAGAGCAATTGGCCTGTAGTTGGATCCAGAATTTGGTGATTTATTTGATTTTAGGATTGGGATGATTATTTGAGAACTCCAGTCATCAGGCATTATGCCAGACTGAAAGATTTTATTTAAGATGCTTAGGAAGTGATTTATAACATAATCATTACTATTTTTGATAATGCTGTAAGGAATACCATCTCTGCCTGGAGATGAGTCTTTGACTGTTGATAAACATTTTTTTTAATTCAATTAAAGTGAATGGAGAGTCTAGCCAATGATCAGACATAGGAGTGTTGTGGATGGGAGTTATTTCATCTAAGTTAGGTACAGAAGGGGGGGCAATTTTGTCCAAGAACTCATCTATCCATTTAGAATGAGACGCTCGAGGAGATGTTGAACTGAAAGAGGATCGAAATCTTCGAATCATAGACCAAACTTCCGAAATTGGAGTATTCGGAGATACTGAACTGCAGAAGTTGTACCACCCGGATCTTTTTTTTGACCTCAATACCCTTTTGGCATTGGCTTCGGCATTTTTGTATATAAGATAGTTCTCCATAGTCATATTGTGACGATACGAAAGAGATTTAGCTTTCCAAATTCTTACTACCTTAGAACATTCCTCATCCCACCAGGGAGTCGGAGGGAGTTTTTTAAGAGATTTGGTTTTAGGGGGAGGATTTGATTTATTTATTGCAGTTATGAGCATCGATTTGAAGTTATCGTAGTCATCTTTGACAGATAATACATCGGAAGAGGGTAAATTTTGTATAAACTTATCCATATGCGAGTTAAATTCGTCCAATTTGGTGTGTTTTGTTTTAATCTTCGTCGAAATATTTATTTATTTATTTATTTACGCCTATTTAGGCTTTTACATAAGTATATATAACAACATTTACAAAAATTCTACTCATAATTACAGTGCAGGAAACAACTGTTTAAAACACTTGCACAAAAATAAATATAAAATAAAAATATTATTGAATTGATCCACACAGTATGTAGGTACAAAATATAAGAAATCCAAAATAGTTTATTACAAAATATAGAAATCCAAAAATACTGTTAATGTTTTAGACAATTTAAATAGATTTATAAAAATATTCCCCTACTTGATGAAAAAAACTTCAATAGGGTATGCTTATATGTTAAAATTGATGTACTAAATATATCAACAACATCGGAGTATTTGTTTCCTAGCTGTTGAATCCGTCGCATAGGAGTGTAATATTGTGATATTGATGTGGAATTGCTACAATAATATGGTAGGTACTGTCTTGTTACTGTCCTGCCTGGAGTATGAAAAGAGATTGCATATAATAGTAAATCAGGGGTATCAAACATTGAATTAATGATTTTATACAAACAGGTTAAATCGGAAATGATTCTACGATCAGATAATTTTATTAAATTTAATGAACAAAGTACGTTATCGTAATTTAGGCATTCACTAGGAATGCCCATTTTAAAATTTACATATCTTAAAAATTTATTTTGGATTCTTTCAATGGCATGTGAATGAACCTCATAATTTGGGGACCAAACCGTGGAATTGTATTCTATATGACTCCTTACTAGTGACATATATAATGTTTTTACAGTATTGACATTATTGAAATCACTAGATATCCTTAAAATAAATCCCAACATTTTCAAAGCTTTATTGGTTATAATTTCTATATGATTGATAAAGTTGAGTTTCGTGTCAAACCAAATACCTAAGTCATTAATTTCCGTGACTTAATATTGAAATTGAAATATGGGACTTGTCTGAATGGAAAGAAGTTTGATAAGTGATGGTGATCGGGAAATGATTACTGGAGCAAGGATCGGGGGACACCACCCACGAGGAGAGAGGTGCCAGATTTGTAGAGCATATGGAGAGATCCACTGCACTGGGGTTTGTGTTGGGGCGAGAGATTCTCGTAGGAGATCCGTCGTTCAAAAGGAAAAGGTTGGATTCATCTAAAAAATCCATAACATTTCGACCATCTCGATCAGAGAAAGCAGAACCCCAGACGGGGGAATGGGCATTAAAATCGCCTAATAAAAAGAATGGAGGGCTTAGTTAATTTGTAACCAAGCTTGCTTATTGAAGTGAGATGATGGGGGAATATAGATAGAAACAAAGGATGTGTCCTTTATTTTTGCTGCAACCATTTGAAAGTCAGCATTGGGGGGTTTGATATTATTTATTGGGGAAAACGGAAGGGATTTTTTAATAAAAAGGGCAGCACCGCCGCCCGTACCTTCCAGGCGATCATCACGGAGACAGGAGTACCCTCCCACATTAAAGTGGGTGGATGGAGTAAACCATGTCTCCGAGACAGCAGCCACAGAAACAAGGTTTGAATTTAATAGGTTAAGAAGGTTCGATTTGTTAGAAATAGCACTGCGGCTATTCCACTGAAGTATTCTGACATCTTGAAGTGCCATTTTGAACAAATGATTTTAACGTGGAAATAATAGAAGCAGCGTTGGACGGTAGATTAGTTTGAGAAGAAATTAGGTCAATTAGAAGCATAATAAGAGTTTGTATAAATGAAGAATTATCTTGCGAGAGTTGTTCAGAAAGCTTTTGATGGTTTGTTGAGGACGAATTATAGTTGTTTGCGCACCCGTTTGTGGCATTTGAAAGAGGAGAACCATTGGGATTTAAGAGAAGTGAGTTGTGTTGTTGCCGATCGTATCCAGGAGCCGGTTTAGAGACAGGGTTTTTGTACATAAATTTAGTTGATCGAGAAGATGTTGAGGAGAAGGGGAGAGGGTTGGATGGAGAGTTACTGGATAAAACCTCGGCAAAAGATTTTTTGACAGGCGGGAATAGTTTAGAAGCCTGCAGAAAAGACAAGTTTTCAGAGGCCATGGAAATTTTTATATTTTTTTGGCGAGTTTGTTCAGGACAAGAAGAGTGAATAGCGGAATGAGCGCCTGAGCAGTTAAAACATTTAGGTGAAGAGAGAGAAGAACATTGGTCGGCCGTGTGGTTTTCTCCACATTTGAAGCATCTGGGAGGGGATCTGCATGCAGCTTTGGTATGACCAAAACGGCAGCAATTGTAGCATTGGGTGGTGGGGTAAGTATAAATTTCAACTGGTAAGGAGTTGAAAAATAAATAGATATGGGAGGGAAGAGACTGTCCTTCGAATGTGATCACAACAGATTGGGAGGGCTTCCAGGAAACATTGCCCTCAGAAGTGTCCTTATAATTTAACCTCCTGGCTTTTATGGGATTACCGATATGTTGAGGGGTTGAAAGAGAAGACAGAATTTCTGAAATGGACAGATCGGTCGAGATACCCCTGACCAGGCCCATACGAGTGACATTGAAAGTTGGGATGTACGCCTTGAATTTAGAATTAGATGTAATAAAAATGTTTTTAATAAAGTTGTTGGCGGCTGAACCTGAGAGGAATTCAACAGAGATTCGGAAGCGACCCTCGGCTTTTACACCTCCGGGTTTAATCGAAAGGTTCTTGTTGGTTGAAAGGAATTTACCAAATTCAAGAGGATGTATGGTTTTACATTGCTCAGTTTTTTCGCATAAACAATGTAGGGGCCACAGGAATGAGTAGAGTAAAAATTGGTTGGAGGAGGTTGATGAAGATCTGGTAGAGACTGAGAAGTAGAAGGAGAGTCATGCTTTACTGGGGAAGAGGGACTAAACTTCCTTTTTTTGTGGAAGTTAGAATGACAGATTCACTGTCAGAAATTACAATATTTTCACCATCTGAAGGGTCAGGGGGAGGATCTGGGGGCTTTTTAGGATGTCCAGGAGGGAAATCCTCCTCTATTGTTCACAAAATTACAAAACAAAAAAAATATGTATGGAAAGTGACAGTAGTGAAAAAAGGTTATAAATATCTCGAAATCAGCGACGAAAAGTGACTCCTGGAAGATCAGAGGGGAGAAGAATCCTCAAGGAACAACACACTACACTTTATTGACCAGAAAACATAAAAATATTAGTTAAAATAATAAAAAAAAATATTTTTTTAAGAGAGAAAACAAAACAACTGATGACAGCCAAATGTTCAAAATTCGAATCCCAATCAGAACAATTCAATGCTGATTTTACATATTGTACCTTATAATTAAACGACGAAAGAATTACACCATAGCGTTGAAGTCTGTTACACGCTAATACCGGAATACCTTTCTTATCACCAAAAATTCTACATAACGGTTCATTATCGATTTCTAAAATGAACTCTCTTCCATAAATATACTCAAAAAATTTTTTTAACGCAAACACAATAGCAGTTGCTTCGAGGTCTAATATTGAATATTTCTTTTCCGCTTCAGTTAATTTTCTAGAAACGAAAGAAATAGGTCTCTGTAAATTATTTTTGTAACAATGCAAAAGTGTCCCTGCTAGGCCTTTTGTTGAAGCATCTGTCACAATCTTCAATGTTACACCCGGATCATAATGAGCTAGCACTCTATCCTCACATAAAATTGACTTAATTTTATTAAAAGCTTCCAAGCAATCTTGATTAAACTCAAAATGTACATTTTTCCTCAATAATCTATGTAACGGATCTAATAACACTGACATATTTGGCACAAATGACCTGTAAAAGTTCACTAACCCTAAGAAACTTCGTAATTCAGTTATATTTTTAGGTTCCGATGCCTTGCTAATAGCGATAGTTTTATCTTTCAATGGTTTAATTCCTTGTTTTGAAACTTCAAACCCTAGAAAAGTTACTGATGACGCATTAAAAGTACACTTGTGAATATTTACGCTAAATCCACAATCTTTTAATCTATTTAGCACTGCACTTAAATTCTCATTATGTTCTTCTTCTTCACATTGGCGCAGCCGAAACAGGACAGCCATCACATTGGCGCAGCTGAAACAGGACAGCCATCACATTGGCTATTATCAGGACCGAGATAGAGGCCAGTGGACTCCACATAATTGCGGAGCAAGGAAGAAGGAAGAGCAGCAGAAGAAGCATCTGGATAAGGATATTCAGTGCCGAGAACCTGGAGGAGTATCACGTAAGGCGTGGATACGGAAGTTCCGGATCTTCAGGAGAAGAGCTGGGACCTGGTGCAGACCTCACGGAAGGCGCATTAGAAGGAAGACCAGGGTTCAGGAGCGAGAGACGGTTCGCGGAAGGGCGAGATCGGGCAGCATCCAATCATCAGAGTCGTGAGTTGAGTGCTGTTTGTTATTTTCTGCTTTTATTGATTGCATTTGTGTGGAAATGGAAGGAAGAGAACTGCCCAGGTATTTTCATTTGAGGGACAAGCTGGAGACATTCGTTCTTCAGTAATAGCAGTTCATCCTAGTCAATGATGACAAAATTAATTCGGTTGAGAAAAAGAGAGCGGTTTTAATATCTCATTTGCACACAGAGACAATAGATTTATTGATTGATTTGTGTTTTCCAAAAAAAAATTACGGATATTACGGTCGAAAATTTATTGTTATTATTAGAGAATCATGTAGGTATAAAAAGGAATGTGTTCAAGGAACGCGAAATTTTTTTTGCTACGAAACAAAAAGTTACAGAATCCGTGAATGATTTTATAGCGCGATTACGGAAGCTAGTTAGATTTTGCAAATTCGAAGACAGACTAAAACATAATTTAAAAGATGTTTTTGTCACCGGTCTTCAAATGGGTCGTTTTAAAGAAAAATTATTTGTCGAGGCTGAAAACTTTTCATTAAAGAAAGTTTTAGATTGTGCTATTGCGATGGATTCGTTTGATGTAATTAATGAGCAAATTAAATCGGAAAGTGTAAATCAAGTTGCTAAAAATAATAATCGGAACGAATTGTTACCGACGGGGAAACATTTTTTCAGGCCTACAGATAAAAATGTTACATTGTCCAGACCGAAGTCAATAGACCGCACGTTAAGATGTAAACATTGTGGGAAGTATCACGAATCGGTAATTTGTAAATTTAAAGATGCGACATGTTATAAATGCAATCGCAATGGTCACATAAGTAAAATTTGTCGCAGTGATAGTAAAAAAGTTATTTCTTCTGAGTTTGTGAACGCGCAGGGAAATAAAAAAAAGTTATGGATAAACACAGTGTACTCTGAGCCAATATTGTGTAAAATCTTAGTGAATAATATCAAGTTAATTGGTTTACTGGATACAGGAGCGGCAGTTTCAATTTTAACAGACATAGATAATGTTATATATGAAATGTCATATATGTTCATATATGAAAGAAAAACTTGATACCTACGCACACGCGTCTACGTCGCGCTGTCGTTTAAAAATTGTTTCAAGAGTTTTTATTACTCTCTAGCGAAAATAAAATGAGTGATCCAGTGCTCCAAGAATTGAGGAACATTATTCTCGATCAAGGCAAGATAATTAATGAATTGTTAGTGCGACTAAAGTCAGTTGAAGCAATCTTGAATCGCGAAGTGACAAATACAATACTACCTACTGCAACTGTCGGTAACATTGCGCAAGGTACGAGTACCGTCTCGAAAGTACCATCGCCCGCGCCGGGCCCCAGTACCAGTGCCAGTGTGAGTGACGCAAATGTGTATGTGTCACACGCGTTGCAGCCAACTAGCTCGCCGCCCCCTGCCGCCCCGCTCCACCTCGCCCTTTCCAGTACTCACGCTTCCGTAACCGTAGCGCCTGCGAGCGACATAAATGCACGCAGAATGACGACTAGATCCAGCGCAAAAAAACAAGCATCCGGAGAAGATAACACCCCCGCGTCTGCAGGGACATCTGATACACAAACGTCATCGGTATTTTCCCCGACGTCCGAACAGACGACCGCGCCTGTAAAGTCATACAGTGATGCCGTCGTCAGCGGCAGACGAATACGGTTTCGCCCAATTACTAAAGGGACAGGATTTACGGATGAAAACTTGGTGGCCATCCCCAAAAATCTACACCTACATGTATTCATGTTCCACCGGACAACCACGGAAGATCAAATAACTTCATTTCTAAAAAAGAAGAAGCCAGATTTAGAATTTACAGTAGAGAAACTCGTTACGAGACACGAACGGTATGCCTCATTTAAAATAGGTATTCCTGAAAAAAGTTTCAAATTTTTCATGGACCCCACGATCTGGCCTGAAAATGTAGCCTTCAACGAGTGGTCATTTCGGAGGCCACGACCCAAAACCAAGACGGACGACACCAACACACAAGAAAACCAGCATTAGTGGAATCAATCAAAAAGTGAGAAGTTTACATGATGGTGCCGAAAAAATCACCGATTTAACGGACGAAATGACATTATGTAATAATAAAACAGGATATAACGCATGTCTCAATATAATGCATCAAAACGTACAATGCATTCGAAATAAAATCTTAGAATTGGAAAATATTCTGTATGAAAAAAACATCGATGTACTCTGTGTTAGCGAACACTGGTTACAAAAGGATGAAACGACTTCTATTAATTTCAATGGTTTTAAATTAGGTTCAATTTATTGTCGAGAGAGCCATATCCATGGAGGTGTCGGCATTTACTTAAACGAAAACATTGCATTTAAAGAACTAGAATTTGTTAAACAAATAACAAAAGAATTTGTTTTAATAAAAAGACAAATAACTTTGTTTACATCACTTTTATTGGTACACAATCAACATGTTTCGTAAACAATGTTTACTTCATCAGGATCAAACGTATACTAAACTTAAAAATTAAATATAGATGACACATGGAAGGAAAGGGTAGGAGGGAGGAGGAGGGGTAAGAGTGGGGAAAGTTTATCAATTAGGGATTTCAAAGCCATTAGCAGGGAAAGACCGGTTAAGTGGGAAGAGGTTCAAAAGAGGGTTTATAAAAATTTGCTGCTTATTAATTATGTCTGCTTTATTATTAACATTTTTTCTAATTTCTAAAATCTCTAAATTATTTATCTGTGATGCCTTATAGCCTGTATGTAATATTTTAAGTCCATGGTTTTTGTCAAAATTATGATTATTTTTTATTAAATGATCTGCGAATTCAGACTCGCTGTTGCCATTTAATGCCCTGAGATGTTCTTTAACCCTCACTTCAAAGTTTCTATTTGTTCTACCTATATAAAAGCTATTACAATCTTTACAATCGAGTTTATAAACACCCGATTTTTTTGTTTTGATGTCGCTGTCTTTGTTATTGAGGATGAATCATAATGAGTAATAGCTTTTATATAGGTAGAACAAATAGAAACTTTGAAGTGAGGGTTAAAGAACATCTCAGGGCATTAAATGGCAACAGCGAGTCTGAGTTCGCAGATCATTTAATAAAAAATAATCATAATTTTGACAAAAACCATGGACTTAAAATATTACATACAGGCTATAAGGCATCACAGATAAATAATTTAGAGATTTTAGAAATTAGAAAAAATGTTAATAATAAAGCAGACATAATTAATAAGCAGCAAATTTTTATAAACCCTCTTTTGAACCTCTTCCCACTTAACCGGTCTTTCCCTGCTAATGGCTTTGAAATCCCTAATTGATAAACTTTCCCCACTCTTACCCCTCCTCCTCCCTCCTACCCTTTCCTTCCATGTGTCATCTATATTTAATTTTTAAGTTTAGTATACGTTTGATCCTGATGAAGTAAACATTGTTTACGAAACATGTTGATTGTGTACCAATAAAAGTGATGTAAACAAAGTTATTTGTCTTTTTATTAAAATAAATAATGCCATCACAAAGTGAAAACCTTTCCGAAGAAGTTTTCTTCGAAAAATTAATTAAAAGAATTTGTGTTTGAATGTGTTGGTATTGAAATTCCAAAACTTAAAATGATAATCTGTACAATTTACTATAATGACTCTGATATTAATATTTTTTTTGAACAACTTGAAATTTTACTAAACAAAATTTGCAAAAACAACAAAAAACAAATGTGCGGAGACTTAAATATTGATATAAGCTACAAGAACAAAAACGCCGATTCACTCAAAAACACACTAAAATCACACAACATACGTTTAATTATTGACAAACCTACTCGCATACAAGGAAATAAAAAAAGTATAATAGATCACATAGGTACAAATATATCAAAAAATTGTTTTACATGGGAAGTCACAGAATTAGCTATATCAGATCACATGGCACAGTTAATGCACATAAAAATAAAACATAATGTAATCCAATCTTGGTATGCAAAAAAACAATTATTTAACAAAGAAAATACTAAAATGTTTAACGATTACTTATCTTGTATATGTTGGGAACCACTGAAATCATTTGAATCCGTTGATGACAGTTATGAATACTTCATTTATGAAATAAATAATGGTATGAAGCTTTGCTTCCCCTTTAAACAATATAAATATCCCCAAAAACATAATAAAAATTGGGTAACTCCTGGTATTAAAATATCTATTAGACAAAAAAGACATCTGTACATGAAACAAAAAAACACAAATGACCTTACAATCATAAACCATTACAGACAATACAAAAAAATTCTCAGTAAAGTAAAACAGGTAGCTAAACGGAATTACAATAGTAAACGTATTCAAAACGCGCAGAATAAAACCAAAACATCATGGAACATAATAAAAGAGAACTCAAATAATTCAAATTCTAAAATTAAACCAAAAATCTGTCTTAAAATAAATGATAACCTGGTATCAGAACCAGAAAACATTGCAAATGCATTTAACATTTTCTTTGCACCACCGCCACCACCACGAAATACAACTCTTAATCCACAATCTGCTAAAACAATCACAAACAAACAGTCGCGATCATTCTTTATAACGCCTGTAAACAAGAAGGAAATTATCAAAATCATTGTAGAATTGAAAAATAAAAGCAGTGTCGGCACTGACAAAATCCCTATAAAAACTATAAAAGCATGTGCACAAGCATTGAGTTACCCGTTGGAAATATTAATTAACAAATCTTTTGAATCAGGAACCTTCCCAGAACAATTAAAACAATCTATTATTGTACCTTTGTATAAAAAGGGACCTAAGCAGGAAATCTCAAACTATCGACCAATATCCCTATTACCAAATTTTTCAAAAATATTTGAAAGAGCCATGTACAATCGCATTTATAACTTTCTTGAAAACTTTGAGATAATATGTCCACAACAATTTGGATTTCGTAAAGGCCGTTCAACAACACAGGCAGTCTTTAATTTTTTAAACAAAATTCTTGAAAGTATTAATGTTAGCAAAAAAACCGTAGGTATTTTTCTCGACCTCTCAAAAGCATTCGACAATGTTGACCATAAGCTTCTTCTAATTAAACTTGAACATATGGGTATAAGAGGTTTAGCATTAAAATGGTTTGAATCATATCTAAAAAACCGTGAGCAGAAAGTCCAAATTCCAAATATCGATGAAAAAATGTTTCAGTACATGGTAGAATCCAAATGGAGAAAAATTAACAAGGGTGTGCCACAAGGAAGCATTCTTGGGCCCCTCCTCTTCCTTATCTACATAAATGAACTGCCAATTATTGCTGGCACAGAATGTTCAATGTTTGCTGATGACACCGCTTTGTTGTTTGAATGTAATGGAGACGTTGAAGAATTTAACAAATATGTTAACGAGACTTGCCAATTAATAGCAAACTGGCTGTTATCACAACATCTGTCACTCAACACAAATAAAACTCAAATTTTAAAATTTTGTCCAGTGCAAGCTACACCTATAAACATAAATGTAAACTTTAATAATAATATTATCGAACCCTCCCAAACTTGTTCACTGCTGGGAATACAACTAGATACAAATATAAACTGGAAAGAACATGTATCAAAAATAGTAGCAAAAATCAGTAGCTTTTCTTTTGTTCTAGGTACACTGAGAAAAATATTGAACATTGAATCAGTAATAGCCGCATACTATGGTTATGTTTATTCAATAATAAAATATGGTATAATTTTTTGGGGAAACTCAGTAAACGCTAAAGATGTTTTTATCATCCAAAAAAGATGCATGCGTAAAATTACAAACTCTGCTCGTCTGGATTCATGTAGACCTTTGTTTAAACATCTGAAAATTCTGACAGTCACAGACATATATATAATGGAACTATGCATGCTAGTGCGATCATCTACAGTCAAGTTTCCACAAAAAAACTCGACACATAAATACGCTACAAGATTCACAGAAAACTTATCAATTCCCAAAGCAAACAAAACAATAGTCCAAAAAGGACCATATTACATGGCCGTTAAAGTATATAACAACCTTCCACATAATATCAAACAAATTCAAGACACACACAAATTCAAATCATCACTCAAAACATTACTTCTAAACAAATGTCATTACACCTTAAGTGAATACCTCACATAAATGAAACACCTATTTTTGTTCTCTTGTTATCTGTATTTTCTTATTTGTATAAAAATTATAATATTATTCTTTGTATGAACATTATAATATAACATGTTTGTGGTTAGCTGGAAGAAATGGGATCTACCCATAAGCAATACCTTTTGTATTTTTTAAATGTACAATAAATATTTTTTTGATTTTGATTTTGATTTTGATTTTGATTTAAATACTTCAAACAGATGGATTTAAAACCAAAGGATTTAACCTTAACGGGTTACGCTAACTGCAAGTTGAATTTATTGGGTTGTATTTTATTAACAGTTGATTATAACGGTTATAGGGAATTGTTAGAATTTTGCGTTGTAAAAAATGGAACAACTAATGTTCTAGGGCGTGACTTTATAAAAAAAGTTAAATATTGGATTTACGGGGTTACAATCCGTTTCAACCCAGGAGGGTAGTGATATTTTTTCTCACAATGTAGTTGAGAATGATAGAAGTGAATTGGACAAATTAATTCTAAAATTCCCGGAGGTTTTTTCGGAGAAACTGGGTAAATTTAATAAAAATAAAGTGCATTTGAAATTAAAAGAGAACGCTGAACCAAAATTCTGCAATCCGAGAAATATACCTTTTGCTTTAAAAGCAAAGATTGAAACGGAATAAGGACGTTTGCAATCGGAAGGTATTTTAGTTCCAATAAATTATAGTAAGTTTGCATCACCGATTGTTCCCATAGTAAAAGCTAATGGTGAAATTAGAATTTGCGGTGATTACAAGTTAACAATGAACCCACAGCTAGTGATAGATAAATATCCCATGCCACGGATAGAATGGTTAGTTTCTCAAATGGCGGGTGGAATAATTTTTTCTAAGATTGCCTTGCGGCAAGCCTACTAACAATTAGAACTAGATGAGGAAAGTCAAGAATACACGACTATATCGACTCATTTAGGATTGTTTAAATTCACGAGATTAGTGTTTGGAAATAATAGCGCGCCTGCTATTTTTTGTAAGACGATAGCTTCGTGCTTACAAGGGTTGAAAAAAAACAGTTGTATTTTTAGATGATATAGTGGTAACGGGAGAAACAGAGGAATCTGGATCCATCAAAGGGAGTCCAGATTACTATGGGATAACCGGCCACGGTCATCACATCAAACTAAGGTTCGGCTGTAACTTTGGCACTATCTCTCAAAATCGATGAAATTTTGGATTCTTACTAAGAATCATGGTCTGTACTCGAATCATTAAAAAAATCAATCAAAAGAAGAATTTTAATTTTCTTCATACAAAATTTTCGTAGGAACTTTGTCAAACTTAGGTTCGGCCATAACTTTGGCACTATGGTACCAAATCGACTGAAATTTTGGATTCTTACTAAGAATCATGGTCTGTACACGAATCAAACAAAAATCAGCCCAAAGAAGAATTTTAATTTTCTTCGTACAAAATTTTCGTAGGCAATTTGTCAAACTTAGGTTCAGCCATAACTTTGGCACTATGGCACCAAATCGACTGACATTATGGATTCTTACTAAGAATCATGGTCCGTGATCAAATCAATCAAAAATCAGCCCAAAGAAGAATTTTAATTTTCTTCGTACAAAATTTTCGTAGGCAATTTGTCAAACTTAGGTTCAGCCATAACTTTGGCACTATGGCACCAAATCGACTGACATTATGGATTCTTACTAAGAATCATGGTCCGTGCTCGAATCAATCAAAAATCAGCCCAAAGAAGAATTTTTATTTTCTTCGTACAAAATTTTCGTAGGAACTTTGTCAAACTTAGGTTCGGCTATAACTTTGGCACTATGGTAGCAAATCGACAGAAAATTTGGATTCTTACTAAGAATCATGGTCTGTACACGAATCAAACTAAAAATCAGCCAAAGAAGATATTGAAAAAAATATCATCGTTTTCACACTTGGGTTTGCTCATTTAAGTACTTGGGGTCGGTTTTTTAATAGTTGGGTACGGTCATAAACTTTGCCCTATGACAACGAACTGACTGACATTTTGGATTCTTACTAATAATCATGGTCTGTACTCAAATCATTAAAAAAATCAGCCCAAAGAAGAATTTTAATTTTCTTCGTACAAAATTTTCGTAGGCAATTTGTCAAACTTAGGTTCGGCTATAACTTTGGCACTATGGCACCAAATCGACTGACATTATGGATTCTTACTAAAAATCATGGTCTGTGCTCGTATCAATCAAAAAATCAACCAAAAGAAGATTTTGAAAAAAATATCATCGTTTTCACACTTATGTTCGTTCGTTTTAGTACTTGGGGTCAGTTTGTTTAATACTTGGGTTCGGTCATAGCTTTGGCCCTATGACAACGAACTGACTGAAATTTTGGATTCTTACTAAGAATCATGGTATGTACTCGAATCATTAAAAAAATCAGCCAAAAGAAGAATTTTAATTTTCTTCATACAAAATTTTCGTAGGAACTTTGTCAAACTTAGGTCCGGCCATAACTTTAGCACTATGGTAGCAAATCGACAAAAATATTGGATTCTTACTAAGAATCATGGTCTGTCTACGAATCAAACAAAAAATCAGCCCAAAGAAGAATTTCAATTTTCTTCCTACAAAATTTTCGTAGGAACTATGTCAAACTTAGGTTCGGCCATAAATTTGGCACTATGGTAGCAAATCGACAGAAATTTTGAATTCTTACTAAGAATAATGGCCTTTATACGAATCAAACTAAAAATCAGCCAAAAGAAGATTTTGAAAAAAATTTCATCGTTTTCACACTTGGGTTTGCTCGTTTAAGTACTTGGGGTCGGTTTTTTTAATACTTGGGTTCGGTCATAATTTTGGCCCTACGGTACCAAATTGACTGAAATTTTGGATTCTTACTAAGAATCATGGTCTGTACACGAATCATTAAAAAAATCAGCCCAAAGAAGAATTTGAAAAAAATATCATCGTTTTCACACTTGGGTTTGCTCATTTAAGTACTTGGGGTCGGTTTTTTAATAGTTGGGTACGGTCATAAACTTTGCCCTATGACAACGAACTGACTGACATTTTGGATTCTTACTAAGAATCATGGTCTGTACTCGAATCATTAAAAAAATCAGCCCAAAGAAGAATTTTAATTTTCTTCGTACAAAATTTTCGTAGGCAATTTGTCAAACTTAGGTTCAGCCATAACTTTGGCACTATGGTACCAAATCGTCTGAAATTTTGGATTCTGAATAAGAATCATGGTCTGTACACGAATCAAACTAAAAATCAGCCAAAGAAGATTTTGAAAAAAATATCATCGTTTTCACACTTGGGTTTGCTCATTTAAGTACTTGGGGTCGGTTTTTTAATAGTTGGGGACGGTGATAAACTTTGCCCTATAACAACGAACTGACTGACATTTTGGATTCTTACTAAGAATCATGGTCTGTACTCGAATCATTAAAAAAATCAGCCCAAAGAAGAATTTTAATATTTTTCGTACAAAATTTTCGTAGGAAATTTGTCAAACTTAGGTTCGGCTATAACTTTGGCACTATGGCACCAAATCGACTGACATTATGGATTCTTACTAAAAATCATGGTCTGTGCTCGTATCAATCAAAAAATCAGCCAAAAGAAGATTTTGAAAAAAATATCATCGTTTTCACACTTAGGTTCGTTCGTTTTAGTACTTGGGGTCAGTTTGTTTAATACTTGGGTTCGGTCATAGCTTTGGCCCTATGACAACGAACTGACTGAAATTTTGGATTCTGACTAAGAATCATGGTCTGTACTCCAATTCGGTCATAATTTGTAAAACTTAGGTTCAGCCATAACTTTGGCACTATGGTAGCAAATCGACAAAAATTTTGGATTCTTACTAAGAATCATGGTCCGTACTCGAATCGATCAAAAATCAGCCCAAAGAAGAATTTTAATTTTCTTCGTACAAAATTTTCGTAGGAACATTGTCAAACTTAGGTTCGGCCATAACTTTGGCACTATGGCACCAAATCGACTGATATTATGGATTCTTACTAAGAATCATGGTCTGTACACGAATCAAACAAAAAATCAGCTAAAGAAGATTTTGAAAAAAATATCATCGTTTTCACACTTGGGTTTAATCGTTTAAGTACTTGGGGTCGGTTTTTTAATAAATGGGTTCGGTCATTAACTTTGCCCTATGACAACGAACTGACTGACATTTCGGATTCTTACTAAGAATCATGGTCTGTACTCGAATTATTAAAAAAATCAGCCCAAAGAAGAATTTTATTTTACTTGGTACAAAATTTTCGTAGGAACTTTGTCAAACTTAGGTTCGGCCATAACTTCGGCACTATGGTAACAAATCGTCTGAAATTTTGGATTCTTACTAAGAATCATGGTCTGTACACGAATCAAACTAAAAATCAGCCAAAGAAGATATTGAAAAAAATATCATCGTTTTCACACTTGGGTTTGCTCATTTAAGTACTTGGGGTCGGTTTTTTAATAGTTGGGTACGGTCATAAACTTTGCCCTATAACAACGAACTGACTGAAATTTTGGATTCTTACTAAGAATCATGGTCTGTACTCGAATCATTAAAAAAATCATCCAAAAGAAGAATTTTAATTTTCTTCATACAAAATTTTCGTAGGAACTTTGTCAAACTTAGGTCCGGCCATAACTTTAGCACTATGGTAGCAAATCGACAAAAATATTGGATTCTTACTAAGAATCATGGTCTGTCTACGAATCAAACAAAAAATCAGCCCAAAGAAGAATTTCAATTTTCTTCCTACAAAATTTTCGTAGGAACTATGTCAAACTTAGGTTCGGCCATAAATTTGGCACTATGGTAGCAAATCGACAGAAATTTTGAATTCTTACTAAGAATAATGGCCTTTATACGAATCAAACTAAAAATCAGCCAAAAGAAGATTTTGAAAAAAATTTCATCGTTTTCACACTTGGGTTTGCTCGTTTAAGTACTTGGGGTCGGTTTTTTTAATACTTGGGTTCGGTCATAATTTTGGCCCTACGGTACCAAATTGACTGAAATTTTGGATTCTTACTAAGAATCATGGTCTGTACACGAATCATTAAAAAAATCAGCCCAAAGAAGAATTTGAAAAAAATATCATCGTTTTCACACTTGGGTTTGCTCATTTAAGTACTTGGGGTCGGTTTTTTAATAGTTGGGTACGGTCATAAACTTTGCCCTATGACAACGAACTGACTGACATTTTGGATTCTTACTAAGAATCATGGTCTGTACTCGAATCATTAAAAAAATCAGCCCAAAGAAGAATTTTAATTTTCTTCGTACAAAATTTTCGTAGGCAATTTGTCAAACTTAGGTTCAGCCATAACTTTGGCACTATGGTACCAAATCGTCTGAAATTTTGGATTCTGAATAAGAATCATGGTCTGTACACGAATCAAACTAAAAATCAGCCAAAGAAGATTTTGAAAAAAATATCATCGTTTTCACACTTGGGTTTGCTCATTTAAGTACTTGGGGTCGGTTTTTTAATAGTTGGGGACGATGATAAACTTTGCCCTATAACAACGAACTGACTGACATTTTGGATTCTTACTAAGAATCATGGTCTGTACTCGAATCATTAAAAAAATCAGCCCAAAGAAGAATTTTAATATTTTTCGTACAAAATTTTCGTAGGAAATTTGTCAAACTTAGGTTCGGCTATAACTTTGGCACTATGGCACCAAATCGACTGACATTATGGATTCTTACTAAAAATCATGGTCTGTGCTCGTATCAATCAAAAAATCAGCCAAAAGAAGATTTTGAAAAAAATATCATCGTTTTCACACTTAGGTTCGTTCGTTTTAGTACTTGGGGTCAGTTTGTTTAATACTTGGGTTCGGTCATAGCTTTGGCCCTATGACAACGAACTGACTGAAATTTTGGATTCTGACTAAGAATCATGGTCTGTACTCCAATTCGGTCATAATTTGTAAAACTTAGGTTCAGCCATAACTTTGGCACTATGGTAGCAAATCGACAAAAATTTTGGATTCTTACTAAGAATCATGGTCCGTACTCGAATCGATCAAAAATCAGCCCAAAGAAGAATTTTAATTTTCTTCGTACAAAATTTTCGTAGGAACATTGTCAAACTTAGGTTCGGCCATAACTTTGGCACTATGGCACCAAATCGACTGATATTATGGATTCTTACTAAGAATCATGGTCTGTACACGAATCAAACAAAAAATCAGCTAAAGAAGATTTTGAAAAAAATATCATCGTTTTCACACTTGGGTTTAATCGTTTAAGTACTTGGGGTCGGTTTTTTAATAAATGGGTTCGGTCATTAACTTTGCCCTATGACAACGAACTGACTGACATTTCGGATTCTTACTAAGAATCATGGTCTGTACTCGAATCATTAAAAAAATCAGCCCAAAGAAGAATTTTATTTTACTTGGTACAAAATTTTCGTAGGAACTTTGTCAAACTTAGGTTCGGCCATAACTTCGGCACTATGGTAACAAATCGTCTGAAATTTTGGATTCTTACTAAGAATCATGGTCTGTACACGAATCATTAAAAAAATCAGCCAAAAGATTATTTGGAAAAAATTTCATCGTTTAAACACTTGGGTTCGCTCGTTCAAGTACTTGGGGTCGGTTTTTTAATAAATGGGTTCGGTCATTAACTTTGCCCTATGACAACGAACTGACTGACATTTCGGATTCTTACTAAGAATCATGGTCTGTACACGAATCAAACAAAAAATCAGCCCAAAGAAGAATTTTAATTTACTTGGTACAAAATTTTCGTAGGCAATTTGTAAAACTTAGGTTCGGCCATAACTTTGGCACTATGGCACCAAATCGACTGATATTATGGATTCTTACTAAGAATCATGGTCTGTACACGAATCAAACAAAAAATCAGCTAAAGAAGATTTTGAAAAAAATATCATCGTTTTCACACTTGGGTTTAATCGTTTAAGTACTTGGGGTCGGTTTTTTAATAAATGGGTTCGGTCATTAACTTTGCCCTATGACAACGAACTGACTGACATTTCGGATTCTTACTAAGAATCATGGTCTGTACTCGAATCATTAAAAAAATCAGCCCAAAGAAGAATTTTATTTTACTTGGTACAAAATTTTCGTAGGAACTTTGTCAAACTTAGGTTCGGCCATAACTTCGGCACTATGGTAACAAATCGTCTGAAATTTTGGATTCTTACTAAGAATCATGGTCTGTACACGAATCATTAAAAAAATCAGCCAAAAGATTATTTGGAAAAAATTTCATCGTTTAAACACTTGGGTTCGCTCGTTCAAGTACTTGGGGTCGGTATTTTAATAGTTGGGTTCGGTCATTAACTTTGCCCTATGACAACGAACTGACTGACATTTCGGATTCTTACTAAGAATCATGGTCTGTACACGAATCAAACAAAAAATCAGCCCAAAGAAGAATTTTAATTTACTTGGTACAAAATTTTCGTAGGCAATTTGTAAAACTTAGGTTCGGCCATAACTTTGGCACTATGGCACCAAATCGACTGATATTATGGATTCTTACTAAGAATCATGGTCTGTACACGAATCAAACAAAAAATCAGCTAAAGAAGATTTTGAAAAAAATATCATCGTTTTCACACTTGGGTTTAATCGTTTAAGTACTTGGGGTCGGTTTTTTAATAAATGGGTTCGGTCATTAACTTTGCCCTATGACAACGAACTGACTGACATTTCGGATTCTTACTAAGAATCATGGTCTGTACTCGAATCATTAAAAAAATCAGCCCAAAGAAGAATTTTATTTTACTTGGTACAAAATTTTCGTAGGAACTTTGTCAAACTTAGGTTCGGCCATAACTTCGGCACTATGGTAACAAATCGTCTGAAATTTTGGATTCTTACTAAGAATCATGGTCTGTACACGAATCATTAAAAAAATCAGCCAAAAGATTATTTGGAAAAAATTTCATCGTTTAAACACTTGGGTTCGCTCGTTCAAGTACTTGGGGTCGGTTTTTTAATAGTTGGGTTCGGTCATTAACTTTGCCCTATGACAACGAACTGACTGACATTTCGGATTCTTACTAAGAATCATGGTCTGTACTCGAATCATTAAAAAATCAGCCCAAAGAAGAATTTTAATTTACTTGGTACAAAATTTACGTAGGCAATTTGTAAAACTTAGGTTCGGCCATAACTTTGGCACTATGGCACCAAATCGATTAACATTATGGATTCTTACTAAGAATCATGTTCCGTGCTCGAATCAATCAAAAATCAGCCCAAAGAAGAAATTTAATTTTCTTCGTACAAAATTTTAGTAGGAACTTTGTCAAACTTAGGTTCGGCTATAACTTTGGCACTATGGCACCAAATCGACTGACATTATGGATTCTTACTAAAAATCATGGTCTGTGCTCGTATCAATCAAAAAATCAACCAAAAGAAGATTTTGAAAAAAATATCATCGTTTTCACACTTATGTTCGTTCGTTTTAGTACTTGGGGTCAGTTTGTTTAATACTTGGGTTCGGTCATAGCTTTGGCCCTATGACAACGAACTGACTGAAATTTTGGATTCTTACTAAGAATCATGGTCTGTACTCGAATCATTAAAAAAATCAGCCAAAAGAAGAATTTTAATTTTCTTCATACAAAATTTTCGTAGGAACTTTGTCAAACTTAGGTCCGGCCATAACTTTAGCACTATGGTAGCAAATCGACAAAAATATTGGATTCTTACTAAGAATCATGGTCTGTCTACGAATCAAACAAAAAATCAGCCCAAAGAAGAATTTCAATTTTCTTCCTACAAAATTTTCGTAGGAACTATGTCAAACTTAGGTTCGGCCATAAATTTGGCACTATGGTAGCAAATCGACAGAAATTTTGAATTCTTACTAAGAATAATGGCCTTTATACGAATCAAACTAAAAATCAGCCAAAAGAAGATTTTGAAAAAAATTTCATCGTTTTCACACTTGGGTTTGCTCGTTTAAGTACTTGGGGTCGGTTTTTTTAATACTTGGGTTCGGTCATAATTTTGGCCCTACGGTACCAAATTGACTGAAATTTTGGATTCTTACTAAGAATCATGGTCTGTACACGAATCATTAAAAAAATCAGCCCAAAGAAGAATTTGAAAAAAATATCATCGTTTTCACACTTGGGTTTGCTCATTTAAGTACTTGGGGTCGGTTTTTTAATAGTTGGGTACGGTCATAAACTTTGCCCTATGACAACGAACTGACTGACATTTTGGATTCTTACTAAGAATCATGGTCTGTACTCGAATCATTAAAAAAATCAGCCCAAAGAAGAATTTTAATTTTCTTCGTACAAAATTTTCGTAGGCAATTTGTCAAACTTAGGTTCAGCCATAACTTTGGCACTATGGTACCAAATCGTCTGAAATTTTGGATTCTGAATAAGAATCATGGTCTGTACACGAATCAAACTAAAAATCAGCCAAAGAAGATTTTGAAAAAAATATCATCGTTTTCACACTTGGGTTTGCTCATTTAAGTACTTGGGGTCGGTTTTTTAATAGTTGGGGACGATGATAAACTTTGCCCTATAACAACGAACTGACTGACATTTTGGATTCTTACTAAGAATCATGGTCTGTACTCGAATCATTAAAAAAATCAGCCCAAAGAAGAATTTTAATATTTTTCGTACAAAATTTTCGTAGGAAATTTGTCAAACTTAGGTTCGGCTATAACTTTGGCACTATGGCACCAAATCGACTGACATTATGGATTCTTACTAAAAATCATGGTCTGTGCTCGTATCAATCAAAAAATCAGCCAAAAGAAGATTTTGAAAAAAATATCATCGTTTTCACACTTAGGTTCGTTCGTTTTAGTACTTGGGGTCAGTTTGTTTAATACTTGGGTTCGGTCATAGCTTTGGCCCTATGACAACGAACTGACTGAAATTTTGGATTCTGACTAAGAATCATGGTCTGTACTCCAATTCAGTCATAATTTGTAAAACTTAGGTTCAGCCATAACTTTGGCACTATGGTAGCAAATCGACAAAAATTTTGGATTCTTACTAAGAATCATGGTCCGTACTCGAATCGATCAAAAATCAGCCCAAAGAAGAATTTTAATTTTCTTCGTACAAAATTTTCGTAGGAACATTGTCAAACTTAGGTTCGGCCATAACTTTGGCACTATGGCACCAAATCGACTGATATTATGGATTCTTACTAAGAATCATGGTCTGTACACGAATCAAACAAAAAATCAGCTAAAGAAGATTTTGAAAAAAATATCATCGTTTTCACACTTGGGTTTAATCGTTTAAGTACTTGGGGTCGGTTTTTTAATAAATGGGTTCGGTCATTAACTTTGCCCTATGACAACGAACTGACTGACATTTCGGATTCTTACTAAGAATCATGGTCTGTACTCGAATCATTAAAAAAATCAGCCCAAAGAAGAATTTTATTTTACTTGGTACAAAATTTTCGTAGGAACTTTGTCAAACTTAGGTTCGGCCATAACTTCGGCACTATGGTAACAAATCGTCTGAAATTTTGGATTCTTACTAAGAATCATGGTCTGTACACGAATCATTAAAAAAATCAGCCAAAAGATTATTTGGAAAAAATTTCATCGTTTAAACACTTGGGTTCGCTCGTTCAAGTACTTGGGGTCGGTATTTTAATAGTTGGGTTCGGTCATTAACTTTGCCCTATGACAACGAACTGACTGACATTTCGGATTCTTACTAAGAATCATGGTCTGTACACGAATCAAACAAAAAATCAGCCCAAAGAAGAATTTTAATTTACTTGGTACAAAATTTTCGTAGGCAATTTGTAAAACTTAGGTTCGGCCATAACTTTGGCACTATGGCACCAAATCGACTGATATTATGGATTCTTACTAAGAATCATGGTCTGTACACGAATCAAACAAAAAATCAGCTAAAGAAGATTTTGAAAAAAATATCATCGTTTTCACACTTGGGTTTAATCGTTTAAGTACTTGGGGTCGGTTTTTTAATAAATGGGTTCGGTCATTAACTTTGCCCTATGACAACGAACTGACTGACATTTCGGATTCTTACTAAGAATCATGGTCTGTACTCGAATCATTAAAAAAATCAGCCCAAAGAAGAATTTTATTTTACTTGGTACAAAATTTTCGTAGGAACTTTGTCAAACTTAGGTTCGGCCATAACTTCGGCACTATGGTAACAAATCGTCTGAAATTTTGGATTCTTACTAAGAATCATGGTCTGTACACGAATCATTAAAAAAATCAGCCAAAAGATTATTTGGAAAAAATTTCATCGTTTAAACACTTGGGTTCGCTCGTTCAAGTACTTGGGGTCGGTATTTTAATAGTTGGGTTCGGTCATTAACTTTGCCCTATGACAACGAACTGACTGACATTTCGGATTCTTACTAAGAATCATGGTCTGTACACGAATCAAACAAAAAATCAGCCCAAAGAAGAATTTTAATTTACTTGGTACAAAATTTTCGTAGGCAATTTGTAAAACTTAGGTTCGGCCATAACTTTGGCACTATGGCACCAAATCGACTGATATTATGGATTCTTACTAAGAATCATGGTCTGTACACGAATCAAACAAAAAATCAGCTAAAGAAGATTTTGAAAAAAATATCATCGTTTTCACACTTGGGTTTAATCGTTTAAGTACTTGGGGTCGGTTTTTTAATAAATGGGTTCGGTCATTAACTTTGCCCTATGACAACGAACTGACTGACATTTCGGATTCTTACTAAGAATCATGGTCTGTACTCGAATCATTAAAAAATCAGCCCAAAGAAGAATTTTAATTTACTTGGTACAAAATTTACGTAGGCAATTTGTAAAACTTAGGTTCGGCCATAACTTTGGCACTATGGCACCAAATCGATTAACATTATGGATTCTTACTAAGAATCATGTTCCGTGCTCGAATCAATCAAAAATCAGCCCAAAGAAGAAATTTAATTTTCTTCGTACAAAATTTTAGTAGGAACTTTGTCAAACTTAGGTTCTGCCATAACTTTGGCACTATGGTACCAAATCGACTGAAATTTTGGATTCTTACTAAGAATCATGGTTTGTACACGAATCAATCAAAAAATCAGCCAAAGAAGATTTTGGAAAAAATATCATTGTTTTCACACTTGGGTTTGCTCGTTTAAGTACTTGGGGTCGGTTTTTTAATAGTTGGGTTCGGTCATTATTTTGGCCCTATGGAACCAAATTGACAACGAACTGACTGACATTTTGGATTCTTACTAAGAATCATGGTCTGTACTCGAATCATTAAAAAAATCAGCCCAAAGAAGAATTTTATTTTACTTGGTACAAAATTTTCGTAGGCAATTTGTCAAACTTAGGTTCGGCCATACTTTTGGCACTTTCGCTCAAAATCGACTGAAATTTTGGATTCTTACAAAGAATCATGGACTGTACACGAATCAATCAAAAAATCAGCCAAAAAAGATTTTGAAAAAAATTTCATCGTTTTCACACTTGGGTTCGCTCATTTTAGTACATGGGGTCGGTTTTTTTAATACTTGGGTTCGGTCATAAACTTTGCCCTAGGGCAACAAACTCACTGACATTTTGGATTCTTACTAAGAATCATGGTCTGTACTCGAATCATTAAAAAAATGAGCCCAAAGAAGAATTTTAATTTTCTTCGTACAAAATTTTCGTAGGCAATTTGTCAAACTTAGGTTCGGCCATAACTTTGGCAATATGGTACTAAATTGACTGAAATTTTGGATTCTTACTAAGAATCATGGTTTGTACACGAATCAAACAATAAATCAGCCCAAAGAAGAATTTTAATTTACTTGGTACAAAATTTTCGTAGGCAATTTGTAAAACTTAGGTTCGGCCATAACTTTGGCACTATGGCACCAAATCGACTAACATTATGGATTCTTACTAAGAATCATGGTCCGTGCTCGAATCAATCAAAAATGAGCCCAAAGAAGAATTTTACTTTCCTTCGTACAAAATTTTCGTAGGTACTTTGTCAAACTTAGGTTTAGCCATAACTTTGGCACGATGGTAGCAAATCGACAGAAATTTTGGATTCTTACTAAGAATCATGGTCTGTACACGAATCAAAAAAAAAATCAGCCAAAAGAAGATTTTGAAAAAATATCATCGTTTTCACACTAAGGTTTACTCGTTTAAGTACTTGTAGTCGGTTTTTTTAATACTTTGGAAGGTCATAATTTTGGCCGTATGGTACCAAATTGACTGAAATTTTGGATTCTTACTAAGAATCATGGTCTGTACTCGAATCATTAAAAAAATCAGCCCAAAGAAGAATTTTATTTTACTTGGTACAAAATTTTCGTAGGCAATTTGTCAAACTTAGGTTCGGCCATACTTTTGGCACTTTCGCTCAAAATCGACTGAAATTTTGGATTCTTACAAAGAATCATGGACTGTACACGAATCAATCAAAAAATCAGCCAAAAAAGATTTTGAAAAAAATTTCATCGTTTTCACACTTGGGTTCGCTCATTTTAGTACATGGGGTCGGTTTTTTTAATACTTGGGTTCGGTCATAAACTTTGCCCTAGGGCAACAAACTCACTGACATTTTGGATTCTTACTAAGAATCATGGTCTGTACTCGAATCATTAAAAAAATGAGCCCAAAGAAGAATTTTAATTTTCTTCGTACAAAATTTTCGTAGGCAATTTGTCAAACTTAGGTTCGGCCATAACTTTGGCAATATGGTACTAAATTGACTGAAATTTTGGATTCTTACTAAGAATCATGGTTTGTACACGAATCAAACAATAAATCAGCCCAAAGAAGAATTTTAATTTACTTGGTACAAAATTTTCGTAGGCAATTTGTAAAACTTAGGTTCGGCCATAACTTTGGCACTATGGCACCAAATCGACTAACATTATGGATTCTTACTAAGAATCATGGTCCGTGCTCGAATCAATCAAAAATGAGCCTAAAGAAGAATTTTACTTTCCTTCGTACAAAATTTTCGTAGGTACTTTGTCAAACTTAGGTTTAGCCATAACTTTGGCACGATGGTAGCAAATCGACAGAAATTTTGGATTCTTACTAAGAATCATGGTCTGTACACGAATCAAAAAAAAAATCAGCCAAAAGAAGATTTTGAAAAAATATCATCGTTTTCACACTAAGGTTTACTCGTTTAAGTACTTGTAGTCGGTTTTTTTAATACTTTGGAAGGTCATAATTTTGGCCGTATGGTACCAAATTGACTGAAATTTTGGATTCTTACTAAGAATCATGTTCTGTACTCGAATCATTAAAAAATTGAGCCCAAAGAAGAATTTTAATTTTCTTCGTACAAAATTTTCGTAGGCAATTTGTCAAACTTAGGTTCGGCCATAACTTTGGCACTATGGTAGCAAATCGACAGAAATTTTGGATTCTTACTAAGAATCATGGTCTGTACACGAATCAATCAAAAAATCAGCCAAAAGAAGATTTTGAAAAAAATTTCATCGTTTTCACACTTGGTTTTGCACGTTTAAGTACTTGGGGTCGGTTTTTTTAATACTTGGGTTCGGTCATAATTTTGGCCATATGGTACCAAATTGACTGAAATTTTAGATTCTTACTAAGAATCATGGTCCGTGCTCGAATCAATCAAAAATCAGCCCAAAGAAAAATTTTAATTTTCTTCGTACAAAATTATCGTAGGAACTTTGTCAAACTTAAACAAAAGAAGATTTTGAAAAAAATTTCATCGTTTTCACACTTGGGTTCGCTCGTTTTAGTACTTGGTGTCGTTTTTTTTAATATTTGGGTTCGGTCATAAACTTTGCCCTAGGACAACAAACTCACTGACATTTTGGATTCTTACTAAGAATCATGGTCTGTACTCGAATCATTAAAAAAATGAGCCCAAAGAAGAATTTTAATTTTCTTCGTAAAAAATTTTCGTAGGCAATTTGTCAAACTTAGGTTCGGCCATAACTTTGGCAATATGGTACTAAATTGACTGAAATTTTGGATTCTTACTAAGAATCATGGTCTGTACACGAATCAAACAATAAATCAGCCCAAAGAAGAATTTTAATTTACTTGGTACAAAATTTTCGTAGGCAATTTGTAAAACTTAGGTTCGGCCATAACTTTGGCACTATGGCACCAAATCGACTAAAATTATGGATTCTTACTAAAAATCATGGTCCGTGCTCGAATCAATCAAAAATGAGCCCAAAGAAGAATTTTACTTTCCTTCGTACAAAATTTTCGTAGGTACTTTGTCAAACTTAGGTTCAGCCATAACTTTGGCACTATGGTAGCAAATCGACATAAATTTTGGATTCTTACTAAGAATCATGGTCTGTACACGAATCAAAAAAAAATCAGCCAAAAGAAGATTTTGAAAAAATATCATCGTTTTCACACTAAGGTTTACTCGTTTAAGTACTTGTAGTCGGTTTTTTTAATACTTTTGAAGGTCATAATTTTGGCCGTATGGTAACAATCGACTGAAATTTTGGATTCTTACTAAGAATCATGGTTTGAACACGAATCAAAAAAAAATCAGCTAAAAGAAATTTCGAAAAAAATATCATCGTTTTCACACTTGGTTTTGCACGTTTAAGTACTTGGGGTCGGTTTTTTTAATACTTGGGTTCGGCCATAATTTTGGCCATATGGTGCCAAATTGACTGAAATTTTGGATTCTTACTAAGAATCATGGTCTGTACACGAATCAAACAAAAAATCAGCCAAAAGAAGATTTTGAAAAAAATATCATCGTTTTCACACTTGGGTTTGCTCGTTTAAGTACTTGGGGTCGGTTTTTTAATTGTTGGGTTCGGTCATAAACTTTGCCCTATGACAACGAACTGACTGACATTTTGGATTCTTACTAAGAATCATGGTCTGTACTCGAATCATTAAAAAAATCAGCCCAAAGAAGAATTTTAATTTTCTTCGTACAAAATTTTCATAGGCAACTTGTCAAACTTAGGTTCGGCCATACTTTTGGCACTCTCTCTCAAAATCGACAGAAATTTTGGATTCTTACTAAGAATCATGCTCGAATCAATCAAAAATGAGCCCAAAGAAGAATTTTACTTTCCTTCGTACAAAATTTTCGTAGGTACTTTGTCAAACTTAGGTTCAGCCATAACTTTGGCACTATGGTAGCAAATCGACAGAAATTTTGGATTCTTACTAAGAATCATGGTCTGTACACGAATCAAAAAAAAAAAATCAGCCAAAAGAAGATTTTGAAAAAATATCATCGTTTTCACACTTGGTTTTGCACGTTTAAGTACTTGGGGTCGGTTTTTTTAATACTTGGGTTCGGTCATAATTTTGGCCATATGGTACCAAATTGACTGAAATTTTAGATTCTTACTAAGAATCATGGTCCGTGCTCGAATCAATCAAAAATCAGCCCAAAGAAGAATTTTAATTTTCTTCGTACAAAATTATCGTAGGAACTTTGTCAAACTTAAACAAAAGAAGATTTTGAAAAAAATTTCATCGTTTTCACACTTGGGTTCGCTCGTTTTAGTACTTGGTGTCGTTTTTTTTAATATTTGGGTTCGGTCATAAACTTTGCCCTAGGACAACAAACTCACTGACATTTTGGATTCTTACTAAGAATCATGGTCTGTACTCGAATCATTAAAAAAATGAGCCCAAAGAAGAATTTTAATTTTCTTCGTACAAAATTTTCGTAGGCAATTTGTCAAACTTAGGTTCGGCCATAACTTTGGCAATATGGTACTAAATTGACTGAAATTTTGGATTCTTACTAAGAATCATGGTCTGTACACGAATCAAACAATAAATCAGCCCAAAGAAGAATTTTAATTTACTTGGTACAAAATTTTCGTAGGCAATTTGTAAAACTTAGGTTCGGCCATAACTTTGGCACTATGGCACCAAATCGACTAAAATTATGGATTCTTACTAAAAATCATGGTCCGTGCTCGAATCAATCAAAAATGAGCCCAAAGAAGAATTTTACTTTCCTTCGTACAAAATTTTCGTAGGTACTTTGTCAAACTTAGGTTCAGCCATAACTTTGGCACTATGGTAGCAAATCGACAGAAATTTTGGATTCTTACTAAGAATCATGGTCTGTACACGAATCAAAAAAAAAATCAGCCAAAAGAAGATTTTGAAAAAATATCATCGTTTTCACACTAAGGTTTACTCGTTTAAGTACTTGTAGTCGGTTTTTTTAATACTTTTGAAGGTCATAATTTTGGCCGTATGGTAACAATCGACTGAAATTTTGGATTCTTACTAAGAATCATGGTTTGAACACGAATCAAAAAAAATCAGCTAAAAGAAATTTCGAAAAAAATATCATCGTTTTCACACTTGGTTTTGCACGTTTAAGTACTTGGGGTCGGTTTTTTTAATACTTGGGTTCGGTCATAATTTTGGCCATATGGTGCCAAATTGACTGAAATTTTGGATTCTTACTAAGAATCATGGTCTGTACACGAATCAAACAAAAAATCAGCCAAAAGAAGATTTTGAAAAAAATATCATCGTTTTCACAATTGGGTTTGCTCGTTTAAGTACTTGGGGTCGGTTTTTTAATTGTTGGGTTCGGTCATAAACTTTGCCCTATGACAACGAACTGACTGACATTTTGGATTCTTACTAAGAATCATGGTCTGTACTCGAATCATTAAAAAAATCAGCGCAAAGAAGAATTTTAATTTTCTTCGTACAAAATTTTCATAGGCAACTTGTCAAACTTAGGTTCGGCCATACTTTTGGCACTTTCTCTCAAAATCGACAGAAATTTTGGATTCTTACTAAGAATCATGCTCGAATCAATCAAAAATGAGCCCAAAGAAGAATTTTACTTTCCTTCGTACAAAATTTTCGTAGGTACTTTGTCAAACTTAGGTTCAGCCATAACTTTGGCACTATGGTAGGAAATCGACAGAAATTTTGGATTCTTACTAAGAATCATGGTCTGTACACGAATCATTAAAAAAAAAGCCCAAACAAGAATTTTAATTTTCTTCGTACAAAATTTTCATAGGCAACTTGTCAAACTTAGGTTCGGCCATACTTTTGGCACTTTCTCTCAAAATCGACAGAAATTTTGGATTCTTACTAAGAATCATGGTCTGTACACGAATCAAACAAAAATTCAGCCAAAGAAGATTTTGAAAAAAATATCATCGTTTTCACACTTAGTTTGCTCGTTTAAGTGCTTGGGGTCGGTTTTTTAATTGTTGGGTTCGGTCATAAACTTTTCCCTATGACAACGAACTGACTGACATTTTGGATTCTTACTAAGAATCATGGTCTGTACTCGAATCATTAAAAAAATCAGCCCAAAGAAGAATTTTAATTTTCTACGTACAAAATTTTCATTGGCAATTTGTCAAACTTAGGTTCGGCCAAACTTTTGGCACTTTCTCTCAAAATCGACTGAAATTTTAGATTCTTACTAAGAATCATGGTCTGTACACGAATCAATCAAAAAATCTGCCAAAAGGAGATTTTGAAAAAAATTTCATCGTTTAACACATAGATTCGTTCGTTTTAGTACTTGGGGTCAGTTTGTTTAATACTTGGGTTCGGTCATAGCTTTGGCCCTATGACATCGAACTGACTGACATTTTGGATTCTTACTAAGAATCATGGTCTGTACTCGAATCATTAAAAAAATCAGCCCAAAGAAGAATTTTAATTTTCTTCGTACAAAATATTCGTAGAAACTTTGTCAAACTTAGGTTCGGCCATACTTTTGGCACTGTCTCTCAAAATTGACTGAAATTTTAGATTCTTACTAAGAATCATGGTCTGTACACGAATCAATCAAAAAATCTGCCAAAAGAAGATTGTGAAAAAAATTTCATCGTTTTCACACATAGATTCGTTCGTTTTAGTACTTGGGGTCAGTTTGTTTAATACTTGGGTTCGGTCATAGCTTTGGCCCTATGACATCGAACTGACTGAAATTTTAGATTCTGACTTAGAATCATGGTCTGTACTCCAATCAAACAAAAAATCAGCCAAAAGAACAATTTTAATTTTCTTCGTATAAAATTTTCGTAGGCAATTTGTAAAACTTAGGTTCGGCCATAACTTTGGCCCTATGGCACCAAATCGACTGACATTATGGATTCTTACTAAAAATTATGATCCGTGCTCGATTCAATCAAAAATCAGCCCAAAGAACAATTTTAATTTTCTTCGTACCAAATTTTCGTAGAAACTTTGTCAAACTTAGGTTCGGCCATAACTTTGGCACTATGGTAGCAAATCGACAGAAATTTTGGATTCTTACTAAGAATCATGGTCTGTACCCGAATCAATCAAATTTCAGCCCAAAGAAGAATTTTAATTTTCTTCGTACAAAATTTTCGTAGAAACTTTGTCAAACTTAGGTTCGGCCATAACTTTGGCACTATGGTAGCAAATCGACAGAAATTTTGGATTCTTACTAAGAATCATGGTTTGTACACGGATCAATCAAAAAATCAGCCAATAGAAGATTTTGAAAAAAATTTCATAGTTTTCACACTTGGGTTCGCTCGTTTTAGTACTTGGGGTCGGTTTTTTTGATTGTTGGGTTCGGTCATAAACTTTGCCCTATGACAACAAACTGACTGACATTTTGGATTCTTACTAAGAATCATGGTCTGTACACGAATCAAACAAAAATTCAACCAAAGAAAATTTTGAAAAAAATATCATCGTTTTCACACTTGGGTTTGCTCGTTTAAGTACTTGGGGTCGGTTTTTTAATTGTTGGGTTCGGTCATAAACTTTTCCCTATGACAACGAACTGACTGACATTTTGGATTCTTAGTAAGAATCATGGTCTGTACTCGAATCATTAAAAAAATCAGCCCAAAGAAGAATTTTAATTTTCTTCGTACAAAATTTTCATAGGCAATTTGTCAAACTTAGGTTCGGCCATACTTTTGGCACTTTCTCTCAAAATTGACTGAAATTTTAGATTCTTACTAAGAATCATGGTCTGTACACGAATCAATCAAAAAATCTGCCAAAAGAAGATTGTGAAAAAAATTTCATCGTTTTCACACATAGATTCGTTCGTTTTAGTACTTGGGGTCAGTTTGTTTAATACTTGGGTTCGGTCATAGCTTTGGCCCTATGACATCGAACTGACTGAAATTTTAGATTCTGACTTAGAATCATAGTCTGTACTCCAATCAAACAAAAAATCAGCCAAAAGAACAATTTTAATTTTCTTCGTATAAAATTTTCGTAGGCAATTTGTAAAACTTAGGTTCGGCCATAACTTTGGCACCTATGGTAGCAAATCGACAGAAATTTTGGATTCTTACTAAGAATCATGGTCTGTACACGAATCAAACAAAAAATCAGCCAAAGAAGATTTTGAAAAAAATATCATCGTTTTCACACTTGGGTTTGCTCGTTTTAGTACTTGGGGTCGGTTTTTTTAATACTTGGATTCGGTCATAATTTTGGCCCTTGGGTACCAAATTGACTGAAATTTTAAATTCTTACTAAGAATCATGGTCCGTGCTCCAATCAAACAAAAAATCAGCCAAAGAAGATTTTGAAAAAAATATCATCGTTTTCACACTTGGGTTTGCTCGTTTAAGTACTTGGGGTCGGTTTTTATAATACTTTGGTTCGGTCATAATTTTGGCCGTATGGTACCAAATTGACTGAAATTTTGGATTCTTATTAAGAATCATGGTCTGTACACGAATCAAACAAAAAATCAGCCCCAAGAAGAATTTTAATTTACTTGGTACAAAATGTTCGTAGGCAATTTGTAAAACTTAGGTTCGGCCATAACTTTGGCACTATGGCACCAAATCGACTGATATTATGGATTCTTACTAAGAGTCATGGTCTGTACACGAATCAAACAAAAAATCAGCTAAAGAAGATTTTGAAAAAAATATCATCGTTTTCACACTTGGGTTTAATCGTTTTAGTACTTGGGGTCGGTTTTTTTGATTGTTGGGTTCGGTCATAAACTTTGCCCTATGACAACAAACTGACTGACATTTTGGATTCTTACTAAAAATTATGATCCGTGCTCGAATCAATCAAAAATCAGCCCAAAGAAGAATTTTATTTTACTTGGTACAAAATTTTCGTAGGAACTTTGTCAAACTTAGGTTCGGCCATAACTTCGGCACTATGGTACCAAATCGTCTGAAATTTTGGATTCTTACTAAGAATCATGGTCTGTACACGAATCAATCAAAAAATCAGCCAAAGAAGATTTTGAAAAAAATATCATTATTTTCACACTTGGGTTTGCTCGTTTAAGTACTTGGGTCGGTTTTTTAATAGTTAGGTTGGGTCATTATTTTGGACCTATGGAACCAAATTGACAACGAACTGACTGACATTTTGGATTCTTACTAAGAATCATGGTCTGTATTCGAATCATTAAAAAAATCAGCCCAAAGAAGAATTTTATTTTACTTGGTACAAAATTTTCGTAGGCAATTTGTCAAACTTAGGTTCGGCCATACTTTTGGCACTTTCGCTCAAAATCGACTGAAATTTTGGATTCTTACAAAGAATCATGGACTGTACACGAATCACGGCAATATGGTACCAAATCGACTGAAATTTTTAATTCTTACTAAGAATCGTGGTCTGTACACGAATCAAACAAAAAATCAGCCAAAAGAAGATTTTGAATAAAATATCATCGTTTTCACACTTGGGTTTACTCGTTTAAGTACTTGTAGTCGGTTTTTTTAATACTTTGGAAGGTCATTATTTTGCCGTATGGTACGAAATTGACTGAAATTTTGGATTCTTACTAAGAATCATGGTCTGTACACGAATCAATCAAAAATCAGCCCAAAGAAGAATTTTAATTTTCTTCGTACAAAATTTTCGTATGCAATTTGTCAAACTTAGGTTCGGCCATACCTTTGGCACTTTCGCTCAAAATCGACTGAAATTTTGGATTCTTACAAAGAATCATGGACTGTACACGAATCAATCAAAAAATCAGCCAAAAAAGATTTTGAAAAAAATTTCATCGTTTTCACACTTGGGTTCGCTCATTTTAGTACATGGGGTCGGTTTTTTAATACTTGGGTTCGGTCATAAACTTTGCCCTATGACAACGAACTGACTGACATTTTGGATTCTTACTAAGAATCATGGTCTGTACTCGAATCATTAAAAAAATGAGCCCAAAGAAGAATTTTAATTTTCTTCGTACAAAATTTTCGTAGGCAATTTGTCAAACTTAGGTTCGGCCATTACTTTGGCACTATGGTAGCAAATCGACAGAAATTTCGGATTCTTACTAAGAATCATGGTCCGTGCTCGAATCAAACAATAAATCAGCCAAAGAAGATTTTGAAAAAAATATCATCGTTTTCACACTTGGGTTTGCTCGTTTAAGTACTTGGGGTCGGTTTTTTTAATACTTGGGTTCGGTCATAATTTTGCCCCCTGGGGTACCAAATCGACTGAAATTTTGGATTCTTACTAAAAATCATGGTCTGTACACGAATCAAACAAAAAATCAGCAAAAGAAGAATTTAATTTACTTGGTACAAAATTTTCCTAGGGAATTTGTAAAACTTAGGTTCGGCCATAACTTTGGCACTTTGGCACCAAATAGATTAACATTATGGATTCTTACTAAGAATCATGTTCCGTGCTCGAATCAATCAAAAATCAGCCCAAAGAAGAAATTTAATTTTCTTCGTACAAAATTTTCGTAGGAACTTTGTCAAACTTATGTTCGGCCATAACTTTGGCACTATTTTAGCAAATCGACAGAAATTTTGGATTCTTACTTAGAATCATGGTTTGTACACGAATCAATCAAAAAATCAGCCAAAAGAAGATTTTGAAAAAAAAATATCATCGTTTTCACACTTGGGTTTGCTCGTTTAAGTACTTGGGGTCGGTATTTTTAATACTTGGGTTCGGTCATAATTTTGGCCCTATGGTACCAAATCGACTGATATTTTGGTTTCTTACTAAGAATCATGGTCTTTACACGAATCAAACAAAAAATCAGCCAAAAGAAGATTTTGAATAAAATATCATCGTTTTCACACTTGGGTTTACTCGTTTAAGTACTTGCAGTCGGTTTTTTTAATACTTTGGAAGGTCATTATTTTGCCGTATGGTACCAAATTGACTGAAATTTTGGATTCTTACTAAGAATCATGGTCTGTACACGAATCAATCAAAAATCAGCCCAAAGAAGAATTTTAATTTTCTTCGTACAAAATTTTCGTAGGCAATTTGTCAAACTTAGGTTCGGCCATAACTTTGGCACTATGGTAGCAAATCGACAGAAATTTTGGATTCTTACTAAGAATCATGGTCCGTGCTCGAATCAAACAAAAAATCAGCCAAAGAAGATTTTGAAAAAAATATCATCGTTTTCACACTTGGGTTTGCTCGTTTAAGTACTTGGGGTCGGTTTTTTTAATACTTGGGTTCGGTCATTAACTTTGCCCTATGACAACGAACTGACTGACATTTCGGATTCTTACTAAGAATCATGGTCTGTACTCGAATCATTAAAAAATCAGCCAAAAGAAGATTTTGAATAAAATATCATCGTTTTCACACTTGGGTTTACTCGTTTAAGTACTTGTAGTCGGTTTTTTTAATACTTTGGAAGGTCATTATTTTGCCGTATGGTACGAAATTGACTGAAATTTTGGATTCTTACTAAGAATCATGGTCTGTACACGAATCAATCAAAAATCAGCCCAAAGAAGAATTTTAATTTTCTTCGTACAAAATTTTCGTATGCAATTTGTCAAACTTAGGTTCGGCCATACCTTTGGCATTTTCTCTCAAAATCGACTGAAATTTTGGATTCTTACTAAGAATCGTGGTCTGTACACGAATCAATCAAAAAATCAGCCAAAAGAAGATTTTGAAAAAAATTTCATCGTTTTCACACTTGGGTTCGCTCGTTTTAGTACTTGGTGTCGGTTTTTTTAATACTTGGGTTCGGTCATAAACTTTGCCCTATGACAACAAACTGACTGACATTTTGGATTCTTACTAAGAATCATGGTCTGTACTCGAATCATTAAAAAAATGAGCCCAAAGAAGAATTTTAATTTTCTTCGTACAAAATTTTCGTAGGCAATTTGTCGAACTTAGGTTCGGCCATAACTTTGGCAATATAGTACCAAATTGACTGAAATTTTGGATTCTTACTAAGAATCATGGTCCGTGCTCGAATCAATCAAAAATCAGCCCAAAGAAGAATTTTAATTTTCTTCGTACAAAATTATCGTAGGAACTTTGTCAAACTTAGGTTCGGCCATAACTTTGGCAATATGGTACCAAATCGACTGAAATTTTGGATTCTTACTAAGAATCGTGGTCTGTACACGAATCAAACAAAAAATCAGCCCAAAGAAGAATTTTAATTTACTTGGTACAAAATTTTCGTAGGCAATTTGTAAATCTTAGGTTCGGCCATAACTTTGGCACTATGGCACCAAATCGACTAACATTATGGATTCTTACTAAGAATCATGGTCCGTGCTTGAATCAATCAAAAATGAGCCCAAAGAAGAATTTTAATTTCCTTCGTACAAAATTTTCGTAGGTACTTTGTCAAACTTAGCTTCAGCCATAACTTTGGCACTATGGTAGCAAATCGACAAAAATTTTGGATTCTTACTAAGAATCATGGTCCGTGCTCGAACAATCAAAAGTCAGCCCAAAGAAGAATTTTAATTTTCTTCGTACAAAATTATCGTAGGAACTTTGTCAAACTTAAACAAAAGAAGATTTTGAAAAAAATTTCATCGTTTTCACACTTGGGTTCGCTCGTTTCAGTACTTGGTGTCGTTTTTTTAATACTTGGGTTCGGTCATAAACTTTGCCCTAGGACAACAAACTCACTGACATTTTGGATTCTTACTAAGAATCATGGTCTTTACTCGAATCATTAAAAAAATCAGCCCAAAGAAGAATTTTAATTTTCTTCGTACAAAATTATCGTAGGAACTTTGTCAAACTTAGGTTCGGCCATAACTTTGGCAATATGGTACTTAATTGACTGAAATTTTGGATTCTTACTAAGAATCATGGTCTGTACACGAATCAAACAATAAATCAGCCCAAAGAAGAATTTTAATTTACTTGGTACAAAATTTTCGTAGGCAATTTGTAAAACTTAGGTTCGGCCATAACTTTGGCACTATGGCACCAAATCGACTAACATTATGGATTCTTACTAAGAATCATGGTCCGTGCTCGAATCAATCAAAAATGAGCCCAAAGAAGAATTTTACTTTCCTTCGTACAAAATTTTCGTAGGTACTTTGTCAAACTTAGGTTCAGCCATAAGTTTGGCACTATGGTAGCAAATCGACAGAAATTTTGGATTCTTACTAAGAATCATGGTCTGTACACGAATCAAAAAAAAAATCAGCAAAAAGAAGATTTTGAAAAAATATCATCGTTTTCACACTAAGGTTTACTCGTTTAAGTACTTGTAGTCGGTTTTTTTAATACTTTGGAAGGTCATAATTTTTGCCGTATGGGACCAAATTGACTGAAATTTTGGATTCTTACTAAGAATCATGTTCTGTACACGAATCAAACAAAAAATCAGCCCAAAGAAGAATTTTAATTTACTTGGTACATCATTTTCGTAGGCAATTTGTAAAACTTAGGTTCGGCCATAACTTTGGCACTATGGCATCAAATCGACTGATATTATAGATTCTTACTAAGAATCATGGTCCGTGCTCGAATCAATCAAAAATCAGCCCAAAGAAGAATTTTAATTTTCTTCGTACAAAATTATCGTAGGAACTTTGTCAAACTTAGGTTCGGCCATAACTTTGGCACTATGGTAGCAAATCGACAGAAATTTTAGATTCTTACTAAGAATCATGGTCTGTACACGAATCTAACAAAAAATCAGCCAAAAGAAGATTTTGAAAATAATTTCATCGTTTTCACACTTGGGTTTGCTCGTTTAAGTACTTGGGGTCGGTTTTTTAATAGTTGGGTTCCGTCATAAACTTTGCCCTATGACAACGAACTGACTATAGCAAATCGACAGAAATTTTAGATTCTTACTAAGAATCATGGTCTGTACACGAATCAAAAAAAAATCAGCCAAAAGAAGATTTTGAAAAAAATATCATCGTTTTCACACTTGGTTTTGCACGTTTAAGTACTTTGGGTCGGTTTTTTTAATACTTGGGTTCGGTTATAATTTTGGCCATATGGTACCAAATTGACCGAAATTTTGGATTCTTACTAAGAATCATGGTCTTTACACGAATCAAACAAAAAATCAGCCCAAAGAAGAATTTTAATTTACTTGGTACAAAACTTAGGTTCGGCCATAACTTTGGCACTATCGCACCAAATCGACTGACATTATGGATTCTTACTAAGAATCATGGTCTGTACTCGAATCATTAAAAAAATCAGCCCAAAGAAGAATTTTAATTTTCTTCGTACAAAATTTTCGTAGGAACTTTGTCAAACTTAGGTTCGGCCATAACTTTGGCAATATGGTATTAAATCGACTGAAATTTTGGATTCTTACTAAGAATCATGGTCTGTACACGAATCAAACAAAAAATCAGCCAAAAGAAGATTTTGAAAAAATATCATCGTTTTCACACTTGGGTTTGCTCGTTTAAGTACTTGGTGTCGTTTTTTTTAATACTTGGGTTCGGTCATAAACTTTTGCCCTAGGACAACAAACTGACTGACATTTTGGATTCTTACTAAGAATCATGGTCTGTACTCGAATCAATAAAAAAATGAGCCCAAAGAAGAATTTTAATTTTCTTCGTACAAAATTTTCGTAGGCAATTTGTCAAACTTAGGTTCGGCCATAACTTTGGCAATATGGAACTAAATTGACTGAAATTTTGGATTCTTACTAAGAATCATGGTCTGTACACGAATCAATCAAAAATGAGCCCAAAGAAGAATTTTACTTTCCTTCGTACAAAATTTTCGTAGGTACTTTGTCAAACTTAGGTTCAGCCATAACTTTGGCACTATGGTAGCAAATCGACAGAAATTTTGGATTCTTACTAAGAATCATGGTCTGTACACGAATCAAAAAAAAAATCAGCCAAAAGAAGATTTTGAAAAAATATCATCGTTTTCACACTAAGGTTTACTCGTTTAAGTACTTGTAGTCGGTTTTTTTAATACTTTGGAAGGTCATAATTTTGGCCGTATGGTAACAATCGACTGAAATTTTGGATTCTTACTAAGAATCATGGTTTGTACACGAATCAAAAAAAAATCAGCCAAAAGAAGATTTCGAAAAAAATATCATCGTTTTCACACTTGGTTTTGCACGTTTAAGTACTTGGGGTCGGTTTTTTTAATACTTGGGTTCGGTCATAATTTTGGCCATATGGTGCCAAATTGACTGAAATTTTGGATTCTTACTAAGAATCATGGTCTGTACACGAATCAAACAAAAAATCAGCCAAAAGAAGATTTTGAAAAAATATCATCGTTTTCACACTTGGGTTTGCTCGTTTAAGTACTTGGGGTCGGTTTTTTTAATACTTGGGTTCGGTCATAATTTTGGCCGTATGGTACCAAATTGACTGAAATTTTGGATTCTTACTTAGAATCATGGTCTGTACACGAATCAAACAAAAAATCTGCCAAAAGAAGATTTTGAAAAAAATATCATCGTTTTCACACTTGGGTTTGCTCGTTTAAGTACTTGGGGTCGGTTTTTTCATTGTTGGGTTCGGTCATAAACTTTGCCCTATGACAACGAACTGACTGACATTTTGGATTCTTACTAAGAATCATGGTCTGTACTCGAATCATTAAAAAAAATCAGCCCAAAGAAGAATTTTAATTTTCTTCGTACAAAATTTTCATAGGCAACTTTTCAAACTTAGGTTCGGCCATACTTTTGGCACTTTCTCTCAAAATCGACTGAAATTTTGGATTCTTACTAAGAATCATGGTCTGTACCCGAATCAAACAAAAATTCAGCCAAAGAAAATTTTGAAAAAAATATCATCGTTTTCACACTTAGTTTGCTCGTTTAAGTGCGTGGGGTCGGTTTTTTAATTGTTGGGTTCGGTCATAAACTTTTCCCTATGACAACGAACTGACTGACATTTTGGATTCTTACTAAGAATCATGGTCTGTACTCGAATCATTAAAAAAATCAGCCCAAAGAAGAATTTTAATTTTCTTCGTACAAAATTTTCATAGGCAATTTGTCAAACTTAGGTTCGGCCATACTTTTGGCACTTTCTCTCAAAATCGACTGAAATTTTAGATTCTTGATAAGAATCATGGTCTGTACACGAATCAATCAAAAAATCTGCCAAAAGAAGATTTTGAAAAAAATTTCATCGTTTTCACACATAGATTCGTTCGTTTTAGTACTTGGGGTCAGTTTGTTTAATACTTGGGTTCGGTCATAGCTTTGGCCCTATGACATCGAACTGACTGAAATTTTAGATTCTGACTTAGAATCATAGTCTGTACTCCAATCAAACAAAAAATCAGCCAAAAGAACAATTTTAATTTTCTTCGTATAAAATTTTCGTAGGCAATTTGTAAAACTTAGGTTCGGCCATAACTTTGGCCCTATGGCACTAAATCGACTGACATTATGGATTCTTACTAAAAATTATGATCCGTGCTCGAATCAATCAAAAATCAGCCAAAGAAAAATTTTAATTTTCTTCTTACAAAATTTTCGTAGAAACTTTGTCAAACTTAGGTTCGGCCATAACTTTGGCACTATGGTAGCAAATCGACAGAAAATTTGGATTCTTACTAAGAATCATGGTCTGTACCCGAATCAATCAAAAATCAGCCCAAAGAAGAATTTTAATTTTCTTCGTACAAAATTTTCGTAGAAACTTTGTCAAACTTAGGTTCGGCCATAACTTTGGCACTATGGTAGCAAATCGACAGAAATTTTGGATTCTTACTAAAAATCATGGTCTGTACACGGATCAATAAAAATATCAGCCAATAGAAGATTTTGAAAAAAATTTCATAGTTTTCACACTTGGGTTCGCTCGTTTTAGTACTTGGGGTCGGTTTTTTTAATTGTTGGGTTCGGTCATAAACTTTGCCCTATGACACCGAACTGACTGACATTTTGGATTCTTACTAAGAATCATGGTCTGTACTCGAATCATTAAAAAAATGAGCCCAAAGAAGAATTTTAATTTTCTTTGTACAAAATTTTCGTAGGCAATTTGTAAAACATATGTTCGGCCATAACTTTGGCAATATGGTACCAAATCGACTGAAATTTTGGATTCTTACTAAGAATGATGGTCTGTACACGAATCAAACAAAAATTCAGCCAAAGAAAATTTTGAAAAAAATATCATCGTTTTCACACTTTGGTTTGCTCGTTTAAGTACTTGGGGTCGGTTTTTTAATTGTTGGGTTCGTTCATAAACTTTGCCCTATGACAACGAACTGACTGACATTTTGGATTCTTACTAAGAATCATGGTCTGTACTCGAATCATTAAAAAAATCAGCCCAAAGAAGAATTTTAATTTTCTTCGTACAAAATTTTCATAGGCAACTTGTCAAACTTAGGTTCGGCCATACTTTTAGCACTTTCTCTCAAAATCGACTGAAATTTTGGATTCTTACTAAGATTCATGGTCTGTACACGAATCAAACAAAAATTCAGCCAAAGAAGATTTTGAAAAAAATATCATCGTTTTCACACTTAGTTTGCTCGTTTTAGTACTTGTGGTCGGTTTTTTAATTGTTGGGTTCGGTCATAAACTTTTCCTTATGACAACGAACTGACTGACATTTTGGATTCTTACTAAGAATCATGGTCTGTACTCGAATCATTAAAAAAATCAGCCCAAAGAAGAATTTTAATTTTCTTCGTACAAAATTTTCGTAGAAACTTTGTCAAACTTAGGTTCGGCCATACTTTTGGCACTTTCTCTCAAAATTGACTGAAATTTTAGATTCTTACTAAGAATCATGGTCTGTACACGAATCAATCAAAAAATCTGCCAAAAGAAGATTGTGAAAAAAAAATGCATCGTTTTCACACATAGATTCGTTCGTTTTAGTACTTGGGGTCAGTTTGTTTAATACTTGGGTTCGGTCATAGCTTTGGCCCTATGACATCGAACTGACTGAAATTTTAGATTCTGACTTAGAATCATGGTCTGTACTCCAATCAAACAAAAAATCAGCCAAAAGAACAATTTTAATTTTCTTCGTATAAAATTTTCGTGGGCAATTTGTAAAACTTAGGTTCGGCCATAACTTTGGCCCTATGGCACCAAATCGACTAACATAATGGATTCTTACTAAAAATTATGATCCGTTCTCGAATCAATCAAAAATCAGCCCAAAGAACAATTTTAATTTTCTTCTTACAAAATTTTCGTAGAATCTTTGTCTAACTTAGGTTCGGCCATAACTTTGGCACTATGGTAGCAAATCGACAGAAATTTTGGATTCTTACTAAGAATCATGGTCTGTACACGGATCAATCAAAAAATCAGCCAAAAGAAGATTTTGAAAAAAATTTCATAGTTTTCAAACTTGGGTTCGCTCGTTTTAGTACTTGTGGTCGGTTTTTTTAATACTTGGGTTCGGTCATAAACTTTGCCTTTTGACAACAAACTGACTGACATTTTGGATTCTTACTAAGAATCATGGTCTGTACACGAATCAAACAAAAATTCAGCCAAAGAAAATTTTGAAAAAAATATCATCGTTTTCACACTTGGGTTTGCTCGTTTAAGTACTTGGGGTCGGTTTTTTAATTGTTGGGTTCGGACATAAGCTTTGCCCAATGACAACGAACTGACTGACATTTTGGATTCTTACTAAGAATCATGGTCTGTACTCGAAATATTAAAAAAATGAGCCCAAAGAAGAATTATAATTTTCTTTGTACAAAATTTTCGTAGGCAATTTGTAAAACTTATGTTCGGCCATAACTTTGGCAATATGGTACCAAATCGACTGAAATTTTGTATTCTTACTAAGAATCATGGTCTGTACACGAATCAAACAAAAATTCAGCCAAAGAAAATTTTGAAAAAAATATCATCGTTTTCACACTTGGGTTTGCTCGTTTAAGTACTTGGGGTCGGTTTTTTAATTGTTGGGTTCGGTCATAAACTTTGCCCTATGACAACGAACTGACTGACATTTTTGATTCTTACTAAGAATCATGGTCTGTACTCGAATCATTAAAAAAATCAGCCCAAAGAAGAATTTTAATTTTCTTCGTACAAAATTTTCATAGGCAACTTGTCAAACTTAGGTTCGGCCATTTCTGGCACTTTCTCTCAAAATCGACTGAAATTTTAGATTCTTACTAAGAATCTTGGTCTGTACACGAATCAATCAAAAAATCAGCCAAAAGAAGATTTTGAAAAAAATTTCATCGTTTTCACACATAGATTCGTTCGTTTTAGTACTTGGGGTCAGTTTGTTTAATACTTGGGTTCGGTCATAGCTTTGGCCCTATGACATCGAACTGACTGAAATTTTAGATTCTGACTTAGAATCATGGTCTGTACTCCAATCAAACAAAAAATCAGCCAAAAGAACAATTTTAATTTTCTTCGTATAAAATTTTCGTAGCCAATTTGTAAAACTTAGGTTCGGCCATAACTTGGCCCAATGGCACCAAATCGACTGACATTATGGATTCTTACTAAAAATTATGATCCGTGCTCGAATCAATCAAAAATCAGCCCAAAGAACAATTTTAATTTTCTTCTTACAAAATTTTCGTAGAAACTTTGTCAAACTTAGGTTCGGCCATAACTTTGGCACTATGGTAGCAAATCGACAGAAATTTTGGATTCTTACTTAGAATCATGGTCTGTACACGAATCAAACAAAAATTCAGCCAAAGAAAATTTTGAAAAAAATATCATCGTTTTCACACTTGGGTTTGCTCGTTTAAGTACTTGGGGTCGGTTTTTTAATTGTTGGGTTCGGTCATAAACTTTGCCCTATGACAACGAACTGACTGACATTTTGGATTCTTACTAAGAATCATGGTCTGTACTCGAATCATTAAAAAAATCAGCCCAAAAAATCAGCCCAAAGAAGAATTTTAATTTTCTTCGTACAAAATTTTCATAGGCAACTTTTGGCACTATGGTAGCAAATCGACTGAAATTTTGGATTCTTACTAAGAATCATGGTCTGTACACGAATCAAACAAAAATTCAGCCAAAGAAGATTTTGAAAAAAATATCATCGTTTTCACACTTAGTTTGCTCGTTTAAGTGCTTGGGGTCGGTTTTTTAATTGTTGGGTTCGGTCATAAACTTTTCCCTATGACAACGTGTAGCGGGTAGCTACTGCTGCATTACAATTATGACAACTACGCTACTATGTTATCCTGAGGTTGGTAAGCCGCGAGCAGTGAAGAACATGATTACAAGTTTGCCCCGCAATCTTCAGTTGTGAGAGTACCGTTCGTGATGGTGGATGTTACCGCTGTGCCGCTGGTGGTGGAACTGGAATTTGGAACGCGTTGTAAGACAAATGATTTAACGATTGTTATTTAGATTATGGGTTTACTATTTTATAAATTTTGCCAGGATTGCTTCCTTGGCTGGCGCCCTTTTACTTTAGTTAGAAGCATCATAGTTTTGACGGCATATTAAATAATTATAATTGCGTCTTCAACGCACATGTTACCACATTATTACTAACAGTAATATCATTATTGCTGTCACGCCCTGACTATAGGATCTTTTGCTCTACCTTATATTGCATTATTATGTTGCACCACAATAAATGTTAATTTCCTATTGCAGACTTTTATTTAAATATCGTGTACTACCCTCATGGCTAGTAATCATGTTACAAAATGGCGGCCCATCTGTACGGGAATCTAGTGATAGTGTGGTTTATGTTTGTTTTGCAATTTTTTTATGCCTTCAGGACTGTGATGTATCGTATTCCCATAATCGTTTTGTTCATTTGTCTTGCACGCCTGCAATTTCCGGTACTGGCGGTACGGTTGTGACCTCCACACTTCGTTCGGATTGAACTTAATTATAATTTTAACACAGCTTTGTAAAACTCTCCAGCTCATCGGCGTTCAATGCGCGTTTCAAATTTTAAATAAGATTTTATTTTAAACTATTTTAAGCATGGTGATTGCAGATCGCAATCTTGGTGTGATTTTCGTGTTGTTGCATGTTTTCTAATAAATTTTTTTTCCTATCTTGCGATAAGTTAGGGTATGGATTATGCGATAATCACAAGAAGCAAGACTGAAGCACTACTCACAATGGCGAAACAAGGAGAGGCGGCTTCTACCTCTGTTCCAGTTTCTCTCCCTTCTTCATCGGCATCCGTTCCGGTGCACAAATGGAACCTGACGTATGACGGGTCGACTAGTGTCCGTGATTTCATTGAGAGGGTCGAGGAACTTGCACAAGCAAGAAATGTAAGTACCGCTTCGCTTTTTTCTTCTGCGGTAGAGTTGTTTGCAGGTGATGCGCTCTCCTGGTACAGAGTGAATCGCTCGTCTTTCGCGAGTTGGAAAGAGATTGTTGTTTCTTTAAAGGAAGAGTTTGAGCTCCTCGATCATGAGAGACGCTTGTTGGCTCAACTCAGGTCAACTCTTCAGTTACAGAAAGAGAATCTAAGTGCTTTTATAACTCGTATTCTTGTTCTAAACAACCGATTGTCTGCTAAATTACCTGAGGTAGAGTTATTAGAAATATTGCAGTGTAATATGTTACCTAGATATATCCAAAAATTATCTCTGTCTGTGATTCCTGATATTGTTACTCTTAAGAGGCTCGGGAAGATGATTGAACTGGCTGACAGCCGTTCTGGGGACAGAAATTCTCCGGGCTCATCGCAACCTAGGAATTCTAATAATGTTGCAAGACGGAGCGATAAGAATTATTCTGCTCATGTAAATCCCAATGTCAGAAATAATCAACGTTACTGTAACAATGATAATCTTAGCCCGTCGAGGAATAATTTCAGGGAGGTGCGCTGCTTCCGATGCGGAAGGCCCGGTGTGAAGGCTCCTGCTTGCGGCTGTCGTGGTCAGGCAAAAAACTGATTACCCGGGAGATCCTGTCGGCGGACGCTGGGACGCCGTCGTTTGCCGAGGTCACTTCCGGGGAATGGTTTTCTTGGCTAGAGGTCGTAAAAAAATTTTATTTAAATTTAAGAACTGCGAAGGAGATGCGAGCGCCTGACAGGGATGGGCGTCCTTACATGTCCTTTCAAGTTAATGGATCAGTTTACTCCGGTCTTTTGGATTCAGGCTCTCATGTTTCGATTCTAGGTAATAGTTATCATAAAAATTTTTTAGATCTAGGTTTTGATCTTTCGAAGTTGGATGTCAATTTCTCTTTAGTATCTGCTACAGGGCATTCAGTGATTTGCTCATTCAAGATTTCTCTTCCGGTTTGTCTTAATGGAGTGGAGAAAATTTTTAATTTCGTTGTGATGCCACAAATAAAAGCAAATATTATATTAGGCTGTGACTTCTGGAAAATATTTAATATTTGTCCTAAGATTTCAAAGTTAATGTCTTGTAAAGAGACGGGGAGCAGTCAGTGTGTAACGGATGCTGTAGGTTTAGAAAATGCTCAGAACCTTTCCTTTTCTCAACGTTCTGTTTTGGATAAGGTAATCAGTGAATTTATTGATTATTCGGGTAATCATTTAGGTAGAACTACCTTAGAAAAGCACATAATCGACACGGGTGATTGTTCTCCTATTAAACAGAGAATATATCCGATTTCACCGCACCTACTTCCGGAAGTTCATAAGGAGCTAGACAGATTGTTAGAATTAGGGGTTGTTGAACCAAGTAACAGCTCTTGGAATAATCCGATTTTACTAGTCCCCAAGAAAAATGGTTCTTTCAGACTATGTTTAGATTCCAGGAAATTAAATGCAAATTCTAAACGTGACGCTTATGCAACTCCGTTTATCTTGGACATACTTAACAGCTTAGGTGGTGCACGCTATCTAACTACTTTAGATCTTAATGATGCATTTTTCCAGATTCCGTTAGAGGAAAGTTCGAAAGAAAAAACTGCTTTTACAATCCCCAAAAGAGGATTATTTCATTTCGTCACTATGCCGTTCGGTCTTCACGGGGCGAGCGCACGCATGATGCGTTTGATGGACAAAGTGTTAGGGCCTCAATTTGATGGGAAAGTTTTCTGTTACCTAGATGATATAATTGTAATTAGTTCCTCTTTTGAAGAACATATTCATCTATTAAGACAGGTCAAACAGAGATTACAAGCCGCCGGTCTCACTATAAATGTTCAAAAATCGGTTTTTTGCAGGGACTCTTTAAAATACTTAGGATACGTAATTGACAGCAAAGGACTCCGTACAGATCCTGATAAAGTTAAAGCCATTGTTGATTTTCCTACTCCTACGTCTCAAAAGAGTCTGCGCAGATTCATAGGTGTTCTCTCTTGGTACAAAAGGTTCATACTTAACTTTTCCATAATTGCGTCACCATTGTATAATCTCACGAAGAAAGAGTTCGCGGGTAAAAAGTTTAAGTGGAATGAGCAGGCGCAAGCTGCGTTCTTAAAGTTAAAGAACATCCTGGTGAACGCGCCAGTACTTGCTTGTCCTGACTTCGGAAAACCATTTACCATAAGCTGTGACGCGTCAAGCATTGGCCTCGGGGCAGTTTTATCTCAGGTGGATGATAATCAGATTGAACATCCTATTTCCTTTATTTCGAGAACACTTTCAGCTCCGGAGAGAAATCACTCAACAACCGAAAGGGAGTTGAATGCTATGATTTTCGCGTTAGAAAAGTTTAGAGGGTACATCGAAGGCTCTCCCATTCCGGTAAAAGTTATCACGGATCATTATAGTCTTAAATGGCTTACCAATTTGAAGTCACCGTCGGGAAGGCTCGCTCGGTGGGCAATCAGACTTCAGCAGTTTAATTTTGAGATAATACATAGAAATGGTAAAGACAATGTTATTCCCGATGCGTTATCCCGTGACCCCTTGTTGGTAGAATCTATAGTTCAGAACTTTGCAACCTCTGATGAATGGTATGTCGAATTGAGGGAGAAAATTTTATCATATCCCGTGAAATATCCGGCGTGGAAGGTTTCGAATGGCAAGATATTCAAACATATCCAAAGTATGGAAGCGCTCCACAGGTCTTATGACTGGAAAGAGGTACTTCCGAAAGAGTTAAGGATTAACGTCATAAAAGAGCACCATATTCCGCCGGTTTGCGCTCATTTCGGCATATTGAAAACCTTGAACAGGATCAGACATAAGTATTATTGGCCTAAAATGGCAGCAGACGTAAAATCATACATTGGTAAATGTCAAGTTTGTTTAGGTTACAAAAGCTCGAATTTGTTACCTCCAGGTCTTATGGGAGATCCTAAATTGGTCCAGCGCCCATGGCAGATGATAGCGACAGATTTACTTGGTCCTTATCCTAGTTCCTACAAGAAAGGGTATACATATTTGTTGGTAGTGTCAGATTTCTTTTCGAAATACACCAGACTATTCCCACTTAGGAAAGCTACGGGTAGTGTTATTGCGTCAATTCTGGAAAACGACATTTTCTACAAATTTGGCATTCCGGATACTATAGTTTTGGATAATGGCCCTCAGTACATTTCTCGTGACATGAAGGCGTTGGCCAGCAAATTTAACATTCGTCACCTGTTCTACAATTGTAGGTACCACCCGCAGAATAATCCAGTGGAACGCGTCAATAAGGTTTTAGTTTCAGCTCTTGCTTCATACGTTGGCTCTGATCACAGAACTTGGGCAAACTATATTCCTGAAATTGAATTAGCAATCAACACTGCGGTTCACGAGGTTACAGGTTATACTCCGTTTTTCCTCAACTTTGGTAGGGAAATTATCATTTCAGGGAAAGATTATTTAGGTGCTGATTTCAATGAAGAAGAAATTAAATTTTCAGAACGTGACTCATGGGCACAAGATTTGCAGGAATTGAATGACATTTTTTCGCAGGTGCGCACGTCCCTGAGACAGTCCTACGAACGCAACAAACGTCAATATGACCTGCGTCGGAGGGATGTCCAATACAAAGTGGGTGACACTGTGTGGAGACGGTCGTTTGTTCTGTCTGATGCTAGTAAGCATTTCTCTGCAAAATTAGCCCCAAAATTTATTAGGAGTAAGGTGATAAGAAAGATTTCCCCTGTTGCCTACCAATTGGCTGACATGAACGGGAAAGCGTTGGGTACCTTCCATATAAAAGACATTCTGAAGTCGGAAAACACCGGTTGATCTGCGGTGCATTTTTTTTTTCAACGGAAAAGCAAATCTACAAGAGAGATTGCGCTCCTGTATGTTACACTAGTTTTAATTTTGCATGCTTCTTCCACCGTTGTTATGCAATTATTGTCTTGGCATTCAAAGTGAGGACACGACTTGACACTTGTGTCTTCACATTGTTTGTGTTTGTTGTTTGTTTGGGCTTGTGTTTGTCTGTGTGTTCCTATGTGTTGGGGTATGTGTCATTTCAAGATTTAACGCGCGAAGATGATTAACTCTTATCTTCGGGCATTGAATTTTGTTTAAATGTTTTAATTTTATTTTAAGATATAGTACGTAGTAGAGGTATATTGACTTCCTGCATAGGAAGGTGGCTTATCTCGATTCCCTGGGGATAAACCATATATTGTTCTCATTAATATGTATTTGGTACGTACTTAGTATTTATAGATATTTTGGCTTAGTGTTTGGAGTTAAATCTTAAGTAATTACTCTTGATTAAGAATACATTAGTGCGTAGACATTATAACATTATATTACTGGTTATTCGCTATAACAATTTCAGTCTTTTGGGAAAATTTTCCTTGCATTCATTCAGGCGAGAGTTTCAGAAACTAATAATTATCTATTTAGGGTTTTAGGAAACCCACAAGCAAGGTCAATTTTCCGAAAGATTGTTCATAATTGGTTTTTTTTTTGATAAAAATAAAAATACTCTGTTGTCTAATATTATTATACAACTTTACAAGAATTTAAGCATGTAATAGCTTAAAACTTCAATTTTACATTTCATATAATCTTCCCACTAGCTGGAGACTGAACTTTTTTATATTTTAGGAAATTTTTCCTGCATGGAAAAAAAAAAAAAAATTTTTTTTTACAATCTTATAAGAATAAGGTTATTCTGTTTGGCTTTATAAGCTATCGTTTTATAATAATTGTCAGTGTTTAATGTTTCATTTTGAGCTTTCGGGACCTGCCTCTGAGCTCAAGGCACGTCTCCAGACCTCATTATGCAATATTAAATTTCTGGTCGGTTAAATTTTGTTTATTCAATGAGCATTGCTTCTGCAGTTTGCAGCGTAAATAACAGTTTTGTTTTGGTTTGGATCTCGGGTTATTCATTCCCTGCTTAACAGATGGCAGTATTATACTTATAATTAATGAATTAATAGCCATACATTCCAAATATTGATTTAGTCTGTAAACATTGGTGAACATAAAATATAATTACATCCTAGTTCACATTATTTAAAATCAATGATTGTTTTCCTTTTAAATTTGGATTAATCCTTTATTTTCAGTATCTGATGCTTGTTTACGAGTTAAGGTTTCTATAAATTTAATTTTGGGCGTCTAGTCTCTAGTGTTTCAGGGTTTTAGATCTTATTATTCAGGATCAGCTTTGTATTCTATTTCAATGTCCTTTTGGCTTTGTAATTATTAAGTTCATAAAGTTAGGTAATTTCAGTATCTCAGTAACCCAATATGTAAGATTACTTCAGCTGTTAGTGTCTTACCACGTGTAATTTCTCCGCTTCTTCAATCAAGAATTTTCTCCGCATCGCTGTTGCTGAACTGAAGCATTTCATGTTGGGAGGAGTATCGCAGGTATTTCTACATGGACCCCGGACATCATCGCTGCGATGGCATTATATTATCATTACATAATTCTGAAGAAGAACACTGACACTCATGATGCTGTTTGCTGTCTCAAGATTATACTTCGGTTCTGTCTTCTGTCAACGCTATCGGGCTATATCCACAATTAGGTTGCAGCGAAGCATGCAGAAGACAAATTGTGAGGCCGTTCTCCGGAGACATTCCTGTAGCTGCTCTCCACCAACATCACTTTGGAGAAACAGTTTTACCAGTTGGTCAACCTGGTCCTGAAAGAATGCCGCTTGCAGTCGATGGGTCATTACTTCACCATGGACTGAGGGTTTCAACGTCTTCCTCTGGACATCTCTTTCACACACTGCGGAGACGCACCAGTATCTTCGGTCAAAGAGTGTTCTGGATCGCACTACATAGGATTTGCGTGTCGATTACTTCTCCTCGAGCGCCGGGAGGCTTATGGAAATTTCCCCTGGGAAATTTCGGATTGGTGGGAGGGTATTGTAGCGGGTAGCTACTGCTGCATTACAATTATGACAACTACGCTACTATGTTATCCTGAGGTTGGTAAGCCGCGAGCAGTGAAGAACATGATTACAAGTTTGCCCCGCAATCTTCAGTTGAGAGAGTACCGTTCGTGAGGGTGGATGTTACCGCTGTGCCGCTGGTGGTGGAACTGGAATTTGGAACGCGTTGTAAGACAAATGATTTAACGATTGTAATTTAGATTATGGGTTTACTATTTTATAAATTTTGCCAGGATTGCTTCCTTGGCTGGCGCCCTTTTACTTTAGTTAGAAGCATCATAGTTTTGACGGCATATTAAATAATTATAATTGCGTCTTCAACGCACATGTTACCACATTATTACTAACAGTAATATCATTATTGCTGTCACGCCCTGACTATAGGATCTTTTGCTCTACCTTATATTGCATTATTATGTTGCACCACAATAAATGTTAATTTCCTATTGCAGACTTTTATTTAAATATCGTGTACTACCCTCATGGCTAGTAATCATGTTACAAACGAACTGACTGACATTTTGGATTCTTACTAAGAATCATGGTCTGTACTCGAATCATTAAAAAAATCAGCCCAAAGAAGAATTTTAATTTTCTTCGTACAAAATTTTCGTAGAAACTTTGTCAAACTTAGGTTCGGCAATACTTTTGGCACTTTCTCTCAAAATCTACTGAAATTTTAGATTCTTACTAAGAATCATGGTCTGTACACGAATCAATCAAAAAATCTGCCAAAAGAAGATTTTGAAAAAAATTTCATCGTTTTCACACATAGATTCGTTCGTTTTAGTACTTGGGGTCAGTTTGTTTAATACTTGGGTTCGGTCATAGCTTTGGCCCTATGACATCGAACTGACTGAAATTTTAGATTCTGACTTAGAATCATGGTCTGTACTCCAATCAAACAAAAAATCAGCCAAAAGAACAATTTTAATTTTCTTCGTATAAAATTTTCGTAGCCAATTTGTAAAACTTAGGTTCGGCCATAACTTTGGCCCTATGGCACCAAATTGACTGACATTATGGATTCTTACTTAAAATTAAGATCCGTGCTCGAATCAATCAAAAATCAGCCCAAAGAACAATTTTAATTTTCTTCTTACAAAATTTTCGTAGAAACTTTGTCAAACTTAGGTTCGGCCATAACTTTGGCACTATGGTAGCAAATCGACAGAAATTTTGGATTCTTACTAAGAATCATGGTCTGTACCCGAATCAATCAAAAATCATCCCAAAGAAGAATTTTAATTTTCTTCGTACAAAATTTTCGTAGAAACTTTGTCAAACTTAGGTTCGGCCATTACTTTGGCACTATGGAAGCAAATCGACAGAAATTTTGGATTCTTACTAAGAATCATGGTCTGTACACGGATCAATCAAATAATCAGCCAATAGAAGATTTTGAAAAAAATTTCATAGTTTTCACACTTGGGTTCGCTCGTTTTAGTACTTGGGGTCAGTTTTTTTAATTGTTGGGTTCGGTCATAAACTTTGCCCTATGACAACGAACTGACTGACATTTTGGATTATTACTAAGAATCATGGTCTGTACTCGAATCATTAAAAAAATGAGCCCAAAGAAGAATTTTAATTTTCTTCGTACAAAATTTTCATAGGCAACTTGTCAAACTTAGGTTCGGCCATACTTTTGGCACTTTCTCTCAAAATCGACTGAAATTTTAGATTCTTACTAAGAATCATGGTCTGTACACGAATCAATCAAAAAATCAGCCAAAAGATGATTTTGAAAAAAAAAATTCGTTTTCACACATAGATTCGTTTGTTTTAGTACTTGGGGTCAGTTTGTTTAATACTTGGGTTCGTAGAAACTTTGTCAAACTTAGGTTCGGCCATAACTTTGGCACTATGGTAGCAAATCGACAGAAATTTTGGATTCTTACAAAGTATCATGGTCTGTACTCGAATCATTAAAAAAATCAGCCCAATGAAGAATTTTAATTTTCTTCATACAAAATTTTCATAGGCAATTTGTCAAACTTAGGTTCGGCCATACTTTTGGCACTTTCTCTCAAAATCGACTGAAATTTTAGATTCTTACTAAGAATCATGATCTGTACACGAATCAATCAAAAAATCAGCCAAAAGAAGATTTTGAAAAAAATTTCATCGTTTTCACACTTAGATTCGTTCGTTTTAGTACTTGGGGTCAGTTTGTTTAATACTTGGGTTTGGTCATAGCATTGGCACTATGAAATCGAACTGACTGAAATTTTGGATTCTGACTTAGAATCATGGTCTGTACTCCAATCAAACAAAAAATCTGCCAAAAGAACAATTTTAATTTTCTTCGTACAAAATTTTCGTAGGCAATTTGTAAAACTTAGGTTCGGCCATAACTTTGGCCCTATGGCACCAAATCGACTGACATTATGGATTCTTACTAAGTATCATGGTCTGTACTCGAATCATAAAAAAAATCAGCCCAATGAAGAATTTTAATTTTCTTCGTACAAAATTTTCATAGGCAATTTTTCAAACTTAGGTTCGGCCATACTTTTGGCACTTTCTCTCAAAATCGACTGAAATTTTAGATTCTTACTAAGAATCATGATCTGTACACGAATCAATCAAAAAATCAGCCAAAAGAAGATTTTGAAAAAAATTTAATCGTTTTCACACTTAGATTCGTTCGTTTTAGTACTTGGGGTCAGTTTGTTTAATACTTGGGTTTGGTCATAGCTTTGGCACTATGAAATTGAACTGACTGAAATTTTGGATTCTGACTTAGAATCATGGTCTGTACTCCAATCAAACAAAAAATCAGCCAAAAGAACAATTTTAATTTTCTTCGTACAAAATTTTCGTAGGCAATTTGTAAAACTTAGGTTCGGCCATAACTTTGGCCCTATGGCACCAAATCGACTGACATTATGGATTCTTACTAAAAATTATGATCCGAGCGCGAATCAATCAAAAATCAGCCCAAAGAACAATTTTAATTTTCTTCTTACAAAATTTTCGTAGAAACTTTGTCAAACTTAGGTTCGGCCATAACTTTGGCACTATGGTAGCAAATCGACAGAAATTTCGGATTCTTACTAAGAATCATGGTCTGTACCCGAATCAATCAAAAATCAGTCCAAAGAAGAATTTTAATTTTCTTCGTACAAAATTTTCGTAGAAACTTTGTCAAACTTAGGTTCGGCCATAACTTTGGCACTATGGTAGCAAATCGACAGAAATTTTGGATTCTTACTAAGAATCATGGTCTGTACACGGATCAATCAAAAAATCAGCCAATAGAAGATTTTGAAAAAAATTTCATAGTTTTCACACTTGGGTTCGCTCGTTTTAGTACTTGGGGTCGGTTTTTTTAATACTTGGGTTCGGTCATAAACTTTGCCCTATGACAAAAAACTGACTGACATTTTGGATTCTTACTAAGAATCATGGTCTGTACACGAATCAAACAAAAATTCAGCCAAAGAAAATTTTGAAAAAAATATTTCGTTTTCACACTTGGGTTTGCTCGTTTAAGTACTTGGGGTCGGTTTTTTAATTGTTGGGTTCGATCATAAACTTTGCCCTATGACAACGAACTGACTGACATTTTGGATTCTTACTAAGAATCATGGTCTGTACACGAATCAAACAAAAAATCAGCCAAAGAAGAATTTTAATTTACTTGGTACAAAATTTTCGTAGGCAATTTGTAAAACTTAGGTTCGGCCATAACTTTGACACTATGGCAACAAATCGACTGATATTATGGATTCTTACTAAGAATCATGGTCTGTGCTCGCATCAATCAAAAAATCAGCCAAAAGAAGATTTTGAAAAAAATATCATCGTTTTCACACTTAGATTCGTTCGTTTAAGTAATTGGGGTCAGTTTGTTTAATACTTGGGTTCGGTCATAGCTTTGGCCCTATGACAACGAACTGACTGAAAATTTGGATTCTGACTTAGAATCATGGTCTGTACTCGAATAATTAAAAAAATCAGCCCAAGGAAGAATTTAAATTTTCTTCGTACAAAATTTTCGTAGGCAATTTGTCAAACTTAGGTTCGACCATAACTTTTGCACTATGGCACCAAATCGACTGACATTATGGATTCTTACTAAAAATCATGGTCCGTGCTCGAATCAATCAAAAATCAGCCCAAAGAAGAATTTTAATTTCCTTCGTACAAAATTTTCGTAGGAACTTTGTCAAACTTAGGTTCGGCCATAACTTTGGCACTATGGTAGCAAATCGACAGAAATTTTGGATTCTTACTAAGAATCATGGTCTGTACACGAATCAAACAAAAATTCAGCCAAAGAAGATTTTGAAAAAAAAAATTATCGTTTTGACACTTTGGTTTGCTCGTTTAAGTACTTGGGGTCGGTTTTTAATAGTAAGGTTCGGTCATAAACTTTGCCCTATGACAACGAACTGACTGACATTTTGGATTCTTACTAATTATCATGGTCTGTACTCGAATCATTAAAAAAATCAGCCCAATGAAGAATTTTAATTTTCTTCGTACAAAATTTTCATAGGCAATTTTTCAAACTTAGGTTCGGCCATACTTTTGGCACTTTCTCTCAAAATCGACTGAAATTTTAGATTCTTACTAAGAATCATGATCTGTACACGAATCAATCAAAAAATCAGCCAAAAGAAGATTTTGAAAAAAATTTAATCGTTTTCACACTTAGATTCGTTCGTTTTAGTACTTGGGGTCAGTTTGTTTAATACTTGGGTTTGGTCATAGCTTTGGCACTATGAAATTGAACTGACTGAAATTTTGGATTCTGACTTAGAATCATGGTCTGTACTCCAATCAAACAAAAAATCAGCCAAAAGAACAATTTTAATTTTCTTCGTACAAAATTTTCGTAGGCAATTTGTAAAACTTAGGTTCGACCATAACTTTTGCACTATGGCACCAAATCGACTGACATTATGGATTCTTACTAAAAATCATGGTCCGTGCTCGAATCAATCAAAAATCAGCCCAAAGAAGAATTTTAATTTCCTTCGTACAAAATTTTCGTAGGAACTTTGTCAAACTTAGGTTCGGCCATAACTTTGGCACTATGGTAGCAAATCGACAGAAATTTTGGATTCTTACTAAGAATCATGGTCTGTACACGAATCAAACAAAAATTCAGCCAAAGAAGATTTTGAAAAAAAAAATTATCGTTTTGACACTTTGGTTTGCTCGTTTAAGTACTTGGGGTCGGTTTTTAATAGTAAGGTTCGGTCATAAACTTTGCCCTATGACAACGAACTGACTGACATTTTGGATTCTTACTAATTATCATGGTCTGTACTCGAATCATTAAAAAAATCAGCCCAATGAAGAATTTTAATTTTCTTCGTACAAAATTTTCATAGGCAATTTTTCAAACTTAGGTTCGGCCATACTTTTGGCACTTTCTCTCAAAATCGACTGAAATTTTAGATTCTTACTAAGAATCATGATCTGTACACGAATCAATCAAAAAATCAGCCAATAGAAGATTTTGAAAAAAATTTCATAGTTTTCACACTTGGGTTCGCTCGTTTTAGTACTTGGGGTCGGTTTTTTTAATACTTGGGTTCGGTCATAAACTTTGCCCTATGACAAAAAACTGACTGACATTTTGGATTCTTACTAAGAATCATGGTCTGTACACGAATCAAACAAAAATTCAGCCGAAGAAAATTTTGAAAAAAATATTTCGTTTTCACACTTGGGTTTGCTCGTTTAAGTACTTGGGGTCGGTTTTTTAATTGTTGGGTTCGATCATAAACTTTGCCCTATGACAACGAACTGACTGACATTTTGGATTCTTACTAAGAATCATGGTCTGTACACGAATCAAACAAAAAATCAGCCAAAGAAGAATTTTAATTTACTTGGTACAAAATTTTCGTAGGCAATTTGTAAAACTTAGGTTCGGCCATAACTTTGACACTATGGCAACAAATCGACTGATATTATGGATTCTTACTAAGAATCATGGTCTGTGCTCGCATCAATCAAAAAAACAGCCAAAAGAAGATGTTGAAAAAAATATCATCGTTTTCACACTTGGGTTTGCTCGTTTAAGTACTTGGGCCGGTTTTTTTAATACTTGGGTTCGGTCACAATTTTGGCCCTGTGGTACCAAATTGACTGAAATTTTGGATTCTTACTAAGAATCATGGTCTGTACACGGATCAAACAAAAAATCAGCCCAAAATAGAATTTTATTTACTTGGTACAAAATTTTCGTAGGCAATTTGTAAAACTTAGGTTCGGCCATAACTTTGGCACTATGGCACCAAATCGACTAACATTATGGATTCTTACTAAGAATCATGGTCTGTGCTCGCATCAATCAAAAAATCAGCCAAAAGAAGATTTTGAAAAAAATATCATCGTTTTCACACTAAGATTCGTTCGTTTTAGTACTTGGGGTCGGTTTGTTTAATACTTGGGTTCGGTCAAAGCTTTGGCCCTATGACAACGAACTGACTGAAATTTTGGATTCTGACTTAGAATCATGGTCTGTACTCCAATCAAACAAAAAATCAGCCAAAAGAAGATTTTGAAAAAAATATCATCGATTTCACACTTGGGTTTGCTCGTTTAAGTACTTGGGGTGAGTTTTTTTAATACTTGGGTTCGGTCATAATTTTGGCCCTATGGTACCAAATTGACTGAAATTTTGGATTCTTACTAAGAATCATGGTCTGTACACGAATCAAACAAAAAATCAGCCCAAAGAAGAATTTTTATTTACTTGGTACAAAATTTTCGTAGAAACTTTGTCAAACTTAGGTTCGGCCATTACTTTGGCACTATGGTAGCAAATCGACAGAAATTTTGGATTCTTACTAAGAATCATGGTCTGTACACGAATCAATCAAAAAATCAGCCAATAAAAGATTTTGAAAAAAATATCATCGTTTTCACACTTGGTTCTGCTCGTTTAAGTACTTGGGGTCGGTTTTTTTAATACTTGGGTTCGGTCATAATTTTGGACCTATGGTACCAAATTGACTGAAATTTTGGATTCTTACTAAGAATCATGGTCTGTACACGAATCAAACAAAAAATCAGCCAAAAGAAGGTTTTGAAAAAAATATCATCGTTTTCACACTTGGGTTTGCTCGTTTAAGTACTTAAGGTCGGTTTTTTTAATACTTTGGTTCGGTCATAATTTTGGCCGTATGGTACCAAATTGACTGAAATTTTGGATTCTTACTAAGAATCATGGTCTGTACTCGAATCATTAAAAAAATCGGCCCAAAGAAGAATTTTAATTTTCTTCGTACAAAATTTTCGTAGGCAATTTGTCAAACTTAGGTTCGACCATAACTTTGGCACTATGGCACCAAATCGACTGACATTATGGATTCTTACTAAGAATCATGGTCTGTGCTCGCATCAATCAAAAAATCAGCCCAAAGAAGAATTTTTATTTACTTGGTACAAAATTTTCGTAGAAATTTTGTAAAACTTTGGTTCGGCCATAACTTTGGCACTATGGTAGCAAATCGACAGAAATTTTGGATTCTTACTAAGAATCATGGTCTGTACACGAATCAATCAAAAAATCAGCCAATAAAAGATTTTGAAAAAAATATCATCGTTTTCACACTTGGGTTTGCTCGTTTAAGTACTTGGGGTCGGTTTTTTTAATACTTGGGTTCGGTCATAATTTTGGACCTATGGTACCAAATTGACTGAAATTTTGGATTCTTACTAAGAATCATGGTCTGTACACGAATCAAACAAAAAATCAGCCAAAAGAAGGTTTTGAAAAAAATATCATCGTTTTCACACTTGGGTTTGCTCGTTTAAGTACTTAAGGTCGGTTTTTTTAATACTTTGGTTCGGTCATAATTTTGGCCGTATGGTACCAAATTGACTGAAATTTTGGATTCTTACTAAGAATCATGGTCTGTACTCGAATCATTAAAAAAATCGGCCCAAAGAAGAATTTTAATTTTCTTCGTACAAAATTTTCGTAGGCAATTTGTCAAACTTAGGTTCGACCATAACTTTGGCACTATGGCACCAAATCGACTGACATTATGGATTCTTACTAAGAATCATGGTCTGTGCTCGCATCAATCAAAAAATCAGCCCAAAGAAGAATTTTTATTTACTTGGTACAAAATTTTCGTAGAAATTTTGTAAAACTTTGGTTCGGCCATAACTTTGGCACTATGGTAGCAAATCGACAGAAATTTTGGATTCTTACTAAGAATCATGGTCTGTACACGAATCAAACAAAAAATCAGCCAAAGAAGATTTTGAAAAAAATATCATCGTTTTCACACTTGGGTTTGCTCGTTTAAGTACTTGGGGTCGGTTTTTAAATAGTTGGATTCGGTCATAAACTTTGCCCTATAACAACGAACTGACTGACATTTTGGATTCTTACTAAGAATCATGGTCTGTACTCGAATCATTAAAAAAATCAGCCAAAAGAAGAATTTTAATTTTCTTCGTACAAAATTTTCGTAGGCAATTTGTCAAACTTAGGTTTGACCATAACTTTGGCACTATGGCACCAAATCGACTGACATTATGGATTTTTACTAAAAATCATGGTCTGTGCTCGTATCAATCAAAAAATCAGCCAAAAGAAGATTTTGAAAAAAATATCATCGTTTTCACACTTAGATTCGTTCGTTTAAGTAATTGGGGTCAGTTTGTTTAATACTTGGGTTCGGTCATAGCTTTGGCCCTATGACAACGAACTGACTGAAAATTTGGATTCTGACTTAGAATCATGGTCTATACACGAATCAAACAAAAAATCAACCAAAAGAAGATTTTGAAAAAAATATCATCGTTTTCACACTTGGGTTTGCTCGGTTAAGTACTTGGGGTCGGTTTTTTAATAGTTGGGTTCGGTCATAAACTTTGCCCTATGACAATGAATTGACTGACATTTTGGATTCTTACTAAGAATCATGGTCTGTACTCGAATCATTAAAAAAATCAGCCAAAAGAAGAATTTTAATTTTCTTCATACAAAATTTTCGTAGGCAATTTGTCAAACTTAGGTTTGACCATAACTTTGGCACTATGGCACCAAATCGACTGACATTATGGATTTGTACTAAAAATCATGGTCTGTGCTCGTATCAATCAAAAAATCAGCCAAAAGAAGATTTTGAAAAAAATATCATCGTTTTCACACTTAGATTCGTTCGTTTAAGTAATTGGGGTCAGTTTGTTTAATACTTGGGTTCGGTCATAGCTTTGGCCCTATGACAACGAACTGACTGAAAATTTGGATTCTGACTTAGAATCATGGTCTATACACGAATCAAACAAAAAATCAGCCAAAAGAAGATTTTGAAAAAAATATCATCGTTTTCACACTTGGGTTTGCTCGGTTAAGTACTTGGGGTCGGTTTTTTAATAGTTGGGTTCGGTCATAAACTTTGCCCTATGACAATGAATTGACTGACATTTTGGATTCTTACTAAGAATCATGGTCTGTACTCGAATCATTAAAAAAATCAGCCCAAGGAAGAATTTTAATTTTCTTCGTACAAAATTTTCGTAGGCAATTTGTCAAACTTAGGTTCGACCATAACTTTTGCACTATGGCACCAAATCGACTGACATTATGGATTCTTACTAAAAATCATGGTCCGTGCTCGAATCAATCAAAAATCAGCCCAAAGAAGAATTTTAATTTCCTTCGTACAAAATTTTCGTAGGAACTTTGTCAAACTTAGGTTCGGCCATAACTTTGGCACTATGGTAGCAAATCGACAGAAATTTTGGATTCTTACTAAGAATCATGGTCTGTACACGAATCAAACAAAAATTCAGCCAAAGAAGATTTTGAAAAAAATATTATCGTTTTGACACTTTGGTTTGCTCGTTTAAGTACTTGGGGTCGGTTTTTAATAGTAAGGTTCGGTCATAAACTTTGCCCTATGACAACGAACTGACTGACATTTCGGATTCTTACTAAGAATCATGGTCTGTACCCGAATCAATCAAAAATCAGTCCAAAGAAGAATTTTAATTTTCTTCGTACAAAATTTTCGTAGAAACTTTGTCAAACTTAGGTTCGGCCATAACTTTGGCAGTATTGTAGCAAATCGACAGAAATTTTGGATTCTTACTAAGAATCATGGTCTGTACACGGATCAATCAAAAAATCAGCTAAAAGAAGATTTTGAAAAAAATATCATCGTTTTCACACTTGGGTTCGCTCGTTTTAGTACTTGGGGTCGGTTTTTTAATACTTGGGTTCGGTCATAAACTTTGCCCTATGACAACGAACTGACTGACATTTTGTATTCTTTCTAAGAATCATGGTCTGTACACGAATCAAATAAAAAATAAGCCCAAAGAAGAATTTTAATTTACTTGGTACAAAATTTTCGTAGAAACTTTGTCAAACTTAGGTTCGGCCATAACTTTGGCACTATGGTAGCAAATCGACAGAAATTTTGGATTCTTACTAAGAATCATGGTCTGTACACGAATCGAACAAAAAATCAGCCAAAGAAGATTTTTAATTTACTTTGTACAAAATTTTCGTAGGCAATTTGTAAAACATAGGTTCAGCCATAACTTTGACACTATGGCAACAAATCGACTGATATTATGGATTCTTACTAAGAATCAAGGTCTGTGCTCGCATCAATCAAAAAATCAGCCAAAAGAAGATGTTGAAAAAAATATCATCGTTTTCACACTTGGGTTTGCTCGTTTAAGTACTTGGGCCGGTTTTTTTAATACTTGGGTTCGGTCACAATTTTGGCCCTGTGGTACCAAATTGTCTGAAATTTTTGATTCTTACTAAGAATCATGGTCTGTACACGGATCAAACAAAAAATCAGCCCAAAATAGAATTTTAATTTACTTGGTACAAAATTTTCGTAGGCAATTTGTAAAACTTAGGTTCGGCCATAACTTTGGCACTATGGCACCAAATCGACTAACATTATGGATTCTTACTAAGAATCATGGTCTGTGCTCGCATCAATCAAAAAATCCGCCAAAAGAAGATTTTGAAAAAAATATCATCGTTTTCACACTAAGATTCGTTCGTGTTAGTACTTGGGGTCGGTTTGTTTAATACTTGGGTTCGGTCAAAGCTTTGGCCCTATGACAACGAACTGACTGAAATTTTGGATTCTGACTTAGAATCATGGTCTGTACTCCAATCAAACAAAAAATCAGCCAAAAGAAGATTTTGAAAAAAATATCATCGATTTCACACTTGGGTTTGCTCGTTTAAGTACTTGGGGTGAGTTTTTTTAATACTTGTGTTCGGTCATAATTTTGGCCCTATGGTACCAAATTGACTGAAATTTTGGATTCTTACTAAGAATCATGGTCTGTACACGAATCAAACAAAAAATCAGCCCAAAGAAGAATTTTTATTTACTTGGTACAAAATTTTCGTAGAAACTTTGTCAAACTTAGGTTCGGCCATTACTTTGGCACTATGGTAGCAAATCGACAGAAATTTTGGATTCTTACTAAGAATCATGGTCTGTACACGAATCAATCAAAAAATCAGCCAATAAAAGATTTTGAAAAAAATATCATCGTTTTCACACTTGGTTCTGCTCGTTTAAGTACTTGGGGTCGGTTTTTTTAATACTTGGGTTCGGTCATAATTTTGGACCTATGGTACCAAATTGACTGAAATTTTGGATTCTTACTAAGAATCATGGTCTGTACACGAATCATTAAAAAAATCGGCCCAAAGAAGAATTTTAATTTTCTTCGTACAAAATTTTCGTAGGCAATTTGTCAAACTTAGGTTCGACCATAACTTTGGCACTATGGCACCAAATCGACTGACATTATGGATTCTTACTAAGAATCATGGTCTGTACACGAATCAAACAAAAAATCAGCCAAAAGAAGGATTTGAAAAAAATATCATCGTTTTCACAATTGGGTTTGCTCGTTTAAGTACTTAAGGTCGGTTTTTTTAATACTTTGGTTCGGTCATAATTTTGGCCGTATGGTACAAAATTGACTAAAATTTTGGATTCTTACTAAGAATCATGGTCTGTACTCGAATCATTAAAAAAATCGGCCCAAAGAAGAATTTTAATTTTCTTCGTACAAAATTTTCGTAGGCAATTTGTCGATCTTTGGTTCGACCATAACTTTGGCACTATGGCACCAAATCGACTGACATTATGGATTCTTACTAAGAATCATGGTTTGTGCTCGCATCAATCAAAAAATCAGCCAAAAGAAGATTTTGAAAAAAATATCATCGTTTTCACACAAAGATTCGTTCGTTTTAGTACTTGGGGTCAGTTTGTTTAATACTTGGGTTCGGTCAAAGCTTTGGCCCTATGACAACGAACTGACTGAAATTTTGGATTCTGACTTAGAATCATGGTCTGTACTCCAATCAAACAAAAAATCAGCCAAAAGAACAATTTTAATTTTCTTCATACAAAATTTTCGTAGGAACTTTGTCAAACTTAGGTTCGGCCATAACTTTGGCACTATGGTAGCAAATCGATAGAAATTTTGGATTCTTACTAAGAATCATGGTCTGTACACGAATCAAACAAAAAATCAGCCAAAGAAGATTTTGAAAAAAATTTCATCGTTTTCACACTTGGGTTTGCTCGTTTAAGTACTTGGGGTCGGTTTTTTTAATACTTGGGTTCGGTCATAATTTTGGCCCTATGGTACCAAATTGACTGAAATTTTGGATTCTTACTAAGAATCATGGTCTGTACACAGATCAAACAAAAAATCAACCCAAAGAAGAATTTTAATTTACTTGGTACAAAATTTTCGTAGGCAATTTGTAAAACTTAGGTTCGGCCATAACTTTGGCACTATGGCACCAAATCGACTGACATTATGGATTCTTACTAAGAATCATGGTCCGTGCTCGAATCAATCAAAAATCAGCCCAAAGAAGAATTTTAATTTTCTTGGTACAAAATTTTCGTAGGAACTTTTTTTTCAAACTTAGGTTCGGCCATAACTTTGGCACTATGGTAGCAAATCGACAGAAATTTTGGATTCTTACTAAGAATCATGGTCTGTACACGAATCAATCAAAAAATCAGCCAATAAAAGATTTTGAAAAAAATATCATCGTTTTCACACTTGGTTCTGCTCGTTTAAGTACTTGGGGTCGGTTTTTTTAATACTTGGGTTCGGTCATAATTTTGGCCCTATGGTACCAAATTGACTGAAATTTTGGATTCTTACTAAGAATCATGGTCTGTACTCGAATCATTAAAAAAATCGGCCCAAAGAAGAATTTTAATTTTCTTCGTACAAAATTTTCGTAGGCAATTTGTCAAACTTAGGTTCGACCATAACTTTGGCACTATGGCACCAAATCGACTGATATTATGGATTCTTACTAAAAATCATGGTCTGTGCTCGTATCAATCAAAAAATCAGCCAAAAGAAGATTTTGAAAAAAAATATCATCGTTTTCACACTTGGGTTTGCTCGTTTAAGTACTTGGGGCCGGTTTTTTTAATACTTGGGTTCGGTCACAATTTTGGCCCTATGGTACCAAATTGACTGAAATTTTGGATTCTTACTAAGAATCATGGTCTGTACACGAATCAAACAAAAATCAGCCCAAAGAAGAATTTTAATTAACTTGGTACAAAATTTTCGTAGGCAATTTGTAAAACTTAGGTTCGGCCATAACTTTGGCACTATGGCACCAAATCGACTGACATTATGGATTCTTACTAAGAATCATGGTCTGTGCTCGCATCAATCAAAAAATCAGCCAAAAAAAATATCATCGTTTTCACACTTGGGTTTGCTCGTTTAAGTACTTGGGGTCGGTTTTTTTAATACTTGGGTTCGGTCATAATTTTGGCCCTATGGTACCAAATTGACTCAAATTTTGGATTCTTACTAAGAATCATGGTCTGTACACGAATCAAACAAAAAATCAGCCAAAAGAACAATTTAAATTTTCTTCATACAAAATTTTCGTAGGAACTTTGTCAAACTTAGGTTCGGCCATAACTTTGGCGCTATGGTAGCAAATCGACAGAAATATTGGATTCTTACTAAGAATCATGGTCTGTATACGAATCAAACAAAAAATCAGCCAAAAAAAGATTATGAAAAAAATATCATCGTTTTCACACTTGGTTCTGCTCGTTTAAGTACTTGGGGTCGGTTTTTTTAATACTTGGGTTCGGTCATAATTTTGGCCCTATGGTACCAAATTGACTGAAATTTTGGATTCTTACTAAGAATCATGGTCTGTACACAGATCAAACAAAAAATCAGCCCAAAGAAGAATTTTAATTTACTTAGTACAAAATTTTCGTAGGCAATTTGTAAAACTTAGGTTCGGCCATAACTTTGGCACTATGGCACCAAATCGACTGACATTATGGATTCTTACTAAGAATCATGGTCCGTGCTCGAATCAATCAAAAATCAGCCCAAAGAAGAATTTTAATTTTCTTGGTACAAAATTTTCGTAGGAACTTTTTTTTCAAACTTAGGTTCGGCCATAACTTTGGCACTATGATAGCAAATTGACAGAAATTTTGGATTCTTACTAAGAATCATGGTCTGTACACCAATCAATCAAAAAATCAGCCAATAAAAGATTTTGAAAAAAATATCATCGATTTCACACTTCGTTCTGCTCGTTTAAGTACTTGGGGTCGGTTTTTTTAATACTTGGGTTCGGTCATAATTTTGGCCCTATGGTACAAAATTGACTGAAATTTTGGTTTCTTACTAAGAATCATGGTCTGTACACGAATCAATCAAAAAATCAGCCAATAAAAGATTTTGAAAAAAATATCATCGTTTTCACACTTGGGTTTGCTCGTTTAAGTACTTGGGGTCGGTTTTTTTAATACTTTGGTTCGGTCATAATTTTGGCCGTATGGTACCAAATTGACTGAAATTTTGGATTCTTACTAAGAATCATGGTCTGTACTCGAATCATTAAAAAAATCGGCCCAAAGAAGAATTTTAATTTTCTTCGTACAAAATTTTCGTAGGCAATTTGTCAAACTTAGGTTCGACCATAACTTTGGCACTATGGCACCAAATCGACTGACATTATGGATTCTTACTTAAAATCATGGTCTGTGCTCGTATCAATCAAAAAATCAGCCAAAAGAAGATTTTGAAAAAAATATCATCGTTTTCACACTTGGGTTTGCTCGTTTAAGTACTTGGGGCCGGTTTTTTTAATACTTGGGTTCGGTAACAATTTTGGCCCTATGGTTCCAAATTGACTGAAATTTTGGTTTCTTACTAAGAATCATGGTCTGTACACGAATCAATCAAAAAATCAGCCAAAATAAGATTTTGAAAAAAATTTCATCGTTTTCAAACTTGGGTTGCTCGTTTAAGTACTTGGGGTCGGTTTTTATAATATTTGGGTTCGGTCATAATTTTGGCCCTATGGTACCAAATCGACTGAAATTTTGGATTCTGACTTAGAATCATGGTCTGTACTCCAATCGTTAAAAAAATCAGCCAAAAGAACAATTTTGATTTTCTTCATACAAAATTTTCGTAGGAACTTTGTCAAACTTAGGTTCGGCCATAACTTTGGCACTATGGTAGCAAATCGACAGAAATTTTGGATTCTTACTAAGAATCATGGTCTGTACACGAATCAATCAAAAAATCAGCCAATAAAAGATTTTGAAAAAAATTTCATCGTTTTCACACTTGGTTCTGCTCGTTTAAGTACTTGGGGTCGGTTTTTATAATACTTGGGTTCGGTCATAATTTTGGCCCTATGGTACCAAATTGACTGAAATTTTGGTTTCTTACTAAGAATCATGGTCTGTACACGAATCAATCAAAAAATCAGCCAAAAGAAGGTTTTGAAAAAAATATCATCGTTTTCACACTTGGGTTTGCTCGTTTAAGTACTTTGGGTCGGTTTTTTTAATACTTTGGTTCGGTCATAATTTTGGCCGTATGGTACCAAATTGACTGAAATTTTGGATTCTTACTAAGAATCATGGTCTGTACACGAATCAAACAAAAAATCAGCCCAAAGAAGAATTTTAATTTACTTGGTACAAAATTTTCGTAGGCAATTTGTAAAACTTAGGTTCGGCCATAACTTTGGCACTATGGCACCAAATCGACTGATATTATGGATTCTTACTAAGAATCATGGTCCGTGCTCGAATATATCAAAAATCAGCCCAAAGAAGAATTTTAATTTACTTGGTACAAAATTTTCGTAGGCAATTTGTAAAACTTAGGTTCGGCCATAACTTTGGCACTATGGCACCAAATCGACTGAAATTTTGGATTCTTACTAAGAATCATGGTCCGTGCTCGAATCAATCAAAAATCAGCCCAAAGAAGAATTTTAATTTTCTTGGTTCAAAATTTTCGTAGGAACTTTTTTTTCAAACTAAGGTTCGGCCATAACTTTGGCACTATGGTAGCAAATCGACAGAAATTTTGGATTCTTACTAAGAATCATGGTCTGTACACGAATCAATCAAAAAATCAGCCAATAAAAGATTTTGAAAAAAATATCATCGTTTTCACACTTGGTTCTGCTCTTTTAAGTACTTGGGGTCGGTTTTTTTAATACTTGGGTTCGGTCATAATTTTGGCCCTATGGTACCAAATTGACTGAAATTTTGGTTTCTTACTAAGAATCATGGTCTGTACACGAATCAATCAAAAAATCAGCCAAAAGAAGGTTTTGAAAAAAATATCATCGTTTTCACACTTGGGTTTGCTCGTTTAAGTACTTGGGGTCGGTTTTTTTAATACTTTGGTTCGGTCATAATTTTGGCCGTATGGTACCAAATTGACTGAAATTTTGGATTCTTACTAAGAATCATGGTCTGTACACGAATCAAACAAAAAATCAGCCCAAAGAAGAATTTTAATTTACTTGGTACAAAATTTTCGTAGGCAATTTGTAAAACTTAGGTTCGGCCATAACTTTGGCACTATGGCACCAAATCGACTGACATTATGGATTCTTACTAAGAATCATGGTCCGTGCTCGAATCAATCAAAAATCAGGCCAAAGAAGAATTTTAATTTTCTTGGTACAAAATTTTCGTAGGAACTTTTTTTTCAAACTTAGGTTCGGCCATAACTTTGGCACTATGGTAGCAAATCGACAGAAATTTTGGATTCTTACTAAGAATCATGGTCTGTACACGAATCAATCAAAAAATCAGCCAATAAAAGATTTTGAAAAAAATATCATCGTTTTCACACTTGGTTCTGCTCGTTTAAGTACTTGGGGTCGGTTATTTTAATACTTGGGTTCGGTCATAATTTTGGCCCTATGGTACCAAATTGACTGAAATTTTGGTTTCTTACTAAGAATCATGGTCTGTACACGAATCAATCAAAAAATCAGCCAAAAGAAGGTGTTGAAAAAAATATCATCGTTTTTCACTTGGGTTTGCTCGTTTAAGTACTTGGGGTCGGTTTTTTTAATACTTGGGTTCTGTCATAATTTTGGCCCTATGGTACCAAATTGACTGAAATTTTGGATTCTTACTAAGAATCATGGTCTGTACACGAATCAATCAAAAAATCAGCCAAAAAAAGATTTTGAAAAAAATATCATCGTTTTCACACTTGGGTTTGCTCGTTTAAGTACTTGGGGTCGGTTTTTTTAATACTTGGGTTCGGTCATAATTTTGGCCCTATGGTTCCAAATTGACTGAAATTTTGGTTTCTTACTAAGAATCATGGTCTGTACACGAATCAATCAAAAAATCAGCCAAAATAAGATTTTCAAAAAAATTTCATCGTTTTCAAACTTGGGTTGCTCGTTTAAGAACTTGGGGTCGGTTTTTATAATATTTAAGTTCGGTCATAATTTTGGCCCTATGGTACCAAATCGACTGAAATTTTGGATTCTTACTAAGAATCATGGTCTGTACTCGAATCAAACAAAAAATCAGCCCAAAGAAGAATTTTAATTTACGTGGTACAAAATTTTCGTAGGCAATTTGTAAAACTTAGGTTCGGCCATAAAGTTGGCACTATGGCACCAAATCGACTGATATTATGGATTCTTACTAAGAATCATGGTCCGTGATCGAATATATCAAAAATCAGCCCAAAGAAGAATTTTTATTTTCTTCGTACAAAATTTTCGTAGGAACTTTGTCAAACTTAGGTTTGGCCATAATTTTGGCACTATGGTAGCAAATCGACTGACATTATGGATTCTTATGGTCTGTACACGAATCAAACAAAAATCAGCCGAAAGAAGAATTTTAATTTACTTGGTACAAAATTTTCGTAGGCAATTTGTAAAACGTAGGTTCGGCCATAACTTTGGCACTATGGCACCAAATCGACTGACATTATGGATTCTTACTAAGAATCATGGTCTGTGCTCGCATCAATCAAAAAATCAGCCAAAAGAAGATTTTGAAAAAAATATCATCGTTTTCACACTGAGGTTCGTTCGTTTTAGTACTTGGGGTCAGTTTGTTTAATACTTGGGTTCGGTCATAGCTTTGGCCCTATGACAACGAACTGACTGAAATTTTGGATTCTGACTTAGAATCATGGTCTGTACTCCAATCGTTAAAAAAATCAGCCAAAAGAACAATTTTGATTTTCTTCATACAAAATTTTCGTAGGAACTTTGTCAAACTTAGGTTCGGCCATAACTTTGGCACTATGGTAGCAAATCGACAGAAATATTGGATTCTTACTAAGAATCATGGTCTGTACTCGAATCATTAAAAAAATCGGCCCAAAGAAGAATTTTAATTTTCTTCGTACAAAATTTTCGTAGGCAATTTGTCAAACTTAGGTTCGACCATAACTTTGGCACTATGGCACCAAATCGACTGACATTATGGATTCTTACTAAAAATCATGGTCTGTGCTCGTATCAATCAAAAAATCAGCCAAAAGATGATTTTGAAAAAATATCATCGTTTTCACACTTGGGTTTGCTCGTTTAAGTACTTGGGGCCGGTTTTTTTAATACTTGGGTTCGGTCACAATTTTGGCACTATGACACCAAATCGACTGATATTATGGATTCTTACTAAGAATCATGGTCCGTGCTCGAATCAATCAAAAATCAGCCCAAAGAAGAATTTTAATTTTCTTGGTACAAAATTTTCGTAGGCATTTTGTCAAACTTAGGTTCGGCCATAACTTTTGCACTATGGTACCAAATCGAAAATTTTCAACCCCAACCTCTCTAAATAAATATCCTCTCTTCTATCAAGCGTTATCTAAAATTGCCTCCCCTCCATTCAACATTTCATTTCTTCTAAGTCTGAACTTTGACTCCAAACTTCCATATAATTCTAAAATTAGTACCTACTGTATTTTCTCTGTAATTTTAAATGATGGCCTAGAACACCCTTGAAGGGTGAAAGCCAGAAATAATTGAAAAAAACTGTATGTTTAATTAATATTACAATTTTTTGATTCGGATACATAGTTTTTTTTTTATTTATTTCAAATCTACCTTATTACCCGCACCTACCTTAGTTTAGGAGTTGTCCCTAGGAAAAAGTAAAATCGAAGTCAAAGTTGAAATCCAAATGGTATCATGAAATATTGTTCCAACAAAAATAATAATGTAAGACATGAGAAAAAATGCATAATTTTTGGTTATTTTATTTTATTCAAAAAAAGTATAAAAATGTTATATTCGTAGAAGTATGGTTAATTTAAGTGTATACATTAATTATGGCGACCGGAACAATCCACAAAATGGCACTAGATCACATAAAAAATAGGTTATTATAGTTTACGTCAGTTCAGGTTATGGCCTTTTTTCATCACTTTAAATGAATTTTTCGAAGGGGTGTTGAAATGCCACCTTGTTGAGTTATGTCATGGAACCAATAATTATCAACCTTTTTGAAAAACGCTAACATCGTTGCAATTAAGGTTGATTATGATTAAGATGTTTTTTTTTTTAAATTTTTACTACTTAATTAATCTGTAAAAAAAATAAATCAATTGGGTAGCTAAATCAACTACCTTAACTCCTTTTTAATTTTTCGGTTTTTCGTTGATAAGTAAAGATTATGAATGTTTAGTTAGAATTCAGTCGGCTTTTAGCGTGACCGCCAGATTCCTCCCCCTCATATCTTTTTCCTTCCCAGAACTTTCTCCCCTTCCTTTCCCTAAAAACACCTTTCACACAGAGATGACACAATCCCTGGGGGAATTATTTTCCTCAGTATCAGTTTTATTTTCCTGCAGTAAAAAAAGTTTTATTTTCCTGCAGGTACAGTAAGAAAATATATTATTTTGCTTAAACAATTGCTTTGAATTACTTTGGTACGGATCGAAAAATTAAGAAAAATATTTGTTTATTACTTTTAACAGTTATTGTGTGAATTAATGAAAGCCCACCATGATAAAATAAAATTATATTTAAATGGATATACATAAAAATATTAATATCAAATTTCAATAAAACTGAGTAAATGCAAATTGAAAATTAAAGTAAAACATTCACCTTATTACATAGCCTTATTTCACATATAGCTTCTAATATTACATTAATCAAAAAGCAAGATCAATGAATCTTACTTAACAATAGCACTAAGATTCGACTTACCAAATAATAAATGCAGAAGATCAAAAACATCATACACATTTGAAATAAAACTAAACCTTTACTTTTTTTGGTAATCAAAAATAATATGGCACATAGAAAATTATTCGAAATTAACATTCAGAATATTCGGAACGATTAAAGAAGATCTACCAACACTCTTAATAGATACATTTACCAACATAATGAAAAATATAATTTTAATCGCCATTACAAGACTAAAAAAAAATTTTATCATAAAATTTTTAATTCTGTAAAGGAATTTTTTTTTTAAACTTTATGAGTACAATCTCAAATTATAATATTTAATTAAATGAAGACAATATTCTAAGTTTTGTCTCCAGATTGTCGATTGAGTTTCGCTAATATTGACTTAATTTAATTAAATATGAAAAAAAAATTGTTAGCGAAAAGATTTTGTGTTTTATTTTTTCAAAAAATAATTTCTTCTGTTTTTGTAGACCTGTAATTATCAATCTTTACACAGTATAAAGCAAAGTCGCTCCCGCTGTCTGTACGTTTAGATCTTTTAAACTACGCAACGGATTTTCATGCGGTGTTCACCAATAGATAGAGTGAGGAAGGCATATAATTTATCAAGGTTTTGTGTAAATTGATTGAAATATATAAAGGGAGCGGGCTGAAAAGTGGGCAGCGGGCAAAGGGCTGGCAGAGCGGGCAGCGGGCAGCGGGCTAACAAGCGGGCGGTGTGTGGCTGGGTATGTTAGTTTTTATTATAAAATAACATTGAATGTATCTTTCACGATACTAAAAGTTTTTTGTAAATTTATTTTTATTTATTTTTAATTTTTCAGATAAAAATCCCCCTAAAAAGCACGCCGTGAAAGACTCGTTTATTTTCCTAGAAATATTTCGAAGACGCAGATCGAAAGAGAAAAATAAATGTGGAAAAGTGACATATTTTACAGCGCCTTTGAGGTGATTTTTCACAAAAACGGCGCTATACAAATTATCCAATTATTATTATTATTAACGCATTTTTGGATTTATTGTCCTTTACACCATTTCAATTTCCTGTACGAATTATATACACCGTGTTGCACGCTCATACCTCGAAACTTTGGAGTGGTTATTCATGAATGAGAACAAGTCATAATAAAGTTATTCAAACCAAGCAATTTTTACCACCAATTGTTTTAATAAAAATATAGTGCAGTGTACCGTAGCTTTACTTTTGCGGTTAGCGCACGTGTTCAGATTGCAGATAAGTGACTTCTGCATTTTGCCGGAGGACTCCGAGGAGTGCTTCGTTTTAAAATAACTCGAGTTCTAGAAGCATGTCCCGGACTGAGTATTAAATGCTGTTGTGGCCGGGACGCACGGGTTCGGCCGAGAACTCGGAACCGTACCGGGGACGTCAGTGGATGCATTAGGGATCCCGGTCCGGCTCCGAGTTCCGGGTCCGGATTCGAGTCCAGGACCGGGTTCTCTGGGAATAGTCAATTTGAAAAAGGAGTGGGAGTAGGATTAGCATCCCGCAAAGAACCTGAGTTCAAGAACCCATTCCTGTTTAACCGACACATTGCTTGTTAAGATAACAAAATAACCACCCTCACATTTCAAATTTTAAATGGAACAGCTAACTGAGTGCGAAGAAATAATAATTTTAAATAGTCAGTAGAGTGTTTTACTGCCCTGAAGAAGCTACGGTTGTAGCGAAAACCGGTCGGTATAAAGTATAAAAAATAAAAGTGGTGTTTACAAAGTGGTTGTTTTATTTTAAATTATTTTAAAGATAATTTAATACGGACGTTTTGTAAACCAAACTAAACTATGAAGTTTAACGTAATTTTTAATTATTTGGGCACTAAGTTTTTTATAAACTCTCCAATGTTTTGCGGTATTAACATGGATCACGGTGTATATGAGATTAACAAATCGGAACGTGGACCTACCATTTGTGCATTTAAATGATAATATCAATGTTGGTACCTTCCAAATTTGCATAGCGATTTCGCACTTTGTAATGAGCATAAAATATTTCAAAAAATTGCTCTACATAAACCAATGAAATAAAATGGGAGCTGAACTTAAAATTATTACTCATTGCTAAAGTCGTATTACAAACTAGAAACGGCACGACAAAAATTGCGCCGAAATACAAATTTTGTAATTCACTGACTAGGTCCACCGTTAGGGACAAACATAAAGGCAAAAATATATGGTAAATATGGCAGTGTTAGGTTGGATCTTTTCAGATCTATTTCCCGTAAAAGCAAAGTCATTCCAGACGACATCAAAGTTTCAGTTCTGAATGAAAGCTTTTTTACGGGCGCTAAACATTTTGAAGATTTAGAGTTCATCGTGATCCAGTAGATGAGATTCTTCGGTATCGCTGATGTACCCTGGTTCCCCCGTGTAGTGAGTCGGATAGACTAATAGAGGAGATACAGAGAGTCCAATCAGGTCTCTCTTGGGGAAATGTTCACTCCAATCGTCACTGAAAGAAAAAAAAACATATACCTAGAGAACCCAAATGAAATCACAATCCACCATCATTTGGCCTGATGATAGACATTATAAATTGTAACGATGTCGGCTAAATAGGGAGGAAGCGAAACAAGGCATAATAACCTAAAAATCAATCATGATAATATTTTTGGTAGTGAAAATCTAACATCATATCTAGAATTCCATGGACGGGTTGTTTCTCAGAAATTCCAATTGATCAATTATTTATTGATCAAATTTCAGAAATTAAAATTAAGGTTTTGTGAAAGTTGTGAAAAAGGCGGGTATAGGTACCGCCGCCTATATTTATTGGATAAGCAACACCCCTGCCATAGGTCACCCCAAGTGGTTCGATACGTTTGGTGACTTAGCAGGGGTGCCCGGGTTCATGGGGTGAAATTTGTCTTAGCGGCCAATGCGTTTGCCCAGCAGCTGCATGGCGGACCGGATCGGGAAAGAATGTTTGACGGAGTCCTTGGAATTCTCCAGCCACGGAACATCGCTTTGCACAGCAGTGGGAGGGATGAATCCGTACGTCCCTCACTCCTGGACACATCGACCCATACCCTTCATATCCTTTTCCTTCCCAGAACTTCCCCTCCTTCCTTTTACTAAAAAGACCCTCCACACAGCATCCCCAAATGTGACATAGGCCCTCAGGGAAATTATTTTCCTCAGGGTCTCCTGTTTGGAGCTAATATAAAAAAAATAATAAGAGAGATTGAATATTAACTTTGTAATTTGATGAATTTTTGAAATTCTGACTATCCGTCCTAAGTTATTTATGACAATAAACTAAATAAAACCATCACAACCATACACGCATGATAATCCGACAGCATTGTAGAAAAAACAGAAATATATTTCAGCAGACCAAAAGTATTCATCGCCTTATTTCCTTCACGTCCACTTAATTAAATAGTCTTACTTGGGGTGCTTGTCGAACATGATGGGCAGATATTCGTCGACGGGTAGCATCTTCTCCAGGGGTCGGGCGTCCAGCAGCTTGCGGGCCCCGTTGCGGCTCAGCAGGTAGCCCAGCGTCCAGTAGGAGTAGCTAGCGCGTACCAGCGATTTACCCACGGCGAACTCGTCCACATCATGCAGGCGCTTGCGGCCCAAATAACTGGAGACAAAAAATCAGAGTGTATAATTTACACGCGGTAGAAGTGAAACTAGAAAGTCGCGAGATGTCGCTTTCTTTTCTTTTGCTTGTTATTTAGTGTGGTTTGAAAATTGGATATTGATTTCACAAAATAAAAATGTTTTTTTTGGATTTCGTAGGATTCGAACCCCCGTTCGCTTGATGTCTGCCTCTCTGGCGGCTGAGACTTGTCAGGCACCTTGCCCACTACGCTATGGAAGGCAAGCGCCGAGGTGCAAATTTAACACATTATATTAGAACCGAGTATTTGTGTAGAACTGAGTTGTGACACATTTCCGTATCACCCGAATTTCAAGTCACTAACGGCGCTAAAGAAGTTTTTAACATTATTTTTTTTTTTTACATTAAACCCACTGAATAAAGAAAAATCCTCAAGGCTTATATCATCTTTGGCGATGTTGTGTGAAGGTTTTTTTTTAGGGAAAGGAAGGTCTCATATCATGTCTGATAACGTCTATAACGTCTAAAAGGGATCGAAATGATAATCTAGGACCTCCATTGATATGCTTGGTGTAACTCTAAGTGACCAGCTCGGCTCGACCAACTCTAAGTGACGGGGGCTCCATCGAAACCAGAGTTAAGTGAAACCAGAGTTGGAGTGTCGCCCAAACCCCTTCAGTGTCGCCCAAACATCTAACGGTGTCGGACGCAAGTGAGCGCCTTAAGCGGTGACTAAATAAAATAACACCTTCAAACCCAGACAAATTTTATAAATACATAAATTAACCGAAAATAATTTCATAACCTGTGAAAATGGAGGAAGCGGTTGGTCCGCACTTCATAACAAAGGCGAAACAAAACATAAGTGATTTACATACAATCATAGAAGAAAATAAACTTACCAATGAAACCAAATCAAAAATGATGAAAGAAATAAATAACATCATGGAAATGATATCGCACATGGCAATAGAATTAGCTAAATTACAAGAAAAGTGTGATATTCAAGAAAAAACCAAATACAAAAAAACTCATTTTCATACTCTTCTGCAGTAAAAAACTTAATACCACAAAAGAAAGAAAAACGATTTCCTATAATAATAAAAATCTTAAAAGAAGAAGACACTAAAAAAATAAAAGAGACAATACAAAAAATTAAAATATCGCAGTTGGGAATTCGAGTATGCGAAATTAAAAAAAAAAAAACTTATAATAACATGCCCAAAAAAAGAAGTAGATAAGTAAGATAAATGAAGTCGACAAAACCATAAGAGCGGAGGTACTTCTGAAAACGGATCCATGCGTAATATTCAAAGGTCTTGACAAAGACTATACCGAAAAAGAATTCTTGGAAGACATCATTGAACAAAATAGCAACATCAAAATAATATGTGAAAAATACCAAGACAAAGAAATATTACAAGTTAAGGCCATAATTATAAACAAAAAAACTAATACAAAAAACTTAATTCTCCAAACAAATTCCGAAATGACACTACATCTTATTAATAAAAAAAAATAATCATCTAGGATTCATGAGAATCTATGTAGAGGACTGTAATCCTCTTACCCAATGTTTCCACTGTCAAAGATTTGGACACACAGCACAAAAATGCTACAATAGAATGACTAAACCAACATGCAAGCACTGTTCCGAAGATCATCCCATCTCCGAGTGTAAATCCCTGGAACTGCCACCCAAATGCGCTAACTGCCACTCAGCTAACAAGAAGAAAAAAATAAACTCCTTCAACAAAATAATGAATGAATAAAGTAGACCACCGAACAAACAGCGAAACATGTAAGTTCCGATCTTACATGCATACATTAGCCAAAGAAAAAATTAACTACGACATTGAATAAAAATCTTACAAATGATTTTGCAAAATACAACCGGAAATGCATTAAATGGACAATTTATTAAATAACGAATTAGAATAAAATATTAAAATTCAAGAATATGCATGTATATGTACTGATTCACGTAACAAAATTATTTCTAAAAACATCAATGATACAATTACTATGCACATAAACATCCGTAGCATTCAAAACATTTTTGATGAACTAATAAAAAACCGGACTTCATATTGTTATCCGAAACATTTACGAGAGCCGAGTCACCGCCTTATCACTTGCCCGAGAACAATTATATTTCTACCAAAGTAGACATCAACAAAAATTCGGGAATAATAATATTTGCAAGCAATAAATTTAGTATTGTTAACATAATAGAACACCCAATACAATACGTCGCCGGTCGGAAACCTTCCTATATTGACCATATGTGGGTAAATAGTAATAATACAAAGAGATTTCAGTCTATTGTTTATAAAACCGGTATAACAGACCACTATATGTGCTTATTATGTAATAATGCACTAGCGCGTACTAATCAATTAAAAGATAGAGAATATATTAAAATAGTGTTAAATAAAGAGCTTCATCGGGAAAAAATCTCTAAGGAATCCTGGGCTTGTATATTAGACAGCCGGGATATTTTAGAGAGCTCCCGCCTCTTCGAGGAAATTTTAACAAAACATATGGAGGCGAGCACCGTCTCCAAGTTACAGAAGCTAGTTTCTAAATACCGCCCAATAAAACCGTGGATTAGTCCTGGTTGGTGAAATCTGTGCGTGAGAAACAACGTTTATTTATTCTTTGTAAAAAAAATCCTTTCAATTATATATTAAAAAAATACCTTTGTCAAATATCGAAATATGCTTACAAATTTAATAAGGAATACGAAAGAACAATATTATAAAATAAAAATGTCACAAGTAGAATATGATAAAAAAAAAATGTGGTAAACAATTAATGAAATTATTGATAAGAAACGGAAAGGGTCGGAAATACACAGACTGATGTACAACGGTAATTCTATAGATGTAAAAGATGAGCCGACTCAATGTGCGAACTTATTTAATAATTTTTTTGCAAACGTTGGAAAAAATTTAGCACAACAAATTAACCCTTTAGCTGCTAGCAAAACCACTGAGGCTTTTGAGAGAAATTCAATAAATACAAATAAAATGCAATTTCTTGGGCCCACATCGGAACCGGAAGTAGTAAATATAATTAGTTCACTGAGAGGTGTCTCAGCGCCGGGATACGACGGAATAACAGTAGAAACAATAAAAAATCTTAAAGATTTTCTAAAAATACCTATCGTGCATATCATTAATTTAAGCATTTCAGTTGGAAGATTTCGAAATGAATACAAAAAAACTGTTGTTAGTCCGATTTTTAAATCTGGCAACCCAGAGGAAATGACTAACTACCGGCCTATATCTTTGACATCTAACATTTCTAAAATAATTGAAAAAATAGTGAAAAAGAGACTATTCCTATTTCTAGAAGAAAAAAAAATTCTGCATTCTAACCAATATGGATTTAGACCTAATCTAGGAACTCATGATGCAATTGCAAAATTGACTGCTCTAGCTATGGGGAATTTGGATAGACGTCGGAAGTGTCTGGGAATATTTATCGATCTGAAAAAGGCTTTTGATAGTGTGTCGCATTCTAGGCTGATCGCTAGGCTAGAGAAAATTGGACTGGAAGACAGAAGTTTTATCTTGGTTCCAGAGTTACATAAAAAAATAGAGAACAATACGTTAAACTAAATAATTCATTAAGCGAACCCTTGTCTTCTGAATATGGAATTCCACAAGGCACGGTAATCGGGCCTATACTCTTTATTATATATGTCAATGACATGTTCACTCTTCCTCTTAATGGAAGTGTCATCTCATATGCTGATGACACAGTCATCATAATCGAAGGAATAACATGGACAGAAGTGAATATAGCTGCGAACGCTGACATTGACATATTGAAGGAATGGTTTGATGATAACTTACTTAGTCTTAATGTAGAAAAAACATCATATATACCTTTTTACCTTAACGATCCTGCCACAGATTCCAATATTAGCGTGATAGTGCACAGTCGCTCGTGTAAAGGAGGAGAATGTAACGATAATAATTGTAAAATCCGGAAAAAAATCCCAGATTTCAAATATCTAGGGATCACTATAGAAAGTAACACGAAATTTAAGAAACATATCGAAAACTGTGTAAAAAGAATTAGAAAACTAACTTACATTTTTTTACGATTAAGAAATATCCTAAATCTTTCAAATATTAAAATGGTTTACTTTGCTCTCATGCAGTCAGTTTTGCAGTACGGAATAATCGCATGGGGAGGCATCTATAAGAATAATCTGTATCCGATAGTAACAACACAAAAAATGATCATCAAAGTTATTATTACAAAACCAAGAATTTTTCCAACCAAAGAACTTTTTGAAAAATTTAAGGTCCTACCGGTTTCAAAACTATTTCAAAGAAATGCTATTTTAAAAGTTTTTAAAGAATCTGAAATGTCCTCAACGCGAAGTATAAGACCTAGAACTTCTGGGAACATATATGTACCTAGATGCAACACGACAGCTGCACAACACCATTATGAATATGTAGGCCCAAAGTTATTTAACGATTTACCGGATACAATAAAAAGTGAGAAAAACTATTCTAAATTTAAAAAAAAACTTTCTTTGTATTTTTACAGAGAAGATTGACTTACTTTTATCGATGATTTTCAGATATATTCTGATGCTATTATTTTTGTTGATTTCTGTTGATTTTTTGTTGATTTTTGTTGATATTCTGTTTCTATAATTATATGTAATTTTCTTACTGTACAATATTTTGTAATATTTTGCAGTATTTTTGAAAATATTATTTTTCCATTAATATAATACAATGAAAAGTGAGAAAAACTATTCTAAATTTTAAAAAAATATTTTTTTACAGAGAAGATTGACTTACTTTTATCGGTGATTTTCAGATATATTCTGTTGCTATAATTTATTGTTGATTTCTGTTGATTTTTTGTTGATTTTTGTTGATATTCTGTTTCTATAAATATATGTAATTTTCTTACTGTACAATATTTTGTAATATTTTGCAGTATTTTTGAAAATATTATTTTTCCATTTTTGTAACTATACATATTATTATCTATATATATAATTACATAGACTAGCTCCCCAGTTAGACCCGAGAAAATTTCTCTACTAATGGGTAACCAAAAAAAGTGATGTCTGATATGAAATGTAATATGTATTTATTGTGAATATTTACTTTTTTTCTAAATAAAAAAATAAAAAATTGGTAAACTGCATCGAAGTAAATTTCAAACTCGGCAAATCAACATATCATCTAATAGCTATCTATAGAACGCATGGCTCGAGTATTATTACGTTTATTTAAAAAAATCAACAATAGATATGACTATTCTCTCTGAAATTTTACATTTGGTCCTTCGAGCCAAATGTAAAATTTTGGAGGAAGGAACTTGTAAATAATAACGCATCTTCAGGAAACTTTAAAAGGACTCGTAATTTTATTTGCTCTATTACCAATTACATTGTGAATATCAGGAGATCCAAATTACCCAAGACAGACCAAGGAGTTTATGTTTACTTGATAGGAAGTTATAGCGAAGAGAAGAATATTAAAACCTAAAAACGAGGTTTTTATAACGTTACCTCCCTGGCCGAAATGAAATTTGCACTTACTGACATCTATGGATAATTCTTCCAACTAATTATTTTAGTTCTCACCCAAACATTCAAATCATTTTATATCTATTTGGAGAGGTGTGAGTCCTAGCTAAGACTTCATTATTTACAAATTCATACAGATATTTTTTTTTCAACCTTTATATGGTCAAATTACATCATACGCCGACGATACAGTATTAATAATAAATGGAAAGACTTGGGAAAATGTAGAATTAAAGGCCATAGAAGACATCAACACGCTTAAGAATTTTTTCGACACTAATTTACTATCACTAATAGTGAAAAAGACATTTGTAATTCCATTTGTAATCCATTTAAACGATGCTCCTAAAAACTTTAACATTGTCATACATGATAATACTAAAATTCACAGCCAAAACTATCGCAAATCAAACTGTACAATATTAAAAACAACAAATAAAATTAAATATCTACGAGTCATTATCGATAAAAATCTGAAATAGAAGGAACAAATATGTCAAATAGTAAAAACAATCTCAACCAATGAAGAACCAAGGAGCCTTGAAAAGTGAGGTCATAATCAAAGCGACGAATGAGCGCAGACCTAGCGTCATATCTCAACCAATAGGAGGCTAGATAGAAGTTTGATGCATCGCAAGTGCTGTATACGTCATTTCCGTTTCATCCGACTTCCAAATCACAACGGGGCTAAATATAGAAGTTTCACTTTTAAAAAAAAAATTATGTATTATTCAAAAAGTGTGAAAAGTACTTACATAAGATCCCACTCGATGTTATGCTGTTCTATATCTTCCATAATTAACTCCAGTTTTCTCCGAAAATGAGATTCAAAGCGTAAATCGTCCTCCAGAACCATAACCATTCCATAATCTTTATCGATCACCTAAAAATAAAATATTTTTTTACGGATATCGATAACTTTCATCGGTTCCGTGACAGTTGGTCCGGCGACAATTGGTCCGGCGACAGTTGGTCCGGCAACAGTTGGTCCGGCCGACAGTTCATCCGGCCGACAATTGGTTCGGCGACAATAGGTCCAGCCGAAAGTTTAGAAGATGTTTTCTCCAAGTAAGTATGCAAAGAGGATATACAGCCGTACAACCAAAGTCGATATACTTATATGTGAAGGCATCTTGAGTGAAAATCCGCTGAAAAGTATTTTTAATAATAATTTCGACTCTCGGAAGTAGCATGCGGCAATCCTAAAGATTCCTACTTGCATATAATATAACTTTTATATCTGAATATAACACAAGAGTCCCAACTGCTCTCAACCGTCTCAAGCCAGTGAGCACCAATTTTGGTATTTTTTTACATAAGCTCCACACAGGAGGCCCTGAGGAAAATCATTTCTCCCAGCGCCTATGTCATCTTTGGAAATGCTGTGTGGAGGTTTTTTTTTAAAAAGGGAGGAGAGGAGAGTTCTGGGAAGGAAAAGAATTTAAGGGGTGGGTAGGAATCTGGGGTTCAGTGTGTCCTAGTCATCCGCCTCCAAGACCTAGACAAACCTCACCCCATGAACCCGGGGTATGGTGTGATGCAGAAGGTAGTGGGGTGGGTAAGGAGATGTGGAAATATATATATTTTTTTAAACTTGAGACTGCTTCACACAGGAGGCCCTAAGGAAAATAATTTCCCCCACGGCCTGATGCTATGTGGAGGGTTAACTATGCCTGGCAATTCTAGTTATCAAACACGGCTAAAGTCATTTCAAGTAACGTTACAATTCTGAATGAATACTGACGAATAGCAAAATACGACATACTTATATGTGCAATATCTACTTAAGATTTAGGAGGCGGGTATGCTTACCGCCGCCCCGGGAACCAATTATTGGACAACCAACACCCCTGCCATAGGTCATCCCAAGTAGTTCGCTACGTTTGGTGACCGTGTTTACGGGGTGGGGTTTATATAGGTCTTGGCGGAGGATGCCTTTGCCCACCTTATGCATGGCGGGCCGGATCAGGAGAGACTGGTTAATAAGAGAGACCCTTTAATCTCTCCAGCCTGACTCTCTCGACCCATCGCCTTGCACTTTAGTGTAGAAAATGTACCTGGCTATTCAGATCTAGTCACCAAACACGGCTAAAGCCATTTTAAGTAATAATACTAAACCTACATAAATTTTACAACAGCGAAAAAATTCAAAAAAATCATATGATACAACTTTTTTATCCAGGTCTTGGTGGCGAATTCTTTTTCTTACCTACTGCGTGGCGTTCCGGATCGGGAGAGGCTGCTTCCTCTCCTTCTTAATTATCACAATTAATCACACAGCATTTCCAAAGATGACATCGGCTCCGGGGGAAATGATTTTCCTCAGGGCCTCCTGTGTGGAGCTTATGTAAAAAAATATACCGAAATTGGTGCTCACTGGCTCGAGGCAGTTGAGAGCAGTTGGGACTCTTGTGTTATATTCAAATATAAAAGTTATATTTTATGCAAGTAGGAATCTTTAGCGTTTTTTTTGCTAAGCCGACTGCACGTATAAGTATATCGTATTTTGTGATTGCCGCATGCTACTTCAGAGAGTCGAAATTATTAGTAAAAATATTTTTACAGCGGATTTTCACTCCAGATGCCTTCACATATAAGTATATCGACTTTGGTTGTACGGCCGTATATCTTATATCCTCTTTGCTTACTTGAAGAAAACATCTTCTAAACTGTCGGCCGGACTAACTGTCGCCGGACCAACTGTCGCCGGACCAATTGTCGCTGGATTGTCGGGTCACCCTTTCATCGATATCAAATTTCGTAACTAAAATAAAGTGAACAAAATAATGTGGAACAATGGCAGCTGATTCTTTATTTCGTACTACAGAAAAAATAAAACAAATATTCAATACGATTTGAGATTTTCACGGCCAACACTATTTTCGTGATTTATTTTTGGGGTGTTATGTTGTGTTGCGCTACCTCCTCTTTAGCCAAGGTTTCGAATATCATTGCTCCATCATTAGGGCAGATGAATCTTTTACAATATTGCACATTTTCCCAGATAATGGACACTGCAATACTTTCCGAAACGTTGGCTAAAGAAGAGGTAGAGCAACACGGCATGATAACACAAAAATAAATCACGATAACTTATCATTATAATCAAGAACCTGTCCTTGGCAATCTTTATTTATAGAAAAAAATACTGAAAGGATTGTTTTTAGCCTGGTATCTCCACACAGAATACCCTGAGAAAAATAATCCCTTAGGACCTGTCATTTTTGGGGATGCTGTGTGGAGCAGCACAATAAAGTCTCAAGCCGCCACTAAACAGAGCATGGAATAAAATATTTGCTTACATCGGTCCAGACTCTGTGGTGACTCAAGAAGCAACCAATTTCGCCAAAGGTCATGGGTCTGAAAAGTCCAAAGAAAATTATACAGACAAATGAATAAACATTCAAACGAAAATTTCATATTTTTACTGACAAATTCATCGTCGGAGACTAAAAGAAGAATCTTGTACCTCCCTTCACCAGGTAGCTAATTAAGGTCAGTAATTTTTATTTGTTTATTTATAGATCGATATAAGGGATGTTTACATTATATTATTCGATGCCTGTCTCGCTAGGCTATACCTTTGTTTGAGACAGGCGTTAGACAATTATTAGAGATGCCACGAATAGTGATTTTGCCGAATACCGAATTCCAAATATTCGGCTAGGTTCTCGGCCGAAGCACCGAATATTCGGCGGCCGAATATTCAGCAACACTTTACATTTCGTACATTTCATTTTTGTACATTTCGCAAGTGACAGATTCCGACCTGCATCTTTAAAATGCGTGCGGTAACTACGCCGTGGGCGTATTTGTTTCATTTGCGAGTAGGTCATGTCACAACACGCAATATTTGTTGAAAGTTACGAGTACATATAATTATGCTACTTATAGTATGAATATCTTGTATGAATATATAATATAATGAAAAATGAAACGTTTGTTCGGGAAAAGCATTACGAAATGGCACCATTTAATAAAATATGTATGAAAATACATGCGTTTTTTCATGATTTAGTATTCGGTATTCGGCCGAATGGTTCACCACATTCGGTCGAATACCGAATAGTTAAAAAGTAGTCACATAGGCCGAATACCGAATAGCAGCCGAATATTCGTGGCATCTTAAGTAATTATTATACCCATCCTTTCTAACGATTATAATTAGTTATTTTCGCCTAAGTAAATCAGGATAAACGATCCTGAGAAGATTAGAAGTCACACTATTGGAGAGGTGTCAGTATAGAACAGTGATACACAACCAGCGATCATTGTACAAAAAAAATCAAAGTGTGCAATTCACACGCGGTAGAAGTGTCAGTTTCAGAAAACTGAAATATACAAGAGTGGGGAGGCTTCGAAGCACCGCACAAAGAGGGAAATTGCACACTTTGTTTTTATTTACTGTTTTTGTGTTTTTCTTTAATTAAAAAAAATAATAATTTAAATCAAATCTAATATGATTTAATTTAATTTTATTAAGTTCTGTAAGTATTTAAGTTTCTTTTTTGCTTAAGCTGTTTCAGCTTTCAAGACAGTTTTAAAACTGTGGTTTGACTACTTTGAGACGACTTATTTATTTATTTGTTATAAAAATACATTAACAGTATGAGGAAGCTTTGATTGTCCAGCTAGGAAGGTCTCCCATTCTAGCACAGTCAAATTGACAAATTCATATTAGGTAGGTAAATGATGATTCATATAGAATTAAGTAAAGTTAAGATTCCTAAATTCCATTTACATAATTATAATATATGATACAGTCGAGTACTAGGTTCTAGAATCAATTAAGCATCGAATATACAAGATAACGTGTATTAGAAATGAGTATACATGAAAAATTTGTAAAGAAAAAGAAAACAATAATTTTGGAAACAAAAGAAATATGTAAGGCGCTCGTAATACACAATTGTCAGAAACATTTTTTTAATAATATTTCTGACTAATAATAATAATTATTATTATTGGATGATTTTTATAGCCCCATTTTCTTGAGATAATCACCTCAAGGGCGCTTTATAAATTCATTTATACATTTAATCTATACCTATATACTACAAGTGGCTTATATTATAACTAAGATTGATAACTAATGACTAACAACTAAAACTTCTATGACTAGTGATTTAGAACTATACTTATTTTTATAACCGAGTTTGTGCATGTAATTGCAAGCCATAATACAATACTAAACGAACAGAGCAGTATTGTTACTGCTCTATTCGTATTATGACCTGCGACTCTCTTAAAATTAGTTATTTACGACTAACATACTTATTTACATTTATAATCACATATTGTTATGATTACTGTCATAATACGAATAGAGCAGTATTGTTACTGATCTATTTACATTATGATTTGCAACTGTCTTAAAATTAGTTATTTACGACTAACATACTTATTTACGTTTATAAACACATGTTGTTATGTTACTGCCCGTGCTGTCAGTGTAAGTAATGAAAAATATTACAAAAAAAAAAAAAAGTTTTCGCATAATAAGTTTAATATAGTGTCAAAAGTTGCGTAACAAGGTTAAAGCTGGTAATGAAGTAATTCCCATGGACTGAGTAATGAAATACTACTGAAAAAATGAAGTTATTTTTCGGGATATGATAATGTGAAAAGGTGAGTTTTGAGCTTTGCTCTGAACTCAGATGTACTGTCGATCTTTCGCAAATGTGAATGGACTTTGTTCCAAGCTGTTGGGCCTGCTACTGCAAAAGCCCGGTCTCCGAAATTGGTATTGGGATTGCGCATAGGCACTGAGAGTCTACCTATGGCTGTTGAAGATGCTGATCGAAGGGTTGCTTGCCTAGTATTGACATCATTCGGAATGCACAGTTCCGACAGGTAGGGTGGCGCCATGTCGTGTAGTGCTTTAAAAACCATTCAGTAGAGTTTGAACTGAATTCTCTCAGGACACTTAAGCCAATGAAGGTTCCGCAGATGTTGGGAAATGTGAGAATATTTGGAAACGCCGGTTATCAGTCTCGCTGGAGCATTGAAAACTGACTGAAGTTTATCAGTATATATTTTAGGGAGATTTGCATATAAGCCATTGCAATAGTCAAGTCGCGATACAACGTAAGAGTTTACCAGCATCTCTGTGGCCTTAGTCGGAATATTTCTCATCATAGATTTGATTTGGAGCAGGAGAAAGAATCCCGCGCTTATTGTTTTATTAATCTGGGATTTAAGGGAAAGATCTTGGTCTAGATGTACACCTAGCAGTTTGACGCCATTTTTAGGGATGATGTTACAGCCAGAAGTAATGAGAGGAGATTTGTCTAATAATGACTGACGCTTTTTTGTTGCTGTCCAGAGAAATTCTGTTTTGGTTGGATTTAGTTTTAGTTTGTTCGAAGACATCCAGTCTGTTATGGCAGCAATGCATTTAATGGTAACATCTTTCAATCTATCTCTCTCATTCGGTGCGCAGTAGAAATAGATTTGCTGATCGTCAGCGTAGCAATGCGAAAGAAGTCCGAATGATTCTATTATTTTGGCAACATCGTTGATGAACAGAATAAAAAGTAGGGGTCCCAGCACTGAACCCTGGGGGACTCCAGAAGAGAGGGTTACAACGGGAGAGTTTTTACCACCGGCTTGTACAGATTGTGTTTTATTTATTTATTTATTTATTCAACGCCCAGAGGGCTTTTACAGTATTACAATTTGTTTATGACAGATGATTTTTAAACAGATAGAGAAATGATAAGAATAAAATTAGATAAAAATGCACACACAAAAATACAGCGATTTGATAAGTTTACAAAAATACATATATGTTTAGGAATAGTTTTGGAATAACTTTTTTACAAGATCCACAAAATTCGCCAAGTTGATGTTGGATATGTCACCATCACTTAAGTACTGATTTCCCATAGTGTGAAATCTTTGTATCGGAGAGTGGGCAATGTAGTTCCGCTTATGAATGTTGCAGTAGAATAGTGTAGTTTGTCGTGTGGTTACTGTCGGTATTCGTAAGTTTATGAGTTGTAGGAGTTCGCAACAGTCGAATTTAGAGTTAAGTATTTTGAATAAAAATGTCAAGTCGTTTATTTTACGTCTGTCTTCTAGTGTGTGTATTTTTAGAATATTTAGTAATAGATTATAAAAACCCTCGCCTCCAGTAAGGGGTTGGGCGAGTGGCTAATAACCACTCCCTGCAAAAATAGCATTATTACGAAACCGGAAACTAAGCCTCGGACAGCGAAAATACCCGGCAGACAACATGGCAATCGAAATATGGACTTGAGAATGGCAACATGGAACGTAAGAACAATGTACAGAGGCGGGGCCCTCAGAGAAGTACTTGATGAAATGGAAAAGTACAAAATAGATATATTAGCAGTGCAGGAAACAAGATGGACAGGCACTGATACCTTTGATACTAGAACGCATACAATAATGCACAGTGGCAACGAAAAATACCATGAGTTCGGAGTAGCCTTCATCGTTAACCAAAGATTAAAAAATCAAGTAATTGGTTTTAAGGCTGTAAATGAAAGAATATGCATACTTCGTATAAAGACTAAATTCTTTAACATTTCCATCGTAAACATTCATGCTGAGACAGAAGACAAAGATGAAGTAACTAAGGATACTTTCTATCATAAACTGGAACAGATATATGACACCATACCATCCAATGATATAAAAATGGTAATTGGAGACCTTAATGCGAAAATTGGTCAGGATCCGGCACACCAGCAGGTTACAGGAAAAAACAGTCTTCATACGGAAAGCAATAACAATGGATCAAGAGTGATTGACTTTGCAGAATCAAGGAATATGATAATAGCATCAACACAGTTCCCACGGAAGAATATATATAAATGGACATGGACATCACCTGGCGGCAGATACCATAACCAAATAGACCATATCCTAATTGAAAGAAGAGGGGCGACCAGTATCACAAATGTAAGAAGCTACAGAGGAGCTAACTGTGATTCGGATCACTATTTGGTAGTAGCATCCTATAGATGCAGAATAGCAAGAGATAAAAGGTCTAATCAGCCAAGTATCCCAAAGCTAAACATCGATGTTCTTAAAACACCAGAAGGATTGGAAAGATATCATGACTCATTGTCAACAAACCTACCAAACCAACTGAGTGATCAGCTCTCCCCAAATGATTTAGAAGAGGATTGGACCAATCTGAGAGATGCACTGCTGACAGCGGCAGAATCAGGCATAGGAAATAGACCAAGGCAGGCTAGAAATCCCTGGTTCGATGAGGAGTGCATACAGAGCGTCCACAAGAAAAATGTTCTAAAAAAATTATGTATAGAAAGAGGAACTAGAGAAAAAAGACAAGCCTACGAACAAGCACGAAGAGATGCTAACCATTTAATTAAAAGAAAGAAGAGATTGTATTTTAACAACATATTGTTGAAAATGGAAAATGACTTTGCAAATAACAATCCACGTGAGGCATATAAAGGCGTCAATGTATTTAAAAAGGGTTTCAAACCCAACACATCTCTCTGCAGAGATAGTAATGGAGACATAATAGGAGATAAGGAAGAGATCAAGACTAGGTGGAAAGAATATTTCCAACAGCTCTTAAATCCCAATAACAACCTGACAGTCGAACCAACTCACATTCCGGACGAGCTAAATAGTGATGAAACAACGAGAGCACCAACAATGGCAGAATTAAGGGCTGCACTAAAGAAACTGAAAAACAATAAAACTCCGGGAGGAGATAATATCCCTGCAGAGCTCTATAAATATGGAAATGAACAACTGAAGAACCTGCTACACAATCTCATTGTGAAAATATGGACCGCCGAAAGAGTACCAGAAGAATGGCAAACTAGCATAATATGCCCCATACATAAAAAGGGAGACAAATTGAAGTGTGAAAATCACAGAGGAATATCGTTACTTTGCACAGCGTATAAAATTTTCACAATGATTTTGAAAGAAAGACTAGAATATTACTCAGAGAACTTACTAGGAGAATATCAGGCAGGTTTCAGGAGGGGGAGATCCACCACTGATCAACTCTTCATTACTCGACAAATCCTGACAAAATGCTGGGAATTCGATATAGATATATATCAACTATTTGTTGACTTCAAACAGGCGTATGACAGCATAGATAGGGAGAAGATTTATGAAATACTCCTAAATTTTGGAATACCGCCCAAAATAGTCAAACTTGTAAAAGCAACAATGGTCGGCTCACGGTGTCGAGTAAGGATAGGAGGTGAAACAACGGAGGATTTTAACGTCTCCCAGGGGCTGAAACAAGGTGATGGCTTAGCACCTACCCTTTTCAATATTGTACTGGAGCACGTCGTTAGGAAGACAATGATCAGTACCGATTCAAACATCTGCTACAGAAGCAATCAAATAGTTGGCTACGCAGATGACCTTAACATTGTCGGAAGATCCCTACAGGCTGTAAGAGATGTGTTTGACCCTTTGGAGACTGCGGCAAAAGAGGTGGGGTTGCAAATCAATGAAAATAAAACAAAAATCATGATGCAAACCAGAACCCCTCACCGCAGAATAAAAGATAAAGTGAAATTTAAAGACAATTATAATTTCAAAGTGGTCGAAGAGTTTACCTACCTGGGCTCCATCATAACACAGGACAATGAAGACCCAGTAGAAGTAAGAAAGCGCATCACAGCCGCTAACAACACTTACTTCGCGTTGCTGCCAGTGTTCAAATCACGAAACGTCCATAGGAAAACCAAAATAACCTTATATAAAACAATTATCAGAACGGTCTTGGCCTATGGATGTGAGGCGGGAACACTGACAGCAAAGTCAGCAGAACAGCTGGACATCTTCGAAAGAAAGGTACTGCGAAGAATCTTAGGAGCGGTGCGAGAGGGAGAGGCATGGAGAATCCGCCACAACAATGAGCTCTATGACATTTATCAAGCTCCCAGACTCTCCACCCATTTAAGGCTCCAAAGATTAAGATGGGCCGGACATGTGCACCGAATGCCAAGCACACGAGTACCGAAGAAGGTTCTGACAGGACACCCGGGAGGTAAACGAAAGGCGGGCAGACCTAGACTGAGATGGGAGGATGATGTCAGGAAGGATGCAAGAGGATTACTCCATGTTGCAGATTGGAAGACGACGGCCGAGGACAGAGGGCGGTGGAGGCTTATTTTGAAGGAGGCCAAGGCTCGAAATGGGCTGTAGCGCCATTGAAGAAGAAGAAGATTATATTTTAAGTCTTCTAGTGGGATATTTAATTTAAAATTTATAAAACGCAGAATTTTTTTTTGTATTCGCTCAATATTATAAACGTGAATTTTGTAAGATGGAAACCAAACTACCGAGTTATACTCAATTTGGCTTCTAACTAGAGATACTTATAATAGTTTAATGGCTTCTATGGAATTAAAGTTTTTAGTTGTTCTTAAAACGAAGCCTAGTGTTTTCATACCTTTGTTCATAATTTGGTGAATATGATTGGCGAAACTTAGTTTTTCATCCAAAATTATTCCAAGATCCCTCATTTCCGGGACTTTTTCTAAAGCTGTGTTATTGGTGGAATATTCGAATAAAACAGGATTTTTATTTCTGAAGAAAGTCAAGGTTTTACACTTTTCTACATTTAAAAATAAATTATTTTGAATGCACCAATCTTTAAACTTACTAATATTTGACTGTAGTATTTGGCAATGATTTATATCAGTTTTTTTCTTGTATAGCTTGATGTCATCAGCAAAGAGCAATACCTCGACATCATTGAAGCAATTGGTTATATCATTGATGAAAATGAGGAACAAAACCGGGCCAAGGTGACTGCCTTGCGGTAGGCCGCTAGTAGCCCAGAAAGCTTTCGACATCCAAGATTTTATTTTGACGAACAGTTTACGATTTAATAACAGCTAGTAAACCATTTTAGCATGTTACCCCTTATTCCTAGAGCAAATAGTTTTTGGATTAGTAGTTTATGGGATACTTTGTCAAATGCCTTCGAAAAGTCTGTATATATGCAGTCGACTTGTTTATTTTCTGAAAAAGATTGTAATATGAAGTTTTGAAATATTGTTAAGTTAGTTGCAGTAGATCTACCTTTGATAAAACCGTGCTGTTTTTGGTCAATTAATTTTATTAATTTGGGATAGATTTCATCGAGGACCAGTGATTCGAAAAGCTTAGGTAGTACTGACTGTATACAAATGGGGCGATAATTGGCTATATTAGTGTCATCTCATTTTTTGTAGATAGGTGTCTCTCTCTGGTTTCAATCCTGGGATTGGTTTGCAGCAATTTCCTCTAATTTTCTTTTCCATTCTTCCCTATCTTGTGCGGCTCTTTTGAGTTCTGCATATGATGAGCAGCGCACGTCCACCAGCAGGTCGTCCAGGTACTCTCGGCGTGGGCGTCCCCTAGAGTTTGTCCCCTCGGTCATACCCTCCATTATGGTATGCAAGAGGCCTTCTTGTCATATAACATGTCCGATCCATCTTGCACGCCTTTCGGACAAGGTCCTGAGCAGGTGCCTTCCTCCTTCGATACTTTGGAGAACCTCCTCATTTGTAATGTGGTCTCTCCAGGAAATTCCTAATAATCTTCTATAGGACCACATCTCAAAAGCCTCTAGTCTCCGTTTATCTCTTTCGCATAGGCACCATGTTTCGCAGCCGTACATCAAGATACTCCACACATAGGTCTTGATGAGGAGTATTCGCAGTTTTAGGTCTATATTATTTGATTCAATTACTTTCGACCTTTTATTGAATGCAAGCCTAGCCTGGTGTATACGGCTGTCGACCTCGCTCTTAGACCGACCGTCCCATGTTATTTTGCTCCCGAGGTAGACAAACTCCTTGGTGTTCTTTAGTGGAACTCCTGCCATCTCTACTCTCATCTGGTGTTGCGTTCGGCTTACAGTCAGCAGCTTTGTTTTGTCTTTATTTATCTTCATGTTGTAGTTGTTTTGAAGAATGCTTTGCATGGTTGTTAAGGCCTCTTGCAGTTCTTCTTCGCTTTCAGCAACCAAAGCAATATCGTCAGCAAACCTTATCATATCCACCTTTTGCCCGTGTATCTTTACACCTTTTCTGTGACTCATTCTCTCTCTCAAGTCGTCAATCGCACTCTGTATATAAACGTTAAAAAGAACTGGTGACAGAGAGCATCCCTGTCTCACCCCTTGTCTTATACTGGCTTCTTTTGTATCATTGTCACATCTAATTATAGCGGCCTCATTCTTGTATAGCGCCTGGATTATTCGTCTATCTCTATATTTGATATCAATTCTCTTCAGAATCTCGAAGAGTCTTTTCCATTCTACTTTGTCGAAAGCCTTCTCCAGGTCTATGAATGCGATGAATGTGTTTTGGTTTCTTTTTATTCTTTTTTCTAGTAGTATTCGTAGCGACAATATTGCTTCTCTGGTTCCTACACCTCTTCTAAAGCCATACTGGTCTCCGGAAAGGATGTTCTCTGCTTTTGGTTCGATTCTTTTTAGAATGATATTAGTCAATATTTTTGAGGCATGGGATATTAGGCTAAGAGTTCTGTGTTGTTCACATTTTGTCGTGCCTGCCTTCTTTGGTAATGCGACAATTAGGCATTTCTCGAAATCCTCCGGTATCTCTCCAGTCTTATACATTGTATCATTTTAAACAGGGCATCTGTAGTTCCTTTTCCTGCTGGCTTAATGAGTTCAGCCGGAACGTCATCGATTCCGGGTGCTTTCCCGTTTTTGAGATTTTTCAGTGCGAGGTCAAACTCTTCTCTAGTGATTGGATCTCCCAAATCATCTGCGTCTACCTCATTTTCTCTTTCTATCAATGTTTCGTTGTCAGTATTTGCCTTTCCATTGTACAGCATTTCTAGATATCTTTTCCATCTCTCTCCTATTTGGTCATTTTCGAAAAGTATTTTGGCGTCTTCTCCTTCTATTGCCTTACCCTTTCCAACTCTCATCCCAAAGAAGTCTTTCACCGCAGCGTGAGCTCTTTCTACATTTCCTCTCTTGAGGTCGTCGTTTATCTCATCGCATTTATTCTGGTAGAATGTATCTTTGGCTATTCTTGACTCTCTATTTATTTTGTTTCTTAGCACTTTGTATTTCTTTTGTGATTCAGCTCTTTTATCATTTTGAGCTCTCTTCTATCCTTTATCATATTTAGGATCTCATCGGTTATCCATTCCTTCCTTGCTTGGGGTTTTTCCTTGCCTATAGTTTCCTCTGCCGTAGTTATAATCGTCGTCTTTATCACTTTCCAGATCGCATTCACGTTCTCCTGTTCCATTAGGTTGCACTCTTTCGTCTTTTCCCTAAAACTGTCGTTGATCTCTTTTATCTTTAATACTTTTGTATCCCATTTAAAATTATTTCTCTTTTTTAATTTTTTCAGTTTTAGAAGACTTTTGGCCATTACCATATTATGGTCACTATCTATATCTGGGCCGGAATAGCTTCTACAGTCTTTTATTTGGTTTTTAAATCTATGTCTAACCATTATATAGTCTATTTGCAGTCTTTGTCTGTCTCCAGGGGATTTCCAGGTGTATCGCTGCCTTGGGTGGTGTTGGAAACAAGTGTTAGCTATCACTAGTTTGTGTTTTTCGCAGAATTCGGTCAATCTGTTTCCTCTGTCGTTTCTTGCACCCAGCCCAAAGGGCCCAATGCAAGTTCCTTCACGTCCTTCTCCTACAACAGCATTCCAATCTCCTAGGAGAATCAGATTTTCACCTGCTTTTATCTCAAATATAAGTTTATCTAGCGAACTGTATACCTCCTCCACTTCTTCTTCGCTGTGACTAGATGTTGGCATATATACTTGAATAATTACAGTGTCTACAGGCTTAGTTTCTATTTTGACTAGAATAATTCTTCCGCTATATTGCACGTATCCCTTAACCCGTCTTCCCCACTCCTTGCACAGCACAACGCCTACTCCTCCTTGGCCAGGTTTATCCTTTATGCATCCCGTGTGGATGATTCTGTAGTCGCCACTCCAGAAGTCTCCACAATTGGGCCATCTCATCTCTGCTATACCTAGGGCATTCAAATTTACGTTTTGCATCTCAGCTTTCAGATTATCCAGTTTGCTGTTTTGCAGTAATGTACGGACATTCCACGTTGCCCATCTCGCTATTTGGTTTTTTGTATTTGATTTTGGTTTCGCTATTGACTTTGTGTTTCTAGCATCTCGAGCAGTCCCCACCCGGAGATCCGAACGGGGGACTATTTTACCTCCGGAGAATTTTACTTGAGATTGGGTATTCATGTTTTGCTGGTTCTTGGGATGCCACTTGGACCTTTAATGTGGTAGATAGGTGTAATGAAGCTAAATTTCCAGCGGTCTGGAAAGTGTCCAAGGGTTAAGAGACGGTTGAATAATAATGTAAGTGGTTTAGATAATGTATTAGAGCATTTTTTGAGGAATATTGGTGGAATGTTGTCTGGGCCAGCGGATTTGTCAGTGTCTAAGGAAAATAATTTCTGTTCGCAACATTTTTGTGTGATATGGCAATTTGTTAAGTGTGTAATCTTGCTAAATTTGTATTCAGGTATTTTGTCATCTGGGGTTTCTTCATCATATACATCTTTGAAGAAGTCCGGAAAAAGGTTTACAATGTCCTGTGTATTGTTTGCACTGGTTCCATTCATTTGCATTATTGGCGGGAAGTCTGTGTTTTCATTGTTTAGTTTTTTAAGAAATTTCCAAAGATTTTTGGATTTAAAGACAGTGTCCTCGATAGAGGTTATATACATTTTGTAACATTGTTTGGAAAGATCTTTACATTTTTTCCTGGTTTCGCTAAAGATTTTATAATCACTTATGGGTTTGCTTTGTTTGAATTTTTTGTGTTGACTCTTTTTTTGCTGAAGAGAGGCAGTAAGCTCTGATGAGAACCAAACCGGGTTGCTATAGCTTCTCGGTGTATAAAAAGGTACATAGGATTCAATAATATTAGAAAAGTATAAATGAAGTTGGTCTAAAGATTCATCAATGTTTTCATCGGATAAAAACGACCAGTCTGTATTTGAGAGATGGCTGTTAATTGAGTCGAAATCGGCTCGTTTAAAGTTTAGGACTCTTTGTACAGGTATTTTTTCATTTTCGCATGTAATATTTAATTTAATGTATAAGGGAGGATGGTGATTATCTATTGGTAGGAGTGGATCATTTGAGAGTTCTACAGATATTTTAGGATAGTTTGATAAAGCTAAGTCTAATAAGCGATTGCTACTGTTATAAATAAAATTATGTTGGTGAAAGTTTAGAAAGTTTACCATGTCCAAACTTCACGTGCACGATCGTTTTCACTTTCGTTTGTGATGAGACCACAGTTTTTTGCTTTCCATGTTAGGTTTGGTAAGTTATAATCTCCAAGGAAAACAATTTTCGAGTGAGAATATTTTGATGAAATTGTTTCGATGTCTTCACAGTGGTTTCTGTATGTTTGAGGGTCAGAAAGTGGTGGTAGATAGGCCGTTCCAAATTTAATATTCTCGAGAGGAGTCGTTACTTGCACAAAAAGATGTTCAATGTTTTTGTGTTTCGTGGTTAATTTTCTAGATGACAACTTCTGTTTTATAGCAATCAAAACTCCTCCACCTCTTGACTTGGAACTTGATCCGACATTTCTGTCGCAGAGAAATATTTTGTAGTTTGTAAGACCGAGTTCAGTCGATTTGATATCAGAGTTTAGCCAGGTTTCCGTAAATGTAATTATGTCATGATGATGAGAAGGTAGGGTTGCTCGTAGGTTGTCGAGTTTTGATCGTAGTCCTCGGATGTTTTGGTAGTAGATTTTTAAAGTTCTGGTTCGATCGTTTGTTAGAATTATTTGGATATTTTTGTAACTTCCTAGTTTTTTGGCAGATTTGGGACAATTCTGGGCGTGGAGTTTATGTATTTTATGGTGACATCTTCACCATTTTCTTTCCGCTTCTCCAGTTGAACCCTCAGATCTTTTAGAAATTTTTGCTGCGCCGGAGTTGAGTCGGGATAGATTCTGATATTGTTCTTAAGAAGACCTCGTTTGCTTAGAATATTTCTCGATTGTATGGAATTCTCTAGTTCGATTTTTTTGTTCGGCAACAGAGGTAGGATTTTATCCATTGAATAGTTTCACCACCCAGTCCGTCCTGCCTAAATCTAGTAACCATTTTGTTATTTTTGAACCGAAGGATGACACTTCACACAGTTTTATTTGTGAAGGGAATTTGTTGTATAATTTTGGTTTCAGGTATAATATGTTTTTTTTATTACATATTTATATGTTTCTACTTTCCCTCGCCCAAAACAAGTACCCCGCAAAATAGAGAATATATTTTCACAATTATATTCTCAGTAAATCGGTTTAACCGGTAAAAAATAATTTTATTTATTTAATACATGAAAAGTCGAAAGTACATATAGTTTTTTTATGATATTTCACCCTCCATGCTAGGGATGACCCTGTGTTATGGCGGGTGAAGTTTACAGTTTTCGGATTACATTCATTAGTATTGGTTGAAAATGTTCACTAATTAATACTATGCACACAGATTCTTCTACAATAAGAGAGTTTATGTTGGTATTTTGAATTATAAGAATAAGGTAAAGAAGTTAAAGAGTTATTGGAAAAGAGAAGTTACTATTAATATATTAAGTCACAGTAATCAATCTTATACATACATACAAAGCTGCTAAGATAGTATATAAAAAAATATGTAAAAAATTATCATGTTATGCCTGCTCTTAATACTATGCACACAGATCTTCTATAAGAAAATTACACATAGTTAGGTTGGGTTACAAGAAAAAGATGAGGAAGTTAGAGAATTCTTAGAAAATGAAAAATTTTAGGAGTTGTTAGATATATCGTCGCCTTAGTTCGTATTTGTCCAACATACCATTAAAAAAATTTACAGGAAGAGAAGGTTTTCTTTCATTATTTCAATGAAACATTATGATAGGTGTTTAAGATAAAGCTATTTTCGTAAAGGTAAAGGTCTCATTAGTTTAAATAATTCTTAGTTAAGTGATTAACCATCAATTATTATTTTTAATTGATAAACTAACGTTTAAAACAAGATTTTTATGCATAGCACAAAGGGTAGATAACAAATATTATAATCAATAATTATCAGCCTGAAACACTCATCTACATTGAAAAAATCTTCCGAGAAAAGATACTGGCCGCCAACGGGAATTGAACCCGTGACCATCTGATTGCCGGTCAGCAGCTCTAAATTCACGGGAATTGAACCCGTGACCATCTGATTGCCGGTCTAGCTCAGTGGTTTGATTGCCGGTGAATTGAATTGCCGGGAATTGAACCCGTGACCATCTGATTGCCGGTCTAGCTCAGTGGTTAGATTGCCGGTCAGCAGCTCTAAAGTCACGGGAATTGAACCCGTGACCATCTGATTGCCGGTCTAGCTCAGTGGTTAGAGCTGCTGACCGGCAATCAGATGGTCACGGGTTCAATTCCCGTTGGCGGCCAGTATCTTTTCTCGGAAGATTTTTTCAATGTAGATGAGTGTTTCAGGCTGATAATTATTGATTATAATATTTGTTATCTACCCTTTGTGCTATGCATAAAAATCTTGTTTTAAACGTTAGTTTATCAATTAAAAATAATAATTAATATTTGACAAGTTAAAGTATTTCAGCAAAAAATGCAGACATAATTAGTCTCGACGCCACCTAGCGGGAGATTTAGTATTAAAAATACCTCTTTCACAAAAATAAAGTTGGTTGTTTTCAGTTGGAAAAATGTAATAATAAGTAATTGTCGAATGAAACACTAGTATATGTTGAATTATTTGGCGGGTATTTGATAAGCCGCCATAGCTCAGTGGTTAGAGCTGCTGACCGGCAATCAGATGGTCACGGGTTCAATTCCCGTTGGCGGCCAGTATCTTTTCTCGGAAGATTTTTTCAATGTAGATGAGTGTTTCAGGCTGATAATTATTGATTATAATATTTGTTATCTACCCTTTGTGCTATGCATAAAAATCTTGTTTTAAACGCTAGTTTATCAATTAAAAATAATAATTAATATTTGACAAGTTAAAGTATTTCAGCAAAAAATGCAGACATAATTAGTCTCGACGCCACCTAGCGGGAGATTTAGTATTAAAAATACCTCTCTCACAAAAATAAAGTTGGTTGTTTTCAGTTGGAAAAATATAATAATAAGTAATTGTCGAATGAAACACTAGTATATGTTGAATTATTTGGCGGGTATTTGATAAGCCGCCATAGCTCAGTGGTTAGAGCTGCTGACCGGCAATCAGATGGTCACGGGTTCAATTCCCGTTGGCGGCCAGTATCTTTTCTCGGAAGATTTTTTCAATGTAGATGAGTGTTTCAGGCTGATAATTATTGATTTTAATATTTGTGATTAACCATCATTTTTTATACTTAATTTTTAATTTTAAAGTGTAGATTGAACAAAAACCAGAATGGTCTGTTGGACAAAAAAGAACTGAGGCGACGATATGTAGATCACACTAATTTAATTATTAATTAAGTTAAGTTATTAATTAATCTTGTACATACAATGCCGCTAATTTAGAAAATAGAGATACTTATGTTTTGTCTGAAAGGTGATTAAATTGATAGAGTGTAAAGTGAATGGGTATTAAAATAGTAATGTATTCCATGTGTAAGGATCCATTTCGTTATTTGTTTTTTAAAGGAATGGGGTTGGCTCAACGTTTTTAAGTTTTCAGGGATAAGGTTAAAGGTTTTAGGAGCTAGGAAGAAAAATTTGTCTTTGAGCTGTCGTGGTGTGTAGTTTAGGTACATTGTAGTGTCCGCTGCTTATTGTTCTGGTGGTGTAGTTGTGTTGTAAGATAGTTTTGTTTTTTTATTTGAACAGGAAATGTATTAGCATAAATTTTAGATGGAGTTGCCGTACGTTTAAGACGTTATACTCGATGAGGAGTCGTTTGGAGGGGTATCTAGTCGGTCGCTTGTTAATGACACGTATTACCATTGTTTGGGCTTTTAGTAGAGGTTCGACAATTGATTGAGCACAGCCACCCCAAGTTATAATGCCGTATGCTAGTAGGGATTGGCAGAGAGCGTAGTAAACAGTTTTAAGAGTTGAGGTAGTAAGGATAGTTCTTAGGGATCGAAAGACATAAGAGAGTTTGCGGATGCGTGGGGTTAGACTGGCCAAGTGCTGATCCCAACGAAGGTGTTGATCAATGATGACCCCCAGATATTTTATGTGGGTGGCTTGTTCCAAGTTTTGGCAATTAAAGGAAGAGCAAGTTCTTAGACAGGAGTGAATTATTATCTTCTGATTGTTAATAGGTTGGGTTGCAGCAGAAAGACTGAAGGTTAAGAATTTTGTTTTTCCGGCGTTAAGGGTTAGGAGATTATCATCTAACCATTTCTATATATGGCCTATGTCGTTTTAATCTATGTCGAATGCTCCCTTCCAGTTTTTGTATCTAGTTATTAGTACAGTGTCATCTGCAAAAGATATTAGTTTGCCGGTTATGGGAAGATTACAGAGATTGTTGATGTAGATGAGGAACAGAATAGGGCCTAGAACACTTCCTTGTGGGACTCCGAAATGGATTGGTAAGGGGTCACTAACAGCTGTGTTGTTAATTTTCACAGTTTGCGATCTTTCTGTTAGGTATGATGAGAAGCAGTTAAGAGTTCTACCTCGGATGCCTATGTGAGATAGTCTTTCTAGAAGTATGGGGTGGGAAACCGTGTCAAATGCTTTGGCCAAGTCTAGGAATATGGCTAAGCAGGAATCATCTTCGTCCAGGCTGTTAGTGATCTTATCCGTCAAGTCTAAGATTGCAGATGCTGTATTTAAATTGTTTTGAAAGCCAAACTGATTAGGCGAGAGGATCTTATGGGTTTCAAGATGTGAGACAAGCCTACTTTTAACAATTTTTTCAATGATTTTTGACAGGACACTTAGCAAAGAAATGGGTCTATAGTTTTCAATATTTGTTTTATCGCCGCCTTTATAGATTGGGATAACCGTTGCATGTTTTAGTAAGTGTGGGAAGGAACCGCTTTTAAAGCTTAGATTAACGATATGCTTTAACGGCGTTGTTATAAAGTGAACTATGTGTTTTATTATATAAGGAGAAATATTGTCATTACCAGCTGCACTGTTTGTTTTAATGGTGAGTATTGTGTCAACTATTTCTTTATTGGAGGTAGGGGCTAGGATTAGTTCAGGGTGCAAAGAGCGCTGTTGTCTTACCCGTGAGGTTAAGAGATTTTGTGTTTTGTTTGTTCTTTTTAGAATTTTGTTGGCTAAGTTCGTGCCAATGTTACTGAAAAAATGGTTGGCGTGATCGGCTAAGGTTTTTGGGTCATCATGGACTTGGATATTTTTCCCATTGATAGCGAGTGATTGCATTTTGAGTGAAGTTTTTTTGTTTTCTGAGATATCATTGACTACGTTCCAGATTATTTTACTGTCATATCCTGACTCTTCAATTTTTTTTTGTAATAGTTTTGTTTGGTTATTGTTATGAGATTATTGCAAATGTTACGATACTTTTTATAGAAGCGCAAGAGTTGGAGGTCTGGGTTGTTAAGGGCTTGTTTATGGAGTCTGTCTCTTTTACGTATACAGAAGATCAGGCCATTTGTAATCCATGGTTTTAGTTTCTTTTTTTTTGTTTGAAACCATTAAGATGGGGAAAGTGGCGTGGTTAATGTGGGTAGTTAGTGATGCAGAAAATTTTTCAACAGCGTCATTGACATTTTCAGAAAGCAGGGTAGATTCCCATTTTTCTTCTTTTACAGACTTTAACAATTGATCCGTATCAACAGTTTTATGGGAAGGATTACTGGCCTTAGAGGGAGAAGATTTAGAGTTGTGTAGTTCGAGAATGGTTGAGTAATGGTCAGTTACAGTGGATTCGAATACAATTGTTTTATCAGTTCGCCTTGATCTAACCATAATGTGATCTATATATTTTAGCCATTTTAAAAAATTAAATTGGGCGGGGGTAAATAGAATCATCAAAATGGTCTAACCACAGTTTTAAAATGGCATTGTAAGCCGAAATAACTGTAACAATAATAAATAAAATATTAGCAGAACTTAATAATACCATTATTAAAATTTGATTTAATTTTATTTCTCACCCGCCATAACACAGGGTCATCCCTAGCATGGAGGGTGAAATATCATAAAAATACTAAATGTACTTTCGATTTTTCATGTATTAAATAAATAAATTAATTAATTAAATAAATAAAAAAAACGCTACGTAATAAATTGGCCCTTCGGGAAAAAGGTCGTGCATCCCTGTTATATAAGAATTATTTAGGGCCGATTTTATAAACGAAGTACCAAATTTCTGTTACGTAACGAACCGTTTTTCGTTAAAGGACCGCTATCCGTTCGTTATCTTATTTTGCGTACTATTAACAAATGCGCATTACTATAGTCAAACAGGAACTAAATGAACGGTCAACGTCCAAAGTCAGTAATAAAATGTACAGGTAAAGCGACACGAGAAGGTTCACGACTTAAAATTAATTTTATTAAACAACATGTTTTTATTATCTTCGGGACAGAATTTAAGTCTGAATAAGGATTGAATCAAAATGCTTAGGTGTTTAAAAATACCTACAAGGTGTCCGGTAACTCATATTACAAACATTGTTACGCGGATGACAGTACAGTCCATGATAGCTTTTTGTTTGACAAGCCCCCAAAGGGCTCACAAACACCAACGGCTCGGAAGGCTTTGAAGCAAAGAATGGACGGTTACCTCGAGACTGTTTTCTCTTGGGGCAAAGATAATTTCGTTGAATTCCATGTTTCAAAGACCCAATCTTGTCTGATTACGTCTTAAGGGGATCGAAATGAAAATCTAGTCTCCTTCAACGGAAGCAATCTGCCGAACAGGCCCTCCATTGATATGCTTGGTGTAACCCTAAGTGACCAGCTCCGATATGGGGGCTCCATCGAAGTCAGAGTAAAGTTAGCCTCCCAAAAACTGGGCTTACTGTACAGGGCCCGCAGATACTTTAACAGTACACAACTGCTTACCCTGTACAAATCACAAGTGCGCCCCCACGGTTGAATTTGGCAGCCACCTCTGGTCTGGAGATCCAAAAAATCTGAAAAATATCCTCGACTCTGTGCAAAAACGGGCGGTCCGTTTGATAGATTCCCCCATCTTAACAGACGTATTGCAATCTTTAGAGCACAGGCGTCGGGTGGGAATGCTATCCTTATTCTACCGGTATTACAATGGAAGATGCTCCGAGGAACTAGCGTCATTGATCCCTTCGGCACCACCGGTACATAGTCGGCAAACACGCCAAACGCGTGCCCAACATATGTATACGGTTGACATTTGTCACATGATAACGGGTCGTTTCTTCGACTCGTTCTTGTGTTCAACAGCTCGGCTGTGGAGCGATTTGCCGACCTCTGTGTTTCCTCCTTCCTACAACATGGGTCTTTTCAAGACCAATGTTCATTCATTCCTCTCCTCAAAAAGACCCTCCACACAGCATCTCAGATGATATAGGCCCTGAGGGAATTTTTTCCTCAGGACCTCCTGTGTGGAATTAATGTAAAAAAAAAAAAATTCAGAATCAAGAAAATTCTTAGACAAGTTTTATCTGATGCTAATGAATAAAGCGGTAACTAATTTATGAGACATTTAAATTTAAATAATATTTGATTTTTTAACCCCCGGCTGGGATTTTACAAATTTATTTTTTCAAAGACAAAAATACCTAAATGTGCACGTCAACACACTTTTTACAATACATGTTACTTCGGTAAATTTTTATTTGTAATTAAAAAATGTATATTTTACAATAATTACAGTGGGTTCTTCGAGGAATGTCACAAACTGATTTTCAAACTAATTTTTGAAGACTTTGGAATTCATTTCAGAATGGTAATCTGTAAAGACCGGATTATATGCAACAAAAATAGCCCAAAATAGGCATGCAAACATGCAATAAAAATAACTAAAATATGCATGAAAACCCATAAAAGGGCCAAAATATGCAACAAGAAATAATACAGAAAGTCGTATTTTTAAATATTTATATTTTTTTTAGTAAGCTTTTAGTTCTTAAGGAATATTTTAGTATTTTCGAAAACATCAATTACAAAATGTATATAACAAAGAAATTTACATTTAAAAACGTATATGACTAAGTACTGTTCTAAATGTTCTGTAAACAAATTGTGTCTACGATCCCATAATATGTTTGTAAGCGGAAAAGGAGCGTTCTCCGTCAATTGATGTTACTGGACAGAATTTAAATTTGGGTGCGATTTTTGAACTTATTGTTCCGGGCTAAATTTCACCTGCCCCGTTGATAAAGCTATCATTTGGCACAAGGGTTTAAATCCTGGGTTATTGTTCAGTAAGTTTTATAACTTTTCTTTGAGTTTACTCGGGAATAGCTTTGGCAACGCGGAATTCATAAGGCGAATTTTCTTCATAACCTGAATAGATTCATTTAACGCCAATCCATGAGTGTCAAGCGTTTTTATATTTGCAGGTATGTAGGTGAAATGAGTGCTAATCATAGCTAGTTTTTTTTATACTAGCATTGTCAAATGCTCCTTTGCACTGGAAAACTGCCAAAGCCTCTGCTCTATCGAAGCCATCGCTCAAAATGTTCATGGTAAAACATCGCAACTTCGATCCATGTACCCCAACGTGTCGCTGGCTCGGGAGGTAAAGGGACATTTGGCTTTGTAGGTCTTTATACGAGCAAGCGCCTTAAGGAACACTTTCTTTGCTGATAAAATCAGTTTATTTACATTCGTAAACGTGGATCTCACTTCCTCGGCAAGTCTATGTACTCCGTGAGCAAAACACAAAACACGTCATATGAATCAAATTGGGATAAAATATTGATCATATCAATCTGTATTCGACATAACCTTTTTCGTACGTAAAAACCCGTTTTTGCTGAACCACAATAGCGGTCATCGGTTACGTTTAGTCCGAAAGTTTTATTAGGGTCACTCTCCTTATAACAATGCACACCGTCGACTTAGAGATTCCTGTAAAATCGCCAGCTGCTTACAGCATTGATTCCAGAGCTTAGAAACGTAGTGTTAATAATAACTTATCTATTGTTATTAAGATTTATTTGTGAAAAATTATTTTCATTTTTATTTCTTTTATATATTCTAATATATATTATTATTCAATTTATAAAAAACAGTTTGTTTATAAATAAGTTATTCTATGTAATTACTATGTAATTATTTCGCCTAGTTTAATAATGCCTTCAGAAGGCGAAACAGCTGTCACGCGAAATAATAATTACTTAGCAGAACTTGTTTATAAATAAACTGTTTTTATAAATTGTATAATAATATTATTGAATATAGGTATAAAAGAAATAAAGCTGAGCTGACGTCATTGGCTGACGTTATATAATCTCTTAAAAATAGTGCACGGGTCCAAATAACCGAGTGCCGGGAACATCTTCCTACTTACAACTGTCAAAAAACGTCATCAAACGGATCGTTATCCATTTAACTGACCAAAATCGACCGTAGAGCGTTAACCGCTACTTAACCGACCGGTAGCCTGGCGAATTAATATAAAACGTGGAAATAAATATTTGTTAAAAATGGTATGAAGCTTGCCGAACGGATGGTTATAAAAGCGGCCCTAAGGATTCAAAAACAAAATCATAAGGTGAGAAAAAAATACATCATTGATAGTTATTTAGTGGGCGTGCTGTTACGTAAAACATTACCGAAACGAAAGATTATAACTAGAATGTGAATGGTTTTTATTTATTCTATTTATTATGACATCTCTTTTCACATCCTATTTTATTCTAAATATTTTCTTTTTCTTATCTCTCATTATTTTTTTGCAAATTTCTTGTTATTTATAATTATTGTTAACATAGAGAAAAACAAATCTTACTGTGCATTCTGTGAACATTTTTAAGTGGATTTTTAACATTTACGCACCTTACAAAGTAAATCTTATATTTTTTTCAAGTTAGTTCTATGTAAATGTTTCAAAATAATAATTTTAAAAAAAATCAACGTGAACTCCGGTCACACAAACAAACGTCTGTTCAGTATATACTATTTGTATTGCATTCAAGTGAAGCATTTAACTGCAGCTAAAGTACGGTGCGGATGGGACGGTAAAGTGTGGAAAATGCGTTACCTTTTGTGGAATGGATCTTCGTAGCCAGGTAAATGTTTGATCCCCAAGTCTTGCAGTTTATCAACATTCAGATCTCTGTAAAATAAAAATAAAAACAGCTTTAACTACTAAAACACTTTGCAAAGAATTCAATGCAACCAGTTCAATGATAAGCATTTTGTAACACCATAATATCGATGCATAAAAAAAAATATGTTTACAATAGCTACATACAGAGGAGGAAAATAATGTCCCTCGAGGCATATGTCATCTTTGGGGGCGCTGTGTGGAGGGTATTTTAAAGAAAGGAAGAGGAAGTTCCGAGAAAGAAAAATGAAGAGGGGTGGGCAGGAATTAGGGGTTCGGTGGGTCCAAGAGTATCGGACGTTTTGACGTATTCCTCGCACAGCGCGGCGCGCTTGATAAAAACCTGCTGGATACGTCAAATGGTCTCTCTCAACTAGTAACTCCCGATCCGGGCCGCCACGCAGTCACAGCCGCCACACAAACCTCACCCCTTTACACAATATTCGAACACAATTGAATTATTCTTCATTTCTTGTTCCGTCAAATAGATCTTTACATATAATAGAAAATACGTAGAAATTATAGACAATAGACATCCTTGAAAGAATATCGTAGTCGCCAGAACCAAATCTCAGTATTAGATGCACCCGGTATTTTCTTTCACGTCTTTATTTAATTTTAGTGCCGATCCGGGATAGTCTGAATTCTTGACAAGTTAGTTCCAATTTTTGAAAATGAAAAAAATAATGTTCTTTCATAAATATTATAATATCTATTAGTACTTATATAATCATTTAAAAAATATATATAATACTATTAATATAAGTACTTTATCACTTTAGTGTGAATTATTACTAGTGTGTTTTATTTTGTAGTAAAATTTCACTAACTTATCAAAGAAGAGAGAAAGAAAATGTGCGCAAGAAAGTGTGATACAGACAATAGGCCTGCACTGTGTCTTAGGTAACATACGAAATGTAACTGGCTATGAGAGAAAGAGAGAAAGAAAATGTGTGCTCGCACCTCTCTCTCTCTCCCCTACAGCAATATACCAAACGTAACTCTCTCTCTCTCTTTACTAACTTATATCTCCCTTTCAACTTCCGTTCGCCTCGCCCGACCACACTTTTCGTAACTCTCTCGTCACGCATTCACCATTCCCCAAGTCAAGCGTAAGAAGTTTTACTTAAAAAATTATTTATTGTCAAAATAAATAAAAAATTGTGATAGTGAAATAAATATGATATAAAAAAAAATTTGCCACATAAAAAAATTATATTTTTCGCGGGATTGCTTACCAAAAATACTAATTTCGGTTGCGTGTCTCTCTGTAGTTCTAGTTCAATGAACAATATAATAAAGCAATACATCGTTAAACTAACCACCTTCATTAAAACATTTAAACAGAAAATTATTTTTAATTTCGTTTTTAATATTTGAATTTCTAAAGCTCGCGATTATTCACGGGTGTGTGAGTTAGTCAACAAAAAACAATAGCCCATTGCTAAACGTTTCGAATATGTATTGAAATTTTCGGTCACACTTGTAATCATAATTATTATGACATGGAAGCGTAGAAATAAACTGCACGGAATATCATAACTCATAACGGCACAAATTAAAAGTTTTGCGTTTGGCAGGTAGACAAAATCAAAGGCGGATTGCCGCTGTCGTAGATGCGAAATGCAGTCGTACGGGTGAACGATTTTGGTGACACGTGTTGTTTTATAAATTTTATACGAAGGTTCACGGCACATCTCCCATTGTCTGCTAGTAGTTATGTGAATAGTAAACCCCGAGTTTAAAAAGTAGTATTTCTAATTTTCTCTTATTTAATAACGTGAAATCTAAAATTTCCTCGGAAAACATAAGATATCTAAGAAGGTTCTTAAATACCTTCCTACTTTATAAACCTTTTTATTTAATTATATGGTTTTTATTTTTTTTAATTTCAAGTAAGGAATTATCATTTTATCTCCAAATAATGTCAGAAATCACTGGTTAAGACGACACTATACCCTAAAATACATTCAGAATCTTAACGACGTAAGTAAAGAAGACGTGTATACAAATTGCGACTCGCGACCCGTGTATTGGACGGACTTACAGTCAAATTTTCCTTATCAACGAAAAGAAGAAGAGAAATAATGTGGGAATCTTAACGACGTAAGTGAAGAAAGCGTACGAAACAAATATGCGCCCGCGGCACGGCGTATTGGACGGACGTACGGCCGAATTCACCCTAGCAGGCCTGGAGATTCGACCTTTCCCCCGGGTTCTTTTAAATTATTTCTGAAGAACGTGTTACTAATATTTAAGATGTTTCTAGATGAATACCTCCCGAAGTTATTAATTCATCGTCTAGAAAAATAAAATGTGGTGCTCACCGCTAACTTTAGTAGTAAAACGCAATACAATTTTTTAAAGGCGTTGTACGTTAAAAAAAAGATGGCAAGGTACCGTTTTTATTAATCGAAAATATAGATAACTCGCATCCCTTGTGAGGCATGGAAATAAACATGATAATTCAATTACGAATTCACCGAAATAGATTAAAATGTGAGCCTCGGGCAAACCCCCGTAACATAAGTGAAATATGTCTCTTAATACCCTGTATATTAGATTTTGTAGAATTCGTGCGGTCAAACCGTTATGATTGTGTGGGAAATGTAGAGATTCGTAAATAATACAAGGCCGATGTATGCGTAATAAGGAGGATTAAGAAAGGGGTGCTTAGATGGTTTGGCCAAGAAGAGCGAATGAATTGAGAAATTAGTGAAAATATGCTGTGTAGAGGGTCTTTTTGAGGAGAGGAAGGAGTTAACATGGGTTTTAAAGATACCAATTTTGTAGGAGGAGGGGAAAATATAGGCCGACAAATCCTTCCACAGCCGAGCTGTTAAACTCAAGAATGAGTCGTAGAAGCGATCCGTTGTCATATGACAAATATTAACCGTGTACATATGTTGAGCGCGCGTTTGACGTGTTTCCCGACTGTGCATTGACGCTAGTTTCTCGGAACATTGTCCATGTAGAACAAGGACAGTATACCTACTTGTCGCCTGTGCTCTAAAGTTTGCAATCCGCTTGATAAGATAGGGGAATCAATTAAGTGTCCAAAGAAACGACACTATCTCAATGACAATAATTATTTTTCCAAGCACATGTATCCCATAATATTGAAAAAAATGTGAACAAAAAGGTCAAAATAAACAAGACATTTCGCAATAGAAAAAAAGATCTTTACTGAACCATTAAAACGGTCACCATCTTGAATCGCAAACGGAATGTACAAACAAATTTACTGAAGAAATGCAAAGCAGTCGAGTTCAAACAGAACTTTTATATGTTATACTTTTCATTCTTAGTGCGTGTATGCTATTAAATCAATATACCGGGAACAGCCTTTAGTCCATCCACTTGTTCTTAATTGAATGCATCGACTCCTCTTGAGTCTTGACCTCTCTCTGCATCCCCTTCCACTCACTTCCAATATATACATATTATACCGTACCGTACCCCCAACCCAAGCTCCACACAGGACGCCCTGAGGAAAAAAAAATTCTCCCAGGAACTATCGTCTTTGGGGAGGCTGTTTAGGGGGTCTTTTTTGGAAAGGAAGGAGAGCAAGTTTTGGGAAAGAAAAAGTATGAAGCATGGGTAGGAATCTGGTCAGTGTGACCAAGAGTGACAGACATAAGAAATCATCCCTCCAACAAGGAGATGTTCGAGAGAGAACAGGTCTCTCTCAAAAGGTCTGTCTACAAGTTTCTCCCGATCCGGCCCGCCACGTAGCAGGTGGCAGAAGACTCGAACAAACACAAACCCGGGCACTTATGCTAAGTTACCAATCGTAGCGAACCGATTAGGGTGACTTATGCCAGAGGTGCACACGACTTCCAAATTGTATTACATATTTAAAACACATAAAATTGTGCTTTTTTAACTTTAACCCCGCACAGGAGATTCAGAGAAAAATAATTCCCCTCGGGGCATATTATCTTTGGGGACGCTGTATGGAGGTTTCTTTGAGGAAAGGAAGAAGAGGAAGTTCTGCAAAGGAAAAATGTATGAGGGGTGGGTAGGAATCTTGGTGTCAGTATGTACAGGAGTGAAGGACGTATGAATCCATCCCTGAAGGGTCGAGAGAGACTTGCTGGAGAGGTCAAAGGGTCTTCTTAAACCGGCTTCTTCCCATCATTCATATATATATATATACACATTAAACCAAAACACCATAATAGTAAAATAATACAAATAGGAATAATAAAATAACAATAACAATACAATAATAAATAATGAGCAGTAAATTATCGCTGCTAGGACCTGCGGGCGGCGGGCAAGACAGTAGCTTTGTAACATACTTCACGACTAACGACCGAAAACGATTTTGCATAAGTCGCGGCGCACAGTGATTCGTTTCATACAAGCTAGACGCAAATAAGTCACTTTTGAATTACCATATAGACAGCATAATAAATGCATGCTTAATTGGGGTGATTAGTGCACACATTGACTCATACCAGAGGCCTAAAGTCGAATAATGTGTTTTGAAAATTATAATTTGCATTTATTCGCTCGTCGCAGCTCGACGTTTAAAATTGTGTACTAAGTTTTTTTTTCAGTTCTGTGAAATGGGGGCTACTTTGGAAAATATGTTTTAAAGTTTTTTCTTAATACTTTAGTGTAAATATTTTAGTTGTTTTTTAAATAATAAATAAGTTTTGTGTTTTTTTTTGGCCTAAAAAATTTTTAATTTCTAACTTCTCGAGAGTTTATCTCAGAGAGTATATCAAAATAGCACGAAAATATCATTTTTTTTTAAATAGTGCAACTAATATTCTATTCACATCAGTTTCGATATTAACCCGCACGAATCAACATTATTATAATTTTTTCATACAGGAACCTCATTTGTGCCATGTATTACATTTTGACCGTAATTTTAGCAATTAATTACACTAAAAAAAACACTTTTTTTACTTTTTGAATATAATTGTTTTATTATAAACCTCAAATACTCTATTAACACATTATACAAAAATTATTAAAAAAAAATAAGATTGGAAAAAATATGTATTTTTAACACTAATTTTCATAAAATACACCTCAATAGAGGGTTAAAAATAATTTAATCATAAGTTAGAGTTTTTAGCGTCTAGCATGTATGAAACGAATCACTGTGCGGCGTCAGAGTTGTACTTCATATTACGTCATATTCTAAAAATTCAACCGTTCAGACGCTAGAGTATTAATATTATAAAATTATTCAATGTCTCCATTTAATGACTTTTCAAAGGAGGTGTTGAAGTTACATTTTTTCTGAGTTGTCCGGTCACCATTTAAATTTGGTGATAAGGATTTCAAGCGTGCACCCTGGCGCTGGGCGCTGCGGAAAAGAGGAAGGGCGGGAGGGGGGGGGGCCGACAGAATGACGAACATTAACGAATCCTACACCGCCAGCGTGAGATGCAGCAGAAAATATCACTAACCACTGATCAAATTTTAAACTGCCAATATCAGAGCGCCGGGCAAAAACACGGTTACATCAACAGGGGGCATGCCTCCCGCTTGCACGGAACGTGCGCTCTTTTTACACGGGTCCAAAATTGCACTACTCCTGTCAATGTGCATACAAAAATACACATTTATCATAGCTCACGGATCCAGACTCGCAGCATCTCCAAATCTCGTGCACCAGCCTACCGTGGAGGACCTCTCCCGCGCTAGCTTCTCCTAAACTTTCGCTCCTGAACAGTTTTAACCGAAAATTTTCAAAAACTCAAGTGTAATTATTAAAAATGGTTTCAAACTTTTTTATCAACTCGCGATGTGATAATCTAAAGCAATTGCTTACACATTTTTCCATAGATCAATACATTTTTCAAATCCCAGAAAAATGGTTTTCTATAAAGGTCAGTGTCATTTAAAACGATAAACAAGAGGAAATAACTATTAAAGACTTATTCTAAGTTGCCCTGAACATATTTTATTCAAGTTTTCCACATTTTAGCGCGAAGTTAAACACAACGACAAACAATACTTTGGACAAAAAAACTGGTAACAAAAAATTCTATAATTGCGTGAATCAAGTCGTTAATACATACAATAAAGTGAACACAATCCGTGTAAAATAGAGTGCTACGCTTTGGGAAACACAATTGATAAAAAAACGCTTTTCTTTAATTAAGCTGCGGCTTTGGCGTCAAATAAAAAATTTGAGATTTAACAGGTAAGATCTTTGTTGTTTCTAAAATTATTTACAAATATCTAGAATGTTGACTGTTCGGCGAAGGAGCAGCGAAATTATTGATATTTGGAACCATACAGCATTTACTTATTGCGGTAATTTTTTTATGTACCTATGCCAATTGCGTTTCAGATTGCATCACCATTTTTTATTCTCGATGAAATAGTAGCGTTTAATGTACGTAACATAACTGTTGCATGTATTTTAAGGCGACTGTAAATTTTCTGACAATCTTTGTACATTTTCCCCCCGTCCATGCCTAACTCAGCAACAGGTCCTCGGAGCGTCTCAGCAGGGAAAGTTACGTTGTATTTTTCCATCAAGGTTACCAAAAAAAAAAAAAAAATTTTACATTTATAAAAATTTGAGTGTTTGATGGTGATTTTTAAACATTACTAACTTTTTTAATTATTGAAGACAATCTTAGCGATTCTGGTTTTGCTCCGTTCAATTTATTATCATATCGATTGTTTATAATTTTTAATAAATCAAACACCCCTTTGAAAAATCATTAAAAGTTATGAAAAACAATCGTCACTCTTGTACCACTTTAATGACCTTTCAAAGAAGGTGTTGCAGTTGCACGATTTTGAGTTGTCCGGCCACTGTGGAAACAAAGTGGAAAAAACCCATCAACAAGAAGTTTCACAAAAGTAACATAGTAACTACATAACAATTTGCATACTATCAACATTATCTAAACATTTTAAGTCTTTGATAATAGACAATTTAATCATATTAATCTCTTAATTGAACATAACCAATATGCAATATGGTTTCATCATATTATTAATCTGAACATTTATCAGATCACAACCATATTTCAAATTCACTGGCAACTAGAAATCAAGTTGACACATATACACAAATTATTGGTTTTTATACGCCTTTGAAAAAGTACATTTTTTATTTCTGTCCATAATTCAAGTTGCTAATGAAACTAAAAAATAGTTATTTAAGGGAAATCTTCATCATTTTATTGCCACCAATGGTGTGCAACAAGGTACAATTTTCATTTCAGGATGTTCGTGTTTGCTTTTTGCTGATAACCTAAAGATAAATATATAAATACTAGCTGACCCGACGAACTTCGTACCGCCTCAGAATCATTAACTGTTGTTTTACTAAGTTAAAAATTAAACAATGAAGCCATTATCGATGCGCAACTGTCCGGTTTTTTGACTTTCTGACTTTGGGAGGCGGTTATGGGTGCCGCCGCCCCAGGAACCATATATTGGATGACCAACACCTCTACCATAGGTCACCCCAAGTGGTTCGCTACGTTTGGTGACTTAGCAAAGGTGTTCGGGTTCATGGGGTGACGTTTGTCCGGGCCTTGGCGGCGGATGCATCTGTCCACCTGGTGCGTGTCGGGCCGGATCGAGAGATACTGGTTGAGGTAGGCCTTTTGACCTTTCCAGCCGGACTCTCGACACATTTCCTTGCACCGCAGTTGGAGGGATGGATTCATATGTCCGTCACTCCCGGACACACTGATCTCAGATTCCTACCCATCCCTCTTACCTTTTTCCTTCCCAGAACTTCCTATCCTTTCTTTCCTTAAACAGACCCTCCACACAGCACCTTCAAGATGACATAGGCACTTGGGGAAATTATTTTCCTTCGTGGCCTCCCCACCCTTGTATACTTTAGTTTTCTTGAACTACACACATTTTTTAAACTTTGGTGTTTTTAATTTCAATTAGAACGGCATTATATAATTTTGAAGCATATAAATTATGGATTTTCTGGCCAAAAGATGTAGGTAAGTATTTAATTTCGGGATGTTAGTTAGATTTGAGGATTTCGTCCTTGTAGCGTAGGTGTATTGGTCGGCAAGCCACTCATATTTTTCTTTAAATTTGAGTAGTGCATTTTTTAGTAGAGTTTTATAATGCTGAACCTATTTAAGTTTTTTTTAAATTCTTGTGGGTGCTTATAAGTTTGTCGTTAGTTCTTATGGATACTTTCAGGACTTTTTAAAAAATTACTTTTCGTGTTTTAACGAGCTGCTTCATGTGGATATTTGAGGCAGATCCCCATCCAATAATTCCATATTCTATGCTTGATTTGCAAATAGGAAAGTAGAATTTATATAGATCATTTTTATTTTGTATATTGCATGTTTTCCTACAGTAGAACAGGAGCTTTGCGAGTTTCTTTGTAATGCTATTTATGTGGGAGTCCTTAACCACTCAGATATTTGGCCATTGTGCAGGTTTTTTGCCTTAAACGAACTCTCAGATTTATTAAAAAAAAAATGTTATTTCCGCTTCGTAACTAAAGCTCTATAAAAATAGTTTTAATGTAGCCGAATATTGATAATATAATGAATAATAGATCACTTTGTTAAACCATTATATTACAAACAATATCTACACGTTTCGATAACAATGTTATCTTCATCAGGATATGTTAATTTAAAGAAAAATAAATAAAAAACAAGTATAGACAAATTAGAATAAATTAGAACAAAGACAAAATGTTTAATGATGCCACAAAGTAATTTTGCGAAGTTTAAAGAAGAATATTAATAAGGTTTTTTAAAGGATATAAAATAAAAATTGTATTATTGCTTTCAAATTGTATTATTACAAACAAATATTAACATTTGTAAATATTAAAATTTAGATTGCAAACATAAAAAAAATTGTAAAAATGACTCACGTAATGTTTTTATGTGGATAACGGTATTAAAATCACGGATTATGTAAAAAAAAACACTTATTGAATATTTATTGTTATTAAGTTTATTTTTATTTTTATATTTATTTTATAAATTCAATAATATTATTATTTAATGCATAAAAATAGTTTATTATAAACGAGTTCTGTTTCGTAATTATTATTATGTGTTACAGCTGTTTCGCCCTCTGGAGGCGTTATCAAACTGCACTATCAAACAGATACAGTTTGATAATGCCTTCAGAGGGCGAAACAGCTGAAACACATAATAATAATTACGAAGCAGAACTCGTTTACAATAAACTGTTTTTATACATTAAATAATAATATTATTGAATTTATAAAATAAATAATTAAAAACAAAACAAAAAACTTACTGTATAATAAACAATTTTGTCACCTCATCTTTTTATCATTTCAAACAAGAATATTAAATAAAAAATTAACAAAGTCTAATGGCACGTTTGCGATTTGGCGGGTGAAAACTGTTTCTACAAAATAAGTATTTTTTATGTATTTCTATGGACAACTTTAAATAGGAGATATAAAGCTTGATTTAATATGCATCTTCTACTTTTTGTTTTAGGGTTGTCAATAGAACTGTAACGGAGTTATAAAGACTTTGTGGGAACATACGCGTTAGCTTGAAAACACGCGTATTGTACTTGACTGCTATTATTATATTGTTATGTAAATAAGCTTAGGGGTCGGAGTGGTTAAAGAAACATTTTTAATGTATGCTTGAAAGTAAGGAATTTAATTCATTCTTATTTATGTTTGCTCTGTCCTGAAAGTCCTCGACCTTGACATTGATTAGGATAAAAGAGGAAGACACTAGATAGTAAAAGTACTCTAGCCAACTGTTAATTACCATAATCTTAATATATAAAACAAAGTCCGGTTAGTTACACTATTTTTAACGGCTGGACCGATTTTAATGATCTTAGATTTGTTGGATTTGTCTCCGCCCCGGATAACAGAATAACTATTAAAACATCGCAAAAAATCACGAAAAAGAAAGTTATGAAGAAAAATCATTTTTTCATGCATTTTGTATGGAACGAATTCTCATATTTTGAAAGAACTGCAGCAATATTGTGATAGGTATAATATTGAACAGTGGGTGAATTACAAAAATTCAAAAACGTCAAATGTCAATGCGCTGATTGTTTTGCTTTTGTTCTTAATCATATAATGCTGCCCCTCTTTCTTACAAACTAAATGTCAACAGTCGAAAATGGGACAAACGGTGAACGTATGTCTGCACCCCTCCAAAATAAAACTACAATAATTATAATAAATCTCCCTCATCCGTATAACGAAAATGAAACGCAATTCCCGTAAGTAAGTGGAAAAGTAAGAAAATCACAAAAAAATAATCCGTACACAACGCCATCTCTGATACAAAACACGGACAGTTGCGCATCGATAATTTATTTATTGTGTATTTTTTAACTTAATAAAAAAAACTAATTTAATTCAGCTAATAAGTTAACACAACAGTTATTGATTCTGAGGTAGTTTGAAATAAATTCTGTTCGCTGCATCTGTTCGGATTCGACGCTACCGAACATTAAAATTATAAATCTTTGATAGATTTCTAAAGTAAATATTCAACAACATTCAAGTATTTATTTACGCGATCTCTTATTTTATCGCCGGAGGATCACCGTCTTATTGCCAGTTTTTTTGTTGTTGTTAATAACTTCGCCTTTATTTAGAACTGACGTAAAAATATCGGTGAATTGTAAGACTTAGTGACCACAAAATCAATATTTTCGATGGATGAATTTTTTCTTCTTCACAAGATATGGTTGCCAGATTCAGGGGGTTTTACTTCGGCATAAAATATAATAAGAAAAAGGAAAAAAAGACAAAGACAAGAAAATACTTTCTATTGGGTTTTTAATCTCTAGAACGCCGGAGTAGAAAAATCGTCAAATACCCCCAACTGTCAGGCAAGAATTTGCGGATTTGCGCGAAATTATCTTTATGAGTTTTGTTCAAATATCGAAATAAAAACACCTTCTGTTTACCATATAATGTGTTTCTTATTATTCAAATAGACAATTCCTAGTAAGTATATTTTCATGTTTTGTATGGTAAGACGTTAAAGAATAGCTAAATTTATCTAAATAAAAACGCCTTCTGTTTACCGATAATATACATCATATTTTATCGTAAGACGTTTCCTCATAATATATTTTCATGTTTTGTATGGTAAGACGTTACTCCAGAATAGCTAAATTTATTGAAGTAAAACTTCTTTACACTCGCTTGACTTGGTGGACAAGCTGGCGAAAGCGAGCGTTACGAAAATTGAGGCGAACGCTTCGTATATTACCTACTCTAGGGGCAAGAGAGAGAGGTGCGAGCACACATTCTTTTTCTCATAGCCAGTGACGTTTCGTATATCTAAGACATAGTGCAGACCTATTGTCTGTGTCACACTGTAGGAACAAGAGAGAGCAGTGCGCGCGCACATTTTCTTTCTCTCTTCCTGTCATCATATAGATGGAGCAGAAGTTTTATTTCAGTTGTGTGGTATAAATAGCCTTGCCGATAGAAGGAAAACTGCTTTGCTAACAACATCATATAAACTTATAAACGGTAACATCTGTATTCCCGATATAATACAAAAATTTGAGTTTTATGTCCCCGACAACTTCACAAGAGCGCGCAGACACAGAACTTTCGTTGTTCCAAGATGTAGAACTAACTTACCATTAGTAATGCCCCTCGGAAAAATGATTCTGTTACTAAATTACCTATCCCCTGATATAGATATTTTTCAACTAAATATTCAAAAATTCAAAAACGCTATTATTACTTAATAAAATACAATGCATGTTTATTATTGGTTATGTTTAACTGTAAATGTGCATTTAAAATAAAATCCTACTAATATTATAAAGGCGAAAGTTTGTATGGATGTATGTATGGATGAATGAATGGATGGATGTATGGATGTTTGTTACTCTTTCACGCAATAAATACTAAACGGATTTTAATGAAACTTTACAGTAATATAGCTCACACATTAGAATAGTCTATAGGCTATAACTTAGAGCTCTGGAATTATGAAATTTGTATACAATTATACGTTTACTGTCCAAACGAAAAGCAAAGCTTTGTTACCTAATTGTTTGACATGAGCTGTCATTTTTGTTATTTGTTTAGGTTGCTATGGAGATTCCTTTGATAGTCAAGATTTACAGCGCGTGTTTGATTGTTACGTTGAGGGGGTAGGGTTAGGGGGGGAGGGTGGGGGGGGGGGGTTGCAGGGGTGGGAGAGGGGAGTGTTTGGGGGGGGGGGAGTAACGCGTGCGAAGCCGGGGGCAAAAGCTAGTAAATAAATAAATAATTAAAGTACACTCGTTTTTAAAAATAAAATGTGTCCCATTGGATACAAAAACTGAGAAAATTGAACCGAATTGTAATTTTCATGCACCCATAGGGTTGCAAAATTGTGATAAAATTGTACCAAATTTGATAACATGTGCTCAAAATGTGGCAAAATAAAAAAAAAACGAGAAGATTATTTTTTAAAAATAAATAAAAAATCGATAAATATAAAATACTGGCCATCATCCCCCTACTAGTATGGTCATCTCTCCCGGACACGTCGGGAGCGATGGCCAATTGCTAATTACCACAAAATATTTTTCATAATTTTGTTTTGATAGATATTGTTGATTGCTTTATGTTACTCACAGCCAAATGATTTAAGTTTGTTTTACAATAAATAGTTTGTGAAATTTATGACTAGTTTAATTTTTGAGCATCTTACAAAAACTTCGGCCATCTCACCAGGACTTACCTTACTAGTTTTGTTTTTTCGACATAAACCTGAATACATACCCTACACGAAAAATGTTGGCAAAAGGTTTTTTCAAAGGATTAACAGACTTTTTTTTCGTTATTTCTTTTTGGGGTGTTATGCCGTGTTGCGCTACCTCCTTTTTTAGCCATCGTTTCGGATAGCGTTACAGTGTCAATCATCAGGGAGATGTGCGGCACGTTACAGTGTCCGAAAAGTTGGCTAAAGAAGGAGGTAGCGCGACATGGCATAAAAACACTCCAAAAAATAAATAACGAAAATATTTTGCCGTGAAAATCAACTCTATACTCGTTAGAAAATTCAAATATTTTCATTTTTTGGATGCTGTTCTACGAAAATGAATTTTGACAAGCGCAGATAAAATATTTACTAGACATTTAGAAAAAAAAGTAGCAACTACAGTTTTATTAGCGCAATCGATTCTGATTTCGTCCCGGACGGATTTTCAAAGCAAAAATGTTAAAATAGCATCGCAAAAAATTCCGGCATGGATATTAGAGCGCTCACAAATTAGCGAGTGTCGAGTATGGTCATAGTTAAACCGCTTACATGTGGTTAATAAATTATCATGATTTTCACAAAGTACCTATGCTTGATAAAGCCATGAATTCCAATATGGTCTAGCCGAGCGTCCTGTTGTCCAGACTTCCAAACAATTAATTGTTTGGTCCTTATAAACCAATACCCCAAATTCCACTCTGGATTTTAAGCCTTCAGAAATTTGGCGTATTTTTTGGATGGTCAAAATACTTCCGCTAGACAATAAAATGCAAATAAATGGAATATTTCTGAACATATCTGAAAACTAAAAACCATTTATGAAAGGTGATGAAATACGATTCAAAATTTTACCATTCGAAATAAACAAATGATTTTTGAAATATAAAAATTTTGCATGCAAACATAAAAAAGGTTTAAAAATGGCTCACATTTTTTTACGTAAAAAAACTGATAACGAAAAAAAATTAAACCACCTGTCTATTTTACTAGACAATTGAATTATAAGCGTTGTTATCATCTCACTTTTTTGTCGTTGCATACGAAAAGAATTAATAAAAAATTAATCGAGTTTCAATTTTTTTTTTTTTAAATTGCGATTCAAAATTTTGGTTTTCATAAAGGTGTAGGTATATCTTACTTTTTTGGTGGTTATTTTTAAGATTTTTTTAATATAAAGCGTGGTGTTTTGCCTTTCTAACGCCCTTTAGAACATATTTCTCACTATGATAGTAAGGGAGTTACAGCCATTTATATGAGACCTAAATGAGCTGGGATAAATATGGTCTCCGGTGATTAAACGGTTTAACAGTAGTACAAATATATACATTTAATGTAATATAGACGAGACTACTGGCGTGTCGGTACGTTTTGCTTTTTTGAAAAGTTATTTCTTATAGGAGTTAGGACCCACCAAAAATCTTTAAATTTTCCTTGTTTGAACGCCATCAACAGACGTTCAGCATACAAACTAAAAAATATATTTATGAAAAAAACGCAAAACGTGCAGACGTATAATATTTTCTTCAAATGCAGTTTTGGAAGAGAAAAATGGGGAAAACCAACATCCAGGTATTTTTAGCCTGCGATACAACTTATCAAATAAACAAAAATTTTAACAAAACAAAAAACGACTTCAAAAAATGCACTAAAAAGTAAAAAAATAATTTCGTACGATTGTTATTTTTGGAGTCGGTGTCAGCCAAGGTAACTACATACATATGTAGTTATAGGTGAGATGTGGAGATCTTGGCTGACACCGACTCCAAAAATAACAATCGTACGAAATTATTTTTTTTACTTTTTAGTGCATTTTTTAAGTCGTTTTTTGTTTTGTTAAAATTTATTATTATTATTTTTTGATTTTTAGTGACGAGCGTGCGTAAAGAAGTTTTACTTCAAAAAAGAATCATCGAAATCTGTTGGTGTAATATTGAGATATTCATCCATTTGTCGCGCACATACTTATTGCAAATTTAAGACATATATGGTTTTCTCATGGATCCCATCGTCAGAACTGGACCAAATTAAAATGGGACCACACTGGAAGCACCAGCTTTCTAATAAAAAAAGAATCATCAATATCGGTTCACCCAATCGAAAGTTTTGAGGTAACAAACATTAAAAAAAAAAATTAAAAATACCGTCGAATTGATAACCTCCTCCTATTTGAAGTCGTTTAAAAGGGGATTTTAGGAATGAAAAAGGAAATCTGCCAAAGAGGACTGCTGCTGACAGCGATACGATTGATAGAACAAAGTGATTGACAAACGTTCCAGGGTATCTAGCACGGTCGATCGACAAAAGTTTTATCAATAATGTCGGTAATTGTCATCGTTCCCGACTATGACTGCAGATCGCCACCGAATAAACAACAGTTCGTAACGACGAAGTGTTCTTAATTTATTCGATATGAACTGTTGTTTTTAAGTTAGCCACCTGCAGTCATGCTGAGGAACGATGACAAGTTATAGACATTATAGATCGACAGTGTTAGTACCCTGAAAGGATCTTACAACATTTCATAATTCATACCAACAAAGAAAAGACCGATTATACGATCTAATTCCCTCGCACGCTAGATGTATACGTATCTGCTGTTAATGTGTGTTTGTCTCTTTTTAGTGTCCCTATTTTTCGTTTCATCGAGTTTCAAATCACAACGGTGCTAAATAAGTTTTTACTTCAAAAACTGTACCTAATTAAAAACACAATATTTATCAAAAGCCATTAGGCTGGGGTGACCTATCCAATAAATGGTTCCCGGGGCGCGTATTTCCAATCATTGTTATGCATAAATCACCTTAAAAACACTACCTCGTTTCAGCCGCCTACGCGCTTCTTTGCTCTATCTGTTTCTGTGAGGGTGACGACCGTAATTGTAGAGGGGTTAGCATAGAGGATGGACCGCGTTTTTTTATACTAATAAATTTTTAATGAAAAAAATAATTTTGTAAGTAAATAAAAACGCGGTCCATTCTCTATGCTAAACTTTCTATAATTACGGTCGTCACCCTCATAGAAACAGATAGAGCAACGAAGCGCGTAGGCGACTGAAACGCGGTAGTGCTGGTAAGGTGATTTAAGCATAACAGTCCCTACCGCGTTTCAGCCGGTAGCTCGACTGAAACGCGGTAAGGATTGGAAATACGCTCCCGGGGCGGCGGTACCCATACCCGCCTCTCAAATCATTTAGTACGTTAGGAACATATAAATATTTAAATGCGTTCTTCGTCAGTACTAGCAATGTTGACCTTTCCATTGAAAATACTCTCAACGTGCAGATGCGGAAAAAGTATTACCTAACCAAACTTTGTTACTTTTTTATGGGCTTTTAGGGTATCTAGCGCGGTCCATCTATAAAGGATATATCGAAAATGTCGACAACTTGTCATCTTTCCTACGTTTAGTAACTTAGCAGGGGTGCCCGGGTAAATGGGGGTGAGGTTTGTCTAGGTCTTGTCGGCCAATGCGTTTGTCCACCTACTGCGTAGTGGGTTGGATCGAGAGAATTTGGTTGAGGGAGACCTAATCTAGATCCTAATCCAGCCAAACTATCTCGACCCATCGCCTTCCATTGCAGTGGGAGGGATGAATTCATTTTCACTCTTCAACACATTGACTTCCAGATTCCTACCCACCCCTCATACGTTTTCCTTTACAGTACTTCCTCCCCTTTCTTTCCCTAAAAAAAAACCTTCACACAGCATGTCCAAAGATGACTTGTTTTTCAACAAAGGGAAATGTTTTTCCCCAAGGCCTCCTGTGTGGATCTAATGTAAAAAAAATACAAGAGTACAGTTCACACGCGGTAGAAGTGAAATCTTCAACTAAAGTAGACAAGAGTGGGGGGGAGGTACGAAGCACCGCACAAAGAGTACACAGGCACATCTGTCAGATCTTCCGGATCTGCCCTGATTATGGACACTGCAACGCTGTCCAAAACGTCGGCTAAAGAAGAAGGTAGTGCAACACGGCATAACACCCCAAAAATAAATAATGAAAATACTTTTAACCGTGAAAATCTAAAAAACGTATCAGTAGACATGCTTATTCTACCTCATTCTCTCGCAGGCTATAGACCAGTGGATCCCAAACTCTTTTGGCCCACGGACCCCTTTCCCAAACTGTTATGACCCATGATCCCGGGCACCCCTGGGGGTCCGTGCGGACCACTACTATAGACGTATGCGTTCGTCTCTTTTTAGTGTCGTATATTTGTCACATCAAGTTTAAAATCACAACGGTGCTAAAGAAGTTTTCACTTAAAAAAAAAACTAACTATCATGTCGTAGGCAAAGAGGACGGTCCGCCAAACAACTCGGTCCTGACACAGATTTCTTTTACAAATACATTCAAGAGTATATTCTAAAATGTTCAGTTATTTTCCTAAAAAAATAACGGAGATATCAGCAGCTGCTGGGCATTGTAAGTCGCCATCCGGCTGGGCAATTTGTGTAATTCCCTGAGGTCACAATTTTCACTTGAAATCAATTTTTCGAGAAAAATTTTTTCTTTTTTATAAGAGTTTCTTCTATTTGAACCTCGCTCCTCACAAAAAAAAACGAAAATTAATATTATTTAAGGAATTTGAAAACTTAGTATGATTTATTGTACCATTATTTTGTACGTTTTTTGCACTGAAAACAGAGTTATTATAAAGATACTGAATAAAAATTAAAAATTAAGTTAAAAATTACACAGTGAAGCACTTATCGAAGCGCAACTGTCTGTGTTTTGTTTTTGTCAGTATCAGAGATGGCGTTGTGTACGGATTTATATTTTTTGTAATTATCTTACTTTTCCACTTACTTACAGCAATTGCGTTTCATTTTCTTTATACGTTTGAGGGAGATTTATTATAATTATTGTGTTTTTCATTTAGAGGGGTGCAGACATACGTTTACCGTTTGTCTCATTTTCGACTGTTGACATTTAGTGTGTTAGAAAGAGGGGCAGCATATGGTTAAGAATAAAGGCAAAACAATCAACGCATTGACATTCGACAGTTTTTAATTTTTGGAATTCACTCACTACTCAATATTATAATTATCACAATACTGCTGCAGCTTTCTCAAAAGACGAGAATTCTTTCCATAAAAAATGTATAAACAAAGAATTTTCTTCATAATTTTTTTTTCGTAAATTTTTCCGATGTTTTAATAGCTTTATTTATTTATATGTATATATATATATACATATTACAATGCATTACATAATGATACTTTGTCTGTCCAACTGGGAAGGATATCCGTTTCAGGACAGCCAAATTGTACATTTAGTTCATAATATTCTTAACAAAGGAATGGTTTAGTTCAAGATATCTCAGGAATGAGCTTCTGTCACGACAACTTTTGAGAACATTAAAAATTGTATTCTGAACGAAGGAATGGTTTTTTTATGTCTTTGAAAGAATCGCAAAGATGTGATTTTTTCAATGAATTTACTGAGACATTACATTTAATTCAATAATTGCATTCAGAATGATTGAATAGTTTCTTTCGGGATCACAATCTCACAATCACAATTATGAGATTCTTTCCAGTTCATTTTGGAGAACATTTATAATAGCATAAATATAATTTACACATTTATAAACCAATATATGACATATTAATTCCCAATGTATTTATGTCTATTCTATGTCTATTCTATTTCTATTCTGCTATTCGAGGCGGAGAAAAATCCAACAAATCAAAGATCATAAAAATCGGTCCAGCCGTTCTTGTTATAAATGGTGTAACTAACCCGACCTTGTTTTATATATAAAGATTATGAAAGAAAAAAAAATAGATTTTTTTTAAGCCTATGGCACCTATTTCCCTTTAAGTTCCATACTAAACAAAAATAATATTCAAGTTTTATTTTTCCAATTGTTCCAGATTGCGTTACCGAAAAATAAAGAATGCTGATGTTGGTCCACCCGGCGATGTTGAAACACCTCAACCGCAGTGTCCGCACCATGGTGAATGTGAGCACGGTTGGGCCCCCGGCCCCGGCTCAATTCCCATCCACGAACAAAGAGTGGGCGGTATACGTGATGGTGGTGTTCTTCCTCGTGGCCCTGTGTGCCTGGTCGCTGGTGGTGAACGTGAAGATAGTGCTGTCCCTCATATGGGTCCGTCGCCCTATGACTGCTACCCTGAGTATAAGCGCGAGTTTGGCCGCGGCTGACGGGTACTCGGCCGCCTGCTTAGGCTTCGGCCTACTTGTCAACAGCCTGTTGCCCGTCATGGCAATAAACACTGGAACCTCCAACTGTTCTCGTCTGGTACTCGAAGGAGCTAGGTAAGTAACTAACGACTTCTTCCTCCATTCACATTTGCGTCATATATTCTTCTCGCAATTTTTTTCTTATTTCATTCGGTCGTCATGCCCAGAGGGTTTCTTAATCTTACTCATTATGCCTACATCAGTCTTACATTCATTGCGGATATCCACATTTCTCACACGATCATACATGATTTTACCACACATTCGCCACAGGGATCTCATTTCAAAAGCATTCAATTTATTTTCATCCATCCTCTGCCAGTTTCATGCCTCACTGCCATACATCAGGGTAGGTACCAGGACTCCATTGTGGACTACTAGCTTCGCTTCTTTTGACAGTTTTTTTTTTTTATTAGCGCCAACGGCATTCAGTCCTCCATTAATGGAATTACCTGCATTTACCCTTTTTCAATATCTCTATCAGCCTTTCCATCTCTCGTAAACATACTACCCAGATACACAAACTCGTCCACTTGCTCCAAGTAGATATTCATCGTTCACAACTATATTGCACACTGTTTTCGTACTCTCTTTTTCAATTACCATGACTTTAGACTTACTTACATTCATAGTTAACTCATTCTTCATACACACTTCGTTCATCCATATTATGGTGTGGAGTTGAGCTCTTAACCAATATGGGCAATAAATTGAAGAAAATTATATTAAAACACAAGTTTTAAGTAAATTACCGAAAAATCGAAACGAAAAAAACAAATTTGGGAGGTGAGTTTGGGTATCACCGACCTCGGAAACTATTGGTTGTATAACCATAGCATCGTTACGCACGAATCACCGAAAGTGAAGCACAAAATACATATTTAAACAAAACGTGTTTTAATCATTGGCGGATTCTGTATTGCACCAATAGCACTATAAGCTGTATTAAACATTAAAACTATTTTGGAAAATAGATACATTATGCTGTAAGTTTGTGTACACCAGTTTAATTTATAACAACTTGCATTGGCACCGCTTGCGGTTTCTTTTACATTGTCCCAACTGCTCACAACCGTCTGGAGCCAGAGAGACTATATCACCCCCAAAATTTTATTTTTTTAAATGTAAATACTGCACAAGAGTCCCAACCGCACCCAACCGCCTGCAACCAGTGAGGAATGGGTGATTTTTATTGTAAAAATACAAAACAACGTAAAATGGCAACCTAGCAACACCATTTCCTTTCAGAATTTAATGTTAGAATTAATACGAGTACTATGAAGTAGTCACGCCAATTAATTAACCCCTCGGGCCTCTGGAATATTCTGTCCGATGGTCAGAGAATTTCCGTCTTGCAATAACATTCAAATAATTTAAATATTTCTGAAAGCATTCGAAAACTAAAAACTGTTTTTGAAAAATAAAAACGCTTTCAAATTGTCTTATTAGAAATAAACTTATAATTTTCGAAATATTAAATTTTTAGTGACATAAAAAAAGAAGTTTAAAAGTGGCTCACCTAATATTGTTTCGAAATTAAATTACTATTTAAAAAAAAATAAAAACACTTTTTTTATTAGATAAATTGTATTATAACGTCACTTTTAGTCATTTCATGCAAATATTATTATTTTATTATTTTTTTTTTACTTTATGAGTAAAATCTCAAATTATAATATTTATTTAAATGAAGACAATATTAGCGAAACTCAATCGAAAATCTGGAAACAGAAAAATCAGAAAAAGATATTGGCACCTCTGGGACTCGAACCCAGCACCCTTTGCTTACATGGCAAGTGCTCTGCCAACTGAGCTAAGGTGTCTATATTCAATTCAGTCACTTTTAACTGTATCATACTTCGACTAAGAACTACCAACATAATCTTCATTTTCTTAACGCACATAGTAGCAGCCAATAATATGTTCCGACTTAATATTTACAGTACAGATTTAACTAACCTCGTCGAATTTCATATTCCCACTAGAGCAACTAGCTCCAAAATCCTGTTTAAATGCAACAATAACAGGATTGAGTATACGAAACACTTGTAGGTCACTAGGTGACATGAAGTTAGTAATAGATACGCAGATGTGGCGGATCTATTTAACTGCACGGAAGGTAGGCACAGGGACCAGGGCCGTATTTACACTTTTCTTTAGTATAGGCCACTTCATTTGTGCCGCCCCTTTCTCCTTAGAAATTGCCTATTCACTCACTTGTAGGCTTTTATTAGGAGACACACAATTTAAAAAATAAATATTCAAATATAGTTTAAGTAGGTATTCAAAAATGAAATAAACTAATGAATAATTCATAATGTAAAAGTGTAACGTGAAACAAGAATTACAAATTTTTACGGGATTTTTTGTTTGACAAAATCATTTTAATAGCTTCGTAGTTTATAGTATTCATTAAGTTTGCTTCTATGCATAGAAGAGCCAAATAGTAAAGTTTTTCTTGCGATAATGAAGACCTTTGGTATTTCTTCACTCGCTTTAAACAGGAAAAACTCCTTTCTCCAGAACAATTTGTGGCCGGAGTGCAAAGTGCGACGTGGAGAGCTATATCCAAGTTTGGGTAAACTTGGATATAGCTGCCAAACATTTTTTGTGAAATATTCGCACCATAATCGCACGACGCAATTCGCGGTCCCGTACGGGATCACTAGGCGTCTAAAGGTTCCTTTAAAGGGTAAATAGATATAGAGGCTTCAAAAAAATGTACACAGCATCCCCAAAGATGACATACTCCCTGAGGGAAATTATTTTCCTCAGGGCCTCCTGTGTGGAGCTTATGTAAAAAAAAAAAAACAAAGTTAACCATGTTACATTAAATCAAAAATATAACTTTCTGAATATTGACGAACATCGGGTGGAGACATTTTTACGACAGGAATAAATAAAATCAAATATTCATCCCAAATATCTGAATAGCGAATTTGTTATGATTTTTATGATGGTTTTGATGATGTTAAAATTAATAACTGTTTATAGTAAGTCAGTTTTTAGGAATATGGGTTTCCTATCGGAGAGCGCGAGTTACCTTGGATTATTTAAACGATGATTTTACAACACAAATTAGTAGGTACCTACATATCGAACGTCCAGTTCATTAGTCAGATATCTTCGAAAAATTAAAACTTGAGTAGAGTAAGCAGTTATGTGTAAAAGTGTACCCTCTATTTGGTACAATACTCAAATTACTCACAAACATCACCAAATCAATTATAGTGCAGAAAAACTTGTAGTGAATTAAAATAAATGTTAATATTTTTTGGGTCACTAGTAGAATATATTTAATATGTTAAACACAGACACGTGTAAATAATATTTGATTTTTGGTGAGCATTCGTATATTGCTTTCCGCATTATCTCAAAACTTAGTATTTGGAAATGTCTGACTAATCAACTGGACGATCGATATACAGGGACATTATATTAGATGGGTTTCAAATTCAAGATTGATAAAACAAAATATTGGAAAGCAATTAAAAATCTATTCATAATTATTGGAAAGCATTGAAAAGAAAGTATTGAGGTAATTTAGACGGTGGGTTGACGACATCAAGGCCATAGCAGGTGGTACATGGACAAGAGTAGCTAATGATAGAGAGAAATGGCGACAGTTGGAGGAAGCCTTTGTAAATTAGTGACATACAGACAGGGATTCGATGCATGAGAAGTGTTATAAATATTATAAATAATAATATAGTATAATATAATAATATAGTTTACTGTCTGAATAAAGGCTATTATTATTATTATTATTGAGAAGAAAGTATTTAAGTAAATTTAACCAATTATTATACTGAAACACACTATTTATCTTCTACATACAAACACTTCATTACAATCTACACAAGCAACTGCCGTGACGATGGACACTGTAATGCTTATTACGGAACGTTGCGTGACATGGCATAATAACCCAAAAATTAATAACAATACTTTTGGACCTGCAATTTTCAAATCATAATCGAAGTAAAAAATATAATTTTTGCTTTTGGCTATTAGTAAATAAAGTCGGTTACACTGAATTAATAGATCAGAAAGAACCTGATGTCGTGAGGGAAATTTAGCAGAGCTCACAACACATCCTTATCGGTGCATATGTTGCTGGATCAAGTTTAAAATATACAAGTGTATTATTTTGGTTCCATGCCAACTCAGAATTAAGTCAATTCAACACCTCTTTGAAAAGTCATTAAAAGCTATGAAAATAAATATTTTAAAATAGCCCGTAACCTAACTTAAGAGGGTAAAACCAGAGAAAACCAGATCATTTTTAAATCAGATTTTAGATGTATTGACTCTTTTCCACAAAATATTATAAATTGATTTCGAAAGATTGTCCTTTTATCTAGTAAAGCATGTTTTAAATTTTGAGAAAAAAAATATTATTAGTATATATAATAAGGTTACACCATAGGTCGTTGGCAGATTTGTTAAATTTTCAAAGATTTTGTATTATACAACACCCATTTTAAGTCATTAATCATGCAGTAAAATAAATCAATACATTATCTGGGAAACGCGTGTTTTAGAATTTTAATTTTAGTTTAAATAAAATCATTAAAAAATATATACGTACATGTGTTTCTTGACGAAAATTGGTCCGTTTGTGTATTTATTTGCGCATTTACAAACTAACAACAGTGTTTAATATATTCCAGATTTTTACATTCTTATTTTGCTTAGATATAATCAAAAATAATTACAAAAAGTACATAATTTTAATAGTCAATCTGGTAAGGAGAATAATTAATATTTCTCATTGGAACCGCCCTGTACGATCGTAAGAACATCTTTCGACGAAATGTGGATTTTTGACCGCTGCGGTTAAACGCCCTTAACCTATTTAACCATTTTTTTTCATCACATTTAATGACTTTTCAAAGAAGGTCCTGAGTTAATATTATTCTGAGTTGTCCGGTCATCATTATTTTATATATTTTTTTATGAGAATAGACAGGGAGACTACATGGCCACCCGGTTGGGTAGCATTGAGAGGCGGGTTGGGTAAGGCAATGGATGTAGGAAGGGATTTATTGATCGAGACCCGGATTGTATGAAGAAAGAAAAACTTCCACATGCGAGTCAAACTATCATAAAAACGAGAAACGACACTTTCTCATCAACTGTGAACAGGTTTTCCGCTCGTGTCTGTCGTGGTACACGTCTAGGAGATCAAGGCTGCTAGCACCTTAGAGCTTAGAGCAGGTTACATTGAAGAATCTGTTCAGCATGCCTATATTGCTTCTATGCATTGGAGCATTGGAAAGCACAGAACTAAATAAGAAAGCATTTACACGAGTGCGTAAAGAAGTCCCAGAGAAAGAGCTCGCACGTACCTACACAACGACGATGGTTATCTTCCGTCTCACACGTTTTGTATGAAAATCAAAAAAAAATCGAGTGCTTTTCACACGCGGTTGAAGTGAAACCTTCGCCCACACATTCTCAACCAATAGGAGCCTTGAAAAGTGAGGTCACAGTCAAAGCGGCCAATAAGCTCAGTTTGTACTGTAATGCATCATTTCCGTTTCATCCGAATTTCAAATCACAACGGGTCTAAAGAAGTTTCACATTAGAATTAACTAGAACGGTGACGTCATACACGACCTCTCTCTGGAACTACTATTAGAAAAGTTTGCAATAAGACAAAACGTGAAATTATCTCGAAGAAGACTCAACTTCAGCGCGTTTCACAAGTTATTTTATGTTGGGTTTTAAAAACAAATTCCAGACTTACATAAAGCTTCTAGAGTCAGCTTTTTCTCAAGTCCTCGTGACAGACAAGTTATTCCTGGTACATTTTATTGCGAAAATATTGTAAACAAAATCATCTCTTTGTATATCTCCTTCATTCCGTGGCATTTTTAGTGCCAACATACCTATTATACAGCGGCGTGCAGTACATAATGGCTGAAAAGTTATACCCACCCTAAGAAAAGGAACTATGAAAAAATAAATAAAAAGACAAAATGACAAAATTAAAAAAAAATCAATTGTGCAATTCACACGCGGTAGAAATGAAACCTTCAGAAAACTAAAGTACACAAAAGTGGGGAGACTACGAAGGACTTTTTTATCAATGTGATGGATGATTTTTTCCATATTTTTGCAGTCGAATTCCAGAGCATATTTTCCTATACATTTGATCATCGTATTAATATTTGTGTTTTCTTCTTCAGAGTCACTAGATGTCGCTTTGTTTTGTGTTTTCTTTGCCTGTTCATTCTGGAGTGAATAGAATATTGATTTTTTTTTTAAATGGGATTTCGTAGGATTCGATCCTTGCTCCGCTGAATGTCTGGCCGCTAAGGTTCGTTAGGCGCTTTATACCACCAGACCAAGGAAAACTTGCATGGGACCTTTACATTTACCTCTCATTTACATTGTCTCCACCCTTGACATGGAGCATGTTTTCGGCATTTTGCTATCAGGTAATTGAAAAATAAAAAGCTTCAAAATGGAAACCCGTAACGGCAATATTAAAAGTGGTAAAACTTTGTGTTTTCAACAATTACGTGAATACTTTTGAAGTTTTATATAGGCCAGCTGAAAAGTAATTTTATTGGCTACCGAATAGGTCGTTAAAACACAATGAAACTGTTCTGGTTCTCTTCACGTTGAAACAGCCATTTTATTAAAAGAGGAAACAAAGTTGTAATTTCGTTGTTTAGAAACATTTCAGGCGGTGTTCGGAACTAAGGAATTTCAAATCCATGATAATAATCTTCAAAGACTTATATACCCGCTATATTAGGCCTGTCTGTTGCTAGCATAAGAGTTAAAAGAATTGATACGTGCGTTTTTTCAATCAATTTAACAACCTGTTTAACTTCACTTTTAACTTTTGCTTTTACTTTTTGAAAACCGATAGTTACTCTGAGGTTACTCAACCATTTTGACCGTTCTGTTGGAGGTAAGATACGAAATTGCGCACTTCAACATTGATTACTAGCCATTATTATTGAAGATGATGATAGTGACGATGAATTCCTCATCTAATATGTCTTGCAGCTAAAACCAAAAACATCTAGACCCCGTGTTAATAATATGGTTATTTGGGAAGATCCTGAATTTTTGGTGCGGTATCGCATGTCGAAAGATCTCGTAAAATTTGTGAAACATCAAATTGGAAATTAAATTATATTTTTCCATGAAATATCGTAAATACATCATTTATTTATAAATACTAATACTAATATTTCTATAGGAACAAAGCTGTCAGATTCTACAACGACGCAAAACAAAATACAGCCAGATATTTGGACAGTTGATGTTTAGGTTTCCAAATCTAATTTATGGTTTTCACTCAAAATTTTACTTTTTAGACTGGCCACACTAACAATTCTAACTTTAGCAAAAGTACACTTGTCCACCTCCTATTTAACAACCTTGTAACTTAAATTGGCGGTTAAAAATTAAATTTAGTTCACGATTTAGCTTTCTGTTAAACAGATTATTATAATTTTTCAAAAGAAGCAAACACATTGTGACTTGACATTTTAAATAAATAAAAAGAAAATACTTTGTTTTAGGTCACTTTATTGATATTTTATAGTCTACCGGTTTCGGTACCTCCGTACCATCCTCAGGACTGTTATAAAAATACTGTACAGATTATTATAATCCTGCTAATATTATAAATGCGAAAGTTTGTACGGATGGATGGTTGGTTGGATAGTTGGATTTTACTCTTTCACGCAATAAATATCGAATGGAATTTATAAATTCTTTCACTAATCGAAAGCTACATTATTTGCGAGTAACATGGGCAATATATGTTGGTAAGCTCTGGCGTTATGAATAAGCTGCGTTATGAGTACGTTTATTGGCAAAGCGTGTTACTAAGTTAATGTTTGAAGTGGGCTGTCAATATTATTTCTTTGATAGCGAAAATTCAAATATTAGTATTCTAATATGAATATTTAGTGTAGGTAGATACAAATATAAAATAGGTACTTATCTACATTTTGACCTAAGCCAACAGCTATACTAATATTATGAATGCGAAACGGAGCGTATTTGATTGTTGATTGATTGGGGGAGGGGAGGGGGAGTGGTAGTGCGGGAGAGGGGGGGGGGGTGGGGGAGACGAATATGCGAGCGAAGCCGGGGGTAAAAGCTAGTGTAAAATAAACGCACCGTCCATATTTAGCACGGGGATTATGAATTCACAGAAACGGTCGTACAACCGAAAGACACTGTGAAAGATACTGTTAGATATACATATATGTATTATTAGATAAAATTTAATTTTATCGATTCTTTTTTTTTTTCTATCCTCAGAATACATTAAATAAACATTAAACTGGGTTTAAAAACCAATATTTCCAGGCCTAATAATTATTCACCGCAAAATACCAATGGCGGTTATTTCCGCTTTCAGCGAAATATGCTACCGAGTTTATCTGTTATATACATACATAATATATAACGTGCTGTTATTATTTCTGTCATCAAATAAATTAATTTCTGTGATATGCGTTAGTTATTCCTGAGTAAAATCTGATTAATAGAACTCCAATTTGATTTCAATTGTGTTATTTTAAAAATTGAAACTGATTATTAATTGAAGAATTCATATAGCGCTTCCCTATAAGCTAAGGTAGATACTTGACTTACTATAACCAGTGATTCCTGACATTATTTGGAGAGAAAAATGTAAACGAAATTTTGGTCTCCGGTGACTTTTTCGATGTCTTTTATTATTAATTGTTGAAGTGAAACTTCTTTAGCCCGCTATGATTTGGATTTCGGATGAAACGGAAATGACGATTACTGCCCCTGAACGATTACAGATTTTGAACAGAAAATAACTTTAATTGAAATTTTCAAAATTTGAAACTGGTTTTTCACGGGTCTGCGCTGTTGCTTCTATAAAAGCGAACAATAAAGTATATATTGTAGTTCAGTAATAAGCTGTGCATTTTCTTTTATTCATTCAAAAACCAACGCTTTACTTTATTTTCGAATCGAATCACATTCCTGAAAGATATATTTTTTGAAGTAAAACTTCGCTAGACTTGGGCAGTAAGCTGGCAAATGCGTAACGAGAGCGTTACGAAAAGCGAGGCGAACGCTTCGTATATCACTGTAGGAGCAAGAAAGAGCAGTGCGCGCGCACATTTTCTTTCTCTCTTCTTTTATAAGTTAGTAAAGTTTTACTTCAGTTGTGGTCTAAAGCACACTCGTTTTTTTTTTGTTTTCCTATATTTAGTGGGTATATAATAGTTTATTATTTATTACATTGTTTACGATTTTTCGACCACTAGACTAAGTATACGCCCGTGTTGCGGCGTAGTTTTGTACAGAGTTCATATTTAATACAGTTTTGTTTAGAACTCGCGTTGCAGATTATGACTGCAATAGAATATTAACTAAAAATTACGATTCTATTGCATATTCCCTGCAATTTTTATGTATTCAGTGAGGGCACTTGATTCAGAGAGGGCTCGTGGCACCAAACAACTTCGAGAACAGTGACAACATCAGTTATCTAAATATTCATGAACTAAATGTAATATTACATCTGAAACCAGCTAGCTTTATTAAAGTTACCAACTGCTACAAAATGATACTAATTACAACACCGTGGTTTGCGTGATAAGTATCGTGCATTGATTTATAGTACTAGTAAGGTGGTAGGAAAAAATGTTCAAATGATTTAAAGATAGGTTTATGAATATTTTTTTGATAATTTGAGGAAAAAAATCCATACTTATATTTATTTACACCTACCTAACAAATTTTTGATTGTGCGACTGTCTGTATGATTGTATACGATTATAATGACTTACTTATGATGTCAAAGCACTGGCGGATCGTGACAGTTTTTTTTTATTGGAATTTCTATGGTACCTACTAAGATCGAAAAATTAAGGATTTAAAAAAAAGCTTAAACACTACCAACAAAAATTCAATGGTCAGCATTACCTAGATTATATTAACATAGCCCTCTTCATCTGACTATAACCCCGGACGCTGTGTATACAGCGTATATATTTGAAAATACATGCATAATGTCAAATCGCCTATGTTTTGATAATCCGTCAAAACAATTTTTTTTGGAAATGGCACATTTCAGTGGTTTTATATACAATGCTTTAAAAACGTGGTAAAATATTTTTTACTGATTAAGGCATTTTTATTTCGAATGAATAATTCAACCTTCAAATTCCTCAAAATTATAAATAGAAATGCAATATTTTACATCAAAATTTTGAAAAACAAACAACCATATAAACATCAAGATTTTTAATTAGTTTACCAAACCACGGACAATAGTGTTTGAAATTTCTGAAACGATTGCTTATTCTCTGAAATGCAGGCTACATAAAATTACACTCAGAATGTAACATGTCTAACCCGACACCTTATTCTAGAAAATAACGTACGTAATCCGATATTCCATTCCGGAAAATACCTTGTAATACCTTTTCCTGAAAATGGCATCCGTAAATTGATACCCTATTCAGAACATAACAATGCAAATATACACTGTATCGAACGTGTTATGAAATCTAGATGACTCACAGCTAAATCCTTCTTGCATTGTTATTTCTCCATTACGTGGCGGTGTAAAAATATTGATGTCACAACATTTAAAACGTGAATCACCTGACACCGGACCTACCACCTTACTATAAAAGCCGGTACCAAAGGGGTAGCTTCATCAGTTGTCGTAGCAACATCTCTACAGACCGCCTACTCGATTCAAGACGTGAGTATCGCCGTCACCAGTTGGAACTTCATGACTGCAGTCTCTTTCCACCTCAAGAATTCGTCGGAGCGACATCGCCTGCCAGCGTGTCTGAATAATACCTACAAAACGCTGACGCCTTTGAACTTGCTGATTCTTACCAAGCCCTTGAAGTCGCTGCGCTACCCCAGGCCATCTTGCTCCGGGCTGCTAGCCTGGGGCCCCCTTGCATCGGACCTTGCATCTCTCTGCCCTGATGATAACGCCTGAGCAAGATACATGATAAGGACTCCCGCAGCACGCCCAATAGAATGCAGACCGATTACCCTGAAGCCAGTCAACATGTGAGTGGCAACGACCGCCCCAGCTGTCCCGCCACGCCTAATAGAACGCAGAACTACCTGATGATGACGCCATGTCAAATGATGACACCATTTAGAAAGGCGTGCTATACACCTACATCACGTCCAATAGAAAGCAGACCGATTATCCTATGATGCTGGGGTGGTGGTGCCTATGATGCTGATGCCAGATATGCACCCACACAGATAGCAACCCACGAGAACATACACCATTTGGGGCGCAGCCTCTCTGGATTACTAGCAACCAGCGTCCACCGCAGCCTACATACTCCGATGCAAGAGCATTCCATCTCACAATGCACGGTGAAAGACGCAATACCACTCCACCTCAATGCGCAGAAGATGCCCGTCGAGCATAGACGCTTGTGACCATGCTACGGAACTTTAACAGCTATCAAGGCGAGAACACATCTCTATCAAGACATTTCGATTGTCGGGCGTCTCTGTGTGCCGGCGCTTATTGTTGACAGTTTTTGTGCAGGCCTATAGGTCTCGTACATACACTTTGTTCCAGAATGTAACGTTATGTAACTTATTTATTTATTTATTTACGGACAAATAGTCCATTAACAATATAATATTATAACACGAAAAAAATAAAGAGAGATGACAATGAAAGGAGAACACATATATATGAAGAACATTGACAAAATACATACAATATTGACGACCTCCGTAGTCCAGTGGCTAAGACTCTTGACTCACAATCCGGAGGTCGCGGGTTCGAACCCGGCGTGTGCAAATAAATTTTATTTGATTAATTTGTGTTATTTCACAATTAATTCATTTAAAATAATATATAGTATATTTGCGGCACGTTCCAGAGTGGAAGATACTATCAGTATCGCCCTGGTGTAAGACCACCATTCAGAATTGAAACGTTGCTTGAAAATGGCTTTAGCCGTGTTTGGTGACCAGATCTGAATAGCCAGGTACTTCCCAACCTTCCTCTTCCCCACCTCCTTCCCCTCCCCACTACCTTCAGCCTCACAACATACCCCAATTGGGGATGCCATAGTCTCACTGGCTCCTGACAGGAGCAGTTGAGATTCCTGTGCGGTATTCACTGTAAAAAATATATATATATATATATATATATATATATATATATATATATATAAAAGTACCTATATAAGATAGTATAATATAAATACATATAATATAAAAGTACATAAGTAGCTTGAAGATGGATTTAAAAAGACTAAAAAATCGCATTGCTTATCGACTGCCGAAAGTCATGTAGACTTACACCTAAAAATTCAGTGCTTTGATTTGCGTTGACAAGTCTCAATATTCTGGATAAAGGAGAATGATATCCGTAATTAGTATAATGTTAATTGAGGAACAGCAATGCATTATTTCGGAGTCTACGGGAAGGGATGTTGAACTGGATGAGTTGTAACAAAGCAGGTATGTTAGTAATACTGTTGATAATTTTGAAAATGCATATTAGATCAGAGTCCTTTCTACGTTTTCCTAAAGAAGAAATGTTTCAAGTTTGTTCAATTTCATCATACGAGTATTCGCCTCTTTCAAGTCCTAACCTCCAAGCAATTCCTCGTAGAAAGCGATGTTGTACAGATTCAATGTGACAAATGTGGACAGCATAGAAAGGAAACCAAATGACACTAGCATATTCAAGGTGAGGGCGAACCAGCGAACAGTAAAGAGTTTTTAAGTGTATTTATATGTTTAAAGTCAGAGGTAATTCTATGAATGAAGCCAAGTAGTTTAAGTGATGTGTTTACAATGTTATTAATGTGATCACGGAAAGAAAGTTTGCAGTCAAGAGTGACCCCAAGGTCCTTGATAGATGTGACAAACATTATTTTGTTTATAATCCAATTCCAATCAAATGAAGATATTCGTCAATTCTTTAAAATCCCGAAATTAAATTGTAGGAGAATTATTTCTGATCAATTGTTTTTGTACAGAATCCTAAATAATACGATATCTTCCACGTATCTTTTACAAAAAATAGATATTAGAGTTCCTGGTCGCAATGGCAGAAACGTATCCCTTTTTTATAACAGTCGCTCCAACACCAACTACTTACAAAATGAATTCATACATCGAGCCTGCCACTATCATAACACACACCTCACATATACAGACATCTTCAATATAACTTTCGACAAATTCAAAGCAACACTATCAGATAAATGTAATGCATCACAACACACCACTTAACATCCATATTTATATTTATTTATTATATTATTAATCAGATTCCTTTTCCTAATTTGCAATATATTTTCATATTCCCTAATTACATACAAATCATCCATATACTCCTATAAGATCATAAGCTTACCCTTTATTGTGTTTTTCTATATTTTATCATGCATTATTTAAGTATTTAGCTTCTCCTTACTATTTTTTTTCTTAGTTTTTCTTTATGTTTAATTTAGCTTCTCTTAACTATTTTTTTCTTAGTTTTTCTTTATGTTTTTCTTGTCAGCGAAAAAAAAAACAAATTTTATCAGCGAAAACATGTTTTTAGGCTTACTGTTTTATTTTAGCACTCTTTATTTTTATGTATCTTTGTAAAGCTGTTTGTTTTCCAAATAAAGATTATTATTATTATTATTATAATCAAACTGAATAGGTTTTGTGGTTCTATAAAAGGACAAAATTTTGCATTTATCAACATTAAGTTCCATGCAGTTAATTTTGCACCAATCATTAAATGAATCAATATCAAGTTGAAAAAGAAAACAATCAAGATGGGATTTAATTAACTTAAGAATCTTATTGTCATCGGCAAAAAGCCAAAAACGTGTGTGAGAAAAAACTTTAATGATATCGTTAATAAAAAGATTAAAAAGAAGCGGGGCCAAATGGGCTCATTGCGGAACGCCGAACGTTACATCAATGTTAAAGGATCAAAGTTATTTATTTTAACCCTTTGTTTTCTATTTATCAAGTAAGAGTGAATGAATGATAAAAATGGGTCTCTAATGCCAATAGCATAAAGTTTGGCCATGAGGATACGGTGGTTAACTTGGTCGAAGACTTTGGAGAAGTCAGTATAGAGGACATCAACCTGAGTGTTGTCTTCTAAGGCTTTAAGAATGGTATTTGTAAAGGACAGTAAATTAGTTGTTGTAGATTTCGCCAATCTAAATCCATGTTGTTCGTCAATCAGAACATTTTTGAAAATAGGAGTGATTTTCTTTGTAATTATCGACTCAAATATTTTTGGAATCTAACACACTATATAAAGAGAAAAGATTTGTTTGTTTGTTTGTTTGTGTGTTTGTTTGCATCGAATAGGCTCCGAAACTACTGAACCGATTTGAAAAATTCTTTCACTGTTGGGAAGCTACACTATCCCCGGGTGACATAGGCTATATTATATTTTCAAAAAAATTAGGGATCCTTACTAAAACTTCAATAATCTAACCCAAGGTGTAAAAAAAATACCTAAAAAAATATTTTCATCGCGTGCGCTGCGAAAACTATTGATGATAGAATAAAATAATGTACTACGACTTTGCAGAACACATCATTATTCACAAAAAGTGTCGCGACAGCATATGTCTAACTATTATAGATATGCCACAATCAGAGTTCTTTTATTTTAAAAGTTTTATTAAAATGTCGCCGTTTGAAAAGGCGCTGTATTTGTATCTTGGTTTTAATCCTTATCAAAATAAATTACTTCATATTCAAGACAGCTTTAATACCTTTATTTAACTTTTTGAATTTTTCAATTCGGATATTTAATTAGAAAGATATCACGAGTTTAAAATTGTTAGTATTAGAAAAAAGTTTCGGCTACGGGCCGGGCGGGAGAGGAGTCAAGAAATGCAGTGCCAGGGGGGTTGGCGGGACTGGGGAGCGGGAGAGCGGTGGCGGGGAAGGTGGAAGTGGAACGCTGTAGGGGAATGCACATACTTTATATTCAAGGCTGCTTCAATACCTTTATTTAACTTTTTGAATTATTCAATTCGGACATTTCATTAGAAAAACATCACGAGTTTAAAAATGTAAGTATTATAAAAAAGTTGCGTGGTCGCGCTCATCTCGCTCGGCTTCGTGCCTGGCCGGATGGGAATGATTTTTGATGATGTTATAAGTCACATTCGATTTGTTTATGGTCGCCGGCTACTAACTCCACCAATAGAAATCTTTTATTTTTGCTGCATTTCCATGATTTATTTTCGTTGGATATTTTTCATTTCACGAATGTAAGAATATTAATTAGGGAAATCGCTATAAAAAGAAAAATGAGAGAAAAGGAACCGTAATTGGAACAAAATTACAGGTGGGAGTCTTCTTTTGGTTGTTTTTTAAGTATTAATAAAGTATTTTTTTAAATGTATTGTTTAAATTGTGTTTTAAACTATGTTGTATGTTTCAGTTTTAAGAACATAACCACCCGGGATCTAATAATTGACGTTGTCCAAAATAACAATTAAATAATAAAAAGGTAAAGAGTTAAAGAGGGCGGATTGCACCTTGCAACTATCGCTAATTTTATCTTAAATTGTATTATTCGTCTTGCTCCACGCAGTTCGAGTTGGTATTTTGTTAAACGCTATTTAGCGTCGGTAAAACAGTTACCACCGTTAACGCGTCGGTAAAACAGTTGCGTCGTTCCTAAGCACGCCACACACATACACTTGACCAGCGGCCTGAGTGGCGAAGAGCGCAATCGCTCCGAAGTGTCCGTGTGGGGGGCGCTTAAATTTGCGAGTGTTCAAATATTTTGAGGTTATGTTGTGGTTGCGTCCTGTATTATTTTATTTTCATCCAGAAATTGAGTGCCCAAATAAATAAATCCTGGGCCAGAGCTCCTAACCTTTCGACGGAGGAACAATATTCGTTTTTGAAAGTAATGGAGTTGGTACAACTATAAAAAGTGTCACTACAGATAGAAATTGAACACAAGAAACAAATTAATGAATTATCTAGATTACAAGACAACATTAAAGAACTCAAACATAACATAACTATGAAATATCGTACGAAGGTTTTTTTGGGCGCTTTCTTCACAATAAGACGGAGAAATGTGAGCTCACTCTATGATATAATCGAAACCGGTAATCAATATGTACCTATATATTATAAAGAAAGTCCAAAAAAACGTGCGGACCCCAAAAACCAGAAACAAGTCCCGGTACGATCAAGGGAGTTATATGGTGTGGTAGATCTATATCCCGCCTAGGGAATAAGAGTTCCCGTTTTTACCTAAAGGGCGTGCTATTGAAGATATATAAGGATTGGAAGTTTCGCCCTCTTGAAATTTCTAAAACAGTCTTCCGGAAAGTTCTAAAAGGTTCTATACAGCTCTAGAAAGTTCTGGAAGGAGTGGCGAGTATGTCGTGGAATTTTCGGGAAAAGGTAATCGAAAGATCTTTGTGGAACATTCCAGAACACTCTCAAATTTTGTCCTGAGCGAAGCCGGGTAACCCAGCTAGTATTAGATATAATTGATATTGGTCTGTAATTTCCAATATTTTACTTGTTTCCGGACTTAAAAATGGGTCGAATAAATTAAATTTTCCATGAGTCAGCAAATGTTCCGGATGAGAGTGATAAAAATAAGGTACAACATACAAATTGGGTTAGATAATGAACATTTACATTATTTTAGTAAGATTTCTGGAATACCATCAGGTCCGGTACTTTTTTTTTAGAAAGTTTTTTTAAGGATTGGTAAACCTCTGCAAGTGAAATTTGGCAATCATTCAAAACAATATTATAGTCATAGTTAAGTGGAGGGATGGTGTATGAAGCATCAGAATATACAGAGGAAAAGTTTTTAGCAAAAAGGTTGGCTATGTCGTGACCATTTGTAGCGTGAGTTTCATAATAATACATACTTGAAGGGAGATCATTATCTGAACGCTTTTGCGCAACAAATTGCCAAAATTGTTTAGGATTTTGCAGTAATTTTGTCTATGTAACTTCTACAAAAGATTTATGGCATTTAGCTGATTCTATGTTAGACAGTTCCCTTAATTGAGAAAATTTTTGATAAAATTTTAAGTTGCTAGTGTCTTTAAATATCTTATGAGTTTTCTTTTTTTCAATTATTAACTGTTTAAGTTTCGAGCTAAACCAATTTGGAAACTTGGGTTGAGAGTAACATCCCTTAGGAACAAACAAATCTACAGCATGTGTTACACATTCATTAAATTTAAAGACGGCGTCATTAATATCAGAATTTAAAAATAGTTTTATCCAATTAATCAGGAAAAGATATTTGTTCATGTTAGAATAGTCACCATTAAGATATTTGTAGTGATACGAGACACTTGGTTTCAAAGATTCAAATTTGAAAATATTTGTGATGTTAATAGAGAGAGGTAGATGATATTTATCAATAGGTAACAAAGAGACATCAGCTTCGTTAAGTAACTTCTTATTCAACGTTATGTTACTTGAAGCTCTATTTCAGAATCTAGTCTGTAAATTCTTAATAATTTCCAGCTTGAAAACTACATATATAGATAAAATGACACTGACCAACAGAAACTAATCTAAGCAAATTGACGCTCTGTTCTAGAATCTGGTCTGTAAATTCCAATGTCGTTTTTTTTACATTAGCTCCACACAGGAGACCCTGATGAAAATAATTTCCTCAGGGCCTATGTCAGATGTGTGGAGGGTTTTTTTTAAGGAAAGAAAGGAGAGAAAGTTCTGGGAAGAAAACAGATATAAGGAGTGGGTAGGAATTTGAGGGTCAATGTGTCCAGGAGTGACGGATGGTGGTGGGTTGAGAGATTCTGTCTAGAGAGGAAAAAAGACCTCCCTTAACTAGTCTCTCTCGATCCTGCCCACCACGCAGCAGGTGGGTAGACTCATCGGCCGCCAATTCTTTGAAAAAATTATCCACATCCTCGATTTGCCGCATGCGGATAGGGCATTGCTTCCACAATGTTCACTTGACAAAAATTCATGTTAAGGCGATCCACTAGTACAGGAAAAAATCGAAATCGGAATTCACGCCCTTTTATGGGAGGAGTTTAAAAATACTTGAGAAAAAGCTTTTGGAAAGGTTGGAAAAGATATTTGGCAATTTTTTTTACATGTTGATTTCGTAAATTCCTGTAAAAATCATTAATTACTTTTTTATGCATTGTTTATAGTAATAAAACAGAATTTTTAAATTGATTTCACGAAAACAAGCAGCGCGGACCCTAACACGTTGTTTCTCCGCTCCGTCCGGAGGAGTAATGACGGAAGAATGGGGCGGCTGCCAATCGTTCTTCGGTGGACGGTATAAGGTTCACTTTGATATAACAAATTCTTCGACTGCCGTATTGTCGCCGTGATGTCAAAAATACCAACGCGAAAATGCATATTATATTTTATTTTGTGAGGTTCGGGCGTAAATTTCAATTTTTTTTGCGATAATTATATTAGAAACTGAATTTGCCACATTATGCAATAAAACCATATCCGAAAAAGTGTTTATAAGTAGGAGAGTTTGCACTTAAAAGTATTTTTTATAGACCTAATACTTTATTTTTTTCTAAGCTTATTAAAAGACTAAATAAAAAAATGACCGACATTTTTAAGGGCCAAGGTATGTTCTACACGCAGTATTTAATTGAAGCATCTATAATACTTCTAAGCGGTCAAATTTTCAAAACAAAAACATATGATTTTGTATGTGCGATGTGTGAATGTCGTCTTGGTGAAGAGGACCTCAATCATATTTTTTTCAGTTGCCCTATAAATAATTCATACATAAATTTCATCCCTCACCTTATCAGTACGGGCATAATGCCTCCCTACAACATTGCATGTCTGTTATCTTCTCAAAACAAACGCGTTTATAGAGTATTGGCTAATTTCCTGAATATTAACAGCATCAATTTGTAATTGTAAGTTTAGTTTCACATTTTTAATTATTTAGTTTATTTTTTATGTATAATAAATTATATAAGCATATTTATTATTTTCCTGCTACTTCCACTTGTTATACATATGTACATAATTAAAATCATCTCGTGTTGTAAGAATTTAGCGTATTATTATTATTATTTGTATAGTATTATTATATAATGTAGATATGTTCTTGATACCAAAATTGTAAATATTGAGCAAAAATACACTCATAAAATTACACACAAAAATCATTCACTTGACACTGGCCAGAACACTCCTTTGGGGTGAAAAGCAATTAAAAAAATAAATAAACAAGACCTGGACAAACCTTACCCCATGAGACTTTGGTTTAAAGTTTTTTTTGGTTTAAGAGCGCATAACCAGCAAATTTAAATTCAAATTCCGACGTTAGCGCTCCACACATCAGAATTCGCTAGCGGGCGTTTTTAGAACTAGAGTTCGTTCCGCTCCAAGCTTGGTTTCGAGTATCACGCAAAGCTAGGACTATAGACGCTACAGTATGGGTCAGATGAAGATGTTAAATTCTTGCTTCCAGAATTTTAATAAGTAGTAGTTATTTGTAATTTGTATATCTAAGTGCATAAATATAAATAGATACAAGTAAAATGCGTAAACCCAGTAGGTATTAAGTAGATACCTACATGAATAAATAATTTGTTATATTCTTTTTAATATTTTGTTTTTAATTGTATTTTACGGCCATTAGAGTGGAAGATATCTCAGTATCGCCCTGATGTAAGACCACCATTAAGAATTGAAACGTTGCTTGAAATGGCTTTAGCCGTGTTTAGTGAACAGATCTGAATAGCCAGGTACTTCCCCACCTTCCTCTTCCCTATATCCTTCCCCTCCCCACTACCTTCAGTCTTACAACATACCCCAATTGGGGATGCCTGAATTGACTTTTTTCTGTTTTTCTGTGTCTTGTTATCTTTCATATTTTCGTTTAGATTATTATTGTTAACTTATTCTAATACCTATGATATATTACTTTTATGATAATTTAAATAACTACGCTAATCAAACCACGGTTATCTTTTTTGTATTAATTGGTTATTTAATTTATAATTGTTATTATTATTATTATTTCTTAATTCTTTCTCTTCTCTTTTTTTCTTATTTTATACATACCATATGTGTAGGACTATGATAAGCAATGCTTACACAGATAACCTTTATGTTTTAATCCTCTGTTATTAAGTACCTACATAAGTAATTTTTTTTTAAACTTAGCTAAACAAAGAACAGTTACAATGTTTTAATCTTTTATTTTTTTGTTTTTTATATTTTTATAGCGGTGACATAAACCACCATGTTCCAATGTTAATACTCATCCTAATTTGACTGTCCTAAAACGGGAATCCTCCTAGTTGGGCAGTTGTATATAAATGTATAATCTTTTACTAAATAAATAAATAAAAAATATGTAGGAAAATTATAACGATTTCCAAATGTATCTTACAGAAATGTAAATTGGAACAAATTTCCAGAATCTATTCTATAAATTAAGCATTACTCATCTCCAAAATTGGAATGTAATCGACATTGATTTAAAGAATGTACCAAACCAAGATAATAACTAATTTCCAGAATGTAACATTGAATTTAACTACCTTCCAAAATGTAATATTCTCCTTAACTAGTTTCCAAAATATAACAATGACCTCTTTCTAATTATAAAATTAAATCCAAATCATTTAACATTGACCCCTTTCTAATTAATAAATCAAACTCCAGAATTGACCTTATCTTATTTTCAGATTGTAACATTGACCTCCTTCTAATTATTAAATAAAATTTCAGAACATTATATTAACCTTAACTAATTTCCAGAATGTAACATTGACCTCTTTTTAATTATTAAATTAAATTCCAGAATGTAACATTGACCTTAACTACCTTGCAAAATGTAATATTGTCCTTAACTAGTTTCCAAAACATAATAATGACCTTAACTACCTTCCAAAATGTAAAATTGTCCTTAACATTTTATTTATTTACATTAACAGTTTTAGTTCCAAGAATTGCCGCTTATTTCTTAGCTCCGGATTCTTAAAAATAATAACATTGAAATAGTGTGCAAATTGAAGCAAATTCATTGCTAAGGTGCAGATTTTTTCTCGGGCTATCGCCCGGTGTGTTTGTCTTCCCGGTATTCTACCGGGAAATGCTCAAAAAGGAAATTTACTAAAAAAAATTGACACATAGTAAAGCTAGGACATTTCCCTAGTAGAGTTTTGACAACTCATAATAAAAGTGTTTAACTAACTGAAATTTCTGTGAACAGAATAAAACTCAGTGTAGGATTTATCCTTATGTGTCTGTTTTACCGAAACTCAAACGGAAAATGCTTCAAAGGGGATTAAAAAGTTATTTCAACGTTGTATGTCTTCACTTTGGAGGCCAGTTCAAGTGAATAAAAACAATAACCATAAAATCAATTGAAACAACTAACATTCAGTGAAGTGCAAACGGCTTTAAATGCGAATCAAACACTAAAAATAGTAAACTTAAACTCATTTCTAAAAATAGTAAACTCAAACTCACTTAAATAAGAAACTTAAACTCATTTTTACTAATACATTTTTATTCGGTACACCTGAAAATAATAATAAATCCCGTTCAATGGCGCAGAATCTTATACATATCCAACTTTTCCTCACTTAGTACAAAAAACTTGCCTACCCATATTAAACCCGCGATCTATACTGATAACAATTTAGGTAAATTATTAAAAAACACTAAAAATAGAGATCATAAATTTAGCCACTCAGGCATTTACCAACTATTTTGCAATGATTGTCCTTCGTTTTACATAGATAAGACATCTAGAAATATAAATATTAGAGTCACAGAACATTTAAGATGCTATAATAATAATAAGTTTTCAGAGTTTGCTAATCACCTAATTTCCACAGATCACACTTTTAATAAAGACACAGGGGTTAAAATTCTTCACCGTAAAAATAAGAGCAAAAAATTAGATAACTTAGAAGCACTTGAAATCAGAAAATCCCTAAATAATAATGCTAGTATTTTAAATAACCAAATTAATTTATCTTTTAGTCCCATTCTAAATATTTTTCCAATAAACCGCTCTGTTCTTCCCGGAAATCCCGCAATTACCCCCACCCCGTTGCTTACCCCTCACTCGAACACCTAAAATTTGTATTCTGTATAATAGGTTAGTTATAATATTATTCTCCTGACGAAGGAAGGGTGCTTCCGAAACCGGTAAGTGTTTTAAAAAATAAAAATGGTCTACAAAAAATTTATATGTGTTTTAATTGTAAATTATGGTGAGCCACAAAGTTAATGCTTTTTACAAATATGTAATAAAAATAGTGTTTTGAGTTGCGATATACAAACAGCTAAAATACATTCCATTGACAGTTTTCGATATTGACATCTTAATATAGGTCATAAATCTCGGTTGCACCTACCTGTAAACTGGTGAAGTTGATAAGAGTGGTTTGATCGCAAGTCAGTTTCTGCGGAGAAGCGGTCGATCCCCGGAAAAACAATATATAATTTTTTTTTTAATCTTTAATGTTTTTATTTTGAAACATATTTTTGTCGCAGTAATTTTTTAATTATATTTAAATAAATCTTACCATTTTTAAATAATAATTAGAAAAATTTATGTTTAAAAAAAAAAAATAATAATAATAAAAATTCGTTCATAATGCATCGCCCGAAAAAACGTCCGCTGGACATAATGATGTCTCCTAATATGGAAGAACATGGAGAAAAGTGCTTTCTTGTTGAGGACTTAGAAGAGGATGACCACGATACTGTCACATAAATATTATGTGACTGGTGCAGTTCTTGCTTATTTGGTTATTTTGTCTATGGTAATTTTTTTGGAGACTGGCAATTTTTCTTGGGAAGAAAAAATGCGAGTTTGTCTATGGGGACTTCCTTTTCTCCTGGCGACGGGCTAGCCGGCTGAAAAATTAGTCACTGACTATGAAAGTCTTTTATTGAAATTATCATGTGAATCCAAGTGGATTTTGTCTTGTAAAGGTCGCGGGGCGTTTTACCGTGTCACGAGAAGTTCGTGCACGTTTTTATTTTGGTGGATCGGTGAATCTCACCTGTTACTGTGATGGCGGATCGCCATGTTTTGTGAAAAGTATTTGAATGGACAGCATATCGTTAAATGACTGGTCCTGGCAGTGGCTTTTGATTATGCCTTTGGGTGACCCCCGCGTCGCGAAGCCACGGATGAGTGTAAGCTCCGTGAGACGATATCTGTAGGCCTGGCAGACTATTTGGGGCCACGTGCTGTTGGTGTGGAAAGGGTGGAGGCCGCCTGGGATGGGAGTAGCGGCACCGAATCACATAGAAGGATGACCCTGGCTCCCCGGTTCCCTGGTTTCTGCGCGAAACGTCCCGATATCGTCGCACTCCGCGAACCCAGTGTTTAGTTAGGATAGCCTTTCTTTTTCCCGGAGTCCATCTGGTATGTTTTAGTGTTTGTTTGTTTTGATTAATTTTGATGGCCGTGATTGATGGCCCTAACTTTGATGCCGACAATATAGTTTTTTTGAACAGTTCATACTCTTTTATTTATCTAAAATCCCTCTTACACTGACAGAAATCCCCACAAACCTGAGCGGAGCTCGCAGCCGTTACATTGACGCCCAACGTGTAAAATTTAAATTATTTTCGGTGCTCGAAAAATTTCTGTCATGTACGAGTGATTTTAGGTACTTTTTTCTCATATGTATTATTACAGTGAAATACGTATTATCAGTGTGTGTGTGTCTTATCTATTCACTGAATTGTCTTCAGTGACAGACAAACTTTAAGTGTTGCTATATTTAAGCCGACTTTATCTGTCAGTGGTTTCATCTGTGTTTATCAGTTTTACATTGCATAATCGTTATTAATAAACAATAACTTTTTATTAAATTCATAAGAACAGGGTGTTTGGTAATTGGAGTGTTACAGATATATATTTTTTTATTTATATCAGTTTGGTTAATTATATTATTACAATGGCGATTTCCGATATTAATGGACTGTCAAAGGAGGAAATGATAAAATTGTTAACGGATCGAGAGATTGTTCCGGAAGGGACATTAGCCAGTATGCGCGAACAGGCTCGTTCTTTTAATAAAAGTTTGAAGGAGGGGGGTGCCTCCAATATACTTTCGGGTGATGATAATACAGTTTGTTCAGAAAATACTAAAACCATAATTAATAATTATTACCAGTCAGCTATTCCTTCAACTTCTTCTTCTTCGTCCGTCCATTCTTGGGGTTTGAAATTTTCTGGGTCTTCGGATGTCAGGGATTTCATTTTACGCATAGAAGAACTATCTAGATGCCGGAAGGTGGAGTTGTCCTCGGTTGTCACCTCTTTCACTGACCTCCTTGAGGGAAGAGCACTTTCCTGGTTTAGAACTATTTTTGATGACACTTTGTCTTGGTCGACCTTAAAAAAGCTCCTCATTTCTCGTTTTGACGTTTGTACCAATCAAACGGAAGCTTTAAAAGCCTTGTTCGCTATGAAGCAAAAGTTTAACCAGGCTGTAGTGGAATATGTTGAGGATGTCCAATTAGCAAATTTGAGGTTAGATGTTCCACTCTTTGAGGAACAATTGGTGGACTTAGTCTGTGACAGTCTGCAACCAAAATACGCCTTGGCCGTTGCCTATTTCTCGGAAAAGAGTCTTTCAGCGTTAGTAAGTGTGTGCAGTAAATTTGATAAGCTTTCAGTAGACAAGCCCGCACCACAATTTAATTCATCTTCGCGGGTAGCTTTTACCAAAACATCGTATTCTCCCCGTGCTCCTTATAATCAGGCTTCCTTTTCCCCTCGCGCTTCTTCCTCAGGTACTTCTTTGAATAGTAAGAAAACTTTTAATTGTTTCTATTGTAAGGAACAGGGGCATACGAAACAATTTTGTAAAATATGGAAAAAGGATAATTTTAAACATAATGAATCAAATAGATATAATTCAAAAAACTAGCCGACGATCTTTTGCGTTCTGTGCACGAGGATGACAGGAGATCGTCGTCGGTTCATAGTAATAAATCAAAGTTTACCACGCGCAACATGGACGCATGTCTGCCGTTATCTGATTGTGAACAAGATGTGAGACCACATGTTAATATTAAAATTAAGAATTTAGTTTTTTCAGGACTTTTGGACAGTGGAGCATCTGTCAGTTGTTTCGGTGGTTCTGTTTATAATTTTTTCGTAAGTTTAGGATATAGGTTAAATAAGTTGGATTCCTACGTTACCACTGCGGATGGCAAACGTCAGGATATAATTGGTACTATGCGAGTATTAGTATTTTATAATAACATTAAGAAATATATTAAGTTTTTCGTTATACCGTCTCTGTCCTCATCTATTGTTTTGGGAGTGGACTTTTGGAAGCAATTCGACGTGGCCCCTCAGTTGTTTCCAAAAGTCGACAGCAATGTTAATTGTGGGAAGGTTGTCAGTGAGGTTCGCAAATTAACATCAGCTTCCTTGCTGTCCCCCCAAGACAATCTCAAATTAAATTCGCTTATAGTAAAGTTTAAATCAATTTATTTCGAAGACCGTGGTTTAGGTAAAACACATTTAGTTCGTCATAAAATAAATACAACAGGGGATCCTATTAAGCAGCGTTACTACCCATTGTCTCAAACTCGCCAGAGACAATTGGAAGAACAATTAAAAGAAATGTTGGATCTAGGTGTTGTCCGTCGTTCTCGTTCGGCTTGGTCAAACCCAGTTTTAATTGTTCCTAAGAAGGATGGTTCTGTCAGATTTTGTTTGGACTCGAGGCGCTTAAACAGCGTTACATTGGCAGATTCCTACCCGCTCCCTTATATTTCGCGTATTTTAGATAAACTTAGGGGTGCTCGTTTTATTTCATCTATAGATTTGTCGAAATCATTTTGGCAGATTCCCTTGGATAAGGAATCCTGTCCTAAAACGGCTTTCGTTGTACCAGGCCATGGTTTGTTTGAATTTGTGAGGATGCCGTTCGGTCTTAAGAATGCTCCCAGCGAATTACAGCGTCTTGTGGATGCTCTTTTTGGTCCTGAGTTCGACGAGAACGTCTTTTGTTATCTCGATGATTTAATTATTATTTCGGAAGATTTTGAATCGCATTTGAAGATTTTGAATAAAATTTATGAACGTTTAAGAGATGCGGGTCTAACAGTTAACCTCAAAAAGTGTGAGTTTTGTAAAGAAGAATTGAAGTATCTAGGTTATGTCGTTGACGCGAAAGGTCTTCGTACAGACCCCGTTAAATTAGAATGTATTCGTACTTACCCTACCCCTAAAAATTCGAAGCAAATTAAAGCTTTTATAGGTCTTTGCGGTTATTACAGGCGCTTTATTAAAGATTTCTCTACTATTGCGGCCCCGTTAACAAAACTCACTGGTTCTAGAATGGGAATAAGTAATTTTTCTTGGTCTACAGAAGCAGAAGACGCGTTTAAAAAATTAAAAAAAGCTCTAACTTCTGCTCCGGTTATCAGTTGACCAGATTTTTCTTTGCCCTTTACTATCCATTGCGACGCGAGCAACGTTGGAATCGGCGGCGTGCTTACCCAGGTGTTTGACGGTGAAGAACATCCTGTTTCCTTTTTCTCTAGGTGTTTAAATGTTCACGAGCGAAACTACGGCGTTACGGAGCGCGAACTCCTTGCGGTGTTAGATTCAGTGAATCATTTCAGGCCTTACGTAGAAGGTGTTCATTTCACAGTGGTGACGGATCACTCCAGTTTGCAGTGGTTGGTTTCGTTGTCCAATCCAACTGGTAGACTTGCTCGTTGGTCTACGCGTCTTTCTCAGTATTCTTTTGATGTGGTGCACAGAAAGGGTAAATTAAATACTGTTCCAGATGTTCTTTCTCGTAAAGACGATTTTACTGTTGCTGCCATAGATTCTACGCCCACAACTTCGGATAGTTGGTATAGTAATTTGTTTTCCAATTGTACGAATAATCCCCAACGTTTCAATAGTTTCCAAATTAAAGATAATTGTTTATTTCGACATTCTAAATCTCGTTTCGCTTTGCAAGAGGATACAGCCTGGAAGCTGGTTGTGCCTTTTGAGGACCGTAACGATATTTTAAGTAAAGAACACGAGTCTATTAACTCTTGCCACCCAGGTGTGTTCAGAACGTATAAGAAAGTTCAACTCCGTTATTTTTGGCCGGGTATGTATAATGATGTCAAGAAGTTTGTTAATAAGTGTAAAACGTGCAAAGCACATAAAATAAATACATCTGCGCCGGCGGGTATTTCTACAAATCCAAAAATTGTTAACAGACCAATGCAAATGTTGTCTATCGACCTTGTTGGTCCTCTTCCACGTAGTTACGCAGGATTTATGTACATTCTTTCAGTTGTTGACGTTTTTTCGAAATATACTTGGATTTTTCCGCTCAGAAATGCCACTGCTAAAAGCATTGTAAAAAATGTTGAACAATTTATTTTTCTAGTTCACGGTGTTCCACAAACCTTTGTGTGTGATAATGGTAAACAATTTGTTTCAAAAGAGTTCAAACAATTGTTGGCCGATTATAATGTTCCTATGCCTTTTTATAACGCCTATTACACCCCGCAAAATAATGTAGTTGAGCGGTATAACCAAACTATCGGGACTGCTTTGTCTATCTTGACCGAGTCTAACCATCGTAATTGGTCTAGATTTCTGCCTCAGATTCAGTCAGCCTTGAATAATACGGTAAATTTCGCAACAGGTTTCACACCTTTTTTCCTTATGCACGGCAGGGAACAAATTATTGGCGGTAAATTACACAAAATTAATGTATCTTCTAGTGTCGCGGACATACCTTTAGATCAGTCTAGAGCCGACTTTGCAAAAAAGTTGGAAGACTTAGTTCCTATTTATGAACAAGTCTCAAATGCATTAGTACAGGCCTTTAAAAAGAATGCCCAACATTATAATTTACGTCGTAAATCTGTGATTTATGACATAGGTGATGTCGTTTGGAGGAAGAATTTTGTTCAATCCAGTGGTCCGGATTACTTTTCTCATAAGTTGGCTCCTAGATTCGTTCGTAATGTTATAAAAAATAGTCTCGGATTTAGTGTACACCTTGGCAGATATGCAAGGAAAAATTGTAGGTAATTTTCACGTCAAAGATATTGTTCGGATAGATTAGTTTTGTTTTTTGTTCTTCAAGGAGGCCAATGTTGTAGTGTGTAGGCCTACCAACCCTTCACACTATTACGTTTGTTTCTTTTAGTGAATGTTCTGGTCTCTTGCTTTGGAGTTTGGTACCTCCAAATCTGGTGCTCAGTACAGACACGTAATTCTAGTTTATCGACGATAAACCGTTTATTTACCCTCCGTAAACTGGAATGTGATCCTTGCGGTCACTGGCGCCCAAATTTCGTTAGTTAAGTCTTTCTTTCCTTCGTTACTTTACCTTTTTTTTTGTTTGTTAATAATAACATACACTAGTTTCGAGCTTTTTGCATTATTAAATGTATGAATATTTTGGTAATAATATACTGATTCACACACACACACACACACTGATTTTATACTTTGTTCCGTCTGTATAACGGATTAATCTGTAATACTATTATTTTTTAAGTTTATGCCCTTCTTTCTTGAGTGCACTGGAGGTCCTTTTCATAGCCCATAGCCCATAGAACCTCCAGGGAACTTAAGAAGGAATATCTTGGAATTTTGCGTTTCAGAGACTTGAGCTACTTTCTGATGCGCAAGAGTTCTGTTAATTGTATTATTGATAGTTTGTATTTCATAAATTTAAGTAAGGTATAGCTTTCTATAAGTTCCTTATATAAGTCTTAGTTCATAAGAAAGTTGTTTTGTCTCTACAAAGTAAGTACTGCTTTGGCGTGCTTAACTAATAATTAATTCCTTTGGAATTATCACTTTGCCTCTAATACAGGAAAGTGTGTTCTGTATAGTTTTTTGAAGTCTAATAATATAAGCATTAGTGTCTTACTGTTAATACCAGTATTAGACAATAATTAAGTGATGTTAGTGTCATTCATTAAAATTTTGGATTGATCACCCCGAGAATAGTGTCAACTCACTGAAAGCCATAGTTGATCACACATGTTTGTTTTGTTTGTACAAGAAATGCTGACTTTTTTTTCCACACGTGGAGTGTTTTTTAAGGAATGCCAGCTTGGGTATTGCCTTGGTCTCATTTTTTTTACAAACAATGTCACTCTGTTGAGTGTTTGCTGCAGATTGTTTTACGGATTTTTGTATATCCTAAGCCGTGAGCTTAACTTTCTAGTTGCTGTTTTTGCTTTTGAGTACCAATTGACTAATGTCATGATCTGATAGATAGATAGGTTTTGTGATATGTAAATCCTAATCTGACCTTGATTGGCAGGTATTTGTTGTTTTATAAAACCTGACCTGATTTGATTTTTGAAAAATGGGTAATTTAAATATTATTCCAGTTTGACGACCTTTTACGAATAGGTATTTCTTTGGAATTGTAAAGCCTGGTTCAAAAATGACAGATAAATGATCTGTCCACGTCCATTAGACAGTTTGTAAACTGATTCTATATTACCTATAACACAGAAAAGTATTTTCTTGTGTCCTAGTTTTGCCAACATTGAACTCCATTGTTCTGAGTTGAAAAATGTATATATATATATAAAGATATTTTCATTATTTAGTCTTGTTTAATTTTAAGTATTGTTTAATTTTAAGTTTTGTCATGAGAATGTTAAACCGGATGGACATAGTTAGATAGGTTACTCTTTTTGCTATTTAATTATAGCGTAAATTCAGTGTAAGTGAGGGCTGTTTAACCACCCTAAAGTGAAGCCAAATTGGCCTTTATTTCCTGTGCAAGGAAAAGTGATCAATTTTTTTTTTTCTTTTCTACAAACTATTTGGTTGTGTTTTTTTTTCAAAATAACAAATGTTGAGTATTTTATAAGTATAGCTTATGTTAAGTTGACACGAAAACAACAGGTCTCCTTTTAAGTAAATTCAAAACTTTATTTAATTTAGTAGTTGATGGTTGACTCCTTGTTTTCGTGCCTTTCTTTTCTTATTTGTTCTTTATTATTAAGAAATTTATTTTTAAGAAACTTAGTTTTAAGAAATTTAGTTCTAAGTTGTTATTCTAATTACTAATTAATGTTTTTTCTCATTTTTCAAGATACCTGATGCACTCATAGTTTAGTTAGTTATTGGACTTAGTTTTTCATGTTTGAGGGCAAACATTTTCGTGGGAAGGGGGGAATTGTCACATAAATATTATGTGACTGGTGCAGTTCTTGCTTATTTGGTTATTTTGTCTATGGTAATTTTTTTGGAGACTGGCAATTTTTCTTGGGAAGAAAAAATGCGAGTTTGTCTATGGGGACTTCCTTTTCTCCTGGCGACGGGCTAGCCGGCTGAAAAATTAGTCACTGACTATGAAAGTCTTTTATTGAAATTATCATGTGAATCCAAGTGGATTTTGTCTTGTAAAGGTCGCGGGGCGTTTTACCGTGTCACGAGAAGTTCGTGCACGTTTTTATTTTGGTGGATCGGTGAATCTCACCTGTTACTGTGATGGCGGATCGCCATGTTTTGTGAAAAGTATTTGAATGGACAGCATATCGTTAAATGACTGGTCCTGGCAGTGGCTTTTGATTATGCCTTTGGGTGACCCCCGCGTCGCGAAGCCACGGATGGGTGTAAGCTCCGTGAGACGATATCTGTAGGCCTGGCAGACTATTTGGGGCCACGTGCTGTTGGTGTGGAAAGGGTGGAGGCCGCCTGGGATGGGAGTAGCGGCATTGAATCACATAGAAGGATGACCCTGGCTCCCCGGTTCCCTGGTTTCTGCGCGAAACGTCCCGATATCGTCGCACTCCGCGAACCCAGTGTTTAGTTAGGATAGCCTTTCTTTTTCCCGGAGTCCATCTGGTATGTTTTAGTGTTTGTTTGTTTTGATTAATTTTGATGGCCGTGATTGATGGCCCTAACTTTGATGCCGACAATATAGTTTTTTTGAACAGTTCATACTCTTTTATTTATCTAAAATCCCTCTTACACTGACAGAAATCCCCACAAACCTGAGCGGAGCTCGCAGCCGTTACAATACGTCTTCTCATTGCTCGGACAACAATGAAACAAAATTTCCAAGCGTTTCTGGAGTTGACGTACTTAATGAAGCGCAAGCTCATCTGACAGCACTTCAAGAAGTCTTGGCCGAGAAAGTAAGTCAAAGATCTCGAAGTATCAACAACTGAAGATTTGCAGAAATGTCTCAGAAGTTTTCAGAGCCGTTTCTCAATTGTTGTTGGAACGCGATACGATGCGTGCTGATTTGGCGACAGTAACTGCTCAATTAAAAATAGCGGAAATAAAAATACGCCATGAAAAAGAGGAAAAAAGTCACCTGGAGCAAAAAATAATTCAGCTGGAGACTGACCTAGGACCTGTGATGCGAAGAGTAGCCGTGGCAACGGAGGCTAGCTTGTCATTTGCTGACATTGTCCGAAATCAGTCCAATGTCGATCACCAACCCCCACCTACAACCCAATCTGGAAATCGCGTCGGAGCGCCAAGGCCCGCTATCTGTATCTTCCCTACAGACGCAGATGCCACCAAGGATAGCGAGGGAGCAAAAAAACTTATCCAAGACATAATTCGACCATCCGAGCTAGGCGTACGCATCACCGGGATTCGCAAAATTAGGAACAAAGGTGTCCTTTTAAACACGGCAACCACAGGTGAGCAAGAAAAGTTGTTGAACGCACCGTGCTTTGCACTCAACTCAAGCACACTTAAGGCTCGACTTCCTACAAAACGACTCCCGAAGGTAATATTTTTCAATGTACCGCGGGACCTGAAGGACCCTGAATTCTTGAGGATCGCCCTCACGAGTGTTCCCAATATACAGGACATTGAGGGAGCAATAAAAACCTGTAAACTGAGTCACCTGGCCGGCGCTCGAAACGGAACCAAGAACATCGCGTGTATGAGATGCCCGCTACATTACGAAAACTGCTGGTGGAACAGGAAAAAGGATTCGTCAACTGGACCGTGTGCCGCGTCATAGACTTCATTGGACTCGCCGTCTGTACTAAGTGCCAAATGATTGGACACTCGTACAAATACTGCATAGATACTCTCAGATGTGGACACTGTGCTGAAGAGAACCACATCACCGAATCTTGCCCTAATACCGCGGCCAAACCAGTCTGCGCAACGTGCGCTAGATTCGGGAAGCCAGTTGCGCATTCGACTGGAGACAGGGACAACTGCCCTGCCTACAAAGCTACACTAAAAAGGGACCTTGCTACGATCGACTATGGCGTCCAATAATTATTATTTTAAGGAGGACAATGAGGTTGATTTTTTCAAAACCAATGATCTTCAAAAATGGTTTGAGGACAAAACACACAGTGCTGCAACACATAAGGGTTGCAACAGGGAACAAGTAAATATTGTGCAACTAAACTTAAGGTCCATTTACAAATACTGGGACACTCTTAACATCTATCTTAATACCCGCTGGAAGCATATAGATATTTTGATGTTTTGTGAAACAGCAATTACAAATGACCTTACTTGTCTTTACGAAATTCCTGATTTCAAATCTTATAGCTATTGTCGAATAAAAAAAACAGGAGGCGGGATATTATTATATGTTAGAGATGAAATCACGTTTGCACAAAAATCACTAGAAACAAAATATTTTGAAAGTGTATTTGGCATCATAACTTTACCTAATTTATTTATTTTATTTTATTTATAAACAGAAACAAACAATACTTTATATTATACATCGGTGAAAATTTAAAATTAATAAATATAATTCATGGTGGGTACCTATTATGTGTTTCAATGTAGTGTCTTATTTATAGTGTGCATATTAAGTAATTACCGGGTAATGTGTGTAGTGGGAAGGTGAGGGTGTGTGTGTGTGTGTGTGAGGGTGAGGTTGTGTGTGTGTGTGTGTGTGAATATGTGTGTATGTATGTATGTAAGTATGCGCATTTAATAATTTATATGATTGACATGATGCTCTTTTTATATTTAGGCAGTGAATCGGAGAAAATGTCGATGTTAGAATTTAGATTAATATTATTGAATATATGAAGAGCACGATTGATTGGCGAATTAATTGCTGCATTTGTCTTGTAATTAAGCGTGTGGAATAGTTCTGTATGGCGTGTACGTCTTAATGGTATGTTAAAATAATAATATATCAATGAACATTTTAGCAATATACCGCCCTCCAAATAATAGTAAATCACAATTCTGAATGAAATCTCATCCATATTATCAAATGCTATCAACTCCTTGGAAAATATTTTATTTTTTGCAGACGTTAATTTAGATTTATTAAACCCTCAAAACCCGGTTATTATGTCATACGAAAACATATTAACTAGCCATTTTTAATAAAGTGTATCAATGATGTGACAAGGGAAGCATTAGTAGCCGGTAATATTACACGCACATGCATAAATCATATTTTTATTAGATTCAATAGCAGGCAGCAACAAGCTGACGTACTTTCATCTTGTATTTGTGATTTTACTATAGCGTATTATTTCGCGACAGCTCTCAACTCACATACAATAGTGCAATTACAAAAACCAAACAACGCTGAGAAAGTATTTCAATATTAGGTATCTCAAAAACGAATTGATAAATACATACCTAGTTATAATTGGAATGCCCTGCTTACAGAACAAGATTGCGTTCACATATATAATAAACTCAAAAATATGTTTAATGACCTGTGCGAAAAACGTAAAATCAATTTCTATCCAAAACCTAAAAGAAGACCGTTTGCAATAAAATTATGGGTAACGGATGATATTTTAGAAAAAATTTAAATAAGAGACTCCCTGTACAGAAAATGGAAAAACTCACCTACCAATAAAACTTACGAAATAAACTACAAATCATCCCGAAATACTGTTTCCAAATTAATCACAAAAAGTAAAACTGCATTTTTTAATGAAACATTTAAAAACCATTTCAGCAATTCAAAAAAAAAGTGGGATCAAATATAAAAATTATTGGGACGTAAAACAAAAACAAACTGCGATGAAATTATTTCAAAGTATATGCTAAATAGTAACGGCCAAACAGAGGAAATCGCAGTAAATAGATTCGCCGAGTACTTTTCAAACAGTATCAGCTCGATGTTACACAAATGTGACTACAAAGCGTCTAACATAGCTCCCGTTGAGTTGCTGCATAGCATGTACCTGCCCAGAGCTACGTGTGAAGATATACGCAGGATTGTCAGTCAACTTAATAATTCCAAGTGGCCGGAGATTGACAATATTCGAATGTTCAACATTAAAAACCATATAACTATTCTATGTCCGGTAATTACCCACTTAATTAATAAAATCTTGTCGCAAGCAGTTATACCAAATGAGCTTAAATGTAGCATTATTAGGACAATATACAAAGGGGGAAAACATTCTGAAATAGAAAATTACAGAACAATCAGTATACTGCCAGCATTGAAAAAATTCTAGAAAAATACATCTCCGTAAATTTAATAAAATACCTAGAAAGTTTCTCCATTATTGATCCCAACCAATACGGATTTCAAAAAAATAAAAGCAAAGAACAGGCCACTTGCATCATTTTTTTATTTCTTTCCTGGCGAAACCCTGGCGATTGAAAAATCAGACCATTTTTTATAAACCGGAAAGACGGGACATAATTTTATGGGTGCGAAAAAACGATAATTACATCGCCGAAAATCATTTTAATCAAAAGAACGTTTTCCACACGAATAGCAATAGTTCTCTTCGTAACATCTGTAAAAACACCGCCATCTTTATCAAAAAATCAAACCAAAGAATAAGTTTGCATAGAACAAACAATAAATCTAGTGAACGTTAAACGCAAATTCAAAAATTCGCCGGAAATCAAAGTGTTGCCATATAAAAAAATTAATCAGTGTGGATTTTTCCAAAATTAAGGGAACATAATCGGAGACGGGACATTTTCATGTAGTGACGTCACAAGCTCAAATAATGGATTTATTCATTTAAAAATAAAAATAACCATACATTTCTAAAAAAAATTTACTAACATTTTCATAATCTTAGTAGAAAAATCTATCCACACGATTTTTTCGAAGTCGTTATGAAATCCATGCAAGTGGCCTATTGTTACTGCAGGACTTTTCCATTTACGAAAATCAAGAACTCAATAATAAAAAACATATTCTGGTTTTGTTCATAGACAATTCTAAAGCGTTTGATACCATTGATCCGATAAAACTATTACAAATATTGGGGGCGATAGGAATTAGGGGAAAATTACTAGAACTATTCAAAAACTATTTAAACAATCGACAAATTAAAGTGAAACTCTTTCAAACTTACAGCAAAGCTAAATATATGCCAGCAGGAGTCCCGCAGGGGTCAATTTTCGGCCCAACATTAGGTATATATAATATTTGTTTCACTCATGAATAAAATTTTCACATTTGTTAAACATTACGTTTATGCTGACGATACGGCGCTAGTCATTTCGCATGAAGAATTATCCATTGCAATAAAACTCATGCAGCACGATTTCTTTTCCTTACAGAAATGGTCACATGATGCGGGTCTTATAATTAATTTAAAAAAAAACTAAATTAATGCGTATACGATCTCCACGTGCCAAATATACCATTACGCCTTTAATAAAGACGCATACATTTGAGTGTATACACAATTCTTCACAGTCGTACAAATGCGAAACCATTGAACTTGTACAGACGTATGTATATTTGGGGATAACAGTAGACACGCATATGAAATGGGATATTCACATAAGCAACATCTGCCAACGCCTGCGAGCTATTACGGGATGAATTTATAAAATTAAATATTTTATGCCCATAAGTACCTACATTGAAAATAATATATTTGTCACTAGCGGAATCTACTATCAGATACGGAATAACTTCTTGGGGAAACATAAAATTATTATATGAGTCAGTTAGTATATTATCTGTGCGAGGGATATTATGGTTTAAAATTGTATTGTCGGATTCAATATACAAGGAAAAAGTAGATCATGCATATGGCACTAGATTAATTAAAAATGAGGGGTTGTCCATTCCGAAAATTATAAATAATTACGGACAACGGACCTCCGCTTATCTTGTCCCTACCATATTTAATAAGATGCTAATGAACATAAAAAATGAATCAAATTGCACCACCGATCTCAAAAAAAATTTAAAAATGGCTAATAGATCAAGACTTTTTTATTGAATTTTGTTTTAATCTTGTGAATAATATGACTATGAGTAATTTGCCTGTATTATATCTGTCTGTCTTTGTATGTTATGCCTTTATATTGTAATTACTTAAAAGTTATTCTTCTGTTTCTATTTTCTATTTGTTATAATTTTTCTTTTGTGTTATATTAATATTGTTAAAACAACCTGCTGACAAACTGCTCTGGCAGTTTAGCGGGTGCTTAAAAAGAAGAATTTAAAAAAATTTCAAAAACTAGTTTCCAAAATAAAACAATGACCTTTACTACCTTCCAAAATGTAATATTGTCCTTAACTAGTTTCCAAAATATAACAATGACCTCTTTCTAATTATAAAATTAAAATCCAGAACTTATCATTGACCCCTTTCTAACTAATAAATCAAACTCCAGAATTGACCTTATCTTATTTTCAGAATGTAACATTGACCTCTTTCTAATTATTAAATAAAATTTCAGAAAGTAACATTAAGCTTAACTAATTTCCAGAATGTAACATTGACCTCTTTCCACAGGCTGGGAGGTATAATAATGACAGTTTTACATCTGCTGGTGCTAGCAATGGCCCATTTCATCGGCATAGTATACCCACTGAAGAACCTTGCCCTTATGACCCGCCGCCTAACCGCCTGCGTGCTCGTGGCCCTGTGGATTGCACCGACCGCTTTCTTCTTCGCCTATTTTGGATTGATTCCCAGTGATGGATTCCAGCTCCCCGAATGCGGTTACATGTAAGTGTCTGCACATTTGGATCTATTGCATGAATACAAATAATTTTTTATATATCTGGTTATTTTGCATAAAATTTAGATAGACATCTATTTATATAAATAAGAGCGTCTGTGAGCGGCGAGACGCAGCATTAATTTTTATAAACCATCTACAGTTTTATCCCGACATTGATGAAATTTTTTACACCTGACATTAAAAAAAAAGGGGAATGTCACTGTCTATTTGAGATTTCGAAATGTAAATAACCCCACCCCATTTTTTCTCTGAAAGCAGAATTTCACCACTGGTTAGGTACTATCTAACGCATGTATACGTTGAACAAAGATATTGAAATACAACGGATGTGCTATCCGCAGTTTTTACTGGTTGGGACTGTGATTCATGATGTCGACGGTTTTGTTAACTATTACTACTGTACACCTCAAAAAAATCAACTAAATAAACGAATTCTTTTCGTATTCAAACTATACTGTTAAGCAATAATACTGCACACCATCAAAAAATCAACTATTTTCTGTATTCAAACTATTCCCATTAGGGAGTAATCCACCATGGTCAGGCGGACATCATAGCATATCTCTTGTATTTGAATATCTTAGATATTGTATGCAGTGGCGTAGCTAGCATGGGTGTCACCCGGGGCATAAAACGTGGTGGTGTCACCTGTTCTTTTTTCCGTCATTTTCGCCAACACAAGGATTAAAAAAAAATTCGAGTGCAGTTTACATGCGGTGGAAGCAAAACTTTACCAAAAGTATCTCAGCCAATACTTGAAAAGTTAAAAATCAAAGCGACCAATGAGCGCAGACCTAGCGTTATTTCCGTTTCATTCTCAACCAATAGGAACCTTTAAAAGTGACATCATAATCAAAGCGACCAATAAGCGCAGTTGATGCATCACAGGTGCAGTAATCGTCATTTCCGTTTCATCCGAAATCCAAATCACAGCGGGGCTATAGAAGTTTCACTTCAAACAAAAAAACTTTCTGAGCCAGGTATACCCTTCGACGCACAAATTTACTCAAAACTCGATTTACTCAAAAGAGAAAGCTCAAATAAAAAAAAGTTATACTCATAATACGGGCATTTGCCTAGCTTGGTAGTCGAAAAACCATGTAAAACAAACCTGTAATCTGTAACAAACAAAATGAATAAAGAAAAAAAAAAAAAAGTCAACTCCAAATGTGACGTAGAATTCACTAGTTTCCCCTATAGGAATTATTACTTTTTATGACTTTCCGGTCACCCCGTATAAATATTATTAAGATCATGTTTTTTCGCAGGTTTCTGAGGTACTGGCACTTTCGCCTGATTTTTTGCTGCATCTTCTTTTGTCCATTCATAGTGATGGTTTTGATCTATGGACGAATATATCACGCTGTCCGTCTTCACTTTATATTTATCAGAAGAAATGGTGGCATTAATGACGTTAGTATAATATTATTACTTGAACTATAGTCGAACAGATACCAAATGCACTCCCAAAATTTCACACGGAGATTAACGTACAGTAAAAACTTCGAAAAACCCAAACTCGAAAGGCACTCTACCATTATATTATTAATATTTATATCTTATATATTAACCCATTGGCCAAAAACCCCGGCAGCCTGCCGGGTGTGCAACTCAGGTACTTAACCACAAACCCCGGTGCGCTGACGGGCTATAGTAGGTCCGCCAAAAAACGGACAATGAGCACGACAGTAACATTTTTTAGTAAAATTTTGAATGCCGAACGCTCTGTAGGTAATTAATCATTCATTTCATTCAATTCGCAAGAATTTGTTTCTTATGTTTTTTCCCTGATATTTGTGTTCCAAGTTTTATATGCAGCCAGCCGCCATTTAATTTCTTCAAAATTGAGAGCGGTTCTAGGCTTTTGGTAGTGACCCTGAACGTCCCTGATTGCTTTGAGGACTATCATACCAAATTATTTTATTAGGTATTAGTATACAAGTACATAAAAAAACAAAAATTATTAATGTTCGATTTATGAATATTATGTTTTTTTGTTACTTTTCGAATAAAAATATGAAAAAACTTACGAAAAAAAAAAGAAGGTTATATTTGTATCCTTATTTACACATATTTTAATATTTTTTTAATTTTTATTTTTATGTTTTTCTTCACCTTAATCCAATGTGTAAACAAATTTAAAGAATTGAATTCATTTGAATATATGGTTCAAAAGTTACAATAGATTTAGTACACCAATGCAGCTTTCAATTTTTAATTAATTAATTCAGGGATGAAGGCCAATTTTTTAGCTCATTAATTCTGTGGCCAATGGGTTAATAAAATAATGGTAGAGTGCCTTTAAAGTTTGGGTTTTTCAAAGTTTTTACTGTACGTTAATCTCCGTGTGAAATTTTGGGAGTGCATTTGGTATCTGTTTGACTATAACAACATTGAAGTTAACAAACTAAAAAATATATCGATGGGTAGAACGTTGTTATATGCCCAATTTTTTTTAAATTTGAGTTATACAGGAGGTTAAGGAGATGTGCTTGACTTACTTACCAGTGCTTCCTGACATCATTTGGAATAAAAAATGTAAATGAAATTTTGGTCTCCGGTGTCAATTGCACACCATTTGCTGCATAATTCTGAGAAAATGAGTGTTACGTGTGTAACTATTATTTAAGCTTGTGGACTCTTATGCACATAGAATCTATTTTAAATTAAACCTGTCTCTGTTTCTGAGCATAATGTAAAAATTCGAGATGTGAAATTCTCTGCTGACGAAATTCTCGCTTTCCGAGAGGACTTATACATTTAAAAAAAAACAGGATTTCTACCACCCCCCCCCCCCCCCCCCTCCCCCTCCCACCCCTCCTGGCGCGTGAAAATCTATGTGCGGCCCGCGGATGCTATTACAATGTTCCAAATGCCCCCCCGACGGCAAAAATACCTACCGATTTTTGAAAAAAAAAAAAATGCCAACGAAAACCAAAATTTTATTTTGGTACTTACATGTTTTACTCCAAATAATGTCAGGAAACAATGGTTAAAGTAAGTTAAGTACCGACGTCCCTTAACATCCTGTATTAAAAAAACTGACTTGGAAAACCAAGTCATTGGCTAGAAAGCATGCTAAACAAGATTATCTGACAATACATAGTACAATATATGGTTGTGTGTGAAATATATTTTAAATAACACGTAACATTATATACCTAATATATATTTTAAAAGAAATATTATAACAGGTGGTCAAAATATAACCTGACTGTCAATTATGGCCCAAATCTTTTTGAAATAAATCTGTAAGTTGAATTTTTTTTTTCAGAATTTAGAAGAGCAAATCCTCACGGCCCATGTTAAGGCTCTGAATACCACCTTATTAATTTTGGGCAGCTATGTGGCAGGGTGGGCCCCGGGCACCTTACATTTCCTAACAGTTTGTGATGATTGTTTATTAGACATGAATTACTTTAAACCGGTTGTCACATTCGTAATTTGCGTTATCACAAATTTGTTCATAATTCTCAAGACCCTATGCAACCCAATCATATATGCATCCCGAATGAGTGAAATCAGAGTAAGTAATATTTCAAACAAATTTATTATTAGAAGATATACCAGCCCCGGCGAGAGGTGTGTGCGACGTCATCATTCTAGTATATTCTGTCTTTTTCATTTTCCTACAAGATGTGTGAGAAGGAAGAGGACGATTTTTGATTACGTACTAGCTCTCACTGGGAGTAGTTTATCAATAAATCTATAGTTGTTAACCCACTGGGTCAACCGAAGACCCTGCGCAGAAAAATCCCACAATGACTGCGTGGCAAGACGTAGCGAATTTTACTTTTCTGCATAGTATTTTTGGTTTATGTCGATTGTTTATTGGGAGGATGGGCTTAGTCGTAATGTTGTAAGACAATAGTTATAAATCTTAATTGTAAGTCACAATATTTTTATAAATCTTAGCTGCAAGTCATTATTCATAAGTCAAGTGATAATTTACAGGTTAAAGCACTGTTGAAGTGTTTTTCCCACAAAAACGGGGCAATATAAATAATGGAAGGTTTTATATGCATCCTTTCATTAAGCTAGATACCTTTTGTAACAAATATTCGATCTACCACCAAACGAATATTGTTAAAAATGGTATCAAACGTAATGAACGGCCATAAGTATAAAATCAAATAGAAATATATTTTGAATGATTTGTCCATAATTTTTAATGTTTCTTTTTCAGAGAGCGCAAGCAATAATGGATAGAAAGTGGAGAGAGATGTTAAGAAGGTGTTGCAGGCGCATTAGGAATCAGCCGGAGGTTCAGAGCGGAGACGATATAGAAATGAGCGTGACGCGAAGGCAGTCGAGAAACTTACATGTTACTTACAATCCCACGATTTCAGCTACAGTCTCTTCCGACCCCCCGCCTTATGATAGTAACACAAACAGCCACGAACAAACACAAATTCAACATATTTGAATCTGTAGACAAGATGGGTTCAAACAGATTGACATATAATTGGAAGAAATGCTACTGTAGGTATTGGGTAACACAAAGATAAAAGAAATAAGGGAGATGGTCTTTGGACCATTATTGGTATGAAACCTCGTGTAAAAAGTGGGACCAATATTGTTCAACCAATGCAAACAACATATAAGCACAGTGGCGTCCCACATTTGTTTTTGCCTACACACCATTCATTTCATAACCATTTTGATAATTTGTGCATCTACTCGGTGACTGTCGGAAGGCTTCGTTTCTATTTTCTAGGTAAACTCCTTCAATACATAGTGGTTTGATAGTTTTTCTTTCGCCTGCCTTCACAGTTAAGTTTGTTGACCTGTAAAAAGTGAAGAGGGGTGGGTGACGAGTGGGGGGACTGGTATTGTTACAGAGTTGATGAATTTTATGTAGCCAATTTTTCCATACTAACAACAGATAAGTGTACAGGATGTTAAAGGTCATACTTGACTTACTTTAACCTGTGATTTCTGAATTTATTAGAAGAAAAAAATGTTTTTGAAATTTTGGTCTCTGGACTTTTTTTTAACTACAAACATAAAAATCAGTAGGTAATGGCCCTAACTGTCCAGATTATTCCATATTCAATTATCGATTGGCAAAGAGAATAGTATCCAATTTTCATAAATGTAATACGTAATGATATGTACGATGTAAGGGAAACTTACACAGTGATTCTGACATTACTTGGGGTAAAAAATGTAAAGGAGATTTAGAAGAAAAATTTGTTGAAAAAAAAACACATCTAAAAAGTCACCGAAGATCAAAATCTCGTTTACATTTTTTACTCCAAATAATGTCAGGAATCACTGTATAAAGTAAGTTAAGTACGTCCCTTACATCATATATATCATTACGTATTACATGTATGAAAATTGTATACTATTCCCTTTGCCAATCGATAATTGAATATGGAATAATTGTATGGGGAAGAGCATCAATTATAGATTCATTATCTAAGGCTAAAAAATTAATCACTAAAGTTATTCTCAAACCCCATAATAAAAAGCACTAATATATACTTAACAATTTTCAAGTAACCACATTCCCCTATCTGTTATTTTTTTCCACCCCAAAGAAAGATCCTGCAATGTCTGGGCAGAGTATTGGCATTTTGCTAGTCAATCTAAGGGTGCCTGCTAAGCTTCAATACAAAGAACCATCCCACCAAAATCTTGGTTTCAACAATTCACCCTTTCTCCAAAAAATAAATTTCCTCATCATTCAAATGATAATTGAATATTGTTCCGATCCTTCTCACCTTTTTAAAATGCACATGCTTGGCTCCCCAATTTATACTTTCTCTGGTCTGGAAGTGGAAACTTTAGATAAAATATTCTTTGGTTGTCACTCTCCAAACATGAATCCTCTCTTCTATCAAGCTTTATCTCAAATTGCCTCCCCTCCATTCAATATCTCATCTCTAACTATGAACTCGACTACAATTTTCCGTATTATAATTTTGAAATTTGCCCATCTAAATAAAATTAATATATAAATTCACCTACCCTCTTTCCATAATTTTAAAAAATGGCCTAGAACACCTTTGACGGATTAAAGCCAGGAAATTTTGAAAAAAAATCAAGTATGATACTCAACCAATTTATACAAAACAATTTATACACCGCTTTAAAAACAAAACAAAAAAATACGCAAAACACACTAAAACACGCAACATAAAAACAACAACTTCTGGACAAAGAAACACATTGCAACAAAAATATACAACAACCTTCCAACAATTCAACCCAATGAAAAACTGTAAACAAATTTGAAATCTTGAATAAACAATGAATCATCAATAAAGGTCACCCAAATTCAAAATCTAAATTAAAAGGTCTCTAATCCCATTATTATCAATATCAACTTGATGTAATTCTGTTAAAAAAAATTGTTTCCAACTAAAAATGTAGTATCGAAATTAAGCTTATCGAAAAATGTACCAATTGTTAAAATAAAATACATATTATAAAGTAGCCTATCTCAACACAGGTTATTCCTCTTGAGACGGGCACAGTAAAAAAAATATGTGTAAACCTTACTTATATTTTATATAGATGAACCTAATAATAAAAATAACCCGTGTATTTCGTTATAGTGTGAAACGTAAATAGTTCATAATTAAAGTAAGTCATTTTTAGAATAATGGATGCAGATAAGATTATCTATTTTTATTGTAATTTATGCAAACATTATTTTTAATATTAAAGAGTACATACATCACCACGTTTTATAAAGGTATGTATTTATATTTTTTATATATATATTAGGATTGTAAATGGAAGTGGCACCCTCTGTTATTTTAAAAAAAAACTGTTGAAGTTGTCAAGAGAAAATATCAAGAATTAAAATGTAAAAAATTGGATTTTCTCAGTTTCAAAAACTATTATACAATTTCCAAACTATTTTCTGACCAATTCTTCCGAGCATTTTTTTTCCAATTTTCAGAGTAGAAATTTTTCAAAAAACTTTAATTTATATTAACAAAATCTAAAAAATAAATGTAATATAAAAATTTCACGAACCATTTTCTGACCAATTTTTAGAGCTAAAATTTATTCATTTTTCAAATTTCGCGAAAGAATAGTTTTCAGAAAAATAATATTAAAATAATACCCAACATGCGAAAATTCTAAACTTGGTATAATTTCACAAAGTTAATAGTGTTTTAAAAAATTTACAGACCTATTTTCCTACTGCTTTTCAGACTGTCTTAGAAGACATTTTTTCAAAAAAGTAAAGATTTCGAAACATCAAATAACAAAATCAGAAAGATAAATGTCTAACAAACATAACATTTTACAAGGTCATGCTTAAAAGAAAAAAATCTATCTTATTAACCCAACATCATGTACGATGATATTCCTGCCACGGGTTTTTTTGTCCTGGTGACTGTGCTGCCACTGACTGGATCGCAGAATATTATTTTTCGAATGAACCGGCTATTTTAGGAATCGATTCCTTTTCGCTTTAATAAAATTCGAAAATTGGGAGGTAAAGATTGGGAAATACAGATTTTTTCCATGGACCCATGGAAAAAATCTGCATCTAAAATGATATATTATCTAAATTATTATGATTATTGTAGTTTTAGAGCTGCCAAACCGATCTGGTAAATAATTGCTCTATGGGAGGTTAGAGGAGTGAAACTGGAATTTTATATCAAAATACACAATTTCGGCGGGGTTCTTTAATTTCTTGCGTTCTGATTAGCAGTAAATATCTTAGTTAATGGGAGTTTTTTACTTAGTAGAAAATAGTTTTCTTTCGTCTAGTGAATTTCAAATGATCGAAATTAAACGACATACATACTACATTATGCCTGCTTTAACAAATGATTTTTATTTGGATAGAAAAATGATTAGGTATCTACCCATGTGATAAGTAAATTTTTGCACATACATATTGCTGTTGTACACATAAAAAGGGATTAAACTCTACTATTAGGGAACTTCACTAAATTAGGTGAAGCCCATCAAAAAGTCGTCTGCAGGGCTGAAAAGCAAAAAACCTGTGGTAGCTGTTTTTATCTGCTAGTGATAATAAAGGAGTGAATATATGTACCTAATTTTGTGCCTTTCCATCAATGGATGGAAATGACACACTTAAAATACAAATTTTAATTAAAATAAGTTAAACAATGTAAATATAAATAAAAAAAAATGTATATAAAAATGCAAAAGGCAGTCATTTTAAATACACGTAGGATTATTAAAGATTTTTTAAATATTTATATTGAGGGATCGGTAGGATTTATCGGACCAGTTAGGATTTCATCAGAGCCGAACCCTCTGATATGAAAATATCTGGAGTCGGTGAAATATTTTCCCATTATGATTCTGGTGGATTGACGTATTGTTCTTGTATTGTTTTGTATTTATTATACTTATATAGTGCACTTACATTGTGTGAATTTACTAGATAATCATTTGTGGAAAAGTGTGTGGAAGGGTTTAGTATTTCATTTGGGAAAGATTTAATTTGGACATAAAATCTGGAGCACCGTTAATACAACCATTGTCAAGTTATTCGTAACCTGGGAATGTTATTCCTTAAAAAAAAAAGAATTATATCTTATTTATCTACCTAACTGTGTGCTCTACTATCGATAGGTGTTAGGACCAGTTTCCTCCGACAAAAACATTTTGTGGATACGTGAAATCCTCTTAAGAAGTTTTCCAAGGGACCGGAAAAAACAAACTTCTTAAGCAGGAAAACCTAATATGTGGGAAAAATTTGGCCAATCTTGGGCCAAAGGACCGAAAAAACCAAACTTCTTAAGCCACGAAACGTCTTAAGAGAGAACTTCTTAAGAGGGTTTCACTGTAATTAGGTTGGGGTCACAATGTTTTTGCTTTTCATGGTCCATAGAAAATTAAAAACATTGTGGCCTTGTCACATATTTGTGGTAATGTTTTAGGTATTATTTGTGGGAACGGTCACAGGGGACCGGCCTTTAGACAAATGTTAAGATACTAATTTTAAGAAAGAAAAAAAATGTGAGTAATATTATATTGTTTCTTTGAAACAAAAGGTACTCTCTTTCTCATGAACTTACAATTTATGTTACTAAGTATTATTTACTTAAATATGGACCTAGCTACCTAACTACCTTAGTGCTGCTGTATCACCAACATATGGTATGGGTAAATATAAATACAAAAATTCACTTTAAAAACATTGTGTTCTCATGTACCTACGTAATAAGTCCTTGTTCTTTACCACGGTTAAATTTCAACTGTTACAATTAAACTTTATATTTAAATAACTGTTTTTGTGATGTTTCACCAATTTTCCAATAAAGATTAAACTTTTTAAATCTATTGTTGTATAGTACCCACTAATTCATGATAAAATTTATAAACTCTTTGCGGGAACATTTTTCATGTCAAGAGCCTTTCAAAGAGTTACGCAGAGATCAATTTACTACTGTGCGAACATGATTTTCATTTGCCATGGATGGGAAAGAATTTTTTATTGTTTTATGTGATAACCTCACAAGACTCCCAGCTGCTCCCGTCTGGAGTCAGTGAGACTATGGCATCCCCAATTGGGGTAGGTTGTGAGGCTGAAGGTAGTGGAGAGGGAAAGGAGATAGGAAGAGGAAGATAGGGAAGTACCTGGCTATTCAGACCATGTCACCAAACACAGCTAAAGACATTTCAAGCAACGTTTCAATTCTGAATGGTGGTTTTACACCAGGGAGATACTGAGCGTGTCTTCCACTCTGAAACGTGGCGCAAATATAATATATAATTTTAAATGAATTAGTTGTGAAATAACACAAATTAATTAAATAAGATTTATTTGTCCACGCCGGGATTCGATCCCGTAACCTTCGGATTGCGAGTCAAAAGCCTTACCCTTATACCACGCCGGCTGTCAAATCTGAATGTAGTTCTGAATAAAATACTTGTAAATATTTTGACTTGGAGGCTTGGTTTGTAGGAGGGTTGTTGCTTCTTCGGTGATAATTTTGAGTTGACTTGTTATCGCATTTGGCTCTATATTTATAGGACCAACCCGGATTGTACATTTAATTCAGAAAAATTCCCCTTTCTTTGTGGGATTTGTTAGTTAGGAATTTTTCCTGTTCACTATGTTTTGTAGCCAGATGCGCTAAAATTATATGTGACAGTCCTAAGTCAGGTCAATTTTCCGAAACTATAATCTCTCATTATTTTTATTGTTTTTATAAGAAAATGTACAATTTTACATAAGTGATCCAAATTACGACATTTAATAAACATTTTTTCAAAGTGCAGAAAATACAGGTACATGTCAGTTTTCAGGTTATTAGTTATTACCTAAACATATGTTCATTTTTTGGTGCTGATATGTATTTACCGATTTCTCATAATTTAGTTCGACATTATCGGAAATGTCAATTTGAAATTGTAATTATTTCCGAATTGATATATCGCTCTGACGACGTCGGCCAATAGCAGTTCACATTTTGTTTGATAGGTTTGTGGAGGGGATAGCATAAATAGTGAGACATTTCCTTAAGTGTCGATGACATTGAGCGAGTTTACAAGCTACTATCTGTAAGTAAACTCGCTCAGTGTCATCGTATTACTTGCTAACAGATTGTTGACAATCTACGAAAAAAGTTGAAAGGTCGTCAACTTTACTTGCAACGCGCTTACTCGTGATTGGTTTATTTATGCGTTCAAAATGGCGGCCAAGAAACAGCTGAATTCAACTGTCAAACATCTGACAGAATTAGTTCACGCAGGCGTCGTTATTCTAGCTACTGGGTAGCTGTGGAGCTAGCAGCGACCTACGAGCTCAGTTTCCTACGCTACTGAGCGAGTGGATAGTTTTGTGTGTCATCATGACAATCTCACTTGCCAATTCACCCGCTTTTAAACTTACCGGCTAGTATCTTGTAAACTCGCTCAATGTAAATGAGGCTTTAGTCACTCACGGTCATTTCATCGTCTGTAGGCTCCGGTTGAAGAGTTATTTAGATGTGATTTAGAATATTTATTTATTTAAACACCATTAAATGGCTTTTACATTCAAGTGATACATGATACAGTTGTACACAGGAGGGGATCAGTATTATAAAAAAAAATAAAAAAATAAACAATATTTAAATAATATACTAGATTTGACGACCGGCGTTGTCCAGCAGTAAGACTTTTGACTCGCACTCCGAAGGTCGCGGGATCGAATCCCGGCGTGGCAAATACATTTTATTAGATTAATTTGTGTTATTTCACAATTTTTTCATCAAAAAATATATATTGTACATTTGTGGAAGATACTCTCAGTATGGCCCTGGTGTAAGACCTCAAAATTGAAACGTTGCTTGAAATGACTTTAGCCGTGTTTGGTGACCAGATCTGAATAGCCAGGTACTTCCCCACCTTCCTCTCCCAATACCTTCAGCCTCACAACATACCACAATTGGGGATGCCATAGTCCCACTGGCTCCAGACGAGAGCAGTTGGGACTCTTGTGCGGTATTCATGTAAAAAAAAAAAAAAAAGTTTATACAAGACCTGATATAAAAAAAATAAAATGTATGTTTGATAACAGCTAATATATATAGGTAAATGATACAAAAAAGGTAATGTGAAATCTTAAGCAATAGAATGTTGTAATATGTTAAAATAACAGAAAATTTTATTTTATATATGTTATTGATGTTGCACATAACATTTATTTTTATTTTTTTTTTTTTTATTAGTTACTATTTAGTTACAGGTTTCATGACAATTACAAGATATGATGATATATATAAATATTTAATCCGTTTGTTCTTAGTCCTCCTCACTAGGTGGTCCTGTGCTGAGGCGGACTGGTAGATTTCTTTGATTTTCTGTTATTTAGTTCCTATGATGTTTTTAATACATTCTTTAGTATGTCTGCATTAATTTCTTTCACCCATATTTTGATTTTTTCCTTAAACTTATTTATCTTTTCTATCTTTTTCAGACTTGGAGGAAGGATGTTGTAAAGTTTAGTTGCAAGATATATGTGGTTTCTTTGGCCAAAACTTGTCTTGAATTTTGGAACATCTCGTATGTCCTTTTTTGAGGCTCTTTTGTCATGTATCCGAGTTTCATTAGGAGATTTTCTGTTTTTAAAATGATGTATAAGAATATTCTTGGCATATATTTGTTTTAAATTAAGAACGTCAAAACACTTAAAAATATCTTTTGAGGGGGTTCATTACCAATTATGTACATATATGTTTGTAATTGATAAAGTTATTTGAAGACATGTATAAATATGTTGGCAGTACGGTATTGTGTATTTACGAAAATTCAAATTGTGATGTTTCAAACGTCTCATATAATTTCCGGACTCGTTTGATGTAATTAGAATTAGAATAAATCACTAATGAGTTTTATGTCTAGTTTACACAAGGATAACATAGAAAATAATAGAATATTTTATTTTCCCAGCTCCATGAATAGCCTCGACAGCGCAGGACAGGACAATGGAACAATACAACAATCGATCGTAGTTCAAATGCGGAACACAGCAAAAATAGATACACGACACAAATGGATAGTTTGAAATAGCGGCTGCCTATTATACTAATGTCTTGTCTGTGCGCATTTACACACCGAAAATGCGGCTGGCCATGGTGGTGAGGGTAAGACATTGTCCTGCGGTGATAGCTTGCTTGTCTATCTCTAGGACCATGTCTTGGTTCATTGTCCTCTCCTCCAAACTTCTGTTCACACTAGGACAATGGGTCTGAAGCTTGGACAATATTATATTGAATTGTTCTTGTGTGAACTACACATTACAGATAGATAGATAGATAGTATAGGTTTCACTTACCTTCCGTCAAAAGCCTTAACAATTGTATATTTAAGGCCTAGTTCATGGAAAGACTGTTCCATCTTTAGTCTGCGATCAACCCGGCGTTCCAAATTGATCATGTAAACCTGGTCGAAGCCCATCATATCCGCCATCGGCACCGTCACATATTTATCAAAGGCCCTGTCGGCTTGGATGAAACAGTCTTCAGTTATGGAGTCCAGCTTCAAGTTAGTAATATCATCCATCTCTAAGGAGTCTTTCATATCTAGTGGAGCTGTTATATATCCGTACTTCTTTGTGTTACATACATGAAGCGGTAGACCTATAAAACAAAAAAATTTAATTTTAGAAATACATTATTTTTAAGAACTCGCTGTAGGACGAACACCACTATTTTTTAGGAAAACTAGAGATGTAGTATTTTTAAATATTTTTACAATGTCAATCGCTTATTTTGTCAGAAAATACAACATATCTGAAAAATAAAAACTGTTTTCGAAAGCTGATAAAATATGGTTTCAAATTTTATAATTCGAAATAAACATGTAATTTTTAAAATGTAATAAATTTTAACCTAAACATAAAAAAGTTTTAAAAAATGGCTGAGATTACGTTTTTTCTAACTTAAATTACTGATAACAAAGAGTAAACAAAAACACACACATATTTCAGTAGACAAATGTGTTATAAGGGTCATTTTCAAATTTTCTGCGTAAACTTGTCCCCGAAGAAAAAAAAATATTTTAAAAATAATAATACAAAGATCTTAACATTTCAATAATTAATTTGTAAACTGTACTACAAATTCAAGATCTTAAGATTGAAAAATATTACTTAATATATCTATTTTATTATTTTTTAGTCTTAACAATGTGGTCATTCTTGGTAACGAAGTTGATTTTCATACATTTTTCTTGTGTCCGTACCGGTACAATATACATAGGCATGATTTTTTTTATTTTCTGTTATGTGCATGTATAAGCATTCATAGCGTATTTTAGAAAGGCTTTATAATATTATATCAAATGCAGTCATACACTAGATTGTCATAAAATTAGCATGAATATGATTTTTCAAAGTTTTGTCTCACGAATCATTTAAGTAATAGTACCACTCGGTTACTATAGAAAAATCAGCGAAGAAATACAGATGTCGCTACATGCGAAGCTTTGACAGTTGTAGTGCAATATTATTATGAACGCATCCGCAAGGGCGGGGGGGATCACAACGCTAGCCAGTCGGCCACGCGGCGTCAAAGGTAGTGCATGTGTTTATTCCGAATCCACTCTGTTACCGATATTATTGGAAAGTAATTAGTATTTTCTAGACGAGTTTACAATAATTTCATAGTATTTAGTGTGAATATCTTGTATAATCAGGAATTGTCCCGATCCACGGGATTTAATTAACATAAATCGTTATAGGACTGTTAGATTTACCACTCTGTTTATTTTTTTGCACCTTATGCTCTTGAATTTAAAATAAAACCGAAACTATGGGGCAACCATTGTGACCAATAACAGAAAATCAAAATACAATAGCTATTATAAATATAAAATCCAAAAAAGCAGTAAAAAATGAGTTTGGAATAAAATTAAAAACTTTGAATCCAAGCTTCATTTACCTGGGCAAAATTTTAAAACGACCCATAAACGTTATCGTCACCTCACTTTTCTGTTATTTCATGTAAAAATTTTTTAATTAAAATTAAAATTGAATAATTTTGTTTCAAATTGTGGAACGGAAACTTTGGTATCTGAGATGTAAATTTTAATTATTTTGTGGTTTTTTAATATAAAGCGAGGTGTTTTCTCTTTTTAACACCGTTAGCATAATGTTTCTGACAACGATAGTAAGAGAGATACAACGATTTCTGTGAGACCTATATTAGTTGTTCCCAAAAGCGAAGAGGAAGGAAAAAGGTGGTTAATGTGTCTAGAGGTGATGGGCGTATGAATCCATTGTGGTGCAAGGCAATGGGTCGAGAGAGTCTGGCTGTAGAGGTCTAGATTAGGTCTCCCTCAACCAATCTCTCCTGATTCGGCCAGCCAGTGGGCAAACGCATTGGCCGCCAAGACCTAGAGAAACCTCACTCCATGAACCTGGATATCACTGCTAAGTCACAAAACGTAGCGAACCTACCACACAACATTTTCAAAGATGAGATCAGCCCTAGGGGATTTTTTTTTCTCAGAGCCTCGAACGTGGAGTTATTGTAAAAAAATATATAAATGTACCTATATCATAAAATATTATTATATGTAATTGTAATTGCATTATTATAATATGTAAATTTAATGTTAATGTCACATGTTGGGCCGTTTGTGTAGAAATAAATAAAATACATAATTATTTCAAATATGTTATTTTGATAGAAATATTGGTTTCTAATAATTGTAGAAAGTATTAGGTATTTATTAGATATTAAAAAAAATTGTAAAATAAAGGGCTAGATACTAACCCCCTTATATTAAACGAGTTTTAAATTGCACACTACTGGCGAACAACCCTAAATTAATGGTTGTTTATCAGTTGGGTAAAATTAAAAATTAATAACCGTAATAATTGATTAAAAAAAAATATTCGGGAAAATTTATTTTATATACATATTTTATTCCTGACTGTACACAATCAGTTATGCAGAGGTAATATTATATTTCAAGGAAAATATATTAATACAATGTTAAACAATAAGAAATGTAATATATATTATATGTTCTCTTCTTCTTTTTTGCGCTGTCCCAACTCATTGCCTAGGTAGACTGTTGGGGTCGGCTCTTTTTATTCTCAGGTTGTAGCTTCTTCGGTTCTGAGTATCGCCTTCATCCAGGCCGAAGTATTTTGGAGCATTGAGTCATCCAGGAGTTCTTTGGTCTTCCTTTGGATGATTGTCGATGAAGCTCTTGCCTTTGAAGACATTGCCTGCTTCACTGTATGGTCTGATGGTCTCCGTCTTATGTGCCCATAATGTATATTATATGTTATTTTTGATGTATACTATATGTTAGTTTTTTAATGTTTATTATTATGTTATTTTTGATAAATGTCTACGCTGTGTTGAAAAATAAATAAAAATTATAAATAAATTACTAAAATTATATTAAAATGTGTTTTATTGTTTTTACCTGACATATTGGCCGACAAGGCAAATACTATGATATCATCATACGGTCCTTTGTAATTGGGAATTTTCTTAGGAATATATGTCAAACTATCGGAGGCAGTTCTCTTCAAGTTAATCAAGACAGCAGAATGTATCATTGGTACTTTGAAACATCCTATTTCTTCACGGAATAAAGTCGTTTTGTACTCTGTGGTTCTCCTGTAGTAGTAAGAATGTGTCATACCAAACCTGAAACAAATTGCAAAAATAGTTTTAAGTAAATTGACAGTTTATCAGAGACAACTTAAAACAGAGGTACAATATAGCCAAATAAGTAACTATTACGCCGTTTACAAAACTCCTTCTTGCACGCACTCCTAGCTCCATTCGTATACAACGTCTCAAACCCACCCTTTCATTATTCTGACCTGACTCAAGTTTTTGGTTCACTTGATCGTGCCATGTCTTCCAAGAAGCTAATATTAATAAGTCTAAACGAAACATGGAATAGAACAAGACACAGAAAAATAAAGAAAAGGGTAACTGTCGCGTCTTGGGATTGAACCAAGGACCTCTCTTACCGAGACAACGCTCTGACGTCTTTAATCACTGAGCTATTGAGACCTGATTATTTTCCTTCATTTTTATTGATCACACATATTTCAGAGAATTGTCAAATTACCCTCAACAAATTCCCATTTTTGTCTTCAATCTTTTTCAAACAATTGAAATAAAATCATTGCAAAAACGGTCGATGTGTTAGTCAATTTATCATTTTTTCCCAAAAAGAAAGAAACATTTCCAAATTAAGAATAACGCTGAAAATATTTGAAATTCTCCTACTACTATCACAGTATGGGGAAAAGGTTACTTGCATAATGATGGAGGACTGAGCTAGCAGAGGATTGACCGACTTCTATCATTCACCAGGTACAGTAGGATCTCACTGAATGGAAGGAGAGAGGCTCCTCCAGTTAGCTTTCACTCCAGAAGATATGTAGAAACTTCAATGGTTCTCCATCAATAGGATAAGGTGCATCAACAGCCATTGTGCCCACATGATGCATAGGTGAGGGCAAAAGGTCGGTGAGATATGAATGCGGTGCAGTGTAGACCACCGGACATGTGGTCTCTCCATTCATTCCCCACAGGAATTTATGAAGTTCACAGGTGACTCCTGAGGCCCAATACTGGCTCACAGACGTAGGTTTTAGTAAGTGCCGAAATAGTGAAATTTTACTGTATATGAAACAGCTAATCTAAGAGGAAAAAAAATTCTCAAAATAAATCTTTACATTTTATCCACATAATACCAATGGATTGTAAGAAAAATATATTCATACCAAAAATTGGAGTATAGACTGTCGGACTTTAACATAGGGGATACAATATCCAAATTCATCTCAACAAGATCTTTTAAGGTTTTTGGTTCAGTCAAAAAGACGTCGGCATCCAGCATCTGCAAAAAAATTTAATCCCAATAAGATTCTTGAAAGGGGCATTTTGAAAATTGATGGTTAGAAATAATTATTAACAATGATATTATGTACAATTAATTAATATGATATCAGCGCTTAGTTAGATATTTGGAAAATTGGGACAAAATGCAATCGCAAACGGTTTAGATAATTTGTGAAAAAGCAAATAAAGGTACACACATATATAAACCAAAGCATCCTCAATTTATCAAATATAAATGATGAAGATGAAAAAATAGATAGGTTCAGAAAAATTAAGAAACATTATAAAGGGTTATATAAAGTTACAAGTGTAAAAAAAACAATACACACCATCTGTAAAATCACCTGAAAGACAAGTGATTATAATATTAAGTAATTTTTCATTTCATCAAATTTTATCAATCAGCACAGTATTTTTTTTAATAGAGAAACTGAATAACTCCACCATGAAAACTATAATAATATCTAAAATATAAATACATACATAATTAAACTTTAATCATCATAATGGATAAAAAAAACTCCTATGTTTATTTTAAAGAATAACCCCCATACTAATAAACAAATTTTAAATCTTATGCAACTGATAAACAAACATTTAATCTAAATTAAAGTAAGTAAAGTCAAGGTAAGTTAGAAGTAAAATGCTAATACTTACTCAACCTTTTTATCATTTATGGCTAAATCATTTAAACACAGCTATCAAAAGAATAATAACTTATAAAATTTCTTCCCTTGTTCATTAATAGAAGAGGCAATGCAGTAATCTACATCAACAAGCTAGATATTGGCTAGTTGACAATGTTTTGTATTTTTAATAGCCGTTATGATAACCAAGTTAAGAAAAAAAATCACTACGCCATTAAAAAGAGGCAACAACATTATTTACGGCAAAACAACTTAAATAAATAAAAATAAATCATATCCAATAGTGAGTAACTGCTGCTGGAAGCTTTCAGGTTCTGGCAACAGTTTAATTCGCTGTATTGAAATCCATATAATTAAAATTATAAAACCTATTGATAAGACAGAATCGCAGAAAAAGAAATAGATCGTAGAAGTCAATTTGTGCCGCTGGACAATAGAATAACAAATGAGATTATTGCAACAATAACCAGCACCAATTGAAAGAATAACTTGAATTTTTTACCCTCGGTAGATATTCCTTTTGCAGCACCAAATTATGAGAATGTTAGTTTCGAATCATTTCAATCTCATTCCTCTGGAGGTGTTAGGGCATACTTACAAAGACGTAATCTGCCCAAGTTTTCCGTCCGTAATTAAGGCATTCCGTTCGGAGTGTCATGACGTGGCTGAAACGGTCTTCAGACCAGTGTAAAAGATTCTCTTCATCGGGAAAGTTAATAGGAATACCGTCTCTTATTTCCATGTCTATGTTGTGGTACAAGGGTTTGGAACCTTCGTACCATGTCCTTAGCACATCAGCAGTGTTATCTTGGTTATGGTCACTTCGAATCCTGGAAAAATTACAAAGTTATATAGAGATATTAGTAAAAAATATATTGTGATGTGTACCTATAGTTCTATCACTGAGAGGTAGAATGAAGCTTCTCTTTTTATTGCATGCGTGGTTTTTGGCAAAGTGGGAGAGGTTACAACAGAACTATCAGCATTATGCCTACAAGAGACATCAGTCATCCAGTTGATTAGTCAGACATCCCCAAATACATACTAACTTTTGAGATAGTGAGGAAAGCAATATTCGATATATAGGTTCTTTCTGCATAATGATCTCTGCCTATCATATCAGAAAAGTTGATGGGACGAAAGAGAAAAAAAGGCAAGTTGTGAATGTATTACTTTAATTAAAGAAGAGAATGTTAGCGAAACTGAATCGAAAATCTGAAACAGAAAAATCAGAAAAAGATACAGTTACATCTAGGACAGATGTGTGAGATCCTAGATGTCACCGTATCTTTTTCAGATTTTCGATTGAGTTTCACTAATATTGACTTCTTTAATTAAAATATTGCAATTTGAGTTTAAAAAAAAATGAAAAAGTTTATGTATTCATCAGAATGGTTTTCAACATTGTTGGCCAAGAGATGAAATGGTAATATTAGTTACTCAAATAAAGAGTACATATTTTATGTTTTTACTGAGAGAATATTAAAAATAAGAGAAGTTGTCATGGGCGTAGCCAGGTTTTGATTTAGGGTGGGGCAAAAAATAAAAATCTAGAGTAGGAACCGAAAAAAGTAGGCTTCTACAACAAATTCATGCTGTAGGCTCTATGAATATAAAAATTATGAACGGAAGAAGGAAAAACAAAAATCGACTGGGTCGACAATCCCAGAGGTCAAGCATCGGCCAGCCAGGGTGGGGCAAACGCCCCACTATTCCCCACCGTACCTACGCCCATGGAAGTTCTGATAGTAATCCTGTGTATTACCGATGAGGAAATCCAAAAAGAATGCAAAGAGAATGGAGAAGATTAAGAAAGGAAGAATTAAATGGGTTAGAGTTAAAGAAAAGGGGGAGGTGCGTACATAAGCATAAATGGATAGATAGGTGATGCTCCAGGAAAACAATAGCATGATCAAGTAAATAAAGAACTTGACTCAAGACATGTCAAAAATCAGAATAACAGATGAGTACGAGATGATGTACGAATGTAACTAAAGCAAACAGTATATGCCCAGACCGAATTATACCATACCTACTCTCTGCCTACAACTGTGGTGATTTGGCGAGATGGTTAGAATTATCGAAATGAAAAATAAATGTTTTTACACTAAGGCACGAGGGTTGTCCCAGAAGTACCCGATTTGACTTACTTCTGGTGGTTGTTGTTTTAAAAAAAAAATATGATAGAAAGCACCAACCTTATAAGGCTTAAGTTTCAAGTTTTAAGGCGCTACGTTGTTTAGTGTTTTTTTGGCAGTCATCAATAGCGAACCCTCTCAGTTCATTTGTAAACATGGAAAAATTGGTCATCATTATGTGATACAAAACTTTCATTTGAAAGGTCTAAATCCAACCAATATCGAAGCCGAGCTTAGATTCTACTCTGGGGGAGTCTGCTCCTTCGTTTACAAAAATAAAAATTGGGTGGCAGAGTTTAAACGAGGACGAGCTGCCGAGACGAACATTGCAGTGGTAGACCAAATGAGGTGACCAAGTCAGAAAAGATAAAGAAAATCCACAAAATGGTATTGAATGACCATCGATTGAAAGTGCGCGAGCTAGCAGACACAGTAGTCATTTCAAAAAGTGCTGTACATCGCATTTTGACTGAAAATTTGGACATGAGAAAGCTGTGCGCAAGATGGCTGCCACGTTTGCTCACAATGGAACCAAAAAAACAGCTTTGTAAGGATGTTTCAATTGAGTGTTTGGCAATATTTCACAGCAATAATGTCGAGTTTTTGCGTCGAATTATAACCATGGATGAAACATGGGTCCATCACTTCACACCTGAGACAAAGGAACAGTCAAAACAATGGAATAAAAGGGGAGAATCGGCTGCAAAAAAGGCAAAGACAGTTCCATCAGCAGGCAAGGTCATGGCATCAGTTTTTTTGGGATGCTCATGGGATAATTTTTATTGATTATCTTCAATAAGAAAAAACAATCAACGGCTAGAATTATGCGAACTTATTGAAGCATTTGAGTGATGAAATCAAGAAAAAATGGCCACATTTGGCGAAAAAGAAAGTGTTGTTTCATCAAGACAATGCACCACACATCCGTTATCGCGATGGCCAAAATCAATGAATATAAGTTCGAATTGCTTCCTCACACACGCAATTCGCCAGTTTTAACCCCCCTCGGATTATTTTATTTTCCAAACTTAAAAAAATGGCTCGGTGGTAAAAGATTTGCCAACAATGAAGAGGTAGAATCTGTGGTAATGGCTATTTTGAGGCTCTAGATAGTTCTCACTAAAACAGGGTATGAAGCTTTTGAACAACGCTGGGAAAAGTGTGTCGAGCTGAAAGGAGACTATGTTCATAAAACACAAAAAAAATTTACAAATTTTTTGTGTTTTCTTAGTTAGGTCGGGTACTTTTGGGACAGCCCTCGTAATTAGAATGCAGTGAGAAAAAATTTATGAGATGAAAAAAAATATCGTTTTTAATCCACACCCGAAATGCAATATATTATTTGCTTGCCTGCTCTGCTCCAAAAAATATATAAATAATTATTCTAAAAGCGCTTGACCTACCCAACCTGTCGATCAAGCAGCACAAGTTATAAGTAATAATATATATCATTTATCGTTTTGTTATATTTCACTTCAAGTGCGCCTCAGTTAAAAACAAAAATTAAAATTTCAACGGGTTAATTAACCCATATTAATCACGGAATGTTTTTACAATACAAATCAATAAAAATGAAAGTATGAAAAATGTGATAAATTTTCATTGGTCGTTTATATTTATTTCATTCTGAAAAAAAAAATTTTTGCCCATATTAACATACTCTGGGAGAGAAGGGTGGTTCTACCTTTTACGCTGGTCCTACTTTAATGACAGAAAAGGCTCTTGTTTGGTTTTGAAATGATGATATGCATAGTTCCTACTGGGATGTCATTTATCCAGTACCTACCCTCCCTAACCATATCACCTTGCTGGAAAAGCGTTTTGAAAATAGAACATTGGGACAGGAAGCAACTTGTTGGTGTGGTTTGTGTTCAAATTCTCGTTTATGAACTAAACCATATCGAAAGTACAATAATGTTTTGTACGTATTTGTTTTGTTATGGTGATAACCACCTCGAGGTATCGTGGTAGAACAATATAAAGTACATTTGTGATTGTGTTGTTTGCGGCTTCGCAGAGATGAGTGATTGGTTGTCCTCTAATCCATTACTTTTCCCTGCACCCATTTCCAGCAAACACCATTTAGTTTCCTTTCTTTTCATTTTACAGTCCATTTCCAAGTGCATCTGAAGCTGTAATTCGTAAACAGTTTCGGATGCAACTGCATTACTTACTATCAAATATTTTTATATGAATATTGTACACCAATCTCTTTGCAAGGGTCCCAACTATAAGTATATGTATAAAATATAGAAATATGTACACGAGCCTTCCTCATCTTATCTCCTTGTCTTTTGTGTAGAATAATATTTTATCAAAAGGAAAATTACACTTTGGCCCTATAAATGCGCAAATTGTTCTTTTTCTGAAATAATTTGTACCGAAGTGAAAACCAATTTTTTGTGATGTTATAAAATACATAAATTTTTACACATAAAACGTCACTAAATGGCCCAACAATTCTGTTAACTATATGGCTATTACAAAGTAGGATATAATTTTATATAGTTGGGGTGTGGTGATGACTATATAGAGAAAAAAAATCATTCAAATGTACATATTATTTTCAAAGATATATAATAAATCAAATTCCATTCTTTCGAACATCCTTTTTCCGTAGTATTTAATTCCAATCAAATAATCTCAACGTTTCTAATCTCGTAGGTCTTTTTGAAACAGTGTACTAGGTACTAAAATAGTTAATTAAAATAGGCAGTAGATAGGGGACAGTAATTGAACGAATGATGTATTACTATTGTATTGGAAACAAGTTGAAATCGTGAATAATAAAATAAACAAAACTCACCACATGGCCATTCTATCTTTGGGGTAATCTAGCTTTGATAACAAGCTCAGAGAAAAGGGCAAAATATGACCTTTGTTTCGTGCAAGCACACACATTAAAACCGTGGGCCATTTTTGAGAATTATTTACGGAATCTTCGCATGAAACATTAGAATTTATACAAAATAATAGCAATATCAAAAGTAGGTTAACTTCCTTCATTATTTCAAAAATTCAACCGGTAGTTAAGATCTTATCGCAAAAGCCGGCGATAAAAACGACAATAATAACATTAAAAAAAACTATCATCAAACTTCACTATGACATGACAAACGTCAAAAACGTCACAAACGAAACTTGGAATTCATAGAAATTGGAAATAGATGACAACAAAGTCCAAGTAAATAAAAACTCGGGGTTTCTTGTCTCGTCTATTTGAGTAGGTACCTGATAAAATGATGTAATTTTATTTATTATTATTATTTGTTATTTGGAGGTTTATAATTTTAAAATTCAAATAATGTATTACATTACTAATGTATGTATGTATTACTACAAGTCATCAAAGAATCGCATAAAGTTTAGGCCCTTTTTTCAGAAGTTTATTCTACACCTTAGAATAAAAAAAGCGATTGCCGTGATGAACGACACCGAGAATAATATATATATATTTTTTATTATTTATTAACCAAGATATTGCAATTCATATATACAAAATAAAATGTACATTTTATTTTTTTATTTTTTGGTATAAACCACCTCACTAGGCTGAGCCTGTTCCGAGGTGGCAGGAATTTAAACTCGTTATTATATCGTAAAGCAGTGAAAGGGATACAAGTTTAAATACTGCATACTTTATTGCAAGCCTCGTATCTCTAAACTATGTTTTCATAATTTGATGGTAAGCAATAACTTCATTCCATAAATATATTCATTTAAAAACGACATTAATTTGCCTCGCGTATGCCTCGCGTCGTCGTGGTCATTGATCGTTTTAGATGATTGGTTTATTTATGGTTTTGTACATCTCAAGAGAAAGCTAATTCTACATCAAATAAAAATAAAATAAATATATAATTGGAAGTGTTTTTGAACGAGAGGGTTTTGGAACCGAAGTGCAGATGTAAATGGAAATGGATGTCTTTTAAAGATATTATCTCGGCGCAGGTGCATCGTTATTGATCTAATCGACATTAGTTTACCATATCATATTATTTTTATTGTGCACTTGGATTTTCGGTTATGCGGATTTTTAATTAAATAATTTCGGGTTATCTCGAATCCCGACCATCTCGCTAATTTTGTATCTTGATAAATCGATAGAAAAATATCTGTGGCCGGAGGAAATGTCCTGTCAAACAAGATATTCCGCGAATCTAAATATTTTGATTCTGCTCTTAGTGATGAGTTGTGTGGTTTTGATCATCTGACCAGAAGTTCCGGCTGTTCAAAATATCCTGGACTAGATTATTGGACAATTGCGAAGCTTAATTGCTTTCCCTTTATTTCTAAAATGTATCTAAATACAATTTTCGTATTTTTTTGTATTTGCGTCTTCAACATATTGGCAGAAGAAAATGTCACAATATCCACCCCTTCTCCGAATTCTACAGTAGTCGAAGAGGGTAAAAAATGATTGTAATTTTTTTTAATTTTAAAAAAATCGTACATTTTCCTCCATTAGTGAACTAAAGTAGTTTGTATTTGCATTTCCCTCCAACCCTTAGATATAAATGTTTATTATTATTGTACATATCACGACCATAGTGACTTTCGAGAGATTGTTGGTTCGATTCCCCCAAATTTTAGAAAATACATTGTCATTGTATGGAAATTAGTGTTATTTTAGTTTTTTTTATTATTTATTTATGAATATATGAAGCAACTTCCTCATTATTTACAGACCAATTCAAATGCTCAATTCCCGATATGGTGGTTAACGGAACGGACTTGGACAAATCTCATTTCCAATCAGATTTTACATCAGTCTCCGAGGTGAATAACATTAATTTATTGCAGACCGAAACAACATCTGCATTTATTGCTCTTTATGTTTTCTTATTTACATTACAATTTATTAGACATTCTTCAAGTGAATATGTACCTACAATGATATTGCCAGTTTACGATGAATTATTTATTGTGTTAGTTTGCAGAAATTTTAACTTTAAATTTGCCATTAAAAAAAAACTTAATAAGTACTGCACAAGAATGCCAACTCCTCCCAACAGTCTGGAGCTAGTAGGACTATGGCAAAGGAGTGGAGAAGCAAAGGAGGTGGATATGTCCCACTCCTGAGTTTTGAAAAACGATTGCCCTTTTGAAACCCATTAATTTGATGTATTCTGTCACAAGTGTGGGCTCATTTGACCATTCTGCATGGCGGCCATCATGATGTCTGCCATTTTGGATTTAAATAAAAATGTCACTGCATCCTTCAAACAGTATTTTTGAAGTGAAAACTTCTTAAGCATAGATTCTTTAGATTTCTTCTTTAGATCTCGAAGAAATGAAAAATAGCAACACTAAAAAGAGACAAATACATCTATAGGATTTAGTCTGCGAGAGAATGAGATAGTATAATCGGTCTCCCCTTTGTACGGTGCTTCGTAGCTTATTGGTCTCCTCTTCAGAAAACTAAAGCAGACAAGAGTGGGGAAGCTACGAAGAGCCGCACAAAGAGGAGACCAATTATGCTATCTCATTCTGTCGCAGGCTAAATCCTGTAGATGTACATATGTGTTGGTCTCTTTTTAGTGTCGCTGTTTTTCGTCTCATCGAGTTTCAAATCACAACTGTGCCGTAAGTCAATATACGACTAGATGTTACGTGGAAACATTTCGCTGTGTATCAAAATCACATTGTAATCTGTAGTGGTAGTTAAATCAATGAAAAAGAATGAAACTTTTGTATTTCACTTCAAAATTCAAAAGGAATAAGGTAATTCTATCTGCAGAAAAATGAGTAATGATAATTTTTATACTTTTATATGCATTGAAGAGCTCATATTTTATTTAAAATGAAAAAAACTTATTTATTGTTTTCTCTCCCTTTCAATAGATAAAGTTTCCCGGCATTGTAGGACCTCTGCAAGAAAAAGTAATATGTAAGATCAAATGTATTGACGGACAATGGGTGGGCCCTCTATGTGCAATCAATGAAGGTATCACTTGAACATTTCTTTATAAACAGTTTTGAAAGTTTGCACTGCCTAATTTAATATGGTACTTCTGTAATGCGAATGTTTTTTGTCAATTTTGCGTAATTTAATTATGATCTGCTTGTTTACATAGTTTCTATAGCTTTTCTGTTAATATCTGTGCGTCTTTACTGAAAGCATTTGAATGCGTCGTTTGTCATTTTAATAAAAAAAATTCAAATCGTTTAAGGAAAAGTTGTTGGTTTTTTTTCAGAGGGACGATTTCAACCTATCTTCAGAGAATGCGCTTTACCTCATTCAGACAACACTCACTTATTCCTAACTTTCAGAAACAGAAGTATTGCTGTAAGTCAAATAATTTACATTTGTTGATATCCAAATCAGAGTTGGGGTTGAACACAGTACTCACATAAATGCATTGCTCTCTTACAATATGTTTCAAACATGCCATTCGACTTCAGAAAATAAAATTGCAAAGTGTAAAATTCTAGAGAAAATGAACATTTTTAATTTCTTAAAATATTCCAAAAACACTACAAAACTTTTGGTAAACTGTTTATAACACGGGGGAATAACATTTTCTCCAAATACAGATTTGAGAGCTTAAAGTCAAACAGCGTTATCTATAAAAAACATTCAAGTAATTATTGTAGGTCTTAAAGTCAAAGAGCATTATCCACAACAAAAAAATATCAATAATTGGAGGACTAACTTAAAAAAACGTCATCTACAAAAGTCTTACCATTTATTTATTTATTGTTTCTTTATACTGCAAGTAAAACGTTTACAATACAATTTGTCACCTCACTAGGACAAGCCTGTTGAAGTGTTGGTTTGTTTTTTCTGTAAATCATGTTTAACTAAACCTCTGATTTATTGGTATGTTTTTCATAGATAACATTGTTTGACTTTAAGCCCTCAACTTGCTGTCCCTTTCCCTTTAAAAACAAAAATTAGGTATAAGCTTGTCAAAAGGCTGTCAGTAGTTTATTATTATATGCGCAATATACATTTCAGGTGTGTGTTGTTTGCCTCAATTCTAACTGTAATCTTTGTTTCCATAGCAAGTAAAAACACTGTATCTTCCTTGAGAGTCTCAAGGAAGATACAGTGTTTTCTCTTACCATGGCAGTATCAGTGGTGTAGCTAGCATGGGTGGCACCCGGGGCGGATAACTTGGTGTCACCCCCCCCCCCCCCATTAAAGTTGGCAAACACAAATTTCGACTTAAAAAAAAATTGGTCCATCCTGGAGGGGGAGGGGGTGGCTAGAGAATTGTGCCCTTGGGGGGTGACACTGGTTCGGATGGCACCCCCACCCATTGGGTGGCACCCGGAGCGGACCGTCCCCCTTGCCCCCCTTGCTACGCCACTGGGCAGTATACCACATAAAGTTTGTTTATTTTTCTTTTAACTTATTCATCGTCATTTTTCATTGTTATTATTTTGACTATTCTAATTTCCTTATGGCCGAGTTATACAAAAGAGGTAGCAATTAATCTGATGGTCTAACTTAATCTATGGTCAATCTTTCAATTTCACCATTTAAGATTGGTTGATACATATGTATATTCTTTTTTTTAATCTTCATCATCATTATCATCTTCTTCACCTTGTACTATTAGTGTCGGGGGGACCCACTTTCGTTCCTGTCTTGCGCTGATTGTATCCATGGCAGTCTCATCCTCTCCTCACACAATTTCTGGGGTTGTCTCGCCCTAGACACAAGCCGTCTCTCGGGTTGTGTCTAGGGCGGCCCACTGGACGTCTACCCTCTGGAATCGCATTCAGTATTTTCCTAGGAATTCGGTCATCAGACATTCGTAGTACGTGCCCAAGCCACCTCAGTTGCGATTTTTCTATGAAGAGTAACAGTGGTTCAATGTTTAGAATGTCTCGGATCATCGAGTTTCTTATTTGATCCTATTTCTTAACTCCTGCCACTCCTCTCAAGTACCTTTCTTAAATTATTATTTCTTTTTTGACTCTCATAAATATTCTTGATTAAACTTGTTTTTAAAATTTTGATAACTTTCTTTCCCTGCATTGATCATCATTGTGATGTATCTTTCAATGATGTGATGTACTTTACATAGACAGTAATTTTTTATTTCCAGCCAAATTCGAGGTTTTCCCACGGATCTATTATTCAAGCTAGATGCGTAGAAGTTGGCAAGTACAAGTTGCTTGGAGACAGCTACATCGGCTGCAGTAATGGAGACTGGAACTCTAAGCTGCCATCTTGTGTGCCCACTTCTCTGCTTACCAACTTCACAGGTTTGTCATAACTTTTTCTTGCAAAAGACTTTTTAATTATCTTTCAATGCCGTTATGTAGCAATTTTTAATTTCTCGTCCATTTTTACAGAAGACGCTCCCCCGACTATATTGTTTGTGATGACTGTGGGGTCGGCATCCATCGAGCCTTCGGGCGAACTATTCGTATACCCGGAGTCCACTGTCCTCCTGGACTGTATAGTGCTTAGGAAAAATGGAAATCCCGAATGGTCATCCACAACCAACTTTCAACAGCGTGCAGTAGGTGAGATACATGTCTAATAAACTTTATTTCGGTTAAACGTTTAAATATTAACCTCAACACTGCGCCAATCCCAGAGTGGGATTTGGCTTTTTCCACAAATTTGCTTTGCCAGGTGCAGCCTCTGGTTTATTACCAGAGGGCGATTCACGGCCTATCACATTGAAAATATGATTTTAGATTTTCACGGCTAAAAGTATTATAGTGATTTATTTTTGGGGTATAACGCCGTGTTGCGCTATTGAACCACAACTTATATATAAGACCTAATGAAGCCTGCGAAGACCGAGTTTCCTCTGGAATCAGATGGAGTTTATAAACTCAGCATGTGACGAGGTTTATGTAGGCCAGACAGAATGGACAATCTCCAAAAAGATATCAGAAGACTCTTGAGCAAACTCAGCCACCCTGACAAATCAGCAATTGGCGAGCATTTAATTGAAACCAGACAATACTTTGGATTTGTTCTTGAAGTCCTGGGAAGATCGATTACAAATCTGTCCTGATGATTGACGATGGACACTGTAACGCTGTCCAAAATGTTGGCTAAAGAAATAGGTAGCGCAACACGGCATAATACCACAAAAATAAATCACTATAATATCCCATTGAAAGTTCAATCGGACAATAAAAAGAGGAGAAAAAATTCATTCATAAATATATCCTATATGTATTTGTCTTTTCCATATTTTTTCTAAGATCTAAAGGAATTTCATCGTGTCACTGCGTAAATCCACAATACACTGATTTGCTTTCCGGCAAGGGAGGGGCAGAGGAGGAATTGCGAGGGATACATAGTAGCGGTAGGGGGTTCTCACCCGGACAGCTAGCTGTATGTGCCTGCTCATGTGTCGAATAGTCTTATGATTTGTTAGTATACGCACCCGACAGAAAAAAAAAACTGTATATCCAAACAAAAGCACTTCAAGAAACAAAATTGAAACCCTAACACTTTCTTTCTTCGAGTGGCATTGCAATGCACGCCGGGTACTCGCTAGTAGGTTATAATAATAATAATAAAAACGTTTATTCTTCAATAATTTTTTTTTTACAATATACATTTTTTCTCTTATCATTAATTCTATTGATGAAAAGGTCACTGCTCAGCTACAATTCAGGATTTCTCCTGGAAAGCAGCTGGTTTTCAGCAGTGCCTCAAATATAAAACAGAAAATTAAATAAAATAAAAATGAATTAAAAAATTAAATTGAATTAAAATAAAATAAAAATTATTATTATATTTATCGGCCTTGTATTCCTTCCGGATATCCACAATTTAACACTGTCTTTGTTCAATTAAATTAAATTCCATAAAAAATAATTATTAACTATGTCTTACTATGTTCATGTATTACGTAACGCAATTTTTGAAGATTTTTGACCCCCCCTCCACCCCAAGTAATTTTTTTTCCAGTAACCCCCCCCCCCCTCTCTAAACGTTATGTAAAGCCCAAGTGACAATTTTTACTGTTAAGTTGCACAAAGTACTGGAAAGTCGCTTGAATACCTTTTTTATTTTTATCGCGTTTGCGATGATAAATAAAAGAATAGATTTCTAACTCGTGATACATGCGTATATTGTTTATTTTATTTATTCATGTCGCTATTTATAAAAAAATTGGAAATTATTATTATATTTATCGGCCTTGTATTCCTTCCGGATGTCCACAATTTAACACTGTCTTTCCCATGTTCCGAAAGCAGTTATACAAGTTCTCAAAAGGAAGATTTAAAAATCCACAGTATGATTCACAGAAGAGAAAAACTTTTTTCAAGTCCTGACTGCAACTATTCGTGTTCTCACTATTCTTGTCCTAAGAAGTCACTTGCTGACTCATAATGGAAAAAATCTTTTTCAAGTTCCGACTGCTACTATTCATGTACTACGAAGTAATTCCAACCATTCGTTTACTAGGTATGAAGTAAACGAAAATCTAAAAATGACATGTTTACCCACAGTGGACCAAAACCTATTTCATATCCTGACTGCAACTATTCTTTTTCTCGAAAAAAAAAAACTAAAACGGCACTTGCTGACTCACATTGATGAAACACCTTTTTCATGTCCCTACTGCGACTGTTCATGTTGTACAAAGGAATTTCTTAGAAATCATTTGCTGACTCACAGTGACATAAAACCTTTTACTTGTTTCTACTGCGACTATTCTTGTTCTACAAAGAGGCACCAAAAATGCACATGTTAACCCACAGCGAACGAAAACCATTTTCCCGTCCCGAATCCAGTCAAACAATTTCTCAAAAGGAAGATTTAAAAATCCACAGTATGATTCACAGAAGAGAAAAACCTTTTTCATGTCTTGACTGCAACAATTCGTGTTCTCAAAAGGGATATGTGAGAAGTCACTTGCTGACTCGTAGTGGAGAAAAACCTTTTTCATGTTCGAACTGCAACTATTCATGTACTACAAAGAGAAATCAAAAATCTAAGAATCACATGTTTATCCACAGTGGAAAAACCTATTTCATACCCTGACTGCAACGTTTCCTTTTCTCGAAAATATTACTTAAACGGCACTTGCTAACTCACAGTGATGAAAAACCTTTTCCATGTCCCGACTGCGACTATTCATGCGCTACAAAACGGTATCTAAAAATTCACATGTTTACCCACACTGGACAAAAACCTTTTTCATGTTCCGACTGCAATTATTCATGTTGTAACAAATGTCAGCAAATGATTTCTAAGCAACTGCTTAGAAATCATTTGCTGACTCAAAGTGACATAAAACCTTTTACATGTGTCTACATAGCAGGTGGTCAAAGGAGGAACCAATTAAAAACGTTTTATTTTTTATACAAACTTATAAATATTTTATACTTATACATTTACAATAGCGACACCATCGAATGCAAAGTTTAAAATGATCATCTGTCAGTCAAATCTTCACCTTTCAGCAGTCTTTGGACCCAAAATATTCAATCAGAAAAGTTTGGATCTACTCTAGAAAATCTAATTGAGAATGAAACTACACATAATAATAATAATTGGCTAATTTATGTAGCGCCGTTTTCGTGGAAAATCACCTCAAGGGCTGCATATTACAAAGTTCCCAAAAAATGCTAAGTGCTGGACATGTGGAAAGAATGGCAAATGATAGGAAACTGAAAAACACATTCAAAAGGGTGGCACAATCGATGCAACCAGTGGCAGTTTTATCTAAAGTGAGTTTGTGCAGTGAACTCCCATAAGAAAATAAGACAAACTTGTATGTACGAGTATGTATTGGGTACAATTTTACAACACTTTAAAAAATTCTCCCTGTTCGCAATAACACTGCCCAAGAGCAAGTAAGAAATGAATCCCATACATGTGTTATTAATTCAGCGACAGATGTGCCTTCCATACAAATTTGCATTGAAACAAAAAATATTCCTTTTAATTAAGTAAATGAAGACAATGTAAGCGAAACTCAATTGAAAATCTGAAAACAGAAAAATCAGAAAAAGATATTGGCACCTCTGGGACACGAACCCAGGACCTCTCGCTCTGTCCCAGAGGTGCCAATATCTTTTTCTGATTTTTCTGTTTTCAGATTTTCAATTGAGTTTCGCTTGCATTGTCTTCATTTAATTAAATGTTACAATTTGAGGTTTTACTCATAAAGTTAAAATAAAAATTATATATTCATCCTAGACTTGCAGAGAAGTCAATAGATGTCGCATATCAAATAAAATGGATAAAGATTTATCCAGACACTATCTAGAGAGCATTTAGTTCGGGTTTGAATCTGGCAATCATACATAAAGATAGCAGCCAATAATATATGCGTTAAGAAAATGAAGATAATGTGGATGGTTCTTAGTCGAAGTATGATACAGTTAAAAGTGACCGAATTTGATATCGACACCTTGGCGCAGTGGTTAGCGCCTTCGCCCGGAAAGCGAGAGGTCCTGGGTTCGAGTCCCAGAGGTGCCAATATCTTTTTCTGATTTTTCTGTTTTCAGATTTTCGATTGAGTTTCGCTTACATTGTCTTCATTTAATTAAATGTTACAATTTGAGGTTTTACTCATAAAGTTAAAATAAAAATTATAAAAAAAATATTCCATTTTGCCCAACCCCTCCAGCGTTCCGTCTCACTTACAATGCCTCTCTAATATTCTTTAATCTCCTATCTGATCGCCTGAAATCATAGATCTCCATCCCATTTGAATTTCGAAAGCACATTTTTAACCTTTCGAATAATAAGATAATAATACATATCAGTAAACTTTTGCCTGTCAATTTTTGCGCTTAAAATTCCCGGTTCTTCCCATGCATTTTAAATGTTCCTTTTTATTGGTTATTTTTTAACCCTTTTCCAAAAACAAAAATTCTTCCAAAATCTAGATAAAATAATTTTTTCGGTGAGTTTATTAGAAATCAACATTTTTGTTTCTGAATATTAAAATTTTGATATTGGAATTGTAAATTGGCTAAAAATGCATACCTGCGAATATTCTAATTGACGTACTTAATCTAAAAAAGTATCCTACTTAAAATAGAATAAACTTAATATTTTAAATACAGATTCCTTTTCTTAAGAAAATTTGTAATAAAACTGTCATTTCACTTTTTATCACATTCATACAATTTTATTTTTAAATTAAATGTGTGTTACTTCACAAATTAGCGCGAAATAAAATCGTCACTTATGATCGGGTTTGTAAAATATCTGAACAACATAGATCGTGTATTCCTATATATGTATAAGCATTATTTAATTTCTTTCGCTTTATAACATAAAAGAAATCACAAATGTTCGCATGACAGGAAGAGAGATATCTAACTTTTAACCGCTTCTGTGCCAAGAGCGAGATATCTCGCATTAAATAGCGAGTTTTCTCGCTCTTTTTGAGCCTCTGTATCATACATATGTCCCATTTTTTATTAATTTAAAATATGGAACACACAGAGGCATCTATTGGGATGATTTTAATTTTTTAATGTTTTTTTTTATTTTGATTTTTTTTTTTTTTTTTAAATAAGATTTAAAAATGATTTATTTTGATTAAAAGTTCATGGCCTGCTGTGCACAGCTACATTTCTACCTACTGGCATTTAAAAGGTTAATAATGCATGTTCGCTCTGGTACAATTTTTGTCTCCTATTATTATAAGGGCATATGATTGGGACAACTTAGGTCTCCTGTGATTAGACGGGTAAATTGAATTATGGGCCCAAATTGGGCCACTTAGTGTGTTATTCTTTATTCTATGCTGCATATTGATTTTAATTTACCCATAGCTAAAATGAAATTTATAAAATACATATTTTTCTGCCCTAATTTTAGATTGGTCTGAAGACATCCTGGAGAAGAATTCTCACTACAGGCTTACTTTATCTTATATGAAACTGCAGGATTCTGGAATTTACACCTGCGCCACTTCACATGGAGTTACTAATAGTATCACAATTCAGGTTGTCAGTAAGTTATTCTATAACTTTATTTTTTATTGTAATATAAAGAATATGAGTTACATTTATACATATGTATATATTTTACAAAATATTATATTTAAGGTCATCATTGGTAATGTATACCTTACCAGAAAAGAGGAGCTCTTGTGCCTGATAAGGGAGCCACAATTCTTACTTATATTGTGTGTTATAATATGTTTTGTATAAAATATTTACTTTTCATATTAAGTTCTGTTTTAAATTGTTTAATCGAGTTTTTTCTGACGTTATTTTAGTACGGATAAACTACAAAACTCGCTTATAAATAGCGCCACTTTCGTCTGCATCTCGCACACGAATAATTCCAACAACCTGATTTATATAAAATATTTGCTTAGGTCCCCTCTTTGCTCTGGTTTCCCTTGAAAGAGTGACGGTAGTACTTAGTCGCATCACGTGGCCATATATTACATATGACGTAATTGCCCGTCCCGGTTACTTTTTCCCGGTGACTATCTATCAATGGATGATAGTGGATCTGAGGAACGGGCTGTTTTTGGAACCATTTCTTATTGGATTTATAATAATGGTCACCAGTCACAAACTGACTAACTGGGCGAAGCCAAAAGCTGCCCGCGGGTCCTAGCAGTAAAAACCTGTGTAGCGGGTTTTTAACTGCTAGTTTTATTTATTTGTTCTGATTGGTTGATGATACAGCACAATTCAGAAGGGAGTTTATTATAGTATTTGTGCCTTGATAAAAATAATGATTTTGCATTTGAGTTGTTTTAAAATTAGGTGTAATAAATTGATTTCCATTTCTCATTAGTTAGTAAAATTCTTGATATTCTTTGTTATATTTTTCTTTACACGTTTTTATAATGGAAGCTTGTTTAAACATGTAATCGACATTTGGTAATAGAAGCAATTAAAAGGTGATTCTCTTGAGAAGGTAGATTTTATTTTAGTACTAGCTGGGTTACCTCACTTCGCTCAGGAGAACATTCCTGAATGTTCCGGGATGTTCTGGAATGCTCAAGAATTCTCTGGAACGTTTTGAACTGTTCTGGAAATTTCAAGGGGGCGAAACTTCCAGCCCTCATATCTTTAAAAGCACGCCCTTCAGGTAAAAATGGGAACTTTCTTCATGGATGGAGGATTGAGGGCTACCACACAATATAACTCCCGTTATCTTACCGGGACTCGTATTTGAGTTTTAGCGGCCTGCACATTGTACACTTTTTAAATGATGTACATATATTGAAGATTAAGATTATACAAACTTTTAGAACTTTCCAAAACCTTCTAGATTCACCGACACACTCCGCCACTCATTTCTGAAAGCTTCTAGAATTTTTCTCCTTCCATAACATCCTAGAGCACTAGGGAACCTTCCATATCTAACCTACCTACTAACCCTGCAAGAACGTCAACAGTTTTGTGATTGTGAACTAGAAAATCTTTTAACAAGTGTTTATAATCATTGTATAAGCCAGGCACGGGCAACCTTTCCTATGTCTGGGGACAAATTATAATTCTGTATTCGAGTCAAGAGCCGGACCAAATTGTTACACATAGTAAATTAAATAAAACACTTTGCTATTTCTCATACATTTTTAATTATTTATACAATGAGCGAGAAAATATTAATATAATATACTGATTATAAAACTTTATGTGAAAAGTCTCTCATACATTTTTAATTATTTATACAATGAACGAGAAAATATTAATATAATATACTGATTATAAAACTTTATGTGAAAAGTCTCTCATACATTTTTAATTATTTATACAATGAACGAGAAAATATTAATATAATATACTGATTATAAAACTTTATGTGAAAAGTCTCTCCCTAGAACTATTAATTTCTTTCTCTATTACTTCGCCGAGATGAATCAGGTCCGGACAAAATAGCTCGGCGGGCCGGCGGTTGTCCATGTGTGGTATAAGCCAAAAACATCATAAAATCAATAAGACTAAGCTCTTCTCCAAGTACAAGTGTTATCTTATTCGAATCTCATTTCAAAATTTAAAAAAAAACAGTGAAAAATAAAAATAAAAGCATTTCTAACCAAAAAAAAAACCATTTGCGTCAATAACATCTGTCATCAAACCACTTGAACATATAAATCATGAATTATTTCAACTGCAATGGGGATGTTTCCAAGCGAGGAGTGGGAGTCACGTGTGATGGAAGCAATCAAAGTATTTGCATAAAATGTTCGGGCTTATCCGCAACGGAAACCAGATGCCTAGAGCTCAAAAACCGCAGAATGAAATTCCTGTGTCTCGAATGTGAGAGTGGCCTACAACAAATACCTGTACTACACAAACTAATTAGGGACCTCTAAGAAGAAGTCAATGCCTTCAAAAAACAGCAACAAATGCGATGCACAGAAGACATGACTAGTGAACTTAGCGATCGGCAATCCCAAGCAAAAAACATAATTATACGTATTTGATATCCCTGAGTGTGACTTGCCGGATCTCGAACAACGCAAATTACACGACACCGAAGAACGCTGGAAAGTTATAGGAGGCATCACCAGCACAAGTCAAAATAACATAAAAGTGCTCTGGCTTGGAAGACCTTCAGCAGAGAAAAAAATCCCTCTCCTGATAAAAATAATCTTCCGAACAAGAGATGAAGCATTAGCTATTCTCAAAAATAAAAATAAACTAAAAAAACCAAACTCAATCAAATCAGATCAAACTCCGATGCCACGGCAGCATTTAATTGATCTAAGGAATGAGCTGCATCAAAGAATAGAAAAGGGGGAAAAGGAATTGACTATCAAATACGTCAAAGGATGCCCTAAAATTATAAGAATTCCAAAAAACATGTAAATAATTACATGGTCAATATCTCGATACTGTATACGAACCTATGCTCTCTCACACCGAAATTTGATCTTGTTCTTGCACAAATAAAATTAGATACGAGCGCATCAGCAGAATGCTGCCTGCTCTTTACTTGATAATAATAATAATAATATATAGAACCTTCTATACTCACCGACACACTCCATCGCTCCTTCCAGAACTTTCTAGAGTTTTATCGAACCTTCTAGAACTTTTCGGAACCTTATAGACTCACCGACATTCTCCGCCACTCCTTCCAGAACTTTTTAAAGCTTTATCAAAACTTCTAGAACTTTTCGGAACCTTCTAGACTCACCGACGTATTCTGCCACTCCTGCCAGAACTTTCTACAGCTTTATCGAACCTTATAGAACTTTCCGAAACCTTCTAGATAACCTTCTAATAAACCTTCTAAACTCACCGGCATACTCCGCCACTCCTTCCAGAATTTTCTACAGCTTTATCGAACCTTTTAGACCTTTCCGGAACCTTCTAGACCCACCGACATATTCCGCCACTCCTTTCCGAACTTTTCGCAGCTTTATCGAACCCTCTAAAACTTTTCGGAACCTTCTAGACTCGCTGACATACTCCTTCACTCCTTCCAGAACTTTCCAGAGTTTTATCGAATCTTCTAGAAGTTTCCGGAAATTTGTAGTCTTCTTAGAACTTTCAGCCCTTATTACTTCAAAAGCACGCCCTTTAGGTAAAAATGGGTACCCTCATTCCCTAGGAGGGATAGAGATCTACCACACCATATAACTCCCATGATCGTACTGGGACTCGTTTCTGAGTTTTTGCGGTCCGCACGTTTTTTTTGGCTTTTATAATATATATTGATTATTTTTCTAATGATTCTTTGCGAAACTTTTACTGAGTGTAGATTGTTTTTGTAAGATCTTCCCCAACCTATAATACTTACGATTATTTTTGAAATTATTAAAAGTAATTTTGAGAATTCTTACAAAACCTTGCTTTATTCTTCATTTTAGGTGTACACTGTGAACCAATTGAAATAACAGAACCATTTCTGACCCAACGCGCCGAGGGAAGGAATTTGGGGCAGTCTGTAAGATTTTCATGTCCGATAGGCTTTGTTCTAAATGGTACTGCCAATGTGACTTGTCAAGGCTCAGGTAAGCTTGTCATTTAGTTTTAATACTATATTATGTGCTTACATAATTTTCTGTTGTTTTTGCATTAAATCGTTTCTCTATAATTTTTGGTCATACGCATTATCTACCACTACATCTACATCAACCACTCAGGCTAATTTGTTCACTTTTCGGAACAACTTATATAGGTCTCATATATATCTTTGTGTCTCTCTCTTACTATCATAGTGAGAAATATTATCTAAACTAATCAAATAAAATTTGTTTGTTTTAATGCATGTTGTGTTTTGAACCCACGACCTTTGGATTATTAGTCGAGAGCCTTGCCCCCGACCACGGAGGCTGTTAAATTATATTATTTATATTTTTTACTTTACACTAACTTAGTACCGGTATCGGGGTATCTTTCTGCTTTATAGGACGGGGCTAATTTTGCTGAAGGCATCTATATTAGCCATCCAAATCTGCGTCTCTCAATTTCTCAGGTTTTCTTTACCTAATTTCAGAACTTGAACCAAGTAGTTCAGTTTGTAAAGTTGACAATCTAAAATATAATAGTGTATTTGTAAAAGTTTCTTGAATTCCAGGGCTCTGGTCAGCAGGGACGCCGTCGTGCGTGAAGATAGTGTGCGCACGACTCTCATGGCCGCAGCCCGCCCTGGAGCTGGTGGAGTATGAGTCCAGTTACGGGGGCCGCGCCGTGTTCCGCTGTGCCTGGGGCTACCGCCTGCAGGGCGCCCCTGCTGTGCACTGCGACCACCACGGCCAGTGGTCTGGTGCCACACCCACTTGCTTAGGTAGATAAATATGATCCTACGTGTACTATGGTTCCTTGACAAAACATTACTTACAAGAAGAGTGAAGGAAAAAAATTCCTAATCTAACTTAACATAAATTATAACCTCACCTAACTTTCTATATCATCATGTTCTGTTTTCTCACTGTTCTGTTTTTTCTGGTTACCTTGTACTATCCATGTGTCCTATGAAAGCTTTAGTCATTTTTGAAAAGTCCATTAAATTTAATATGCGAAGATATGTAACTATGAGGTTAAGGTGTTTTAAATTCTGTCGCATTTGGTGACCATTAAATCGACGATCAGCACCATTTAGAATTTTTTGATTTTTCAAAGATCCTCGTGTTCCGCTGATTCTTGGCCGGATTTAGTTTTTAATCAATTATGTTCAGCCGTCAAGCTTAACAACATAGACATTATGAATTGATATATGTATTGATAAAAAATTATATAAAAATCCCCCAGTTGGGTTCAGCCTAAGAGGTCAAGTGATAACCACTCTTTCTCATTCCAGCAGTACGGTAACATACGAAAATACGTTGCATGTAGGAGTGGGATCAGTGGCGAGGTGTGATTGAAAAATATTTTTATTGTTTTTAATTGAAAAAGACAACATCTACATTTTTTACTCCAAGTATGCTCAGGAATTGTTGGTTAAAATACTTCAAATAGGTGCTGTTACAACTATATATATATAGAATCAAACTAAAACTTAATGGTAAATGAAACAATGTTACTTTGTTTGAACCACTTGTATATTTGTTTGAAGCCGACCAGTTTCGGAACGACCGTTCCTTAGGGCAAACGTAATATTGAATCCATTATAAACAAACAAAAAATATTATCTTATAGCCCAATCATGGATATGTTCCCTCCCCCCCCCCCCCACTCTTAAATAATCCCTAGCCACGCCTCCACCCCTACCACAACACTTTGTAATAAATAATACACTTTATAATGAAACAATATTACTTTGGTTCAAACAAAGTAATATTGTTTCATTTATCTATAATGGATTACCACAAAGTTATAGCTACATTCAAAAGTATAAAACTTTATTCAAATTAATAAATTACTTTGTTTTTACCACTTTTATCCGTGAGTGTCAAAAAAGCCGTGTTTTTCCTAATTATATTAATTTTAAAATTAAATTAAATTATAGTTGTAAAAAAAAAGTAATTTATTAATTTGAATTAAAATGGTGCCACAAAATAAGTTTGCTGTTTTAGAAGAAGTGATAAAACTTAATGGTTTGTTTTTTTTTTTTTTTTTTTTTTTTTTTTTTTTTATTTATTTTATAAATTCAATAATATTATTATTTTATGTATAAAAACAGTTTATTATAAACGAGTTCTGCTTCGTAATTATTATTATGTGTTTCAGCTGTTTCGCCCTCTAAAGGCATTATCAAACTGTGGTTGTTACCACCTACAGACGATGTATTTATAACATTTCTATACAGGTACTTATGACGAAAAAATGAAATGCTTTTATTTTTATTCCCTGTCTCCCTTTTAACTTCCCAGTAAAATGATTGAAAATATTAATGGTTAAGTTTCCCAATTAGTGCATTGTTTAATTTTGACTGAAGGTCTTGTCGATAATTATGCCATTAAATAAACCCGTGATGATTCATCGGCTTACTTTATAACACAACACAATTAATATTTGAAATTTGAACTGATTCTCTAGAATGAATCCACGATGACTCACGGATTTAATTTGGTATTTGAACTTGATTTGAATATATCTAAAAGTGGCGATCGAATTATATTTGTTTGTTCGTTTATTAAAATAGATTTATGATTATTAGAATTTTTATTAATTTCTAACTGCTCTAGCAGATTGAGTTTACGTCCTTTATTTTGTAAATGTAACGGATATGGTTTATTATTATCACTCAGTGAATGATAATTTTCTAGAAGATGTTTGGCAAATTGTGATTCTAATTTATTATTATTTTTATACGATCGCATGTGTTCTTTGAATCTAGTGTTAAAGGACCGGCCAGTTTGTCCAACATAAACAGCGTTACATTCATCACACTGGAGTTTATAAATGCCGCTATTTTGTAGTTTAGGTATTTTATTTTTTGAGTTTTTAAGAGATGACCCTAAATTATTATTTGTGCGGAAGGCAACATCTAGACCACAATTTTTAAGGACTTTAGCTATTTTATCAGATGTCGGTCCGACAAATTCCAAACATCCATATTTATTATTTGTTTTATTATTAGTCGCTGGGTAAATTAAGTTAAGGTTATTTTTATGTTTTTTGTGACTAATTATTTTTTCAATGTCTCTACTCTTGAAACCGCTATTTTTAGCTATTGTTAAAATTGTATTTTTTTCCTTCTCGTAAGCTTTATTATCAAGCGGGATGTTAGTAAGCCTATGTATCATTGAGTGGTAAGCAGATAATTTATGTGACCATGGGTGCAAAGATTTATAATTAATGGTCGTGTCTGTAAACGTGGGCTTACGGAAAATTTCAAAAGTGTGTTTATTTTTTTCCCTACCGATACGTTATGTTGATGATATTCTGATCTGTTGGAAAGGAACTAACAGACAATTAGATCTTTTTGTTACGTTAGCTAACTCCATCAACCGTAAAATCTGCTTTACGGTTGAAAGAGAGTGTAATAAGAAGATTAACTTTTTAGATTTAACAATAAAATACCTAAACTACAAAATAGCGGCATTTATAAACTCCAGTGTGATGAATGTAACGCTGTTTATGTTGGACAAACTGGCCGGTCCTTTAACACTAGATTCAAAGAACACATGCGATCGTATAAAAATAATAATAAATTAGAATCACAATTTGCCAAACATCTTCTAGAAAATTATCATTCACTGAGTGATAATAATAAACCATATCCGTTACATTTACAAAATAAAGGACGTAAACTCAATCTGCTAGAGCAGTTAGAAATTAATAAAAATTCTAATAATCATAAATCTATTTTAATAAACGAACAAACAAATATAATTCGATCGCCACTTTTAGATATATTCAAATCAAGTTCAAATACCAAATTAAATCCGTGAGTCATCGTGGATTCATTCTAGAGAATCAGTTCAAATTTCAAATATTAATTGTGTTGTGTTATAAAGTAAGCCGATGAATCATCACGGGTTTATTTAATGGCATAATTATCGACAAGACCTTCAGTCAAAATTAAACAATGCACTAATTGGGAAACTTAACCATTAATATTTTCAATCATTTTACTGGGAAGTTAAAAGGGAGACAGGTAATAAAAATAAAAGCATTTCATTTTTTCGTCATAAGTACCTGTCTAGAAATGTTATAAATACATCGTCTGTAGGTGGTAACAACCACAGTTTGATAATGCCTTTAGAGGGCGAAACAGCTGTAACACATAATTACGAAGCAGAACTCGTTTATAATAAACTGTTTTTATACATAAAATAATAATATTATTGAATTTATAAAATAAATAAAAATTAAAATGGAGTTCTACAAAATAAACTTAATAACAATAAATAAAAAATTAATGGTTTGTTATTGAGAAATGTTATGTTACGTTTCTTATAAACCATAAAAATTAAACGAAAGTGTGAACTGAAAAATCCAGGTTTTCGAGAGAATTGATTGGCAACCTAACAATTTGCTTCTGTCGCCCTGTGCTGGGTCAAGACCCACCGTTAGAGAAACACCGATTTTATATATTTTTAAAAGCTGAATTAAAAATAATATGATTTCTTAAGTACATATTTTTTAATGATACCACACAATCAGAATGATTAACCGTACTGACCCATTTAAAAAAATATCATATTTTTTCATTCCAGCTGTGGAGTGCCCTCCACCCCTTCTTCCTGTTAAAGGTCATTTGGCAAACTGGGTGGTCCCCCCCAAGAATGGGATGTACGGCGTGGGAGATCTGGTGCAGTACGGCTGCAAGGACCCCTTCTTCCTCCAGGGAGAGGCCTCCATTGTCTGCACTGAAACCGGCTTCTGGTCTCACCCTCCGCCGTTCTGTGTGGAAAAATCTGACGATACGATCGATGCTTACTCTTGAAATATATTAGGATACGAATTTGAAATAACTTCATCCTTTGACGCGGATCATAGCGAACTTTGCGAGCTTTTCCAAAATTTATTCTTCAGCACCAGTCTCTTACTGATTACATGCGTATCTGCATTTATAGATAACGATGTATTTCTGAAGTTATTCAAATTTTTGGTCTGTGGATTTTCTTTCCCCTCAATGATTTGTTTAATTTTCTAGAAGCTGCGCCAAATGGCAATTTTATTGATATTTTCATGATCTCGAAGCCTGAACAGCTAATAAACTTGTTTTGTGAACATTGCGTGATTGTAAATGAGATATTATATTTACTTCTTCAAACTTTGCAAAATTACTTTGTTGCATTATTTATTATTTAATTAATTAACATATCCTGATGAAGATAACATTGTTATTGAAACATGTCGATATTGTTTATTAAAAAGTGGTTTATACAAAGTGATCTGTTATTAATTAAAGAGATATTATATCGTCGCTCTCATTATAACTCCGCAAATGTCAAAAAAAAATTTTTTTTTTTTTAAATTTCTTTTGAAACTACTCATGCACCATGGTGTGAATTGACAAACAAATGTTATGACCAATTACTGCTCCTTTTAAATAAAGTTGGTTTGTAACAAAATATTTAATTGGTACTTATCTGTGATTAGCAGTAAATGTTCATACAAAAGAATTATTTAGTAATGAGAATAAAATTATTATAATTTTTTAATGTTCTTATAATTATTTTTGTTTTATTATTCTAAGAAAGTTGAATAAAATATTACATATTTCTCCCATAAGAACAAATAACAATGCATTTCTCATTATTTTTCGAATGTCATTAAATACATAACCATTTGTTTTTAATAAAAAAATGACATCTCCAAATAACTAACCCCTAAATATTAGTTGACCCCTTTTTTTTCAAAGTCGAGCTATTTTTATTTAACCGTTAGAGTGCTACGCGTCGCAAAAGTGCTGCGATCGTTTGTATCACAAATCGCGGCGCGGCGCCGAAGCTTTGCGAGTTTCAGTGTGTTTTTAGTGCTCCGCGGGAGTGGACGTTCGCTAATCTCGCGCGTAATTTGTAACGAGAGTGCATTCTTATACATTTAAAATAACTTTTTTCCGTTTAAAAAAAAAAATAACCATGTCGCGTGCTATTACTTCGAAAATTGATTCGATTCCTAGTGATTCTAAAACATAATTGTTGAGCTATTTTTTTTAGATTTTTTATTTTCAAAAAGAAATAAAATACAAAAATATTGAAATTAAATTTTTATTTTTTCCATATTCTTATCAATAAACATTTTTTCTTTATAATGCAAAAAGAATTAATAAAATTGATTGATATTTGTCTAAATTAGAGTGTTTTATTTGACACCATTATTTTTTCCTCTAAATTAATCAACATGTGTATAGCAATTTACATTTATTTTTGCAAAAAATGATTAGTACTAAAACGGTTAATAAACCAAACGGTTTTTTGTTGCTCCCGAAAACCTGTGTAAAGTGATACATGCGGTTTTATATTGTGAGTGACGTTATTACGTTTCTGTCACTTTAGCATGACATACATATTTATATGAATGTGTTTTAAATTACTTGAAACGAACTCAGGCATGCCTCAGGTTATGACTATTAAATAACATTTACCTCTAACGCCAATGAGGCTTCCAATTTTTTTTTAAATTTATTTTTTCGTAAATAATTTTAATCCGTATTGACGTATCTTTTTTTAATTCAGTCCATGTAAGTATTCATTTACCTTGTGGAGTACGTACTGAAAATATCAAAACACAATAAATCTATAAGCATTTAAAAATATTGTAAGAGAATAAATACTGTGAAACTTGCATAGTTCAATATATGTATTAAACAAATGTGGTGATATTAAGATGAGGATCACGGAATTTGAACTTTTCATCAAATTTCAAGGTTTATATTCAAGTTCTGTGAAAGTCCTATTCAAGTTATGTTATTATTCAAGAACTGTGAAACAACCAGTCCATGGTGAAATTATAACAGAACTTATTTATTTATTTGCTCTTTTGTACGCCCATGGGCTTTAACATTGGTTACATGTTTTACACCTTTTTATATAAGGGTTAGTAATAAACAATAGTTTATAAAAAGTAATTTTTTACATTTCAGTGGTTTACAATCAGATGAAATAAAAAATAAAAAAAATAATAGTAATAAATTGTTATTCATGAGATAAAAAAAATTGTTTAAGTATATTTCAAACATTGGATTTGTTACACAAATTCATTTGCTAAACTATGTAGGCGAGGAATTGGCGAGTTTGCTACATAATTTGTTTGTGAATAGTGACAATGAAATAGGTCCTTATGCCTATTGAGTTGAGTAGGTACTTTTAAATTGACTACACAACAGTCGAGTTCGCAACAGTCGAGCTACAAATTTATAATTTAAAAAAAAGAAGTTGTTTATCCTTCTCTGATCCTCAAGTACAACTTGACAATGATTAAAGTAACTGGAATAGAACTTTCACGGAACTTGATTTTTAACTTTGAAATTTGATGAATGTTTAAATTACGTGAAACTACCCGTCCTTATTGTATTGAAGAAATAATGCTCAGGTATGCCAGTAATTTTTTATTGGTTGTTCGGTGTTATGAATTACATTTCCTAACACACATTTTACAACACAACAGAAATACATAACGTAAAGTAGTCTCATGTGGTGTACATGATGTCATCATTCTAGTGTCTTCTATCTTTTTCGTTTTAATACAAGACCTGTGAGAAGGAAGATTTTTATGTAAGTTTTTTAGTCGCATACTACCTCTCTCTGGGACTACTATATGAGGTGTATTACAATGCTGGAGGCACTCAGCACAATGAGCGACCAACAAAATACTCAAATCAGTATTCTATGAATTTGATAAGATCACCAAAGATTGTTTGTATTTTGGTTTTGACTTTTTAAGCTATTTTGTTAAAAACTTATGCATAATAAATTGTGCTTTAATGTGAATGAATGTTGTGTAAGAGTTTAACACAATTATTGAAATCGTTTTGTTGCAAAATTATTTCACAAATATTTAAATTAATATCATCTTGACATTTATGAAAATATAGAATGAAACAAGTACTTTGTTTAAAAACCACTTTATTTGTATTTATATTCGTCGACCGGTTTCGGTTGAACTCAACCTTCTTCAGGACAATAAACATATAAACTAAATTAAGGTACAGAGTTAAGATTAAAGTAAACAAAAGAAAGAGATAAGAAAGATAGAGAAAGATCTATGCTATCTCTTTCTTTTGTTTACTTTAATCTAAATGTACCTTAATTTAGTTTATATGTTTATTGTCCTAAAGAAGGTTGAGTTCAACCGAAACCGGTCGACGAATATAAATACAAATAAAGTGGTTTTTAAACAAAGTACTTGTTTCATTCTATATAATGTCAAGCCACAAAGTGTTTGCTTTCTACGATAATTTATGAAAATGTGTAGAAAATCAAACTACAAGGTGCGCGGCAAAACAAACAGTGCAGTTTTGAAGGGCAATTAAAAAAAAAACGGCGTAACTTACAGAAATGGGGTTTATTTTATTTTATGCATCATGTCCTGAAGATGAAATCAGAAAGATGAAGACCCCCAGCAGCGATACATTGATGAAGGTGATTTCTGTTTCCGGCTGCATTTTAGCACATCTCGATGGGCATAGCGAATAAACAAAATTTTCGGTACTGGGCTGGAAATAACTCAAGGCAACTTCACCAGAGACGTCTTCACTCCTCAAAAGTGACCGTGTGGTGTAATTTGGGGTGACTGGGCCATATTTTTTGAGGAGAATAGATGAACCGTGACTGTCAACGCTCAAAATTATGTTTCCTTGTTGGAATTTTTTTTTTGAAATTCAATTAGAAGAACTAATGGAGGAAACAGATCTGGGAGACATCTAGTTTCAACAGGACGGTGCTACGGCCCATACTGCTAGAGTTTCAATGACAAAACTGCGACAGACGTTCCCTGCGCGCCTCGTTTCTGAGGGGTAGCCCGCGCGCTCACCCAATTTAAGCATTTGCGACTTCTTCCTGTAGGGCTATCTGCAGGAAAAAGTTTTTAAACATCGGCCTCACACCTTAAAAGAACTCAAGGATCAAATTCGGGATGAAATCGCTGTTACGCCCATTGAGATGTGCCAAAATGCATTCGAAAACTTTATAAATCGCCTTCATCAATTTATCGCAGCTGGGGGCCATCATCTTTCTGATTTCATCTTCAGGACTTGATGCAAAAAACGGCATGATATAACGAATAAAATAAAATATACCTCATTTCTGTAAATTGTGCCGTTTTTTTAATAGCCCTTCAAAACTGCACTGTCTGTTTTGCCGCACCCTGTACATAATATCATTTTCATAATAATTTTTTATATTTGTACTTGTGAAGCTTCCAGGCTTACTTCAATAGAAATTTTTTTATGTGATAACTCAAATACTGATTGATCAAGAAAATTTTATGAACTTCTCTCGAATAGATTTTTACCCTGTAATATTAATTGAATAATTTCATTATTAATTGAAAAATCACCTCACGGGTGCTTTACAATAAATTATTATTAATGAACTAATCTGTGAAAACTTACATTGATTAATTCATGTTAAAATCGAGGTTTCTGTATTTCAATAATGATATTTTATTATGTACATTATTATTGAGTGTTGGAAGTGTTTGCATTTTATATGTATTATAACGAAAAATAGAAATCATTTATATTTTTTAAGTAAACAAACAAAAATATTTCCTTGTATTTTGTGCAGACATGTAGAGCCCTTCCTGCCAGAACATTATGCGTTAGGCAAAAAAATTAATTCACAAGAGTAGATTTAAAAATACATTTCTGATTATTATAATCTGTTATATCTGGTTAAATCAACCTATATTATTTTATGGCTCTTCTAGTCTATTTATCACAATGAAGTTTCTTCTAATTTTTATTTTGTTTCAAAGATCATAAGAGTTATTAATGACAGTAAAATTTGTTTTTCGATTTCTCCAAAAATGACGAACTTGGGAAAATCGTATGCCCGTGATATCACAAGTCACAATTCAGCACAATTCACAATTCGAATGGCAGTAACTGCCATGTGTCTGATATCTATGGTCGCACTAGTCATTTTATAAAAACCAAGATTCACACACTTATTGGCTGGGCGGCGAGATTCTCAACATATTGACGGCTTATATCTTCGGTACTCTTCGGTGTTTTCCAAAAATTCAAAGTGGTATTCACCTGCACTGAAATACCTGCAATTATAGGGAACATAGCTCCCTCTTCATAAAAGAGTAAACCCAAATACCACCCTTTCAGTTCAGCTGTAGTTTACTTCAAGATCATTAATATTAATTTTAAACATTTTTGAGGATTGCGAATACCAATGGAATTTATCTGTATTTTAATCCTAGAAGCCCAATCATATTTTGCTATCTAAAAAGCCCAATCATAGGTCAAATTTACCTTCATGAATAAATACACTTTTAACATAGTTTTTCTCTGTAATTTATTAATTTTTATCATTATTTATTCATATTTATGAATAATATTTATTTATTAGACTTTGAAAAAACAATTTTAAAAATCTTGGATGATCCTTTCGAGAATGAGATCCTTTCGGTTTGCTTCCTTTACAAAAATATTTTTAAAAAAAGAACAAAATCTTCTTTTTCTACTAATCAATAAATGTTTTATAACAATTAAACAGTTTAATATTATTATTTTTTCTTTATGAACACTTTTCACACACATCATCAAATTACAAAAAGCCTAAACATGAGCAAATTGACCTCCAACAGTACGATAACTGCAATTTGAAAGGACTTACCAAGGCAACGCCGCCATCTCATATGGGCTCATGGCGCGTACTAAGTTGGTTCGATCAATCAGGGCAATCGAAAGCAGTTATTTGTTTGCATATAGGTAAAAATGGGTTAATAATAAAATGATATTAAGTCAAAATCCAAAATACAAAATGTGTTGAGTGTTCACCTTCCTCAAACGTCTTGTCTTACAAGTCTGCGTCAGTGCAACTCGGGACTTTAGAAAAGTTCACCAAATTTTGCAATCCACTGAAGTTGTGTTTACTGTAAGCATCTTCACTGCACTTGAGTATGGCTGTACCCCTTTATATGTTTTTTACAAAAAGTTGAATACTCATCTGAAACTTGTATTAGTTAGGCAGTTCAATTTTAAAATTCTCAATTAATAATGGTCTGTGATTTAAGAAATTTACAAGAACTGGCAGGTATTTGATTAGAAATGGGATAGAGGGTGGGTTAAATTTACTAAACTAAAACTACCAAAAACGTAAAATAAATAAAACCTAAATATTCTCTACTGTTATTTAGTCCAGTCTTGCGGAACTGGTCTGCTGTATTTCTTTTTTTTTTTTTTTACGCCCGGCTAGGCTTTACATGCATTTTTTTTAAACATAGAACATCTAAATCTAAATCCGCATTACAAAATAAAAAAAAACAAAATCATAAACAAAACAAAAACAAAATCAAAATAAAATCAAAATCAGAATCAATATCAATATCAAAGTCAAATCATAATCAAATCTAAAACAAAAATAGAGTAAAAAACAAATTGAAATAAAAAAAAAACAAAACACACCACCATGCAAGATGGAAAAACTGTAAACTGGGAAAAGTGCAATACATGTGAAATAAATCGAAGCAGAGCTATGCAGTTGGATAAATGAAATTTGTGGTTCTTTTTTCTGATATAATTTCTACTATGGCTTGTTTATATTTAGTGAATGATGTGTTAAATATGTCAACAACGTCTTTATAGTCATTACCCAAATTTTGTATACGGCGAACGGGGGTATACAATTGTGATTCTGTGTTGGAGTTGTCACAATAGAATGGTAGATAGTGCCTCGATGTTGAATTGCGAGGTATATGGAAAGAAATCAAGTATAAAAGTTCAGGGCTGTCAATTATTGAATTTATGATTTTATGTAAACATGTTAGGTCATATACTATTCTACGTTCGGATAATTTTAATAAATTAATTTGATGTAGTAGATAATCATAGTTGATACATTCGCTTGTAATACCCATTCTGAAATTAATATATCTTAAGAATTTTTTTTTAATACTTTCTATCGTGATTGAATGATTAGAGGTGCCCATACTGTCGAGTTGTACTCGATTTGACTCCTAACCAATGACATGTACAATTTTTTAATGGTTTGAATATTTTTAAATTGGCTGCAAATTCTTATTACAAAACCCAGCATTTTCAAAGCCTTATTTGATGTAATTTTAATATTATTTATAAATTTCAGTTTTTGATCAAAGTTTACACCTAAATCATTCACCTCGGTTACAGCTGTTAGTACTACATCATTAATGGAGTATTCATAAATTATTGGATTTTTTATTCTATGAAAGCTCATAATAAGACATTTACTTGAATTTAGTTGTAGATAGTTCTCTTGGCACCAAACAAAAAGTTTAAACAAGTTATTAGACAATGTTTGACAGTCATTAATATTTCTTATAGCTTTATATATTTTCATATCGTCCGCAAACATTAAAACATGAACAAATAAAAATAAAAATTTCGTTGTAAGCGTTGATTTTCAAATCGTACAATTATATTTTACTAGCTCTAAATGACCCTTTTTTTTTTTTTTACACTCTTTTTTTTGACAACATAGGAATTATAAATTATTAAAATGACATACGACATTTTGAATGCATCCGCGCTCACATTAAGATTTAATGTAACTGACGATTTAAATGAACTGAATAACGCTTATTGGAATTAGTACAATCTAAAAATTATTCACCATAACATAAGGAGTATTTCCAACATTGATGTTTTTGTTGTCTTTCTCGATCAATTCGATTACAACAGTATATTTACAATAAAGCAAATTTTACCATTCTACCGCCACCTAACATGACTAGCTAATACAATATTTGCCCAGTTCATGCGAATCCCATTACACAAATTTAATATATTTTTTTAAAAAGTTATATTATATACATCATATAAAATACATGCAATATTCTATCAGGAAAGGCTCAATATATTTATTTACCAATCTCTGAACAAAGGAATTATCACACGTTTTTTTATGCGTTTGGGATGAGTCATACAAGAGATATTGATTACCGAACCATACACAACCACATATTAAGTTTACCAGTAAAGTATTAATATTACAATGAACTACTAGTATGTTGAATTCCATTATTTATGAACGTCTTTTAAGTTTAAAATGCATTGTTAACAAAAAAGAAAAATTTCTACTACCGAACTTGAGAGTATCACTTCGGCTCCTGTCCCACACAAAGACGATTATTGTCAAAACCCTCAGGCCTAGAGCATATTTTGTCAGATGGTCAGATAATTTTCGCTTTGCAATAAAATCCAAATAAATTGAATATTTTTGAACGTACCTATCGGAAAACTAAAAACTGATTTTGAAAGGTAATGAAATTCGGTTTCAAATTTTATTATTAGAAATAATCATACAAAATATTCATTATTCAAATTTTGATGTACACCAAAAGATGGCTCACCTTACTTTTTTTTCTAACTAAAATTACCTACCTTAAATATTCTAAGACATTACGTTTTTTTTTTTTTAATCGTATTTTTGAAACCCTGGCGATTTTTTGAAAATTTCAATCCGAAAAATAAGACCATTTTTTATAACCGGAAAGACAGGACATAATTTTATGGGTGCGAAAAAACGATAATTACATAACCGAAAATCATTTTTAAAAAATTACGTTTTTCACACAAATAGCAATAAATTGTACGGGGTTCTCTTTGTACCATCTGTAAAAACACCGCCATCTTTATCAAAAAATCAAACCAAAGGATAAGTTCGCATAGAACAAACAATAAATCTAGTGAACGTTAAACGCAAATTCAAAAATTTGCCAGAAGTAAGTGTTGCCATATAAAAAAAAATTAATCAGTGTGGATTTTACAAAATTAAGGGAACAAAATCAGAGACGGAACATTTTCATGTAGTGACGTCATGAGCTCAAATAATGGATTTATTTATTTAAAAATAAAAACTATACATTTCTAAAAAAATTTACTAACATTTTCGTAATCTTAGTAAAAAATCTATCCACACGATTTTTTCCAAGTCGTTGTGAAATCCATGCAAGTGGCCTATTGCAATCGGAACATACAAAAGGTTTTTATCCACTGTGAGATGACTTGTGGACTTTAAATGTTGCTTTTGAGAACATGAATAGTTGCAGTTTCATATATTACGGGTTTAGATTAAAACGACTTCCCCCACAGATTCACTCTTAAAATTAAAACCAGTTTCGAGAAAAGCTTTGAATTCGAGGTGCACACCAGAGAAAAATCATCTGCTTGATCTGTGTATAGAATGAGTGAACACCCCCACCCCCCTCCAAATTTCTGAAATATGAGATGGAAAATTTTACACCAAATATTTATTACTTGCTCGTTCCCGCCATAAATTGTTTCTCACTGCATGTCCGTTCTCATGCGTCCCCGTTGCCTTCCCTTCCTGTGTTCCCCTTCCACCTTTTCCACCTTCCCCTTCCCTCGTCAACCTTCCTGCCAACCCCACCCCCTTCGTTACCCTACCCCTCCTGCTGTCCCTCCCTGCCGCTAAAATATATGAAATTCACACATTTTCAAACCACTCGCGCACCACCTGTAGTAAATTTTTTAATACAAATTTCATAACGCCAGAGCCTACCATTATATATAGAAACACTCTTTTGCTAAAATGCAATATTCTATAAAAATTTTGATTCAATCCATCAACCTAACCTAAATTTTTATTTTTTTAATAAAAATTTCATAACGCTAGAGCTAACCATTATATTTAGAAACACTCTTCTACTAATATGAAATATTCTGTTAAAAAAATTGAGTCAATCCATCGATTACTTCCAGAGATTTGCAAACGCAAACATACGGAACCTAAATTTTTATATATATATATATATATATATATTTATGATTAATTTGAAATTACAATGAATTTGTGCGGACATGGGTACCAACAGCAATACGTTTTAACCCCTCAGACTAATTTGTTCTTTATGAAACCAAAGTTTCCAACTGCAATTTGAAAAAAAATTATGAAACTTTCGGAATTTTTTACTAATTATTTTTACATGAAACGACAAATAGTGAGTTGACGATAATGTTTTTGATATATGTATATATTTGCCTAAAAAATAAGTGTGTTTTTATTTTTTTCTTAATAAGTAATTTTTAGTTAGAAAACAAGTGAGGTTTAAAACTTTTTTATGTTTGTATTCAAAATTTTCATATTTAGAAAATTATGTGTTTATTTCGAATTATAAAATGTGAAAGCGTATTCACCTTTCAAAAACAGTTTTTTAATGCATTGAGAAATATTCCATTTATTTGGATTTTATTGCGAAGCAGAAATATTTTAACCATCCAACAAAATAGGCCCATGGTTAGGCATTTACTTTCTTTGGGCGGAATAGGAGTTGAATATTGAACTTAGTCAACAACCAAAAAAATCCTTACAATACAAGGAATTGGTTTAAAAATGTTATTTCTCCCCCTCATTTAAGAATGTGTTAAGGCGATGCACCATGTCATGTAAATTGTGCCTCTAACAATAACACTCCTTATGTAGATGGCGATAAGGTTTAAATTCCCGTTTAACACCAGCCACCTATTTTGATTTATGCAAAAAAACATCACCAAAAAGTGTGTTTTATTTTATTTTGCAAATTTCAGGCACAAATATTAAAATGTTTTATGAACCTTTTCTAAAGTACTTAATTTGCCACATTACGCAATAAAACCACAACCGAAAAGACGTTCGTAAGTAGGATATTTTGAATTTTGAAGCAGTTTTTATAGGTTTGATTCTTTATTTTTTTCTAATGAAAAAATATTCAATTATTTCAAAGGCCAAGATATGTTCTAATATTTAATTAAAGCATCTAAAATATTAATTTTTAAGTAACCAAATTTTAAAACCAAAAACAAATGATTTTGCATTACTTGCGTGCTTCTCCTTAAGTTATAATTGACTAGGGGACGAGATACGTAAACCCTACGTCATCGAGTACACGAATGAAACTACTTTGTAGTGATAATGGATATTTAGAAAACTTTAAAAAAACTGGTCTGCCGGTGCGCCTCTTGGCAGGAGCCGCGCAGTCATGGAAATAGTAAGTGATTTTTTCCGAAAAAATTTCGTCATCGAGTACCCTTAACGGGAATGGTTTCATATGATATGGGTCGATTAGAAAATGAGAAAAAAGCAGGTCTGCCAACCGGCAGCCTGGCAAGTTCGCAGGCAGCCGGCGTCAAAGTGGGGTAAAAAATAGTAAATTTTACGTCATCGAGTACACGAATGAAACCAATGAATAACTATAGTGCAGATCATTCCATGTAAGATTTTCTTGGTCTGCCGACCAGCAGGCTGGCAAATTTTTGTGTACGATTTTTTTTCTTTTTTCGTTTATCTTTATTATTATTTTTATTTCATTATAGTTTTAAAAACTTAAATTGCCATATTTTAAAATAATAAGCGATAATGATAAAAAAAAATAATTTGAGAGTTTCGAGTGTACTCATCCGTCGGGAGAGCCTTTCGACGCCAAACCACTTACGAAACCTGCCGCGGTGCCCCCCCTGCTGTCGCGTGTCAATATTATTGTTCAAATTTGTAATAATAATAGTCCTTTTAAGAATGCCTAATAGTTCATAATAGTTGGAAGTTTGAACAACCAACGCACAGTCGCCGTAGGAGCTGCGTTCTTCCGTAAAATGATGGAAATTTACGAACCCCGTCCGTTTCATATCGGTTTCGCTTGCCCTGCTGCATCGATTACATCGAATACAAGACCAAAACTAACAAAAAACTGTAGTCTAGATCATCACATTAATGACTTTCATGGTCTGCCGACCAGCAGCCTGGGAGTTTTTTGTGTACAATTTTTTTAAAGTTTAAAATTTTTTTTTAATTATTTTCATTGTGTATATTATTATTTTTATTTCAATGTGGTTTTAAAAACTTAGAATGTCAGATTTTAAATAAAATAAGTGGTAATGATAAAAAAATAAAGTTTGCGTGTTCCGAGCGTACCCATCGGACGGAAGAGCCTTTCGACGCGAAACAACTTACTGTAAACTGGCCGCGGAGATATTTCCGTCGTTTTGCGGACGAACACAGCTCTTTCGACTACTATGGACTATTAGGTAATCTTAAAAAGAATTATTATTAACAAGCATATTATTATTAACAAGCGACCGACTAGATACCCCTCCATACGACTTCTCATCAAGTATAGTCCTAAACATACGGCAACTCTATCTAAAATTTATGCTAATAGGTACATTTCCTGTTCGAATACAAAATAAAAGATTGCTGTTCCGCCTCGGTTGTAGCGGAACGTAAAGTTCGGGTGCCCGATGTGGCCCTGCACCGCCGAGGTGATTGGGGCGTGGGTGAGAGTCCCCAGGGTCATCACAACCGGGGGAACACGATCTTTTCGGGCAGACTGGCCGCTGGTACCTGCGGGAGAGAAAGCAGAATTAGTATTTTGGCGCTTCGGTTGCGGTGCGCCGCCGCCTTCACTTACTTCATTTAAATTTCCGAAGCGGTTGCCGATAACAACCGCCCGGGGTTCCTGTGCGGACAGGGGCCTCTTGACAGGGTTGGACGACCTCGTCCAGCCTTCCTCCTGGCTGCTCATCTCCTGGGCGGGCTGCTGGGGTCGGGGGGGCAGTACATAGCCCGAAGCTGGGCCTACTGGGGGGCGGCTGGTTCCGGGTGCGGGGCCGGTCTCGGGCATCTCGGGGGCGGCAGGGCGATAGCTGGCTTCGTCCTCGGGTCAGGGTGGCTCTGCTGGGGCTGTGAGGCGGGAATCGTGAAGAGGATCGTCCCCGTCTTGGTCTGGCGTCTGTACTGGCGGGCTCCTGGGGGGATCTCAATGGGTGAATCCTCCGGGTTGGCGGGTTCCATCCGCGCGGAGAACATCCGGACGGCAGGTGCTTTATTTTTCCTTTTCTGGATTATATTCTTATATTCTCCTCTTGGTGGGGCCATGTCTTCCCTCTTCTTCGGTGCGTTGATAAAGGCAGTTGGTGGCGCGGAGGCCTAGGCGGTGAGCTGGTCGGGGTCCAGCCGGCTGAGTGTCTGGCCGTGTAAACACAAGCCAGACAAAAGCGTCTCGGGGGCGAAAAAGGGTCTCGTCTCAAAAGCGAGGACACTATCAACCTCGTACAATTATGTACGAGATTTTGAATTGAGCTCGTTATCCTAAAGGAATAAATTAAATTAGTGAGCCAGATAAGTTTTGGGCTCAATTACTCAAAATCGAAGACTCTTCCAAGCTAGCTCATTTTGCCCTTTTTGCACTATCCCTACCCCATGCGAATGCTGACTGCGAGCGGTTTTTAGTAAGGTAAATTTATTTAAAACAGATATAAGAAACCGGCTAACTGTGAAAACAGTGAACGGCACACTTCTTGCTGCAGAAAGCGCAAAAGGTTCAACTCGTACTGGAAACTATGTCAATTTTGAACCCACAAAAGCAATGTATAGCCGCATGATAACAGACAAAATGTACGGCAGAAAAAACGATGACAGTGAGGATGTTCCTGACATAATATTTGGAGAGGAGATGTTGTTAGGGTACCCGATGTTGGCTACCAAACCAACACCAGGCCCAACATGTCCCACGGCTAGCTCTCAGCGGGAACAAAGGTACTCTCTATTCAGGGGCGGGTCGCTCAAAGCTATGGAATTTCTCTCTACCTTCCGGCGTCCAACGGGATACACTCTGGTCAATAAACCTCCTGCCGCAGCAGAATAATAACAAAGCTAAATCATTAAGACATGTATTGTAAACTCAAACACAGTACATAGGTTTCTACAGTACAATTCAATACAAGAAATGCAAATTACACAAACCTAGCTAAAGTGTTTAATCTCTCACTGTCTCTCTCTCAAAACGAAACTCTCCGAGTGGTGATTTTCGCGGGGCCCTACATTTCACTGATTACGGGCACATTTAAAAGAGGAAATCAAGATACAGCTTACATGTGGATTAGCAGGATTCTCGTCTCATGTGGTAGTTCCATCAGGCACTTTCGTAGTCTAAATAGACCGAACTATTAACGCGGCTAAAGGCCGACTCTACTCGTAGGTATTTCAATAATACATCGCGGCCACATTGAATTTGGGACCGCTCGCCCGAAAGCGGGCCGCGTACGTCCGTTCGCAAGGGCGCTCAAATCTTCTCTGTGGCGAGTGCAGCGGACTGCGCGAGTGGCAGGGCAAGCGGGGAGAGAAGCGGGAAACAGGAAACAGGGGGGAGAGAGGATTTGTTGTGTGGACTTGCTGCGTTCTGTGCTCTAGGTATCTACTCGCTTCAGGGGCGTATCGTAACACTTCCCCCCGCGCTTGGAAAAAAAGCGACGTGGCAATGGAGCTGTAGGAAAAAAAAATCCTCTTAAGCTTCCATTGGGGTTTTTGAGAGATTCGTTGCTTGAGAGATGCCTAGCTAGAACATGCAATTTATGTTATAGTTTAGGTCACAATGTTTGTAGGGAATGGGTGAGGGGTACATACAATGTTTGGAAAAGAACAGTTTTGGTAAAAGTACATGGTGTGAAACAACATACAAGGTTATGCAATTGAAAGATGACAATACATGGTTATGCAATTGAACAAAATAACAATACATGGTTATGCAATTGAAAAATAACAATTCATATTTGTACAATAGAAGAACAAAAAGTGAGAACAAAAATGCCTGTGTGATTCTAAGGTTTCATTGGTCTGGGAGCTAAGTTTGCGAAGCGTGGATTTGTTTGGTTTCGGAGAATTTCGAAGAGGAGGACGTGGTTTCACAGATTCTAAGGATTACATTATCACTGTAATCAGACCCCTTTGAGATAACACTCAGAAGTACACTTGGGCCTTAGAAAACACTTGGTTTTGTCGAAGACGTCGAAGTTCACGAAGTGGAGACTGTGGTTGCTGTGCCGCGACTATGGTTACAGAGGTCATTGAAGAGGAGAATCCAGTGTCTGCAGACATGCCAGTACGAATCCTAAGTGTTATTAAGGTAAACACGGATCGTATATAATGGTTATTGAAGCATAATGTAGCTCAACATAACTTGTATTGGTACGCATTCAGCGAATACTGGAGGTCAAGGTAATGATGGTTTACACATGACGATATATGCGTCACTGCATGACAGCGCAAGAGACGATATGGTTGGCATTGATAGCAAGAGTAAGAACAAACCTAGGAGCTGGCGTGCCCAAAAGGTGGTTCAGAGTGTCATAATGTATAGTGGGACAACTCAACTTGCTGTGGCACGACAAAACAACATACATATGGGCGGTATGGTCTGTGCTTTCAGGAACAAATGCGTAGAAAAATGGCAGCAGGAGGGACCTAGTAACCACAGCGCGTGCTGTCAGGAAGTGAAGCTCAGCTTGGCTGTTGGTGATGACATCCGCCTGGGCTTCTTTTTAATCCGGGAGAAATTATTATTAGAGCAAAATTCTTGAAGTTTACCTGCCTAGGGACCAATGAAGAAAAGGTTTGGAGAGAAACAAAATGTGTCCAGATAATGAAATAAACGAAATTTTAACCACCGACCCAGAGAGTGACGAAGAGAGAGTTTTCTAACTAAATTGTGGTTACATGAACATTTTCCTTTACCAGGATGACTTGGCGTTTGCCGAGTGACAATATGTCTTGGTTAAAAAACAACCGGCCTTCTATGGCCTATGTTTAGCGTAGGGAGTGTGGCGAACCCATCGCTCAGGGAGTGGAAGAACACCTGCAATAGCCATCCCAAGCCAAGGTGTGAGCTACCGTGCTCAGGCTGAATGTCCTGGGGAACAGTGTCACGAACGGTGCCTCCGAGAAACAAGGTCGCATCTCGGAGTATTTAGACCTTACTCCAGCATTCGGGGCTCTGCTGGAGTGGACCTTCTATTGCCCTGGTAACTCGTGGGACAAAAAATTGGACCATTCGAAAACTAGGGGCCTTTTGAGAACCTAGGAGTGCTGAGGCCACCTCCGTGGACTTTGAGAGAAGAAGCCGTGGAGATGAGAGCTGAGGCCACCTCCATGAACTCTTCCCTTGTGGGGCCTTCAGGGAACCAAGGGGAAGGGCACTCTTCCAGCGTGGGACCTTCGAGGAACCAAGGAGGAGTGAGGTGGAGAGATGATGTCCTCTTCCCATGTGGAGCCTTTAGAGAACCATATAGGAGTGAGGAGGAGAAATGAGACCATCTCTATGAACTCTTCCCTTTTGGGGCCTTTGTGGAACCAAGGAGGAGTGAAGAGGAGAGATGAAGTCTTCTTCCCTTTTGGGGCCTTTGTGGAACCAAGGAGGAATTAAGAGGATAGATGAAGTCCTCTTCCCTCCTGGGGCCCTCTGAGAACCAAGGTGGGGGGGACTCTTCCCTTGTGTGTTCTTTAGGAAACCAAGGGTGGGTGGACTCTCTGTCATGGAGCCTTCGGGGAACTAAGGAGTGGAGAGGAGAGATGAAGCCCTCTTCCCTCATGGGGCCTTCAGGGAACCAAGGACGAGTGAAGAGGGGAAATGAGACCTGGGAAGACACATTGTCGAACCAGAGGATATAGCTTCATTTCCAATAACAGCTCTGGTGAACTTTATTAAAGGGACTGGGTTGTTGTTGAAGGATTGAGGTAAAATGGGAGATAGCACAATGGGCCTATGGCTTAAGTGCTCACGGGAACTAATCGTAAACCGTCTCCGCCAAGAATTAAAAAAAAAAAAAAAAAAATGGCCTATGTTAACATAAAGGTGGTAACATTTTTTGTAGAATTTTAAAAAACAAGACAAAGAAGTCGTGAATGAGTCACGGTAAAAGCAGAGAAACCAATTCATGAATAAAGGTTGTCAAAAGGAGACAGACGGTACGCCAAGTGCATATCGTACATATCCAACATTCATGAATGTGTTTCGTAAAATTGAGAAAGAGAACAAAAGGTGAGACATATGCAGAGAGTGAGGGAGAAAGCCTGCTGATAATTGGTCAATTTACCGATTCGCACTCCCAGTGAGGGCGAATTATGGTCAACAACAGATTTTCTTCTTCATGACATATACCTGAGAACATGATGGTGAGGAGAAAGGAAAGGAAAAGGAAAGGAGTTGAGTGACGAAACTTGCTAGAGACTGGACTAATTTCCACTTCAAACTCCATGTGAGAATGAAACATGATCAACCAGCAGATTTCCTGACTCTTTACAATTGTTAAAAGGATGAGGAGAAATTTGAATACACATTATCAAAGAGACTAATCCTTTGCGTGTATTGGGCAAAAGATTAGGTGTCATTTTAAAAACTCCTGCATGATTGTGAGAAAAGACAGACCCTTGCTCCAATTTCACAAACCTGGGGGTTTTCTTATCCGTTCCCCAGACAACGAGTTGGGTGGTTTTGTGCTCAATCGATTAACTCCTACAGCACTATGCCCCATAGTTAGCAGTGAAGCTACAAACTAGTCCTTTTGGGATAGTAGATATTCCTGGGCTTCTTTCCTTTTTGCAAAGAAGTAAAAAAAACAGGAGGTCCACGGGCATTGGCGTTGAATGACAACAAAGGGTTGTGGACTACATTTCGTAGATCGCACGCAAAAGGTTTGATATTATTTCGTTCGCACGACTCATGGTAAGTGTTTTAACGTCTCCACGTATAGTGTACAAAAACATGTAAGTACATACAAGATAAAACTCAATTTTAGACAGAAGTCAAGAGTTTATACAATGCCTCTTAAAGAAGATGGCAAGGCCGATATTATGTCGTTCGCACGAATCACGGTAAGTGTTTTAACGTCTCCACGTATAGTGTACAAAACATGTAAGTACATACAAGATAAAACTCAATTATAGACAGAAGTCAAGAGTTTATACAATGCCTCTTAAAGAAGATGGCAAGGCCGATATTATGTCGTTCGCACGAATCACGGTAAGTGTTGTTATTACGTCTCCACGTCTCGTGTACAAGGGTTGTACACAATTATACATACAAGCGGTACTCATGACAAATTAATGACACACGACCAAAATACAAAAACGGTACTCATGACAAATTAATGACACACGACCAAAATACAAAAGCGGTACTCATGACAAATGAATGACACACGACCAAAATAGATTGTACAGAAAGGGTGGTACTCATGACAAATGAATGACACACGACCAAAACAGATTGTACAAAACGGTGCTCATGACAAATATGTCACACGACCAACTCAATAACATTTAGCTATGAGCAAAAGTGATTATGACGAACTTCTCGTATCGTGGCAGATATTTTAAGGATCCCTCCTATGACGGTGGATGTTCTAAGGATCTCTCCTATAATGGTGGGTTACGTTTAAATACAACACAATAAACGTTAACGATGCTTGATTTTAACACATTTTATAAAGATTCGTTAGATTAACTAACTCCGTAGCCCAAGAGCGTACGACAGAGAAGATAGACAATTTGATGTTACTTCATGTGTTACAAAGTACAAGGGTGATGGCAGAGTATAATTCTACTTACACCAAGTATTTAAAACAAAGACAGACCTATAATGGTTTTACATACTGTCTGTTGTGGCAACCTACAGTGAGGAAGACCAAAGAAAAGGGACCAATTACGGTTTTACATACCCTTTGTGCAGTTACAAACATACCAGGTTATGTGCAATTTGGGTTGCAAATACTTGGTTAAATGAACACCTAAAAGTTGTGAATTCCAAAATCAGGATGACCATAAGGTTTTATTAACCTGTCTCGTAGGGTTGAAACGTGCCATGCAAGACATACGTAACGTAAAAGCAAAAAAACAAAATAACAAAAAAAACAGTGACTTTGTTATAACAACCAAAGACCGGATGATTCGGTTTTACGTACTTTAGTTGAAACGAGCCAAATTGATTTATATACAGGGTTATAAAGACCAATCATTGGTTTTATAAATACGAGTTCCAAAATGGACGTGTCGATATCCAATTTGGGTACATGAGCATGAATTTGGGTAGGACGCCATCAATTTTTAATTTAAGAAGAAAAAATTGAAAAAACTTATATACACGAGGGGCGACTATGTAAGTAACCACTGTTTGATTTTCATGCTAGAGATACCTCGGAAGGCTTTACAACTCATGATGAACAAAATAAAAGGGAGAAAAATTGTAAAAAATAGTTAACTGGTTCTGAGTCGGAATTTAACACTTTGGAATTTACAAAACCCGACTTCTAGAACGACACGCCGATGGGCAATTGTCAACTACTTTACATGAACAAAATAAACAGGTGAGAAAGTTCCTTTCCACACGACAAAAATGCAACAAAAAATAGGAGAAAAATTACAAAATTACATGACACGGCAGGGTATGACATGGCATGAACATTGCATAGTGTACGTGTTGAGACAATAAATGGGCTCGCGACTTCCCAAACATTGAAACTCGAAAAGTGTCTCCGTTCCAAAGTGATCAGTTTTAGAACAGGTGAAAAAAAAATAAAGAAAAAAATTGCCGTGAGGGAAAGAAAAAACAGTGCAAAAACAACATTTGAAAGTAACTTCAAGGAGAATACGCATTAATTGACAAAATAATTTACAACTTGTTTCATTTACGAAACGATGGGCATGTGATTGACACAATACACGCCTGACGTAGTAAGACTTTGTAAGCTTACAAAAAAAGTGATACATACTGGATCATTTTATATACAACACAAAATTACAAAAAGGAGAAAAGAAAGGTGACAATTGGCATTGTTGCACCTAATAGTGAGGTATTCTCACAATGGCCATAATGTATGAACGAACAGTAACATTGATGGGTAAAAAGGAGTTGATAATCCCAGACAAAACCGTGGCACAAACTTGAGGCCCGCATGTGAGATTAAAAACATCTTGAACAAATCCTTGTTGAGACGAGGTTTGTTGTATTTCGCAGTATTTGATTCTGCTAAAAGAAACGTTGGTGTCGCTCCGTTTCCTCATAGTTTTTTCGGCGCATTGCCTCTTAATACGCTTGGTTTGCGGGCGGCGCCCAGCTACGAGTTTGCCAATCCTTGTGCACGGCTTTGCAGCCCCCGTGTGCCGCCCATGGCCGAGCACGCGGCCGATGTATTTATTGGGACCGGCACACGTTGTTATTTTGATTGTTGCTGCGGCTACGATTGTCAGTGGGACATTTATTGATGAAATCATCCTTGTTTTCAACGTCGCTTTCTGTGCGCGTTCCATAGTTGACTTTTTGTTGAATAAAAGTGCATATGCCTTCAATGTAGATTTAGATTTGCTTGATGGCGAGAGTCCTCTATCCCTTAAAGCAGCTTGTAAGTGGGCTTTGGATAAACTATGCACATTGGGAATGGTACCCAAGTTGGATGGTGTAATAGCTTGCTTGTCCTCCATTGTGAGTTTCCTGGGTGGTGAGAAAAAGAAAAAATTGGCCAGGGGTTTCCTTTAGAAAGCGCAAAATTAATTTTTGTGAGGCACTTTTCACTTGGTGATCACTGTTGGCACTTCCAAAATATGGTTACAGAGATTCCATATTACAATTTGGTATACATGACACCAGAATTCTTGTCAAAGGGAGGCAGACGAGAAAAAATTTTGCGTGGAAAGACCCTAGTGGTAAAGGTTTTTGTATTTCACTGACCACTTTTGAGAAAACTGTGAAATTCACAAGTATTTATTTATTTTTGAAAAAAAATTTTGCCAGGACTGACTTTTAGAAAACAGGTTTTTTTTATTTTCCACAATTCACTTTGCACTGAGAAAGGCACTAAAATTCACAAAAGGCACTTTTCTGGCAAATAAAGGACAAACTTCCGGATGAAAATGACTGAATATGGGATTTATTGCGTCAACCATATTAATCAGTCATTTGCTTTATTATTATTCCACTTTTCACTTATGTAAGGGAAAAAACACAATTCACTTTCACTTATGCTGAAAAAAAACAGTACCTATAGTGTATAATGGGGAAAGAAAGTCATTATTTTGTCCATTTGGAGAAATATTAAGTTGTACTAATTTGACAGACACAAGTGGGCCAATTGGTATATTGTGCAGAAACAATAAAAAACGTAAGTCCGAAATTTTTCATTACGGAATTTGCAAAATAACTGTGGTTCCAGAATCAGATTTATAATAATAATTTCCGTTGGTATCCGGTTCAGTCATAAAAGGCGGTTTGAATTTAAACGCTGCCCAGCAACAGTCCGTTGGGATTTGGCGCGAGTCAAAGCATTTGCGTGCGCAATCCAGAGAATATCGCGTGAAACATCGGGCCGTTGTAATTTGGCGCGAATAACTGTTGCTACGCAGCGTTGCTTTGTGACGCGTGTGCAGTCAGATTCGCGGTCAAAGGTTGGCGTTTCGGGTACCCAAAATGGCCGTCGTTTCAAATGCGATTCAATTCATAATTTCAATCAGGTCTGTTATGGATCTAATTTACATATTGGTTTCTGTGGTTTTTTCACAGGATTCATAGTACACTGGGTGTAGAATATCAAGGCATAATTAATGTTTACAAAACAGTTGCCATGCGGGGAGGATTTCGACAAACAAAGGTCCCGCAAAGCGACCGGGATAGAAAAAAATTCCAGCCCCACGTTCTGGCGTCAGTTGTTAGGGTACCCGATGTTGGCTACCAAACCAACACCAGGCCCAACATGTCCCACGGCTAGCTCTCAGCGGGAACAAAGGTACTCTCTATTCAGGGGCGGGTCGCTCAAAGCTATGGAATTTCTCTCTACCTTCCGGCGTCCAACGGGATACACTCTGGTCAATAAACCTCCTGCCGCAGCAGAATAATAACAAAGCTAAATCATTAAGACATGTATTGTAAACTCAAACACAGTACATAGGTTTCTACAGTACAATTCAATACAAGAAATGCAAATTACACAAACCTAGCTAAAGTGTTTAATCTCTCACTGTCTCTCTCTCAAAACGAAACTCTCCGAGTGGTGATTTTCGCGGGGCCCTACATTTCACTGATTACGGGCACATTTAAAAGAGGAAATCAAGATACAGCTTACATGTGGATTAGCAGGATTCTCGTCTCATGTGGTAGTTCCATCAGGCACTTTCGTAGTCTAAATAGACCGAACTATTAGCGCGGCTAAAGGCCGACTCTACTCGTAGGTATTTCAATAATACATCGCGGCCACATTGAATTTGGGACCGCTCGCCCGAAAGCGGGCCGCGTACGTCCGTTCGCAAGGGCGCTCAAATCTTCTCTGTGGCGAGTGCAGCGGACTGCGCGAGTGGCAGGGCAAGCGGGGAGAGAAGCGGGAAACAGGAAACAGGGGGGAGAGAGGATTTGTTGTGTGGACTTGCTGCGTTCTGTGCTCTAGGTATCTACTCGCTTCAGGGGCGTATCGTAACAATGTAAATTATGTTACCTTGATTTACATTTATTTTTTTGTGATTTAACTCGAGTAATGATAAAGATTTTTTAAATACAACACAAAGGGATGTTTTATTTAGTAGGAAACTTGCAATAGTTTATTTCATTCAGTAAAAAGTCCTAAATCCAGTAGTTGTAATAAATGTACGAGGTTTGAAAGTCAAAGTACGAGATTTTTAGCTGCATCCGTACGAGGGATTTTTTTTTACGGTTGGCAACCCTGATCCTGGAAAGAATACAACATGAAAGGTCATTCAAAAAGGAAAAATTACGTACAAAAACCTTTTTATGAAATAAAAATTTAAATGCATATTTTTCCGTTTATCTCGACTGAAACCGACGTTTACCTACTTTTCAAAATTTATGCCTATTTAAAGTGTAGCGGCATGCGGCGGCTTCTTCACACTTTACCGTGACGAAAATAGTGGTGATGAGGAACCTACCCACATACGTTGATACATATACGTAAAATACGTTGCTTTATATGTTAATATTTATTTTTTTGTTATTATTTGTCTAAAAATCATTTTTTGTGTTATTTTACAGATCAGGGATGGTATTTCTGAAAACTCACCAATCATAAGAAAAATTTGTGGAGTAGAAAACCCAATGCCTGTATTTTCAACCAGCAATGATCTAAGGATAAACACCACTCATGAAAGTTCCTTTGTGTACTCGTCTTCTGATATGTTTTATACAACAACAGATAAAGGTTTGTAAATTCTTGAGTATAAGTTTTCAATTACTTAGGTACCTTTAAATAGTTATTGAAAATCTCACAATCAAACTATATAAACTGCACTGTTAAACTATCAGCACATACCTGGATACTTCAACCAATAATTACTTGATATATTTCGAGTAAAACATGTAGACGTCAGTTTGCTGTCCAATAATTTAAACAGACGCTCTATCCAGGAGACCTTGCGCGGAGGATTGCATGCACTGTGGGCGGATGGAGGAGAAGTCAGCAGTCATGTGTAGAACAAGAGTCGTGGATGAGGATTGGGAATCTGCAGAAATCGGGAAAGACCAAGAGGCTGACTCCAAACTGAAATATCTGGAGGAGTGCAAGAAGGTGGGACAGCGGCCAATATGGAAGAACGTCACTTCTTCCGCTTCTAAACTTCAATCATACTGGGCTCAGTTGGATTCCATTGAATTGGAAAATTGGGTTCCAGATGCTGAAAAAGTGCCAATTGAAAGTTACAGATGCTGGTTCCAAGGAAACGCATTCCCGAAATCCTTCGGTTGTTGCACGATGGAACCTCCGGTGGGCATTTGGGAGTCAAGAAAACCCTAGAAAAGGTTCGGGAACGCTTCTACTGGGTGAATTGCAAAAGAGATGTCAAGGATTGGTGCAGGAAGTGCGTGACTTGTGCCACGGCCAATGGACCGTACAAGAGGAAGAGAGCACCGATGCGACAGTACAACGTGGGTAGCCCGTTGGAGAGAATCACGGTGGATAGAGCTGGACCGTTCCCTACAACCGAAAAAAGTATATCCTGGTCACTATCGACTATTTCAGCAAGTGGGTCGAAGCCTATGCACTGCCCAACCAGGAAGCAGTTACCGTAGCGGAGATAATATTGAATTAACAATATTATCTTCCAACAAATTTTTCCATATTATAGGCAACTACCTTTTTTCATTGGAAACAATCGTTCTGAGAACTGGTTTGTAACATAGATAGCGTCTCAGATAAATATATCCGATTTTATTTTTATGTGGCACATATATTGACCTTTTTTATAAAAGTATAAATGAATATTTTTTTTTTATAAGAAATATCTTTTTTTAATAACTTTGGAAGGTTTTTTTATTTTTTAATTGTTTTTTGGTTATTTATTATCCCATCAATGTAATATATTATTGAAGAAGAAGATAAAAAATAATAGATATTTCGAGTCCCAGTTGCGACCGTAATCTTTTCTAATTTTCTGTGTCTTGTTCTCTTTCATATTTTCGTTTAGATTACTAGTGTTATCTTCTTCTATGATAACCTTATTAATAATTTTAAAAAAAGAGAGTTTTTCTTATAAATAATTAAATATTTATGGTTTAAAAAGTCATATTGTGATTCATTCTAGAAACATTTCGTATTTATTAAAAACTAGCCGGTACCCGACATGTGTTGCTATGCCATTTAATAAAGAAATTGTTTCTCCCTGCATGTCCTTTCCCATTCTTCCCGTTCCCCTTCTGCATCCCCTTTCTCTCCCGCGTCCCCTTCCCCTATCGGGTTCCCAATCCGCCTCCTCCACCTTCCCTCTCCCCACTCCACTCCCCCTTCCCCCATCCCGCGAACCCCTCTCCCGAGTTCACCTCCCAGTTTGCCCTCCCCCTCCCTGATTCCCTTCCCCCCCCCCCCCCTACCGCAATCCCCTACCCGTGTTCTCCTCCCCCTCCCGCATTACATACATTCAGTCCCGGTACATTCCGTTTTTTGAAAAAGCTCCCGCACCACCTATTGCAAATTTCATAATGCCAGTAGTTTTATACAAACCTTAAAAATAACGAACACAAAAAAAGAATCATCCAATTTGGTGCAGTCGTTCGGAAGCTATGCGCGTACATACATTTCGGCGATTCATTTGATAGATATTAACTGACGCCTGAAATAAAATTTCCCACAAATATATCAACTTCGTTTCCAAGACAACGATTTGTTTTGCTTTTCTTCTGACATTAGCAATTTTGTCAGGGACAGAAAACGCGTAATAAATAAAATATAATAATATTTGTAATGCCATAATACAGCCTATTTTACTTGCATATAATTTAGATTTCTATTTTAGTGGTTTATGCGCGGGTCACATTATGCTGGTTGCCAGCCGCGAGTTGAAGAAGCCGCTTCTGCCAGCCGTCGATCAGCTTGGTGTGACAACAAAATTCGGCTCTGGCGTCGCCAGCCGGCGAGTATTTGTCAGCGGCTGACGAAGTTGGACATGTTTAACTTTTGGTAGCAGGCAGCGGCGAATAATCAATCACGTGACCGCTGGCACCAGCCGGCAGCGCAGTCTGACCACTATTGCGTCTATCAGCAACGAGAAAGCACGTGTTTTTTTTTTGCCTGCCTGAATACTGTATCTTGTTTTTTAATTAAAGGTTCAACTAATTCTAACAATTCTTGAAATTGAGGGGCCGTCGTCATTCTTAAAACATTTCTGTATGTTTCTGGATCCTCTTCTTTCAGTTCTTGGAGAAGTCTTGACGATGCCCCTAATTCTTCCCTTCTTTGTATCCATGGCCTGACCCACCATCGTCTCTGCTTGCGGTGAAGCTGGTTAAGCATTTCTAAACTAAGTTCCCTGACACCCTCTCTCAACAACTGCTTAATTAGCTTTTTACGTGAAACGATAGAGGACATATAGTGAATGACTAACTGGAGAGTGCGAGACGCGAGTAGCAGCAACAGTAGTGTGACCAGATTGCCCGCCGCTGCTAGCTGGTACTACTACCAGCCGCTGGTAAGCAGCAGCTGGCAACCAGCATAATATGACCCGCGCTTTAGGATTTTTTAAAATTTTTTAAACCTTTTTAGTGGTTTAGGCGTTAAAGCGTAACGAACAAACACATGCACTTTCGCATTTATAATATTAGTATAGATATTGTCTTCAATATTTTGACAAAAAACATTGCATATTATTTTTTAAGTTTTTGTTCTTAGTAAATATCCTTTTTAAATGAATAGTTCAAATTTGAAATCGATATAGTGATACATTTGTGAGAATTATTTCTAGTAGGATAGGAAAACTGACTAATCGGTGTTTGGCCGTTTACGGTTGGTACTTTGCTAGTTAATGTGTTAACAATATTTTGATGTTGTTTTTAATTTCATTTGGAAGGGTGTTATATAATTTTAAATGTAGCATTTTTTTTTTTTTTATCGATGTTTCTCATAAAAACGTTTGTTTATGTCAAATATTACGATAAAATAATTTTGCGCAGGTGAAATTCAATTTGCAATTACATATTTGTATTATTGAAACAAAACTATCTAGCTGATTTTTTCAGGAAGGGGGTGCAGAGGAACACTGTTCGATCGAATTGGACTTGTTTCCAGTCCCATGAATCCTGAACCATACAGAGTAAATGGTATCTGTGAATGGATTATCAGGACACCATACGGAACAAAGATGGAACTAATTTTCATTGGTGGGTATTAATTTTACAAACATATATGTAATAAACAAGCGAATAATTTATTTTTAATTTTAAAAAGTTAACGAACACAGATATTTTTGCTAAGCATAATGTTTTCTTAAGGGTGACTTATTACCAAATTTGCTTCTCTAACCCAATCCAAACTGCAAACTGAACAATTTATGAACTAGATTATCAGTAATAATGCTATTTGCATCCAATAATAATCTTATTAACCTAATCTAGGGATCATTTTTAATTCGTATCACTTTTAAAAAATAATAGAAATACCAAAAGAATATAATTTAAGAAAAGATTAAATTGAAGATATGCCTGTTAATTTATACGTTTATTCTGAAAAAAATGTTGTTTTTTACAGTGTTCAGTATGGGATCCCCCGCTCTCTGTGCCACAGACTACATTGAATTGCTAGATAACCAGGATACCGTTATCACCAAACACTGCGGCACAGTAAGTCAAATTCTATATTGTCAACAATTTTTACTTTTGCTTTTGTAGATTATGTAAAAGCTGTTTGGTAATCAGATAATTTAAAAAATCAACCCGTAAATACTAAAGGTTTTTTTCACTATAATGCATCTATTTTTTATTACGTAGTGAAACAGTTTGGACTTTCCACCACGGTCCTACGCATCAAACGGCACAAACTAGTAGCGCCATCTGTTGGCCGGCTAGTAGCCAATTTCAAATGAGTGAGGGTGCGTAAGTGCCACTAAAAGCATTGTCATCGACAACCAGTCAACGAGTTTTAGTTCGATCAAGTGTGTTAATTTCCACTTTTAAGATTGGCATTAAAAAACAAAATTGGTATAGGCAAACAAGTACCTACAGACAAAAAATATTTTTCATTTACTTTTTTAGGATAAAACTGCCACCCATCGGGGAACAAATTACTTGAGACTTGTTCAACATTCATCAATAAATAGTAACGGTGGATGGATGGCAAAATTCAGATCAGTGAAAGATGGTAAGCTGACCGTATATTATGAATATGATGATATTCCTTTTACAATATTTATTAGCATCGTTTCAAAGTAACGTAAAAGCTTTTGCGGAATATCATAGTTTCCAGGCAAATCGTCGCCTCAGTTCTTAATTGTCCAAACGACCATTTGAAAATTATGCAGGAGGAGAAGGTTTTCTTTCATTATTTCAATAAAACATTATGAAAGGTGTTTAAGATAAAGCTATTTACGTAAAGCTAAAGGTCTCATTAATTTAAATAATTATTAGTTAAGTGATAAACTATAATTTTTTATCCTTTATTTTTAGTTTTAAAGTCGAGCTTGAACAAAAACTAAAATGGTCGTTTGGACAATTAAGAACTGAGGCGACGAAATGCTGTTATCTCTAATATGGTTTAATTATTTCTTAGCCAATTAATTTGGACTGTGTACTGACCAAATATGTGCATGATACATGTGTATGAAAGTCCGTTATTAAAAAAAAAAATCTGATCTGAAAATAAAATCAGAAAAATTAGCTTTGTGTATAATGGAATATACCGCCAAAAGTGTTTTTATTACCATACAAGAAAGGAAGCGTACTTCCCAGAGCCAGTCTGACATCTGCGTTTTGAGGCTCAAGGAAGTGAGGAGAAAAAGGATTTGGGGAAGATAAACATTGAGAAGTAGTTATCTGGTTAGTTCGGAACATAGCTTTCAAAGTCACCAAACATAGTTTTCAAAGTCATTTTAAGCAATATTTAGACTCTCAATGACAGTCTCTCCCAAGTATCTTCCACTTGAACAAGTTGTGCAATGCAACAAAGGTTGTAACAAATTACCAGTGTGTACTTCGCTGTCAACACAAAGGATTCGCATTTTGCGCAGAGCAAAACTCTTGGATGAGTGTTCACAGTTTGGCAGTGAATTCAATAAAAACATTACAAAATTAAAATTTCAAAGCATTTTTAAAAGAGAGAAAATTTTTATATTATATAAGCAGATTTAATTATTAATAATTAATACTTTAATTTTTTTTTTTTAACCTACCTACTGTTCGCACTTGTCGTGTTCTGTCAAGCTGTTATTTATACTAAGAAAATACAAGTTCAAACAAATCCGCCGGAAGAAAAAAAACTATTTATCGTAAAAAACAACGAATGTTCAACCTGTGGAAGTGTTATTCTTGTGAATTCTTCGATTTTAAGCATATTTTTATAGTAATAAACTTATCATCCATGTAATTGTTTCTCATACAAAAGTACCACAGTGATGTTTACGGCAGCAAGTGCGTTCATTGGCTGCGTTTGATTATGAGCTCACTGTTCCGGGCTCCAATTGGTTGTTAAGTGTTGTGAACTTTGAATACTTTCATCACAAATTGAAACTAATTGTATTTTGAAGAAAAATACTTTTTTAACATTGAACTGAAGTTACATATGTGTAATAATTATGGGGAAAAAAAAGAACTCTGTTAAAAGCCCTATTATTGCTTCCCCTTACACCTCCCAATCTGAAGAATCGGACTCAGACGCTGAGGAGATTGAAGCCGAAACCAACCCTGACCTTAGTCATGTATCAGGACACCAGACATTATCCGGTACCCAAATTGCCCTAAAAGCCCTACAGGACGCATTGGCTGAAAAACCATCCAAAGTCTCCAAAGAGCAGCAGCTCAAAGTATCAAGAAACGTGACAAATGTTCTCGGCTCCGTTGCACAACTTTTGCTAGAGAAGGAAGAACTTAGAGGAGACCTAAATTCGGCTCTAGCTAACATCAAGGTCTTGCAAGCTGAGAAGAAAATGGCGGAAAACTATGCAAAGCAACTGCTGAATAAAATACAACAGCTTGAGTCAGATCTGGGTCCAGTAATGCGCCGAGTGGCTGATGCGACAGAGGCTAGCCTTTCTTTCGCTGAAGTCACAAAGAAAAAACTCCCATTGCCCCCACCACTCACTCGTACCAGCATCAAAATAGGGAAACCAAGACCATCTGTATGTTTTTTTCCAAAACTACCGGGGGTTGATGATAGCGATGGCACAAAAAAAATAATTAAGGACATTGTTAAGCCATCGCAGTTAGGAATAAGGATAACGGGAGTAAAAAATATCAAAAACAAAGGAGTCATTATACACACTGCCAGCAGCCAGGAACAAGAAAGGCTTTTAAATGATCCTGTTATATGCAGCTCCGACTTGCTGAGTGCCCGTCTTCCAATTAAGAGGCAGCCTAGAATGATATTCTTTAATGTGCCCCGTGAACTTACGGACGAGAACTTTTTAGAGAAGGCCCTCTCCGGAATCTCTGAATCTAATGACTTCAAAGAGTGTGCATCCAAGTGCAAACTAAGTCATATGGCTGGAGCTCGAACCGGACCGTCTTGCCACAGAGTGTACTCGGTGCCTGCTAACATTCGTCATGCATTGGTGGAACAAGGACGTGTATTTGTGGACTGGACCGTTTGCGGTGTGCGTGACTTTGTTGGACTTACAGTGTGTCTGAATTGCCAAATGGTCGGACATTCGCACAAGTATTGCAAAGATACAAAGAGATGCTCCCACTGCGGTGTAGAAGGACACGCGCGTGAGGCCTGCCCCGCTGCTGCTGCAGCACCCAGTTGCGCCACATGCGCACGTTTTGGAAAACCTGCAGCTTCACGTGCCCACCCCACCGGAGATAAGGATTGCCCGGCCTACAAAGCAGCACTATTGAAGGACCTCTCCACCATTGACTATGGCATCTAACCATACCGAAATAGATGGCGAGGTACTTGCTGTTGATGCATTAAATATATTATATCAAAATGTGAGGGGTATTCGAACAAAGACCGTAAGTGTGCGCAATAATATTTTAATCAATAATTATGACATTATTTGTTTTTCCGAAACATGGCTGAACTCAACAGTATTTAGTGAAGAATTGTTTGATGATAGATATGTAATATTTAGAAGAGATCGTGAGTCGACCAAATCTGTGTCTAAAGAAGGTGGCGGAGTTCTAGCCGCCGTTTCTAAAAAACTTCTTGTGTCAAGAAAAACGGAGTGGGAGAGTGACAATGAAGATTTGTGGCTTGTAATTAAGTCTCGTTCCAACTCGCTCATCTTTATATGCATCCTCTATATTCCTCCTAGTGTAACCGTTGATAATTATTGTAAACATATTGAAAAATTACAGGATCTGTATTTAAAGTATTCAATTTCCAATTCGCAGTTTATTTTTGTTGGTGATTTTAATTTGCCCGAAATTAAATGGTTACCTGACAATTCATTCAAAAATAATGTACTTTCCCCTTCTAATTATAAAAGCATGAAAGCACACAGTCTTGTCAATCTCTCATCAATTTGCAATTTGTATCAATTTAATTATGTACTAAATAGGAATGAAAATTTATTGGATCTTGTTTTTTCTGATAAAGTTAACATTGATATACATATAGCACCAGGCTTAACCAAATTGGATCACTATCACCCTTCATTTGAAATTATAGTGAAACTAAATAAAGATCAATTCCTAGAAATGAATAGAAGTGATTCAAAATATAACTTCAGGAAGGGAAACTTTGATGAATGTCGACAGGATCTATTGTCTGTTAATTGGATAACTCTTTTTAAAAATAAAAATGTGAATAACATGGTAATCTTATTTTATGAAAAATTGTGGGAAATAATTGACAAATACTTTAAAAAATATGGTACTAAAACAAAAAATCAATATCCTGTATGGTTTAATCAGCAATTGATTGCTCTTCTTAAGAAAAAAAACAAAGTTAGACTTAAGGTAAAAAAACATGGTTACGAGTCAGATTATAGGGAATTCTCTTATTTAAGGAAATTTACAAAAAAAAAACAAAGCGAATGTTATAAATCATATATCAACTCTGTCGAAAGTGGTCTGCAAGATAACATAAAGTTATTCTGGTCATACTCAAAATCATTACGAAAAACTAATTGTATACCTAAAGTAATGCATCTTGACGATATTTCCGCAAATGACGGTGAAAATATAGCAAACATATTCTCTAAATATTTTTCATCTGTTTATACCAAGTCGGAATCATCTACTATTGATTCAATGCCAAACATAACTGAACACAATCAAAACAATTTGGGTAAAATACATATTAGTGCAGATGAAATAAAATATTTTTTGAGTAAAATAGATCACAATAAGGGCCCAGGACCTGATAATATTCCTCCTTTCTTTGTTAGTTGCTGTGCAGACTCTTTATGTTTACCGCTTTTTATCATTTTTAATGCATCCCTTACCACGGGAACTTTTCCCGATCTGTGGAAAAAAGCACATGTGGTACCAGTATTAAAATCGGGAGACCAATCTTTAATAAAAAATTATAGGCCAATCAGTATACTATCCTGTTTTGCTAAGGTTTTTGAATCTCTGATATATAAAAATATTTTTTCACATTTTAAGCCCCTTCTCTGCACTAGACAACATGGGTTTGTTCCTCAAAGATCGATCAACTCAAATCTTTTGGAATTTTGTAATTATGTTTGTAATTCTTTTAATGATAGATTACAAGTAGATACAATTTATACTGATTTCCAAAAAGCTTTTGATAAAGTTAACCACTCCATCTTACTAAAAAAACTTGAACAAATTGGAATACATGGAGACCTATTACGCTGGGTGAACTCATATTTGTATAACAGAACTCAATTAGTTCTTATTAATGGATACAAATCATCCCCTATAGTTGTAACTTCTGGTGTACCACAGGGTTCAAATCTTGGCCCCTTACTTTTTCTTATATTCATAAATGACCTTGGCTCGAAATTAAACTGTGATTATGCTTTTTTCGCCGATGATCTTAAAATTTTTCGTAAGATTAAGTCTGTTTCCGATCATCAGCTGCTTCAAAATGACCTCGACACACTCAATAACTGGTGTACTGTCAATGATATGCACTTAAATGTTGAAAAATGTTACATTTTGAACTTTACTAGAAATAGAATTATAAAGGATTTTTCTTATGTTATCAATAATATTATTCTCAAAAAAGTTTCTTCAATAAGGGATCTAGGAATCACTCTTGATTCTAAATTCATATTTGATGTACATATTAACAACATTAAGTGCAAATCATTAAAAATGATGGGATTTATTCACAGAATATGTAAACCTTTCAAAGATCCTCGATCAATTCTAACTCTTTACAATGCCTTAATTAGAAGTAAACTTGAATATGGAAGCACTATTTGGAATCCACATTACTGCAAATATGAAAACATTGTAGAATCAGTTCAAAAAAAATTACTAAGAATGTTATCCTTCAAATGTGGACTACACGACCATCTCAGATCATACGATGTACGTCGTGATTACTTCAAGATTGATACACTTAAAACTAGAAGGCAATTGACTGATCTAATATGTTTACATAAATTATTCACGGCCATCTTGATACTAAATTATGTCTTAACAGTATTAAAATTAATGTCCCCAATTCCCATTGTTTAAGACGCCATAACATTTTTCATATTAATATATTTAAAAATAATATCGCCTACTTCAGCCCTCTGACCCAGATGTGTCGACTGTATAATAAGATAGAGTGCGCTGATGTGGATATTTTCATTGATAATTTGTACAGTTTTAAAAAAAAGTTCTAGCGCTGTTAAAAAGTACTAACTAATTATATTGTGTGAATTGTCCCTCTATGCATGCTTGCGTATTTCATATGTCTTTTACCACTCATTGTAATGTGTTACTTGATTGACCTTGTATATAATTCTGTATTTTTATTTGTGATGTTTTTGTTTTTCTAATTGTATTTATTTGTATTTAATTGTACGTAATTGTAGATTTTTATAATTGTATAATAACTGAGTTTTATAAGTGGATTGTTCTCATGTAAATGTAAACATCTGTAAAACCCAGTATAAATAAATAAATAAATTAAGCAATTTAAAATCAGTGAAGCACAAAGACTAACAGCAACAAAGCTTTCCGTCTAAATTGTGCTTCAATGATGTTAAACATATCGACATTCGAAATGATTCTATTTAATAACAAGACAGCTCAACCGACTGGCATGACCATTATTATCAAGTTAGTTCTGCAAGCCGGGAGATAAAACAGTCTTTTTAACTGACTTTCACAGCAAACTTTGAATATGTGCTAAAAAATGTGTCAAAAAAGGTAAATTTTCTTAGAAGACTAAGACATAAATTAAATAGAAACACTACGGAGCTCATTTATAAAACTATTGTTGCTCCACATTTGGATTACTGCTCTACGGTGTTATATTTGGCCAAAGGAAATATAAAAGAAATAAAGGAAATTTAAACAAACTAGAAGTTATACAGAACAGAGCTATGAGATGTATACTCAAGCACCCTTGAGGTGATTTTCTCACGAAAATGGCGCTATAAAAATCATCCAATAATTATTATTATTAAAAGGCAAATACGCAAGGAGCTAAATTGGATTCCAATAAAAAAAAGACTACTATTTAATGTGTTAATTTTTGTGCATAAAATTATGAAAAACCAAATGCCAAAATACTGGATGAAATTGTTTTTAATAGAGACGTACATAATAATGAAACAAGAAATATAAACAGAGTTCGATTGGCACAAATGAAGAAATCAAAATCACAGAACTGCCTAATGTATAGAGGACTAAAGATGTATGATGAAATGCCTGAAAGTATGAAGAATGAAGAAAGAATGAATGTATTTAAAAAGAAATGTTATACTACTGTAAAAATATTTAAATTTATCAAATGAAATGTTACATTGTGCTTATTAGTTTATATTCATGTAGTATGTAAACTAACCCAATAAATAATAAAATAAAATAAAAAAATTTACATACATTAATGTTATTTATTGTTATTAAGTTTATTTTGTAGAACTCCATTTTAATTTTTATTTATTTTATAAATTCAATAATATTATTATTTTATGTATAAAATTGTATTATAATAAACTGTTTTATAATAAAAATTGTATTATAATAAAACTGTATTATAATAAACTGTTTTTATACATAAAATAATAATATTACATTAATGTTGTCAGTGACGGAGATAACCATTGGGAACATAGAAACTAATGCTCTCCATGATAGTCAAGTTTTCTAACCATCGACGAATCAGTCTGAAGAAATGTATTACAATGAGCATAGTTCATACGAGCATGCCCGAGAGAAAGTCGCTAGGATAGAGCCACGGGTAGTAGCCATACTCCCTCAGGTAGAGAAATCTCAGAAATTTCTTCTGAACCTTCTCCAACATGAGGGAATACTTCACATGGTGTGGGCTCCAAACCATCGATCCACTCTCAAGCCTACACATAACCAAAGCATTGCGTAGTACTGTAAGAACCCGGGTATCTCTGAAATTTCTCACAGTGTGTAGAACAAAACCCAGCATTCTCATTGAAGATCTCCAAGAAAAGTTTTAGGTCATCAAAAGTTTCATATCAGTCAATTAGCTTATTCATGTTTTGTAAATGAATAAATAAATAAAAAAATTAAATTTATATACCCCATGCTGGGATTCGAACCCACAATCTATTTTAGGTTAGTCATGCTTTATATGTATGCATTTTATTTCCACCAAATTTTGGTTGTCCCTTGATAGCCTGAATTTGAATTATATGAGTAAATAAACAATAAAAGAATTCAATCAGAACACTAATTAATTAATAATATGAGAATTCTAATTTTAATAAAACTTTTTTCAGATTCTCAACTGGATGAAGAGTACATCACATTATTTGGCTAAAAAATGTTACTTATGCATGAGAAATATAATCTTTATCTATATTATTATATAAAAATCAAAATATGCTTGCTTATAAATGTGTATATAAGTGAGTTGTCTTTATAATGTATCGCTATATTTATGCATATATGCATAGGAAATGTTTGAAACATTCAAAATACCTTTATGCAACCCCCGCGAAGGTTTCTGGATTATTACAACCACATGACAACAAACCAGAAAAGTTTTTTAATCATTATGCAAAAACTCTTGCAAAACTGTCAAAAATGTTACAATTTGAGAATGACATTTTGCACACCATCAATTGCTTAATCAAAATCAATTTTCGAATAAACTCTTTAAATTACTGACTTTACTTGAAGTAAGTAAAAATTAAAGGCATTTTAAATAGGTACCTGTGTTTGGTACTAAATTTGATTGATTGTTCTTATAATATAAAAAAATGAATATTTGTAATATATGAATAATGAAAATTTGAATAAAAAATGTTTGAAAACTGACTGTACTGGGACTAAATATATGGAACGCAGGAGGGGGGTTGGCGGGACGACGGAGCGGAGAGGGGAGGGGGAAGGCGGGGAAGGTGGAGGGAAACTCATGAGGGGAAAGGGAGATGGGAGGGAAAGGGGCAGCGGAAGGGGAATGGTACGAATGGGAAAGGACACGCAGGAAGAAACAATTTCTTTATTAAGTGGCATTGACCACCATAACACGGGCATCAGCCTAGCATGGTGGTCGAAAAATCCACAAATGATGTGACCATAATATGCAATGAATAAAGAAAATTAAAAATAAATACCTAAATAAAAAAAAACACATGCCGGGAAATCGTTAGTGGGAAATAAATATGTTAAATTTAAAAAAAAATTGATTCATTGATTGATTGATTGAAAATGCTTGTAAATGAAATAGTTCAAAATGTTGGTTTTTTTAATATTTTATTTACACCTAAAAATTTTATAATCTTTTATTTAAATTTAATAAAAGGCACTAATTATGAGTGCTACTAATTATAAAAATTGATAACTTATAATATGAAGATGCTAATAATAAAACACAGTCAATACAATGTATTTTTGCTTGTTCTTTGTTTCTGATAAATACGGAAGTTACCTTGTTACATTATATTCATAACCTGTCTGTTAATTAACTTTTTGACTCATATTAATTTTGTATCAGTATATAATTAAGTATATTGAACATATTACAATATGACTGCTTGTTTAAAATATTGTTTTAAGGCTGTTGTTAATACTGTTTTAATTTCAATAAAAACCAATTTGAGACCACCTTTGTACATTAGATTCATTACAAAATTTTTATATTAAGTTTTAATGGTGCTGTGCTCCAGACTTTATGTTCGGGTTAAATCATCCCCACAGGAAAAACTAAACCCTTTCACACACTTTTCCACAAATGTTTATCTAGTCAATCTACGCTATGTAAGTGCGCTATATAAGTATAATAAATACAAAACAATACAAGAACAATGCGTCAATCTACCAGAGACCAAATGGGAAAAAATATTCACTGACTCCAGATATTTTCATATTAGAGGGTTCGGCCCAATGGAACTCCTAACTGGACTGATAAATCCTACTGATCCCTCAATATAAATATTTTAAAAATAATATTAGAATAAGTTAACAATAATAATCTAAACGAAAATATGAAAGAGAACAAGACACAGAAAAACAGAAAAAAGACAATGGTCGCAACTGGGACTCGAACCCAGACCTCTCCGTCTAACCGGGACGAGCGCGTTAACCAATTTCATATAATTTTATTATTGTTAACTTATTCTAATATGATATATTTCACTGATGGGAATAACCTTCAACAAAGTTATAAAAAGAAAGTTTTTTTTATAAAATTTAAAAAATCTTTCGTAATCCTACATGTATTTAAAATGACTAACTTTTGCATTTTCATATAATGTATTTTAATTTGATTGCTTTATTTATTTTGTAAAATCAACTTTTTTTATCTCTGTATATAAAAAACTGAAAAACAATACAATTATTATCTAATGACAGATTTTCACCTAAACATAAAATGAACATAAATTAATTAACTTAAAAAAACTAAGGGTCCAGTACCCGTGGGCTACAAAAATTGTAAATATTAAATATAAAAACATTAATAAATGACAATGTGTAAGGTAACCATGTAATGTATTATAATTTAATTGCTCTATTTATTTTGGAGAATCAACTTTTTTTATCTCTTCATAAAAAACTTAAAACAATACAATTAAAATCTAATGGCAGATTTTCACCTAAACATAAAATGAACATAAATTAAAATTAACTTAAAAAACTAAGGGTCCTGTACCCGTGGGCTACAAAATTTGTAAATATTAATTAAAAAATAAAAAAAGATATAAAAACATGAATAAATGACAATGTGTAAGGTAAACAATAAACTACATAATAAATTTTAAAACTTATTATATTAAAAAATATAAAACAATTCTCACTACACTAACAACAGCAATGATCATTAATATATACAGGGTGGGGCAAATGTCACATAATCATCCGATGTTCTTTTGCCGTAATTTTTTTGTTTAATGAAAAACTTTGGTTCTGCTTATGAAATTTGTTTATTTAATCCATTAGAATTTATTCCATCAAGTCAAGAAAATCATATCGGCCAAGTGGCCGCCACCAGAGTTGATGACCATACGGGCCTGTTTTATGGCATTTTCCATCACTCTTGCCAGAGGTTCGGGCAACAGGTTCTCGCATACCTAAAATTCTCTAAAAAAAATGGCCTGATGACTCCTCCAGCGTAAACAGCACACCACGCAGTAACTTTGAGCGGGTGTAATGGCTCTTCATGGGTGATAAACGGATTTTCGGTGCCCCAGAAACGTTTTTATTGTTTGTTATTTACTTTCCAGGAATGCGAGAACCTGTCGCCCGAAGCTCTGGCAAGAGTGATGGAAAATGCCATAAATCGGGCCCGTATGGTCATCAACTCTGGTTACATTTGCCCCACCCTGTACCTACAACTAAACTGAACACATGTTTATAAAATGTAAATAATTTAGGGCATAATCGAAATTACAAAATTAACCAAATTAATTCCTTGAACCTGAGATGAACGGTACAATTTGGAGTTGTCGTTGATTTTACAGATTGAAAAAATTTAAGGATTAGCGGGGAAATTATATTAGGGAAAGTATATTTCTCATATTTTTTAAGGGATTAAAAATACCACAGTAACGCTTTTAGGTATAAAAATTTGACAACTACATATTTTCGAAGGAAACTAAAATGACGTAGTCACTTTTGTAGATAGTGAAATTTGTAGTATTTTTTTTTTTTAGGGAACAAATTATTGTTCTCGTTTTTCAAACATAAACATCATTTAATTAATTTGAAATTCTTTAACAACTGCATATTGGATATCATTTTAGATTTTCCCGGCCAAAACTATTATCGTTATTTATTTTTGGGGTGTTATGCCGTGTTGCGCTATCTCCTCCTCTACCCAACGTTTTGAACAGCGATGACAAAAATAAATAACGATGCGCATGTATATATCTTTTTTTATATTTCGATTACGCCATTCACTAAACGCATTTTAATATTTGGAAATAACACAATATTGACTGTCTTGAACAATGTTAAAATTATTAAAAAAAAAAATTATTATAATTACTCACTACCGATAATAATATTATTTTGTTAATAATTATAGATTAACTTATCTAGGAAACAAAAATGCTACATTGTGAAATATTGTAATACAGGATTTAAAATTATTTATATACCTTCATTATTGATTTATCAAATTGATTATATTGAATTACGTGTCCATGCAAATTCAAATTCCTAGAAGAAATAAGATAACAGAATTTAACCCCTCAGGCCTCGGGCCTATTTTGTCAAAAGTTCAAAATATTTCCACTTTGCAATAAAATCCAAATTAATAGAATATTTCTGAACACGTTCGGAAACTAAAAACTGTTTTTGAAAGCTGATGAAATAACAATAAGCAAATAAAGTTGTAATAAAAATCATTTTTTAAATATAATTTTTTTTAATGCAAACGTAAAAAAGGTTTAGATAATGAAAAATTAAAAACACACATATTTTATTAGGCAGATACATTGTAAACGTTATTGTCAATTCACTTTTTTGTCATTTCATGTAAAAATAATAATATAAAAAATTATCAAAGTTTCATAATTTTTTTTTAAATTGCGGTCGGAAACTTAGGTGTACATTTGAATTATTTTGCGATTAACTTTTAGATTTGAATATTAAGCATGGTGTTATCTCTTTCTAATACTGTTTAGATCATATTTCTAACCAGATAGCAAGGGAGATGCAACAACTAATATAGGTGTACGAGTTGTTCTGAAAACCAAACAAAATAGTCTGAAGGGTTAAGTAATTTTCTTTATCAATGTCACTTATCACAAACAACATAAACACAAATGTATCTGCATGAAAAATTATTGTTATTGATAAATTTTTTTTTTTTTTACAAAATGATAAGATTTAATTAATCTTTAACACCTCAGGGGTGCTTGCTTAGTTACTGTAGTAGATTGTACCTAATCTTTTTTTTTTAATACCCAGCCATCTCAAATTGCGAATCAAACCAAGAAATTTATTTTAGGGGGGAAATTTATTTCACCTTATTGTGCTGTCGTTGCCAATAGGCACAATAATCATATCATTTCTCTGAGCATTTCTGGGGAAACTACTTAAGGCAGATTATATACTATTTTTATAACGCTATAAACTAATTATCTGGTAAAACAGTACAATTTGTAAAAACATAATTTGAAAAAAAAAAAACAAAACATAATCAGCTGTGGAATGATTTTCCTGCCTCTGTCTTTCCTCCCTCCTACAAAATGGATCTCCGCAAGATCCATTTTCACTCCTTCCTCTCTTCAAAAAGACCCTTACACAGCATCCCCAAAGATGACATAAGCCTTGAGGGAAATTATTTCCCTCAAGGCTTCCTTGTAATGTAAAAAAAAAAAAAATCATCATGGGGAAAATTCAGCATCAGTACACGAAGCGTTAATCTGGTTTTAACCTGACTCCCTAGCACTTTTTCCCAAACACGGTAACTTCTCATCGTTCCCTAGCATGACTGCAGATCACCAACGAATAAGAACAGTTCACAATAACTAAGTGTTGTTAATATATCCAACGTCAACTGTTGTTTGTACGTAAGCAATCTGCAGTTGTCCTAGGGAATGATGAGAAGTTCCAAAAATTACCTATCAATCCTTATCTTTCGACCTTGCCAGGACCCCTGGGGTACAAGTGGGGCCTATCTTTTGACATATTTTAACTTAACCACTATTTACATATTTCTACAAGTTCTCACATATCAGAACTGTTAAAACGGGCATCTAATGTTTGCTTTTGGATAAGGCGTAACCAGGTATTAAAGTGAAGAATGTAATGTTATATTATAATAGCAATTTGAGTAAGTAGTTAAATATATTATAGGCAGTTACGAAATAAGAACTTATAATCTAATGTTAATATAATATTATTTGGAATCTACTCATTAATCTCGTTATGCATTGTGTTTCACACTTATACCACTAAACTTCAGGGAGTGATTATCTATGAAATAAATTTTAAAATTTACTAAAAAAAAGTTCTTATTAGTGGACAACAGGGAACTTTACGAATATTTGCCTCATATTGTATAGGCCAGTATGTTTTTCTACGAAGTGCAAAATTGTCCCCATTGCGAGAATGCGCCTGGCCGATCGACTTGCGAAGGAGCGGTTCTGCGAAGTTCTGTCAGAATCCACTGATCAATCGAAGGCGTTTAAATCTCCTATTTAATGCTACTGACCGTTCATAATATATGTAATAATATTTGGATAATTTTAAGAATCACCTCAAAAAATTTATGTGAAGATTCAGAATCAGTGTTTATCGATCTATATGAATTTTTTTAAGCCATAATATTATTCTCAGGAGTTCCTTATTTAAACTTAAAAGATTATTTTTTTTTAGTAAAGGAATTATTTTGTCCACAATAAATTGAAGAAAATCAGTAGTTACAAAGAATACATGTTCTTTCTCATACTGAAACCATTTTAAAACTAATTAAATATTGTTTAGGCATCTTACAAAATCAAGGACGGATTGTTTCACAGAATTTGAACGATTCATCCGATTTCATAGTTATTTTCAAAATTTTGTAAAGGATCTTTTCAAGTTCTGTTATTATATTGTTATTGGCCAGTTGTTTCACAAAAATTAAATAATAACAGAACTTCAGATCTTGAAAATTAACATTTAAACTTGATGAATTGTTCAAATTCTGCGAGACAATCCATCCTTAATCCTTTTCAGTTTTTTCTTAGATTTTCATAAATAATCACCCCTTGTAATTTAGCAATATGTCCGTGAAACAGTGTTTAAATGTTCACTTACTTCTCAAATATATATTTTTAAGATACCATTGCCCTTGGGGCTTTTACAAACATAAAACAAGAAGAAATAATAATTATTATAAGCTCATTAACATAATTAACCATTTTCAAAATAATAACATGGAATAATTTAATTTTTAATTTGAATGATACACATATGAAACTCGGAAACATTTCTTCCTGTAATCGTAAAAGAAATACCTCCTTGTCTCACGAAATTCTTCATGTGGGTTGGTTAAAGAAAACAAAGTCCTCACAAACGGGATCCTATGGAAGTCATCATTGATGGCATTGAACACTCTGTCAATGGTCCTGATGTATTCTTCGATCTGGTTGAGTGGCATCGAGGCGATAAGGTTTTGCCGGGGATCCCAGAAGAAGGGAATGTTTCTTTGCCTCAGCCTTTCTTGTATCTTCCTCAACACATGCATGTACAGATAACTCAATCTATTATTCCAAAAGTGCTCATTGTGAACAAATATCTCCCATAGCATCACGGTGTTAATGAAATAGGGTCTGATGAAATTCATTCGATAAGAAAAGCATATCTGCCTTATGAACCTCATTATGTGAAACACGTTCGGATGGTAGAAAAGAATTTCATTTTCTTGTGCAGGAAACACCATCTGCCAAAATCTATCGCTGTTTCGGTAATTCCTATTGAAAGTTTTCTGTGCAACTGCAAACCACTCTTCTGACTGAAATAAATCTGCATAGTCTATTTTGGCAGTTTCTGGCCAGTTCGGATATTTAAATGTGAAACACGGAAGCATGTCAATTTCAATTTTGAGGTCAACATCTGAAACCAGCTGTGCGATCATAGATACGGATTGGGTTGACCTACCAACTGACATTACATACCTGTTGACTCCACAACAAAGAATAGGATCCCCTTGTGCATTTCTTAGTTCATCATATACAGAATTCAATTTTTCTTTCAGCCATTGGGTGATCAAAGTCTGTGTTATGTATCCTTGTCTATCAATCCATCTTTCGATTGATTGATATTGCTCCCAGTTACTTTGGTTCTTGAGGGTTTGCAGTCCTTGGATCTGTAGTCTCACATGGCCAGGCAGGGGGCAGTTCAAGATCTTCACTTTCATCTCCTTTGGTAACATCATGCAGAGCATCTTATGAGATTGATTCGGGGTGCTGCTGATCTCGTCCCCAGAATAGGTGTATTCTCCCTGGTTGGGAGTAAGGAAATAATCTGTTTGCCTCAATCGCCTGTTCATCTCGTAGAACACCTCATTAAAGGCATCTCTCTCCCTTGTTATGTCAATTCTCGGTAGCTCCATTTTAAGTTTAAAATACCGACGGTATTTTAAAAATGTCCGTTTGGTTTGACTTTCTTTGCAAATATCACTAGGTAATTTTACTGCACTTTCAAGTCACGTCCGTGTTCAAATGAGAACAGTATGGGACTGATCAAAATAAACACAATATCATGAAATCTAAAACAAACTTTTATCAACAATAATAATTTATCATTATAATGCACATCCATTCATGAATCATGAGTCACACCAAGGGCGAACTGGGCCTTGCATTTACATTGTTATCATTCTAGTGGTGATAAAATGCGGACATAGAATGGACATCAGTCACTAAATACACTTTAGTTTTAGTTAATTACATTTATATTTCACGTTCTCATGCTAAAAACTTACATATAATTATATTCAAATTTCATCAACAACCTTTTTGATTGAACTGTACACAAAACCACTCTTCAATTAGAACTTCTAGCTTGTGACGCTTGTGTGTTTAGTGTTTATGTTTACGATGGAAGTGCACTTTATAACAGTGCTTCTCAAACTTACAACATGACCATACCAATATAATCAGGTATCTGGTTGGGTATCCTAAAATTAACTACCTAAATAACTTTTCAGAAAATGAAAGAGGATCTTTTCAGAAAAGGAAGGAGAGGGAGTTCTGGGAAGGAAAAGGGTGGGTAGGAATTCGGGGGCAGAGTGTCCAGGAGTGACGCACGTATGAATCCTTCCCTCCAACTGCCTCCAACTGCGGAGCAAGGTGACGGGTCGAGAGTGAGTTTGGGAGACGCAGGTATATTTTAGTTCTTACAAATCCATTCCACTGGCCAAAAACCTCAAAGACAATATTTGATTTTTTTTCGAATTCAAAAATAAATTTTGTAAGAATCAAAAAAAAATTCGGTTCGGCGGCGGTAGGAATCTGAGGTTCAGTATGTCCAGGTGTGATAGACATATGAATCCATCCCTCCCACTGCGGTAAGAAGACCTCCCTCAACGAGTTTCCCCTTCAACGCAGCAGGTGTGCAGATGCATCCACCGCCAAGACCAGGAGAAATCTTCCCCATGAACCCGGCCACCTCTGCTAAGTCACTAAACACAAACAAAAGTCGGTGTAAGTAACGAAATCAATTTTGGGATGGATCTCCTTAAGAACGTAGTAGGTTTTAAGTTCATACATCTCACGGAGAATTTTTTCAGAATGGTGGATGTTTTGGTGGCCCTTATAAGTTTAAGGATCCAAAATTTCTAGAAGAGCCCATCATGGATATTATTATCCTCTTGATGTATGTAAACTTGGCGGGTTTATCAGGTAACAGTAGATTCTGTATAGCCATGTATTACATTTGGCATGATTTAAAAGTCACTAACAGTCTTGCCTGTGGGGAGTTTGCTCATAACTGGCGTATAGGGATCGCAATTAGATAGAAAATAGAATCTTTTCAGGTACCGACCAAAATTATATTTTTGTTTTTATTTATTACGAATTTTATTGTGTGAATTGTATCATTATATAAAATATAAACAAATCAAAATGTATTTCCATTATTGAGACAGATTTTGATATATTATAATAAAACGAATATAAAACTTATATGCACTTTATTGATCGAAGGTTTTCCCCAAACAATATTGAAATGAGCTACAAACCCGAGTTCATTAGCTTACTGGAATAACCAAAATAATTCGAAATTCGACAGTCAAAGACGATTAGAAATAAATGTAAGTAATATAATTGATTAAAATCGTTGTAGACCACCCATCTCCCCCTCCCACTTCCCCATATGTTATGTATACAAAATATGAACAGTAGGCTAAGAATAATTTGTACCAGTCTGAAAATGGCTTTAACGAGCTGAAACCGGATACGATCAATACATTAAAAAGGAAATAAGTTTTATCTTTGTTTTATTATAATAAATCAATATGTACTTTCAATCCTCATCTTTACGGCATTCTTCAACGTTGAAAAACATGCTAACCTTTTTTATTAATTGGAACAAATTTTGATGGTTATACCCATCAATATAATATTTATTAATAATTCTGAACGAAATTGGAAAGAGAAGACAAATAATTTTTTTAAAAAGGTAACGGTAGCAGTTGGGAATCGAAAATTCGATTATGTGTTACTGTTTGGGAAACACTGTTGAATGTAAGCTGTGTTGCCAGAAGCGTGGTGTTTTTACCGGTCGCTAAAAACATGACGTTTGAGTGAATGTGTTTTTTTACATGGCCGCGCAAGGGAAATCCCGAGTATGTTAGGGTGTGTCAATTATTTCAACTTTTGAATTCAGAAACGCCTGGGGTCTCAAAAGTTGCGTCTTACAAAGAAAATGAAAACTGCATTTAAATTTATTATTTTAAAAATGGTTATTAACCCGGTAAAATGCATTGAAAATCAGAAAAAAACGAGTGTGCTTTAGACGAAGTAAAACTTCACTAACTTATAAAAGAAGAGAGAAAGAAAATGTACGCGCGCATTGCTCTCTCTTGCTCCTACAGGTGTGATACAGACAATAGGCCTGCACTGTGTCTTAGATATACGAAACGTAACTGGCTATGAGAGAAAGTGAAAAAGAAAATGTGTGCTCGCACCTCTCTCTCTTGCCCCTACAATATATGGAACGTAACTCTCTCTCTTTCTATCTTCACTAACTTATATATCTCTCTCCGCCTAACCAAACTTTTCGTAACGCTCTCGTCACGCATTTACCAGCTTTCTTCCCAAGTCAAAGAAGTTTTACTTCAAAAACCTAAAACATTTTTTTTTAATTATGTAATTTTTTTTCATAAGGTTATCACCTTTTAACTTTTGTTTGTTATTAAAAAATGAATACAAGTAAGTCAACAAGAAAACTGATTTTATCCAGAAAAGTGTTATTCCCCCTTTTATATTTTTAACAAACACATCACATATGTTTAAAAAAAATGTCGTTCTTTGTACTGCAGTTTTGGAATAAAAATGAAGTTTGGTACAAAATATGAAATATGGACCCTTTGATATGTTTTTAGATTTTCACGGCCAAAAGCATTTTTGTTGTTAGTTTTTGGGGTGTTATGCCGTGTTGCGCTACCTCCTTCTATAGCCGACGTTTCACACATCGTCGGATCTACCGGATCTGCCCTGATGATGGACACTGCAACGCTGTCCGAAACGTCGGCTATAGAAGGAGGTAGCGCAACACGGCATAACACCCCAAAAACTAACAACAAATATGGACCCTTTGTTTAATTTTTTTTCCAAACGACGAAATCCATTTTTTTTTCAAAACTTCCAGCCGTTTTAACGGACTAATAGTGAACAACAATTTCATTTATTTTTACGTTTTCCAAGAGCTACGCAACTTTTGAGACCCCAGGCGTTTAAAAATAATGCCATATTTTTTTCTCTCTATGGAGAGCGACACAAGCTGTATGTAGTTCTTGAACTTCGGGGTCACAATATCTTTTTATTAATAATTATATTTGTCAGTACAATAATAGGTACGTAAAATAAATTTTGTATTTAATTTTTAATACTTAAAATTATTTTCTTTATGTACCTATATCTTTTTTTACAAAAACAGAACTTTTTTCTTCTTTTAATTTTTTTTTTAAAAATATTACTATAGGTAATGTATTTAGGTTCGGCTGTTTCCTTATTACTTGTTCTCAATAAAAAGGTTGTTTTTATATCTTTCAAAACAATCACATAATTCTACGATCTGGGTTTCACCCGCAAATCCTCTTACTAATAAACGTGTTTTAAATTTTACTCAACTACTGATAAACAACATTTTATTTATGGATGGTAAATGTTTTTTTTTGCCAATTGTATTTAAATTAATATGCCTGTATTTAATAACAGAATATCAGCGCCATTTGCCATTAAAAGTTCGCAGAAATGCAGCTGTAAATAATTAATTCATGATAATATAATAAACAGTTTATTTATCAGTTTTCCTTGCGACGCGATGACACTGACGGGAGTAGGGCCGGCCCTCAACCCTGACAACACGCTGTACTATTATAATATTATCCATAGTATTATAATTCTATTTGGAATCAAATACACAAAATATTTAAAAATCGTAGAATTTTGCATGGGTGTTAAGTTTGGTAATTTATTTATGTACTTAAATTTACGGCACGAAGTGCCATTTACAAACATGTGTTTATTTAATATTTTTTAAACATTTTTTTAATTTCACATAAAAATAGAAAAAGAAAATAAATCACTAACAACTAATGAAAGCATTAAAAAGAAACAATAAAATGAAAAAACCTGTTATGAAGTGATCTCGTTAAAATACATATGACTGAAATGTTTCATCAGTAGAGCCTTATAATAATGAAATATTGAATATATCAGCAACATTGGCATAAAAATTACCAATGGTGAGTATTCTATTTATAACAGACTTGTAGCCAGAGACAGACGTATAATTGTCACAATAATACATACTAGGGAACCTTGATCTAATGGTAGGTACATGAAAGTGAATCAACTTGAATATATCAGGGCTATCCAACTGATGATTTACAATTTTATATAAAAAATATTAGACCAAAAAAAAATTCTGTCACTTAACTTCAACAATTTCAATGTAATAAAAAGTCACAATTAATATATTATATTCTAAAGGAATTCCAAGTCTAAAATTAATACACCTCAAAAATTTGCGTTGGACTCTTTCAACGATATTAATGTGATTATTAAAGACAGGTGACCAAATGTAGAGTTATATTCTAGAATGTTTCTAACGAGATATGTTACCAGCATTTTTAATGTGTGAATATTTTTTTAAGTCTTTGGAATTCCTTAAAATAAAACCTAGCATTTTCATTGCCCTGTTGCCTATAGAAGTTCCATGATATACAGAGCAGAGTTTCTGGTCAAAAATGATGCCTAGGTCAAGTATTTCGACTACAGAGATTAAGTCTACATTACAGAGTGCATGATTATATATTATTAGGCGTTTAATTTTGTAGAACCTCATAACTTGGCATTTGTTAATATTAGCTGAAATTTATAACCAACACCATTTGAAAAAGTTATTGAGGTTCTCTTGCAAGATTATGGAATCGTGCACATCATTTTCATATCGTCGGCAAAGAGTAAAACTTCCGACACCGTGGAAAATGCTAGTAACGTCATTGATGAATAGTATAAATAATAAAGGTCCCAGGTGCCCAGGTGCGAACTTTGCGGCACACCGCCGCGCTGGTAGCAATAAATTCGTAAGATAGACAGTCATTGATCTTTACAAAGAGTAACCTATCAGATAAGTAGCTGATCAACCAAGCCAAAGAATTACCACTTATCCCTATTTTTTTTTGTTTATTTATTAATATTTCGAGGCAGACCTTATCAAAAGCCTTGGAAAAATCAGTATAGATGGATTCTACCTGTTTTCTGTTAGACAATGCTGTGTTTATATAGTTTTCGCATACTGTAAGGTTTGTGAGAGTAGATCTAGAAGAGACAAACTCGTGTTGGCAATTGGTAATAACATGTTTAATATTAGAGGATATTTTGCTAAGAATGATTCTTTCAAAGAGCTTAGGAATACTAGACAGAATACAAATAGCTCTGTAATTGCATACATCATTTTTGAACCCTTCTTGAACACGGGGGTGAAATAGCAGGATTTCCAGCTATTAGGGAATTTGCCTGTTTTAAGAGATTTGTTAAAGATTTTGTACAATGGATAGGAAAGACAATTTACACCATTTTTTTTTTAAATATGGGTGGGACATTCTCAGGACCAAAACTTGTTTTTGGTTCCAAGATTTTAATCGGGGCATTGATATCGTTACGTTCAATTACTAATTCAGATAATTGCAAGTTAATATCTGAAACAAATTCGGGAATACTATCAACAGGGACATCATCCTCATATTCACTTTTAATTACTGTTTTATAGGGATACACTGAAGAGATAAAAGCTAGACCGATAGAAGCAGTCAAGCAGTGGCGGTTCGTGCTATGAGGCGGGGGAGACTGTGCCTCATCAAGAAATAGAGAAGAACAAGGAAAAAGATAAAAGACCCACTTATCCATATATCCCAATTATAGTAAAACTTTAATTTTAATGTCACCAATTTATAAATTGTATGTCACATTAAATAAATAATAATAATAATAATAGCCTTTATTCAGACAGTAAATTACATTACATTATTTATAATATTTATAACACTTATCATGCAAGGCCTTTGTCAACTAGTGACATACAGGAGTCACATTAAATTACTTCAGTTTAAATATTACTCATGAATATTTTTCATATTTTACTAGGACTAGCTGTCTTTATATTTTGTAACTCATCACAACAACGCGAACGACTATAAGCAGATTACTAATACAGACACTAAACAACTCAGTACGATAATTCGCTAGGGAGGCAGAGACAGAACCCGCCTCCGAGACCCGCTGATTTCATCTGGGTGGAGGAGAATGGGGACGTGACATGGAATCGAAATAAGGGATAGCCGTTGCCCGATCGCGCACTGTTCAGTTTGAGGCGCGCCTCAAAAAGGTAGAACCGATAATTTTCGATTAGTTTAGCGTTCTAGTGACCCAGTTTTGTTTGGTTTTGTGATGTAGGTATTTGGACGGATATTTGGATAAATTTAGTCCGGAGAGTTTACAGATGATGGTCTTGCACGTTATATAGTTTGACGTAAGTAATATTTCTATCGTTTTATTTCTAGGTTAGGTATAACAGGTAACAATGTTTAAAACAATGTTTGTGCCTCCCCACTTTTCAACTCCGCAAACCACCACTGGCTAGAAGTGCGTTGTGATGTGCTCAAAACTAAAGCCAATTTTTCCCGACTTCCTGCGAAGTTGGTTAAATAGGTATCGAATTTCTTTCTTTGGCGGTTAATAAAATTCATTGGCTAGTCTAGGAGTCGAAAGGGCTTATTGAAATTGGTGACATTTATTTTATTTCATATCAAACTTCTAGGAATTGTTTATTCAGTGCCCCAAATAATATTTTCCAGATGCCCATACCCTGCCCCTGCCCTGAGTCGGATTCATACAATGTATTGTGTTTGTTATCTTAATAATAATAAATGCAATCAATCATAACAAAAATAACCTTATCTGTATGTGCCTCCTGATAAATTGATTATCTTTGTTGTTCTACGAATTCTTCAGAATATTTGCATTCCCCAATTTATTATAAAAGGGCATTTTTCATACAACGGGGAATCCTGTCTTTGTGGTAAAAAAACATGAACAGTAGAATCTTTTTAAAGAGATTCTTAACTGTGTATTGGTGTACACAGTAGGACTACTGCGGCGTTAGGGAGGATAGCGGGCGGATGTTCCAAACTATTTCATAACTATAACCGATGTGCACAATTACACAAAAATGGTATGCGAGTACCAAACAATAGTCCGATAGTCCCAACTCATTCCAACCGTCTGCGTCTAAAGCCATTGATAGTGAGACTATGGCATGGAATCCTCAATTATTATTGGGGTATGATGTAAGGCTGAACGTAGCGGGGAGGGAAATAAGACGGGGAAGATGAAGGTTAGAACATATCTGGCTCTTCAGATATGATCACAAAACACGGCTAAAGCCATTTCACGCAACGTTTCGATTCTGAATTGTTGTCTTTTACCAGGGTGATACTGAAAGTATATAACACTCTGAACGTGCCCTCTCGGCCGCCACCATGTTGTGTAATATTTGGAATCTGGCAGTTAACAATAACACACCTTATGTAGATGGCGATAAGGTTTAACACCAGCCGTCTGTTTTGACGTATGCAAGAAAAAAACACCGCCAAAGCGTGTTTTTTTTCATTAGCGAAGTTAAGGCACACATTACCTAAATATTTTACGATCATTTTCTGAAGAACTTATTTTGACACATTATGCAGTAATCGAAAAGAGGTTTTTAAGTAGGAGATTTAAAGCAGTTTTGATGCTTTTTTTTCTGAACGTAAAAAGACTTGCTAGGCCAAGATGTATTCTACTCGAAGTATTTAATTAAAGTAACCTAAATATTTCTAAGCGTCCAAATTTTCAAATAAAAAACACATGATTTTGCATTTATTAGTTCTGGAACGAACTACCACATACATGCACCTATTTCTCGACTTCACACATTAGGAAACAAATTCACCTCTAATATCGATGTATTTAACACAAATTTACCATTATTTAAGAAATACCCGAACGATACTTGTATGTAGAATATTTTGATATTTAAGGAGCATCACATAGGGGCTAATGCATTTATTCGTATATTTATATATTAAATCCACAATGTAAAAACTTGTTACCGTTTTATTTTTATGTATCTTGCATTTTGTCATATATTTACACATCACAATTAATCATTCGCCTGTAAATTTTGTAATTACTAACATACGAGTACCTACTTATTTATTTTCTATGCTATTTACAACTTTGAAACTTTCTCTTTTATTGTAATGTATTATCTTTCCTTAATTTATCTGTATACTCTTTATGACTAGTTCTAGTTATTTTTTATAGTTTATCTTTTGTTTTTAAAAATCTGTCTCTGTATTATAAACATGTACCTAATGTAAAAGCCCACCAGGGCGTTGAAAATTAATAAATTAAAAAATTAATAAATTCAATTAATGGGGCCGTCACACGCAAAGATAAAATATCATCGCACGCAGTATAATGCTCGCCATTCGCCATACAATCCCATACAGCCCTGTCACGCCTCAGCAGATGTGCTCGAAGCTCAAAGTCGTACGCCGTAATCGCTGCTGAGGTGATATGTGAAAATTTTTGCGACCCCCTCTCCGCCGTTAAACAGAAGAGGTGGTCACTTTAATTATGGAGCTGCATAAACATGCGGATGACAGCTGTTAAGTTGACAGATCCAGTATAAAGAAATGACATTTCGCAGCAGCTCTCTAATTCATCTTAACCCCTCTCCTACCATAGGAAGAAATATTTGATAGCGTAGTGTGATGGTTCAACACATATGCGCTCGCTGTTCAAGTGCTCGCGCTCTTAACGCTGTATGATGCTTCCTCCACACCAAAGCCAACCTTCCAACTCCGAACTTAGTTCGGAGTTAAAAGGTTAGCCGATCGTGTGGTGGCTGCGGCCAACCCTCCAGCCCCGAATCCCGAACTCCAAAATGGCGGACATGGAACAGCTGTAGCTATGCTGTATCTTATAGGTTGTCTAAAATTATTACGTACGTATTATTATATACTTACATACACGACATGTTTTCAAATAATTGTTATGCCACTCTCCGTAATAATATTGTCATTTTAATAGTACGCGGCACGCGCGTCTTGATCGCCTGCCGTTCGCAGACTGATGTGTGGACAGCTGCGGCAGGCTGGTTCGTGTGAGTTGGCCGTCGGGATCGCCTCGAAAGCGATCCCGGGACAACTCGAACTCCAACCTTCCAACTCGAACTTCCAACGCACGAACACCCCTCCACACGATCGTCCAAACGTTTGAAGTTGGAACGTTGGCCACAGTGTGGGCTTACCATGAGACTGATGCAGTGTCGTACAGATTCAGCTAAAAAGCGTCGGCGTTATCTGGCATGGCGTATTTTAGCATATTGCTCGCCGTACATTCCCAATGGGAATATATGGAAGTGATATGCTGAAATTTGCCAGGCCAAAATTTTACTTAATAAAGCCGGCGCTTTTATAGCTAAATGTGACGGCCCCCTTACTTCGTAGTGCTTTGAGGTAATTATTTGCCTCTACCTGCTGAATACAGATTATTTCTTTATTGGTGTTATAACCTTAGGCACCACTACAAAAGTAGATAGTAGGTACCTACTGTTTTCTACTTAATGAACCTATCCTGACGTAATATAATATTGTAAATTGTAATTAGTGAACTTGCTGAACCTGTTACTAGATAGGAATTTTATTTTAAAACAAAAAAACACCAACCATTAATTTTCTCAATTCAATATATTTCATTAAAGTATCGGACATATTCATTGTTTGATCTCATAAGAGTTAAATGTAAAGTGAAAAATGATAATATACTTTTTATCCTAAGGTAGGAAAATAAAATAAAGAAAATCAATATTAATTTCGAAGATCAATTGAGTGTACGATATTTTTTGTCAGTCCGTCTTTAGCCAAAACAAATAAGCTCGATGGTTTGCCCAAATTTGTTCATACAAAATACTAAAATCGCGATAAAAAAATGGGAGAGTGGGGGTAGGAGAGGATGGAGAAAATTTGGGGTTAAAGGTATTTTTTGATGCCAAATAAAAAATAATTAAAAAAAAATTGTCAACAAAAAAAAATTCTGGATAGGGACACCCCAATCACCTAGCGGTATGAAATATACTTTACGACCTATTCTCATAGCTACCAAATATACATAGGTAACTAAATTTCATAAAAATTGGTCTAGTCGTTTCGGAAAAGTACGACTACAAACACCATGACTTAGATTTAGATCACCAAACGCTGATTCGGAATGTATAAGTTGTAGCTACCTACTGGCAATTACTTTCCTATATTATAGGAATTCAAATTTAATTACTTAAAATAAAATCCAATCTTACAACGAAATATTATATCAATTTCCAAGAATTCTTACGAATTTTTATTACAACTTGATAATATTAGAACCTCTTTTCATATTCTTACTCACACTGAATGTTGGATATCAAAAATATACTGGTTTATGTAATATTAAAATTGTATTATTGCTGGTGACCTTTACATAAATATTCTGCCCACAAACGAACGTCATCGTGTTATTAGCACATTAGATTCCATCTCATGCATTGGCCACCTCATGGTCAAATCATACTAACCAAATAGCAACTATTTTATACGAATCTACACTCACTGATCAATACATCACTATTTTTGCCGTTCATACATGTAACCGGAAAGACAATCACTAAAACACAATAAACATTTTTAATAAATCAACTAAGATGGAATTCTTCATTCTCTAAGTAATGAGTACCTAATCGTGGTCAGAACTATATGCCATCAGAAATCCAGAAGACAAACGCCAGACGCCTGGACATACTTTATCAATTACCTGGAAGCTACCATTAGCCAACAAACAAATATAATATTGTAAAACTTATAACTAATAACAACTTACCAATTAATCCATAGATTAACCACACTATTATTAACTCTATCCTAAACGTAACAAGCTCCACCAAAAAGTTATAAACAACCTTAAGATATACAACTTCTAAACTACTAAAAGATATAGAAACATGTGTACCCAAATAATAATAAAGGCCAAAGGCCATAAACAGAAAATAGAAAACTGAAATAATAATGATCCTAAAAAAAGGAAAACACTTAAGAGTGAATAACCAGCACATGACAACTTCGATTCCGACACTAGCGCTAACACATCAGGGCTCGCGAGCCGGCGTTTTCAGAACTAAATTTCGTTCCGCGGCAATCCGAGTTTTGAGGGTTTTGTTCACGCGAGCTAGGGCTGCCCGCTACTATTACTACTTTATATTACTATTCTCGCTTCCAGAATTTTAATTAGTAGTAGTTATTTGTAATTTGTATATCGAAGTGCATAAATATAAATAGATTCAAGTGAAATGCGTAAACACAGTAGGTATTAAGTAGATACCTACATGAATAAACAATTTGTTATATTCTTTTTAATATTTTGGTTTTTTGTTTTTTAATTGTATTTTACGGCCATTAGAGTGGAAGATACTCTCAGTATCGCCCTGGTGTAAGACCACCATTAAGAATTGAAACGTTGCTTGAAATGGCTTTAGCCGTGTTTATTGGCCAGATCTGAATAGCCAGATACTTCCCCACCTTCTTCTTCCCTATATCCTTCCCCTCCCCACTACCTTCAGTCTTACAACATACCCCAAATTGGGGATGCAATAGTCCCACTGGCTCCAGACGAGAACAGTTGGGACTCTTGTGCGGTATTCATGAAAAAAAAGAGTAGTATTCAGTCGGATTGTAAAAAATGTCGCATTTTAAAATATTTATTTGTGTGCATAATTAATAATAAGCACTTCAACAAACAGAATTAAAGCGCACAAACCCTTTCTTTCTTTGAGTGGCCTTTCAACGCATGCCGGGTACCCGCTGTATATAATGTTATATAGTGCAGGCGCTTGCATTATAATTCCCGTGACTTGTGATGGAACCATAACAGTTTAGTTGACCGCGAGGTTACAGTGCCCTTGAAACGCATGCCGGGTACCCGCTGTTTATAATTTATTTATTTATTTATGGACAAATAGTCCATTAACAATATAACAATAACACGAAAAACAAGCGTGCGTAAAGGCCCGACCCGCCGAGCAATCGATCACCGTTCGCATTGATTACCGTTCGCATGTCATTTTTCGTAACAATCACCACTTTTCGTAACCCATTCACCAGTTTACCCTCAAGTGTCGAGCGTGCGTAAAAAAGATTTACCCCAAAAAATATTTTGGAGCAGTTGGGACTCTTGCGCGGTATTCACACAAGAATAATTTAAAATAAAAAAAATATTCGAAATTATAAAAATTTTTGCATAAAAATATTCAATGAACATGAAAAATTGCATTCGGGCAACCCTGTAGATTTAACAAACGTGAATCAAGGAATTCGTGTTTATTTCAAATTTCGTTTTCAAATTTCATTTCCAAATATTATTATTCAAAGCGTCGCGAAGACGTGCTCTCCTGGCCGCGTTTGGGCCCGTAATGAAATCTGAAATTTGTGTTTACGGGCTGCGATAAAAATGGTGAAATGCGATGTTCAAAATTATTTAAAATTAAATACTTCCTGAAATTATTTTACGATCAAATTATTTATGATTTGTCAATAACGTCTTAGCAAAATAAGTATGTAAAAAAATCCGAAATATATTTGTTTGTAAGTGCACAAATAAATGCACAAACCGACCAATTTTCGTCAAGAAACACATGTCCGTATATATTTTTTAATAATTTTATTTAAACTAAAATTAAAATTCTGAAAAATAGGTTTACCAGCTAATGTATTGATTTATTTTACTGCATGATTATATGATTTGAAATGGGTGTTGTATAATAAATGTACTTTTTTGAAAATTGAACAAATCTGCGAACGACCTATGGTATAACCTTATTATTCTAAAAATAAACATTTTTTCTCAAAATCTAAAAGATACGTTTACTAGATAAAATAACAATCTTTTGAAATCCTTTTATAGTTTTTTGTGGAAAAGAGTCAATACGTCTAACCACTGATTTAAAAATGACATATTTCTGGTTTCTCTGCTTATACACTCTTAAAGAAGCTAGTAATTCTCAACCAAATCCTGTAAATGACTTAAAACAATAAAATATAAATAACTAGCGAGTACCCGGCATGCGTTGCTATACCACTTAATAAATTAATTGTTTCCGCTCCCCTTCCTCTTCGCCTTCTCCGCCTTCCTTCTCCCCACTCCCCTCTCACGCTCCGCCCATCACGCGAACACCCTCCCGAGTTCCCCTCCCCCCTCCCAAATTCCCTTCCCCCCTCCTGCATTCCATACATTCAGTCCTGGTACATTCAGTTTTCAAACAGCTTGCGTGCCACCTATTGCAATTTTTTTATACAAATTTCATAATGCCAGAGCTTACCAGTATATATAATATATATGTATAGAAACCTTCGCAGGCGTGCTCAAAACAACTCACCAAATTTTCCTCGCAATCAGATGAACGGTTTAGCAACGCATTTTCATGACGCCAGAGCTCACTATTATTTATATAGGAATCATCGCGGGCATGCACACATTGCCCAAGTTTCATTGCAATCGGATGAACGGTTAGCAACGCATAATTTAATGATGCCAGAACTTACTAGTATATACAAAAACCATCGCGGGCATGCACAAATCAAATCCCCAAAGTTTCATTGCAATCGGATGAATGGTTTAGCAACGCATAGACACTTCACATATATACAAACCCAGAAGCCAACATATTTTGATTTTTATACGCATAGAGATAATTTTTTTAATGTTTCTAGTAATACCAAAATTATTGTTACCATCTGGGTTAATTTGACACATTTATGGGTCAAACATTTAATTAACGTTAGATTCTATTTGATCCATTTAGGGGTCAGCTCATAATGGTCTCGTAAAAATCGTTACATCTATCATGACGCGATATGAGATCTAAACAGTGTTTGAAAGAGAAAGCACTGCGCTACGATTCTAGTTTCAAAGTTATCCGCGAAAAAATCATTTAATCGGTTTTATGACGTCAAACCCTCCAGTCAATGTAAGGTGAGCCACTTTTAAAACTTTTTAATGTTTGCATTCAAAAATAACATGCTTACTTCTAATAATACGCGTATATTTGAAAGCGTATTTAATCGCCCTTCAAAAAGAGTTTTTAGTTTTTGGATACATTCAGATATATTCAAATTATTTTGATTTTATTGCAATGCGGGAATATTTTTATTAATATGTTTCATGTAAATAAATATTTCTCAAAAATTTGCGAGGAACTCGCAAAAAATATCGGCGATAGCTCTATCAACTCCAGCACACAAGATTGTAATACAAATTGGCACAACGACTTGCATTTTAGCAAAAAAACAATAATTTCGAATGAAGATACTAGAATGATCATAAACTCAAGAGGACTCGCCTTCAACTGCCTTGGACAATATTTCAAATGTTGCCTTAAAAAAACTTCCATTAGCAATCACCTTTCCCCAACAAATACTATTAACCTAGGTATGCACCAAAAGGCCAATTCCCCGGCAAACTTAAACACAGAATTATAATAATTCCAATACACAAAGGATGCTCTAGAGTGGATATAACTATCGTTCAATTATTACACTACTTGCCACAACGGAGGGGGAATAGGGAATAAGTAACGGGATAGGGAAACTGTTGTAGATGGATGACCCCTAATGGGATGCGATGAGGCAAGATAGGATGGGTTTCTCTGGGTCTCCTACCGCCCCCCCCCCAATTTTCTCTTGGTCTTCTACCGCCCCCCTGAAGGTCTGAGAAATAACAAGAGAAAATTAGGGGGCGTTAGAAGACTTAGAGAAACCCATCCCACCCCATCCCATCTCGCCCCATACCATCCCATTACCCCCCCACCCCCCTCAGTTTTGATAAATATAATCATGACAATAGCTGTTCCAGATTCGCGACGAAAGATGGTAAGTAATAGCAGTTGAGGGCGCTAAAAATGGGTTTAGAATCTATGGTCAAAGTCTTTGAAAAAGCTAATTAAAAATCTTATGCGAAATAAAGTTTAAAAAACGATAAGCAAACAGACTAATAAAGAAAAAAATATTTTTTAGAATAAGTTAACAATAATAATCCAAACGAAAATATGAAAGAGAACAAGACACAGAAAAAGACAATGGTCGCAACTGGGACTCGAACCCAGACCTCTCCGTCTAACCGGGACGAGCGCGTTAACCAATTTCGCTATTGCCACCTTCTGTCAAAGCCGTCATATTTTTCAAACTCATATTTTCAAATTTTAGAATTACATTACTATCAACTAATTATTTTTCTCCATATTACGGGCAACTACCCTTTTTCATTAGAAACAATAATTCTAAGAATTGGTTTGTAACCTGGATAGCGTCTCGGATAGATATATCCGAATTTATTTATATGGAACAATTGACTTTTACGAAAGTCTAAATGAATATTCAATTTTTATAAGAAAAACTTTCTTTTTATACTTTTTTGAAGGTTATTACCATCAGTGAAATATATCATATTAGAATAAGTTAACAATAATAATCTAAACGAAAATATGAAAGAGACAAGACACAGAAAAATTGAAAAAGGGTTAACGCGCTCGTCCCGGTTAGACGGAGAGGTCTGGGTTCGAGTCCTAGTTGCGACCATTGTCTCTTTCTGTTTTTCTGTGTCTTGTTCTCTTTCATATTTTCGTTTAGATTATTATTGTTAACTTATTATAATATATTATATATTTCACTGATGGGAATAACCTTAAAAAAAAGTATAAAAAGAAAGTTTTTCTTATAAAAATTGAAAAATATTTTTGTTTAAAAAAAAAATCCTATAAATTTAAATTGTTTGTTACAATAAACAAGTCGAATCGGAAAAAAAATCCAAACTGAATCGGCAAAATAGTTCGCACGGCAATGATCGTAGGACGGCGCTAAAAATAATTGGAATTCCGACGTCACAAATTCACAAAAAAAAAATCTCCTTTCCCAAAAATAACCTATTTTTCCAAACTGTTGTACGCTTTTTTACTATCGTGTATCGTGTGTAACAATTTCGGTTATAAACAAAATTAATAAAAATAATTCAGTTGGATGGATGACTCGCACATATTCGCTAAAAACATCACTACAAACTGGCAGCACCAACTTTATCCATAGATTCCATAGATGATTTTTCATGATAAAATATACACATGTGTCATTGATGTAGTTTGACGTTTTTCGCTTTTCCACGTTTGCAATAAACCCACACCTACATAGTTTGCGTCCGAAGGCCTGGTGTTGGGGCATCTCTCGCATATACCACCATTGCAACGGGACAATTCTGCCTCTCTCAGCCGCCGGCTGCCTTTCGCTCCTCGCGCTTTTTTCTGACAGCCTCGTGAATGTTTCAAGCACCAATGAAAACCCACTACCTCAACGACTTACTAACGAGCATGTCCTTGCCACATACGTCGACAAATAGTAACGAGGGGCAATCCACTCCAGCGGTGTCTTCCACCATAATGAACCTCCGCGAGAAGGAGAAGTATATAGAAGACTTCGACTTCCCCTTCTGCGACGAGTCCAACAAGTATGAAAAGGTGGCCAAGATCGGGCAGGGCACCTTCGGTGAGGTGTTCAAGGCTCGGGAGAAGAACAGCAACAAGAAGTTCGTCGCCATGAAGAAGGTTCTCATGGACAACGAGAAAGAGGGCTTCCCGATAACGGCCCTAAGGGAGATCCGCATCCTGCAGCTCTTGAAGCATGAAAACGTCGTGAACCTGATTGAAATATGCCGCACGAAGGCTACGGCTCATAACAAGTTCCGCTCCACATTTTATTTGGTTTTCGACTTTTGTGAACACGATTTGGCGGGCCTGCTGTCCAATGTGAATGTGAAGTTCAGTTTGGGGGAAATTAAGAAGGTTATGCAGCAGATGTTGAATGGACTTTACTATATACACAATAATAAGATTTTACATCGAGACATGAAGGCTGCCAACATTTTAATAACGAAGAACGGCATTTTAAAGTTGGCCGACTTCGGGCTGGCCAGGGCTTTCAGTCTGGCCAAGGCAGGGGCAGCCAACAGATATACTAATCGAGTAGTCACATTGTGGTACAGGTATGTCATTTGATGGTACATCTTTATTAAGTATAAAGCAAACTTCCGCTTGTTTATCTCAGCAAAAACCCTTGAGTGATAGGCTTTGGGGACATTCAGCTCCCAGGGTAGTTTCCTTTGTGATCTAGGAGCTTTAAAATGCCAATTTATCTTCCATATTACTATTTGTTTTATTTCATTAAACTTGTTCAGCATGTTGCAACACAGCGTTGAAATCTGTTCGTTCTGGGACCTTGATGACTTGATTTGTTTTGGCTTTTTTGTTTATTTTTTGCAAGCATCAACTTCTGCACTTTTCAGATAGAGACTTGCACTCTTTTGCGTAACTATTTGAAAATTTCTATGGAAAGATGTAATATTCTAAGGTGACATTTATATATTTTTTATGTTTTCCTGTAGAAAGGAGACTTATATGGCAAAACTAGACAAATTCTGCCTTTTGGCGGGATCTTTGACAGTCTCTACAAAAACTAATAGTTATAAGATGTCATGGTTTGTTCGATTATTATCAGTCATCACCGTGCTTTTAATACATACATCTATCTGGCTGCAACTTTCAGTGACCTGCTGAAGCATGGGGGGCTCATTTGAAGTCAAAGCTAAGTTTAGCTTCCGAAGCTGGGTGTACTGTACAGTTGCAGTTACTATAATAGTACACAACTGCTCTGGACACATCAGAAGGCACTGTTATGTTGAGTTTAGTAGTTTCTTTTGGACTGGAGCCTATTACTTATTGAGAAATAATCTCTGTTAAAACAAGCAAACTGTAAAATAAATTAAATATAGCAATCTTTGGAACATAGAAGATTACATGCTATAATTTTGCATTTGATCTGCCAGTATTTGAACAGACAAAACATTCTAGCATCATTCACCCCTTGTAACACTGTTGTAATAGTTGCGAGACACAACAAATTTATGCCCAAAATTCACGATTTGTCGACATTTGCCACATGAGATATAATTGTTGTTTTTGTGACCTCATTCTTTTTTCTATGACCTTAGCTGCAGAACAACTTGCTTGTAAATCCTGCACAAAATTTGTGTAATGATATTGTTTTCATTAACGTTTTATGTTTCTCAGCTTTGTTCCGGAAAGTTTGATGAAGGGATTTTCTTTTTTGCTCCAAATCAATGAACGGAGGAGCAACATATGCATATTATATATTATGGTATATGTATCACGTTTTTCCTCTGTACAATTTTGCATTTGGTATTGAATTGACTCTAATGTTATATTTATATTATGTTTATTGTTTGGCCCCAATTTTTTAATGTGCGCTAACCTTCTCCCTGCGACTAATTATGATTTACATTTTGCAATAATCATACTCAGCAGAATTGCATGCGATCATCAAAATTTCTGTAAACTGTAAACAAGCATTGTATTGTGGTGTAAATTTTCATGCATTGTAAAGGGATTTATATTTCTATTATTTTGATTATGTTTATTGTTTGGCCCCAATTTTTCAATGTACGATTAACCTTCTCCCTGCGACCAATTATGATTTACATTTTATAGTAATCATACTCAGCGGAATTACATGCGATTTCTAGTCAACTGTAAACAATTTTCAATTTGGGAGGCGGGAATGGGTACTGCCGCCCCGGGAACCTTTATTGGATAACCAATACCTCTGCCATAGGTCACCCCGAATGGTTCGCTACGTTTGGTGATTTAGCAGGGGTGCCCGGGTTCATGGGATGAGGTTTGTCTAGGTCTTGGAGGCGGATGACCAGGACACACTGATCCCCAGATTCCTACCCACCCCTTAAACCCTTTTCCTTCCCAGAACTCTTCTCTCCTTCCTTTCCTTAAAAAACCCTCCACAAAGCATCCCCAAAGATGACATAGGCCCTGAGGGAAATTATTTTCCTCAGGGCCTCCTGTATGGAGCTCATGTAAAAAAAAAACAAGTTTTGTATTGTGGTGTAAATTGTCTTGCGTTGTAAAGGGATTTTTTTTCTTAAAATGTCTCAATTTTCGACTAACCCACACACTAACGTTCATCATTGTACATTGAACTCAAGCAATGTAAAGCGATTTTACGTTGCTGTGTTCCAGATTTTATGTCCGGGTTAAATCTTCCCCACAGGAAAAACTAAATCCTTTCACGCACTTTTCCACAAATGTTTATTTAGTCAATCTACGCCATGTAAGTGCACTATATAAGTATAATAAATACAAAACAATACAAGAACAATGCGTCAATCTACCAGAGACCAAATGGGAAAAAATATTCACCGACTCCAGATATTTTCATATCAGAGGGTTTGGCTCGATGGAACTCCTAACTGGACCGATAAATCCTACAGATCCCTCAATATAAATATTCAAAAAATCTTTCGTAATCCTACATGAATTTAAAATGACTGACTATTATTATTATTTTCACAATATTATTGTGAAAATAATAATAATAATAGTCATTTTGAAAATTTTTCTTATTATATTTGACCACCATGCCACTAATAAAGAAATTGTTTCTCCCTGCGTTACTTTTCCCATTCGTCCCGTTCCCCTTTCTCCTCCCCTTCCTCTCCCATATCCCCTTCCCCTTCCGCGTACCCCCTGACCTTTACTTGCAATTTTTTTTACAAATTTTCATTTTTCATATATTAAAACTTCCTTTTGGTATATTATAAGAACAATCAACAAATTTGGTACCTAACATATATAATAATAATAATAATAATAAGCCTTTTATTCTGAACTTCTGATAGGTATAAATACTAGACATGTTTTAGTTTATTATAATATTTCGAAGCTCAGTTTGCCTCTTGGCATAGGCCTCCTCTAACATTATTTCTTCCAGAGCTTTTTCAAGCTCATGTAGTTTTTTCTTTCTTCGGTTCTAAGGGCTCTCGTACTTAGTTGCAATATTGAGTGTTTTGTTTCTTCTTGTTGTTAGAGGGTGGTTGTCTATATCTCCCGCGGGGACCAGCCGAATTGGGAGACTTTTTGTTAATAGGTTTTGATTGTTAATTCTTGTTGGTATTAGTATTGTTTGTTACCGATTTTCCGAGGCAATTATTAGTTTTTATGGAGTATTTATTTGTGAGTCCGAACTTGTTCGGTTGAGATAGTTCAGTATGTTAGGTCTGGTGATCTCTTTCGTGCTAGTTTTGGGTAGAGATTGGGAGGGAATGCTCAATATTTTGTTTTTATTTGCTTTATTTTGTGGTGATGACTTGGGAGAATCCGAAGTTCCTCGTTTTCTCTTTTCAGTAATGTTGTCCTTCGATTTTAACACTATCAGTTTGTCATATCTTATGTAAGCAATGTTTCCCTTCTTTTTCTCATCTTCTAGTTGAGGTTGTAGCTGTTTCCGTTTTTCCAGGATTTCCTTCGAGTAATCTTCTTTCACATTAATACCTGACGGGATGTTTGTCTTGTTCTTGAGTATAAGATGTTTTTTCCATTGGGTCGTGATGGAGGCTACAACCGGACGATTCTTGTTTTCGCTTTGTTTCCCTATTCTATACACGTTGCTAATTTCTTGGCTGTTCAAGTGTACTCCCAACATACTACCTAACATACTACCTATTTAAAATAAATATAATTTTTGATTATATTTAAATTACACTCACAAAATCATTCACTTGACACTGGCCAGAACACTCCTTTGGGGTGAAAAGCCATGAAAAAAATAATATTATTTTTTGGTTTGTACCATAGGTGAGTGAGTAATAAATAAATTTATTAATTTAAAGAGTTTATTTGAAAATTGAATTTTGATTGAACAAGGGAAGGTTTTCAAAATTGTGACAGTTTAGCAAGAGTTTTTGTAATGATTAAAAAACTTTTCAGAGATGTTGTCATGTGATTGTTATAATCCGGAAACCTTAATAATTCAGAACGGAAAGAAGGCAGATGTAGTTTTATATTTTTGACCGGTCAGTGGTTGAGTGGGCATAGCGCTTGGGTCTCACCCGGGCGTCGCATGTTCGATTCCTCGGCTGGCTAAGTCCTCCATCACAACACAAGCAACATTTTCGGCTTTCTGTGGTGGTAGTAGGAGATTTTCAAACATTGTTGGGTTATTCGTAACCCTGGAATGTTTGTCTTTCTTTTAAATGAATAAATGAATATATTTACAAGTATAGTGTGGCCCATCTTCTTCTTTAGCCTTGTTCTTCCCATGGCTGAGTTTTCAATGTTTTATGCTTTGGGCCAGTGCCTGCAATTTCACAGGGTATTTGTTTTTGTTATCTTTAAAGAGCTTCATAATCTGAAGGCTTGAGCTTCATCTTTACTGGTCCAGTATGCTGATGAGTTGAATGGTTACTCCATTCTGTATTCTTATTTGATACGTCCATTACTGGCTCAGTATCTTAATACATTAAAATCACTGGGTCAGTGCGTTGCCTCATTGTGAAGTATCATCGTCATTAGTCTGTATGTATGTGATGTTCAATCAGAACAGCGTTCATCATTGTTCAGTGTTGTTCATTGTTGATGTATTGCTAGATCATCATCACTCGTTCAGAGTGTTGATGTATGGTCTAAACAGCATTCAGCATTCATCATTTCTGATTCAGGGTCTTGATACTCTGATCAATTATCATCACTAGTTCAGAATGTTGATGTACAGTCTGAACAGCATTCATCATTTCTGATCCAGTGTCTTAATGCATTGGTAAATCATCATCACTAGTTCAATGTGTTAATGTGCAGTCTGAACAGCGTTCATCATTTCTGATCCAGTGTCTTGATGCAGTGTTGATGTATAGCAGCCCTGGCCAACCCAAATTGACCACCTAAAATTTTCCCAAGGGCCGCACATACAGACATTATACAAAAATAATAATAAAAAATGTTCCAACAAATTTCATACCTTATCTACTCTATGTAAATGTCTCAATTATGTAACACGTACTTTATAAGTAAATAAGTCCTTTTTTTGTTGTTTTTGTTTTAAGTATTATAAATAATTTGAATGCATGGGTAATCTGAAAGTACAATCAGGTTAATTGTGAAAAAAAAACAATACTATAGCCAGATGTGAAAAGAAAACACACATTGAACCAACAAAAAATGTATTTTTATAGTAATTAACATTTTTAACAATCAAAATTATTAATTAAGACCCACAAATCAAACGATATAAAGTTTTTTATTTGAAATAAAACCAATTATCGTGACCACTTCTTTCAGTGCGAGATTTGAGGTTCTTTTCGCTTACTTAATTTGTCTAAATCTTTTTCAATAGCTGAAGTTGCACACCTTAACTGGTTTTCCATCATCATTGGTTCAGTGGTCTAATGTACGTTTTGAACACTTTTACTAACTTTTATGATTACTGGTTGATTACTTTATGATTACTTCGGTATTTTGATGTGCGGTCTAGCAAACATGAAGTACCATCATTATTCGTCCTGTGTTTAGATCCATTACTTAAGTGTCATGATTACTGTCTCATTGTCCTGATGTCTTAGCGTCATTATGGTCTAGCGTCAATGCGATCTAACCATGAAGGGACCAACGTCCTAACGTGTGTGTTGTTTGTTTACAGGCCTCCCGAGCTGCTGTTAGGCGACCGCAACTACGGGCCGCCGGTAGACATGTGGGGCGCGGGCTGCATCATGGCTGAGATGTGGACTCGCTCGCCCATCATGCAGGGCAGCACCGAGCAACAGCAATTGGTTCTCATCTCACAGCTGTGTGGGAGCTGCACTCCCGATGTGTGGCCCGGGGTTGAAACTCTCGACCTGTACAACAAGATGGAACTGCCCAAGGGCCAGAAGAGGAAGGTTAGAATAAAAATATACATATTTACTATGATAAATCTGCCTTTGTTCAGTAATAACAATAATTAAAAAACAAATTTCCCAATAGCAGGTACACTTAAAAAAAATACAGACTTAAAACCCGTCTGCTTGTTTAGGAATAAATACATCCCAAAACACGTAATCGCGTTATTCTTTCATAAGACCGAAAACGTCCCGAGCGACTTTACATTTTAAAAGCTATATATCTCTCTTCCTCTAATGCAAACATATGCATTTTTCTTTTAACCAGAAAGAGAACGAAATAATTATAAGGTTATTTTTTATGCATGAAGATCACCATGTCTCTCTCTCAGGTTGATGTGGGACCTAGCGATCTGTAATGTGGGAAAATGTAAGGTTCTGCTTTTTTGTTCCGAATAATAAAAAACAAGAATGTTTGGGAAGGTTCCATAAATGTGTATTTTACAACAAATCAAGTTAAACAAAATTAATAACAGAAACCCTCATACCTGTGGACCAACGCAAACGGTTCTATTCTCTAAATCTATTACGGAAAACGGCGAACAGAAGGTGACGGCACGCAATCCTGCGATCGCCAACGGAGGACTCCGGATGAAGGGGGCAAACATCTCGCGAAGAATCTCCAGACGGCCAGGAGTCCGGGCCAGATGGATCCGACGAGCACGTACCGGGATGAGGGCGCTAAAGGCCAAATGCCAGGTTATTTCCTACAAGCGCGAGGGACGCCATCTTGGTGCCAGAGCGTGGTGATTTTAGCGAGGCTGTTTCCTCCGACGGTGGGCCACAAATAAATCGTTAGCGTCACAGTTTTATAACCGGAGCATATCCACGTAGTGGTTTTGCGCGGAATTTATCATCTCCAAAACAGATGGTTTGCGATTTATCCGGAATCTCAGCACGATTCCCCGAGCCACACGGCCAACGGCCACACACCGCGTACTCCAAATTTAACAAAAACCCAAAAAGGTTACGCATGCGGAGAATTCAAATTCACCATTTCACAAGCGGCACACACATTATTAACCGAAAATCCAGCCCGAAAAAGTTAAATAATAAACTCAAAACATCTTGTTGAGTGACCTCGTCAAAAATTCACCGGTTCCCTGACGGTGAAATTTTAAGAAAGTGCATAGAAAAAGACCCGGTTCAAAAATCAGAGAAAAAAGTGTTGCCAGTCCAATACAGGCTGTTCAAATTACCAGGTTAGTGGTCAGGTAAATAATTATATCACAAATTGATAATTATTTACGTGACATAATGCTTCTTATTGTCTTTGAAATATGAAAGCTATCTTGCGTAGATATTTTACAATCTCGATCCAAAGTAACGGTTTGACCGGTTTGGCACGAAACCAAGGCTTCCGAATTGTGAAGTGCGAATATATTGAACCAAGCAGACGGGTTAAGATCATCTTTTCCAAAACATTTGTCTTATTACAAAACAGTTAACTTATGACTTATAACAAATAATAGCATAGGTAAGGTGGTTTTAGTGGTCTTTGTTACAATATTGTTTTAGATTCTATTTTATGTTTTAAAAATATTGTTTAACATATGTAGTTGGTCAGTTTTACATTATCGCCTGCTTTGAAAACTTTTTGTATAATTTTCGATACCTCATTAGGTATATTATTTTCTTATAATTTATGTAAGAACCCAGCTGGGCTAAAAATCAAATAAATCGAATACAATAGCACACACATTATTCTAACGTAGACACTGGAAACTCTCTGTACAACTTCTCCTTCACAAAGCATTAAAACATATTTTACACAATTACAGTAAGTAAAGTAACACACTTCACTAAATTCATTATTGGTACTACTCTGTTGGAGAGTATAGTCTGCCTATAAGAAATGCCTCTTCTCCTGACGGTCTCTTACTACTTCTCTTCAGTTCTTTATGCCTAAAGCATTTATTTATTATTTTATTTTATTTTATTTATTTAATACTAGCTGTTTCCCGGCATGCGTTGCAATGCCATATTTAAATAAATAAAATGTTACTCCCGTGCGTACATTCCCGTGCGTTAACCTCCAGCGTTCCACTTCCACCTTCCCCGCCACCGCTCTCCCGCTCCCCCGTCCCGCCAACCCCCCTGGCACTTCATTTCTTGACTCCTCTCCCGCCCGGCCCGTAGCAGAAACTTTTTTCTAATACTAACATTTTTAAACTCGTGATATCTTTCTAATTAAATATCCGAATTGAAAAATTCAAAAAGTTAAATAAAGGTATTGAAGCTGTCTTGAATTTGAAGTAATTTATTTTGATAAGGATTAACACCAAGATACAAATAAAAAGCCTTTTCAAACGGCGACATATTAATTATATTTTTAAAATAAAAGAATACTTATTGTGGCATAACCATAATAGTTAGACATATGCTGTCGCGACCTTTTTTGTAAATAATGATGTGTTCTACAAAGTCGTAGTACATTATTTTATTCTATCTTCAATAGTTTTCGCAGCGCACGCGATGTAAAGAATATTTTAGGTAATTTTTTTACACCTTGGGTTGCATTATTGGAGTTTTAGTAATGATCCCTAATTATTTTGAAAATATTATATAGCCTATGTCACTCAGGGATAGTGTAGCTTCCTAACAGCGAAAGAATTTTTCAAATCGGTTCAGTAGTTTCAGAGCCTATTCGATGCAAACAAACAAACAAACAAACAAACAAACAAACAAACAAACCTTACCTCTTTATATAGTGTAGTAGATAGATAGTAGATTTGTTGTCATCAATGCAAAACACATTAATTTTAGATATTATTAAACTCGTGATATTTTTCTAATTAAATATCCGAATTGAAAAATTTAAAAAGTTAAATAAAGGTATTGAAGCTGTCTTGAATATGAAGTAATTTATTTTGATAAGGATTAACACAAAGATACAAATAAAAAGCCTTTTCAAGCGGCGACATATTAATTAAATTTTTAAAATAAAAGAATACTTATTGTGGCATAACCATAATAGTTAGACATATGCTGTCGCGACCTTTTTTGTAAATAATGATGTGTTCTACAAAGTCGTAGTACATTATTTTATTCTATCTTCAATAGTTTTCGCAGCGCACGCGATGTAAAGAATATTTTAGGTAATTTTTTTACACCTTGGATTGCATTATTGGAGTTTTAGTAATGATCCCTAATTATTTTGAAAATATTATATAGCCTATGTCACTCAGGGATAGTGTAGCTTCCCAACAGCGAAAGAATTTTTCAAATCGGTTCAGTAGTTTCAGAGCCTATTCGATGCAAACAAACAAACAAACAAACCTTACCTCTTTATATAGTGTAGTAGATAAGAATATTGTACATTGTATATTATTTTTGTGTTATTTAACCGCCATGCTAGGGATGTCCCTGTGTTATGGCGGGTGAAGTTTTCAGATAGTAAATTATACATGTTATGGTTGTAAAGTAAAAATTTAAGTTATACAAATTAAATTAAGTTGGAAATATTATTTATCATGGTTTTTAAAAGTAATAATAATTATATTCTTTAATAATAATAATAGTAAAATTATTAAATAATTAATAGTATTTATAGTAGTAATAATTAGGTCGATGATAAAATTCGATGTGAGTAAAAGTTATAAAATTATTTGTTAGTTTAAAAAATTGTTGTTAAATTATACAATTTAATTGCGAAAGAATAGTAAGAATAATATGTAATAATATTTAGGTTGATAATAAAATTCAATGTAAGTATAGTATAATATAATACATGTATGATTACGAAAGATTTTTAAAATATTTATATTGAGGGATCAGTAGGATTTATCGGACCAGTTAGGATTTCATCAGAGCCGAACCCTCTGATATGAAAATATCTGGAGTCGGTGAAATATTTTCCCATTATGTTTCTGGTGGATTGACGTATTGTTCTTGTATTGTTTTGTATTTATTATACTTATATAGTGCACTTACATTGCGTGAATTTACTAGATATTTATTTGTGGAAAAGTGTGTGGAAGGGTTTAGTCTTTCATTTGGGAAAGATTCAACCCGGACATAAAATCTGGAGCACCGTAAAAAGTTATAAAATTATTTGTTAATTTAAAAAATAGTTATTAAGTTATACAGTTGTTAAGTTATAAAATTATTTGTTAATTAGAAAATAGTTTTTAAGTTGTACAATTTAATTGCGAAAGAATTGTAATAATAATATGTAATAATAATTAGGTCGATAATAAAATTCAATGTAAGTAAAAGTTATAAAATTAAATGTTTATTTAAAAAAAATGTTGTTAAATTATACAATTTAATTTGATAATAATAATAATAGTATTAAAACTTTACAATTCAAGTAACAAGTTTTATATATAATAATGGTTTTTATTTAGTGGATTGTCATTTGATTGACATTTGGGGCAATAACAATTATTTACATTACTTTACATGTGATCCGGCAACACTGGTGTGTAGCCTGGTTCCGTCACGTCAAATGCCCACTGTGCTGCATTCTCTGTGAGCTTCTGCTCACCGCACCCGCCAGGTGTGAATTACGTCCTGTGATTCGTTTTTTTGGGTGCAAAGAGCCTGGTAGACATTCATTCTCAGCTGCATGAATTGTATGGAAAACAGTATATGAGTGCAATAATATCAGTGGCATAAGCTTGAAATTTGTGAAAATTTATATTAAACTGATTTTCATTCTTTTCTATATTCACTACTGAATTATTTAGACTAGATATTGCCGTTTTTACAATCTGTGTCTGTTGTTTCCATAAATTGGTGACGTGGTTATTGTCTTGTTGAAGTGAGTTTATTGCGTTATCATAAACTATTGCATCATCTTCGGAAAGAGTACCAAATATTATTTTGAATACAGAGCCAATGGCGTTAACCATGCGCGTCTGGGTCTGATATTTGAATGACCTATTAATTCCTTTAAAGTTGTATCCTGTTGTTTTAAAGATGGTATGATTTGTTCTATTATATTAAGGGATGGTTCACAGAAAGATAATTTTTTAAATATGCCATCATTACAGATAGCATAAGTTTTGTTAAAAGTTTTTTCTACGGAGAATAATTTATTTTGAAATGTTTGCATGTCGAAAGATGCGATAACATTCCAAGAAGTTTCATAAAATTTGACTGATTTAATATGTTCATAGAAAAGTCCTGAGGATGAATTTATTTCAGCCCAGTTGAATTCATTTAGAGATGTAGATGCTATAGGCATAGACTGTAGTACTGTGATTAATCTGGAACAAAAGCTCTCTTTAATCGATTTGCATGTACCTTTACTTTTTTATTTTTTATTAAAATTGTATAGTTTACTGGTGAATTTATTTGACAGATTTTGTAAGGACCCTTGTAGTTAGGTGTTAGTTTTTTGGAATGGTGAATTAGGGATGATTCGTTTCGTAAATATACCTTATCATTTAGGTTGTACGTTATATTATTGACACTTTTCTTATCGTAAAATTCCTTTGATTTATTTTTGTGTTTAATTATGTTACTTCTTGCGAATTCAAATGATTTATTTAATTTTAATTGGAGATTATCTACATAATTTTCGTAAGTATATTTAAATTCTGGATCTCTGATAATAGCAGTTGGTAATTCTGGTTTATTTCCAAAAATTAATTCATGAGGGGTATATTTAGTTGAGGAATGTGTAGTTGTGTTGTATGAAAACATTGCTAAGTTTATCCATTCGTCCCAATCAGTTTGCTTATCGGAGATAAAGTGCTTAAGGTAATCGGCTAAGGTAGCGTGACTCCTTTCTAACGCACCATTGGATTGTGGATGATATGCGCTTGTTTGAATTTGTTTGATCTTGAAAAGTTTTGCAATTTCTTTTAAAATTGAGGACGTAAAATCTTTACCTTGATCCGTAATTATTTGTTTAGGTATTCCAAATTTACAAATAAAATTGTTGACTAATTGATGAGCGACTGTGACGGCTTCGTGATTCGGAATTGCAAATGCTTGAGAAAATTTACTGAGATCATCTTGTAACGTAAGGATGTACTTGTTACCGTTTTCAGTTAAAGGTAATGGGCCTACGATGTCCAATGCTATTTTATCGAATGGCTTTTCCGAGGTTGAAGTTATTTCCATGGGTTGAATGTTACGTTTACGAGATATTTTGTTTTTCTGACATGATTCACATTTTTTAATATAATCGCGAATATCTTTTTTCATTTGACTCCACGAGTATCGGTCCTTGACTCGGCGATACGTTCTGTGGAAACCTGAATGTCCAGAATGGGGAGAATCATGATTTTCCTTAATGATATCCGGTATATCTTCAATATTTGGATTACAAATTTTATTTTTACAAATTGTTACTTTAATATTAGTTCCAGCGAATAAGTAAAAAATGATAGATTTTATTTTATTTGAGTTTAAATTATTTATATCATTTCCAAATGTCGGGATCGATATAGAGTTAATATTTTGAGAGATTAGTATATCTTTTAATTTTCTGAAGCAGTTGAATACATCTTGATATGAGGGTTTATCCCAAAAATGTTCTTTTGCAATCAAATGGAATATTTTGAAATTATTATATTTAGAATATAATATATCATTTATGTCGCTTTTAGATTTAGCGATTTCATTAAAATTAGTTATCAGGTTTTTTATTTCAAAAGCGATTCCTTGAGACATCTCCTTATCGTTTGAAATTATATGGCACCAATTATCCTTCTGAGTTAGCAAATTATTATTGATTTCAACGATATTCTGACAGTCTGTATTTTTATTTAAATAGTGAGATTTAATAAAGTCTTCATATGAGTTTGGTTCTGGATCTATCTTGATATGGAGTATTTGTTTACTATCTATTCGAGACAGAGCGTCAGCGTTTGAGTTAAGCTTACCAGGTTTAAAGATAATGTTATAATCGTATTCCTCAAGTTTCAACCGCCATCGAACTAGTCGAGATCCTGGATCCTTTGCATTAAATAGCCAAACTAATGGTTTGTGATCTGTAATTATGTTAAATTTTACACCATAAAGGTATGGTCTGAAATGTTTTACCGCAAAAATGATAGCAAGAAGTTCACGTTCGGTTGTTGAGTAATTTGATTCGGCTTTATTTAGAGTGCGAGAGGCATATGAAATAGGTAAATCTTTTGATATTGGACCTTGAGATAGAACGGCACCAATAGCAAAATTACTACTATCTGTCGTAACATTGAAAGGCAGGGAGAAATCCGGGTATTGAAGAATTGGTTCAGAGATTAGGAAATTTTTCATTTTATCAAATGATTCGTGTTGAGCGTTTCCCCACTTAAAAGGTTCATCCTTTCTTAATAATTTGGTAAGTGGTTGTGCTTCAACACTAAAATTTTTAATGAATCTTCTATAGTACCCTATGAGTCCTAAGAAAGATTGCAATTCTTTCACGTTTCTTGGAACAGGATAATTTTTTATAACTGAAATTTTATCTGGGTTTGGTTTAACACCTTCATTTGGAATTATATGACCTAGATAAATAACTTCACGTCTCATAAATTCGCATTTATTTGGTTGTAGTTTGAGATTATGCGTTCGTAGACGACTAAATACTTCGCGTAGCTTAATGGAATGATTTTCAATATTATCCGCATAAATGACGATGTCGTCAAGGTATACAAAACATCTGATGCCTTGTAAACCTGTTAGGACCTTATTCATAAGTCTTTGAAAGGTATTTGGCGAATTTTTTAGACCCATTGGCATTCTATTGAACTGATAGTGTCCAAGTGGAGTGGAAAATGCAGTTTTATCACTGTCTTCTTTTTTCATATTAATTTGATAAAAACCTTGAGCTAAATCCAATGTAGTGAAATATTTCGAATGCCCCATCTGATCTAGTATTTCGGAAATATTTGGAAGTGGAAAACTGTCGCCGATAGTAATATTATTTAGTTTTCTGTAGTCGATTACGATACGCCATTTAGTCTTCCCGCTGGCATCTTGTTTTTTTGGAACTACCCACAGAGGTGATGACCACGGTGAATTCGACTCTTTAATAATTTTTTGTTCTAACATTTTCGCGATCTGGCAGTTGACTTCTTTTTTGTGAATTTCTGGATATCGGTATGATTTTGTAAAAATTGGGATTTCAGAGGTTGTATGTATTTCGTGTTCTACAGCGTTTGTTGTCGTGAGTGTATCATTATCTAAATGAAATAAATTCTGGTATTCTTTAATTATAGATAAGACGGAGTGTTTTTCTTCAGAATTTAAATGATCCAGTCGAACTGAATTTAATATAGTTTGTTCACGTTCAGCCCCATTATTTGATGATGATTTGAAATTGAATATGTTTTTATTATTTGTAGATGTATTTTGAATTAACAAACTTGATTTAGATTTTTCGAATGGTTCAAGGAAGAGACTGAGTGCTTGGATTTTTACAGACCTTTCGGTTGTATTTAATATAGTAGCTAGAGCCTTGCAATTTGTATTGACCTTAGCTATTGATTTAGATAAATAAACACCTTCAAGTATTTCGACTTCAGGAACGAGTCCTTCTTCGATCTCTGGATTTTGAACATGAAATTCAATAAGAGTTTCGGTGCGCGGTTTAATTATAAATGAGTTAGATATTGATTTAGATTGACCCGCGTCGATTTTGTGATGAATAGGAATATGTTGACCATGGAATTGTAAAGTATTGGATTTGTAGTTGATATGTGCGCGGACACGACGTAGGAAATCATTGCCAAGCAATCCATCTAATGGGACGTTGGTAGATTCAGGAATTATGTGAATTTTGTGGTAATATTTTTTTGCATTGAATTTAAATTCGAGTTTGACGATGCCGAGAGTTAGTGTAGGATCATTAGAATTATTTACACCTCTGAGATTTAGTTTGATTGATTCATCTACAGGAACGTCTCCCTGTATAGATGAGAGTTTGATCAAAGAGATGTCGGCACCGGTGTCCAATAGAAGGTTCAGACAATTATTTGGATTAATGGAATTTGGACACGTGATTTTGATATGTGGAGTTGACTCGTTTATATTAAGGATTCTGCCTTTATGTGGTTGATATTCCGCGACGTGGCAGTCCGGTCGGAATTCCCGGAGTTTAAATGATTGGAGGAGGAGGTTGCATGATTTTGGCCTTTGTTTTGATTATTATATTGTCTTTTTCGACATTCCGATATGACATGACCTTTTTTTTTGCAATAATTACACGTTCTTGAATATTCGCTTTTTTTTAAAGATTCGCCATTGTTTGTGTTAAGATGGTTTATAGATTTGTGTTTATTCTGGGGATTTTTGAAACAATTATACGAATTATGACCGATTTTTTGGCAGTAAGTGCATGTTATTTTATTGACCTTATTTATGGTTGTATTGCTAATTACAGGATTTTTAGGATTTTTGTACTGAACTATTTTTTCTTCGTTGAGTGCAAGGTACGAAGCTTCTTCAAAAGATTTAGGGTTTTGACCGCGTATCACAATACTGTAATTAGGATTTACGCCAACAAGAAATTGGTGGAGGGCCATCTGTTTTACCATAGCGTTTTTTCCAATTAATTCAGTAGGATTTGATGTTTCTGCTTTAATTACTCTGATTAGATTACTGTAGCATTTATCGATTCTTTGAGTGAAACATGTAATTGACTCGTTACGATTTTGAGTACAAGATTGTAATTCGAGAGTTATTTGTGAAAAACTTTTATTTTCAGTGAAATTTTCGATTAAAAATGATTTATATGCTTCCCATGTTTCGAGTGATCTACAAGATGTAATTAAGTCTGCCTTACCAATAACTTGAGTTTGAATGTAAGTGAAAATTATGTCTTTTTGGTCATCGTTCGCAAGCTTGTATGCATAGTCACAATTTTTTATAAAAGTGGGTAATTGGTCTGTATCACCGTCAAAAGTACGTATGAGTTTAGTTAAAAAACTTAGAGAAATATTTTCTGGTTTAATAGTGTCTGTTTTAGGCGGCATTTTGTGTAATTAGTGTTAGTGTGAATAATTGTGTAAAAGACGAAAGGAGAGTGAGCAGAGTTGAATGGCAAGAGAGATGAAATTAACTTATATTACAGGAAAAATAGGATTTCGAATAGAATGGGTAAGGAATATTTAAGGAACTTACATAAAAAATGACATTTTGAAGTTATCAGCTTCCAGCATCCAGCACTTCGGCAGCTTCAGCAGAAGACGGAGATTTTTTCGGCAGCTTCAGCAGAAGACGGAGATTTTTCGGCAGCTTCAGCAGAAGATGGAGATTTTTCGGCAGCTTCAGCAGAAGACGGAGATTTTTCGGCAGCTTCAGCAGAGGATGGAGATTTTTCGGCAGCTTCAGCAGAAGATGGAGATTTTATGTGTTCTTCTTTAATTTGACGTTCCTGTCGGTTTAATGTGCCGTAGAAGTCCCTTGTCTTAATTCGCTTCCTTGTGAATTAACAATTTCACCAATTGTACCGTTAACCCTGTTAAGGTTCCTCAATATTTCTGGAATATTTTTTCGAGGATCCCACTTCTGACACCACTTTTATGTTAGGGTCCGGTAGGTGATTGTCAATGTTGTGGTACTCGGTATAATTTCTGTATATAGTTTATTTATCGGTATTTATGTTACAGGAATGCACGGACAGCGATACTGTCTGGTCCGGCTACAATGTTCACTCTGGTGCTGCTTCTCTAATTTCTCTTATATAATAAATAATTATCTAATGTTAGAATTAACAAATATTGTTCTTATAATTATGTGCTTATTGATTAATAGGGTCCAACTAGGTTTATTGCTATCTCTATGTATTTATTGATAACTAGGTTCCAACTAATTAGTTGTTACAAATATGCATGCACAAGAGAATTGATAACAAATGATAGCATGGGGTACATTGGCACATAACAATTGAGTAAAAGAATTCCTCACAATCAATGTCGTAGGGGGGGAACCAGGCTACACGCCAGTGTTGCCGGATCACATGTAAAGTCGTTCCTCGCAACCAAAGCACCTTGGAGACCTTATTTTACGGACAGCCTTCGTATGTAAAAAAAATGTTTTTGGTATGGAAGACAAATAGGGTTTTACAGATGAGTAAAAATTTGTCCCGTCAGAAAGCAAAGGGTTAATGGGGAGGGACCGCAGCCCGTGGAGGAAACCATGATGATGAATGTTAATGAAAAATTCTATGTTGTTTGCAGGTTAAGGAGCGCTTGAAGCCGTACGTGAAGGACCCCTACGGCTGTGACCTGCTGGACAAATTGCTCCAGCTGGACCCATCCAAGCGATACGACTCAGACACGGCGCTCAACCACGACTTCTTCTGGACAGACCCCATGCCTTCGGACTTGGCGGGCATGCTGGCCCAGCACACGCAGAGCATGTTCGAATACCTCGCACCCCCGCGACGCCCCGCACATCTGCGTCACCAGCACCACCTGGGCGGACCCAATAACCTGCCCAAGCCTAACACGTCCGCCGTCCAGGACAGCGGTTACCAGGATCGCGTATTTTAATTTATTTCATCTTGCTCTTGTTAGATTCATCCAATGTGGACACAATGTTTTCTCTATATTTTGTTTGTCTCTTCAAAACTATTGTGTTTAGGTTTGTTTCTGCAATAACCGAATGGTTTTATTTTATTTTTAAAACGTGTAATATCGGCTACCAGTATTAAGTATTTTAATTTAGTCGTATTTAAGTTTTCTTATGTAGATTCATTTGTCGTAAGCACCACTGTTTTCTCATTGTGTATTTTGTTTGTTTCTTCGAAAACCTGAATTGTTATTTAATTTTTCCATTTTTAATCATTATCAAGTTACATTCATTTATTGTATTTGCCGTGTTTTTCTCATTCTGAATTTTGTTTGCTCCTTTAAAAATATTTGTAATTTTTAAAACCTGTATTATTGGCTAACGGGGATCAGGTTTTTTTTCATTTATTAATTACTCATAATATAAGATTTAATCTAGTTGATGCATAATGTTTTTTTATTCTTCTTAGAAAACCATTTACATCAAATTTAGTTTTTGAAAACTGTACTATTATAATAGTATTATGTATATTTAATTTAATTTTTTAGTATAGTTCTCATTACATGACAGGTATTTTGCTATTCATTGATATAATATTTTTCATAAAACTATCTCGAATATCCAAACTGTAATCTCCTCCATTTATTATTGATTCAGAATCATTTTTTAATGTTGTTTACATAATTATTATGACATATTTTGTGTCACTAAGCATAATTTTTTTTAGGTGAAAACAGAGCAGTGGACAATGTGTTTCATTTATTTAAGTTATATAATATTATTATAAAGTAACTATAATTCAGTGATATTCGAATCTTCTGTTTTTTTATTAATTGTTTTACAGATAGCATTTATGTATTTTTTTATCTTTTAATTCCAAGCTATCGTTAATGATAATGTAAAAAATATTAAAATTTATGGTATGAGCAAACTATCAACTTTTGACATTAAAATATTTAACAAGAATGTTATTTTAGTGCTAGAGTCAAAATTATTAAAAATATGTTTAGGGTATTGGTGGTTGATGGAAAAAGGAGTATTTTGAAAATGACTATTGTGATATAAAAAAAGGGTTATTAAGGTTGTTGACTAATTGAGAAGTATGGATTCGAAATGTTTACTTTAATCGTAAGCTTATTTTTTAGTTACTTTTGTGATACATAATCATTTAATGAATATAACCTCAAGTCATAATACTTAACAGTTTAAGTGTGTGTCTATATAATGTTCATAGTAATAGCTTGTTACTGGCTTTACGAGACCAAAGACTACTAGAAGCATTTACTGATTTCACATCAAGAGACAACCGTAGTACTATTGTTGATGCCCACCGCAAGTTCAGATCTTGAATCTTCTGACTAAACGGTTCAACACCATGTTCATTCATGGTGACCTCTGGATATGGTAAAATACAAAACTCCCTCCAGATTACTGGAGTATACCATTTAAGAACAATCATACGAAATTTGTTTTCGATTTTCCATTTAATGTTAAGAAATATATTGAAGTTGTAACCATGATTGAAATTATCAATATAAATTAAACAAACATAATATACTATCCTATCCAAACTGGTTTTATTGACTTTGATTACTGCAAGTATTTGAAATGCCTTTTTTACAGTAGCCTAAAGGTAATGTTTCAGGGTAACTGCTATGCAGCCTTGTCATAGAAAATATGCTTTGAATGATTTTTTTTTAAAACCAAAAGGAGAAAACATCAGTATGTTTGTGAGCTATTTTATGTATGTGTGTTTTAATGACATTGAATTCTATTTTTATGACCTACATTTTACAATTTGTAACAGACGTGTCGTCCTTACAAAACTGTAAAAAAAGGGACCGGTGTCTCGTGCACGCCTTCCCTTCTTGCAAGCCGATGATGATGATAGTTGTTAGGAAATTAAAGCCGGCCTCCCTACATCCAGTGGGTGGTGGCCCTGGATGCGCCTAGTTTCTGCCTGAGCCTGGTCCCTTGGCAGTATCCAGAGTTGGGGCCGACTGTAGAAGTAGGCACCAGGTACTCGAGCATTTTGAGACCAGAAATTTTTGAATGATCTCAAAGCTGCAGAGGTTGAGGCCAGCGATGAACTTTGATGAAAAATAATTCGAGGGCGTGAACACGTCAGTTACACAATTTAAAACACAAAAAATGGTTTCTGCTATCCGTACTAGGTATTTATTAATTTGCTGTACATTTTGATCTTTTTTTTTTACGAAATAGGCTGCACAGCCATTTCTCTTAATAAATTAATTATTTACTACACAAAGTATAAAATCCCTTGAACTGCCCAGTAGGTTATTTTGAATGAAAGTATTTTTATTTTTTTATTACAATTTAAAATGTGACATTTTTTACCCTACCATGCCAAAATGACATGTTCAATGTGGTGGTGTTGATATCACGTCGGGCAACTTTGGTGACAGCTGTCTTACCAGTCAGTGCAGTCCTGGATTTGTCAATAGGCCTTATAGGCCGCGGCCTAGGGGCGGCAGAGTAAAGGGGGCGGCGCTCGCTCGCTTTGGTAAGCCGTTAGGTTTGTGTGCGATTATCAACAAAAAAACAGGTCACCGTGGATAGATAGAGTTTTCTATCTATTAAACATTAAATCTCATTTGGTAAAATTCGCTAATACCCAGTACTCATTCCTATCCCATGTTAGATAGTTACTTATTTTTATGTTACTGCTAGGGCGGTAATGCCTAGATCGCACGTACCGAGTAGATGTAGTAGAGAGGCCGAGAGGGTTGGGTAGACGATTCCTGGGATGAAGTACTTACGGTTCTAAAAAATATTGAAAATGACACTACAGAGAAACCTATCCCGCTAATTGAAGAAAAGGGAATTCGCCTCAAATTGAAAAAACTCAAAACTGCATTTATAATCGATGACCTCCGTAGTCCAGTGGCTAAGACTCTTGACTCACAATCCGGAGGTCGCGGGTTCGAACCCGGCGAACTGTGATGAGACGCGTTTATCTCATTATCTCAGATAATTCAAAGGAATATCATTCTCATTTAATGAGAGGAAGTAACTTTGAATTTATCTTCAAAGAGAGTGGAGTTCAACAACCGCAACAAGCTATAAAAAACAAAATAATATGAATGTTTACATAAGCCAACTGCGCGTTTGTTTTGAATTGGAACACAGGCGAGACAATGTTTATTTTAGAAATGTTCAATTCAAAATAATAGTGTGGACCATAAAAAACACTGATTTATGACAAAATACATAAAAACTTTAATTTGAATGGATATCCATAAAAGAAAGAGGGACAAGGGACGTTTTGTTGATATTGAAACGTGAGATGGGTTTTGAACGGGGCGTGTGATGGACAGTTCAGAGTAAAGTGTTGAGTTGAAATAAGGGCAGTGGCGAGAGATCAGCTTTGAAGTTCGGTTTTGTAAAACGGGGAAGTTATTTAAATTCAGTGTAAATTGTTGAATTGTAGTAAAAGACATCATTTCGGTTTAAAAGTGAACATAATTATAGAAACAGTGTTTTATTTTGTGTTCGATAGATAACTTAAAATCAGTGTTTAGTATTAGGTTTTCGAACTTAATATCGTTGATAAAATTACATCAGTAATATTTCAGTTAAATAAAGTGAGATTTGAACGGAATACTTCTATCACAAAGATAATAATTAATCTGAGATTTAAAATAAATAATACCAACTATTGATTTATTGTTAAATACGTGAGTGTTAAAAATAATAATAATAATTTTTAGTATAAATATTATTTTATTGCAAAATAGAAAAGTTCGGTAGTAAAACAAAAAATTGATATTTAATAATATCTATTATTTCGAAAAAATCGTGAAGTATCTATTGTTAAAAATTTAATTAAACGAAGCATTACCTAGCTAACAAGGTTTTGAGTGATATACAGAGGTGAATTAAAGTAACTACATATTTGAAATATTGGTGAAGAGAAGGAATTTCACAATGGGGTAAGATTTCATTTAAATTGAAAGCGGAAGCCGTGATACCAACATCGTGCGGGTGAGGAAACGTATGTAAGTACATCAAAAGTATTAAAAACATTTTCAGACCTAGAAGATGCTGTTACGCGCTGTCGATCAATTCATCCAACTTAACAAATATTAACAAACGCTGTCAAATAATTAAAAGATTATGTCATTTTTTCTAGGCACACCATCTTTTTCCATCAGCTCGAAATTAAGTCGAACAACAAATACCTACTTACTTATATTCACGCAGATGTTTTCCTCAGTCAGATAAATGCATTATTTATTTAAGAACATATAGGGGCTGGCAGCGGACCACATAAAGTATTAGCTTGAATCGTAACCATGAAAATAATAATCATAATGATATTAGGGTGAAGAGCCCATCGTCTCGGGCGCTATACAGATTTATAATATGTTCTGTAATGTGCGTATTTTGAAAACAGAAACAAAATTTAATAATACTCTCCGATAGGTATTTTATTTAAGGATATGAGAGAAAAAAAAAGGTAGAATTTAGTGCCTACATCCTTCAAAAAAACTGGGCCAAGCAAGGAATATCTAAATTTCGAACTAGGACGTCAAGGTATCTCCTCTATTAGGTGAGATAATTATCTACTTAAACGATTGAATAATCGAATAAAGACCGAGTCAGATAAGATAGAAAATAAAACGTCTGGGATTGCGTTAAATAAACAAACTTCAGCCTATGTAACCCCTCGATGTCGAGTGTCGTCTAGGTGAGAAAAAATAAACTATAATATGGTAATAAATCATGGCCGACCCCTCGTTCGTTAGTTCTAATAAATTGTTGGCACAATAATAAAAACTAACTGACTTCTTTGTTTACAGTCAATGTTATGGTTTTGGTTTGGATGAGTAGACTGTCACATCATAACTTAAAAGGCGAGGGACAAAAATAAAATACTGAGTCAAGTGGATCTACTAGAGGTTCCTTATTTGTTTTGAAACAGAGTCATACATTCAGATACATAAATATTATCACACCTTACAATAAATTTTAGTCATTTACAGCGTCGTACTCGAAAAGAAACAAACACTTATCGTTCCCACTGCTAGCATGATTAGGATTTGTTATGTGATCTTCGATCGTGGTAACAAATGCCAACACAGTCACCCAGATTCGTAAAGTAATAAACGGTAGACACTGAAGGAAATATGTCTAGGGGCAAGTTTATCAATTATAGCCTACGATGGGACTTCGTAGTGTTTTAGGACATACTGAGTCTTCAGATTACGATACTTACAATCAGTTTAAATAAAGGCGGTTAGATATTGCGCATTTATTATATGTTTAGGTAAATATAGAACCCAATTAGAAGATTACGTTTTGGATGTGGACAACCATATAGTAGTTCTGAGGTACTGTAAAGGTAGGAATTCATTATTGGGACTCCCAACATTTGGAGAGAGTAACATTTCTTTCATTCTGCATCGTGCAAAGGTTTAGTTATCAGGAAAATTTGAAACTACATCCAGTTTAAATTTAAACCAAATAAAATGTCTGGGATTGTTTTACATAAAAAAAAAAAATAACATAAACAAACTAGGTACTTTTGGGAATATGTCAGTAGGTTAATGTGCCAGTAGGAGATCTAGTTACATATTATGACATTAAGGGTAAAATAATCAATTCAAATATTAGTTAGTTGGAGTTCTTCGAGGTTATTGAAGCAAGGCTTCTTTACGCTCGCTCGACACCTGGGGGTAAGTTGATAAATATGTCACGGAAAAGAACCATGTGTAACGCAAATCTGAATGAAACGCTATAATTAAAGTGAAGTTAAGTGAAGTAAAATGAAGTAAAGTGAAGTGAGATGAAGTGAAGCGAATTGAAGTGAAGTCAGGCGAAGTGAAGCGAAGTCAAGCAAAGTCAAGCGAAGTCAGGCGAAGTCAAGCAAAGTGAAGTGAAGTCAAGCGAAGTTAAGTGAAGTAAAATGAAAGTGAGGTTAAGTGAAGTAAAACGAAGTAAAGTGAAGTGAGATGAAGTGAAGCGAATTGAAGTGAAGTCAGGCGAAGTGAAGCAAAGTCAGGCGAAGTCAAGCGAAGTCAAGCGAAGTCAAGCGAAGTCAAGCGAAGTCAAGCGAAGTCAAGCGAAGTCAAGCGAAGTCAAGCGAAGTCAAGCGAAGTCAAGCGAAGTCAAGCGAAGTCAAGCGAAGTCAAGCGAAGTCAAGCGAAGTCAAGCGAAGTCAAGCGAAGTCAAGCGAAGTCAAGCGAAGTCAAGCGAAGTTAGGCGAAGTCAAGCGAAGGGAAGCGAAGTGAAGTGAAATGAAGTAAAATGAAGTGAAGCGAAGTGAATTAAAGTGAAGTAAAGTGAAGTAAACATAAGTAAAGTGAAGTAAAGTGAAGTGAAGTGAAGTGAAATGAAGTAAAGTGAAGTGAAGTGGAGTAAAGTGGAGTTGAAGTTGGAGTTGGAGTTGAGTTGATGGGGATGTTGAGGGGATGGGGATATCTTATTCCTGTTACTGTTATATTGCTAATTGACGGCATAAGATTGTGAAGTTTTACTTCAGTCGTGTGGTCTAAAGCACACTCATTTTATTGTAATATCATATCACCAGGGGAAATAAAAATAGCCAAAATTAACATGAAGGCTAAATTATAGTTTATATAACAATTGACATTTGGAAAATTCACGGGATAGCAGCGAAATATGATTCGAAAAATTAACAAGAAGATTAAATTACAGTTTATAATTACATTTGACATTTGAGAAATCACGGGATAGTAGTATAAAAATGAATTGAGGAATTACATGAAAACATTTGAAGTTATGGGAATAAAAACCTCACAAGTGTCAAACATTTACATTAGACTTTTGAAAAATCACGGGATAGAAAAAAATTTTTATCAAAGAGTTGAACCTGGGGAGGGGAAAATCTAGAATAACAGTTCAACCAAACAAATCAAGAAATCAATAGAGATGGCAATCTCTTAAATAAAATTGTCAACCAAACAAACAAAAGCCTGGAGTTATTAGCTCTCCATTAATAAAACTAATAAATATTCTTAGTTTATTCTTATATATTGATATTTCCTACTCTTATTATGTATATATTCGGTCATCGGCTAAGGTTTTGTGCAGAATTCCTTTTCACGAAATCCGAGCTTGGAATGCGAGGCTAGCTAGCTTCACATTGCGAGTTATAATCCTTCCCAAACGTATGTATACATATATATCTTCTTATGTACTGTGCATTGGATGATGTGGACTCGCTTACAGCTAGCGCTTTAGTCTCGACAGGGGCATCCTCACATCGTCTCTTGCATGCGAGAAATTAGAATTCACGACTCGAACTCTTGCAAAGACCGTGAGTATATGATTGTGTATAGAACGAAACCGGTTCGCTCTAAGTAAATAGTAGACTTCGGAGGAGTTGGAATTTGGAGATTTCGGGGCTTAGAGAAAGACCTGAGTAACGTACACGACGACATGGAAGATTGACAGAACAAGGTATAACGGCCCTCTGGAAAATCGCGTCGGCTGACTGTGCGAAGTTCTAGTTGATCTTTGACCACCCTGTTTATCTGCAGGAGGATAGGAGCCAAATTATGCAAGCAAAAGAGCATTTCTGAGTTCGTTCTAAAAGACAATCAATAAATAACAATAATCTACTAAAACAATGTCATATGTACGTTATAGCATCAGGACCAAAATAGGGGAGAGCCAAGCAGTAAATAAATCTTGAGTAACAAAAGACTTCACTAACAATTAACCGTTTGAGTCATTCTTAATTACACAAACAATTGAACAGGTAAATGTCATTAATTACAGGTATATTACGAATTCATTAGAGGTAGGAAGTCAAAATAGTGTTAGGGAAAGTTAAGTTCATAAAGAAAATAAAATAAAATTTAGAATTGCAGGAAATGGACCAATCAAATTCGATGCTCAACGCTCCTTTCAGAATCAAAGGGTACCACAAAACAAAAGTAATTAAGTTCCCACACCATAAATCAAAAAAATAACACAACGTTTGGTGGAATTTATTTACAGCATAAATACGAAAATTTACGTTCAAGGTCGTAGATAACGTATTAATTAATTAAGTACTTATATCTATAAAGATATGTAGTACAAGGGAGTTTTAAATAGCTTCCTGTAGTAATCAAAGAAAATAAGGGTCACATTTTCATGAAGGCTTGTGTGTCATACATATAAAGCCTTTGAGAAAATTAAATATCGATCAGAGCCAAAAGAAAAGTTTAAGAAAACTTGAAAGGATGAAAGAATTCAAAAATAGTAAAATTAAAATGGAAAAATATTAAAAAAAAAAAAGAATTCAAAAGAAGAGACGAGAAAACGAGACCATCACAGTGCGCAAATAAATTTTATTTGATTAATTTGTGTTATTTCACAATTAATTAATTTAAAATAATATATAGTATATTTGCAGCACGTTCCAGAGTGGAATATACTATCAGTATCGCCCTGGTGTAAGACCACCATTCAGAATTGAAACTTTGCTTGAAAATGGCTTTAGCCGTGTTTGGTGACCAGATCTGAATAGCCAGGTACTTCCCAACCTTCCTCCACCCCACCTCCTTCCCCTCCCCACTACCTTCAGCCTCACAACATACCCCAATTGGGGATGCCATAGTCTCACTGGCTCCAGACGGGAGCAGTTGAGATTCTTGTGCGGTATTCTCTGTAAAAAAAAAAAAAAAAAATTAAAAAATAATCGTATTTTGGAATGTTATTTTGGAAAGACTAAATAAAGTGAGTGCTCAGATTCTGAGCTCGTCTGTTGATGTATTGACGGTTTCTGATCTTTATGGATCTCTTCTCGAGTTAATTATTGCAGAGCGAGAAAACTTTGATTATTTCGAAGAAAGTGCAATTGAAATGAGCGCATTATGAGTAAGTGGAACCCTAAAAAAAACACTTTATAGACGAATCATCAAATGAGGAAATTGAAACAACCTCCAGAGTTTCTTTAAGAACCTAACACCTTCTTGGTATTCCTGGATAGACTGAGAGGTGAATTAGAGAGAAGGCATAATGCATATATATAAACTCTATTTTTTTTTTAAATGTTTAACACTAATGGGTGAACTGTCAACACAAAGCGCCCTTGAGGTGATTTTTCACAAAAACGGCGCTATACAAGTCATCCAAATATTATTAAAGAGTATCAGAAAAAGCTCAGTCTCTTTTGCAATATTATTACAATGATTTAGAAAACGATTTAGTTCAGGAATGTGTACACTTTCGCGGTCACATTTCTAAAAAGACGGCAGAGAAACCTGAATCTACACCATTACTGAATCTTTTTAAGTTTTTGAGGAAACAATCTCAGTGTAACGTTTCACCGAACATGGATATAGCTCTCCGCATCGCACTTTGCATTCCGGCCACAAATTGTTCTGGAGAAAGGAGATCTTCATTGTCCCAAGAAAAACTTAACTCTTTGGCTCTTCTATGCATAGAATCAGACTATAAACTATGAAGATATTATAATCATTTTGTCAATAAAAAAATCCGATAAAAAATTGTAATTCTTGTTTTTGGTGACACTTTTACTTTATGATTAATTCATTAGTTTATTTCATTTTTAAATACCTGCTTAACCTTTATTTGAATATTTATTTTGAAAATTGTATGTCACCTAATAAAAGCCTACAACTGAGTTATTTATGATAGGTGGCAACTTCCAAGAAGGAGGAAAGGGCGGCGCAAATGAAGTGGCCTATACTTATGAAAAGTGTAAATACGGCCCTGAGTCAGTGGCGTTTTCCATGTCATAAGGGGCATACATTAATTACGTGAGCTGTTTTTTTTTTCTAATTTAGACCCCCTCCTCTTCTTTTTATATATTTTAAAGATTTACATTTTTTTTCTTACTCTCGAAATCTCACAAACTTATTCTTCGACGTCTTCTAAAATAAGCATTAAAATCAGCCTAATTAGCGTATTTACTTTGCTTTGTAGCAGCCCGTCATCCGCCGTCATCTTGCAACGGGCGACGGGAATAAATGTACTCTACTTGAAAGTTGAAAGTATAGCGAACGGTTTTCGGCGAGTCAAGTAGTAAGTATACTCGCTCCTTGACTTACTACTTGGCCAATGTGATTACGCCAAAAAGCGCCAGAAAATTTGATTTTCAGCAAACTGCTTAGCTTGCCTGTTGTGTAGATTACGGAAAATTAGTTTTTAGGCGCCAAAAACGCTAAATCGCCTAAAGAGTGCTATACTAACATTAAAAAAAATAATATCAAAATTATCTCTGCTTTTAGGAAAACTTTTGAGGTCTACAAAAAAGACGGTCATAGTTAATAAAGACTTAAATGTTCAAAATATTAATGTTTGGTTTGCGTCTGTGGTTTGAAGATTAATTTGAGAAGCTTTCATAGATGTCATTGATATATGCATATATAATATTATTCCTCCATGAGCCAAACGAATCGGTGCCACTCATTTTGGCGTATATGAACTTGAATTCGTGCGGTGACCAGACAACTCAGAATGAAACCAACTCAGAAACACATCAGAAAGGTCAAGAGTGATGATAAAAATATATAAAAAATGGTTAAATATGTTAAGTTAGGTAAGGGTTACCGGCTATTTTAAAATTATTTTTTCATAGATTTTAATGATCTTTCTGGAGTGTTTCTGAGTTTTCATTCTGAGTTGGCATGGAACCAGTTCGTATATGTAATGCCACGTGACAATAAAATGTATATTTATTGATTTTAGAACAATTAAAGTTTATTGTTGTATGCCCCCCCGGCATACTTATATACAGTATGCAGTCGGTTTAGGGAAATACGGTATTCCTACTTACACAAAATACAAGAAGTGTCCGCCATAGGGATGTGCAGAGTTGTACCGCCGAATAACAAAATACCTATAAAACAATATTTCATTCAAATGCATCAAGGAAAACACTACGTATACTGTATATGCCAGCGTATAAGTGCAATAAACGACAATGTAAATAAATTCTTTAGATATTCATGCGAACTTATTATTGAAGGTATTTTTGATGTCAATTTTAGATTTGACATTGGTAAATAAAGCAAAAAAAATATAATTTTATAACAATTACACTTTCGGGGGCCCGACTGCTTTACTATTTACGATCTAGTAATAAAAAGTTACACCCGTTTTCACTTGAACCATCTTAGTGTTTTGTTTTAGAGCAATATAAACGATTGTAATGTCCTCCATTTTTCTACTTTTATATTTATTCAAGACTAGCTGACCCGACGACCTTCGTTCCCCCTCAGAATCAATAACTATTGCGTTAACTTATTAGCTGAATTAAATTCAGTTTTTTTATTAAGTTAAAAATTACACAATGAAGCAATTATCGATGCACAACTGTCCATGTTTTGTTTTTGTCAGTTTCAGAGATGGCGTTATGTACGGATTTATATTTTTTGTGATTTTCTTACTATTCCACTTAGGTACTTACGGGAATTGCGTTTCATTTTATTTATACGTGTGAAGGAAATTTATCATAATTATTATACTTTTACTTTGAAGTGGTGCAGACATACGTTAACGTTTGACGTTTTTTAATTTTTGTAATTCACTCAATATTCAATATTATATTTATCACAATATTGCTGCAACTCTTTCAAAAGATAAGAATTCGTTCCGTACTAAATTTATGAGGAAAAGAATTTTTTTAATATTTTTTTTTCGTGATTTTTTTTCGATGTTTTAATAGCTATTCTGCTATTCAGAGTGGAGACAAATCCAACAAATTGAAAATCATAAAAATCGGTTCAGCCGTTCTTGAGTTATAAATGGTGTAACTAACCCGACTTTGTTGTACCTATATATTAGATAGATTGTCGAATAAATATGAAACGTTTTTCAATTTCTTGAATGAACATATTTGATGACGGTATTATTACCTACAGTACACCTCTCTAATTATTTTTGAAGTGAAAACTTCTTTAGCATCATTTAAAACTCGATGAAACGGAAATGACACTAAAAAGAGACAAACACATACATCTATAGGATTTAGCCTGCGAGAGAATGAGATAGACCAATCGGAGCTTTCTTTGTGTGGTGATTAATGTAAAATAAAATTAAACTTGGTTATAAAACTTGACTAATAATATTAAAATAAATAAACCTTACAATTATCCTACTCCTGATTCTCTCGAAGTTTAGTTTTCTGAAGGTTTCACTTCTACTACGTATGAACCGCACACATGATTTTTAAATGCAATAACACCATGAATACATTTCATAATAATTCATATTATTTATACAAATGGTTCATTACGTTTGGTGATTTAGCAGGGGTGTCCGGGATCATGGGGGTGAGGTTTGTCTTTTTTTTTTTTTACAGTGAATACCGCACAAGAATCTCAATTGCTCCCGACTGGAGCCAGTGAGACTATGGCATCCCCAATTGGGGTATGTTGTGAGGCTGAAGGTAGTGGGGAGGGAAGGAGGTGGGGAAGAGGAAGGTTGGGAAGTACCTGGCTATTCAGATCTGGTCACCAAACACAGCTAAAGCCATTTTCAAGCAACGTTTCAATTCTGAATGGTGTTCTTACGCCAGGGCGATACTGATAGTATCTTCCACTCTTCTTCCAATCTTTAACTGGCTTGCGACTACGAACGAACGGCTTGCGACTACGAACGAACGGCTTGGCAATTAGGAACGAATGCCTTGCGACTTTGAACGAACGTCCTACGACTACGAACGAACTAATTGCGACTACGTGTCTAGGTCTTAGGTTCTCAACGTGGGCGATAACGCCCCCTTGGGGGCGTTTGAGACCTTCAGGGGGGCGGTAGAAGATCCAGAGACAATTGGGGGGCGTTGAGATGGCACAGGGGGGCGTTGAAAAGTAAAAAAATATGGTCTAAAAAGACAAACAAAACACTCTAATCACATAATAAAGCAAAGTAAACTTTAATATCGGTTAATTTTTGTTATTAAAAACCCATGTCGGAAGAAAAAAAGAAGATACGGAAATATGGTGTGGATTATATTAAATACGGATTTATCAAAAATCCCACAATTCCATCATCGCCAATGTGCCTTATTTGTCGAAAAACATTTTCAAATGAAGCGATGAAGCCTTCTAGGCTTCAAGACATAGACAATAGACATATGAATATTCATTTTAATAAAATCCCCAAGATCATTTTAATAAAATCCAGCCGGACAAGAAAGACAAAGATGTGACCCATTTTCAAGACATGAAAAAGAAGTACAAAATTCAGCTAACAATTTTCAACAGCTTCTAATCATGACGATGATGGACTTCGAGCTTCGTACAATATCTCATTGTTGATTGCTAAAACAGGCAAACCACATACTATTGGGGACGATTTAATTTTACCAGCAGTAAAATAAGTAATAACCACTGTGCTCCATAAACCAGCTGCAGATATTATCTGAAAAAATCATTTGAGCAATAGTTCTGTGCAAAGACGAATTGATGAAATGGATGAAAACATTGAAGAATCATTGTGCATTCATCTGCAGTCTTGTCGATTTTCAATTCAGCTGGATGAGTCCACTTTACCAACCAATGAAGCCTTGTTATTGTCATACGTGAGGTTCATCAAAGATGAGAAAATATGTCAAGAACTATTGTTTGTTACAAATTTGGAAACAGATACAAAAGGAGAAACCATATTTAATACACTGGAAAAGTTTTGTGACGAAAAGAAAATTCCTTTTAATAATATTTTGTCAGCTGCTACAGATGGCGCCCCATTTATGACAGGGCGTCACAAAGGCTTCATAGCGTGCTTAAAAAATAAAGTTCATGACTTGCTTGCTGTGCATTGCGTAATTCATCGCCAGCATCTGGTTGCGAAAAATCTGAGTGAACGCCTCCATACATCACTGCAATATGTTATCAGAGCAGTTAATAAAATTAGAAGTAACTCATTGAATGACAGATTATTTAGTCAGCTTTGCATTGCCAATGATGAAGATTTCAACCGATTGCTGCTTCACAAAGAGGTGCGCTTGCTGTCAAAAGGTTCTTGTTTGACTCGATTTTACGATCTGATTGAGTCTGTAATAGAGCTCCTAGGAAACAAAGGCACAGAATTGCGCAACAACTTCACCTCAGCAAAGAACGATATTTCGTACTTGACAGGCCTGTATAAATTGTTTAACGATGTCAATCTCCAACTTCAAGGCGACGACTGAAATTTGATTAAGACAAAAAATTGTGTTGCAGCTTTTGTATCCACACTGCTATTATACAAAAGAAATATCGGCAGACGGGAATTTAATAACTTCCCAAATTTATCAGCAGGATCATTTAAGAACGAAGACTTGCTTGTTTACTGTCAACACTTGGAAAACCTCCACAGTGATTTCAAGGAACAATTCCAGGATATTGTAAACATGGATATACCACACTGAGTTTTGGATCCTTTTTCAAATGTCAACACAGTAGGATCATCCCCGTTAGAAGAAGAACTAATAGAACTGATAACAAATGAGGAATTAAAAATTAAATTTAAGAATAGCTACGAAGAGTTTTGGCTGCAGAAGCCGATTTCGCAACTATACCTAGGATTATGGTCGATAGTTCAACGATTTTTAATAGCTTTCCCATCGTCCTATTTAGCTGAACGTGGATTCAGTGCTGTAGCAACGTTGGTAACCAAAAAGAAAAATAGGCTCCATACTACTGAACTCGGCGACTTACGTTTGTTTTTATGTAAAATCGAGCCTAATTTAAACAAACTTCTTAAAAATTCAACCATCTCATTATATAACTTATAAATTCAACATCTTTTCAATGTTAATAAAAATACTTCTCTTTATAATTAAGTATGCGTTTTAATTGTTCTCATTGAAACAATCTTCTTCTCAGAAATAGGATAGGAGTCATAGCTTTTCTTACAATTACGTATTATTACAGTGTTTAAATATAATCGTGGCAATAGCTGTTTCAGATTCGCGACTATTTTTTACATACTAGGTATCTAGTATGTAAAAAATATAAATGGACTTTCAGGAAACCCAGAGAAACCCATCGCCCCCCCCCCCCAAGATGGTATGTAAAAGCAGTTAGGGGGGCGCTAGTAAAAAATATATGGTCAAAGTGGGCGGTGGGAAAAAAAAGATTGAGAATCTATGGTCTAGGTCAGTGGTGGGCAAACTTTTTTCATGGGGGGCCAGAAAGCCTTAAGCAATTTCAGAGGAGGGCCAGGAGTATAGCTAAAATGCATTTTGTTCTAAAATCTATATTTTAATTACAAAACTTTACACACAAATGCTAATATAAGTTACAGATTACAATTATTTAACTTTTATTCGAAGGCCCTGTTATGGTAGGTATGTGAGACATATGTCATTGTTTTTGATTGGCCATAATGTCTTTAAATGCAGGTTTGAGCTGCGACGAAGTAACGAAGTTCTATAAAAATCTAATTTTTCGGAATTTAAGAACAATTGTTTTAAATGGGGGCTGCAACAATTTTAACAATTTCCAACTGCAATTCTGCAGGGACATTCTCCGGGTCCACATTAAATGTCATTGAAAAAATATCAAGCGATGACTGAATATTCTTAAAACCTTGAAACCTAGTTTCAAATTCTGTGTGAAGTTTCTTCAACGCCTGACTGAATTCTTTCAGTTTGTTCTCACTCATTGGTGCCACGGATTCTATGCGCGGAAAGTGAGTTAAATCATTAATCTCAATGCAGTTTTCAACCATATTTCGGGCTCCATCTGTAGTTATATTGCATAATTTTGAAATAGATGCATTTAAATTTTGAAGACCTCTGGAAAATTCGTTATAAATTATTTGGCCCATCTTTTTTCATTTCAGTGATTGCAAGCAAGCTAACTCTTCAGTAAAATTGAATTCGTCGTCAACTCACCTAATGAAGATCAATAATTGAGCAGTGTCACTTCTATCCGTACTTTCATTCAGTCACAGAAAAATATTTAAACTTTTCTATACGTTGCCTAAGTTGAGTTGACAAGTTCAATGCAATAGCATCAATTCGCGTTGTTATTATTTTTCGCGATAAGCTGACAGACTCAAACTCTTTAGTTTTTTCTGGGCATAAAATGTTACTCATACTCACCATGCAATCTTTTAAAAACTCTCTTTCCGACTATGGTTTGTTGTTTTTAGCTATTTTATAAGCCACAACATATCCCGCCTATGTAGAAGCCTTCTGTGCAGTATTTTGCATTATGAACGTATTTCGTTGCTCAGAAAGTTTTTTCTTTGGGTTTTCCGCATTCACCTTTCTTTCTGCATTACTCATAAAAGCATATTTGGTTTCAGAATGTTTGGTGTTAAAATGGCGAGAGAGGTTAAAATCTTTAAATACCGCCACTCCTTCATTACAAGACATATTGGCTTACCGTTATATTCTGTAAAGAAGTATTTCCAAGCCCACTCTTCTTTAATTATTCGACACTCAGAATCGACTTTTCTTTTTTTATTGCGTTACACTTGCAAGCAAGCAAGAACACGAACAAATTCAAAACAAAGTTATTTTACTGTACAGCTTTGCTTGCAAGAAAAACTGTATCACAATTAACTACGTGGTTAGTCTAGAAATGGCTTCTTTTTCAAATTCAAATAATTTACTTTATACAGTTGGCTATAATAGCCCGCGATATTTATATTTTGACGCCGATGAACCTTCGAAATTAAAAGTATATAATAGGCCTTATAATTTTGAAAGATCGTCGGCGGGCCGGATAAAATCCTTTTGCGGGCCGGAGCTGGCCCGCGGGCCGTACTTTGCCCATCACTGGTCTAGGTCATGACGGCGAATGCGTTTGCTAATCTAGAACACTCCAGCCGGACTCCGGACGATGGATTCATACGTTCATCATTCCTGGACATATTGACCCTCAGTTTCCTATACCTTTCCCTTATACCGACAGCATAGACTGTTTTATCTCCAGGCTTGTAGAACTAACTTGCCAATGGTCATGCTAGTCGGAAGAGCTGTTATGTTGTTAAATAGAATCACTTCGAATATCGATATATTTTTAACATCAATGAAGCACAATTCAAACGGCAAGCCTTGTTGCTGTTTGTTTAAATCTGCTTATCTCATCTAAAATATTTTCTCTTTTAAAAAACGCTGAGAAATTTTAATTTTGTAATGTTCTTAAAATTAATAAATTCAAATGAATTGAAAAAAAATCAGAGTGTGTAATTCGCACGCGGTAGAAGTGAAACTAGAAAGTCGCTATCTTTTCTTTAGCCTGCATTTTTAAAGTGGTTTGAAGATTGAATATTGATTCCAGAAAATAATTATTTTTTGTTGGATTTTGTAGGATTCGAACCTCCGGTCGCTTGATGTCTGTCTTTCTGGCCGCTGAGACTTGTCAGGCGCCTTGCCCACTGCGCCCGCTGCCCGCGCAAAAGCGCGAATTTACCGCATTATATTAGAACTGAGTATTTGTGTAGAACTGAGTTGTGACGCATTTCCATTTCATCCGAATATCAAATCACTAACGACGCTAAAGAAGTTTCACTTTAAAAATGAATTGAACACCTTCCCAAAACTTTCTCTCCTTCCTTTCCCCAAAAAACCCACCATACAGCATCCCCAAAGATGACATAGGCGTGAGGGAATTTTTATTCCTCAGGGCCTTCTGTGTGGAGATAATTTAAAAAAGGTATGAATTAGTACTGAATTACTTTTAAAAAAGTGGTCATTAAACTTCACGAATTCGTGATGATTTGTAATCTAGACCCTGCCAACGTAACTTTATTGCTAAAGTCGGACAAGTTTTAATAGAAGATTTATTTACTGATGATTTAAATTTTATTTATGTACCTCCCAAATGGCAATTAGTTTCATTCGATGGGGACTTTATTACACAAAAGTACTTCAATGTCAAAATTTAATTTATGTTTTTGTTATTATTTTTAAAAATAAAATATCTATAGTTTTATGAAGGTTTCACCTCTACCGGATGGAATTTCACACTCTTATTTTTTTCCTTATTTTTTTTTATCAAGTGAAAGATTATTGAATTCCTTTATTGCCTGGTATCTATTTATGGTGTCTTTGTCCAAAGCTTGTGTTTATCGTTGGAGTTTGTACGTTTTTTTGTACGCTTATCTAACTGGTCTAATAGTGTTACTCGTAGCTTGTGTTTTGTTTCTTTGTTAAAATATAGTTTGGTAGTGGTAGTGTTACATATAATTGGCGTATATCCACTACCACAAATATGTTGAATATTTGGTCTGTATATAGCTGAGTTTGTTGCTCCTCCCCAAACAATGATTCCATATTCTATTATGGATTGGCAAAGTGCAAACTATATTGTTTTAATTTTTTCAGTTTATACAATATAATGTTTCTTTTGTTGAGGAAAATGTGTATTGGACTTTCACTTGGTTTTTATTTCCCCATTCATTGTTTGGGCTTCATTTATAAAATTCGTTGTCAATGATATATACTCACAGACAGAAATACCTCCACTTACGATTCTGCCAAATATATTACCATAACAGCCATTCTACCAAAATTCGACACTCCTCACCCAACAACACTAAACCATCATTTAATTCCGACATACACCAGCCAAAAACACCATCACATAATTAAATAAACTGATCGTTATCTATTCACACTACTAAATTTGGAATTAACTCCTAAACAATACGTCGCATATACGCAATACAATGAATATACGTCGCACATATGCAACTAAATGACTTATTTCTTTCGTACCTGAAATATACCTACGTCGCATATACGCAACTAAATTACTTATTTTTTTAGTACCTAAATGGAATATGCGTCGCATATACGCAACTAAATGACCTATTTCTTTAGTACCTACATGGAAAATACATACTTTGTGAAATTCAACTATTTTCAGTTTGAGTTCCAACTGTCTTATTTCCGTCTACCTCAGATTACAGACCCGGCTGTTTTAATTCTTCTCATTTTATAATATACAAATACATTATTACTAGATACCTACCACCTACAGGTACTAGGCGTCATTTAAATTCTAACGTTTGTTTTTTATTATTGATTCTATTACAATTGGTGATGTGCTATGCTTGTCTTACTAGGACTGCGTTAAGAGCATGCTCATTTTATAATATAAGCAGTTTATAACAAAAATATCAATAACAACACAATGTTAAATCTTTATCTTTACACGAGCTGCAGCTGCTACGAGCAGCTCTACCTTCTCATCATCATGACATCTTTATACTTACCGAGACCTGGCTAAACTCTGATATCAAATCGACTATATCGACTATAATACTAAATCGACTAAACTCGGTCTTACTAATCACAAAATATTTCGTTGCGATCAAGTCCCAAGTTAAGAGATGGAGGTGTTTTGATTGCGATAAAACAGAAGCTGTCTTAAGAAAATTAACCACGAAACACAAAAACATTGAACATCTTTTTGTGCAAGTAACGACTCCTCTCGAGAAAATTACATTTGGAACGGCCTATCTACCACCACTTACTGACCTTCAAACATACAGAAACCACTGTGAAGACATCGAAACAATTTCCTCAAAATATTTTCACTCGAAAATTGTTATCCTTGGAGATTATAACTTACCAAACCTAACACGGAAAACAAAAAACTGTGGTCTCATCACAAACTAAAGTGAAAAGGATCGTGCAGGTGAAGTTTTGGATATGGTAAACTTTCTAAACTTTCACCAACATAATTTTATTTATAACAGTAACAATCGCTTATTAGGCTTAGCTTTATCAAACTATCCTAAAATATCTGTAGAACTCTCAAATGATCCAATCCTACCAATAGATAATCACCATCCTCCTCTACACATTAAATTAAATATTACATGCGAAAATGAAAAAAATACCTGTACAAAGATTCCTAAACTTTAAACAAGCCGACTTCGACTCAATTAACAGCCATCTCTAAAATACAGACTGGTCGTTTTTATCCAATGAAAACATTGATGAATCTTTAGTCCAACTTTATTTATACTTTTCTAATATTATTGAATCCTATGTACCTTTTAATACACCGATAAGCTATACCTACCCGGTTTGGTTCTCATCAGAGCTTACTGCCTCTCTTCAGCAAAAAAAGAGTCAACACAAAAAATTCAAACATAGCAAATCCATAAGTGATTATAAAATCTTTAGCGAAACCAGGAAAAAATGTAAAGATCTTTCCAAACAATGTTACAAAATGTATATAACCTCTATCGAGGACACTGTTTTTAAATCCAAAAATCTTTGGAAATTTCTTAAAAAACTAAACAATGAAAACACAGACTACCCGCCAATAATGCAAATAAAATGGAAGCAGTGCAAACAATACACAGGACATTGTAAACCTTTTTTCTGACTTCTTCAAAAATGTATATGATGAAGAAACCCCAGAAGACAAAATACCTGAATACAAATTTAGCAAGACTACACACTTAACAAATTGCCATATCACACAAAAATGCTGCGAACAGAAATTACTTTCCTTAGACACTGACAAATCCGCGGCCCAGACAACATTCCACCAACATTCCTCAAAAAATGCTCTAATACATTATCTAAACCCCTCACATTATTATTCAACCGTCTCTTGACCCTTGGACACTTTCCAGACCGCTGGAAATCTAGCTTCATTACACTTATCTACTAAAAAGGAGACGACACTAATATAGCCAATAGGCCACTTGCTTAACATTTTTTTTTAATTTTCCGGTTTAGGCAAATATTCTAAGACATCCCGTAAATTTTTTTTCTTTTTGATCGTATTTTTGAAACCCTGGCGATTTTTTGAAAATTTCCTTCCAAAAAATCAGACCATTTTTTAAAAACCGGAAAGACGGGACATAATTTTATGGGTGCGAAAAAAGATAATTACGTTGCCGAAAATTATTTAAAAAAAATAATGTTTTCCACACGAATAGAAATAAATTGTACGGGGTTCTCTTCGTAACATCTGTAAAAACACCGCCATCTTTATCAAAAAATCAAACCAAAGGATAAGTTCGCATAGAACAAACAATAAATCTAGTGAATGTTAAACGCAAATTCAAAAATTTGCTGGAAATCAAAGTGTTGCCATATAAAAAAAATTAATCAGTGTGAAATTTTTCTAAATTAAGGGAACATAATCGGAGACGGGAAATTTTCATGTAGTGACGTCACGAGCTCAAATAATGGATTTATTTATTAAAAAAAAAAAAAACTATACATTTAAAAAAAAAATTACTAACATTTTCGTAATCTTAGTAAAAAAATCTATCCACACGATTTTTTCCAAGTCGTTATGAAATCCATGAAAGTGGCCTATTATCGCCCCATTTGTATACAGTCAGTACTACCTAAGCTTTTTGAATCACTGGTCCTTGATGAAATCTATCCCAAATTAATAAAATTAATTGACCAAAAACATCACGGTTTTATCAAATGTAGATCTACCACAACCAACTTAACAATATTAAGATTAGATCTACCACAACTTAACAATATCAGTTTGGCTTCCGAGAGAACATGGGAACTAGTGATGCTGCATTAAAAATGATCACCACAGTCATAGAAGCTCTCGATACTGGCAATAAAGCAATGGCTGTCTTCTTAGACTATTGTCTAGGGCATTTGATACCGTATCCCACGGTTTGCTATTAAAAAAACTCAGTTCAATGGGTATTGTTAATAAAGCTGTAGATTGGTTCAGAACTTATCTTGAAAATAGAACACAAAGAGTCATGATTAATGATCATATTAGTTCAAACAAATCAATTGTATATATGGTGTTCCTCAGGGTAGTGTTCTGGGTCCAATTTTATTATTGTCATATATTAATGACCTCTGTAAACTGCCGTCTTCTGGCTCTTCAATTGATTTTGCAGATGACACTTTTTTAGTGTTTGCTGGTGATGCTTGGGATGAAACGTATGCTAAGTGCGAGACAGGATTAAGGGCGGTCAAAAATTGGCTTGATCAAAACTTGTTAACCTTAAACATGAACAAAACTAAATAAATTAAACATTAGTTTACCAATTAAAAATAATAATTAAAAACTAAATATATTACTTTTAGTATTTCTTCTGTAAATCAACCATCTTTGAACCGCTCTTTTAAAATACATTGTTGCGTGCAGAAGAGTAATTGTCAATCTTTGGAAAGAGTAGACAATTTCAAATATCTTGGCTAAGTTATTGATAAACATTTAAAATGGAACAATCATATTACTATAATAACAAACAAAATAAGAAAGCTAGCCTATATCTTCAAGACACTAAGAAATATATTGGACAAAGTTACACTAAAAACTGTATATTATGCTCTTGTTCAATCAATGCTTTCATATAACGTTATTTGTTGGGGTTCTTGTCACAAGACTACTCTAGAGCCCTTAAATATTGCACAAAAATAATGTTCAAAAAAAGTTTTATGTATTCGTCACAGTTATTATACATATAAAGCTCCCTTGCTTTATAACATGCTCAACGAAAAAATAAAAACTATTGGTACATTACATTTATTCAAGAAAATGGTCAAAATACGTATACTAACTGAGAGTGATGGTTTTGGATTACCCATATTGTCGCTTTTATCATCCATTGTGCATACACAGTAATTTAATATCAATCCATATTAAATTAATATGTATACACTTAACTTATTTATTATTATATACTTTTTAATTTGCTAATTGTTATAAGTATTTACTTATTATTATCTACTTCTTTCGTATCATAAATTACTTACTATACTATATTATAATTGTTTATTAGTATTTACTCATAATTATTATGTACTTTATTTACTTATTGTTTATTATTGTTTACTCATAATTATATTATATATTATCTGTTTAATTTTTTATATTTAGATATTTACTTTATATATTATACAGAACGTGCACATTTTAAACATAGGTAAAAAATATATATACTAAAAGAATACTTGAAATAAAAGATAGGAAATATAACGTAATTAAATGAAGTTTATTTTTTTTAAAATAACATTATCTAATTGACGGCCTTCTCTGAAACAGCACTCCTCTAATCGCGAGCGGAGATTATTGTAAACTTTCTTTAATAATGCTGGTGTGATTGCTGCAATTTCAATACGGATACTCTCCTTCAGCTGACTGATGTTTCTCGGATTGTCAACGTAGACTTTGTTTTTGAGGTGTCCCCACAAGAAAAAAGTCAGGAAGCGTTAGATCTGGGATACGTGGGGGCCATGGAATATCACCTCTTTTAGAAATTAGTCTGGCTGGGAACATCTGTCTCACAACCGCCATAGAGTCATTTGATGTGTGACTGGTAGCTCCGTCTCGTTGAAACCGATTCCTTGAATTCACTATAATTGATCTGGTAGCTCCGTCTTGTTGAAAACAAGTCCTTGAATTCAAGTCTCTCTATCGAGTCATAATCCTTTTAACATCACAACATAGCGGTCGGTGTTAACAGTGACGTTTCGTCCTCGCGAATCTTCAAAAAAGAAAGGACCAATAATTCCTTTGCTAGAGATTGCTGCCCATGCAGTCACTTTAGGACTATGCAGCGGTTTTTCGTGCTTGAGTTTTGGATTTTCACTGCTCCAATAACGACAATTTTGACGGTTTACGAACCCATTTAAATGAAAATGAGCCTCGTCAGAAAAAAGGATATTGTAAAAATTAGAAAATCGGTGAAGCATTTCTTCAGCAAACGCCAACCTTGCTCCGAAGTCTTGCTCTTACAATTCTTGTGTTAATTGGAGTTCATATGGATGCAGTTTGAGATCTAGGTTTAAAATTCGTTGTAAAATTCGTCGCGACAACTGTAAAGCCGTCGATCTCTTCCGAGTTGATACTTGTGGATTTTCTCGTACTCACTGTTTCACTCTCTCAGTATTGTCTTCGGTCCTAGATGTTCTTCGACGACCTTTAGCTTGTGGCTTAAACGTTGAACCGGTCTCTTCAAAACGCTTTATCCATATTTTAAATAAATTTGCACTCGAGGCTTCGCGAATTGGTTGTAATCATATTCAGTACAATAAAGTCGCCTTGCAGAGATGTACGAACGACCATTCTCGTAAAACGAGCGAATACAAAATGTGCAACGCTTCCCGTCAAACTGACTTATGGCTACTAAAACTGCATGCGTACCTCTATCCAATCCTGCTAGGCCCCCTCGCAATATCCCGCAAAAAAAGATGACGCAATAAGCACGTTCTATTGCGCCACCCTGTATTTATTACATAAACTATATAAACTTATTACGTAATTGTTTATTATTATTTACTTGATATTATTTAGCTATTGTTATTTACCAATCTTTATTTTTTATTTATTTTTAATTTTTGGTAATAATTTTATGCTACTGTAGTATGGTCACCCTACTAATGCATCTGGTAAGCCACAACAGGTACCTTGTATATACATACGAGTATTTAGTTTACAGTATAATATGAGTATAGTGTTATTGTTGTCAACAATGAGCATACTGCCCAGCTGTAATAATTATTAATTAGTATTTTTTTAATAACTGTACTTAGTACAGCGCCCTTGAGGTGATTTTTCACGAAAACGGCGCTATATAAATTAGCCAAATATTATTATTATTATTAGTGCTTCTTCTTTAGGTTCATTATTGTGTTTTTATTTTTATTTATTTTTTTATTACATAATTGTAAAACTGCATATCTCGATACAGGAATGCCCTAGTGAGATGTGCAGCTTATGTTTTTATGTATTTCTAATTTTTTCATTAAATAAATATTTCAAAACTTCATAATACAATCTTTTGCATAAAATAAACAAGTCGACTGCATATATACAGACTTTTCGAAGGCATTTGACAAAGTATCCCATAAACTACTTATCCAAAAACTCTTTGCTCTAGAAATAAGGGGTAACATGCTAAAATGGTTGACTAGCTATTTATTAAATCGTAAACTGTTCGTCAAAATAAATTCTTGAAAATCGAAAGCTTTCTGGGCTACTAGTGGCCTACCGCAAGGTAGTCACCATGGTCCAGTTCTGTTCCTCATTTTCATCAATGATATAACCAATTGCTTCAATGATGTTAAGGTATTGCTCTTTGCTGATGACATCAATCTATACAAGAAAATAACTGATATAAATCATTGCCATATACTTTAGTCAAATATGTATAAGTAAATTTAAAGATTGGTGCGTTAAAAATAATTTATTTTTAAATATAGAAAAGTGCAAATCCTTGACTTTCTTCAGAAATAAAAATTCTGTTTTATTCCACCAATAACACAGCTTTAGAAAGAGTCACGGAAATGAGAGATCTTGGAATTATTTTGGATGAACAACTAAGTTTCGCCATTCATATCCACCAAACTGTAAACAAAGGTATGAAAATACTAGCTTCGTATTAAGAACAACCCAAAACTTTAATTCCACACAAGCCATTAAATTGTCATATATATCTCTAGTTAGAAGCCTAATTGAATATAACTGGGTAGTTTTGTCTCTATCTTACAAAATTCACAGTAATTTTAAATTAAAAATCCCTTTAGATGACTTAAAATATAATTTATTATTAAATATTCTAAAAATACACACCCTAGAAGACAGACGTAAAATAAACGACTTAACATGTTTATTCAAAATACTTAACTCTAAATTCGACTGTTGTGAACTCCTGCAACTCATAAACTTACGAATACGACAAAATACACTATTCTACTGTAGTATTCAAAAGCGGAACTACATTGCCCACTCTCCGATACAACGATTTCACACTATGGGAAATAAGTACTTAGGTGATGTGACATATTTAACATCAACTTGGCGAATTTTTTGGATCTTGTAAAAAACTTATTCCAAAACTATTCCTTAACATATCTGTATTTTTGTAAACCTATGAAATCGCTGTATTTTTGTAATTTTATGACTTGTGTACATTTTCAATAAAATTTTATTTTTATTATTTCTTTATGTGTTTAAAAATTATCTGTCATGAAATAATTGTACTATCAAATATGTAAAAGCCCTTTGGGCGTTAAATAAATAAATAAAAAAGTAATATACATAAAATGAAGTCGCTCAAAATGTATGTGCGCTTAGATCTTTTAAACTATGCAACGGATTTTCATGCGGGTTTCACCAATAGATAGGGTTATTCAAGAAGAAGGTTTGTACGTATAATACATGGATATTATAGTAGAGAAAAGCCGATAAATTCAAAGAAACTATCTTCTTTACATAGTATGAAGTCGCTCAAAATGTATGTGCGCTTAGATCTTTTAAACAATGCATCGGATTTTCACGCGGTTTTCACCAATAGATAGGGGGTATAGCTATCTTTCGCAATGACCATTAATAAGTCACAGGGTCAAACATTCAACGTAGCTGGCTTAGATTTGAGTGTTTCTCACACGGCCAGTTATATGTCGCGCTTTCAAGAGTAACATCTAAAGAAAACATGTTTGTACTATCTCATGAAAAAACAGCTGCAAATATTGTATATAAAGATATCCTGTAGTATAGGCTAATCATAATCATAGTATTATTAAATCACTCCACACTGCCCCACATTAATATCTACATTGCACCCGTGCGAAGCCGGTGCGGGTCGCTAGTTCAAAATAAATGACAATCAGCTTCGGAAATGGAATGGAAATGCATACTTACAAGTGGAGACGCTGTTTATAAGGTAAACAGTTTATAACAAAAAGCCAGTGAGTGGTAGCCGGTGATACCATTGTATAAAATCGGATAAATATAGTTTTTTTATGGTTGTTCGTTGCTCGCTACAATTTGTTCTAGTATTTCGAGCAGTTTGGATATTGACAATAATGAAACGATATTCACAGAAGCGTGCTTAGATTATATTTACGGCCGTTATTCCCAATCCTACTGATCAACTGTTAAGCCGAAATTTTGCCTCAACACTCCTCAAATGCAAATGCACAAATACGCTCTTCTCAAAGCAAGCGAATCGAGCTAAAAAAATATTAAATTACTTAATTATTAATAAACAAATCACTTAGCTGATCGGAGACTCAGATTGATAGATCGAAAAGTTGGAAACAACGCCTGTAAGAATCAATTTAAAATGAGATGTCGCAAATAGAGCCTAAATCAAAATACACTATAATTAACGAGTTACCTTACATATATATACAGTGATGATGGTGAATAGATATTACATAGGTACAACTGTCACCCGTTGCTTTCATCGATAATAATGGTCTTCTAGCGAGGCGAGAACGGGACTGAGCAGGATTGGAGTTAGTAGGTGCCTGTATTCTGTATTGTTGGGTCGGTAATGTAATTTCCTTGGAACAATGTACTTGCACATAAACATGCCCGTAGACTGACCGGAACTATCCTCCCTCTATAATTCATAGCTAATCAACCGACATTTCAATGCTTTGGGACTAATAATATATCGCTTTCTGTATTCAATAGGTGGTTCGGAATGGACGCAATCACAGTTGTGTAATATTCAAGCGTACTATATTATTATTTATGTGTTGAAGGCTACCAAGTAAAGACTTAAGAGAATTTTACAAATTTAAAAATCCATGTTTTTGCTACTCCGTAGTTATTAGATTATAAAGGGAGGTCTCCTGCGACAAAATGTCTTAGAAAACAACCGACCAAATTAAAATTGGTGTAGGGTCTAACAAAATGTGTACATGTTTTTGTCGGAGGAGCCTCACTATCTGTTGTTGAAATTTTGCTTGAATATGTTTTTGGACCTCCCTCAACATTTTCAGTTGAGACACTTATCTTTTTTTTATCACTCCTTTTTTATTACAATATATACTTCTAATAAAGCTGATGCTTGTGTTTAGCAGAGAACTCCTTACATATTACAACTATTTGAAAAATTATCGAGTGAAGTAAAATTATACATTAGCTCCTCACAGGGGGCTCTGAGGAAAATAATTTCCCTCAGGGCCTATGTCATCTTAGAAAATGCTGTTTGGAGGGTATTTTTAGGAAAAGGAAGGAGAGGAAGTTTTGGGAAGGAAAAGGGGATGAGGAGTGGGTAGGAATTCGGGTGTCAATGTGTCTATGAGTGACGGACGTATATCCTTTCAAACTGCGGTGCAAAGCCATGGGTCGAGGGAGACCGGCTGGAGAGGTTTAGGTTAGGTCTCCCTCTACCAATCTCTCTCAATTCGGTTCGCCATGTGGGCAAACGCGTTGGCCTCCAAGACCTAGACAAACTTCACCCCATGAATCCCACAATTAGACAATTAATATAATTAATTAATTATTCTCCACGAAAATAAAGAAGTCAACATATTCATATGAATAAATAGGGAAGATTTGTACGATAATACATAAAATCATCAAACAATATATAAAAGATGTACGCATATACAAAGATCTTTAAGAAAATTAAGTAGGTAGTGCAATTTTTTCTAAAAATTTTGTGAGTGGCGGAACCGAGTAGGTAGATATTAAAATACGTTCATTGTTGGTTAGTATTATGTTTTTTGAAGTGAAACTTATTTAGCACCGTTGTGATTTGAAACTCGATGAAACAGAAACGACTAATGACTAAAAAGAGACAAACGCATACATCTATAGGATTTAGCCTGCGAGTGAATGAAATAGATTGGGTGAGCGAAGGTTTCACTTCTACCGCGTGTGAACTGCACTCGATTTTTTTAGAGAAAATTTAAATTCGTATTTTTTTTGTTTCAGCCACGATTCCATATTGTGGCACAGAATGCGCAAGTGCAAAATAAATATTTAACGATGTAGTATTTACGATGTTCTTAGTGACTGAGACGTCCCCAACAAATTTCAACTAGCAACACGTTGCATACTTGGAAAATATGGAGCTTTTTATTATTTTTATAACTGATTCTAAAAAGACTCCAGATTAAACAGGTAAAATAATTAGAAAAATCTCAATCGCTTCAATTTATCTTTTATTCTAACAAATACATACATTTGTTTCCTCATTCTGCCTACTGTGGAGTGTATTTTACTTTTCTTAATAGGTTTTAAAATTTGACAGCCGAGCAGTTGATATCAGTTTACGAGTATTTAAAATCAATAGAGATTATTAGCTTTTCGTAGAAATGTAAACTAATAACATATTCTTCAATTCGTTCACTTCGTTTTTGAAGTGAAAACTTCTCTGGGACGCGGGAGGGGAATGGGGTCGCACGGGAAAGGACATGCAGGGAGAAACAATATATTTCTGTGAATATGGCTTTGCAACGCATGCCGGGAACCAGCTGGTACATATATTATATATAAACATTTTTGTAAAATCAATATTCAATCTTCAAACCACTCCATGATGAATATGCAAAAAAAAACACAAAAGAAAGCGACATCTAGCGAAACCGAAAAACAAGCACAAATATTCAATGACATTAATACTGGACGCGGGGTAGAAATCTCAAAGTGGGAAGCCAAACACAAGACGATTGTAGCTATCTCTATTTCTAGTACTTTAGTACTAAACTGCTACGCGTCGGGGTGAGGTCGTGTCTTACCAGTAAGTAAATTGCATTGCAAAGCGCCTAAATGCCCTCCTGTGTGATGAGAAAATGCTTAAATTACACGGCAAATAGTCGTAAAGGCGAAGGAATAACACTTCATTTGTAAGTATACGCAAATTACTTATTATTATCATTTATTATAATTATTACAATTAATTTTATAATAATACGTCATTGTATTCTTGACCCTTCCCTGTCCATTGTGTAACCGAGTGAGAGTATCTTGTTATCTCAGTCACACCCATAGGTCACACCCGTGATGTGAAAGCAGTATTCGGCGAATAAATTAATAAGCCGCCCTACCATACATCTATGACATTCACACACGTACATTCTTTGATTGTCTATCTTTATTACACAGGAATAAACTTATGAATTTAGAAATTATACTGAAAACCGCTGAAAACAAAAGAGTGTTGCTTGCATTCCACATTATATTGTGAGTATGTGAGACTATGGCGAGTCTATTTATATAACGTCATTGCAAATATTAATAAGATCAACAAATGTTAATGAAAAAGTGCGCTAGAATTCGACCACAAAAATATAGAAAAAACCATCCTTCACATTGATAATAAAAAGTGCTTCGTAGCCTCCCCACTCTTGTCTACTTTAGTTTTCAGGAGGTTTCACTTATACCGCGTGTGAATTGCACCCTCTGATTTTTTTAAAATTAAAGCAAAAATGCTAGAATAAAACAAATGGCGCGGCAATTCATAATAATAGCTAATTTTATTAGGGGTTCCTCGTACTCTTTCCTGAATTAACATTCCATTACGATCGCTATCGGCGACGCATGTTCCTACAAGGCGAATCAAATGAATTATTAATGAATTTTCTTTTTTTAGTTTAGCGTGAAAAGGAAACGAAAACAGTATAATTTTGGGGTCCATTGTGAATTAATAATCATTATTGAACAAGTAGAGCGGTGTTTCACCTCGGCTCGGCGCAGTCATTATTGTTAGTTGACTTCCCGGATTTCAATTATGTGAGATGTGATTAGGGGAAAGTGAGTTTTTTCGATTCAAATTTAAACAGAAAATGATTAATTTTAATTTGGACACGTCGCCGTAGATATGTATATATATATATATACCTATACTATTCACAGAGAAGAGATTGTGTTAATAAATTTACTGATAATTTAGGCACCAAGTGATTTAATGTCAGGTTGCCTGATGTAAGATCAGAGTATGCAATTTACACGCTGTAGAAGTGAAACATTCAAAAAACTAAAGGAGACAAGAGTAGGGAGACTACGAAGCACTTTTTTTTTATAAATGTAAAGGATGTGTTTTCCATATTTTTGTCATTGAATTTTAGTGCACATTTTCTTATTCATTTCTTATTCGTCTTTTAGTATTTGTGTTTTCTTCTTCGGAGTCGCTATTTTAGAGTGGTTTGAAGATTGGATATTGATTTTACAAAAATATAAATATTTTTCTTTGGATTTCGTAGGATTCTATTCCTTGGTTCGCTAAATGTCTGCAGAGGATCGTCCGGCGTTTTATACCACAACACTACAAGAGATATGCGTATATAGTAGGACTTTGGATTTATCGTATTACTACTTTATTTACCACTAGCTGTTTCCCGGCATGCGTTGCAATGCCATATTTAAATAAATAAAATGTTACTCCTGTGCGTACATTCCCGTGCGTTAACCTCCAGCGTTCCACTTCCACCTTCCCCGCCACCGCTCTCCCGCTCCCCCGTCCCGCCAACCACCCTGGCACTTCATTTCTTGACTCCTCTCCCGCCCGGCCCGTAGCAGAAACTTTTTTCTAATACTAACATTTTTAAACTCGTGATATCTTTCTAATTAAATATCCGAATTGAAAAATTCAAAAAGTTAAATAAAGGTATTGAAGCTGTCTTGAATGTGAAGTAATTTATTTTGATAAGGATTAACACCAAGATACAAATAAAAAGCCTTTTCAAGCGGCGACATATTAATTAAATTTTTAAAATAAAAGAATACTTATTGTGGCATAACCATAATAGTTGGACATATGCTGTCGCGACTTTTTTTGTAAATAATGATGTGTTCTACAAAGTCGTAGTACATTATTTTATTCTATCATCAATAGTTTTCGCAGCGCACGCGATGTAAAGAATATTTTAGGTAATTTTTTTTACACCTTGGGTTGCATTATTGGAGTTTTAGTAATGATCCCTAATTATTTTGAAAATATTATATAGCCTATGTCACTCAGGGATAGTGTAGCTTTCCAACAGCGAAAGAATTTTTCAAATCGGTTCAGTAGTTTCAGAGCCTATTCGATGCAAACAAACAAACAAACAAACCTTACCTCTTTATATAGTGTAGTAGATTACTACTGTATTGTATTACTACTGTAAAACTAACCCTTTAAATAAATAAATATTTTATTGCTATCTTATTCTCTCGCAGGTTGTAGATCAGGGGTTGGGACGCTTTTTGGTGCGACCCGCGAACACTATTGGTGTGGCCTGCTGAAAAAAAAAGTACTCTTAGAATGCGAGAACGGTTTTCTTTCACAGTGTTGCATCTACATTTTAAAGTTACAAGTAGTATTACTAAACCCAGAGAAAGTTATAATATAACTGACAGGTATGTGCTTACGTGTGCGTCTAAGTTTCTAAAAATCAGGTTTGACACAAATACATAAGTGATCCAATATCGTTTTATTTTAATATCTTAGGGAAAATAATATAGAAAAAAATATCTCAGTATTGATGACAATACTATTCAGGAAGTAAAAAAAAATATGTTGTGCTTTCTTAATATTGCTACACTTTTGCCATAAAAATAGTTACTTAAATATAAAAAATATATTCAATATAAATTAAATATAAAATTATAAAAAAAAAATTCTATTCAATAAATTTCCTGTAAAATGCAGCAAAACCATTTACGTGTTTTGAGTGCAATATAATTTAGGCTAGTGGACCCCTACGCAGATTCATTCCTAAGTTAAAACCATCTATGTGTTTCTAGTGCGAAAATCGTAGGAAAACCATTTTCGTGTTCTGGGTGTCGAATCAATTAAAGCTGGGGACTCGCATGCACATTCACTCTATAAAACCAGTATCATGTTCCGAATGATCTGTCAAAATTTGAGTATCGGATTTCTAAGATTTAAATTTCTAGTTGCAGAAATCGTGATTTTTTATTGGAAGAAAACTGTAGATAGTAATACAAACAATGGATTTATACCCCCCCCCCCCCCGACCTTCAAAATCTATGTGCGGCCCGCGAGTGATACCACAAACATCCAAATGGCCCCCGATGACTAAAAAGGTTCCCCACCCATGCTGTAGATTACCTCTTTTTGGTGTCGCTTTATTGTTTCATCGAGTTTCAAATCACAAAGGTGCTAAAGAAGTTTTCACTTCGAAAAAATAGTCTGTCTTAGAGGAATAAATAAATATATTATGATTTATTGTACTTTAATTTGAAATCTTACTAATATTATAAATGCTGTATGGATGGTCCTTACTCTTTCACGCAATAAATATCGAATGGAATTTTAAAAATTCTTTCACTAATCGAAAGTAGCTACATTATTTGCGAGTAACAACGGCTTTATATATTGGTAAACTCTGGCGTTATGAATGAGCTGTGGCATTATGAAATTATGTATCATACGTTTTCTGTCCCTAACACAATCGAGTTATTGCAAACGTCAAACAAATTGTTACCTTATTGAAATTAAGAAGGTCTCTGAGCACTTCTCTGAGCACACATCATAATAACTATTTTATACAATTATTTTAATTAATTTAACTATTATCTCATTAAGTCAAATCAACAGATTAAGACTTTTCCCTTTTGCTTAATATCTAAATAAAGGATACCTTAAAAACAACATTTGTAACATTTTACTTTTAAGAAATCACCAAAAAAAATAATGTCAGTATTTACTTTCACATCAGTGTGATCACTTATCACCTTCTAATCAACACTAATTTATTCATTCCGTGAGTCATTTCATTCGGAGTGTATTATTTTTCATAAAACAATACACTACAAATATTGGGAAGGCGTGCTCCAAGGGAATAAGGCAAACTAGACACACAGTAAAATAACACGGTAGAACCAATGTAAATAGCTGTGCTCCCCTGTGTTAAATTGACCAAAGGTAAATTAAATTTATTAGCGTGTGTCAATAAAGATTTGTAAGACATTATGGCATGTTTCCTAAAAACAAACTGATTCGCCCTCCCCCTAATACATATTCATTCCACACGTTTATGCCCGGCCGCGGCGGCGCTGACTTGTAATACGCGGGGAATGCTTTATGTAAAAATGCTACGGCATAAATTTGAATGAAACCTTGTTTTGCGGAGTGGGTGGCGAGTGGGTGGGCGGTGGTTGTGTTGTGCCGCTGCTGGCGGTCAATTAGCCTGCCCGATTGAATCACCTCGGCCACTACTTGCCGACACGAAGCGTCACGCGGGGGGTTAGTGGATAGAACTCCAATCATTTTTATCTGATTTTTAGTAGTTTTTTGAAGTGAAAACTTTTTTAGCACCGTCGTGATTTGAAACTCAATGAAACGAAAAATAGCTACACTAAAAAGAGACAAACACATACAGCCATAGGATTTAGCCTGCGAGAGAATGAAACAGAATAATTGGTTTCTCGTCTTTGTGCAGCTCCCCCACTCTTGTCTACTTTAGTTTTCTAAAGATTTCATTTCTGCCGAGTAAACTTGTAATTTTTTTAGCTTTATCCCCACACGGAAGGCCCCGAGAAATAAATTCTCACTTATGGCCTATTTCACCTTTGGGGATGCTGTTTGGAGGGCCTTTTTAGAGAAAGGAAGAATAGGAATGCGGGGTGTTAGGAATCTGGGGGTAAGTTGTCTAGGAGTGACTAACAACTTTTTTCTAGTGATAATATTTCTTATTTCTTAAAATTCTGCTTTTAATAATGTGGTTATTTGGTTGTTTTTTTAAATTTCAGATGTAATTTATTTCTTTCATTGATTAATTTTATAAGGTCTTTGGTTATCCAGTCTGGTTTATTTATGCTTTTGGTTTTAATTTTAGTGGTACTATTAGAATTAATTTTCTTAATCAGGTAGTTTACAAGATTTTCATAATTTAATACCGAGTTATCATTCAAATTTATATGAAAGGGATTTTGCCTGATATAATTCTTTACATTATCAAGATTAATACGAGTAGTGTAGGTATATTTTTGGGACAATTTTAAAGATGTGCCTTTAACTAAACATATTATGAGTGAATAACGTCAAGGAGTAGTTTATTGTGATCATATATGGAATTATCACAGTTCGTTAGTGAGTATGATAGTTTTTTATCTGTGAGTATATATGATTGTGAAATACCTATACCTAACCTATCGTAGCCCAATTAATTTTGCATCACTTCTAAATAACTAACTAACGTTTCCCCTTTTCCCCGCAGAGGTAGGCAGCGAGGACGGACCGCCAAACAACTCGGTCTTGGCACACACTCTTTGCCTCATTCACATTCATACACCGTCTCATACATAGGTACTCTTCTATTATTCTGACTTTATTATTATGGCCAGACTCAAGTATCTGATTAACTTAATCGTGCCATGTCTTTCTCGGGCGTCCCCGACTTCTTCTAACATTCACATTTGCGTCATATACTATTCTTACACTACTCCCTTCGTCCATTCGCTCTACTTGCACATCACTTCTCATGACTTTATATGACTTTTGAAAAGAGCCCTCCGTGGTCAAGGGTTAAGGCTCTCGACTAGCAATCGATATTTCATTTGTTTGTGTTATTTCACAATTAATTCAATAAAAAATAATACCTATATATATATATATATATATATATATATATATATATAGTATACTTGCGACACATTCCAGAGTGAGTATTGAACTGATGTAAAACCATCATATAGAATTAAAACGTTACTTGAAATGGCTTTAGCCGTGTTCAGTGACTAGATCTAAATGGCCAGGTACTCACCCACCTTTCTCTCCCGCAACTCTTCTTTCCCTCTACTTTCAGCCTCATTACATACCCCGACTGGGGATGCCATAGTCTCACTGACTCTAGACGGTTGGGAGCAGTTGAGACGCTTGTTCGAAATTCATATTTAAAAAAATATACATAGAAAGTGCGTTTTACATGATCCGTTGCGACGTGTTATAGATTTATTTTTACTTTAGTTGAAAAAAATATCGTCGGACAACAAAATGACATCCACAATTTTTTACTCCAAATAAGGGTTGGTACATGTTGATGAAAGCATTCTCGAAGGAAAGTGTCAGAAATGTAGAGATCCGCCAAGAAATCAATGCTGAGGTAATGAGACTAGGAAAGGGACGCCCATATGGTTTGGGCATGCAGAGCGAATGAAAGAAAGAAAGAAAGTATGACGCTAATGGGAATGAGAGAAAAAGTTGAGGACGCTCGAGGAAAACGTGGTAGTTAGATTCTTTAGTCGGACCATGTCAAGAGTCAAAATAATAGAAGAGTATTTATAAATGATGTATGATTGCGAATGAGACCAGGATTGTATTCAGAGAGCGAGTTGTTCGGCGGCCCATCCTCTCTGATTGTTCCTACAGGGAAACGGCGTGATGGTTAAGGCTCCGTTACCGTCCCCAAAAAGAAGAAGATGGAGAGATATGAAATTACTAATGTTAGAGGAGAGCGCTAACATTTACAGCGCCAAAATCGATGAAAAAATTGCTAAAATCTTTAATAAAACACGACTCGTTTAAAATAGAGCAAAAATCTCTTGGGGGCTGTCTAAAACAGTATTTAATGAAACACTGTGAATTTTTTCACACATATAACTTGTAAAATAACGGAAACAGACTTGAAAATTAAAAAAAATTTGGAGCATACTCCGCGATTTTTTTCTATCGAGGGAATTTCATATAATTTGCGTTTCGGCGTGGGGAATGTATATATATTATCTTCAAAAATAACATATATTTTTTTAAAAGCTTAAAAACTTCAAATGTTTAAGGGAGGTTTGCAAGAAATCGGTAGAAATTCGGATAGCGGCCTCTTGATTAGTTGTATTTACTAGCTGGTACCCGGCATGCGTTGCTATGCCATTTAATAAATATATTGTTTCTCTTTGCGTGTCCTTTTCCATTCGTCCCGTTCCCCTTCTGCCTTCCCTTCCTCTCCCGCATCCCCTTCCCCTCTCGCGTTCCCACTCCACTTCCTCCACCTTCCCTCTCCCCTCTCCATTCCCCCCTTCCCCCGACCAGCGAACCCCCCTCCCGAGTTCCCCTCCCACCTTCCAGGTTTCCTTCCCCCCTCCTCCTCCCGCGCTCCATACATTAGTTACCGGTACATTCAGTTTTCAAACAGCTCATGTTCCACCTAATGTAAGTTTTTTATACAAATTTCGTAAAGCCAGAGCTCACCAGTATTTATTTTTATCTATACAAACCTTGTCCTGACAATAATAAACACGATAAAAAAAGAATTATCCAATTTGGTGCAGTCGTTCGGAAGTTATGCGCGTATGTACATACATTTCAGCGATTCATTTTTATTTATGTAATAGATAGATAGATTACTAATTTATTGCCTACTCATAGATTCTTAAAAATGCAGAAGTTGTTGCTATCGAAGCCGGGCAGCGATTGTAAAGTTGTTAACGTTTAGGTACACGTCTGTTAGTTTGATTGCACAAAGATTGGAATACAAGATTTCCCTTTCAATAGCAAAAGTGGAACCTGGACAACGTAGAACCCTCAAATCCAGTGTAAGTAGAGGATGAACCGGACCTAAGATAATACAACTACGAAGAGGTTACAGCTCATTCATGAAAAAAATATATACAAACTTAAGATGAAGCCATGCAAAATAATGCAAAAACATACTCGTACAAAATCATGTATTTTTATTTTGAAAATTTGATCGCTTAGAAGAATTATACTGCGTGTAGCAAATTTGGTAGGCGGGTTGGGTACCGCCGCCCTGGGAACCATTTATTGGATGACCAACACCTTTGCCACAGGTTACCCCAAGTGGTTCGCTACGTTTGGTGACTTAGCAGGGGTGCCCGGGTTCATGGGGTTATGTTTGTCTGGGTCTTGATGGCGGGTGCGTCGGCCCACCTTCTGCGTGGCAGGCCGGATTGGGAGATGCTGGTTGAGGGAGACCCTTTACAACCGGTTACCGTTGTCCGGGCCGCTCGGTAGTACAGGGGCCCGACCCTCAGGCTCACAACTGAGGGTGGGCTGCCCCATCAACGAGTGCAAAAACCCCACCGCTACTGTTGTGCCGGTTCGTGACCGGAGGGGACCCAGCAGTTGCGTTTGAGGCGCATTGGGCGACCTCTCCAGCCGGACTCTCCCAGCCCATCGCCTTGCACCGCAGTGGGTGGGTTGGATTCATACGTTCGTCACTCCTGGACACTCTGATCCCCAGCTTCCTACCCACCCCTTATACCTTTTCCTTTCCAGATCTTCCTTTCTGCTCTTAAAAACAAAAAACTTAACTCATTCATGAATTCACAAAAAAACATAAATAACATCTTTACAACGGCGAGAAGCAGGAGTCCCCGGTGCTGGCCAAAACTGTTGGTGAACTTCACCAACATTCGCGACCTGCACAAAAACCTAAATTCAGTCCACCACCACCTTGTTTCCCAACGTCCCAACCTTCTCTTCCTTTCCGAAACGCAGATAGCTGAGCCTACAGACGCCTCCTATCTGGATTGCCCGGGTTTCACCCTCATGGGCAAATTCAGACCCAAAGGAGGTGTATGTCTCTTCAGCCGAGCTGACGTCAACTGTGTGCGACTGTTGAATCTGGAGAACTCCAAATTCGACGTAATGTGGGTGCGCGTCAATCTTGCCTGTACGGTAAGATTTTACGCGTGTTTATACCGCTCACCGAACATTAGCGTTTCAGATACATCCGAACTCTTCAAAAATCTAAGCAATACTGTTGATGACCTCTTGCCCCGCTTCCCTACAGCAGAGTTTGTGGTCCTGGGGGACTTCAATGTTCATAACGAACCTTGGTTAAAGTTCTCAGGACCAACGGACTCGGCTGGACGAGAGGCGGAATCCTTTGCCCTCTGCTACGGACTGGAGCAAATGGTTCAGGAGCCTACAAGGGTTCCTGATGTCGAGACTCACCGCTCCAATCTGTTAGATCTGTTTTTAACCACTGTGCCACACGGCTACAAGATTGAAGTCACAGCGCCTCTAGGATCGTCCGACCACTGCCTGGTGACAACATCAATCCCCGTAACCTTCAGACGGCCAAACGAGCGGCTGAAGAGAAAAGTGTGGCACTATAGATCAGCAGATTGGTTTTTGGTTTCAGATGGCCTTCCCGTGGTCAGCTGTCTGTTTTCAGACTTCGGATCCCTCAAGATGTGCCCAGGAAATTGGTGAAGTCATCACATCCGCGATGGATGGCTTCATCCAATCCACTGTTAAAGAAACTGGTGTGGGCTCAAAGCCGTGGTTCAGTCGACAATGCTCCGAAGCAGTGCGACGAAAAAACGCGACTTACCGAGCCTACACCACATCTCGAACGTCTGAAAACAGAATAGTATAAAACAAAATGGCAAAGGAATGCAGGAGGATCATTAACAGGTCAAAATTCGAGCACGACCTGCAGATCAGCAGTAAGCTGGCTGCCTGCCCGCACGGCAGTAGAGCGTTCTGGTCGCTTGCGGGCTCAATAGGTCGCAATTTCTGCAAATCCAGTCTGCCACCTCTTACCAGACCTGATGGCTCTCTAGCAAATACCGCCGCCGAAAAGGCTAACTTATTAGGCAAAATGTTCGCGGAAAACTCGACCCTCGATGATCAAGGTGCTACCCCGCCGTCGGTTCCTCATTGCAGTTTACGTATGAAAAAGCTGAGGATCCGGCATCGGGATGTACTCCAAGTCTTACGAGGGCTTGATGTTAATAAAGATAGCGGGCCTGACGGAATACCAGCCCTGGTATTGCAGAGGTGCGCTGTAGATATAGCTCCAATTTTGACGAAGCTTTTCAAAATGTCCCTGAAGTCTGGCTCTGTGCCCTTTGGTTGGAAAAAAGCGATCATTCACCCCATTCCAAAGAAGGGTGACCGCTCCAACCCAGCCAACTACCGCCCCATAGCGATCACATTTGTTCTGTCAAAAGTGATGGAACGTGTGATCAATGACAAACTGCTCACATACCTCGAAAAGAACAAAATTATTAACGACCGTCAATACGGATTCCGGAGGAACCGCTCGTGCGGTGATCTTCTCGCGTATGTGACGCATGTTTGGGGACGGTGCCTGGAATGTTTTGGTGAGACCCAAACAGTTTCACTGGACATTTCCAAGGCCTTTGACCGGGTTTGGCATCGAGCGCTTGTCAACAAACTGCTTTCTTACGGACTTCCCGCATCCTTGTGTGCGTGGATTGCCGACTTTTTGAGGGGGAGGTCGATTCAGGCGGTTGCTGACGGTTTCACCTCTTCCTCGCATTCGATAAATGCTGGCGTCCCACAGGGATCGGTTCTGTCTCCGACTTTGTTTCTGTTGCACATCAACGACCTCTTGTCATGTGCACCGATTCATTGTTACGCGGATGACAGTACAGTCCATGATAGCTTTTTGTTTGACAAGCTTCCAAAGAGCACACAAACCCCAATAGCTCGGAGGGCTTTGAAGCAAAGAATGGACAGTTACCTCGAGAGTGTTTTCTCTTGGGGTAAGAATAACCTCGTCGAATTTAATGTTTCAAAGACCCAATCATGTTTGATAACGTCTAAAAGGGATCGAAATGATAATCTAGTCTCCTTCAACGGAAGCATTCTTCCTAATAGGACCTCCATTGATTTGCTTGGTGTAACTCTAAGTGACCAGCTCAGGTATAGGGGCTCCATCGAAACCAGAGTTAAGTTAGCCTCTCAGAAACTGGGCGTACTGTACAGGGCCCGCAGATACTTTAATAGTACTCAACTGCTAACCCTGTACAAATCGCAAGTGCGCCCCACGGTTGAATTTGGTAGCCACCTCTGGTCTGGAGCTCAAAATACCTAAAAAAACCCTTGACTCTGTGCAGAAACGGGCGGTCCGTTTGATAGATTCTCCCATCTTAACAGACGGATTGCAATCTTAAGAGCATAAGCGTCAGGTGGGAATTCTGTCCTTGTTCTACCGGTATTACAATGGAAGATGCTCCGAGGAACTAGCATCATTGATCCCCTCGGCACCGGTGCATAGTCGGGAAACACGTCAAACACGCGCCCAACATTTGTACACGGTTGATATTAGTCACATGAGAACGGGTCGTTTTTACGATTCGTTCTTGAGTTCAACAGCTCGGCTGTGGAACGATTTACCGGCCTCTGTGTTTCCTCCCTCCTACAACATGAGTCTCTTCAAGACCCATGTTAACTCCTTCCTTTCCTCAAAAACACCCTCCACACAGCATCCCCAAAGATGACATAGGCCCTGAGGGAAATTATTTTCCTCAGGGCCTCCTGTGTGGAGTTAATGAAAAAAAAAAAAATATTTATATCTTGGCCCTTAAAAATGTGGATTTCTTTTTTTAATAAGCCTAGAAAAAAATAAAGTATTTGGACTTTAAAAAAATTTTTCAAGTGCAAACTCTCCTACTTATAAATCCCTTTTCGGATACAGTTTTATAGTTTAATGTGGCAAATTCAGTTTCTTTTATAATAATCGCAAAAAATTGATACTTAAGCCTTTTTCTTCTTCTTCTTGTGCCCTATCCGTTCAACGGACATTGTTGGCTATGCGGACTTTGTGTACTGCGGCCCGGATCAGCTCTACGGTAGACTGGTTAAACCACTGTATCAGGTTTTTCAGCCTTGAGGTTCTCCTTCTTCCAGGGCCCCGTCTTCCGGCAATATTTACCTGCATTATACATTTAAGCCTAGTTAATGTTTTTTACAGACCTTTGCAAAATAAAACTGAAAAAAAAATCTTAAATGCCTTTTCCAACCTTTCCGAAAACTTTTTGTGAAGTATTTTTAAACTCCTCCCAAAAAGGGGCGTCAATTCCGATTTTGATTTTTTCCCGGACTATTGGATCGCCTTAAAAACGAAATTATTATTCATTGAAGTTGATTTGCAGCCACACATTTACTCTGATTAGTAACGTAGTTAAAAAGAGCATGTTCAGAGTATGTTATCAAGTAAACTGTTAACAGAAAAAAATCAGATTGTGCAATTTACATGCGGTAGAAGTGAAACCATCAGAAAAATAAATTAAACAGGAGTGGGAAGACTACGAAGCACGTTTTTATAACTGTGAAGAATGATTTTTACCATATTACTGTCGTCGAATTACAATGAACGTTTTCCTATACATTTGGTTTACTTATTAGTATTTGTGCTTTGTTTTTCAGAGTCGCTAGATGTTGCTTTCTTATTTGCTATCTTTGCATGTTCATTTTGGAGTGGTTTGAAGATTGGATATTGACGAAAATAATATTTTTTTAGATTTGGTAGAATTTGATCTTTGGGCCGCTGAATGTCTGGCCGCTAAGGTTCATCAAGCGTTTTATACCACTACACCAAATGAAACTTGCGTGGGACCGTGGATTTATCGTATTATATTGAAACCGAGCACCCATGAAATAAATAAATATTTTATGCTTATCTTATCTCATTCTCTCGCAAGCTAAATCCTTTAGTTGTATGTGTTATATCTTTTTAGTGTTACTCGCTTCAGTTTCATCGAGTTTCAATCACAACGGTGCTAAAGAAGTTTTCCCTTCAACAAGGCATATTCCTTGTTATCCGTGAAGCGGACTTATGCATTACATTGACTAAAAGTGCAATTGTAATACAGTAGTTCATGAAAAGTATAGCCATTCAAAGAATATAATGTACCTGTTAAAATCTGGAGTGATCCTTTTAAATAAAATCTCGTTCTATTTACAAACTTTTCACTTTTATTTCAACTTATTGAACATGGACAATTTATAAGAAACAAAACCGGTAAGAATAACAACTGTTACACTAGCCCCGACTTATGAGCTGTTTTGAGTTTATTGTCAAGAAAGAATATAAAACACATGATGCGAGCCTTTTTAAAGAGTAAAATCTATCCTCCAAAACAACCAGTCATTGTGGAGTGGGAGACTAGACGATAAAACGAAAATCTACAATATCGATCAATATCCTGATAATCATCCATAAGCAAGGACTCACACCATTTGGGTGAAACATAGTAAGCTGAACTAATCGACCACAGATGTCGGTAGCCTTCACTTTTTTAACATATTGCCCGGGGCGGGATTCACAAATTTTATTAAAATTTTGGAATCATAATCTATTTAAAAATAAACTATAAAACAAACAAAATAAACCAAAAAATCCTTAATCTAAGTACTTATACCACAAAAATACTAATAAGATAATTCAAAATAGCATAAATTAACTAAAAACCTTTTTTTTTATCCTACACTGAACTTATAATTTAACTGTATAAATGCTGTTGAATTACTCTATTAATTAACTAAAAATAACTAAAAATTATTAATCCTATTAAATAACTAAAATATTCAAATGACTAAATTACACAAGTGTACATACAAAATTTTACATATTTAAATTGTCCAATAACACAAAATAATATTGTTTACACTGAACACAACACAATTATTGTTCTTTTTTCTTCTTTCTTCTCAAGTCTTCTGCTTGATCCATCCAAGGTGTAGTCGAGAAGATAAACACCATAGTGTAAGGTACATCATCAATCCTTGGTAAGGTCCGGGATGTCAATTACAGGTTTAGTATCTGACTCCAGGGGCATCAGACATATCTTTGTGATGGGCCTCACAAAGATTCCTTGAGGTGTTTTTAGGGTAACAACTCGTACTACTCCATCCGCTCCAGGGTGTGTCTGCAGAATTCGGGCCATTTTCCATAAAGGTGGAGGTAAATGGTCTTCCTTAAAGATCACCAGATCGTCCTTTTGCAGTGCCCGTTGAGTGCTGGTCTGCCATTTAGTCCTCTTTTGCAGTTCCATCAGGTAATCTTGCTTCCATCTAGACCAAAAAGATTGAATTAGCGAACTGATCCTCTGATATTGAGTTAGTCTGTTGTCTGGTATTGCCCGGACGTCTCTCTCCGGAATGATAGAGGATTCAGTGCCTATAAGGAAATGGTTTGGGGTGAGTGGTTGGTAATCATGGATGTCATCGGACAAGGAAGTTAATGGACGGGAGTTCAGACAGGCCTCAATCTGACAAATTAAGGTATACAAGAGTTCAAAGGTTAATGAAGAATTATTAGTGATTCTATACAAATGGAACTTTGCTGACTTAACTGCTGCTTCCCACAAACCTCCCTGATTAGGGGCTCGAGGGGTTATGAACTTCCACTCAATACCTCTGTTCACTAAATAATTTTGAATCTTGTCGTTGTTTTCCCTCAAACTGGTGTACAGCTCTTTGAGCTTGCTGCAAGACCCTCTGAAGTTACTAGCATTGTCGGAAAAGATCTTTTCAGGTTGCCCCCTACGGGAGATAAACCTTTTTAAACTGTTCAAAAAAGCATTGCTAGATAAATCCGAAACTAATTCCAAGTGAACAGCCTTGGTTGAAAAGCAAATAAAGATACATAAATACGATTTCACGAGGGAAGCTTTTCTCAGCGTCCCACTTTTAATTGGAATTGGTCCGGCATAATCGATTCCAGTGATTGCGAAAGGACGACTCGGCGTGATTCTTTCGGGTGGTAAATTTCCCATGATTTGATGACCGGTTCGGGGACGACATCTAAAACACACAATACATTTATGTAATATCTTTTTAATAGTATTTTTCCCAAAGATAGGCCAAAATTTTAGTCGTATTTCAGCTAACAGAGCTTGAGGTCCTGCGTGTAAGTTTACATAATGGTAGTGACGTATTATCAATTCAGTTAGCTTATGTTTAGCTGGCAAGATAATTGGGTGTTTCTGTTGGTACGATAACTGTGTAGCTAAATTCAGCCTACCGCCCACATATATTAGACCATCATGTAAGAAGGGATGAAGACATTTTAAATTACTTTTTCTGTTGACGATGCCATGGTTTTTTAATTCCTTCAATTCCCTTTGAAAGGCGTGTATTTGAGCTGATCTCAGTAGACATTTCAAGCTTGATTCCAATTCAGCTACACTTAAATTGCCTGAAATTCTACCTTTAACACTTCTGCAGTTATTGACAAATCGCAATACATATGCAGTAACTCTTTTCAATTTAATAAATGATGAGAATTTTTTAAATATCTCCCATTCTTGAACATCCGTGGATAATAGAACATTTTTGCTTTTGAGTTCCGGAGGGTTTGAACACGAAATCTTTGATATAGGCCAAGCGTTGACTCCTTCGGTCAACCAACTTGGTCCATTCCACCATATTGCAGAATTTATCAATTTATCTGTAGTGGTTCCTCTTGAAAGTATATCCGCTGCATTGTCTGCTGAAGATACGTGTCTCCATCGATCTGGATCACTAAGTTCTTGTATTTCAGCTACTCGGTTTGCAACGAAAGTAGCCCATCTCGTAGGTTGACCTTTCAGCCAGCACAACGTTATCATGGAGTCACACCAATAATATGTGTCGATCTCCACTATATTTAGCGCTTGTTTTACATTTTTTATTAATTTCGCCAGTAGCACAGCACTACAAAGCTCCAACTTTGGCAGTGAAATACACTTCAATGGTGCTACTCTTGATTTAGACGTTATTAGGTGTGAATGCCACTTACCGATATGGTCCACTGACACCATGTAAACGCAGGCTCCGTAAGCCTTCTCAGATGAGTCGCAAAAACCGTGCAGTTGTAGATATTTAGATTGAATGCAAATAATTTTTCTTGGTATTTTCAACACATTTAATTGAATTAATTCTTGAAGGTAGGACCTCCAGGGTGCTAATATTTCATTAGGCAATGGATCATCCCACGCTGCTTTAGACTGCCATAACTTCTGCATTATCAATTTGGCTACAACTATAATCGGTCCTAGCAGACCTAATGGATCAAAAGTTGATGCAATGCAAGATAATATTTGTCTTTTACTCTCGGTTCGACTTGATGGTTTCATTATTACATAAGAAAAATAATCAGATTCATTATTCCATCTTAATCCTAATATTTTCTCAGTCTTTGGATTGTCAGTAATAATTTTTTCAGAATTGCCTGATTCGGCAATCTTAGCTTGGCCCGACTCGGCTGACAACTCCAAGACATTAGACCTCCATTTCCTTAAGGTCATCCCCGCAGACAAAAAGATGCTGATTAATTGCTCTTTTAACTCTCTACAGGATTCCATGTCATCTCCTCCGGTTAACAAGTCATCCATATAGAAGTCATTTTCTATGACCTGACTAGCTCTAGGAAAATTTACATTGTTATCCATACCAATTTGCCGTAGAGTTCTAGTGGCTAAGAAGGAGGAAGGCCCCAGACCATATGTGACTGTCTTCAGACGGTAATGCTTGAGCACCTCCTGCGGCGACTCGCGCCATAGTATCTTCTGCAGGTCACGGTCCGCTTCACCCACGTTAACCTGGCGGTACATCTTCTCGATGTCGGCCGTCAGGACCACTTGATGTTTCCTGAAATGCAATAGTTGGGTGTATAAGTCCTTTTGTATAACAGGTCCTGTCATCAAGGCGTCATTGAGAGAAATTCCATTTGAAGTTTTGGCGGAGCCGTCAAAAACGACCCTCACCTTAGTAGTAGTGCTTGATTCTTTTATTACAGCGTGATGAGGTAAAAAATAGGATTCACGATCCTCCTTTGACTGGTCACACACCTCCATATGACCCAATTCCTCATATTCACGCATGAATTGTACATATTGTGTCTTCAATTCGGGATTCGACACAAATTTTCTCTCTAAATTTTTAAATCTTTTTTCAGCAGTGAACAATGAACTTCCCAGCTGATCAATGCATGCTCGACGCGGTAAACTTACTACGTATCTACCGTCGTCTTGTCTGGTATGAGTACTAGCGAAACTGGCTTCACAAGCCTTTTCTTCATGATTTAGAATCTTAGTGGGATTAATCTCCTCCAATTTCCAAAATTTTTCTATTTGATGACTTATTTTATTTATAGATAAACTACAAAAATCTGATACAGGCCTTTGCTTGGGGTACATGTTGATCGGTCCTGATATGATCCATCCCAGTTGCGTACGTTGAAGTGTTGGTCCCGACTCGAGTTTCAATCTATCGTTGGTTAGGATTTCCCAAAAACTTTCCGCGCCCAACAGGATGTCGATGGGTGCAGCTATATTGAAGTTCGGGTCAGCTAGCTCCAATCCTCGTGGTAGCTTGAAGACTTTTTTCTCCATTGTCACTTGTGGTAAGTTTGTTGTAATCTCCTGTAAAATCAGACATGATATTTCGCGTTTATAATCAGTATTAAGTGAAGTCATCTCCACTGAAATTCTCTTTTTTATGTGTGTGATATTATTATGGATCCCAGAGACGGGTTTGTTTATCAATTCACATGGTAAATTTAATTTATTAGCAAATTCAGCTCTCATAAAATTTGACTGGGCCCCTGAATCAATCAGAACACGGGCTTTAAAAATCTTATTGTTACTACCCACAACTCCTATGTTGGCAGTTGACAATAATATTATTTTTTTTGCTTTATCCGATGCAGAAAAATTTGATACTGAAACCTCGTTATCAGCATCCATATTGGAGGCCTCCCGCAGAGGTACCTCATTGTGTAGCAAGGTGTTGTGGTTATCCTTGCCACAGCGCCTGCAAGAAAGGTTTGCCTTGCAACTCTGTGCATGGTGACCCACCTTTAAACATTTAAAACATGCTTGGATTGATTTCGTAGCATCAATCCTCTCATGTAATTTCAATTTTATAAATTTTTTGCAATAATAAATTTGGTGACCTTTCTCGTTACAATAAATGCAGTTGTTAGCCTTTACCGCTAAAAATACTGATGAATCTTTTTTGTAATTATTGTTGCTTATTTGTGTTTTATGTAAGCTAGAAATCTTTTTCTCAGAAGCGTTCATAAGTTCCAATACTTGTGCCCTAGCAGATAAACATTTTAAGAATTCCTTTAACGTAGGTAATTCGTCTTGCAATGTATATTGCTCCCAATTTTTTCGGGTAGATGCGTCTAATTTATTTGATATTATATAAATAATCAACGGATCCCATTGATCTACCTTGATCCCGATATTTTGTAATGCCTTTAAACTAACGTTTGTTTCATCAATTAAATACCTCAATGCTACAGGCTCTTCTTGTTTCATGTCTTTTAATTGAAATAAAGATTGGATGTGTTTATGCGCGGTAGTTCTTAAATTTGCATATCGTTCATTTAACAATTCCCAAGCGGAAAGGTAATTTAATTCCGAAACTTCTAGATTAGCTATTATTTTTAATGCGTTTCCCTTTAAGGTGGATTGCAAGTAAAAGAATTTTTGCACATTGCTTAAAGTACTGTTATTATGCACTAAAGTCTTGAAGGTTTCGACGAAATTAACCCAATTTCTCTGATCTCCATGAAATTCCCGCAATTGAAGGGTGGGTAGTTTTATTTCCACCTTACTTTGATCGACGGATTCGATCGCGCCTTTGGCCGTTGCCAAAACTGAGAAATATTGGTTTTCGAAAGCTTCTCGTTGACTATAATTTTCAATTTCGTCTGAATCCGGTAACATTTCAATTTTCAGTTGAACTGCTTCGAATTCATCTAGCAATGATTTCACCCGATCATATCTTAATTTAATTTCATTTACCGACAATGCATTTAATGAATCTGCGAACCTAGTCAATTTTCCCTTAATCACGCCACGTTTGCTTATTAATGATTTTATATTTTCCATTTTTGATTATATTTTGTTAATATCGCTTGACAATTATTTTATTTGAGCAAAGCACCCGTTTGAAAGAATACCAATGACAATCTTGACAATACTATTTAAGAACACTATTCAAGTAATATTATATTATTATTCTCAAGTGGGTAGTGATTTTATTTATAATAATGACTCTATTTAAGATAAATCTCGATTAAATACATGAGGTCTGAATAAACATAAGATAGATGTGATAGGAAGACACTGAATACTTATCTCAGAATTGCTATGTGGTCCACTTTCCTTAATGATTTCCAGGTTCAATCAATTTTGTATTTTTTGGCTGCTGGTTCCTTGTTTTTTATTTATGTATACAATCTCCTGATTGTAATCCGGTGGAAGGATCAAATGTTAAAATCTGGAGTGATCCTTTTAAATAAAATCTCGTTCTATTTACAAAACTTTCACTTTTATTTCAACTTATTGAACATGGACAAGTTATAAGAAACAAAACCGGTAAGAATAACAACTGTTACACTAGCCCCGACTTATGAGCTGTTTTATATCGCGGTTATTGTCGAGAAAGAATATAAAACACATGATGCGAGCCTTTTTAAAGAGTAAAATCTATCCTCCAAAACAACCAGTCATTGTGGAGTGGGAGACTAGACGATAAAACGAAAATCTACAATATCGATCAATATCCTGATAATCATCCATAAGCAAGGACTCACACCATTTGGGTGAAACATAGTAAGCTGAACTAATCGACCACAGATGTCGGTAGCCTTCACTTTTTTAACAGTACCTAATATGTGAAAGGACCAATAAAGTATGCAAACTGGACTTAGTTTAGTGATAGGTACCCCGCGCGTTATTTACATGACATATCTCTACTCCATCAATTCATCTAAGCATCTTTCAAGCATTTCTTCAAGCAATTATTAATTGATAAAATAATTTTGGTAGGTACCTACCTTGTGATTTTTCTGATATGATATGATAAATATTAAGCTTTTAACCAACAACCATGCATAAACAACCGAAATAAGTACGTTTAAGTATCTAGAAATAACAACCTTACATGGATCTCCGGAGGTATATTCTGCACTGCACCCCTAGTAATTATCAATTTAAAAAAATGTTGATGTTCCGAATGCTCGCAACTTGATAGTTGAAAGCATCGATGATGTTTAACTCTTCTCCTTTCAACTTTGCCAAGCACATCGAAAAAAGTGTTATCGAAACTATCGCAAATTTGTCGACTAAATATGCTCACCGACATCAGTAAAACCGAATTTACATTACGCAACTAGTTGCATGCATGTTTAAAATATATGCATGACATAAAGAAGTTTGATATAAATTACAACCTTCAGTAACATAACAATCATGGCGCATAACCAATCATCAAAGCTTTTTTCTGCGATACACAATTTTGTTTTACACATGCCGATGTACATAACAAAGAAAATACTAGTCACAAAAGAAAAGACGATATTTGAATATCGAGAGAGATTATCAATAAAACGTCTGGGTGCAGTACAGTTAAACTCAGAATAAGCATATGAAGATCCTGAAAGCTATAAAAATATTTCGAACGAGTGTGTGAACAGGATACCAAATGTCGGGAAGCATTGCCACCAAAATTTAAAGTCCAAATTACGCTACGAAATTTAGCAACTGGAAATATATTCCAGACATTTTCATTATCATTACTATTCGTTTGAAAATGACAATTATCTCTATTTTTGTACCGGGGGTTGTCTCAAATATCAGAGGCACTCGTTCCGCCGGTGTTCATTGATAAACTGTATATTTTTAACGACATTCCAGCGTTGATTTGTCATTTTCGATCTAAACTCTCACGCAATTACAAGGAACACATGTCCGCTTAGTTGAAATGCTTTCGCGATACTTAGCTGCATCACGATTTTATACTACACAATATCACTAGTGGTGCCGTAGTATCGCGCTAGCGCGATCCTAATTTAGTGGCATACAACTAATGCATGCATGATAAAACTATATGTGGTGTCGCGAAACGTAGCGTATTAATGGTGTTTTAGTGTTGCAGAACCAAGCCAAACCCTATGTAACACAATCGAAGGACCAGTCAACCGTCAAATTAATACTCGAAACTACGTCAACAAATAATGACGAAATAACTCGAAACTACGTCAAACATGAATGCAATCGAAAAAACCTGATGGACGGTGTTAGTCAATGGTTTAAATCTGGGCTTGGATGTTACTTTTCAAAGTAGGGTATTTTTCTTGCAGCAATTGCATCGGTCATGGTGATATTTTAAGGATGGGAAGATTAGGTAGGTGGGATAATTGCAGACTTTTATTTGCTTTCCACTAAGTCTTTGCGAATGCATACCTACCAATACCATACAAATTGGGTGAACAATATTTTTACAAGTGAAACTAACATTGCAACTAATGTCATGAAACAACTTGTTCGTAACTCGTTGCGTAATAAAAATTAATGTGAGTTGTAATTTTTATAGATTTTTCGAGTTTTTCAATTTCAGTGACCATCCTCGACGGTTCTTGCGGCCGGGCGACACGCGAACCGGACCTATTTGCATCTGAGCCCGAGCCCCGTTGCTAATGGTCCTCCCCTTCCGGCCGGCTCCTTGTTGCATACTGCATACATCACACAAACCAACTAACCAACTTGCAGCCGTTTATTATAAATATCATTCAAGAAAAAAATACTCTGCATTTTGCTGATGCCATGTTGAGTTATGGCGACAAGCGAATCTTAGATTTTCATCAGTCGATGGAGATTCAAATAATCTAAATTACTGATCTGTATTGCCTATCTATCTGGTTAATTTTTTTCACATTAAATCCACCGAAGAAAATACTTTCTCTCAGGGTCTTCATCATCATTGGGATGCTGCGTGAATGGTCTTTTTGAGGGGAGGAAGGAGTGAAAACGGGTCTTAAAGGTTTGCCGGTAAACAATCAACCCCTCCTAACTTTCTAAAACCTAGTGATTTTTTTTAAATTTTAAGTTTAAAAAAACATTAAAGTTCCAATTAATTTGTTTTTATTTATATGTACAGGATCTCAGGGGACTTTTTTGATGTTTTTTTTAGCCAAAATTAAGGTATTGGAACGGCAGGTGTGGGTTAACGGGTTGGGCAGTTGCTCGGAAGATTGACCAGTGACATTAAGACGATCCCCTAGTCCTAAACCCATTTGGAATTGGGCGGAGAAAGCGACTCTAGCGATGACCAATAAAAATCATAATCAATAGCCAACAACGCTGTTTTGTTATTTCGCAAGTACACTTTTTTACAGAACGAAGCGACGCGACGAGCAAAGCACGTCTATTCGGCCCGAAATCCGGGCTCGGGCTGCTCCTGAACTCCTGAGTGCAATAATACAACGCGCTTTCTTTCCTTCTGCGGACCGCAGAAGTGTGAAATTTGCAGATGGGTAACGTCTCTTTTAATTTCCTGAAAAAGAACTTAGAGATTAAAGAGAGATTTTAGAGATTAAGAACTTAAAGATTAATAATTGGTTAATATATACTAAACATACAAAACCGATAAAATGTTCACTTTTTTTATGAAGTTCAGTAACAAATATCTTTATATTTTTTATAGGCCGGATATCTTATTTTTTTCTAGGCTTATTAAAAGACTTCAAAAAATGATCGATATTTTCAAAGGCCAAGATGTGTTCTACTTGCAGTATTTAGTTTTTACATAATTTAAGCATTTATAACCCAAACGGTTGCACTGGACATTTCCAAGGCCTTCGAGCGCTTGTCAACAAACTGCATTCTTACGGACTTCCCGCATTCTTGTGTGCGTGGATTGCCGACTTTTTGAGGGGGAGGTCGATTCAGGCGGATGCTGACGGTTTCACCTCTTCCTCGCATTCGATAAATGCTGGCGTCCCAAAGGGATCGGTTCTGTCTCCGACTTTGTTTCTGTTGCACATCAACGACCTCTTGTCATGTGCACCGATTCATTGTTATACGGATGACAGTACAGTCCATGATGGCTTTTTTTTACAAGCCTCCAAAGAGCACACAAACCCCAATAGCTCGGAGAGCTTTGAAGCAAAAAATGGACAGTTACCTCGAGAGTGTTTTCTCGTGGGGTAAGAATAACCTCGTCGAATTTAATGTTTCAAAGATCCAATCATGTCTGATAACGTCTAAAAGGGATCGAAATGATAATCTAGTCTCCTTCAACGGAAGCAGTCTTCCAAACAGGACCTCCATTAATATGCTTGTGACCATATTAATGGAGTGACCAGCTCAGGTATGGGGGCTCCATCAAAACCAGAGTTAAGTTAGCCTCTCAAAAACTGGACGTACTGTACAGGGCCCGCAGATACTTTAATAGTACAGAACTGCTAACCCTGTACAAATCGCAAGTGCGCCCCACGGTTGAATTTGGCAGCCACATCTGGTCTGGAGCTCCAAAATATCTAAAAAAACCCTCGACTCTGTGCAGAAACGGGCAATCCGTTTAATGAATTCTCCCATCTTAACAGACGGATTGCAATCTTTAGAGCACAGGCGTCAGGTGGGAATGCTGTCCTTGTTCTACCGGTATTACAATGGAAGATGCTCCGAGAAACTAGCGTCATTGATCCCCTAGGCACTGGTGCATAGTCGGGAAACACGCCAAACACGCGCCCAACATTTTGTACACGGTTAACATTAGTCACATGAGAAGGGGTCGTTTCTACGACTCGTTCTTGAGTTCAACAGCTCGGCTGTTGAACGATTTTCCGGCGTCTGGGTTTCCTCCCTCCTACAACATGGGTCTCTTGAAGACTCACTCCTTTCCTTTCTTCAAAAAGACCCTCCACACAGAATCTTCAAAGATGACATAGGCCTTGAGGGAAATTATTTTTCTCAGGGCCTCCTGTGTGGAGTTAATGTAAAAAAATATATACATATATATATTTCTAAGCGATCAAATTTTCAAACCCAAAACACATGATTTTGTATTACTTTGCATTGTCGTGACAGTGCGAATCGTGAATTTAACCTTTAGTCTAATACTACATTTTCAATTCCCACCAAAATAAACTTCATAAAATAAACGTTTTTCTTACATTTCATGAGCGATTTCTTGAAAAATGAATAAATAAATAAATTAAATATTTCATTAAAATGAAGACAATATTAGCGAAACTCAATCGAAAATCTGAAAAACAGAAAAATCATAAAAAGATAGGGGCACTTCTAGGACTCAAACCCAGGACCCTCGCCTCACCGGGGCGCGATTCTACGAACTGTGTTAAGAAAAATTAAGATAATGCTGATAGTTCTTAGTCCAAGTATGATACAGTTAAATATGACCTAATCGGATAGGGACACATTAGCTCAATTGTTAGAGTCGCGCCCGGCAAGGTGAAGGTCTTTCAGATGTACCCGTATATTTTTCTGATTTTTCAGTATTTTTCTGAAATTTATAATAATAAATCTCCTACCACAAAAAGCGACCAAGCTACGAACGTTATGTTTACTTTTACATAGATAATGTGATAATATGTATTTAATTAATATGTGTGTACAGGTATCTTTGGTTATCTGTGTGTGTGGTACCTACCCTGTGCCGTGTGGCCTGTGCCTGTGTGTGGCACCAGTAGAATGAGTAGAACCTCCATTAGCGCGGTCGGCGCTGACAGCCGATGTTTAGTCGCAGTAAATATTACGAAGCAGGAACTTTACCGCTAAGTTATGACAGCGCGCCTTCTCCCTCGGACAATTATTATAAATTATATTGTGAATCTAATTTATTAACACGAACGCTTAGCAAATTTCTTCGTCGAGGCGGAGCTGTTTTGTGTTTTGTTCGTAGGTGTTGGGAATTTTGCGAAAAATTTGTAATTTAAATTTTGGCTAGTAAAGCGTTATTTTTCAAGCGAAAACTTCTTTAGCACCCTTGTGATTTGAAACTCGATGAAACGGAAATGAGCGACACTAAAAAGATACAAACACATACATCTATATGATTTGGCCTGTATGAGAATGAGAGAACATATTTATTTAATTCACGGGTACTCCGTTCCAATATAATACGATAAATCCACAGTCCCACGCAAGTCTCCACATTGTTGTAGTGGTATAAGGCACCTGATGAACCTCTGCATACATTTAGCGAACTGAGGATCGAATCCTACGAAACCCAAAAAAAATTTATCTTGCTTTCGTAAAATCAATATCCAATTTTCAAACCACTCCAAAATGAACAGGCAAAAGAAAAAATACAAACACATACGATTTATGATTTGGCCTGAACAAGAATGAGATAGTAATAACATTTTTATTTAATTCATGGGTACTCGGTTCCAATATAATACGATAAACTCACGGTCCCACGCAAGTCTCCTTTCTGGTAGTGGTAAAACATCTGATGACATTTAGCGGACTAAGGATCGAATCCTACGAAAACAACGTTTTTTTTTTTACTTTTAAAATCAATATCCAATCTTTACACCACTCCAAAACGAACAGGCAAAATTAAACTCAAAAGAAAGCGATATCTAGTGACACCGAAGAAGAAAACACAAATACTAATAAGATGACCACTGTATGGCAGTACTTATTCACATTACTTATTTTCACGCGTATGGTATCCCAGATGACCGACACTAAATGTCACCGATTGCCCCGAGATAGGATCATATTATTATTCCGATTCTAGTACTCGATCCATCCGGTTGCACGGCAATTTTACCTGACTACCAGTTTGTACGCGAATCTATATTCGTTGTAAATAATATTTTAAATAAAACTTAATATCGTAGATAACTAAGTGTTTTCAATTAAACATCATCATTATTATAAGCCTGAACACAAGATCACGGCTTGGAAGTGCCGTGATCTCAAGGAGCATTTTAACCTCAATATCGGTAAAGTATGAAGGCAATCCTACCTGACGTGGAGAGGACCTCTTCATCAAATACTCTCCATCCACTCATACATCTACTAATAAACACTTCCAACATTGGTGACCCCGAGAATTTCTAATGATAATGATGAATACTGCCAATACGGAGGATTGAGTACTGGAATGCGGAATCCTGGACACCCCAATCTTGTGAGTAACATTTCAATTTTTTAAACTTAAATTCAGTAGGTCCAGTATGTACATTAGAATCATATGAAGATAAATCAGTAAAGAACATTATTGTCCAACATAGTTCATTGGTTATTGTCCACCAAATTCAGTAGCGTACGAAAGTACCTACATCCCGCTACTACTTTATTAATAATGCTTCCCCCGCAACTCATTACTTGTTTATGTGGATAGTATATTGCCGGTAAATATCAATTTCAGATAAACAAGAAGCCCAGCAGCTAAGGCAGAGTATCCTAACCAACAGACGCGATTTTGCAGACAGACCCAGGTACCCGGATGCCAAATACCCGGATGCCATATACCTGGAGATCCTACACCACCCCACAGCATCCACCGCAGATCGGAGTAAAGCAAGTAACGCAAATTCAACTTCTCACAGTGATCCTTGTTAATAATTGATAATCCGAACATTTCAACGAAATTTAGCAACCCAGCGAGAATATGCAAATATTGTTACACGGTATAAATTTTTAAACTGCACTTCATCAAAGCATTATTACAATTACAATATATTTGTACTAACATTTCAACGCAAAGATAAGAGATTTGTAAAAGATTTTGGATATCATCAACTTAACTTTTCAGACCTGAATTAGATTTATTGTTATTTTGTTTTATGCACAATTTTGATAATTTTATCTGCATACCTACACGGTCTATCAGTACTACTACTGCTTTCGCCATTGCCTATCACTTGCCATATTACAACGACAATATGCCGCTAGAAGAAACAGCATCAGGAACCAGCGCTAATTACACAATAATGGATCCAGTCATAAACTCCGTATCAGTTAAGCTACCCCCCGTCTGGTGCGACAACATACAGCTCTGGATTGCCCAGGCAGAAAGCCAGTTCTCCAACTCAAGAATCAAAGATGACACCACGAAGTACAACATTATTGTCGCCTCCCTGGACATCGAAACCCTCAGGACCGTCAGCGATGTCGTCATCAAGCCACCAGCAACGGACAAGTACCCTACCCTAAAATCTGCACTCATCACGAGGTTGCAAGATTCCGAAGGAAAACGTCTCACCCGACTACTAACCGGATTACAGTTGGACGACAGGAAACCATCCGGACTGCTTCGATTGATGCACGAACTCGCCGGTCCCGAGCTTGCTGAAAGCGCAATCATACGCACGTTATGGCTACAAAGACTTCCCCAACATGTACAAGCTATATTGACCGCACGGCCAGACGACAATCTACTACAACTTGCGTCAGCAGCCGATAAAATCCTGGAAATCTACCAGACGACCGAGTGCGGAGCGATAAACAAAAATCAACGTAGAGATAACAATTACAGAGAAGATCCCGACATCACTTCCGTTCTTCAGAGCCTACGTGAACAAATTTCTGCACTATCTCTAGAAGTCAATCAACTAAAGTCAAGTCGCAGAGACAGTCATAGCCCCGTACATCATTTTTATAATCGGCGTAATCCTAGCCCCCGCCGAGAATGGCGTCATCCACCGACATCGTACTCCAATACCGACCGCCAACATCGATCCCGGTCGAACGATCGAACGGACAATAACAATGAACTTCACAAAACAAACGACTACTGCAGCAACCATAAAAAATTCGGGGAGAAAACATTCAATTGCATTCAACCATGTACTTTCAAGAGCAACAAGTCGGGAAACGCCAAAGGGAACGCGCAGTAGAGGCATGCGACCGTTCTCAGAATTCCTACCGCCTCTTCGTTTATGAGCTTGTGTCACGACAAAAATTTTTAATCGACACAGGAGCCGATATTTCAGTGCTACCGAGGACACATCGAATGGCTAAAAACACCATCACTACAGATACATACCGAATCCCACTGTACGGCGTCAACGGATCCCCCATAAAAACCTACGGTTCCCGGACTATCGATCTGCAACTCGGCCTACGACGTGAAATAAAGTGGACATTCATCGTCGCTGACGTCTCAAGAGCAATTATCGGAGCGGATTTACTGCATCACTACAACCTGAGTGTCAACTTAAAAAATGCTACCTTGACGGACCAGTCCACGGGACGACAGATTCAAGGAGTAAAATCCCAAGGACCCTCATCCGGTATCTCGACGATATCTACAAGCCAGAAGTACCGGGATATATTAAATAAATACCCGTCATTAACTCGTCCCAACATGCAAATCCAAAACGTTCAAAAACATAACGTCACACATGTAATTGAAACACGGGGACCTCCCGTAACAGAACGAGCTCGCAAGCTGGCACCACATCTCCTAGAAGCTGCCAAAAAAGAGTTCAGGTACCTCATGGAGCACGGAATCTGCCGCCCGTCCAAGAGTAGTTGGGCGAGCCCATTGCACATGGTTAAAAAACCCAATGGAGAGTGGCGTCCGTGCGGGGACTACAGGCGCTTGAATGCAAGCACAATCCCCGACAAGTACCCAATCGCTCAACTTCATGATTTTTCACACAAATTGAACACAGCGAAAATATTTTCAACAATAGACCTAAAGAGAGCTTATTACCAGATCCCGGTGGAAGAAGCCGACATCCCTAAAACTGCAATCATCACTCCATTCGGATTATACGAATTTACAGCGATGCAGTTCGGACTGTCAAATGCAGCACAAAGTTTCCAGAGATTCATGCATGCTGTCACGCGTGACTTAGACTACTGTTTCACCTACCTGGACGACATCCTCATAGCCTCCAAAAATGAAGAGGAGCACATGAAACACCTAGATGCCCTTTTCCAACGCCTTTCCGACAACGGACTAGTAATTAATTTAGAAAAATGTAAATTTGGTTTGCCCATTGTTGATTTCTTGGGACACACAATATCGCCGGACGGTATTACTCCCGTCAAAGAGAAAGTGAAAACCATCGTAGATTTTCCTCTACCCAAGACAGCCAAAGGTTTGCGTCGTTTCCTCGGGATGCTGAATTATTATAGAAGATTCTTGAAGAACTCTATCAACACACAAGCCAAACTCTTCGATTTCACATCAGGATACAAGAAGAACGACAAGAGAATTCTCACTTGGACTCCGGAACTGACGGCCGCGTTCGAAGAATGCAAAACCCAGCTGGCCAACGCTACCCTGCTAGCGCATCACGACCCCAAGGCGAAAATCGCCATAATGGTGGACGCCTCTGACTTTGCGATTGGCGCATCCCTACAACAACTTAATAACAACGAATGGCAACCCTTAGGATTTTTTTCGCGTAAATTCACTTCTGCCCAACGTAAATACAGTACATTCGACCGAGAACTGACAGCAGTTTACGAAGCAATAAAATATTTTAGGAATGACATAGAAGGTGGAAACTTCACAATCTACACTGATCATAAACCTATAACATTTGCGTTCAACAAGAAACGCGCCTCAAGTTCCCCGCGACAAGAGAGACAACTTGATTTCATTGCCCAATTCACCACCGACGTTAAACACATTTCCGGTCATCTAAACACGGTAGCAGACACGCTGTCTCGTATAGAAGAGATAAACAGCCCTCCTGCTATCGATTACAGACATATGGGATTAGAGCAGAGTCACGACGACGATCTAATTAAGGCACTTGAGGACTCCTCCCTTGTCTTAAAAAAAATGATAATTCCCAACACGAATGAATTATTATGGTGCGACATCTCTACAGGTCGTGTGAGACCTTTCGTTCCTCAAAGTATGAGAGAACAAGTAATAAGTAGCGTGCACAACATATGTCACCCAGGCACCACTGGTACCGCTAATAGCGTACGTCAGAGATTCGTCTGGCCCAAGATGTCAAAGGATATCAAAACCTTCGTCAAACATTGTGTCGCTTGTCAAAAAGCCAAAATATCACGACACACAACTGCACATCCAGCAACATATCCACTTCCCGAAGATCGATTCCGAAACATCCACATTGACTTGGTCGGTCCACTGCCAGCTCGCAGTGAGTATAAATATCTCCTAACAATAATAGATAGATACACTCGCTGGCCAGAGGCAGTTCCCCTAAAGGATATGACGGCAGAGACGGTAGCGACCGCTCTAACCACACAATGGATTGCTCGACACGGAGTACCGGAAACAATCACTACGGACCAGGGACGACAATTCGAGTCAGGCCTGTTCAAGAGCCTCACGCGGAAATTCGGAATCAAGCAGACACGAACCACTGCCTACCATCCACAGGCAAATGGCATAATAGAAAGATGGCACAGAACACTTAAAGCATCTCTTATGGCTTATAGCAACCCGGACTGGTTGGAAAACCTCCCACTAATACTTCTTGGTCTTAGGTCCACCGTTCGCGAAGATCTGAAATGCTCACCCGCAGAAATCACCTACGGAAGAACATTGAGATTACCATGTGATTTTTTTACTACAACTCCCCGCGAAGAACCTGACACCTACATAAGAAGACTGCAAGAAAGGTTTGAAGAAATCAAGCCTACTCCCACTAGTAACCATAGCAATCGAAAATTTTTTGTCCACAAAGATTTACCTAACTCGTCACATGTTTTCCTTCGCACAGACGGCGGAAGAAAATCACTCGAGGCTCCCTATGACGGACCTTATGAAGTTCAGGAACGAGACGACAAAACATACGTTATAACTATCAATGGAAAACCTAAAAGAGTTTCGGTCGACAGACTCAAACCTGCATTTTTCCAAAATTCTGAGGAAATACCGCAAAAAACGGCAAGCACACCGCCCACAATAACAACAAGAAAAACACGCTGTGGAAGACACGTACATTTTCCTGAAAGGTACCAGTCGTAAAAGTAATACTTGGCAATACTTCAATGAAGAAAGTTATCGTTTAAACAAATTAATTAGAAAACTTATATTGATGTATCTAAATTTTATTATACGATTTGTATCACTGTATCTCATAATTGATTAAAATTCTAATGCACTACTGTGAAATAAAACTAAGTTTATTTAGGTATTTAGCTAGCGAAACACCGCCATATAAATTATTGTATTATTACGTAGTCAGTATTTCTAACAAATAATAATAATATATCAATTCATTTTCGTATCCCGAATTCTGAACAGTATACAGACTACATTTTATTTGTAAATAACTAATTAATAAGATTAGCAAGGTATATCAAATTTAGCAAATAAGTTATCCAACCTGTAAATAATTTCTGTTAATTTCCGATATCTATTAATTTTACGTAGTGTTATCTTATTAAAAAGAAGCCACATATTAGATCGGACCGTCATAAATGCTAACCAAACTGTATCTGTTTAACAATAACAATATAATAAATAATAATTCGACATTCCAATACCACTGTGGAACTACGTACCTAAAGTCAGGTAGTAAACAAAGACAGCACTTGGAATTCGAATTATTATTTTCCCTCGATTAAAAATGAATTCACTCCTTAGTCTAAGATTTATAAAGTTAATTTTGAATAATATGGTTCATGTATTTTATTTATATTTTAATATTACGCATAGTTAAGTTTACTTTCGTTGAAATTGTATAAACGCATAATAAGTATGTACCGAGTCAGCCAGCAGCTACTCGCCTTTGTAAATAATCACCGTTATGCATTCTAGCAGTACCTACCTACCTCAACACTATATGTCTAGCCGTAAGAAGGAACGAGTAATAATAATTTTAATCGGTCAATACCGACTGAGAAATAGGTACTTACTTCTATTACTAATGATAATTAGGACTTGTAAATAAATAACATTATAATTTTAAAACATTTTGTAACTTTGGTTATTTTTTCTTTTTATAGGCATGTTATGTTCTAAGTTATTGATGTAAATTTAGAATTGTTCACAAAACTACTTATGTAAAAATTATATTTTCAACTATGAAAAACATTGTATATAGACATGTATATCTCAATAACATACTAAACCCTATTTAGGTGTATATAATTATTTTCTTTTCGTATGCCATATTTTGTTATTCGCGTGCAACGCTGGTGGGGAGGTATATGGCAGTACTTATTCACATTACTTATTTTCACGCGTATGGTATCCCAGATGACCGACACTAAATGTCACCGATTGCCCCGAGATAGGATCATATTATTATTCCGATTCTAGTACTCGATCCATCCGGTTGCACGGCAATTTTACCTGACTACCAGTTTGTACGCGAATCTATATTCGTTGTAAATAATATTTTAAATAAAACTTAATATCGTAGATAACTAAGTGTTTTCAATTAAACATCATCATTATTATAAGCCTGAACACAAGATCACGGCTTGGAAGTGCCGTGATCTCAAGGAGCATTTTAACCTCAATATCGGTAAAGTATGAAGGCAATCCTACCTGACGTGGAGAGGACCTCTTCATCAAATACTCTCCATCCACTCATACATCTACTAATAAACACTTCCAACAACTGAAAAAGGTTTACTGGAATTCGATTACAAAAAAGTGGAAAAAAATCATCCTTCACATGGATAAAAAAAGTGCTTCGTAGTCTCCAAACTCTTGTCTACTTTAGTTTTCTCAATGTTTTACTTCTACCGCGTGTGAATTGGACAATCTGTATTTTTTTATGCATTTTTTTAATAATGTTGGATAACTAACTATCCACTGACGTCAATTTTACGGTGCTCCAGATTTTATGTCCGGGTTAAATCTTTCCCAAATGAAAGACTAAACCCTTCCACACACTTTTCCACAAATGATTATTTAGTAAATTCACGCAATGTAAGTGCACTATATAAGTATAATAAATACAAAACAATACAGGAACAATACGTCAATCCACCAGAAACATAATGGGAAAATATTTCACCGACTCCAGATATTTTCATATCAGAGGGTTCGGCTCTGATGAAATCCTAACTCGACTGATAAATCCTACTGATCCCTCAATATAAATATTTAAAAAATCTTTCGTAATCCTACATGTATTTAAAATGACTGCCTTTTGCATTTTTATATATAAATTCTTTGACAAATCTAATACGCATAAACTTTGAATGAGAGAGCTAGATTATTATAAAAATTAAATCGTCAAATTTCTAATCCATAAATCAATCGTTTTATATGTATATCCATGGCTTACTGCAGAAATAGCTGAAAGTTTCTCATTTCTCTTTCTCATTCACTATAAGTATAAAAAACATATATCGACTGTAAATAGGTAAAATGCTTCAAGCCACAAAATGAAAACTTTACAGGAGACGATAAAATAGAATATTTACGGATTTACATCTTGAAGTTCATAAGTGAGATAGTGATTATTTCATTTGAAAAATTATGATGTAAAATGTAACAATTCTATTCACGATTAAGAAAGATTTGAAGGTCAGGTAAATTCATTTAAATTTAGTTTAATTTAGTTTTTAATTTTAAAAATGTCTCAATCAGCAAGAAATACTAGTACTCTGATAGTGTACCTCTAAAAATACCCCTGTAATATGAAAACTCCTATTCCATGAAACAACCGAAAAGTTTTCCCCAAAAATGTGGCTTTCAGTGTTTTACTAATTAAGAGTCACTGTGTTAAATTGTTGCATACTCACAATTCATTCTAAAGTGACACATACTCTCACTATCACTGTTGAGATAATGTAACTCAGAATTGCAGGATGGATTGCAATGGATATAGCTGAAAATTGTTATCAACTATACCAGACCTGAAGAAACAGTTCTTTTATCTTCTCTCTCAGCATTCTGTTTACCTCCAAAATAAATATATTTATCAATAAACCGAATAGCAATATTTTGTAAAACCATCGAATTTTACTACTAGATGGATAGTGCCACAATATCCGAGCTTATTATTTCCCATCTATTTAATAAACAAACTGTACATAAATTACTGTTTTTTTCCTTTATATCTTGACTGAAATTTAAATCCCTAAACCACTCTTCTACGGACACCATCTCCTCATTCTATACTTGAAATCGATCGATCGTTTGACATGACCCTGGTCGCTCACTACTTACTGGCTCCGCGAGCGGGTCACCACTCAATGAGCGGGTCATTTACGATCGATCTAGGACTACATTAAACAATTCCCCACATCTATCAGTCTCATAAAATTCCCCAATAGGGATTTCTATATTCCCATTTTTTATATTATTTTCTTATTCTATTATTTTATGGAAAATCTTACATCGATTTTTTTTTATATGCACATTTAAACTCATTTTACATATATTATTTGAGAAGGTACCTACAGAAATGGATGAAACTCGAAATATAAACAAGGATCCAAAATAATAAAATAACATAACATCAGTGGAGTAGGTAATAATAATATATTATTTATTCTGCATTTAATACTTACTAATTATTTAATTTATGATTTTGTTACAATAACACAATACAATGGCGCAAGAAGAACTAGTGAAATAAATATGTAGTTAATGCTTTTTCTACATTAAGGGTTAAAACTTGTTACAATAACACAATACAATGGCGCAAGAAGAACTAGTGAAATAAATATGTAGTTAATGCTTTTTCTTCATTAAGGGTTAAAAGTTTCTTCATTCAGTTTAAAAAAATTACTTTTCCCAACATAATTGTAGTTATGTAGTGTTAGTATTTTTTCACAATTTATTTTACAATATTATTTCTACGTTAACATATTGAGGCACACACCTCCTATATTTATTATGAATTTGAGAAAATAAGCACACAAAGGAACCGACTCTTCCCCAAATGGATCAGCAGAGGTGATAGGAGGCCAAACTTGCCAACCAAATATTTCCGAGTACAGCAGAGAGACAGGTGTAGTATAATAATCTGAATGTTGGATAATATATCGAACGTGTGTTTCCGGATAAATCCACCCTCGTTCCTCTACTTTCTCTCTCCCTCCCCCATTTCCCCTTCCATAACATCCCCCTTCCAATTCCCGTCTCCCCTCTCCCTTCCCCCCGTTTCCGGTGCACGGGGCGCTTCCGTTGGCGGGACGCCAACATCGGTTCATCATTCGCGACTGTATTCTGCCGCAATTACAATATTTACCTGGGACCTATCTGGCCATGGGATTTGTGTTCTACCATTGTTGCGTTCTTAGTTCTTATTTCTTATGATGCTTCCAAGAGCCTATCGCAGGATGGTAACAAAACTATAGGTTTAAATACGTACTGTGGTTTTATGAGGACGTGAATGAAAGAAGAGAGTCACTTAGGGGTGTTTATCACGACGTTTTTTTTTTTCATACAGTTTCCATATGGATTCGACGAGAAAAAAAGGAATATTCTATTTTCTTTCTACCAAGATATTAATGTACAAAACACTTATCAGACCAGTACTCACATGCGCAGCTGAGACTTGGGTTATAACTAAGAGGAATGAGCGAGCACTGGATGTTTTTAAAGGAGAAATTTTGCGGCGTATCTTCGGACCGGTTTTCGAAAATGGATTTTGACGCAGACGTTACAACAGCTATATACTCTGTTTAAGAAGCTAAACGTCACAAAATTTATAAAACTGGGAAGAATTCGGTGGCTGGGTTATGTAGAGAGAATGACCGAGCATCAAGCACCAAAGTCCACGCTGAACTCAAGACCGATAGGGCGACGGAGTCTGGGAAGACCAAGAATAAGATGGAGCGACAACGTCCTCAAAGATATATCTTCCTCGGAGCTTCTAAACTGGAGAGAGCTGGCACAAAACCGAGATGAGTGGAGGAAGACACTTGAGGAGGCCAAGACCCACCAGAGGCTGTAGAGCCAAGAGTGATGATGATGATTCTGGTACGGCGCGCAATTTATATAATAACAGCTGTCATTATTTTACGTATGACGTATTATATAAAGAATTGTTAAATGATTACTTTGGCAAACATATACTTTTATTTCTTGCTAGAATAATCCTGATGAGTTACAAAAGTGGATGGTTTCGGAACCGAAATAATAAGATCGGAAAAGTTCCAAAGGAATACCAACAATAATACCCAAATGTTTCAGTATTTCTATCAATACCTCCACTGTGTCAAACGCCTTCTTTAGTTAATTACAACATATTGCCTCCATCACCATGATCAATATATTTCTGTAGATTAGATATATATATATATATATATATATATATATGTATATTTTGTTTTAAAAAGAAAGACAAACATTCCCGGGTTACGAATAACCCAACAATATTTGGAAATCTCCTACCACCACCACAGTAAGCCGAAAATGTTGCTTGAGTCGTAATGGAGGACTTAGCCGGCCGAGGAATCGAACACGGAACGCCTGGATGGGTACCCAAACGCGATACCCACTCAACCACTGACCGGTCAAAATCTATATTTATAAAAATGTTAAAATGTTTGTATATATTTGTATTTCCGCTATGCGTTTGCAAAACCAATCATTTCACTTCTACCGCGTGTGAATTTAACACTGTGCTTTTATTTAAAAATATTTTGTGACAGATTCCTACTTCCATAATATTTATGTTCTATCGTTACGCTGGGTGTGGTCAATTTTTGACGATATAGCTAGCACCATCTTAAAATATTTGGCACTTTATTAATGGCAACTGGCGGCCGGTGTGGTCAAGCGGTAAGGCTTTTGACTCGCAATCCGAAGGTCGTGGGATCGAATCCCAGCGTGGGCATATAAATTTTATTTAATTAATTTGTGTTATTTCTCTATTAATTCGTTTAAAATAATATGTAGTGTATTTGCGGCACGTTCCAGAGTGGAAGATACTCTTAGTATCGCCCTGGTGTAAGACCACCATCCAGAATTGAAACGATGCTTGAAATGGCTTTAGTCGTGTTTGGTGAACAGATCTGAGTAGTCAGGTACTTCCCTACCTTCCTCTTCCCCATCTCCTTCCCCACAACCTTCAGCCTCACAACATAACCCAATTGGGGATGCAGTAGACTCACTGGCTCCAGGCGACCACACAATCCGAATTTCTACCGATTTATAACATATTTTCCTTGAAAATTTAAAGTTTTTAAACTACTAAAAAAATACATGTTTTTTAATAGCTTAAAAATTTAAAATGTTCAAGTGAAATAAATTTTAATTGGTAGAAATATAGTACATATATGTAATACAAAATTCCATCGATAGAAAGGAATCGCGAAGCTTTGCTTCGAAAATTATTAATAATCAGAGTGTGCAATTCACATGCGGTAGAAGTTACACCTTCAGAAAACTAAAGTAGACAAGAGTTGAGAGGCATCGAATCAGCGCACAAAGAGGAGACCGATTATACTATCTCATTGCTCGCAGGCTAAATCCTAAAGTTGTACGTGTTTATGCTCTTTTTATTGTCGCTTATTTTCGTTTCATCGATTTTAAAATCACAACGGTGATAAAAAAGTTTTCTCTTCAAAAATTCTCGGTGTTTCTTTAAATGCTACTTTAAACATTATTTGTCGAGAGATATTTACTCTTTTTTAAATGAGTCGTTTTTTATTAAATGTTTCGCTTACAAATCTAGGCAGTTTCACCAATGAATTAGCAAAGTAAGAGCAGAAATTTCCAAACTAACACGATGTTGGTAGACTTACGGTCGCGCCACAACGCGGGCTGCTTTACAGGGTTTCAGGGTTAATGATTTTGTCGAACCTCCGATAAAAGCAAAACAACAATGTGAAAAAGAAAATTAATAATAATTAATTGGTAGAGCCAGTTGGCCTCAGTTGGTAGAGCATTTTTCATGTAAGCAAGGTCCTGGATTCGAGTCCAGAGTTTCATGGTTATCAGATCTTTTTTGAGTCTGGGGTTACTTAAAGTTTTGAAAATTTTACTTATTTTTAATACATTTTTTGAAATTCAAGATTTTTAAAAATATTTATTGTTCATTTATTTTTAACCTAATGAGTAAAATCTCAAATTGTAATATATAATTAAATGAAGACAATATTAGGGAAACTCATTCGAAAACAGGAAAATCAAAAAAAAATACGGTCACATTTGGGTCTCGAACCCAGGACCTTCGCCTTGCTGGGGCGCAACTCATAGAGCACAACAGAGCTATTGTGTCCCTATCCATTTTAAATGTATCGTACGTAGACCCTGAGAGTGAATGAGTATGAGAATCGGGCGGTAGAAAGGAGAAGTGGAGGAAGAGTTTTGTGTGGTCAGCTTTTACACGCGGAAACTCTTTCTCGGTCAGTGTGCGAAGCCGCGTCGCTGTGGGTCAACGCATTCGTCCAAAGTTTAATTTTAAGTAAATCAAGATTACTTCTTTCGGCGAAAATGCGAAAATCTCTTCTCTGAGGATCAAAGAGAGCCATCGCCTTCAAGCCTGACACGAATTGAAAAATCAGCTGGAAGAGGACCCAGATTTTTTTCCAAGGTTGAGTGATGGGTGGTGAGTCATGGTTATGTGTACGATCCAGAAACCAAACAACAGGCAAGCCAATGTAAGAGTGCTCTCTCTCCTCTTCAGAAAAAAAGTCAGGTGAAATCGAGTATCAAGACAATGCTCATTGTTTTTTTCAGAGATGTTCTGCACAGAGAGTTTATTCTTCCAGGCCAACGGTTAACTGACAGTTCTACATGAAAGCACTAAAGAGGTTGCGAGAGAGCATCAGGAAACATCTACAAAAAAGCTCAAATCCTTGGCGCAAGGGGAATGGTTCTTCAACCAGGAAAACGCACCTGTTCACATAATGTTGTCTTTGAAGCAGTATTTAAGGCTCCGCAGCTGGGCTCGAAAAGAAGAAGATGGAGAGATACGAAATTACGAATGTTAGAGGAGAGCGCCAAAACCGATGCGAAAATTGCGAATATGTTCAATAAAACACGACTCGTTTTAAATAGAGTAAAAATCTCTTGGAGAGCATCTTAAGTATCATTTAAAGAAACACTTTGAATTTTTTCACAAATATTATTTATAAGATAATAGAAACAGACTTGTTTTTAATACTTTTTGGAGCATACTTTGCGATTTTTTCCTATCGAGGGAATTTCATATAATTTGCGTTTCGGCTTAGGCAGCATCTAGACGTTATCTTAAAAAATAATACATATTTTTGTAAGAGCTCAAAAACTTCAAATGTTTAAGGGAGATATGCAAGAAATCGGTAGAAATTCGAGTTGCGGCGCCTTACGCAAGCATGGAATGACCCCGATTGTTCATCCACCCTATTCACCCGACCTGTCTCCCTGTGACGTCTTTCTGCTCCCTAGAATGAAAAGAGACTTAAAAGGGAAATGTTTTCATACTGTTGAAGAAATGAAACAAAAATCGCTGAAGGCCATAAAGGGCATTCCAATCAGTGGGTGTCAAAATCGTTTTGAACCTTGGAAAAAAGAGCTGGACAAGTGCATACATTCTAAAGGTGAACACTTTAAAGGTGACCAAATTTTGGTGTAAAAATATTGAAAAATAAATAATTTATAAAGAAATTCTTATTACTTTTAGGTCCCCCACATACCTCGACTATGAACTACAAAATTATCTTAATTTTCTTAAAGCATATTTTTATTGGCTGCTATCATTATGTATGATTGCAAGATTCAAACCTAAATGCATAAACATATGTAGATAGTAATTGATAAAAGTTTGGTTGTGCCTTGGCAAGGCGAAGGTCCTGGGTTCGAGTCCAGATATGACCACATCTTTTTCGTATTTTTTTGTTTCCATATTTTTCTGTTTCCATATTTTCTGTTTCCATATTTTCTGTTTCCATGTTTTTCTGTTCCATATTTTTCTGTTTCCATATTTTTCTGTTTCCATATTTTTCTGTTTCCATATTTTTGATTGAGGTTCGCTAATATTGCCTACATTTAATTGAATATTTGTTCTTTGTTAGGTTTGAACCCCTGACCTTTGAACTCAGATCTAAATTCTAACCCCCTGCTACAAAGCTCGTCATATCTGCATTTTGTCAGCTTCGGTCATTAATACGCATTTATTTGTAAAATTGAATCACTTTAGATTATCCAACGAAGTTGCCTAAATCGTTTTGACCAGATCGTTTAATTAAATGGCACGCACGGTATGAGAACTGGATTACTCCCTGTTGGAAGAAAAATTAAGGTAACTACGCAAAAGGGTATGTAAAGACTTAAAAAATTTTGATAATTTATATATGCACCTTTTTCCTTTTTTATACAGTGCCTGAAATTGTATTCAGGCCCCTTTATAGGTGTGGGGCAGCCGTCACACTAAGTGGGGGATTTTAAATCACTATGGAAAGTAAATATTATGCGTTGTCAAAGGCGTCTCAAAAAAGTTTAAATTTTAAAAAAATTACGCACGATTTGTATGAAAATGGGTTCCCCGTAAATCAGAATCAAGTCAATTCCAACACCTTCGTTCGTCTCTGAGCGTAATTAATGTTTTCTGCTCAGCTTACTTTTAAGAGCACCTCAATATCAACGAATAACTCATGTAACTCTTTCCATTTATTACGGAGTTATGACCGATTCTTTGGTCGCACGGAGTGAAATTCGAAGCTCTTGTCTAACACCCAGATGGGACGATGGTATATTTTTAGAATATTCACGCAACTCGGCGCCACAACCCTTCGGCTATGAGATATATTTACGTATGTATTTGGCGATAACAAAAGCGCTTCATCGTCAACCCTAGCCGGACCCTGGCGGTCTCTGGCGGGCTGAAGTGTGGGAGCCTTTTTAAAAACGTTTTCAGCTTAATATCAGAACGGGTTCTATCACAGTTGATCCGCCAACAATTGGTCCCCCGGCGTACTTATATACAATGTGCAGTCGCTTTAGGGAAAATACGTTATACCTAATTACACAAAATATAACTAAGTTAGGATTATCGTTACCATCAAGGAAAAATCTTCTTCTCTGTTTACTTTATGAACCAGCGCATATGTACAAAAAATCGACACTGTGTATAATAGGCCACTTGCATTACATTTTAAAAAAATTCCGGTTTAGGCACATATTCTAAGACATTCTGTATTTTTTTTTTTAAATCGTATTTTTGAAACCCTGGTGATTTTTTTAAAATTTCAATCTGAAAAATCAGACCATTTTTTATAAACCGGAAACAAGGGACATAATTTTATGGGTGCGAAAAAACGATAATTACATAGCCAAAAATCATTTAAAAAAATAACGTTTTCCACACGAATAGCAATAAATTGTACGGGGTTCTCTTCGTAACATCTGTAAAATCACCGCCATCTTTATCAAAAAATCAAACCAAAGGATAAGTTTGCATAGAACAAACAATAAATCTAGTGAACGTTAAACGCAAATTCAAAAATTCGCCGGAAATCAAAGTGTTGCCAGATAAAAAAAAAATAATCGGTGTGAAATTTTACTAAATTAAGGGAACATTTCATGTAGTGACGTCACGAGCTCAAATAATGGATGCATTCATTTAAAAATAAAAAAAAAACTATACATTTCTAAAAATTTTTACTAACATTTTCGTAATCTTAGTAAAAAAATCTATCCACACGATTTTTTCCAAGTCGTTATGAAATCCATGCAAGTAGCCTATTCTTTTGATATTCATACCAACTTATTATTAAGGGTATTTTTGAAGTCGAACTGAATATCTTTTACGGTTGAAATTGGTAAATAATGCACAAAAAATTATAATCAACTTATATTTAAAAAAAAAAGTCTAAAAGTGTGCTTGCCGCTAAAACTCAAAACGAGTATCCCGGTACGATCAAGGGAATTGTATGTTGTGGTAGCCCTCTATCCCCCATCCATGAAGAAGGTACCCGTCTTTACACGAAGGGCGTGCTTTTGAAGATATAAGGGATATTTCTAGAGCATTCCACAAAATTCCAGAACATCCAGGAACATTCTGGAATGTTCGGGAGTAGTCTGGAACATTTGGGAATACCCTGGAACATTCCCAGATCATTGTGGAACGTTTCAGAATACTCTCGAATGTTGTAAAATATTCTGGAGCATTGTGGAACATTCGAAGCCTCTTTGTATGGGTAGTACTATGTAAAAAAAACAGGTAGGTGTACCTATATAATGCAAGATCCGTCGTGGGTTCGAACTTCAGTTCAATCTCATTTAAATTTCCTGGGCGAAGCCAGATACCCCAGCTAGTTATATAGTAAATATTATTTCGGGGATAATTGCCGGGGGATCAACTACTGTCGGGTCACCATCAGAAGGATATGTATGAGACGATATTTAAATGTAAACCAAATATGCCAAGAAAGAATTGTGTGTGTTCGGTCGATCTCTGCAGGGAAACTGATGACTATTAGTTAGTTAGTTTGAAGTTAAAAAGGCTAGTTGACGGGGCGCCTTTGCAGAGCGGGGAGCGGGGCCGTGAGTCACCGCACTACGGGTCCAGGTGTTTGTTGGCGGCGCACGACGCGGACGGGCAATTAGGAACATTCACTTACCACCACCTTCACCCCCAATCGGCCGCGATCTGCTGTCCGCTAACCGCTGTCCGTTGCCGTTGCCGTTGTCTACTTAACTTAATATGATTAATCGGCCCGGTGCTGTGGGATAGGACATTCAATGTGAAAACACAAACAAACCTACCCTCTGATTTTTTTAAGTGAAATTTTATTTAGCACCGTTGTGATTAAAAACTCGAAGAAACAGAAACGACGCTAAAAACAAACAAACACATCTATAGGATTTAGCCTGCGAGAAAATGAGATGGTAAAAAAATATTTATATAAAAATATCACGGGTACTCGGTTCTAATATTACGATTACGTTAAATCCGCGGTTAAACGCGAGCCTCCATTAGTGTAGCGGTATGAAGCGCCTGACGAACTTCAGCGGCCAGACATCCAGCGAACCAAAGGTTGAATCCAACGAAATCAAAAAAAAAAAAAATGTAAAATCTATATCCAATCTTCATACCACTCCAAAGTAAACTGGCAAAAGAGAAGCGACTCCGAAGAAGAAAACACAAATACCAAATGTATAGGAAAAGGTGTACTGGAATTCGACGTCAAAAAAAAATGGAAAAAAAAAATCATTCTTCCGATCGATAAAAAAATATAGTCTCCCCAGTCTTATCTACCTTAGTTTTCTGAAGGTTTTACTTCTACCGCGAGTGTATTGCACACTCTGATTTTTTATGATTGTTTTACTTATAACGTAATAGTCCAGACCCATGAAAAATCACAAATTGAAAAAAAAAAAAAATTTATCGACGCTGGATAGGAAAATTGAATAAAGTTTTCTATAGCTTTCCACAGGTTCGTTTTACTCGTGTTATTCGCATATAGTTTTCCACGTCAAATAATGAATCCAATAATTTTGTATATTTTTCCATTAGTTTCTGTCTCGGAAATTAATGACTTGGGTATATGGTTTAATAGGAAACTTAATTTTATCGAGCAAAAAGAAATCACATCCAACAAAGCTTTGCAAATATTTATTTGACGAACACAAGCAAAAATAAACAATATAGCTAAGGTATAGGTATAGGTTCATCTTTAATGCCACAGCTGTATGGCGCTTCACCCATTTTTCTTTCCTGCGTTGTTATATTTGTATTTATTTAAAAAAATACTTTAGTAAACTTTTAAATATTCGACATCTGTCAAAAATTTAAACAAAATAAAAACACATTTCAAATATAACTTTATCGCTTGTTTGTATTGTTTCCACAATCAAATCCAATTTTGATTTAGACACTTAAATTCAAAGCAAATTCAAGTTCTAGAGTTCATTGAACTGGAATTGCAGACATAATCACAACCGGTATTAGTATATATTTTTGAAATAATGGTGATTTTTGATTTGTTCGTTTGTTTTTAAATTCGCCGAATCTATTTTATAACTTTCATTAAACTATATTATTATTATTATTTTTTTTATTTTTTTTATTTGAATTTTATTTTAGTAATTTGTACATTTAAGGTTACAAATTTCTAATTAATTATAATATTTTATATTTCAGCTAATTAATTATAATATTTTATTTTATTTTGCTGTTCTATTAAGTTCTGTTTTATCATCGTACATATAATTGTTTGTTTATACCTACTAACTAGCTTTTACACATTGCACTTTATTGTATTTCTGGTCTTATTACTGATTTTTTCTTATTACTTATAGTATTTCATTTCTTTTATGATGTTTAATTTTTTTATGTTTTTAATTTCTGTTGTAAAAGCCCACTAGGGCGTAAATAAATAAATAAATAAATAAAATAAATAATATTTCAAATTCACTATATTTTTTCTTTCTTTTTTTCTTGTTTTATGTAGCTCCTACAATACATCTTGAACTTTTCAATTGGTGAGGACTTTAGAGTTTCTGGTAGTGTGTTATATAACTTAATACCTTTGTATAGCAAACTGTTTTGCGTATTCGTTTTGTCCTTTTTGTTTAATCTTATTTCCTTGCAAGTCCTTGTGTAATGTCTGTGAATGTCCTTATTGTATACGATTTTATTTGAGAAGTTTTTTGGTAGCATTTGTTTCACTGTTAACCAATTGAGTTTCTTTAACATTTTATTTATTTTCGAAAATCTATTTCTTCGGAGAATTATTCTCATTGCTCTGTTTTGGAGAATTTGAAACATATTCTGTTCTCTTTCATTACACAAGAAAAGGATACTTGAACATTAGTTGAAGTGTGGAGCAATAATTGAATTGTAAATGGTGATGGCAGTTTTTCCGGAAATTTTAGGCCGAATTCTTCCCAAAAAAGATATCTTTTTGCCAATTTTCTTTTGGGTATATTCGGCATGTCTGTTGAAGTTTAGTTTGGAATCTAATATAACTCCTAAGTATTTCATTTCAGTTACATTTTCAATATTTTCACCATCAATTTTAATTTTGCTTTCACAAATTTCACCATCAATTTTAATTATACATAAATAACATGAAAAAATTACTTTAAATAGCGTTCATTGAAAACCACTCCCAACTGATGTGAGCCGATTTGGGATTATGGTATTCTCAATTGGTGTATCTATCTACCTACCTACCTCCTATGAATGAGGAGGGGAAAGAGCGAGGTGGAGAAGTATCTGGCTATTCAAATCTAGTCATCATACAAAGGAATTTTAATTTAATATCTCCACAGAGGAAAAAAAATCCCTCAGGGGCTTCTTCATTTTTGGGGGTTCTAAGAAAGAAAAAGTAATGAAGGCCGGTTAGCAATCTGGTGGTCAATGTGTTCAGGAGTGACGAACGCATGTGTCCATCCCTCCCACTGCGGTGCAGACCGAATGAACATTTCAATAATAATCCAGTAATGTTGGCCTCACTGGGTGACTTACTGAAAATAAATTTTACAAAATCTCCTACTACCACCACAGTAAGCCGAAAACATTGCTTTAGTCGTGATGGGGGACTTAGCCAGCCGAGGAATCGAACACGGAACGTTTGGGTGCGACTCAAAAGCGATGCCCACTCAACCACTGACCGGTATAAATTTAAAAAAAAAATGTATGTACGATGTACATTAAAGTTATGTGTTAAGGGTGAGTTTATTATTTTATGTTTTGAAATTTTGGTAATAGTGTTTCTTTGTTGTTCTTTAACTTACTTATTGTAATTTTATGTCTGAATTTATTTTTGTTTCCCTCAATTTTATTTCCAAGTGTTAGACTGTTGAATGCTTTTATAGCATGATATTTAAAATGTCTTTGTCCGAAGCATGTATTTACCGTCGGAGTTTTTATTGTTATTAACTAATAAAATAGTCCCAGAGAGAGAGAGAGAGAGAGAGTGTTCGTACGTCACTAACTATTGTCCTCTTCGTTCTCGCACGTTTTACATGAAATCAAAAAAAAGATAGGAGAAAATAGAATAATTACGTCACGTATGACCCCTCTCTGAGACTACTATTACTACTTACCTAGGCATTGATCAACTTATGTTTGATTAAAATAATATTGTATGTTATTAAACCTTTTTTGTTGGAAAATTATACAAAAGTGTCTCTAAGCATACGCCCCTACAGTTACTAATTAAATATTACTATCAAACATCAGCACGTCATGTTATGTTAAGTGCCTATTTAAGGCTTAACAGATACACGTATGATAATCATTTCAATCTCCCCCAAAGTGTGACGGCTTCCGTGGTCGAGGGGTAAGGCACTCGCCTACGATCCTGATTTCACGGGTTCAAAACTCGGTGTGTGCAAATAATTTTTGTTCGATTGATTCATGTTATTTCAAATTGTAATAATTTAAAAGTGTATTTGCGGCATGTTCCAGAGTGGAAGTTGAACTGCACAATATAAATTATCCGATTATTATTGAAGTAAAACTTCTATAGCCCCGCTGTGATTTGGATTTCGGATGAAACGGAAATGACAATTACTGCACCCGCGACGCATCAACTGCGCTCATTGGCCACTTTGATTATGATTTCAGTTCAGGCTCCTATTGGTTGAGATATGAAACGGAAATGACGCTAGGTCTGAGCTAATTGGTGGCTTTGATTATGACCTCACTTTTCAGGTATTTGTTGAGATTGTTTTGGTAAAGTTTCGCTTCTACCGCGTGTAAACTGCACTCGATTTTTTTAAAATGCATATTTAAATGGATTATCAATTATACATAATAAAATAAAGTGTACAATGTGGGTGCTGCTAAAAATCAGAAACGATTCCCGGCACGATCAATGGAGTTGTATGGTGTGGTAGCCCTCTATCCCCCATCCATGAAGAAGGCTCCCGTTTTTACCTGAAGTACGTGCTTTTGAAGATATGACGGCTGGAAGTTTCACCGTCTAGAAATTTATAGAATCAGAACATTCGTGAATATTTGAGAGCATTACACAACATTCCAGAACATTCCGGAACATTCTGGAATGTTGTGAAATGTTCGGGAATAGTCTGGAACGTTCGGGATCATCCCGGAACATCCCAGGTCATTTTTGAACATTATTGAATCTTGTGGAATGTTCTAGAACATTGTGGACCATTCGAAGCCTTTTTGTATGGGTGGGGCTACCCATTGGTAGGGGTAAATAAAGCAAAATCCGTCGTGGGTTCGAAGTCAGTTCAATCTCATATCAACTCCCTGAGCGAAGTCGGGTACCCGAGCTAGTAAATATATAAAATTTTACTGAATATGGATATATATTCCTTCCTTGCCTTTAAGCCACGGAGCTGATACTAATCATTTACTGTTGCACTCCGCAATGAAAGAAATGTATTCTCATAATGATTACCTACATCACAGAATACAAGTTCACAAAGCTTAGAATTCGTTGATATTACCGATTACGCACCCGAATAAACATCCAAGAAGGAGAACAGAAGGAGTGAGAGGTACGGAGAAGCGGGAGGGGGGGAGGTTAGTTGGGAGTTAGGTGCCTCTCTTCGTCTCTGAGCGGAACTGCCGTCAAAGGAGTCGCCCTTTGACGATTGTTCCCGGAGTCATTTTGCCAACCAAACCGGCATCCCTCTCATTGACGCTGTTAAATTGATCGCGATGTCACCGCGGCCAATTAACTGCCACTCGGCGCTCTCCATAAGTACTTACCGAGATAAGTACTTACCTATCTACTTAGGCCGCTACCCTAATGACTCCGAAACTGTTCGACAGCAGGCATTGTCTCCGATCCTTCACTTATTGTCAGCGAGCGGGCTGCAGATACTTCAAGTCTAACTATTTTATGTAACATGGCTTATTGTGAAGACAAAAGGCAGTATAGCACAAAAACTTTTTGAAGTGCAAACTTCTTTAACACCGTTGTGATTTGAAACTCAATGAAACGAAAAATAGCGACACTAAAAAGAGACAAACACATAAATTTATAGGATTTTGCCTACGACTTAGAGAATGAGATAATACAATCGGTCTCCTCTGTGCGGTGCTTCGTTGCCTACAGATCTCCTATTTGTGAGTGCTTTGTAGCCTCCCCCTCTTATCTAATTTAGTTTTCTGAAGGTTTCACTTCTACCGCGTGTGAATTGCATACTCTTTTTTTTTATTATACAATATATTAAAAGCCGTTGGAGGGGACCCCACCACTTTCCCAACGACGTCATAAAGAAACATATGGTTTCATTCTTCACCGCACACGTCAAGACTCTATTTTTTATTGAACGAAGCTACATTTATTTGAACGACTCTAGACTTTCCAATGTCCATGCATACGGGGTTAGTAAGCAGTATGCAAGTACTTACATTAATATTATATAAACGATAAATAAAAGTAGCAGCCCGCGCATATTAAAAGCCAGCTGTAAAATTTTAATTTGAGAGGTGGATATGGGTACCGTTGCCCGGGAATCATTCATTCGATAACCAACACCTACAACAAACCGCCATAGGTCACCCCAAGTGGTTCGCTAAGAACGATGATTTAGCAGGGCTGCTCGGATTCAAGTAGTGAGGTTTGTCGAGCTCTTGGTGGCGGATTCAACTGCTCACGCGAGGTGGACTAAATCCTGAGGAAAACCTTTTGACCTCTCCAGTCGGACTTTCTTGTGTCGCAATTGGAGGGATGGATTCATACTACATTCCTACACACCCGTTATATATTTTTCCGTCCAAAAACTTCTTTCTTTCCTTTAAAAGACCCTATCGATAAGAAATCTTGAGTTTTCGTAAAAAAAGGCATCAGCTAAAATCATTTTTAAATTTAATCGTATCTTTGAAGAACCGAGAGCGATTTCATATTTTTATTCAAATTTGTGAATATACCTGACTTAACACAAATAATAACATTTCGATAACCAAATCGTAACACGAGACTTCCAGAGTTGTTCTTTGATAATTCGTCGAAAACAAATTATCACATCCATGCCTCATTCCAAGGGCTAGATAAATAGATTATATTAAACAAACGAGTCGTTTGATTTGTTTGAAAAAAGAATTTTCTCTCTATTGACTAATTTGAAAAGTTATGTTTTCTTTTTTGAGTCGTTTGATTTGTTTGAAAAAATAACTCAATCTGTAACTCAAATTTCGTGATGATTTTAACCTTTTACCGACTTTAATTTTTCTTTTAATGTTGATTTTCGCTATTTGCTGTAGGTACCTATATCGAAGCACTTACTTTATATATTTTTTATTTTTTTTGCATAAAAATGTTTCATTTTGTTCCTCTCTTATTTTTTAAATGAAACTTGTTTAGCGCCGCTAGTGATTTGAAATTCGGATGAAATGGAAAAGCGTCACGAATTTATTATTGCGGTAAATTCGCACCTTGCGGTAAGGTGACTTGTCAGGCGCCCTGCTCATTGCGCAAGTCTCAGTGGCCAGAGAGATAGACATCAAGCGAACGGAGGTTCGAATCCTACGACATACAAAAAAATAAACATTTTTAGTTTTGTGAAATCAATACCCAATATTCAAACCACTTTAAATAAAAGGGCAAAAGAAAGGAAAGCGACATCTAGCGACTTTCTAGTTTCACTTCTACCATGTGTGAATTATACACTCTGATTTTTTGAAATTTTACTTCTACATATTTAATTAATACTAGCGACCCGCCCCGGCCTCGCACGGGTGCAATGTAGATACTAATGTGGGGCAGTGTGGAGTGATTTAATAGTACTATGATTATTATTAGTCTATACTACAGGATATCTTTATATACAATATTTACAGCTGTTTTTTCACGAGATAGTACAAACATGTTTTCTTTAGATGATACTCTCGAAAGCGCGACATATAACTGGCCGTGTGAGAAACACTCAACACTCAAATCTAAGCCAGCAACGTTGAATGTTTAACCCTGTCACTTATTAATGGTCATTGCAAAAGATAGCTTTACCCCCTATCTATTGGTGAAAACCGCATGAAAATTCGTTGCATTGTTTAAAAGATTAAGCACACTTACATTTTGAGCGACTTCATACTATGTAAAGAAGATATTTTCTTTGAATTTCTCGGCTTTTCTCTAATATAGTATTTATGTTTTATACATACGAACCTTTCTCTTGAATGACTCTATCTATTGGTGAAAACCGCATGAAAATCCGTTGCATAGTTTAAAAGATCTAAGCTTACATACATTTTGTGCGACTTCATACTAGGTAATTTAATAGTAATATTTTCTTTGAATTTCTCGGCTTTTCTCTACTATAATAAGCATTTATTATAAATACAAACCTTCCTCTTTAATGACCCTATCTATTGGTGAAAACCGCATGAAAATCCGTTTCATAGTTTAAAAGATCTAAGCGCACATATATTTTAAGCGACTTCATTTTTTACTATGTAGAGATCTGTATTTTATACTCCGATTTTTTTTAAATGTTACTTCCATATATTTATTTAATAAACTAATCTAATTTACACTTGTATTTTGTAAAAACCGATTCCATGATATAGTTGATCCCCAGCATACTTACGAGTATAGAAAATATGCAGTCGACTTAGGGAATTTACGTTGTACCTACTTACACGAAATATAGTTAGTTAAGTGTCCACGAATGGATGTGCAGAGAGGATGTACCGCCGAATAACATTACGGGTTAGTCCATTAATCACGTGATGTTTTTTTAGCAACTTTTTAATCCTTGGTGATATGTGGTGAGGTTTTAGACTACCCCCCTCCCCCTACCCAAAATCACATGTATTTTTTTAGTACAAAGTATATTGAAATTTTCCGAATATTCAATATTATCTTTAAATACAGGTATAATCAGAACTAAATAAGACATTAAGGTTGCAGGTTGTTTTTGACTGGCATTTGGTTTAAAAATACACGTTCTATCTCATTATATCCTCCCACCCCCCTCCTTTGATATTTCGCGATATTTTTCCGACCCCTTCCCCTTCCCCCCCTTTCGAGCCTCACGTAATTAATGGACGCCCCCTAGTATAAAATATATTTAAATTCAAATGCATCAAGGATAAAACTATTTGTCTCTACCAACCTATCGAAAAAATCGCCCCTTATTATTAAAGGTATTTTTGAAATCGATTATAGGTTTTAAATTATTATAAAATATTATATTATTATAATCAGAGTAAAATGTACTTACGTACTTAACAAAAAAACGAGTGTGCTAAATGCCTTAGACCACACGACTGAAGTAAAACTTCACTACAAAAGGAGAGAGAAAGAAAATGTGCACGCGCACTGTTCTCTCTTGCTCCTGCAGTGTGATACAGACAATATGCCTGCACTGTGTCTTAGATATACGAAACGTAACTGGCTATGAGAGAAAGAGAGAAAGAAAATGTGTGCTCGCACCTCTCTCTCTTGCCCTACAGTAATATACGAAACGTAACTCTCTCTTTCTATATTCACTAACTTATATCTCCCTCTTAACTTCGTTCGCCTCGCCCGATCACACTTTTCGTAACGCTCTCGTCACGCATTCACCAGCTTACTCCCCAAGTCAAGCGTGCGTAAACAAGTACTTCAAAAAAATTGTAATTATTGCACAAAAAAAAATATTTTATAAAACTTATGTATTTTCGGGAGGCCAACTCTCGGGCACCAATTCTGGGGTCACCTTAAATTCTATGGACGTATATAAAAAACAACAAAAAATAAAGTTTCGTGTTGAATCTCTTTTGGTTACTTTTTATTACGAAGTTAGAAAATTAATACTGCTCCGGTTTAATTAATTAATTAAAATTAATTAATTAATTAATTAATTTTCTACACCTCCCTGTGAAATTCCTCTGCCCTAAATAAGTGTATTCTATCGGCACTGATTTTGTAATTTTATAATATCAATTGCGTCGCTAATGCATGCATGACTTGGGGAGTACCTAAGCTGGTGAATGTGTGACAAGAGCGTTACGAAAAGTGTGATCAGGCGAAGCGAACGGAAGATATAAGTTAGTGAAGATAGAAAGAGGGAAGTTACGTTTCGTATATTATTGTAGGGGCAAGAGCGAGAGGTGTGAGTACATTTTTTTTCTCTCTTTCTCTCATAGCCAGTTGCGTTTCGTATATCTAAGACGCAGTGCAGGCCTATTGTCTGTATCACACTGTAGGAGCAAGAGAGAGAGCAGTGTGCGCGCACATTTTCTTTCTCTCTTCTTTTATAAGTTAGTGAAGTTTTACTTCAGTCGTGTGGACTAAAGCATTTATCAATTTCAAACCTAAGATCGACTTCAAAAATACCTTTCATAACATAGTAGGGATAAAACGAATTTATTTACAATATTGACATATTGTACTTATACGTTTGTTTAACCTCTGGAGCGACAGTGCAATTTAAAACTTTTTTCTCCTATTGCTTGAGTTTTTTTGGTAATCATTTTGAATATTTTCCACCGACATTAAAAAAATCATACCTCCGAATTTTAATATGGAGACATACAAACTGATTACAGTTCTACACAGGCAATGAATTCACCTATCTATATTCGTAGGATTTATCAAAAAAATATTATAAAATTGTAAACTTCTACATAATTACTTATAAATAAAGGAAAATTTGCCAAAATTGGCATCGAAGCAATCCGAGGTATTTAAATAGTGCCATATTGTGGCAAAAAGCGCTCCAGTGGGTATACAGCATATAAACAAATAGTTTTATCCTTGATGATTTTGAATGAAAACATGTCATGTACTTTTGTTATTCTGCTATACATCTTCTCTGCACACCCCTTCGGGAACACTTAGTAACATTTTGTGTTAGTAGGTTTCCTGTATTGTTCCGAAACCGTCAGCATATTGTATTTAAGTATGCCTGGGGACCAACTGTCGAAGAATCAACTGTAGTGGAGTCGCATCTACTGAAAATAGGAAAATGTATGACACTAATACTAAAACTAAATAAGAACTTGGATAGACTTGATATTTCCTTCGTGCTCGCGAGGGTCAACCTTTATTTTGAACAATAGAAAGGAGGGCAATTGTTAAGATTCCTTTGAAGCAACCGAGTGTCTCCACAAAGAGATTAGGGGGTCTTTGAACTCTTATAACTACCTACCTAACTAAAAGTTCATTTTTTTTATATTAACTCCACACTTGAGACACTGAGGAAAATAATTTCAGTCAGGACTTTTGTCATCTTTGGAGATATCGAGTGGAGGGTCTTTTTGAGGAGAGGAAGGAGTGAACATCGTTTTGAAGATGTAGTTCGTCATCGTTTTGAATATTGTAGGACAGAGGAAACACAGAGGTCGGTAAATCGTTTCACAGCAGAGAATTCCATAATGAGTCTTAGAAACGATCCGTACTCATGTGACAAATTTCGATCGTGATCAAATGTTCCCGAGTATGCACCGATTTAATATTATGATTTAATTTTCATCTTTGCTTTCATAAACCATCCTTTATTATTAAAATTTACAATTGTTGAAATTTTAATATTATTGCTTCGTAAATTGGACGTAAGTCTGTTAATAAACAAATAAAAGTAACATTTTTTTACATTAACTTTATGCAGGAGACCGTGAGTTAAATAATTTCCCTCAGAATCTGTTCATATTTGAAGAAGTTGTGAGGAGGAGAGGAGAGGAAGGGGTGAACATGGATCTTGAAGAGACCAATATTATAGGAGGGAGGAAACACAGACGCAAAAGCAACGAGTCGTAAAAACGACTCGTTCTCATGTAACAAATATCATTCGTGGATATATTGTTTTTGCTATTATACATTAGATATATGTACAAAGAAATGAGAATAAATAAAGTTAAAAAAAAATACATATTTATATATATATATATAATATTTAATTTATCACAACAAGTACCAAGTAGTAAATAAGTGGACAAGTACCTTATTTTAAAAATAATAGGCCACTTACAGCACATTTAAAAAAAAATCCGGTTTAGGCAAATATTCTAAGATATTCTGTATTTTTTTTATCGTATTTTTGAAAACTTGGCGATTTTTTGAAAATTTCAACCCGATAAATCAAACCATTTTTTATAAACGGAAAGACAGGACTTAATTTTATGGGTGGGAAAAACCGATAATTACATAGCCGAAAATCATTTAACAAGAAGATTTTCCATACGAATAGCAATAAATTGTACGGGGTTCTCTTCGTAACGTCTGTAAAAACACCGCCATCTTTATCAAAAAATCAAACCGAAGAATAATTTCGTTCAGAACAATCAATAAATCTAGTGAACGTTAAACGCAAATTCAAAAATTCGCCGGAAATCAAAGTGTTGCCATATAAAAAAATTACAATGTGGAATTTTACAAAATTAAGGAACATAATCGGAGACGGGATATTTTCATGGAGTGGCGTCACGAGCTCAAATAATGGATTTATTATAAAAATAAGCTATACATTTCTAAAAATTTTTACTAACATTTTCGTAATCTTAGTAAAAATATCTATCCACACGATTTTTTCCAAGTCGTTATGAAATCCATGCCAGTGGCCTATTGTCTAGGTGAAACTTCAGTCTACTTTTTAAACGACTTCGAAAAGGAGGAGGTTATCAATTCGACGGTATTTTTTATTTTTAATTTTTTTTTTATTTTATGTTGGTTACCTCAGAACTTTTGATTAGGTGAACCGATATTGATGATTCTTTTTTAATTAGAAAGCTGGTGCTTCCCGTGTAGTCCCATTTTAATTTGGTCCAGTTCTGACAATGGGACCATGAGAAAACCATATATGTCTTAAATTTGCAATAAGTATGTGCGCGACAAATGGACGAATTACTCAATATTATGCAGATTTCGATGATTCTTTTTTTGAAGTAAAACTTCTTTACGCACGCTCGTCACTAAAAATCAAAAAAAAAAAAATAAAATTTTTAACAAAACAAGAAACGACTTCAAAAAATGCACTAAAAAGTAAAAAAAATAATTTCGTACGATTGTTATTTTTGGAGTCGGTGACAGCCAAGATCTCCACATCTCACCTATGTATATAAGTTACCTTGGCTGACACCGACTCCAAAAATAACAATCGTACGAAATTATTTTTTTACTTTTTAGTGCATTTTTTGAAGTCGTTATTTGTTTTGTTTAAATTTTTGTTTATTTTCCTGAAAAAAAAATACAAAATGTTAAATATAAGACATTTTGAAATAGTAGTATTTGTAGGTTTCATTTTCAAATTCGCAATAAGAATTCAGAGCAAAGGGTTGAGTCGAGATAGTCTTGCCTGATAAGCCTCTCCCGATCCCACCCCATCCCATCCAACTACTGTTGTGGTAAACATAATGGAAACTTGAGTAATAACGAAAAACAACTTATTATATTCATTTCATTTTCTCGATAATACGTTTTACAATTGTGTGTCTCTGTTATATTATTATTAATATTGTGCAACAACTGCTGGTCGATGACCGAAGAAAATATTTATTTTTGAGTGACGACACCTATTGCCACTCTAGGTAATTTTGTTATTCGTTGACGTAATAATTCTGACGTGCAGTTTTTGCCGATATGCATTATGAGTGACGCTGATGACGAGTCACAATAAGTAATAAATGTGAACAACGGTGCATTGTGTTTGAGTATTTTGTCGAGTAGCTCCGACTGGGTGGTAGCTGATGTTGTAGAGTGGTAAGTTATTCATCACATAGGTCGGGCCGATGGGTTCACGTTCGAGGCCTGATACCGCCAACATACATCACATTAGTTATAAGCAATTACAACATGCAAATTGGGCATTTATCAGCACCACTGTCACCATTTTGAAGTTTTTTTTTAATAATTTTATTTAATTTACATTTTAAAAATTATTTTTTAACTTGCTAACATCAAACCATTTCCTAGATGGTTAAATTATTTAAAACCCGGCTTTTTTGAAATAATAAAAATATTGTGAGGCGATAGAAAAGATAGTAATAAAAAATATCAACAAAAATAAATTTGAGAAGTAAAAAAAAAAAACTGGTGGATTGACAGATGTACCCTCTATTTACAATTAATGTTTTTGTGCCGATTAAAATACATTCTAGATTGAAAAAAAAGTAATCGGCCTATTCATACTCAAAACCTTTCAGCCGAGCGGAAAAGCTTAATAGTAATTCAAGAAATGTTTTGATGGTTATAAAATAATTTTGGAAATAATTAAAAAGTAGGAGTCACACGACATTCTTAAAGTTATCTATATATTATTAGAACGGTTTTATCTTTCTATTTACAAATCATTATGATACAAAACCGATTTAATTTTTTTTTAAACAACATAACTTAAAATAAGCTTAACGAATTTTAAAAATGGTCGTCTTCATAATTATTTCAAAATGTATTCCGATATTTTTACATTTTGTTTCAAATTTAAAAGAATCGTACCTGCAGAAGGAGGGGTAAATTTGATTATCTTCGATAAAATTTTAAGAAACCTACTTTAACCTTTAACATTAATCTAGGTGTATTGGACCAATAGTTGGTAGGTAATACATAATAAATACTAACAAAAAAAGGACTCTAAATGTAACGCATTGAACAAAAATTCAAAACAAAATGATTACTACCTCTTTTTGAAACCGTAAACAAGTTTTTTAAACTAATATTTTGATAATAAATTATACGAACATTTAATTAAAAAATGTTCTTTATGAAAACAAACGATTTTTAGTGAAAAAAAGAATCGGTGGATAATTAAATGAGAAGACACATTACAAGTTTAAAAAAAATATTATTTGTGATTTAAGATTTTTGTACTAATATATTATTTTTTCATTTCAATTTTAGAATAAAGACAAAAAGGAAAAAAAAAAGTGTTTCGTGGTGGTTTGTGTGAGATTCGATCTCGGTATCTCGGAATAGGTATTGATCGTAACCAATAGTGAAATGCTCTAATAAATTTATTTACTGAGCCTTTGTCAGCAAATATGACTCAAAGCGACAAACGTTTCGTACTTAATTATTTATATTAGGTAGGTAGGTACATACAATACGTTTCCCCGCAGAGTAAGCGACCGCGGCGTTCGTTCAGTACTTCGCGCGATCAGCACAAGCATTTTAAATGACCTTTGTACGGTGTAGCAGTGGCGGCTCGAGCACTTCTTTGGTGGTGGGGATTAATATTTTTACGTACTGTACTGTAACTCACCACCCGTAGAATATACTATGATATTTCTCAAAAAAAATGATCCAATCCTGCTAATCGGATATCTAAACACAAAATAAAATAAAATATCTATTTACAATATAGTACAACAAAAATAAAGCTTCATCCTGCAAGATTATTATCGAACTTAATTTGATTCCCTCCCATAACTCCGCAAACAAATGGTCCAGTGGGGATCCAAAGAATTGTCCCCACTGTATTTGAATTCACATACGAGTGCGCATGCGCGGTTGCATACGATCGCGAAATAACGCAAGGAATCTGACTGAGTTTTTACTTATGTCGACAGAATAGCATTTATTCCCAAACATGGGAACACCTTAGCACAGGTTCGCCTAGTGAGGTCTTCACAAAATACTATTAGGTACTTACCTACTTACATACAGGCACGGATCATTAACATTTTTCTTCTTATTATTAAACTTTGATACGCTACCTTCGTTAGCAGGGTTTGATGAGCAGGGCTATTGATGCGTTTAATGTTAAAACACCGCTTGTTAAGTGGGTGTATGATTATATGTAGGTACATATATTAAATATTATAATGGCCATCACTGTGGTCAGCTTTGTTCCCGACGGGAACTCGGACGCCAAACCTTGCCGGAGGCAAGGTATGCTGACTCAGCGGGAAGGCATGGGTTCTCATCATCAGGGATGGGCATGAGGTGCTTATTCACAAGTAGTCTCAAACAATGAAAGGCAAGATCTTCTGTTAACACAATTAGAATCTATTTCATTAGAAGTAAGGGTTTACAAATACATGTGAAAACTTACCCCCATCATTGACCGTATAACTAAACCCTAACTACTATGTCTCTACCGATGGATGGGGACGCCTTCCTCCAGGGTTCCGCGACTGCTTCAGAGCGGCATCCAGCCTGCCAGCTCGTCTCTCGTACAGAATACAGGCCAGAACTATACCGGGACCTCGTGGATTACCTCCGGTATCCTTCCATCCATATGATTGCGTGACTTCCCCGGCGAGCGCGGCAAAGTGGGAATCATGCGATCTCGCCCCCCAAATACGGATCTCATCCGATATCAAAGTAACTAATAGTCGATCCCGACAGTCAACAGTTTCGAAGCGAGCGAGGATTACCCTCCGACACATCGATTCTACAAATGGAATCTCGAATCTCCGGAATACGCCGACACGCGTTTTACGTTCGCGGATCCGGTTTTGTTTCACGCACCATGCGTATTTACTCGCGATTCGCACACGATCTTATTATTCATACTCATCCAGAATTGGATGCCTTGATCAATTTAAAAGAGCATTTGCTCCGCTCGACTTTTAAAAATCACTTATATTAAACTTGGCACTGTCACGTTCCCACCAGGTCTGAGCCCATCTAGACCCCGTGGGGAAGTGTTGAGCCAGCCCATAATAAAACACTTCCTGCCTATTTGCACCAGTATATGGCTGTCAAAAAAACCCATAGACAATATTAATAATAGTAATCAGTACCTGATTACAATTGTTATGAATAAGTTCAATGTTTTCATAACAACTTATTATCTAAGTAAACCAATGTAATAATCTGTAATGTGTATGTTTAAGAATAGAAACCAAATAAATAAATCTATGGATAGCTCGGATTGTTCCCCAAGAGCGCATTAGATTCTGAGCACTAAGAACTAGATCCGCTATTCTCATGAGTAGTACATTGTTCGCTGTACGCGGGTCGAATTTTATTAAAATCACCCGAAATAATTTTTTGTATTTTATTTCTGCAAATGTTAATTACTTTTATGTTTAAAGAAATCATTCATTTTGGTGAAGACAAAGCATCGACTGTTATTTCCTTTAGTAGGTTTCGGGTGTAACTGGTGAGGACTGTCCCCATTGTCCCCCTGTTAAGAACCGCCACTGCGGTGTAGTTGTCATCGCATTGGATTTAAATGGTTCCAGTTCAGTACTTGCTCTCGACAGGTTGTTTATTTTTGAATTCATCTATTTGAGTTTCTATTTCGTTCGTTTGTATGAATGAATGAATGAATTCATGAAATGGAATCTTGGAAGTGGAAATAACCCGCTTCCCGACATCCGTCAAGCTGAATCTCGGCAGATAAACTCGTTATCGATGAAAATGCATTCTATGGTGGTAATCACGCATGTACACACCAACATACACGCATCTCTCGGAAATTAGATGAATTTGAAGCAATTTTAATAAGTTTTATTCTAGAAATAAACAAAAATTTTAACACAACAAAATACCGACTTCAAAAATAAAATTAAAAAAAACTATTCCTAAACAAAATAATATGCACTAAAAAGTAAGAAAAATAATTGCGTATTCTTCTACAACTTCATAATCAACTTACTTTTTCTACTCATCAATATGTAGGTACAACCATCGAATACTTTTTTCGATCATAAAGGTGTCCACCAATATACGTGGGAAAGGGGAAATGAAAGATCAATAATTGACTTTGTGGTAATTGACTCTAGGATGAGAGGCGTTACCGAGGACACAAGAGTTTTCAGAGGAGCGGAGGTTGAAACTGACCACTTTCTGGTGGTGTCGAGAGTAAACCTCTTTCGCGGCTGGCGCTCTAAAGTGAAAACGATATCAACTCCAACAAGAGTCAAAGCAGAAAAACTGCAAAACGCAAATATCAGAAGTGAGTATGAGAATTGTGCAGAGATGAGATTGAATGAGAAGGAAATGAGTGGTCTAAGCATTGATGAAACATGGAACCACATTAAGGTGAGTCTTTGTGAATCTGCTAAAGATGTATGTGGAATAAGTACGCAAGGTAGGAAGAAAGGTGACGCATGGTGGGATGACGAGATCAAAGCATTGGTCTCAGAGAAGAAGAAATCATGGTTATGTCTGATAGCGGCTGGCACTGCTTCTAGCGAAGAGAGAGATAGAGCGAAAGAAGTATATAAGGGATGCAAGAAAAGAGTAAGTGTTGGAGTGAAAGAACGTAAGAAACGTCTGGAAGAGGAAGGGGGAATAAAAATGACAAAACACTTCCAAGAAAACATTAAACTGTTTTGGAAGGAGGTCAAAAGGTCCCGGAGTGATTCAGAGAACGGAAGCTTGAAAGTGATAAAATCGAGAGATGGAAGAATGTTGACGAATGAGGAAGAAATAAAAGAGAGATGGATGAAATATTTTGAGGAAGTCTTCGAAAGCAACCTGGGTGATAGTGAGGCCAGCGGTGAATCGGGTATGAACGATGACGGAGTGAATGTTACTAAAATCAGCGTGGATGAAATTAAAAAATCGATAAAATGCATGAAGAATGGTAAGGCTGTTGGTTTCGACAATATTGCTGCCGAATACTTTAAAAGAGATAGCCATGTTATTCTCACATGGCTGTGCAAACTTTTTAACCAGTGTTTAGAGGAGGGTTACACGCTATTAGATTGGAGAAGGGCTGTAATCATGCCATTATACAAAGGTAAAGGGTCACGTATGGAATGTGGGAATCATAGGGCTATTAGCCTGCTAAGTTCAGTCGACAAGCTGTACGGAAGAATATTAATTGAAAGAGTAAGAATGGAAACAAAGGATAAAATATGAGATGTGCAAGGTGACTTTATGAGTGGAAGAGGATGCATGGACCAGATTTTCTCCTTGCGTATCCTCACTGAGAAGTTTCTGGCGAAAAACCAGAAACTTTTCTGTGCCTTTGTAGATCTACAAAAAGCATTCGACCGAGTAGACAGGAAAAAGCTATGGAAGGTGTTGTTCAAGTATGGAGTGAATACAAATCTTATACAGGCAATTGCGTCTCTGTACGAGGGAAGCGTTGCATGTGTTAGGGAGAACGGTGGGTTTACGGGGTGGTTTGACATCACAAAAGGTGTTAAGCAAGGCTGCGTAATGTCACCATGGTTATTTAATCTGTACATGGATAATTGTATGCAAGAATTGAAAGAAGTGGGATTGGGCGCAAAATTGAGTAATCTGAAAGTATGTTGCCTGTTGTATGCTGATGATGCGGTGCTGATTTCTAACACTATGGAAGATCTACAGTCTCTTGTATCTAGGATGAACGAAGTATGTATGAAGAATGAGTTAATGATGAATGTAAGTAAGTCTAAAGTCATGGTCTTTGAAAGAGAGAGTACGAAAACAGTATGCAATTTAGTTGTGAATGATGAATACTTGGAGCAGGTGGATGAGTTTGTGTATCTGGGTAGTATGTTTACGAGAGATGGGAAGGCTGATAGGGATATTGAAAGATGGGTGAATGCCGGTAACTCCATTAATGGGGGACTGAATGCCGTTGGCGCTAATAAAAAAACTGTCAAAAGAAGCGAAGCTAGCAGTCCACAATGGAGTCCTGGTACCTACCCTGATGTATGGCAGTGAGGCATGGAACTAGCAGAGGAAGGATGAAAGTAAACTGAATGCTGTTGAAATGAGATCCCTGAGGCGTATGTGTGGTAAAACAATGTATGATCGTGTGAAAAATGTGGATATCCGCAAAGAATGTAAGGCTGATGTAAGCGTAATGAGTAATATTAAGAAAGGGACCCTCAGATGGTTTGGGCATGTAGAGCGAATGAACGAAGAAAGTAGTGTAAGAAGAATATACAACGCAAATGTGAATGGTAGAAGAAGTCGGGGACGTCCGAGGAAGACATGGCACGATCAAGTGAATCAGATACTTGAGTCGGGCCATGTCAAAAGTCAGAATAATAGAAGAGAATGTATGAGACGATGTATGAATGTGAGTGAGGAAAATAGTGTGTGCCAAGACCGAGTTGTTTGGCGGACCGTCCTCTCTGACTACCCCTGCGGGGAAACGGCGTGATGGTTAGTTAGTTAGTTAGTTACCTATGTGTTTACAACGCAAGATGGTAGGTTGGTACCTGCCCGCTTCAAATTTAACTCAACACATACCTATGAATAACAAAAAATGATCAAAATATTTTTTATGGTTCACCTAAGTAAATGAAATGTTATATAAAAATATTAGACTACTTAAAAGTCAATCAAATTACATATTATGATAATATAATGTAGTTAAAATTATTGTAATTTTTGGAGTCCGTGTCAGCCAAGGAAACACTACAATATACTTAGCAATAATAATACGAGAATACTTCAAGATATATTTTTTTTACAAATTAACTTTTATACGAACGACAATATACTGTGAGTAATGTGACTGAATACAAATACGGCCGGCGTAGTGCAGCGGTAAGACGCTTGACTAGCTCACTGAAGGTCGCGGGATCGAATCCCGGCGTGGCAAATAATTTTTATTTGATTAATTTGTGTTATTTCACAATTTATTCATTTAAAATAATATATAGTATATTTGCGGCACGTTCCAGAGTGGAAGATACTCTCAGTATCGCCCTGGTGTAAGACCACCATTCAGAATTGAAACGTTGCTTAAAATGGCATAAGCCGTGTTTGGTCACCAGATCTGAATAGTCAGGTACTTCCCTACCTCCCGCTTCCCTATCTCCTTCCCCTCCCCACTACCCTCAGCTTCACAACATACCCCGATTGGGGATGCCATGGTCTCATTGGCTTCAGACGGGTGCTGTATTCATATAAAAAATAAAATAAACAAAAATTTTAACAAAACTAAAAACGACTTCAAAAAATGCACAAAAAAAGTAAAAAAATAATTTCTTACGATTGTTATTTTTGGAGTCGGTGTCAGCCAAGGTAACTACATACATAGGTAGTTATCGGTGACATGTGGAGATCTTGGCTGATACCGACTCCAAAAATAACAATCGTACGAAATTATTTTTTTACACTTTAGTGCATTTTTTTAAGTCGTTTTTTGTTTTTTTTAAATTTTTGTTTTTTTTTTAATGTGGAAAACTTAGCGATTCACTTATTTTTCGAACACTTAAAAAGTAAGAGATATTAGGATCAAAAAAGCAAACCTCTTCACTTGTTGAAAAGGGGCCTAGAGAGTCAGACCTCTTTTCATATATTATTTCTGATATTTTTATGTTCCTTCGGTAACAATATATATGTTGGGCGCGCGTTTGGCGTATTTGTTGACAGAGCACCAGTGCAGAAGCGATCAATGACGCTAGTTCCTCTGATCAACTTCCATTGTAATAGAACAAGGACAGCAACAACCTGAAGCCATGCTCTAAAGATTGCAATCCGCTTGCTAAGAAAAGGAAATATATCAAATGGACCTCCCGTTTCTGAACAGTGAAGGTTTTTTTCAGGTATTTTGGGGCTCCAGATCGAAGGTAGTTGCCAATTCCAACAGTGGGACGCTTGCGATTTGTACAAGGACAGCAGTTGTGTACCTACGATCTGCAATATCTGCGGTCCCTGTACAGAATACTGAACTTCTCAGAGGCTAACTGGACTCCGGCTTAGCCTTTGACTGGTGACATGGTATTTTTGTAACGTAACTGGTAACGAATGGCCTTATGGAGGCCGCTACCGTATCCGGTCTATAGCATAGAAATTAGGTGATGCAGCTTACAGCAGTCTTTAAAAACAGTTTAATAACATATAAAACGATAAAATAAAACTAGTCAATAAACTCTAAATGTAATTTTTAATTAAAATCTTGTTTTCACAATGTATGTAGTAACTAAAATCTAAAAACTAGAGATGAGATCAGTATTTACAATTTAAAAAAATTAAATCAACATATTATAACAAAAATACTCATTTTCCTTATAGTTAAGATAATAATCTACTATCTACTACACTATATAAAAAGGTAATATTTGTTTGTTTGTTTGCTTGTTTGTTTGTGTGTTTGTTTGCATCGAATAGGCTCCGAAACTACTGAACCGATTTGAAAAATTCTTTCGCTGTTGGGAAGCTACACTATCCCTGGGTGACATAGGCTATATTATATTTAAAAAAAAAATAGGCATCCCTACTAAAACTTCAATAATGTAACCCAGGGTGTAAAAAACCAAGGGTGTAAAAAATGCAAGGAGTAACATTTTATTTATTTGAATGTGGTATTGCAATGCATGCCGGGAAAAAGCAATATATTATAAAAGAAAGTCCAAAAAAACATGCGGACCGCAAAAACTCAGAAACGAGTCCCGGTACGATCAAGGGAGTTATATGGTGAGGTAGATCTCTATCCCCACTAGGGAATAAGGGTTCCCGTTTTTACCTAAAGGGCGTGCTTTTTAAGATATAAGGGCTGGAAGTTTCGCCCTCTTGAAATTTCTAGAATAGTCTTCCGGAAAGTTCTGTAAGGTTCCACAGAGCTCTAGAAAATTCGGGAAGATGTGGCGGAGTATGTCGTGAAATTTTCGGGGGAATCGGAAACATCATTGAGGAACATTCCAGAACACTCTCGAATTTTGTCCTGAGCGAAGCCGGGTAACCCAGCTAGTATATATATAAAAAAATAATGCTCTAATCACTGGAATCATTTTTCAAAACTGGCAATGGTCAAACTATGGTTATTTTTATTGGCAATCAGAGGGCATAATTGTTTGGCACATTGCAAGCACACATGTTTTTTATCCATTGGTTATTAGATTTGCAATTTAACTTCGGAGGACAACTAGCACAGGTTTCCGTGTTTTTGGCCTGTCATTAATATATATCAAAATTACTTTAAAAAGTTACGTAAGTGGTGACATAGGGTCTGAGAGACAACTGCCGAACTTTCCATCGATGTAACTTACCGATTTGGGACTGTGCGATGAAACTATTGTTATCCACGGCGTGGACGCAACTAAAGTCGAAGCTACTCAGGCGTTAGAACAAAGCAAGCGCGGGTAAGAGGGTGAAATGGTGTTTCACTGATGCTGCTCGGCCTGTGAGACCGCTTGTCACCAGTCAAAGGTTAAATATAAAAATAGTTGTGTAAAGAATGTTTTTTTACTGAATCTGGTGATGTGTTGTTTGCTTGTTGAAATGGTACCTACTCTCCGAAGAAATCATGTTGTAAAATTAAAGCTGTAACTTAAAATTACAATAATAAAATACTTGTTTACGTTTTCCCACTCTGATGTCTAACACATGTCAATCGGTACATAATCTAGTTAACAACTAATACGAGTAGCTGTTTCTCTTTTTATCAGCGTAATTTTTCACTTAATTTAATCGGAATGAATAAATTAAGCGGCGAGTATTCAAATACAAACCAGTTTAATGAAGCTATGCAGAACACCCTAAACAGTAAATGACTTTCCTCCCCTCTATACTCTAAGCAGTATTAATGTTGATATGCACCCTTTTGGGTTGGAACTCCCCGCTCCGGCTTTATAGATCATTATTTAATGGTCTCGCTAAATTCAAAAACACATTTATATTCCCCCACCGGGAGGAGGCGAGTCACAAATAGTTACGGAGATCATTTTAAATTGTCTTCATCTTTTGTTTGTACACGCGCGGTTTTGGTTGATGACTCCGATGTTCACGGAATTTATTATTAATTCTTGAATTCGTTATTCTGTCTTTTTCACAAATGTTTCTACTGATTTTATTTATTAAATTTTTATTGGAATAACACTTTTTATAATAACTTTTCAAAGTTATAGATATCCATAATTTTGAAAGTTATACCCAAACCACCTATATTTTGTTACTTACGCTTTATTTCACTGTCAGGAAATAAAATGTAGGTATTTATTTACGGTACCGGTACCTACCTTTAATGAAGAATACAAATGAATTACAAAGAAAGGATTACAAACATTACAAGTTATAAAGTGTGAACTTACTACTATTATGATTGAATTTCAGCCTCCGTGGAAGAGTTCAAGACTCTCGACTAGCAATCTGAAGGTTGCGGGTTTGAATCCCGGCGTGTGCAAATAAGTTTTATATCAATTGTTTGTATTATTTCACCATTGATTCATTAAAAATATTGGTGTATTTGCGGCAAAATTGAAAATGGAAGATACCATCAGTATCGTCCTGGTGTAAGGCCACTATTCTCCTTACACTCCTTTCTTCGTCCATTCGCTCTACGTCCCCAAACCCTCTAAGGGTATTTTTCTTAATATTACTCAAAAAGCTTACATCATCCTTGAATTCTTTGCGGATCTCGACATTTCCCACGCGGTTTCACCTACCATATCCCTCAGGGATTTCATTACCACGAAATAAATCAATAAAATTATTTAACGCGCTATATACAAAACAAATCTCCTCCTTGTTGAAATTGTACACTGTCTAATTATAGAAATCATATATATTTAAAAAGAAAAACAAAGAGATTATCCAACACACATATCTATCTATCTAAATAAAAATTAATCGCCTAAATGTGTGTACGCGCATAACTTCCGAACGATTTGAACTATTTCATTCAAACTTTGAGGATTTGATATTTGCATGCCCACGAAGATGTCTATACATACTGGTGAGCTCTGGCATTATAAAATTTACATAAAACAAATTACTATAGGTGGCACGCGAGCTGTTTGAAAACTGAATATACCGGTACTGAATGAATAGAATGCGGGAATGGGGAGGGGAAACCGAAAGGGGGGGGAGGGGAACTCGGGAGAGGGGAGAGGAACATGGGAGAAACAATATCTTTTTTAAGTGGCGTATCAATGCATACCGGAAACTTACTATAATAATATATATGGAGCGACCGATCGATTTGATTTGTATGCAAATTAACAGATGGTGGTGTGAGTTAAAAAGTTAAGTAACCCATTCAGTAGAAGGCGTTTTGTTTCATTAGCCACAGCAAAGCGTGGCCGGGTCAGCTAATCATTACATGATATAAAATAAATTCGCTCAGATATTTTAAACTACGCAACGGATTTTCATGCGGTTTTCACCAATAGATAGAGTGATTCAAGAGGAAGGTTTAAATTTATAATACATTCTTTTCATAGTAGAGAAAAGCCGAGAAATTTAAATATTCATCATACATAGTATAAAAAGAAGTCGCTCAAAATGTTTGTGCGATTAGATATTTTAAACTACGCAACGGATTTTCATTCGGTTTTCACCAATAGATAGAGTGATTCACGATGAATTTTTATATGTATAATACATGCTTATTATAGCAGAGAAAAGCCGAGATATTAATATATTCAATTCAGGCAGCGGGCAGTGTTGTGTTTCGTTAGCCACAGCAACGTGTAAAAAGTTTAAAGATCTATTCCGAAAAAAACATAATTATTCATATAATAAAAGAAAAATAAAAATCACAGCGTTTTAACTGAAAGTCGTAAATAGTTAAAAACATATATTTCCGATGACACAAAAATGTTGTAGGTACCTCATTTGCACAACATCATTACGTAAATATTACATCTGGGAAATACTTGGCAAGAATCTAAGCAAGTCTCAATCGCATCTTACAAACCTATGGACTACCATTATAATTCCTACACTCTCCTCTTAAAACAACGGTAACCATGGGTTCAAATGGATCGTCGATATTCATTTCACGGGCATCTTTTAAAAATATATAACAAAATCAATCCTACAAAACAAAACAAAAAAACGAGTGTGCTTTGAGACCACACGACTGAAGTAAAACTTCACTAACTTATAAAATAAGAGAGAAAGAAAATATGCGCGCGCACCGCTCTCTCTTACTCCTACAGTGTGATACAGACAATAGGCCTGCACTGTGTCTTAAGATATACGAAACTTAACTGGCTATGAGAGAAAGAGAGAAAGAAAATGTAAAGTAAATAAGAAACGTAACTCTCTCTCTCTATTTTAACTATCTCTCTTTTCTTCAATAACTTATATCTCCCTCTCAACTTCCATTCGCCTCGCCCGATCACACTTTTCGTAACGTTCTCGTCACGCATTCACCAGCTTACCCCCGAAGTCAAGCGTGCGCAAAGAAGTTTTACTTCAAAAATACCATGTTTCTGTAGGTAGGTTATCTAGTCAAATAATTATGATATTTCTATTAATTATTACGCCCGATGAAACTTGCCCTCCGGGAAAAGACTTTAATACTATAAGGAAAATTATTTTGTCCGTTCCGTTCGATTCTGTTCGTATTCTTGCTTCAACCCGACAAGAATTTGTCGTAGAGGCCTCTGCTTGTTTGTTCGTAGGCTCGAAGCCAGGTAGGAATCGGGGAAAATGAGAAATTTACTAACATTATTTTTGCTCTAACTAAAGTTTTAGTTTTATTTTAAAATTCGTGCTTCTGTTCTCCTAAAATCGAAATAAAATAAAATTTTCTTCTTTAAATATATCTATTAATGATTTTGGAGTGAAAACTTCTTTAGTACTGTTGTGGTTTGAAACTCGATGAAATGAAAAATGGCGACACTAAAATACTAAAAAGAGACAAACACATTCATCTATAGGATTTTAGCCTGCGAGAGAATGAGATAGTATGATCGGTCTCTTCTTTGTGCGGTATTTGGTAGCCTTCCCAATCTTGTCTACTTTAGTTTTTTGACGGTTTCACTTCTAGCGTGTGTGAATTTCCAACTGTGTTTTTGTTTTAGCAGTGAATGCTATTCAAAGTAGATACATAATTTATTCGATTTTAAAATAGGTTTTTTTGACTACTGGGTGGCAGGAACCGTACGGCCATATTGAAATAGGTTGGATGTGTTGATATACGATTATTATTAAAACATTAATTTTATATTATGGTAGATTCCGAAAAACTAGACTCCTATTGGAAACACCAATAAAGAAATAAACCCATAAAAAACCTAATATAGGTCATTAAAATTTCAATATACGAAGGGGGACTTAAAAGTGTAGGGCCTTTCTTTATAACTTTTTTTTTTAATATTTACTGGCAAAAAATCTGGGTCCTCTTCCAACTGATTTTCGTGGCAGGCTTGAAGACGACGCTCTCTTTGATCCTCCGAGAGGAGACTTTCGCGTTTTAACCGAAATAAGAAATCTTGATTTACTCAAAATTAAACTTTGGACGAAGGCGTTGACCAACAGCGACGCGGCTTCACACACTGACCGAGAAAGAGTTTCCATACAATAGCCGACCAAACGAAACCCGTTCCCCCTCCACTTCTCCCCTCTATTATCCGAGTCCCGTTACTTTTGGGTCTCCCTTCGTGTGAATATTATACAGAAATTAATCGCACGTGTACTCCAAATTAGAAATACGGTCACGTTTGGTGATTTAGCAGAGTTGCCCGGGTTCGAGGGGCTAGGTTTGTCTACATCTTGGTGGCGGATGCGTTTGCCCACCTACCACATGGCAGATCGGATCGGGAGAGACTGGTTAAGGGAAACCTTTTGACCTCTCCAGCTGGAATCTCTTGACCCATCGCCATGCATCGCAATTCAATTCAGTCCACCACCACCTTGTTTCCCAACGTCCCAACCTTCTCTTCCTTTCCGAAACGCAGATAGCTGAGCCTACAGACGCCTCCTATCTGGATTGCCCGGGTTTCACCCTCATGGGCAAATTCAGACCCAAAGGAGGTGTATGTCTCTTCAGCCGAGCTGACGTCAACTGTGTGCGACTGTTGAATCTGGAGAACTCCAAATTCGACGTAATGTGGGTGCGCGTCAATCTTGCCAGTACGGTAAGGTTTTACGCGTGTTTATACCGCTCACCGAACATTAGCGTTTCAGATACATCCGAACTCTTCAAACATCTAAGTAATACTGTTGATGACCTCTTGCCCCGCTTCCCTACAGCAGAGTTTGTGGTCCTGGGGGACTTCAATGTTCATAACGAACCTTGGTTAAAGTTCTCAGGACCAACGGACTCGGCTGGACGAGAGGCGGAATCCTTTGCCCTCTGCTACGGACTGGAGCAAATGGTTCAGGAGCCTACAAGGGTTCCTGATGTCCAGACTCACCGCTCCAATCTGCTAGATCTGTTTCTAACCACTGTGCCACACGGCTACAAGATTGAAGTCACAGCGCCTCTAGGATCGTCCGACCACTGCCTGGTGACAACATCAATCCCCGTAACCTTCAGACCGCCAAATGAGCGGCTGAAGAGAAAAGTGTGGCACTATAGATCAGCAGATTGGTTTGGTCTGCGGGCTCATTTCAATGCCTTCCCGTGGTCAGCTGTCTGTTTTCAGACTTCGGATCCCTCAAGATGTGCCCAGGAAATTGGTGAAGTCATCACATCCGCGATGGATGGCTTCATCCAATCCACTGTGAAAGAAACTGGTGTGGGCTCAAAGCCGTGGTTCAGTCGACAATGCTCCGAAGCAGTGCGACGAAAAAACGCGGCTTACCGAGCCTACAACACATCTCGAACGTCTGAAAGCAGAACAGTATATAACAAAATAGCAAAGGAATGCAGGAGGATCATTAACAGGTCAAAATTCGAGCACGACCTGCAGATCAGCAGTAAGCTGGCTGCCTGCCCGCACGGCAGCAGAGCGTTCTGGTCGCTTGCGGGCTCAATAGGTCGCAATTTCTGCAAATCCAGTCTGCCACCTCTTACCAGACCTGATGGCTCTCTAGCAAATACCGCCGCCGAAAAGGCTAACTTATTAGGCAAAATGTTCGCGGAAAACTCGACCCTCGATGATCAAGGTGCTACCCCGCCGTCGGTTCCTCATTGCAGTTTTCGTATGAAAAAGCTGAGGATCCGGCATCGGGATGTACTCCAAGTCTTACGAGGGCTTGATGTTAATAAAGCTAGCGGACCTGACGGAATACCTGCCCTGGTATTGCAGAGGTGCGCTGTAGAAATAGCTCCAATTTTGACGAAGCTTTTCAAAATGTCCCTGATGACTGGCTCTGTGCCCTCTGGTTGGAAAAAAGCGATCATTCACCCTATTCCAAAGAAGGGTGACCGCTCCAACCCAGCCAACTACCGCCCCATAGCGATCACATCTGTTCTGTCAAAAGTGATGGAACGTGTGATCAATGACAAACTGCTCACATACCTCGAGAAGAACAAAATTATTAACGACCGTCAATATGGATTCCGGCGGAACCGCTCGTGCGGTGATCTTCTCGCGTATGTGACGCATGTTTGGGGACGGTGCCTGGAATGTTTTGGTGAAACCCAAACGGTTTCACTGGACATTTCCAAGGCCTTTGACCGGGTTTGGCATCGAGCGCTTGTCAACAAACTGCGTTCTTACGGACTTCCCGCATCCTTGTGTGCGTGGATTGCCGACTTTTTGAGGGGGAGGTCGATTCAGGCGGTTGCTGACGGTTTCACCTCTTCCTCGCATTCGATAAATGCTGGCGTCCCACAGGGATCGGTTCTGTCTCCGACTCTGTTTCTGTTGCACATCAACGACCTCTTGTCATGTGCACCGATTCATTGTTACGCGGATGACAGTACAGTCCATGATAGCTTTTTGTTTGACAAGCCTCCAAAGGGCACACAAACCCCAATAGCTCGGAGGGCTTTGAAGCAGAGAATGGACGGTTACCTCGAGAGTGTTTTCTCTTGGGGTAAGAATAACCTCGTCGAATTTAATGTTTCGAAGACCCAATCATGTCTGATAACGTCTAAAAGGGATCGAAATGATAATCTAGTCTCCTTCAACGGAAGCATTCTCCCGAACAGGACCTCCATTGATATGCTTGGTGTAACTCTTAGTGACCAGCTCAGGTATGGGGGCTCCATCGAAACCAGAGTTAAGTTAGCCTCTCAGAAACTGGGCGTACTGTACAGGGCCCGCAGATACTTTAATAGTACTCAACTGTTAACCCTGTACAAATCGCAAGTGCGCCCCACGGTTGAATTTGGCAGCCACCTCTGGTCTGGAGCTCCAAAATACCTAAAAAAAACCCTTGACTCTGTGCAGAAACGGGCGGTCCGTTTGATAGATTCTCCCATCCTAACAGACGGATTGCAATCTTTAGAGCATAGGCGTCAGGTGGGAATGCTGTCCTTATTCTACCGGTATTACAATGGAAGATGCTCCGAGGAACTAGCGTCATTGATCCCCTCGGCACCGGTGCATAGTCGGGAAACACGCCAAACACGCGCCCAACATTTGTACACGGTTGACATTAGTCACATGAGAACGGGTCGTTTTTACGATTCGTTCTTGAGTTCAACAGCTCGGCTGTGGAACAACTTACCGGCCTCTGTGTTTCCTCCCTCCTACAACATGAGTCTCTTCAAGACCCATGTTAACTCCTTCCTTTCCTCAAAAAGACCCTCCACACAGCATCCTCAAAGATGACATAGGCCCTGAGGGAAATTATTTTCCTCAGGGCCTCCTGTGTGGAGTTAATGTAAAAAAAAAAAAAAAAATGCACCACATTGGATTCATACTTCTTACACTCCTGGACAGATCCCCAGATTCCCACCCACCCCTCATACCCTCTTCAGATCTTCCTCTCTTTGCTTTGACTAAAAATACCCTCCACACAGCATCCCCAAAGATGACACATACCCTGAAGGGAATTATTTTCCGCAGGGCCTCCTGTATGGAGCGAATGTAAAAGAATGTTTTTTCAGAGAAACTTCTCAATCAAAATCACAAAACAAAGCCGGATTCGTAGTTTATTATCAATACATTTTGGCCTTAGAAATAATCGAGTCTTTTTACAAGCACAGAAAAAAATAAAGCATAAAATATATTTTTAAAAATCGAGTGCGGTTCACACGCGGTAGAAGCGAAACTTTACCAAAAACAATCTCAATTAATAATCAATAGGAGCCTTTCAAAGCATGGTGATAATAAAGCGGCCAGTGAGCGCAGGCCTAGCGTTATTCCCGTTTCATATCTCAACCGATATAATCAAAGCGGCAGTTTGATGCTTCGCAGGTGCTGTGATGCGTCATTCCCGTTTCAGCCTAATTCTAAATCACAACGAGGCTAAAGAAGTTTCACTTCAAAAATACTTTCAAGTGAAAAATATTTCACGGACTTCATTTTTCGGATATTTTTGGAGAGAAAACTTCTTTAGCACCGTTGTGATTTAAAACTCGAGAAAACGAAAAAGCGGCACTATAAAGCGACAAACACATACATTTATCGAATTTAGCCTGCGATAGAATGAGATATAATAATCGGTCTCTCCTTTGTGCGGTGCTTCGTAGCCTCCCCATTGTTATCTACTTTAGTTTACTGAAGGTTTCCGAAGATGTTCGGGAGTAGGGAATCGGGAACATCGTTGTGAAACATTCCAGAACACTCTCGAATGTTGTCCTGAGCGAAGCCGGGTACCCCAGCTAGTATTTAATAATTGTTTGAAATGATTTGAGATCCACCCCTGTCCGGGTTAATTGTGCCGCTCCCCCAACTCGAGGGGCGTGGTCGGGATAATCAATACGTCAATACCGAGATGACACGGTCCTTAGGCCCGATCCGCCTAAAGTCCCTCCGCGAAAATAACTAATCATGCAGTCATGCACCACTCCCTACCAACTAAACAATCTATCCCCTTTTTTAAGAACAATACCCACGTCAATACGGAGATAGTGGGTAGATGACTATAGGGTCCTTAGACCCGATCGGCTGTTCGTAAGCCGCGCCCCGAAAGGATCGATTCATATTGTCGAGGTAGTTTCCCGACCAGCTTTTCAATATATCACTTTTTATGAATGTACATTTTAACAGAAGCATCAGTTCGATATATCATGAAATGGCATTCAAAACATTTTAAACGGCTTATTCATAGTATTCTTACTTTTGCTTTTGAACCGAATTAATGTCAGAAATACATAATATGATTTTTTATTCATAACTAACGACGTTTCCATCCGTTTCCTTGCAGGGGTAGGTAGAGAGAGGACGGACCGCCAAACATACTCTTTGCCTCAATCACATTCATACATCGTCTCATGAATACTCTTCTATTATTCCGATTCTTGAAATGCGCCGACTCAAGTATATGGTTCACTTGATAGTGCCATGTCTTCCTCGGGCAATCCCGACTTCTTCTACCATTCACATCAGCGTCATATATTTACCTTACAATCCTTTCTTTGTTCAATCGATATACATGCCCGAACCATCTGACGGTCCCTTTCTTAATCTTACTCATTACACATACATTAATTGGCCTTGCATTCTTTGCGGATATCCACATTTCTCACACTATCATATACAAGGTTTTATTTTCATTCTTCCTCTGCCAGTTCCATACCTCACAACCATACACCGGGGTAGGTACCAGCACTCAATTGTGGACTGCTTGCTTCTCTTCTTTCACATTGCACGGAATGGAAGGCTTGGCACTTTTTGCATACATTGATCATCCAGTAGATTAGTCAAACATCTCCAAATACTAAGTTTTGAGATAACAAGGAAAATAATTTTCGAATGCTCACCATAAATGTGTAACTCGTGCTTTTGAAACAATAGACAGAGAAAGACTAATAATGAAATTGAAAGACATGGGAATTCACGATTACCTAAAAAACAGAAAACAAAGAACCAAATTTGGAGATGCTTTCTCTGAAGAGCAACAAGTAAACCTTGGAGTTCCTCAAGGATCGGTCTTGGGACCACTACTTTTTATTATATATATTAATGATATAGTGAAGTGCCTAAAGTACTGTTCCATCAAACTGTTTGCTGATGACACACTTTTATATATTATAGCAAATATCTAATATTTAACCATTTAGATATTTCATTAAGTTCACTTTGTATTTTTGACAAAGCATCTTGTCAAAAATACAAAGTGAACTTAATGAAATATCTAAATGGTTAAGCATAAATAAACTCAAATTAAATGTAACTAAAAGTAAATTCATGGTATTAGGGAAAAACAAAATGAACTTATTACCCTAAATATAGACAATCAAAATATTGAAGAGGTAGAAGAAATTAAATATTTGGGAATCATTATCGATAATAAGTTAAAACTTAACTCTAACTTTGAAATGCTAACTAAAAAAATTGCCAAAAAGATTAATTTCTTAAGTAGAATAAAGGGAAAATTAGACATTAAAACTAGGAAATTGGTCTATAACGCAACTGTACCATCCCATCTGAATTATTGCTCAAGTGTAATCTTTCTGAGCAATAAAACACAAATTAAAAGAATGGAAATAATTCAGAACAGAGGCATGAGGTCTATATTGTGCTGTAGCAGATATACCAGGATAAAAACCATGCAACGCCAACTCAATATATTAAGTGTGTGGCAAAGATTAGTTTTCAATACCCTAGTTTTTTTTTATAAGTTAAAAAATAAAATGTTACCAGATTATATGTCGAATAATGTTAGAATCAACAGTACAGTTCATTGTTATCCTACGAGAAACTGCAACGATTTTAGGCTTCATAAAACAAATTTATCGGGAACACAAAATAATATTTATCATAAAGGTTTTAAAATGTTCAATGAACTCCCTGTAAATGTTAAGGAGGCTAAAAGTCTTGCAGTTTTTCGTGGATTATGTCTTAATGTTGTAAAGTCCAAATTTTAGTCAGTAGGTAGTAAATAATATTGTAGTAGTCATAGAAAAGAAAACATTAGATATAAGATGTCAAATTTTATATCTAAATAAAATACACAATAAAAAAAATTTTAAAAAAATAAATCAAATATTATTTACACCTATGCTACATATTTGATATGCTATAAAATAACATCGGGAGGCACAACGGTCCGATACATTGGTATGACATTTTGTGAACCAGAAAACATCAATATTTAGTTTAATTCCCTACAAGTTTGTCTGCATTATAATTGATTTGGTGGTGTTTATGAGTAATCTGAGTATTGTGAGTAACAGTGGAAGTAAACAATTGTGAGAAAAGTCCCATCTGCTCCGAAAGGTCTGGACCCAGTGATGCTGTGGCATCCCCCATTGGGGTACGTGGTGAGGCTGAAGGAAATGGGGAGGGGAAGGAGATGGGTTAGAGAAAGGTGCGGAAGCACTTGACTATTGAGATCTGGTCACCAAGCCCGCCTAAAGCCATTTCAAGCAAAGTTTCGATTCTGAATAGTGATGGTCTTTCTGTGATCTCCTGTCTCCGATTATGTTCCCTTAATTTCGTAAAATTCCACAATGATTAATTTTTTTTATATGGCAACACTTTGATTTCCGGCGAATTTTTATTGTTTGTTTTATGCGAACTTATCCTTTGGTTTGATTTTTTGATAAAGATGGCGGTGTTTTTACAGATGTTACGAAGAGAACCCCATACAATTAATTGCTATTCGTGTGGAAAACGTTTTATAAATGTAATTATCGTTTTTTCTCACCCATAAAATTATGTCCCGTCTTTCCGGTTTATAAAAAATGATCTGATTTTTTTAATTGAAATTTTCAAAAAAATGCCAAAGTTTCAAAAATACGATTAAAAAAAAATACAGAATGTGTTAGAATATTTGCCTAAACCGGAATTTTAAAAAAAAAATTGATGCAAGTAGCCTATTAGATATAGACACCGTAGCTCAGTTGATAGAGCTGTTGCCATGTAAGCAAAAGGTCCTGGGTTCGCGATTCCCAGCAGTTTTATTGGTCCTCATATATTTAATCTTTTACCAAAACACATTCAAATGACAGATAAAATATCACTTTACATAAAAGAATTAAAATTATGGCTGAATGATGCAGATGTTGAAACACTTTTTCTATAAATTCCATGTATACCTTCACTTTTCAATACAATCCTTCTTTATTCACTTTCTTGAAACCATAACAAAAAATCAACTAACTTTTATATATCACTTTTTTACTACAATATATTCAAAGATACTTCTATTTATAAAGTTTCAGTTAAAAATAACTTTAAACTAAAAATGTTTACATTTTTACTTGTACTTGTAGGTTCCTATTATCTGCTTTGTCTCTCTCATGTTTTTTACTTTTTATAACTTTTACATAACTCTTGTATCTGTGGCGACCAGAACGGTCGCCCCCTTTTGCCACAATCCTTGCGCCGCCACTGATATAGCAAGCACATTCTCGAAAGGTACAATCTACCTACAGTTGTAGTGTTTCACGCCGCATACGGCAACATGAAAGAATGTGACGGCTGTGAGTCGAGGCCTTTCGATGCGCTTCCCGAAATATGTAACCGTATGCGGCGTGAAACACTACAACTGTAGGTAGATTGTACCTTTCGAAAATGTGCTTGCTATATCAGTGGCGGCGCAAGGATTGTGGCAAAAGGGGGCGACCGTTCTGGTCGCCACATATCTATTGTTATATTATATTTATTAATTATGTAAAAAAAACTTACTTTTAAAATGTATCCAAGTTCTAATGGGAAAAAATAACGGTAAAAAAACGAGTGTGCTTTAGACCACACGACTGAAATAAAACATCACAAACTTATAAAAGACGAGAGAGAGAAAATGTGCGCGCGCACTACTCTCCCTTGCTTCTACAGTGTGATACAGACAATAGGCCTGCACTGTGTCTTAGATATACGAAACGTAACTGGCTGTGAGAGAAAGAAAATGTGTGTAATAAATACAGTAATACGAAACGTAACTCTCTTTCTATCTTCACTAACTTATATCTTCCTCTCAACTTCCGTTCGCATAACACTTTTTGTAACGCCCTCGTCACGCATTCACCAGCTTACTCCCCAAGTCAAGCGTGCGTAAAGAAGTTTTACTTCAAAAAGTTATTGCTTACAATGATGAAACTGTTTTATAGATATTAAATATTTCGTGGTGTGTACCAATACAAATTTCCTTTTAATGCCTTATTTTTTTAATTTTTGAAATGATAATTTCATTAGCACCGTTGTGATGAAACGAAAAAGATACAAACACATAGAATACAGGACATAGGATATTGGATCTATATGATTTTTCCTGAGGATAATGAGATAGAATATAGTCGTTCTGCTCTTTGTGGTGGTTCGTAACCTTCCCACTCTTGTCTACTTTAGTTTACTGAAGGTTTTACTTTTACCGCATGTGAACTGCAAACTATTATTTTTTTAATATTTTGTTTAATACAATAACTTTACGAATTAATACTTTTTTAACTGGCCCATCAATTATAGTTTGTGTTTGTTTAATTTTGTTTTTGGCAAAAGTGTAGATTAGTAGTGTTTTTATTTATAATTGGCCAAATTATTGAATATTTTATCAAAAATGTGTTGTAATATTTATTATTTGTGGTAAGTATATTGGGTGACGTTTGTCTACTATCTACTACACTATATAAAGAGGTAAGATTTGTTTATTTGTTTGTTTGTTTGTTTGTTTGTTTGCATTGAATAGGCTCCGAAACTACTGAATCGATTTGAAAAATTCTTTCGCTGTTGGCAAGCTACACTATCCCTGGGTAACATAGGCTATATTATATTTTCAAAAAACATAGGCATCTTTACTAAAACTTCAATAATGCAACCCAAGGTGTAAAAAAATTACCTAAAATATTCTTTACATCGCGTGCGCTGCGAAAACTATTGATGATAGAATAAAATAATGTATCACGACTTTGTAGAACATATCAGTATTTACAAAAAAGGTCGCTGCAGCATATGTCTAACTATTATGGTTATGCCACAATAATTATTCTTTTATTTTAAAAATTTAATTAAAATGTCGCCGCTTGAAAAGGATCTTTATTTGTATCTTGGTTTTAATCCTTATCAAAATAAATTACTTCATATTCAAGACAGCTTCAATACCTTTATTTAACTTTTTGAATTTTTCTATAGGGATATTTCATTAGAAAGATATCACGAGTTTAAAAATGTTAGTATAAGAAAAAAGTTTCGGCTACGGGCCGGGCGGGAGAAGAGTCAAGAAATGGAGGGGAACGCACGGGAAAGGACATGCAAGGAGTAACATTTTATTTATTTGAATATGGCATTGCAACGCATGCCGGGAAACAGCTATATATTATAAAAGAAAGTAAAAAAAAACGTGCGGACCATAAAAACTCAGAAACGAGTCCCGGTACGATCAAGGGCGTTATATGGTGTGGTAGATCTCTATTGCCCCTAGGGAATAAGGGTAACCGTTTTTACCTAAAGGGCGTGCTTATAAAGATATAAGGGGTGGAAGTTTTGCCCTCTTGAAATTTCGAGAAAAATCTTCCGGAAAGTTCTAGAAGGTTCCATAGAGCTCTAGAAAATTCTGGTAGGAGTGGCAGAGTATGTCGTGGAATTTTCGGGAATAGGGAATCGGGAACATCAGTGTGGAACATTCCAGAACACTCTCGAATGTTGTCCTGAGCGAAGCCGGGTAACCCAGCTATAATGAATAAGTGTGTGCGTACGTTTGTTAGTGTTCGAAGGTGTGAGAAGTGGAGGTGGTCTTTGGATGTGATACGATTTATATTATTATTACTAGCAGACCCGGCCACACGTTGCTATGGCTAACGAAACACAACGCCACGCCATTACCCAACCTTTATAACCAACGCCATCTGTTAAATCAATTCCACACCGCCCGCTTGCCAGCACGCTCCTTTTATTTATATATTTCAACCAATTTACACAACACCTTGACAAATTATATAGCTAAAAACCTTCCTCATGAATCACACTATATATTGGAGAAAACAGCATGAAAATCCGTTGCGTATTTTAAAAGATCTAAGCGGACAGACAGCAGGAGCGACATCATTTTACAATCTAATCTAATATCTGTAAAGATAAAGATTATAGACATGATTCTCCCTTTTAATGTGGCAGTGAATCCGAAAAATCGATTTTAGTAAAGGTATGAAAAGTAAATACGGTTAGCATTTTTTTCATGCACAGAAGGCCCTGAGGTAAATATTTCCTATATATCATCTTTGGGGAAGCTGTGTGGATGGTATTTTTAGGAAATGAAGGAATGAGATGTAGGTATAGGTAAAAAATTGGGGGTCAGTGTGTCCAGGAGTAGGAGTTCATCCCTCTCACTGTGGTGCAAGGCGCTGGCTAGAGAAAGCTCTGTTGGAGAGGTCAAAAAGTCTCCCTCGACCGGTCCCATATTATAAGCTGCATATTACTGCTGCATTTGTTTTGTAATTATGTGAGTAGAATAAAATCGATACATAGTTGAGTGTACCAACGATTAAACAAAATATCTTAGAGAAGAACTATACATTAAATTCAAATACATACCGAACATTCTTTCTAAACGGTTACACAAAAATGGCGTTACAATCAAATGATTTCCACGTTCTCATCTATCTTATCTTATAAATATATTAACAAAAATGAATAGCCGAAATGTGTGTTCCCGCATAACTTCCGAACGACTACACCAAATTAGATAAATCTTTTTTTGTTGTGTTCGTTATTGTTAGGACAAGGTTTGTATAAAACCACTAGTGAGCTCTGGCATTATGAAATTTGTATAAAAATGAATCGCCGAAATGTATAATACGTGCATAACTTCCGAACGACTGGCATTAAGGCGATCCACTAGTACAGGAAAAAATCGAAATCGGAATTCACGACCCTTTATGGGAGGAGTTTAAAAATAGTTGAGAAAAAGCTTTTGGAAAGGTAGGAAAAGATATTTGAGAATTTTATTTTACATTTTGATTTCGTAAAGGCCTGTAAAAAACATTAATTCCTTTTTTATGCATTGTTTATTGTAATACAACGGAATTTTTAAATTGATTTCACGAAAACAAGCAGCGCGGAGCCTAAAATGTTGTTTCTCCGCTCCGTCCGGAGGAGTAATGACGGAAGAATAGGGCGGCTGCCAGTCGTTCTTCGGTGGACGGTATAAGGTTCACTTTAATATGTCAAATTCGTCAATTGCCGTTTTGTCGCCGTGATGTCAACAATAACAACGCGAAAATGCATATAATATTTTATTTAGTGAGGTTCGGGCGAAAATTTCAATTTTTTTTGCTATAATTGTATAAGAAACTGAATTTGCCACATTATGCAATAAAACCATATCCGAAAAAGTGTTTAAAAGTAGGAGAGTTTTCACTTGAAAATTTTTTTTATAGACTTAATACTTAATTTTTTTCAAAGCTTATTAAACGACTTATTACAAAATTTGACCGATATTTTTAAGGGCTAAGGTATGTTGTACACGCAGTATTTAATTGAAGCATCTATAATACTTCTAAGCGGTCAAATTTTCAAAACAAAAACATACGATTTTGTATTATTTAGTATGGCTTCATCTTAAATTGGATAATTTTTTTTTGTTGTGTTCGTTATTGTTTGGTGAGCTCCGGCATTATGAAATATTGTATAAAAAAAGCAATAGGGGGCACGCGAGCTGTTTGAAAACTAAATATACCAGCAAATATATCAGCAATTAATTTATTGAACGCGGGGGGTGGGGAACCAGGGAGGCGGAGAGGATCCTGGGAGGGGGGAGGGGAACTCAGGAGGAGGGTTTGCGGGACGGGGGAAGGGGGGGAGTGGAGTGGGGAAAAGGAAGGTGAAGGAGGCGGAGTGGAAACGCGAGAGGGGAAGAGGAGGCGGGAGAGGAATGGGGGAAGGGGACGAATGGGAAAGGACACGCAGGGAGAAACAATTTCTTCATTAAATGGCAGAGCAACGCTTGCCGGGTACCAGCTAGTTAAATTTATACGACAATAAATAAAATACGGTTCCATCTTAGCGGCCAGTTTTTTTTTGTTTTGATAAAATGTTTTATTGGTATGCCAAGTTCTCTCTAAACGTATTTTTTTTATTCATTGAGTTGTACGTTATCGTTTATGGAAATGTCGAGAAAACTAAACAAATTCTTATCACAGTCTTATTACGAACAAGGAAAATTCACCGCATTTTCTTCACCCTAAATTCTACATAATATATGAAACTATTTATACAGTTCATTCATCCCCATAAACATATATGTATGTAGGTGGTTACTTACGTATAATATGTTTTTTACAAGCACAAACAAATCCTGTGAAAGTAATTGGAACCTGAGAAATGTTTGTAGTCGGTTCCACTTTCAACTTTCATTACCGAGAAAGTATCTGGACAATAAAATGTCACCGGTCTTTTTACGTTCAAACGGAATGCCCTCTCGCTTGATAGGTACTTTTCTTTTTGAGGAAATGTCTATTTCCTTCCTTGGCCTGGTACCAACGAAGAATAATATTATGTAGGTTTTGCTCTAGCAAGTTGTGTTCGCCATTGAAACTCGATAAAAATAAATATTCAATACTTAACTTTGTGCTAGAGAAAAATGTTAGTGTAATTTGGTGAAATGAGGAAATATATTATTTAGTTATTAAAGTGAAAACTTCTTTAAAACCGTCATGATTTTAAACTCGATGAAACGAAAAATAGCGACACTTAAAACGACACAAACACATTAAATCTATAAGATTTAGCCTGAGAGAGAATAAAGTAGTATAATCGGCCTCCTCTTTTAACGATATTTCTAAGCCTATCGGTCATATCGCTGTGCGGTGCTTCGTAGCCTCCCAACTCTTGTTTACTTTAGTTTTCTGAAGGTTTCACTTCTACGGTGTGAGAACTGCACACTTGAATTCTTTTTAGAATTTCAATCAATCTATAAGTTATTTAACCTTGCTATTTGTTTAATGCTAGTTAATTCACTTACCGTTATTTAACGATGATTGATAAATTCAATTATTTATTGTGTTAAATACTAAAAATTTTGACTTAAAAAAATAATTATTCAGCTTCATCAATTATTTTGGCTTAGTACAAAAAAAGTCGTGCAGAGTTCCTCTTAAATCTAAAACCATCAAAAATATTCATGAATTTCAGCATAAATTGACAACTTTCCTAAAACTACTATAAGAATTGGTATTTTTTATTATATTTAAATTCTACTTTTTCTGTTATTTACAAATTTGCTTTTTTTCTTATTTATGTTCTTCTTATAATTATTTACAATTTTTCATTACTTACTATATGAATTTACTAGCTGGGTTTCCCGGCTTCGCTCAGGACAACATTCGAGAGTGTTCTGGAACACCATGATGTTCCCGATTCCCTATTCCGAACATTCAACGGCATACTCCGCCATTCCTTCCAGAACTTTCTAGAGCTCTATGGAACCATCTAGAACCTTCCGGAAGACTGTTCTAGAAATTTCAAGAGGGCGAAATTTCCAGCCCTTATGTCTTCAAAAGCACTCCCTTAAGGGAAAAACGGGAACCGTCATCTTGGAGGGGTGATAGAAATCTGCCACACCATATAACTCCCTTGATTGTACCTGACTCGTTTCTGAGTTTTTGCTGCACGCATGTTTCTTTGGACTTTCTTTTATAATATATATCTATTGATTATTTGAGTGAATTCCCTCACAAAACACGATAGCTATGTCTCCTTGTGGTGAGGAAATGTACATGTTTCTTTATAATGCACTGTCGAACATTTAAAAATAATTTTCCAGTGAGATATTACATATATTAGATATTATATACACATACCAACCAATTTTGGGTATAAATGACATAAAAGACTTTAATAACATAAAAACCATAAAATTACTATACCCGTCTTTGGTTAGAAGCCAGGTTGAATACAATTCAAGTATTTGGTGTCCTCATTTCAACTCTCATTGTTTACAAATTGAAAAAATTCAAAATAAATTTTTACATTTTATTAATTTCAAAATTGGTATTCCTAATTATGTCAATTTACGCAGTAAACTTAACTTATCGAAATTATCTGAAAGGCGAAAAATATTTGATCTTCTTTTATTGTATAAAATTATTTATTCAAGGTTGGACTGCCCTGACGCTATAAACTTGTTATCCTTACACATACCTCCAAAATATACTAGACGGAATATTTTATTTTACAACAATAACTTCGCTACGAATTCTGTGGTAGAAAGAATACATAGGTTGGGTAATGAACTGACTGATGTCCCTGACATACTTACTTTAAACTTCGATTCATTTAAAGCCAAATTAGTCCACCACTTTCTAGATATAAATAATGAATGATAAATCATTTTATTTTATTTCGATTTTCTTTTGTTTGTTGTTTTTTTTATTGTTCTTATTCCAATAGCATATGAGTAATTAAGTAAAAATTAATGTGTTTTGATTTTTTTATATTTGTTGTACCTACGAGTTCTCTAAAGTCATCCATGTGGAATTAGCTTTAGATGTATGTATTCCTATTTTTTTTATTGAGTTCATGCTTTATTTGTATATTTTGTAATCTTTTTTAATTTTGTTATAGGTACTGTTGTTATAAATGTTATTTGTATTTGATATGTTAAAGCCCAATAGGGCGTCAATTAATAAATAAATAAAATAAATAAACAAAAATATTTTTTACAGATTTTTAAAAGAGAAATTATAGTGCATTATAAAAGAAGAACATGTTAAAATCATGGAATGGCTACGTAAAAGTCCGTTGAGAAGAGATGAAATATTGTAAATACAGAGAGATGTGACAAGGTTATGGAGTAGAAAGAGGGCCGGAAGATCTGCCGGGGCTTGTTCCGGGAGGCCCCCGGACCAGCGGGGACCACGGGAGTGTGGAGGGTCGGGAAACCAACACAACATAGGCACACAAGAGGTGATTGCGGAAAATATCAATGAATCGGTCATATTAGAAAAATTATTGGTTGTGGTAGTAAGTAGATATCTTGAAAAAAATACGCGATGGGTACAATATCATGATAGTAAAGAGGCAATCATTCTTATTCAGATAACCACGAATCTGTGCTTATATTTATTTTTCAAGTAAAACTTATTTACGCACGCTTGACTTGAGGAGTAAACTGGTCAATGCGTGACGAGAGCGTTACGAAAAGTGTGATCGGGCGAGGCGAACGGAAGTTGAGAGGAAGATATAAATTAGTGAAGATAGAAAGAGAGACAGTTACGTTTCGTATATTACTGTAGGGGCAAGAGAGAGATGTGCGAGCACATATTTTCTTTCTCTCTTTCTCTCATAGCCAGTTACGTTTCGTATATCTAAGACACAGTGCAGGCCTATTGTCTGAATCACACTATAGGAGGAAGAGAGAGCAGTTCTTCTTTTATAAGTTAGTGAAGTTTTACTTCGGTCGTGTGGTCTAAAGCAGTGGTCCCCAACATTTTTGTCGCCGCGGACCGGTAAAAGTTTGATCATTTTACTACGGCCCACTGGGGGGGACACACACACACATTAAATGTAGTTTATTTTAATAAAAAAATATTTGTTCAATATATAATAATAAAAATTAATTAGAATTGTGGTACATAAGTTGTAGTGACAAATAATATTAAAGAAAACACAAGGTTTGTGGGAAAATAAAGAAAAAATATATAATAACAATGAATAATTATTCCAGAAGTTTCAGATAATTTTTCAATTATCTTTTGGATTCATGGATATTTTCTATATTTTTAAGTTTCAACGGAAGGTTGGAAGTATGTTTTACAAAAATAGAGAATATTGAGAATGCTTAGGGTTTAATATAGGGATTTATAATGTTATTCTGATATCTTGCAGATATATTAACTTGCAAGTTGTTTATATATTTTCTTTAAAAGTTTTATGTGTTTTGATTTAATAATTTTAATTGAATCGTGTTTAATGTTTACATACTTTAAAAATAAAATATATTTTATTTTTTAACATTATTTATTAACCAATATGACAATATGTAGATACAAAATACATTAAAAAAATGGTATATAGTACCTCACTAGTCTGAGCCTGTTCCGAGGTGGCAGAGAGTTACCCTTTTGAAAATATATATAAACAGGTTATAATCCATCGGGGGGGGGGGGGGGTAATAGGAGATAGTGACACACGAAGTGTCTTGCTTATGTTCAGTTAATTCCTTTGTTTTATTTTGGTTGCTCTCGCTGCATAAAACCCCGCTTCATACAGAGAGGATGTCGAAAATGGCAATTGGGATTTGAGTGCTGTGGTGGAAATCTCAGGGTATTCCGCCATGACTCTAATCCAGAACACCGTCAGAGTTGTTGTCTCGAACATAGTTTTAAGGCTGCCGTCATGTGCAATATCCAGCAGTTGATCGCAGTTCTTATTTCGCAGGCATGCTAGATTCGCGTGGTTTATTGACAAATGGATCCCGGATCCATTCCTTGCCAGTTTGTGGGTCTTTTGTGGTTAGTAAGTAGCACTCAAACTCTTTAAAAGGTAAAGACAAGTGATCTTGCACCAACTGGGAGAATGAATGCTCTGGCTCAGCCTCGCCTAAAATCCCCGCAAATGTCTGAAACATGTCCAAAATGCCTCTGTTCACGCGCTGTTCCCACAACTCCTTTTCAACCATGGACTTTACTTATTATCTTATGTTTTTTTTTGGATTAAAGAGTTGAAACTTCGTTATTTGGTCAGGTAGCAACAGGCATTCTTACATTCATTTATAACCTTCTGAATCTGAATTTTAAATTTATATAAGAACAAAGATTATAGCAGCTTAAACTTTTTTTTCGAAAGTATTTTGATTTTAATGCAAGCCCTTGCGCGGCCCAGTACCATTTGGTCCACGGCCCAATACCGGGCCGCGGTCCATAGGTTGGGCACCACTGGTCTAAAGCACTCGTTTTTTTTATTTTGTGCGATGGGGTAAGTGTAAGTGAAGGTGTGCGAAATGTGGGTGCGCACTGATCATAATAAATGTTTTCGTAGCTTGTGGGCAGGTACATATTTCATCTCCTTTTTATGTTTACGGTGAATTATTTCGCACATAGGATATTTATGTAAGAAAGCATCCGGATGCGTCATTTTGCACCCAAAAGCAAATTGCAAAAACAGAATGCGTACACTTACACCACGGCTTGTGAATGCTTATGACGCAATTGTTGACGCAAAGTTTATGCAATTGACATGCATGTGAAATTTTTTATTTAACTTTTTAATTTATGAACCGCAAAAGGTTTTTGTGTTTATTTAAAATACTTTAATAAACAATCATATTGGTAAACAAAAATTGTGATAAAATGTGCATGGCGTAAAATTATATAAATGAAAACATTGCGTACAGTGCTCAACAATGAAATAAAGTAACTAAGTTTAAAAATCTATGAAATGTATTTAGTATTTAATACTACCTTACTTACCTCCTGTAAAGCCATAAACGGAAAACCTTACATTCAGCGGGAAGCTTTGTGATGCCTACACACCCAGTTTATTACACTTTACCGAAGTGGATCCTTTAAGATTTCGACAATTATTTATGTTATTTTTGTAGAACTGTTGATCGAACATAGTTTTTCACCAATCACTGGAGTCAAAATTTCAAACATTGCTTACTCCAAATAAGGTCAGGTATTATTGGTTAAAGTAAGTCAACTATGTCCCAACAACGTGTACGTAAATGTTGCTGATGTCTTGCAGAGAATATCGGCAAAATTTGATTTCTAACTGCACCGAGAATGAGATTTTCAATATTCAAGTACCCACTTACGATATTTTAGTTAAATTACTGGTGTTAGATAAGGGCGCCGGCGCCGGCGGGTTGGATTGTTCAACAAAAAATTAAATAGATATACTGGATTAATTCCCGGCGTTGCTCGTGCTTTATGCAATTTTTTGAAAATCAGATGTACTTAGACAGTATTTTTGAAAGTCAAGTGTGCAAAATTTCATCAAGAAGTAACAATATTCCAATTTAAGGGTAAGGAAAAGAGGAAAGTGGTAGTTTTTCGAAATCTTGTGTAGACAGTGACCTTCCCCATTTTTGAGGGTTAAGTGTGTTGAATTTCAATTTGAAGGTTAAGTGTGTATTTCACCAGTCAGAATAAAACTGTAGTTTTGCATACAAATCAAATCCAAGCCACCTGCCAGGCACTCTTCTTAATATAAATGGATTGTAATTTTTCAGCGCAAAGTAAATCTTTAATTAAATAAAGACAATATTAGCGAAACTCAATCGAAAATCTAGACAAAAAAATCAGAAAAAGATATTGGGACTCGAACCCATGACCCTTTGCTTACGTGGCAAGTGTTCTACCAACTGAGATACGGAACCCATATCAAATTCGATCACTTTTAACTGTATCATACTTCGACTAAGAAATACCAACGTTATCTTCATTTTCAAGCAAAGGGTCCTGGGTTCGAGTCCCAGTGGAGCCAATATATTTTTCGGTCTCTAGATTTTCGATTGAGTTTCGTTAATTTTGTTTTCATTTAATTAAATATTATAATTTGAGATTTCACTCATAAAGTAAAAAAAATTTAGTATATTTATTCGCAGATACTCAACGGAAACCATCATGTATTCAGTGGGAAGCTGTTTAATGTCTAGCTATCCCATCCTAGTTAGTGGATTTTATCTTTGAAAGATGATTTTTCACTGAGGCAAGATAGAGATTTTCACGATTTACGATATTTGGTGGAATTACCAGTGTTATTTATATGGCGTGCCGGATAAAAAATCCGAGATCATCACTTAGCCGTAGTATATTACAGTGCATATGACTGACAGATAAAGTGGTGTGGAGCGAGGGCATCGGGCTTGATAGATGGCGGTGTGCGTGAAGCCCCGCCCCGTGGCGCCCCTCCCGGGGGCGGGGCCGCACCTGCCGCCCGGGAGAGGAAGCTCGGTATCCGATACCACTCTCGCAATACCTATCCCACAGCCGGCCCGAGAGCCTTCCGAGAGGGTTTCCCGACCACCGCCCCCCGCCGCCCGCCGCAAAGAACACGAGCCGCGCGCGCGACCCCCAACATCCGAAAATGTGCCGCGTCCTAATTGTCGCCCCGACGTCGCTTACACCACTGTGTTTTGTTTTACAAAAGTAAACAAATTAAAATTTAAAAATCAACACTTAGCTTTAAAAATACAACACTAATAACATAAAACTCACTTACATGTTTTATTAATTTTTAGTGTGTTGCACAATAAAAGATAATTGTGTGCTCTAATTACCTACACATAATTTGTTTAATTCAGTGTCATTTTATTTCAAAATTATTTCATGCAAGATGAACGTTACAGTCGTGGAAAGCATTCTTTCGGTTTTTGATGTTAGTCCGTGTGTGACATTTTATTAGTCAAGAAGCAGTTTGATCGTTGAAGATTATTTGTGAAAGAAGAAGTTAAAGAAAAGTGCTGGAGGTGTTGAGGACAACCACTTGTTTGTGCAAAGTCCAAGCACCGCGACTTGAGAACAGAACCCCCAGAGCTTTACAGGGTAAGTTTAACTTCTTGACACGCAATCTTTTGTACTAGCGTAGGTATTTACAATTTGTGTTGCCCTTTCAAGTATTGAAATGTTAAAGGGGTTGACGACAGGATGTTTCCTGCTTGTTCAATTTTTCATTGAGATAAAAAAGTGTACGATTTATGTATTTTAATAATAATAATATCCTTTATTCAGACAGTAAATTACATTAGGTACATTATTTATAACATTTATCATGCATCGACTCCCTGTCTGTATGTCACTAATTGACAAAGACTTCCTCCAACTGTCGCCATTTCTCTCTATCATTAGCTACTCTTGTCCATGTACCACCTGCTATGGCTTTAGTGTCGTCAACCCACAGTCTAAATGGTCTATATATCTACCCCGTTTTCACTTCTTGTCACTTGTGAAGCAATTCATGACTAAAAAAATAAAAAGGAGATCGATTATACTATATAATTCTTTTCATCGAGTTTCAAATCACAACGGTGCTAAAGAATTTTCACATCGAAAATCAAATTAATTACATATAAGAATATTTTTTAGTTCATTAAAAAATGAAAATACGTAATTACTTGTTATTTTTTGTTTTGTCATCTTATTTCTATTTTTATCTCATTTTCTTTTCTCCTTATTTGTATAATCATCCATATTTGAATATCCTTGTTTGTTTATTTTTTTTTTCTCTTGTTGTTTGTTCTACTTAAACTCGCTTTTTTTTTATGCTGCAGTGTTTATAAAACTTAATATATTTTTAATATCAAAATATCTATGTAAAATTGTACCTTTTACCTCCCACTTATATATTGTAAGTTCCTTCCGTCCTAAAATATGTTTTGTAAATCATCGAGATTGCCCTTGCAAGAAATAACAATAAAAAAATCGCTAGACAAAAATTTATGTAGGTACCTATTATATTATTCTATTTGATAAACGTGATTAAGGTAGACTTTCATCCAACCGTGGAATTTCAATGGTTATTAATGATGATGTTGACTAACTGGCTTTAACTTTATCGCTTATCTACAGAACGTAAATACTAGAAACATGTGAAGTACTGCAATATGCATAGCACCATTGCATTGTAGGCGGAGTCTATCTTCTAGGAGTTTCTAACTCATTTCACCCGACTGACAATCGAACATTCGACGTAACGGGCTGTCATTTACCTGAAAACCTTCAACATCAAAATCATATCGTATATGCATTAAAAATGTCGGGATTCAAAACTCAATTTATGATAAGATACGAACCTTATCAAATTGCAATAATTTGTTTGAAATATTTATATCAATATATAAAATAAAATAAAATAAAGTCCAAAAAAACGTGCCGACCGCAAAAACTCAGAAACGAGTCCCGGTATGATCTAGGGAGTTATATGGTGTGGTGGATCTCTAAGCCCTCCAGGATGAGGGTACCCATTTTTACCAAAAGGGCGTGCTTTTGAAGATATAAGGGCTGGAAGTTTCGCCCTCTAGAAATTTCAAAAGCAGTCTTCCGGAAAGTTCTAGAAGGTTCGAGAAAACTCTAGAAAGTTCTAGAAGGAGTAGCGGAGTATGTCGGTGAGACTAAAAGTTTCGAGAACATTCTGAATGGTTCGCTAATGTTCATGATGGAACATTCCAGAACACTCTAGCAAAGCCGGGTACCCCAGCTAGTGATATTACAAATACTTCTCTTATAGACCTTTGATTTTTATTACTAAATTGACTACCTACTCATAAAAATGACAAAGTACCTACAGTACCTATTAATAATATTTTTTTATGGTTTACGATCTTTTACCAACACCGTCGAACTTTTACAAACACCATCCGAAACTTTCGCTAAATAAGAAGGAGGTGGCGCAAACACGGCATAACACCGCAAAAATAAATAAAGAAAATATTTTTGACCTTTAAATTAATTCTAATATCATATCAGTATTATAGAAGTTAAATATGTTGAAGAAATATAAAATAGAACACATGCAAAATAATTATAAAAGCTAGTATTAATATTTGTTTATGAAGTTTGTTATTTTTACAGTCTTCTTGTAACTAAATCCTTGAAGTTGAATAGATCTACCATTTCTGAGAAAGTATTTCCAATAATATTTACATTGTTTTATAACATTGGTGTAACCATATCCCCGAACAAAAGTATCAATTTTGGTATTAAATCACAATAAATTCGCTGGAAAAACACATTTTATGTTGAATTTATTATGCAGGGAATCTTTTTTTAAGGAAAGTGTGCTGACCTGTTTGGTCAAGCATATAAAGCAACCCCATTCATGCATTATTCATGACGACCCTCGCCCGACCTCAAGTATTCGCAGGCTCTGTGCTCTGTGGATACTCCTCACGGGAGGTTTATTAGGTGCTGTCACGGGGCTGACTAATGCAGAATTAATTATTATGGAAGATAGGGCTGGAAGTTATGTGTCTTCCAATATAAATAGTGCTAGATCCTACCTGGAATTCTAGAGTTATTATTGAAGGGAGCAAAATAACATATTAACGTCTAACAATCATTTATATGCCGTTGTCAGCTATTGCTTCTGAGTTTCGATTGTTTAAAATCACTAAACATGACAACAATCTTAAGAGGCCGGTTTTCGAATTTCTACTGATTTCTTGCAAACCTCCCTTAAACACTTGAAGTTTTTAAGTTCTTAAAAAAATATATGTTATTTTTGAAGATAATATCTAGACATTAGTCGCGCCCAAACGCAAATTATATATAAAATTCCCTCGATAGAAAAAAATCGCAAAGTATGCTTCAAAAATTATTATAAACACGTTTGTTTCAGTTATTTTACAAGTTATATGTATGAAAAAATTCACAGCGTTTCTTTAAATAAAACTAAAGACAATTATCGCAAGATTTTTGCTCTATTTTAAACGAGTCGTGTTTTATTAAAGATTTTCATGATTTTTGGATCGATTTTATCGTTGTAAATGTTACCGCGCTCTTCTAACATTCGTAATTTCATATCTCTCCGTTTTCTTCTTTTTGGGTCCGGGAACAACGGAGCATTAATATATAAAACAAAGTCGGGTTAGTTACACTATTTATAACTCGAGAACGGCCCCACCGATTTTTATGATGTTTGATATGTTGGATTTCTCACCGCCCCGAATAGCAGAATATAAAACATCGCAAAAATTCACGAAAAAAATAATTACGAAGAAAATTCTTTTCCTCATATATTTTGTATGGAACGAATTCTTATCTTTTGAAAGAGCTCCAGGAACATTGTGATATTTGATTACCTAGTGAGTGAATTCCAAAAATTCAAAAACATCAAATGTCAATGCGTGTCAATGGTTCTTAAACATATAATGCTGCCTCTCTTTCTTACACACTAAATGTCAACAGTCGAAAATGGGAGAAACGGTGAACGTATGTCTGCACCCCTCTCAAGGAAAAATACAATAATTATATTAAAACTCCTCACACGTATAAAAAAATGAAACGCAATTCCCATAAGTAAGTGGAAATATGAGAAAATAAAATATATATATATATATATATATATATAAATCCGTACACAACGCCGTGTCTGATACTGACAAAAACCAAACACGGACTGTTGCGCATCAATAATTGCTTCACTGTGTAATTTTTAACTTAATAAAAAAACTGAATTTATTTCAGCTTATAAGTTAACACAACAGTTTTTGATTCTGAGGCGGTACGAAGCTCCCCGGGTCAGCTAGTATAATAATAAAATAAAATCTGAAATTAGAGAATCACTAATATACCTACTTCTTACGTGTTTATACAACCAACCTTCAGGATTTTTTGACAAATTTTTTGGTATATTGAAACCGATTTTTGAAATTAATTCTTTTTGATCACCGTAGTGACTTGAAACTCGATGAAACGGAAACGAGCGGCACTGAAAAGAGACAAAAACATACATCTACATATAGGATTTACCCTGCAAGAGAATGAGATAGATTAATCGGTGACCTCTTTTTGCGGTGCTTGAAGCCTAATGACCTACTCTTTATGCGGTGCTTCTTAGAATGAATAGTAAAATAATTTTTAAACTTGGTAACAATATTGTAATAAACAAACCCTACAATTATCCTATTCCTGATACTCTGCTGCTCTGTTATTCGAAGTATGTATGAAGAATGAGTTAATGATGAGTGTAAGTTAAGTCTAGAGTCATGGTGTTCAGAGTTCGAAGACAGTGTGCAATATAGTAATAAATAATGAATACTTGGAGCAGGTGGATGAATTTGTGTATCTGGGACATCTGGGTAGTATATTTACGAGAGATGGGAAGGCTGATATAGGATATTAAAAGAAGCGTACATTCAGGTAACTCCATAGAAAGGAGGACTGAATGCCGTTGGCGTTAATAAGGGAAGGCTTATAAGACCAAAAAAGGGAAAAACAGTTTTGAGCTCCAGTTGCTAAAACCACTAAACGTGACAACAATTTATCTATCTATTGAATCTATTCTATATAAATAAAATGAATCGTCGAAATGTTTGTATCTACGCGCATAACTTCCGAACGTTCGCACAAGGTCGTTCGGAAGTTAGTTCGTTTTTTGTGTTCGTTGACAGGACATTATTTTATTTGTATAAAACTACTGGTGAGCTCTGGCATTATGAAATTTGTATTAAAAAAAAATCGAATAGGTGGCACGCGAGCTGTTTGAAAACTGAATGTAGCGGGACTGAATGTATGGAATGCGGGAGGGGGGAGGAGGGTGAGGAACCAGGGAGGGGGGAGGGGAAGTCGGGAGGGGGGTTCGCGGGACGGGGGAAGGGGACGCGGGAGGGGAAGGGGAGGCGGAAGGGGGACGGGATGAATGGGAAAGGACACGCAGGGAGAAACAATTTCTTTATTAAATGGCATAGCAACGCGTAATAAAAGTACATCTGAAATTAGAGAATCATTAATATATTTCGTATGTGTTTCGACTAGCAACCTTCAGGTACGTTGACACATAATCTAGTAAAACTGATTGTTTTTTTACAAATACTAAATATTTTCCTTGTTAAACCGAAAATGCATTTTCCTTTTGCGATATTTTAGTAAATTATTTTATCTCAAGAATGCCAAAAAAACCATAAAGGTGATGTAAAATACCGGTTAAATTTATTATCCTTTCTCATTTAGTCCCCCAGAGCCTATTTAATACATTCTAGATCATTGTTATGAAATTATTCAGTAAATTATATTATAAATATTGTCATTAGAACCGATAATAGGAAATTTTCAAAGAGAAGAATGAAGGTAATATGTACTACTAAATTGCTCATCATTTCATAAGAAACTTTTTTACACGGATTACCTAATTTTGATTTAAATGCAGTGTTTAATGAACTCATTTACACTAATCTCAATTACAAATTATATTTAGGAAACACTAAAAGAAATGCCATTAATTCTTCAGGCTAATTTGTTCGCAATTTTTTGTATTTCTTTGGCATTAACTATGTAACAATTTCTAGACATTTTTGTTTTGGAGAGTTTTAATTTTCACTGTAGGTGTTATTGTATATTTTAAATTAAGTTTTAAGTTTGATAGTGAATGACACGGACGTGTCGAAACCAGTAGCAGAAAATTAAAAATATAAAGAAACAAATAATGTACATTGAAAATTAAAACTCTTCAAAACAAAATAATGTGTTCGCTTTCGGGACAACTAAAACACATAGATCTCACAGAAATGTGTTTTCTTTACTGTAATTGTGAGAAATATGAATCGAACGGTGTTAGAAAGAGAAAATGCCACGTTTTATATTGAAATCAAAAAGTTACACAAAAAAAAAAATTTTTGAATCCTAATGAATTTTTATTATTTATATTTACACGAAACGATAAAAAAGCGAGCTAACAATAACGTTTCTAATATATTAACATAATAATATACCTATGTGTGGTTTTATTTTTTTCCGTTATCAGTAATTTTAGTTAGAGAAACTTAAGGTGAGCCTTTTTAAAACTTTTTTTATGTTTGCATTAAAAAATTCATCGATCAAATTATTTAATTTTAAAGAGTATTTCGTCGTCTTTTCGTTTTGAAATAATACAATTATTTGGATTTTATCGCTAATGTTTTGAAATACTAACACAAACTATCATTAATAAACCAGTTAGATAAGCGAAAAAATATATAAACTCTGACGGTAAACTAAAGCTTTGGTCAAATACACCTCAAATATCAGGAAATAATAGCTTTCAACAATCTTTCACTTGATGCAAAAAATAAGACAAACAAAAAATAAATTCGGTCACAAAATTAAATGATGGATTAAAAAATATTACAAAAACTTTGTAACGTAAAATAATAAAACACTCAAAATACAATACATTCGACCGTGCCTCATAATATTTGCGGTTTTTTTTTAAGTGAAACTTCTATAGCCCCGTTGTGATTTGGATTTCGACGATCACTGCACCTGCGACGCATCAACTGCGCTCATTGGCCGCTTTAATGATGATGTCGCTTGATATGAAACGGAAATTACGCTAAGTCTGCGCTCATTGGTCGCTTTGATTATGACCTCACATTTCGAGTATTGGTTGAGATTGTTTTGGTAAAGTTTCGCTTCTACCCCATGTAAACTGCACTCGTATTTTTTTTTCTTTCATTCCCCCTATTTCATAAAGGCGGGAATGAAAAAAATACGAGTGCAGTTTAAATGCGGTGGAAGAAATTTGATTAAATGTTTTGTTTCATATTTTATTGTAAAATGGGAGCATCAGCTCGGGTAAAGTTCCCAGTGAGGCCCATATTATCAAAGAATATTTTAAAACATACAAAGTTATTGTATCGAATAAAATATAAACATAAATATTTCAAAGTTGCCCCCTAAAATCGTGAAAAATCGAAGTTTGATGGCATGTATTTTATAATTTTAAATGAAAAAAATCATAAATACTTGTGATTAGTTCCTATTAGATATTTGCTGTTATTTTTGGTTTTAGAAATATCATTCAATTTGGTTCGATATTTTGGCTTGCAATCGAAATTTTTGTTAAATCGAAGACTTATAAGAGTTATGTATGAGTATATACTAAAATACTAGTATAGACAAATGCGGGGCAGCAAAATCTGCGATTTGCGTGTCTAGTTGATGCAAAACTCATTTGAGCAAGAATATTCAAACTAAAAAATAACTAGATTCCTAATTAGAATAAGGTAAAGATTTGTTTATTATTTACTAGCTGGGTTACCCGGCTTCGCTCAGGACAATAAGATAGTGTTCTGGAATGTTGCACAATGATGTTCCCGATTTCCTATTCCTGATCATTCCACGACATACTCCGCCACTCCTTCCACAACTTTCTACATCTCTATCTAACCTTCTACAACTTTCCGAAGACTGTTCTAGTAATTTCAAAAGGCCAAATTTTCAGCCCTTATATCTTTAAAAGCTCAGCCTTTATTTAAAAACGGATACCCTTATTCCCTAGGGGGGATAGAGATCTACCACACCATATAACTCCCTTGATCGAACCGGGACTCGTTTCTGAGTTTTTGAGAGCTGCACGTTTTTTGGATTTTCTTTTATAATACATGCCATATTCAAATAAATAAAATGTTACTCCTTACATGTTCTTTCCCGTGCGTTCCCCTCCAGCGTTCCACTTCCACCTTCCCCGCCACCGCTCTCCCGCTCCCCCGTCCCGCCAACCCCCCTGGCACTGCATTTCTTGACTCCTCTCCCGCGCGGCCCGTAGCCGAAACTTTTTTCTAATACTAACATTTTTAAACTCGTGATATCTTTCTAATTAAATATCCGAATTGAAAAATTCAAAAAGTTAAATAAAGGTATTGAAGCTGTCTTGAATATGAAGTAATTTATTTTGATAAGGATTAAAACCAAGATACATATAAAGAGCCTTTTCAAGCGGCGACATATTAATTAAAATTTTAAAATAAAAGAATACTTATTGTGGCATAACCATAATAGTTAGACATATGGTGTCGCAACCTTTTTGGTAAATAATGATGTGTTCAATAAAGTCGTAGTACATTATTTTATTCTATCATCAATAGTTTTCGCAGCGCACGCGATTTAAAGAATATTTTAGGTAATTTTTTTACACCCTGGGTTACATTATTGAAGTTTTAGTAAGGATGCCTATTTTTTTAAAAAATATAATATAACCTATATCACCCAGGGATAGTGTAGCTTCCCAACAGCGAAAGAATTTTTCAAATCGGTTCAGTAGTTTCGGAGCCTATTCGATGCAAACAAACACACAAACAAACAAACAAACAAACAAATATTACCTCTTTATATAGTGTGTTACATTTATTTATTTATTTAAATACGGACAAATAGTCCATTAACAATAAAATATTATAACACGAATAAAAAAAGAGAGATGACAATGAAAGGAGAGTACATATATATGAAGAGCATTGACATAATACATACAATATAAAAGTACCTATAGAAGATAGTATAATATAAATACATATAATATAAAAGTACATAAGTAGCTTGAAGATGGATTTAAAAAGACTAAAAATCACATTGCTTATCGACTGCTGAAACTCATTTAGACTTACACCAAAAAATTCAGTGCTTTGATTTGCGTTGACAAGTCTCAACATTCTGGATAAAGGAGAATGATATCCATAATTAGTAGAATGTTGATTGAGGAACAGCAATTCATTATTTCGGAGTCTACGGGAAGGGATGTTGAACTGGATGAGTTGTAACAAATCAGGTGTGTCATTAATACTGTTGAAAATTTTGAAAATGCATATTAGATCAGAGTCCTTTCTACGTTTTTCTAAAGAAGCAATGTTTAAAGTTTGTTCAATTTCATCATACGAGTACTCGCATCTTTCAAGTCCTAATCTCCATGCAATTCCTCGTAGAAAGCGATGTTGTACAGATTCGATGTGACAAATTAATAATAATAATAAATATATAATAAAGGCGGGTTAGTTACACCATTTATAACTCAGGAACGGCTTGAACGATTTTTATGATCTTTGATTTGTTGGATTTTTCTCCGCCCCGAAAAGCAGAATAGCTATTAAAACATGGGAAAAATTCACGAAAAAATTATGAAGAAAATTCTTATCCTCATAAATTTCGAATGGAACTTATTCTCATATTTTGAAAGATCTTCAAAAAATATTGTGATAATTAAGTAATATTGATCTATGAGAGAATTCCAAAAATTCAAAAACGTCAAATGTCAATGCGCTGATTGTTTTGCTTTTGTTCTTAAACATATAATATACCCTCAATACTAATAATATACCCTCAATATTATACCCTCAATACTAACTATTCTATTAATTCACCAATCCCTAGAATGCATAGCCTTGCAAATAAACATTGTGAATCTATAGATATATTTGGTGTTGACAGTTTTGCAATTTTCAAGAGACAACTCTCATCTCTATTTTATCTGTTAATAATTAACTTTTCTTATTTTTGTTCTTTTCATAATATATCCTCTCATTTAAAATCTTACCAGTAATTTATAACCTTATTTTATTTTATTTTATTTTGCTGTTCTATTTAGTTCTGTTTTATCATCATATATTATTATACACATATAATTGTTTGTTTATACCTACTAACTAGCTTTTACACATTGCACTTTATTGTATTTCTGGTCTTATTACTGATTTTTTCTTATTACTCATAGTATTTCATTTCTTTTATGATGTTTAATTTTTTTTATGTTTTTAATTTCTGTTGTAAAAGCCCACTAGGGCGTAAATAAATAAATAAATAAATAATGCTGCCTCTCTTTCTTATACACTAAATGTCAACAGTCGAAAATGGAACAAACGGTGAACGTATGTCTGCACCCCTCCAAAGGAAAAATACAATAATTATAATAAATCACCTTCACACTTCACACGTATAATGAAAAAGAAACGCAATTCCCGTAAGTAAGTTGAATAGTAAGAAAATCGGAAAAATATATAAATCCGTACACAACGTTATCTCTGATACTGACAAAAATCTAACACGGACAGTTAACTGCTTGGACGATAATTGCTTCATTGTTTAATTTTGAACTTAATTTAATAAATTAATTTAATTCAGCTAAAAAGTTAACAACAGTTATTGATTCTGGGGCGATACGAAGTTCGCTGGGTCAGGTAGTTGTAATATAAAAAAATATGAATTACTTATATATATTTTACAAATTATTATATTAAAGGTCGTTTTTGGTCATGTATACCTTATCAGAAGAGATGAGCTATTGTGCCTGATAAGGGAACCTCGGTTCTTACTTAGGTTGTAAGTTTTAATATATGTTTTGAATAAAATATTTACTTTTTACTGCAAGTTTTTTTTGAAAAATTGTTTAATTTCATTTATGTGTTCTGATTGGTTGGTGATACAGCGTAATTCAGAAGGGAGGTTATTATAATATTTTATGGCTTGGATAATATACTGATTTTGCATTTGAGTTGTTATAAACTTAGGTGTAATAAATTGATTTCTATTTCTCATTAGTTTTTTAAAACTCTTGATATTCTTTGTTATTTTTTTCTTTACACATTTTTATAATGGAAGCTAGCTTGAATATGTCATCGACATTTGGTACTGGAAACAATTTAAAAAGTGAATCTGTTGAGATAGTAGATTTTATTTTAATAATACTTTAATGATGATTCTTTGCGAAACTTTTACTGAGTTTAGGTTGTTTTTGTAAGATCCTCCCCATCCTACAATTCCGTAGATAAGTAAAGAATGAACAAGGGCATAGTACACATGTTTCATTATTTACATTTAAAATATTTCTTCCTAACAAATACATACATTTTCTTATTTTCTTGACTAGTTCTGAAATGTAACTATTTCTAGGTTTTGATCAATGATCACACCGAGATATTTAATTTCGGAAGAAGAGTTAATTACGGTACAAATAGAATTATGTTGTTAACAGAGAATTCGATTACATTTTTCGTCGTGGATTACAATTTTAACTTTATGATCAGGTATTTTCTGTAAGGAAAACGTTGTTTTTTAGATAGTTAGTCTTTGAATACAGTGTCATCAGCATAATAGATTAATTCATCTTTAATTTCCTGTTGGAAAATGTCATTCAAATATATTAGAAATAATAATGGTCCGAGGACGGTACCTTTAGGGATGACAAATTTACTTTGTGAGAGATGTACTAAATGATTGGTTTAATTTTACTACTTGAGGTCTCTCTGTTAGATAGCTTACTATCCATTTGAGGGCTATGCGGTCAATGCCGTTTTCTTTTAATTTTAAAGCAAGTTTTTCATGTCAAATGCTGTCAAATGCTTTCTTTAAGTCAATAAAAATTACTTTACATTTATTTGATTTGTTCAGGGTAATCTGAATACTAGATGAAATTTTACTATTCGTCATCCCCGTTAATTAGGTACTATTCGTCATCCCATATAAAATTACTATGTTGTACGGCAATAATGTTTTAATAGCTACTTTAACTTTGTACATTACAATGTACTGTGTACGTCTAAAGAAAATAAATATATATACAAACTTTGTGATCCGGATCTTCAATCTTCGACTTCAAATCCATAGGCCACAGGTTCGAAAGATGACGTGAGAAAATAAAATTAATTTTAATTGTTCCAGAGTTTTGGATATCTTCAAAATCGCCCTGGTGTAAGACCAACATTCAGAATTAAATCGTGGCTTTAAATTAACCAGAAATGAATATCCACGTACTTCCTCATCTTCGTCTTCCCAACTTCTTCCCTTCCCCACTACCTTCAGTCTCAGCAGATCCCAATTGGGGATGCCACAGTCTCACTGCGTCCAGACAGTTGGGACTCTTATGCGGTGTTCCCAAATTACCTACGGAATCGGTTTTTTTGTCGAACTCTGGTCTTACGATATGACCATAAGAATACAATGTATAATTAGGTACCATCCCCACACATTATGATTTTCTGTCCGTTGACGTTGTCACAATAAACATACTAAATTTATCATTGAATAAGTAGATAACACCCATAATCTTAACGAAAATATGAAAGAGAACAAGACATATAAAAATAAAAAAGATAACGGTCGCAACTGATATTATATTGATGGGAATAACCTTCAAAAGTTATAAAAAAGAGTTGTTCTAATAAAAAAATAATATGTTAATTATTAACGTTTGCTAACTAACGTTGACGTTAACTTACGTTTTTTTAGACAAGTTTTTTTTATGTATAGCACAAATGTAACAATTATTATAAGCAATTATAATCAGCCTGAAACACTCATCTACATTGGGGGGGGGGGGTGGCTAGAGAATTGTGATTGGAGGGGTGTCACCACCCCGTACGGTGGCACCCGGGGCGGTCGCCCCCCCCCCCCTCGCTACGCCACTGCTGTTGGCGGCATGTACCTTTTCTTTGGAAGATTTTTTTATAGTAGATGTGTGTTTCAGGCTGATAATTTTTTTTTTTTTATTTATTTATTTATTTTTTTTTTTTTTAATTTTTTATTTAGCATATAAAATATAGTATACATTTAGATAATGTTATAATTAGTATACATGTTCATGTTCGAATGTTAATACCACTCTTCCATAGAAGCATTAGCTTGTGTCTGGAAGAGTAGTGTACATTTTTTAATGCTATATTATGTTATGAGTTCTTAAATTACTATGTGAATGTAAAAAACAATAAGTTGTAAGTTCGGTAATATGTAATTAAAAGTATTTTTCTACTAATAAACAATTTTACTATTAGAATAAAGTATCTTGAGTTATTGTAATTAGTTGTTAAAAACAAAACAAAATTTACCTTATTTGAAAAACGGGGTATCACTTGGAAACTGAGTTATAAGTTGTTCTTGAGATTAGATTAGTCGGAAACTTTTTTTTTGAGATTATCTTTAAAAATTTTTTTAACAGAGTTTATTAATTGGATTTTATCATTAATTTTTCTAATTTCATCCGGTAATCGGTTGAAAATAAGTCTTCCTTGATAAGTATAATAATTTTGTGCGAAGGAAGTGTTTAATTTTGGGCATAAAAAAATATATTTATGTCTAGTACGATTTTCAGTTATAAATTGATACTTCTCTTTTTCTTTTATAATTTGAATCAATGTATTTCTATTGTACAGATCTTTGAAAGAAGGTACTTGGAATTCCTTAAATAATTTATCCGTTGGGTAGTCAGATGGTTTTTTTAATATGATTTTAATAATTAGCTTCTGCACAACTTCAATTGGGGAAAGATTAGTTTTGTATGCGGATCCCCAGCTAATGATAGCATATTGTAAAGTTGATTGAACCAAAGCGTAATATATTAGATATAAATTTTTTACAGATAAAAAATTTCTGATTCTTAAAAATATGTAAATCAATTTTCTAATTTTTTTTACAACTTGACAAATTTGTTCCTTCCATTTTAAATTTTTATCGATAATAACTCCTAAATATTTTATTGTGTTTGTTGTTTTTAATATTGTGCAGTTTTGGATACAATAATTTTTACTATGTGTTGTAGAATTATCATGGATGATGATATCAATGTTTTTAGGGGTATCATTTTTGTGTATTGCAAATGGAATTACAAATGTTTTATCACCATTTAGTGATAGTAAATTTACGTCGAAGAAATTCTTTAAAATATTTATGTCTTCGGTGGCTTTAAATGTTACTTTTTCCCAAGTTTTATCGCTAATTATTAGTACCGTATCATCGGCATATGAAGTTATTTGGCCATGTAGTGGTTGAAAAAAAATGTCATTAACATATATGGTAAAGAGGATTGGTCCGATTACTGTACCTTGCGGGATTCCAAAGTCTGATATTTCTTTATCGCTATTAATCTGATTTATTTTTACGACTTGCGGTCGATTTTTTAGGTAGTTCGAAATCCATTTAATCGCATTGTCTTTTATACCTATATTGTTCAGTTTTTTTAGGAGAATCTCATGGGATATACTATCAAAAGCTTTTCTGAGATCGATAAATATACCGGCACATTTTTCACCTTTATCCAATGATTCGTTGATGTATGAGGTTACATTAGCAATAGCATCTTGTGTGCTAAGTGACTTTATAAAACCAAACTGGTTTTTATGAAGAATTTTATTACTTTCTAGGAAACTGATCAGTTGGTTTTTAACAATTTTTTCAAAAATCTTTCCAATGTTTGAAATTAGACAAATTGGGCGGTAGTTAGTTACTTGTTGTGGATCTCCAGATTTATAAATAGGTGAAATAATTGTATTTTTATAGTTTGTCGGAAATATTCCCTCTGTTAAACTTAAGTTTATCAAATGAGTAATTGGTTTTATCAAATAAATTTTCATGGATTTTAGAAAATGTACTGTAATATGGTCAAATCCGGGAGACGAACCTCCTTTCATGCCTTCTATTATTTTTAAAATTTCACCTTCTGAGGTTGTTTCAAATGTTGATAAATTATTTTGATTTTGTACATTTTCAATCGTTTGTGTTTTCGGGTTAAAAGATTTATTGATATTTTTCGCAAGATTTTTTCCTACATTAGCAAAAAAAGAATTAAAAATGTTTGCACATTGTTTAGGTTGAATATTAGCATCTATGATTTTATTTTCATGTTCAATGTATTTTATTTTTTGTGTTTTTTTAGTGTTATCCATGGCTAAGTTGACTGTTTTCCATATTTGTTTACTGTTATTGTCTGTAGAAAGTATTTTATTTTTGAAATAGTCTTCTTTATTTTTTTTGATACAGTTTGTTAATTTATTTTTAAATGTTTTGTAAAAAGTGTATGCTTTTTCATTTAGAGGATTTTTCAATGCTGTTTTATAAAGTTTTTCTTTGTTTCTAATTAATTATTGCTTATAATAATTGTTAATATATCTATATTAAGGCGATCCACTAGTATAGGAAAAATTGAAATCGGAATTCACGCCCTTTGATTGGAGGAGTTTAAAAAAACTTGAGAAAAAGCTTTTGGAAAGGTTGGAAAAGATATTTGAGAATTTTTTTTTACATGTTGATTTCGTAAAGGCCTGTAAAAAACATTAATTCCTTTTTTATGCATTGTTTATTGTAATAAAACGGAATTTTTAAATTGATTTCACGAAAACAAGCAGCGCCGACCCTAACACGTTGTTACTCCGCTCCGTCCGGAGGAGTAATGACGGAAGAATGGGGCGGCTGCCAGTCGTTCTTCGGTGGACGGTATAAGGTTCACTTTGATATAACAAATTCGTCGACTGCCGTATTGTCGCCGTGATGTCAAAAATACCAACGCGAAAATATATTTTATTTTGTCAGGTTCGGGCGTAAATTTCAATTTTTTTTGCGATAATTATATAAGAAACTGAATTTGCCACATTATGCAATAAAACCATATCCGAAAAAGTGTTTATAAGTAGGAGAGTTTACACTTAAAAATGTTTTTTATAGACCTAATACTTTATTTTTTTCTAAGCTTATTAAAAGATTTATTAAAAAAATGACCGATATTTTTAAGGGCCAAGATATGTTCTACACGCAGTATTTAATTGAAGCATCTATAATACTTCTAAGCGGTCAAATGTTCAAAACAAAAACATACGATTTTGTATGATTTTGGATTATTTAGTATGGCTCCATCTTAAGATTGTATAATGCCATAGAATGTGACAATATAGATATCTTTATAAACACGTGTAATATTTAATAAAAATCAGAGTGCAATTCAGACGCGGTAGAAGAGAAACCTTCAGAATACTAAAGTACACAATGTTGGGGAGGCTACGAAGCACCACACAAAGAGGAGACCGATTACACTATCTTGCAGGCTAAATCCTATAGATGTATGTGTTTGTCTCTTTTTCGTTTCATCGAGTTGTTGATTTAAAACTCGATGAAACGAATAAGCGACACTAAAAAGAGACAAACACATACATCTATAGGATTTAGCCTGCAAGATAGTGTAATCGGTCTCCTCTTTGTGTGGTGCTTCGTAGCCTCCCCAACATTGTGTACTTTAGTATTCTGAAGGTTTCTCTTCTACCACGTGTGAACTCCAATACTTCACACTTGTATTTTTTCACTTAACACTATTTACAGAGCTATGGATTATTATTCAGTGGCCTAGATTGGTAATAATAATTAATAATGATAATAATAATAATTATTATTATTATCATTATTAATTATTATTATTATTATACTCTAGATTCAATAGATCATACTTCTAAAGAACAACTGTTCAGTTGTGCGGATAACACTTCTAGCGAATGAGTGTTCAGTGTGTATGCGTGCGCACAGCATAGACGCCTCGGGCGAACATCCTGCGCGATGATTCTCCGGCCGATGGATGTTAAGTACGGTAATGTTCCGACTTCCTGCGCTAATGCCGATGTAACGCCCTAATTGACTTAGCGGCGACCCGACTTTTGGTTGCAGCCGATCCTTTCGGCTAAGCTGCGCGTTTTATCTAAAACTAGCTGGTACCCGGCATGTGTTGCTATGCCATTTAATGAAGAAATTGTTTCTCCCTGCGTGTTCTTTACCATTCGTCCCGTTCCCGTTCCCCTTCCCCTCTCCCGTTTCCACTCCGCCTCCTCCACCTCCGTTTTCCCCGTTCCACTCCCCCCCTTCCCCCAACCTGCAAATCCCCCTCTCGAGTTCCCCTCTCCCCTTCCAGGTTCCCCTTTCCCCTTTCTGGTTCCCCTCCCCCCCTCCCGCGTTTCATACATTCATTCCCGTTACATTTATTTTTAAAACGTATTGAACATTTTTAATGCAAAATTCATAATGCTAGAGCTCACCAGACAATAACGAACACATCAAAAAAAGAATTATCCAATTTGGTGCAGTCGTTCGGAAGTTATGCACGTACATACATTTCGGCGATTCATTTTTATACAAATTTCATAATGCCAGAGCTCACCAGTAGTTTTATACAAAACCTTGTCCTAACAATAACGAACAAAACATAAAAAGAATTATCCAATTTGGTGCAGTAGTTCGGAAGTTATGCGCGTACATACATTTCGGAGATTCATTTTTATACAAATTTCATAATACCAGAGCTCACCAGTAGTTTTATACAAAACCTTGTCCTAACAATAACGAACAAAACAAAAAAAGAATTATCCAATTTGGAAGTTATGCGCGTACAAACATTTCGATGATTCAAGTTTTATTTATATAGATAGATAAATAGATAGATTGCGCCATTTGTTCGGGTCCAGTTTAGCTAATCGAACAATAACTTTCAAATCTGGTTTCTTTCAACTAATACCTATAATTTTCATTCGCCTTTTTGGGACCCAGGAGCCGGCTGTGTAATTACAAATAGATCACACTTCTAGGAATTTTCTGTTCAGCGAAAAGTTACGACGGTGGAGCAATCTGTATACTATGGAATTTAAAAAAAAAACTTTAAAACACTCGTAGATGACGAGAAATACAGACACGGGACGCGAAATGCAAAACAAATCTAACCAAAAGTTAATTTAAAAGTAAAATCATCTATAACATAGATTCTCAACCTTTTTTTGCCCACCGCCCACTTTGAGAATATTAATTTTTCTTGCGCCCCCCAACTCGTGAATCTGAAACAGCAATTGTCGTCACGATTATATTTACCACAACAGTGGTGGAGGGAGGGGAGGGGTGGGGGAGGGGGGGGGGGGGGTATATACATAAAATAAATTTCAAGATATATGACAATTTCAAAAAAATTGAAATACATTGCTGGAGTCATCCGTTTTTATCGATTTTTGCTGTTCGCTGACGATCTAAAATTTTTCTTTTAATAATGGGATGGGGCGAAATGGGATATAATAATAATATTTTTTTATTAATTTCTTACACCATTACAAATTTGACTTTATTATATACATATAAGAAATAAGGCAAGAAATATGGCAATTTAAAAAAAAAAATCAGGCGGTGGTGAAGATTTCGTCAATGTGGAGAGACTCTTTCAAGAATCAAAAGAATTTCCCTTTTGAATCTCTCCTCACTGACGCCAAATATATCAATCTCGGAGGAGATTTGGTTCAGAAGCAATATACTCCTCCCTACCGGGAGAACCATTGGCAAGTTAGTGCTATAGGCAGGAAGATAGAATAATCTATGATGACGCTGTCTAAGTTAGTCATATGGAACATAGAGACACACGGGCTCCGAAATGGCTGAGTTCTCAATATAGCCTCGCAGCAGTCTGAATAAGTGGGTGGTGGCATACCCCTCTCTTCTGAGCTGCAGGGAGTAAAGTCCCAGCATGCCCAGAAGAAAGTTCGTCAGGTAGAGCCATAGATAGTGGTCGTACTGCCTCATGTGGAGAAATCTTAGAAACTTTTTTGAACCCTTTCAAACATAAGGGATCATCCCACCTTATAAGGATTCTAGATAAGCGAACCACTCTCCAGCCTATTGCGGACCAGGGAGAAGTATAAAATCTTCAGAGCACGGGTATCGCGAAAAACTCTGACGGTTATATGAGGACGAAATGTCAGCTTACTTTCATACATAATCCCAAGATCCTTTATATTTGAAACTCGTTTGAGATTATGACCGAGCATAGTGTACCTGTGGTAGGTGAGACTGGTATGCTCTGGTAAAAGTCAGAACTACGCATTTCAAGACATTGAAATGAAGCTGGTTTCGTTGACTCCATTCTGAAATGTTATCAACATCAGCTTGAAGGCGCTGGCAGTCCTCAATATTTCTTATTAGAAGAAATAATTTTAGATCGTCAGCTCACTGTCATCGTCACTCCAGCAATGTTATTAATGAAAATAGAAAAGAGAAGAGGCCCTAGGATCGATCCTTAGGAAACCCCACAAAAAACGAGGAATTCAGCAGATTGGAAGATTCCGTGTGTGACAAATTGCTTTCTGTTCTTGAGGTAACTTTTAAAAAACTTTAACATCCGAAAGGAAAAATCCAACTGGGCAAGTTTTATGAGTAAGATATCATGATTAATAGTATCAAAATCATTGGAGAAGTCGTTATACGAACAGTCTACTTGGTATCCACTATCTAGGGACCTAGCAACATAGTCGGTGAAAACCATCAGATTGGTTTCAGTGGATCTTCCTTTCCTGAAACAATGCTGTTCGGGGATAATGTATGCGTCTATCTGAGGCATAAGGAATTTATGAATTAATTTTTTATTTTTTTTTTTTATTGATCTATATACATGATGTTTACAATATATTATTCGATGCCTGTCTCGCTAGGGTATACCTGTGTTGAGACAGGCGTAATTGTTCAAATAGTTTAGCTGTTAGCAGGATCTGATAGTATGGCAACTGGTCTATAATTTTCGATTAACTTTTTCGAACCTTTCTTAAAAATAGGACATATTTTTGGAAGCTTTTCACACTTCAGAAAAAGTGGAAGTACTAATAGCGAAGTTAATGATAAGACATATAATGGTGTTTTTAGGAACTCGGTGCACCCTTTAATAAAAAAATACGGGAACGAAGTCTGGTCCGATAGAGGGTGAATTCTTCATGAGACTTATGGCACTCATAAGGTCAGATTCCGTAAATATATCGAAATCAAAGTTTGAAGCTCCTCTGGTAAATGTGACCGTATTATTAATGTCTAGAAGTGGAGGGTCTTTATTGTAGACCGATTGAAAATGATCAGCAAATGCGTTAGCCACACTCAAGCCACGAAATTCTTGATTACCTTTTATGATAGTGTGTTCAAGACTACCATCCTTCAGAAGGGATTTTATATAGTGCCAAAAAATCTTGGGATCATGCGTGATGTTTTCCTCGATTTCAGACACGTAGGATAGATAGGCCACTCGAAACTCGCGCCTAACTTACGCTCGGTAAGAACTGAACAGATCGTATTCACTCTGGAGGCCTCCAGTTTTCCAACGCTTATGAAGGGCGTGTTTGATCTCTATATTCGAGATGACTTCTCTCGAGAACCACTTCTCAGATACTTGCGACCACCACCGCTTGTCGTTAGCAAACGAAGCGCACTAGTTTCCTCGTTAATATCAATTAGGATAAACTTGTAAATCATTTTAATAATTTTAAAATTACGGCGCGCAGCGAAAAAGACGTACGTCCTGCCGGCGAACTATCTGGAGCACTGAAGGGGTAAGATGGGTTTCTCTGGGTCTTCTACCGCCCCCCTGAAAGTCTGAAACGCCCCCCAATTTGCTCTTGGTCTTCCACCGCCCCCCTGAAGGTCTGAAACGCCCCCAAGGGGGCGTTATCGCCCACGTTGAGAACCTATGATCTATAACCTACCAATAAACGTATCCATCAGGAGTATTTCATAAAATATGTACATTTATGCCTACTGGGTGTGTATATGACATGTAAACATATTTGACTAAGTTTCACTTGCCTTTTTCTTATCATTTATCACTAAGCCTTTTTGTCAAGTTGAAATTTAAATGCTTCGAAATTATTCTTGTTATTTCTGAATCTTATACATTCATACTTGAATTGTATAATTTAAAAAAATATTGATTTTAATTTTTACTGTCATTTTCAAAGTGTGTATTGTGTGTGCTGTGTTCGGTGACCAGATCTGAATAGCCAGGTACTTCCCCACCTACCTCTTCCCTATCTCCTTCCCTCCTCACTAACTTCAGCCTCACAAAATGCCCCAATCAACGATAAATACTAAATTAATGAAATAAAAAAATAAATAAATAAATCAGATTAACAACAAGAAAATAAATCATGCGGACAGAGGATATATAAAAAATTCCCCGAGGGCCTATGTCATCGTTGGGGATGTTGTATGGACAGTATTTTTAAGGATAGTAAGTAGCGGAAGTTCTGGAAAGGAAAAAGATACGAAGGGTAGGTAGAAATCGGTAATGTCTCCAGGAATAAAGGATGTATGAATTTATCCCTCCCACTGCAATGCAACGCAATGGGTCGAGAGAGTTACAGAGAGTTAGAGTCAAACAGTCTCTCCCGATCAATAAAAAAATATTTAAAAAAATCAGAGTGTGCAATTTACATGCGGTATTTAATAGACAAGAGTTGGGAGGCTACGAGGCACCGCGCAAAGAGGAGACCGATATATTATACTATCTCATTCTCTCGCAGGCTAAATACTGTAGTTGTATGTGTTTCTCTCTTTTTAGTGTCACTATTTTTCGTTTCATCCAGTTTCAAATCACAACGGTGCTAAAGAAGTTTTCACTTCAAAAAATACGTTTTCGAAATGCCAATGTCTGTTTCACAAATTATTTACGCTTTATATTATTATTAGCACATACAATGATAGGAGCCAAATCAAAATTACTAAATAAATAAAATAATATAAGAAAGCCCAAAAAACGTGCGTCCGCAAAAACTCAGAATCGATTCCCGTTACGATCAAGGGAGTTATATGGTGTGGCAGATCTCTATCCCCCTCCAGAATGACGGTGCCCGTTTTTACCTAAATAATAATAATAATAATATTTGGACGATTTATATAGCGCCGTTTTTGTGAAAAATCACCTCAAGGGCGCTGTACAAACTTACCATACATGCCTAAAATCTAGAAAGACTACAAGCTAGACAAACAATTAAAACAACTTATGGCTAAAAATTGCATACACCGGTTCATTGATCACCGATACGAAAATATATGTACAATATTTTGACCAATGAACGCGATGCTGCCTAAAAATGAATTAATACAAGACCATACTTACCTGGGAGGTCGCTTGAAATTAACACTGTTTATTATCTATTTAAAGAAATTTAGATAGAGCTCGCACCCAGAGGACATAATTATGAACACATGTTGTTTAATCCTGAAAATATTTTAATATTAATATGTTATATATTCTTTAATGAGTGTATTTTGGAAAGTAAAAACAACATTTAATGGTGGGCGTGCTTTTGAAGATATAAGGGCTGGAAGTTTCGCCCTCTTGAAATTTCTACAACAGTCTTCCGGAAAGTTCTAGACGGTTCCATAGAGCTCTAGAAAGTTCTGGAAGGAGTGGCGGAGTATGTTGTGGAATTTTCAGGAATAGGGAATCGGGAACATCATTCTGGAACATTCCAGAACACTCTCGAATGTTGTCCTGAGCGAAGCTGGGTAACCCAGCTAGTTATTAATATATAGGTATCATCAATTATTATAAAAGAGTTGTAATTACAACAAATGTGATATAAAACCTGTTTCAATCATTTTAATGTAGACCAAATAAATAATCAATTTTTATTAGAACAATTCTCTTTTTATTGCTTTATAAGGTTATTCCCATCAAATATCATTGAAGAAAAAGATAACACAATAATAATCTACATGAAAGAGAACAAGACACAGGAAAATAAAAAGGTCAACGGTCCGAGTTTTTCTTTAGCACGATTTCTTTCATGAGACTCGATGAAACGAAAAAGCGATACTAAAAAGAGACAAACATATACATCTATAGTATTTAGCCTGCGAGAGAATGAGATAGAAAAATCAGTCTCCTCTTTGTGCGGTGCTTCGTAGCCTTATCTACTTTAGTTTTCTAAAGGTTTCACTTCCACCGCGTGTGAATTACGCACTAATATTTTTCATTTTTTTGTGTCTTGTTCTCTTTCATATTTTCGTTTAGATTATTAGTGTTATCTTCTTATTCAATGATATATTAAAATAAATAATGTTGAGGTCAACGTGGTTGTCCATAACTTTCTTGAAAACCGTTGAGAGAGGAACTGTTTTCCGAACTGTGTTTTGAACTGTATAAATGCAGATATTGCAGATGCAACCCAATTCGTAAGAATGCTGAAAATTTACTTGGTTTTAGAATAGAAATAGAAATTTAGTATCAGGTGCTCCAAAGGTTTTATTGCCATTTAATGTAGCAAAATTGTTGCAAGTACAACAATTTTGCAAGTACAACAATTTTGCTTAACACCTTTACAATGCTCCAGATTTTATGTCCGGGTTAAATCTTTCCCAAATGAAAGACTAAAGCCTTCCATACACTCTCCCACAAATGATTATCTAGTAAATTCACGCAATGTAAGTGCACTAAATAAGTATAATAAATACAAAACAATACAAGAACAATACGTCAATCCACCAGATACATAATGAAAAATATTTCACCGTCTCAAGATATTTTCATATCAGAGGGTTCGGCTCTGATGGAATCCTAACTGGTCCGATAAATCCTACTGATCCCTCAATATAAATATTTAAAAAAATCTTTAGTAATCCTACATGTATTTAAAATGACTGCATTTTGCATTTTTATATACAAATTCTTTGATAAATCTAATACGCCTAAATTTTGAATGAGAGAGCTAGGTATAATGCCAGTAGCCGAAAAAACAAATGGTAATATTTTTGTAGTCTGAGAATGCCAAATGCTTTTTATCTCCTTTCCTAAATCTGTATATTTTCTTATTTTTTCAGAAACAGTTTTCTGAATATTACAAGAATTTGGAATAGCGACATCAAAGATATAAGTTATTTTTTTTAATTTTGTCATGTAAAACTAAATCGGGTCTATTATGACTAATTGTTCTGTCTGTTAGAATAGTTTTATCATAATAAATTTTATAAAATTCATTTTTCAAAAATAAATTTGGTTCATATTCATAATATGGTACATTACGGCAGTAAATCAAGTTATGTTTAGTTACCAAACTTTGGTGAATTATTTTTAAAACTTGATTGTGCCTAAATGTATACTCGGACGGCGCTAATACAGAACATCCCGATATAATATGTTCTATAGTTTCCGGAAAAGCTAAACATTTTCTACATAAATCATCAATTTGATTTGCATCTTTGATGATATGCTTCCTATAATTTTTAGTATTAATGACTCTATCTTGAATGGCAAGCATAAAGCCTTCTATTTCTGCGCTCAACTCTCCAATACTCAACCATTTGTTTGACGAAAATTTGTCAACATATGTTTGGTTGAGATAATTGAAGTGTTTTGCGTGAAGAATTTTATTTGACCAGGAATCTAATAATTCCTGGTTGGTATTTATAAGAATGCTGGCATTCTCGTCGTATAAATTTAATGGCGAAATATTTCTATCTGCCTTGCAAATTATTTTGTGCATTTCTGAACTATCAGCTTTCCTATGGAAAAAATTTCTTAGCATTTCTACCTGATTATGTTTTAAAGATGTTATTTTGACTATACCTCTATTCCTAAATTTCTAGGTAAATTAATTCGTTCTATAGCTGAATTTGGATGATGGCAATTAAACTTTGTTAATTAATTATTAATTATTACATTAATTTGCAATCATTATATTGTTTTACAATTTCTGTTCAACCAAGCTAACTAATTACTGTACGATTAACTTACATCCAACATTCTAGTTGAAAACTTGCACCCAATAACCTGACAAATCGAATTTCACCTCACAATGACCTCATTGATTAAAATACTTAATGACCTCTGCGGTTGAATTCTACACCAATAACCTAACCCAAGTCACTGATTTGTGCCTTAAATACAACACTGATAGATTTGAATCTGTATGACCTGATTTCTTAAAATACACCCTGAAAATCTTCACTGTACGTAATGCATCTCAATATCCTGAAATATAAAAGTGTTCCTATCTTTAATTTTCACTATCCACGAGCACCTCAAGAACTTCTTTTATGCCTTTTGTAAAGGTAGGTTTTTAAATCCTTGGGTATTCGAACACAAATATGTTTTAATGTCATCAGTGAATTGATGTAAAGATGTTGGGATTAGGGGTTTTCAAGTATTCTAGTACATTTGGCAGTGACCCACTGACGTAGTTCATCTAAACATCCTACTAATCCTACAAATATTATAAAGGCGAAAGTTTGTATGGATGTATGGATGGATGTATGGATGTTTGTTACTCTTTCACGCAATAAATACTGAATGGATTTTAATGAAACTTTACAGTTATATAGCTCATACGTCAGAATATGCTATAGGCTATAACTAAGAGCTCTGGCATTATGAAATTTGTATACAATTATACGTTTATTGTGCAGACGAAGAACAAAGGTTTGCTAAGTAATTGTTTGACATGCGCTGTCATTTTGTTATTTGTTTAGTTTGCTATGGCGATCCCTTTGATAGTTAAGATTTACAGCGCGTGTTTGATTGTTCGTTGAGGAGAGAGGGTAAGGGGAAGGGGTAGGGGGGGGGAGGGTGTTAAGGGGGGGGGGAGTGGCGCGTGCAAAGCCGGGGGCAAAAGCTAGTTATATATATTTTGCACCTGATCGGTACATACAAAGAAAATAACTTTGAATAAAGCACTGCTAATAAACGGCCGCTTCTCCTATCATTCCCACTTGTCTGTAATTTAATTACATTGACTGAGTTAGGTACCCACAATGGATTTTTTTTGTAATTTAATGTAATGATTCCATGATAAATGTTGACCCCACAAAGAACACCTATAGTTACCTTATTTCATATGATTAAAGAACATTATCATACGTTTAGAAAGGTTCCACGATAACTCAACAAAATGGCATTTCAATAGCCCATTGATAATTCTTTAAAAGTTATGATTTTTTCTTTGATAAATAGCTCATAATTTTAATCCCTTTTTGAATTTTCAAAGGAGGTGTGGAAGTTGCACGTTTTTGAGTTGTCCTGTCACCGTTTTAAACACCAATATCACTGATAAACGCTCTACCTCGTGAATTCACTTAGAAAATAGCAAAGGCTTTAATACTATTAGCTGTAATAAACGTAGGTCGGAGAATATAGAATAATCGTCAACATATTATGTCTTTGATTAATGTACGATGCGAAACTTGGGTATAAGCGCAAAAAGGGCCTCTTCCACTTTTAACCTACTGGAGTTTATCTTTTATTGTGATTTTTTTAGAACCAAACTAACATTATACTATCCTTAAAATAACTCAATAGGCGTCAAAAATCAAGCAGCGCCAGGTGTCATTTGGATATTGGCCGCGGCTTTATTTTGTTCCGACGAAGCCGTTGTCAGTACGGCTGAGACTGGGGTTAATTCGTTCTGGTCGCAATAATTTGCTGTATTTATCACAAAACATTAAAATAAACAATTTTTAGTGGCATTGTAATGGACACCCGCTGTATCTATAGATGGGTCCGACGCATTTCCCTCGCGCCGGATGCAAGCAATTTGGCCACCGAGCAGCGAGCGCTGCTGTAAACAAACTCTCTCCTGGCCAGTCCCAGCGAGGAACTTCTACCGCAACAACCGTAACCGCTGAGCCATCCTCGAGGATCACTTGCACAATCATTGTAAAAAAATACCTAAGTTATAAAGTAATAGTGAAAGACTTAAAAGACATAAGTTCAGTGGTGTTCGGTACGATGTCAACGCATTTTCTCATTTGTCACTCAAGCGATCTGTGCCCGGAAGTATTCGCTTAGTGTGGAACATGAGGTAGCTACCATGTTAATATAAGCAGATGCATTATTGTCTATAAGTATGCAACATCGCTGATTGCTGGTGTGGTGCATTAGTCGGTGCATTACTGAACGGTGTCACTAGAACACGGGTAAATCGGCGTGTTGGCTTCAATGGATATTTCACAGGCAGTACTATGCATTTGAGGTGTAGGCGCACTGCAGTGTTCATTGTTTTAATTCACGAATTTTATATAAACAACTGTACAGTAAGTACAAATATTAAGTTCAGCAGTGAAAGATAACCAATTACTTGTTAAATTTTTGACGAAGATGTGTTTTACAAATTTGTTTACGCTGGAGCAACCGTTTTACATTGCAGTGATTTAAAAAGTTGATTGGCAAAATAGTTCAGTTGGTAAGAAGTAATAAATAAACTCGATGCAAACATTAAATATATAATTCATACAACAGAGTGTTTCGGTGAAAGATTGCGTTGTGGGCATCACAATTACTGTAGATGTTACGGTTATACATGTGCGAAAAATGTGTTTTATCGTTCCCTAGTTCCAGAATAAGTCGCCAATAGAATTTTTAAGTTAAATGTGAAAATGTATAGCCTAAATGCCCTAAATCATTCATTTATTTGCATACTATGTTTTGTGTATATTACGTTAATTTAGAAATGTGTGTGTTAAACTAAACAATAGAAAAAATAATATAATGATAATTGCCTGCTCTGTTTATCGAACGAATGCTTTTTCAACAAAATAATCTCATCAAAGAAGAAAACAATACTAATAAAACTAAAAAAAAATGTGAACAGAACAAGATGCAGAAAAATAAAAAGGGAATGCAACTGGGACTCAACTTTGGGATAATTTAAAAGGGTATCAGCGAAATTGTGGGAAAAATTATTCGAAGATAATATTGTTAATAAATTCTGAATTTCAAATATGAAATCGACCAAAATTACTTAAAAATAACAGGTCCCAATGCCGAGTCACCTTTTAATTTTTCTGTGTCTTGTTCTTTTTCATATTTATGTTTAGATTTATCAGTAATATCTTCTTCATCAATGTTATATTTTATTGATATGTATAACCTTCAAAAGTTATTATAACAAGAGTTATTCCAATAAAAATTGAAATAATCTTCTTTAAAGGAAGAAATAAAAAAAAAATTTCCACCCACTTTGATAGAAATCAAAAAATTCCGTGATAATTTTGATCACTTCACGAATAACGAAAACACTGCTATTGGATTGTTTTTATTGACGACTTAAGCAGTCCCGTGTAAAATCACCGGATTGTCTGAATTATGGACAATTTTGAATATGAAAAATAAAATCATTTTTTGGATAAAACTGTAATAAAAATTGCTAGGTACTTTAACGCTTGTGTTAATGCTTCACACAATTAGTTTTAAGTGAACAAGATATCATTCAGAGATAATTATTTTAAAATCGTTGGTGACGCTAGTGAGTAGGTACAAACTTATTTTAATAGTTTTATCAACAAGGAGTAAGGATAAGTATATTGTATTGAGTATCTGTTGGTGGGTTTTCATTGGTCGGGTCGCGCGTCGGTCGCGTCAATGCCTGCGTACTCGTAGTTGGACGCTTGTGTCAACGGGCGCAACAATCGTGACATGTTGACAAGAGTCCCAACTCTTCCCGTCTGGAGTCATCGAGACTATGGCATCCCCAATTGTGGTATATTGTGCTGCTAAATATTGTGGAGAGGGGAAGGAGATCGGAAAGAGGATTGTGGGAAATTTCCTGGTCATTCAGATTTAATCACCAAACACAACTAAAGCCATTTCAAACAACGTCACAATTCTGAATGTGGTCTAACACCAGGGCGATGCTGAGAGTATCTTCCAGAAATCTAATAATAAAATGCACTATACTAACCGCACTCAAATTTTGAATCATCAGAAATCTGTTAAAAATTTTTTTTAGCAAAGAACGATAATTTTTGAATGTACAAAAAAAAAGTGGTACCAATTATATAAATGTTTCAATGGATTGAAAGATAATAGGTAATACCACCACATAGGTAATATATTTCTTATTATGAACCTTGATATAATCAGGAAAATTCGAATCACTATATATATATCACAAACAAAGCATGTAATGGTAAGGTACAGTTGTTTCACAGAACTTTAAAAATTCCGAATTGTAAAGTTCTGTGAAAACTCTCTTCAAACTGTTTATAAATCCACTATGGGCCAAATATTTCACAGAAATCAAATAGAACTTATTATTCATTTTGAAATTTTATGAAAAGTTTTTAAAAAAAAACTAGAATAATAATAATAATAATGTATACCCGATATAGTTTTACTTGACAAAATTAAAAAAAATATCCGCTATTCCAAATTGAAAGCTGTTTCTGAAAAAATAAGAAAATATACAGATTTAGGAAATGAGATTAAAAGAATTTGGCATTCTCAGACTATAAAAATATTACCATTTGTTATTTCGGCTACTGGCATTATACCTAGCTCTCTCATTCAAAAGCTAGGCGTATTAGATTTGTCAAAGAATTTATATATAGAAATGCAAAAGTCAGTCATTTTAAATACAGGTAGGATAACGAAAGATTTTTTAAATATTTATATTGAGGGATCAGTAGGATTTATCGATCCAGTTAGGAGTTCCATCGAGCCGAACCCTCTGATATGAAAATATCTGGAGTCGGTGAATATTTTTCCCATTTGGTTTCTGGTGGATTGACGTATTGTTTTTGTATTGTTTTGTATTTATTATACTTAAACATTTGTGGAAAAGTGTGTTAAAGGGTTTAGTTTTTCCTGTGGGGAAGATTTAACTCAGACATAAAATCTGGAACACAGCACCTTATAAAATATAAAAACTAAAAAAGGATCGAATGAAGCTCTCAGCGGCAGCCATGAGCATCATTTGTATTTGAGAGTTTTATCTTCCTATTATCACAAAAATACCATCTGCAAGAGATTTGTTATCTGTCATAGTAAGTATCCCTGCTTATGTGAAGTTTTTTTTTCATCTATGATCATCCATATCATCACCTAAATATGAATTACGTGAACATTTTATTTTATTTTTGACTTTTATATAATCTGTCGCAGTACATATTTTGTTTTGAAAAATTACAAAAGAAAATAACAATTTGATAAAATGCAAGTAACAAAAAATATAAGAAACAAAATGTAGGTTGCTTAAAATATAAAAGTTGACAATATATAGGTTGCAATTGATAATCTGCCAATATCCTTCATATCAATGATAATATTCATAAAAAAAACATATCATATTGTTGTCCACAACAGTGAACTAGGTAGAAGTAGTTCACGCACATACGGCGCGGCGTTTGAAGTTTGCGAAGTTCAAATTATTGTCAAATACATCCATATTGTTTTAAGTATTTGTTACCAAGAGTGTGTAAACGTTGTATTGTGGAATTCAAACTACAGTTGGAATTAAATGTGCACTTAGAAAATATTTTTGTTTGTCTAGTTGTTCGAGAAGATACATACAGATTTATTCAATAAAGTACTTCACAAAAAACGAATTTAGAGTTTAACAATTTGAATAAAACGGTTGGGGTGTTTATTTTTCGTCTGTTTTCCGAAGTTGGAATATTTAAAATATTGATTTATTTATTTATTTTATTTATTTATTTTTATTTTATTTATTTAATACATGAAAAATCGAAAGTACATATATAGTTTTTTTTATGATATTTCACCCTCCATGCTAGGGAAGACCCTGTGTTATGGCGGGTGAAGTTTACAATGTGATGTATGTTACAGTGATTAAAGACAGATAATTTATTTGCTCTGAAGGGATTTTCTAATTCACGAAACGTAGAAATTTTATTTGTTTTCTGTCTATTTTATGTATACAAAAATATTTTCTTAGTACACATCTGTAATGTATCTTAGAACACATCTGCATGTAATTCCAACTGTAGTTTGCATTCCCCAATACAACGTTTACACACTCTTGGTAAGAAATACTTAGAACGATACGAATTTTGTAGAAGGGTGACTAAACTATGGATTTATGTTCGTTAGGCTTCTAACTAGGAATTTTAAGATTTGTAACGATTCAAAGATTTTAAATGTTTTTAGCACGAGTACAAATCCTAATGATTTCATACCCTTACTTACAATTTATATATTGTGGGCCGTGAAGTCTGGCTTCTCATCCATTATTACGTCAAGATCTCGCAATTCCGTTACTCTTTTTAAATTTATTGAATTAAACATGAAAACTATTTATTTATATTCATCAGATTCATCCCTTGCTTTATTATCTGTCATCGTAAATATAATCTGTGTGTGAGTTGTAATTAATCTATTATTATTTGTATAATCAACACGAGAGCTTTATTACATATTTTATTTATCATACGATTATGAGAGGTTTTTTAAATCAATAAACATCGGTATTTAATCAATCGACTTATATATATAATAAAAAAACCAGTGTTGGTGGATTCTAACAAGTTGAATATTAATGCTTTAATGCTGAAGAGACTACGCATCATACAGCAAAAACGTTAAAGATTTACATAATACTTAGCGTAGAGGTAAATAAATTATCGACTCTTTTCTCCAAAAAAATATACTTTGATTTCTAAAGATTTTTATTTTATCTAGTATAGTTATGATTTAAATTTTGAAAAAAAAATGTTAATTATAATTTGTTGGTAGTTGACAGATTTGTTATATTTTCAAACAAAATGTTGTATTATACAACACACATTGCAAATCACTTAATCATACACTCAAATAAATCAATAAATTATCTAGGAAACCTAGTTTTAAGAGTTTTAAGTTTGAGTAAGAGATCTACAAAATTTATTTAAACATTAGAGGTCCCAATGGCCGAGTTGGTTAAGGCGTTTGTCCCGGTAAAACAAGAGATCCTGGGTTCGAGTCCCAGTTGCAACCGTTACCTTTTTATTTGAGTGTGTCATTTTCAAATCTTCGTTAAGATTTATTAGTATCTATTATTTATTTATTTATCGTTTTAGAACATTTACGGAGCATTAACATGAAATATTTTCAATTTAGGAGGCGGATATGGGTACCGCCGCCCCGGGAACCATTTGTTAGAAAACCAACACTTCTGCCATAGGTCACCCCAAGCGGTTCCGCTACGTTTGATGATTTACCCGTGCCCTAGTTCATGGGTAAGGTTTGTCTAGGTCTCGGTGGCGAATAGATTTGGATTGGAAGAGACTGAAAGAGGGAGACCTAAACTGGACCTCTCCGCCGGTCTCTTTCGACCCATCGTCTTGCACTACAGCGGGAGAACTGGATTCGTACGTCCCTCAATCCTGGACACATTGACCCCCAGATTCCTGCCCACCCCTCACATCTTTTCCTTCCCAGACCGTCGTCTCTTTCATTTTCGAAAAAGAATAATTACCTTCCTCAGAGGGTCCCGTGTAGGTTTATTGTAAAAAATAAATTATAAAAAACGAGTTTGCCTTAGACCACACGACTGAAATAAAAATTCACTAACTTATAAAAGAAGAAATGTGCGCGCGCACTAATCTCTCTCGCTCCTACAGTGTGATACAGAAAATAGGCCTGCACTGTGTCTTAGATATACGAAACGTAACTGGCTATGAGAGAAAGAGAGAAAGAAAATGTGTGCTTGCACCTCTCTCTCTTGCCCCTACAGTAATATACGAAACGTAGCTATCTCTTTTTCTATCTTCATTAACTTACATCTCCTTCTTAACTTGCGTTCGCCTCGCCCGATCACACTTTTCGTAACGCTCTCGTCACGCATTCACCAGCTTACGTAGCTTAGAAGTTTTACTTCAATAATAAAATAAATTAATATTGTTTATGTTTTCAGGCTTGAGAGAACCAAACGAGTCAGGACCCGCCCGTGGTCCCACAGCCGCGGCATGTACGAGAGCAGTTGCTCCTACGGGGGCGCGCTCGAACTGAAGCGCGGCGCGCTCAAGGAGGAGCCGTGGGCGGCTGGCGACTGGCCGCCCTACCGGCTGCACCAGTCCACCTTTGAGCAGCTGAAGCAGAGCGTGGAGAAGGCCAAGGCGGCGCTGCAGGACCGCTCCGGCCTGCTTGGCTCGTCCGCCTTCAGCGACCTCTACGGCAATCAGCGCATCCCCGACCACCTCGGACAGGAGGCCAGCCCGCTGGGCTTCCGCTCAAGGGACGATGGAGGACTCACGACACTGGACCACAAGGCTAAATCACTGGGTAAGTTTTTATTTTTTTATTGTTCGTTGTTTGCGCCGATTATACGAGGTAACGATTTTGTGTTTTCTTTAGGACTAAGTATTTATTCTATGGCAATGAATTGTTTCCTTCCTCTCTGCTCCATTATTTCAGTGTTCACAAGCAACCTCCGCACAGTTAGTAATTTTGAGTGTTTAGTTTAACTTTATTATATTAGTTTGTTTTGGAACAATATAAATTATCATTATATGAAATTGTTAAAAAAATATATCGCGCGATTCAACCTGATACAGTCTTTTTAATACTTACAGCAATCTATATAAATAAAAATTTAGGTTCCTCTATAATCAATGTATAAAAATTATGTTTGGGTTCGCAAATCTCGGAAAGTAATCGATGAATTGACTCAAAAATTTTACAGAACATTTCATTTTAGCAAAAGAGTGTTTATATACATATAATGAACTCTGGTGTTATTAAATTTGAAAAAAAAAATATTAAAGTCAAAAATCGCCTTTGTGCTGAAAAAAAATAAAAGTTGTTTAAGTATACTCTGAATACATTACAAAATTAAAGTTAATTTGACACATTAATATCAGTTAAACACAGAAAACGTAAAATTTTGCAGGATACATTAGGATTCATTTTTAAAAGTCTCCATGAATTCAAAACTTAAAGAAAAAATACGTTTTAAAAATCGTTACTTCAATTTTTTTATCACTAAAACACAAGTTAAATAGTTATGATAATCACCTGATTTTCTAGATTCCATTACAAAGGGTCAGAAAAACACAGTAGTCATAGTTGAATTATCACGATGACGTGCACACGTCTATCCGCAGAGAGGTCTAAACTTGACTGACATAAAATTACTCGTTTGCGTTTCGAGGTAGTGAGTATTTGAGGTGGTGCCATACGTTGCAAGAAGGTAATATATATATTTTTTTTATTATAAGAAGATAAGACATTTAGGTGCCAAATCAAATTAAAATGAAATCCAGAAAGAAACATAGGATTTTATAAAAAAGTAGATACCTCAAATTGAAAACTGTGCGCCGCGGCAATGGCCTCCTCGTGAATTTATAAATCGCATACAAGCACGCATTGCAAGATTCCTTTGGAAACTGTTTAAATTCGATATGAAATCATTAATAAAAATATAGTGATCAATACGCAGAGAAGTTATCTCACTTTTAAGTTGCGGAGAATTAATCCTACCTTCGCTTGCCGTAAGTACATTCCTTAAAAATATATAAATAATTTTTTTTAAAAGACTAAAAAATAAATTAAATAGAAATGCTACGGAGCTCATTCATAAAACTATAGTTGCTCCACATTTACTTGGCCAATGCACGAAATTTGAACAAGCTAGAAGTAACAGAACTATGAGATGTAGAACTGCGGGAAAAGCAAATACGCGAGGGTTAATCAAATGATAGAGGAGTTCAATTGGATTCCATTAAAAAGAGACTGCTATATAATGTGTTTATATAAAGTTATGAAAAACCAAATGCCAAAATACTTTAAGGATGAAATAATGGTTGTTAATAGAGACGTACATAATTACGAAACCAGCGATATAAATAGAGTTCGATTGCGACAAATGAAGAAATCAAAATCACCGAACAGAAATCGTTGATTTGAAATGAATAAAGTGAAAATGTTTTCCATCTCTTGATTAAAAAAACCACTTTTCCATTCCTCGAATTTCCAACAAAAATCAAATTATTAAAAAAGCAGTTCATTTTTCCACTTAACTACCCGGAGTGGAGATGAGATACGGAATCCGGACATTTACCGACGCGAAACTTTTAAAAAGAGTCATTACGGGAGGCTAAAAATGAGCGTCATAATGAATAGGGTGGCTGTTATAATTCCTGACGTGTTTATTACGGCCACTAAGGGTGCCACACCCGCTGTGGATACTCATTTCCGACTCACCCGGTACTTATTATGATTTTATTTCCCCGCGGTGGCAATATTGCACTTGGTTTGTTCCAGAAACTCATTGTTCCCTACCTTCTCCGTTTTCTGAATTCCGGATACTTTTAAGAGCTTTTAGAATTATTAAAAAATTTCTTACAAGGATGGTTAGCAGTTTATTTCAGATGATTGATTGATTTATTTACTGTTTCTTTGGAAAATTTGCTAGAATATGAGGTCGTTAAATACTGTAAATAAAATTAAAAAAAAAAAACCTTTTAAACAGCAAACAGGGATTTTTTAGGCCTTGGAGCTATTAAATAACAAATTACTTTACAGCATTTTGGAATGTAAAAATAATAGCAAACAATAGATTATATGAAATAAAATGGGGAACAAAATGAATCAACGAATCTCAATGATACAAACAAGAGATAAGAGAATTTTTTTTTTACGTTAGTTTCTGAGGAAAAAAACCACTTACAGATTATGTCATCTTTAAGGAAGCTGTGTAAATGGTATTTTTAGGTTAACGAAGGAGAGGAAATTCTGGGAAGAAAAAGGTATGAGGGGTGGGTAGGAATTGGTCCAGCAGAAAATCAATGTGTCCAGGAGTGACAAACGTAATAATATATCCCTCCAACTGCGCTGCAAGGCGATGCATGGAAAGGTCCAATGGCCTTCCTCAAACAGTTTCTCCACGCAGTTGGTGAATAGTAGCATCCGTCGCTTAGACCTAGGCAAAGATTTTTTTGGGTTTTTATGCCGTGTTGCTCCATCTCTTTCTTAAGACAACGTTTCGGGTAGCATAATAGTGTCCATCATCAAGGCAGACGTGTAATGGCAAATTAAATTGTAAAATAGCAAATTAAATTACAAATTAATTAAGTTAAAGAAAGCGGTAGCGCATCATGGCATAATAATCAATATATATTATAAAAGAAAGTCAAAAAAACGTGCGGACCGCAAAAACTCAGAAACGAGTCTCGGTACAATCAAGAGAGTTATATGGTGTGGTAGATCTCTTTCCCCCCTAGGGAACAAGGCTATCCATTTTTACCTAAAGGGCGTGCTTTTGAAGATATAAGGGCTGGAAGTTTATCCCTCTAGACATTTCAAGAAAAGTCTTCTGGAAAGTTCTAGAAGGTTCGATAAAACTCTAGAAAGTTCTGGAAGGGTTTGCGGAGTTTTTCGGTGAGACTAAAAGTCTCGAGAACGTTCTGGATGGTTCGCTAATGTTCTTGATGGAACATTCCCGAACACTTTCGAATTTGTCCTGAGCGAAGCCGGGTACTAGAGCTAGTCTAAAAATAATTTTTGTTAACCATGTTCTTTCAATAAACAAATTGATTGTCCCTCTTTCACGTTAATATCCATTTTATGACTTCTATAATACCTACAAATATGTGAAGTTAAGATGTAAAGATGTATTTTTATGACATTATTCAGGTCAACATTTTTTATCTCCATTTTATGATAAGTAAAGGCGGCTATATACAGATGGGCACATAACTGTGGAAAATCCATTGATATATCAACATGCTATGTAGTTGTTATCCTGAATGGAGGCAGGTAGGCTCTCCCTAGTACGGATAAACTGGGAGATAGATGCTCCCGAGCGTCGCGGCGCCGAGGGGCGGGCGTTGCCTTGACAACGGTGCCGCCGCCCCGCCCTCCTCCGCCACTACCTCTCCCACCCTCCGGTATCACCTATCTCATCCCCTGTTCCGCGGGACCTAAGATCACCTTCTTATATATAAAGCGGGAGAAGATTTGTGTCCTAAATTACTCCCGAAATCGTAAAAAATAAGCTCGTATTTTGTGAAAATTTTAAGTCACTTTTCTTTATTTTTACGTTACCATTACATAGTACGGTTTTTATTATAAGAAATTATTATTTCTTTAACAGCTATGGTTTTTAGATTGTAAAATCGCAGTTTTTTAGGAATATAATATAATTGAAGCACCTGCCCAACAGCAAGTTCTGGAATAAACTATTACTATAATTGTCGAAACATCATTGTATTTATTCCTATTTGTATTTAAAAGCCGATGACTTAATAATAGTTATCTAAATCTTAACTATAAGAAAGAACATATCGCGAACTGCTAGGTAACTAATTGGGTAGGTACTTAGTTTTAAAGGAACGTTTTATGAACGATTTGTAATTCTAGTTTAAAAAAAACTTAGTGCGCAATTCACACGCGACAGATGTAAAACCTTCAGAAAACCAAAGTAGACAAGTTTAGTTAAGAGCAGGCGGCACCACAGTACCTACTCGTAGACTACATTCCTGGAAAATACCACACTATTATTTGCACCATCTCTTTTACAATATGCTGTAAATAATAAGTTGTGATAAGTAGAAAACTTTCTAGTGAATCGCTTTAATACTCCCCCCAATGATCAACCCCCCTCCCTTTCCACTAAATACTCAACGCACACACCATATTTGTGTGTGCAATCAATACAGTGGCTCCTTATTTTATTTTATTTTGTTCGTCTTCTCCCTCTTAAATTTCTTAAATTTTCATTAGCCCCTTACAATAATAACCTAAAATTTTATAAACCAAATAGCGCAGTCAAATGTCAGTACAATGTTCAACAACAACGTCGACTGCAATAACAACTAATCGCCGACGAGAAGATGATCTGATGATGCAGATCAGGTGCGCGTATGACGCCGAATGGCTCGGACCGGAGTCATCAGCAACGAACTTGTTAAGTGATAAAGAATAAAGATATCTGTGTGAATCTAGACAACAAAATCATTTTGAAAGTGTTTTTTTTTTGGTTGAAAAAATCACGCCAATTAATCTCGCGTCTTGTTCTTAGAGTATCCGACAAATGGCGAGTCGACATGCGAAGCTGTGTAACGTCTAAGGAGTAGAGTAGTAGCCGTTGCTCTTGCCAGTTGGTCTTTGACAGTTGGGTACTAAGTCTACTGTTACTGGTTAGGTTAGTGCGACGAGTGTTGCCCGGTGGAGGGCCCGGGCGGCCGCGGCGGGTAATGGGCCGACGGAGACGTCTTCTCTGCGCACACACTCGGAGGAGTCGAAACAACAAAAGGCGTTCTGTTTTCAAAAGCCGGGGCCGACCTGAGTACACCCGTTTCCGGAGCTCCGCCATTACAGTTTCCGCAGCCGCCATTTTTCAATTACAAAAGAAAACAATGCGCGCGCTCCGGCTGCCTTCTCATTGTCTCTTTCTATTTATCTTTCTTTTCAGGCTTTCTTTTCCCCGTCTTTAAACTAAACTTATATTATTTCTCATTCTCCTCCAACAAATAATAAAATGTGAAATTGTCCCCCCATTCTTTGGGCCGACGCTTCGTGACTCCGGGAGAGCCTTTATTAGCACAAAGAAGCTAGAGTTAAGGAACTTTTCAATGATTTCATTGTGTTGTAAGAATGATGCAGTCATATTATACAAAAAGCGTATTTCTTGAGTATCCGCAAGTACCTAAGCGCTCGGTTAGTCTAGTTTTTTATTTGCTTTCGGAATAATCTAGTGCAGAAATAATTGCAGTAATTTTGTATACAGCCCTATTCACGGTATTTTTTCGTTTTAATGATGGTAGTATTCTAATTTTGTTCTAATATGTTTTATGCACGAGTCAGTGGGTATCTACGGGGAAATTTAATAATACACCTCATACATTATTTATTATTTTTTTAAATCCATTGCACAATTATGTAAATGATCTGAATACTAAAATTCATTAAGATAATCTAATAATTCATAAGATCAAATTGAAAATGGCGTAGCAACTGTAAACACTTGCGTTAGCCTTGAAATTCTACACATAAAATCTGTGCTATTTTTGTGCTACGAGAACTCACTGTTGAAGAGTTGTATCTACTTCTTAGTGAGAAAATCTTAGGGGTAAGGCTCTCAACTAGCGATCCGGAGGTGGCGGGTTCAAATCTCGGCGGGCGCAATAAATTTTACTTATTTTTTTATTTATTTTTACATCATTATATTAGAACCGAGTATTTGTGTAGAACTGAGTTGTTCTCTTCACTGCTTTTTGTGTTTCACTCGAATTTCAAGTCACTAACGGCGCTAAAGAAGTTTCACTTCAAAACTTGTTTATTAAATTCAGTGCCCGATACCCGGCATCATTTGACTTGCTTATTCACAGAATAAACAATGGAAATTATTACATTCCGTATTTTCATCATGTCGCATCGCGAGGATATTCCAAATAATTTACATTCCCGAAGGAAAAACGAAACGTACTACTTCCGCACCTGAATAATGATCAAGCCGAAATGAAATAATCATCCGACAATGTTTTGTGGAAACATTAATATTATAGGAGACATTAACATTAATATTAATGCAAGAAACTTTCCTCCCCAAGAACGAAGGATATAAAAGGCATTTTGAATATAGGTAGGCAAGTTAAAGTTATAAATGACAAGCATTTTGTGCCTCGGGGAATAATATAAATTTGTGAAGTTTCTCTCTTAGCTATTTTAATTATTAATTAAAATCTAACAATCCTTCATTATTTATCCATGTTACACGTGTTTTCAAGTTGAAGTCTTTTCATCTGTGAAGTTTTTGGGTTTACGTGAATGATAAAGTTTGTTAGTTGTACATTTTGGTTTTTGGTTACAACCTTCATCGCAACATTTTTATCTGATTTTAAAGAGATAACTGCTTTTCAGTGCGACGGCTGATAAAAAAAAATTGCCGAATTTATTTTAGTCCTTACGAAAAAAAATATTAGCAAAAAAATTCCAGTTTACAGAATGTCATATACCTACATATTAAGTTAACCAACAGTATAACTATTTGGTTTACATCATAAATATATAGTTCTTTATGATACTGACAATTTAAAAAAAAAAAAACAATGAGGTTTGAATGTGCAAGTTAGGTAGGTGACGGGAATGTTTGATTTTGTTGTATGCGACTCTCAGCTGAAAAACCCGTGATTAATTTTTGTTTTATTATATGCTAGCAGACCTGGCCACACGTTGCTGTGGCTAACGAAACACAACGCCATTACCCAACCTTTATAAAATCACACAAAATCCGTTGCGGAGTTTACAAGATCCAAGCGCACAAATATTTTGAGCGACTCATTTTATACTAGGTAATGATGAATATTTGAATTTATCGGCTTTTCTCTATAATAATAAGCATGTATTATACATTTAAACCTTCCTCTTGAATCACTCTATCTATTGGTGAAAACCGCATGAAAATCCGTTGCGTAGTTTAAAAGATCTAAACGCACAAACATTTTGAGCGACTTCATTTTATACTATGTACTAGCAGACCCAGCCACACATTGCTGTGGCTAACGAAACACAACGCCATTACCCAACCTTTATAAAATCCACACCATCCGCTTGCCAGCTGCCCGCTGCCCGCTGCCTGAATTGAATATTTGAATTTCTCGGCTTTTCTCTTCTATAATAAACATATATTATACATACAAACCTACCTCTAGAATTACTCTATCAATTGGTGAAAACCGCATGAAAATTCGTTGGGTAGTTTAAAAGATCTAAGCGCACAAATATTTTGAGCGACTTCATTTTATACTATGTAATGATGATGATGAATTATTATGTTTTTGTGGACTAGATCCTTCGACCAAGTACGTCAATGGCTAGATCACTGTAGGAGGCCATAAGAAAAATAATTTCTCTCAGGGCCTATGTTATCTTAGGAGATACTGTGTGGAGGGTATTTTTAAGGAAAGGAAAGAGAGGAATTTCTGGGAGGGAAAAAGGTATGAGGAGTGAATAGTAATTTGGGGTCATTGTGTCTAGGAGTGACGGACGAATTAATCCATCCCTTTAACTGTGATACAAGGCGATAGATCGAGAAAGTTCGGCTGGAGAGATTAAAGTACCCCCTCTACCAGTGACTCTCCATCCGGCCCGCCATGCTGTTGGTTGGCAAATGCATCCGCTGCCAAGACCTAGGTAAATCTCACCCCGTGATCTCGAGTACCACTGAATACCGTAAATTCTTCCAAAATGAGGTTTTTGGATAATCCGTTGGTTTAAAAAAATTACATTGTGCAATTTAAACGCTATAGAAGTGAAATCTCCACAAAACTTAAGTGGGCAAGAGTGGGGAGATAATTTTTTCCATATTTTTGTCGTCGAATTCCTCCAGTGCACCTTTTCCTATACATTTGGTATTTTTTTTTAAATTTGTGGTTTCTTCTTCGGGATGGCTAGATGTCGATTTCTTTGTGTTTTGATTTTGGAGTGGTTTGATGTTTGGATATTATTTACAAAAATCTTTTTTTTTTTGGATTTCATAGGATTCGATCCTTTTTCGCTGAATATCTGGCCGCTGAAGTTCATCAGGCGCTTTATACCAGTAGATCAAAGTAAAAATTGCGCGAACCGTGGATTTAAAAAATATAATTTTATGGCTATCTCATTCTCTCGCAGGCTAAATCTTATAGATGTATGTGTTTTTCTCTTTTAAATGTCGCTCGTCTTCGTTTCATCGAGTTTCAAATCACGAACCTGCTAAAAAAGTTTTTCACTTTAAAAAAGACAACGAAACGAATGAAATTTTCATCATAGTGCATCCATATTTATTTGAATCCCGGGCGTTTGCAGACTGTTCGCCACGCCACTCATCCCCTTAAAACTGTATTTGCCCTACTCAATTCACGAAGAGATGAATTCCAATATAAATCAGCGCCGTTCCGCGAGGTGAGTACCGCATTGTCTGTTCGTACCCCGAAACGTATCGAATCCAAAGCAGTCGGAATACCACCCGTGCAGAATCGGGCGAGTGGCAGCGAGATTCGGTAATGGCTCAGGCGGGTAGATGACAATGCTCCAATGGCCGGCAAAGGGTGCGCCGCACAGTGGTTGCAAATGCTCTAAATAATAAATCTAAAACTTCTTTGTTTTTATCATGAATAAACAAAAATTTTAACAAAACAAAAAACGACTTAAAAAAATGCACTAAAAAGTAAAAAAAATAATTTCGTACGATTGTTATTTTTTGGAGTCGGTGTCAGCCAAGGTAACTACATACATACGTAGTTATAGGTGAGATGTGGAGATCTTGGCTGACACCGACTCCAAAAATACGATTTTTTTTTTTACTTTTTAGTGCAATTTTGGAAGTCGATTTTTGTTTTGTTAAAATTTTTGTTTGTTTTTTGATTTTTAGTGACGAGCGTGCGTAAAGAAGTTTTACTTTAAAAAAAGAATCATCGAAATCTGTTGGCGAAATTGAGTTATTCGTCCATTTGTCGCGCAAAAACTTATTGCAAATTTAAGACATACATGGTTTTCTCATGGATCCCATTGTTAGAACTAAACCAAATTAAAATGTAACCACACGAAAAGCACCAGCTTTCTAATAAAAAAAGAATCATCAATATCGGTTCACCCAATCGAAAGTTCTGAGGTAACAAACATAAATAAAAAATAAAAAAATAATAAAAAAAATACCGTCGAATTGATAACCTCCTCCTTTTCGAAGTCGTTTAAAAAATAAAAATTGGTGTGCCGGTTAAAAACTAAATAATCTTCATGTTTCTCATTCTCATTAAGTGAATTATTAGTATTTTGAAACTAGCTGGGTTAGCCGGCTTCGCTCAGGACAACTTTCGAGAATGTTCTGGAATGTTCCACGATGATGAACCGTCATCCTGGAGCGGGAATAGAGATCTACCTTCTTCTTCTTCTTCGATGGCGCTACAGCCCATATCGAGCTTTGGCCTCCTGCAACAGTCGCCTCCGACTCCTCCGGTCCTCAGCGGCTGACTTCCAATTTCGTAACTGGAGAAACTGTGCTGTATCCCCTCTTACCTCGTCTTCCCACCTCATTCTGGGTCTTCCCAATTTTCTCTTTCCACCTGGGTGTCCAGTCAAAATTCTTTTTGGGACGCGTGTATCCGGCATTCTCTGTACATGCCCAGCCCATCTCAGTCTGAGGAGTCTCATATGTGCTGAGATGCTAGGGGCCTTATAAATATCATACAATTCTGTATTGTGCCGGATGCGCCACTGTTCACCCTCTTTCACGGGTCCACATATTCTTCTCAGCACTTTTCTTTCAAAAGTATCCAGCATTTAAGCCATCTTTACCGTCAGTGTCAGCGCCTCACATCCATATGCCAATACAGTTCTTACAATGGTCTTACATATGGTTATTTTGGTTTTTCTGTGGACACTGCGTGACTTAAACACTGGCAGCAAAGAGAATTATGTTTTGTTGGCTGCTGTGATTCACCTTCTGATTTCTGCTGGATTCTAATTGTTCTCTGTTAGACTGGAGCCCAGGTAGGTGAATTGATCGACCACTTCGTATGAGTGTCTTTGTCTTTAAATTGTGCACTACTTCTTCTTCTGTGTGAAGGGTTCCTGCTCTGTACCATCATTTTCATTTTGTCAAAATTAACCCGCAGTCGTACTTCCCGTGCCGCTGTTTCTAAAGGGTCAAAGACCTTCTTAATAGCTGAAATTGATCTTACTACACCACATAACTCCCTTGATCGTACCGGGACTCTATTCTGAGTTTTTGTGGAACGCATGTTTTTTTTGGATTTTCTTTTATAATATACGAGTATTTTGATTAAACATGTCATTTCAAAAACAATTATTTTTTTTACAAAAGTTTTCTGATAAAAAAGTCCAGTGGAAAAACAGTTTTTGACGCATAAAAAAATCTGCATACTTTTTTTAATGAACACATAAAAAAAATCTTATTTAAAACGGTGTTTTAATATCCACATGGAAAACCCTGTGACCAATTGAAAATTTACCTGAACTTTGTCAAAATCTGGTTTGGGTATATCATTTGCTTAAAGGGAGCTTATCAAACACTAAAATATTAAAAAATACATATTATTAAAGCTTAAAAAACATCTTTTGATGAGATATATTTAATAAACAATATATAAAGTAGCCCAAATATTTTAAATTTGTACCACGAAATATTCCACATTTTGATTCAATTAAATATCTCAACCTGAACCAGTACTTTGACATTATATTAAATAAAGAAAAAAAAAAGTTTTTACAACGGATAAAAATTTATCGATCATTTATCTTATTAAAGCTGCTATAGGTATATAAAAAAAATACAGTTTTTCAATTTATGAGACGGTCTCATCCCAGGCCGTTCCATGGTGCGCCGAGCGCTGAACGTGGAACACACTGAACGCTGAATTCCTAGGTCTCACCGTAACATTAGTACATTATTATACCGTAACACTGGCTCCCACTCTGGGTGATTTGTCACACTTTGGAATTATCGGGCGATCGAGTTTCCCACGATCCGAGATTCACACTTTTGTATTTTACATTATGGGGATACGCTTATTTTTGCAATGATTATTATCAGTGTTTTTTAATGATGTGTACAGACCACTGTTTGCCATTGAAGTGATATTCAATTTTCCTTTCTTTATTACCGCCGAAGCAAAATATGATTGGGTTTTTAGGGTTAAGGCTTTTATATGTATGCATTATTATGGACAAGTTGTTCAGGAGTAAAATAAGACGTGTATAGTATATTACACTAGCTGTCCCAGCAAACGTTTTTCTGCCATATAAATTAAAGTTCGATAAGGCGGACGTAGCGCCATCTGTCATTCAACAACATAAATAATTTCGTTATGTTTAATATATGAACGACGTTTAAATTTGTTCATGCAAAAATACTAAAATCGTGATAAAAAAATGGAAAGGTGGGGGTAGGAGAGTGGACATTTGGGGTTGTAAGTTTTTTTTGATGCCAAATAAAAAAAATTATCAAAAAAAAAAAAAAAATTCTGGACAGTGACACCCTACACCTACCTAGAGGTATGAAATATATTTACAATCTATTTTCATACCTACCAAATATACATTAAAAAATCATAAAAATCTGTCCAGCCGTTTCGAAGGAGTGCGACCACAAACAACGTGACACGAGAATTTATATATAGAGATAAAAAACTGAATATGAAATATATAACGTCAGAACTTTTATTCCAACAATTTAAAGTCAGAAAATTGAGTGCAATATATTTTTAGCATGCAACATTACAAATTTATAAAGATAATATTCAAAATAAAGTTGCACCTTTTAAAAACAACAGAAATCTTAGACAAACATCAATACTTCCTACTCCAAAATGTAAAAAAACACTAGGACAGTTAAGTCATAAATATCTCGGAGTAAATTTTTTTAATTCACTTCCTGAAAAAATCAGAAACATGAACACTAATATCAAAAAATTTAAAATTCACCTTAAAAATTATACCGAAAATTTGAACTGAATATAAAAAATAAAACAATTAAACCAATATAATAACACCCCCCGTACACACAAGCCCTGCTTTTTTATGGGGATAAATCAAATATGTACACGTATTATGTAATTAATTATTATATTGAATTTATTGTAAAAAAAAAAAAATAAAAAAAAAAAAAAAAAAAAAAAATAATCAGGTACAGAGCATGAAGGCACGTAGTTTCATTATTTTGTAAAATTGTTCAAAGAAGATCAATAATGGTAAACGTAATACGGGCATATGGCTAGAGTTTAATCTAGTAAAAAAACCCAAAAGCAAAATTTATTTTATGTGAAACCTTCAGAAAACTAAAGTAGACAAGAGTGGGGAGGCTACGAAGCACCGCACAAAGAGGAGATCGATAGGCTACGAAGCACCGCCCAATGAGGACACCGATTATACTATCTCATTCTCTCGGAGGTCTTCGTTTCAAAGAGTTTCAAATCACAAAGGTGCTAAAGATATTTTCACTTAAAAAATAATAAGAGTAAAAAATAAATACTTAAAGTACTATGAAAATAGTTCCAAAGCCATGTGTTATAATTTTATTGACAATTATTAAGATCTGCAAGTATTTCACATTTTTATTATTGTGAAAGCTGATTCGGCGTTCAAGACCTTTTATAAAACTGGCCTTGAAAGCCAAAACAGCTGTCACAATAATAATTATTAAAGTATTTGTAGAATTTAATAATAATTAAACTTGATTTAAAACTTTATAACCCGTTTTTCGACGATAAATTAATAACTTTGGGAGTGCGACATGGAGACACATTTTAAATATTTGTAGCACTTTCTTCAGAATAAACTAAAATGAACGCGGCGGAAAGGTCGAATCTCCAGGCCTGCGAGGGTGAATTCGACCGTATGTATATTTGTTTACACGCTTTCTTAACTTACGTCATTAAGATTCCCACATTATTTGTCTTCTTCTTATTTTTGATAGAGCTAATTCGACAGTAGGTCCGTCCAATACACGGGTCGCGAGTCGCAGTTTGTATATACGGCTTCTTTACTTACGTCGGACACGACTGAATATATTTTAGGGTATATTGTCGTCTTAACCACAATGGACAGCTACCCAACGTGGAACAAATAATCGATATTATTAAATAACCATACCTACCAATATGGTTCGAGTAAAACCACGCGTGTCTGCACTTATCAAGTCAGTAATGATGATTTTATTTTATTCCTCCAGTCATGATATATTGCTTCAGGCAATGGAAAAAATGTGAGAATATTGCGTCATTGAATTTCCCTCGAATTCCGGATCACCCCTGCCTAGCGAGCGGCGCAGCGAGGCGAGAGATAGCACCAAAACAAAGTCATCCCTTCGCTATAGAGTCCCGGGCGCACCCATTCTCGCACTGTTCCCGAAGTCATGTTTGGCAACAACCGAATGGAGCAACAATGAGATTATTTATTGCAGAGTCGTTGTTTATTATAGCAGCTGAGATCGGTGAGTGTGGCGTTTCCCGCGGCGCGCGCGTGCGACCCGCTAGAGCTAATGGAAGACCTCGGAGAGGAGAAATCAACGGGTCGTGACTAGAATTAGGTACATACCTCTTCTTGCTCTCTGATTCTTTCTTACTTGCTGATGTTTTATTATTTTGTTGTATTTTTGAAGTAAAACTTCTTTACGCACGTTTGACTTGGGGAGTAAGCTGGTGAATGCATTACGAGAGCGTTACGAAAAGTGTGATCGGGCGAGGCGAACAGAAGTTGAAAAGGAGATATAAGTTAGTGAAGATAGAAAGAGAGAGCTATGTTTCGTATTTAATGTAGGGGCAGGAAAGAAAGGTGCGAGCACACATTTTCTTTCTCTCATAGCCAGTTACACACAGTGACAGTTAGTTAAGACACAGTGCAGGCCTATTGTCTGAATCATACTGTAGGAGCAAGAGAGAGCAGTGCTCGTGCACTTTTTCTTTCTCTCGTATTTTATAAGTTAGTGAAGTTTTACTTCAGTCGTGTGGTCCAAAGCGCACTCGTTTTTTTTTAAATTTTGGAGTCGGAAATGGGTACCGCCGCCGCGGGAACCAATTGTTGGATAACCAACACCTCTGTCGTAGGTCACCCCAAGTGGTTTGATACGTTTGGTGACTTAGCAGGGGTGCCCGGATTCACGGGGTTAGGTTTGTCCGTATCGGGAGAGAATGGTTGAGAGATTCCCTTTGACTTCTCCAGCGGTACTCTTTCGGAACATAGCCTTGCACCGAGGTGGGAAGGATGGATTCATAGTTATGTCACTTCTAGATACTCGGATCCCCAGATTCCTACCCATCCCTAATACCTTTTTCCTTCCCAGAACTTCCTCTCCTTTCTTTCCTAAAAAGACCTTCCACACAGCATCCCCAAAGATGACACAGGTCCTGAGGGGAATTATTTTCCTCAGGTCTCCTGTGTGAAACTAACTTAAATTTTTTTTTGAACATTCACCTGGATCACAGAACGAAGAAGAACGCCAGAAATTCAATGTTAGCTTATTTCGTGACCTAAAAGTCTCACCAATCAGTCGTAAATTCTAAATACAGTACTGTTTTTCAACATCTTTCTGAAATGTTTAATGGGTGATATACGATGTCAGGTAGTGTAAGAAATACAGAGCGCGTGCTAAATGGGCTGGAAATTAAATTTTGTTAGTAAGTCAGTGGCGACATTGGTTTCCTTTTAAATCAGCATTTCTAATCTAATGTTTATTAAGTGTTGGGATATAGATTTCTGACTTATAAATTCTTCAAGGATTCTTTTTATTGTGAGACCTTCTTTATTGACAAATAATAAAGTAGTCGAGTTTAAGAAAGTAAGTAAAGTGTGGCACCACCCGCGGCGGCGCGTGCGACCTGCCATAGCTAATGGAAGACCTCGGAGAGAAGAAATCAACGGGCCGTGACTATAGAATTGGGGATTCTTATGTACATTTCTTACCCCCTACTTCTTACTAACTTTCTTAGTTACTTAATCTTGTTGAGAGATTTGGTTTGTTCATGTTAGATACATAAAAGGTGCAACAGAACACAATCCCTGATCTTCTGTCTAAGGGTTGCCTCAAGGACGGCTTCTGTACCCTCCTTTAGTATCCGCTTTATTCCTTAAGTTTTGTGGTGCGTTGCTAAGTATGTACAAAAAATATTGATGCCCAAATTCATCGGGATATAACTAGGTAGCCTTTTTTGCCATTTGATTGATCCAATGATGAAGTATGACCACAAAAAGACTTACCAGTACGTGTGACGTGTAAAAAAAAAAAAAAAACTGATGAAGGGATCGAAAAAAAATGGAAAAAATAAAATAAAATTTATATATTTTTCAAATTTTGCGGACTGATTTTTACAGGTGTTTGTTTTAGGTGATTTAATCAATTCTTCCATCAAGTTTAATAAATATTAATTAATCGAGTGTTTCGTCTTTAGTAAACCACCTTTCCACTAAGGAAATAATATGCTTTATCGTCTTTTACAACAATGAATAGTAATTCATTTTCAAAATTTACAAATTTATAGGTGATTCGTATTACATTTTCTTACGCCAGCGCCATTTCAAACGGGTAACTTAATAAAAGTAAGCGAATCGACTTAACTTGTTCTGCTTTAAAATTAATGGACATGATAATGCACATCCCATGACGATCCCTTGCAGGATTGATAACATTACAGGCGCACCACGGCAACGGTTCCGGCCCTCTCCCCCACTAGAACAGAGCAGAACAGAACAGAACAGAACGGACAGCAGAATGAGAGACGTTTTGTCCTTAGCGCCGTGATTTATCACCCCGGCCGCCGGCTCCATTGTTGGTCACGTGTGAACCTAATGGCGATATCACGCCGACGGCCCCCGTAATTCCAATAATTGTTCCCGATTTCTCTCCACTCATCCTGTATACAAATAGTAATCCCTTCGAGTGGCGGTGACTGGTGCTAACTCTAAGGGAGTCAATGACGAGAGCAATATAGTGGTAATCCCCGGCTTACTGACTTGTGCAAGGTAAACATATTATGCACTTAACTACACCCATAATGCGTCACCTATGTAAGTGTTAATAATTGCAGTGACTTGTGCCATCGTTGTCTTTGTAATAATTCGAAATGATTGGTCACTTTAGAAAAGCTATCCATTAAAGATTGTTCACTTTAGAAAATCCATCCATTAAAGATTATTCACTTTAGAAAAGCCATCCATTAAAGATTGTTCACTTTAGAAAAGCCACCCATGGAAGATTGTTCACTGAAAAGCCATCAATTGAAGATTGCTTACTATAGAAAAGCAATCCAAGGAAGATTGTTCACTTTAGAATAGCCATCTATTGAAGATTGTTCACTCTATAAAAGCCATTGTTTGAAGATTATTCATTTGATAAAAAGTCATCTACTAAAGATTGTTCAGTTTAGAAAAGCCATCCTTTGAAGATTATTAATTTATAAAAAGTTTTTATGTTGTTTATTGAAAAATGATAAAAGTACATATATATAAATAGTCATCTGATGAAGATTGTTTACTTTAGAAAAGCCATCCAATGAAGATTGATCACTTTAGAAAAGCCATCCATTGAAGATTGAACACTTTAGAAAAGCCATCCATTGAAGATTGATCACTTTCGAAAAGCCATCCATTGAAGATTGATCACTTTAGAAAAGCCATCCATTGAAGACTGATCACTTTAGAAAAGCCATCCATTGAAGATTGATCACTTTAGAAAAGCCATCCATTGAAGATTGTTGACTTTAGAAAAAGTCATCAACTGAAGATTCTTCACCTTCAAAAAACCTTCTTCATCGATTGAAGATAGTGAGAAAACTTTGAGAAAGAGATTTTTTTTTTTAAAGTCATCTATTAATTATGTATTTAAGTTAGCAACAACATAATACAAAAAGTTAAATCTTTGAGTAGATACCGTCAACAAAATAACTTTTCTAATTAATTATATCAGAGCTCCATTATTCCAATTTGAATAGGTACTACAATACTTTATTGAAGAATAACAAATATTTGAAGGATCAAACAATGTATAGATAAATCATTATAAACTAGTCCCAGCGTGAGATCGTTCGTGACGTTATTGTTCTAGTATCTTCCATCTCTTTCATGTAAATATAGTGGAGTAGTGACAGTATCGTAGGACGTTCTAAACTAGTTCTTGTTTCTATCTTCATTTCTTGGAGAGACCTATGTTGTAGGAGAGAGAAAACACAGAAGCCGGCAAATCGATCCGCAGTCGAGCTGTTGAACTCAAGAACGGGTCGTAGAAGCAACCCGTAGCGTAGTCAAGTAGCGTAGTTAAGTAGACAAGTAGTCTCACCACTCTTGTCTACTTTAGTTTTCTGAAGGTTTAACTTCTACCGCGTGCGAATGGCACACTCTGATATATTTTTATTGAAGTAAAACTTCTTTACGCACGCTTGACTTGGTGAATGCATGACGAGAGCGTTACGAAAAGTGTGATAGGGCGAGGTGAACGGAAGTTGAGAGGGAGATATAAGTTAGTGAAGAAAGAAAGAGAGAGAGAGTTACGTTTCGTATATTACTGTAGGAGCAAGAGAGAGAGGTGCGAGCACACATTTTCTTTCTCTCTTTCTCTCATTTGCCAGTTACGTTTCGTATATCAAGACACAGTGCAGGCCTATTGTCTGTATCACACTGTAGGAGCAAGAGAGAGCAGTGCGCGCGCACATTTTCTTTCTCTCTTTTATAAGTTAGTGAAGTTTTACTTCAGTCGTGTGGTCTAAAGCACAATCGTTTTTTTTCTTATGTCTTAATCTTTTTCATATTTTCATTTAGAGTATTAACGTTATTTTCTCCTTCAATGATATGAAAAGTTAATAGACTTATCAATTCTTCACTTCCACTAAGCAAACTGTGTTCAATTTATAAAATGTGTTTGCAGTGCGGTGTTGTTTATTGTTTGCTTTATCCGTGTGAATTAATTCTCGTTTAAATAAATGGCTCCCCACGGGCCCCATGAAAACATAAATAAACACACAAGTATCTCTAATAAGAGGGTGGCCCGCTCGCCTTTCGCCACATTTGACTTCGTAAATATGTTCCAGGGTTTAAATGTTAAATCATAATTGAATAACATTATAAGTGCGAGGGTCGCGGTTCATCGCATGTGTCGCACGGGTCGCATGGATCGCATGCCTATCGGGTTACTATGCCGCGTGTCATGCTTCATGGGAACGCTGGCAGACAATGGTCAGCTTAATTGCGTTAGAGAAATGTGCAAGCTAAAAATGCTACCTACCCTTAGTGTGCTTGGTAAACGGAGTCTAGAAATAGTCGAATTTATATTTGTTTCCCCGCAGGGGTAGGCAGAGAGGACGGACCGCCAAACAACTCGATCTTGGCACACACTCTTTGCCTCATTCACATTCATACATACTATTCTATTATTCTGACTCTTGACATGGCCCGTCTCAAGCATCTGATTCACTTGATCGTGCCATGTCTTCCTCGGGCGTCCCCGACTTCTTCTACCATTCACATTTGCGTCATATATTCTTCCTACACTACTTTAATTATTTATTCGCTCTACATGCCCAAACCATCTGAGGGTCCCTTTCTTAATCTTACTCATTACGCTTTCATCAGCCTTACAACATTTGCGGATCTCCACATTTCTCACACGATCATACACGGTTTTACCACACATACGCCTCAGGCCTCTCATTTCAACAGCATTCAGTCTGCTTTCGTCCTTCCTCTGCCTCACTGCCATACATCCTCACTGCCATACATCAGGGTAGGTACAGGACCATTGTGGACCGCTAGCTTCGCTTCTTTTGACAGTTTTTTATTGGCGACAACTGCATTCAGTCCTCCATTAATGGAGTTACCAGGATTTACCCTTCTTTCAATATCTCTATCAGCCTTCCAATCTCTCCTAAACATACTAACCAGATACCCAAACTCATCAGCCTGCTCCAAGTTTTCATCATTCACAACTATTTTGCACACTGTTTTAAAAAAAAGAGACAAACATCTATAGGATTTAGCCTGCGAGAGAATCTTTGTGCTTCTTAGCATCCCCACTCTTGTCTACTTTAGTTTTCTGAAGGTTTCACTTCTACCTCGTGTGAAATGCTCTCTGATTTTTTTTAAATTAGCTTCACACAAACCCCGAGGTATAGAATTCCCCACAGGGTCTATGTTAACTTTGGGGATGCTGTGCGGAGGGTATTTCTAGAAAAGGAAAGGAAGTTCTAGGAAGGAAAAAGGTCTGAGTAACGGACGTATGAATCCAACCAGTGCAGATTTTCCGAGAGAGTCATGCTTTAAAGATCAAAAGGTCTCCCTTTGTATTCTATTATCTTTGGTCTCCTTTAACCAGTCTCTCCCGATCTGGCCTGCCACGCAATGGGGTATTTCCACGTTTTTTTTCATTGCCTAAAAAAATTAAGCAAAAAAATTACGATGGTTACAGAATTTTTATTTTATTTTTATGTTGACCAATAAATTTTCTACAGCTAGTTAAAGTTCCCCATTTTTGAATTACCGCTTAAATTATATTTTAGGGCGTGGCTAACGTGTGACGTCATGAGCGTGGACGCTCACTGACAATGTTTATTTATGCTGGTTCAGTTGAGCTACGCTTGTGACGTCACAAACCCATTTGCAAAAAACGGGCCGTTTTGATTTTGTAAGTTTTAGAGCGTTTTTTAAATCAATGATATTGATTGAAAACCTAAAAAACAAACATTTTAGTAGGATGATTAAAATCAGAAAAATGATCTTTAAATATTTCATACATTTTCAACAGAATCCCTTGTTTGTGGAAATATCCTATTGATGGAATCTGCCTGACAAACCTCATCCTATGACCCCGGGCACCCCTGCTAAGTCACCAATAGTTGGGAATGACTTTCAGGGGGGGATTCAGGTCTGGTCAATCAATACGGCTATAGTCAATTGAAGCAATGTTTCGGTGTTTCACCTGGGCGATATGTACCTACTCAAATAATATTCAACGTAAATAAGAAAGGGGAGATTTCACGACGAATCTAACTGATCCATCAGCTGTACACAAATTGTGACCTCACTTTCTAATACATGTATCGTTTATGAAAAAGAGGGAGATGTCACATCGTATCTGTATGCGATATATCTAGTCTAGTCTCACCTCTCTTTCTGAAAAATGCATCGTTTATGAAAAATAGGGAGAGCTATTATTCATCATTTATATTTTATTGGAAAGAAGGAGAGTTTGCAAAGGTTCTATCAGCGGTAAGCCCATATTTGTTTGTCCATAAAGTCGAGGGTGTTAAAATACACAGAGACGCGTGAGTTTGCAGTTACGGTGAGTAAAAAACAACAGTTTGGTCGTATTTTAATGCATTAAATTGCTATCATTGGGTTGTGGAAAAGCATTGAAAACTTTACAATCACTATTAACATGATAATATCGATTACTTTTCGTATAAGTAAATATAAATCATATGTTCTCAACGTGGGCGATAATGATAACGTGGGGCCATCATAAATTAAGTCACACCTCAAAATATTTTTCCTGTCCGATTACGCCGCTTCCATTGTGGCAAATGTAACCCCACCGTGGTATCCCATTACGCCCCCATCCGTCGTGGTATCCCGTTACGCCCCCCCCCCCCCCCCCCCCCCGATGTGGCAAATGTAACCCTATCGTGGTATCCCATTATGCCCCCACCGTTTGCTGTTTCGGATTCGCGAAGTAGGGGACGCTAGAAATAAAAATATTCTCAGTATAAATAACAGAAAACTGAACTTAAAATAAAGAGAATTTATGGAAAAGAACATCAACAATCATTTAAAATGGCCCTGTAAGCCGAAACAGCTGTAACAAAAAAACTTGCAGAACTTGATAATAACATTATTAAATTAAATTTAAAAAAAAATAATATTAAATGGGTTTAACTCCCTAAAACTTAAAAATCCACATTTCGTCGAAAGATGTTCTTACGATCATACAGGGCGGTTCCAATGAGAAAGATTAATTATTCTCCGTACCAGCTTTTTAAAATTATAACTCAATATCGATTTTATTTCATTCCAAATTTGCTTTAATTTATACCTACATCCAAAAATGCTGAAAGGCACTTTTATAAAACTATTAAAATTATGTACTTTTTGAAATGTGAGATGTCTGAGCAAAATGAGAATGTAAAAAAAATTGAAATATATTAGTCTGTAAGTACGCAAATAAATACACAAACGGACCAATTTTCGTCCAGAAACACATGTACGTATATGTTTTTTAATGATGAAAGGAAGGAGAGGAAGTTCTGGGAAGGAATAGGTATGAGGGGTGGGTAAGAATAGGGGGTCAATGTGTCTAGGAGAGACGGACGTATGAATCTATCCTGATCCAGCACGCCAAACAAACGGTGAGCAAACGTATAGACCACCAAGACAAGACCCTCATGAACCTAGACTCACCTGCAAAGTCACCAGACTTAGCGAATCACTAGGAGTGACCTATGACATTATCCAATATATGGTACCCATACCGTTTCCCAAATTGCAATAAAACCCTAAATTAAAAATATTTTTCTCTGAGCATTTCGATTTATTTTAAACATTTTTTTCCGTTTTTTAGCAACGAAAGGGGTTAAAAACTTTTGTAGCAGAATCTACTAAAATTGGAAGCATTTATAACCCCGTAGCGACCAATTTTTTTTCATCAAATTTGACTTAAAAGTTTCAGACCTCGGACTCGATTTACTCGAAAACGAATACTCAAATAAAAAAAACGAGTGTGCTTGAGACCACGCGACTGAAGTAAAACTTCACTAACTTATAAAAGAAGAGAGAAAGAAAGTGTGCCCACGAACTAATCTCAGTGTGATACAGACAATAGGCCTACACTGTGTCTTAGATATATGAAACGTAACTGGCTATGAGAGAAAGAGAGAAAGGGAGAAAGAGAGAAAGAGAGAAAGAGAGAAAGAGAGAAAGAGAGAAAGAGAGAAAGAGAGAAAGAGAGAAAGAGAGAAAGAGAGAAAGATAGAAATAAAATATATTCTCGCACCTCTCTCTCTTGCCCCTGCAGTAATATACGAAACGTAACTCTCTCTCTTTCTATCTTCACTAACTTATATCTCACTCTCAACTTCCGTTCGCCTCGCCCCATCACACTTTTCGTAACGCTCTTGTCACGCATTCACCATCTTACTCCCCAAGTCAAGCGTGCGTAAAGAAGTTTTACTTCGAAAAGTTATTTTACAAAATCAACTTCAAATTTAATGGAGATTCACAAAAGACATCAAAATTTTGTTAAGGCCTGCTCAACTCACTACGTCGGGTCTTTTCATTATGAACCCAAAAAAATAATGAATTTTTTAACATTTTAGTCCAACATAATAAAGTTAGTAGGTAGATTACACCGCTTGAGGTTTGAATATATCTACTCGAGAGTAGATCTGTGATAATAGCAGCGGGGGGAGAATTATTTAGTGGAAGGGAAGAGACAGTATTGGTGTGAGTAGGAACCGCCCACCAAACTAAGGCTTATTGGATCTTCACCCCTAAACATTTATCCTTGCAAATTCTAAAAGCCCGCTTATTTACATTGGACATCATTTTGTAAAGAATAAGAAACTTGAGTTTAAATATTATAGCTTAAAAAGTATACATATTCATATTATAGGTCAACATAATACGAATAATTAATAAATCTTCATTTAAAAACGACAATAACAGGTTTTGACCGAACTTATTACGCTGCCTCACGGATTGGGTGGTGTTTGCTTTTCCTTTGCGGTATTCAAATTATTTCAAAGGAATTCATGTTTTTTGGAAATTTTGACATATACTATTGGGAATTGTTGATGTCATACCGACCCAAGTGGAATTGATCTTACTGTTAACCGACAAAACTAAGTTATGTTTGACGTAACGCGTACCTCGTCTGATTCCGTTAGATTTTGGAGGGCTTTGATAATTATTTTAATTATGAAATCGACATTTTAGAAGGTGAAATTCATAAAAAAAAAATTTATTACTTAACTAAAAAACTTAACTAATTTACTGGAATTACACATCACACGAATTCATTTTTTTAATTGTGAGTACTGCATAAGAGTCCCAGATGCTCCCAATTGCCTAGGAGCACCTGCTTTTGTTTTTTGGGGGTCTAATATTATCATTGTTCATCTGTATAGATGATTTATATATTTATTCTTATTTTTATTTCTATTATCCTTAAAATATTATTATTCGTTACTTTTATTTTTATTTGTTATTCTATTTTATTTTTATTGATACAAGATTCAGCTACTTTAACTTCTTTCCTGTATATATTCCTGTACCTAATACTAGTGTGAATAATGTCCTTAATATGTATGCTATATGTTTTTACTTTCATCTACCAATACGGATGATCACACTTAATCTTATGAATCTCGACTACCATAATACGAGCATTTGCCTAGCTTGGTAGTCGAAAAACCATGTAAAACAAACCTGTAACAAACAAAATGAATATAGAAAATAAAAAAAATAAAATAAAATGTCTGGAGTTAATAGGAAAATGGCATTCTCATTTGGTATAATATGTTGTGCGGTTGTAAGTAATAGATAAGGGAAAGAGATACGGAGGAGGAAGGTGGGACAGTAATTCATTCGAAAAGTTCTTCGGGTATGTGCTTTACACTCTGCATACTATTTCAAGATTATTGGTTGTGCCAAAACAGATAATAATAATTCACATTTCATCACATTTCTTTACAATTTCAAAAATTCGAATATATTGTTAAATCCGTCTTTTGTGAACAAAAACAGAAGAAATACAGTTTACACGCGGTAGAAGCTAAACTTTACCAAAACAACCTGTGAGTGAAAAGTGAGCCTTCAAAAGTGAGGTCATAATCAAAGTGACCAATGAGCGCAAACCTAGCGTCATTTCCGTTTCACGTCTCAACCAATAAGAGCCTTGAAAGTGACATCATATCTCAGTCATACCTGCTTCGCAGGTGCTTTTATGCGTTATTTCCGGTTCATCCGAATTTCAAATCACAACGGGGCTGAAGAAGTTTCACTTCAAAAAATTATGAATTCAAAAACATGTCTTGCAGCTGTGGAGCGCATAGACAAATAATTTATGTACCTACAATATTTGTTATTACATATATCTATTATGTTTTATGATAAATGCACACAGAGACGGCCGGCGTAGTCCAGCGGTAAGGCTCTTGATTCGCAAACCGAAGGTCGCGGGATCGAATTTAATTTGATGAATTTGTCTTATTTCACAATTTACTCATTTTAAATAATATATAATAAATGTATAGTATATTTGCGGCACGTTCCAGAGTGGAAGATACTCTCTGTATCGCCCTGGTGTAAGACCACCATTCAAAATTGAAACTTTGCTTGAAATTGCATTAGCCGTGTTTGGTGACCAGATCTGAATGTCCAGGTACTTTCCCACCTTCCTCATCCCTATCTCCTCCCCCTCTCCACCTTCAGCCACATAATTGGGGAAAACATAGTCTCACTGTCTCCAGACGGGAGCAGCTGAGACTCTTGTGTGGTATTCACATAAAAAAAAATATATATATATAAAATATCTTGAGAAGCAAGTCTTGATTGCTTTATAAGAAATAAGAATTGCTTAAAAATTTCTCAATATTTTAGAAAAAATAACATAATACCTACCTACAATTTTCAAGATTTTCACATAACCTAATTTAATATTTTAGAGGAACGTTTGCGCGGGCCCTTTTTCATATTAAACTTAAATTTAGATTTGAGGCCAAAATATGGGATTTTGATAGGCTTAAATTAAAAATTAAAAACGACAGATTTTTCTTAATACAAATTATATATTTACATATTATTTTAGGCAGAATTTTTTTTTTTTAATAATTACCATTATCTCACAAAATGTTGTCAAAGTTGCTTCTAAGATCATGAAAACTGTAATGCTTTAATTGCCAATATATTATAAAATAAAATACAAATAAATAAAGTGGCACATATCCGAACAAGATATTTGCTTTTTCTTTTGACTTTTTTTTAAAAGTAAAACTTCTTTACGCACGCTTGACTTGGGGAGTAAGCTGGTGAATGCGTGACGAGAGCCTTACGAAAAGTGTGATTGGGCGAGGCGAACGGAAATTGAGAGGGAGATATAGGTTAGTGAAGATAGAAAGAAAGAGAGTTTTCGCCTATTACTGTACGGGAGAGAGAGGTGCGAGCACACATTTTCTTCGTATATCTAAGATACAGTGCAGGCCTATTGTCTGTATCACACTGTAGGAGCAAGAGAGAGTAGTTCTCTTATTTTATAAGTTAGTGAAGTTTAACTTCAGTTGTGTGGTCTAAAGCACACTCGTTTTTTTTTGTTTTTTTGAAAAAATCCTAATAACTCCGCACGAAAAATTGATGTTTTCAAATGTCATTTCAAATGAAAATATTTATTTTAGGTGGCGATAAACTCAGTAGCGGACTTTCCAAAGGCTATGGCACCCCCAGTTTAACAGATTCACTGCGCAATCCCAAATGTCCAGGTTAGTCACTACATTCTTAATATTCATTATCCACTGAAATATTCTGTCACCATGTAAAACCACCTTGTTTTGAGTCATTAAATAACCAGAAGAACACAAAAAATGCCTTGTAGACGTGTTTCGTGATTGGAAATCCATATTACACCCGATCGAGCTGAAACTCGCCAGATATACTCATTGTCAATGATAATGCATTCTATCAACTTTTGATGACACTAGGTACACACATGCATTTATCTGAAATTGGCTACCATCCGACCCAGGAGATGGCGCAACTAGGTTGAAAATTAAAAATTGATGTATTGTCAGTAAATTTTTAAATTTTTTATTTTATGCTAACAAAAGTACGGTAAATGCATTCTTTTGTATTACCTTTATCAAAATATCATTTATTATTAACATTGATAAATAATCTCCCCAGAAATCGAGTGTATTTTGTCAGAAGGTCACAACTGTTTCACTTTGCAATAAAATCCAAATAAATTGAATATTTCTGAATATACGGAAACTAAAAACAACTTTTTAAGGATGATGAATTAATTACCATTACAATTTTTATTATTAGAAATAAAAATATAATTTTTGGCGTATTCGAATTTTTTATATAATAAAAAAAGTTTAAAAAATAACTTATCTTGCGTTTTTTTTATTTTTTTCGAGATTTTATACATTTTTCTTAAATTTCTATCAGGAAACTTTGGAATTTGTGGCATCAGAGGGATGCACTTTAAAAAAAAAATAAGGTTAAATTCCTGATTTTAATAATAAGTCTGTAATTTTCTCTTTCTAGCATCATTAAGATCATATTTCTCATCCTCGTCACAGTAAGGGAGATATAATGATTTATGTGAGAGTGTGTTCTGTGACAAAGTTGGCCGTCTGTGATTAAACGGAATAAATAAATCAAAAAGAGAATGTGAGACTTGTTAAGATGTTAAACACTAAATAAAGTAATAACAAAATGCCTTAACGATCGTTAAACGGCATATCTGTTGCTTGCCCGGTGAACTGCAACAATATAACGTTTTTATGATTTTTATACTAGTCACACCGAATCTCCCTAGATTTGCGCAGGCGCCGCGGCCATCTTGTTTTATAGCTTCGCAGTAAAACTTAATTCTTGACATGTTGAATTGTACTCGCAGCTAATTTTATGTTTTTGGACACTATTTCCGTTGAAACGATCAATTCACTATGATATTAGTGTAAAATGTAAATCAACATAATTACCAATGCTGGTGTCATTTTTTTTCAGTTTTAATCCTTTAAATAATGTTTTGTTAATAATTTAGTTTTTCTGACCGAAGATTTTAGGTTCTGAAATGTTATCTTTTAAATGACTTTTCTGCGTTTTTTTAACAAAACTTCCATGAAAGTAATATTATTTATAAAAATATAAGCCTTATCCGTGTGTAAATAAAAACAAATTCGAGAAATCAAAGTTTTAATTGCGTAAAAATAAAAATGAATCCAAGATGTCAGATTTTTTCAGTTATTCTTTCGGAAATATTATTATTTGTTTAATAATTTTTAATTGTATGAACGAGATAAAAAGTGAAGTGACACGTTTCTTCCAAATTCATTAAATAAAAGGACTGTGTTTTTTTTCTAATTTTAAATTATCCAAATTTTATAGACCGTAAAGACGATCAGCTGTTTTTTTCAATTTTTTTCATGTCGAAGCTTAAAATACTGCAATTTTCAAATGTGATTGCATATTTAAAATACAAAAATCTAAAAGGTAATTTTTCTTGTTTCTATATGAAAGGTATATGATTTTACGACATCTACAAAAATAAGAAATGTAGGTACTTACAAGTCATTTAAAAACGTTGGAAAAATTCCAATATTCATAATAAACAGTTGTTTAACGCAAATAAACTACCCTGTCTGGCTGTGTAAGCAGTATATATATATATATATATATATTTCCATAAACAATTTTTTTAATTAATAATGTTTTCACAACTTAATTGAATAAAATTTTCACGAGGTTTTTTTAGTAAGGCTGTAAGGTGTTAATGGATATATGAGTATTATGATTGAAATGTAACTATCTTTTACAAAATAAAATCGTATTATTTCATTTTCCAAATCAAACTAAGTGCCTAGCTAGCAACACAATGTACCAAGTGTACCCAATTACGAGACAATAATACACTGTCATATTTATTCAGACTAAGAAAGTCTAGTGTCAAAGGCTAAATGTTCGTTTCGCTTGGTGCCCGGGAATAAAGGCTGTCTCCCTCGCGGCCCTCACTTCCTCAGGAGGTTGTCGGAGGAGTGGCGTGGGTTGGGGGTGAGGGGTACAATTTGCTTTCATCCCATTCCGGCTTTCAGGCCCAAGTCTTGGGGATGATCTGGTCTGACGTCGTTTATCACGATCCCCTGGTGGTGACGTCACGCGGGCGAGATAAGTTGTATACATTACTCCTCCCCCTTCTGCGCTCCTGATCGTCATAATAATAACTGATTTTTGTTAATTACTGAGGGCCTACTTTGTGATTAAGATGAAGCCATACTAAATAATGCAAAATCATACAAAATCGTATGTTTTAGTTTTGAAAATTTGGCCGCTTAGAAGTATTATAGATGCTTCAATTAAATACTGCGTGTAGAACATACTTTGGCCCTTAAAAATATCGGTCATTTTTTTTAATAAGTCTTTTAATAAGCTTAGAAAAAAAAAAGTATTAGGTCTATAAAAAAACATTTTTAACTGAAAACTCTCCTACTTATAAACACTTTTTCGGATATGGTTTTATTGCATAATGTGGCAAATTCAGTTTCTTATATAATTATCGCGAAAAAAAATGATATTTACGCCCGAACCTCACAAAATAAAATATAATATGCATTTTCGCGTTGGTATTTTTGACATCACGACGACAATGCGGCAGTCGACGAATTTGCTATATCAAAGTGAACCTTATACCGTCCACCGAAGAACGACTGGCAGCCGCCCCCCTGTCTTCCGTCATTACTCCTCCGAACGGAGCGGAGAGCGGTCGTGTTATGCTCCGCGCCGCTTATTTTCGTGAAATCAATTTAAAAATTCCGTTTTATTGCTATAAACAATGCATAAAAAAGGAATTAATGTTTTTTACAGGCCTTTACGAAATCAACATGTAAAAAAAAAATCTCAAATATCTTTTCCAACCTTTCCAAAAGCTTTTTCTCAAGTATTTTTAAACTCCTCCCATAAAAGGGCGTGAATTCCGATTTCGATTTTTTCCTGTACTAGTGGATCGCCTTAAGTGTATTTACAAGAAAGCATTTTGACAATATTAGTTCACTATTTGTAATTAAAACAAATAATAAGTACATTGAGATGAAGCCATATTAAATCATACAAAATCATATGTTTTTGTTTTGAAAATTTGATCGCTTAGAATTATTATAGATGCTTCAATTAAATACGTTTTTTTTATAAGTCTTTTAATAAGCCTAGAAAAAAATAAAGTATAAGGTCTATAAAAAAACATTCAATTCCAAACTCTCCTATTTACAAACCTCTTTTCGCATACGGTTTTTTTAAATTTTTTTAAATTTTTTTATATTTTTTTTTATTTTTTTTTTTATTTAGGAAAAAAACAGTCATACAAAATGATAATATAACAAAGAACATTCATGTGTTTTAGACCAATTAAGTTCCATTAAGATAAAATTTGATATAGTATTTTTACCTATTCAACTTATGTGACAAAAAAATAAACATAATAAGGAAAAACATAAAAAAGAAAAACATATAAAGTAATAAAAAAAAAGTAAAGTTATTAACAAACAAAGTTATACTATTTGCTACGGATAATAATAATATTATAAATTTTCACAAGAAAGAAAAAAAAACGTATTTTAAGTTATTAATATATTAAGCTGCATTTTATATGATTTCAAGTCACGGTTGAAAATGTCTACATCTCGTAAGGCATTGTAAGTTTCACAGATACGTATTATTACAGAGTTTTGCGCGTATTTTTATTGTTTAATGTGGCAAATTCAGTTTCTTTTATAATAATCGCAATAAAAATTGATATTTATGCCCAAACTTCACAAAATTAAATAAAACATAAATTTTGGCGATCTTCTTTCCCAGTGCATTAAAAGAGGCGTTACCCAACTGCGAATATAATCCCCACACCATCTGCAGAAGGGCCCATAGCGCGTAGTGTATTCCAGGTAGTTGTCGCCCGGATTCCCGGATTTTGGGCCGAAAAGACGTTGCTCTATTTTCCGCGTCACTTTGTTCTGTAAAATTGTACTTGAGAACCGTTGTTGGCTACTGATTATGGTTTTTATTTGTCAAAAGTGTCAACGCCCTAAAGTCCTTAACTCTCCCCGAATGGGTCCGATACTAGGGGATCGCCTTAATCTATCTTCCATACTAAAGCGACAGTTTTATGCACAACAGTACAAAATACAGGGGAAAATGCAACACATTTTATCTTGATGTTTCTGCTTGTAATACTACCAGCAGAAACAACATAGCGAGGATTCCATACAACTGTTGTATTTTTCCTGTAAAAATAGAGACGTCTTAGTTAATATGTACAAGTTGCAACATTCTTTAAGCGGCATGAACTAATGTATGCTGCCGTGTGGGGTATCAAAACACTTAAGTCTAAGAGGCAGAAAACCTCAGGAAGGGGGCGCTAAATTACCATGTTCTCCATACAATTTTCTTGTAATTATCCTACCAGCCCCCGGTCCGCTGCATTAATATATCGGGGTTTCAACACGTTCCGTGCAAGTATTCTGTGTGAAACTCCTTGTTAATTTGTAAATTTACCAAGAAAAATTCACTACAAACAATTCCGCGTTTGATTTATGATAAGAATTTTATTTATTCAGGCATTTCTTCGCCCGGTTCAAACGTTCATAACACTCCGTAAGCCACCATCAAATACAGGTACGAACAAACGTATAATCTCGTTTTGAAGCCCTAAACCTGATGGAAAATCAGACAAAGATACGGTCGCATCTAGGAATTGACCACAGGACCTTAGCCTTGTCGGGTTGATGCTTTACCACTAAGCAAATGGGATCCTATCCCCTTTGGCTGTATTTAATTGTATAATTCTTCAACTAAGAACAACCAACATTATCTTCAATTCTTAACTGATATTTTTATTGGCTGCTATCTTTGTATATAATTCATCTCATTGATAAACAAAAAAATAAAATAAATCGGAGTATGCAATTCACACGCGGTAGCAGTGAGACCTTTAGAAAACTAAAGTGACAAGAGTGGGGAGGTTACGAAGCACCGCACAAAGAGGAGACCGATAGGATACGAAGAACCGCACTCGATTTCCACTTTTCCTATACATTTGGTCACCTTATTAGTATTTATGTTTTCTTCTTCGTAGTTGCTAGATGTTGCTTCTTTTTGAGTTTTCTTTTGTCTATTCATTTTGAAATGGTTTGAAGATTAAGATGAAGCCATACTAAATTATGTAAAATCATACAAAACCATATGTTTTGGTTTTGAAAATTTGATCGCTTATAAGCAATAGATGCTCCAATTATTATTATTATTGACAATACGGCCCTTAAAAATATCAGTAATTTTTTCAAGCCTTTTAATAAGCCTAGAAAAAAATAAAGTATAAGGTCTATAAAAAACACGTTCAAGTTCAAACTCTCCTATTTATAAACCCTTTTTCGGATATAGTTTTATTGTATAATGTGGCAAATTCGCAAAATAAATTGATATTTATGCCCGACCTCCCAAATTAAAATAGAATATGCATTTTCGCGTTGTTATTTTACAATACGGCCGCTAGTCGACGAATTTGTTTTTTCAAAGTTAACCCTATGCCGTCCACCGAAGAACTACTGAATACGCCACACCCGTTTTCAGTCAGACCTCCCCTGGCCGTAGCGGGGAAAAGACGTTAGGTTCCGCGTCGGTTGATTTCGTGAAATCAATTTTAAGTTTCCTTTTTATTACAATAAGCAGGTTTTTACGAAATCAGCCTGTAAAAAATTTCTCAAATACCTTTTCCAACCTTTCCAAAAGCTTTTTCTCAAGTATTTTTCAAACTCAACCCTTAAAGGGGCGTTAATTCCGATTTCGATTTTTTCCTGGACTATTGGATCGCCTTAAATATATATATATATATATTTTTTTGTATTTCGTAGGATTTGATCCGTATGTTAGGGGCTTTATACCACTGTCTATTTTTATAATACTGTGTATTTTATTATACTGTCTATTTTTCCGCATCTAAGTTTCCCGCTTGTGTCACTAATTTCACTAGACACCGTGAATATATTTTTTACGCTATAACATTAACCCGTCCAACGAAATACCTTATGTAGCGTTTATTGATTCAAGTCATCCAGCGGTTAAAAGCGATCCGCAGCCCTCGCGTCTGATGAGAGCCGATAGCGTCAGCCTTGACATGTCCCGATAATGATCTCTTTAATTTTCCGATTAGTTGGCTTCGAGAGCCCTTGTTGTTGGTGATGCCTACCTCGGGATAAAGGACGAGTGGATAATTGAACTAAATCTTTTATTCGCTTTGGGGGTTACATCATACAAGAACAGATAAGAACTTTCACACAGATTGTTGAAACGGTTAATCGTCCATTAAAAAACATACATTTTTGGTTTTATCATACTAAATACAAAAGGTTATGAATTTATGATATCTCGTATTTTGAAAACATGATATGCTTTATTTTAATTTGAGAACTGTTTTCCAAAAAATATTGGTGATTAAAAAAAACAAAAATCATTCCAAAGATATCTTCTATATTAATAAAAATGAATCGCCGAAATGTGTGTACGCGCATAACTTCCGAACGACTGCACCAAATTGAATAATTATTTTTTTGAGTTGATTATTGTCAGGAAATGGTTTATATAAAACTACTGGTGAGCTCTGGCATTATGAAAGTTGTATAAAAAATTGCAATAAGTGGCACGCGAGCTGTTTGAAAACTATGGAAAAAGTATGGAATGCGGGAGGGGAAGGGGAACTCGGGGAGGGGGTTCGTAAGAGGGGGGGGCAGGAAGGGGGGAGGGGCACCTAGGAAGGGGGAGGGGAACTCGGGAGGTGATTATTCCTTTTTTATCATCTATGCCATATGCCATATAGTTAAGCGCACTTGAAGTGAAATGACACAAAACTGCGCTATACAAATATTACGTTATTATTATTATGCCCAAATAATTACGTTAAGTTCAAACTCTTATTTTTGCGCGATTTGCGAAATGTTTGTATAAACACCGGGCCCCGGTTTCATCGGGTGAGGTGTGTTCAGGTCTTGGCGGTGAATACGCCTGCCCGCCAGCTGCGTGTCGGGTCGGATCTGGAGAAGCTGGTTTAGGGAGACCCTTTGATCTCTTCGGCTGGTCTCTCTCGACCGATCGTCTTGCACAACAGCGGGAGGGATAGATTCAAAGGTTCGTCTTTGATTTCTAACTACCCCTCGTACCTTTTTCCTTCTCAGAAGTTCCACTATATCATGTGTAAAGGGACACCTCTACACATGACATAGGCCATGAGGGATTTTTTTTATCAAGGCTTAGTGTATGGACCTTAAGGCGCCGCTACCCGCATTTCTGCCGATTTATTACATATTTCCCTTAAACATTTGAAGTTTTTAAGCTCTTAAAAAAATATATGTTATTTTGAAGATAATATCTAGACGCGTTCCATGCCGAAACGCAAATTATATAAAATTCCCTAGAGAGAAAAAATCGCAAAGGATACTCCGAAAATTATTATAAACACGTTTGTTTCAGTTATTTTTCAAGTTATAGAAATTAAATTAAATTAATAAAAATTTCTAGTTGTGAAAAAATTCACAATATTTCGTTAAATGATACTTAAGATATGTTTCATGCGATTTTTGCTCTATTAAAAACCAGTCGTGTTTTATTAAACGTTTTCGCAATTTTCGCATTGAATTTGTCGCTTTAAAAGTTAGCGCGCTCCTCTAACATTCGTCTCCATCTTCTTCTTTTTGAGCCCATTTTTTTAAAAAAATGACACGATCAATGAATTAAATATGTGAGTCGTGTTTTGTAAGAGAAAATAAAACAGAATAGTATGTGTGAGATAATGTACGAATGTGGATGAAGCAAGTATTATGTGCCGAAACAGAATTGTGGGGATGTCCATCCTTTCTGTCCACCTCTTCGGAGAAACGGCGTTATCTACAAACTTAACTAACTATAATTAACCAGCTATAAACTAACAATAATTAACTAACTATAACCACCAGCTGCATGGCAGGCCGGATCGGGAGAGAATGGTTGAGGGAATCCCCTTGACTTCTACAGCCGCACTCTCTCGGAACAACTCCTTGCACCGTAGTGGAAGGGATGGATTTATACGACTGTCACTCCTGGATACACTGCCCCTTAGTAATACCCATCCGCCCCTAATACCCTTTTCCTTCCCAGAACTTCTTCTCCTTCCTTTCCTAAAAATACCCTCCACACATCATCCCCAAATATGATATAGGCCCTGAGGGTACTTATTTTCCCCAGGGTTTCCCGTTTGCAGCTAAGGTAAAAAATATACATATTTGCAGAATCTATACTTTACACATCCGGCAGCACATAAAAGTTTTTAGGTATTTTGTCAGCCTGTACGAGCATTTAGGTTAGGTTTAATTGTAGCAATGAAATAGACTATCGGGTGAAAAAGCTCGCTACTATTATAGGTGAGCAAGTTTAGTGATTTCGCACGGCCGGTAAACAGCACAAAGGAGCGAGGGAGAAAAGAGCAGCCCCACGCGCCACGCGCCACGGCCCCGTGCACGCCACGCGCCACGCGACATCTACCCATAAAAATGATTTGCGTCCATAATGCCGGCGCAAGAGATCATTATTTGTTACTGCCGCTGCCGCGATTTAAAGAATAAATGTATCAATGGACTCTTCACATGTTTATTGTGCGAAGTCTCGGGTGGAGCGAATCCCGGTGAAGTGATCATTGTTGGAGGCGCGTGGCTGATTGGTCCTGCCGGCTCGTTAATGAAAGGTACAAGTACAAATACAAGTAAATTTTGTGCAATTTTTAAGGACCTTTCGTTTTGTTTATGTAGCGAAGAAATCACTTTTCGGAAAAACTTTGTATTTGATTAACTCCGAAGATGTTGAAATATAATGAGATGTGCTATCCGCCTCCTTTACTAGGTGAGACTGCGCTTCTGGGTGTCGCCGGTGTTGTTTACCAATTAACGAATAAACTAAATGAACGAATAAACTAAATGAACTAATAAACTAAATGAACGCTTAACTAAATGAACGAATTCTTTCCGTATTTAAACTATTTTGTTAACCAATAATAATGCACACCTTCGCTGTCGCGCGGACATCATAGCATATCTCTTTTGTATTTGAATATATTTGATTAACTCCATTAGGAAGCCCTGACAAAAATAATTTCTCTCAGGGCCTTAATAATCTTTGCTGATACTGTGTTATTTATTTTAAATTCAAGTGTAACGAATTATAATTATTAATAATGCTTTTGACTTAAGATGAAGCCATACTAAATAATCCAAAATCATATGTTTTTGTTTTTAAAAATTTGATAACTTATATGTAGATGCTTCAATTAAATACTGCGTGTAGATCATATCTTGGCTCTTAAAAATATCGGTCAAGTCTTTGAATAAGCTTAGAAAAAATAAAGTGTTAGGTCTATAAAAAACACTTTCAAGTTCAAACTCTCCTATTTATAAACCTCTTTTCGGATATGGTTTTATTGTTTAATGTGTCAAATTTAGTTTATTTTATAATAATAGCAAAAAAATCGATATTTACGCCCGAACTTCAAAAAATAAAATACAATATGCATTTTTGCGTTACTATTTCTTAAATCACGGCGACAATATGGTCGTCGACGAAGTTTGATTTTCAAAGTGAACCTTGTACAATTCACCGAAGAACAATTGACTAGCCACACCTACATATTTTCTGTTAATCCTCCCCCGGACGGAGAGAGGAACAGGCGTTAGGCTCCACATCGCTTGGTTTCATGAAATCAATTTTGAATTTCCGTTTTATTACAGTAAACAATGCGTAAAAAATGAATTAATGTTTTTTACAGGCCTTTACGAAATCAACCAGTAAATTTTTTTTCTCAATAACCTTTTCCAACCTTTCCAAAAGCTTTTTCTCAAATATTTTTAAACTCCTTCTATACTCTGAAATCTGAATCGGAATAACGGGGCGTGAATTCCGATTCAGATTTTTTCCTGGACTATTGAAACGTCTTAAGCATTTAAAAAACAGTAAAGTACGAGCTATCCAGAAACCAAGTATATATTCATAAAGAACTTTGGTACTCGTAGTTATCCTAAAATCAGTAATCTCAAAACTTCTAATCATTTTTTTAAAGCTTCACATACATTTAACAAATATTCATATTTTCATTCATTCATCAAATTTCAAAGTTCTGTTAACATTTCGTTATCGGCCAGTTATTTCACGGAACGTACCTAAATGGAATTTTTATAGAACTTTGATACGATTTTTTTTATGAATTTTTTAAGATCTGTGAAATTGTCAATAATTATTTTGTATTCTAATATGTCATACTTAAATGCTTGTAAATGGACAGGATTTTACATAAAATTATAATATTATTAAATATTGTCAAATAAAATTCTTCACGCAAAACACTTCAACTATCTCAACCAAACATATGTTGACAAATTTTCGTCAAACAAATGGTTGAGTATTGGAGAGTTGAGTGCAGAAAAAGAAGGCTTTATGCTTGCCATTCAAGATAGAGTCATTAATACTAAAAATTATAGGAAACATATCATCAAAGATACAAATCAAATTGATGATTTATGTAGAAAATGTTTGGCTTTTCCGGAAACTATAGAACATATTATATCGGGATGTTCTGTATTAGCGCCGTCCGAGTATACATTTAGGCACAAACAAGTTTTAAAAATAATTCACCAAAGTTTGGTAACTAAACATAACTTGATTGACTGCCGTAATGTACCATATTATGAATATGAACCAAATTCATTTTTAGAAAATGAATTTTATAAAATTTATTATGATAAAACTATTCTAACAGACAGAACAATTAGTCATAATAGACCCGATATAGTTTTACATGACAAAATTAAAAAAAAAATAACTTATATCATTGATTCCAAATTATCATTCTATTATATCATTCCAAATTCTTGTAATATTCAGAAAACTGTTTCTGAAAAAATAAGAAAATATACAGATTTAGGAAATGAGATTAAAAGAATTTGGCATTCTCAGACCATAAAAATATTACCATTTGTTATTTCGGCTACTGGCATTATACCTAGCTCTCTCATTCAAAATTTAGGCGTATTAGATTTGTCAAAAAAATTGTATTTAAAAATGCAAAAGTCGGTCATTTTAAATATATGAAGGATTACGAAACATTTTTTAAATATTTATATTGAGGGATCAGTAAGATTTATCGAACCAGTTAGGATTTCATCAGAGCCGAACCCTCTGATATGAAAATATCTGGAGTCGGTGAAATATTTTCCCATTATGTTTCTGGTGGATTGACGTATTGTTCTTGTATTGTTTTGTATTGTTCTTGTATTGTTATGTATTTATTATACTTACATAGTGCACTTACATTGCGCGAATTTACTAGATAATTATTTGTGGAAAAGTGTGTGGAAGGGTTTAGTTTTTCATTTGGGAAAGATTTAACCCGGACATAAAATCTGGAGCACCGTATAATACACCTAAAACCAAATATTCGAAATAATATTTATTTTTCAAATAGGAATTAATGTTTTTCTTCTTGTAACATGTTTTTATTCATTTGTGGAAACAATTTATTGTTATCGGTTAAACATTAATTAAGAATTGGTTTGTATTCAACTATGAAAAGAACATTAGCAGGTCCATTGAAGCTTGCATGGAGTGCGCGGACTTTAGAAATAATTTACCTCTTTCAATAGCAACGCGTGGCGATACTTTGGAAACATTCAAACACATTCTACTGCCTATTGTACTATGAAAACATTCCGTGTGAAATGGGATTTAAAAAAATTATGTATTGTACTTCAAAAAAATCTCATCCACTACTCTTGCAATGGGGTGAAAGTTGTTAAAAAAACAAGTAATTCGGATAAATAATATACTTTTTAATAAAAAATGCGTATTTTTTTTATTCAACAAGTTTTTTTTTATACTAGCTGTTTTCCCGGGCGTAACCCGAGTTTTTTGAGGTCAGACGTATACAGTAATTATGTTCTTATTTTGAAAGTCAAATCAGTTTACGTATGGCAGTGATTGGTGAGGCATGGCAGTGAGGCTTGGAAATGACAGAGAAAGGATGCAAGTAGACTGAATGCTATAGAAATGAGATCCCTGAGGCGTACGTACGTAAAACCATGTATGATCGTGAGAGAAATCAGGAGATCCGCAAAGAATATAAGGCTGATGTAAGCGTAATGAGTAAGATTAAGATATGGATACCCAGATGGTTTAGAGAATATATGATACAAATATGAATGACGCCCGAGGAAAACATGGCAAGATCAAGTGAATCAGATACGTGAATCGGACCCAGTTAAAAGTTAGAATAATGTGTGAGATGATGTATGATGAAATGAGGCAAGGAGTGTGTGTCACGACCAAGTTGTTTGGCGGTCCGTCCTCTCTGCCTACCCCTGAGAGGAAAGCGTGATGGTAAGTAAGTTGATGCCATTCCAAAAAAATGGTCTTTTCAATTGCGAGACGTTATCTACAATTGTAGGTGTACATTTTGTATTTGTTGAATTCCACATTGTGTAAACTTGTTAACAACAAAGCTAGTCATTCATAGTCAAATAAAATGTTTCCTTATATGTATATAAATTCTTTCTTTATATTCAAATAATAATCCCTTAGATGTATTCTTGCTCTATTTATAACTACAGGAAAGGATAATATCCCATTCTCGCAAATCAATGCGCAGATTCGCGGAGGGTAGTTTTTTCGCTGAAAATTAAAATACGCCTTAATTGTTTATATTGCCGAATTAAATCGTTCATGTATAATTCGCTATTACTGTAGCGGGGGATGTTACAGGGATTATGCAATTTAAGATATCCCCCATCTCGTCCTGCCATAGTCCCCCCCCCTTCCCCCAATCCCCCTTGTCGTGTGTTCCGGAAATGGAAGTGACGTGTGGCTCCATCGTTCCACGCCGGAAATTCATAGATTAGTCATATCGCGTTCTGTAACAAAATACGGACTGTAGACGCCCAAGCATTAATTCAGCAATATACCTTATCATCTATCGCATGACGTCTATTGGTGATTTGCATAGCGATGTTAATTAACTCAGATTTATGTGTGTTTGAATATACGGACTTAAGGTTTGATTCAAGCCATAAATAACGCCAGTATTTTTTTTTTGCATCGACCAAATTGATTTTTGAAAACCTTTTGCATGATATTATAATTGTTCTGACAGTGATTTATTTTTTTTTTGAAGTTAAAGTTCTATAGCCCCGTTGTGATTTGGAATTCGGACGAAACGGAAATGACGCATAACAGCACCTGCGAAGCATCAAATTGACGCTAGATCTGCGCTCATTGGCCGCTTGATTATTACCACACTCTTGTTTTTTTTAAAGAAAGACAAACATTCCCGGGTTACGAATAACCCAACAATGTTTGAAAATCTCCTACTTCCACAGAAAGGCGAAAATGTTGGCTGACTTATCCAGCCGAGGAATGGAACATGCGACGCCCCGGTGGGACCCAAGCGCTATGCCCTCTCAACCACTGACTGGTCCCTTTTTTTAGACACCTATTGGTTGAGATTGTTTTTGGTAAAGTTCGCTTCTACCGCGTGTGAACCGCACTCGATTTTTTTGTTTCTTCCATCCCCAAAGAATGAATTTCATTGTATTGTGTTTTAAAACGTATTGACTGTAAACAAGAAGTATCAAATTACTGTTTCTTTCAAATATTTAACACCCGTTGTCTCAATATTACATAGTTTAGCAAAAGTCGTGGTTTTTTCAAAATTTAACTAAAAACTCACATTGTTAACATTGAGTAAACAATCAAAACCGTTAGTTTTGACAATTTTAAAATATCAAAACTGAGTTGCAAAATATTAGGTAGATACATAAATATCTATTTATTCGGCTAATTCATTCTTTCGGTTATATCACGGATGAAATAATTGTTTTTTAATGTGTTTTAACTGTAACTTATATACAAAAAACACTTCCATTCCAAAGGAAAAAATATAATTAATTATAACGTTTAACGAAGCTTAATTAGAGTTTTAATGCCACTGTCGGTGAAAACAGGAACCTCTAATGAAAATTAACTCAGAAAACCATTCCTAGAAAAGCCCATTAAAAGCCGAGATCCGAACCTTTCACCCGCTGTCACGCTTTCCCCAGTAAACCAACTTCCCCCGGGGTTTATCACAGAGGGCGGAAAACGTTTCAGGACGTATTTTGGTTCAACTGTTTCCCGCTAGATGGTGATGTACTTACTTCCCTGGATAGAGGGCAGTGGGTGTATAAATATTCTTGGTCGATAATAATAGCTAAGCCGCAATAGTAATCTTTTATCAAAGTCTCATTTTATCAGATATTCAGATGCTTTAAACATTACAAAAGTTAATAAATATCTAAGTAGTACCTGTCAGCTTCCAGTCAATATTAATAATTTTCCGAGGAAAGAATGTTTTCGAAGAATGTTGTTGAAGAGGAAGGTTTTTCCAATGATGTAGTAGGTGAAAACTTCTTTAACACCGTTGTGATTTGAAATTCAGTGAAACGGAAACTAGTGACACTAAAAAGATACAAGCACATACATCTACAGGATTTAGCCTGCGAGAGAAAGAGAAAGTATAATCAGTCTCCTCTTTATGCGGTTGTCCGTGTCTTTACGGTTTCCTCTGTGTGCGGCGGTTCGTAGTCTACCCAGTCACCCCTAATCGGGAACTGTGCAGTGGAAGGAATTAGGCAGGAAAGGAGAAAAAACATAAAAGAAGTGACAAAACATAAACATTGACCGGTTAGGCCGAATAAATGTTTTACGAATACGAATATAGATGGGGAATTCAGGAAATTCCCTATTTCAATGCCACAAACTTATCTGTGCTGGTGGTGGTGTCGCTAGTGGTGAACAAATATGTCATAGAAATTTCAAAATGTCTGTGGATAAATTGTAATTCCAATTTTTGCCACCGGCATAGGTATGTTTGTGGCACTGTACTATCAACCTCGATTTTTTTTCATTTAATAAGCGTTCTTTCTCTTAGTAGTTTCCATAGACATACAAATATATAGATAGACGAGAACTTACAGATGAGGTGTAAAAACCAACTATGGCGGGACGAAGAGAGGAAAGAGACCGTGATTAGTCAATAAATCAATCTAACAGTATATAGGCACCTCGCACTATAATATCACCATTTATTTCTTGAAAGTAAAATCTGCTTTTGAATGAATAAACCTTTTATATGGGAGCGCGAATTGCATGCCACGTTATGAACAAGTCCAAATGCGGCAAAGTGAGGTTCGCATATGTTCATAGTCGAATATTTTGTTGCCGTAGACACTTTTACAAATGTTTCATAATTTACTTACCCCAGTAAACAGCGGCTTTGTGTTTCGCGTCGCCATGTATCTCGATGTCATATCTCTCTAGCTCATAGCTCTCACAAGCCCAGCCGGTTCCGATGGAATGGTTCCAATGGGATGGGGAAATAATACGCATTTTATCACTTAGGGCAGGTCCATAGTTTCAGTATTTGACAATCGAAAGCACAGGTCAAGTGTGCAAGTAAGTATATTGTTATATGTGAGTTAGCTGCGTAGTAAAAGGAAATAAATTTAAATAAAATGTCCTCTCGTAAACGTGATCAAAGTGATGTATGGAAAAATTTCGATGAATTACTGAGTAAGTAGCTAGCTATGTAGTTAGTGTATGTGTTTGCTTTTCAGTTTCCATCAATAAGAAGTACGTAAGTAATGGGTGTGTCTGTGTAGTATATTATTGTAATTGTAACGTAGTGTTGTGGTTGTTTAATATTAGATAATGAAAGCAAAGCGCAAATATATCTATAATGAAATTATGATTTAAAATGTATTACACTTACTTTTTACAGGAACTTCGATCATTAAAAACGAGATTGATGCTTATCTAAAGCTCCCAAATTTATCGCCGTCTGCTGATCCATTTCCCTCGACTGAAAAAACTCGCGCAAAAATATTTTTCATATAAGCCATGTACAATTGTACAGTCGCCTCGGAGAGGCTTTTTTTCAACGGCTGGCAACATCCAAACTAAAGAAAGAAATCGCCTGTCACCAGGGAACCTACATTCAATAAAAAATTGACAGTTGTAAATTTTAATTATTATAAAATAATCAGAAAACGTTTTTTTTTAAATTAGGCAATTCACCCTAAAAAGGTTAAATAATGAGTTTTTTATTACTCTGCCAAGTTATTCGTATTCGCCGGATAGTAGGTTTGATATTCGTATTCGTATTCGTAAAAGTATTATTCGTTGCATCACTATTCGTAACCCGGGAGTGTTTGGCTATCTTTAAAAAAAAAAATATGCGTGTTCAAATAATAGGACGATATTTAAATTCCTCCTGGAGGAATCAGCTAGCAGAGGGTTTGAAGTGGGGAAACCGATGCTTCGAATCGATCAATCAATCGATCAATAAATCAAATAAATATTTGGAACATCGTTCCTTAGTTTTGACGACTGTTTTTCACCAGGATAATACTTTCACAGAGTATCCAATCGGCAAACAGGATTTATTAGTAGGCATATCTACCTTAAATAGTGAAAGCGGTTTAAAAACCTTGCTTTAACTTTGAAGGTTATCCACCACTCATCCGCCCTGGTATAAGTAATAAATGGTTACTCCTTCAAGGCTCTCGCAAGGACTCTAATGTTTTTTAATTAACGAATCTACATTCAAATTTGAACGAATCTAGACCTCCAGTGTCCCTGCATACGGTGTTAGTAAGCAGTATGCAAGTGCTTAGCGGGAAATCAAGATACAATAAGTTACCTTGCTTTAACAGAGCTTTTAGTCTACGACCACTAGATAGCTGGGTACTTCCCAATTTCTCTCATAGTCTCTTTTCCGTCTTCATCGCCTTCAGCCTCACAATGTTCTCCAATAATAGGGAATGCCGTAGTCCCACTGACTCAGGACAGCTGGAAGCAGTTGGGACTCTTGTGTAGTACCTATTAACATATAAAAAACATAGAATTATCAAAAAAGATAGAAAAATTATATGTTTTATAGCGAGTCAGAAAGACGTATGTACATTCTTGTGGATAAAGCATACCTACGCGGGCATTTTGAACTAATATTAAACAGGGTTGCTGTCGCTTATATCACACCTTCTCGCTTATATCGCTATAAGTGCCTTTAACTATCTAACGAATAGACATTGAGGGTATGGGGAGGCAGAGAGGGTAGATATTCTAATGAAGGGATTGCAAACTGTTGGGTAATTACCATTCCAGAAATATTGAACTTTTAAATTATATTTCAATTTATTTTCTAGGCACTAAAATATTTTGTAAGATAAAATTCAGCTTATCCGGCAATTGTGTCGTTAGATACCATAAATAATAGAGTACTAACTTATTTAATACTAGCTGACCCGACCAAGTTTGTAACGCATCAGAATCAATAACTGTTGTGTTAACTTATTAGTTGAATTAAATATAGTTTTTTATTAAGTTAAAAATTACACAATAAAGCAATTATCGATACATAACTGTCCGTGTTTTATTTTTTTTAAAGAAGGGCAGCATTATATGTTTAAGAACAAAAGGAAAACAATCAGCCCATTGACATTTGACGTTTTTGAATTTTTGTAATTCACTCAATATTCAATATTATACTTATCACAATATTGCTGCAGCTCTTTCAAAAGATAAGAATTCGTTCCATACAAAATGTATGAGGAAAAAAAATTTCTTCACAATTATTTATTTCGTGTTTTTTTCCAATGTTTTAATAGCTATTCTGCTATTTGGGGCGGAGACAAATGCAACAAATCAAAGATCATAAAATATGTAACCCGATGGGATGCATAACACTAGGTAACATCACGGCGAGATGTGGATCTGTACTTGACGATGTGGTGGTCAATTGGCGATGAAGAATTGGAGGTCCTCCGGTGAGATGCTCGGTACTGTGGTTCGTGGAGATGAACGGTGGTGAATCCTCCAGACCGATGATCGACACCGTAACGGAAGATAGAAAGGTGACGAAACCTCAATCACAATCACGCACACTTGCGGACATTTAAGTGTTATTATTATTATTATGCACGGAATAAATGTCGGTCTTGGCAACCCAATTTGGCATTTGGCTCTGTCCTTAGCGTGGGTGACTTCAGTTCCTGGTTAGGAAGGTTCCTCTATTAAAACACATTTTCAAAAACATTTTAAAAGACATTTGCAAATAGATGTTTTAAAGTTTAAAAAACGTTGTTTTAACGGGTTGATTTTTTAAAATTGAAACTTCTTTAGCGCCGTTGGTGTCTTGAAATTCGGGTGAAACAGAATTGCGTCACAACTCAGTTTTACACAAATACTCGGTTCTAATATAATGCGGTAAATTCGCACCTCGGTGCGTGCCTTCCATAGCGTAGTAAGCAAGGTGCCTGACAAGTCTCAGCGGCCAGATAGAAAGACATCAAGCGAACGGAGGTTCGAATCCTACGAAATCCAAAAAAAAAACATTTTTATTTTGTGAAATCAATATCCGATCTTCAAACCACTTAAAAAAAACAAGCAAAAGCGACATCTAGTGACTTTCTAGTTTCACTTCACTGATTTTTTTTCACATTCACATCAGTACTTTTTTTTCACAACTCACCCGTTAATTCGAACTTGTAGTATTTATCGCCTTCCCAAGACGTCATGGTTTTATAAAAACTATGTCATTTTTTTAAAAGTGAAAACTTCTTCAGCACCGTTGTGATTAAAAACTCGATGAAACGGGATCAATGACGCCAGTTCCTCGGAGCATCTTTCAAGGACAACTTTCCTTGTCTCTAAAGATTGTAATCCATTTGTTAAGGTAAGAGAATCTATCAAAGAATTCCTAGTTGTCCTCCCCTGGCCTTGGCATCAGTATGTGAGGCATGTGCGGCCGTACATAAGATGATTGTAGTGATTAGCACCACTGCCGCTAGATGGGGTGCTCACCCCGGCCTAGGAAGTGAGGGAGGGGGGGAGAGGGGTGATGATTGCTGCGATTACAGCGCCCGTCAAATGCGGGGTACGTGGCTCACTCGCGATCTCTACTGACGTCACGGTGAGGAGTTATGTCTGATTTACATTCAACGCTATTTTATTATTAGAGGTTATATTATTTAATTTAAATTAAAACAAACAACTTAAATTATTAATTTAAATTAAAACAAACAAGGTAAGATAATAAAGAGCAGAAAACAATCTTGTATCGAATACCCTGGCGAAAATGCACTTCTAAGAGAAACATGTTTTGCTAAGTTTATTGACTTGTTCTGAAGTTATAGGTATTTTCAAATCTTCCTTCTCTATTTTTCCTTCGCCTGCCTAAAATCGAAACAGCGTAGCTTTACTTCGTAATCTCAAATTCTAGTATCCTACCTACAATTCCAAATTTTATTTATATTTTGGTTCGTTGTAATTTTGTAAGGAAAATTAGTTCTACAAATCCAAATGTTTCAAAGATTATCAAGGATAATAATATCTTCAAGTCCAAAATTCCTGCAATTTATAAACCAACAGATACCACAAGAACCACAGGTCACAAAACTCTATTCTACTGCATTATACATAAACGTAATTACATTGCTCATTCTCTGATACAGCTGTTTCACCCTATGGGCAACAATACTTAGATGAGATTGACTTACTTAATGTTCACTTTAGTGGATTTTGTGTAAAAGCTTTTTTGTATAAATAAATAAATAAAATCCAATACATTGATTTTAAATAGGTTTTCAAATAATCGATTTAGTTGGATGTTACACCAAAAGTAGAAATTACCCTGTTGTATTAAGTTTTACCTATTGACAGCAAAATTGATAATTTCAGTAATTTTCTTAAAAATCGGTACAATTAACACTTTCTTTGATATTTAAATTGATATATCACCTGCTGATTCCCATTAAACGAAATATATTAAAAAAAACTTTAAGTGACTCCGGTTGAGAAATAATCCAGTTCAATACATAAAAGGACGCCCATTTCACAAAAAAATCTCAAAAATAATTATTCAGTAACCTAACTATCCACTGTTTGAACTGCACAAATACTTACAACTTCTATGAAAGTGTTCAAAATTCTAAGTACCTGGCTATTCAGATTTTGTCATCGACCACGGCGAAAGCCATTTCAAGTAACGTTTTAATTCTGAATAAAGGTTCTCTGGGCGATAAAAAAAGTTTCTTCAATGCTCAAGCACGCCTCAAAAATATATGTATATATATTTTTTTTTTAATAAATTATGAAATAACACATAATAAACAAAAGAAATTTTATGGAGTAATAATTATGAAACATTAAAACGGTCATTATCTTGAAACAGTACAAACTGATTTACAGACATACGAAATGCAAAACGGTCGACAGATAAAAAGGAATTTAAAAAAGAAAACATAAAAATGTGAAAAGATTTTTCTCTTGTGTTAAATATTTGAGGGGTGTTTTCCACGAACCGCCCATGGTATTAGCACTCTTATTTCTGGGATAAGACACGGCAATCACCGGGCATTCAGGCGGCTGTCTCCCCATCGCGCCACTCGAGGACCGGCTGTGGAATTCTACATATTCCGCTCTCTGCAAGTTTTCTTTTCAGAGTGGAAATGTTCACACGTCTCGCGGCTCTCGGCTCACGGCTCACGGCTCACGGCTCACGGCTCACGGCGGCTCATGCGAGGCAAGCTCATTCATGCAGTCATCCGTATTGAATACCTGTGTCTTTTTATTGTGATATCTTTGCGCAATATGTGTTTATTTGCGGATTTTATCGTCGAGAGGAGATCGCATTGTCGTCAACTATCGCTCCTTATAAACAATGACTCGTGAAGATTCCGCATTGAACCCCTTTTTAAATATTTTTTTATTATTTATTAATGTTTTTTGAATAATCTGAAAGTACGTTGCCTATGCTGATGATGCGGTGCTGATATCTAACACAATGGAAGATCTACAGTCTCTCGTGTCTAGGGTGAATGAAGTATGTATGAAGAATGAGTTAATGAAGAATTTTATGGTATTTGAAAGAGAGAGTACGAAAACAATTTGAAATATAAGATGTCAATGATGGATGCTCGAAGAAGGTGTTTTTTTATTGGGGAAGTATATTTACGAGAGATGGGAAGGCTGATAGAGATATTGAAAGAAGGGTGAAGCAGGTAACTCTATTAATGGAGGACTAAACGCCGTTAGCACCAACAAAAAATGTCAAAAGAAGCGAAGGTAGCCGTTCATAATGGAGTACTGGTACCTACCCTGATGTATGGCAGTGAGGCATGGAACTGGCAGAGGAAGAATGAAAGTAGACTGAATGCTGTAGAAATGAGATCACTAAGGTGAATGTGTAGTAAAACCATGTACGATCGTGTGAGAAACGTGGAGATCCGCAAAAAATGCAAGGCTGATGTAAGCGTGATGTGTAAGATTAAGAAAAAGACGCTCCGATAGTGGACGCGAATGAACGAGCAAAGGAGTGTAAAGAGAATATATGACGTAAATGTGAATGGTAGAAGAAGTCGAGGACGTCCAAGAAAGACATGGCGCGACCAAGTGAATCAGATACTTGGGTCGGGCCATGTCTGGTTGAGGAGGTCTTTTGACCTCTTCAGCCAAAATTCCTCCACACAGCATCCCCAAAGATGACATTATTTGACATAGGGAAATTATTTTCCTCAAGCCTCCTGTGTGGAGTTAATGTAAAAAAAAGACGAAGCACCGAGCAGACGAAGCACCGAGCAGACTAAGCACAAAGAGGAGACCGATTAGTCTATCTTATTCTCTCGCAGGCTAAATCCTATGGATGTATGAGTTTGTCTCTTTTTAATGTCGCTATTTTTCGTTTCATCGAGTTTCAAATCACAACGGTGCTAAATAAGCTTCCACTTCAATAACATATAGTACACTTGCGCCATGCTCCAGAGTGAAAGATATTTTCAGTATCACCTTGGTATAAAACCACGATACAGAATTGAAATGTTGCTTGAAATGGCTTCATCCATGTTTGGTGACCGGATCTGAATAACCAGGTACTTCCTCATTTCCTTCCCAATAATCTTCAACCTCACAACATATCGAATTTGTATTTATATGAACGACTTAATTGATCGATGATTTGAACAAAAAAATTCACATAGGCGCATTGTAAGAAAACATTGACTGTCCAGATTAAAGACTTCCCGAGAATTTATTTATTACACGCCCTAGTGGGATTTTCTTATAAAATTTTACAAACTATTTGTATCAAAGTAAATACAAAAATTTAAACAATAAAGAAAAATATTAAGATAATGACAAAAATGGTTGTAACAAAACACAAAACAAAATACATAGATTAAAATGTAAACGAAATACTCATGCATATAAATGAATTTAAAAGATTCTACAAAACAAAATAATAGTAGCTTAGAAGTTATTTGGTAGGTACATAGGTCTATTTGTTTCTTAAAGAACAAAAGTGATAGAATATACAACATTTATACTGATTAGTTTTAAAATATATCGCCCAGATCAGAATTTTGATAAGCTAGTGTCCTGGTGTTATTGAAGTAAAAGGGCAATAAATGTCGGCATGATTTTTTGGGAACATGGATATTGATAAATTGAAGTAATTCAGGACAGTCAATTTTGTAATGCAGTATTTTATGTAATAGTATTTAATCTGTGCTTATTCTTATTTCTGAAAGTTTGGGAAAAATTGGGGATGCCAAAGTCTCACTGACTCCAGATAGAATCATTTGGGACCCATGTAAGTATTCACATTAAAAAAAAAAACTCTGAAAAAAAAACACCTAGTAAGCCGTCATTGAATACGCCGGTCATTTTATAACAACACATTACAAAGTCGATAAATTGCAGACGGGCGACCGCTTCCACACAGGCGCAATAAAAACGGCTGCCCCCGCACCGGAGGTTCGGAGCGCCGCAGCCGCCGTGCCGTGTCCGCGCGGCTCACACTTGCGTTCAGGAATTGAAAATTCTCCTTTCGGAAATAATAGGAAAACCATCCCGGTAACCGGCGTGTCCGGCCCGAGACAACCCCCCCCCCCCTTCCCCAACCCCCCACACCCTCCCATTCAGACTTCCCGGCCCCCTGACACCCACACATTTTGCCGCACATATACACATATTACGCTATCAAAATGTACCTACTACTGTGTATTTTTAACGGTTGATTTGTTATGTTTAATAGGTATATACATATAAGATTTTAATACACATACTTCATAATAATACTATACATCCGCATATATGTTGTAGGTAATCGTATGTAATATTTTATTACAATATACGATTCACTAAGTAGTTTACATACCTTTTTAAACATTTCATCCTTTTTTAGATATTTTTTTATTGCTTACTAGCTGATCCGACGAACTTCGTACCCCCCAGAATCAATAACTGTTGTGTTAACTTATTAGCTGAATTAAATAATTTATTTATTAAGTTAAAAATTACACAATGAAGCAATTATCGATGTGCAACTGTCCGTGTTTTGTTTTTGTCAGTATCAGAGATGGCGTTGTGGACGGATTTATATTTTTTGCGATTTTCTTACTTTTCCACTTTTTTTTTTTTTATTTATTATTAAAAACATACAACGAAGTTGCACTCCCATGAGTTATCAAAACTCATTAAGGGATCGCCAATTGGTACTTTTGAGAAGTTAAACCCAACTCAACCCAATATGTAGACACAATTTATGAATAAAAAATTTACAAAACATTTCACAGAAGCAACATACAGATACAAACATATGAAGAATCACTTTACAAATATTTCACAGAAACATGTCTTATAACATTTTATGAATTTGTATAACTCATTGACTCATTTGATTTATGTACTTTGGGTTTCAAAAAGTTAAAATAAAGTTTCCTCCATGGTGGACTAATGAGATGGACTAAGAAATGCATAGATAAAACAAAATCAGTTACTTATGGGAATTACGTTTCATTTTCTTTATACGTGTTAGGGAGATTTATTATAATTGTTGTATTTTTCCTTTGGAGGGGTGCAGACATACGTTCACCGTTTGTCTCATTTTAGACTATTGACATTCAGTGCGTAAGAAAGAGGGACAGCATTATATGTGTAAGAACAAAAGCAAAACAATCAGTGCATTGACATTTGACATTAAATTCACTCACTACTCAATATTATACTTATCACAAAATTCCTGCAGCTCTTTCAAAAGATGAAAGCTCGTTCCATACAAAATATATGAGGAAGAGAATTTTCTTCATAATTACTTTTTCGTGATTTTTTCGTGTGTATGAAAATAAATAAATAATTAATTAAATTATTTTTCTCTGCTTTATCCTTTCTAAATTAATATCATATCATCTTTCTCTTGCCAAATTAATAGCATAATGTATATATTGTAATTACATATATATTTCTCATCTTAATTCTTTTAAAATAAATATATTTTTCTAAAAATCAATAATGATGTAACATTATGATCAGCCTGATGTTAACCTCAACACAGGCTTGACCTAGTGAGGTTATAAACTGAATAGTAAACATTATAGACCTAGGTACAATGTAAAGAAACAAAATAAATAAATATATGCTCTCTGAAATGTGTCGTGTATTTTTAACGTTTAATTTGTAACAGTGTGTTTTTGGACGCCCTCCATGGTTGAGTGGTTACGAATCCAGAGGTCGCGGGTTAAAATCAATTTATTTGCGTTATTTCACGATTTATTCTTCGAAAATAATAAATAATATACTTGCGGCACTTTGAGTGGTAGATTATTTCAGTAACACCCTGTTGAAAGAAAACCATTCTGAATCAAAAAGTTAGCCTTATTTGGTGACCAGATCTAAATATCCAGGTACTTTCTCACTTTCCACCTCATCATCTCTTTCCTTTACCCATATTTCATTGCCCACTTCATACCTCACAACATACCAACCCCTTGTGAGGTTATGCTTGTGTAACCCTTGGCACTGCCTCGTTGGTATACCTCACTAAACGATTGTAAGCAGTTGGGACACTTGTGCGGTATCCATCTTCTATTTTAACTATCACCATCACTTCCTTTCTCTGCGGGGGCATGCAGAGAAGAAGGACAGCCACACAACTCTGTCCCGGAACACACTCCTTGCTTCGTTCGAGTTCCAGATATGAATAACCAGACAATATTGAAAAATCTACTAACACCACCACAGTAAGCCGAAATGTTGCTTGTATCGTGAAAGTGGACTTAGCCAGTCGAGGAATCGAACACGCGACGCCCGGGTGGAACCCATACACGATGAAAACTCAGCCTCTGACCGGTCGTGTACATTTGATTCACTTGATGTCGTTCTTTGGCGTCCCCGACTTATTCTACCATTCACTTTTGATTCATAACGTATTATGCAGACTAATTTATAAATTTGAATAATAATGATAGTTAGAAAATTTGCACAGAGCCGTTTTTGTGAATAATCACTTCGAGGGCGCTTTGTACCTAACCCTTGTGCATACTATGTACTATTTGTATAAATTAAATTATTAAGAAATGATATTTTCGATTGTGCCTCTGTCTGTAACTCCGGTTCAATGAACTTTACATTTAAGTGTTTATTTAAAGAATTCAGACAAGATAAGAAGTGTAATGTACTATTGTTTTTTTTTTAATTGTGATTTTCATAATTGGAACTGATCTATCGGGATTCAGACTATCCTATATATAGATGAGTCACGAACCGAAATAATTACTTCAATTTTATTTACCTACAATTAATCCAATTCGACCACTAACGGTCAAACGCCGATCGACCGGAAACCATTGAATCCGGCTCCTGTGCACTGCCACTTGCTACCATTGGTACGCTATAGCGCATCTATGACTGTCCAGTGATTTTTCAGGGGTCTGCGCCAGAACAAAATAAATATCTAAACAACCCTAGCCACTTTTCCGTCGGGAAAATGGCGTGTATTTGTTAGCGCCGTGTGAAAACCAAGATAGTTTCAATGGAAAACTCACTTATACTTTCATTTCAAGTGTACTATATATATGAACTACACTGATATAAATAATTCTACACACTCCAATATCAGAGAAAGAATATTATTTGATTCATTTCAAATAATTTCAAACAGCATTCATATATTGCTGGCGAATAAAAAGATATAGATTCCCAGCAGGTGAATTAAACGGGTAAATTCTAAAAATAAAGCACATTTGGTATTAAAAATAATCAAAGTGGAGACATGGTAGGGTTGCCATCTCCAAACATGGAAATCCAGGATTTGAAGGTAAAAAAACAGGACATTTCGGTTTAAAGTCAGGACTATGATTGAACCAGTGACAAAACGATTGGGGAGAGTAGTAACGCGCGAATTTTAAAACATAGGTCCTTAAGATGAAGCCATACTAAATAATGCAAAATCATACAAAATCGTATGTTTTTTTTTGAAAATTTGACTGCTTAGAAGTATTACAGATGCTTCAATTAAATACTGCGTGTAGAAGATACCTTAAAAATATCGGTCATTTTTTTTAATAAGTCTTTTAATAAGCTTAGAAAAAAATAAAGTATTAGGTCTATAAAAAACATTTTTAACTGAAAACTCTCCTACTTATAAACACTTTTTCGGATATGGTTTTATTGCATAATGTGAAAATTCAGTTTTTTATATAATTATCGCGAAAAAATTTTATATTTACGCCCGAACCTCACAAAATAAAATATAATATGAATTTTCGCGTTGGTATTTTTGACATCACGGCGACAATACGGCAGTCGACGAATTTGTTATATCAAAGTGAACCTTATACCGTCCACCGAAGAACGACTGGCAGCCGCCCCATTCATCCGTCATTACTCCTCCGAACGGAGCGGAGAAACAACTTGTTACGGTCCGCGCTGCTTGTTTTCGTGAAATCAATTTAAAAATTCCGTTTTATTACAATAAACAATGCATAAAAAAAGGAATTAATGTTTTTTACAGGCATTTACGAAATTAACATGTAAAATAAAATTCTCAAATATCTTTTCCAACCTTTCCAAAAGCTTTTTCTCAAGTATTTTTAAACTCCTCCCATAAAAGGGCGTGAATTCCGATTTCGATTTTTTCCTGTACTAGTGGATCGCCTTAACAGGACTCTTTAAAAACTCAGAACGATTCTTAAAAACTATGCAGGACAGCCCAGGACACTCCAAAAAACACGACATCTCCTGGGAAAACAGGACGGTTGGCAACCCTAAGTCATGGTGCACTAAAAATACCGTTTTGCATTTCGTCTGTTTGTAAAATTTGTTAAATTATTTTTTTTAAATGTGAAATGATCGTTTTTATTAACATAAATTTTGTTTTTGGTACTTAGCCGCCTGAAGAAAGATTTACAAAAAAAAATATCTTTGAGATAATGACGTTTCTTCTAGCTAATCGCATGTTTACGTACTTAGTAAAAAAAAATAAAAAATTATATAAAATATTTGGGTTAAAATTATGTAAGTAGGTATTTAAGTAATGCCGTGTCAAGAAAAACAATTGGGTGTGTATGAGACGATACATGAATGTGAATAAAGCAAGGAGTATGTGCAAATATATTTGAGTTATTGTTTGATGGTCACTTAAATAATAAGTTACAAGAAAAATTAGAAACATACTTTTTTGACGCGAGATCAACTGTTCACAGAACTAAAATCAAAATATATTATAAAAGAAGGTGTACTACAATGTGCGTGCCGCTAAAGCTATGAACGAGTCCCGGTACTATCAAGGGAGTTATATGGTGTGGTAGCCCTTTACCCCCCCTCCATAAAAAAGATTCCCGTTTTTACCTGAGGGGCTACTGAAGATACAAGGGTTGAAATTTTCACCCTCTAGAAAGTTCTAGAACACTCCAGACATTCGAGAGCATTCCACAACATTCAAAAACAACCCGGATCATTCTGGAATGTTGTGGAATGTTCGGGAATAGTCTGGAACGTTCTTTAACATCCCGGGACATCCCAGATCATTGTGGAACATTTCAGAAATGTTGTGGAATGTTCTGGAACATTGTGGACCATTCCAAGTTTTTTCTGTATGGGTGGGGCTACCCATTGGTAGGGGGTATATAAAGCAAGATCCGTGTTGGGTTCGAACGTCAGTGAAGCTGGTTACTCCAACTAGTAGTTACCGATTAATTTTGTTTTGCTTCGTATTTTTTTACCGTACCAAATAACTGTATTTAAGACGGTAGCATGGGAGTGTCAAGACTTCTATATACGATTGTGGATATCGTGTCGTTCGATAATATACAACATACATTTTGTTCCTTGCAATATCTTATCCAAATGAAAAAGCAATAAACGACAGACAGCCCGAGGATAAACTCAATAAATTCTACGCGACGAATTCGGTGTCGCTCTTATTGGCGCCCAGTAATATAAACGAATCAAATATTATTTATATTATGAAGTCTGAAGTCAGCGAGACTGTACGGTGTTTATGCAACGGTTGCCATCTGAGATCTCATCGCAATTTCTGATTAGGCTTGACACTGAATTTCACTGATAAAGGCGTTTCAGAAAAAGAAGTTGATATCTTTGGTCTTTTCAAAATCTTATTTTAAGATAGGTCGACTATCACTAAGACGTGGGTAAGAATTTAAAACCCTTGTTTGAACTAATAATTCAGTTATTACTTTAGATATCTTTGTATGGCAAAATATCAAAAATCTAAATGTGAAATCAAGAAGAAGGCTTCTAGACACAGATTATAAAAGGCCACTTGCATGGATTTCATACCGAAGTAATTAAGGAATGTATAGTTTTTTTTAAAAATAATAAATCCATTATTTGGCCTCGTGACGTCACTCCATGAAAATTTCCCGTCTCCGATTATGTTCCCTTAATTTTGTAAAATTTCACACTGATTAATTTTTTTTATATGGTAACACTTTGATTTCCGGCGAATTTATGAATTTGCGTTTAACGGTTTACTAGATGTATTGTTTGTTCTATGCGAACTTATCCTTTGGTTTGATTTTTTCATAAAGATGGTGGTGTTTCTACAGATGTTACGAAGAGAACCCCGTACAATTTATTGCTATCCGTGTGGAAAACTTTATTTTTTTTTTATGATTTTCGGCTATCTAATTATCGTTTTTTCGCACCCATAAAATTATGTCCCGTCTTTCCGGTTGAGAGTTGAGAGTTGAGTTGAGTTGATGGGGATGTTGAGGGGATGGGGATATTTTTATTCCTGTTATTGTTATATTGTTAATGGACGGCATAAGTTAGTGAAGTTTTACTTCAGTAGTGTGGTCTAAAGCACACTCGTTTTTTTTTACAGAATGTATGCGTTGCAATACATGGCAGTGATGATCGTATTCTTCGATTGGCGTAGTCGGCACCATAATCTTCCCATGCGGTAGCGGAGAAGTGCTCTGAAAGAATGCACTCGTCCCTCCAGGAACATTTTCGTAGGGTTGCAGTATATTGGTAGGTGGAATAGTTGGCGATAAGCATTATTGTAAACAACTTTTATCATCATACACTGGAATGCGGTATAATTTACTTACAGTTTTGACGTATACAGTGATGTATAGAATGCATTAAAAGGTATTATTTTGACGTCTGTACTGCAAAAATGAAAACTCCTTAATAGCGTACCTCCTCTAACGGATATCTCTCTTCTTTGTCTTTCCATATCCTCGATGTCTTTCAGATCGTCTGTGATAATAAGTCCAAGGTATTTAACGCTACGACTAACATCTATTTTCCTTCCGTCTAGTCATACTGAGGGTGTTTGCATTCATTTTTTTCGTTTAATTTTTAAATTTGAAAACCTTATCGATTGATTTTGACGTTCATAGAATGTTATATTTTTTGCAAATTTTCACATATTTAGAGTAGTTTCTTTACTGCGCTAAGTGACGGTGCTAATAGAAGAACCAAGTCGTTTGCATAATTAATATTATTTAAACATACTCCTTGAACACGGAAAACCTATTTTCTTTGAATTAGTTCATCAAAAATTCTTGTTTGAACTTGGTGATAAGGTTTCCGGATCCATTTGAGCATTATAAATCGTTGTTAAATTTAAATTTCTAATTAACTTTTTTCTCGTTAACTTAAATTTCTAGATCTTGTCGAGCATTAAAAATCCCGGTTTAAACCCGGTAATAACGTGTCTAGATCTAACTTAGCATTCGAAATCATTGTTTAAACTCAGTGATACAGTTTATAGAACTCGATGAGCATAAAAAAATCTTTGCTTAAGCTCGGTGATAATTAAGTTTCTAGATCTAGTCGAGCAAATAATTTTTTTGAAGTAAAACTTCTTTACGCATGTTTGACTTGACTCGTATTACTGTAGGGGCAAGAGAGAGGGGTGCGAGCACACATTTTCTTTCTCTCTTTCTAGCCAGCTACGTTTCGTATATCGACACAGTGCAGGCCTATAGTCTGTATCACTGTAGGAACAAGAGAGAGCAGTGCGCGTGCACATTTTCTTTCTCTCTTCAGTGTAGTTTTACTTCAGTCGTGTGGTCTAAAAGTCTAAAGCACACTCGTTTTTTTAATGTTATACTTGACAAGAGTCTGAATGGTGGTCTTTAAAAATCCTCGTTTTAACTAGGTAATAGTTGAGCATTAAAAATCCTTTTTAAACTTGGTGATACTGCAGTTTCTAGATTTGGTTGAGCATTATAAATCGTTGTTTAAACTCGTTTAATACTTTAACTCGTTTACATTTTCAAAATCTCTCTTTCAAGCAACGTTTCAATTCTGAATGGTGGTTTTTAAAAATCCTCGTTTTAACTCGGTGATAAGGTTTCTGGATCTAGTTAGCTGTTAAAAAGTACTAACTAATTATGTTGTGTGAATTGTCTTTCCATGCATGCTCGCGTATTTCATATGTCTTTTACCACTCATTGCAATGTGTTACTTGAGTGACCTTGTATATAATTCTGTATTTTTATTTGTGATGTTTTTGTTTTTCTAATTGTATTTATTTGTATTTAATTGTATGTAATTGTAGATTTTTATAATTGTGTAATAACTGAGTTTTATAACTGGATTGTTCTCATGTAAGTGTAAACATCTGTAAAACCCAGTATAAATAAATAAATAAATAATAAATAATAAATAAATAGTTGAGCATTAAAAATCCTTTTTAAACGTAGCGATACTGTAGTTTCTAGATTTCGTTAAAAATCCTTGTTTAAGCTTGGTGGTAAGGTTTCTGGATCTAGTTGAGCATTAAAAATCCTTATTTGAACTGGGAGATTCGACTTATACGTGTATATTATTTGCAAATGGTGCATTTGCTCCAGCGCCCATCAGCGTCGTGCGTTATCCGAGTTTAATTTAAAATTAATATAGCGCAGGCGGCGCGGCGGAAATGAGCTTAGAGCGAACAGGGGCGCGGAGCTGGCGCGGGGGGACCCCGATTTAATTATGACTTCTCTCAGCACGCTCGCCCCCCCCCCCCCCCTGCACCACCTAGCCCTCCCAGTCCTCCCACACCGCCTCACACTTCTGGAATCCTGATATCAAGAGGCATACCTTTTTATCGATCTCTGCTGACAATAAATAGACACTTGCAACCGGTTAATTCGGCGGAAAGTGAAATCGTTATTGAAAAACCATTTTAAAATACCAATACCTGAAATTATTTGGTATGACCAGACCCGGCCACACGTTGGTGTGGCTAACGAAACACAACGCCATTACCCAACCTTTATTAAATCCACACCATCTGCTTGCCAGCCGCCCGCTGCCCGCTGCCTGAATTGAATATATGAATTTCTCGGCTTTTCTCTACTATATAAGCATGTTTCATGCATATAATCCACACCACCCGCTTGCCAGCTGCCCGCTACCCGCTGCCTGAATTGAATATTTGAATTTCTCGGCTTTTCTCTACTAAAATAAGCATGTAATATACATATAAACCTTCCTCTTTAATCATTTTATACTATGTAATGATGAATATTTGAATTTCTCGGCTTTTCTCTACGAAAATAAGCATGCATTATACATATAAACTTTCCTCTTCAATCACTCAATCTATTGGTGAAAACCGCATGAAAATTCGTTACGTACATAGTGTAAAAGATCTAAATGCACAAACACTTAGAGCGACTTCATTTTATACTATGTAATGATTGTGAAAAACAGATACATTTTATTTATCAAAATGAATTCTCCAACTTTTTTGTTTTTAACATTAGCTCCACACAAGAGACCCTGATGAAAATAATTCGCCTCAGGGTCTATTCCTCTTTGGGGATGCTGTGTAGGGGGTATTTTTAGGAAAGGAAAGATATAAAGTTCTGGGAAGGAAAAGGGTATGAGGTGTGGGTAGAAGTCAGTGTGGGTCATGTATTAAAAACTCGACCAATTTACCATCTTCTTTTCGTTATGCAATCCTGACACCTGGAGGCACGTTTTCATCGATCCCTGCTAAAAATCTATACTCTTCAACGGAAAATCTGTCGTTTATTAAATTCCATAAGTAAACATACGATAAGTAGGTATAGGTATGTATAAAATATTAAAATGATAACACCTCTTTTTAGTTCTGGAATCCGGACACAAAGTGTGCTCTATTGATCTCTAGCAATTGACCCAATTTCAGTCAATTCGACGGAAAGTGAAAACGTCTTTGCCTTAAAAACACCAAAGGTATTATGAAAAATACTTACCTTTACAAAATGCTTGACTGATTTTTGACCTTCTTCCAGTTCGGAAATCAATTTTTCAGTAAATTTTTTTCAATGATAAACCTTCAAATTTTAAGTAAATTTCCCGCAAAGTGAATACATCTACATCGTGTATGTGCATCGTGATTATACGAATTCAACAACATACGAAATAATTTTCAGAACGCAATATGTGTAGGTACGTCTTGACATCATCATCATCATCATCAGTATTACATAGTATAAAATAATGAAGTCGCTCAAAATGTATGTGCGCTTAGATCTTTTAAACTACGCAACAAATTTTCATGCGGTTTTCACCAATAGATAGAGTGATTCAAGAGAAAGGTTTATATGTATAATACCTGCTTATTTTAATAGAGAAAAGCCGAGAAAATGAAATATTCAATTCAGGCAGCGGGCAGGGGGCAGCGGGCAGCTGGCAAGCGGGTGGTGTAGATTTTATAAAGGTTGGGTAATGGCGTTGTATTTCGTTAGCCACATCAACGTGTGGCCGGGTCTGCTAATTTATAATAAAATGAAATCGCTCCCGCTGTCTGTGCGCTTAGATCTTTTAAACTATGCAACGGATTTTCATGCGATTTTCACCAATAGATAGTGATTCATAAGGAAGGCTTAGGTACATATTTTGTCAAAGTTTTGTGTAAGTTGGTTGAAATATAAAGGAGAATGCCTGTATGTGGTGGAGAGCGGGCTGGCAAGCGGGCGGTCTGGATTTGATTTGTATACAAATTTCGTTTTTCATTTTAAATTATTTTATTGTGGATCAAAGCTTTAATCAGCTTTATTGTCTGTTTTAATACAATAAAAAGTTAGCTAGTAAATATATTAATTTAGATTTGTATAAAAGTGTTGCCCCTTAAATGATATCGTTACCCGATTAAAAAACATAATGTCTAAAAATATTTGCTGCAAATTCCGGAAATATGTTAACATACCAACATAATGCAAAACGGGGTTGTAAATGTGTCGTTATTAATTTGTAAAATCGCTGAAAAAACACACCGAGCATGCGATACACAGGTTCATCACAAAATGTGTTACAAAAAGTTCAACGTTCAGTACAAAATTCAGTCAACGAAGGACTGAACGCGGTAAATAAAATTTAAAAAATCAGAGTGTGCAATTCACACATGATCTTCAAAAAACTAAAGTAGTGCTGAGAAGCACCTTTTTTATCAATGTGATGGATGATTTTTTCCATATTTTTTTCGTTGTATTCCCGTGCACCTTTTCCTATACATTTAGTAATTTTATTAATATCTATTTGTCTTTTCTTTTTTGGAGTCGCTATATATCACTTTCTTCTGTGTTTTCTTTTGCCTGTTCATTTTGGAGTGGTTTGAAGATTGGATATTGACTTTACAAAAATATTTTTTTAAATTTTGTTTTTGGATTTTCTAGGATTCGATCCTTGGTCCGCTAAATGTCTGGCCGCTGAATTTCGTCAGTCTCTTTTTACCAATACTCCTGAGACTTGTGTGGGATTGTGGATTTATCGTATTATATTGGAACCGATCAACGGTGAATTAAATAAATATTTTAGTGCATATAATTCTCTCGCTGGCTAAATCCTGTAGAAGTGTGTGTTTGTCTCTTTTTAATGTCCCTCCTTTCCGTTTCATCGAGTTTCAAATCACAACGGTGCTAAAGAAGTTTTCACTTCAAAATATGTGAATCAAGACTAGCGGTCCACAGTGTAATCCTGATACCAATCCTAATGTATTGCACCTAGACCTGAAACTGGCAGAGGAAGGTAAAAACTGACTAATGCTATATAATGCTAAATGAGTACCCCCCAGTATCCCAAATCCTCACAACTAAATCAGTGAGACTATTAATGTTGTGATTACTGTTAAGAGGGCCTTGCCCCTCGACTACAGAGACCGTCAAACGGAATGATAATTTATGCTGGTATTTTGAAATATTACCAAATAATCATGTCATAATATAATAATAAGCTATTTTAAGTAAAATGTAAGGTGTTCTTGACCAACCTTTCAATATTTGAAGAAATATTTTTTAAATGAGCAAAAAAAAAATCAGAGTGTGTATTCAGAGAGTGAAACAAGAAAGTCGCTAGATGTCGCTTTATTTTATTTTGCTGTTATTTGTATTTTAAAGTGATTTGAAGATTGGATATTGATTTCACAAAAATTTTTTTTTTTTTTTCGTAGGATTTGAACCCCCGTTTGCTTGATGTCTGTTCTTGCCTTGCCCACTACGCTATGGAAGGCACGCGCCAAAGTGTGAATTTACGGCATTATATTAGAACCGAGTATTTGTGTAGAACTGAGTTGTGACGCATTTCTGTTTCACCCGAATTTCAAGTCACTAACGGCGCTAGAGAATTTTCATTAAAAAAAAAATTATTAAACAGTGTAAGGAGAATTTCCCCGGCTCCCTGTAGAACTAGGAGTATTTATTTAAAGAAAGGAAATAATAGACGGCATGCGAAAGTGATGTTGAACAGGAAGCAGTTCCGGCGGCCTTTGTTTATGCTCACGGAATATAAACATATTTGAATTTACAATTCGGCAGTGAACTTAAAACAGGAAAAACGTTAATAGACTCATTCACAAACTACTAAACGGCCGGTACGAACGGACGCGCATGATTGTGATAGAAAAATATTTTGGAATTTGCACCGTTGTGATTTTTTGAAACTCGATGAAATGGAAGCGAGCGACACTGAAAAGAGTCAAACACATACTTCTCTATAATGCGAGGACATGAGATAGCAATAAAATATTTATTTAATTCACGGTTAATCGGTTCCAATATAAAACGATAAATCCAAGGTCCTTTGCAAGTCTCCTTCGGTCTAACGGTACAGAGCGTCCGACGAACCTCAGCGGCCAGACATTCAGTGGACCAAGGATCAAATCTTACGAAATCCAAGAATTTTTTGTTTCGTTATATCAATCTCCAATCTTCAAACCACTCCAAAATCAACAGGCAACACAAATCACGAAGCGCCATCTAGCGATTTCGAAGAAGAAAATACAAATACTAATAATATGACCAAATGTACAGGAAAAGGTGCACTGGAGTTTGACGACAAAAATATGGAAAACATCTCTCACATTGATAAAAAAATGCTTTGTAGTCTCCCCACTCTTGTGTATTTTAGTTTTCTACCACCTGTGAATTGCACACTTTTATTTTTTTGCATTTTTTGTTAGAACAACTCTCTTTTTTTTAATATTTTTGAAGTTAAACTTCTTTATGCCCGCTTGACTTCGAAAGTAAGCTGATGAATGCGTGACGAGAGTGTTACGAAAAATGTGATGGCGAACGGAAGTTGAGAGGGAGATATAAGTTAGTGAAGATAGAAAGAGAGAGTTAAGTTTTTTTTATTACTGTAGGGGCAAGAGAGAGAGGTGCGAGATACATTTTCTTTCTCTCTTTCTCTCGTAGCCAGTTACGTTTCGTATATCTAAGACACAGTGCAGGCCTACTGTCTGTATCACACGGTAGGAGCAAGAGAGAGCAGTGCGCGCGCACATTTTTTCTATCTTCTTTTATAAGTTAGTGAAGTTTTACTTCAGTCGTTTGGTCTAAAAGACACTCCTTTTTTATTTAATAATTACGATTTTGTATTTTTTGTTAATATATTTTAGTCCACGGGTTCTGGGCCCATATTTTTTTGTTATAATTTTATGTTTTAGATCTACCAGTATAAGACTATTCTAGCAATTTGAATGTCCATCATAGCTACATATTATTGATATGAATTTTTTTGTATACGGAAAATAACTATATTTTGCCTTCGTCCGAGCAGATACAAACTATGGCAGACACAAATCTTTTGGTATTTTGTTATATTAAAGATCTTCACAAGACTGTGGCATTTATTTAATAGCCAATATTAACACATTTAAAGGCTTCTGTAACATATTAGTCCACGTGTTTCATTATGGAAAATTAAATTGACGTAAATATTGTCGGATCTAACAAATTACTTGCAACTGTCATTTTATGATACATTGATAAGTATTGAATAAAATAACAAATATATATACCTCACCTATTTCTATTACGACTATTGTGATATGGGTGTATTTTATAAACATAATTTCCAAGATGAGCTTTATGTTAAGGATAAAAATGCATATTTAATTTCCTAACAATTTTTTTTAAATCTCTTCCTCGCTAATCTCTGAATCAGATTATTAATATTGAGTAGACGGAATTGCCGCCGCGGTGGGTGAGAATTATTAAAAAACAAAGTGTTGTAATTGCCACTGGCAGCGCGGGGTGAGTCCTGGGCCGCCCTGGTTCGGCAGATTGCCGCGCGAGGCGCTCCTCACCGGAAACGTCGCCATAGAAACGACGAACGAGTCGCATCGATCACACCCGACGCCACCCCTGCGAAAACCGACGCCGTGAAACATCGCCGTCGCTTTCACTCATAAACTCACGACATAACCCTGTCCCATTCGTGTTTTCGACGCCTGTCCGTCGACCCGACGCCTTTTGTACGTGGTGTGTCTTGGAGCCTTTAAATTCCGCTACTTAAGCCTTATTCGTAGGTTGTAAAGTCTGCTATGAAGTGGCCTTGCACTTTGTTGAGTTGAGTTAAAAGGATTGCCCCATGCAGAAATAGTAAAAGAACCCCTCTGTTAGTCTATAAATCAAACATGAACTTTTGGAGAAATAAATTGCTTTTTCAAATTAATAGTTTATGATAACATAAGATTAGGTTTCATATTAATTGCTTATTAACCTTGCAAGTACCTTTAGCTCTGCTTGCTCTGAGTAAAATAAGCGTCGTAAAAATATGTTAAATATTATCCTGATACAAGACCAGCCTTCAATATTTAAAGGAGCTTATGTGGAGATAAAAGTTCAATATTTAATTATCTTATTATTGCATAATATAAAATTAAGTCGCAAAAATGTATGTGCGCTTAGATCTTTTAAACTACGCAACGGATTGTCATGCGGTTTTTACCAATAGATAGAGTGATTCAAGAGGAAGGTTTATTTGCATAATACATGCTTATTATAGTAGATAAACGCCGAGAAATTCAAATATTCAATTCAGGAAGCGGAGAGCGGGCAGCGGGCAGCTGGCAACCGGATGGAGTGGATTTTGTAAAGTTGGGTAATGGCGTTGTGTTTCGTTAGCCACAAAAACGTGTGGCCGGGTCTGCTAGTTTATAATAAATGTAATTAAAATAGAATGAATGTACAGCGGGGTAGTTCATTCAAAATTTCGCAAAATAAATTTGTCTCCATAATTTAAAACCAAGAACAGAGTACTTAAACACCTTGGATCCGGACCAACATTGAAAATAAACTCACATTATTCCAATATCATGGGCATGGGCACAGACAGTGAGGCATTATCATATAATGTTTGAAAATACATAGTATTATTGTGTCAATAATATTATTGTAAAATAAAAATATGGCCCTAGTAAGAAACCAAAATTCAGAATCGAAACTCTTAGAACTCTTAGAATCCATCGTTGTTTTTAACGACTAATTATTTATAGTGAAGTGCTTCACAACCTTTCTGGTCTCTAACATCATTCAAGTCATTTTTCAAGTCTAAGGTCCTGGGTTCAATTCCTAGATGCGACCGAATCAGTGGCGTAGCGTGCCTTGGAGGGGCCCTGTATCAAAAATGGCTGGGGCCCCTATTATTGTTCGGTACAATATGTGATCAAGTATTTTCATGTATTGAAGGTTGCCATTGTTCTTTCAAAAAACAAAATTCACCTTCGCTACTGGTAGATAAATAGTTAGTACTTACCATTGCAATCTACATCACTCACAGATATAAGCTGATTGCTGAAAAAATGAAGAAATTTTGGGCATTTTTTTTATAAACTCCTTCCTTTTCTGTTTACTTTTTCTCTTCATAGCTCCACTGGGATAATCTCTTTTCCTTTCACTCATTATTTTCACAAATCAAACTAATTAACAAATAAATAATCAGAAGAACCAGATTGTATTTTATTACAATGTAATAAATAACGTTTGAACCGGAATGAAATAAAACACGTAAATATTGCTCTCCGTGGTTTGCCATTGTACCATCGGTTATTGCGGGATTCCCCCTTTTAAGGGAATGACTTAATCGGAGGAATCCCGCCATAACCGATGTAGGATGTTGCCAATTTTTGGGCGAACGCTTAACTCTGGAAAAAAAGAGATTGCTTTTTTTGACTATCGTCATTTCTGAAGTGAATACTCTGTGGAAACGTATGACAGTTTTTTTCCTGGGAAGCACGAGATTAAGTGACATTGTGGATAACATTGTAGGTACTATTTTTTGCTTGCACACGCTGAGACGGCGGTAGCTACGCCCCTGGACCGAATTTTTGTCTGTTTCAAAAATTACGTTTGAGAGTAGCTAATATTAATTGTCTTCAATGATTAAATAATTTAATTGTTGTTTTGGCAGTATATCAAAAACGCATAAAAATAATGGTTTTCTTCAATAAACATAGCAGTTTCCTGAAACAAGTTGTATTTTATATTACACCATTAATCATTTCATTTACATATGTATTCGATAATTGATTGAGCGTAGTGAGGTTCGATTTTGACTTGATAACTTTACATTTCGTCTGTCTGTAAATTTGGTTGTGTTCAGTGTCAAGATGGTTTTTCAGGTATTTTGGGTCTCCAGACCAGAGGTGACTGCCATGTTTAACCGTGGGCCATATAATGGAGCATTTATGCGGTAATAGCTTTTTATCTCTTCACCATCACTTCTTTGCTTTTTCTTATTTCCTTTCGCCTCACAACATTCCCCAGGTGGGTATGCCATATGATCTCACTGGCCTTTACAGTAGGATATGCCTATACCATGCAGTTGAGGTACAAATTCGTGCAATCATGGTAAGAATGTATTCCTTCCTTGAAAGGATCACAGTAACCTTGCTTTCCTAGGTGTCCCCAAATGGATAAGCATAACCCAACTTCACAAATACTCTGAAATCTCCTTATTAAAAACAACACATTTAAGTCTTGCGGAAACATTTTATGCGGGAATTCCCACCCATGAAAACGCGTCCATATACTGCCTCCCCCGAACGATGAAAACGTACGTACCACATATAAAAAAACCTAAACGAATCTTCCGTAAAGTTTAACCTCCCCATATTGCATCCATGTCCCCTTGACATTTTTTTTAAATAAACAACCAAATACAGTAGAATTTAAATGTAATGACTTCGCTTACCAGTTTAACAGTTTTTAGCCAAGACAATTATGTAAGTTAGGTTTTATAGTTAAGTACTAGGAAAATATATTCGTTTAGTATGACCCCGTTTTAGGCGACCAACTGCTAAAGCGACCTATTTTGACCTATTTTAATAGCGATTCGTCCGGTAAGAACGACGCGCAGTATTTTGTTTACAAAACACACTCATCAGTAGTACCTATTAGTACATAGCCTCGCCTACTCCCCGTGCCCGTGTACACCTATCCTTCTTAGTACGCGTAAATCACAGTCTGTGTTTATCATTTGTTGTGACTAGGTTAAAAGCTCAATTGAAGAAAAAAAGTGCTATATTACACCGTTTAGAAGCCGGTGAAACAAATGTAAACCTCGTGAAGGAGTTCGGCGTGTCTCATGTAAAAAACAGCTTAAATTATCCGGCCGTTTTGTGCGTCGTCCGGTTAGTACGACAAAGTATCGCCGGCCCCTTGAGGGTCATTATATCCGGATTCTACTGTATATCATTTTTCAACCACCATTATTTTAAATTCATATGAAAGAGAAGGGGCGTTTTTGGACCGGAGTTCTGTACGCCTATATTTCAAAAAGTCAATATTATGGACAACAGCCAAAAACAATAACCATCAATAGCGCACTAGCAATGGTAGCACGGGCCCGCTAGCAATATTAGGTAGTGCCTAACTCCGCAGCACGGAGTTAATTGACGGAACAGCAAAGCGGATACGGCTCATCTTGCATACTTAAATAATTCATACTGACGAGCTGAATTGCACGCTTAGAAATGTGTAACGTCCGTTTGGATTCTGTGTAACTACCGCCGCCCGTACTGAGCGACCGGATAGAAAATATTATCTTTGTCTAGATTGTAATTTGCAATAAAATAGTTATAAACGTGACCAAGGTTACCGACGTTCAAAAGCTCTAGTGTGCGATAAAATGTTGACATCTACATACATTCACTGAATGTATAATATTAAACTATTTACTGCGTAACTCCTGCACAAAGAGCTTGGTTAATTAATATATACATTGACTGAATGTATATAATATACTAAACTATTTACTATAGTCGTACAGATACCAAATGCACTCCCAAAATTTCAGACGGAGATAACATACAGTAAAAACTTGAAAGGCACTCTACCAAAAAACCCGAACTTAAAAGGCACTCTACCATTATATTATTAATATATAAAATATAAATATTAATAATATAATGGTAGAGTGCCTTTCGAGTTTGGGTTTTTCGAAGTTTTTACTGTATGTTAATTTCCGTGTGAAATTTTAAGAGTGCATTTGGAATCTGTTCGACTATAGCACAAAGAGCTTAGTTAATAGGGTTGTCCTATTGCCTAGAAGTTATCCATCACATAGTATTAAAAAAAAAGCCTTAAACATAGCACTCTACAAACAAACAGCATACAGTGAAACGAAAGGTTTTTAAAGTGAAAACTACTACGAAACCAAAAAGAGACAAACACATACATCTATAGGATTTAGCCTGCGAGAGAATGAGATTGCATAAAATATTTATTTATTTCATGAGTACTCGGTTCCAATATAAAACAATAAATCCACGGTCCCACGGAAGTCTCCTTTAGTCTCCACGGTCCACGAATGTCTAGAGCAAATCTCAGCGGCTAGACATTCGGCGAACCAAGGATCGAATCCTAAGAAAGCCAAAAAAAACATGCTTTACACCACACGACTGAAGTAAAATTACACTGAAGAGAGAAAGAAAATGTGCGCGCGCACTGCTCCCTCTTGCTCCTAAACTGATACAGACAATAGGCCTGCACTGTGTCGATATACGAAACGTAACTGGCTATTTATTTATTTTTACACCCTTTTTCGGGGCTTTTACATATACAATTTAAAAAACACACTTTGATTAAATAAAACATAAATACTATCAATATATTTCTTTTACCAACAAATATAAAAGGTATATATATTTCTTTTACTAAGAAATAAACAGTTTTTATTGTACATAACTGAACTGCCTCAGTAACAGTATTTTGTATTTGTCTAAAGATAAATTGAAGATGTCCACTGACTTGGTATAATTATTTCCCTCCATTAGTATTCTGGGCAAAGAGGAATACATATGATAGTTAGTTCCAGAATTTCTGCACCGAAATAAATCCTGACTTCTAGTATTGCGTAGTGGAATCCGGAAGCTTATCAATTCAAGCAATACCGGACTATCAACTACGAACTACTATGAGAGAAAGAGAGAAAGAAAATGTGTGCTCGCACCTCTCTCTCTTGCCCCTACAGTAATATACGAAACGTAACTCTCTCTCTTTTTATCTTCACTAACTTATATCTCCCTCTCAACTTCCGTTCGCTTTGCCCGATCACCCTTTTCATAACGCTCTAGTCACGCATTCACCAGCTTACTCCCCAAGTCAAGAGTGTGAAAAGAGGTTTACTTAAAAAATCATAATATTATGATATTTTATTTCCACGCCAAGCGAATAAAATACATTTTAGTTTGCTAGGAGTATTTTTAGGGTGCAAAATCACACAGCAAAGGTGTGTTTTAACTTGTCATTTTTATAAAAATTGGCGTTTAACGAATAGAATTTTATTTCGGTGCACAAGCGGTTAATCGAATATCATACAATTTTTTTTTTAAACTAATATTCTTTGCATATTCTGAAGTTATCAAGGACCTCTCGCAATTAGGCTATCAACGCCGTATTATCTTCGTATAATGCATTATTTATTTATTTATTTAAATGCCATACATTCGGCTTTTACATTCAAGTTATATCTACGTGAAACAGTGGTACACAGGAGGATATCAGTATATTAATAATAACAAAAATATAATAATTAAACAATATTAAAATAATATGCAATGTTTATATAAAACCTCAAGTAAAAAACAATGTGAAGTATGTATGATAAAAGCTAGTATATACATAGGTATATTAAGCAAATTTGTGTTACAACAAAAAAAAATAAAGTTATATCTTAAGGAATAGATTGTTGTTATGTATATGTTAAAATAACAGAACATTTTATTTGCGCAGAATAATAATATGTAAATAAAGGTGACTTGTTAGGAAGTAGAATTGAGCAAATTCAAGTATATCTATTCATACTCGTATATTCGCGTTTATTTGCAAATCTAGGAATCATTACATACGAGTATAAACATACATATAAACCTTTCTCTTGAATCACTCTATCTATTGGTGAAAACCGCATGAAAATCAAAGATCTAAGCGCACAAACGTTTTGAGCGACTTCATTTTATACTATGTAATGATGATGATACGTGCTTATTATAGTATGTAGAGAAAAGCCGAGAAATTTCAAATAATCATTATCATTACATAGTATAAAATGAAGTCGCTCTAAATGTTTATGCGCTTAGATCTTTTAAACCACGCAACGGATTTTCATGCGATTTTCACCATTATATAGAGTGATTCAAGAGAAAGGTTTAAATGTATAATACATTCTTAATATAGTAGATAAAAGCCGAGAAATTCAAATATTCAATTCTGGCATCTGGACAGCTGGGCAGCGGGAAAGCGGGTGGTGTGGGTTATACATATAAACCTTCCTCTTGAATCACTCTATCTATTGGTGAAAACCGCATGAAAATCCGTTGCGCAGTTTAAAAGATCTAAGCGCACATCCATTTTGAGCGACTTCATTTTATACTATGTAATGATTATGATACGTGCTTATTATAGTAGAGAAAATATTCAAATATTCAATTCAGGCAGCGGGTAGAGGGTAGATGGCAAGCGGGTGGTGTGGATTTTATAAAGGTTGGGTAATGGCGTTGTGTTTCGTTAGCCATAGCAACGTGTGGCCGGGTCTGCTAGTTGGTTATAAATAGAATAATTTAGTAGAGAGTTTAATGTTACCTTAAAAAATAACTTTGCTTGGAATGGCTGGGCAGGTATAGTTAGCAAATTAGCTCCCTGGTTTCAGGGCTGTCAGTTTAAGATTTAAAAATAATTATGGATTAAAAATAATAATTTTTAATAAAATAGTACACTTATGTTCTGAGTAGTTCAGAATCTCTAGTAAAATATGATAATGAAGCCTTGCAGATGAATATTACCATGCCTAACATTGATTATTATGATTTAGGTATGTTATTATAGCCTTCATATAACTATAAAGCATTGCCAACTGCATGAAATCTAGGTATAAGCGAGTTTCTAAATAACCGCCTTTATTCAATGCATATAAACAAATCTCAGTCAAAACAATTAGGCAAGTAATGCAATCCTCAGTACTCAAGATCGGATGTCAAGTGCGCATCATACCAAAGCACGAAGGCCTTCTGTTTCAGAGTGTATTATTGTCAATCTCCATTAAAATCATTTGAGTGCCGATTGTCATCCGGGTGACAATATTTCAAGCATATGCGGCCACATTCGGCACACAACAAGTTAAAGTGAACTCGATGGCAGTATCTGGCTCATTTGTTTCACGTGCTATCATCCGCCGTAAGTGAATTGCATTAAAATGTAATTGAAAAGCTTCTTAAAGGTGCTATTTCCTGAATGTTATCTTTCATCTGCTGTGAACGTCAACTTAACACGGTACATTCAGAACTGAGGAATAAGGATTTGGAGCAAAACAATTATTGCCAAAAAAACATTAACTAACTAACCAGGGGTAAGCAGAGAGGACGGACCGCCAAACAACTCGGTCTTGGCAGACACTCTTTGCCTCATTCACATTCATACATCGTCTCATACATACTCTTCTATTATTTTGATTCTTCACATGGCCCGCCTCAAGTATTTGATTCACTTGATCATGCCATGTCTTCCTCGTCGACGCCCCCGACTTCTTCTACCATTCACATTTGCGTCATTTATTCTTCTTACACTACTTTCTTCGTTCATTCACTCTACATGCCCAAACCATCTGAGGGTCCCTTTCTTAATTTTACTCATTACGCTTACATCATCCTTGCGTTCTTTGCGGATTTCCACATTTCTCACACGATCATGTTTATGATCTCATTTCAACAGCATTCAGTCTGCTTTCATCCTTCCTCTGCAAGTTCTATGCCTCACTGACATACATCAGGGTAGGTACCAGGACTCCATTGTGGACTGCTAGCTTCTTTTCTTTTGATAGTTTTTTATTAGCGCCAACTACATTCAGTCCTCCAGTTACCTGCATATACCTTTCTTTAAATATATCTAACAGTTAATTCACATTAATATTCTCTTAAATTCGATTAGCATGGGTACCGGCGAGGATGGGTACCGCCCTAGGAACCTTTAAAAGGATAACCAATACCTCTGACACAGGCTACCCGAAGTGGCTCGTTACGTTTGGTGACTTAGCAGGAAGCCCGGGTTCATGGGGTGAGGATTGTTCGGGTCTTGCGGCAGATGCGTCTCCCCACAAACTGCGGGAGAGACCTTTTAATATGTCCGGCAGAACTCTCTCGGAACATTGCCTTGCACCTCATTGGTAGGTATTCATACGTCCGTCACTCCTGGACACACTGAACCCCAGATTCCTACCCACCCCTTAAAGCTTTTTTCTTCACAGAGTTTCCTTTTCTACCTTTTCTAAAAAGACCATCCACACAGCATTCCCAAAGATGATATAGCACCTGAGGGAAATTATGTTTCTCAGGGCCTTATGTGTGTGTGTGTGTAATGTAAAAAAAATAAGAATAAAAATAAAAATAACAAAACAATAGATAATCTTTATCTTGGTTTCGGATCGCACATACAGAAATGATTGCTATATAAAATGGGATTTTTAGAGATGTTCTCAGTTATATGTGTTCCAATGTTATTTTCCAGTTATAAACACAAATAGGTACATTCATACAATTACTACACCTAAATAATGATTAAAAAACAAAACATTCAAAATTATAAAATTATACTAAAGCTCACTCAAATGGCAAGTAATACAAACAGAGGAAATTGACACAAGAGATACAAATAGACCGCACACGAGTCCCAACTACTCCTAAACCGTCTGGAGTCAATGAGAATATGGCGTCCCACAAGGTAAGTTGTGAGGCTGAAGGTAGTGGAGAATAGAAGAAAACGGGGAAGAGGAAGGTGGAGAAGTACATGCCTAATCATATCAAATATGGATAAGTCCATTTCGCTGAACGAATCAATTCTGATTTAATAAGTAGTGAAATAACATAAATCAATAAAAATAAATTTCACTTGTCCACGCTGCGATTTAAACCCGCAACCTACAGATTCATGGCCAAGGATCGTAACCACTGAAAAACGGAGGCCGTCTTCGAAATATATAAAACTAGCTGGTTCCCGGCATGCGTTGCAATGCCATATTCAAAGAAATAAATTGTTTCTCTCTGCAAGTCCATTCCCATGCGTCCCCGTTCCCCTCCCGCATCCCTTTTCCCTCCCGCGTTCCCCTTCCACCTTCCCCGCCTACCCTCTCCCCCGCCCCCGCCCCTCTACTATTCAGTCCCAGTACATTAAGTTTTCAAACAGCTCGCGTGTCACCTATTACAATATTTTACTCAAATTTTTATTTTTCATGTATTACAAATGTTCATTTTTTCATCTATTATAAGAACAATCAAGCTAATGTATGTACCTATTTAAAATATCTGGACGATTCTTTTGTTACAAAAAAAAAACATCTGCCTGCTAAATTCACATTCATCAAACGCGTGAACTGTCAAACGTGTGAAGTTAAAATAGCCGTTAAGTTTTCTGAAATTATCCAACTTTCTGCGCAATTTTCTTAATTTTTCTTTCCGTTAAATCTTCTACAAAGTATTAGAAAACTTATTAACGAATTAGGTATAGTCGTTCTAAAGTTATGGCGCGACCAAGGGAAACTGGCATTCATTTTAATATATATAGATAGATAGATTCAAGCATTAAAAAAGTTTTTTTTTCGTAAAACATTTTTTCAAATCAGAATTCGTGTCTAGTGTGTAATGGAATAAAAAAAACAGCCCCGTTCGCATTCCAGTAGCTTATCGCCCCACGGGTTTTAGGGGTGCGCCACCTCCAACTTACAACCCGTAACCCGTAAGGCTTTATATCTTGTTCTTGTCCAGACTATATAAAATATATGGTGGCTTTCCGTGGGAACGGCGACTTCCCACTTTCCATTAGGGAGAGCCGCGGTGAAGCGAGACGGTCGCGTGAATAAACTTGTTCCCGGGCCCGCGGGACCTCGGGGCTAGGGGCTAGGGCTGTTCGGACAGGGGCCGGGGTCGGTTAAGGCTCCGTAGTAAGCCTTCAAAAAGAAGAAGGTTTGAAAGGGAGATTTTTAAGTACGGATTTTGGAGGGAGCGCGCTGATATTAAAAAAAAACTATAATAATAATAAAAGCAAAAATTAAAAACCTAGTTTCAAAAAACAAAATTTTTAACAAAACAAAAAACGACTTCAAAAAATGCACTAAAAAGTACAAAAATAATTTCGTAGGATTGTTATTTTTGGAGTCGGTGTCAGCCAAGATCTCCACATCTCACCTATAACTAACTATCTATGTATGTAGTTAGGTACCTTGGCTGACACCGACTCCAAAAATAACAATCGAACGAAATTATTTTTTTACTTTTTAGTACATTTTTTTAAGTCGTTTTTTGTTCTGTTAAAAATTTTGTTTATTTTTTGATTTTTAGTGACGAGCCTGCGTAAAGAAGTTTTACTTCAAAAAAAGAATCATCGAAATCCGTTTGCATAATATTGAGTTATTTGTCCATTTGTCGCGCACATACCTATTGCAAATTTAAGACATATATGGTTTTCTCATGGATTCCATTGCTAGAACTGGACCGAATTAAAATGGGACCACACGGAAAGCACCAGCTTTCTAATAAAAAAAGAATCATCAATATCGGTTCATAATCGAAAGTTCTGAGGTAACAAACATTTAAAAAAATGTCGAATTGAGAACCTCCTCCTCTTCGAAATCGTTTAAAAATGAAAATAATTTAGCGAGATTTGTGAAAATATTTAATAAAAGACGACTAATTTATAATATAGTAAAAATCTTCTGATGCATGCCTTTGTTGTATTTAAAGATTCACTGTAATTTTTTTCTTCCCTACAACCCTTTTTATTTTTTTCATATTTAAAACCCATATTTTTTCATACCTGTTGTAGCTTTTATTTTATTTTATTATTTTATTTATTTATTTATATACATTACAATACATTACAAAAAAACTTTTCAGATGATTTTTAAACAATTATTCAATTTTAAACATTTTAACAAAAAAACTATACCAGGAAATGAACCTTCTGAAAATAAGAACATTGTACGAATATAACATATGCCTTTTAATCTACAAAATACAAAATGCACTAATACACACAAACACAACATTATAAAAACATCACAAGTACACGAGCATTATACTAAACAACATAATAAATTGTGCACAAATACTGTCAAGACTGAAAGTGGCAAGAGAAGCATTGGCCACGAGGGCGTCACATATATAATCTCCTTCCAGATAACCTAAAAATGGAGAAGAAAATTAAAAAAAAACTATTTAAATTTAAGTTCTTACAACAAAATTAAAACTATTAGTACTATACTATTCACATACACTACTTTGTATATACTACTATACTATATGCACTCTGTACTTAAGTTAAGAAAGCGAAATGTTATATTTCTTTTAACTTAATAAATAAAAAAATAACTAAACAAAATGTGTTTTTAATAGTTTTTCTGAGCATATGTAAAGGAATACCTACCTAGAAATGCATAGGATTCCTTTATGTTCGAATTTTAAAAAGGTGTTGTCATGGAGACAGAAAATGATAGATGATGGTTGTTCTGTTGTCTAGCTGGGTAGCACAGATTGAAGTAATAAGAAGATTGAAAAATAAGTTTATAATTACAAAGTGATATAATATTTTGAAGACGGACAAATAACTTTAATTGTAGTTTCTTTGTCAGCAAAGCAACTCATGATATTTGTATGTCTAATTATTAATAAAAAATCACAACAAATAGACAAATTGTCTTATACATATTTAGCGATTTTTTTTCTATCGATGGAATTTTATACATGCTAGTCCCATTGAGAGATCGAACGTCATGACATCATTCTAGTATGTTCTTCGTTTTCTAACAAGTAGTCTAACTTCCGAGAAGGAAGAGGACGAACGTCAATGACGTCAGTATGAGTTCTTGCTGGGAGCAGTGTAATTACCGTTTCAGCTCTACACATGAATAGATAATGCATAATAATAATATTATTTTATGTCATAGATATGTATACACATTACACATCTGCTCTGATAATTGCCACTGTAATGCTAACCGAAACATTTTCTAAAGAAGGAGGTAGCCCAACACAGCGTAATACGTAATATAAATCACGGTAATACTCGTACTTTTGGCCTTGATTGACCATCAATTAATTATCCCTCCTACAACACAGGCCACATCGACACCCACTTTTATTCCTTCCTACCTTAAAAATGGCCCTCCACACAACATCTCCAAAGATAGCATAAGCCGGAGTTTATAGAAATAATTTAGGAATATAACTTTGCAGAAATAATACTTTAAAAAAAAACACCAAAACAGGGGATGCCAAAGTCGTAGGTTGATTATGCCATTCCGGCTAGGGTCGGGGTTGGTTAGGACTGTTCGGGCGATGCCTGGGCGCTGCGCTGTCACGGGTCATGCCACCTTGCTCTGGGTGCAAAGGTCTCAATACATATTGGCGACATGCTTCACGCAATAACAATATCCAAATACGCGGAAACGGTAGCGACCTACGGCGAATCGGAAAAACGGTGAAAAATAAACCCAACTGCGCTAACCGCTAATCCAATTTATTAATATAACACCTCAAAGGAGCACCATAAAAGTGATGTTAATTTTTTGGCCAAAGTTAATGTAGCCGAAATAATACATCATACAGTGAGAGCCAATATTCAAAACAAAATTACCTAAGTAAAACAAAAGATCTATGTAATATTCAGCAGTCATTAAATAACTAACAAAAAATAAACTTAAAAAATGTGTTATGAAACAGTATGATGTTTGAAATAGTGAAAACTTGCGAAAAAAGTTTTATCTATCTACTACACTATATAATCTACTACACTATATAAAGAGGTAAGATTTGTTTGTTTGTTTGTTTGTGTGTTTGTTTGCATTGAATAGGCTCCGAAACTACTGAACCGATTTGAAAAATTATTTCGCTGTTGGGAAGCTACACTATCCCCGGGTGACATAAGCTATATTATATTTTCAAAAAATTTAGGGATCCTTACTAAAACTCCAATAATGCAACCCAAGGTGTAAAATATTCTTTACATCGCGTGCGCTGAGAAAACTATTGATGATAGAAAAAAATAATGTACCGCGACTTTGTAGAACACAATATTATTTACTAAAAAGGTAGCGACAGCATATGTCTAACTATTATGGTTATGCCACAATAAGTATTATTTTATTTTAAAAATTTAATTAATATGTCGCCGCTTGAAAAGGCTCTTTATTTGTATCTTGGTGTTAATCCTTATCAAAATAAATTACTTCATTTTCAAGACAGCTTCAATACCTTTATTTAACTTTTTGAATTTTTCAAATCGGATATTTAATTAGAAAGATATCACGAGTTTAATAATGTTAGTATTATAAAAAAGTTTCGGCTACGGGCCGGGCGGGAAAGGAGTCAAGAAATGAAGTGCCAGGGGGGTTGGCGGGACGGGGGAGCGGGAGAGCGGTGGCGGGGAAGGTGGAAGTGGAACGCTGGAGGGGAACGCACGGGAAAGAACATGCAAGGAGTAACATTTTATTTATTTGAATATGTCATTGCAACGCATGCCGGGAAACAGCTATATATTATAAAAGAAAATCCAAAAAAAACGCGCGGACCGCAAAAACTCAGAAACGAGTCCCGGTACGATCAAGGGAGTTATAAGGTGTGGTAGATCTCTGTCCCTTCTCGGGAAAAAGGGTACCCGTTTTTACCTAAAGGGCATGCTTTTGAAGATATAAGGGCTGGAATTTTCGCCCTCTTGAAATTTCGGAAAGTTCAAGAAGGTTCTATAGAATTCTAGAAAGTTCTGCAAGGGGTGGCGGAGTATGTCGTGGAATGTTCGGGAATAGGGAATCGGGATCATCATTGTGAAACATTCCATAACACTCTCAAATGTTTTCCTGAGCGAAGCCGGGTAACCCAGCTAGTTTACAATAAAAACAAACATTTGTTTTCTGTCCAGTGTTTTTAAATATAATGCCTTCCACGTGCAAATTCGTATCTTCCTCAAGCATAAACTTTCTAATAAAGTGTGTTTATCGGAAGTGGCCAGGTAAGTTTTTTTCTGTATTTATTTATAAATAACTAGCTGTTTCCCGGCATGCGTTGCAATGCCATATTTAAATAAATAAAATGTTACTCCCGTGCGTACATTCCCGTGCGTTAACCTCCAGCGTTCCACTTCCACCTTCCCCGCCACCGCTCTCCCGCTCCCCCGTCCCGCCAACCCCCCTGGCACTTCATTTCTTGACTCCTCTCCCGTCCGGCCCGTAGCAGAAACTTTTTTCTAATACTAACATTTTTAAACTCGTGATATCTTTCTAATTAAATATCCGAATTGAAAAATTCAAAAAGTTAAATAAAGGTATTGAAGCTGTCTTGAATGTGAAGTAATTTATTTTGATAAGGATTAACACCAAGATACAAATAAAAAGCCTTTTCAAGCGGCGACATATTAATTAAATTTTAAAAATAAAAGAATACTTATTGTGGCATAACCATAATAGTTAGACATATGCTGTCCCGACCTTTTTTGTAAATAATGATGTGTTCTACAAAGTCGTAGTACATTATTTTATTATATCATCAATAGTTTTCGCAGCGCACGCGATGTAAAGAATATTTTAGGTAATTTTTTTACACCTTGGGTTGCATTATTGGAGTTTTAGTAATGATCCCTAATTATTTTGAAAATATTATATAGCCTATGTCACTCAGGGATAGTGTAGCTTCCCAACAGCGAAAAAAATTTTCAAATCGGTTCAGTAGTTTCAGAGCCTATTCGATGCAAACAAACAAACAAACAAACAAACCTTACCTCTTTATATAGAGTAGTAGAAGTAGATCGTAGATTTGTTGTCATCAATGCAAAACACATTAATTTTAGATATTATTAAACTCGTGATATCTTTCTAATTAAATATCCGAATTGAAAAATTCAAAAAGTTAAATAAAGGTATTGAAGCTGTCTTGAATATGAAGTAATTTATTTTGATAAGGATTAACACCAAGATACAAATAAAAAGCCTTTTCAAGCGGCGACATATTAATTAATTTTTAAAAATAAAAGAATACTTATTTTGGCATAACCATAATAGTGAGACATATGCTGTCACGACCTTTTTTGTAAATAATGATGTGTTCTACAAAGTCGTGCTACATTATTTTATTCTATCATCAATAGTTTTCGCAGCGCACGCGATGTAAAGAATATTTTAGGTAATTTTTTTACACCTTGAGTTGCATTATTGGAGTTTTAGTAATGATCCCTAATTATTTTGAAAATATTATATAGCCTATGTCACTCAGGGATAGTGTAGCTTCCCAACAGCGAAAAAAATTTTCAAATCGGTTCAGTAGTTTCAGAGCCTATTCGATGCAAACAAACAAACAAACAAACAAACCTTACCTCTTTATATAGTGTAGTAGAAGTAGATCGTAGATTTGTTGTCATCAATGCAAAACACATTAATTTTAGATATTATTAAACTCGTGATATCTTTCTAATTAAATATCCGAATTGAAAAATTCAAAAAGTTAAATAAAGGTTTTGAAGCTGTCTTGAATATGAAGTAATTTATTTTGATAAGGATCAACACCAAGATACAAATAAAAAGCCTTTTCAAGCGGCGACATATTAATTAAATTTTTAAAATAAAAGAATACTTATTTTGGCATAACCATAATAGTTAGACATATGCTGTCCCGACCTTTTTTGTAAATAATGATGTGTTCTACAAAGTCGTAGTACATTATTTTATTCTATCATCAATAGTTTTCGCAGCGCACGCGATGTAAAGAATATTTTAAGTAATTTTTTTACACCTTTGGTTGCATTATTGGAGTTTTAGTAATGATCCCTAATTATTTTGAAAATATTATATAGCCTATGTCACTCAGGGATAGTGTAGCTTCCCAACAGCGAAAAAAATTTTCAAATCGGTTCAGTAGTTTCAGAGCCTATTCGATGCAAACAAACAAACAAACAAACAAACTTTACCTCTTTATATAGTGTAGTAGAAGTAGATAGTAGATAAAAATAGATAGAGCATAAGAATTCATAATAAATTGTAAAGCGCCCTTGAAGTGATTTTTCACAAAAACGGCGCTGTACAAATTATCCAATTATTATTATTATTACTGGTTTCGGAAGAACCCTTCCTTCGTCAGGAAAATATTAGAACAGATCTATAACAATTTGGTCTATAACAAATTTATAGTTTTTTTAATAAATTGTGGCGAGCCACAACGTTAATACTTTAAAAAAAAAAAAAAAAAAAAATATTTTTTTTTATTCAGAGAAAGATACATAAATTACAATAAATTCAATATAATAATTAATTACATAATATGTGTACATATTTGATTTATCCCCATAAAAAAGCAGGGCTTGTGTGTATGGGGGTGTTATTATATTGGTTTAATTGTTTTTTTTTTATATTCAGTTCAAATTTTCGGTATAATTTTTAAGGCGTGTTTTAAATTTTTTGATATTACTCTTCATGTTTCTGATTTGAAAGTTTTATTTATTTATTGTTTGAAATATTTACAGAGTGTTAAAATTAATACATTAACGAAATTTCCGTTGGGATGTGCATAGATAATATTAACACTCTTAAAAACGAACTAAAATATTCACAGCATGTCTATAGCAAGGTTTAGTTGTTTCTAGATGGAAATGCTACTAGTGAAATAACTGAAATAAATATAATAAGCAAATTAAAACATAGTAACTATACTATAGTATAGGGAAAGAGATGAAATAATTATATTTCCTATGACGTCGTATCAGCTTATAGCTAATAAAATTAGCACATGGTTTTTAAAATATACGAAACTGTTTGTAAAGATGTAGTATCGTCACATTCTGTAGCATTATACAATCTAATTATTTAGTTATTTTATTTCTATTCTTAAACATACACATTACAGATTATTACATTGGTTTACATAGATATTAAGTTTAGTAATAAGAAGAAAAAAAATGTTAATGATCCGTAACTGAATGTAGGTATATAGGTAAGTACCTTGTAGTATTTGGTGAACACATCACTAGGTGAACCTGTACTGAGGTGTTCCCATGTTTGGAAATAAATGGTATTCTGTCGACATAAGTAGAAACACCGTATCCTCCTTGATATTGTCAAGAAGGTGATATTGTGGGTCGACCCATGGCGGCAGTATCGAATACATAAATTAAAAATTAGTTGCAGTTAGGATCTGTATATACAGTTATTCGTAGTATCTAGTTCATGTTTAAGATAAATAATAGTTTTGATAAATAGGTTCTGTACATTCATGTTCAGGCGTAATCAAATTTGCAAATATTTAAGTTTAAAAACCAAAGCAACTGCTTCCAATTCGCTATTTCACATCAAGTATGTGCTACGGAGCTTTGAAATACCGTTGGTTGGACACTTTTCGACAGAAAGAAGACGGTTATTATAATCAGGCCAATGGCTGGAAAGTGCGTATCGTTCATTTAAAAATATTTTACCAGAAGTTACGGCGCGGCGTTCAGTGTTGTATATTTTAACATGGGCGAGGGTACTTCTGTTTGGTGGGGGTCCCCCTCCCCCTTTACAATAGTGCGGGGTGTTTGAGGTGGTCGGTGTTGGGGTGTGCGGGTCGGACCGGAAGGAACCGGGGCTATAAATCGCCGCAAATCTGTTTTATCGTGCACTCGCTTTGTTTATTTTAAGAAAGCAACACTAACCGGGCCGAGGTCGCTCGTAAGACTAGCTAGCCGCCTATACACTATAACCACAGCTATGAACTAAAAATATAGTGTATACCTCGAATCTTATTTGTCCTCTACCAGCTATCAGCTGAAGATTTGATTAAGGAAACCGCTAAGGAAAATTCTTCTTTTCAACAGCATAAACAAAAGACCGATTTTTTAAACCAATCTACCGAATAACTTACATTTACCTATAAATATTTACAGATCCAATTTAAGTGATAAGTGTTTAAAGTGGCTGTTGATAATTTCCACAGGTAAATTTGATCCACAACTGCAAAAAATTGTCAGTGGAGAGTTACAGCTACGCAATGTGCATAATTTGGGAGGCGGGTATGGGTACCGCTGCTCCGAGAACAATTTATTGGATAACGAATACCCTTTCCATTCGTCACTTCAAATGTTTATCACTATTATTTGATTTGTTGTTATTTTCACCTTAACGTCACAAAAAATTGACTAATGCTCTAACAATTAAAGCATCTCAGTGGCTGAGTGGGCATGGCGTTTGTATCCCACCCGGGCATCGCGAGTCCTCCATCACGACGCAAGCAACAATTTCCGCTTTCTCTGGTGGCAGTAGGAGATTTTCAAACATTGTTGGGTTATTGGTAACACGGAAATGTTTGCCTTTATTTTAATAAATTTAAAAAAATATTTTTAAAAAGCCTACCTTAAGCAGCTGTGAATGGGAAATATTATTGGGATTTTATAATGCCTTTTAAGTTAATGTTTGTAACTTGAAATCTATATTAATAAAAATGAATCGCCAAAATGTATGTTCCCGCATAACTTCCGAACGACTGTTCGTTTTTGTCAGGACAAGATTTGTATAAATCTACTGGTGAGCTCTGGCATTATGAAATTTGTGTAAAAACGAATCGCCGAAATGTATGCATGCGCATAACTTCCGAACGACTGCACCAAATTGGATAATTCTTTTTTTGTTGTGTTTTTTATTGTCTGATGAGCTCTGACATTATGAAATTTGTATAAAAAAATTTCAATAGGTGGCACGCTAGCTGTTTTAAAACTAAATGTACCGGGAATCAATTTATGGAACGCGGGAGTGGGGAGATAGGAACCAGGGAGGGGGAGGGGAACCTAGGAGAGGGGAAGAGAACTCGAGAGGGGGTTTGCGGGACGGGGGAAGGGGGGAGTGGAGTGGGAATAGGGAAGGTGGAGGAGGCGGAGTGGAAACGCGAGAGGGGAAGAGGGTGCGGGAGAGGAATGGGGGTGGGTGGAAGGGGAACGGAACGAATGGGAAAGGACACGCAGGGAAAAAAAACTTTATTACAGGGCATAGCAACGCATGCCGGGAACCAGCTATTCACTAATAAATACAACAGTTTTTCGCCTGTGTTTAGCTTATTTCCTTGTGTTCAATATTTCATCATTGAGTATAATAAGTTGTATTATTTAGCACACAACGTCACTGAAAAAAAAATCTAATAATAAAAACACTTTATTGCTTATCGCAGACACATTGTCAGAGAAAATGAACAATTTTCCAATAAATTAACTCTACCGCACGACATATTCGAGCGTGAAGATATTACCGCGATGAAAACATAATAATTTATTTACATACCGAGGAATGTTGAAAAAAAGAATCAGAACAGACATTCGTGATAAGTGACAACATATGTACTACACTTTAAATCACATCAACCCACAAAACATATTTTTACAAATTGGAAACAACGGCGCCACTTTCCGTTTAATATGAATATTTTTTACTTTTGTCAACTTTGAGGTGTTCGAGCATTCGGGTGATTTCCTTGTGTGTTGTGTTGTGTGCGAGTTTGACATATTATTTGAACCAATTTTTCAACACGCTTTTTAGCGAGGTTTTAAGTTGAACGAAGCATGATTGGGCACATTTTATTGTTTTTTTTTTACATTATGTACTCCGCACATAATAATTTCCCTCAGGACCTATGTCATCTGAGATGCTGTGTGGATTTTCGGGGAGAGAAAATTTTTTGAGAATTTGCCGATATATGTGGCATATGGTTATTCCATAAATAACCGTATCCTATGTAGTTTATGATTCAATAAAAAATAACAATTTAAAGACAAAAACTGTATTTTCTATTTAATTTAAATCTTGCGTTAATTTTGGAACACCCTTTAGTAAAACATTAATTGCAAAACACAAGAATTACATATTTTGAATTTTACAACATCGGAAATTATCTTCTTTAATTTTTTTTTATATGAATACCGCACAAAAGAGTCCCAACTGCTCCTGTCTGAAGCCAGTGAGACTATGGCATCCCCAATTGGGATAGTGTGGAGGGGGAGGAGATAGGGAAGAGGAAGGTGGGGAAGAACCTGGCTATTCAGATCTGGTCACCAAACACGGCTAATGCCATTTCAAGTAACGTTTCAATTCTGAATGGTGGTCTTACACCAGGGCGATACAGGGAGTATCTTCCACTCTGGAACGTGCCGCAAATATACTGTATATTATTTTAAATGAATAAATTGTGAAATAACGCAAATTAATAATAAAATTTATTTGCCACGCCGGGATTTGATCCCGCGACTTTCTGTGTGCGAGTCAAGCGCCTTACCGCTGCGGTACGCCGGCCGTCAATTAACGTGTGCAGACCGATGAAAGTATTTTTATATGGCTAGGTTTTAATTTAGTCATGAATGCTACAAATAGTGACGCCACACAACATGACCCAGTCTAAATTAAAAACTGTAATGCCTCTATATCGAAATGAAAAGCCTTGAAGCTAATTTTCGTAATCCTGAAAAAAAAATTCCCTTTTTCATATTTTTGTAAGTTTATTACTCAAGATCTTAACGGTAAGGTGAACTGATTTGTAAGAAAAACTAATCGTATAAGTTAAATTGCCCAATCTTTCAAAAGAAATAATATCAACTCTACTTTTGCTTCTTATTTTCTAATAATATCAACAGTAATAGAGGGGAGCAATTGTGAAATCTTGCAATGTCCAGTGTTTTAAATAATACTTGTCCTTTGCGTGCAAAGTCGTATCTTCTCCAATCTTTCTAATAAAAGAGTATATATCGGAAGTGACCTGCTAGGTTAGTATGTTTTCTATATGTGCTTGTAAATAATAAAATTAGATGGATTATTAGAACCCATAATAAATTGTAGAGCGCTCTTGAAATGATTTTTCACAAAAACGATGCTTTATAAATTATCCAATTATTATTAGTGCTATCAATGATAAAAACATGTTGTCAAATCTGGTTATTTTTGGCTCTCCCAATTGATGTGCAGCTGATACCATATATATATATATATATATATATATATATATATATATATATATATATATATATACTAGCTGGGGTACCCGGCTTCGCTCATTGAACTTTATATACCCTTACCTGTTTTTTTACACAGTCTTACCCATAGAAAAAGGTTTCGAATGGTCCACAATGCTCCAGAATATTTCACAACATCCGAGAGTATTCTGGAATGTTCCACAATGATCTAGGATGTTCCAGGATATTCCCAAATATTCCAGACTATTCCCGAACATTCGAGAATGTTCCGGGACATTCTGGAATATTGTTGAATGCTCTCAAATACTCTCGAATGTTCTGGAATGTTCTAGAAATAGCCCTTATATCTTCAAAAGCACGACCTTCAGGTCAAAATAGAAACCTTCTTCATGGATAAGGGATAGAGGGCTACCACACCATATAATTCCCTTGATCGTACCGGGACTTGTTTTTTTAGTTTTAGCGACACGCACACTTTCATACACTTTCTTTTATAATATATATTGATTACAGCACTACTCATGAATAACTTCAAAAAATCATATTACGTAACCTTTACGGTCTTGTATACACGCTGTCGTTCATGCAAGATTCCCTTTCTACAGGGTGCCCTTTATGCAAGGTTTCCTCTCTACACGGTGCCCTTCGTGCATGGCTCCCTTTTACAGGATGCCATTTCCAGCCGAGTGTGGAACAGTCACTCCACTGCCGTTGCGTGCAGAGTACAAAAATAATTAACTTGTAGGAAATATTATGCAACCATTTTAGGAAATGTTTCTTGTATTATTTCGGTGTTTTTCCGCCCGATGTTTAGTTATATTTTTTCAGGATATGCAGTCACTTTTTACTGTGTTTGTAACTTTACAATAAATTCAGGTGTTAGAAATGTTAATTATTAGGTGGAACCATTTATTAGATAACCAACACCTCTGTCAGAAGTCACCCCAAGAGGTGACTTAGCAGGGGTTCCCGGGTTCATCGGATGCGCCTGTCCACTAGTTGCGTGGCGGGCCAGATAAAGACCCTCTACACAGCATCTCCAAAGATAACGTGCGCCCTGAGGAAAATTATTTTCCTCAGGGCCTACGCATGTGAGGGGCTCATGAAAAAAAAGAATGAGTGTGAGTGTCGGGAAGTGTGAACGTCTCTAGACTCCACGTCACTTGGTTCCGTGCAATCGATTTTAAATTTCCTAGTCAAAAAGGAACTTACGATATATACAGGCTTTTACAAAATCAAAATATGAAAAAAAAACTCTCAAATACCTTCTCCAACCTTTTCAAAAACTTTTTCTCAAGTATTTTTACTTTTTCTCAAAAAGAGGCGTGGATTCCGTTATCGAATTTCTCCAGGACTAGTGGATCACCATAACGTATTTTTAGATTTCTGAACAATATTTTCTATTCAGGTTTACGTTTTTGACCAGCAGTAAGTTTTTATCATTAATTAATTTGACATATGATGCAGTCATGTATTTATGTAGATAAATACTATTTAGATACAAACACTGAGAAGATATGGTTAAATTAGTTTTAAATCCTTATTTTATTTTGATCCTATTTTATTAGTTAATTTAATGTGTTTTATATGCTCGTAGTATCGTTTTTCCAAATTAAAATTGGAAGACTCCCTTGCGAGTATTTCGAAGTAGGTTTTTAGACAAAGCAATAGGTTACATATGACAACTGTGATTCATTATATTTGAACACCCCGACCCCGTTGGAAAGTTAAGAATTGTTTTTAAAATTAGCTCGTAAACCAACCGAGTTAGCATTTTTTTCATGAATTTTCAACAGATGTGTTAAAGTTGCATGTTCTGAGATGTCCGGTCACCAAGTTAATTGTAGGCAAGTATATTTTGTAATAATTAAGGTATTCTAGAATAGACAGCCCGTGTAAGCTGAGTTTATTATTTCTCTAATAGGTTTTGTAACTTTATATTCATAGACCGCGTTGTAATGACAGCCCCACGACAGACCGAAGGGGTTATCGCAAATCTGCTTCTTTTCATGTCGCTAGGAAAGAGATTCATGTGGTCGATATCTCTGTGGGACGTCACAAGTCAGAAATTTGAGTGTCGTCGGAGAATCGGGGTGTAATAAGTCAGCTAGCGGAATGGAGCAGGTCCCATTGAGCGGGCGATAAGCCGGTAGGGTGTAATGGCGCGGCCCCACGCCACATCACCATAAAACATGCCCATTGTTCGGTGAAAGCGCGTAAAAAGGAGCATCCCCCTGTTCTATCCCCCCCCCCCCCCCCCTACCCCGCCTCCGCTGAGGGAAAGCGGCCGCCATTATCTCCACGGAAAGCGATAGGCGCCGCGCGCTCCACTAACGATGTTTATTTTTCTCGCGCCTCGAGATAAGGATTAGCTCTCGTATGTAAAACTGCCGCGGGGAGGCGCGCGCTCGGGGGCGGGGTCGCGCGCTCATTGGCCGGTCGGGCAGGCCCCGCCCCGGCGCCCGCCGGGGGGACCGTCGCGGCGGCGGCAGTCGGCGTCATAAATCGACGGTGTAGAGCGCGCTTCGCACGCGCCGCGAGAGCCCGAGCCGAATAGTTGGGGCGATGCCCCCCGTTGTCACTCAGTGCGCCCCCTAGCGCCCCAGCATGCTGGACATCAAGAGCTCCGCCGACTACCTCAGTCGGTCGGGGACCTTCACTAACTTCTCCATGCTCTTTGCTGGTGATTATTGTGTTTTTTTTCCTCCGTCTACCTCTCTGCTGGCCGTGTTACTGATACCTGTTGTTCGCCCCCGCAACCCCCTCCCCCCCGCGGGGTACTGGGTTGGCACTCGTTGACTTCATTAAATGCCCTCACCAGTTATAAAATATGTCAGATTATTGTGTATGTAAAATAATCAGTGACGAACTCAATCCATTTTATTCCGGGATTACTAAAAATTTGTTTTACAAATAAAAAGTTTTTTTTTTATTTATAAAAAAAATGTGTAAACAAAAACAGATCATTAGTGCACGTCTGTAATCAATTAAAACCCGTCTTGAAAACAGTTAATTTGTTAAAATATAGTGAAACTGCTTCTTTTCCGCATTTCAGTGTAATTGTGTGTTGTAACAGATCTGTTATTAATGTGTTTATTTTCTCCTTCCAGACGCATCGTACAAAAGCTCCTGGACGTCTCACGCCTCCGCACAGGGCGCTCAAGGTAAGTTCCTCCAACATTAGATACTCATATCAACACTTCAAGGAACAATAGCATATTATTATTAATTTGTAATTCATCAATTATATAATATAATTAAATGTAATAGGTAGGTACTAATTACGGCTGCGTGATTCTAAATTGTATTCCTGCGTAATACCTACATAAAATTATTCAAGTTCAATTAACTTTTTGTTTTAAAATTGGATCTGTGTAAAATAAATCATTTCAGACAAGCGATAAAGTAACTACGTACCAATATTATTTTATTATTTAACTAGCTGACCCGGAGAACTTCGCATTTTAATTTATTTTTCAAATGTTTGACAGAAGCTTATTCGAATTAATGGAGTGAAGATACGTCACTGAACAAGGTCCAGTGGATAAACATTAGCGATCTACTTATAATATGACTATTTCATTATTTGAATTTCCTTTTCATAAGCGGTGCTTCATTTTTCTTATATTAGTAGTATGAATTGTCATTGAATTGATGTAGTAATTTTTTCAAGTTTAGGTACTAACATTAGAAAGGTAATTTTTTTCTTTTAAATCGATGGGCAGTAAATTTTTTTTCTTTTAAATATTTTAAGCTTCACATAATATCTGTTTCTCTCATATATAGTTTTCAGTTATTCTATTGTCCCTCCCAATTTGTTGTGACCGAACTCAATTATCTGATTTGCCTAACCGTGCCAAGTCTTTCACGGGCTTCCCAGATTTGCTTCTATCAATCATTTTCTCGTCGTATGTTTTTCTTTCGCTCCTTTTTATTTGTGCATCTTCTCCACACACCCAAACCAACTAAATATAAGAGTTCTTCTCTTATTCTTATCCAAGGACAGTTTTTAACACGGTGGAATTGTATAGTTTTACCACATTTACATTCAGTCCCCTTTCATCCTTCCTCCACCAGTTGTATGCTTCTCTGTCAAACATCAGTGCTCTATGGTGAACGAATAGCTTTGCAAAATTGGACAAAGTTTTATTAGCACCAACTGCGATTGGTCCTCCATTAATAGAGTTTTCTCCATTTACCCTTCATTTAATATCCTTGTCAGCCTTACCGTCTCTCGTAATAATACTTCCCAGTTTGGGAGATTTTGATTTCCCAAACACAATAACCTAACATAAAAATACTGAACTTTTCCTTTTTTACCATATTTGATAGCTTTCTCACCGATTTTACAAAAGGTAATAATAATTAAATTAATCATGCAAATTGGTATGAAACTAATATGCTCATTTATTCAGACGGCGAGAAAGAGATAGAGAAATGGATACACAAAATGCTTTAGCATTTCTAGGACAGTTCTTACTGGGTTACATTATTTTTGAACGATATATCTTATTTATTAACATAACAACTCAACAATTAACTTTAATTCAACCATTGGCTAGACTGTATAAATCTAATTATTATTTAACGTCTCTCAAGTAGGTATAGGTATATTTATGTACAAACTGATACCTATATCTACTTAAGATGAAGTCATACTAAATAATGCAAAATCATACGTTTTTGTTTTGAAAATTTGATCGCTTAGAAGTATGATAGATGCTTCAATTAAATACTGAACATATCTTTGCCATTATCATTTTTTAAAAGTCTTTTAATAAGCCTAGAAAAAAATATAATAAGGTCTATAAAAAACACTTTGAAGTCCAAACTCTCCTATTTATAAACCTTTTTTCGGGTGTCGTTTTATTGTTTAATGTGGCAAATTTAGTTTCTTTTATGATAATCGCAAAAAAAATAAAATTTACGCCCGAACCTCACAAAATAAAATATAATATGCATTTTCGCGTCGTTATTTTTGACATCACGGCGACAATACGGCAGCCGACGAATTTGGAATATCAAAGTGAACCTTATACCGTCCACCGAAGAACGACTGGCAGCCACCCCTATTTTCTGTCACTTCTCCTCCGGACGGATCGGATAATAGACGTGTTAGGCTCCGCGTCGCTTGTTTTCGTGAAATCAATTTTAAAATTCCGTTTTATTACAATAAACAATGCGTAAAAAAGGAATTAATGTTTGTTACAGGCCTTTACGAAATCAACACGTAAAAACCAATTCTCAAATATCTTTTCAAACCTTTCCAAAAGCTTTTTATCAAATATTTGTAAACTCCTCCCATAAAGGGGCGTGAATTCCGATTTCGATTTTTTCCTGTACTATTGGATCGCCATAGGTTTATACTTTCTGTCCTTGTTCTACTGGTATTACCCATTATTATTACTCAATCAATCTGTCGACACACAAACCTACAAATTTAAAAAAAAACATAGCTTTCTACCTACGATACCATACTATATGCGCTACGATATTTCTTTTTTGTTATTTGATTTTCTTCCTAATATATTTTTTAGTTATTGTGGATATTTATATTTGGTTTGCAAACAAATGTCAACAATAAGAACGATTTATTGAAATATCTATCATCTTAAACTGCAGATCTTCTGTTCCGTTATTATTATCTACCTATTAGGTATTATTATTTAGTTAAAGATATTTAATTTTTTTACGTTTTTCACGAGTGCGACGGCAATGCAGTATTTATGCATCTTTAGACATTTTTATGGAAAACAACGAGAATTTTTTAAATAATGTCATTATACAAGGTAGATAGATGAAAATAGTAGATCTTCAAAAGCAGTAAAGATGATGTTCACGGTGCCTACCTATTTCCTTGACCAATGACTTGTGCTAACTTTAAAAAAGAAAATCCTTTCAATCCCCTTTAAAAATGTAGGTATGTATACGTTCGACGTATGGCAATAATTACCACGTCTGATGCGTCAAACAGACCGGTTGAACCCTTTCGTATTAATGTTGCAAAGTTGAGCGGTAGAACAAAGCCTATCCTTATTCTTGATTCTAGCCTGCCTTCAATTAATCCGTCATTTAGTCTGATGTCAGAATTTTGCTGTGAAAACTTTAAGAGTTGCTTCTTAACAAAACACTAACTTTTTTCAAAAATTCTATCTACAATAATCAGCATAAATCGCCATTGAGATGATTGATTCACTAAACGACCCTTTCACCATTTATTATTAAGGTAGGTAAATTTGAGGTAAAAGCTTCCAATGGGGCAAACGCACAATTTCAAGCCCTTTCATTCAACCTTAAAATATATAATCAATTATAGTGGTAAAAACAAAGTAATTTATTAATTTGAATTAAAATAGTTGTTCAAAATGTCATCTTTATAACAAAAATCCCAAATTCCATATAGGTAATGGAATTTTTTGGGGTGGTAATTCAATTGATTCAACCATACTAAATAATGCAAAATCATACAAAATCAAATGTTTTTATTTTGAAAATTTGATCGCTTAGAAGTATTATAGATGCCTTAATTAAATACTGCTTGTAGAACACACTCGAACCGTGGCCTTGAAAAATATCAGTAATTTTTTTATAAGTCAGTTTCAGTTTCTTTTATAATAATCGCAAAAAAATTACATTTACTTCTCAAATTAAAATAAAAAATGCATTTTCGCGTTGTTATTTTGCAATACGGCCTCTAATCGACAAATTAGGTTTTTCAAAGTGAACCCTATGCCATCCACCGAAGAACTACTGACCATGATACACCTGTTTCGTATCAGTCACGCCCCGGCCGGAGCGGGAAATAAACGTGTTGCTCCGCGTCGCTTGATTTCTTGAAATCAATTTTAATTTTCCGTTTTATTACAATAAACAATGCGTAAAAAAGGAGTAAATGTTTTTTACACGTTTTTACGAAATCAACCGGTATTTTTTTTTCTCATATACCTTTTCCAACCTTTCCAAAAGCTTTTTATCAAGTATTTTTAAACTCCTCTCTTAAAGGGGCGTTAATTCCGATTTCCATTTTTTCCTGTACTAGTGGATCGCCTTAAAGAGATTTGATTGTGGAAATCGTCCCTCAGGCCTCATTTATCGTAAAAGGCCATATCCAAACGCTTTTCTAGTGCCTTTACTATAGATAAGGTAGCTACGATCTACCGAGTATCGATTACCATAAGAGGGCATTTTGCTAGTTGGTCGCAAGATACCTACTTCTGAAATGTTATAAAAATCCATTTTGGAAAGAAGAGAAAACAATTTCACCCTTAATAAATTCCCTCCTACATTTTATTACCTTCTGAAAACTAATGCGTATTTTTTCGCTCGTCTTATGATAAATGAACGTACATGGCTGCAGGCATCAGTGATATAGCCTTATAGACTTATAGCACTGAAGTAGGCAGTGGTGGCAGTATCTCCGGTCCGCTCTAACCTCTCGTCGTCCCGGTCCCCCGTGGGCGGGGTCTACGAGGGCGGCAGAGGGGGCGTATCCAGTATCTTGAGAATGGCTCATTCGCCTTCCATCTGGCCTGTGGAAATTGTTTTCACTATTCCGTAGATACACACAAATAATATTACAGAGCGCGGATAACGATTTTCTCCAATATACCTAATTTTGATGCCAGTCTGGGTGGAGGTTGACTCTGAGATTACTAAATAATGGAAATTTGGTGGTTTGTGACTGGAAAATCAAATGGTGTAGATTTTTGATTTTGGAAAAAAAATACTAGATTATCGTAATAATACATCCATTTAGATAATACTAGCTGACCCGGTGATATTGTACCTTTTCAGAATCAATAACTGTTGTGTTAACTTATTAGCTAAATTAAATTCAGATTTTTTGTTTAAATATTACACAATGAAGCAATTATCGATGCGCAACTGTCCATGTTTTGTTTTTGTCAGTATCGGAAATGGCGTTGTGTTGGGATATACATTTTTTGTGATTTTCTTACTTTTCAACTTACTTGCGGGAATTGCGTTTCATTTTCTGTAAACGTGTGAGGGAGATTTATTATAATTTTAGTTTTTTCTTTGGAGGGGTGCAGACATACGTTCACCGTTTGTCTCATTATCGACTATTGACATTTAGTGTGTAAGAAAGGGGGGCAGCATTATAATATGTTTAAGAACAAACGCAAAACAATCAGCGCAATGACATTTGACGTTTTTGAATTTTTGGAATTCACTCACTATTCAATATTGTACGTATTACCATATTTCTGCAGCTCTTTCAAAAGATGAGAATTCGTTCCATACAAAATGTATGAGGAAAAGAATTTTCTTCACAATTTTTTTTTCGTGTTTTTTTCCGGTGTTTTAATAGCTATTTTGCTATTCGTAGCGGAGACAAATCCAACAAATCAAAGATCATATCATCCAGCCGTTCTTGAGTTATAAAGTAGAGTTACGTCAATTCTAAAATGATATTCAAATCCTTAAATTTCATCGATGTAATGTTAATCTCACTAGGACAAGCCTGTACTGTGGTTAGTAATACAATAAAGTAGGTAATTAAAATAACACAAAATAAGGTACATATAATGATATAATGGGTACCTACTAATCTGGAGGAAGCTAATCTAACACACTATATAAAGAGGAAAGATTTGTTTGTTTGTGTGTTTGTTTGCATCGAATAGGCTCCGAAACCACTGAACCTATTTGAAAAATTCTTTCACTGTTGGGAAGCGACACTATCCCCGGGTGACATAGGCTATATTATATTTTCAAAAAATTAGGGATCCTTACTAAAACTTCAATAATGTAACCCAGGGTGTAAAAAAATTACCTAAAATATTCTTTAAATCGCGTGCGCTGCGAAAACTATTGACTATATAATAAACTAATGTACTACGACTTTATAGAATACATCATTATTTACAAAAAAGGTTGCGACAGCATATGTCTAACTATTATGGTTATGCCACAATAAGTATTCTTTTATTTTAAAAATTTAATTTAAATGTCGCCGATTGAGAAGGCTATTTATTTGTATCTTGGTTTTAATCCTTATCAAAATAAATTACTTCATATTCAAGACAGTTTCAATACCTTTATTTAACTTTTTGAATTTTTCAATTCGGATATTTAATTAGAAAGATATCACGAGTTTAAAATTGTTAGTATTAGAAAAAAGTTTCGGCTACGGGCCGGGCGGGAGAGGAGTCAAGAAATGCAGTGCCAGGGGGGTTGGCGGGACGGGGGAGCGGGAGGGCGGTGGTGGGGAAGGTGGAAGTGGAACGCTGGAGGGGAACGCACGGGAAAGGACATGTGAGGAGTAACATTTTATTTATTTGATTATGGCATATATTATAAAAGAAAGTCCAAAAAAACATGCAGCTCGCAAAAACTCAGAAACGAGTCCCGGTTCGATCAAGGGAGTTATATGGTGTGGTAGATCTCTACCCCCCCTAGGGAATAAGGGTATCCGTTTTTACCTAAAGGGCGTGCTTTTAAAGATATAAGGGCTGAAAGTTTCGCCCTCTTGAAATTTCTAGAACAGTCTTCCGGAAAGTTCTAGAAGGTTCCATAGAGCTGTAGAAAGTTGTGGAAGGAGTGGCGGAGTATGTCGTGGAATGATCAGGAATAGGGAATCGGGAACATCATTGTGCAACATTCCAGAACACTACCTTATTGTCCTGAGCGAAGCCGGGTAACCCAGCTAGTACATTATACAATGATAACATGTAGGGTGACCATGTGTTGAAATTTAATAATTATATTATTAGTTTAATATACCTAAATAGACTTATGAATTTATTGTACTGAAGATTTATATATTACCGTTTTTGTGAAAAATCTTCACACCTTGACACCGTAAATACATATGATAAAATCTTTGTAGCCGGCTTACCACTAAGATTTATAACTAGCGACGTAACGGCATGCATATTGGGTTTTCAAAAGATTTTTAAACTGGTTGAATGTCAAAGAAAGAAGAGAGATAAGTAATATTCTTAATATCTAATATTATATATTTTCTTTTATTCTACTCTGTTTTTAAATTCTGATTTCCTCTTATTTTATTATTATTATTTTTACTATAATATATATGTTACTTTTTTTTTTTTACCACTTACTTGTTTTTATTTAATTAAAAATTGTTAGTTACCAGCCTCAGAACAGACTCTGTCTAGTGAGGAGGGTAAGGAAAAAAAACTGTTGTACATAACTAATAATAAATAAACGCCCGGGTTGCCGGCACTGAATTGAAAAATTGAAAAAATATATATTTTTTTATAACTGTGGCTTACAGTCAGTTAGGGGTTTTCACAGAACGTGAAAATTAACTAAAAAAAATTGCACGATTTGTTCAACTTTTTGAAAAAAACCTGTCCTTTGACTAATAATTAATATACTTAATTTGTTTTAATCGTCTTAGATATCTGATAATCTCAGTTCTGGGTTGGGTATCTGGTCAATATTTGTGCACCTGATTTAAATTTAAGAAAAAATCGTTAAAAAAACGGGTCAAGTAATACGCACGCTGTTTCCTGTGTTACCGTACTGCTGGAACAATACGAAGTCCTTATCACGTGACCCGCTAGTCTATACCTGACTAGTAGTTGCGACGGGTGATGGAAAAATATTTTTTTATTTCTAATTAAAAAAAATTATCAGCAAATTGACATTTGCACTTTTTACTCCAAATATGCTCAGGAATTGCTGATAAAAATCCTTCGAATACCGCCTGTTGCACCCTTTACAGTGGTGTATTGGACGTATAAAAAAATAAATACCAAGTATTACGTTAAGGCTAGATGTTTACCAGAACCAAATATTATTTTTAAGTCCATTTAAAAAAATTGAAACTTAATTTTATCCATTTGAAGGTTGATTTTAAGTGTTTTTTAAATGAAAATTCTAAAAGTACATGAGTAGGTCGGTACCTACTAACCGATGACAAATGAAAACAATTAGGTATATATTTTAAATTCAATCAATATATTATTCATTAATATAATTAATGATTTGATGTTTTTACTAATAATGAATAGCAATCGCTAAACACTCAATATCTTTTGGCTATTTTGGTATAAGAAAGGACTGCGGGCGGTTTTTATAAAATAGTTGAGAAACTTTCGTATAAAAATACCTACATTCACACCCGCGCTCTTTAAAATGATTTTAGACAACCTACCTCAACTGCCATCAGTAATTTTTGGTTATAAAAAAATATAATAAACGACTCTACTGAACAGAACTTCTATGGGTATTTAGTTACAGTACAGAGTAAAATCGTACAAGTAGATAGAGTCGCTGACCGACCATTCTGGCGCTGATAGTGTTACTGGGAGTGGAGAGGGATTTCACGTTCTGCGGTCGCGCGGCGGCGGACGTGACCGGAGACTCAATAATGATCGGTTCACGGTGGTCTGTACTCTACTAGCTTATAGATAAAGCCAAGATAACTAGTACAAACTAGGTACTGGTATTAGGTATCGATTATAGGTAAAGTCTAGATAACTAGTATATGGATGTACAAGCTATGATTAGTAGGAATGTACTATTGATGTAACAATTAGAAGGAACTGAATTCAGGTAAAGTAAAGATAACTAGACATGGACTTTGTAAATAAATAGTTTTGAAATCTACCTAGTACATACACGCTACTGTTATTAGGTAAAGACTATGTTACTAACTATTATAAGCTACTGTTATTTTAGGTATCGACAATAGGTATCTGAAATCAATACAACTTTTTTTATATTAGCTTAACATAAGAGGCCCCGAAGAAAATAATTACCATCAGGGTCTATGTCATCTTTGGGGATGCTTTGTGGAGGTTCTTTTCAAGGAAAAGAAGGAGAGTAAGTTCTTGAAAGGAAAAAGGTATAATGGGTCAGTAGAAATCTGGGGTTCAGTATGTCCAGGTCATCCGCCGACAAAACCTAAACAAACCTCACCCTAAGAACCAGTGCACCCCTGCTAAGTCACCAAACGCAGTGAAAGTCCTAAGTGTAATGATTCATAGGTATTGACTTTAATAACATTCTGATAACTAATAGGTATAAAAACATAGTAATTTTATTAATTAACACAAGTTATACACGTTGGCTGGTTTCGACTGATCTCAACTTTCATCACGAAAATAATGGAAACTAGCGGTAAAATATCCGCCCCGAGGGTTTTTATGCCAGGCCCTGCTGCGCAGCGGCGGGCGACACGTCAGTAGCTTTGTAACAAACTTCATGTACGAAGATGATTTTGCATAAGACGCAGCATTAGAAATGAACTCGAAGTCGGGTTATCAAATTTCAACCATACTAATACTGTCATATTGAAAAATTAAAATTACTATAAAAACATTCATTTTTATAGGTTCGGAAGTAGTTTATCGACCATGTGAAGTCGATATAAGAAATAGGTACACTCTGGACTGTTATAGGGTGATATTTGATATTTTGTCAAGACTATTTTTGATGTACACAAATTTGCCTAACAACCAGGAGCCAAATAACCATCTTTGCATGGCTTCTTGAAATGTGTGCTTGGGATCTTTATTGCGATATTTTCTCCTGTTAAATTGTGTATTTTAATTTCGGAAGGTGTGTATACGTACCGCCACCACGGTAACCATTGAATAATCAACACCCATTTGTCACCCCCATGTGGTTGATGACTTGACCGCGGTTAAAGGGATGGATTCATGCATCCGTCACTCCTCGATACATGTAACCATATGTTCTTACCCGCCATCATGCTTTTCCTTCCCTGAACCTCCTCTTCTTAATTTCATCACATCCTCACAAAAAAAAATCACGTGTGCAGTTTACACGCGGTATAAGTGAAAGCTTCGGAAAACTAAACGTCGAGAGAATGCAAAGTATCAGGAGTAGGATAATTGTAGGGTTTATTAGAATATTGTTACCAAGTTTAAAAATTATTTTACATTTTATTCTAAGAAGCACCGCACAAACAGGAGACATATAGGCTACGAAGCACCGCACAAAAAGGACAGCGATTAGTCTATCTCATTCTCCAGCAGGCTAAATCCTGAAGATGTAACGCGTTTGTCTCTTTTTAAAATATAAAGAAGTTTTCAATTCAAAAACCAATTTAACTTTTGGACATCAAGCCTATAATATTGAATTAATCTAAAAACGCTTTAAGTAATATGTAGCATTTGGAACATACATTTTTTATCTGTATCAGATAGGTAGACCTACTTACAGAACCCACTGATATGTATGAAATCAATGCTTTCGATTCGAGACATGTAGGTAGACGTTAACCCTAATCAAACCATTGTACATGCGAGTATGATAATCGTTCGCGACGCGTGTCCGCGGGTTCGCTTATTTGGTGGTAAAGGAAAGCAATCTTGAGTTCAGGAAATTTGGCCGCCGGCCGCCTGGCCAACAGTTTCCTTCCTCGACGGACACAGCCCACTCTTCCCCTGCTTCCTTGGCCCACACCTCGCCCGCATCTCCCCGCACCAACCCTCACCAACCCGCGTTCATCTACATAGCGTTTTCTCGCAATCGATGTTTTAAGATGAAGCCACACAAAAATCATACGTTTTTGTTTTGAAAATTTGAACGCTTAAAAGTATTATAGATGCTTCAATTAAATACTGCATATCTTGGCCCTTAAAAATATCGCACATTTTATTAAAGGCATTTTAATAAGCCTAGAAAAAAATAAAGTATAAGGTCTATAAAAAAATTTTCAAGCCCAAACTCTCCCATTTACATACCTCTTTTCGGATATGGTTTTATTGTTTAATGTGGCAAATTCAGTTTATTTTATAATAATCGCAAAAAAAAAGATATTTACGAAAAAACTTCACAAAATTAAATAAATCATAAATTTTGGCGATGTTTTTTTCCCAGTGCATTAAAAGAGGCGTTACCCAACAACGAACATAATCCCTACGCCATCTGCAGAAGGGCCAATAGCGCGTAGTGTATTCACAGTCAGTTGCCGCCCGGATTTCGGACCGAAAAGACGTTGATCTGTTCTCTGCGTCGCTTCGTTCTGTAAAATTGTACTTGCGGATCGTTGTTGGCTACTGATTATGGTTTTTATTGGTCAACAGCGGCAACGCCCTAAAGGCCTTTATCTCTCCGATTCCGAATGAATCCAGTACTGCCTTAAAAATTGAAAATAATTCAATGTCGTCATGTTTCAATATTTTAAAGATTCAATAAAGTTTAATTATGACTAAAAGGTATCGAAATTACTATCTAGTCTTCTTCAACGGAAGCATTTTTCATAGTATCATTGATGTGTTTGGTGTAACTCTAAGTGAGCAGCTCATCAGGCACGGGAGCTTCATCGAAGCCAGGATCATATTAGCATATCATAAGCTGTGGGTATCGTACAGGATCTGCAGATACTGCAGATACTACACAACTGCTGACCTTGTAATCGCAATTGCGCCCCAATGTTGAATTGGTCAGAAACCTCCAGTCAAGAGCCCCAAAATATCTGACAAAATCCTTGACTCTGTGCAAAAACAGACGGTCCGTTTGTTAACAATGCTGCATTATCTTAACAATGCTTTCCTTTTTCTACCGGTATTACAATGGAAGATGCTCCAAGGAACTAGCGTCATTGATCCCTTCGGCACCAGCGCATAGTTTGACAATAATCAAAACGCGCTACCAAACAACAATGTATACGGTTGACATTTTTTCACACGTGAACGGTTTGATTCTACGACTCGTTTTGAATGCTGGCCTTTGTGTTTCCTCCCTCCTACAACATGGGTCTCCCCAAGACCCATGTTGTAGGAGACCAAACACCATCTTTAACGATGATGAAATTATTTTCCTTAGAATCTCATGTTTGGAGTTAATGTAATAAAAAAAACGAGTGTGCTTTAGACAAAGTTTAAACGAAGTAAAACTTCACTAATTTACAAGGAAGAGCGAAAGAAAATGTGCGCGCGCATTACTCTCTCTTGCTCCTACAGTGATACAGACAATAGGCCTGCACTGTGTCTTAGATATACGAAACGTGACTGGCTATGAGAGAAAGGGAGAAAGAAAAGTGTGCTCGCACCTCTCTCTCTTGCCCCTACAGTAAATACGAGACGTAACTCTCTCTTTCTATCTTCACTAACTTATATCTCCCTCTCAACTTCGCCTCTCCTTATCACACTTTTCGTAACACTTTCATCATGCATTCACCAGCTTACTCCCCAAGTCAAGCGTGTGTAAAGAAGTTTTACTTTAAAAAAATGTGAGAGCATTCCAATCAGAAGTTAACTTAAGTTGAACCTTACATAATCTTACCTATTCGTGTAATGGTTTATTGAAATTAAATTACTAAGTCCCCATTAAAAGAAAAAATAAATATATACAAGGCTAATTCGAAAAATATGACAATTTAATAAATGTTTTTTTTGATTTCCACGTCAACAAATTTTAAAATATTGCGCCCAGTATTGCTAACACCCCGGGCGTTTGATTATTATTATTATTATTTGTCCGGTCCCCTCGCCGAGTCTCCCCTACTGAACTGAGCGGCACCATGCCTATGTCATCTCGCAGCCTTTTTTCCATTATAGCAGCTACCGCGCGCTGGGAAAGAGAAATTACCCCCCATTGTTCATCGTGAATTATCATTATTATCATCTAGGAAATATGTTTTTTTTTCTTAGGTACAACAAATGATTGAGAAATGAAGAAATTTGTTTATGAATTTTTGTATTTTATTTTATTCGGGAGTCCAACAGTTTACATTATAATGGAGCATAATAATATCTAAATTACATTAATTGTACATCTAAAAATATTTGTATGTATGTATGTCCGCTAGGCGTTACTATATTAAACATAGGAAATTTTTCAAACTTTCAAAATACCTTTTTTCCACACTCGCGAAGGTTTCTGAATTATTACAACCACATGACAATATCTACATCTGAAAAGATTTTTTAATTATTACAAAAACTATTACAAAAATGTCACAATTTGAAAATAACATTTTTAAAACATCGATTGTTCAATACAAAATCAATATTCAAATAAACTTTTTAAATTAATGAATTTAATCGAAGTATTCACTTATGGTACTAATCAAAATCGAATACTTTGAATATAATTGAAAATTATTTATTTTAAATAGGTACCTATGTTAGGTACCAAATTTGAATGATTGTTCTTATAATATACAAAATTGAATGTTTGTAACATGTAAAAAATGAAAAAATGTCATAGGTGGCACGCGAGCTAGTTGAAAATCTGAAAGTACCGGGACTGAATATATGGAAACGCGGGAGAGGGGAGAGAGGGAACGCGTGAGAGAAAGGGGACATGGGAGGGGAAAGGGAGACGAAAGGGGAACGGGACGAATGGGAAAAGACTTTCAACAATTTCTTTATTAGTGGCATAGCAAAGCATGCCGGAAACTCTCTAGTTGTTAATAAATTACATAACAAATTGTTTAACTGGGAATAGGAAGGGGTGGGATGAGGGGAAGGTTGATCTACTTGAAGAATATATAGTATATACACTAATAATAATACGCATAAAAAAATTAAATTCATAGAATGGTTGTAGAATTAGAGAGTACATAAATAGCAGTTTTAAAGAATCGAGACATCGCCTGGAGTGTGGTGAAGAGTTAAAAATGGCAAATGGTGTGTAGTGTGTATTGAAAGTCTATGTATTTACGATGCACGAAAAATGAAAAATTTTTCAAGGTGTTGCTACGAATTTTGTTGAATCATAAAAACATGAATTTTTGTATGTTGTAAACGTTATTGAATACGATTGAATCGTAAGCAAGAACGGCCCGTTAATTAAGTGAAGTTAAAAGTTTAGTAATGTAAAAAAAAAAATCGCAATTACATTCAATAATTTATTTTATTATATTTTGAGAATAAAAATGAATGAATCCGAATAAAAATAATAAGTATGCGTCAAGGCTTGTGTGGTCATAATATACAACAAACAGCACGAAGGTACCTACCCGACAAACTTCAAACATTAATTTCTGAGCTTATTTGGAATAAAAAATTTACGTGTAAAACTTCTGTATTCGGTTACCTTAAAATATTTTTTAACAACAGCTCATTGCGTTTTTTCGCAATAGGCCACTTACATGGATTTCATAACGACTTGGAAAAAATCCTGTGGATAGATTTTTATACTAAGATTACGAAAATGTTGGTAAAAATTTTAAGAAATGTATAGTTTTTCTTATTTTTAAATAAATAAATCCATAATTTGAGCTCGTGACGTCACTACATGAAAATGTCCCGTCTCCGATTATGTTCCATTAATTTTGTAAAATTCCACTCTAATTATTTTTTTTTAATTTGCGTTTAACGTTCACTAGATTTATTGTTTGTTCTATGCGAACTTATCCTATTCGTGTGGAAAACGATATTTTTTAAAAATGATTTTCCGCTATGTAATTATCGTTTTTTCGCACACATAAAATTATGTCCCGTATTTCCGGTTTATAAAAAATGGTCTGATTTTTCGGATTGAAATTTTCAAAAAATCGCCAGGGTTTCAAAAATACGATAAAAAAAAATACGGAATGTCTTAGAATGTTTGCCTTAACCGGAAAAAAAATTAAAAAATGTGATGCAAGTGACCTATTGGCGACCGTCTTGACAGGATTGACTGTAGACGAATAACACAAATAAATTTACGACCAAACGAAATTCAAAATGGTCTCAGTCAATAATTTTGACATTAGAGTTGAGAAAGTCATGAAAAACTTTAATTATTTTGAAAAAAGGTAATTTTTGAGGGGCAGTGGTCGATTTTGAATTTTATTTTTGAGAAATGCACATGGAATCAATTCGTAATAACCCAATCTATGTATCACAACTGATATTTTCTATTTGTACCCAATGCGGGATGTTCCCGTTGGGATTTCGACGCCGGAATTGAAAAACAGCCGGGAGTCAAGTCCGTGGCCTTTCCGGGGCTTTTCCGGCGCACGCCCATCGGACGCTAAATCACGCAACCACACAAAAGGGCAAACCAGTTGCTTTGGATTTGAGAACCGCGGTGACAGCAAATGGACTTGCGTTGTTTCGTTGTGCCCTGCTGCTCTTGTTAACAGCACACTCGGACTAAACCTCAGCACATTCGCTTTTCTCGCGGGAATTTCACTCGCCGCTATCAACCTACTTCAAATTTGGTCGATATTGTGTATAAAATCCCACTTTATTTTATCAAAATAATTAGCTCGTGTTTAGGCGGTGTATGTTTCATCAGTATATCCGAATGTGCTTTTTAATTGTCATAAATAGTAGGTAGTATTCTCGTATGCCGTTTTATTTTACCAATTCTCTCTTCTAAAACACCAGAGCATACTTTCTCCAATTAACAAAAAATAAATATGGTATAGCGAAACGCACAATCTCTTTCCAGTAAATTTCATTAAACTTATATTAACTATTTTTATAAATTGAACTCGATTACACGTTTAATTTAAAAAAAAAGGTAATCAAACGATGACCTTGTTATTTAGATGTGATAATGATAACTACTACTAAATCCAAAAAAACATTGCTTAAAAACGTGTCCGAATGAAATAAGTAATATTTATGTTTTGAAGCAATGTTTTTTTAGATAAGTAACATCTAAAAAACATTGCTTCAAAACATGTCCTTTTTAAACGACTTCGAAAAGGAGGAGGTTATCTATTCAACGGTATTTTTTTTTTAAATGTTTGTTACCTCAGAACTTTCGATTGGGTGAACCGATATTGATGATTCTTTTTTTATTAGAAAGCTGGTGCTTTCCGAGTGGTTCAATTTTTATTTGGTCCAGTTCTGACAACGGGATCCATGAGAAAACCATATATGTCTTAAATTTGCAATAAGTATGTGCGCGACATATGGACGAATAACTCAATATTACGCCAACATTTTTTAGGTTTTTTTTTTTAAGTAAAACTTCTTTACGCACGTTCGTCACTAAAAATCAAAAAATAAACAAAAATTTTAACAAAACAAAAAACGACATCCAAAAAAGCACTAAAAAGTTAAAAAATAATTTCGTACGATTGTTATTTTTGGAGTCGGTATCAGCCAAGATCTCCACATCTCACCTATAACTACTCATGTATGTAGTTACCTTGGCTGACACCGACTCCAAAAATAACAATCGTACGAAAATATTTTTTTACTTTTTAGTGCTTTTTTTGAAGTCGTTTTTTGTTTTGTTTAAATTTTTGTTTATTAAAATTTATTTATTTTATTACATTAGTTACATTTATACAGCAAAATTACATAATAATGATATTTCAAATAACTGTAGATTTTAAAATGTGTACAAGTGGTTATCATGTCTTGTACGTTATTAGTTCCTAGCTAGGCAGATTGCCTGTTCTAAGGAACCAAATACTGGTAAAAAATGCCAAAAATGTATTCTGTAAAAAGTAATTGTTTTTGTAGATACATATACTAAGTTTAAATATACTTTACTAAGTTTTTACTGATTGTGCCATTAATAGTTACCCTGGTATAATTTAAAGTTTTAAATGACATTATTTAATAAATTTTCAGACTCAATCCTAAAATAAATAGTATTTCATTCGCTAAGTTATAACTTTTAAAGCGATCAAAGTGACTTACTGTCAAGAAAAAGAATACTGACTGACTTTAGTATGTAATTCTCCGCCCAATATAAACTTCAACAGTAAAGTCACGCTGCCAATAAATAGTGCAGCACTTACTGACAAAAAAATCCATCGAAACGCTTAACACTCCCTTTAAAGCGGCGCCCCCCGGCCTACGCGTGCCGCCGGCCGCGTGCGCCATAACAATGCGCCTTAATGCCTTGATTGACAGTTACAATATTTCGCTAAGTGATGCAATATTCCGATGAATATCTTTAAATGTGGAATCATCCATGCTCGGATGGGCGCGAAACGCGGGGCGATCCGGCTCGGGGGGACCAAATCGAACCGAACTCGAACCAAAGTTGAGGTCGCCTTGTCACAATTGTTATTGCGAGCTTCACGGCTTGGGAAGGGAGGGAATATGAAATGGATATGCAGCTGAAATGGAATAGTTGTATTATATATAGGTATAATGTTTTATTTGGTAAGTTATATGGTAGTATCTATGTTATGTGGCGGAATGAATGTGAAGAAAAACAATTGTTAAGTTAGGAGGTACCAAAGTACCTACCTATCAAATAAAATCATTTTGTTTCGTGAACAAATGGTAACTTTTAGATTTAGAATTGTGGTTATCGTAGTTTGCTTATATTTCACAGAAAACTACTTTTAAAAAAAAGTATTTGATTACGAATCGCTTGGTTTTGAACTCAAAACCTCCCGGTCCAAAGCTTCGCCGTCAAGAATTTCACTGTTATGTTACATAAACTCTCATTATTATAAATTCTAAACTTGTAACACATTACATTCCTGCGATTATTGTGAAATTATATGTAATGAATTATAATATGACAATTTGGAAAAAAAATGATTTTTTTGTAATAACCTTTAATTTTAAAACTCTATATAGATATGGCTTTATTTTATAACTAAGATTTATCAAAAAAAAATTGTCCAATCAAATTGCATTCATAACGTATTTTTTGTTTATTGGAATTGTTTTGGTAATGTAGATAAATGATTAAATCAATAACTACTGTATAATAACTTTGCATCGTCATTTATATTTTGAAGTACGATACAGTTACAAATGCCGGAAGTTTGTATGGTCGAAATATCTCACAAAGAGCACTACCCCAGTGAGGCAAAAGTATTGGATTCAATTCCCAGATGCCACTGAATCTTGTCTAATTCGGAGTATTCATTTGACAGTGGTTAACATTGTCTTCAGTGATAAGATAACAAATAAATTTGTTGTAATCAATATTCTTACATATTACACTTTTAAATCATATTTGAAAACCAAAAAAACATTAGTGTTTGAAAGATTTAAATGTTTAATGTCCCATTTTAATATATTGTGACATTTTTTCCATGCGATTGAATAACGATAAAGCACATAATAATTGCGACGAATAAATCGATCGTGCAATGTTCGATAAATCACTTGGGTCATTAAATGTTTAGAAGGTATACAACAACAGAGCAGTTTAGTCAAGGATGCTTGCTCCCCCTCGGCTCCGTGATCGATGATGGCGAGCGGTGTCGAAGTTCACGGCGGGACTTGAACATTCGAAGCATACACAAAAACTTTTATGAATTCATGCGATCACTTATGGCGATATCAATGTCTGGATTCATGTCGTGGGAGCATGGAATTACTAATCTTAAAACATGCCATGTCGGGAACGATCGTATACGCAATGTTGTACGCAATGATAGTAAATTAGTGTTCAGTTGATAAATTTTATGTTAAAACATTTTATGTTACAATGTGAACGTTATAATGACAAAAATATTCAAAAATTATAGCAGACCCTCCACACAGTATCCCCAAAGATGATATAGGCGCTGAGTGTTTTTTTCCTCAGGGCCTCCTGTATGGAGCTACTGTTAAAAAAAATGTACATGTATATAATATATAATATAACCGTGCGCATATATCCAATATCAACGCTTACTTTATTTGGCCCAATACTGAAACCTATTAAATTCTATATCAAATGTACAATAAATAAATAAACATCTTTAAAGTATATGTACTTTGAATCCTTATGAAGACAACATAGGTTTTGAAACGAGTTAATAATTGAAGTGAAAAATTCTGTAGCAACATTATGATTTGAAACTCGATGGAATACACATACATCTATAGGATTAAGCCTGCAAGTCTCCTCTGTGTGCGGTGCTTCGAAGCCTCCCCACTTTACAACTTTCTCTGTCTACTTTAGATTTCTGAAGGTTTCACTCTACCGCATGCGAACTGCACACTTGTCATTTTTTTATTAAAAATAGTTGTGTGTAAACAATCATTTTCATTTAATTTCAAATTACGTCACATAATAATAATATTGAGTCTAGTTTTTGCACTGTTAATTCGTGGTGGAATTCCATTGTAATAGAATTGAAATTAAAAAACTTTTTCACTTTGTTCCACTTATTTATTATTACCAGGACCGGTTTCATCCTACTACGGACATTTTCAGACTGGTAGTTTAAACTCTTACGTGGTAATAATAAATAAATGGAACAAAGTGAAAAAGTTTTTTAATTTCAATTCTATTACAATGCAATATTATTAAAAAACGTTTTATATTGTTTTAAGATTAGTTGATCTGTCTCTAGTGCTAGTGTGTTTCGTAGTTTTCATCGAAAGCATAAAAGTTTATAGTATACGAGTATACGTATTTGTGACACGGCTCGCGGTCCCACCCCCGTCCTCGGTTGGCAGGCGGCGCGGCAGGCGGTGGAAGGAATCACCTCGAGACCCGCGGTTCGCGTGCGCGCAGACTGTTCACCGGGAACTGTGTCCCAGGAAACGGAACGAGTGTGAACATGCCCGTGTTTTACAATTCAATAATTTCACATTTCTGAGACACTGTTTTGTGGCATTCCTATGGAAATCGGAACGATTTGAGCGGAATTTACAAAACTATTATTGAGAAATTTGTTGCTCGCGTGGAAACGAAACATCTTTTTGGCGTTGAATGCTGTTGATATATTTTGGTGTGCAATGTGCCACGAAGCAAGCATTTTTGAAGAAAATTGTGCATTATTTATTTTGAGACCGGTCTCAAGCCTGGTTTAATATCGTTTTAACCTTACAAACGCCGTGGTAATAAGTCATGTTTTCACCGTTCCGGTCTTACGCGCGGCTTTATTTTACACCGCGTTTGTAAGTAAGGGGATGGGTACTTCTATTAGTATAGGAATCACAGACGACACCAGATACTAATATCTACAGCCTGTATGTCGGACGAATATCTACAGCTCATATGTTGGACAAATATCTTCGGAGTGAAGACTAATATCTACAGAGCTAAAGTCGTTTGAATATCTATGACGGTCCCAGTGTTGACGAATATCTATAGAGCGTAGGTGGGACTTATATCTACAGAAGGCAGCTGAGCTCCTAACCTAACCTAACTTAACCTAACAAACCTAACCCAACCTCTGCCAGTGCTGTAGATATTCGTCGACATCGCCTGTTCCATAAATATTAGTCAGCAGTTTGAGCTGTAGATATTCGTCCTCACTTTGGTTCCCATAGATAGTGTTCCAACATACCTCGTATAGATATCAGTCAGAACATGGATTCTCATAAATACTATTTATTATATAGTACGATTTGTTCTGTTTTTGGAATTCTTGTAGATATTAGTAGACGCCTCCTCACAAACTTTGTCGATATCTAGCAATTATATTATTTTTTTTAAATCCTACCATCTGAAAGTTATGAAAATGTAGAAACTTCAATAGATAGTTAGATGTACACATTGATCGTCTGGTTGGTTAGTCAGATATCTCTGAATAGTATTTCAGTATACGTTATAAATTATAAGTAAAAGTGTACCCTCTATCTGGTACAATTTTCAGATTACTCATAAACATCACCAAATCAATTATGATGCACAAAAACTTGTAGTGAATTGAACAAAATATTTTCTGGCTAACTAATAGGATATTTCAAAATTTTATACTATGTACCAAACCGTTATGCTTACTGGTGTTATTTTATAGCATAATTAATATGTAAATGTAAATAAAATGTGATTTATAGAGAGCATTCGAATATTGCTTTCCTCAGTATCTCAAAACTTGGTATTAGGATACGTCCGACCAATCATCAGTAAATGTGTGCGAATCAATGAATCCTATAAATCATGTGGGAGTCAATTAAACCTTAATAAATTATACCAACGAGTATATGGCCACCAATAGAACGCCCTGATCGCATTTTAGTTCATTTTATTGTTTTCCACTCCCCCAATGCTTTGTTTATCTTTCTCTCGTTATTGCCTGCAGCCTGTGTCGTCCACTGACATACCATATCACAGCCATTTCCTAGGGACACACACATGTATATATTTAAATATGTACACACAATGGCAACGAATCAGTAGGCAGAAAGAGAAGATAATTAAAACGGTATTATTTTGATTTTGATTTTGATGTGAGTACATATCGTTCTAAAATTAATTTTAAAATACCCAATGATGGGAAAGAGGAAGATTGGAATGTAAATATCTGGTTAGATTCAGATATGATGCGCAATATTGAATCCTGCATGGTAAACTTAATTATTATAGTTCTCTACTTACTTTTAATTTCAACAAAATTTGATTTCAGTGTGTGCAGTTCGTTGAAAAATTGTACCTAAAGCACCATTGCCGCGAATTTTCATTGAATCAATATTTTTTACAATAATATTATTCGACCGTAGCACAGTGAAACTCTCTTCCAATTCGTGAAAATCACCAAACCTCTTATTCAATGGCGTACAGTCAATAAAGTCTGAAAAGCTGCGCCTATCCTAAAAAAACAACAATACGAAGAAATCACAGAAACATGTTAAATGTTGACCAATTTCTCTTGAAAATGATTTTTTTTCATGATTTTTTATGAACGTTTATTTATTCAGTTGACCATAATAATCGGCAGACGATGGCAATAAAATGGCTATTTTCAAATATTCAGTGCACAATAAATTGATACCCGAACTTGGAAATCTACACACAGCCTATCTCTGGAGGTCCAGCACGATATATTAATTAAACCCTTCGTAAATACGATTTTGGCTTGATTCGTCATCTACATATGATCAGTTATTTTCGAGAACGCTCAACATATGACTCGGAGACAGAAAAAGAGTCGGTTGGTCGGATAAGCTGTCAATATACACAACTTTTTTAATAATGTCATTCGTTATGCAAAATGGTTTATCAATGAATGAAAGTGAACTAACGAAGTTCTTAGAATTGAAAGAAATCGTATCCATGATACATAGACTTCATCTAAGAATAGCTTACTTCGATTTATTATTTATTCCATATTATCGGTTCGGCTGTCAACAGTCGAGAATGTTACCAAATCCAAACTGTCATACAATCATATAATTGCAAACCATAGGTCAATAAAACCTCATTCCTATACTACACCCTTACTAGTGATGGCATTTCGCCACCAGTCTACTATCTACAGACGCCTTGTACACAAATTTGCAATTCAACAAAATTGAATGCAATTTAAATGTACAAATCTACATCCAGTGTAATAAAATCACATTACAATAGATACCTAGCCATTGATCCAAGATCCAATGAATGAAAAAAATCCTTTGAGCAGTGGACCTCGCTTCCAAAAAAGTGTTACTAATTTTCTCGTATTTAATATATCAAAACCTAAAATTTCCCCTGAATTCCTAAATTTTGTTAATATATACTTAAATACCAACCTGTTTATTTATAAGCCAAAAATACTTAATGTAACTTTTTTACGTGAAAACTTCTTTAGCACCGTTGTGATTTGAAATACGATGAAACGAAAAATAGTGACACTAAAAAGAGACAAACATATACATCTGTAGGATTTAGTCTGTGAGAGAATGAGATAATATAATCGGTCTTCTATTTATGTGGTGCTTCGTAGCCTACTGGTCACCTCTTTGTGCGGTGCTTTGTAGCCTCCCCACTCTTGTCTACTTTAGTTTTCTGAAGGTTTCACTTATACCGCGTGCGAATTGCACACTTTGTTTTTTTTTATTTAATTTCAAAAAAGCAGTTATACAATTTGTCGAAACTTTTATCAGGCAGGTAGGTAACAACCATCATATTGAAAAAAACTCTAAAAGGAATGTCCAAATAAACATAACGATTTCACATTTGAAATAAATAATAAATACTAAAAAATTAAGACGGCCGCCATCTTGAATCGGAAACGGAACGTTGAAACAAACTTACAGACGGGGAAAATGGAACAGTCAATTCAGAAAATTCTATTTTGTACAAAGTGATCGATGAATAGTGACACGTACACAGACTAGAAATCGTCACAAGGGACATATACATAATACAAACCGTTTGGTTTCCAGTGCAACCATAGCTCTGCGTCGTCGGTTAATGAGATGCCCGCAAGCCAACTAACAGTTTGCGTTAACGACAGATTAGACACACAAACCAGAGGGCGGCAGATTAACATTTGAGGTTTGGAGTTTAGACAGAGGCGTTTGATATACATGGCCGTGCAAATAACTCACGCAACCTAGCGCCGGAGGCTCTACCCGCCCCCGTCAGAAGTGCGCCGCGAGTGGGGGAGGTTTTTAAAACAACTTTAAAACATAGGTATCTTATTGTGAAAATTCTGCTTTAGGGATTTAAAATTTAAAATGTTAAAATGTAGAAAACTAGAAAAAACGAGTGTGCTTTAGACTTAGACCACATAACTGAAGTAAAACTTCTGTTCCATCTAAATGATAGGAAGAGAGAAAGAAAATGTACGCGCGCACTGCTCTCTCTTGCTCCTACAGTGATATACGAAGCGTTCGCTCGCTTTTCGCAACGCTCTAGTCACGCAATCGCGAGCTTACTGCACAAGTCAAGCGTGCGCAAAGAAGTTTTACTTAAAAAAATCTACAGTAAAATTGGGTTGACATTATCGCCAAAGTTTTTATACTGCGTTTTTGTCGTGTACATACCACAATTTTGATTGCATGTTTTCATGGTTGGTACGTATTATAGAATATTGAAAAGTTATTGATTTTTTAAAGGTAATTTTAATAACTGAATGTGCAATTCTCACGCAGTAGAAGTGTAGAAGAACTAAAGTAGACAAGAGTGGCGAAGCTACAAAGCACCGCACAAAGAGGAGACCGATTATTCTGTCTCATTCTCTCGCAGGCTAAATCCTACAGATGTATGTGATTGTCTCTTTTTAGTGTTTTTTCGTTTCATCGATTTTCAAATCACAACGGTACTAAAGAAGTTACTTCAAATATATAGGTCCCAATGGCTGAGTTGGTTACGGTGCTGTGTCTCGGTAAGACAAGAGATCTTGGGTTCGAATCCCAGTTGTCACCGCTACATTATTGTATTCTGTGATTAGTGCTATTTATTAGTATTATTTTCTTATCCAATGATATATTTTAATTTACTTTATTAGTCTGTCAAACTGTATTTTATATTTTTAATCAATTATATAGATCGGAGGGTAGTTAGTGTGTCTTTATCATGTTTCAACTCTGCATTCAATTATGGAAACTTTGATTTGGTATTTAATTTTAGACGCGTATTTATTTAATGTGTGACATCTTTAATAGCTCACTTGTGAATTTAATTGATGATTTTTGACTGTCGTTACGCAAAATTTGGCATAATACCGGTGAAGCTCATGATAAGAGGTGCTATTCAATAATATCGGTATACTCTTGCAGTCTTTTTAAATGTACATTAAGCAGCTTTAAACTGATTGTGAAGGCTACAAAAGCATTCTCTTAGTTTCTGCAGACAATTTGATAATAAAAGGTTTATGGTTTGAACAATCTGAACAACGAGCCGAAACCACAATACGGCGAGGTGTAGATAAAGAACCACAAAGCTTTTAAAACGTGAAAGACCTACTACCTACTTGGTTGCATTTAATTCCACTGAGCGCCCAACGAACAAACAGCAAACACCGCCACATAAACAAGTCCACGAGGCATCTCTCCGAGTGAATAAACTTGATTCCTGCTCGAGTGAACAAGGTGTCGCCTGTCGCTAGCGCAAACCGCAATATGCCGCTGTCCCGAGGCGATGCTCCCTTTGTCAGAGCTGGTTTGTTTGGCGTTTGACGCTGGCTAATATCGCGTTATCGCTGCCACTTCAAAGCCGGCTTTAACTTTATTCCCCCCCCCCCCCCCTTTCTTCTAACACCCCCTTTTTTCACTCAACCCTCCTCTCTCGCTCTCACACCCCCGTTCCGCAAAACTTAACTTTAAATTATAATTTCAACTTTCACGACGCGTAATATCATTTAAAATTATTCGTTTTTTGTGACTTTTGGCAAGTTAAAATTTCTTATTACGGCTCCATGTTTCCAAATGAAACCACACTTGTTCTTTAACTATATATATATATACGAAACTAGCTGGTTCACGGAATGAGTTGTTATGACATTTAATAAAGAAATTGTTTCTCCCTGCGTGTCCTTTCCAATTCGTCCCCTTCCTCTCACACGTTCCCACTCCGATTCCTCCACCTTCCCTCTCCCCACTCCACTTCCCCCTACCCGAGTTCCCCTCCCCCTCCCCCCCTCCCCCATTCCATACATTCAGTCCCCGCGGTACATTAATTTTTCAAACAACTCACGTGCCACCTACTGCAACTTTTTTATACAAATTTCATAATGTCAGAGCTCAAAAGTAGATTTAAACAAACCTTGTCCTGACAATAACGATCACAAATTTTTTTTTTATCCAATTTGGTGCTGTCGTTCGGAAGTTATGGGCGTACATACATTTCGGTGATTCATTTTTATTTATGATCTATACATAGATGGATATAAACAGCTTCTTTGGAAATTATAAAAACCATCTATATCACTAGTATGCGGCTTGTTAAAATTACAATTACAGAAATTATTAACCTCACATTACACACTACTATTCAATCTCCCTATTAAATATGCTTAAATTGCATCCCATAGAAAGTAGAAGAAAAATAAACAAAAATTTTAACAAAACAAAAAACGACTTTAAAAAATGCACTAAAAAGTAAAAAAATAATTTCATACGATTGTTATTTTTGGAGTCGGTGTCAGCCAAGGTAACTACATACATAGGTACTTATAGGTGAGATGTGGAGATCTATTTTTTTACTTTTTAGTGCATTTTTGGAAGTGCAGTGGCGAGCGTGCTTAAAAAAGTTTTACTTAAAAAAAAGAATCATCGAAATCTGTGGGCGTAATATTGAGTTATTCGTCCATTTGTCGCGCACATACTTATTGCAAATTTAAGACATATATGGTTTTCTCATGGATCCCATCATCAAAACTAGACCAAATTAAAATGGAACCACACGGAAAGCACCAGCTTTCTAATAAAAAAGAATCATATATATCGGTTCACCCAATCGAAAGTTCTGAGGTAACAAACATAATAATAAAAAATAAAAATAAATACCGTCGAATTGATAACCTCCTCCTTTTCGAAGTCGTTTAATAAATTACTTAACTTTTCTGTGTAAAATTATGCACTCCGAATTAAACCGCTGTGAACTCCTGCATCTCACCAACTCCAAGGTACGAGTACCTAATCGAACAAGGTAAAATATATTATTCTACAACAATAATTCTGAACAAACTACCACAAACAAGCACCTGTTCATAGCTTTCATACATTTGGAAACTAATGCACCTCAAATATCGACATTCTTACTCAAGTTTACAATTATTTTCTGAATAATATTTTTACGTAGGTACCTGAATAATATTTTTATGTACCATATTTGTATATCTAAGAATCTTTGAGTAAGAGATATTGCATATATGTACAAACTCATTATTTTTCTTTTTCTGTAACATGCACTTAGTCGCGTAATATATATTAATCGCAGTCAATCAGACCGTCATACGTCACCTGATAATTATATATTATTATTTCTACGCCACCTACAATTTAAACTTAAACTTTCTCTTTAACTGTAATACATTATTTTCACGTAAATTTACCTTTATACCTACCATCCATATTATGTTTATCTTTTTTATATATAAACCGTGTTTCAGTATCGTACACTGATCACGTAAAAACCCATACGGATACAGAATATTAACTTAAATAAATAGAGAAAACAATTAAATGAGTAGGTATTAATACGAACTAGCAATCATTACATTTTATAATTATATATACATAAAAAAATATGTTTATATGTTTATGAATAAAGAATAATAATAAAAAACTAGATCGAACCAGTCTATTCATTAAATTTATTAACGCCTTGCGAAGGCTTTTACATTATTGTAGGTTCAGGAGTAACATAATAACTGTGTACCCTTTACACAATGCCGTAAACTGAATATGAAAGATATATGTTGGTTCAATACTAGTAGGTATGTGGTTTCATGGTTATGTAAAGTCGTACAAAGGAGTTCGATAAGTGTAAGACAAGTGTATAATAAGAAAACAAACGAGTGTGCTTTATACCACACGACTGAAGTAAAACTTCACTAACTTATAACAGAAGCGAGAGAAAAAAAATTGCGCGCGCACTGCTTTCTATTGCTCCTACAGTGTGATACAAACAATAGGCCTGCACTGTGCCTTAGATATACGAAACGTAACTGGCTATGAGAAAAAGAAAATGTCTGCTCGCACCTCTCTCTCTTGCCCCTACAGTAATACGTATACAACACTAACTATCTCTCTTTATATCTTCACAAACTTATATCTCCTTCTCTATTTCCGTTCGCCTCGCCCGATCATACTTTATGTAACGCTCTCGTCACGCATTCATCAGCTTACTCCCCAAGTCAAGCGTGGGTAAAGAAGTTTTACTTCAAAAATAAGTACTTAAGGTACTGCGAAAGTAGTTACAAAACAATGTGTAGTGACTTTGTTGATAATTAGAAAAAAAATATTCCACCCAATTTGATATTTTACAGAATATATATCTAAATTAATACAGCAATAAAAGGGGCACTTGAAAAATAATTAAAGATATGAGTAGGTACAATACAAGTATTCAGGTACATTATCATTTTTTTTATATTAGCTCCACACAGGAGGTCCTGAGGAAAATAATTTTCCTCAGAACCTATGTCATCTTAGGGGATCCTGTGTGGAGAGTTTTGTTTCTGTCTGGCTGTGATGAAGTTATCGGGACGATAAAGCGTAATACTTTTCAAAACATCAGGACTTCAAGTGTGCCCTTTTAGCAGCTTGTGTGCTCCGAACACAATTGCAATTGTAATTAGTATGTATTTATTTCACCCCATATAACAACGCATTCCATTTCCAACACCGTGTCGTGCTGTGTAAAAGTAATAGATTTATTGTTACATTGTTTTATTTTCATTTTGTAGATTATACTCATTTGTGCTTACGATCTACCCATCTACCTAAGCGATCTTCGAGAAACTATTATTTCTGTATCAAAGCTTTGTAACTTACAAAGCAATGACGATGTCGTGGAGTGGTGTAGATTTGAATAGACGAAACTATAGGCGGCTTCTGGCACTACTACACAACGATATCTACTATCTAACTGTATCTCGTTGTTATTAGATTATTATCAGATCTGGTTGAGCTCGATTTGGGTTTCGATATTGTGGTACCTACTTAACTGGTGTGCTATTTTTAACTGTCTATTTCAATCGATTTGGGTTTCGATATTTTGGTACCTACTTAACTGGTGTGCTATTTTAACTCTCTATTTCAATCGATTTGGGTCGATTTGGGTTTCGATATTATGGTACCTACTTATATAACTGGTGTGCTATTTTTAACTGTCTATTTCAATCGATTTGGGTTTCGATATGATGGTACCTACTTAACTGGTGTGCTATTTTAACTCTCTATTTCAATCGATTTGGGTCGATTTGGGTTTCGATATTATGGTACCTACTTATATAACTGGTGTGCTATTTTTAACTGTCTATTTCAATCGATTTGGTTCGATTTGGGTTTCGATATGATGGTACCTACTTAACTGGTGTGCTATTTTTAACTATCTATTTCGTACTTTCTTGTTTATTGAAATGTGTTAAAGGGAGAGTATTACATTGATTCTCACCCAGCAGTTACATTCTTATGGCGTTTTATAAGATGCTTTTTTCAAACTTAAGTTTTTTTTCAAGCGATTCGCAATCTAAACGCTTTTTTTATTTTTATTTTATTTATTTCTATTCTTTAACATACATACATATTACAGATAATTACATTGGTATACATAGATATCAAGTTAAGTAATAAGGAAAAAAAAAATGTTAATGATCCGTAAATGTATATAGGTAAGTACCTAGCAGTATTTTGTGAACACCTCACTAGGCGAACCTGTGCTGAGGTGTTCCCATGTTTTGGAATAATTGAGATTCTGACGACAAAAGTAGAAACACCGTATCCTCCTTGATATTGTCAATAAGGAGACTGTGGGTCGACCCATGGCGGCAGTATCGTATACATAAAATAAAAGATTAGTTGCAGTTTGGATCTATACATACAATTATACAAGCATCTAGTTTATGTACAAGATAGATAGTAGTTTTGATAAATAGTTTGGTGAATTATTCTAGGGACCACACGCCAATGGAATGAATAATATTATGATTTTAATATTTTGTCTTAAAACAAAGTTATAATTGCCTACTATTTCTTTTTAATATTTGTTTTTGGTTATGTTTGGTTCGGTGTTATAATTTTTTGAGTAAATTGAATACCTTGTTGTTTAATCCAGTCTTTGATGTGTTTTTTGTGAAGAGTTGTATATGGATTTGTAGTTAGTAGTTGTTTCAGTGTGGTGGGCATGAGGTTGTATAGTTTGATTGCGTAATACTTAAAGTGTCTTTGCCCGTGTGAGGTATGAGTTATCGGTATGTTGAGTGTTTTTTTTGTAGAGGCCCTGGTTTTAATTGCAAATTGAGGTTGCATTTGAATGTGAAGTTTATGTTGGAAGAAGTATAGTAGTACAGCTTTGGCGTAGAGTTGTCTTATTGTCATGACGTCTAGTGTTTCGTAGATTACATTCGAGCATGTGTAGCGAGGAACTTGGAGGATTAATTTAATTGTTGCCTTTTGGATTTTTTCTAATGGATCTATTGCTATATTTGTTGCACTTCCCCAAGCAAGTATGCCATATGTAATAATGGATTGGCAAAGTGCAAAGAATATGGTTCTGAGGATTGTTATTGGAAATATGTTTTTTATTGTCTTTATCAGATGCATGACTCGTTTCAGTTTGTTTGTGATATAAGTTATGTGGTCAGTCCAGCGTAAGTTGGCATCTATTACAACTCCTAGATATTTTGTGTGGTCAACCCTTTCTATACGGTCGCATTGACATGTGCGAGAAGTTTGTCCGCAGTCGTGTAAAATAAGGTCTATGTGCGGTGGAGGTTGGCCTCTTTGTGTAATGCTGTGTGTAATATAATTGGTTTTTGTTGTATTTAGGGTAAGAATGTTGTTGTTTAGCCAATTTTTGACCTCAGATAGACTTTTTTCGGCCTTTTTATATACCTCATTCCATGTTTCTGCCTGGAAGAGAAGAACTGTATCGTCAGCAAACGTTACGATTTTACCGTCGATATCAATGTCACACAGGTCGTTTATGTAAATAAGGAACATTAGGGGACCAAGAACGCTTCCCTGTGGTACTCCGTATCTAGATAGAAGTGGCTCGCTTACCATGTTGTTGATTTTAACCTGTTGCATTCTACCCGACATGAAGCTTTTCAGTAAGTTTAGTTCTAAGCCACTAACTCCGACGATTTTTAGTTTATTAAAGAGTTTTTCGTGAGAAATTGTGTCAAAAGCTTTACATAAGTCTAAATAAATTGATATAACTTTTTTTTTAGCATCTAGGTTATGTGTAATAAACTCAGTTACAGTGGCAATTGCGTTTTCTGTGTTCCTATTTTTTCTAAAGCCATGTTGGTTTATTGAAAGTAATTGCTTGTTTTCCAGATAATGTTGTAGCTGTACTTTTATTGCTTTTTCAAGAATTTTTGACATATTGTTTAATAATGTAATAGGTCTGTAGTTGTTTACATTGTTTTTTGTTCCTGATTTATAAATAGGAATAACCAGACCTTTTTTTAGAATGTTCGGGAAAATTCCTTCTTTAAGACTAAGATTAATTACGTACGTTAGTGGTATAAGCAGTTGTTGGCTTAGTGTTATTATTGTTTTAGAGTCTATTCCGTCAGGTCCCGATGTTGTGTTATCCTTTAGGGATTGTATTATTTGTTTGGTGTCTTCCAGAGTTACTTTTTGTAGTTTGAAATGTCTGTCATTGTTTATAATAGAGCACTGAGTCATATGATTTCGAGGTTCTTGATTGTCGCTTCCAGTCGTAAGTTTTTTTATATTTTCGGCTAGGCTGGCTCCGATATTTGTGTAATGTCTGTTTATGTAGTTAAGAATGAGTGCAGGATTTTCGTGGAAGTCTACTTCTTCGTCATTGATAATTAACTTTTTGATTTTATCATCTTTGTTTTTTTGTGTATGTGTACTTTCTCTCAGAATTGACCAGACACTTTTCGGGTCAAAGTTTGCAGTTATCAGTTTGTTTCTGTAATATAATTCTTTGGCTTTGCGTGTAATTAGCGAACAAATATTTCTGTACCTTTTATAGTAAGAGTAAAGAAAAGTATCATTTGGGTTGTGTTTAACTTGTTTGTGCAGTTTGTCCCGTTTTTTAATGCTATTTAGTATGCTTTGGGTAATCCATTTTTTAAGTCTTTTTTTACGGTGCGTGATAGAGTTGAATGTTGTTGTGGTGTTTTGAGTGATGAGCGTTTGAAGATATGATATAAAGTAATTCCAGGCTTCTTCTGTCGTGTTAATTTTTTTTAGATGTTCCCACGTTTGTTTTTCTAGACCATTTTTTAGATTAACGTAGTCAGTTTCATATTTTATGCTATTATTTTGAATTGTTGGGTTCAAAGCCTGTGGAGTCAGGCCTATCATTGTTGTGTAGTGATCTGTGATTGTTGATTCAAATACTACGCTACAAAATTTGCTTTTGGATTTGATCATTAAGTGATCTAAACACGATTCTGAGTCTTTGGTAACTCTGGTTGGAGTATTGATAGCGCTTATTATGCCATGTTCCAGGAGCATCAGCTGGTATTCGATATTTTGGGGGTGGCCTTGTGGAAGTATATTTATGTTTAGATCCCCAGCTATGATGATGTTTTTGAAGTGGGTAATTTTTTTAATATGAGTATCGAGAGCTAATATAAAGGGCGCCATGTTGTGTGTGGATGGAGATCTGTAAATAGCGAGAATGCATGTATCGGGGTCGGCGATTATTTGTAAGCAATTAGTGTTTTCTAAGGCGATTTCTGAGACAGAGGCGTTAAGACTATCTTTTATGTAAACAACAACTCCATCATTTTGATTTAGGTTTTTTGTTGTGGAATATGTGGAATAGTTTTTTTTGTGTTTTACAGTAAAAGCGGTCGAGATCCAGCATTCCGTTAGGATAATAATTTTGAAGTCTATTTTGAAGGCGGACAAGAGTATGTCTAGTTCGTCATAGTTTTTGTTGAGGGATCTTATGTTTTGGTTGAATAGAGTTAGGGTGCCTGGGTTGCTAAAGATAGAATCACATAGTTTTGTGTCATTGGTTGAATAATGTAAGTGAGAGCTAGTTAAGTTCATTGTGTTTAATAATTCGGCCATATTAAATTAGTTGCAATACATGAAATTTATTATAGGGGGATTAGTCATCTACGATTGTTTCCCCATTTTTTTTAGATCATTTTCATGAGAGATTTGGATAATTTTTTCCCCAGTTGCTTTGCGGACAAGCAGTTTACTAGCTTTGAACCACACGAATTGGTAGAGGTTGTCTTTGGCCGTTTGTTTTGTTTTCCAAAGCAGTTCCTTAAAATATGGTGACAACACTTCACTAAGAAAAATTGGGGATTTAGAGTCTAAGGATTTGGCTGCATTTTTTAAAGAGAGCAAAGATTCCCTAGTTTTTTGACTAAAGAAGGTGATGTGGAGTTTGTCCGGGGTATTCTGTCTTCGATCTTGGGTCCTGGTCACCATGCGTATATCTTGTTGTTGCAGGGGCAGTCCCAGTGAACTGGCTACCCGAAGTACGGCTTCCGAGGCTTGTTCTCCCGGCCGCAACTCCACACCTGCCATTTCCAAACTGTCGGAGAGCTTTTCTTGCTCTAAAACGGCAAGACGGCATTCTAGGGAAGAGATTCTTGTATTTTTTTTTTCGTTCTCCTCTCTCAAGAATTTGGTTTCTTTTAGGGCCTCCTGCATTACTTTGAAGCGTGTGAGGAGGTCATCGTACTGGTTGCAGATGAAATCACTGCTTTTCTTAAGGTCGCTAATTTCTGTCTCAAATATTTTTTTTTATTTCACTTATTTTATTGTCAAAGTGATTCGTGAGACGATCATATAACTCCTCAGCATCTGAACCAAATGTTGAGGCGGACGGTGCTGGTGAACTCGGACGACTTTTACATTTAGGGCATTTCCAAGTTTGTTTGTTTTTTGCTGCCATTTTTTTAAAGTTAGTATCGGAATAACGCTATTTGAAGTGATTTGGCTAATCTACCAGTCCGCCTCAGCACAGGACCACCTAGTGAGGAGGACTAAGAACACACAGATGAAATATTTATATACATTATCATATCTTGTAATTCTCATCCAACCTGTAATTAAATAGTCACTAATAAAAAATAATAAAAAAAACTAGACAAAATAATATCTCTTTTATTATTATATCCAACTTAATATTTATGTTCAAAATAATTGTAAATGTTAGAATAGACAGACCTGATTTAACTAAGCTCATTGAATTTTAAACCTGAGGCGGTGGTATTCGCACATTCTTCCCAAATTGAGTTTAAAATGACTTTTCATCTTCTCATTTTTCATCATCTTCCCAATTTACTTCGCGTTTTTTAATAACTTAACTAATTAGTTTCTTACTAATACTTATTAATACCTACTACCTTCACAAACTCAAAGAAGTAGTTAAAATTTATTTATTTTAGCCACATTATACCTAATACAAATATTTAGATAAAAGTGGAAACGGTAATTTTAAAACTAAAAATGACGAAAATGAAACTTTGAATGACGGTTATAAATGACGATCTTAATATTTTTCCACAAAACCCCTTCAAATCACCGTTAGTGACTTTACATTTTCTTTTCGTAAATATTATCTAAATATTTATTTGCCTCAAAATTTGGGACGAGACAAAAGGATGGCTTCACACAACCAACAAAGGCGTGAAATAGAATACACAATGTAGAGGTACTTCTATGTCCTCTCGTTACACTGTTTCTTTTATTTGCAACAACACGTGAAATGCGATTTAGAAGACATCAAAGGACAAATCATCGCTTCGGGTTCCGTTGGGCGAGGGTGTGTTGGCGGTAGGGGGGGGGGGGGTGAGGGGTGAGCCAATTACAGTCAACATGCACGGATCATTCACCCGACAGGCACAACTATACACACTATTTATAGATATTCCGGTAAAAGGAAAAAATCATTTTCTCACATTTATTAAGTTACCGTTCAAAATGAAATGGAATCTGTGATTGGATTCTTGCACAATTGATGCTTTTGAAATATATTTCTAGTGAAGTTTCGATTGCACTTTCAGGAAAACAATTTTTTTTTTCTTTAATTTATTTATTTCTGGTGGCGTGTAACGATTGCTTAATAGTATTAAAGTAGATAGGTACTTGATACCGTCCGCGGGAAACTGGTGAATCTACAAAACATGGAAACCCAAAAAAAAACCGCTGACTATAACCACTGGAGCCCTTTTTGACACAATACGACATAATTTGAAATACCTCGGATTGCTTTGCTGCCAGTTTTAGGCAAATTTTCCCTAGATTATTTTTTTTCCATTTTTCCATATTAAAATTCGGAGTTATGATTTTTTTTAATGTCGGTGGAAAATATTCAAAATGGTCACCAAAAAATCACGAGCAATCGGAGGAAAAAGTTAAAAATCGCGCTGTCGCTCGAGTGGTTTTAACGCACTAGAGACCTTTTTTTTAAATTTAGCCTTAAATATTCTAACTTTGGTCTCGATTTAAACCAGTCAGTAACTAGATTCCATGTAGTATTTTATGTCGAAATTTTGTCAAATATCGATCCAGTTGATAAGTCAGTCATCTCAAAACACTATGTTTTGGAATGATGATGAAACCAATATTCGTATGCTCACCGTAAATCAAATAATATTATTTATACGTGACTCAGTTTTACATCTACTACACTATATAAAGAGGTAAGGTTTGTTTGTTTGTTTGTTTGTTTGCATCGAATAGGCTCTGAAACTACTGAACCGATTTGAAAAATTCTTTCGCTGTTGGGAAGCTACACTATCCCTGAGTGACAAAGGTTATATAATATTTTCAAAATAGTTAGGGATCATTACTAAAACTCCAATAATGCAACCCAAGGTGTAAAAAAATTACCTAAAATATTCTTTACATCGCGTGCGCTGCGAAAACTATTGATGATAGAATAAAATAATGTACTACGACTTTGTAGAACACATCATTATTTACAAAAAAGGTCACTACAGCATATGTCTAACTATTATGGTTATGCCACAATAAGTATTCTTTTATTTTAAAAAATTAATTAATATGTCGCCGCTTGAAAAGGCTCTTTATTTGTATCTTGGTGTTAATCCTTATCAAAATAAATTACTTCATATTCAACACAGCTTCAATACCTTTATTTAACTTTTTGGATTTTTCAATTCGGATATTTAATTAGAAAGATATCACGAGTTTAATAATGTTAGTATTAGAAAAAAGTTTCGGCTACGGGCCGGGCGGGAAAGGAGTCAAGAAATGAAGTGCCAGGGGGGTTGGCAGGACGGGGGAGCGGGAGAGCGGTGGCGGGGAAGGTGGAAGTGGAACGCTGGAGGGGAACGCACGGGAAAAGACATTCAAGGAGTAACATTTTATTTATTTAAATATGGCATTACAACGCATGCCGGGAAACAGCTATATATTATAAAAGAAAATCAAAAAAAAAGGTACGAACCGCAAAAACTCAGAAACGAGTCCCGGTACGATCAAGGGAGTTATAAGGTGTGATAGATCTCTGTCCCTCGGGAAAAAAGGTACCCGATCTCTGTCTCTCGGGAAAAAAAGGTAAAAGGTTTTTAAATAAAGGGAGTGCTTTTGAAGATATAAAGGCTGGAAGTTTCGCCCTCTTGAAATTTCGGAAAGTTCAAGAAGGTTCTATAGAACTCTAGAATGTTCTGGAAGGGGTGGCGGAGTATGTCGTGGAATGTTCGGGAATAGGGAATCGGGATCATCATTGTGAAACATTCCATAACACTCTCAAATGATTTCCTGAGCGAAGCCGGGTAACCCAGCTAGTATTTAATATGCTATAAAATAACACCTGGACGAATCTAGTAGATGCATTAGTATGACGTTTTGAAATATCCTGCTAGTGACCCAGATTTTTTTTTAAATTCACCGTAAGTCTCTGCATTATAATTGATATGGTGATGTTTAAGAGTAATCTTAGTATTATGATAAAAAAGTGCTTCGTAGTCTCCCCACTCTCTTCTACTTTAGTTTTCTGAAGGATTCACTTCTACCGCGTGTGAATTACACACTCTGATTTTTTATGTTTCGGTAGTTAAAATTATTTGAATATTTTCTTGTATATTACGAGATTCTGTAAGTAACGTAACTCATAAAGTCAATAAAAGCTTTTTAAACTTTACGAAAACCTACCAAAGATAAATAAAATTTATTCATGCATTGCAGGTGGTACATGGACAAGAGTAGCTAATGATAGAGAGAAATAGCGACAGTTGTAGGAGACCTTTATCAACTAGTGACATGCAGACAGGGAGCCGATGCATGATAAGTGTTATAAATATTTTATATAATGTAATGTAATTTACTGTCTGAATAAACGCTGTTATTATTATGTCGATAAAATTTTAACAATTTGGAATGAAATTTACAGCCATGACAAACTTATCACATGTCAACATTTTATTTTCATTAAACGTATAAATAAAAAACATTTCTTCAAAGGGACCATTACGGGTGATTAGTTTAGCGCACAGTGGCGCTCGCAGCGAACAATCGTTTCGCCGCTCTCTCCACTCGAGGGGCGGTCTCACGAGGATAATTGGCAGGTAATCGGTACACCATCCATCCGCCCGGCAGTACGGAGAACGTGCAAAGAGCTGCCTTTGATCGGCCGAGAGAACCAAAGACCCAACCTACCAAAGTCCATGAGTATTAAAGACCCAAAGAACCTGAGTAACAAAGACCCAAGCTACCAAGTACCAAGGATTCGGGTACCATACAACCGATAACAGTAGGAGAAAAGTACCAGGAGAACAGAAACAGAAAGAAGAGAAGGACTGTTATTCAAGTTAATGTTACGTGAATTCCGGAACGTCTTTCATCCCCCGGCGAGCAGAAGTGCGGAGGGATGCTACAAGGATTAAATTAGGCACAAGTAATAGGGATGTTTTTCGCTGCATACAAAGCCATCCTTTGTGGGCGATAATCGATATTGTACGAGAGTTACAGATATTTCGACACTGTGCAATGAATTTCTTTTGTATTTCTCACTCATGTAAGGATAGAATTTTCCATGTAGATATTTTGTTAGGTAAAATCAAAGTGTGAAATTCACACGCGGTAGAACTGAAAAGATCATAAAACTAAAGTAGACAAGAGTAGGGATACAACGAAGCACTTTTTTTATCAGTGTGATGGATGATTTTTGAAGTAAAACTTCTTTACGCACGCTCGACACTTGGGGGGTAAAATGATGAATACGTTACGAAAAAATTTGTAACGTTACGAAAAAACATGAAACGTTACGAAAAAATATGAAACGCTAATCAATGTGAAACGCTAATTGATATGAGTTGAGTTGAGTTGAGATGAGTTAAGTTGAGTTGAGTTGAGTTGAGTTGAGTTGAGTTGAGTTGAGTTGAATTGAGTTGAGTTAAGTTAAGTTGAGTTAAAAGTTCAGTTCAGTTGAGTTGAGTTGAGTTGAGTTGAGTTAAGTTGAGTTAAGTTAAGTTAAGTTAAGTTGAGGGGATGGGGATATTTTTATTCCTGTTATTGTTATATTGTTAATGGACGGCATAGTTAGTGAAGTTTTACTTCAGTCATGTGGTCTAAAGCACACTCGTTTTTTTTCCATATTTTTGTCGTCGAATTCCAGTGCACCTTTTCCTACGCATTTGGTCATCTTATTCGTATTTGTGGTTTCTTCTTCGGAGAAGCTAAATGTTGTTTTCTTTTGCGAGTTCAGTTTAGAATAGTTTGAAGATTTTACAACAAAAAAACGTGTTTTTTTGGATTTAACAGGATTCGATCCTTGGTCGACTGATTGTTTAGCCGCTAAGATTCGTCATTCGTCAACAATAGAAACTGATTTGTGACTTTACAGATGTAGGTAGGAACAAATGTTAGAATCGGGATAAGAATCAGGGTAATAGTAAGAATAATCCCTAACATTCCGTGTTATAAACTTATTACTAAATAACAGCTTACATTATTGATTTAAAACCAATGACGTTATATTATAAATGTCTTTGTTAAAACCAGATTAATTGGTTACTGTGACTACCATAATGGCAAGGTGGTAAGATAACTTACGCTATTTGACGGTGCATGGTCTGGTGTTCTATTGCATTAAAAGTAATTAAAAAAAATGAGTGTGTTTTAGACCACACGACTGAAGTAAAGTTTCACTAACTTATAAAAGTAACTAACTCTTGCTCTTACAGTGATACAGACAATAGGCCTGCACTGTGTCTTAGATATACGAAACTTGTAACTCCCTTGCTCGCACCTCTCTCTCTTGCCCCTACAGTATAAATACGAAACGTAACTCTCTCTCTTTCTATCTTCACTAACTTTTATCTCCCTCTCAACTTCCGTTCGCCTCGCCCGATCACACTTTTCGTAACGCTCTCGTCACGCATTCGCCAGCTTACTACCCAAGCGTGCGTAAAGAAGTTTTACTTCAAAAACCTAACAAAATATTATTAAAATTATTTTGAGACCACTTTTTTTCATTTCTACTTTTTTTTAAGTGAAACTTCTATAGCCCCGCTACGATTTGAATTTCGGATTAAACCGAAGTGACGATTTCTGCACCTGCGCTCATTGGCCGCTTTGATTATAATGTCACCTTCAAAGGCTCTTTATTGGTTGAGATATTAAACGGAAATTACGCTGGTCAGCGCTCATTGGTCGCTTTGATTATGACCTCACTTTTCAAGTATTAGTTGAGATTGTTTTGGTAAAGTTTCGCTTCTACCGCCTGTAAACTGCACTAGATTTTTTGTTTTTTTTTTATTGTGAACACTGCACAAGAGTCCCAACTGGATGGAAAGGAGTAGGAAATAGGAAGAAGGGGGCTATTCAGAACTAGTCACCAAAATGGCTAAATCCATTTCAAGCAACTTTTCAATCCTGAATGGTGGTCTTTAATCAGAGCGATTCTGAGAGTATCTTCCACTATGGCACATTCCGCAACTATAATATTATGATATATTATAAAGTTAATTAATTGTGAAACAACAATCAACTCGCGACCTCCGGATTGCCAATCGAGAGTCCTAAATCTCAACCATAGAGTCCGTTACCTCCCTATTATAATCATTGAACGGTGAATCAAATGTCTCGGAAATTATCATTATCTCCGTTTTAATAGTACCAAAAAAAAACAGTGTAACAATTTTGGAGGCGGGTATGGGTACCTCCGCCACAGGAACCATTTATTGGATAACCGACACCCCTACCGTAGGCCACCGCAAGTAGTTCACTTCGTTTGTTGACTTAGAAGAAGGCTCAAAATCATGGGGTGAATTTTGTCTGTTTCTTGGTTGAGGGAGATCTATTGACCTCTTCAGCCTAACTCTCTCAACCCATCGCCTTGCACCGCAGTGGGAGGAATGGATTCCCCTTCACACAGCATCTCTTAAGATTATACAGGCTCACACATACATTTTTTTTTCACAGTTCCTCCAGTGTGGAGCTAATGCAATGTGGAGCGAAGTCCAGGAATCGAGAGAATGGATAATTCAGGAATATCTGTGTTGAATTGAGTTTTGAATGTTCTGTTAATACAATATTTTCTATTTCCAGGCTATGGCTCCAATTCGTTATCGGCGATGTCCAAATCCTCATTGGAAGCACACTCACATCTCAGGCAACCAGGTATATATAACTTTAAATTAACCAAAAAAAACTTGAGAAATGTTGGCAGATTATTTCGGAAACGATTTTTTTTTTGTACTCCAGCTCAACTCCTCGGACTAATCTGTTTGCTTCTGCGAACAGCTCACATTAGTCTCATAGAAATAGGGTCTCCCTTACTAACAAGGTGAGAAATATGATCTACTTATAAAGAAAAAAAAACACACTTTACATTTAAATGAAAAAGTTAACCATCGAAGAATTCAAATGTACACAATAAAATGTCATACGAAGTTTCCGTCCACATTTTGAGAAGAGTTTTGTGAAACTTTGTGAATTTTTTTTAATACTTATTTTTACTTTAAACAAAAAAATTAGGTGATTTAGACAAATGTATTCTAAATCACCTCATTTTTTTGGTTCAAGTAAAAATAAGTATAAAAAAAATTCACGGTAATTTCACACATTTAGTAATTTTAGTTAAAGGGCGTGCTTTTAAAAATATAAGGGCTGGAAGTTTCGCCTTCTTAAAATTTATAGAATTGTCTTCCGGAAAGTTCTAAAAGGTTCCATAGAGCTCTAGAAAATTCTGGAAGGAGTGGCGGAGTATGGGCGAAGCCGGGTAACTCAGCTAGCTTCTTTTCGGATACGTTCAAAAACATTTTATTTATTTCGATTTTGTTGCAACGGAAAATTCTCTGACCTGACAGAATATGCTCTAGGCCTGAGGGTTAAAATACTTAAAATTTTTAAATGATATCGAAATACCAACTATAAAAAGGAAAACATGTTATTATTCGCCACTTTCCACGGTCATACAGTGATACTTAAGGAGGGGGGGGGGGAATTAATAATTGAGGGGGGGGGGGATTTTAATAATTGAGTTTTTTTAAACGAAGCCATTAACATTACCAAAACATGTAAAACGCACAAAAATAATAAAAAAATATGTCTCAAATTTTTATTTTAGGCACTAACGAAAAAATCTATGTTTTCCATAATTAAATCACCCCATAAGATTTCGCGGTATAAGCGAGGAACGCGGTGTGTTAAAAAACTAGTAAAAGAAATAATTCATATATTAATAACTCCCCACGCCACCAATATGGAGGGTTAAGCAATATTCACATTATATTCCGATTATTTTGCAATATGTGGGCACTGGCGCCCATGACCAGACCGTCGTGCATTTGATGTAACTTGAATTGGCACAGTTAAATATTTGCAGACAAACATTATAGGCGAACACACACAGTATAAATCGAACTGCGCTCTGTGCGGCATATTTATTTAATATGTGACGCCAAAATAATATCTACTGGGAAATAAACAAACACAAAATTTCGTTATGAGGCGATGGAAGAAAACTCATAGTAGTTATAGTGTCCACTGCCTACCTTCTATTTCGTTCTCGATATTTCTTTTTTATTTTACGTGATTTGATGTGCGTTTTTTTGCCTGCACTCATTTCATAAAGATGACTTGCAATGTATGTGTATATCTATTAAATATACGAAAAAGCGACCTTAAAAGAAACAAACACATACATCTACAAGATTTAGCCTGCGAGAGAAGGAGATAGAATAATCGATCTCCTCTTTGTGCGGTGCTTCGTAGCCTCCATGTCTACTTTAGTTTTCTGAAGGTTTCTCTTCTACCGCGTGTGAAACTATAGCATTCCCAATTGGGGTACGTTGTGATGCTGAAGTTGGTGGGGAGGGATAGGAGTTGGGGAAGAGGAAGGTGAGGAAGTGTTATACTATTCAGATCTAGTCACCAAACATGGCTAAAGTCATTTCAAGCAACCTTTCAATTCTGAATGTTAGTCTTACACCTGGGCGAAACTGATAGTATATTTCACTCTGTGCCTTATCTTTCACTGAACGTGCCGTAAATATACCTTATGTATATTATTTTTAAATGAATAAATTATGAAACAACGCAAATTACTCAAACAAAAACCCTACGGATCACTAATCGAGAGCATTACCCCTTGACTACAGAGGCACTTGAGGCAGTCAAGCAATATCTACATTTATATTTTATCAAAATACGCTTGCTTATATGTAAATATGTATATAAGTGAGTGGTGTACGTATTGCTATATTAAGCGTAGGAAATGTTTGAAACTTTTAATATGCCTTATTTCTACCTTAGCGAAGGTTTCTGGTTTATTACAACCACATGACAATACAACTGAAAAGTTTTTTGATCATTACAAAAACTCTTGCGAAACTGTCAAAAATGTCACAATTTGAGAATGTCATTTTGCAAACCATCGATTGTTGAAACAAAATTGAATTTTCGAATAAATTCTTTAAATTTTTTTATTTTATTTTTTTTTTTTCGGAGAACGATACATAAATTACAATAAATTCAATATAATAATTAATTACATAATATGTGTACATATTTGATTTATCCCCATAAAAAAAGCAGGGCTTGTGTGTATGGGGGTGTTATTATATTGGTTTAATTGGTTTATTTTTTATATTCAGTTCAAATTTTCGGTATAATTTTTAAGGTGAGTTTTAAATTTTTTGATATTACTGTTCATGTTTCTGATTTTTTCAGGAAGTGAATTAAAAATTTTTACTCCGAGATATATTAATATATATTAATTAATGAAATTAACATAATTACTCACTTATGGTACAAACCAAAATCGAATACTTTGAATCTAATTAAAAAAATATTTATTTTAAATATGTAGGTACCTATGTTAGGTAACAAATTTGAATGATTATTCTTATAATGTACAAAAATTAATGTTTGTAATATATGAAAAAAGAAAATTTGAAAAAAAAATTGTAATGGGTGGCACGTGAGCTGTTTGAAAACATGTACCGGGACTGAATATATTGAACGCGGAAGAGGAGACGGGATAGCGGGATAGGGGTTCGCGGGAGAGAGGAGTGGGAAGGCGGGGAAGGTGGAGGGGGAACGCGTGAGGGGAAGGGGAGATGGGAGAAGAGGGGGAGGCGAAAGGGGAATTTATTTATTAGTGACATTGCAACGCTTGCCGGGAACTCGCTATTATATTCATAAAATATTTGTGTGACCTAGTTTATCGCAATGATAAGATTAGTTCCAATAGGCCACTTGCATGGATTTCATAACGACTTGGAAAAAATCGTGTGGATAGATTTTTAAAATAAGATTACTAAAATGTTAGTTAATTTTTTTAGAAATTTATAGTCTTTTATTTTTAAATAAATAAATCTATTATTTGAGCTCGTGACGTCACTACATGAAAATGTCCCGTCTCCGATTATGTTCCCTTGATTTTGTAAAATTCCACACTGATAAATTTTTTTTTATATGGTAACACTTTGATTTCCGGCGAATTTTTGAATTTGCGTTTAACGTTCACTAGATTTATTGTTTGTTCTATGCGAACTTATCCTTTGGTTGGATTTTTTGATAAAGATGGCGGTGTTTTTACAGATGTTTCAAAGAGAACCCCGTACAATTTATTGCTATTCGTGTAGAAAACGTTATTTTTTTTAAAATGATTTTCGGCTATGTAATTATCGTTTTTTCGCACCCATAAAATTATGTCCCGTCTTTCTGGTTTATAAAAAATGGTCGGATTTTTCAGATCGAAATTTTCAAAAAATCGCCAGGGTTTCAAAAATACGATTAAAAAAAATACAGAATGTCTTAGAATATTTGCCTAAACCGGATTTTTTTTTAAATGTGATGCAAGTGACCTATATTAATATTTGAAAAAAAAAAAAAAATAAAGTTCACCAAACTTCAATAATGTTACGAAGTACTATATCAGCAGAAATATTTCACATTACTTACCAACTTACCCATGCACGAACAGCCGAAATTAATTTGTTTAATGTAAATATTTTCAATTCCTTTTACTTGTCTTTAAAAATAATGCATGGTTCTAGACTTTTACCACCACGGAATTTCACCGCCTAGAAATTTGTTTGAATTTGATTTTGTGTGAAGTCCCATAAACACTGAGTAGGTAGAAAAGCGTGAAAAGTCCGAGTCGGGCAGTGTTTGCGAATCAGCCGCGGCCGAACGCATTCGCTCCTTACTCCTTGCAAGGAAAGAAATTTCCCTTCGTTCCTTACATCAGGGTGTGCAAATATTAGCCTTGCCGGCCGTGGGCGCGGGCCATGTTTGTTAAGCACGGTCAGTTACGCTCGGCACATAAAAGCTTATTCCTGTCACCGTATATTGTCGTCAAACACTGGTGGACGGTGGCGGGGCCGCTGTTTGCCAAATAAAGACAAGCGGCGCAGCGGGGTCGCCAAGACAAATGCCAATTTCTGGAGATTTGTACTCTAACACGTGCTGTCTCGATGACTTATGCTCTGTGTAATGATCTAAGGAACATTCAAAATCTATATACCTATATATATATATATATATACATATAGGCATGTCCAAACATTTTTTGATGTTTCAAACTTTAAAAATACCTTTTTTCCACCCTCGCAAAGGTTTCTGGATTATTACAACCACATAACAATACATCTGAAAAGTTTTTTTTAATCATTACAAAAACTCTTTCAAAAATGTCACATTTTTGTAAGAGAGAAAAATGTTCAATCAAAATTCAATCAAAATTGAATATTCGAATAAACTTTTTAAATGAATGAATTTAATCAAAGTTCTCACTTATGGTACTAATCAAAATCGAATACTTTGAATCTAATTGAAAATTATATTATTTTAAATAGGTACCTCTGTTAGATACCAAATTTGATTGATTTGTTCTTACAATTTACAATATACAAAAATGAATGTTTGCAACATGTAGAAAATAAAAAAAATATAAATAAAATTGAAATAGGTGGCACACGAGCTTTTTGAAAATCTGAATGTACCGGACTGAATATATTGAACGCGGGAAAGGGGAGGGGATCGCTGCAGGGTGGTTTGCAGAAGAGTGGAGAGGGAATGTGGGGAAGGTGGAGAGAGAGAAAATTAATGATAATGAGAATAAAAACTTTCACGTGTATAATTAGACAAATGTATTAAAAATGTAATCATCACCTCACTTTTTTGATGTACTTAGGTAATATATAAAAATTATTAATAAAAAAAAATCGCTTATCGAAGGGGAGATAACTTTTTAGATGTTTTTTTTTTCCACGGAAAAGCATTTTCATTGTTAGTTTTTGGGATGTTATGCCGTGTTGCGCTATCTCATTCTTTAGCCGACGTTTCTGACAGCGTTGCAGTGTCCATCATCAGGGCACGAAGTGCACACATCGTCGGATCTACCGGATCTGGCATGAACATGGCATAACATCCCAAAAACTAACAATGAACACGCTTATCGAAGGTTTAATTTTCGAATTGCGTGCAAATTTGAATTATTTTGTGGTTAAGTTTTAGATATGAATATAAAGCGTATTGTTTTCTTTTTCTACAATAGTTCAGTTCATATTTCTCGTTATGATAGTAAGAGAGACACAATGATAGCTATCAGACCCATACGCAGCGTTGCCAACTCTACGTCTTTTTAAGTAAATCTACGTATTTTAGGTCTGTCTTTCCTGGACACCTTCTAACTTCAGCCCAGAATCTACGTATTTTTCGTATTTTATTTACAATTGTCGAAATTTGAACAAAATAACAATAAGAAGCACATTTTACGCTATTTTAGTCCCATTCATTATCCATATCCCATTTCACCCCACCCGTTGGAAGAAATATATTCGCCACAATGTCAAACCACGCCCCATATCCCATTTCACCCCATTCGTTAGGGAAAATATATTCGCCACAATATCCCATTTCGCCCCATTCGTCGGGAGGAATTCAATTTCACAAAAAAGTACATAGATCTCCATAATTTTCTAGCCCGACCTTCGTCTTTTTCAAAATCCGGGTTGGCAACCCATATGTGTTGTTCCCAACAGCGTACAAATTAGCCTTTAACGCGCTAATATTTCGTTGACAAAAATCGAGTTTAACTTGCTACTGAAATAATAGTAATTTGCTCCAACATAAAACCACGATAAACTTTAAAAATGTAACGAATCGAATTGTGCACGTAAAAGTAAGAGAGCGAAGATTTAATGAATACAGTGTTCGAGTGATACTAAAGCTCACCAATCAAATACAACCCCTTCTGCGAGTGAGTAAGCGTCGAGTATGTGCTATAATAAAGGACTGATTACCGCCACTAGAACAGTCCACTCGAAAGAAAGCCCCTGAGCCGACGCTAGAGCTTGCAAGTTGCCCTCCCTCGCAAAACTGTATAGGCAAGTCTTATACATAAGCGGAGAAAGCTGCCCTCTTTCGGTATATTGTGAAAGCTATTCTTTCCTCTTCAAGTTTAGCGAGTGCCCGATTCACGTGTGGGCGTTCTTCTCTACGTGATCCGGCGCCGCTACCCGACGTGATTAGCAATTAGTTTCACTAAGCTCTCCAGTTTTGGCGATGGAGGAGGTAGATTGGAACGGGTGAGTGAATGATCATCCTTCAAGGCGATTTGAGATGATCGGCGCTGAATAACACTTGTACTAATCTCATTTCCACGTCTCAGAAAGCAAGAAGAATTGGTATAGTCTAACAACACGTATCTTTTTTTATATATTTAAATGAATGTCGATTTTATTTTTTTAGAATGAATGCAAATCGTGGAAGTGGAAATAAACCCACTTCCCGACATCCAATCTCGGCAGAGATGCAATGCCTGCTATCATCTTTTGTTGGCACTCACGCACACACACGCATACATACTTGGATTTCTCTGAAATTAGCTACTAGCCGGCCCAAGAAATAACGCCACAAGGTGAAAAATTGATATTTTATAGTAAAAAAACATTGTTTTCATGGGTTGCTTGTTTTGTTCTTATAAATAAAACTATTAGTTATTTTCAACCGAATTTACGTTGAGGTTTTGTTTGGTCAGCTATAAAATGTATTTTGCCAGCGAATGTAGTCAGTTGAGCAGCGTTTTTCTTTAAATTTGTTTTACGCAGGAGGCCCTGAGGAAAATAATTCCCCTAAAGGCTTTTTTGTCATCTTTGGGGATGCTTTGTAGTGGGTCTTTTCAGGAAAGGAAGGAGAGGAATTTCTGGGAAGGAAAAAGTATAGGGGTGGATAGGAATCCGTGATTCAGTGTGTCCAGGAGTGACGGTCGTATGAAGTTCCGATAGAGTCCTGTTGGAGAGGTCAAAAGGTCCCTTAACCAGTCTCTCCCGAACCGGCCAGCCATGTAGTTTAGTGGGTAGACGTATCCGCCGCCAAGATCGCAGGCACCCCTGCTAAATCACCAAACGTAGCGTAGGGATGGCCTATGGCAGAGGTATTGGTTGTCCAATAAATGGTTCCCGGGGCAACAGTACCCAATCCCGCCTCACAAACTTTTGGTCAGCACGAAGAACAAGATTGATCAACAAATAATAACAACCCCTAACCCAACCTAACATAACCCAATCTAACAACTTATTGTTTTTAAGATTCACGCTAAACCACAAAGAGAAATGAAGTAGTTCTGTATGAACATACAATATATTGTATTGGGGTATTTCCACAAACGAGGGATTCTGTTGAAAATGTACGGAATATTTAAAGATCATTTTTCTGATTTTGATCTTCCTACTGAAAATTATATTATTGTTTTTTTATGTTTTCACTCAACATTATTGATTTTAAAAACGATCTAAAACTGACTAAATCAAAACGGCCCGTGGTTTGCAAATCGGATTATGACGTCACAAGCGTCGCTCAGCTGGGGCCAGCATAAATAAACACTGTCAGTGAGCGTCCACGCTCATGACGTCATACGATAGCCCGGCCCCAAAATATCGTTTTAGCGGTAATTCAAAAATGGGAAACTTTGACTCGCTGTAGAAAATTTATTCGTCAATATAAAAATGCTATAATCATTGCAATTTTTTACTTATTTTTTTTAAGCAATAAAGAAGCGGAAATACCCTATTATCGATTTTTACTAAAATTGACCGTGTGGATAAGATTTGTTTCCAATGCTATTTTAAGATTTTTAGATTATTGCAGAATCATAAACACCATTCCCCAACAATATTGTGCAACACTAATTTACGACTCCTTCAGTCACTGAAGTTCAGTGAATCCAGCATAAGGGTGTAGTTCACGAAAGCGCCGCAGATCTTACGGGCGGCAGCTTCAGTGTTATGGCCGCCCATTAATTACTAGCGCCTTCCACAAAGCGCGTCAAATGGCTTTTTAATGATGTCGGAGTTGAATAATGAATGTTAAAGTTCACTCTGTGATTCAATATGTTAATTACAGTGATAAAAATGACACATTAAATGTTTTCGGCAAGGGAGATTAGGACAATAATTCGTTACTTCTTTTTTTTTTAATTTGTCGCATTTTTAATGAAGTTTTTGATAAATAATATAAAAAATATAGTACAATAATATAATACAATAAATGCATATCTACCTAATTGTTTCTTTGTTTCATTAAACTTTTTTAAAACTTCACTAACTTATAAAAGAAGAAAGAAAGAAAATGTGCGCGCGCACTGCTCTCTCTTGCTCCTACAGTGTGATACACACAATAGGCCTGCACTGTGTCTTAGAGAACGTAACGAAAACGTAATTGGCTATGAGGGAAAGAGAGAAAGAAAGTGTGTACTCGCACCTTAGTAATATACGAATAATATACTCTTGCCCCTACAGTAATACACGAAACGTAACTTTCTCTCTTTCTCTCTTTCTATCTTCACTAACTTATATCTCCTTCCGTTCGCTTCTCCTTCAACTTTCGTTTGCCTCGCCCGATCACATTTTCGTAACGCTCTCGCCACGCATTCACCAGCTTACTCCCCAAGTCAAGCGTGCGTAAAGAAGTTTTACTTCAATAATCATTATTTAGAAATTATATCGACAAATGATTGCCCTCAATTTGCAGAGTATGAAAGACTGTGCCTGTGTGACTGTGTCTGATCATCAATCTAAGAAATCACAGTAATTTCAGTAACGAAATGATGCCTTGGGGCGGTGTGTAGTGTAATAGCCGGGTCGGGATTATTCAATTCATTCCACGGCGACAAAATACAAATGAATGTCTCCCTCGAGGCGAATCGGCAATCACGGAGTGCCCTAATGCCCCCCCCCCCCCCCCCTTGCGAGGGGCCCCGTGCTCGCCGCTGCACACTGAACTATTGGCTTAGCTTTCCTTGTCTCCGCTTTTAGTCGCCTTTTGAAGGGATCCAGCTTGATGCGATTTAAATCCACAAAGTGTGATAAGTGAATGTTATTGGAACGCATATTTACATTCTCATGCGGTATTGATTCTTTAAGTGTTATGATATATAAACTCCATGTATCCGAATTAGCTAGTCCCATATCTCATATCATTAATATTAGCTTCAAGAGCGGAATGTTCCCTTCTCACTGTAAGAAAGCTAAAGTGATTCCTCTTTTTAAAGGTGGAGATCAACTAGATGTCAATAATTATAGACCTATATCCTTACTCAACACGCTTTCAAAAGTAATAGAGAGATTGGCTAAGTCGAGATTGGTATCATTCTTAGAAATAAATAAATTACTCTCTAGCAATCAACTTGGTTTCAGAGAAAATAAAGGAACGAGTGATGCAGTATTGATGGTATTGTCGAAAGTTACTAGAGCCCTGGATCATGGAAACAAATCCTTAGCTGTGTTCTTAGATCTATCAAAGGCATTTGACACGGTTTCCCATGGATTACTCCTCAAAAAATTATTTTCTCTTGGAATTCAATGTACAGCATTAAGTTGGTTCAAATCATATCTTAGCAATAGAACACAACAAGTAAAGATAAATAATAATTTAAGCTTAAGCAAACAAATCTCTTTTGGGGTTCCACAAGGTAGTGTACTTGGACCAATATTGTTTTTAATCTACATTAATGATTTATGTAATTTAGATATTCCAGGTCATATTGTCAGTTTCGCAGACGACACTGCTTTAATATTTGAGGGTAAAACCTGGAAAGATGCTTTTGAAAAATGTGATTCAGGATTAAGAATAGTAAAGAGTTGGCTAAATAATAACATCTTAACTTTGAATACATCAAAAACAAAATATATAACTTTTAGCATATCATCAAAAAGTCAGCCATCCTACATTCATAATCTAACTATACACAATTGTCTGCAAAATTGTAATTGCCACCCTTTAGAAAGAGTAGACTGTATTAGGTACCTAGGTGTAATTATTGATAAATATTTGAGATGGAACGACCATATTGATATGTTAACAAAAAATATCAGGAGACTTACCTATATTTTTAAAGAACTTCGTCATATATTGGATAAAGAGTGATAAGTGAATGTTATTGGAACGCATATTTACATTCTCATGCGGTATTGATTCTTTAAGTGTTATGATATATAAACTCCATGTATCCGAATTAGCTAGTCCCATATCTCATATCATTAATATTAGCTTCAAGAGCGGAATGTTCCCTTCTCACTGTAAGAAAGCTAAAGTGATTCCTATTTTTAAAGGTGGAGATCAACTAGATGTCAATAATTATAGACCTATATCCTTACTCAACACGCTTTCAAAAGTAATAGAGAGATTGGCTAAGTCGAGATTGGTATCATTCTTAGAAATAAATAAATTACTCTCTAGCAATCAACTTGGTTTCAGAGAAAATAAAGGAACGAGTGATGCAGTATTGATGGTATTGTCGAAAGTTACTAGAGCCCTGGATCATGGAAACAAATCCTTAGCTGTGTTCTTAGATCTATCAAAGGCATTTGACACGGTTTCCCATGGATTACTCCTCAAAAAATTATTTTCTCTTGGAATTCAATGTACAGCATTAAGTTGGTTCAAATCATATCTTAGCAATAGAACACAACAAGTAAAGATAAATAATAATTTAAGCTTAAGCAAACAAATCTCTTTTGGGGTTCCACAAGGTAGTGTACTTGGACCAATATTGTTTTTAATCTACATTAATGATTTATGTAATTTAGATATTCCAGGTCATATTGTCAGTTTCGCAGACGACACTGCTTTAATATTTGAGGGTAAAACCTGGAAAGATGCTTTTGAAAAATGTGATTCAGGATTAAGAATAGTAAAGAGTTGGCTAAATAATAACATCTTAACTTTGAATACATCAAAAACAAAATATATAACTTTTAGCATATCATCAAAAAGTCAGCCATCCTACATTCATAATCTAACTATACACAATTGTCTGCAAAATTGTAATTGCCACCCTTTAGAAAGAGTAGACTGTATTAGGTACCTAGGTGTAATTATTGATAAATATTTGAGATGGAACGACCATATTGATATGTTAACAAAAAATATCAGGAGACTTACCTATATTTTTAAAGAACTTCGTCATATATTGGATAAAGAGAAATTAAAATCTGTCTATTATGCCTTAGTCCAATCTCGACTTTCTTACAATATAGTATGCTGGGGATCCTGTCTAAAGTCCAATGTAGAACCACTAAATATTGCTCACAAATTAATTCTTAAAGTCATGTACAAAAAAAAATTTCGTTATCCATCTAAACTACTTTACAAGGAATCTAATGTTATGTGTATAAAACAGCTGTACATCATTAAAATAATTTGTAGATTTTTTATCAATACTAAATCTGCAGAAAGAACCCAACAAACCCATACCACTAGAATTGGCTCAACAATGAACTTTGTGGCAATACATACTAAAACATCTTTTGGCCAAAGAAACTATTTATATCAAGCTCCACTTATGTTTAATATTCTGCCAGATTACATTAAGTCTTCCAATTCATTAACAAAATTTAAAAATAATGTTAAGAAATTTATGTTGACTGAGGATTGGCATACCATATTTTCATCCTTGTCCTTTTTTAAAAAATAAGATTTTTTTTTTAAATAATAAGTTTTTTTTTTTAAATAATAAGATATTTGAGTTCCAGTTGCACAAATCGAAGTGTCACCCTAGTTCTTTTGAACTTACTTTGCTTTTGGCAGGTATAAAATATTGTTACAAATCATTCTCAAATTACCCATCTGGTCTTCATATTATTATATTATATTATCATATTACAGTAAGTCAATAAAACTATTTAAATGGTAATTATAGATGGGTAATTAGTATGTAATATTAGTGTTTTGTAAGTAGTGTATTTATATTGTGTTTTGTATGTAAAATGCATCCTCAAATTATAATTATTAACCTCAATACAGGCATTAGTCCTAGTGAGGTTAATTTATGTAAAAAAAAACAACAACAAAATGTATGGTGAGAATATAAATAAATAAATATTTGTTATTAGAGCCTTATAATAACTCTTTACAACATAACTCAAATTCATGGTTAAAAAAACTGTCACAATATTTAATATTTTTGAAGTAAAACTTCTTTACGCACGCTTGACTTGGGGAGTAAGCTGGTGAATGCGTGACGAGAGCGTTACGAAAAGATCGATCGGGCGAGGCGAACGGCATTTGAGAGGGAGATGTAATATAAGTATAAATAGAGAGTAGTATTTCTGCAGGGGCAAGAGATAGAGGTGCGAGCACACATTTTATTTCTCTCATAGCCAGTTACGTTTCGTATATCTAAGACACAGTGCAGGCCTATTGTCTGTATCACACTGTAGGAGCAAGAGAGAGCAGTGCGCGCGCACATTTTCTTTCTCTCTTTTATAAGTTAGTGAGGTTTTACTTCAGTCGTGTGGTCTACAGTTCTACAGCACCGTTTTTTTTTACTTATGAAATTAAAAAAACATATTCATTCCAAAGGATTCCCATCTGCTTCCCCTCCTTACAACCTTCAGCCTCATAATATAACCCAATTGAGGATGCCATAGTCTCACTGGCTCTAGGCTGGGAGTCAATTAAACTCTTGTGCGGTATTCACTTAAAAAAAACTAAGAATTGTAAAGAAAAAACACGTGGACAAAAAATGTAAATAATCTCACAAATTTTCGTGCTTTGAACCAACAATCTTCTTATCATAACAAGGTGGAAAGTACATAATATTCAAATCAAATGTAACGCGTGACTTAAGTTGTTGTTTTCACTTGACGCTGGGTTAAAATATTTCAGTCTAACTTTTTTCAAGTTCGTTCCTTTTTTCCGGCAGCAAAAAGTGTCAGGAAAAGTATCGCTAATTTCCTCGCCAGCAGTACTTACTTTACATGTCACTTGCATTCAGGGTTGGAGGAGTTCGGGAGTGTGTGGAGCATTTTGGCTGTCGATGTCGATGAAGGCACTTAACCCGGACCCCTTTGATTTGCGTGACAAACATACACAAGTCTACGCCTCGTGAATACCTCCCTACTTTCTGTGCGGCAGTAGAAAGCGAGATTGGCTTGTAGGACATTGTTGCACAACGTGTTACACAACGATGGCAATAAGAATTTTTTTTTATTTATTTATTTTATTTATTTACTTTTTTTTATAAAGAATACATCAGTACCTACAAAGAAGCTTTGACTGTCAAACTAGGAGTCTCCCGTCCTAGGACAATCAAATTGACAAATACATTTTGATAGGCGTAAATTTAATTTACAAATGACCGATTTATATTGGGACACAAATCAAAAAATCATCGGCAAAAAACTTTATCTTATATTTTTGATGTTTAAAGCAGTGAAAACTGTTGAACCGTGAGTTAATTTTTTCCTTTTTTATATGGATACCTCACATGAGTACCAATTGCTCCTAGTGAGCAAGTGAGACCATAGCATCCCCAATTAGTTAAGTTGTAAAGCTAATGGTAGTGGGAAGGGAAAGGAGATAAGGAAGAGAAAGGTGGAGAATTACCTGGCTATTCAGATTTGGTCACCTAACCTAACCTAACCCAACCGTCTGAAGCCAGTGAGACCAAAATTGAAGTATGTAGTGAGACTGAAGGTAGTGGAGGGTAAGGAAATAGGGAATATGATGGTGGTAAAGTACCTGGCTATTCAGATCTGATCACTAAACGCTGAAACTATTTCAAGTAACGTTTCGGTTGTGAATGGTGGTCTTTCACCAGGGCGACACTCAAAGTATTTACCACGGCTGCAAATATTCTGAATTATATATCTGTTTATAAATAATTATTTATAAAAGGAAATACACTTTAAATTGTTTTTTTTAAGTGAAAACTACTTTAGCACCGTTGTGATTTGAAACTCGGTGAAACGAAAAATAGCGACACTACAAATAGACATATATCTATATGATTAAGCCTGCGGGAGAATGAGATAGTATAATCGGTCTCCACTTTGTGCGGTGCTTCGTAGCCTCCCCACTTTCGGTTTCTGAAGGTTTCACTTCTACCTCTTGTAAATTGCACACTCTGATTTATTTTTCAAGATATCATACTGTGTAAGCTTAAGGGCGTTTAACCAGCCAGCGACCGAAAATCCACATTTCGCCTAAAGATGTTCTCACGATCGTACAGGGCGGTTACAATGAGAAAGATTCATTATTCTCCGTACCAGATTTTTGAAATTATAACTCAATATCGATTTTATTTCATTCCAAATTTGCTTTAATTTATACCTGCATCCAAAAATGCTGAAAGGCGTGATGACAAAACTATTAAAATTATGTACTATTTGTAATTATTTTTTGATCATAAGTATTCATGATTTTTCAACAATGTCTTAGCAAAATAAGAATGTAAAATTTATTAGTTTGTAAGACCGTAAATAATTTTTTTTTTATTTATTTATTGAAAAATTTTTCTTTTGGTACAAAACATACAATAGATACATAAATATAATGAAAGTATATAAAATGCAATTATAATCATTACAATTATATAATATATATTTTTTAAATTATTCTCCCATAATAAGCAAATGCTTGTGTGTACGGGAGGAAGTATTATTTGTTTGGTTATTTTATTTATTTTTTTTTTTTTATTGTTGTTTTTTATTTATATTTAGTACTTTGAAATTTAGTTTATGTAAATAATAAGATAAATGTATGTTTATGTAAATATATAATTTTTTATTATTATTATTAATAATAATAATAGACAAACTGACGTATTTTAAATGATTTTATTTAAAATAAAATTAAAATTCTGAAACATAGCTTTCCCAGATAATTTATGGATTTATTTTACTACATGATTATATGATTTGAAATGTGTGTTGTGTAATACAAAATTTTGTTTGAAAATTTAACAAATCTGCCAATGACCTATGGTAAAAGAACAGTCTTTCGAAATTGATTTATATTTTTTTGTGGAAATGAGTCGATACGGTTATTCCTTCTAAAAACGGCAAAAGCTCTCCACTGATTACCCCGTTGTGATATTTTTCATCTCTTTCTGCCTCATAAAATTAGTAGACATGTAACAGAAAGAGAAGTTACAAAGTAGTTCCCTGTCATAGAATCATAGTTTCAACAATATCGAGACACAGTTCAAGTTAAGTTCAGAACAAAACCTAATCGCAAAACTCCACACAGATTTTTGTAAAATAATAAAAAAGTATATCATTAAAGCGCACCTACATTGGTTTCCCGTTGGTAAAACTTCCCGATAAATATTTTCTTATATTACAAGTTCATATGTTTCTATTATGGTCGTGTTCACTAAAAGCACGCGCCCCTAGGTGGTTCCTTGGGGTATACCTAATCGGCTATAACTAACACTGACATCGATCAAAAGGTCGTTAGCAAATAATATATTGTGTTCCGTTTCGGATGATGTCTCATCGGGGTGGTGCTATATATATCACATATCAATAACACTAAAAATAAATACATACTCGTACACAAAAGGCTGGCAATCTTTCGCCAAGTACTTTGAATAGTCAAGTTACATGAAATGGTCTTAAGGTGACAATATTCCAGGAAAAAATCGAAATCGGAATTCATTCTACTTTATAGGAGGAGTTTAAAAATACTTGAGAAAAAGCTTTTGGAAAAAGCATTTAAAAAAAAAATCGGGTTGATTTCGTTAAGGCCTGTAAAAAATATTAATTCCTTTTCTTACGCATTGTTTATTGTAATAAAACGGAAGTTTAAAATTAATTTAACGAATCCAAGCGACGCGGAGCCTAACGTCTGTTCACTGCTCCGGCCGGAGGACTGACAGAAAATGAGTGTGGCTAGTCAGTAGTTCTTCGGTGGACGTTATAAGGTTAACTTTTAAAATCTAAATACGTCTACTGCCGTATTGTCGCCGTGATGTCAAAAATAACAACGCGAAAATGCATATTGTATTTTATTTTGTGAAGTTCGGCAGTAAATTTTTTTTTTTACGATTATTATAAAAGAAACTAAATTTGCTACATTAAACAATAAAACAATATCCGAAAAGAGGTTTATAAACAGGAGAATTTGGACTTTTAAGTGTTTTTTTATAGACCTTATATGTACTTAATTTTTTTTGTGCTTATTAAAAGTCTTTGAAATTGACCGATATTTTAAAGGGCTCAGATATGTTCTACACGCAGTATTTAATTGAAGCGTGTTTAATTATTAGAGCGATCAATTTTTCAAAAAAAAAAAACATATGATTTTGTGCGATTTTGCATTATTTAGTACGACTTCATCTTAACCGCAAAAAATTGAAATTGAAAAAGCATTGGTACGATGAAAACGATGGTGATAACAAATTTAAAAATGTGATTTAATTTTAAATATTTGATTTTGATATTTTGATTTTATTGTTTGATTTTAAATATTTTGCACATTGAGAATTGTGATGAAGTTACTGCTCTTTTTACTTATCTTTTCTTGATTCCTTTGACTTATTTTGAATTTGAATTTTGTTTTGAAGATTTTTATTCATAAATTTGTTACTAAATTTTATTTATTTGCTACCGTTTTTTACACTTCCGTGTCATCACTAGCCTTCTTAAAATCAACTTAAAAATTAGACAAGTACAGAAATGATTAGATATTAATAGATGAGGGTGGTGGGAGTGGTGATTTGGGGGGGGGAGAGAGAATGGTGGGAGGCATCAAAATAACAAGGAAAAATGGCCAACAAAGGTGACTTACAAATTCTTCAAAACAAAATGTTCAAAAGAAATTGTTTCATAGTGACTCCATGTATATCTGTAACTTGGGTTCAAAGAACTCTTAAAATTTTTAAAATGAGTACAGTAATTTTTAAAATGAATTCAGACAGTTTTGGAGGCGGGTGAGAGTACTGTGGCGCCGCCCCGGGAACCATTTATTAGATAACCAATACCACTGCCAAAGGCATCCCAAGTGGTTTTCTACGTTTGGTGACTTAGAAGGGGTGACCGAGTTCGTTGATGTTTGTCTAGGTCTGGTGGCGGATGCGTCTGCGTGGCGAGTCGTATCGGAAGAGACAGGTTGAGAGAGACCATTGGGCCTTTACAGTAGGACTCTCTCCACCCATCGCCTTGCACTGCTGTGGGAGGGATGGTTTCATACATCCGACACTCTTGGAATCACTGAACCCCTGATTCCTACCCACCGCTCATAAATGTTTCCTTCCCAGAACTACCTTTCCTTTAAAAGACCTCCACACATCATTCCCAAAGATGACATAGGCCCTTAGTAAAATTATTTTCCTTTAAAGTGGTATAATGAATAGAAAATCATTTTAACTGCCATTGAAATTGACAAAATTGAAAGAGATTTTTTACGGGTTTGCATTAGTTTATAATAATCTTTAGCAGAGGAAATCGTTGTGTTAATAATGAAATAATACGTAATAATTCCACACTCTTCTGTTAATGTTAAACGATCTATGATATATTTTTGGATGCATTGTAATGGCTAAAAGTTGTACATTTATTTGAAATCTTACAACAGAGAACAAAAGTCAAAAGACATTCGAAAGCCCTCCCCAAATGACGGAGCAATCATCCGGAAAAAATATCGGATCGAAAGACAAACGTATGTTTCCCCGACTAACTCAATATCCCATTTCCAATTGCACAACCAAAAGTATACGCGCAGACTATAAATAAATAAAAAATCAATAATTGGTACAATCTCTGCCTCCAAATGGTATGATTGCGATTTATATGAACAGCAAAAGTGATTACTTTTCGATTTAGTGACAGCGTTTGGTGGGGCGACCACCCCCTCCTACTCCGCCCCCTCCACCCCCTCCCGATCCACCCCTGGCCGCTTCACGCGAGGGGAGAGAACCGAGAAATGGGCAAACATAGTTCCTTTGGCAAATAAATCTTATTTTATTATTATATCTTTTTAAATGCCCTTCTTAAAAGGGCAGTGAATTATTCTACTGATGGTCATTGGAATTAAATGTCTATATCGAGCACCAGATAGTTCGTTTCTCGCATCCGCCGCCAAGACCTAGACAAACCTCATCCCATGAACCCGGGCCCCTCTGTAAGTCACCAAACGTAACGAACCACTTGGGGCGACCTATGGCAGGGAATCAGTCCCCAGAGAGATAATCTACGTCTTTGCGACGTAAGCGAGACAAGTATTGCTGAGTTTTTTTTTTTAATTTCCCTACGTAGCGCGCTGTCTATCTCGGTTATCTTTTGTCTTTGAAAATTTTCAATTCCCTTGCTATTTTGATCAGTTACCACTGAAAAGGCAGAGGTTCAGGGTCCGCCAGTTCGCGAGGGTGAAGGGTCCACTCTTTTAACCTCCGCCGGTACTGCAGCGCGCTCCCCGCAGCACTGAATACTGATGGGGGGTAACGGAAAGATCTGCTAATTTTTCCTCGGTGGGGAATTAAGGCACAATAGAATAGGGCATAAGTCATAAAATTTTATTACATCTAAACACACAAATCACCCTCGTTACGAGATATTAATTGCCTTTATATGCTAATGCGTGTCTGAGAGGCTAAATTATTATTATTGTAGAATAACGGCTGCATAATATAGTGACTATCTTGATTACAGCTTATTTAATTCTTCGATTAGTTTTCTTTTGGAGCGCTTTTTTCCCACAATATTGCACTATTTAAAATACCTCGGATTGCTTTGCTGCCCATTTTGGCAAATTTTCCTTTATTTGTAAGTAATTAAATAGAAGTTTACGATTTTATATATATTTTTTTATAAATCCTATGAATATGTGATAATCAACAAAAGATATGTGAATTCATAGGCTATATAAAACTATAATAAGTTTGTATGTCTCCATTTAAAAATTTGGAGGTATGATTTTTTTTTAAATGATTACCAAAAAATCTCGAGCCTTCGCAGAAAAAAGTTTTTAATTGCGCCGTTGCTCCAGTGTGTATAAGGGTCCGCCAGTTTTAAGACCAGTAAGACTATTATTATCCAACTCCAAAGCAACGTCAAGATCTGGGTTTTTCGTTTCTTTTATTTTTTTTTATGTGAATCTTCTTTAGTCCCGTTAGTGATTTGAAATTCGGATGAAACGGAAATATGTCACAAAAATGTATTATTTGACTGTCCTCGGTTCTGATATAATGCGGTAAATTCACGACTACGCGCGGGCCTGCAAAAGAACCGCGGTATGAAGCGACTGACTCTCTGCGCCCAGAGAGAGACATTCAGCGAACGGAGGTTCGAAACCTACCAAATCCAAAAAAAAATTACATTTTTATTTTTGCAAAATCAATATCCAATCTTCAAACGACGAATTTCTCCGCGACTTTTTAGTTTCATTTCTCTTTTTTTTCACTCCGATTTTTTTATGGCTTTCACCTTCAAAGGTGTTCTAGGCCATCATTTCAAATTATGGAGAAAGGATTGGTGAATTTAAATATTACTTTGATTTAAATGAGTAAATTTCAAAATTGTATGTAAGATTAGAGTACAGTTCAGACTTGGAAGAGATGAAATGTTGAATGGGGAATGGAGGGAAGGCAATTTTAGACAATATAGAAGGTATCTATCTCGATTACAGTGTTCTTTACAAGGGTCAGCCCGTTCTAAAACGACTAAGACTATTGGAACATAAGAGGCCCTAAGGAATATAATTCCCCTCACGGCCTTAGTCATTTTTTGGGATGCTAGGGTATTTTTAGGAAATGAATGAGAGTATGTTCTGGGATGGAAAAAGATATGAGGGGTGGGTAGGAATTTGAGGGGGGGGATACGTGTGTCCAGGAGTAACGGACGTATGAATCCAATCCCTTCCACTGCGGTGCAAGGTGATGCCGATGTTCCGAAAGAGACCGAGAAATCAAAAGTTCTCCCTCACGCAGTCTTTCCCGATCGCATCCGCCGCCAAGACCTAGAACATGTTCCATGAACCTGGCCAGCCCTGCTAAGTCACTAAAAGTAGCGAACTACTTGATTTCCTGTGGCTTATCCAAAAGTTTTGTTTATCCAATAAATGATTCCCGAAGCGATGGTACCAGAGAAAGCAGTGGGGAAAAGAACGAGATGGGTAAGAAGAAGGTTGGCAAATAGCTTGCTATTCAAATGTGGTCACCAAAAGTGGAGAAAGTCATAAAATTTCAAACAATGTTTCAATTTTGAATGGTTGTCTTACACAAGGGCGATTCTGAGAAATCTTCCACTCTGAAACGCGCCGCAAATATACTATTTTAAATTAATAAATTGTGAAATAACACAGATAAATCAAATAAAATTTACTTGCGCGCGCCAGGATTCGAACCCGCGACCTTCGAATTGCTAGTCGATAGCCTTACCCCTTGATGCCGTGATCTTTCGCCAGAGCGATACTGGAAGTATCTAACAACACCACAAATTGTTACATTTCAAGTTAATTCTTTAAGGGTATTTGAAGCTTCAGACAAATAATCTAAAAGATCGTCTAATCAATGCAAAATCAGCTAAACGACGAGATTTAATCACTAAGCTATTATTAAGAATTTTGTTTACTTTTCTAAGTGGTTCATGTTTCTATCAAAGTGATATACAGAAGGTTACTGAGGAAATGTATAAGTCTGTAAGTATTTTTTTTTAATTGTAAAAATAGTTACTTAAGTAATTATGTTTTCATTTGTAGATCCCTACCAGATGTTCGGCCCCACCAGCAGTCGATTGGCAAGTTCAGGTATGTCAATAACCAATTTATTCATTTATAATAAATTACAAATATGTCCCATATTTTTAGGTAAGGATATCTTTTTTGAAAATATGTTGCATCTTTTTGGTGAAAACTGTTTAATCCATCGCAATCTACAAACCACCACATATCAAAATGTAAAAAAATCACAAAAATTATTAAATATTTTAATGTTTTTTTTTCTGATAGAACGCATTATTTATTTTATTGAAAATAAAATTAGAACAATTCCATGTTCAGAATCCAGTCAACTAAACGCCTCTTTGAAAAGTCATTAAAAGCTATGAAAAAAAAAATATATCTCATAAACTAACCTAACCTAACGTATCTAACCTATTTTAACAACATTTTAAACCATAAATCAAACATAAAATCTTTCGTAGATTGTAATTTCTGAATTTGGGAGGCGGTTATCGCCGCCCCGGGAACCATTTATTGGATAACCAACACATTTGTCACAGGTCACCCCAAATGGTTCGCTATGTTTGATGATTTGGTGGGGTTTATGGGGTGAGGTGTGACCGTGACTTGGCGGCGGATGTGTCTTTGGTCTCTCTAGCAGGTACCTCTTGGAATATCGCCTAGCATCCCGGTGGAAGGGTTGATTCATACGTGCGTTACTCATGGACACACTGACCTCACACTTCTCTACTTCCAGCACACTTCCTCTACTTTATTTTCTGAAAGGAGCGGAATTATTTTCTTCTGGGCCTCCTATGTGGAGCTAATGTTAAAAAAGTAATTTTGAAATGCGTTGAAGTTTGTTAAATCTGTTTACCTGTGGTCATAAGGTCACGTCAACGTACCATTACTGGTCACTAGAGGTTAAAAACCATTCAGAATCATAATTTTATTAGTCATGCGTCCTTCGTGAAAGCCGTGAGCTATTAGGCGGGTGGCGGACGCATGCGCGCGGTGGAACGGAACATCGGTAGGTAAACATTTCACGTAATTACATACATCCACCCGCCCAGATTTCCCAGCGCGAGGCCCCCGACACACTGCGAATAATAACTTCAATTTAATAGACTATGAATGATTCGGTGTACGACTCAATTTGACCTTTTAACGGTGGGAGTTTAGGGTGACAATCTGATTGTCAGCGTCAATAGAAAATGATTACAAGTCGCGACGATTTGAATAAAAATGTGCTTTAATGTTTGAACTCGAAATTACCGACTATTATTAGATTACGTTCAAGCGAGGGGTGTTATATCTATCGAACTTCATCAAGCAGAGTTATTGCACTGTTTTAGAAATTAAATCGCTTACTAATAAACGCATTTTAATGCTTACACAACTGATAAACAACCATTTACCCTACATTAATGGTTGTTTGTCAGTTATGTAAAATTGAATACGTTTAGTGAGGTCCTAATTTTTTTTAATTCAGCAAGGCTTGTCAAGCAATACTAACGACATTGTCGACTCATAACTTTAGTTGGGTACTAAATTAATTAAATAATATTACATTTTCTGACGAATTTAGTTAAATGGATAGACAAATTTTGAAATATCCTACTGGTGACCGAGAAAACACCAATATTTTGTTAAATTCACTACAAGTTTTTCTGCATTATAATTTATATGGTGGTGTTTATGAGTAATCTGAGCATTGTACCAGACGGAGGGAACACTTTTACATTATATGCATATTCGACTCAAATTTCGATTTTTCGTCTGACTATAGTAATAACTGGACGATCGATATATATAACAAAAAAAAACTGACATTGGCCCTTTTAGAAGCAATTCACAGACATTTAGTTGTTACAATGTTAAGATTCCTGTTTTGGAGAAATTAAAATCATAATTTATTAATATGAATATCATGTTATAATATTTCACCAATTTTCGGCAAATCCTCACATTTAGGACTAAACAATTATAATTGGCTATTCTTATAGCACCATTTTACAACTACATTGAACTTTGGTGGGCAGAATGTATGGTTATCTATCAGTGTCTTCCTAGTTACTTCTTACAAAGTCGATGATTTTTATAAACTATCTAAAATCTAGAGACTAGATTGATAAAATTTAAAGCATATCATTTAAAACGCCCAAAAATTTTTTTTATTTTATTTTTATTTAAGCGACTATATAAAATAATTCTATAAGTATACAAAATATAATGGTTAAGTAAGGTAAAGATATTGTATTTCTTGGTCCTCCTCACTAGGGGTTCCTGTGCCGAAGCGGAATAAAATTGTTTAATTACAGTTCATTTGTCTTCTATGTCATTTTTAGTGTCTTCATTAGGGTGTCTTCATGAATTCCTAGCCACATATAGGATTTTTGGTCTGTTACCCCGCTTCGCCACTGACCGACTCACAATCTTTTCATTTCAATATAAAATATATATTTTGGATCTAGTATCGCCCTAATTCACGATGTGACGTTTTTGAATATAAGTTAATAACCAAACTGTATAATACATAATGGTATTCTTAGCTCTAAGAAGAGATTCAAGCAGATAGCCGACTGAAAAGTACGGTAGCAGATCAGTTCTTATTACTTCCGTCGCGCTTCAGGTGAAAGCCTCGCGATCAGATGGTGCGTTTGCTATTTGGAATATTGCACTATTCCAAGTGTGGAACTAAGTGTGTACATATAAAGACTATATTTCTGATGGGTGGGTCGGTGGGTGTTGGGAGGGTGGGTGGGCGGTTAATGCTTCGGAAGGCCACGTGACCGGCAGCCGCGCCAGATTACCAGTGGTGACTAATCGAGCAGCCGATTCCCTCAAATAAAAGGAAGGTGATTAACTGCCTAGAAGCTTGTTCTTTTCCACGTGTAAGACGTGGTCTTAAAATAATATCCTAAAATTTAACTTCTATATAACTACCATATTGAAGTGAAAACTTCTTTAGCACCGTTGTGCTTTTAAACTCTTGAAAGGATTGGGCCTGTGGGAGAATGTGATAGAATAATCGGTCTCCTCTTTGTGCGGTGCTTCGTAGCTTCCCACTCTTGTCTACTTTAGTTTTCTGAAAGTTTCACTTCTACCGAGTGTAAATTGCACACTCTGTTTTTTTTAAATGCATCAATATTTGAATTTCGATGTTTTTTCGTAAATGAATTAATTCAAATCTTCAAAATGGAAATAAACCCACTTCCCGTTATCTGATCGAGCTGAAATTCTTGGTTCAAAACGCTGACTAGTAGTAGTAATTAATAATAAAAGTTAGATTTAGATAAAACAAAAAATCATGATAGTTAATAATCTGTGATATATAATTTTAAGAAATACTTTAATCGAAGCGATAAACAACGCCACTTCAAGCTGTCTGCTCTCTTAAAGTTAATATCAAAAGTTTTTCAATCATTTGGTTCAAAACACTGACGAAACCGGGTAAAAACTAATAGTAAAGGATAAGTTAGGTTAGATTCAGATAAAGTATAAAATCAGAATAGTAAATACTCCAAGATATTTTAAGAAATACTTTGCTCCAAGCGATAAACAATGCCACTTCAAGCTATGTTTGTTCTTTTAAAGTTAGTATCAATAGTTTTTCAACCATTTGGTTAGAAAGTCTAGCAAAACCGGGTAGTAACTAACAATTTTTAATAGGTTAGGTTAGTTCTAGATAAAACACAAAAGCATAAGATACATAAGAACTAATCCAAACCGGGTAGTAACCAATAGTAAAGGTTAGATTGGGTTATATTTAGATAAAAACAAACAAGTGATAGTGGTAGTTAATAATCCGTGATATATTGAGAAATACTTTACACGAAGCGATAAACAGCCCCACTTCAAGCTATCTTTGCTCTTTTAAAGTTAATATTAAAAGTTTGTCAACTATTCTGTTCAAAACTCGGACGAAACCGGCTAGTAACCAATAGTAAAGGTTAGGTTAGGTTATATTTAGATTAAAAAAAAACAAAAGTGTGATAGTCAATAATTCATGATATTTTGAGAAATACTTTACTCGAAGCGATAAACAACGCCACTTCAAGCTATCTTTGCTCTTTTAAAGTTAATATCAAATCACGGCTTGGAAATCTACCGGCGAGCAGGGCTACGTCTGACCCTTCGCAGGGGGGCGCGCGGATAATGATCGTGAATAAAAAGTTAAATAAAACACGTTACAAGCGGGGAGGCCGCGTGGCGTCACGCCGGGTGCTTTATGCTAATCAACCCGGGCGCGGGCGCGCTATAATATCTTGTATAATAGATACTTGACTCACGGTTCATAGTCAATCAGCCGGCTCCTGGGAACCGTGGGGCTCGGGGTGCGTGCCGGGGGATAAGATAATGTATGTTCTGCACGGGTTTGTTAAAGGCACCTGCGCACTTAGCGGCGCTACCTTTGGCAGTAGGCTTCTAACTTCTAATAGTGGTTGCATGTCATCAGATTTTGTTAAAAAGTCACTGGGAAACATTTATAAAACTGATGGTGAGAATGGTGAGAATTCATCATTTCTAGATTTTTGAAGTGAAAAATTATTTAGCACCGTTGTGATTTGAAACTGAATGAAACGAAGAGCAACACTAAAAAAACAAACACACCAATCAGAGAATGAGATAGCGATTAAATATTTATTTTATTCACGGGTACTCGGTTCCAATACAAATCCAAAATCGGTAAATGGTGTAAAGCGGCTGACGAACCCCAGAGGTCAGATATTTAGCGGATAAAGGATCGAATCCTACGAAATTCTAAAAATATTTATTTTAATTTTTGTCACTTCAATATCCAATATTCAAACCATTTCAATTAACAGGCAAAAGAAAACACAAAAGAAAGCGACTTCAAAGAAAAAAAACACAATTACTAATAAGATCACCAAAATGTACAGGAAAATGCTCACTGGAATTCGACGACAAAAATAAGGGTTAAATCATCCTTCATATGGATAAAAAAAAAAGATTTGTAGTCTCCCCACTCTTGACTACTTTAGTTTTCTGAGGGTTTCACTTCTACCGTGTGTGAATTGCACACTCTAATTTGTTTTACAATAGCTCTACGCAGGAGGCCCAGAGGTAAATAATTTCCCTCATGGTCTACGTCATCTTTGGGGTTGCTGTGGGGAGGGTTTTTTAAAAGAAAGAAAGGAGAGAAAGTTCTGTGAAGGAGAAATCTGGGGGTCGACGAGTGCAAGTGTGACGGACGTATAAATCCATCCTTCCCACTGCGGTTAAAGGCAATATTCCGATAGAGTCCTGCTGGAGAGGTCAAAAGGTCTCCCTCAACAAGTCTCCCCCGATCCGGCCTACCACTCAGTTGGTAGGCAAACGCAAACAAATTTCAACCCATGAACTCGGGCACCTCTGCTAATTCACCAAACGTAGCTTACCACTTTTTACGTAGATTATCTCAACAACAGAAGGACAATGTGCTTACCATTCAGAATCGAGAACATTCAAGATAAAAATTGGTCTATTTATTTATTGTTTGCCAGCAAGCTGCCCACTGCCCGCTGCCCGCTGCCCGCTTGCCAGCACGCTCTCTTTATTTATATACTAGCTGGGTTACCCGGCTTCGCTCAGGAAAACATTTGAGAGTGTTATGGAATGTTTCAAAATGATGATCCCGATTCCCTATTCACGAACATTCCACGACATACACCGCCACCCCTTCCAGAACTTTTTAGAGTTCTATTGAACCTTCTTGAACTTTCCGAAATTTCAAGAGGGTGAAACTTCCAGCCCTTATATCTCCAAAAGCACGCCCTTTAGGTAAAAACGGGTACCTTTTTTCCCGAGAGGGGACAGAGATCTACCACACCTTATAACTCCCTTGATCGTACCGGGACTCGTTTCTGAGTTTTTGCGGTCCGCGCGTTTTTTTTGGATTTTCTTTTATAATATGTAGCAGTTTCCCGGCATGCGTTGCAATGCCATATTCAAATAAATAAAATGTTGCTCCTTGCATGTCCTTTCCCGTGCGTTCCCCTCGAGCGTTCCACTTCCACCTTCCCCGCCACCGCTCTCCCGCTCCCCCGTCCCGCCAACCCCCCTGGCACTTCATTTCTTGACTCCTCTCCCGCCCGGCCCGTAGCCGAAACTTTTTTCTAATACTAACATTATTAAACTCGTGATATCTTTCTAATTAAATATCCGAATTGAAAAATTCAAAAAGTTAAATAAAGGTATTGAAGCTGTCTTGAATATGAAGTAATTAATTTTGATAAGAATTAACAACAAGGTACAAATAAAGAGCCTTTTCAAGCGGCGACATATTAATTAAATTTTTAAAATAAAAGAATACTTATTGTGGCATAACCATAATAGTTAGACATATGCTCTTATGACTTTTTTTGTAAATAATGATTTGTTCTATAAAGTCGTAGTACATTATTTTATTCTATCATCAATAGTTTTCGCAGCGCACGCGATGTAAAGAATATTTTAGGTAATTTTTTTACACCTTGGGTTGCATTATTGGAGTTTTAGTAAGGATCCCTAATTTTTTTGAAAATATAATATAGCCTATGTCACTCGGGGATAGTGTAGCTTCCCAACAGCGAAAGAATTTTTCAAATCGGTTCAGCAGTTTCGGAGCCTATTCGATGCAAACAAACAAACAAACAAACAAACAAATCTTACCTCTTTATATAGTGTAGTAGAAGTAGATTTCAACCAATTTACACAAAACCCTGACAAATTATATACCTAAAAACCTTCCTCATGAATCACTCTATATATTGGTGAAAACAGCATGAAAATCGGTTGCGTAGTTTAAAAGATCTAATAGCACAGACAGCGGAAGCGACTTAATTTTATACTATGTAAAGATTAGCAAATGAAGCCTAGAAACGGTCGATTTAAGCGCAAGAGTTTTTTTTTATTTACTTAGTGAATAATTTTATTAAAAAACTTAAAATTTAGCCAAGGTAAATTATCACAAATATTCTTAGCCATAAAATAGTATTTTTTAGAGATATTTCTTATTCACAGTCATAATTTTCTAATTAAAAAATATAATATTTAGTAGTTTATATTGTTTATAAAGTGATTAACAATTTTATTTTATTTTATAACCTTGTTTGACGACCAGAACTAAATATCCAAATACTTTCAACTCCTCAATCTCCTTTCCATCCTCACTCATTTTTTATAGCACCATAGCGTACTTAATTGGGGATGCCATAGTCCCACCACTCTCAGGCAGTTAAGACTCTTCTGCGGTATTCACTTAAAAAAACAACAACTTACTATTTTTTATTATCATGATTGTTAAATAATTTTTTTATCAATCCTACGCAAAAGAAAATTCCAAAGTTTTTGAAAAGAACCAAACGGTATCAAATCAATTCAAAAGAATCGTTACAAATATAATATTGTAGGTTACCTTTTAATTTTCCCTCCTTCTTAAAAAAACACACTCAAAAGCCTGCAGGTTTGCTAAATCTGCGACAATTTTCATCTTTGGTGGACCAGTTTTTTCTTTTTTGAGCACGGATGCCATCCATGTTATTGAAATCCAAACGGTAATATTATATTTCTTCAATAATCGCGAGTTCACTTTGCGGTGTAATTTTAATTAAATTAAAACGAAATGATTTCTGTTCCTGATATTATATGTTCACCAAAGAAATTTGTATTGGTCACTCGCAACAGAACAAACCAAAAATCACTGATTCTTATCCATTTCATAATTATTTTGTATATATTATGCAGCTTATTCAATTTTTATTTTTATTGCAGGATTTTTTAAACCTCCAATATTTTATGTAGATTTGAGCAAACGCAGGTTGACCCAGAGACCAGTTGGTCAGCAAAAATACATATATTAACAATATTTCCGGAAATGTAGAACAACCGTAAAAAGGTTAGCATATTAACGGTTACAGGGACACCTGGAACTCGCAGATTTGCATTTAGGAAGGGTAGAGTTTGTTAATTCACCAAATGACCGCCATCTAATATACATAGGAACACACGACATGAATACGATTACTCGTAATGTTATGCAATTCTTGTTCTTGCACTATTTACATATTGCTGTGTTATGGTTAACTTATTGAAGCATATATCGTGGAATTCATAGAGTTGTTAGTAACAGCGCCGTTTTGAGTGCCGCTCGATAGTACAGTACCTACTGTGCGAATTAGTGTGAACACGTGATAATTAGCACAATTATCTTGTTTTTCGCAGTTGTATGCAGCATATTGTAACAGCGGCCATTTTGTGTTCTTGTTCAATCATTCAATGAGTTACGAGACACACCAAACTACAGTTGCGTTAAATTTTTGTAATTTTTTAGAATTACAGTTTTTTCGCAGAGGTAAACTTAACTAAAGCTTTTTTGTTTCTAATTTTTGAAGATGGATATTTCTCTTAAAAAACGCAATAAGATTGTTAATATTTCAAAGACAAAAAAAATACATATCTTGAATAGCCAGGTAACTCTCCGGATCTTAATCCAATTGAAAATGGTTAAAGCAAGACAAGCACAACAAAAACCAAGCTGATTGATACACTAACTCAGATATGGTTTAGAGACAAGCAAATATCAGAAAATTGTAAAAAAAACTTGCTGATTCTGTGCCAAACCGTATGCAAGAAGTTAAAAAAGTTAAAGCAGGACACACTTGGTATTAAAAAAATAATAATTGTAATTGTTTCTCTTTTTTTTTTCCTCAATAAAGAACATTTATTATTTTTTCCAATTGATCACTTGTGTTCGCATTAATTCGAACAGTACTGTACCTACTCGTAATATGGGGAGGCGCTGTAAAATATACTGTAAAATGATTAGCGATAACTCGAGAAGCAATAAAAAAAACAATGCAAACAATAACTATTACGTATTTACTAAAGTTGATGTACTTGGCGTAATACCTGACATAATAACTGTATGCGTACGCATTATTAACTCAAATACACAAAAATAAACCACATAACAACTCCACATAAACAAACAGGACAATCAGAACTATATACTCACTTAACATGTATACCCACAATGAATCCTACTTTTGGACAACGGTTACAGCATTATTTAGGACCAAAATTGTATAATATTATTGCGGTCAAATACATAAGTGTAAAAACAATATTTAAAAAAAAAAATAAAAACTGTATCTAGTCAACAGGGAGAGATTTCATGAAAAAACAAACAGAATATTTTTTTAAGCAACCCCCGACACAAAAAGAGCTGATAACCTTGAAACGCCTGAACAGATTTTCATGAATTGTAGCTAAGAACCATATCGATCACATCAGCTCTCGTTAAGGTGCTACGATGCCACAGACAAACACACATACCGACAGACAGTCACACAGAAAGTCAAACTTATAACACCGCTCCTTGCGTCGGTTGTTAATGAAGAATAGCATATAAATGAACCATAAACAACATAAAATCAACAGAAGCAACACACTAAGATCGACTCTTAATTTTTATAGATGTTCAAAAAAATCACAATAGAATAATTTACACCAATAATATTATTTTTTGTGACTCTTTTTCAAAGTAATTAATATAATTAAAATTGAAAAAATATACTTACAAATTCTCAGATAGGTGTATAACAATATAACTATGATGAGGGTGGTCCAGCACTAAACGTAAATACCTGTTAATTATCTCATTAAATTATTGATTAATTTCCTCGATTCGAAACCGCTTTGCAATTAACTAATTTTATTTTTTTGTGTGGAAATAATCAATAAACAAATCCCAATTTGATTTTTTTTTTCAAAATTGCGTTCAGATACTTTTGTTTCGTGAAGATGCGCATTTTAATTATTTTATGGTTAATTTTGAGATTTGAAAACAAAGCGTGATGTTTTCTATTTCTAATGCCATTTAGATCATATTTTTCACCATGATAGTGAGGAAGTCACAACAATTTCTATGAGACCTGTATGAGTTGTTTCACATTTTCACATTTTATAAAATAATATTATCTGTCCCAATCCAAAAAAAACGTTTTTAAATCCCACTAGCTTTTTACTCTTTATCATGTTACTTCCAAAACTGGCCCAATAAAATCAAATATATAAAAATATGCTTCTTTACATAGTATAAAATTAAGTAGCTCCCGCTGTCTGTGCGCTTAGATATTTTAAACTACACAACGGATTTTCATACGGTTTTCAACAATACGTAGATATTCACGGGGAAGGTTTTTAGGTTTATAATTTGTCAAGGTTTTGTGTAAATTTGTTGAAATATATAAATAAGTGAGCGGGCTGGCAAGCGGGTAGCGGGCAGCTGGCAGCGGGCGGTGTGGATTTGAATTAACAGATGGCGTTGGTTATAATGGTTGGGTAATTATGGCGTTGTTTTTCGTTAGCCACAGCAACGTGTTGCCAGGTCTGCTAGTTAAAAATATAGTTTTTTTTGTCAATATCTCAAAATTTACTTTTATGGGGATGGCCGTTTTTAATACTAATCGTCACTAAAATATAGTAGATATGTCATCATCATCATCACTCTTGGATCTACAACCCCTGGTGGGTTTTGGCCTCCTCAAGAGTCTTCCTCCATTCATGTGGGTTTTGTGCCAGCTCTCTCCAGTTTAGAAGCTCCAAGGAAGACATATCTTTGAGGACGTTCCATCTTAATCTTGGTCTTCCCAGGCTCCTTCGCCCTGTCGGTCTTGAGTTCAGCATAGTAGATATGTACATATTTATATTTGTAATACTTGCTTAATAATAGCATACATTTTGAATTTAAAATCATTGTGGTGGTTTGTGTTGATGCGAGAATTATCTGAAAGGTTCTTATGTTCAAACTAAAGGAAATATTTGTAGTCACGAACAGACAGTAGGTAAATAGTAAAGTAATATTATTATGTATTTCCAAAGGCTTTTAAATTTAGTATAATCTTATAAAATTCTACTTGAAACTAACTACACAGAAACTCCGGCCTTACCGATAAACGTGGTGAAAGTTTTATGCGATTGATAAACAACCGTATATGTTAAAACCGTATTAATAGAAATATTTTATAATATTTTGTAATCACGCTTGAAGAATGTCTTCATTCTCGATTTTTGCAAGCGATTTAAATAATCTATCGTTAAACATAAGCATTCGATACTAAATTTGTATTTTAAGATATTATTGTTTGTCTTCGCTTATTCTTTTTCTTATAAATACAAAATTTTTATATTAACTGAAGCTTCTGAATTATGAATTATGATTATATTTTTATTTATTTATTTCAAGAATTTTGTTTTTACAATAAAAAATGATAACATATGCAAGGTTATACAATAATTTTTTTTATTTATTCTACTACTCCATAAGTTGAGCTCTAGGAGCTCGTGTTTATGGGAGGAATATTTATTCACACGCAAAAAATAAAATAATAATAATGTTCTAATTAAATGTTTAAACAATATTCAAAGAACTTATGAGATAAATACAAATATTAATTGACATAGGTTCGTAATTTAGGAAAAAAATAGTTATGCAAGGTCAATACTTTTTTTTAAAGTATTAAATATTACAGTTAAGGTAAGGGTAAATTAAATTAAATTAAGGGTACAATATATCATTATCCAATTTCAGGGACTTAATTTGTTTTTTGAATTGTTCATATTTCAATGTTTCAGTTACACTAATTTTGTTTTTAGATAATAATATATTGTACCATCTTACACCTAGATACAGATAGTGGTGCTGAGCCGTGGTAGTTCTAAGCATAGGGATGGCTATTAAGCCATTCGTTTTAAATCTATTGCTTATGCTATCAGAGGGGTGAATTTTTTAAATAAAATACTCTTTATAAATTTGATATTAGGCATATTAGGCTTATACAATTCTGTGATGGATGATACATTAAATTCTCGAAATATCTCTAGAGTAGGGAAGTCGTATGGTTTCCTAAGGATGATTTTTATAATTATTCTTTGAATTGTGATTATAGGTTGTAAGGAAGCTTTAAAGGCCCCTCCCCACCCAATAATGCCGTACTGTAATAAGGACTGAATTAATGCAAAATATACAATTTTTATGGTTTTCTTGTTTAAAATATTTCGTATGTTATAGAATACGTAGATAAGTTTTCTTATTCTTTCCACAGTGAGATTGATATGATCTTTCCATTTAGCATTTTTATCTATTAAGATTCCAAGATATTTTATACTAGATTTATGATTTAGCTTAGCACAGTCCGTATTACATGTACCGTCATTTGCACAATTATTAGAATGAATTGTTATGTTAATTTTTCTATGAGGAATTCAATCGTAACACTTTTTCCCTCCTATAAATTTAATAATAGGTATGTTATATAATTAATCAATGTAATATGAAATTATGATATGAACTAAATTTGTCAATTTGACTGGCCTTACACAGGATCCATTCCTGGTTGGCTAGTCAAAGTTTCCGCATATGTTTTAAAATTATTATTATGAGAAACGTAAAATAGAAACTGACCATAAATACTTCATGGAAAGATATGTAAACGTATATATCGTGTATACAGTCAAAGATGGTTGTTTATATGTTTATCTGTTGTATAAACTTGAAATTTCTCATATTTTCGAATAATTTAAAATCGAATAATTTCACAAAAAAAAAAACATAATATTTAGATTAATTCATATTATTATATATATAATTTTGGAATATTTCCAAGGTATTTAAAATGTGCATTGGTTTTCGTAAAAACAAATATGTACCAATTTTAGAAACTAAATAAAATTTCCTCACTATCAAAATTACAACAATTTCCGATGAAAAAAAAAAATCGCGTAATATAAATGCAGATTTCCCGGATTTATATTTACCTGCGCACGCATTACACATTTATGTCACTAAAAAACATCGCTCCTTTAGAATTCTTATAAAATCAACAGTAAGTTAAAAAATAGTATGTCAGAAATATTCTCACTTTTCAAGAAGGGAATTTCATTTGTCAGTCTGCTGAAATGCAACGTTACCAACGTTGCAGTTGTTTAAGATACTTTTTATTAGTACCAATTCGAATCAGAGTTTGTAAAATACATATGCAATGAGTAAACTAAAACACCGTTTAATAGTTGAGTAGTGTTAATTTAAGAAATAATGTGTTTTAATTAAAAATGAATGTGCATGTCAATAAGATTAGTATCAAATCTACCAAATATGTACCAAAAATGTCGGTTGATTTCACTCACAAATTAGAAGATTGTCCTCTGAATTCTGAAAAACTTAATTTGGTCCACATTCTTTACATATTATGTTTATATTAAGTGTATATTTGGCGTCACTAAAGCTCATAGGCGCTTATTATAAATATATATGAGTTAAATCAACCGATCCCAAATATTGCCTTTATATTTTTGTTGATGCTTCATGGAATAGATTTCCCCTACATTTATAAAGGTACATATGCATTTTTTTCTTATTTCGGTTGCATCCATCAGACTTAAAAAATAATATTAAATATTCAAACTTATTCTAATTGATTTAATTAAAGTTCTAGGTATATGTATAACGTAAGTTAATTTTTAAAAAAAATTCTTGGTAGAGGGGTAAATGCAAATTAGGGTCCTACCGCCGAGAGCTCCATTCTTTTACATGTTTGTGGGAAAGAGGAAGAGGTTACAAATGAGCTATGAACAGTACGCCTATTGTGCGAATTGTTTAGCATGAAGTATAAGGTACCTACCTAAATATAGTGTCAGGCCTTACAGTAATAATTACTAATGCTGCTTATAATACAAGCAGCATCCATAAAAAAAAGTAACAATTTAAAGTAAATCAGATATTTTCCCGATTCATGTAAGATTATAATGTTTTTTGTTTTGTTTTTGGATGTTTTAAACGTATCGCTTGCAATGTTCTCCAGGCTCTGGCCAGATCCAGCTGTGGCAGTTTCTGCTGGAGTTGTTGAGCGACTCGAGCAACGCCGGGTGCATCACGTGGGAGGGCACCAACGGAGAGTTCAAGCTGACCGATCCTGACGAGGTAGCTCGCCGCTGGGGCGAGAGGAAGTCCAAGCCTAACATGAACTACGACAAGCTGAGCAGGGCACTCAGGTCAGTGTTTCAGATGTGTCAAAGAAGGTCAATACTGGTCAATTGGTCAAGATTACTTCGCGTAATCTCAAATAAATAAAAACATTAAATATTTTAGGTTACGCCTTTTTCAAAAATTTCTAGTATCTTTCTTAATTTCGACCTGGGCACCTTCGTCATGTCGAGGAGAACGGTTAATTCGTCTTTCTCTGATCAATTTCGAAATTTGTTTATAATGATAAATAATTTTCAATTTTTCTCAACTTGCACAAAGCCATCTTTAGATATGTCGAAGAAGTTAATCAATTTTACATATTTCTCAATTTCGATAATGCCTTGCGACAATTTCAAATATTTTTTGAACTCCCACAAAAACGCTCTTGTCAGATGTGTAGAGGAGTACGCTGAGGATAAATAATACAATTAATCAATGCTAGGTTAATGATATATTTTCTGAAGACAATTCTCACATCAGATATGTCGAAGAGGCCATTCTTTTCATTAATTTTCCTAAATATCGCAGAACAATTTTGAACAAACTCAACTCACTCGAAAGCATAATTTCAATCTTTCAGATATAACTAGGAGATGAATAAGTTCTAAATTTAATCAAGCCTCGACAATTTCTAATATTTTCTTACCATAACAACTGTCAAACCTTCTCCAGGCACTGTTTTAATTGTGTCTAAGGGCCAATTTTCAATTGTTCTCAGCTCACACGAATAACGTTTTTCCCTGAGACCAGAAAAATGTTTAATAAACCCGAAATTGATATACATTTGGGACGCAATAGAACTGTTTAAACACAGATTGAATTAGTATTTCTAAGAAAGTGACCAAATAATAATAATTATTTACATTAATATTGTGATGTAGGAAAAGGTGCAGGTTTGTATTTCCGTAAAGTTTCAAAAATAATGTATGCAAGTTTGTTACAGAACCTACATATTATCAAGATGTTCATGTTCCTTTATTTCCTAGAAACTTTTTCTGATCGATCTATAATTGGTATCGGAAATTTCCCGATGGCGGAAATTGCTTGCGAAACAGGTGTTGGTCCGTAAAGAAAACAAAAGCCATTTGCATTCGGCAGAAAACGAAATATTAAGGTTTGCTCACTAATAAACCAACCACGACTAATGAAAAAATAATTTTTCATTTTTTTTAGTTGTACGAGTATTTGCGTCATTTTTTCGCGTGCGATTTTTGGTGTTGCTTTTTTGTCTCTTTTCCTAAGGTTTATTTGTGAAAAGCAAAGACATTGAATTCAATGACTTTGGTTATCATAGTTTTGCGTTTGCGCGGCGATTTCTATTTTGTTGTATTGCATTTGTATGTTTATTGATTGTTTTGTTGGTTTAAGGCTGATATTCACGTGCAGTACTGGTTGGGAAATCATCATATTAATTGCATATCCATCACAACCAGAAAACGCACTTAGTGACATTTAACTTTATTCCGATAAAAAGCGACTTCTTGGTGTATTTAGTTATTGCGAAATTTTGAAATGCTGTTTTATTACTGATGATGTTCTGCAAGCGATCGATTTGTTCCAAATTAGGTTTTTGGAAGAGAGAGCACCAACTTCTGTACGTATTAGGGGTTTAAAACACTTTAACCACATTAATAAGCACAAGTCTATTGACGACGTATATTATATTACGACGTTTCATATGACGCAATATAATGTACGCCTTTCATAAGGGACAGGATACGACACAGCGAACTGGGAAGTCAAGTTTTGTACTTCTATACTTTTTAGTGTCTTACCCAAAAGTCAAGTAAAGGAAGTCAAGTTTTGTACTTCTATACTTGATAGTGTCACACCCAAAAATGGTCATTTTTCATTACTGATTTTTATCGATTTCACAAAGAACTAGTCCTGTGACTAAAGACATGTGATATTAAAAGCAAGTATCGGATCACAAACCACTGTTTTACGATAATTTTTTGTCAATGTGATGATATATCCATGGAACGGTCATATATATTATATGGATGATAAAAACGGTGTCGGCATGAAGGTTAAAAAGTAGATTTGATGGAGTAAATCAGCAAACGTTGTCGAAATGTTGTGTATAATTGTTTGGTTCCATCCCGTGCTCCTGTTAACAAAAGATCAATGTTATTTGTTTCATGTTTGGCGGCCCAGGTACTACTATGACAAAAACATAATGACCAAGGTCCACGGCAAGCGATACGCCTACAAGTTTGACTTCCAAGGGTTGGCGGCGGCCACTCAGCCCGCGGCCAGCGATCCGGCCTACAAGTACCAGAGCGACCTGTTCATGAGCTCGTACCATCACAGTGCCAAGCTCAGCTCCTTCATGGCCCCGCACGCCGCAATGCCCACTTCCACTGGTAAGAATACCTATTAGAATTCTATTAATGTACCCGTTCAAAAAGAAGAAGATGGAGAGATATGTAAATACGAATGTTAGAGAGAGCGCGCTAATATTAAAAACTATCTTATTTAAGCGAAAATTCTGAAAATGTTTAATAAAACACTACTCGTTTAGTTAAATAGAGCAAAAATCTCATGGGGATAAAATAGCATTTAAAAAAACACTGTGAATTTTTTAATACATATAACTTGTAAAATAACTAAAAAACGTGTTTATAATAATTTTCGGAGCATATTTTGCGATTTTTTCTGTCGAGGTAATTTCTTATAATTGCCGTTTCGGCGTGATGTATAGATATATCTTCAAGAATAACGTATATTTTTTAAGCGCTTTAAAACTTAAGGTATTTACGGGCTACTAAAAAACAAATAGGTCATATCTTACGATAGATAGGTGCAATACGCAGTATTATAGACAGCCATTGTCCCCAAGCACAGTAGATCGATAAGGATTGATAGGATAATTTCTAATCGTTTCCTAGCATGATTGCAGATCGCCAACGAGTAAGCAACAGTTCACAATAACTAAGTGTTATTAATATATTCGACTTCACCTATTATTTGTACGTTAACGATCTGCAGTTGTCCTATAGGGATGACGAGAAGTAACCGAAAGTTATCCTATCAATCCTTAACGATCGACCGTGCTAGGGGGCCTGATTTACTTAGCTTAATTACCTTCCATATACCAGCTAGAAATACTGGCCCGAAAATTATCTATCTGGACTGAGTCATTTAGATACTCGCTTGTATCCAAATTGCATGCAGTTAGCAATACTTTCTCAAAAATAGCAGATGTGCTGAACTGCGTGGAATTTAGTTACAAGATACCTCATATGTATATGTATATTAATGTAAACTATTATTACTCTTTTATAAGTGTTCTTTTTCATAATGTCCTTAACAAATTTCAATTCATAATGCTGTTCCACTAAATTATTATGTAAATATATATATATAAAAAAATCTTATGGGCGTTCAATATAATCTAAGCCGCTCCTAACTAGCAAAAAAATAAATAAAAGAAGTCAAAGGGACAAAATAAAGTGCATGAAATCATTTGGTTACGTTAGTGTTTTTGAGCCTACCCGTCAAAGCTTAAGTATTTATTAACTTACTTGATTGTTGGGAGCGGCCCAATGTGTTGTGCGGTTGTCGCGGTCGTGTGGATCCATTGACTGGAAGGGGAATAAAAGAACATCCAAGATTTTAATTACACGACTTGAGATAAATGATTCTTTGAAAGAAACAATTACCGTCGAGAAAATGTATTAAAAATAATTGGACTATTGAAATTAAAAGAGAAGCGCTGATCCTTGTCGAGGATACCCCTTTCAAAGCTTTATGACGTTTTTCATCAAAGCAGTGCTATCTAACACCCGATATAATCAGAGGCCTTTTTCAGCCTCTCGGCAAGAGGGTTTCTTTCATTGAACCATTGTCAGACTGTTTTTGGTCTAAGAAAAGTCTTGCAATTGATGTATGATATTGCGCACTACAGAAGCCAAAGTACTATCATTCAATCACAGTTGTGAAGTTGGAAACAAGGCTGATCATGTAGGTAATTCCAACTACTTTTGCTCTCACGGTAGTCGGAAGTTAATCCCGGTTCCATGGAGATAAAAAGCTCTTGACTTCCTTTCAATATCAACTGAATCAGTGTACTGAAATAATTGTCCCTATCCTTGAGGGCAAGTGGGTAAAATGACTTGAATTTGCGATTTTCATATGATACGTGAGGTGCTCAATATTTGGAGCAAGAAGAAGTAACATAAAACCAACAGTCATAGAATAAAGAAGAACACAAGAAATTCCTTATTCGTGATCCAAATATTTGTCCAATCGAGCATTAAATGTTCAATACAAAACTGCGTTTACGAAATTTAAATGGGATGACGATGTCAGACGAGTGTAAGTGGTCCGAATACTGGGATAGTGGGCTAAATCGAAGAATTGTTTCCATTCAAATTTGTATGGAAGGCCGTTTTCTTCTTTATTCTATGCCAACAGTAGACCACAGCCCACAAACATTGAAGAAAGTCATTTTCAGAATCTTTTTGAAGTAAAACTTCTTTAGCGCCGATAGTGACTTGAAATTCGGGTGAAACAGCAATGCGTCACAACTCAGTTCTACACAAATATTCGGTTCTAATGATATCATACGTCAATGGTTCTAATATAATGCGGTAAATGCGCACCTCAGCACGTACATTCCATAGCGTAATGGGCAAGGTGCCTGACAAGTCTCAGTGGCCAGAGGAACGCCATCAAGCGAACGGAGGTTCGAATCCTACGAAATCAAAAAAAAAAATATTTTGTGAAATCAATATCCATTCTTCAAACCACTTAAAAAACAAGCAAAAGAAATTAAAATGACATCTAGCGACTATTTAGTATCACTTCTACCGCGTGTGAATTGCACAATCTGATTTTTTGTTTTTTTTACTTTTGGTGATGTTTATTTTATTATGTAATAATAATTTGTACAGCGGTACCTATAAAGTTGTGCGACCAATAGTACATGATTACTTCCGTACTCAAGACAATATAATACTTGCGATGATGAACTTATCATAAATGTATAATTGAACAAGAAGATAATACTAATAAATCTAAACGAAAATATGAAAAAGAACAAGACATAGAAAAGTTAAAAGGTAACGGTTGCAACTGGTACTCGAAACCAGGATCTCTCGTCTTACCGGGATACGCGCCACAACCTACTCGGCCATTGAGACCTATTATTTTTAAGCCATTTTTGTCAATCTTATATTTTAAATTCAGAATTAGGTAAGACGTGAGACCTTGGGTTCGAGTCCCAGTTGCGACCGTTACCTTTTTTTTAATTTTATTTGTCTTTTTCATATTTTCTTTTAGATCTACCTATTAGTATTAGGTATCTTCTTCTTCAAATGTTATTATTAAATGGAGTTAATCTAATAAAAAATTAAGACTCATAAAAATGATTGATAGTCAAAAAAGCCACTTTAAAGGACGATTTAATAGAGATTTTTATAAAATCCATAAGTACCAAACTTTTGTAAAAGAAAATATACTTTGAAAACTTACTCTAAAAATAAAATAAAGCACATAAGTTTTAATTAAATGAAGACAATATTAGCGAAACTCGATCGAAGATCTGAAAACGGAAAATTTAGAAAACAGTTTAGTCACATCTGGGACTCGAATCCAGGACCTACGTCTTGTCGGGGCGGAACTCTACTCTACGAGGTAATATGTCCCTATCAGATTCGGTAATATTTAACTGTATCATACTAAGAACAACTAACATTATTTTTATTGGCTACTATCTTTATGTATAATAATAACAATAATAATAATAACTTTATTTCACATAAAATTGAACAATAAAACATATGTGGAAACTTTGACTAGCCAACTAGGAATGGATCCTGTTTTAGGCCAGTCAAATTGACAAATTTAATTTCATATTACATTGTTTACTAACATAACATGTTATTTATAGCAGGAAAAGGTGTTAATTATGTATTCCAAACAGTATATAATTTTGTACTCATAAGAAAAAGAAGACAAATAATGATATCTTAAAATCAAATTCAGATATTTTCCCCTAGAGCGCTTAAAAACAAAAACAAATACAAATAAAAGATAAAAGATAAAAGATAAAAGATAAAAGATAAAAGATAAAAGATAAAAGATAAAAGATAAAAGATAAAAGATAAAAGATAAAAGATAAAAGATAAAAGATAAAAGATAAAAGATAAAAGATAAAAGATAAAAGATAAAAGATAAAAGATAAAAGATAAAAGATAAAAGATAAAAGATAAAAGATAAAAGATAAAAGATAAAAGATAAAAGATAAAAGATAAAAGATAAAAGATAAAAGATAAAAGATAAAAGATAAAAGATAAAAGATAAAAGATAAAAAATAAAAGATAAAAGATAAAAGATAAAAGATAAAACCGGTAAAGTAAACAAAATCGGTAAAGTAAATAAAACCGGTATAGTAAATAAAGCAAATACAAGCCAGATGGTAATAATAAGAAGCCTATCTCTTGGTCAACATATCTTCGCTTTTGACCCTCCCTAAATCAAGGAGCTAGTCGTTGATTAATTTGCGCAAAACATTAGTACTTTTCGTTTTCCAAGCATTAGGAATGATATTAAATAATTTAGGTCCTAAGTACGAAAATTGACGTTGTCCAAGGGACGTCGTGGTTTTTATTGGGACTATTGGATTGTTCCTTGAATGTCGGGTGTCGTGAAGGTGGTCAATGGAAGGGTAGTGCTGGCGTCGTTTTTGAGCATGTAATACAATCTTTCTAATATATAATTGTCTAACATCGAGAACTTTAAATTCCGTGAATAATGCATCACTGGGGTACCTGAATGGTTTTTTAAGGATGACTCTTAGTAAAGATTTCTGTGCTTTAGCCAGGGAGTCCAATATTGTTTTGGCACATCCACCCCATCCTAGGGATGCATATTCAAGTAAAGAATTACACATGGCATAGTATATTGATTTCATGTCTTTTACAGAGAGAATATTTCTGATGGTAATAAAAAGGTGAGTAAGTTTTCTGACTTTTGAGGCAGTTGAGTTAATGTGTTCTTCCCATCTCAGATATTTATCTATGATGATTCCTAAATATTTTAAACTATCAACGCATCCTAGTTTATTGCAAGTACAAGTGTTCGGTTCATTGCAAATGTGAATAGTAATATTAATAATTACCTTGGGTTGTCCCGCTTGTGTTGCATTAAAACGTATAAATTTGGTCTTATCCGTGTTAAGAGTAAGGAGATTATTGTCTAGCCATTGTTTGACATTGTTTATTCCAATTTCGGCTTTTCTATGCGCTTCGTACCAGTTTTTGCCCTCAAATATTAAGACCGTATCGTCAGCAAAAGTGATGATATGATCGGCAAGGTTACTGTTGCAAAGTTCATTGATATAGATATTAAACAATATCGGTCCTAAAGTACTTCCTTGTGGTACACCAAATTCGATATTTGCTGGATCGCTTAGAGTATCATTAATATTAACTCTTTGGCTCCGATTTTCTAAATAGCTTCCTAACCATTTAAGTAACTGCCCCTGTATACCGATTAGCTGTAATTTTTTCAAAAGGATTTTGTGCGAGATGGTATCGAAAGCTTTAGCCAGATCCAGAAAGAGCGCGATGCTTTTGATTCCTCGATCGATGTTATTAGAAACAACTTTAGTCAGATTGCCAATGGCATTTTCTGTACCTAAACCCGGTCGGAAGCCATATTGTCTCTCAGAAAGAATGTTATTATCTTCAAGGTAAAAGCTGAGACGGTTTTTAACAATTTTCTCGATTATTTTTGACACCGAATTGACCAAAGATATCGGCCTGTAATTTTGAATCGCAGATTTATCTCCATTTTTGTGCAGTAATACAACAATTGAATGTTTTAGATGGTTAGGGAATGTTCCTGATTTGAGACTTAGATTGGAAATGAACGCTATCGGAGATGCTATGAATGATTTGATTACTTTAAGCAGATTTGTCGAGATTTTGTCTGGTCCACAAGCGTTAGATGGCTTTAGGTCGTCAATTATTTTCAGGACTTCGTTCGTCGATGTTTGTATATTGTCTATTTTATGGACGAGGTTAGAGGTGACCAAGTTGGCAAGATCGTTTTCAGTTTTATTACATTTGTCGAGAATTTTTTTGGCAAGTGTGGATCCCACCGATGTGAAATAGTTATTAGCGAAATTCGCCATATTTTTAGAATTAGAAGAGTTTATGTTACCGATATCTAATGATTTGATTTCGGAAGACCTGTTGATTTTTGTTCTACTAATATTACGAAACGCTTCCCACATACGTTTTGGAGAATAAGAATTTTCGTAAATGAACGATTTATAATAATTTTCCTTCGTATATTTAATAATCTTTTTGCATAAGTTTCTATATTTCTTGTAGTGAATTTGTACTAAAATATCATCTGGAAACTTTTGCGCCCTTTTGTGGAGTTATGAGTTCAAGATTCAAACCAGAACAAAATTCTATCAATATAGTGTCTTTCATATTTTATTTATTTTTATATATGTGTTTGGTAGTACAATTAATTCATGACAGATGATTTTTAAACAAATAAAGAATTAATAAAAATAAAATTAGAAAAAAAACGCACACCAGTCATAAAAATACAAAAATTCAACAATTTTATAGGTTTACAAAAATACAGATATGTTTAGGAATAGTTTTGGAATAAGTTTTTACAAGATCCACAAAATTTGCCCAGTATATGTTAAATATGTTAACATCACTTAAGTACTGATTTCCCATAGTGTGAAATCGTTGTATTGGAGAGTGGGCAATGTAGACCCGCTTATGAATGCTACAGTAGAATAGTTTATTTTGTCGTGTAGTTACTGTCAGTATTCGTAAGTTTATGAGTTGCAGGAGTTCGCAACAGTCGAATTTAGTGGTATTTTGAATAAAAATGTTAAGTCGTTTATTTTACGTCTGTCTTCTTCTAGTATGTGTTTTTTTAGAATATTTAATAATGAATTATATTTGAAGTCTTCTAGTGGGATAAATGATGATTTCTTAAATAAATTGTATTCATTTTCATTTTTAAATTTACGACATCTATTTACTTTTCCGCAAGTCTAGAATGAATATTTTTTTATTATTTTTAACTTAATCATAAAAAGTTACGGTCACATCACAATTTGAGGTTTAAGTTAAAAATAAAAATAAATACACATAAATTTTCCCTGAAAAACATTATTATTCACGATATCGGGTCGAAAATTTGTAAATTTGAATTGTTGGCGTTTAGTATGAAACTTAAAATGCTTAGCAAATACGAAGGGGTTGTTTGTTCGCGGGATGGCTTAAATATTCCTTTACCAGTGAAGCTAATGTGTGAGCAAACATTGACACAGTACTCAGCGCGGGATACCAAATGTCACCGGCACGCGGCAACCGTCCACCGGGGAGCCATGCAAAATAGTCGCTTGGCGCTTGCTCTCAGCTTTTCACTCTGCAATCGAATTCGGCGCAATAAAGGCAGGACATTTTTTAGGCAACACTTGTATAGGTTGCGTCTCGGGTCAGTTGAATAGTTTATTTATCTTTCCTATTCACACGTGAAAATGATTCATAATCTTATAGATATTATAAAGGCGAAAGTTTGTATGGATGTGTGTTCGTTACTCTTCCATGCAATAAATACCGAATGGAATTTAAAAATTATTTCACTAATCGAAAGCTACATTATTTGCGAGTAAAATAGGCTATATATGGCTGGCGTTATGAATAAGCTGTGGCGTTATGAAATTATTTATTATACGTTAATTGGCAAATCGTTAAGTAAATGTTTGACGTGGGCTGTCATTTTGTTATTTGTTTAGGTTACTATGGAGATTTCTTTGATATCAAAAATTCAAATACGAGTATTCTAATATGAATATTTAGTGTACAAACATAAAATAGGTACTAATCTACATTTTAACCTACTATTATGAATGCGAAAAGGCGCGTATATGATTTTGATTAATTGGGGGAAGGGAAGGGGGGAGGGGGGGGGGGGAAGTGAGAGGGGGGGGGGAATATGCGAGCGGAGCCGGGGGCAAAAGCTAGTATTATATAAACTAGTATTATCGTGTTTTCTGTTTGTTTTGTTTTTGTATTTAGATATCAGTTCTAGACAGCGAAATTTCAGCGATAATATGTTTACAGCACGTAATTAAGCGAATTTCAAAGTAAATGCAACTCTTTTCGGTCCATAATAATGTATTTTCCATAACTTGCTATGATACTTTGAATCTTCCAGTAAAAGTCCTTAAAGCTTTTCTAAAATAGATTAGGTAGTTTTTGTGGTCTCTTTTTTCTAGTTAGCCTTAGGGTAAATTTTTTTTTACCATTATTTATTTTTGTTTTGTAAAAAAAACAGTATACGAATCAACACCAAGTATATGTAGTACAAAAAAGTCATCATTTGTACACAGGTTGACTAATCTTGCATCCTTTTGATTAATCAGACATCTCCAAAAAATCAAAATTTGAGTTTAGTGTACAGTTATACGTAAAAGTGTACCCCTTATCTGGTACAATACTCAGATTACTCATTAACACCATCAAATCAATTATATTGTAGAAAACTTGTAGTGAATTAAACAAGTTGATCTGGGTCACTAGTACAATATTTCAAAATGTCATGCTAATGTACCCGACCGTTATGCCTCCCGGAGTTTTATAGCAAATTTAATTCTTAATACACAGACACTTGTAAATAATATTTGATTTATAGTGACCGTTCGAACATTGCTTTCTTAATTATATCAAAACTTAGTATTTGGAGATGTCTGACTAATAAACTGAACGATAGTAATTCGTGATTTAATTCGTTGAAGGACATTTTAAATATCCACATTTCTTGCGAGGCAGTTAATTTAGCTAATAACTCTTCCCAGGGGCATCACCATGTGGAAGTTAGTTTTGCATCAGGGAAGAATCAGCAGCCTGTGTTGGTAGCTTCAACATTATGACTGAAATACTACACAGAACCCTATTTCAGTCATAATGTCTGATATTGGAAACCGTCAGAAAATTACAAGCCATCAGCATTAATGCCAAATCCCTTCTAGAACTAAGACCGAGATCCGAATCAGCATCCCACGACGAATGCTTTTAGAAACAGCCAAAGGTAAAAACCGATTTTTTGTATGTTGTTTTCAGCACTTTCACTAATAATTGCGATATCGCTGTTATTGACCATTTTTTTGCTCGCATTATGTAAGCGCCCGCGTGTTGTCAATAATTGATGAAAAAATAATTTTATTACTACAAAATTTTATTAAAATAAAGAAAAAAATATAGCAGATCTCAATCAAAATAAAAAAAAAATTATCCCCCAACCACCATTCCTACTTCATTACATTCTTTATTAAAGGCACATACACACACGAATTCAGAACAATCAATACGCATAATTGTAACAAAGGACCTCTTCATCTGCCGAAGAACAACGGCTATAAGCTCGCAATTTCCAAATTCTAACAAAAGACTTAGATTACAAAGGCAGTGTAATGGTAACACTTGCAGCTTCTACTGCGGCCCTCGCTTCTACACACGGGTCGGTACCTAGCTAATAGGTAGGTCGCTTTCACTGTGCGGGTCCTTTGCAAGGATATTTGTGGCACGTGGTAAGACGGCCCAGAAATTGGTACGAATTATTGATTCAAAGCTAATTTTGACATCAACAGTCGAGTATTTCAGAAAGCAGCAAGTAAAAAAACGCATTTGAAAACATCAGAGATTAAATGACAAAATGCAACCAACAAAACACTAATAAACTGGAGACCAGAAGGAGTTGTCAAAAACTCAGGGTACTCCAAATAAGGGAAAAGTATGGTCGTTCAGCAAACTTGAATATGCCTAAAGATTTTTATCAAATCGAAAACCTAATTAGGTAACCGCCAGATAATTTTTTTTCTTCCCAGTGGCAGGACTGGCAGGCGGCGTGATTATCACACCCATGGAACTATGACTTTGCTTATACACACTCCTTGCTTCAATCACACTCATTCTGATCTCTTGAAGACACTGCAAGAAGACATGCAGTGTCTTTAATATCTTCATCATCTTCTTGCAGTGTCAAAGCGTCCCAATCTCGGTATTTATTTATTTACTTTGTATTCTTTTCGGATCAAATGTGTGGTTCTTCCTAACATACGACTCAAGCAAATAATTTCCTCTGCATTCAATCTGATTTCGTCCAACACAAGCAAGTTCAATGCGCCACGCCATCTACGACTATTGGTTTCAATATAGCATCATGAACGGCTATCTAGCCTGGCTGATTTATTCGTTTATTTATTAGTAAAATAAATATAAATACTCGAATTTAGTTTCATAACCATCATTAGACAATCTTTTATTTCTGAAAATTATAAAAACACATCTGGTTCTGTTATTTAACGTGTTAAAGTTATGAAAAAACACAGTTTTCTTTGAATGCTACTTAAGGCTCCGTAATCTTCTTCAAAAAGAAGAAGATGGAGAGATATTAAATTACGAATGTCAGAGGAGCGCGCTAACATTTACAATTTACAACGATAAAATCGATGCGAAAATTGTGAAAATTCTTTAATAAAACACGACTCGTTTAAAATAGAGCAAGTAAATTATGAAACATTTGTAAAAGTGTCTACGGCAACAAAATATTCGACTATGAACATACGCGAACCTCACTTTGCCGCATTTGGACTTCTCACACTTGTTCATAACGTGGCATGCAATTCGCGCTCCTATATTAAAAGGTCTATTCATTCAAAAGCAGATTTACTTTCAAGAACTAAATGGTGATATTATAGTGCGAGGTTCCTACATACTGTTAGATTGATTTATTGGCGAATCAGTCTCTTTCCTCTCTTCGTCCCGCCATAGTAAGTTCTCGTCTATCTATATTTGTATGTCTATGGAAACTACTAAGAGAAAGAACGCGTATTAATCTCTTGGGGACTGTGTAAAACAGCATTTAAAGAAATACTGTGAATTTTTTCATACATATAACTAGTAAAATAGGAGAACAGAATTGAAAATAAAAAAATTCTGGGCATACTTTGCGATTTTTTTCTATCGAGGAAATTTCATATAATTTGCGTTTCGGCGTGGGGAATTTATAGATATTATCTTCAAAAACAACATATATTTTTTAAGGGCTTAAAAATTTCAAATTTTTAAGGGAGATATGTAAGAAATCGGTAGAAATTCGGGTTGCGGAGGCTTAATTCGGATGTCAAGATATTTTTTCAGTACTTAAAATGAGTGACAATTTATTTAATATTTTCGCTTATGTTAGTAATTATGATCCTAAAAATTAGCAACCCCCCTCTATCATTCTTATTTGCTACTAATTTCATCTTACCTCTGTCCGATCCACACCTCAGCTCGATACAGAAAGGCGTAAATAAGGGGGGAGGATTTAGGGATTCACCCCCCCCCCCTCTCCCCACGGCTTCAGAAAAAAAAGACTAGTACTCCTAGATCGTATTCCTGGAAAATACAACATGATTGTTATTTACAGTAACGCTTTTATCAATGAGATATGTAAATAATAAGTTGTGGTAAGTAGAGATCCAAAAAAACTTTCTAATAAATTTTCCAACCCTTTCTCCCTTGCCCCCCGCAGGATCGAAACCCCCTTAGGATCGAACCCCCTCCCCATATAAATGCTATAGCTATGCACTTGGCGATACATCATAATTCATATAAATAATACGGGGTCCGCCAAATAACTTTTTTTTTTTGAAAATGCTATAAAAAAAAAACTACTGAATATTTTCTCAAATTTCTTTTTTTATTTATAAGTACAATCCTTCCGGTTAATAATGGAAAATAATTTCATTCAAATGGCTGCCTCGGCTGGCCATGCAGTAGCCTACACGATCGGTCCAATTTTTAAGCACATTATCGATTGTGTGCAGCTGTATTTCACCAATGGCTTCACGAATATTGTCCTTTAAAGCGTCAATTGTCTCTGGCTTGTCGGCGTAACATTTATCTTTGAGGGCACCCCACAAATAATAGTCCAACGGTGTCAAATCGCAGCTCCGAGGTGGCCAAACGACATCAGCTCTGCGGCTGATAATGCGATCTTCAAAAACAGGGCGCAAAACATCGAGTGTAGCTTCGGCTGTGTGGCACGTAGCGCCGTCCTGTTGAAACCAAATGTTGCCAATATCCTCCTCTTCAATTTTTGTGAACAAAAATTCGTTCAACATGGCCCGATAACGATCGCCATTGACTGTAACGGCCACTCCTTGCTCATTTTCAAAGAAAAATGGCCCAATTATGCCTCTGGACCAAAATCCGCACCAAACAGTGACTTGTTTTGGGTGTACCGGCTTTTCAATGTATGCGTGCGGGTTTTCTGTGCCCCAAATACGACAATTTTGCTTGTTTACATACCCGCCAAGATCAAAATGAGCTTCATCCGAAAAGATGATTTTTTTGGCAAAATCGGCATCTTCTGTAAGTCGATCGCAGGCCCACTTCCAGTGGCCCACGCAGCGTTGTTCAAGCGTATACACAACCATATTCGCTCAGCGGAAGGATAAAACTAATTATCTGTCAAATCAAACATGAGCTAAGTGTTACCATTCACGAAATAAGCACTAGTTGAAAAAAAAAACTTTAGATGGCGGACCCTTTACATTAAAATATTCAATGTACAATTCGTCAGAAGGGATATGCTCATTGTGACACAATTCTTTAGACTTTTTTTACACATTTCTTTTTGATTTGTGGATGGTTTGAAAACTCGACCATTATGGAGACCGACAGCATATACTGTTTTGTCTCCCGGCTTGCAGAACTAACTTATCAATGGCCATGCCAGTCGGGAGAGCTCTCTTGTTGTTAAATATAATAACTTCGAATGTCGATATGTTTTAACATCAATCAAGCACAATTATTTAGATGAAAAGCTTTGTTTCTGTTAGTTTACATCTGCTTATATTATCTTAAATATTTTCTCTTAAACGCTTTGAAATGTTAATTTTGTAATATTTTTAAAATGAATTGAATTAAATAATTGTTATCTTCGTCAGAGCTTCATTATGAACTGCTAGTCCTTTGACAACTTGTATTAAGCTATACCAGTCAGTGTTAGAAGGACACAATAAAGGACGGTCTTATTCAGAAGGCGTTGACCAAGCCAAACCAACGAATTTTAGAATTTAAAAAAATATATTCCTTGACCTCCTCTTGTTGCGAGGTGTCTTCGGGTACTTCGTCGCTCCTTGCTCGAGGGTCGCCGCGGCCGCCAGTCTCGGCGCATAATGACCCTCGAGCGCAAAATGAATACAATCATGGCATTGTCGGCGACCGGCTAGAGTGCAATAATTATCTCAATACGCGAGGGTTACCCCCCCCCCCCCCACCGCCTGATTTACTGCCGATACACCGCTGTATCTGTCTTAAATACGTGAGGAGGCTGGTTGGAGCCACCCTTTCCCTTTGACCGGAAAATTTATTGCAGACAGCCTTATTTCTAATAGTTTTCTTCCTAGTAATCAATATATATTATATTATATAAGAAAGTGTACAATAATGTGCGCCCCACTAAAATTCAGAAACGAGTCCCGGTACGATCAAGGGAGTTATATGGTGTGGTAGCCCTCTTTTCCCGTCTTTACCTGAAGGGCTTGCTTTTGAAGATACAAAGGTAGGAAATTTCGAAAGGGCGAAATTTCCTACCTTTATAACAGTCCAGAACATTCTAGAGCATTCGAGAGCATTCCACAACATTCCAGAACATCCCGGAACATTCTGGAAGGTTCGGGAATAGTCAGCAACTTTCGGGAACATCCCAGATCATTGTAGAGTGTTGTGGAATGTTCTGGAATATTGTGTACTATTCGAAGCCGTTTTTTGGTTGGGTGGGGCTACCCATTAGTAGGGATATACAAGGTGGCGCAAAATTAATCACCCTATCGGAAGATGTTATAATTTTTGCAAATGACGTCGTACGTCAATCATCAATCATCTTTGAGATTTATAAACTAGACAGCTGCAGAATACAAACAGACAAACAATGCAGCGCTATACTCCGCAAGAGCGAGGAATAATTGTGTCGATTTTATATTTAACGCTTTTAGTGATTTTGTGTAGGAAGTAATCATGAGCGACGAGGCGCATTTCCACTTAAGCGGTTACCTCAATAAGCAAAATCTTTGTTTCTGGGGCATTGAAAATCCACGTGTTATGCACGAAGAGCCATTACATCCACTCAAAGCCACTGTGTGGTGCGGAGTTCATGCAGGAGGAGTGATTGTGCCTTATTTTTTGAGGACGCCATTGGCATTACGGTCACTGTTACTGGCGAACGAAACAGGGCTATGAAAAACGACTTCTTACTGCCAGAATTGGATGAGCGGGGCTTGCAAGTGATTACAACAAGACGGTGCAACCGCACACACGGCACGAGCCACAATGGATATTGTGATGGAAGCGTTTCCTGGTCACGTAAACTCCCGTTTTGGCGATTTGGCATGGCCAGCAAGATCGCCCGATTTAACCATTCCAGACTTCATTCTTTCGGGCTTCTTGAAGTCGCGGATTTATGATCGCGGAACAAGCCGCAGACAATCGCAGTCGACAGGAATGCGAACAGTTATCACCGGAAATCTTTCGGAAAAACATGGAAAATGCGATAAAACGGGCCCAAATGTGTATCGACACTGGCGGCAGCCCCTTGACTGATATCATCTTTTCCACTTAATAGAAGAAACGTTAAAAGTCAAATAAAGATTTCCATTACTTAAAATCATTCTTTTTTATTTAGTAAAAAAGTTATTCAATAAACAAAAATTTTAACAAAACCAAAAACTACTTAAAAAAATGCACTAAAAAGAAAAAAAATAATTTCGTACGATTGTTATTTTTGGAGTCGGTGTCAGCCAAGGTAACTACATACATAGGTAGTTATAGGTGAGATGTGGAGATCTTGGCTGACACCGACTCCAAAAATAACAATCGGACGAAATTATTTTTTTACTTTTTAGTGCATTTTTTGAAGTCGTTTTTTGTTTTGTTAAAATTTTTGTTTATTTTTTTGAGTTTTAGTGATGAGCGTGCGTAAAGAAGTTTTACTTCAAAAAAAGAATCATCGAAATCTGTTTTTGGTTTTCTCATGGATCCCATTGTCAGAACTGGACCAATGGGAAGCACCAGCTTTCTAATAAAAAATGAATCATCAATATCGGTTCACCCAATCGAAAGTTACCGTCGAATTGATACCCTCCTCCTTTTCGAAGTCGTTTAAAAACAAAACTGGATGATTAATTTTGCGCCACCCTGTATAAAGCAAGATCCGTCGTGGGTTCGAACGTCGCGTCGTCAGTTCAATCTCATATCAACTCGCTGAGCGAAGCAGGGTACCCCAGCTAGTAATACATATAATGAAGCCAAAGAACTACGAATCAATGCAAAATCATGTATTTTTTATTTGAAAATTTGATCGCTTAGAAATATTTTGTATACTTTAATTAAATACTTCGAGTAAAACAAGTCTTGGCCTTTGAAATAATCGAGTATTTTTTTGATGAGTCCTTTTATAATCCCTGAAAAAAGTAAAGTATCAGGCATATGTATAAAAATAGCTTTAAAGTTCAATATTTCCTACTTACGAATCCCTTTTGATTATGGTTTTTTGAATAATATGGCAAAGTAAGTTTTTGAAGTGAAAACTTGTTCGTTGTGATTTGAAACTCTGTGAAAAGAAAAAGCGATACTAAAAAGAAACAAACACATGCATCTACAGGATTTAGCCTGCAAGATAATGAGATAGTACAATCAGTCTCATCTTTGTGCGGTGTTTCGTAGCCTCTCCACTTTTGTCTACGTTCGTTTTCTGATGATTCCACTTCTACCGCGTGTGAACTGCACACTTTCATTTTTTTAAATGATCGTAGAAAATTTAAATATTTGGGCCTGAACTTCGCAAAATAAAATGAAAATACACCATTTGGCCGTGTTTTTTTCTTGCGTGAATCGATAAAGGCAGAATTTTTAAGGAGTGTTATTGTAAGGAATATTATCGTTAGCGATTGTTAATAAATAAATTAGTTAATGTTACACAACGTGGTGCATCGACTTAAGTTTTAGTTTTATTTTATGTTCGACCTCCTCCGTAGTCGAGGGGTAAGGCCCTTGACTAGCAATCTCAACCGTAGTGAATTCACATCCCGACGTGCGCAAATAAAATTGTATTTACTTAATTTGTTTTGTGCCATAATTGATTTATTAAAAATAATATTTGTATACTGTTAGTTACTTGTGGAAGACACTCTCAATATCGCCCCGGTAAAAGGCCACTATTCATGGTTTCATAAATGGCTTTATCTGTGTTTTGTGACCAGATCTAACTAGACAGGTACTTCCTCATCTTCCCTTTCCCCATCTCCTTCCTCAACCCACTACCTTCAACCTAAAAAATATCCCAATTGGGGACGCCATAGTCAGTCTTACTGGCTGCAGACAGTTGGAGGCAGTTGGGACTCTTGTCCCATCAATAAAAATCCGATCTTGAAGGGTTTAAAACTTATCAGCATCTCTGAATTTGAGACACTATATAGGTTATAAAACAGTCCTTAGAACACTTGTTTCCAATGAAAAAGGTATTTGCCAATAATATGAAAAATAAAATTAGTTGAAGATAATATTGTTAATTATACGAGATGGACAAATATAACAAGAGGTGGCAGTAGTAGAATTGGTACGGCGTTTGTTCCGGTAAGACAAGAGGTTCTGGGTTCGTGTCCCAGTTGCGACCGTTATCTTTTTATTTTTCTCTGTCTTGTCCTCTTTCATATTTTCGTTTAGATTATTAGTGTTATCTTCTTATTTAATCTGTTTAGACGCACTCCTCCGAAACGGCTTGACCGATTTATATGAAATTTTTATGTATATTCGGTAGGTATGAGAATAGGTCGTAAAGTATATTTCATACCGCTAGGTCAACCATAACCTGCGGCCCGCCAAGCTATTGTGTGCGGCCCTAAACACTTTATTATCAGGAACTTGATTTTTAAAAATCTATCATTCTAAATTTCGTATATCTTGGATCCGTTTCGACTTTGACGCACATCTGGTATAAGAGTAAGATACGTTTTTTAGATTTTCACGGCCAAAAGTATTTTCGTTATTTGTTTTTGGGGTGTTGTGCCGTGTTGCGCTACCTCCTTTAGCCAACGTTTCGAATAGCGTTACAGTGTCCATCATCAGGGCAGATGTGTAAGAGTGTCGCTATTGCACACGCTAGATTTATTCCCAAAAGACAAATATTAGACACACAAGTACGCGCGTAAATAATTTATAAATAAAAGTGCCACTTCTAGAAACCATCGCATTAATTATATATAATACATAAAAACTGGTTTATGACACTGGTTATTCAGGTACCTACTTTTAAATTTTAACAGAATTCTTGCTGTCACGTATGAAGTATTATTTTGTTATAATTTAAATAGGCATAATGAGTGTCTTCAAAATGCAATCGAAAAATGTCCGAAGGAAAGCGAGTGCTTCAAGACAAATGGAGAAAAGAAGAATTCTTTGTTGAAGGGGGGGGGGGGGGGTTGATGATTTTTTTTTCGTCATACCAGTAGAGTGTTGCAGCCCGCGTAACTTTACAAATACCTGTTGTATGTGACCCGAAGAGAAAAAAGGTTGAGTATAATTGCGCTAGCGGCTTAGGGTGTCCCTACCCAGAACAGACGAGCGGGCTGGCAAGCGGGTGGTGTGGATTTGATTTTGGAGGTTGCCCAACCACTTTCCCACATTGTTCTAAGGAAACAGATGGTTTCCTCCTTCACTGAACATCTCAGGACTCTAATTTTTGTTTCTAAAGAAGCTTCTTTTTTCTTAAAACTAGCTGGGTTACCCGGCTTCGCTCGGGACAACATTTGAGAGTGTTCTGGAATGTTCCACAATGATTTTCCCGATTCCCTATTCCCGAACATTCCACGACATACTCCGCCACTCCATCCAGAACTTTCTAGAGCTCTATGGAACCTTCTAGAACTTTCCGGAAGACTTTTCTAGAAATTTCAGGCCAAACTTCCAGCCCGTATATCTTCAAAAGCACGCCCTTGAGGTAAAAACGGATACCCTTATTCCCTAGGTGCAATAGAGATCTACCACACCATATAACTCCCTTGATCGTACCGGGACTCATTTGAGTTTTTGCGAACCGCACGTTTTTTGGACTTTCTTTTATAATATACTGGCTTTTACCTACGGCTTCGCTCGCATAGTATTAGTGGGAAATTACTGGCATAATTATTGGCATAATTGTTATTATGCTTGCTATTTTGTCTAATAGAAAATAATTATTGTTTAACAGAAAATTTCAAAATTTGAGAATGACATTTCGCAAAAAAAAATTCTATTTTAGAAAATATTTAAATTATAGAAATAGAAATTTATTTTAAGTACCTACTCCCTTTATTAGTATTTTATTCATATTTGAATCCAGAGTAACCTAAAAAATAAGAAAATGACAGTCCACTTCAAACGCTATGCTTTATATCTAATTACGTTATATAAATAGACTCGCCATAATCTCACATACTCACAATATAATGTGGAAAGCAAGCAACACTCTTTTGTTTTCAGCGGTTTTCAGTATAATTTCTAAATTCAGATAGACAATCAAAGAATGTACGTGTGTGAATGTCATAGATATATGGTAGAGCGGCTTATTAATTTCTTCGCCGAATACTGCTTTCACATCACGGGTGTGACCTATGGGTGTGATTGAGATAACTAGATACTCTCACTCGGTTACACAATGTACAGGGAAGGGTAAAGAATACAATGACGTATTATTATAAAATTAATTGTAATAATTATAATAATAAGTAATTTGCGTGTACTTACAAATGAAGTGTTATTCCTTCGCCTTTACGACTATTTTCCGTGTAATTTAAGCATTTTCTCATCACACAGGAGGGCATTTTGGCGCTTTGCAATGCAATTTACTTACTGGTAAGACACGACCTCACTCGACGCGTAGCAGTTTATTACTATACTAAAGTACTAGAAATAGAGACAGCTACAATCGTCTTGTGTTTGGCTTCCCACTTTGAGATTTCTACCCCGCGTCCAGTATTAATGTCATTGTTTATAGCAACGTTATGCTTTTCGTTCGGAGAATAAACTTTTTTAGAGATATGTAGATATTAACTACGACGCCAAAAAAGTACCTACTCTTTTTAATCACAACAAAACACTCTTTTTAAGCCTAAAATTAAAAAAAAAAAACATTGTTTCCAAGGTAACAATTTGTTTGACATTTGCAATAACTCGATTTTGTTAGGGACAGAAACGTATGATACATAATTTCATAACGCCACAGCTCATTCATAACGCCAGAGCTTACCAATATATAAAGCCGTTGTTACTCGCAAATAATGTAGCTTTCGATTTGTGAAAGAATTTTTAAATTCCATTCGATATTTATTGCGTGAAAGAGTAAGGACCATCCAACCATCCAACCAACCATCCATACAAACTTTCGCATTTATAATATTAGTAAGATATTGATGATTCTAGACCTCCAATGTCCGGGCATACATTGTTAGGGAGGCGTCTACTAATATCTACAGGAATTCCAAAAACTGAACAAATCGGACTAATATCTATGAGAACCAAAGTGAGGACGATTATCTACAGCTCAAACTGCTGACTACTAACTATCTATGTGAACCAAAGTGAGGACGAATATCTACAGCACTGGCAGAGGTTGGATTTGCATATGTGTACCATATTAGAATAACGTAATATTACGTATGCAATTTGAAAAACTTAATTTATGTATGTATGTAAAAATCCCTAATATCGGACTATTGGACACATTTAGCTGATTATTAAGGATTTGCTCAGCCGCCCTCTGTAGATATTAGTCCCACCTACGCTCCATAGATATTAGTCACCACAGGGACCGTCATAGATATTAGTCCGACCTTAGCTCTGTAGATATAAGTCCTCACTCTGAAGTTCATAGATATTTGTCCAACATATGAGCTGTAGATATTCTTCCGACATGCAGGCTGTAGATATTAGTACCTGGAGTTCATTGTTAGCAGGCAGTATGCGAGTGCGTACATGTTGTTAGTTATTTATTTCACAGATTTCACAAATTTTATTTTCGATTCTTACGTTTACATGAGCTTAGAATTCTTTATTAATTTTTCAGCAAGTGTCTCGATTTTAATGAAAATCTATAAACAAGTTTGCTATGAAAAAATAATAAAACGATTGTTTGCTGCGACAATAAATTGGCGAAATGTGGTGCGTCATGCGGTAAAAATATAAGTATTTGAAACTTTAAAGAATTTTATTTTTGCAAAATACCCGTAAGAGTACCTATTCTAAATATACCATTGATTATTTACCATTTTTTTTAATATATGTTCTGCCTGTGTGTATTTGACAAAAAATGCTCTAATCTGCCTCCGCTCACATAAAAAAAAACTACAGGTGTGCAGTTCACAAGCGGTAGAAGTAAAACCTTCAGAAAACTAAAGTACACAAGAGCGGGGAGGCTACGAAGCACCGCACAAAGAGGAGACCGATTATACTATCTCATTCTCTCGCAGGCTAAATCCTGTAGAATGTAGATGGATGTGTTTGTACTTTTTAGTATCACTATTTTTCGTTTCATGGAGTTTCAAATTACAACGGTACTAAAGAAGTTTTATCTTCACATTTTTTTCCTTATCTTTCATCCGTTCAAAGTTAGGATTACTTTAGCGGTGGTTAGAGTAAAATAATAGGTAGATAAACTAATATCAATATTTTATATTAAAAAAAAACTTCGTTGTCAAATTTTTAAAAAGGATGAAAGACGTAGGTATCTGCTTTTATATGTTATGGCATTGCACAACTTTAGATGTGACAGTTGACAGGGTCAATTACCAGATGTATCGAAAATAGTTAAAGTAAGGTTTAAAATTCAATATTTAAACTGAGTTTTGGTAAACCCTAACTAAAGTTAATGCGAAGCACTAAAAACTAACTTTAAACTCTCTAACTTAAGTTAGTGAGATTACTATTTTAGAATGATCTTTAATACGAATAGGTTTAGATTATGAACAGCAAAAAATATGGTTTGGATAAATTGTAGCTTTTCCTGTCGTTTTGCTTGAGTAGAATTAATAAATTGTTAATTATATAACAACAAAAAAACGAGTGTGCTTAGACCACACGACTGAAGAAAAACTTCACTATATAATTTACAAAATAATATTCGTCGCAAGAAAGCAATACTGCTGTAACCACCACTACCTACGAAAATACTTTATAAACACTTTTTTGCATGGGGGTTTTTTCTGCGTCGATCTATCTGGGTCCGGTTACTCTACGACGATAAGCATGACCTGTACGACCAGTGTTGCCAACTCAACTACTTCAAAATATGCTAGAGTGATGTGAAAAATATGCCAGAAATATGCTAAATTACTTTATAAAATGCCAAAAAATATGCCAAGACGTTTTTTATAATAGAGAACTCCAGTCCATTTTTTTTATTTTTTTTAATGAATAATGACCTTCTAGCTTAAATAACTGCATATTTATTTTTATTTTTAGAGTAAGTTTTAATATTTAAAATAATTTTCAAAGTTTTGATTTTTCAAGATCCCTTGAAAAACACCATATCTATGGTGCATTGTGTGACGTCACACGTCATCGATAGTTTTATTCACTTTCAACAGGTGCTGTCATTTTACTCATTTTATATTGAAAAATCGATGGCCGAATGACTTTAGGTGTGACAAGTCGAGGCGTTTTTCTTCACGATTAACTGCTTTTAAAATAGAAAAACATTAGTTAAAATGTCGAAATCTCATCGCTACTGTTATTGTATTGTACCAAAGTGCAATACAATAACAATTAATCATCTTTTTCATTGCAAATACAAATGACATCGTAAGCCGTAGAATTTTGTGTTCAGGTGTGACTTTTGCTAACATAATACATTGTATTATGTATAACACATACAGAAACACTGGTATTTATAATACACTGATGACTTGTATAAAAAGCCCTTGATAATAAACCAATTCGAAAATACGATCGATGTTATGGTAGATAAACAAAATGTCAAAATTGACACGACTTTAACCTCAAATAGGTCACATTTACTGAAGATGATCAAAAATCTTTTTTTACAGCTTACTACGACTTTCAAAAACAACTAATAAGACGATTTATTTACTAAGCAACTTGTATCCCACGAAATTCAGCACTTAGGTACATAGTCCGTATTATATTTGAAAAACATTCTCCCGGAAATATCAGATTGTCCGCAAACATAGCCCTTTTCCGTCATAATTTTAATTGTGAAGGCCTAAATAATGTTTCAATAAACACAACAACTATTATATGTCTAAATCTCTACTAACAGTATGTAAATAAACCAAATAAAAAAACGCGAAATGTTGTGTTTGAACGGCTTGCCTGGGCTTGCCTCATACATTTCAAAATGCCATCACTGGCCATCACCAGGTGAATCTTCCATCGTGACGTCACCACATAGCATTACACAGCGTACCAACCTGACGCTGTGTTTTAACGAGAATATTAAAAATGCACTTTTTAATATTTTTTTAAAAACTGTACGTTTAATATTATCAAATAAAAGTTATATATTCAGAATCAGCGTTTATTGGTCTATATGAACATATTTTTTTAAAGCCATTATATTTTTCACTGGAGTTCCTTATTAATATTCGTGCATTTTGTTCGATGTAACCTCATGTCGCTGTGTTTGCTGTCAGAAAATCGGTATTTGCATAACTCCGATAAATGATCTACGGCGATAATTGAACAGTGCTCGCCAACAAACAAATCTAGTGCTCTGCTTTCTGGGTGTTCAAAATTTTTTTTACTATAGGAAAGTTAATGATTTTTTGACTTTTCATTGGCTCAATTGATTTTATGTGCTTTGTTGATAAAATGTGTAGCTTCAAAATAGACATTTTTGCAATCATCTCGCACTTGCAGTACTTAGGGTGCATACGTTAATTACGTGAGCACCTTTTCTTCCAATCTATACCCCTCCCCCCCCCCGCCCCCCACCGCCCCACCCCTTGGTGAGTTAAATCTGGGTAACTTCGTATATTCTTTTCAAGTAACGTGAGATTTTGCTGGACCCCCCCCCCTCCCTTTTTGAGCTCACGTAATTAATGTATGCGCCCTACCATAAATAGGCTTTTGAAGTATCGTTTTCAACAGGCTGCAACCACTCTTTAAAGTCTGCCATTTTCTCCGAGTCTGACCGTTAATACTTAGGCGGCATGATGGTATCAAAATCAAATTGCAGAAACACACATATTGCACAGTAATAAACTTTTACTCTTAAAACAACACGCGAGACAAAATGCGACTAGTTAGGGGAATCCTATAGTATAGGTATAGACGGTGTAGAGAATCAAAAAACGCCCGAAAAAGGGTTGTCCAAAGTGCAAGTGAGGTGGGGACACTGACTCCGACAAAGTTATCGATATCGTTTTGTTAAAAAAATGGTTTTTATTATTTTCATGTTTCTGTAAAAATAAGCCAAGTAAATATGCTATATGCTAAAAGCATAATAAGTATGCTAAACACGGAGTAATTATGCCAAATTTAGCATATAATATGCTAAATTGGCAACACTGTGTACGACGTTGGAAAAATTAGCCATTTTGTCAACAACAACATGTTTTTTAACTGATGTACACACCTCAAAAGTCTTGACATTGACATTGACATTGAAAAAAACGAGTGAAAAAAAACACTAATTAAGACGCGTAGCAATAAATTAAAAGACGCAGAAACAAAGTCAGAACCAATACAACAAATACAAGTTCTAGCAGCACTGAAGAAAGGTACTTTTTTATGAGTGTTCATATTGCTAGTTAGAAGTTTTGTTTTAAATGGTAATGTGCAAAACCGCGGTAGGACATTACAATTTTTCCCGCTAGGGTTGAAACATACCCGTACTTGGCGCTAGTATCGCGTCGCTAGAAATGCAGTGTTACCTACCTGCTATTTATATTGTGCACGTAATTCCTTCGCATTTTGAACGCCAGTACCTACCTCGAGTACATATTAACTGGCTGGAAAATTATGCATTGTCGATGCAACTGTATTTTTGGTAAACGTCATAATAATTGTAAAATTTAATGCATGATTGTGAAACATTTTGAACGAAAAGCGGCACATGTCGCGACTTTAAGAGTTTCTAAAACTTGTATTCTTGATAAAATATCTCTAATTTAATTCCGTAATGCCCCTTTAAACCAAGTCAAGCGTGCGTAAAGACCCGACCGTTCGCCTCGATCACCGTTCGCATCGATTACCGTTCGCATCACACTTTTCGTAACAATCACACTTTACGTAACAATCACAACTTTTCGTAACGCATTCACCAGTTTACCCCCAAGTGTTGAGCGTGCGTAAAGAAGTTTTATTTAAAAAATATAAGCGTAAACCTTTGATTATATGCGTAAACAAGAAAAAAATACTGTATTTTAGCTAATATTATTTGTGATAGTTTCCTTTGATTAATTTTTATTTCTTTCTTGTAAAATTATTCACAAAATATATGAAAACCATTTTTTTGTGGGTGAAATCGAGCGTTTCCAGACTGCGTTTGCCAAGCGATTTTAATCTATATTCGTTGTGATACAAGATACAAGGCACTCTAACATTCACATTTTTGTCATATATTCCTAAGGGGACATACATTAATTACGTGAGCAGTTTTTCTTCCAAAATATACTCTCCCTCCCCCATAAATATTATCCATTTTTATTTTGAATATACGACATCTATTGATTTTTCTAGAGTTGCGCCCCAGCAAGGCGAAGGTCCTGGATTCGAGTCTTGGATGTGACCGTATCTTTTTCTGATTTTTCTGTTTTCAGATATTTGATTGAGTTTTCTAATATTGTCTTCGTTTAGTTAAACATAACAATTTTAGATTTTACTCATCAAGATAAAAATAAAATCTAACTCTCTGGGTTAATTAAAAGTAAAACAATTATTTTCCCCGCTGCACTTTTACACACAGATTATGGAAATTACACTCCGTTTCGACAATTGCTACAAGAAACAACTATTTACTTGCACAAAATAGGTTATTAGGTTCTTAGTTTGGGTTGATTGAATAATTCATGCTTAATAAAACTGAAACAAAACTTTTCCAAATGGTTTATATGGAAAATTTGAAGCTTTTTTTTTTTTTTTTTTTTTTTTTTTTTTTTTTATTGAGTAAATTTTTTTACAATAAGTTTATTTCATTCTAATATTACATATTTTATATACTCTCCTAATAAAGCAAGTGCTTGTGTTTAGGAGAGGACAACTTGATAATAACTTTTCTTTTTTTTTTTTCAAATCCTTATAACAAACTTAAAAACTTAACTTATGAATAGATTTATAATATGACAAACTTAAGAACTTAACTTATGAATAGATTTAGACTTAATAACATATTTTTTAAAGATTAATAAGGGTAATTAAACAAAATATATATATAGGATGTACATAAAACCTTGCAGATGCATTAAAATTACATAAAAATGTAATTTTAATGCATCTTTTACAATCTCTCCAAATGTAATAATTGTTTCTTGTAGTAATTAAGTTGAGACGAAGTGTAATTTACGCCTATTATATAGTGCGGCAGGAAAATATTTACCAAAAGGAACTGCGATGGTATTCAGTTACCTTTTATTTAAACTTTTACTTTTTGAAGTGAAATTTCTTTAGTGCCGTTAGTGATTCGGAATTTGGATGAAACGGAAATGACGCATTAGCACCTGCGAAGCGTCACACTACGCTCATTGGCCGTTTTGATTATGATGTCACTTTTAAAGGCTCTATTGGTTGAGATATAAAACGGAAATGACACGCTAGGTCTGCGCTCATTGGCTGCTTTGATTATGACCTCACTTTTCAAGGCTTGAGATTGTTTTGGTAAATTTTCGCTTCTACCGTGGGTGAACTGCACCCGTATTTTTTATTTTTATTTTGAACTATTTTTGACGTGTGAGGTAAAACATTATGTTCAATAACTTTTGCATTCATATATATAGGTATACATATATAATGACTTGAGAAGAATAAAAAAATATTATGCGAATATATATTGTTTTAAATGGGTAGGTACCTACCGACTGCCTACCTATTCTTTGAGAAAAAAATTATGGTTTCCTAGTTACCGTGAAATTAAAGTGTTCGCCTCCAAAATCGTTGCTGTTAATACTTCATAATATGTATATATATGTCAACCGAAATCCCTTTAGGACAAGAAGAGTAGTAATAATTTGATGTGTTTGCCTGTTTCAGCGTCCATCTTCCCGGGAGCGGCTTCGTGGAGCAACTGGGGCGGTGGCGGTGGTAACCTGTACTCGCCGCACTCCATGCCGCCTCCGCACGTCACCTCGCACCTGGGCTCCTATCCGCACTATGCATGACCAGCCATCTAGACTCACCAACCAACCAACCAACTCTGTCCAGACTACTGAGCCATCTAATCTGCAGACTATTGAGCCATCTATCTCCAGATTACTCGGCCACTTTCCTTCGGACTGCTGGGCAATCTTATCTCCAGACTACTGAACTATACTTCTCAGAAATACAGGGCTATCAATATCCAGACCATGAAGCCATCTAATCTGCAAACCACTGAACCATTTAATCTCAGAGCTAAGTAACTATTCAATCTGAAGACTACTGATTCATCCTATCTTCAGATTACTGACTGCACACCCTCAGACCGTAGAGCAATCTTATCTCCAGACTACTGAACCATTTATCTCCCACAGGGCTGTCAAAATCCAGACCATAGTGATCTATAAAATCTGCAAACTACTGAGCCATTTAATATCAGAACTACTGAGCCATCTAATCTGAAGACTACTTATCCATCTATCTCCAGATTACTCGGCCACATACCTTCAGGTTGCTGGGCAATCTTATCTCCAGACTACTGAACCATTTATCTCCAGAATAAAGGGCTGTCAAAATCCAGACCATGGCGATCTATCTAATCTGCAAACTACTGAGCCATTTAATCTCAAACTACCAAGCCATTTAATCTTCAGACTTCTGGGACATTGTCTACAAAATCTGCAGATTAATGAGTCAACTAATTTGTAGAAACTACAGAGTAATCCATCTCCAGATTACTTAACCATTCAATCTGAAGTCACATATGAGTTCAGTTAAGTTCGTTTAATCTGCAGTCTACTAAGATATTGAATCTGCAATTCTCAACCATCTAATCAGCAGACTAATACAGCTGAGTCATGCATATCCTGAACCATTCAATCTCCAAAGTACTAAGACAACTAACACACCGACGATAAACTGCAGACTATTGAGCCATCGAATCTTCAAAATACTCAACCATCTAATTTGCAGAATAATGAACCATCTAATCTATAGACTACTGAGCCATCTTAACTGAAGAATACTCAGCTATCTGCGCAGATTTCTGAGCCATTTAATCGCCCATCCGACCACTCGACACTTGTCCACTTCTCTGGACCCATCCTATTTTCTGTCCAATACTCGACGCATCTCCTTGAGGGACTCTGATGGCCATTACATCCATCTTTCCCACACAGTTCAGTTTACATGAACTAGTTTATCGCCTGTAATCGAAAATATGATAAATACATGTTTCATGATCCTTGTTTCTTAATATTTTTATGCACAGTATTATCAATAAGCCATGACTTTTATATCATAAATCTATACCAGATTTTGAGCAATAACCTGGCTTGTTGAAATTAGGATTTGTGGAATATGTATAAAAGTGTTTTTGTTTGTATTTTCGAGTGATAAAGTCAAAGAGGAGAAGTGAGCCAAGTAATACAGATTCCATGATGCTTATCTCAAGCCGAACTGCCCTATTTGTGGTGTTGTGATTTTTCGCGAAAGGTTTATTTATCTAATTAGCAGTTTAGAAAACTGTAAAATAAAATAGTTGCTTAAAAGAGCTATTTTCAGTGTTTTAAAATAAATTATAATCGTATAACCCTTAATGTTGTGTAAATTAAAATAAATTTTGTGCGTTGAATGCATTTACATTTTGAGATTATTATTTTTTTACAAAGTAAGAAATCATCGTACATTTCGTTTAATAGAAACCACTTTGCTGTGATGAGGATGTTTTTTAAAGGTTTATAAAAAAAATCAAGTTTTCTCTACAACCTCAGATTATTACAATCACTTGGCTAATAAGACATTATAATGTGACTAATTGTCGGAACCGAGGGTAAAAACTTTGTTACCACCAACCTCTTACCCTGCGCATTTCGTATTATAAATTAACTATTGTTGGGAATACAAGTACTGCTAACAGCAGTCAATATCGGCAGCTACAAGCAGTGACCGCTCATCAATCTGCAGTTCTCATAGAAAAATCTTTTCAAAACACAACGATTACCGGGTATTTTCTACTAACTGCTTGAAGCCGTCGATATCGACTGCTCGTACCAGTCGGTGCATTCCCAGCCTAAGGAAGCAATTCGATATGATAAAATGATACGAAGATCATTCTATGTGATATAATTCTCTTTCAATATTTTGGACAACTATGACTTCTTATGTAAATGTTAACAATTGATTTTTAGTTAGTACTATAGATTTATTTGATATTTATTTCATTTTTATTGGATTTTCATAAAAGTTGTGTAATCCTTTCTTCTAGTCAGTAATTTTATTTTTGTAAGGAATTTGTCAAAAAAAAATCAAAATTGCTTCATAAAAAAATGATTTTTTTTTGCTTAATTGAGAGCATAATGAAGCATTTTTTTTATTGAAATGTGTTTTTCAATTAAAAAAAAATGACAATTTTTTTTTTCTATGATTTCCATATGGTATAATATGTATTTTCAACAATACTGTTAAATAATATTATTATTTTTCTATTAGCTCAATGATAAAAAAATAATTGCTGAAAATCAACTCATTGTTTAAAAGATTGTATTTTAATATCACTTCTCCATTACGAACTAAAACTGTGTCATCAACAGTTGAAAGATATAAAAATTAATTGATTTTTATATAATTTGTTGATTTAAGTTTGTAAAAATGTGTTTATTTATTACTACTACACCCATGTAAATAATAATATTATGTAATGTGTGCAATCTGTAGGAATATGTGTAAATGGTAAAGATATCTTTAATGTAATTTAATAAATTTACCAAATGAATCAGTTCTGATCTCATGTAATAGGTAACTAAATCCAATATAAAATTGTGATTATAATATAATATTTATGAGATCGAGTTAATATAAAGTTTTCTGTCACAAACTTTTCTGTTTTATATCATCTGAAGAAACCAATAGAAAATATTAATTAGTGTTCCATTAATTGCATAATAAAGGTACCTACTAAGTTCTTGGTTGTTAATATGAAAACACTTTTAATTTGTTTTTCTCAGTAAGTATCAAAGTTTTTAATTTCTGGTCACAAAAAAATATCATTCTAATTTTATCAAACACATGGTTTAAAGCGTTTTTGTGATGTTAGCATTTCAGAACCGCTCTGTGAAAGTAAATATGTACAGTGAAACCCTCTTAAGAAGTGTTCATGTGTAAGAAGCTTGGTTTTTCGGTCCTTTGAAGACTGAATGGTCAAATTTATCCCACGTGCAAGGTTTTTCCACTCAAGAAGTTTTTCTCCCCGTCCCTTGGAAAACTTATTAAGGGAGTTTCACTGAAACTGATAAATATGGCAGATGATATCAACAAGTTGTCAGACCATTGAATATTAAAAGGTAAGAAACTCAAAAGTTAGACAGATCCACAAGGTTGCATTATAATTGTGTGAGGAAAATAAAGGTTAGAAAAGGTAATATAAAATTAATACAGTGTAACTCTCTTAAGAAGTTTCCCAAGGGACTGGAAAAAAAACCTTTTTATACGGGAAAACCTTATATGTGGGATAAATTGGGCCATTCAATCTTCAAGAGACCGAAAAAACCAAACTTCTTAAGCTGAACAATTTCTTAAGAGGGTTCACTGTAATATCAAACCTTGGAAAGGATTGGCAGCCCAATGTCTTCTGAAAGATAGATCTCTTAATTATTTTAACCAAGAATACACATGGAACCATTATTGGTAAGCTGTCAAAGCCGGAGACCCTGTAAATTTATTCTTAGATGCCTACTGTTTTGTAAAAATAATAATTTAACTGATACGCAAGCCATGTTCAATTCATGCCAGCATTTTCTTGAACATTAACAACATTATACATACTATTGTATTTAAAATGAATTTATATTAAGTCTTAAATCTAGAAAACCTAATTTAATATTATTATTATTATGTGTGAGTAAATAAGGGAAGTATAAAATCTATAAAATATTAGTTATTTCTTATCTTTATGTAGTAGAAACTATGTATAGATGTTATAAAATAAATAAAACAATACAATTAAAGCCAAGTAATGGTTTATAACAACTTATGGGTTTTATTTACATGCAAATCACCATTCCAAATATAAAAAAAACCTTGCATTGATCAAATCGAATAGAAGACGCATTAGTAGGACTTATTTCACTCATAGTGAATGAATAATAGGCCACTTGCATGGATTTCATAACGACTTGAAAAAAATCGTGTGGATAGATTTTTTTACTAAGATTACGAAAATATTTGTAAAAATTTTTAGAAATGTACAGTTTTTTTTATTTTTAAATAAATAAATCCATTATTTGAGCTCATGACGTCACTACATGAAAATGTCCCGTCTCCGATTATGTTCCCTTAATTTTGTAAAATTCTACACTGATTTTTTTTTTATATGGCAACACTTTGATTTCCGGCAAATTTTTGAATTTGCGTTAAACGTTCACTAGTTCTATGCGAGCTAATCCTTTGGTTTGATTTTTTGATAAAGATGGCGGTGTTTTTACAGATGTTACGAAGAGAACCCCGTACAATTTATTGCTATTTGTTTGGAAAACGTTTTTTTTTTAATGATTTTCGGCTATGTAATTATCGTTTTTTCGCACCCATAAAATAAAAAATGGTCTGATTCTTCAGATAGAAATTTTCAAAAAATCGCCAGGGTTTCAAAAATACGATTAAAAAAAAAAAAAAACAGAATGTCTTAGAATATTTGCCTAAAACGGATTTTTTTTAAATGTGATGCAAGTGGCCTATTAGAGTCAACTGTTAAAAATATTGATTATTAATTCAATGAAAAAAACAGTAAGTATGACGCGAGGTGTCAAAAATGACTCCCTACCAAACAAGTCTTGTAAGTAGTACACAATTGTAGTAAGAAAAATACAGAATTACGATTATTATTTTGACAGCCTCTATGGTCGAGGTTCTCGATTACTTTATCTTTATTACTCATCTTTATTAAGTCTATTACAATTGGTGATGTGCCATGCCTGTCTCACTAGGAACTCCTGTCCTGAGGCAGTTTATAACAAAAATACAAAAGACCAGACAACATTTCGTTTAAAATAAAAGGCAATCAGCATCTTATCATTGGAAATGCATTTTTTAAGTGGAGGCGCAGTTTATAACAAAAATACAAATAGCGATACAATATTACATTTAATATAAAAATACAAATAATAACCAAATATTACTTTTAAAATAGAAGAAAAGTAGACAATCAGCATAATATATTAAGGCGATACTTAAAAGAATTTATTTATTCATTAATTTTCTTTTTAGGGGCTTTTACTGCTTCGGTAACAACATTTTGTATTTGTTTAGTGAAAAATTGAAGATGTCCACTGAATTGGTATAATTCAAAATCTACTCTTTCATATACGGCGCAAGTTTAATTATTTTAGGGAAAGGCCCTTTCCTGAAATATTTGAGTTGGTTTATGGATAAAACTTTTTATTCATATTCGTGTTGCGGACGTACGGGCGGAAACAATTAATTCATCTCAATATCTTAAAGCATAACTTGTAGGAAGTGTTTTTCTTTAAAATAGTAAAACTTGCACCATCTATGAAAGAGTCAGTAGATTGTGAATTATTTTAATAGTAGGGGAGGAAATAACGCTAAATGGGTAGTTACTCGAGCGTTGTGGGGACCTGTTGGATTGCAAAGATTAGATGCTAAAAAGAAAAAAAGTTTATGTGATGTATGCCCTTTCAGTGGTGGGGGGAGCTAGTATAAATGTTCAAAAATGTAAAAAAAAATAGTCACAATGACTTACTCGAGCGCGTCAGATATTAATAGCGTATACGCCCTACGTGTTTCTGGTAACGGAGAGATATTAATCTGACGAGTTGAGTGGTGGGGGTGGCCGTATGAAGAGGTAGAAAATTGAAAAAAAAATGGATTTATTCGAGCGTGTCAGATTAAGGTAATGTGAGTTAATCAGATGCAGAAAAGTTTACATTTCAATAATCTGACGATTTGGACGTAACCTAAACTCGTGGCGGATTTTTGAAAATGTAAAAAAAAGTCGTGACCTTGACATACTCGAGCGCGTCAGATTTTTATACAGACGGTTCAGTTTGATGTCCTTGTTGTGCTGACCTATAATCTGACAATTATGTGGAGGGGTTTTCTTAATCTGACAGTTTTAAGTTTTTTTTATTTTATTTTTTATTACTGAATAGAATTACAATTAACAAAAAATAATATGTACCTATTATAATGATAAAAAGAAAATCGCTTAATTAAACTTCTTAAAAATTTCTCTTATTAAATTTCTTTACACAATGAATAAACCAAAGCGTTGTACACGAACGCGCGGCCTAAGGGCCTCCGGCTCTGCCACAGAATATAAAACAAGCAAGCGCCTATCAACGTACGACTCGACCATAGACATATGAATATTACTAGACCTGCCCTAAGTGATAAAAGCGGTCTGCCTATATATAAAGAGGAAAGATTTGATTGTTTGTTTGTTTGCATTGAATAGGCTCTGAAACTACTGAACCGATTTGAAAAATTCTTTCACTGTTAGGAAGCTACACTATCCTCGTGTGACAAGGGCTATATTATATTTTCAAAAAATTAGGTCTCCTTACTAAAACTCCAATAACGTTACCCAAGGTGTAAAAAAATTACCTAAAATATTCTTTACATCGCGTGCGCTGCGAAAACTATTGATGATAGAATTAAATATTGTACTACGACTTTGCAGAACACATCATTATTTACAAAAAGTGTCGCGACAGCATATGTCTAACTATTATAGTTATGCCACAATAAGTGTTATTTTATTTTTTAAATTTAATTAAAATGTCTTGAGTCGTAGGAATTTTTCAAATAGGTTCAGTAGTTTCGGAGCCTATTCAATGCAAACAAACAAACAATCAAATCTTTCCTCTTTAAATATAGGCACTGGAGGTTATCCACCGCATACCCGCCCCGGTATAAGTAACTTATGGTTACTCCTTCAGGGCTCTCACAAGGAAGCTAATTTTTTTTATTTGAACGTCTCTACATTTAATTAAACAAAACTAGACCCCCAATGTCCCCGCATACGGTGTTAACGAGCAGTATGCAAGTGCTTTATATGTACAGGTTAGTATTAAATAATTAAATAAATATATACATTACCTCTTTCTTTGGGGAAAAGCAGAGGGGAGAAATAAAATTTTCAAGTGTAGGCGGTATGCCTACCCTGCCGGTTTATTGTGCATAAAAGACATCACTCAATTTTCATGTGGTTGCTGGTAGGGAGCGAGTGTGTCACAGATACACCCGGCAGTCCTGTTGAGAGGTGCATGTTTTCAGGAAAGCCAAGCTTGAGATTGGTTTCCGCGCCCCTAAGCCGACTTCCCGGTGATGCATTGACGACACGGCTATTTGGAAGTGGGTGACAGAACGCCCAAAGACTCTAGGAAGGACAGCGTCGGGTTATCGGAGGCAGGGCGGAGGGTCCCCTTACTCGCGCAAGACACCCTTACGACCCACACCTCTCCCCAGGGGAGGCGCGGACGATCCATGAGACAGCGCTCCGGGTCGGCTTCTCTCCAGTGTCCGCATGCAGGGACGTGGTCACAATCCACCCCAATAGTAGGGATATGGACGAGACACAAACGCTGGTTCAGCTTTCGTCTCTGAGACGTTACTATAGAATTTTTCCGCTGCAATGTTAACCGGGTACCCAATAAACAATTACAAAACCAATAAAAATCAAGTACACAAAACTAAAAACTATAAAACTATAACTTAAATATAGGCAGACCACTTTTATCACTTGGGGCAGGTCTAGTAATATTCCTATGTCTATGGACTCGACAGTTGTATGCAGTTCTCAGCGCCATCAGCCGCTGTACGCTCCACACTCGGGTGATGATTTTAGCTTCTTCGTCATGTTGAAATCGTCATATTATATTATTTCTGTGATCCTTACATTATTTCCTCCAAAATATTTTTTTTGCAACTTTGTGACTCGCTAATTTTCTTACGTCACGTTCAAATCGTCAGATTATTGAAATGTAAACTTTTCTACATGTAATTAACTCACAATACCTTAATCTGACACGCTCGAGTAACTACGGGGATCGATTTTTTTTTACTAATCTGATCGGTTGCCCTAGCCGCACCCACCAATATTATTGGTTCATAAATGGTGGTAGTCCACAACAGGGTCGGAAGGTATCTCCCCTTAGTTAGTCTGACGCGCTTGAGTAAATCCCAAAATCCCTGCTTCGCCTCCCCTACTATTAGTATCATTTTTAAAATAATGCATTATACTATATCTATCGAAATCTAATAATAATCTATCTAATTTAACATGGCTCCATAGGAGAAGTGAATAACCAGTGTCGACATCTGTCGACTGTTATTGGAGAAAGTCCAAATTTATCATGGGTCGGAACCTCCCAAAAGTTCATTATGGCATCTCAAGTTGGCAAGAACGCAGTAAAAAGCGTGGAGAAAGGTAATGGCGATTTCCTGGCAGCAGTACTCCAAAGGAGTCTTAAGGAAGGGCTTCGATGCCAGCTGACTCAACTTCACACGGACCCAAAGCCCACCGACTGTTTGTCTATCCACAGGATGATTTCTGCTTTTAAGAAAAACACGAAACCTGCGCAATAGAAGTGCTGCAGATTTCATTCATTTTATTACGTCATTTTTTTCCAACAGAGTGCATGTCATAAAACGCTCCACTAATAAATACAAAATTTACTGTCTAAAACTCCGAATAACCACACAATTCATCGCTAAACGTATCCCCCAAGTGAAACCCGTACGTGTGAAACAAAATCTCTCTAAATTTACAGTGATTAAATAGTGTTTAAATCAATAATTGTGAAGTGTATCAATATTGTTGCATTAAAACTAACTTTTTATACTCTCCATAAATATACCTGTGCAAAGCCAATTTATATCACACATAATTCTCAAGACGATAAACATAGCTGATAGCTGAGTGGCTAGAGTGGCCGCCTAGAGATCCGAAGGTCGGCTGTTCGAATCCTAGTGATACCGAAGTGATTTTTTTTTTTAAGACTATTTCGCAGTAAAATTGACATTTTATAATCACTATAAATATACCTGTGCTAAGACAATCTATATTTTAGATCTATTATTAGTAGAGTAGCGCCGCAGACTGTGCTATTGATTTTGCCTACCAACAGGCGCAACCGCCAATATAACAATGGATCAAGAAAACTCGGCTCAACAATTCCTGGCAAAGGCAACCGCTATTTTAAACCTAACAAATTCACAAAAGAACAAATATCAAAACTCGCCCCCAAATTCACCGATCTATTGGGTAATGTCGGTCAAATGGGTGTAAAACTAGGGAGCCTTGAAGGAGAATTGATGACCTATAAACATATGTGTTCTAATCAAACACCCGAAAATAGGAACAGAACATATAGTTCAATTACGTCCAACCAAGTCCTCCCCAAATACCCACCGAACACGAGAAACAATGCGCCTATACTTCCCGCAAGACCAGCGGTACTTATCTTCCCCAAAGATGACAAGTCACTTCTATCCAGCAGTACCCTTGAAACCCTCAAAACATCAACTAACCCATCATCTTTGGGAATCACAATCACGGGAATACGCGAAATTAGGAACGGAGGTGTAGTCGTGCATCCGAGTACCGATGCAGAAGCCATTAAACTTGCCAATGCACCGACCATATCCGATGCTGGTCTGAAAGCAGCAGTTTCCTCGCATAAACTTCCTCGGATAGCTATCCATGGCCTTCCTCAAATTGTGCCCCTAGAAAACATCACCTTGGCTATGCACCAGCAAACACACGAAGAAACTGGTCTACATCTAAATGAATTAAAAGAAACACTGCAGTTTTCTCATAAAGTAGGACCTCGTACTGGATCATGTACGCATGTCTTCAGAGTTCCTCCTTCTGTTCGTCACTCCCTCATTCGCTTCTCCAAACTTGCTATGGACTGGCAAATACATACCGTAAGGGACTGGATTGACAGTTTAAAATGTGGACACTGTCAACTTTATGGCCACACAGCGTCGAAATGTAACGCTGACACACCTACCTGTTCTCACTGTGGAAAAACTGGACACAATCGCGACGCTTGCCCGACTCCCGAAAAGCCACCAGCATGTGCCACATGCAAATTCTTCAGAAAACCGGCCACTCACAACACTGGCTCCCCTGACTGTCCTGCCCGCCAAGCCGCTGAGAGACGCGAATTATCTCGTGTCAATTTTTTAGGCTGAATCAGAATCGACATCTTATTAATACTAACTTTTCGTCGTATTATCAAAATGTTCGTGGTCTCAATACCAAGCTTAACTCCTTTAGATGCTCCGTTAATATATGCCCTTATGATTTTTTATGTTTTTCTGAAACATGGCTATCAGATAATATTGCTTCAACCGAACTTGGACTACACGACTACAATATTTTTCGCTGTGACCGCTCTTCCTCATCTAACAAGCGTAGAGGAGGCGGGGTAATGATATGTATTAAAAAAAAATACCCTTGCCACTTTCTAGAATCGTCTAATAATGTATCTGAACAATTATTTATTTGTGTTCTACTTGGTTCCAAGAAACTTGTCATTGGTTGTGTCTACATTCCTCCCTCATCTTCAACAGAAATCTATAAGTCACATACTGAAGCAGTTGAGCGTGTTTCCATTAATGCCGATTTCTTATTTATTTGTGGTGATTACAATCTACCTAAAATAGTGTGGCTTAATGATAGTCAGGGTGTGAAAACTCCTAATAATGTTTCCCTTCAAGCTTCTATAATAGTAAATTTCTATGCCTACTTGAATATGTTCCAACTAAACTCGATCAATAACTGTGTAGGATACTGTCTTGATCTGATATTTACCAACATGCCTAGCGTTTGTGTATGTGAAGCTACTGACTCAATATTACCAATAGATAAATATCACCCACCACTCGACATTAACTTCTCTAATCCTTTCAAAAGTGATACTCTGAAGTCAACAGCTACATACCACTACAAATTTAACAAAGGTGACTATACTGGCATGAACAGGTATCTTGCCCAATATGACTGGACTTCTATGTTATCAAACACCAATATTAACGATGCTGTATTTAAATTCAATGAATGTTTAACTCATGCTATAGACTTGTTCGTTCCAAGGGGAACTTATTTTCAGCCTAAATTTCCTATTTGGTTCAGTGTGAAATTAAAGCAGTTGATTATTGAAAAAAAGAAAATTCACAAGTTATTCAAATTAACGAACAACTTAGTGCTTTATCAAAAATTTTCTCATTTAAGAGAATTATCCAAAATTGAATCTGCCACATGTTACAAATCGTACATTGAACTCACTGAGACAAAATTAAATCTTAACCCTAAACAATTCTGGAAATTTGTTAAACAAAAACGTATTGTTAACGATCTCCCTTCAAGTTTATTCTTTAATGAAACTCACGCTACCAACGATTTCGATATTGCCAATCTTTTTGCTAAACACTTCTCCTCCGTCTATTCCGATAACAAATGTACCATCCCTCCACTTAAATATGCTAATACTATTGACCTTAATAATTGCGAAATCACACTTATTGATGTCTTCAACTACTTAAAAAATCTTCCCAGCAAATCAAGCACTGGTCCTGATGGTATACCTGAAATATTATTGAAAGAATGTAAATCTACTGTATCTGAGCCAATTTGTTTATTATACAACTTATCACTATCATCTGCCACTTTTCCGGATTCCTGGAAGGTTTCCTATATAAGACCTATTTTTAAATCAGGTAATAAGTCGAACGTAGAAAACTATAGACCTATATCGATTTTATCTCATATTCCTAAAATCTTTGAGTCTATAATCACAAAGAAAATAACACCTATTTTCAAAAATGTGCTGATTGAGGAGCAGCATGGCTTTAGATCTGCTAAATCTACCACTACAAACTTACTCTCCTTCACCAATACCATAATCAACGGCCTAGAAGATAAATCACAAGTAGATGTTCTATACACCGACTTTTCTAAAGCTTTTGACAGAGTAAAACATGCAATCCTCATGGCCAAGCTATATGCTATAGGTATTCGAGACCCATTTCTATCCTTTATTAGTTCTTATTTAAGTAACAGAAAACAAAGAGTTAAAATAAATAACATTATGTCTATTATTATTGAAGTTACATCCGGCGTACCGCAAGGAGCACATTTAGCCCCGCTTCTTTTCAACTTGTTTATAAACGACATTATTAGTATTTTCTCACATACGCACTTTTGGCTCTTTGCTGATGACAACAAGATCCTAAAAATAATAAATAATTACCATGACTGCCTTCTTTTCCAATCAGATATTGACTCATTCAATGACTGGTGTAAAATTAATTGCTTGGAACTAAATGTCGATAAGTGCAAAATTATGTCCTTCTACAGATCTAAAAATCCGATCGTTTTCGAATACAAACTAAGTAATAATAGCCTAACAACTGTTCAATACATTAAAGACCTTGGTGTCACTCTTGATAGCAAGCTTTCTTTTCGGGAACATTTAAATGTGATTATTAATAAATCTCTCAAACTACTTGGTTTCATCACTAGAATCACTTCCGACTTCAAAAACATAAATACCTTAAGAACTCTTTACTGCTCCTTGGTTCGCCCCCATCTTGAATATGCTTGTGTTATATGGTCTCCTTTTTATGCTGTCCATATTCGTCATATTGAATCCGTTCAACATAGGTTCCTAAAAGGGATTGCTAGGAGGCTAGGATTAGAGCGAGGCAATTATTCGTATGCTGAAATTGAAAAAACTCTAAACCTTTCTCCTTTAGAAGACCGTCGGAAAAAATTCGATCTCATCTGTTTCTTCAAAATTATTAACTACATAATCGATTCACCTACATTACTACAACTCATCCCATTCAATATACCTTCTCGTAGACTCAGAAATAAAGACCTACTCTTCCTCAATCAGCACTCCACTAATTATGGTTACAACTCACCACTGTCCAGAATGTGTAGAATGGTCAACTCACGACAAGACCTTGATTTTTTTGGTATAAGCTTGAATGAATTCTGTCGCTCTTTAAATAAATGATAATATTTAATATTTACTGTAATTTTTGCAAAGTCTTGACTTGACTTGACACTTCTATTTTCTGTTTGTCTTTGCTCTCATGTACCATTTTCACCCTTACAATGTACATTCCCAAATTTTCGTTATACCATGTTGTAAATTGGACGTAAGTCCGTAAATAAATAAATAAATAAATAAATAAATAAATAAATTACATGTGATATAGATATTCCGACAAATATCTTCCAGGAAAATTGTTCATTAACAAGAAAGCAGGCTATGTAACTGCCCGTTATGGCACGAAATGCAATAATATAATATAAACTAACTAACTAACTAACCATCACGCCGTTTCCCGCAGGGGTATACAGAGAGGACAGACCGCCAAACAACTCGGTCTTGGCACACACTCCTTGCCTCGTTAACATTCATACATCGTCTCATACATGCTCTTCTATTATTCTGACTCTTGACATGGCCCGACTCAAGTATCTGATTCACTTGGTCGTGCCATGTCTTTCTCGGGCGTCCCCGACTTCTTCTACCATTCACATTTGCGTCATATATTCTCCTTACACTCCTTTCCTCGTTCATTCTCTCTACATGCCCGAACCATCGGAGCGTTCCTTTCTTGATCTTACTCATTACGCTTACATCAGCCTTGCATTCTTTGCAAATCTCCGCGTTTCTCACACGATCATACATGGTTTTACCACACATACGCCTCAGGGATCTCATTTCTACAGCATTCAGTCTACTTTCATCCTTCCTCTGCCAGTTCCATGCCTCACTGCCATACATTAGGGTAGGTACCAGTACTCCATTATGGACAGCTAGTTTCGCGTCTTTGGACAGTTTTTTGTTGGTGCCAACGGCGTTCAGTCCTCCATTAATAGAGTTACCTGCATTCACCCTTCTTTCAATATCTCTTTCAGCCTTCCCATCTCTCGTAAATATACTTCCCAAATAAACAAACTCATCCACCTGCTCCAAGTATTCATCGTTCACAACTATATTGCATACTGTTTTCGTACTCTCTCTTTCAAACACCATGACTTATTAATAATATAATATGGCAGAATTACTGCATCCAAACTATATGAGGCAGCTAACTGTAAAACATTGGATGACACATTGACCGAAGTCATCTTAGGGGCAGCCAAGATTCCAGACACAAAGGCTTTGCAATTAGGTCGGGTTTTAGAACCATTGGTGTTAAAATCACTAGCAAGTCGACTGGGACACAAATATAAAGAATGCAGTTTTAAAATCAGTTGCAAAATACCAATTATCGGCGGGTCCCCTGAAGCAATCACTGATGATTACATTGTTGAAGTCAAGAGTCCAGGCAAAGATAGTACCATGAAAAATTACTTCTTTGAAGGTGTAGTTGCCAGAAAATATTATGCGCAAATGCAGATACAATGTTTGTGCTGAACAAAGTCAAGGGAGTGTTTTGTGTTGCTGAACCCAATTTTGAATCATCCGGCAAAATGAATGTTTTCCACCCCATGAGGCTAAATAAAGCCATGCTGTTTTCGTTCCGAGCTATATTTCCTATCTTAATGAAATAAAGTCTTCGGTTCACATGACGTACTTTTCAATTTTTTAAAATAAATATTATTTGAAATTTATTTATTTATTTATTCATTTTATTTTACAGTTTTTTTTAGAGAAAATGTGTCCTTACTGGGGAACCCCGTTCTAAGGACACATTGTACAAGTTTTTATGGTTGAAATATAAGTAAATACCTATGTTAAAATATTCCAGAGGAAAATTATCACGTTAAATCTAAAAGAGAGTACAATACAGCATTAATATTTGTTGGGTTGCAAAATTTTATCTATATTTTTCCTTCGCATGTCCATAATCCATATCTTTATTCTTCTTTTGAAGTCGGTTATTTTTTTACTGGTTTTTATTGAAAGAGGGAGTAAATTAAATAATTTTATAGAGAAGTACTGCATATTTTTTTGTCCAAAAATCATCTATTTATAGTGTTGAGTACCTCATACAAGAGGCACCTCAAATGTCCCATACAAAAATGTAAAATGTCCCCCCACCTCACAAAATTTATTTGTACCAACTCTTTTTCTTTGTATTACTACAAATTTCATACGAGAACTCGCGACTCGCGAGCGGAGCAGAGCGCGAACACGGGGACGCCGGCCGGTCAAATCAAGGTCACGTCACGTATAGGACAAATATGAAGGGGGGACAAATATGAGGTGTGAGGTGGTTGGTGTATTGGACTACATTCATGTCATGTCACGTAAGGGACAAATATGAAGGGGGACAAATGTGAGTTGAGGTGAGAGCTGGGACAAATGTATGAGGTGGTGAGGTGAGGTAATTTTTGTATTGCATGACATTTTGCATTAGATCCGTGAGGTGTGAGATGGCGAGGTGAAAATTTTTTTGATTTTAAATTGTTTTTCCGAGTGAAGAGTCCCGACTGCCCCAAAAAAAAGTTTATTTTTATTATTAATTATTGTTATGTGAATACCGCACAAGAGTCCAAATTGCCCCAATTTTTTTTTGTAATTTATTTTATTGTAAATTATCGTTATGTGAATGCCGCACAAGATTCCCAACTACTCCAATTTTTTTTAATTGTAAATTATTAGGTTTGTCCAGGTCTTGGCGGCGGATGCGTCTCAGGATAATTATTCTCCTCATGGTCTCCTGTGTGGAGCTAAGGTAAAAATCACGTTCCTAAGCTAAAATATTGTCACACCTCAACACCTCATTTGAGTACCTCATACAAACTCATCCTGATGTCGTGTCCTGCCCAACACTATCTATTTAATTTACTCCACTACACTCGCTTCTTTATTATCATCATAATATTATGTTCATCTCATCCACCATATTTATGTATTTGTATAAAGTGACAGAAAAACAAATATTATACATATATATATATATATTTTTTTTTTTATATATATATTTATTTATTTTACATTTACACAATATGTATAACATAATATAGCATTACATATTGTATATACTCTCATAATAAAGCAAGTGCTTGTGTTTAGGAGAGGACAACTTGTTAATAAGAATTTTTTTTTTTTAAATATATATATATATTTTTTTTTTATTAAAAAACACACAACGAAGTTGCACTCCCATGAGTTATCAAAACTCATTAAGGGATCGCCAATTGGTACTTTTGAGAAGTTAAACCCAACTCAACCCAATATGTAGACACAATGTATGAATAAAAAAATTACAAAACATTTCACAGAAGCAACATACAGACACAAACATATGAAGAATCACTTTACAAATATTTCACAGAAACATGTCTTCTAAGATTTTATGAATTTGTATAACCGACTCATTTGATTTATGTACTTTGGGTTTCAAAAAGTTAAAATAAAGTTTCCTCCATGATGGACTAATGAGATGGACTAAGAAATGCATAAAAAAAAAAACAAAATCAGGAAAATACAATATAAGGTACGGGCTCAAAAATATACAGACCTAATACAAGATGTTTACATACAAATACATGACGAGATTTAAGATATACAATGATTACTTCCAGATTAAACAAAAAGTTTACATGACAACACATATTTTTTTACTTTATACCCTGCATTTATTAATTTGATAAGGTACACAAATGTTTTGTATTATCGCTTAGATTTTTTTTTTTGCATTTATTATTCGAACTAAGAAAATTATTACAAAGTGGAACAAAAATTTTTAATGTTGTACTTATCACAATCATTACAATAAAATCCTAGCACAAGTAGGTATTGAAAAGTGGGACATAACAATGGATACCATGTACATATTTGCTACAACACAAACTTACCAACGTTAGCACCGCTGTATTATATTCATTTCATGTAAATCCCACCAGGCTTACCCTTACCAGACGTAAACAATAAATTAATAGCAATGAATCCACTCCCAGAAAAATATTGTAAGTATATACTTCCTCGGGCAATACAAACCTAGTAACAGCTTTAATATTTTTTTACCGATCAAAAAAGCTGTAAGGTCTTATGTAAGTTACTAAATAATTTATTTTCGATTTATATAATTTATTAACATAAAACATTACACATAAAATCCATTTAAACGCATGAAAGAAAAACAACCCACAGAAGGATAGGAGGCGTTAGTATAGCATAATTACTTCTATTATATAACAAACTTAAATACATGTGTATAGATTACCTAAGTAATTACTTTTTTGTACCATTAAACTATCATATTATAAATTTATCAAACTCTTTTGTATAACTTTTTATGATAATGCAAATCATGTATTTTTCACTGTGTACTATTTATCGCTCTGTTAATCTAGCTACATTCTTTAAAACTTGCTTTAGAACAAACTATTCATGTTTAAGTTTATAATAATATCAATTTAGTAAATACACATTCCTCTGTAACTAATTTCATCTTAAACTTAAACTTCTTCCAACAACTTTTCATGATAATATGTACTTACGCACATATTTTACCTTAATGTCGAGTTTATTATGTTATATACTATATGCTTATTATTATACTCGTGAATAACTTATGTATTTTATTTATTAAAGCCTTCAAGACGTTAATAAATAAAATAAATAATCAGAATGTATGGGAAATGTCAGAAAGTGTTATACATAACAATTGTAAAGTATTCTAGTAACTTATTCTATACACATACATGGAGGATAAACAAAATTACACTGATATTATGAATATTTATAAACAAGTTAAAGTGAATATCTTAATGAGGCGCACATTACATATAAAATGTGCATAGAGCAAAAACACCAGAAATCTAATAATAATATGATTAGGTTATTGATTTTCGTAGATTTGTGAGTCCAGATGCAATGATAACAATATGGTCAACCTCTTGAGTCAAATGAAAGTCCATACAAGAATGCGGCTTTAAAATGTGATATTTTCTGAGCCGACTTATTACTCGTTCAATGTGTATACACAGTGCTGCTATTTGCTTGGATAACTTGACCTCTATTTTAGCAGTCCAGGCAATGAATACCAAAAAACACCGAATAGCGGAAATAATTTGTGTAGAGGCCAATTTTGGCACAGTTGTAGGGGAAGATATCCTTAACAACATACTAAAAATATCAGGGGGTGGGGGTGGAGCTAAGGGTGGGGGGGTCTCTAAAGGTTCCTTTTTTCAGTTTTTCGTTAATAACTCAAAAACTACTGCCTCTAGCGAAAAAATGTCTGCGAACTAAATTATCTACATAAAATTTTCTACAAAAAAGGTTCTTTAACCTTTTTTGTTAGGATCAATGCTTAAGGATATATGGAGGGGGGGAAATATCAAAGTTAAAAAACAACACAGTTTTTATTGTAAAAATGAAATGGAAGAGAAAGAGAGATCTTGACTATGCTGACCAGCATGAAGGAACTTATTCCAGACAAAGTTGAAGAGTTTCCTTGGTGTCAGCTTTGACTAAATTGCAGAATCATCTAGAATCCCTCAAGGATAATAGGACTGCCGCTGCTTTATGGGTTCGGTAGATACTTCCACATGGTTACCTTGATGAAGAAGTTCATTGATTCTGAGCGTCGTGTTGTTTGGGATGGCTACTTGGCGTGTGTACAGCAGATGATCTCATTCTTCCAAGCAAGTGGGCACTTTCATATGCAAAATGTGCCCATCCCTACGTGCAAGATATGATACAACTGAAAGCTGGCCATCCAGAGGCGTACAAGGAGTTTGCAGAAAATTGGTACTTCACTATTAATCACACAGGTACACCTTAGTCAAGTATTTGATCGGATATGGTAATACAACAAACACTTATGCGCTCCATGAAGAGTTTAGGTGGCCTGAAGCGAGGAAGAGGAGTTACTGATTCTGTGCTCGCCAAGTGGATTTGTGGATCACCCGGGGGCACCGCATTGACGGAGTTTGCTGAAGTGGTTTTCGCAACCGGAGAGCAGCTTGTTTATTTCTGGGTATCATGGCAAACGAGAGATTCACGAGATCGAGTTAAGATTCATGAATGGTTCAATGACCATCCCCCTATTTAAAGGTTGGATTCGCTAATGTCTTGGTCAGCGGGCATCCTGGGAAATTCCAAAAGAAACTGCCACTAAGCCTTTCATATTGAAACCAAAACTATGCAAAGTTTCATTGGAAGCAAATTTTGTGACATGAAACAATCTAGAAAGAATGCGGTTTTGACAATAGCCAGTATGAGCAGCACCATTAAAATCAATGGTGAAAAAGTTACTATTAACCCTGTGACAATTTTCCAAAGAACTGTCATAGCAAAAAAGAACGACAAAGCAGAGATTTTGACAAATTAATTAACTCCATACCCCCTGGCTCTGTTCAGCGAGGGAGTACAATGTTTTGCTGTAGAGGACAATGCAACTAGCTTTATCTATCTCACCCAGAGCACCAATGTGGTAGATGGTGGTTTCCTTCTCCACCGCATGAAATGGAAACAGTCCTACATTTCTTCAATTGGCCATCAGTACATTGCCCATGCACAGAAACATTGCGGTGAAATTTGTACGGTGGTTTTTGATGGTTATTGTGATGTCAACAGCACAAAACGAACGGAGCAGAAGCAAAGAGGGTTCACAAAAACTTCTGTTAATAACAACTTTCATGAAAGCACGACCATCACAGTTGAACAAGAGCATTTTCTTGCTAATGAAAGGAACAAAACAAAACTGCTTCACTTGCTCAGCGAGAAAATGATAGCAACCGGGATTAAAACAACTGTTGAATGAATGCTGACAGCACTATTGTGAGGTGCAAGTTGGATGAAGCTGCTGTACATCCAACTATAGCAATAGTTGGGGAGGATGTGGACTTAATAGTTCTCCTCATTGGATTGGCACCACCAACAATCAATATGTATTTCACGAAGCCAGGCCGTGGGAATGTGGAGATCAAATTGTTTTCGGTGCGACAACTTTAACAGCTTCCAATCGCCAAAACAATTCTCCTTCGACATAGCTTCTCCGGATGCGACACCACCTCGGCGATACATGGAAAGAGTAAAGTGGGAATCACTAAGCTCTTCACATAAAATCCTGGCCTCACCTAAGACATTTCAGCAATATTCACAGATCCCTCAGCAGTTTTCGTTCTATGACCGTATCCGACCAACCAAATACTTGCCCAAGGTGTACCTGGGCGATTAATAGTGAAGTAGGTACCAAATTACGGAAAACTCCTTGTACGTCCCCGGATGGCTAGATGTCAGTTGTATCATATCTTGTATGTAGAGATGGGCGCATTTTGCATACTGGAAGTGTCCACTTGCATGGAAGAATGGGATCATCTGCTGTACACACGCCAAGTAGCTGTCCCAAACACCACGACGCTCAGAATCAATGAACTTCTTCATCAAGGTAACCATGTGGAAGTATCTACCATAGTAGGCCCATTATCCTTGGGGGATTCCAGATGATTCTGAAATTTAGTCAAAGCTGACACCAAGGAAACTCTTCAACTTTGTCTGGAGTAAGTTCCTCCATGCTGGTCAGCATAGTCAAGATCTCTCTCTTCTCTTCCATTTCAATTTAAACAATAATTTATTTTAATTGTTGTTTTTTTTTAAATTTGACATTTTCCCCCCTCCATATCTTCTTGTATTGATCCTAACAAAAAAGTTTACAGAACCTTTTTTATAGAAAATTTTGTGAAGATAATTTAGTTTGAAGTCATTTTTTCGCTAGAGACAGTAGTTTTCGAGTTATTAATGAAAAACTAAAAAAAGAGAGCCTTTAGAGACCCCCCCCCCCCCACCCTTAGCTCCACCCCCACCCTCCGATATTTTTAGTATGTTGTTAAGGATACCTTCCCCTACAACTGTGCCAAAATTGGCTCTACACGAATTATTTCCTCTATCTTTCCTTCATTGCCTGGACTATAGTGCTATTTACACCTGTAACAACACTTGGTGGACAAACAAGTTGACAATTTTTGCCTTCTAAAATAGTAGCCAGCTGCTTAAACCCTCTATCTGCCATTACAGACATGCCTTCAAGACAAATTGTCCAAAAAGTCGCACTTTTTAACAATCATCATATCTGTAGTACGCCCACCGAAACCCTTTGATATGAAGTTAATAAAGACATCAGGTGTGATTGATATCAGGTACTTGAGTATATTGCAATTTTTACATTTTGACCAAGTTAGTGCCTGCTGCAGTGGATTAGATGGCTTCTCTATCTGAATTTCAAAACAGTCTATGATTGATACAACATGTTTGTATATTGCTCTGAATGGAATTGGTAGTAATAATAATAATAATTGGACAATAATTGGAAAAAACACCTCAAGGGCGCTAATGCTTCTATTGTTTCCGACTTAGGCCAAAATACCAGTTCTGCGAGATGACGAGATATCTTTGGTAAACTCTGATTAAAGATTCTTTAATCTTGAGCCTCAGAAAGACCAAAAGTTTCACCTAAAATGCTGAAACTAGAGAATAATTTAATTTTTTTAAAACGATTAGAACATTAAAAATGTTTATATTTTCGAGAACTGCAACTGTTTGTTTTCAATATGCTGCAGAGTTAATTTCAATGACAGACTTTTGAAATCGCCATTTGAATTAGTGTCAGCTTACGAATCTGACGTAGCTTGTTGGGAGTATTCGGAATCAGACGCTGATTCGGAGCAGTGCCTTGTAGGGGCCCCGTATCAAAATTAGTTGGGGCCCTTAATATTGCTCGGTACAATACGTGATCAGGTATTTTCATGTATTAAAGGTTACCATTGTTCTTTCAAAAAACCCTTTGACGCTTCGCTTCTAGTAGATAAATAGGTAGTACTTACCATTGAAAGGTAAATCACTCACAGAAACTGATTGCTGAAAAATTGATGAAATTTTGGGCATTTTTTTTTATAACCTCCTCCCTTTACTGTTTACTCTTTTTCTTTTCATAGCTCCACTGGGATAATCTCTTTTCATTTCACTCATTCTTTTCACAAATCAAACTAATTAGCCAATAAATAATCACAAGAACAAGATTGTATTATATTTTTTTTTTTTATAATTATTTCTGGCTTTCACCCTTCAAGGGTGTTCTAGGCCATCATTTAAAATTACAGAGAAAGGGAAAGGTGAATTTATATATTAATTTTATTTAAATGTACAAATTTCAGAATTATATGGAAGATTGGAGTCGAGTTCAGACTTAGAAGAGATGAAATGTTGAATGGAGGGGAGGCAATTTTAGATAACGCTTGATAGAAGAGAGGATATTTATTTAGAGAGGGACAACCAAAAAATATGTGATCTAAAGAGCCCACATCTAGACCACAGAACGTACAATCTGGGGAGTCAAGGATGTGAATTTTAAAAAGGTGAGAAGGAACGGAACAATGACCGATTCGCATTCGAATAAGTGAGGAAATTTCTTTTTTGGAAAAATGGGGAAATTTTTGAAACCACGGTTTTGATGGGATAGTCCTTTGTATTGAGGCGTAGCGAGCTCCCTTGGATTGACTGGCAATGTTCCAATATTCTGTCCAAACATTGCGAGATCTATCTTTGATGATGGAAAAAATATCAGATAGGGGAATATGGTTTACGAGGGTAACAATAGGGTTGGACGCTCCTTGTTTTGCCAAAGAATCTGCAATATCGTTACCCACTATGCCAATGTGTCCAGGGATCCAAACAAGAATTACGGTTTTTCCAGAGCTTTGAATGGAGGCTATCAGCACTCTAATGAGGCATACAAAGTGATCATCAGGATGAAGAAGAGGACAGGATTTAAGTTTTTGGAGGGAACTGAGAGAGTCAGAGAGAACAAGGGAATGTTCACAATTATTTTTGATTATATATTTGAGTGCTTCAATTATTGCAATGCACTCAGCAGAGAATATTGAAAATTGGTTTGAAATTGAATAAAATATTCTATCATTAGAATTATTGTGGTAAACGTTAATACCTATACCACAGTTAGGAGAGTCAGGAGATTTGGAGCCATCAGTAAATAAAAGAGAAGAGTTGGGCCATTTAGAAGAAATAATGTCATTGAACATATTATTAACAGTACGGGCTGGGAGATTGGAATGACTTTTAAGGATGCCGATCCCTTCCAAAATTGTTGGGGATAGGGTGACGTGACTATATTTTAATTTGTATAGTGGAAGAAGATCATTTTGGATAATTTGAAGCTCCGAGAGAGAGCGAAAATTTTTACAGATGGCAGGAAGAGGTTTAGTTCGAGCTCTGATTGTAGATGAATGTGTTGAGTCTTTGAACAACGAAACTCTGGGAATAACCTGATGACATTTAGAATTTAAACATTTAAGAACAAATTTGTCAGCAAACAGTTGTCGCCTTAAATAAAGTGGGGGATCAGAACATTCCACTTGAAGGGAATTGATGGGCGACGACTGCATCGCTCCAGTTATTATTCGCAATGACTTCGATTGAATTTTGTCTAATTTACTGAGTGCATTTTTGGAGGCAGTACTAAAAAGTGGGCAGGCATAGTCGAGATGACTTCGAATAAGTGCATTGTAAAGCAACTTAATGCAGGTAGGGTGAGCACCCCACCAAACGCCAGTCAATGATCTGATGATATTTAAATTTTTTTCACATTTAGTAACTATATTGTGAATATGGGAAGACCATTTAAGTTTCCTATCAAATGTTACTCCCAAAAATTTTACTTCAGAGGCGTTGGGGATTGGAGAGTTTTTAAATAAAATTTGAACAGGAGGATTTTTATGACGGTTTGAGAAGGTGACACATTGACTCTTTTTAACTGAAAGTTCCAGACCATTTAAAGTGAGCCATGTGCAAAGGGCATCCATGGCTTCATTAAGATATTTGACGGCAAGTGGGATGATTTTGGATGATAAGTAGAAAGCTAAATCATCTGCGAACTCAATAACTTTTACTTGAGGGGGAATAGAGACATGCATATCGTACGTGTATATATTATACAGTATAGGGGATAATACATCGCCTTGGGGTAAACCTTTCCAAATTGATCTACTCTGAGGAGTAACATCTGGTAGTTCAATGAAAATTTTTCTATCAAGAAATAGATTAATAATAGATTGGACAAACATGGGGGGAAGGCCAAGGCCTAAAAGTTTTTTTTTAAGGATTGGGATGGAAACATTGTCAAAGGCACCTTCTATGTCTATAAAGACTGCAAGACATACTTCATGGTTAGAAATGGATAAATTAATATCAGTGCTGATGATGGCAAGGTTATCTTGCGTAGATTTTTTTTTCCTAAATCCAAATTGAGATGGAGAGAGAAGCTGATTACTTTCAACAAAAAATTCTAACCGGTTTTTAATTAATTTTTCATAAATTTTACTGAGGGTGGATGAAAGAGCAATTGGCCTGTAGTTGGATCCAGAATTGGGTGATTTGTTTGATTTTAGGATTGGGATGATTATTTGAGAACTCCAGTCATCAGGCATTATGCCAGACTGAAAGATTTTATTTAAGATGCTTAGGAAGTGATTTAGAACATTATCATTACTATTTTTGATAATGCTATAAGGAATACCATCTCTGCCTGGAGATGAGTCTTTGACTGTTGATAAACAATTTTTTAATTCAATTAAAGTGAATGGAGAGTCTAGCCAATGATCAGACATAGGAGTGTTGTGGATGGGAGTTATTTCATCTAAGTTAGGTACAGAAGGGGGGGCAATTTTGTCCAAGAACTCATCTATCCATTTAGAATGAGACGCTCGAGGAGATGTTGAACTGAAGGAGGATCGAAATCTTCGAATCATAGACCAAACTTCCGAAATTGGAGTATTCGGAGATACTGAACTGCAAAAGTTGTACCACCCGGATCTTTTTTTTGACCTCAATACCCTTTTGGCATTGGCTTCGGCATTTTTGTATATAAGATAGTTCTCCATAGTCATATTGTGACGATACGAAAGAGATTTAGCTTTCCGAATTCTCACTACCTTAGAACATTCCTCATCCCACCAGGGAGTCGGAGGGAGTTTTTTAAGAGATTTGGTTTTAGGGGGAGGATTTGATTTATGTATTGCAGTTATGAGCATCGATTTGAAGTTATCGTAGTCATCTTTGACAGATAATACATCGGAAGAGGGTAAATTTTGTATAAACTTATCCATATGCGAGTTAAATTCGTCCCATTTGGTGTGTTTTGTTTTAATCTTCGTCGAAATATGGGACTTGTCTGAATGGAAAGAAGTTTGATAAGTGATGGTGATCGGGAAATGATCACTGGAGCAAGGATCGGGGGACACCACCCACGAGGAGAGAGGTGCCAGATTTGTAGAGCATATGGAGAGATCCACTGCACTAGGGTTTGTGTTGGGGCGAGAGATTCTCGTAGGAGATCCGTCGTTCAAAAGGAAAAGGTTGGATTCATCTAAAAAATCCATAACATTTCGACCATCTCGATCAGAGAAAGCAGAACCCCAGACGGGGGAATGGGCATTAAAATCGCCCAATAAAAAGAATGGAGGGCTTAGTTGACGGACAATTTGTAACCAAGCTTGCTTATTGAAGTGAGAAGATGGGGGAATATAGATAGAAACAAAGGATGTGTCCTTTATTTTAGCTGCAACCATTTGAAAGTCAGCATTGGGGGGTTTGATATTATTTATTGGGGAAAACGGAAGGGATTTTTTAATAAAAAGGGCAGCACCGCCGCCCGTACCTTCCAGGCGATCATCACGGAGACAGGAGTACCCTCCCACATTAAAGTGGGTGGATGGAGTAAACCATGTCTCCGAGACAGCAGCCACAGAAACAAGGTTTGAATTTAATAGGTTAAGAAGGTTCGATTTGTTAGAAATAGCACTGCGGCTATTCCACTGAAGTATTCTGACATCTTGAAGTGCCATTTTGAACAAATGATTTTAACGTGGAAATAATAGAAGCAGCGTTGGACGGTAGATTAGTTTGAGAAGAAATTAGGTCAATTAGAAGCATAATAAGAGTTTGTATAAATGAAGAATTATCTTGCGAGAGTTGTTCAGAAAGCTTTTGATGGTTTGTTGAGGACGAATTATAGTTGTTTGCGCACCCATTTGTGGCATTTGAAAGAGGAGAACCATTGGGATTTAAGAGAAGTGAATTGTGTTGTTGCCGATCGTATCCAGGAGCCGGTTTAGAGACAGGGTTTTTGTACATAAATTTAGTTGATCGAGAAGATGTTGAGGAGAAGGGGAGAGGGTTGGATGGAGAGTTACTGGATAAAACCTCGGCAAAAGATTTTTTGACAGGCGGGAATAGTTTAGAAGCCTGCAGAAAAGACAAGTTTTCAGAGGCCATGGAAATTTTTATATTTTTTTGGCGAGTTTGTTCAGGACAAGAAGAGTGAATGGCGGAATGAGCGCCTGAGCAGTTAAAACATTTAGGTGAAGAGAGAGAAGAACATTGGTCAGCCGTGTGGTTTTCTCCACATTTGAAGCATCTGGGAGGGGATCTGCATGCAGCTTTGGTATGACCAAAACGGCAGCAATTGTAGCATTGGGTGGTGGGGTAAGTATAAATTTCAACTGGTAAGGAGTTGAAAAATAAATAGATATGGGAGGGAAGAGATTGTCCTTCGAATGTGATCACAACAGATTGGGAGGGCTTCCAGGAAACATTGCCCTCAGAGGTGTCCTTATAATTTAGCCTCCTGGCTTTTATGGGATTGCCAATATGTTGAGGGGTTGAAAGAGAAGACAGAATTTCTGGAATGGACAGATCGGTCGAGATACCCCTGACCAGGCCCATACGAGTGACATTGAAAGTTGGGATGTACGCCTTGAATTTAGAATTAGATGTAATAAAAATGTTTTTAATAAAGTTGTTGGCGGCTGAACCTGAGAGGAATTCAACAGAGATTCGGAAGCGACCCTCGGCTTTTACACCTCCGGGCTTAATCGAAAGGTTCTTGTTGGTTGAAAGGAATTTACCAAATTCAAGAGGATGTATGGTTTTACCTTGCTCAGTTTTTTGCGCATAAACAATGTAGGGGCCACAGGAATGAGTAGAGTAAAAATTGATTGGAGGAGGTTGATGAAGATCTGGTAGAGACTGAGAAGTAGAAGGAGAGTCATGCTTTACTGGGGAAGAGGGACTAAACTTCCTTTTTTTTGTGGAAGTTAGAATGACAGATTCACTGTCAGAAATTACAATATTTTCACCATCTGGAGGGTCAGGGGGAGGATCTGGGGGCTTTTTAGGATGTCCAGGAGGGAAATCCTCCTCCATTGTTCACAAAATTACAAAAAAAAATATGTATGGAAAGTGACAGTAGTGAAAAAAAGGTTATAAATATCTGGAAATCAGCGACGAAAAGTGACTCCTGGAAGATCAGAGGGGAGAAGAATCCTCAGGGAACAACACACTACACTTTATTGACCAGAAAACATAAAAATAATAGTTAAAATAATAAAAAAGATTATTTTTTTAAGAGAGAAAACAAAACAACTGATGACAGCCAAATGTTCAAAATTCGAAAAGATTGTATTATATTACAATGTAATAAATAACGTTTGAACCGGAACGAAATAAAACGCGTAAATATTGCTGTTCGTGGTTTGTCATTGTACATCGATTATTAATAACCGATGTAGGATGTTGCCAACTTTTGGGCGCACGCTTAACCCGGAAAAAAAAGAGATTGCTTTTTTTGACTTTTCTCTTTCTGAAGTTAAAACTCTGTAGGCACGTATGACTTTTTCCCGGGAAGCACGAGATTAAGTGACATTGTGGAAAACATTTTACTAATTTTTGTTTACACACGTTATGTAGGCCATCCACACTCAGGTCTACCGGAGAGGCGACCTGTGCAGGTCACCTGCGCAGGTCAACCGCCGTGCATGGGGACGTTCCGGTGTACCGGAGCGGTCTTCAGTTCTCTTTGCGATGGCATCGATTGCAGACGATGACGCGTTGGCATTGATAGGCCTTGCGTTAATTTTGAAGAAAAAAGATACAAAAATAGTGAAAAAGAAGCGAACAAAGTGGTGTAAGCATTGGTTATTGAAAAGGAAAACTTATAGTCATGTTAACTTATTGAATGAATTAAAATTCGAACCTGAAGATTTTAAAAACTATCTCAGAATGCACCAGAACACATACCTAAAATTACTTGCAATGGTTACACCAATGATAAACAAAAAAGATACAGTTATGAGAAATAGTATATCCGCGCACGAAAGATTAACAGTTACTTTAAGATTTCTTGCAAGCGGAAGAAGTTATGAGGATCTAAAATTTTCTGCAATTATTTCACCTCAAGCACTTGGAAAAATTATTCCTGAAACATGTGAGACCTTGTATAAAGTTCTGAGAAGAGATTATTTGAAGGTGAGTAATTAAAACACTGCTATTTATTATGGATAATATTTATTTAGAAAATTACTACTTGAAAAACTACAAAAGTTTGACTGTCGCCTACAAATTATATATTATCAACACTGAAATTATTGAGGAATATTGCTGCAGAATCTGGAATCGACACATGTACATCTGTTTCAGGGGGCTGGTTTCCCGGAATTGTAGGTGTTTGAATTTGTGCAGAGTAGGAATTGGCTTGGGGACTGTTAAGAAGATGACTAGTTTGAAATGATTGAGAAAGATGCTCTGAATGTTGACTGGAGGGAAAGGGAAGGTAAGGTGGGTTAGGACTTCCTTAAGAGACAAAACTTACAGGGGTATATGTCCTAGCAGGAAAGGATTGATAAACCGGTTGTCGATATTGCTGAACAGGAAAATAGCTTTGTTGATTTCGACTCAAAATATCTCTCATGTTTATGTAGGCGTGCTCGGGAGCGAGGTGTCCCATTTCTGCTTCAAAAAGTAAATCATTAATAAGTTTTTCTGCAATTGCTATCTGTTTCCTATCAAAAGTCCTCAGTTTCATCGCCACATTTTTGCCTATGCCACAGTGGTCTTCTGTAACGATTGGACGAGGACGTTTAAAATGTTCTCTTACTGATTCCAGTACTTACGTTTGCTATTGTTTCTTCTTTCCTTTTTGCTTTACCCGGTTTTGGTGGGCGAAAAAAAATATTATTTGACGATGTTGATCGGTTCTCGTTATTGTCAGATGCTTCACTATTATTAGATGAATATTGTTGATCGGGAGTTGAAGAATCTTGAGTGTTATCTCTCTGAAAACAAATAATTGTGATAAATACCTAGCTAGTTTTTTCGTGCTAGACCATATAAAATAATACTATTTTTTTATATTTTTCAGTTTCCTACATCTGAAGAAGAATGGAAAGAAATAGCAAAGATGTTTGAAGAACGATGGGACTTTCCCCATTGTCTCGGTGCCATTGATGGGAAGCACATTGCGATTGTTCCACCGGCTAATAGTGGATCGTATTTTTATAATTATAAAGGACATCATAGTATGGTTCTTATGGCAATTGTTAATGCAAAATACCAATTTGTGTACATTGATGTTGGCATGAATGGTAGGATATCCGATGGAGGAGTAGTACAAAATACTGTATTTTTTGAAAAATTAGAAAATAGTGAACTACATATTCCAAGCAGTAAAACGATAACAGGAAGTAACCGAAATTTGCCATATGTATTTGTGGCAGACGACGCGTTTCCATTATGCCCCGATATGATAAAACCGTTTCGGCAAGCAGATTTAATATCGCAAGAAAGAAAAATCCTGAATTACAGAATATCTCGCGCCAGGGGCATTGTAGAAAACGCTTTCGGAATTTTGGCATCACGATTTCGGATATTTTATACACATATAAATTTAGAACCTGAAAATATCGATAAAGTAGTTAAAGCTTCCTGTGCATTACATAACTTTTTAATTGAACACTCAAAAAAGTCTTACGCACCTCAAACATGTTTCTATCGAGAAAACTCTGAAAACGGGACTATAATTTCTGACGGATATAATACACGAAATACCATGGATAACTTAGAAAGAAGAAACCCAGGAAATACTTTGAACACCGCGAAGATTGTTCGAGAAAATTTTATGAATTATTTTAATCAGGAGGGAAGAGTACCATGGCAAGATGATCATGTAAATTAGGCTAAAACGAGTGAAGTAGTTCTAAATAGTTATAAGTTTTCGTGTAATTTAAAATGTAAATAACAATGTTTATTCAACTATAATATGTATTTATATTAATTGTAAAAGCATAAATGGTGTGATGAAACGCGCTAATGAAGTTTTATATTGTTTGTATATATATTACTAGCTTTTGCCTCCGGCTTCGCTAGCATGGTATTAGGGGGGTTGCCACTCTGCCTCCTCCACCTCGTCACTCCACTCTCCCCATTCCCCTACCCCTACCCCCATCCCCCTCCCCTTCCCATACCCCTCCCCCCCGCCCTTTCTTCCCTCCCCCCTCTACCTCCACCCTCCTCCCCCTCCCTCCACCATCCGCCCTTTCTTCCTCCCCCAAACCCCTCCACCACAGGCAACAATTTTTTGCTTTTCATCTGACGTTTGCAATAACTCGATTTTGTTAGGGACAGAAAACGTATTATAAATAATTTCATAACGCCACAGCTTATTCATAACACCAGAGCTTACCAATATATATAGCCTATATTACTCGCAAATAATGTAGCTTTCTATTAGTGAAAGAATTTTTAAATTCCATTCAGTATTTATTGCGTGAAAGAGTAACAAACATCCATACAAACTTTCGCCTTTATATTATTAGTAGGATATAGTGTTCCCTAGAGATATTATACTCAAATACACTTTTCAAATAGATGGGATGAAAAATATTTTACTTACCTCATGACTACTTTCGTCATCACTATCCAAGTTGGATGAAGATTCCCTGGGAATGCATTGATCATGAATGAAATTAAATAAATCGTAGTACCACAATTTACTACAGTACACATCATCAGCATATGCCCCAAACTTTAAAGATTGTTCATATTTCTTCTTTTCCTTTCTAATATTACTTCTAATATTATTGATTTTTTTCACAACTACTGCTTTGTTCGCATCTGGCTCAATTTCTTTTATTTTTTTATGAGCAATTTATAAGCCGCTTCTTTTTTTATCTCTATCATGGTAGTCTTTGCTTTTGATCTGCCAAAGACACGTATGCGTTCTATGTATTTCAATAAATCTTCAAGCACTTTCTTAGTTGAATCTGGTGGGGCCATTTTTGGACGTGGAATTACTGTGGCATTTGATGCGAGCGACGCGACGACCGCCCGGGACAGATATTTAAAAACAACTGAGGCGACCTGCGCAGGCGACCGGAGTACACTCACACACACTCAGGTATACTGTACGGTATCACCCGAAAGAATTGATTTTCGATTTTGCTCCGGTCGCCTGCGCAGGTTCAAAAAACTGCCCAGATCTATTCCCACGCACGCTTCGGTCTACCTGCGCAGGCATAGACCTCTCCGGTGGACCGTACGGTGGACCGTAGTGTGAATGGCTGACTTTAGGGGCCTCTGTACCCCGGGGACCAGTATCATTGATACGGTTGATACGGTGGTAGCTACGCCCCTGATTCTGAGGCAGAACTTGGTTTAGCCATGCGCTATTGGTATTGTTACAATGTATTCTTACAACTTCTTTTTTCAACCGTAGCAGACCGGTACCCTTCCGCCCTGCCTCCGGTGACCCGATGCTCACTTTTGTCCTTAGTGTCTTCAGGTATTTCCCCCTTAATCCCAACACTTTCTTCGAGGGCCTACCGGGAAGTCTGCTTAGGGGCGCGGACACCGAGTCTCGCTTGCAACTGGACTGAAGGCTCCGCTTATTCTCGGCGGGACCGCCAGACGACTGCAGCTCAGCTGCTTTGGTTAAGTCAAACAATCTCATCTAATATGAATTTTTTTTTTTCTTTATTCTATTAACTTTTCTTCCTACATAATAATAAACTTTTATTTCAGCTACATCAAGTGGCGGAGATGAGACGTGATACTGTGAAATAAATAATTAACAACATGTACGCACTCGCATACTGCCTGCTAACAATTATGCCCGGATATTGGAGGTCTAGAATCATTTTAAATAAAAAGTAGCTTCTTTATAAAAAAAAATTAGAGTCCTGAGGTGTACGGTGAAGGAGGAAACCATCTGTTTTCTTAGAACACCGTGGGAAAGTGGTTGAGCAACCTCCAATGCTTCAAAGGAGAAGCACTCACGTCACGAGTAGTTAAACACTTGATTGGAAAAAGGCTTGCATCCCTACTGTGTTCTTTTCATGTTTTCGAAAATTTATTTTTGAACTTCTTTTTCATCTTGCATTAAATGACTTTCGAATCAGTTGCGTGCTCAACTACCAAAATGTTAAATTTTACTTCGGAGCTTGATGTGTCTTCATGTCCATCCCTATGTTGGTGAAGTATTTGGAGTCCAGAGCATTGAGGCTTCTCAAGAGCTTCCAGTTCAACGTGGTCTTGAGGTTGATTAATGATAAGTTGTAGAGCAGACTCATCTATATCAGACAGGCAAGGAGACATTGGCTCAAAACTTGCAATAAACACTTCACTGCCTTTAAATAGATTAGCATGGATTCTGAACCACCACATTGAGTAGATCTCGTCCATCAGCCCCAGTTTGACACTCAAATTTATGAGGAATGGTTCCTTTTTTTAAAAGCACTCTTTCATTTAGATGCTGGGGCGATTTCTGAGCATCCAAGCTTAACTGAAAATAAAAATACAACCAAATTAATCCTTTTTGTTTGTGAGGCATCATATGTATTCAATATAGAGAGTGCAAATTTAATATCTCCATTTGACAGCAGCTTACATTAAATAATTATCTCCATTTGAGAGTGGCTTGCAAAAGTGTAACAATATTGTAATGTATGTAGGCTTTTTGAACGCTTGTTGTCATTAGGTAATAGACCCATATACATTACCACTGTACTGTACAGCGGAGGGTACAGTACCACTGTACTGTACGCCCTGCCTCCGATAACCCGACGCTGTCCTTCCTAGAGTCTTTGGGCGTTCTGTCACCCACTTCCAAATAGCCGTGTCGTCAATGCATCACCGGGAAGTCGGCTTAGGGGCGCGGACACCGATCTCAAGCTTGGGTTTCCTGAAAACATGCACCTCTCAACAGGACTGCCGGGTGTATCTGTGATGCACTCGCTCCCTACCAGCAACCACAAGAAAATTGAGTGATGTCTTTTATGTACAATAAACTGGCAGGGTAGGCATACCGCCTACACTTGAAAATTTTATTTCTCCCCTCTGCTTTTCCCCAAAGAAAGAGGTAATGTATATATTTATTTAATTATTTAATACTAACCTGTACATATAAAGCACTTGCATACCGCTCGTTAACACCGTATGCGGGGACATTGGGGGTCTAGTTTTGTTCAATTAAATGTAGAGACGTTCAAATAAAAAAAATTTGCTTCCTTGTGAGAGCCCTGAAGGAGTAACCATAAGTTACTTATACCGGGGCGGGTGTGCGGTGGATTACCTCCAGTGTACTGTACAGCAAACTATTCATGAAGCATGCAAAAAAGCAAAATAAGTATTTTTTAAATATTATGTTAAAATATATACTTACATTCAAATGATGTTCACAGACATATCGTACGTTTTTATTTTAAAGTTTGCTAAAAAGAATCGATCTACGAATTGCGGCACACCATTGTTTACGAACTGTTTCAATTCGCGGTACGACGAAAAATCTTTCTTCCTTGTCGTAGCTGAAGTATTAGTGCACAAAGGAACCATACAATATTTATAATTATGTTTACGATCTCGGATCGTACGGTGGTTACACGAATCCATTTTTAAATTACTAAACCATTACTAAACCATAAATGTACTAATCGTAAACGCAGCGTCAGAATTCGAATTGAAGTAGGTAAGTTTGGCGCGGTTTGACGTTTTGTACGGATCATACGGATTAGCGGCTGTCTAAGAACCATAACGGTGATGGTGCAGATTTTTACATTTTTTTTTTTTTGTACTCCAGATTTTATGTCCGGGTTTAATCTTCCCCACAGGAAAGTCTAAACCCTTCCACACACTTTTCCACAAACGATAATCTAGTCAATCCACTCTATGTAAGTGCACTGTAAAGGATAATAAATACAGAACAATACGTCAATCCACCAGATAGGTACCAAATGGGAAAAAAAAATCAAAGACTCCAGATATTTTCGTATCAGAGGATTCGGCTCGGTATAACTCCTAACTGGACCGAGAAATCCTACTGATCCCCCAATATAAATATTGAAAAAATCGTTCGTAATCCTACATGTATTTAAAATGACTGACTTTGGCATTTTTATATATAAATTCTTTGACAAATATAATAAGTACTATATTTTGAATGAGAGAGCTAGGTTTAATGCCAATAGCCGAAATAACAAATGGTAATATAAAAACCAGGATAAAAACCATGCAACGCCAACTCAATATATTAAGTCTGTGGCAAAGATTAGTTTTCAATACCCTAGTTTTTATTTATAAGTTAAAAAATAAAATGTTACCAGATTATATGTCGAATAATGTTAGAATCAACAGTACAGTTCATTGTTATCCTACGAGAAACTGCAACGATTTTAGGCTTCCTAAAACAAATTTATCGGGAACACAAAATAATATTTATCATAAAGGTTTTAAAATGTTCAATGTACCTAAATGTTAAGGAGGCTAAAAGTCTTGCAGTTTTTCGGGGATTTTGTCTTAATGTTGTAAAGTCCAAATTTTAGTCAGTATGTAAATAATATTGTAGTAGTCATAGAAAAGAAAACATTAGATATAAGATGTCAAATTTTATATCTAAATAAAATACACAATAATAAAAAAAAAATATTTTTGTATTCTGAGAATGTCAAAATCTTTTAATCTCATTTCCTAAATCTGTATACATATTTTCTTATTTTTTCAGAAACAGTTTTCTGAATATGACATTTTCAAGTACAGTTTTATTAGAAGTATAATTTAAATCGTAATATTTCGATAATATCAAACAACAGGCACAAGATCGAGTTATATGTTTAAGATGAAGCCAATAATGCAAAATCATACAAAATCGTATGTTTTAGTTTTGAAAATTTGACCGCTTAGAAGTATTATAGATGCTTCAATTAAATACTGCGTGTATATCATACCTTGGCCCTTAAAAATTTCGGTCATTTTTTTTAATAAGCTTAGAAAAAAATAAAGTAATAGGTCTATAAAAAACATTTTTAACTGAAAACTCTCCTACTTATAAACACTTTTTCGGATATGGTTTTATTGCATAATGTGGCAAATTCAGTTTCTTATATAATTATCGCGAAAAAAAAAGATATTTACGCCCGAACCTCACAAAATAAAATATAATATGCATTTTCGCGTTGGTATTTTTGACATCACGGCGACAATACGGCAGTCGACGAATTTGTTATATCAAAGTGAACCTTATACCGTCCACCGAAGAACGACTGGCAGCCGCCCCGATTTTCTGTCATTACTCCTCCGAACGGAGCGGAGAGAAGACGTGTTATGCTCCGCGCCGCTTATTTTCGTGAAATCAATTTAAAAATTCCGTTTTATTACAATAAACAATGCATAAAAAAGGAATTAATGTTTTTTACAGGCCTTTACGAAATCAACATGTAAAAAAAAATCTCAAATATCTTTTCCAACCTTTCCAAAAGCTTTTTCTCAAGTATTTTTAAACTCCTCCCATAAAAGGGCGTGAATTACGATTCCGATTTTTTCCTGTACTAGTGGATCGCCTTAAGTACAATTTTTTTACTGTTCAAAATAATCTCATTGCAAAAACAGAAAATATTTATGAGATTTAATATTTTTGGTTTGCTTCGTTATTCTCCTCTGCCATTCATGTCGAATAAGTCGTTTTTTTTCTCTATGGTTTTCGGCTATACAATTATAATTTTTTCGAACCCATAAAATTGTGTCCCGTCTTTCTGGTTTATAAAAAATGGTCTTATTTTTCGGATTGATACTTTTGAAAAGATCACCAGGGTCTCAAAAATACGATTAAAAAAAACGGAATGTCTTGGAATATTTTCCTAAACCGAATTTTTTTTTAAAACATTTGATGCAAGTGGCCTATTAGCCTCAATTCCTGTGAGATTTTTGTTTCAGAATATACATTTCAGATAAATGAATTTAGCTATTTACATTGAAATAATCTTCACAGCAAGAATGATGAGATTTAGCAAGATAGTACACAATTTTTTTAATGCACATTTTGATCGCGAAGCACCACTTTTTACGCATTTGGGACATTTATAAATAATTTGTTTTGTGTTGAAGATGTTGTATTTGTACACTTTGGTACTATACAGTATTTATAAACGGTGTTTACGGACATGTTCTTCTAAAAACAAATGATCAACGGAAGACCGATTACTGGATTACACTAAAAGCGCGACTATGACTATAAAAAATTATTTGAATATTCCAGTTTGTAATTTTTTTCTTCAATTTTTGGTAAAAAAATAAATAATTGTAACCTAGTAATAAGTACGCAATGTTGACGCAATTTTTATTAAGAAAATGCGTAGGTACCTACACGAATATTATTTATTTCGGTATCTACCAGGTAGGTACCGGCTTATAAAAGGTATTCTTTCCTTTTAATGATACGAAATGAGAGAAATCACCCAAGATGGTCACTTTTTTAATCTATAAATAGGTAAGTAACTTCGTTCGCTTTGAACATTTGGCTCCCCCACACGCACACTTCGGCGCGACCGAGTCCGGCGCCACTTCAGGACGCCGCGCAGAAAAGTAAAGACCGATAGGTTTACAGCGCAGTTCACCGTGAGACTTTTCTGCACGGCGGCCTGAAGTGGCGCGGGACTCGGTCGCTCCGAAGTGTGCGTGTGGGGGGCACTATTATTAAAAAAACACGGATAGGTACCTACAGTAGTGACTTTTTTTTTTAAATTTTTAATTAAATTAAATTAATTTGGATAATGTAACGCTTTATTCACAATTTTATTTTATTTATCGATATTATTTTATACGTACGAGCAGTACTTACGCGGACAAAGTGAATGAATTATTTGTTTTGTAATTTTTTCTTGCAATTAAATTATGTTTGTGATGGTACCTACCTAGTATTTTATTATTTTTTCGTTCGTAAATTTTTTTTTCTGTTGGTAGAACTTTGTCAATTTGTTAGCGGGAAGAAAAATTGTGTTTTCAACAATCCTGTTGACTTTTTCTTTCAAGTTAGATTAATAGTTTTTGTTCAGATTTACATATTTTAGTAAATACGAGCTGAATTATTGAAGAGATGTCTAATGAAAATAAATCAGAAGGTGAACCCGGTGAGTTATTTGTTTTAAACGCCCAGAAGGCTTCGATATATTACTTAGTATATCTTTTACGAGAAATGATAATAAAATAGCGCAAGATTTAACAAAATACAGAAAACAGAAATTATAAATAATATACACCTGACAATTTTAATTTTAAGACTTTACTTTAATTAACAAGAATTGAAAAACTTTTTTTCTACCTACATGGTGATGGTTTCTATGAGAACTATATAGTTGTTTCGAAACCGAAAAAAATAGCCTGAGAAGTTAAGAAATTTTCCAAGGGACCGGAGTTTCATTGTATTCCATTTTGAATGAGGGCTGCAAAATCTCTCATTTTGAAGTGAAAATTTCTTTAGCACCGTTGTGTTTTGAACTCGATGAAAAGAAAAATGGCGACGCAAAAAAGGGAAAAACACCTACATCTATAGGGTTTAGCCTGCGAGAGAATTAGATAGTATAATCGATCTCCTCTTTGTGCGGTGCTCCATAGCTTATCGGTCTCCTTTTTGTGCAGTGCTTCGTAGCCTCCCCACTATTGTTTACTTGAGTTTTCCGAAGGTTTCGCTTCTACCGCGTGTGAATTCCACACCCTATTTTTTTTATTATTTAATTTAATGAATGTGTAGTAAAAAAAATGACACTTAGTGTGTTGGTTTGTGTTGTGTTGGCTTAATGTATTTATGCTTGTTTTCAGGGATTAAGGGGCGACTCCGAAGCACAAAAGCCTTTAATTACAAGTCATTAAAATGCATCTGTAAGTATTTGGTTTACCTACTTGTTATGTTACTGGTGTATTGCAGTGTGTATTTTGTATATACATATATAGTGTAGTATGTAAATGGTAGATATAATAAGGTAGGTCATTTAAAAAAATGTTATTTTTTAATTCTGAGAGCGATAAAAGGGTGCCAAATGGGTTCAAAACGACGAGTGTTTAAAATTTTTCAAATTTCTGATACGATCTTCTTCCTCCGGATTCACTTCAAAGTTAAGAAAATTTTCACTTTTAATGGTTATTTCTAGTGTATATATAAGTTACCATGAATCCTTAAAACTTAAAACCATATTTTTGTAATTTACCCAAGTCCAAGTTTGAATCTCACAAAATGATGCCAACATTTGAGAGTAAGAAGGATTTTTCTTTTATATTGATATATTTCTAACACACTATAAAAAGAGGAAAGATTTGATTGTTTGTTTGTTTGTTTGTATTGAATAGGCTAAATAGGAAACACGAGAGAGGAAGAGGACGCGGGAGAGGAATGGGGAGGGAAGGGGAACGGGAATATTGGAAAGGACACGCAGGGAGAAACTAAAATCGTTTTAATAAACATTATTAATAATGAGTTGGTATGGAGATCAAACGAATTTATTTAGAATGCTGAATTTATGTACTTATACGCTGGTATATCTATCTATCTTCTTCTTCTATCTTTACTAAGTATAAAATGTAGTCGCTCACGCTGTAAGTGCTCGTAGATCTTTTAAACTACGCATCGGATTTTCATGGGGTTTTCAAGTGATTCATGAGGAAGGTTTTTAGGTAAATAATTTGTCAAGGTTTTGTGTAAATTGGAAGAAATAGATAACATATCTGGCCAAGCGGCAGCGGGCAGTGGGCGTTGGTTATAAAGGTTTCGTTAACCACAGCCAGTGTGGCCGGGTCGCGTATTCCCAATCCCTAACGCGATTCAGTCGCTCTACCGACTGAAATGCGTTAGGGATTGGAATGCATAAATCACCTTACAAACACTACCGCGTTTCAGTCGCCTTCGCGCTTTGTGACTCTCTGTTTCTGTGAGGGTGGCGACCGTAATTATAGAAGGGTAAGCAGAGAGGATTGACCGCGTTTGTTTTTATTTACAAAATCTTTTTTTACATTGAAAAAATATATATTTTAAGTTTAAATTTTTTTTTTTTTTTTTTAATATTTTTTTTCAATGTAAAACAAAAATTTGTAAATAAAAAAAAAACGCGGTCAATCCTCTCTGCTTACCCTTCTATAATTACGGTCGCCACCCTCACAGAAACAGAGAGCCACAAAGCGCTTGATTATGATTCTTAGCCTCCCTCGGTGCAATACTAATTCTAAGCAGAACTCTTTCATCTATCGTGCGTCCAATACTTTTAACACACAATACAAAAAATTTGACATATTTAATTCTGCACCACATTCCTTAAAATCACACAGACACTCTCTCGATAGTTTATAATAACAATAATTTCTAATACCACCAGTAACCATTATATTAAATTCTTTTTTTTTTTCTCTTTTAATTTTTTGTTTACTCATATTTTTATTACTATACCTCAACCTAACCCATTCTCCCTCCCCCCATCCTACCCCCTCCCTATTCCCCCCTAATTAACTTGTCGCTTGAAATGTAATTTTTTTTTTCTCTATATCTATGGAACCACTACACTTGTATACAAAACCCATGTGGAAACCTGTAAATGGTTCAATTATTGTCACTTAATTACTATTATGCTCTGTTATGAATGTAAACTGTTGGTCTCCCAAATAAAATAAAATAAAATAAAATAAAATAAAGCGCGAAGGCGACTGAAACGCGGTAGTGTTTGTAAGGTGATTTATGCATTCCAATCCCTAACGCGTTTTAGTCGATAGAGCGACTGAATCGCGTTAGGGATTGGGAATACGCGGCCGGGTCTGCTAGTTTTAAATAAATACATCAAATTAATCCATCTATTTCGTGTTTTATTGAAAAATAGTTAATTGTTATTGGTTTATCTAACATTTTTTTAAGATTTAAGAAGGGTGGGTTTGTCTCTATAATGTGAAATTTCAAAGTCAATCCGGAGGAAGAAGATGATATCCAAATATTATTAAAAAAATGACATAATTTTATATGTTCGTTTAATACCCTTTTATCACTGTTACACCCACCTTAATGTATAACCATATTGTGTGTCCAGGTTGTAAAGAGGGTGAAAACCCTTCCCCACTCCATGGAACGTTGAACTTCGTACCTGATGATAAGAATAAATATATGGGCTGCCCGCCGCAAATAGAAATTCGGCCCTCAGGGATCCCTGGGGCGGGAGACGGTATCTGGGCGGCAATGCCAATTCCGAAAGGCATGTGCTTCGGCCCGTACCGTGGCAAAATTTCCACGACGCTGGACACTGACAGTGAATATATTTGGGAGGTACTAAAGAATCCTAATTTGCTACTAACCTTTACACCACCACATAAAGTAATGGAAAAATAATTGACCATTAAATAAAATGGAAAGAACACATTAAGCTTATCCAATTTTTCTTCAACTTGCAAAATATCTATTCATATAATATTATAAAAGAAAGTATACAATGTGCTTGCCGCTAAAAATTAGAAACGAGTCAACGACAGCGTATTCCCAATCCCTAACGCATTTCAGTCGGTAGAGCGACTGGATCGCGTTAGGGATTGGAATGCATAAATCACCTTCCAAACACTACCGCGTTTCAGTCGCCTTCGCGCTTTGTTGCTCTCTGTTTCTGTGAGGGTGACGACTGTTATTATAGAAGGGTAAGCAGAGAGGATAAACCGCGTTTTTTTACTTACAAAATCTTTTTTTTACATTGAAAAAATATATTTTTTTTAATGTAAAAAAAGATTTTGAATATTTTTTTTTTTTTTTTTAATTATAAAAAAGATTTTGTAAGTAAAAAAAAAACGCGGTCCATCCTCTCTGCTTACCCTTCTATAATTATGGTCGTTACCCTAACAGAAACAGAGAGCCACAAAGCGCGAAGGCGACTGAAACGCGGTAGTATTTGGCAGGTGAGTTATGCATTATGCATTTCAGTCGGTAGAGCGCCTGAATCGCGGTAGGGATTGGGAATACGCGTCCCGACAGCGTATTTCCAAAACCCATACCGGTTCAGTCGCGGCAGCGACAATTCACATTTTAAATACACCTCTGTATTGGTTATTTTTTATCACTTCGCAAAAACAAAAATTGTTCTTAAATCTAGACAAAATTATCTTTCCAATATGTATATTGTAAATGAATAATTTTATTCCTAAACATTTATATTTTGATATTGAACATGTAAATTGTTGCAACCGCGACTGAATCGGTACAGGTTTTGGAAATACGCGTCCCGGTACGATCAAGGTTCAAAATGGTGTGGTAACCCTCTATCCCCCATCCACGAAGAAGGTTCTAGTTTTTACCTGAACGGCGTGCTTTTGAAGAAACTGTCCTAGAAATTTCTAGAACAGTCCAGAACATTCGAGAGTACGGGTACCGCCACCCCCGGGACCATTTATTGGATAACCATCACCTCTACCATTTGTCACCTCAAGTGGTTCGCTACGTTTGGTGACTTAGTAGGGTTGCCCGGCTTCATGGGGTGAGGTTTGACCGGGTCTTGGCGGAGGTTGCGTCTGCTCACCTGCTGCGTGGCGTGCCGGATCGAGAGAGACTGATTGAGGGAGGTTACTAGGGACCCATCACCTTGCACCACAGTTGGAGGGATGGATTGACATGTCCGTTACTCCTGAACACACTGACCCCCATGATTCCATCATGGTGGATTTTTAGAATTTTAAATGTAAAATATCAAAACAACACTATATTTCCTGAACTCAAAAACAGTCAAAATGCAAAAATGAAATAGATAACTTGTAACAGTGAATTATTTTCATGTGAGATCGTTGTAATCCATCGTGTTATTAAAGTATATTTTGTTTATAAGTATAATTTATTGAAATTAATTTATAAATTCTATTATACTTTATTCTTATTTTTCTTTTTACCACTCATATTATAGTATAAATTGACAATTTGTTACCACTTATGATTTCGTAAATACTTTTCCGATAATTATGAACTATTAACTCAAAATCAAAAGAAAGAGTAAAAGCAATTTAAAAAGAAAGCGTAACGTCTCGTAACCATAGGAATTATTGGATTATTATTAGTATCTACGTTTTAAAGAAATAACATTAAAAAATATATATTTATATATAATTATTTTTTAAATTAGCACATAGCAGCTCCACGCCAATGTCATCTTTGGGGATGCTGTGTGGAGGGTCTTTTTAGGAAAGGAGGGAGAGGAAGTTGTGGAAAGGAAAAGGGTTTTAGGGGTGGGTAGGAATCTGGGGGTCAGTGTGTCCAGGAGTGACATATGAATGCATCTCTTCCATTGCGATGCAAGGCAGTGTTCCGAGAGAGTACGGCTGTAGAAGACAAAGGGACTCCCTCAAACATTCTCTTCCGATTAGGCCTGCCAGGCAGCTGGTGGGCAGTCGAATCCACTGCCAATATCCGGACAAACCTCACCCCATGAACCCGGACACCTCTGATAAATCACCAAACGTAGCGAACCACTTGGGGATTTAGAACCATTTATTGGATGGTTATCCAATAAATGGTTCCCGGGGCGGCGATACCCAAACCCGCCTCATAAATTGTATATATATATATATTCATATAAAACGAATTAATTAATTAATCACACTATTCAGGTTCGTGGACCAAAAAACGAACGAATTTTTATTGACGGAAATGACACCAACTTGGCTAACTGGATGAGGTTTGCAAATTGTTCGAGGAACGAGAGGGGGCAAAACATCAAACCATTGAAGAAGGAAGGAGAGGTGTATTACAGGTCAGTGCAGCATACCTAACTACACTAACACGTACACCATTAATCTTACCGTACATTCTATTTGTGCATGAAATTCAGACGCGAACGAATGAGCAACCAGTAGGCATTCCTAATTTCCCACTCCGTATCCGATAACTTATGTTTATATTTCTATTTATATAATATATGTCGTATGTATTTATAAATATGTATGTTTATTCTTTACAGTCCTATATGGTATTTATTAACATAAAAACAGACACACACTCACACCCCACAATGCAGGATATAATATACCTACCGATGGCACTGAAGGCCGACCGCCTGTTTCATGCTGACAGACGGCCGCCTCTTCCCAAATAAGTTTTTTCGTGGGTTTCCTTATTTCTGAAGGCGAATCCGGAAGAATTCCCAAACAAAATGACACGACCGACTCCCTCCCACTCCCAACATAATACCAACAGACACATATGTATTTATGGCCGCTGGTTGCTGATACTGATGGTTGCTGATGTTAAATAAAACATGTAATTTTAGTAGGATTTTTAGTAACAATTTTTCCCTATCGATGAAGTATAAGATCTCAGCCTATAATAGACAGGTTACATTTTGAATACCCACATGAGGTAAAAATTTGCGAAAAATTGTATAAAGAACAGTAGCTTTAAATTCAGTAATTTAAATGATTCCCTCATTAAGGCATATTAAAATCTAGTAAATAAATAAAAAAAAATCTATTTATACTTATGTTATGCGCTTGCTTTCAGAGCGGTGAAAGATATTGACGCAAATACAGAGCTGTTTATATGGTACGGGACAGAGTTTGGAAAGTTTTTAAACCCTCGCCCGCGTACCAGGTCTCCACCTTCACCCAAGGTATATATTTTAATATATAGAGTCAGGCAACAACAACAACAAAATCAGAGAGTGCAATTTACGCGGTAGAAGGGAAACCCTCAGAAAACTAAAGTAGACAAGAGTGTGGAGACGACGAAGCACTTTTTTAATCAATGTGAAGGATCATATTTTTGTCATCGAATTCCAGTGCACCTTTTCCTATGCATTTGGTCATTTTATTAATACTTGGGTTTTCTTCTTCAGAGTTGATAGATGTCGCTTTCTATTGTGTTTTCTTTTGCCTGTTCATTTTTGAGTGTTTTGAAAATTGGATTACAAAAATAAAAATATTTATTTATTTTTCCACGCCCCCACTTACCCCCCCTTACCTTACCTTACAATAAACGTATAATTTTATACAAATTTCATATCGCCAGAGCTCTAAGTTATAGCCTATAGCCTATTCTGATGTATTAGCTATATTACTGTAAAGTTTCATTAAAATCCATTCAGTATTTATTGCATCAAAGAGTAACAAACATCCATACATCCATCCATACAAACTTTCGCCTTTTATTATTATATTTACGGTGCTCCAGATTTTATGTCCGGGTTAAATCTTTCCCAAATGAAAGACTAAACCCTTCCACACACTTTTCCACAAATGAATATCTAGTAAATTAACGCAATGTAAGTGCATTATATAAGTATAAAACAATACAAGAACAATACGTCAATCCACCAGAAACATAATGGGAAAATATTTCACCGACTCCAGATATTTTCATATCAGAGGGTTCGGCTCTGATGAAATCTTAACTGGTCCGATAAATCCTACTGATCCCTCAACATAAATATTTAAAAAATCTTTCGTAATCCTACATGTATTTAAAATGACCGACTTTTGCATTTTTATGTATAAATTTTTTGACAAATCTAATACGCCTAAATTTTGAATGAGAGAGCTAGGTATAATGCCAGTAGCCGAAATAACAAATGGTAATATTTTTATAGTCTGAGAATGCCAAATTCTTCTAATCTCATTTCCTAAATCTGTATATTTTCTTATTTTTTTCAGAAACAGTTTTCTGAATATTACAAGAATTTGGAATAGCGACATCAATGATATAAGTTATTTTTTTAATTTTGTCATGTAAAACTATATCGGGTCTATTATGACTAATTGTTCTGTCTGTTAGAATAGTTTTATCATAATAAATTTTATAAAATTCATTTTCTAAAAATGGATTTGGTTCATATTCATAATACGGTACATTACGGCAGTCAATCAAGTTATGTTTAATTACCAAACTTTGGTGAATTATTTTTAAAACTTGATTGTGCCTAAATGTATACTCGGTCGGCGCTAATACAGAACATCCCGATATAATATGTTCGATAGTTTCCGGAAAAGCCAATCATTTTCTACATAAATCATCAATTTGATTTGCATCTATTATATTATTATTATTATATTATTTATTTATTATTTATTGTTGTTCCTTTTGAGGTGAAAAATTCTTTAGCACCATTGTGATTTGAGGCTCGATGAAACTAAAAATAGCGACACTAAAAATAGACATACATTTATAGGATTGCGACAGAATGAGATAATTTAATAGGTCTCCTCTTTGTGCGGTGCTTCGTAGCCTCCCCTCTCTTGTCTACTTTAGTTTTCAATTCTATCGCGTGTGAATTGCGTACTTTGTTATTTTTTTTTGTACATAGATTTATTTGTTTGTTTTTTTAGAAAGCTTTATTTGATTATATTTATTGATGTCAAGTATTTGATTTTATGTATCACTACTCTGTCTGGGGCCTGTGGAACTGGGAAGTGCCTAGCCATTAATATACACTAAAGTTCTCTTAAGAAGTTTTCCAAAGAAACCGGAAAAAAACTTCTTAAGCGGGTTTCACTGTATATTTACTAAACATATCAAAATTCAGCGTTTCACACAGCCATAGTCTTAAGCATTGGACTTTTAAATATTTGCACTGCCATGAATTCATATTTTTTAAATTATTTCAACATCCCGTGTCTAAGCCTTTATGGCCGCTTAAATTCAAAAATACACTTTCTGGCTACCGTACAATGCAAACTTTGGACAGGTTTATAATATTAATTGCGTGCCACTGGAGCGATTATGGTCGAAAAATTGACCACTTTTATTTTTCTGTGATTAATGGCCTTCCAAAATTGGACCACATTTTCTTACCATTCGTAAAACATTTATTGTAATTATTTAAAACATTTCCCTGGCCATTCATTTATTTTAAAACGAAGCTATTGAAATGTTTTATCTATTATGACTATAGATGTTGTAAATCCGAACTTCGTAGACTATTTTAGTACGATGTTAAAAAATATTAAAAAAAAAAAATTACGTATAATTTTTGATCAGCTGTTAACGGTATTTAAATTTCATTTCCATAGATATTCACCTTTCATTATTAAGTATACCACAGAAAACATACAGAAATCGAAAATATTCTATGTTGACTCAAATAAGTACCCCTCACGGCAGCATCAAAGTAACAACACGCAGGATTCGCGCGGTTGTAAACTTTATGATTTTTTAATATTTTTTTAATAAATCCTACAAATACGAGATAAACGTTAAAGTACAGCTTAATTCATTGGCTATATAGCACTATAATATTTTCTTATGTTTCTTTGTTAAAATTCGAAGATATGATTTTTTTTAATGTTGGAGAAAAATTTTAAAAATGATCTTCTGGGAAATCGCGAGCAATCGAGGCAAATTTATTTATTTTGCTTGGTCGCTCCGTGGATAAGTAAATGTAATGCGACTAAGTAATAAATGCACTTAAGAGTCATGACTGTAATGGTTTGACCATTGAAAGGTGGGTTCTTAAATGACATTGAATATCCGCAATTGACTGTGATATATCCGCAGGAGGCAGGTTGCAGTGGGTTGAAGAGGAGCGGGCTACCGAAAGTCAAAAGTCAAAAGAAAACCAGAGAGAGGTCAAGGTCACCTCTTTCGGATTAAAGGATCAAGATTAAAAAGGAAAACATGGCATACATGCTTAGTGTGAAACTTGAGTGCATCACACACGAGTGATGTACTCAAGTTTCACACTAAGCTCACGATGTATACCATGTTTTTTTTTTTAAAACTCGTCATCAATTCGTATGTGATGTCCTCAAGTTTCATACTAAGCTCACGATGTGTACCATGTTTTTTTTTAAACTCGTCATCGAATTGATGACGAGATTAAAAACATCCTTGAAATGCTTATTAGAATTAATTAATTAAAAATTAATAAAAAATAATACATATATTAAAATAATTAGCCTTAATTAATTAAAAATATATTTAAAATAATTAGCCTTAATTAATTAAAAATATATTTAAAATAATTAGCCTTAATTAATTAAAAATATATTAAAAATAATTAGCCTTAATTAATTAAAAACTGGTTAAATTGCCTTATTAGAATGTAGCTAACTTAAAAAGTTTCAGAACTACCGCAAAATGCGGTAGCTCTTTTCTAACTTCGGCTCGTTACTGCTAAAAAGCATTCCATGAGTGACTTAGCTAATTCGTATTATAATTTAAGTTCCTAAAAGGTCTCACTTATGTTAAGTTATTATTTTTCTTCTTCTAAGTATAATATTTTTGTTATTAATGACCTAAAGAGTCTGAATCTTTCCAAATATGTTTTAATATCGTGATTGTGATATTATAAAAACTGGTTAAGTTGCCTTATTAGAATTAATTAATTAAAATTTTAATAAAAAAAAAAAAAAACAATATATAAATAATAAGCCTTAATTAATTCAAAACTGGTTAAATTGCCTTATTAGAATGTAGCTAAGTTAAACAGTTTCAGAACTACAGCAAAATGCAGTAGCTCTCTTTCTAACTTCGGCTCGTTACTGTTAAAAAGCATTCCATGAGTGACTTAACTAATTCCTTTTATAATTAAAGTTCCTAAAAGGTCTCACTAATGTTAAGTTATTATTTTTCTTTTTATAAGTACCTATAATATTTTTGTTATTATCGACATAAAGAGTCTGAATCATTCCAAAGATGATTAAATATTGTGATTGTGATATTATAAAAACTGGTTAAATTGCCTTATTAGAATTAATTAATTAAAATTTTAATAAAAAAAACAATATATAAATAATAAGCCTTAATTAATTCAAAACTGGTTAAATTGCCTTATTAGAATGTAGCTAAGTTAAAAAGTTTCAGAACTACAGCAAAATGTAGTAGCTCTCTTTCTAACTTCGGCTCGTTACTGTTAAAAAGCATTCCATGAGTGACTTAACTAATTCCTTTTATAATTAAAGTTCCTAAAAGGTCTCACTAATGTTAAGTTATTATTTTTCTTTTTATAAGTACCTATAATATTTTTGTTATTATCGACATAAAGAGTCTGAATCATTCCAAAGATGATTAAATATTGTGATTGTGATATTATAAAAACTGGTTAAATTGCCTTATTAGAATTAATTAATTAAAATTTTAATAAAAAAAACAATATATAAATAATAAGCCTTAATTAATTCAAAACTGGTTAAATTGCCTTATTAGAATGTAGCTAAGTTAAAAAGTTTCAGAACTACAGCAAAATGTAGTAGCTCTCTTTCTAACTTCGGCTCGTTACTGTTAAAAAGCATTCCATGAGTGACTTAACTAATTCCTTTTATAATTAAAGTTCCTAAAAGGTCTCACTAATGTTAAGTTATTATTTTTCTTTTTATAAGTACCTATAATATTTTTGTTATTATCGACATAAAGAGTCTGAATCATTCCAAAGATGATTAAATATTGTGATTGTGATATTATAAAAACTGGTTAAATTGCCTTATTAGAATTAATTAATTAAAATTTTAATAAAAAAAACAATATATAAATAATAAGCCTTAATTAATTCAAAACTGGTTAAATTGCCTTATTAGAATGTAGCTAAGTTAAAAAGTTTCAGAACTACAGCAAAATGTAGTAGCTCTCTTTCTAACTTCGGCTCGTTACTGTTAAAAAGCATTCCATGAGTGACTTAACTAATTCCTTTTATAATTAAAGTTCCTAAAAGGTCTCACTAATGTTAAGTTATTATTTTTCTTCTTATAAGTATAATATTTTTGTTATTATCAACCTAAAGAGTCTGAATCATTCCAATGATGATATAAATATTGTGATTGTGATTTTATAAAAACTGGTTAAATTGCCTTATTAGAATTAATTAATTAAAAAATAATTTTAAAATATGTATATATTAAAATAATTATCCTTAATTAATTAAAAACTGGTTAAATTGCCTAATTAGAATGTAAGTTAAAAAGTTTCAGACTGAAGGATTTATTTTTTATTTTTAATACGTTTTTTTAATAATTTCATTAAAATAACATAAAATATATTATTATTTTTATTATTTTCCAAAGTACAATACTTTTTACAAAAGATAGGTTGACATAAGTTAACCAAAAATGTCCCTTAGACACCTAGTATTACGGAAAAAATACTCTCAAAACCCTAAAAGACCTTGCTTAAAATTTATGAAGTTTTATGTCTCTGGGTCTGACAGCAATAAATCAATTTGTGCATAATTTTGTACTATGGGTCTTTATGACTACCTTGTTTTTAAAGTCTGGGTCTTAGGAGCTTATATGGTATTTGGTGAAACTCTCTAAAGAAGTTTTCTTGCCTAAGATATTTGTTTTTTTAGGTCCCTTGTGGACTGAATTTGAAAATTGATCCAATTTTATGTTTAAATTTACTGTAAAAGTTTTTTGAAATATAAATAACGGTTTTAGTGTAAAGATTTTTTTCACGTCCCTTGAAAATTTCTTCAAGAGAATTTCAAATATTGGATTCGAATTTTGAACATTTGGCTGTCGTCAGTTATTTTGTTTAGCTCCTTTAAAAAAATAATCTTTTTTATTATTTTAACTAATATTTTTATGTTTTCTTGACAAAAAAGTGTAGTTTGTTGATCCTTGAGGATTCTTTTCCTATGATTTTCCAGGAGTCACTTTTCGTTGCTGATTTCTAGATATTTATAACCTTTTTTACTACTGTCACTGTTCATACATATTTTTGTTTATAATTTTGTGAACAATGGAAGAGGATTACCCTCCCGGACATCCTAAAAATCCCCCTGATCCTTCTCCTGACCCCCCAGATGGTGAAAATATAGTTACCTATTTCTGACAGTGAATCTGTCATGTTAGAATGACTCTTTCCACAAAAAAGGGAAGTTTAGTCCCTCTTCCCCAATAAAGCATGACTCTCCTTTTACTTCTCAGTCTCCACCAGCTCTTCCTCAACCTCCTCCAACAAACTTTTACTCTACTTATTCCTGTGGCCCCTACATTGTTTATGCGCAAAAAACTGAGCAAGGTAAAACCATACATCCTCTTGAATTTGGTAAATTCCTTTCAAATAACAAGAACCTTTCAATTAAGCCTGGAGGTGTAAAAGCCGAGGGTCCGAATCTTCGATTCCGAATCTCTTTTGAATCTCTTTTGAATTCCGCATCTCTTCGAATTCCGAATCTCTTTTGAATTCCTCTCAGGTTCAGCCGCCAACAACTTTATCAAAAACATATTTATTTCATCAAATTCTAAATTCAAGGCGTACATCCCAACTTTCAATGTCACTCAAATGGGCCTGGTCAGGGGTATCTCGACCGATCTGTCCATTCCAGAAATCCTGTCTTCACCTTCAACCCCCCCAACATATCGGCAATCCCATAAAAGCCAGGAGGCTAAATTATAAGGATACCTCTGAGGGCATCGTTTCCTGGAAGCCCTCTCAATCTGTCGTCATTACCTTCGAAGGACAATCTTTTCCATCCCACATTTATTTATTTTTCAACTCCTTACCAGTTGAAATGTATACTTATCCCACCACTCAATGTTACAATTGCTGTCGTTTTGGTCATACCGAAGCTGCATGCAGAACCACTCCCAGAAGTTTTAAACGTGGAGAAAACCACACGACTGACCAATGTTCTTCTCTCTCTTCGCCTAAATGTTTCAACTGCTCAGGCGCTCATTCCGCCATCAACTCTTCTTGTCCGGAACAATCTCGCCAAAAAAATATTAAAATTTCTATGGCCTTTCAGAACTTGTCTTTTCTGCAGGCTTCTAAACTATTCCCGCCTGTCAAAAAATCATTTGCCGAGGATTTATCCAGTAACTCTTCATCCAACCCTCTCCCCTTCTCGCTCAACTAAATTCACATCCAAAAACCTTATCTCTAAACCGGCTCCTGGATACGATCAGCAACAACACAACTCACTTCTCTTAAATCCCAATGGTTCTCCTCTTTCAAATGCCACAAATGGGTGCGCAAGTCTCCCAAGATAATTCTCATTTATACAAACTCTTGTTATGCTGCTAATTGACCTAAGTCTTCTCAAACTAATCTACCGTCCAACGCTGCTTCTATTATTTCCACATTAAAATCATTTGTTCATAGTGGCTCTTCAAGATGTCAGAATACTTCAGTGGAATAGCCTTGTGCTATTTCTAACAAATCGAACCTTCTTAACCTATTAAATTCAAACCTTGTTTCTGTGGCTGCTGTCTCGGAGACAAGGTTTACTCCATCCACCCACTTAAATGTGGGAGGGTACTCCTGTTTTACCGACTGTTCCTTGGTTTTTCACAGAAAAAGTGTTTTGTAAATTAGCCAAATAATATGATTATTATAATTATAAATATTGTTGTTGTCAATTTTGATTTTCAACAAGGGGAGAATCCTTACTATGTATTGTGATATTTGTAGATTCTCTTTTACTCAAGACAGTAATTCAAACAACTAGATCTTTCAGGGAAAAACCCTCACTCTTCTGTGATATTTGTAGATTATTCTTTCCTCAAGCCAGTAATTTAAAAAGGCATTAACTACTCTCATACAAGGGAGATTCCCCACTCTTGTGATATTTGTAGATTCTCTTTTACGCAAGACAGTAATTTAAAAATGCATAAAGTAGTATGTAAAGGAGAGAACCAGTACTCTTGTGTTATTTGTATATTCTCCTTTACTAAAGCCAGTAATTTAAAAGTCATGAACTGCTTCGTACAGGGAAAAACTCCTACTATTATGATATTTGTAGATCAATATATTCTTTAAGCAATCCATTAATTTAAAAAGGCACAACCTAGTCACATACAGGGGAGAAGCCCCACTCTTAATATCCATATTTGTAGATTCACTTTTACTAAACCCAGTAGTTTATAAAGTGATAAACTATTACCTATGTACAGGGGAGAACCCGTACTATTGTTATATACAGTAATAAAACCAACTAGATCTTTCAGGGAAAAACCGCTACTCTTCGGTAATATTTGTAGATTATTCTATACTCAAGCCAGTAATTTAAAAAGGAATTAACTACTCGCATACAGGAGAGATTCCCCAATCTTGTGATGTTTGTAAATACACTTTTACTAAACTCAGTAATTTATAAATGTGTTACATCATACTAGGGAGGACGTGCTATTTAAGAGGATTTGAAAAATTAAAAATAAATTTCATTATATTTTTAAAGAAATTTGCAAAAATAGGTCAGTATTCCGGAAAATCTATTCAATGTTATTTTCTAACAAAAAATTAAGAGATATAATTTTTGGAATAAAAAAAACTTCTTTTCGCTCTCCTGAACAATTAACATTTTATCATTTGATGATATGGTATTTCCGAGTCTAAAAAATATATGAACCAGTTTCCTCATTCAGTTTACTGGGAAGTTTATTTGATATTATTATCGATAATTATTCCGATATATTTTATTTTTTCTTTACTACTTACGCGAATACAATTTGAGTTACAGGGTGCGAATTTTATTAATGAAATAACTTTATAAATTTTAGCATAAGGTGTTTCTTTTATACAAATCTGTGGTAGATGGTACATTAAATTCTCAAAATATCTCTAAAATACAGAAGTATTAAGGTTTCCGAAGGGTAATTTTAATGATCATTCTTTGAATTGTTATTATGAACTGTAAGAAAGTATATGTGTACAATTGTTATTATAACTGTATGTTACTGTGATGATGAATTGTTATTATAACTGTATGTTATTGTGATGATGAATTGTTATTATAACTGTATGTTATTGTGATGATGAATTATTATTATAACTGTAAGAAAAAATATGTTAAACAAGACTTAGAAATGTGTATAAATGAAATAAACTATTTTTTGTAATTTTACATTGTAATAGTGACTAATAAAAAAAAACATTGATAAAATGACCAAAATATTTTGTTTTATTGATGACTTTTCAAAATATAATTATTTACAATCTCAAGCCCTTCAAGTCTGTTTCTCGGACTGTAAGCTTTGGGAATGCTGTGTGGAGGGTGTGCTCAAGACAGGGAAAGAATTACTCTGTTGAATGAGAAAGGAAACACATAAATATGATCTCACAGTCCAACTTTAACGAAGAAGTTAAATGACTGTAGCTGATTATAATAAAAATCATCTGCGGCAAATTGATCGCTTTTATTTTTTATCCGTTCGATTTGTAAGGCGGCTCAGATTAAATGAAGGAGTGAAGACAGGTGCAGGCAGTGGCGGCTCGAGCACTTCTTTAGTGGTGTGGACCGACATTTTTTACGTTATCTCACCACCCGTAAAATGTAATTTAAAATTTTCCAAAAAAAATATTAGATGGTCTAATCATGCTAGTCAGATATCTAAACTAAACACAAAATAATATAAAATGTCTATAGATATATATCAATTAACAATATAGTGTAATAAAAATAAAGCTTTATCTTGCAAGATTATTATCGAACTAATTTGAAGGCGAGCGATTCCCGCCCGAATCTGCACAAACAAATGGTTCAGTCGTTCAGTGGAGGATCCAAAGAATTGTCCCCGCGGGTATTTGAATTCACATACGAATGCGCGTGCGCAGTTGCATACGATCGCGAAACAACACAAGGAAAGTGTAGGGATAGTTCGAATCGTCCCCCAAGTGTGTAGTAAATTCTGCACACTGAGAAATAGACCCGCTGTTTTTTGCGTCTACATTGTTCACTATACGCGCGTGAGGCGCGTAGGGTCTCATTAAAATCATACGGAATAATTATTTGTATTTTACTTCTGCAAATGTTAATTACTTTTATGTTTAAAGAATTCATTCTTTTGGTGAAGACAAAGCATCGACTGTTATTTCCTTTAGTAGGTTTTGAGTGTAACTGGTGGGGACTGTCCCCATTGTCCCCCGGTGAAGAGCCGCCACTGGATGCAGGCAGCTGAGAACCACATGTGAACTTCTGATTTGTAAGCATTCAAATAACACATTATTATTGATTTGATGTTAAGCCCGCAAACAGACCCAAAGAAAGTCAATTATTTCCTACACAGAGAGCTCGGCTGTTGATTTCTAAAACAATATTTTTTCTTTAAAATAAAACAATAACTTTGTAAACACCACTTTTATTTATTAGTGTTATACACCATTACAAATGACAGCGGTGGTTAAGTGCTGTAACTTGTGAATTCGTAGCATGTAAATAGCCCAGAACTGTTGAGCATAATACTCAGAAAAAACTAATGTGAATTTGTCTTGCGTGAACATAAATTACAAAGATAATGGATCCGGCAGGAACTCAAAGGCAACAAAAGAACACTGACATTATCATCGATCTCTGGTGCAGATGGAAGGCCTTCACATCTAGTCCATTCACACGAATCAATCTCTGAATGATTATTTTGTGATTTTTCGTATATTTGAATATAACACACATTAGTCTGATGTCAAACGAACACATCGGGTTCAAAATTCACACTGATTCGTAAGAACTTCAAAATCACAGAAATCATGAGTCATTTTCTCAAGGTAACAAATATTGTCGAATTATAAACATTTCAAACTCCACTCGTCATCCAAAACTACAAGCGGGTGACATCTCTGTTGATTTTTGTCAAGCACGAGGATTTAGCCGGTTTTCAAACCAAACATTGTATCGCAAAGAGCCCACCATCATCAATACTTGGCAAAGGAAATGCATTAATTAAAATTATCAATAAATGATACAGATTACAATGCTCAACCAAGTGGTGTTAACAAAGTTATTGTTTTATTTTAAATTATAATGTCACATCACAAAGTATCTGCCTCATATTAAAAAATATTTTTTCTAATTGGATTCTAAACGAGAGACTGATCCAGCAATCATTCATTTCAGCGCATCATCTAAATCTAAACAGCATTTTCATGCCAGTTCAACGCAGACATCCAGCACACAATCCACTCTAGTCACTGGACCTGTGGGAGAATTTTTAATCCAGTAGCTTCCTCTATCCAATACTGTCTAGCGTCACTGGTACAAATTTAAATGGGCCAATCCATTCACTATCGATGCTTTTTTTTACATTAGTTCCATACAGGAGGCCCTGACGAAAATAATTCCCCTCAGGACCTGTGTCATCTTTGCGGATGCTGTGTGGAGGGTTTTTTAAGGAAAGGAAGGAGAGGAAGTCGTGGGAAGGAAAAGGGTATGAGGGGTGGGTAGGAATCTGGGGGTCAGTGCGTGCAGGAGTGACGGACGTATCCCCCCACTGCGGGTAAGGCAATATTCCGAGAGTCCTGCTGGAGTGGTTTACAGATCTTCCTCAACCAATCTTTCCCGATCTGGCTTGCCATCCGGTTGGTGGGCAGACGCATCCGCGGCCAAGATCTGGACAAACTTCACTCCATGAATCCGGGCACCCCCTGCTAAATCACCAAACGTACCACTTGGGGTGACCTATGGCAAAAATGTTGGTAATCCAATAAATGGTTCCCGGGACGGCAGTACCCATATCCGCCTCCAAAATTGTTATTGATAAGCTTGAAAGAGGAGACGCTCTACCACTACTGGTTTGCAAATGCGTGTGGACAAGTAAGTGTACAGAATCGACCCCAAAGATATTGAAATGTAAGGAGAAATTCTGTGATGGCCGCCCAACTCTCGGCGGACTACGGTCTAATGGTCCTAGTTTGAATATGGATTTTTTTAACAGAAGGTGTGCAGTAGTATTGGTTAACAATATCGGCGACACCAAGAAAGTCCAACCAAGTAAAAACTGCCGATAGCTCATCTCTTATATTTAAATATCTTTGGTCGACCCAGTCTCTGAATTAAGCTACTGGAACTGTCTAAACCAGGTAGGTATAATATCTGAAAGATGGTGGAAATAAAAAAATAATGTTTTTCACATTATAATGAATGCCATTGGTGTAAAACTTAAGATTCAATTAAATTCAATACAATTTATTCCTTTCAAAAACATTACAAAATTATCCTTTCAAAGAGTTTTTTAAAAGAGAGAAAATATAAACACGATTAAATCTAACAGCAACAAAGCTTGCCCTCGCCCGGATTATGGGCGAAATTCCTAAAAAATAAAACTAGTTATCTTTATACTAACTTTGGGCCGGGGAATCCGAATCTGAAAGAATTAGGTTGGGGCAAGCAAATATAAACTGAATTACACAACAGCAAAATTTTGAATTCATACACAGTTTACAGGTAATTTTGACGTTTTTGAAGCTCTCAACAATGCCATAGAAAAAACCAAAGATATGGTTTGTGATAGAAAAGAAAGTGCCCCCTTCGTAGCGCCTACTCGCGTCAAGGCAAGAAAACATCCCAGTTTTCAAGTAGTTGTCATGATAATAATTATTAAATTCGAATAATTATTCTCGTGACCTATTTAACTTTCACCTGGCCGCTCGTGTTATTTGTTGAACCGCCTTTGGTTTTATTTTTGCGGGTGGCAACGTTAGTTTCTAGTTTCCGGCACTTTTTGAAAATCCGCCGTTACGGCAGCCGACGGATATTCGACTCGTCAATTAGGTGTCAGTTTTTACAAGTTTTTAACATGGGATAATCCCTTATATTGATATTTTATTATTTAAAACCACGAGCCGGATCATTAAAGATGATTTTTGATAAACGCGACCCGGAGTAATTAAGCGGGCGTTACGGCTGTCGGTGGGAGAATTACTTGTGAAGCGGCTACGCTAGGTTTGTGATAGAAAAGAAAGTGCCCCCTTCGTAGCGCCTAATCGCGTCAAGGCAAGAAAACATCCCAGTTTTCAAGTAGTTTAGCGGCTAAGCTAGGTTTGTGTAACATGGTTTTTGATACAAAAGTGAATAAAATTTATAAAAAATAATTACTGAAATTATAAACATGTTTTTTGACGTTACTGATATTATTGCTTAGTGGCAACACTTAATTTTATTGGTAATATGTAATATCTTTGGTTTTTTCTATGATATTTATTGTCAGAAAGCGTCCAAAATATCCTTTTATATTGTTTGTGAATTCAAAATTGTACAGTCATTTAACTCAGTTAATATTGCCGAGTGTAACCTAATTCTTTCAGATTCAGATTTTCCAACCCAAAGTTATTATAAAGATAATTAAATTTCTTCTTTCGGAGTATCGCCCATAAAAAGATGTGTCATTAATTTATTGCAGATTGTTTGTGTATCGAAAATTTTTAAGTCGTGTAATTCAGTTTATATTTGCTTGCCCCAACCTAATTCTTTCAGATTCGGATCCCCCGGCCCAAAGTTAGTATAAAGATAACTAGTTTTATTTTTTAGGAATTTCGCCCATAATCCGAACTTTACCCCTGATTTCTTCTGGTAGACGATTGAAAAAAGTTCTTCCCTGGTAAGTGTAATGATGTTGTGCAAAAGACGTATTTAGTTTTGGGCATAGAAAAACATGTTTAAGTTGAGTTCTGTTTTCATTTATAAATTGATATTATTATTTATGTCTTACTCCGCTTCACGGTTAATATGGAATATTTTTTATAACAGTTAGATTTAGCTTTATTATCACGAAAAGTGAGTTTTTATGTTGCGGGAGACAAAAAAACTGCATATAACATTTTAATTTCGTTTAAATTAATTCACTTACGCGGTAACGCCATTTTATTTTCACCGTTTTTATTTCATAGACAATCAATCATAATTACCCAAACCCGCTAGACATCCCCTGCTTTGCCAAACAAATCATTCAAAACCTGATGTTTTTAAAAATTGTGATGACATGCAGCTTTCGTAGTTTAACCTTAGGAATATTCCGTATTATCCGTGAGGTGGACCAAATGCATATTTACCTTAATATTTATCTTTTTTTTTTAATAATTTGAATTAATGAATTTTTAATATATAAATCTTTAAACGTAGGTACTTGAAATTCTTCAAACAGGCGTTCTGTTGGGTAGTCCAAGGTTTTTTTAAATATAATTTTAATAATTGTTCTTTGTACAATTTCAATTGGAAGAAGGTTACATTTGCTAATAGGCGCAATATGGCGCATATACGGCGCAAGTTTAATTATTTTAGGGAAAGGCCCTTTCCTGAAAGATTTGAGTTGGTTTACGGATAAAACTTTTTATTCATATTCGTGTTGTGGACGTACGGGCGGAAACAATTAATTCATCTCAATATCTTAAAGCGTAACTTGTAGGAAATGTTTTTCTTTAAAATAATAAAACTTGCACCATCTATGAAAGAGTCAGTAGATTGTGAATTATTTTAAGTATCATCTTAAAAATAATGCATTATACTATATTTGAGGCACATTCCATAGTAGTATCATGCTGTTGAAAGATCACCGTTCAGAAATGAAAAATTGCTTGAAATGGCTTTAGCCATGTTTTATGACCAGATTTGGAAAGCTGGGTATTTTACCACCTTCTTCTCACCTATCTCTTTCTTCACCCCACTAACTTTAGCCTCATAACAGTCTCCAACTAGCTCCGGACCATTGGGATTCTTGTGAGGCACCTACTCACTCTAGAAATATTTTTAGGAATGCAATCAAAGACGAGTTTTAAAAATAACAAGTTTTATTTGAAAAATAATATACTAGATTGCTATTTACATGTGATAGTAGTCATTGTTGAATTAGGGCTGCATTCGAATGGCACCATCGAGGCGTATGGTCTCGGCATTGAGCAGGGGGTTCTCGATGATGCTGACCACGAGCATGGCGTACTCCGTGGGGTTGCCCAGCCGCTGGGGGAAGGGCACGGTGCTGGCCAGCAGGGCCCTGGCCTTCTCAGGAAGCTGGGCGAGCATTGGGGTATCGAAAAGTCCTGAAAATATGTTCACATTCGGTTAAATATACATTCCCATAACCATGCATTTTACATAATGAGGAAAAGAAAGAAGTAACAAATCTTAATATAATAATATAGCTACATATTATATGAATGGCTCGCTACCATATGTCCACTGGACCTAGTTTAGTGAAACCATGTGCATTGTCTCAGTAGCGGTGACCGGACAACTCAACAACATGCTACTTCATCACCTCCTTTCAAAAGCCATTAAAAGAGATGAATTTTTTTTTTACTTAAATAGGTTACGTTAGATTAGGTTATGGGCTATTTCCAATTTTTTTCCATAACTTTTAATGATTTTCAAAAGGGTGTTAAAATGCCACCCAGTTGAGTTGTCGAGGAACCCTCAGTAACATATGTTCACTCCATATCTATATAAAATAAAATGATACATTGGAGTTTAAGGGTTTTAACACAGTCATAACAGATCAACAATTTGAAGCTAAGAAGGTCAGAAGCCAGATAGCCGCTCGATAGTATTCATTGACAGAATGGTGAAACTCTGATTTATCTTTGGCTAACATCCCATTCAATTGCAGAGGTTCACTGCGGAACCACATTGTCAAACTAGAAGACATTACCAAATACTACTATTGCCAGCATTTCATTTTAGTTTTTAAAATAACAAAAACCGTTTGTAAGCATAGTTACAAAGTTTTTAAAACGGTTATCCCAAAATTTACCAAACTGTTACAACCGTTTCAGAACTTACAATTGAAGGCCTGAAAATACAAGTAGATCAGGTCACAAAAAAATACTTCTGAGATAATTCACTTCAAAATCTTGTCACTGTCATTAATTTATTTTTATCTACATATTTGCAAAAACAAAATTTTATGTAAAATAAATTGGTAATCTTAATCTTAATATATAAAACAAAGTCGGGTTAGTTACACTATTTATAACTCGAGAACGGTCGGGCCGATTTTGATGATCTTTGATTTGTCTCCGCCCCGGAAAGGATAATAACTATTAAAACATCACAAAAAATAACGAAAAATATAGTTATTAAGAAAATTCTTTTCCCCATACATTTTTTATGGAACGAATTCTCATATTTGAAAGAGCTGCGGGCATTTTGTGATAAGTACCTATAATGTTGAATAGTGAGTGAGTTCCAAAAATTCAAACCATCAAATGTCAATGCGCTGATTGTTTTGCTTTTGTTATTAAACATTTTTTTTTTTTAAAATTATTTATTTGGCTTTAACCCATTAAGGGTGTCCTTGGACATTTCTTTATTTTTAAAATTATTCACATTTTAAATTTTTTTTAATTATCAGTGTTTTTAAAATAAGTTCAGGTTTTTTAAAATTAGTTATATTTTCAGTTTTTTACATGGAATAGATAAATTATATTAGCAAATATAGACAATGGGCTAAGACAAATATTCATATGATTATGCAAGTTGTACTAACATACAGAGTTGGTATTGATAATAATTACAAACTAGTAGAGTAGGAAGATGTACAGGTTCCATAAAAAAGGAACCTGTACAATTGTACTAATAACACTGCAGGAACAAATGCATACGTATGGAAGAGAAAGAAATGTGATTGATGCTTAAATGTTAAGGCCATTTTTACAAATAAATTTTGCTAACAAATAGTGAATTTCAGGAGAGTTGATACTAATAAGGCAGGGTACACTGGTAGAGAATTCAATTTTAGGTTTTACCAATTCATGTAGGTATGTAGTTTGGAAATTGATAATTTATAGGACACTCAAAAAAATTATGGTCTAAAGTGTCCTCTGAACCACAATCACAATAAGGCGAATTGACTATGTGGAATCAAGCCAGATGGCTAAGACAACAAGTATGACCTAGAAGCATTCGAGTTATGGAAGAGATGTATTTTTTTAGGAATGGAACTGTATTTGTGAAACCAGGGCTTGACAGGAAGAGAAGGTTGAATTAATGAGTACTGGTGACCTTTTGTCAGAGAGGATGATTTCCATTCAGAGGACTATTGGCGTTGTCCCTTATTTTTTAAAATAGGGAAATAGTGTCTTACAGGAATATGTATACTACTTAATGGACCATGGACAATGGATTCCTTAGCAATAGAATCAACCTTTTCATTTCCAACAATACCAAAGTGTCATGGGATCCAGGCCAAGACCAATAACACGCTTGAGCCAGCGACATGGAATGCAGGAGGTCTCGGATAGAGCAGGTTAGAGAGTCACTACTGTAATTGAGAAGGGATGCACTTATTTTTTGTAGTGAGCTAAGTGAGCCTGAGAGGATGAGATCATTTCTAATGTTGAGAGATTTGACGAGTCGTAAAGCTTCTATGATACGAGAGCTATGCATTCAGCAGAGAAAATGGAACACTATTTGGGAGGTCTGCGTGGGAAACACAATTTCCTGTAAGGTGCATAGACACTGGCTCACAATGGGAGTCCGAACTGAGTTTGGAACCATCTGTGAATTTTTTTATATAATTTGGCCAGTTATTTTCATTAATTTTGTTGAATTCTGCATTACTGGATGGAGCTGAGTTTTTTTTATATATTTTTTACATATTCCTATAGATTGGTGAACCCTTGGATAGAAAGTAAGACTTTCATAGTGATATGAGTATAAGGGGAGAGATTTATTGCGATAGAAATTTGTGGATGCATTTAGGAAAGAGTTGAAAGAGGAAAGAATTGAAAGAGAAAAGAGTTGTTGATATTAAACATATAATGCTGCCCCTCTTTCTTACACACTTTATGTCAACAGTCAAAATGGGACTAACGGTGAACGTATGTCTACATCTACACCCCTCCAAAGGAAAAATACAATCTTCTTCTTCTTTATGTGCCTTATCAGGTCCCCCCGACGTTGGCGATCACTCTTGAAAAGGTCTCTCTGTCTTGCGCTGCCCGGAATAGCTCCTCCACACTTCTAATGCCGGTCCACTCTCGTATATTTCGCAGCCAAGACATTGTCTCCTACCAGGCCCTCGGCGACCCTCTATCTTGCCTTTCAATATTAAATGGAGCAAGTGATACTTCTCCCCTCGAAATATATGACCCAGATATGAAATTTTCTTGATTTTAATTAATGTAAGCAGTTCCCTATCTGCTCTAGCCCGCCTGAGAATTTCTATGTTGGTGATCATGTCGGTCCATGGGACCTTGAGCATTCTCCGGTGAAGCCACATTTCGAAAGCCTTTCTTACAATAATTATAATAAATCTCCGTCACACATATAAAGAAAATGAAACGCGATTCCCGAAAGTAAGTCGAAAAGTAAGAAAATCACATAAATTATAAATCCGTACACAACGCCATCTCTGATACTGACAAAAACAAAACGCGGACAGTTACGCATCAATAATTGTTTCATTGTGTAATTTTTCACAAAATAAAAAAACTTAATTTAATTCAGCTAATAAGTTAACACAACAGTTATTGATTCTGATGCGGTACAAAGGTTTCCGGGTCAGCTAGTATGTATATAAAACACAGTTGGGTTAGTTACACTATTTATAACTCAAGAACAGCTGAAGCGATTTTTATGATCTTTGAATTGTTGGATTTGTCTCCACCCCGAATAGCAGAATAGCTATTAAAACATCAGAAAAATTCACGAAAAAAAAAAAATTACGAAGAAAATTCTTTTTCTTATACATTTTTGTAAGGAACGAATTCTCAACTTTTGAAAGAGCTGCAGGAATATTGTAATAAGTATAATATGTTTTTTATCCAAAAATTCAAAAACTCAAAAACGTCAAATGTCAATGCGCTGATTGTTTTGCTTTTGTTCTTAAACGTATGATGCCCCTCTTTCTTACACACTAAATGTCAACAGTCGAAAGTGAGACAAACGGTGAATGTATGTCTGCACTCCTCCATAGGAAAAATACAATAATTATAATAAATCTCCCTCAGACGTATAAAGAAAATCAAACGTCATTCTCGTAAGTAAGTTGAAAAGTAAGAAAATCACAAAAAAAATATAAATCTGTACACAAAAACAAAACAACGACAATTGCACATTGATAATTGCTTCATTGTGTAATTTTTAACTATTATATAAAAAATAAAAAATAATTCAGCTAATAAGTTAACACAACATTTATTGATTCTTAGGCAGTACAAAGTTCGCCGTGTCAGCTAGTTAGAAATGTTTTTGCAAATAGAGATAAAAATAATCAATCTTCTCATGGGACAGTTTCAAGAGTAAGATCACAAAACCATCTTTCGAAGACATTTGAATTCTCATCCGTTGGTTAATGGACCTTATTGTGACAACCCAACAAGGCAGGGGCTAAATTACTGTGAGAAATAAGTTGAAATGATCCTTTAAATTCCATCTTTCCGGTAAGGTCCAATAATAGAAGCTATGCACACTGTCTCCATCTAAATTAACAGTGAAATTACCTGGGGCAATTGTAACCACTCTGATTCCTTGTGTGGAAAAGTCTCTGGCAATGGGTAGGGTCATTCCAACGACTCCGGCCTTAGAAGCCGAGTAGGCGGCCTGCCCGATCTGCCCGTCATAGGCCGCCACACTGGCCGTGTTGATGATCACACCACGCTGCCCGTCCACGTTAGGCTCATTCTCTCCAATAAGACCGCCTGTCAGGCGAATAACGTTGAAGGATCCAATAAGGTTCACCTGGAACAAATACAATATGCTGTAGAAAATATGCAAATAAATAACTGAATGGTTATACATATGTATTATTGAACGGATTCCAAAGAATTCGCTGTGAGGATAGGTGATAATGGCATGATGTTTGTTAGTTATTCATTGTTATGGGTCTGGGAGTGTTTGTTATGTGATACTGTATATATGTACATACGGCCAATCTGAAACCAATCATCCTTTAAAATATCCTACTTTACTTTAATCTTTCTGGAATCTACACACACAATGATTAATGCAAACCATAAATCATTGAATGATTATGCTGTTAACAAATGCTTGTAATGCATCATTTAAAGAAAAGCAAATCCGTTTCCGTACACAAGCAAATGCTTTCAATGGAAAAGTAGTAAAAAACCTAAGATGTAAAATTATCATTATAAAACATGTTATTAAAAAAAAAAAAATTACTTTTTTATCAATTAAAATTTTTTTATATGTACCTTTCATACACTTTTTTTATTGGACAGGTTTCATCCACAGTCCAATAGTCCAGTCAAAATCCATCTGAAGATGCCCGTTAAATAAAAAAGTGGAAGAAAGGTGTTTTAATTCATAAAAAAGTCATATTAAAATAGAATTCAGATAGATCCATCGCCTACATGGGTTACTCTAATGAAAACAAAGGTTCTCAAATAACTCATTTAGACTTTCACACCGCATTGACATTTGAGTGAATTAAAAATAAGTATCAGTCACTTATTTTCACTTAGTTCTGCAAATAATGAAAACCTTATTTTATATATACAATTCAGTTTGCCGCCATTAATGCACAAACAAGTTTTTGCCATTCACTTACAAAGTCTTAAACAAAAGTCGCAAACAGCGCATATAGCGATTCTATATCTTTTGTGCAATCATTATCGAGATAACGGACGTGATCTCCTGTCAGATTTGTGAGATTAATTTGCTTTTTCTATGTACAACGTACATTAAATGAATAAATAATCATGCACACTTGCAGGAATTCGTGTTTAAAACAATCTAAACTTAAATATGTGACAGTAAATATGTAAAAAAAATTACACAAATCTGAGAGGAGATCACGTCCGTTATCTCGATAACGATCCCACAAAAAAGATATAGAATCGCTCGGCTGAATTCGCATTGAGATTGCGTAACCATACAATTTGCTTTACATAAATAATATTACACACATCTGGAACTGCCATTAGGTTCCAGATTGGAATGCAAAGAAACAAATAGCACTTCTTCGATAATCGCAAATTCACTTTGTGGCTTCATTTTAATGTACTACCTAGCACCAGAAGTTTAGTAGGTACCTACCCATAATCTCAACCTGTAAGAAATACAACAAAATTGTTCTTTCAATATCTGTATAATTTTATGTTATTTTGTTAATTTGTAAAATTGTTAACCTCAACACAGGCTTGTGCTAGTGAGGTGACAAATTGTATTGTAAACATTTACTTGCAGTGTAAGGAAACAATAAATAAATAAATAAATTAAATGATAACAAATCAGTTTGTATATATATTATATACGTACCACTTATTAGCAGTAAGTGGTGCAGGTATGCAAGGTGATTTGTTTTCATTTAAATAAATAACTAATTATTATCAATCAGTCGCAACATGCAAGGGTGAAAATGGTGAAACATTCATAGTACTACACATTTGAAATAAACATAAACTAACTAAATTCACTATCCAAAGTCTTTGAAAAAGCAATTAACTTTCAATTAGTCGAATACCTTGAAAAAAATAATATATGTATTATCCCACAACCAATTTGGCTTCAGGAAAAATAAAGGCACCTCCGATGCCATTGCGACAGTTACCGATTTTTTAAATGAAAACTTAGACAAGGGATCAAAATGCATGGCAATATTCCTAGACCTATACAAAGCATTTGGTACTATCTCACATTCCAAACTAATACAAAAACTATCAAACATTGGAATAACAACCACTGGAGCGATTACTGTCGAAAAATGAACAACTTTTATTTTTCTGCAATTGATTTCGGTCCAAAAATGGACCACCTTTTCTTACCATTCGTAAAACATTTATTATAATTATTTAAAACATTTCCTTGGCCAGCCGTTTATGTCAACACGAAGCTATTGAAATGCTTTATCTATTTTGACCATAGATGTCGCAAATGCGAACTTCGTAGATTTTAGAACAATGTTAAAAAAAAATTTAAAAAAAAAAAAATCCCGCCGAATTTTTGAACAGCTGTTTACAGATAAAACTAAGTCCTTTTTCCATAGATATGCACCTTTTATTATCAAGTATACCATAGACAACATACAGAAACCGAAAATATTCTATGTTTATATCTTAAGCCTATCCCATTTTTGTGTAGCACTTTAATACACAAAAATGGGATAGGCTTAAGATTAAATAATTTAGAGGCATTGGAAATAAAAAAAAATCAGTTAATTCAAAGGCCGAAATCATCAACAATCAACTTAATTTAACATTCAGCCCTATTATAAGTATGTTTCCCGTTATCCAACACTCTCCTCCCCCACTTCCCTCCCACAAGTGACGCACTGTCCCACTCTAATTTACTGTCTCTTTCTTTCTTAACAATTTATATATATTATAAGTATGTTTCCCGTTATCCCACACTCCCCTCCCCCGCACGACTGTCGCACTGTCCCGCTCTAATTTACTGTCTCTTTCTTTCACAACAATTTTGTATATATATATATATATGTGTATTACTCTGTATTTGTTAGTATTTTTATAACAGTCCTGAGGATGGTACGGAGGTACCGAAACCGGTAGACTATAAAATATCAATAAAGTGACGTAAAACAAAGTATTTTCTTTTTATTTATTTAAAATGTCAAGTCACAATGTGTTTGCTTCTTTTGAAAAAAGGTTAAATATAGAATAATTTATTGGCTATATAGCACTATAATAAGTTTTTATGCCTCCATGTTAAAATTCAAAGGTCTGATTTTTTTAATGTTGGCGAAAATTTTCAAAAATGACCTTCTGGGAAATCTCAAGCAATCAAGGCAAATTTATTTATTTCGCAAACCGTAAACAAAGTGTAAAAATCAATAACTGCCTCAGAAATCAATTGCCAATTAGTTTTGACGTGCCTCAAGGAAGCGTCCTGGGTCCCACTTTATTCCTAATTTACATAAATGAACTGCGTAATCTGCCAATAGATGCCAAAATCGTAAGATTCGCTGATGATACGATTCTCTTCTTCAAATCAAGTAACTGGTATGATGTTTACATAAAAGCAAACAGGGGCATAGATATTGTTAAAAGATGGTTAGACAATAATACACTACCCAATGAATGTGTCAAAAAACAAATACATTGAGTATAGTATTAATCCGTCCCTAAGTAATCCAGAACATTAGACAACTTTATTCCAAAAATAAACTAACCTATCTATTCAAACATAGAACTGTTTTTGACAATATCCAAACTGTTCGTGATACGAGAACCAATGAAGTTGTACCTTAAAAAACCTTTTCAAATTTCTCAATCCAGAATCTCTTAGTGAGGAGGACTACGAAGATAATCTACATCCATTTTGTGTTTATAATTAACACATATCTTCTGTAAATGTAAAAATTAAAATATAGCTTAAGGCGATCCACTAGTACAGGAAAAAATCGAAATCGGAATTCACGCCCTTTTATGGGAGGAGTTTAAAAATACTTGAGAAAAAGCTTTTGGAAAGGTTGGAAAAGATATTTGAGAATTTTTTTTTACATGTTGATTTCGTAAAGGCCTGTAAAAAACATTAATTATTTTTTTATGCATTGTTTATTGCAATAAAACGGAATTTTTAAATTGATTTCACGAAAACAAGCAGCGCGGACCCTAACACGTTGTTTCTCTGCTCTGTTCGGAGGAGTAATGACGGAAGAATGGGGCGGCTGCCAGTCGTTCTTCGGTGGACGGTATAAGGTTCACTTTGATATAACAAATTCGTCGACTGCCGTATTGTCGCCGTGATGTCAAAAATACCAACGCGAAAATGCATATTATATTTTATTTTGTGAGGTTCGGGCGTAAATATCATTTTTTTTCGCAATAATTATATAAGAAACTGAATTTGCCACATTATGCAATAAAACCATATCCGAAAAAGTGTTTATAAGTAGGAGAGTTTTCAGTTGAGAATGTTTTTTATAGACATAATACTTTATTTTTTTCTAAGCTTATTAAAAAAAATGTATAATACTTTATTTTTTTCTAGACTTATTAAAAAAAATGACCGATATTTTTAAGGGCCAAGGTATGTTGTACACGCAGTATTTAATTGAAGCATCTATAATACTTATAAGCGGTCAAATTTTCAAAACAAAAACATACGATTTTGTATGATTTTGCATTATTTAGTATGGCTTCATCTTAATAAAAAAATCAGATTGATTAAGTGTAGAACCGTACATGCATTTCTGCCAATATACTGCAGTAGACTCAACGCCACAGAGGCAAATAAACTATGCATATCCCAAGAGGAGAGGAAGGAAAATAATTTCTGGAAATTGGCTTTCTTTCTTCTTTTCTCAGTTTTATTTTTAGTATCTATGAAATGCAAACCTCTTACATACATGTGTACAGCAGTAACTATAGGGCGATTCCGCTATAGACGATTCTCAACAGTAATTTTTAAATCGCAGTATTTGTTACTTTTTTTGATATCAGTGAAAAGAAGGTCAATCTTTCTAATATTGTAATATTTAATTAAAAAAATATATTTTGGAATTTACTTCATATTGAAATTTTTGGCGCGCTTGGAAACATTATCATTCGAAGAATCGGTATATAAACTGCAAAATCACACCGTGCAACACTGGCGCGAAACAGCTGTTACCGATAGTTTGAGGTTATATTTTAGTGCTTAATGTGTAGTGACAATATTAATTTATTCTTATGTGCCGAAAGATGTAAGTACTTGTTGTTATTTTTTAAGCATCATTGACTACAAGAAGTCACTGTTAGCTTGTTACACCCGCGATGCAAAAGATATAAAAGTTTGTGTTTTTCACAGAAATAAAGTGCTGACATTTTGAAACTTTGTAAAAGTAAGAAGAAATCAAAGGCAAACTTAAATAAAAGGTTTATAAGAGTATAATGTAAGCTGAATTGAAATAAACATTTACTCAAATTGGTTGCACCCGCGATTGTGTTGTTAAATGTAACTCTTTGACATCTACCCTTATTGTGTGATTTATCATATATTTTATTGTTTTTTTATGCCTTCAATAATAATATATGCTGTGTCTTACTAGTGATTTATATTTAATAGGTGTGTTTATATTATATTCTGCTTTTTTTATAGAAATTCTATGATTTGGCACGTAGTCTGTCTGAAACATCTTCTATAAATAAAATTTTTTTTTTTTTTAAAATATCGTCACGTTGGATGATAAATGGGAAGAGCTGTAAAATAAATCAGGCATTCAATCAAAACATTTCTTTCAATCTGAAGATGACAATAGCATTTCCATGGCGCGAACCTCACCGTCTCATCTCAAATGCACATTGGTTTTGAAATCTCCGAAAACCACCACTGAAACAGAAAGTGATTGGGACGATAACAATTTGGAACCTCTTACAAATTACAAAATATAAAAAGAAATTATACAAAATAAGAAAAAAAAAAATTTTTTTTTTGTATTTCAAAATACAAAAAGAAAAAAAAGGTACTAAATTGCGCAAAAAGGTACTAAATTGCGCATTTCTGATGTTTACAGTAATTCAGATGACTAATCCTTAAACGATGAATCTCCAACGTCTTTTCAGGTCTCAAAATTATCAGCAGAAGAATGCCATGAAACTGGTACTATCTGTACCAAAAGGTATAAATATTAATAAAATAATAATTAAATTAATTAATTATTTATTTAATATCAATATACCCAAAGATATGAATATTAATTAAATAATTATAAAAATCATGAGTGACATGGCAGACGTGCAACTTGAAGACATTATCGTGAAGTTGGAAGCGTCAGAAAATAGGGTTGATGAATGTAATATGTTCGGCGAATTTTGACGTAACCTAAAAGAAATAATTAACATAAATGACCAAGAAGTGTACTGATTAGTAATAAGTATCGTTTGATTTCTTATTTCGGTCCTCTATCAGTGTTTATTGATGTTTTTACACTCTTAAATTAGACGAGTTGCACCCGCGATAATTTGATGTTGCACCCGCGATTGCTTGAAAAGCTAATAATTCATTGCTTGTTTTTGTTTTAGTTGATTAGTTCAACGCCTTGCAAAATATTTAGGCATAACATAATAATGTGTCGCAATTAACAGACTTTTGTGTTTTTGTCTTACGATCTGGAAAGGGTGGGCCAAATTGGTTGCATCCACGATCGCACTTTGGACCTCCCTCCTGACTATTTAAATATTTCAATAAAGGAAAAAAGGTGATGCATGGTGGGATGATGAGATCAAAGCACTAGTCTCAGAGAAGAAGAAAGCATGGTTACGTCTGATAGCGAGTGGCAGTGTTTCAAGCGAAGAGAGAGATCGAGTGAAAGAAGTGTATAAGATATGCAAGAAAAGAGTAAGTGTTGGGGTGAAAGAACGAAAGAAACGCCTGGAAGAAGAAGAGGGAATCAAAATGACAAACCACTTCCAAGAAAACATAAAACTGTTTTGGAAGGAGGTCAAAAGATCCCGGAGTGGACCAGAGAACGGAAGCATGGAAAGTGAAAGTGATAAGATGGACAAATGTTGACGAATGAGAATGAAATTAAAGAGAGATGGATGAAATATTTCGAGGAAGTCTTCGAAAGTAACCCGAGTGGTTGTGATCCCAGCGGCGAATCGGTTATGAACGATGATGGAGTGAATGTTACCAAAATCAGTATGGATGAAATAAAAAATCAATTAAATGCATGAAGAGTGGCAAGGCTGTGGGTTTCGACAATATTGCTGCCGAATACTTTAAAGGAGATAGTAGTATTATTCTCACATGGCTGTGCAGACTTTTTAACCAATGTTTAGCCACTGGAGCGATTTAGGTCCAAATTTGGACCGTTTTTATTTATCAGCGATTGATATCGTTTCAAAATTGGACCACATTTAACAAACCTACAAATATGAGATAAACGGTGAAATTTAGGTGGATTCATTAGCTTTACACCGCAGTAAGCAGTTTATTTGTTTCCGTATTAATATTTTGAGGAATGATATTAATTAAATCGAATGGCCAAATCAAAAACTGAACCCCAATCGCTCCAGTGGTTAGAGGAGGGTTACACGCCATTAGATTGGAGAAGGGCTGTAATCATGCCATTATACAAAGGTAAAGGGTCACGTATGGAATGTGGGAATCATAGGGCTATTAGCCTTCTTAGTTCAGTGGGCAAGCTGTATGGTAGAATATTGATTGAAAGGGTAAGAATGGAAACAAAGGATAAAATATGGGATGTGCAAGGTGCCTTTATGAGTGGAAGGGGGTGCATGGACCAGATTTTCTCATTGCGTATGCTCACTGAGAAGTTTCTTGCAAAAAATCAGAAACTCTTCTGTGCCTTTGTAGATCTACAAAAAGCGTACGACCGAGTTGACAGGAAAAAGCTATGGAAGGTGTTGTCCAAGTACGGAGTGAATATGAAGCTCATTCAGGCAATTGCGTCTCTGTATGAGGGAAGCGTTGCATGTGTTAGGGTGAACGGCGATTTTACGGAGTGGTTTGACATCACAAAAGGTGTTAAACAAGGCTGCGTAATGTCACCGTGGTTATTCAATCTATACATGGATAATTGTATGCAAGAATTGAAAGAGATGGGATTGGGCGCGAAATTGAGTAATCTGGAAGTATGTTGCCTATTGTATGCTGATGATGCGGTGCTAATTTCTAACAGTATGGAAGATCTACAGTCTCTCGTGTCTAGGATGAACGAAGTATGTATGAAGAATGAGTTAATGATGAATGTAAGTAAGTCTAAAGTCATGGTGTTTGAAAGAGAGAGTACGAAAACAGTATGCAATATAGTTGTGAATGATGAATACTTGGAGCAGGTGGATGAGTTTGTGTATCTGGGTAGTATATTTACGAAAGATGGGAAGGCTGATAGAGATATTGAAAGAAGGGTGAATGCCGGTAACTCCATTAATGGAGGACTGAATGCCGTTGGCGGTAATAAAAAACTGTCCAAAGACGCGAAACTAGCCGTCCATAATGGAGTGCTGGTACCTACTCTGATGTATGGCAGTGAGGCATGGAACTGGCAGAGGAAGGATGAAAGTAGACTGAATGCTGTTGAAATGAGATCCCTGAGGCGAATGTGTGGTAAAACCATGTACGATCGTGAGAGAAACGTGGATATCCGCAAAGAATGCAAGGCTGATGTAAGCGTGATGTGTAAGATTAAGAAAGGGACTCTCCGATGGTTTGGGCATGTAGAGCGAATGAACGAGGAAAGGAGTGTAAGGAGAATATATGATGCAAATGTGAATGGTAGAAGAAGTCGGGGACGCCCGAGGAAGACATGGCACGACCAAGTGAATCAGATACTCGAGTCGGGCCATGTGAAGAGTCAGAATAATAGAAGAGCATGTATGAGACGATGTATGAATGTGAACGAGGCAAAGAGTGTGTGCCAAGATCGAGTTGTGTGGCGGTCCGTCCTCTCTGCCTACCCCTGCGGGCAAACGGCGTGATGGTTAGTTAGTTAGTTAGTTAACTAATAAAAAGTAAACAAGTTAAAATGTAGCTCTTCCAATAATAATTTCATTAAAAATGTTTTTTGTTTTATTAATAAGAAGCTTTATATGCATCTAAATGTTACACCCGCGATAATGGAATCACCCTATACTTACTTTAATAATTTTGCTGAACTCTTCCAGAGGGTACGGCTGCTTCTTCTTGAAGTTAAAGGTTCTGGCAGCGCCGCCAATACCGGCGCAGTTTACCGCTACGTCCAACTTGCCAAACTTCTCCTTGGCGAGGGCCACAGCATTCTGCACGTCAACCTCGGAGCACACCTAGAAATCAAGAAACTTATGACAATATGATACAAAATTGGAACCATTTGAAGGGGTTGTTTTTAACCCATTCATGACGAAGGTGCCATATGGACCTCGAAAAAGCGTTGGACCTCAATTAGTCACATCATGCCGATATATTAAAATGGCGATGCGAAATTCAGTTTTATGTAGTCTACAAGCATGTACGAACACGTTTGTCTTAGAGGCGCTCAGTTCGTTTGCATGTGCCGGCGTGGACAGACGTGTATAAACGGAGTTTGAAAAAAAGTGCAAATTTTTCAAAATGTCAAAGCGAGTGAAGTAAGTAATCCATTAAACTTATGTGTAGATTTGATTTTTTTTTTTCCAAAACCGTTTATGATCCGTAAAGAATGAAATTTACTAACTATTTATAGACATATTGTTACAAAAATAATCCTTATTGTATCAAAGAGAGTACTTTGAATTGAAGGTTTTGATTTTTGGCTCCATATGGACCTTTCGGCAGATTTATTTATTTATTTATTTATTATACATAGATACAAAGTGAGTATAAATTACATATAAGGAAGTTTTGCCTGTCCAACTAGGAAAGTTTCCCGTTCTAGGACAGACAAATTGACATGTTTAGTTCATATTATTCATGAAATGTACATAATTCATAACAAAAACAAAAAATAACAAAAAACTCTTTTTTTCTCTGAAACTGAGTTGTGCAATAAAGAAGATGTATATAATATACACACATGTACATACATACAAACACATACATATACATATATGTACATACATACACTCAAATATATATATATACATACATACACATATACATATATATATATACACACATACACACATATATCTTTTTTCTTGTGACAAAGTAGAAAAGTAATCTGGTAGCACATATTATAATCGGATTTACCGAATTAACCTGGTAACAAATAGTGTATTCAGATTTACAGAGTATGAGATAAATATGTAACTTCGTAGTATTGAAAAAGTGTAAACCAGGTACCTGATAACAAGATGGAGGAATTACAATAAGATTTACAACATAAAGATATGAAGTTATGTTAGGTTGTGTTTAGAAATGTGAACTATTAATACACAGTACACTTGTAGGAGAAACTATATTAAAATTTACAATATTAGAAATAATTTATGTATGTATTGATTATACGATTTTTTTTTGCGTTAAAACTACAACGTGTAAAAAATTATGTGCAAACATGATTATTTTAACAGATCAAAAACATGATTTCAGAACATATTACATTATACGACAATACGAATATACACCGCGCTCATGTCTTCAACTAATCCTGTTAAAATATAAAAACAATGACTATAAATATAGATAGAAATATAAACTATGAAACAGAAACTATGAATATAAGTAAATAGTACCTGATTTAGTGCTACTTTGGTGAAATTGGTACAATACTTCGTACGTCATACATGTTGTGTTGTATATTGTTTATTTATTTTAAATCATAAATCATTACCGCTGTAAGGTACCAAGTTCAACACAGAGTAGTACGCGACGTGCATGTGACGTGCCTTACAGCAGTGATGTACCTACGAGTACATGCAGCAGACAGGCTTCAAGTTCAGGGGCGCAAAACCATAAATCCCAGGTATAAAAACATCAAAAAGGATGTCGAAACATTGCGAAGCAAAATCAGAACTAAATGAAGTGTTTTAGGAATTTTAGTCTAGTGAACAGGAAAGTTAGGTAATTTTGCTTATCAGTTAAATAGCATACGTTCACTTTCGACTCTCCCTAAGTTCAGAATCCAATCATTGACTAATTTACGCAGGACGCTTGCACTTTTCAATTTCCAAGAACCGGGTATAAGGTTGAACATTTTTGGACCTAGGTAAGAATATTGTCTTTGAGAAAGGGATGTCATAGTAGTAAGTGGAACAATTGGATTCCTCCCTGCGTGTCGGGTGTTGTGATAGTGTTCTACGGATGGGAAGAGGTGACGATATTTTTGTGTGTATAATATAACTTTTCTTATGAATAGTTGCCTCACATCCAGAACTCCTATCTCTTTGAATAAATCATTACTGGGGTATCTAAAAGGTTTTTTTAGGATGACCCTTAGTAGAGATTTCTGTGCTTTGGATAAGGGGTCCAGTATTGATTTGGTACATCCTCCCCACCCTAAAGATGCATATTCAAGTAACGAGTTACACATGGCATAGTACATTACTTTCAGGTCTTTTGTGCAGAGAATATTTCTTATAGACATGAAAAGATGCGTGAGTTTTCTGACCTTTGTGGCAATTGAGTCGATATGTTCATTCCATCTCAGATTCTTGTCGACCATAACTCCTAGATATTTTATGCTATCCACATATTCTAAGGTATTGCAATTGCAAGTGTTTGGGTCATTGCAATGGTGTATAGTAATTCTTTGAGTTTCTCTTGGTTGTCCCGCTTGAGTTGCACTGAAGCGGATGAATTTAGTTTTGTCAGTGTTAAGAGTGAGAAGATTATTGTCTAGCCATTGTTTTACCTTGTTAATACCAATTTCTGAATTATAATGAACTTCATTCCAATTTTTGCCTTCAAATAATAATACTGTGTCATCGGCAAAAGTGATGATGTGATCGGCAAATGAACTGTTACATAATTCATTTATATAGATATTGAATAAAAGTGGTCCTAGAGTGCTTCCTTGAGGTACACCAAAGTTAATATCAGCTGGATCGCTTAGAGTATCGTTAATATTCACTCTTTGGCTCCTATTTTCTAGATAACTACCTAACCACTTAAGTAGCTGACCCTGAATGCCAATACTCTGAAGTTTTTTCAATAGAATTTTGTGTGAAATAGTGTCGAACGCTTTGGCTAGATCCAAGAAGAGCGCAATGCATTTTCTTCTTCTATCAATATTGTTGGAGATGATTTTCGTCAGGTTTGTAATGGCATTTTCAGTGCTCAGTCCTGGTCTGAAGCCGTACTGTCTATTGGAAAGGATTTTATTTTTTTCGAGGTAATGACTGACACGATTTTTTACAATTTTCTCAATAATTTTCGAGACAGAATTGAGCAAAGAAATGGGCCGGTAATTGTGTATCTGCGATTTATCTCCATTTTTGTGAAGCAGTATAACAATAGAGTGTTTTAAATGATTTGGAAATTTTCCTGAATCGAAGCTTAGATTGGAAATATACGCGATTGGAGTTGCTATGAAGGATTTGGTACTTTTTAACAGAATTGATGAGACTTTATCAGGACCACAAGCATTCGATGACTTGAGTTCGTCAATTATTTTAATGACTTCGTTTGCAGTTGTATGGATATTGTCTAGTTTATGACCGAAATTAGAGATTGTTGACTTTGCGAGATCAGATTCTGTTGTATTAAGATTTTTGAGAATTTTTTTCGCAAGTGTGACTCCCACTGACGTGAAATAATTGTTGGCAAAATTCGCAATGATTTTTGGGTCTGAGGTGTTCACGTTATTGATGTTCAATGATTTAATATCGGAAGATTTATTTATTTTTGTTTTAGTTATATTGCGAAATGCTTCCCATAAACGTTTTGGAGTACAGTTATTTTCGTAAATGAATTTTTTATAATAATTTTCTTTGGCCGATTTTATTAGTTTCTTGCAAAAGTTCCTATACTTTTTGTAATGAGCTTGTACTATAATATTCTCAGGACACCTATTCGCCTTTTCATGAAGTTGGTTCCTAACGTTAATCGATTTGATAAGGCCAGGGGTGATCCATGGCGTAAGTTTTATTTGCTTATGTGGTACAAGTTTATTGCTTGTATGTTTAGATATATATGAATGTAATTTAGTAATAAACTCATTCATTGATGAGTCGGCATCAGATTGGTCTAGAACATTTTGCCAGTTTTCTGAGCTCAAGTCCTCAATTAAGTTATTATAGTTTATTCTTGCAACATGTTTAATTTTAGCAGGATTAGGAGGTTTATTTTTAAGGCATAGTGCAGTTGTATAGTGATCTGAGATTGTGGAGTGAATGACAAATGAGTCAACATGATTAATTTTTTTGACGTTGATGTGGTCAATACAAGATTTACTCTTGCCCTGCTCACGAGTAGGGCTGATAATTGCCTGAATGAACCCATTTTCAGTTAGCAGACATAGGTAATCGTTGGACTGGCGGTGGTATTCGGTAATCGTATTGATGTTGAGGTCGCCTATAATTATTTGTCGTTCCATATTTTTTGAGCTGTTGATAATTGATTGGAGTGAACTCAGAAAGGTGTCAATATTTTGAAAAGAGGGTGATCTATATATTGCAAAAATGCATAGGTTATCATTCAATACAATTTTCAGGCAATTGGCTTGTGATAAGAATATTTCATCAACTTGAGATTGAAGTCCATCTCTGATGTAGACAACGATACCGCCAGACTTATTGAGATATATGTTTGTGTGGTGTTCAGAATAATTGTGAATAACTTTTGAGGTGTAATCTTTGTTAAGCCAGCATTCCGATAAAATTATAACATCGAATTGGTAATTAAATTGATCAAGAAAAATTAAAAAATCGTCAATATTAGAGATACTTCTTATATTTTGGTGTATAATTTTAACGCCGTAAGCGCACCATTTATAGTTATTTAGATTGTTCAAATCATCAATGACATTCATGTTAAGATCTATACCGGAATCATTTCCGGTATCATAATTTAATTGAATCATATATATGTGTTGATTGTGTGTTGTATAGAAGTTGGTTCCTGAGTAACATGTGTTTAAATGCGATTCCAAATGTAGTTACAATGGTAAATGTGCTTAATATACATAATATAGTACAAATGATGTAGTTATATGTAGTACTATGAATGAGATGGCAAGAAGCAAAAATAAAAAGGTAGCAGGAATTGCTTGATATCAGATTAATTCCAGAACGGTAGTAAATTATACAAATATCAGTAATATATAGTAATATAGTATAAATAGTGTAATTAGATGCAGTATGAAAGAGATAACAAGAAGCAAAAACAATAATAATAATGAGGTAGCAGGAAATGGGTGATATTAAATGAATTCCAGAAAGGTAGTAAATGATACAAGTATGAGAGCGAGACATAAAAGCACGGGTCAAGACATACCTCGAAAGAATAGCCATTAATTCAAATTTATCAAAGCGCAGCCAATTTGCTTTCGTCTGAGATAATAATGGCATTAGTTCCCTCGTTTTTACGAAGATAAATCTGCCCCCGTTTAATCCAAGCAAAGCGATATTGTTTTTCCTTCGCCGCTGTTCGTGTCTTGTACCACAGCTGTTTACCGCGAAATGTTAGTTCTTCTGAAATGAAGATTGGCGAGCAGGAACCAGCTATACCGATGTTTGAGGTGTTCAATTTGTCTTCTAGATTCTGTTTGTTTCTGTTGAAAGTTTTTACGTCTGTTAACAGGTGTTCTCTTGCTATGTTCGTTTTGAATTTAACAATGATTTCTCTCGGATGACTATTGTTGTTTTTTTTTGCTGCGCGATGAATGGCATCAATGTCCTTTGTATCAGTGGAGGACTTTGTTGTTTTGCAGATATTGAATAAAACGTCTTGCAGGTTTTCTCCTTTGATTTCAGGAATGCCTCTTATTTCTATGTTGTTCGCTTTGAGTTCCCTTTCCTGCATGTCCACACATTTTTCCAAGACATAAATCCTAGCTTCCAAGGTTGAGTTCTTTTTAGTGAGTTCATCATTCTTTAGTTCGATATCACGGATTTTAGCCATGAAATCCTCATATTGAGAACTCATAAATTGAATACTTTCAAGTATTTTGTTATTTTGGTCTAGAATATCATTTTGTTTTTTTTCCAGATTAGATGTCTTGTTCATGACTAGATCTTGAATATCTTTTAGATTTGTCGGTATCTGAACGGCGGGCGCTGAACTAGTATCAGTAACTTTTTTACTCTGCACCAAAGGTTCAGTATCACTGTTTGTCTGCAGTGGGCTAGTAGCGCCGGGTGTCGCTGAATTGCATTGCTTACACATTTGTTGAGATCGCCGTTCTTGATTGAGTCTACGGTATGTATTCTCGACAATACCTCCGCAAGCTAAATGAAATGTGCCTTTGCATGCGGCGCATGTGAATTTTAGCTCACCTGTAAGTATAGTTACTGAGCACACTCGGCAATGCATCTTGAATTTTTCGTACTACCCGCGTTAAAGCAAATTGTATTATAATAGTTTTGCTGATTAAATTAGGAAGAAACTTTAAATCGCTCGGATGTTATAAAAATACTTTAGAACTTTGTAGTACTAACACCTAATACTCCAAGTAACTATTTAATTTGAGCGTTATAGTTTTTAAAATACACTTTACTACGGAGCAAGTTAATATGAACTATTCACAGGTATAGATTATTGTTGAAATTGAATCTCACTATACATAAATTGTAATTTTTCGCAGATTTCATTGTTTTTTCGTGTTTTTTAGGGGTCTAACTGTTGAAGAAGTGATGTTACTGCTTGAAGAACAATCGGATACGAATTTGGAGGATGATGAGGTAGTGGATGTGTATGTGGAGCCGCCAAATGAGAGTGATTTGTCCGGAGCAGATTCAGCTGATGAAGATGACGGTGGAATAATTGCCAATATTTCTCGAGCGCAATTGTTTTCTAATTGCCAAATCGTAAATCGCCGTCGACACAAAAAGGGACAAGATACGCCCGATAATGATTCAGATCAAGAGAACCCTAATCTAGAGCATTTCGGAGACGAGCGTTTGGATTCAACTTTCAGTGACTTCGACATAAATTTATTCGACGCTTCAGCATCACACGGTCAAGCGTCTGCAAGCACTTCTTTCAAGACTCCTTTGAAACGATGCCGTGTTAGTACTGGAGACAGAGTGAATGATCCCACTGAACCACCTTATCGCATTCCAAAACGTATGCCTGGTCCGAAAACTATGTTTCAATGGAAGTCTAACGATGTGACGCCAATTGTTTCTAGCATATTTCCCGAAGGAAATTATACCGACGTAGCTGCTTTATCACCGGTGGAATTATTTGAACTAAATTTTGACAACGAAATGTACGAATTCATCGTTACAGAATCCAACAAATATCAGACCAAGCAAGACCCTGAAAATAGTCATAAAGTATCACCTTTAACTGTCGGGGATATCAAAGCGTACATGGGTATACTTATAACATCGGGATTATGCCCGATTCCATCAACTCGATTGTACTGGAGCAGCTCTCGCCCTTTCTACAATAAGCAGATTGCGTCCACCATGTCTCGTGATAGATTTGAACAGATACACAAAATGATACACTTTGCTTCACCAAATCAGTTCAATAGTGCAGACCGGATGTGGAAGTTACGTCCATTTACAGATAGGCTTATTGAACGGTTTGTGCGAAACTTCCACCCAGAAGAAAATTTAAGTTATGATGAATCGATGATTCCATACTATGGCCGCCATGGATGTAAGCAATACATAAAAGGCAAACCCATTCGATTCGGATATAAAGTGTGGAGCCTAAATACACCCTCCGGTTACTTGATCAATTTTGAGATCTACCAAGGCAGCAATCCCCGGATTCCAAAGGAGTATGGTGTTGTAGGCTTGAATGCTTCACCACTGCTTATGTTGGTCGATCAATTGCCAGTGGAAAAGCGTGAATTGCCATATCACTTCTACTTTGATAATCTTTTTACGGGTATGCCATTGCTGTACTATTTGCATTTTTATGGATACAATGGCACAGGTACAATTCGAGACAATCGGATTCCCAGTTCATCTCCTATCCCCAAGAAGAAGGCAAGAATGTCAAAATACAACAAAGGTGTGCTTTCTCGAGGACATACTGAAAGTGCGCAGACATCATTTGGCAAGACTCCCATCTACGTTACTCAATGGGTTGATAACGCTGTTTGTTCTGTAGCTTCAACAAAATACGGAAAGAATCCATTGGATCTAGCAAGCCGTTACTCACGGAAGGAGCAAAAAAAGATCAGTATACAGAGGCCATATGCAATTCATCAATATAACACGAATATGGGCGGAACTGACAGAATGGACCAAAACGTTGCATGTTATCGCATTACTGTTTGCCAACAGAAATGGTAGTGGTCCATTTTTACCTGGGCCATTGATGTAACCATTCAGAATTGCTGGCTTCTGAAGCGCAAAGCCACGGGCAATTTTAAATTGGGGCAGTTAGAATTCCGTGAAGAAATATCAAAGCATTACTGCGAGAAGTATTCTATCAAGAAATACTTCAAGGCACCCGACAAACTCACCAAAATAGGTCAAACGGCGATGCAGTATGATACCTCCGTCCCCCATTATCCTGGGCCAATACCGATAACTGAGGAAAACTGTCTTGTGCATCTTGTAAAAGCAAGCAGCGCATCCGTTGCATCACATGTAAGGTCGGACTATGCGTGAAATGCTTCGAGGGCTATCACACTAAATAATGTTGTTGAAAATTACACTTTTTGAACAATAAAGATGAAAAAATGAAATTTCTGACTAGTTATTTGCCGAAAGATCCATATGGACCTCATCCTTCTCGAGGCTCCTGGGGGATGAGGAGACGATTTTTTCAAATTCCGAAAAAAAACGTTCTTATTCTACTTTCAAAACCAACCACTCTGTGAATTTTCTGCGCGAAATTTGAAAAAAAAATAGTTCGTCATGAATGGGTTAATATCATCCACCATCATGTTTTTATTTAAAAAATTTATTCCCCTTGTTTTATTTAAGTCAGGAGCCCATCATTTCGAAAAGGCTCCACCAGGAGTCCCTTTCTGGGCTACTTCAGTAGCCTCCATCCGATGCAGGCCCAAACTCCATTCATTAACTACTTTTTAAAAACTATTAATTTAGAGTGTTTCGAAATCAGAGTAGAATTTTATCACCGCACACTGCAGACATTAGCAAGTTAAAAGCATTATTGATTCCTTTGGCACCGGTGCATAATCGGGAAACACGCCAAACGCGCACCCAACCTTTGTACAACATTTGACATTTGTCACATGATAATGGGTTGTTTCTATGTCTCGTTTGAGTTCAGCAGATCGGCTGTGGAATGTTTTGCCGATATGTGTTTCCTTCCTCATACAACATGGGACTCTTCAATATCCAGGTTCACTTCTTCCTTCCCACTAAAAGACACTCCACCTAGCAAGTTATTAAAAAATATTAAAAAAATAAAAGTGAATACGAGAGATTCGAGAAATTAAGTAAAATTTGGGAGGGCTATCGCTAAATATGTCCATGCAACCTAACTACCATCCAATCAAATACAAATTTGTGAAAAATCGGACTGTTTTGCAGTATTTTTTTATTTCTTGTGAAATTAGCATGTATGTGCGTAAATGTCACATTTTATAACATTGCTATCTTTTCTTGACTCAAGGTGTATCACATTAGTTATCTCGCTTATCAACTTACATAATATTATAATGCACTGTAAACAAGCGTATGGAATTAAAGGTCACGTAAAAAAAGTGTGTCCAAAGTTCATTGAGGCTATTATACAATTGAGTATTATGTATTAGGAAAAATATGGATTAATACTAATCTTCTACATATTATGTATTAATCTGTACAATTCTTGATTAGTTAACAATACTCATAACTGCCACAATATTAAGATTAAGAGAAAACCATATTCCGCAATGTTTTCTCTGGATTTTGATACTAGTGCAAATATTGTTTTAATATATTGTAGATATCGACCACTAGCATGTCAGTAAGTTTTGCTTTTTTTGATAAATTTTAACCTTTCAAAAATGTTTAAAATTGCCCGGCATGAACCCCATCAACAGTTGTTCAGTATACAAACTAGAAAATGTATAAAATGTAAAACATACAGACGAAGAATATTTTCTTCTAATTCAGTAGGCAAAAAAAATCTTAAAAATTGGTCCAGTTTTGAAGGAGAAAAATGGGGAATACCAAACCTCGATTTTGAAGATTTTATTTAGGTATTACCTGTGGTGCTTTCTGTTTCTAATACAGTTTAGATCATATTTCTAACCATGAAAGTATGGGAGACAGAACGATTTCTACAAGACCTAAAAGAGGATAAGAAATGCTAGAATTGTTCTAAACAAAATAAATTAAGATGTTTCTTCAATCATCGCAAATTCACTTTGTGGCGTCATTTTAATTAAACGAAAACAAAACACTTTGTGTATTAGAAATGGGTAAGTTCTGCAATTTGCCAGAGGCCTCCGATACGTGCTTCCTTTTAAAAGTACTTGAGTTCTTGGAGCAGGTCCCGGGAGCCACTCCCGACTAGCAAATGGCTCGAACCAAGACACATGAGAGAGAAATGAGGTGAAATGTCATCAGAAGACAACATTGTGAAATAAGTGACGAATTAGACCAGGGAGAATAATTTATTATTTATCTAATTTATTAGAATACTCCTTCATTCATTTGTGCCCCAGATTGAAAAAGATTCAAACTAAAGGTATTAAGAAGTAAAGGAATTCAAACTAATGGTATTTAGACTGATTTAACCTTCCATGGTAGATGGTACCATAAGATGGGGTCAATTCACAATGAGGTAAGTGATATAATTTGTAAATATGTGGGTACTTACATCGACTGGAGCAAAGATGGCGTTGTTGCCGATTTCCTTGCTGAGTTCATGCCCCTTGGAGCTGGGCAGGTCGCAGATGACGATCTTGCCCCCCTCCTTGATCAGCCGTTCCACGGTGGCCTTGCCGAGCCCCGAAGCGCCCCCTGTCACCAATCCAACCATTCCCTGCAATCATTAGGAACACTCATCAAGAAAATATTTAATTCTGACATACACAATTACATGTAAAGAGTAAATGAAAAGAAATACCATTCTATGCTAAGTTAGTTTTGTTATTTTATTTTGTTATTAGCGACCCGCCCCGGCTTCACACGGGTGTAATTTTCTGCTCTTAATTTATTTTGATTACGGATGTAGGCTAATTGCTCAGATTCAATTTAATACCAAATACTGGTTTGTTAACATTCCATATCTAAGTAAAGGGTTTAAATTGTTACATCTTATCATTCATTATACGGTAGCAATAGTAGTTCATAGATGACACCGTTTTACGCAGAGGTGCTCCACTAATTGGGTCAACTTGAGAAATATTAATGGCATAGCATTAAAGGATATTGTAAGCTGTCATAATATCTGTGTAATTCAGAATTTTTTTGCAAATTGTCGTCACCACTACGCAACACAATATCTCTTTTATCAAATTGCTGTCCAGCTATCACCACCGCTACTTCACTCGTGGATGGCGCATTATATCATCCTCTGTGTTCTCCAACAGGAACTTCATTAGCATGAATTTCGATATTAAAGTCGGGATTGCCTAGTGGAATACTCTCAATCGCAGTTTTGAAAGACTTTATGTAGCGGTTATGAGAATGTACCATATCTTGTAGAGATCTAATTAAATCACTATCAGTTGACTGTGCAGCACTTGAACACCGGGTTGATGCTTGTGTTTATGGATCTGAGATAAAGTATATTTGCAGAAATTTGTGATCATCGGGCCCAGGTGGTAGCAAGCTCCCAGCAAAGTGATATACTTGCCCTTGAATTTTAAATGTACGCATAAAATCCCGCTCTATCACTTGCATACTCTTGAAAGAGGTCATTTGAAATGCGCTATTATAGCGATGTATATTTCGCATGAATTCTTTGGATTTTGGATAATCACCCGTAAGGAGAGGGTGTAGGGGTTCGGGTGGAGGAAGAATTTCGTCTAATTTTACTTTTCATTGTAAGGAGCACATGCCTTTCGATTCGTCCATAAATTTCAATGCCGAGCAATGTTCACACATTACTGTCAAATTACCTATTGATGCTACAGGATCATCTTGGCATGGAATCAAAGAATCGTAATTCATGGCAGAATTTACTTTATTTTCTTATAAATTAGTCTGTTTGGGCGATTCTCTGACTCTCTGAACTTTTTGTCTATCCTGATTCTGGCTAAGGCGAGCCTCACGCTCTTCTGATGATTCTTTATCTCTAACTAAACGCAATCTTTTTGCATCCCTTGTGCTACGACTTATTTTTGAAGTACGACGTCTTCCAGACATATCTGAAATATCTTTTACTTTCTGTAAAAATAAAATAAACAATTATCAATAACAAAAGATACTCATTTCTTTTTTAAACTCAAATAACCTTAGAATTATGATAATTAAAAAAATCTTAGTTAGAAGAAACTCACAAACCTTTACGAAACAATCCTTGCCTAATAACCTTAATTCACTCAAATACTAATAGTTTTATTCAACTCACTTAAATTCGCACTGATAATTGCTTTTTATAGCGTCGCGCTGTAAAGTATGTTTTATTTTACTGGCTGGAGAACACCGAATACTGACAGACGCGTGCAATCGCTACGTAACAATAATTTATTTATTTGCAATCAACCTTAAATAGATTTAATAGATAACTGGCTGGAGAACACCGATAGACACGTGCGATCGCCACTAATCATACAATGCTTGCAATGCAACACCGGATTTTTGAAAATGGAAAAAATTTCTTCAAACAAAAAATTACTTACTCTAGGACATCTATTTTCCAATTTCTTCCGTAGAACGGATTTCAAAAGTGACTATAAACATGTACTCTCGTGCAAAAGAATACTTATAAAATAATATTTCTTGTATGACTACCACAACACGGGGAATTAGCCTAGTATGGAAGTTAAAAAATGTAAACAAAAAAATAAATAAAATGCTACGGGCGAGGTGCGGCCTTCGACACGCTATTTATAGGAACACCCAGCTCCTGCCCACCGCTGCCAACCGATGGACGTACGGCCCGCCAGCCGTTTTAAATGGCACATAAATATATTTTCTTTGAATTTCTCGGCTTTTCTCAACTATAATATCCATGTATTTATATATATAAACCTTCCTCTGGAATGACTATCTATTGGTGAAAACCGCATGAAGATCTTTGAATTTCTCGGCTTTTCCCTACTATAATATCCATTTATTATACATACAAACCTTCCTCTTGAATTACCCTATCTATTGGTGAAAACCGCATGAAAATCCGTTGCATAGTTGAAAAGATCTAAGCGTACATACATTTTGAGCGACTTTATACTATGTAAAGAAGATATTTTCTTTGAAATTCTTGGCTTTTCTCTACTATAAAATCCATGTGTTATACATAAAAACCTTCCTCTTGAATGACCCTATCTAATGGTGAAAACCGCATGAAAATCCGTTGCGTAGTTTAAAAGATCTAAGCGTACATATATCTAAGCGGAAAAAATATTTGTTAGCCACTTGTCGCTCTTAACTGACTATATATTTCCAACAATTTGACGATGACAAAGCTAATAGGCTACTTGCATGGATTTCATAACGACTTGGAAAAAATCGTGCGGATAGACTTTTTACTAAGATTACGAAAATGTTAGAAAATTTTCTTAGAAATGTATAGTTTTTTTTTTTTTTAAATAAATAAATCCATTATTTGAGCTTGTGACGTCTCTACATGAAAATGTCCAGTCTCCGATGATGTTGCCTTAATTTTGTAAAATTCCACAATGGATTAATCTTTTTGTTATATGGCAACACTTTGATTTCCGGCGAATTTTTGAATTTGCGTTTAACGTTCACTAGATTTATTGTTTGTTCTATGCGAACCAATCCTTTGGTTTGATTTTTTAATAAAGATAAAGAGGTTTTACAGATGTTTCGAAGAAAACCCCATACAATTTATTGCTATTCCTGTGGAAAACATTCTTTTTTTTAAATGATTTTCGGCTACGTAATTATCGTTTTTTCGCACCTATAAAATTATGTCCTGTTTTTCCGGTTTATAAAAAATGGTCTTATTTTTCGGATTGAAATTTTCGAAAAATCGCCAGGGTTTCAAAAATACGATTAAAAAAAAAAAAATACAGAGTGTCTTCGAATATTTGCCAAACCGGAAATTTTTTTAAAAAAATGTGACGCCAGTGCCTTTTTGCCAAAAAATATTTTCTGTTCAAGAAATGAACATCTTTGTAATAACTACTGTTTCAAATGAGCTTACTTCTATGACGAACACTGCAATGTATTCCGGGCACTATTAACCCTTATGGCTTGTTTGCACTTGGCAAGTAGTTTAGTCGAGTAGCGAGTAACTTGCTACGTGACTGGCCGAAAAGCGTTTGCATTACGGTCGAGTAGGGTACATTAGTGAGCGGCACGTTGCAAGATGACGGACTGCAACGCAACAAAGTAAATACGCTAATGAAGCTGATTGTATTGCTTATTTTAGAAGAGGTGTGTTTTAATATACGATACGATACGATTGTACCACCCCAGCCAGGAGCACTCCTGTCCCGGTGAGACTGGTACACCAGGGGGCACTGATTTGTTAGGACTGGAACACATGCTCTGGGGATGGGAAGGAGGTTGGAGTTTAATCGACCGGTATACATGGCAACCTAATAAGCCAATATTGGAATTTAGGATGGTCAGGAATAAAGAAATGGATTGAGCGTTATATTTTTTTTTCCTTTGTTTTTGTCTTCCTTTTTCTTGCCTCTTCTCGGCTCTTCTTGGATCTTCTTATCTATTTCTGGCTGTTCTTGCCTATTCTTGGATCTTGCCTCTTGTCTCTTATTGGCTCTTCTAGGATCTTCTTGTCTCTTCTTGGCTCTTCAAGGATCTTCTAATCTCTTCTTGTTTCTTCTAGTATCTTCTTACCTCTTCTTGGAGCTTCAGGACTCTTCTTGGCTCCGCTTGGCCCTGCTTGGTTCTTTTTATCTCTTCTTTGTTTTCCTTGTGCTTTCTTGTCTCTTCTTGCTTCTTCTTGGTTCTTGGGATCTTCTCGACTCTTCTTGGCTCTTCTTGACTTTCCTTGCATCATATTATCTCTTCTTATCTATTATTGTCCCTTCTTGGCTCTTCTTGCTTCTTCTTGAATGTTCTCGTCTCTTCTTATCTCTTCTTGTCTCTTCTATCTCTTTTTGTTTCATCTTGTCTTGTCTCTGATTATCTCTTCTCGAATATTCTCATCTATTCTTGTTTCTTCTTGAATGTTCTTGTCTCTTATTGGATCTTCTCGTCTCTTTTCGGTTCTGCTTGCTACTTCTTACCTCTTGTCGTCTAATATTGGCTCTTATTTGCTTTTAATGCATCTTCTTTCCAATTTTCACCCGGTTTTGCGACTCTTGGGTGTTGTTTTCTAAGTTCTGTCATTTTCTTGCTTCTTCTGGTCTTTTCTTGCCTATTCTTGCTTCCTATTGCCTCTTTTTCGTCAATTTCAGTCTACCCTAGTATCTACTTAGAAGTTCTTGCTTCAACAAGCCCCTTCTTGCTTCTTTTGGCTTCAACTTCCTTCGTCTTACTTCATTTCGCCTGAAGTGAAATATTACAAAACGGCGTTATACAATTGTTTGGTTTTGTTATTATTATTTTTTTTTTATCGAAGGAAGCAAATACTTTGTGGTGTGACATTACATATTAAATGAAAAAACACACTTTGTAAAACACCACTTTATTTGAATTAATAATTATTTAACAGCCAACCAGGTTTCGCTTAGCTCAAGCTTCATCAGGGCTATTATATTAACTGAAGTTAATATAATAGCCCTGATGAAGCTTGAGCTAAGCGAAACCCGGTTGGCTGTTAAATAATTATTAATTCATATAAAGTGGTGTTTTACAAAGTGTGTTTTTTCATTTAATATATTATTTTTTTTCTTGGTTTTTCTTGGCTCTTATAATTTTGCTTGCATTTTATTCGTTCTTCTAGTCCCGGCAGGTGTCCTCTTGCATCGTCTTGACTTTTCTTGACTTGTGGTGGGATTTTTTGTCTCTTCGTGCATCTTCTAGCCTCTTTTGATTTTGCTCTTCTTGTTTCTTCTATATCTTCTATCATCTTCTTGAATATTCAAATCAGATAATCCCAAAGAGAATGGAGGAAATCATCCGAGGAGTAATAATCCGACTGCATTAACGATAACGTTTGAGATACATATAAAAGGTGTAGGTACTTGAAAAGAACGTCTTTCAGATTTTGACTGAAAAAAAAACCTGTAAAAACCTAAAAATCATTAAGACAAAGAAAAAATATTTGTTTATATTGTGCACGTCAGAGGGGGAAACGAATTTAAGAAAAATGCAGACTGTGAAATGCATTCGATTGGTGCGAGGAACTCGAGTTGTTTTTGTTGTGGAATGAATCAAAACCAAGTGTACCCTTTACGTACTTAACGGCAACGTAGATACTCGTACCATCGAAGTAATATTGAAAGGATTTAACTTGCGTCTGCTTTGTGAATAAACAAAATCTGATGATTCTGTGAGCAATAATTTTAAATATCTTTGACAGAAATTGTGTTATTGAAAAATGAATAACTTATCTTAAATGAATAACTAATTTGTCTATACTTGTTCGTCATTTATTTTTCTTTAAATTAACATATCCTGATGAAGATAACATTGTTATCGAAACATGTAGATATTGTTTATAATATAGTGGTTTAAACAAAGTGATCTGTTATTCATTATATAACTTATCTTCAGTTTGAAGTGGTGTAGGTACTTCGGGTTACACCCTTACCCTTCTCCAGTTTAGTTTAGTCTGCTATCGCAATAAATCACTATAACTGCCGTTGTTCCTCGGTTCTTCACAAATATGCTACGCTTTGGGTGATTTTTGACAACTGTCAGCTACATTTGGTATTCGTTTTCTTATATATTTTTGAAAAACTAAACATAACTTTTTAAAGGAAAGAGATAAAATTAAACCGCAAAATAAAACAAACGCGTTTGAATCATTTTTTGCAAAAATCTGTTCGTGAAAACGCCATAATACCTTGTTGTTTTGGTGTACAAAACAACAAAACAATAATCGAAGGTTCACTCTAAGATACGGAGTGTTCTATAGAGAGGTCTTATCATTTGTAATTTGTAAAACGGTAATTTTCGACTGAAATGTAAACAAATGATTATTTAAATAAATTGAAAAGATCTTATCTCTGTTTTCTTTGTGATCCTTTAGGCGCCAGTTGGTTAAAGCTATGGTGACTCGTCCCAGTACTCAGTGATGAAATAACTCATAAATCACACAACACTCTTGTTTTTTATAAAGTTCACTCAAACGCTACTGCAATTCACAACAATAATACGTCAATTGTAAACAACCTAAAATAATTGCTCTGACAAAATTTCTTAATTCTAAGTATTAAAAGTAACGGAAAACTTTTAAAAAGTGCACAAACTAACACTGATCATTGTGTTACTACATAGTATTCTAATTTATACCAGTGATCTATCACATCTAAAGTTTTAATACCTGAAACAGTAAAACAGTGCTCTGACTAAACTTATGAATTCTAAGTATAAAAAGTAACGGAAAACATTAGAAAAGTGCACAAACTAACACAGACCATTGTGTTACTTCTTTATAACAGTGATTTAACACATCAAAAGTGTTAATACCTGAAACAGTGTTGTGACTCCACATATAAACTTTGTAATTTATACTGTAAAAATGAATTGCGAAGGTTGTCTAAACTTGATCTCAAAAAATGACTTTGCACTCACCTGTGCCATCTGCAATACCGCGTTTCATAATACCTGTGTCAATATCTCCGACACAAATTACAAAAGAATGGCGGTCAAAAACAAATTAGCTTGGAACTGTCCGAAATGCAAAAGCCGTTCGAGCTCACCGTCCTTGAATTCCGGTTCAGAAACTGATGTCTTATTCGAACGAATCACCAAACATTTTGACAGCAAAATTACTGAAATGAAACAATTGTTTGAAGAAGAAATCAGAGACTTAAAGAAAAGCAGCGAATTCATCTGTAACCAGTATGAAGACCTTGTGTCGAGCTTCAAACAAATGCAGGATCTGCATAAAGAAACCAAGTTTTTACGTGAGGTGAACGATAAGAATAACATTAGAATCTCTAGCCTTGAGTGTAGACTTGCAGAACTTGAGCAAGAGAAGTTATCTGACAGCGTGGAGATGGCGGGAGTGGAGCTGCAGCCGGGCGAACAACCTACGGAAGCTGTACTTCGGGTAGCCAGCTTGCTGGGCTTGCCGCTGCTCCAAAAGGACATTCGTCTGGTGACCAGGACCCAAGACCGCAGACGTAACACCCTGGACAAACTGCAGATCTCTTTTCACAGCCCTAAAACTAGGGATTCGATTCTCTCAGTAAAAAGTGCGGCCAAATCACTTAACTTGAGTTCGTCGATTTACATCAGTGAAGTTCTTTCTCCTTACTATAAGGAACTATTGTGGAAAACCAAACAAATTGCCAAAGAAACTCTTTTCCAATTCGTGTGGTTCAAAGCGAGCAGACTGCTTGTACGCAAAGGACCCGGGGAAAAAACCATTCAAATAAAACATGAAAATGATCTTAAAAAAATGGGGCCACATTCATAAATAACTAACCCCTCAAATTTACATTTTCTAATTTACATAATATCAACATGGCTGACCTACTGAAAATGAATCTCAATAACTTGCATCACCATTATACTACTGCGGATCAGAAATTATGTGATTCAATCCTCACTAGCCCACCTTCACTAACTATACTAAATCAAAACATACGCTCTCTCAACAAAAATTACGATGAACTTGACATCCTAATCAACACTTTTACTACAGATTTTAATATCATTATTCTCACAGAATGTTGGGTTACAAACGCCTTCACCCAGAAACACAAACAAAATTACACCCCGTACCACACATCAAATAATAAAAAACAAAATGACGGTGTTGTGGTCTATCTTCATAACACCCTTAGTAGTTTAGTTTCTGAAATTTTCATTGATAACTCAAACTGTTTACAAATAATCGTCAACCAAGAAACATGTATACTTGCACTATACAGACGGCACGATTACCTTTTGATGCTGATGCAACATGGTATCTTCAGTACTATTAATACCCCCACTAGGGTAACCAATAACACTGAGTCTTGTATAGACCACATTATGGTAAAATCAAAATATTATATTAAAAGCATAGTCTACGAATCCTCCATTACGGACCACTACACAACTTTATTAGGCCTGACTACACCAACTCCAAATTTGCCTACTCAACGCTACTTCACAATTAAGAGTATTGCCTATGACAACATAAAATCATGTTTAGATGAACAATCATGGGAGCATTTAAGGAGTATAAAGTCAACAGATAAGGCTTGGCACTACTTCATTACATACTTACAAACCATCATTACACAAAATACTAAGACATCAACAAAAATTATACCCCACCGCAAAAAAAAACTAAAAACTTGGATAACCCAAAGCATCTTAAATTGTATTAAAAAAAGAGATAAATTACATAAACAAATCAAACTCAACCCTTCTGATATTACTCTCTATTCATTCTACAAAAGATATAGAAATCTATGCACCCAAATTATACGAAAAGCTAAAGAGCTACACTTCAAAAATAAACTTATAGAATCCAATTACGATCCCAAAAGTGTATGGTCAATACTAAAGGAAAGTACTTGCACTCATAAATTCGATGATGATAATATCAAAAATATTGTCATTAACAATGAAGAAATCCTCTTCCACGACAACCCTACACTAGTTCTAAATTTCATTAACAATCATTACACAAATATTGGAGGCATTCTGGCAGAAAACATTACAAGTACAGTGGCAGAGAATTCACATTCATCTATCCAACAAGATACTCCTCCTAACTCCAATAATGCTATACAATTTAAACTCCAAACCATCTCATGTGATAGGACAATTAAAATAATACAATCATTAAAGAATAGCTCAGCTGCAGGTACTGACAACATAGACGCTAAAACCATTAAAACTCTAAGTGACCAACTCCTCAATCCGCTTACACACCTGATAAACCGTAGCCTAAATGAAGGTATTTTCCCTAGCTGCTTAAAAAATGGACTAGTAATTCCTATCTATAAGTCAGGACCTAAAAATGACATCAACAACTATAGACCTATCACTCTTCTAAATACTATGTCCAAAATTCTGGAAAAAGCTATTAAAGAACAGCTCTACCACTACCTAGAAACAAACCATCTACTCTCGAAAAACCAGCATGGCTTTAGAAAGAACAGAAATACACAACACGCTATAACCTCAGTAACTGACTTTATTAACTCTAACCTTGACTCAAAGAAAAAAGTAATTTCAATATACCTAGACTTATGTAAGGCCTTCGATACAATATCGCACAATATACTTTTTAAGAAACTTATTAAACTCGGCATAACTGGAAATGAACTTAACTTACTGAAAAGTTTTATGTCAGAGAGAACTCAACAAGTCATTATCAACAAAGTGAAAAGTGAACCCCTTCCGATCAGTTACGGAGTGCCCCAGGGTAGTGTTCTAGGTCCCATAATGTTTCTTATCTATATCAATGATATCTGTGAACTAATTACAGAAGCCAATATTGTGACATTCGCTGATGACACTGTAATACTTTGTCAAGCTGACTCATGGATCAAGGCATTCCTTAAAGCTGAGAAAAGTCTTGCTGTCATCAAACAATGGCTCAATGAAAACAAACTTACTCTAAATACAAAAAAAACTAAATTCATTACACATAGTATAACTCAAAGAGGTCAACCTCCTCCAACCTTCGCTCTGAAATTACATGACTGCTCCCAACTCTCCTCAACATGCAATTGCGAAATCATAGAAAATGTCAAACAAATAAAATATCTAGGAGTCATATTTGACGAAAACCTACGCTGGAATGACCACATTAACTTAATTACATCCAAGCTTAAAAAAAATCATGTATCTCCTAAATAACATAAAAAACATCTTCCCACGCTCAATACTACGATCTATTTACTTTGCTCTTTCCCAATCCTTAATCATGTATGGTCTTCTATCTTGGGGAAGTGCAAGTAATATTTCTCTAGATCCATTAGAAAAGGCATAAAAGGCAACAATCAAACTAATTCTTCAAGTACCATATGACACAGACTCTGTAAAAATTTACAAGATGCTCGACGTTTTGTCAATCAGACAACTCTACGCTAAATCGTCTATTCTTCACCTCTTCAAATTCAAACTACATATCCCTTTACTTTCTCAGTCCTCAATTACAAGCCGGTCTTCAACAAACCTAACACTCAACATCCCTCTAAAGCACACGACCCACGGACAAAGATCCTTAAACTACTATTCCATTAAGGGGTAATTTACGCAAACCGAAATAATATTTCGGGGTGGGGAGGAATGGAGTGGGTAAGTTGGAACGGGGAACACGCCGCGGCCGCTACGCGCTTGTCAGCCACAGCAGCTAAGAAATATAGACTAGATAGTGCCCTTGAGTAAGGTTTGAACATGAAACGTTTAAGAGCATATTATAGGGGCAGAATTGTAATTTGCTGAAAAACGGCTCTCTAAAACGGCTTAATACTACCTTTCGTGTGTCATTCTCAGTCTTGATATTTTTTGTTACCAAATAATGGACTTTTAATTTTCAATCTGCTTATTTTTTTTTGTAATTGAAGTAGGCATTCGACCATGAAAAATAAAAACATTGATACACCATACAACCCGCTTTTAAAACTTCAGTATATGATTATCGCATTAATAATGATTTTATACAATATTTTTAATTTAAAATATATACATAATACATACATCTATAAAAGTACGACCTCTTATTTTCGTTATGATATCGGTGGATTTAACAATTAAATAAATACTTCCTACCAAATTCTAACACATTTCACAGCTCGTCATTCATTCCGGGCTAGAATCTCCCGTCGGCAAGTAACAAAACTATACGCTCCTTGTTTGTTAGCGTATATATTTAAAAAATGCCATCAAAAAGCTTTGTTAATGGCTCTAAAAATAGAATACCCAATCACTTGAAGCACTGCAATAATCTCAGGAAGCTACAAAAACAGTAAGTACTCGAAAGTTCTCTTTTTTGGTGTAAATTTGACAAACTGTATTTTTTCAACTGCCATTTTGTTCCAGACACTTAAAATATAACATTTCACTTGCGTATGCGTTCCAATTCCGAAACCGTTAGCACGAACTTCATGTGGCAGGTGCACGGTTTGCAAGTATGTGTGAGAATTCATTGTCTTTAAGCTGTGTACACACACATAGCTACAATATACGTGGCGTGGGGTATTTCGGCATATCGCTCGCCGTACATTCCTTATTGGAATATATGGCGAGCAATAGGCTGAAATACGTCAAGCCACATATATTATAACTGTGTGTGTACAAATCAACGCTAATGTGAGAGTGAACGGTTTTTATGTACACAGTGTTGGTAATTAATACAATAATTACCCTACATTGCTAAAGGGGAGTTATGGGGTAGAATTATGTAAAAATACAAAATTTTGGTTTTAATTTCTTGAGTTCTGATTGGCCATGGCAATACATTTCTTAATTAATGGGAGTTTTTTTACTTAGTTTTTTTTTGTTTTACTTTTTTTACTTAGTAGAAATTAGTTACATTATTATTAGTATAAGGATCATACGATACGATACGATACGATTGTACCACCCCGTGCAAGTGCATCTACTTCTGAAGTTGATTCTCCACGATATTATAAGAAAAAAAGATAAATACTACGATTAGGGGTAGTTTTGTAGTAAAAAGCTAAAATACGACCTGCGTGTGCGGCCAGCTTTATTACTTTCCACTGTTACGATACGGACCAATCACAACCATAAATTTTGCCACAATCGTGCTAGGCAGGCTCTCAGTAAGTAAGACCGTACCTCAACTAAGGATTTTTAGTAGGTACGTCTTTTTGTATGGGAATTTCGGAAAAAGTTCTTAATCTTTTTTACTCCTACCATCATGTAGAATTACCTCCCGAAGTTAATGCACTTTATCCCCGGACACCCTGTATAAACGCCATAAATTATTATTATATCAGTTAGGAATACTAAAAATAATCTTATTACAGTAGAACTCGAAATCCAAGGGGTCATCAAAAATAAAATTTCGAAATAACGAATTCCCACGTAATTAAAAATTTTATGAAAAAAAAAACAAGCGCCGAAAATTGAATTTCTCGGCCGCAAATTCCAATTCGGGTAGGTTCTTTGGAATTGATTCGTAATAATACGACTTATTCCGTGGGTAAGTCGAATTTTCGCAGCCGTATACCGCCGCGGGCGGCCCTCTATTCGAACTAAATTCACAAAAATACGATATATTACGAGTAAATCAAAATTTCGCTGGTGATTACCGTCGCGGCCATCCCTTTAAACTCATAAAAATGTGATATATTACTGCGTAAATCGAAATTTTGCAGTCTATTTCCGATGCAGCTGACCATTTGAATTCAGATACTCGAAGTAAATTCGTAAAAATACGATAAATTTCGCATAAACCGAAGTTTCACGACCAAATCCCGTCGCGACCGGCCCACTAAATACAGATATTCGAAATAAATTCGTAAAAACATCGCATTTTTCTGCGATGTAAATCAAAATTTTGCGACTTATAACCTCCTCGACCGGCTCTTCAAATTTAAATATTGGAAGTAAATTCGTAAAAATACGATATATTTCGCGTAAACCGAATTTTCGCGGCCGTACCCGTCGCGGCCGGCCTTAATGAAGATACCTATTCGGAATAAATTCGTAAAACTACGATATATATTGCGTAAATCAAATTTTCGCGACCGGTCCTAATTAAATTAAATAAATAAAAAATACTCGGAATAAATTCATAAAAAATACGATATATTTCACGTAAATCGAATTTTTCGCCGCAGAATCTCGTCGCGGCCAGCCTTAATTCAGATACCTATTCGGAATGAATTCATAAAAATACGATATATTTCGCATAAATCGAATTTTAAAAATAAACAAGAAGTTTCACGTCGCGCGTGGATTCCACGCACACATTTTTTTATTGTTTATTTTATTTTCCCATGTTATGTATAAAATGGGTTTCAACAATTTTTTTTGTTAATATTTAATTTTTAGGAGTGTGTCGACTTCTTTTTGTTTGTTTGCAAACCTATTTTACAATTTTGTTGCTTTTTATAACTTTATAAATCGTTTTATTTTACCATAATTTATTCGATATACCATTATTACAACTGAAATAACTATAATTAGAAATTTATATATAAGCCAATTAGGGCGTAAATAAATTAAACTAGGAATATGATTCTGGTGAAGGGGCACTCTAAAACATTATATGCCGCTGGTTGTAGCAAACGGCTGAGAAATGGAATTTCGAGTAAAAAAGTCAACTTGGTTCTGAAATAATACACGATAACATAATGACTAGCCTTTAGTGTGACCCCTTTTCTCAAGTGCCACCACATTTACGTATTTATTTCTTGCAAAATTTGACGTCCTTCCACCGTGAACGCATCTCATATACTAATGGGAAACAACTTGTCTCCTGCTTTATATTATGGCGGGAGGATATCGTAATATAGAAAAACGGTTTTTTATTTCTATAAGCATTGTTTTTATGCTTTTTAAAATAATTTTATTATCAGCCGTTTAGAAAACATCGATCTGGTGATAATGTATATTTTTATAACTCTCCTGTATTTAGAATTAAAGGATATAATCGAACTTTAAGCTATTTTTAGAGGTTCCGTAAATATTTTTTTACGCAATTATTTTAAACATTTTAACACGATTTGTTGTTTCACCATTTAGAAGAATAATTTATTTGTTCAAAACATAATATTATTTTCTAATAAACAATATAGAAATTTTCTAAAAACTGCATTTAAAACCTGCAAATATGCTGCGATTGCGGTAAGATCCCCTTAAACTATATAACTGCATGCCACCTTCTCTGAAACATCTTGCTGATTATTCACCAAAAAATAAACTAAGAAAACAAATCACAGACTGGATAAAAACTAAAGGAACACTATTTTTCCAAAACCTCTTTACTCCAAACCAAACATAAAAATTCACTTGGTATTTAAATTAAACCACTAGATCTACAAAATTAATTAATAGTGCATAACTCTCTTTATAATATTGGCACTTACATCATCTAATATCATCTAGTAAAATAAATAAACATGTCTTTCAAGAATTTACCAACTATTCATGTATACATATATATTCATATATACTTTATATATTTTTTTCTTCCAAATAATCCATGTACAATAACCATTAAATGTAAATAAAAAAAAAACTAACTTTCTACTACACATAAATACCTATACTTGTCACAGTGAATCATAACCACGTAAACACCTCAGCACAGGTTTTCCTAGTGAGGTGTTCACGAAACATACAACATTATCAACTAACAGTTTCACCTTCTCAAACCTACCTCACACACCCAACATAATAAAATGTAATATTAATATGTAAAAATGTTTTCAAAATATATTATGTAAAAATATTAAATATAAGGTAAAAACTGTAATATAGAAATAAATAAATAAAATAAATACTGTCACCACTTGAGTTATCGGGGCGCGTCCATTTTAGCATGTGTTAAGATTGAATAATATCAAATGGATTGGATCATTGTTCAAAGCACAAACTAGAAACAAGCATAAATTTACCTCTCCCACCCGAGAGAGGTAAATTTATTTTGCAAACTGTAACAGATTTTGCAGATTATTATGCGTGCGTATGAGAAATTTCAGATTTGTAACTTGAATAAAACACTACTTATTTGAAAAAGGAACCAGAAGAAACATAAACACATCCTCTCTGATCCACACACCACTTGATTCTCAGAGGTGTGTTTTAATGAGAATAAATCGGTGAGATGAAAATAAATAAACTAGGACACGAAAAGATTTTAATATCAGCAAAAATAAAGAATTTTAGAGTAGCATCTTCACTTCAACGGGATAACATATCTGCGTCTACTAATAAACTCTACTAAAACGACAGGTTTGCGCATGTCAGTGCCCAGGGGGGCACTCGCCCGAAAAAACAGAACGTAATGGATGGACTCTACTAAAGAACTGACTAAACTACTCTACTACAATTGAGGTGTTCGGGTGCATTTACTAATATAATCGCTACTCGACTAACTACTTGCCAATGCGAACAGGTCTTTAGGCTAACTAGGCTCAAGCCTAGGCAGCAAGAGTTTTGGGGGGTGCATCTCAGGTGATCCGGCTGTAGGCTGGAGGCGCTGACAATATTTTCAAAACTTCTCCTTTTTCGGTGCAGTGATTTGCGCCCCTTAATGCAACGGGCCCCTAACAGGCCGTCCAGGGTCCAAGCAATAACAATGGATGATTTTTCAAGAACCATTCACAACAAACTGGCGCAGCTGCTTTTGAGAGATTCTACGCAGTTGTGGCCATTTAACAAACCAAAGTTAATTTAAGAAGTTAATTCGAAATTAATTTCGAGAAGCCAGCCACACTAACAATAATCGAATGCAGTTATAATTTGTGAGGATTTACACAGAGTCATGAAATCAGAGAAAAACTGTTCAAGAGTGAGGTCATGTGGATCAAGGTCAAGAAGACCATCAAGAAGTCGAAAGAGGACAACAAGACATTCCATTCGGAAAGGAGCCAAGCCAAAGGATCTTGGAGCAGTCAAGAGCATTTGCAGGGACCAGCGACTACCAGGAGAGCATCACAGGAGTGACAACGAACCGTGGAAGAGGTTATGGAGCTAGAAAATTTTCTACCAGGATTGAATGAGTCAAGATTGTCAAAAGTACATATATGCAAGGACCAGCGACATCACAGGAGTGGCAACGAACCGTGGAAAAGGCTATGGAGCTAGAAAATTTTCTAACAGGATTGACTGAGTCAAGACTGTCAAGAGCAGGCGCGGCCAGTGCCTTAAATTGTTGGTGGTTCACCAAGCCATTCATCATAAACGTAAGGTAGACATTAGCATAAGGAATACTTCTATTGGTGGACTAACTGTACCACCCGTACGAATCACTATGTATATAAAGGAATAAAATTATTTAATCAATTACCCGCCGATATGCAAACAGAAAAAAATTACGACAAATATAAAAAAAAAATTAAATCATATTTTGGTAGTACCACCATATAATTTTAACTTTCCCTTAGATATGTTTTTGACTGTTTGTTATTCCAAAGGTTTTATGTACATCCTATATATCGTTCTTGTTTATTTACCCTTATAATCTTTAAAAAATATGTTATTAAGTCTAAATCTCTTCATTAGTTAAATTCTTAAGTTTGTCATAAGGACTTAAAAAAAAAAAAAAAATTGTTATTTACAAGTTGTCCTCTCCTAAACACAAGCACTTCCTTTATCAGGAGAGTGTATAAAATATGTAATGCTATATTATGTTATTATTGTGTAAATGTAAAATAAATAAAAAAAAAATAATATTTAAAAAAAATCTAGACATCATGCATGATTTACTATCTAAAAATATCATGTAACTGTAATAGTAAAAATATTGTGCAATGTAAAAACATGCTGATGTCTGGGGTTTTTAATATAGTATCCTATGCTTGCAGAGTCGTATTTTCTCCAGTCATAAAAATTCTGATAAAAATGCTTATATGGGAAGTGACCTGCCAGTTAAGTAGGTATGTTTTCTGTATCTGTTTGTAAATGTAAATAATAAAAATAGATAGAGCCTAGAAACTCATAATCAATTGTATAACGGCAACGTAACTAAAACGGCATTCTAGAAATTATCTAATTATTACAGAATTATTCTGGTATCAATATTTTTAGAAGCATTTTACACTCTATTAAAATTGATAGTACATCTATAAGATAAGTGGAAAGGGTAGGTTTGATATCAGTTTAAAAATACTCAACCATCCAATAATAATAATAATAACGCAATAATCCAATAATTAACACACAAGAAACTTTTCACTCTGCGGCGTGGATCGCCATTATTGCCAACGGTTGCATTTAAGGTCTGTTACTGACCTATGAAGTTCGCAATAGGTGACAAACAAATAATAATGTCAAAAAGGTAAATCCCAAGGGCTCGAACAAGATAATATCACACGAGACGCATGGCTGACCCTTTGACTAATGGTTGCATTTTAGAAGAGAAATATTATTACTTAATATTATCTTGTTCAAACCCTACTTTCGCTGGAACCAAAGCTTCGGAATATTTCCGATGAATGCCGAAGCTCTTCGGGTCGGCCGTGCGGCGCGCAGTCAGCCGATTTTTAGCATGACATGTTTTCGACGTTTTGGGATTTGTTACTACGAGTTTCATTCAAGTTACGGAGCGCTTAGCTGTAGCGCACAGATTGGTATTTACCTACCTCGGTTCCTCGCTCCTTCGCTACTGGCAGGTAGCTGCCGTAACTGGCGGGCGGGAACAATGCGTTTATTTGGCCATAATACATTGTTAATTTATAGATAGGTAATTAATTTTATTCAATTTAAAGATTGTGCTCAATTTTATAAATAAACACATTACGTAGAAATACGATGAGTTGTAAAATAATGTTCAATTTTGTTGGCGGTTCAGCGCACCATTGCACGTTTGCGCCAGCCGCGCTTGGTCAAGAGTATACGCAAGGACCAGTGACTTAGTGACTACCAGGGTAACATCACAGGAGTGACAAGGAACTGTGGAAGAGGTTATGGAGCTAGAAAATTTTATACCAGGATTCTTTCTAATATCGGTAAATATTCGGAACAAACGTCAACGGTTAATACGCACTTTTTTTTTTAAAAACCTTTAGATTCTTCTTAATTACCATAAAAGACAACTATTTGCATTGGGGGAGGTTGAAAATGTTACATTTTTAATTTTAGTTACGTAAATTGAAAATTTGCTTTCGTATTTAGACACAACGCTTCACCATATGCAATTTGTAATGATTATTGTCATTTTATTATGTTGGTATTACTGATACTATATGGAAGGCTACATCATACCGTAACTGACTTCATGGCAATATATTCAAAGGCGCGTAACCGAAAAAACCTATACGCTAGGTTTGTGTAACATGGTTTGTGATTCAAAAGAAAGTGCCCCTTTTTAACGCCTACTCACGTCAAGGCAAGAAAAACATCCCAGTTTTCAAGTAGTTTAGCGGCTACGCTAGGTTTGTGTAACAAGGAATGTAAAATATCAGTAATACCAACATATTAAAATAACAATAATATTGCAAACAGAGTGATTTGACAGTGTTAAAGCAAATTTTCAATTTACGTAACTAAAACTAAAAATGTAACATTTTCAACCTCCCCCAATGCAAATAGTTGTCTTTTATGGTAATTAAGAAGAATCTAAAAGTTTTATCAAAAAAAGTGCGTATTAACCGTTGACGTTTGTTCCGAAGAATTACCCTAATATCATCCGAGATGACCTTGAAAGTTGTAGACTCGTATTGTCGCATGACAATGGACTGGCAGATTCAAGAAAACCGGCATAAAGCGCTGTATATATACGATTTATTATTACGTTTGCTTTAGAGACGTGAAATTGACAGAGCGAAAAGTAATAATGATTTCAGCATAAATAGTGTTTTCGTAACAATTTCTAAAATCTAAAAAAAGGGAATCTCTGAATAATAAAAACTAAGTATTGGGTAAACAAAAAGTTTACTTTACTAACCTTAAACATTGTGGAGAGTTCGAACTTTAAAACCTGAATGAAATGTTAACAAAATTCTCGTAGAAACCAGCGTCAATTGGTCGACTTCAAGACCTGCTTCACAAATAAATGTCGGACTTTGACTTTAGTATTCTGTTATCATCAATTCATCACTTATAATTTTATTATTATCATGCGTGCGTTGAATCTTGAATCGTCGCATGTTTTTCCATAGATTTACCTGGATTTACCAGTGTCAGTTCGTCAGTGACGTCAGTTGTCAGTTTCAGCATGAGTTTCAGTGTGACCAGATTTCATTTAAAGAATCTACCGCTTGTGCGGCTTGTGCAGGTTAAAAAAGTAAGATAACGAGAAAATACTAAAAATCTATTACATGTTTTCGCTGTTGTGTAACAACGAAGAAGCAAAATTGTTCTCTTAATTATAACGATAAAACAATAAAATGAACAAAGAAAACACCATAAATTAGAGAAACTTAGAACTTAAAATTAAAATCTACAGAAATACAGGTACTTATGTTTAAATTGTGACCGAGTTCAGGTTCTACTTATTTATAGGCCCAATAACTATTTGAAACGAAGTAAATTTGACACATTTAGGGGTCAGCTCATATGGTCTCATAAAAATCGTTTTATCTCCCTTAAGGCGGAAACATATTTGTGTGGTGTGGTGTGTTGTGGCGCTTACTGTCGTGACGGTGAGTGTGCACACTAGTGTGGTGTGGTGTGGCGTGTCGTGGAGCGCTCTGGCGTTTTCTGTAGTGTTGCCACATGCATGAAATCTTTAAAGCTACGAAGAGAGATATTGGCGCAAGTGAATGTGACCTTATCTTTCATAAAGTTTCTTTATGCATAAGGGTCAAAATGCTCTGGCGTTATTTTAAAGGGTGCTCTGGCGTTATTTCTGAACAGTACCTACCTAGATATCAAACCTTTGCAGCGTTTAAATGTGCATAATGTTTTCTTCTGATTTGGATAGTGATTTTGATGAAGATCTTCAATTTCTCTTAGCAATGAAACTTCTTAAGGGCAAAAAAAAAGAAAAGAAAACACTAGGTTCACCCTATAAACAGAGAGAGACAGAATTTAACAAAGGTGAATTTCATCGTCTTGTTAAAGAACTAGAGAGTGACGAAGAGAAATTCCATCAGTACTTTATATAGTATATTAGTAATATAATAATACTAGCGACCCGCCCTGGCTTCGCATGGGTGCAATGTAGATATTAATGTGGAGCAGTGTGGGGTGATTTAATAATACTATGATTATAATAAGTCTATACTACGGGATATTTTTATATACAATATTTACAGCTGTTTTTACATGAGATTTTTTTTATTTTTTTTTTTTATTTAAAGAAATATTAACATAGCACATAATTCATATTGTTTACAACTTTTTAATGAAACTTTTTAATATTTAAATTGGTAAGTATATAACATGTTTCTTGATTTAATTTAATACCTCCCTAATTGAAAATAACTCGTGTTTAGGGAGGGAATTTTTACAATATTTGTTTAATTTCTAGAATTATACCTATAATTAACACTATATACATTCAATTTATTAGCGTACATATATGCACTGAAGAACAGATAACATATATTAAAAAAACAGACAGTTCTTTAAAATATATAATGCATAACCTTTACGAGAGTGTATTGTTCGTTTGAAAAGGCAGAAAAAAAAGATAATAAAAACATGTTTTCTTTAGATTTAGATATTTAATAGAAATATGGGGAAACACATACATTACGTACTTAAACGACTTACAAATAATACAGAACAAAGTTATTAAAAAACTCTTCAACTATAACCCAGACACTCCCAAAAAAACTATATCAGGAAATGAACCTTTTGAAAATAAGAACATTGTACGAATATAACATATGTCTTTTAATCTACAAAATACAAAATGGACTTATACACACAAACACAATATTATGCTGTGTATTTAAGTTAAGAAAGCGAAATATTATATTTCTTTAACTTAATAAATAAATTTAAAAAAAAAAAAAAAAAGATGTTTTTCTCGAAAGCGCGACATATAACTGGCCGTGTGAGAAACACTCAAACAAAGCCAGCAACTTTGAATGTTTGACCCTGTGACTTATTGATGGTCTTTGCAAAAGATAGCTTTACCCCCTATATATTGGTGAAAACCGCATGAAAATCCGTTGCAGAGTTTAAAAGATCTAAGCGCACATATATATTTTGAGAGACTTCATTTTATATTACGTAAAGATAAAGATAATACAATATTTCAGAAATTTCTTCCCAAGCAGCATTTCTGATCAAATGACCTTTATACTCTTTACACGTTAAATCGTATAAAATTTTTCGTTGACGTACAAGTTCAATTAGCTCGTCAGCCATTTTTCAGTCCCACGCTGCAAACAAGCGTCCGCTAGTTGTCTATGACCATAAATAAATGTCTATGGTGCGCCAGAGTGGTGGAGGGGGGTATGGCGCGATCGGCGGCGAGCAGTCCACGCCACAACACTGGTTAATTTATGCCACAACAGAACCCACCCCGACACACCACACCACACAAATATGTCTCTAACCATAGAAAATATATGAAACCGATGTGCTACTGGCGCGCCACGACACACCACACCACACAAGTGTGTTTCCGCCTTTACTCTAATCACGAGAAATATGATCTAAACAGTGTTAGAAACAGTAAACACTAGACTACGATTTGAGTTCCATAGGTATCCGCAAAAAAAAATTATTCGGATTTATGACGTCAAACTTCCACCAGAACAATATAAGGTGAAACTTTTTTGTTTGCATTCGATAGTTGCAAGTTGCAATCCATTCGATGAAATATACCGCATTTTTTCGACAGGTTTGCCATATGAAGGCAAAAAAGTACCAGAATAGTTGAAAAGCGTGAATTCTACCAAAATATACCAAATAATTTATTCCTACTAGATACTGTTACCGGTACCTCCAAATCTACCAAAAAAGTACAGACGACAGACGACGATCTAACACTAAATGTGCAGCTTTCGATTTTATATCAAATCTACAGAAACATATTGATCATGGGGATTTTACGGCGGCAATATTTATTGATCTAAAGAAGGCGTTTGACACGGTGGATCACAACGTATTGATCGAAAAACTGAAACATTTGGGTATTGTTGGTCCTCCTCTGGAAATTTTCCGACCTTACCTATCAAATCGCGTTTCGGCAGTAGAACTGGGAGGAGAAACGAGTGAGTTGGGTAAAATAACATGTGGAGTGCCACAAGGATCAATTCTTGGACCGTTGTTATTTCTAATCTATGTGAATGACATGACAAAGTTGGGTATTAAAGGAACTCTACAACTTTATGCGGACGATACAGTAATTTTTTACAATAAACTGAACCTAGCGGAGCTTGAAACGGAAATGAATGCTGATGTTTCTAAACTCACAAGCTGGTTAAGAATAAACAAACTAACTCTTAAGATGAAGCCATACTAAATAATGCAAAATCATACAAAATCGTATGTTTTAGTTTTGAAAATTTGACCGCTTAGAAGTATTATAGATGCTTCAATTAAATACTGCGTGTAGAACATACTTTGGCCCTCAAAAATATCGGTCATTTTTTTTAATAAGTCTTTTAATAAGCTTAGAAAAAAATAAAGTATTAGGTCTATAAAAAACATTTTTAACTGAAAACTCTCCTACTTATAAACACTTTTTCGGATATGGTTTTATTGCATAATGTGGCAAATTTAGTTTCTTATATAATTATCGCGAAAAAAAATGATATTTACGCCCGAACCTCACAAAATAAAATATAATATGCATTTTCGCGTTGGTATTTTTGACATCACGACGACAATACGGCAGTCGAAGAATTTTTTATATCAAAGTGAACCTTATACCGTCCACCGAAGAACGACTGGCAGCCGCCCCCCCGTCTTCGGTCATTACCAGGCGGGTATAACTCCGAGCCAAAACGTGGTCAGAATCTTTGGGTGACTTCACAAGTCCACTTCAATTTGTTTATGGTCACCGGCTACTAAATCAACCAATAGGAATCTTTTATTTTTGTTGCATTTTTCTGCTTTATTTACGTTTGATTGACAATTGACCACAATTGACATTTACATTTCCGACGCAATAAGTAACGATTATTAATTTTGGGAATTCACGATCGAATGAAAAATGGGAGAACAGGACCCGCAATTGGAACAAAATTACAGGTGGGAGTCTTCCTTTGGTTGTTATTTCAGTGTTCCTAAAGTATTTTTTGAAATGTATTGCTTAATTGTATTTTAAACTGATGTACATGTTTCCGTTTTCAGAACATATTTATGTTTCACCTGGGATCTATCTAATAATTGACGCTATCCAACATCACAATTACATCTTAAAAAGGTAAATATGTTTTCTATATTGCATTTTCTGTTCTTATTTTCAACATTTTTTAATATTTTTATCAGTATATTTATAAATTTATTAATATTTTTCAGTGGAATCTGAACCGACAAAACTTTACTTGTTTTAGTTGTTTTACAATATAACATTCTTTATCCACACTTCAATACATTCGCTTCTGTTTCTGGAGATGGTTACTAATAAATACAGTCATGGTGCATGATGCAGAGGTAATTATTATTTTTATAACTCTCATTTTACAAAAACGTCAGTCAAATTTAATGTATTTGAGTAGGCTTCTTTATATAACTAAGTAGGTATCCTAGAACTTGGTTTAATATGAGAGTTATCGGGTTTCTAATATCTTTGGAGTTATCATAAATTAAAAAAATAAAAGACATGGGAAGAAATGTAACTACATACATACATAGGTATGTACTATAATACACATACACAAATACAATAAAAATTGCATTATTTTACAAATTTCCATAACTGAACCAATGTAGTTTTTAGAAAATATAACTTATTCTATTTTTTATGATTTCAGGGAAAATATGGTGAGCTGAGCTACTTTAAATGCCAAATAAACAAATATAATGTTTTTTTGAGCCCTTTATGAAGAATCAAACATCTTATGCAAACTTGTGTCTCCGTGGATATTGGAAATAACTAACTAACTAACTAACTAACTAACCATCACGCCGTTTCCCCGCAGGGGTAGGCAGAGAGGACGGACCGCCAAACAACTCGGTCTTGGCACACAGTCTTTGCTTCACTCACATTCATACATCGTCTCATACATACTCTTCTATTATTCCGACTTTTGACATGGCCCGACTCAAGTATCTGATTCACTTGATCGTGCCATGTCTTCCTCGGGCGTCCCCTACTTCTTCTTCCATTCACATTTGCGTCATATATTCTTCTCACATTATTTTCTTCTTTCATTCGCTCTACATGTCCAAACCATCTGAGGGTCCCTTTCTTAATCTTACTCATTATGCTTACATCAGCCTTGCATTCTTTGCGGATATCCACATTTCTCACACGATCATACATGGTTTTGCCACACATTCGCCTCAGGGATCTCATTTCGACAGCATTCAGTTTACTTTCATCCTTCCTCTGCCAACTCCATGCCTCACTGCCATACATCAAGGTAGGTACCAGGACTCCATTGTGGACTGCTAGCTTCGCGTCTTTTGACAGTGTTTTATTAGCGCCAACGGCATTCAGTCCTCCATTAATGGAGTTACCTGCATTTACTCTTCTTTCAATATCTCTATCAGCCTTCCCATCTCTCGTAAACATACTACCCAGGTACACAAACTCATCCACCTGCTCCAAGTATTCATCATTCACAACTATATTGCACACTGTTTTCGTACTCTCCCTTTCAAATTGGAAATATGATAAATTTATTTTTACCTGCTGAAAGATATAATAGGTACGTTCAAAAGAGAAATTTATCTTTAAAACAACGCCCTCATGTGGCAATTTACTACAGAAATATAACCTGCTTATATTGTATTCTTGTTTAAAATATGTACATGTAATTCTGAGTTTTAAATTTTTCTGTTAAAAGATGAAAATATTTTAATTCAGTAGTTTTGTAGGAACGCATAATCATATTTCAATTATATATTTTTGTATTTCCTTTTTCTATATGTTTATAATAAAATTCTTATCATGTAATTACGAGTTTTATTTTTAAAATAATATTTTAGGCTGATGATTTTGGTGGTATTGGGTAGGCCCCGAAAGAAAATTATATTGTCTATGGTCGCGCATTGTTCTGTTGTTGCTTTCTCTATCTTCGTCTATGGTGCGTGACGTCACAGGTGATAATTTGATGGTGAAATAGTGACCAAATTTTTCACGTACTAAAACCCGAAGTTATCGATCTAGTGGGTGGTTTGGTATATTTATGGTCATTACTCCTCCGCAGTGTTACCGAAGCTCCCGATTTTACGGGAGATCTCCCGATTTTTCACTTCATCTCCCGATCTACCGGAATGGGCATCCAATCTCCCGATTTTTCAAAGTTCTCATCGATTTATCGTTTCTGGTCGATTCTTTGTTTATGGTCTGCTCATCAGGCAAATAATTGTCTATGGTATTAAAAAAAAACTAAAAAATTCCCCGGATTCGGGTATTGACCAGAATAATTACAAAATACTGCAATCTAAGCATATCCCTATTATAGATACATACAAACCGATCATCTATGTATTGACCAGAATAATTATAAAATGCTGCAATCTAAGCATATCTCTATTGAAGACACATACACACCGATCATCTTTGTATTATGAGCTGGAAACTATAATTTGTTACGAAACGCAGAGGTGTCAAACTGGATTTTCTTAAGGGCCATTTATGAGATGTAGCGTGTATAAGCGGGCCAAACAAAAAACTTAAACCCATACCCAATTGTTAAAAGGGATGGTAAAATGGTAAATTATCTTGAGCCGGATGCCTGACTTATCTTGTTTTTGATAAGCTCATTGATGTCGGGTGTCGTATTCGTGGTAGTTATTTTAAGAATCGATTGGAGTTGTTCATCCGTATGCCTTGAGCGATGTTTGTTCTTATTTATTTTCAAAACGGAAAACATCTGCTCGCGTAAATAGGTACTACCAAACAAACACAAGGTAAGTGCTGTATGCTTTCTTTTATTTGTAAGTACATTAACAACATATTTACTGCAATTTTTTAAGGTTAAAATTTTGGCAAGAATTAAAATCAAACTTCCTTTAAAAAAGGTTTTTCTCCACTGTGAGACGGCTTGTGGATTTTTAAATGTTCCTTTAGAGAACATGAATAGTTACAATCGGAACAAGGAATAGGTTTATTTCCACTGTGAGACGGCTTGTGGAGTTTTAAATGTTCATTTTGAGAACATGAATAATTGCAGTCGGAACATATTTTTCTCCACTACTAGTAAACTTATAAGTTCCTTGATCTTATAAGTTCAAGTCTTTAACTTATAAGTTCGTGCTCCTTTCTAGCACAACCATTGCAATCGGAACATGCAAAAGGTTTTTCTCCATTGCGAGACGGCTTGTGGACTTTTTAATGTTCCTTTTGAGAACATGAATAGTTGCATTCGGGACATAAAAAAGGTTTTTCTCCACAGTGAGTGAGCATGTAGATTTTAAATTGTGAATTTCGTGAACATGAATACTTGCAGTCGGAACATGAAAAACGTTTTTCTCTACTGTGACACGGCTTGTAGACTTTTAAATGTTCCATTTGAGAACATGAATAGTTGCAGACGGAACATGAAAATGGTTAAATTTTAATCAAATATAACTCGTTTAAGTATTTCATAACGGTAACAATTTCAATAATTTCATTAACAATTTTAATTTTGGCCCATGCACTTTATTTTTGTTTTTTAGGATTCTACTGATATTGTATTAGTGGGTATTTATTAATAAAGGATTACTAATCAGTGTTCCGTTATCAAGGATCTGCCGCCAGGTAACAGTTGTTTTGAAAAAGCCCATGAGGTGGTTGATTGATTCCTAAATAAAATGAAAAATATAAAAAAGGTTTCGTTTCATTAAATTGTACACATCCTAAGGACAAAGGTCGTCGCTCACTTTTAAAAGTCAGTAGGTAAAATGATTTTTGGCGTCTCATAAAGTGATGGGTGATTTTACGTCTAAAAACTCAGCACAAACTTCACAAAAATTTGTGCTGACTTGCCAGACGTAAAATAAGTCCCCGTTAGGGAAAATTGCGTTATTCTATGGGCAACATCTACAATAATCGTGTGTAACGGCGTTGCTTATGGGTTTTTTTGTTTGTTGTCAAGGTTCTGCTTCGGAATAATAAAAGGGAGTCGGATTATTGACAAGAGAGAAATTTAATTATAATAATTTAGGTCATCTCCCGATTTCTTCCAAATTCTCCCGTTTTCTCCCGATTTCTCCCGATTTTTAGGCGAAAATTCTCCCGATTTTTAAGTTTTGGGTTCGGGAACACTGGTCGCAAACAGTCGTATCGTAGTCGAATTGAAGCTTTGTCCATTGCGCGGGCAAACGCCAGACTTTTGACAGTCCAACACAACAATCAAGGTCATAAATGTTTAACAATTTTTGCCAACACTCAAGGCCATAACTGTAGCTCCACACTACTAGCGAAGTTGAACGAAGTTAGGCGAATACGATAGTGCGGAGGGGCACTTCGTCTTACTTCGTCCAACTTCGGCTCGCCTTGGGCGACTTCCATTTTTTGTCGGTTTTTGCGCCCGAGTCAAAGGACTCAAAGTTGCACGAAGTGCCTACACGAAGTGACTGTCTACACTACTCGGCTAACTTCAGTTCGCTTCAATACGTTGTCGTGAATGCACGTGCGCGCTATTAATTATTTTTTTTATTATGAATGGTACGCAGTGGTCGCAGAAGCAAATTATGTTGCTCCTGGAAACATTGCAAGCGGATCCAATTATTTGGAACCCACATGAGAGAGGTCATAAGGACAAAAAGAAAGTTAACGGTGCTTGGGTCCGTCTTGAGTCTACCTACGTCTGTACAAAATACAATAAATTTTAAAATAAATCTTTTGTACCCATTTGTTTATTTATTCCCAGTGGTTCTCTTGTCATAGTTTAGTTGTCTAAACTAACCTTGTTGTAAATAATAAAATTAGATAGAGACTAAGAATTCATAATAAATTGTAAAGCGCCCTTGAGGTAATTTTTAATAAAAACGGCGCTCTACAAATTGTCCGAATATTATTATTGTTGTTCTGTTCCGGTGCATTGCAATCATCCACCATCTTATTTTCCTCCTTTTTTTATATTTCTTCGTTTGATAAATATGCACATAGTTATAAGTTATAATACGCGAGCATGCACTTTGCGACGGCAGCTGCTAATTGAGCGTCCATGACGTGCGAGCCGTGACGGCACCACCGCGCGAATGAGTTTCTCGCGAAGTTGAACGAAGAGTGTAGCAACGTACTTCGGACTTCGGTCAACTTTCCCGAGGACTTCGTCGAGGAACTTCGCTAGCAGTGTGGAGCTTAAGTAACTTTACACCAACATCGTTTGGGGTGAAGTTCGCGCGGTCCACCAGTGTTACCGAAGCTCCCGATTTTTCGGGAGATCTCCCGATTTTTCACTTCATCTCCCGATCTACCGGAATGGCATCAAAATCTCCCGATTTTTAGAAGTTCTGAGCGAATTCGTTTCTCCTCGATTTTTTGATTATGGTCCGCTCAACAGGCAACTAATTGTGTATGGTTAAAAAAAAATTCTTAAGATTCGGGTATTGACCAGAATAATTTCAAAATACAGCAATCTAAGCATATCTCCATTTGAGACATGGGTCTATAATGGATCATACCGATTATCTATGAATTATGAGGTGGAATTTGTAATTTATTACGTAACGCCTCTTCGAATCAGAAGGTTTTTCAGTACTTTGTTCTACGTACTTAATTTTTTTTAATTATGTCCACCTCAGACCCTGATGCAGGCGCAGGTATGAGTAGAAGTATTGCAAAAAAAGAAATATTCCCAATATTATAAAAAAGAGTAGAAAATTTAGTCCGATTATGCAGGTTGGCCTGCTCCTAGCAAAAAAGTTGCAACAAGGACATCAACGTTGCATCTGGAAGAGATGCACTAACAAGGCGCTCAAATTCTTTTCATGTCCTGACTGCAACTATTCTTCTCCTCAAAAAATAACTAAAACGGCTCTTGATAACTAACAGTGATGAAAAACCTTTTTCATGTCCCGACTACAATTATTCATGTTGTAAAAAAGAACTTCTTAAAAATCATTTGCTGACTCACAGTGACATAAAACCGTTTACATGTTTCTACTGCGACTATTCATGTTCTACGAAGAGGCACCGAAAAATTGCATATTTACCCACATTGGACAAAAAACATTTTCTTGTCCCAAATGCAGTTATACAAGTTCTCAAAAGGAAGATTTTAAAATCCACAGTATAATTCACGGAAGAGAAAAACCTTTTTTATGTCCTGACTGCAACTATTCGTGTTCTCAAAAGGGATATCTAAGAAGTCACTTGCTGACTCATGTAGAGAAAAACCTTTTTCATGTTCCGGCTCCAACTATTCTTGTACTACGTAGAGAAATCCAAAAATCACATGTTTACCCTCAATGGAGAAAAACATTTTCATGTCCCGACTGCGACTATTTATGCGCTACAAAACGGTATTTAAAAAATCACACGTTTACCCACAGTGGTCAAAAACCTTTTTCATGTCCCGACTGCAAATTATTCATGTTGTACAAAAGAACTTCTTAGAAATCATTTGCTGACTCACAGTGACATAAAACCTTTTACATGTTTCTACTGCGACTATTTATGTATTATTATATTAATGTTTTACAAAGAAGCACCAAAAAAATCACATGTTTATCCACAGCGGACAAAAACCATTTTCTTGTCCCGAATGCAGTTATTAAAGATCGCGAAAGGAAGTTTTTTGCAGTTATTAAAATCCACAGGGCAATTCATGGAGGAAAAAGGCCATTTTCATGTTCTGAGTGAAACTTTGCATATACTACGAAGATAAATCTAAAAAATTGCAAGTTTTCCCATAGAGGAGAAAATCTTTTTCATGTCCCGATTGACATTATTCATGTTATCGAAAGGAACATCTAAAATATCACATATTAACCCATAGTGGACAAAAACCTTTTTCGTGTCCCGACTGCAACCATTAATGTTCTCAAAAAGGACCTCTAAGAAAGCACTCGCTGATTCATAGTGGAGAGAAACCCTTTTCATGTCCTGCTTGCACTTCTTCGTCTATGGATTCCCTGTAAAACATAAACGAAAAGGCTTGCCAACTTGGGCATTCCCTAGTTTTTTTTTTATTTAAATAAAAAAATCCCCCTCCCGCACCGATAACGCACGGTAACGTTAAACAAGACCTCCCCCCCCCTAAATTGCGTTACGTACCTCATACTTGAACGGCCCCCAAGGTCGAAGTTTCACAAAAATTTGTTCTGAGTTTCCAAACGTAAAGTAAGTCCCCGTTGAACGTCAGGGAAAATTGCGTTATTCCACGGGCAACATCTACAATAATCGTATTGATGGCGCTGCTTATGGGTTTTTTCATTTGTTGTTAAGGTTCTGCTTCGGAATAATAAAAGGGATTCGGAATATTGACAAGGAGAGAATTTTATTACAATAATTCTAGTAATCTCCCGATTTCTTCAAAATTCTCCCGTTTTCTCCCGATTTCTCCCGATTTTTAGGCGTAAATTCTCCCGATTTTGAAATTTTGGGTTCGGGAACACTGCTCCTCCGAACGGAGCGGAGAGCGGTCGTGTTATGCTCTGCGCCGCTTATTTTCGTGAAATCAATTTAAAAATTCCGTTTTATTGCTATAAACAATGCATAAAAAAGGAATTAATGTTTTTTACAGGCCTTTACGAAATCAACATGTAAAAAAAAATCTCAAATATCTTTTCCAACCTTTCCAAATGCTTTTTCTCAAGTATTTTTAAACTCCTCCCATAAAAGGGCGTGAATTCCGATTTCGATTTTTCCTGTACTAGTGGATCGCCTTAACGTAAAAAAAACTCATTATATACTTTTTGGCAACAAGAAAAATTTCAGCCTCAATATCAAAGTTGGTGATCTCCACATAAATCATGTAAAGGAGAAAATTACCCCCATAACTGGTGTACTATATAGACTCCAAGGATTATTACCCATTCCTTTACTAACATCGTACACGCCATGGTACATTCACACCTTTCTTATCTCTGCTGTATCTGGGGATTTGCCTCAAAGAAATTGATAGCTGATCTGCAGGTGGTTCAAAACCGAGCTCTCAGAAATGTTTTTGGACTTCCATGGGACACCCATGTCAGAGACATCTATTCAGTTTCCGGTATTCTTCCAATCACAGTCCTTCCTAAACATGAAATCATAAGCACCATCCTACAAATTACTCAACAATCAACTCACACTAACATCAAGCCACTTTACAATCAAGACATTCACACTCACAATACTTGAAATAGCAATAAAATCCGCATACTTCAAACACACACTACAAAATATGGGATAAAATCTCTGAACTATGTTGCCTATACACTATATAATTCGCTTCCAGATATGTACAAGGCAATCCAGCAAAATAAAAAAGTTCAGAATAATGCTTTAAAAAGAATAATTTTTAAATACGTCTAAGGATGAAACTATGTAAATTTTCTTGTCATGTCTCAATTGTCTTGTTTCCTTTTCACTTCTTTTCTTTTCCATTTATTTGTAATCATAATCATCCACATTTGTATAAACTTGTTCCTTGTTTCTTTAATTATTTTCGATTGTTGTTTGCTCACTCAGCCTGTTTTTTTTTTAAATTTATTTTTAATCTAGTATGTGAAACTTATATTTTTAATATCCATTTTCCAAGAAAAACTGTAACTATTTCCTCACACCCATGAATTTTCCTCCTGTCCTAAAAGGCGTTCTGTAACTCATCGGGATTGCTCTAGCAAGTAATAAAAACAATTTTAAAAAAGTAGAAATCTACTAAATCTGGTCACACTGGTCAGTTTTCACTAGTTTACAGTTACCTGCAGTTATCAGTTACCACAAGGGCTAGCGATAGTCCCAAAATTGCACAAAATGATTAAATCAATCACTATGAGTAATAAGAAAAAATCAGTAATAAGACCAGAAATACAATAAAGTGCAATGTGTAAAAGCTAGTTAGTAGGTATAAACAAACAATTATATGTGTATAATAATGTACGATGATAAAACAGAACTAAATAGAACAGCATTGAACTAGATTGAACTTTTAAAGTGGTCTCATGGCTCTGGCTTGGTCATAAATGCCAAAAAAACTAAATTGTTACATATAAGATCCCCTAATGTTAAGGTATATATTACACCTGAAATAAAGACACATACATCAGATTGCTTACACAATGGTATTCCTGCAACGTGTACATGTGAAAATATGGAACTAGTTAAAGAATATGTTTATTTAGGTGTTATTATTGATTGGTTTTTCAAGTGGGATATACAAATAAACAAAGTTTGTGCACGACTAAGATCAATTGTTAGCAGATTGTATAAACTAAAAAATTTTGTTCCTATCTGAACACTTCGAATAATTTATTTATCTCTAGCTGAATCTGTTATAAGGTATGGAATAACAGCTTGGGGATTTTCCTGTAAAACAAATATAGACCATGTTCAATCAGTGCAAAATTCATTGGTTAAATTATTAGCTGAAAAAAATTTATACAAAGAAGGCATAATATTCCATACTTTTATCAGAGTCTCAAAGTTCTTTCAGTGAGAGCAATTCTGTGGTACAAAATTATATTTCAGCACATAAATAATCCTTTATATATTAACAGGCTGGAACACAACCATAATACTCGTTTTAACTTTAATGAAGGGCTAATTGGACCTAAGTATACACATAAATATGGACAAAGAACGTTAAATTACATGATTCCCAGTTGTTTAAATATGTTTCCTGCTGAAATTAAAAACTGTGCTCAAAACAAACAATTGATGAATTTACTGAAGACTTGGCTTACGGAAAGAATTAATTTGTATTAGCTTACAATGACATATTATTCTAAAGACTTTTAAAATGTTATTTATGTTTTCAAAAATTTATTTTTATCTATATTTCTGTAAAAAATTAAATTTTATTTTATATAATTGTAAAAATGTAATTATTAAATCACTATTATAAGATCTTTAACGTAAATAACCCGTTAGACAAACTGCTAAAAAGTAGTTTATCGGGACTTTTTGTCTTGTATTTGTAAAGTGTATAAAATAAAAAATAAAATAATAAAAAAAAAAAAAAAAGCAAAATAAAATAAAATAAGGTTATAAATTACTGGTAAGATAAGAAAAGTTAATTATTAACTGTTAAAATAGAGATGAGTTGTCTCTTGAAAATTGCAAAACTGTCAACACCAAATATATCTATAGATTCACAATGTTTATTTGCAAGGCTATGCATTCTAGGGATTGGTGAATTAATAGAATAGTTATTATTGAGGGTATTGTTAAAATTGAAAATATCTTTATTGCGAGTTAGTCTAGCAGGTACATTAATACAGATAATTCTAATAAATTAGGGCAGTCAACTAAAGATTTGATAATTTTGAATAAAAATAACAAATCAATTAACACTCTTCTATCTGATAATTTAAGGAGTCTGGTTTCTGCGCGTAAGTTATTATAATTTATAAGTTCAATTGGAATTTTCATTTTAAAATTAATATACCGAAGGAATTTGTTTTGTACCTTTTCCAATAATTGAGAATGGATTTTGTAATATGGTGACCAAATGGTGGAATTGTACTCGAATTTGCTTCGTACCAACGAGCAATACAGATTTTTTAATGTTGATACATTTTTAAAATTTGCACCCATTCTCAAAATAAAACCAAGAATTCTCATTGCATCACTTGTTATTTCATCGATGTGAACATTGAACTGTAGACTATCATGGAATATGATACCAAGATCACGAATCATGCTCTACAAATCTGGCACCTCTCTCCTCGTGGGTGGTGTCCCCTGATCCTTGCTCCAGTGATCATTTCCCGATCACCATCACTTATCAAACTTCTTTCCATTCAGACAAGTCCCATATTTCGACGAAGATTAAAACAAAACACACCAAATGGGACCAATTTAACTCGCATATGGATAAGTTTATACAAAATTTACCCTCTTCCGATGTATTATCTGTCAAAGATGACTACGATAACTTCAAATCGATGCTCATAACTGCAATACATAAATCAAATCCTCCCCCTAAAACCAAATCTCTTAAGAAACTCCCTCCGACTCCCTGGTGGGATGAGGAATGTTCCAAGGTAGTGAGAATTCGGAAAGCTAAATCTCTTTCGTATCGTCACAATATGACTATGGAGAACTATCTTATATGCAAAAATGCCGAAGCCAATGCCAAAAAGGTATTGAGGTCAAAAAAAAGATCCGGGTCGTACAACATCTGCAGTTCAGTATCTCCGAATACTCCAATTTCGGAAGTTTGGTCTATGATTCGAAGATTTCGATCCTCCTTCAGTTCAACATCTCCTCGAGCGTCTCATTCTAAATGGATAGATGAGTTCTTGGACAAAATTGCCCCCCCTTCTGTACCTAACTTAGATGAAATAACTCCCATCCACAACACTCCTATGTCTGATCATTGGCTAGACTCTCCATTCACTTTAATTGAATTAAAAAATTGTTTATCAACAGTCAAAGACTCATCTCCAGGCAGAGATGGTATTCCTTAAAGCATTATCAAAAATAGTAATGATAATGTTCTAAATCACTTCCTAAGCATCTTAAATAAAATCTTTCAGTCTGGCATAATGCCTGATGACTGGAGTTCTCAAATAATCATCCCAATCCTAAAATCAAACAAATCACCCAATTCTGGATCCAACTACAGGCCAATTGCTCTTTCATCCACCCTCAGTAAAATTTATGAAAAATTAATTAAAAACTGGTAAGAATTTTTTGTCGAAAGTAATCAGCTTCTCTCTCCATCTCAATTTGGATTTAGGAAAAAAAAATCTACGCTAGATAACCTTGCCATCATCAGCACTGATATTAATTTATCCATTTCTAACCATGAAGTATGTCTTGCAGTCTTTATAGACATAGAAGGTGCCTTTGACAATGTTTCCATCCCAATCCTTAAAAAAAAACTTTTAGGCCTTGGCCTTCCCCCCATGTGCTCCAGATTTTATGTCCGGGTTGAATCTTTCCCAAAAGAAAGACTAAACCCTTCCACACACTTTTCCACAAATGAATATCTAGTAAATGAACGCAATGTAAGTGCACTATATAAGAATAAAACAATACAAGAACAATACGTCAATCCACCAGAAACATAATGGGAAAATATTTCACCGACTCCAGATATTTTCATATCAGAGGGTTCGGCTCTGATGAAATCCTAACTGGTCCGATAAATCCTACTGATCCCTCAATATAAATATTTAAAAAATCTTTCGTAATCCTACATGTATTTAAAATGACCGACTTTTGCATTTTTATGTACAAATTTTTTGACAAATCTAATACGCCTAAATTTTGAATGAGAGAGCTAGGTATAATGCCAGTAGCCGAAATAACAAATGGTAATATTTTTATAGTCTGAGAATGCCAAATTCTTTTAATTTCATTTCCTAAATCTGTATATTTTCTTATTTTTTCAGAAACAGTTTTCTGAATATTACAAGAATTTGGAATAGCGACATCAATGATATAAGTTATTTTCTTAATTTTGTCATGTAAAACTATATCGGGTCTATTATGACTAATTGTTCTGTCTGTCAGAATAGTTTTATCATAATAAATTTTATAAAATTCATTTTCTAAAAATGAATTTGGTTCATATTCATAATATGGTACATTACGGCAGTCAATCAAGTTATGTTTAATTACCAAACTTTGGTGAATTATTTTTAAAACTTGATTGTGCCTAAATGTATACTCGGACGGCGCTAATACAGAACATCCCGATATAATATGTTCTATAGTTTCCGGATAAGCCAAAAATTTTCTACATAAATCATCAATTTGATTTGCATCTTTGATGATATGCTTCCTATAATTTTTAGTATTAATGACTCTATCTTGTATGGCAAGCATAAAGCCTTCTATTTCTGCGCTCAACTCTCCAATACTCAACCATTTGTTTGACGAAAATTTGTCAACATATGTTTGGTTGAGATAATTGAAGTGTTTTGCGTGAAGAATTTTATTTGACCAGGAATCTAATAATTCCTGGTTGGTATTTATAAGAATGCTGGCATTCTCGTCGTATAAATTTAATGGTGAAATATTTCTATCTGCCTTGCAAATAATTTTGTGCATTTCTGAACTATCAGCTTTCCTATGGAAAAAATTTCTTAGCATTTCAACCTGATTATGTTTTAAAGATGTTATTTTGACTATACCTCTACCTCCTAAATTTCTGGGTAAATTAATTCGTTCTACAGCTGAATTTGGATGATGGCAATGAAATTTAGTTAATGTAGTTCTAATCAATCGTTCTAAGCTATCTAAATCTGTATTAGACCATTTAATTATGCCAAATGAGTAAGTTAATAGAGGTATTGCCCAAGTATTTATCGCCTTTACTAAATTTTTAGCAGATAGATTGCATTTCAAAATTTTTCTGATCCTAGTTTTAAATTTAATCCTAATATCATTTTTAATACTAGTATGATCTAATCTATTTGATTGCGGATATCCTAAATATTTATAAACCTCACCCCCTTTCATACTTTCAATTTTGAAATTTCTAAATATACCCACGTATTGATAGAAAAATTTTCATTGAACTACCAGATGTTACTCCTCAGAGTAGATCAATTTGGAAAGGTTTACCCCAAGGCGATGTATTATCCCCTATACTGTATAATATATATACACGTACGATATGCATGTCTCTATTCCCCCTCAAGTAAAAGTTATTGAGTTCGCAGATGATTTAGCTTTCTACTTATCATCCAAAATCATCCCACTTGCCGTCAAATATCTTAATGAAGCCATGGATGCCCTTTGCACATGGCTCACTTTAAATGGTCTGGAACTTTCAATTAAAAAGAGTCAGTGTGTCACCTTCTCAAACCGTCATAAAAATCCTCCTGTTCAAATTTCTCCAATCCCCAACGCCTCTGAAGTAAAATTTTTGGGAGTAACATTTGATAGGAAACTTAAATGGTCTTCCCATATTCACAATATAGTGTTAGCAATAATAAAACGCTAAGTTAATATTTATGATGAAATATATTGTCTCCACGTTAATTGACAATAACAACATTCAAGAATCAGCAAGATTATATTCCGTGTTCCGCCATTTGTAAATCCAGCCGTTGGCTGTCCGTGTTGTTGGTAGTACTCTCCTTTACCGGCCGCTGTAGACGGTGTAGTCTCCCCGTTGGCCGCCAGAGGCGATAGCAGTACCTCTGGAGCCGTAAACGTGTGAAGCGGCAATATTCAAACATGCTGCTAACACGGCCATACTGACCACTGCTTTGACCTCAAAGCAGGAAGCTAAAAGAAAAGAATTAAAAAAAAAATATTACAGGGATTGAAATTTTTTTCAACCCCAAAATGGTACTGACAAACAGATTACCCTGCTCGCCTTTCCTGACCATTGCAGAAATTTGTTCACCCGGTCAATTCCTCATATTTTCATATGCGACCATCACTCTGTGAGTGCTGTGAGTGCTGCGATTGGGTCTCTTACCCACCACGTCAAAACCATCGTTCGGCAAGACTTCTACCACCTTATAAGGCAAGCTCCGAAACCGACCTTTCAACTTTTGTACACGTCAAAACGATCGTTCGGCAAGACTTCTACCACCTTATAAGGCAAACTCCGAAACCGACCTTTCAACTTTCTGTACCCCGGATTTCCCCCAGAAATCCGTATTAAAGCCAGGAATAACGTCAAACGCATGTCCAACTTTTTCTTATATTCATAAATGACCTTGGTAAAACTGTATCGCCAACGCGATACGAAGGTTTAATTAACCGTTTCGCATTGAATTGTTTCATCTGCCGCCTTTGATCTGCATCAAAAAGCATGAATCGGTTCGAGTTGAACCGTTTCATCTACCGCCTTTGATATTTATCAAAAGAACCCTTGTCTCAGCACGCAAGACCATAAGGTCTTGCTACTCACCAACCTGTGAGTTTATGAATCGGTTCGAGATGAACCGTTTCATCTGCCGCCTTTGATATTCATCAAAAGAACCCGTGCCTCAGCACGTAAGACCATAAGGTCCTGCTACTCACCAACCTGTGAGTTTATGAATCGGTTCGAGATGAACCGTTTCATCTGCCGCCTTTGATATTCATCAAAAGAACCCGTGCCTCAGCACGTAAGACCATAAGGTCCTGCTACTCACCAACCTGTGAGTTTATGAATCGGTTTGAGATGAACCGTTTCATTTGCCGCTTTTGATATTCATCAAAAGCACCCGTGTTTCAGAACGTAAGACCATAAGGTCCTGCCACTCACCAACCTGTGAGTTTATGAATCGGTTTGAGATGAACCGTTCCATCTGCCGCTTTTGATATTCATCAAAAGCACGCGTGTCTCAGCACCTATGACCATAAGGTCCTGCCACTCACCAACCTGTGAGTTTATGAATCGGTTCGAGATGAACCGTTTCATCTGCCGCTTTTGATATTCATCAAAAGCACCCGTGTCTCAGCACGTATGACCATAAGGTCCTGCCACTCATCAACCTGTGAGTTTATGAATCGGTTCAAGATGAACCGTTTCATCTGCCGCTTTTGATATTCATCAAAAGCACCCGTGGCTCAGCACGTATGACCATAAGGTCCTGCCACTCACCAACCTGTGAGTTTATGAATCGGTTCGAGATGAACCGTTTCATCTGCCGCTTTTGATATTCATCAAAAGCACCCGTGGCACCCCAAAAAGGTACGCCATCGCCAAAATTGTCATGATGACAACTTTCGTGCTTGTTTCTGCCTCTGCCTCTAATCGGCAGTTTTTTTCATGAAGCCATCCTGGAGAGTAATAACACGCAGCATTCCGTCCACGCTCTTCACGAAAGATCATAGTAAATTGATCTACCTGCTCAACGCAACTGCAAAAGACATCTCCATTTTCTAAAAATCCCGGGCTCACATATCACATCGCCCAGTATCTCATTTTCCAACCAACATTTAAAATAGTTTTTCACATATTTTGTGATAACATTCCTCTTCCATGGAAACCAGTATTTGTCCCGGACGGCAGCCAGTGTTTGATTAACACCTCGATGTCCAATCTCATCATGAAGAATCCAAATAACGCCACACCTGACATTTCTAGGGGTTCACCATTTAGAATATCTTCGAACCATTCAACATCGAATCATTTTGATTATCTCCGAATCATTTCAAACCACTTTGAATCATTTCGATTAATTCCAAACCATTTCAAATATCTTCGAACCATAATAGGTAGGTACTAGGTTTTGACACAGACAGTCGGCATAATTGTAATTCAACATGATTACAACTTCTTTTCGCCATACATAAACGGGCTTTAATTTTCGCAAACATATTTCCTTTTAGTTATTGCAATAAGGCATCTGCGATGTCCATACTCAAAAGCAAATCACCATATTGATCCTGTTTTGTCAGCTAGACGGCTACCAAGATCAGATTTCGTCATCGCCGCGTAAACTTTCAGCATCGTAATTTTGAAACATTTTGAAGTTCCGAATATTTCACCAATTGCCATCAAAAGATCATATGATCATATCCATCTGCTATCTTCGGGCCTGAAGTCAGCTTTCCTCAGATTACGCGCGTAGCACAATGCTGGCGACTTTATTTGACAGTCCTTTGTCGACATTTTTGACAAATGTCTTCGATCATCAAATTAGGCTCACGATGATAAACACGAAAGGGGAAGGTCTTTTGACGAATCCATTGAACCACAAATGAGTTTTCAAGCACCAAATTAAAAATTTCAATGCGTCCTTTCACTCCTTTCGGCGGGAACACGATCCGCGCATTCCTCCGACATCACAATAATACATCTGTCATCACTGTAATTACGCGACATTTTTACGTAAATTCACAACAGAAGTCCAATCATTTCACATATATTCAGAAGTCCGATACACAGATTGTCACTAAATACAATAATTTCACATATATTCAGAAGTCCGATACACAGATTTTAATCACCGGCATCAAACATCAAAAACGTAAACAAACTCGAGAGACGCCGTGATGGCCGCCGTTTGCATACAAAACACGAGTTTTTGTCAGGTGAACGAAACAAAAGCCAATGGACACTTGCTTTTACGAATCCCACTTCTGATGTTAGCAATAATAAAACGCTAAGTTAATATTTATGATGAAATATATTGTCTCCACGTTAATTGACAATAACAACATTCAAGAATCAGCAAGATTATATTCCGTGTTCCGCCATTTGTAAATCCAGCCGTTGGCTGTCCGTGTTGTTGGTAGTACTCTCCTTTACCGGCCGCTGTAGACGGTGTAGTCTCCCCGTTGGCCGCCAGAGGCGATAGCAGTACCTCTGGAGCCGTAAACGTGTGAAGCGGCAATATTCAAACATGCTGCTAACAATAGTTACTAAATGTGAAAAAAAATTAAATATCATCAGATCATTGACTGGCGTTTGGTGGGGTGCTCACCCTACCTGCATTAAGTTGCTTTACAATGCACTTATTCGAAGTCATCTCGACTATGCCTGCCCACTTTTTAGTACTGCCTCCAAAAATGCACTCAGTAAATTAGACAAAATTCAATCGAAGTCATTGCGAATAATAACTGGAGCGATGCAGTCGTCGCCCATCAATTCCCTTCAAGTGGAATGTTCTGATCCCCCACTTTATTTAAGGTGACAACTGTTTGCTGACAAATTTGTTCTTAAATGTTTAAATGCGATATGAGAGATGGGAAGGCTGATAGGGATATTGAAAGAAGGGTGAATGCTGGTAACTCCATTAATGGAGGACTGAATGCCGTTGGCGCTAATAAAAAACTGTCAAAAGAAGCGAAACTAGCAGTCCACAATAGAGTCCTGGTACCTACCCTGATGTATGGCAGTGAGGCATGGAACTGGCAGAGGAAGGATGAAAGTAAACTGAATGCTGTTGAAATGAGATCCCTGAGGCGTATGTGTGGTAAAACAATGTATGATCGTGTGAGAAATGTGGATATCCGCAAAGAATGTAAGGCTGATGTATGCATAATGAGGAAGATTAAGAAAGGGACCCTCAGATGGTTTGGGTATGTAGAGCGAATGAACGAAGAAAGCAGTGTAAGAAGAATATACGACGCAAATGTGAATGGTAGAAGAAGTCGTGGACGTCCGAGGAAGACATGGCACGATCAAGTGAATCAGATACTTGAGTCGGGCCATGTCAAAAGTCAGAATAATAAAAGAGAATGTATGAGACGATGTATGAATGTGAGTGAGGCAAAGAGTGTGTGCCAAGACCGAGTTGTTTGGCGGTCCGTCCTCTCTGCCTACCCCTGCGGGGAAACGGCGTAATGGTTAGTTAGTTAGTTAGTTAGTTATGTTTAAATTCTAAATGTCATCAGGTTATTCCCAGAGTTTCGTTGTTCAAAGACTCAACACATTCATCTACAATCAGAGCTCGAACTAAACCTCTTCCTGCCATCTGTAAAAATTTTCGCTCTCTCTCAGAGCTTCAAATTATCCAAAATGATCTTCTTCCACTATACAAATTAAAATATAGTCACGTCACCCTATCCCCAACAATTTTGGAAGGGATCGGCATCCTTAAAAGTCATTCCAATCTCCCAGCCCGTACTGTTAATAATATGTTCAATGACATTATTTCTTCTAAATGGCCCAACTCTTCTCCTTTATTTACTGATGGCTCCAAATCTCCTGACTCTCCTAACTGTGGTATAGGTATTAACGTTTACCACAATAATTCTAATGATAGAATATTTTATTCAATTTCAAACCTATTTTCAATATTCTCTGCTGAGTGCATTGCAATAATTGAAGCACTCAACTATATAATCAAAAATAATTGTGAACATTCCCTTGTTCCCTCTGACTCTCTCAGTTCCCTCCAAAAACTTAAATCCTGTCATCTTCTTCATCCTGATGATCACTTTGTATGCCTCATTAGAGTGCTGATAGCCTCCATTCAAAGCTCTGAAAAAACCGTAATTCTTGTTTGGATCCCTGGACACATTGGCATAGTGGGCAACGATATTGCAGATTCTTTGGCAAAACAAGGAGCGTCCAACCCTATTGTTACCCTCGTAAACCATATTCCCCTATCTGATATTTTTTTCATCATCAAAGATAGATCCCGCAATGTTTGGACAGAGTATTGGAACATTGCCAGTCATTCCAAGGGAGCTCGCTACGCCTCAATACAAAGGACTATCCCATCAAAACCGTGGTTTCAAAAATTTCCCCATTTCTCCAAAAAAGAAATTTCCTCACTTATTCGAATGAGAATCGGTCATTGTTCCGTTCCTTCTCACCTTTTTAAAATTCACATCCTTGACTCCCCAGATTGTACGTTCTGTGGTCTAGATGTGGGCTCTTTAGATCACATATTTTTTGGTTGTCCCTCTCTAAATAAATATCCTCTCTTCTATCAAGCGTTATCTAAAATTGCCTCCCCTCCATTCAACATTTCATCTCTTCTAAGTCTGAACTCGACTCCAATCTTCCATATAATTCTGAAATTTGTACATTTAAATAAAATTAATATATAAATTCACCTTTCCCTTTCTCTGCAATTTTAAATGATGGCCTAGAACACCCTTGAAGGGTGAAAGCCAGAAATAATAAAAAAAAAAAAAAAAAAAGATCACGAATCTATGATACACGAAGAATATTAACACCATTCATATCATAGGAAAACTTAAGAGGATTTTTACCTTTGTAAAAACTAATAATCTGACATTTACCAATGTTTAGTTGTAAATCATTGACAGAACACCACGTAAATAGTTTGTTCAGGTTCAACTGCAGAATGGCGCGATCATCATCGTTTTTGATTGTTCTATATATCTTCAGATCATCAGCAAATAACCGAACTTTAACATTACTAAAAATATTAACTATATCATTAATGAATAAGCAAAATAATATCGGGCCTAAGTGAGATCCCTGTGGTACTCCGCTCGAGGCTGCAAATGTATAAGAAGTAAACGAATCAACCTTGACCGCTAAGTATCTTCCCAATAGATAACTCTAACCATTCCAAAATATTCCCTCTAAATCCCAACAATTTCAGTTTTCTTAATAAGATTTTGTGGTTTACTTTATCAAATGCCTTACTGAAGTCAGTATATATGGAATCAGTTTGATGTGATGCAATCAAGGCATTAACAATATCATTCGTATACAATATTAAATTGGAAAGGGTTGATCTTCCTTGAATAAATCCATGTTGAAGCGGTGAGATGGTGGGATTAATTCGGGATATCAACTTGTCCAGTACTAGACTTTCAAAAAGTTTGGGTAATGTAGACATGGTGCATATTGGCCTGTAGTTTTTTACGTCCCTCTTATTACCTTTTTTGAAAATGGGCGTCAAAAGACTAAACTTCCAAAGATCCGGGAACACACCTGATGAGAGTGACTTTGTAAATAACTTATGTATAGGATATGACAATGTATGCATACAATTAACTAAGAACATGGGTGGAACTTTGTCAGGTCCTGCAGATTTACGGGAATCAAGACTCTTTAACTTGGATATAATATCACCAATAGTTACAGTACAGTCAGATATATCAAGAGTCTCAACCAAATCAGAGCATGTGATATTGCTATCTACATTTGCATTAATATATACACCTCTAAAAAAATCCGCAAACAGATTGACAGTTTCCTGGAGATTTTGAGATACTTTAGAATCGAATGACATACAAGTAGGTATATAAGTACCGTGATCTTTTTGAGATTTGACATATTTCCAAAAGAAATTTGAGTCGTTAATGATAACATAGTTTCATTTTAAATATTAACACTGAATATGTACTTTTCCGTTGTTAGTTTTTGGGGTGTTATGCCGTGTTGCGCTACCTCCTACTATAGCCGACGTTTCGGACAGCGTTGCAGTGTCCATCATCAGGGCAGATCCGGTAGATCCGACGATGTACACTGCAACGCTGTCCGAAACGTCGGCTATAGTAGGAGGTAGCGCAACACGGCATAACACCCAAAAAACTAACAACGAAAATGCTTTTGGCCGTGAAAATCTAAAAACTTATCTGAACATGTACGTTTTTATTGTTATAAATCTTGCAAATTTTGTTGAATAAAGATATATTATTATTATTATTCGTGTACTCGTAAGGTTTGTGACATAATTATGCTCACAACAACTCACCTAAGTTTCCTTGTAATCGGATGAACGTTTTAGTAACGCATTTTCATGGCGCCAAAGTTCGCTATTACCATCGCTCACTATTTCCAGGACTGCCTGCGCGGAACCTGCCAAGAGGCGCAAGAGAGTTTTTTTAAGGCTTACTAAATGTCCATTATCACCAGTGGCGGCGTAGGGTAGATTGGCACCCGGGGCGGTTTTGCATTGAGCACCCCTACTTAAAATAATTAAATACTAAACACGCTTACGAGACTTTATTTTACTAAAATATTGGATCGCATTATCAAAATTGAAATATCCCTGTCTCTTTCAATTAATAAAATCGAAAGATTGGCTCATTGTGGACCTTACGTAAGATTTTATTCATTTTAACTTTGAAAAGTTTCTTTGAAATGAAGCCACCGAAACATAAATTGTTAAAAAAATCTAAGACAGCGCTAAACTTGGAACAGACTCAGAATAGCCGTATTTTACAATGAATCTGAGAAGCTCCAATGTGGTCCATTGAATCGCTTCTTGGGCAGAAATGTTGGCGGCTTCCAAATAGCGCCGCAATCGTAAAATCTCAAACACCTTGGCACCCGGGCGGACCGCCCCTTCGCCCCCCCCCCCCCTTACGCCGCCACTGATTATCACTACAACGTAGTTTCATTCGTGTACTCGTAAGGTTTGTGACGTATGGTTTATGTAGCCAGGCTCCCGGTCTAAAACTCCGATATCATAGATAATTGACCGCTACATAGAAAATATATGTCAAGTGTTGCCAGTGTAAATCAAATTCTTTTTTATTACCTTACATTGCATTATCAACATCGGTTCGGTAAAAAATCATCGGAAGTTTAGCCTGCCGATTCGATATTGTAAAGTTAACGATTTCAGTGTGCTAGGACGCTAGGACCCCTGGTAAACAGAAAATAAAAGTTTCACTGCTGTATGTAAGAGGAAACCGGGCGACCTTTCCCCAATTTCCTCTCATTTATGAACGAACTTAAAAAAAAGTAAAACTTATAAACGTATTTTCTTCTAATAAAGCTAGAAAAAAAATCTTAAAAATCGGCCCAGTGTTGGAGGAGATAAATGGGGAATACAAAACCTCGATTGTGATTATTTTTTTGTACTAGCTGACCCGGACACGCGTTGCTGTGGCTAACAAAACGCAACGCCATCTACTGGTTGGTTACCTAACCTTTATATCCAACGCCATCTGTTAATTTGCATATAAATCAAATCCACTCCGCCCGCTTGCCAGCCCGCTTCTTTATATATTATATATTTCAACCAATTTACACAAAACCTTAACTAATTATATACCTCAACCTTCTTCATGAATCACTCCATCTATTCGTGAAACCTGCATGAAAATCCGTTCATTAGTTTTTGAGTTTATCGCGAACAGACAGACAGACGCGTCGGAGGACTTTAATTTATACCAAATATGTAGAGATATCCAGCTTGGGACAGGTGCAGTTGTCCCTTACGTATTCGGGGGAGCAAAAGCGTCGGTGACATCAACAGTTTGGTAAAATACCTTTTTTCAATTTCTCGGTGACCGGATTTCCTCATGAAGTCTCCCATGAAATTATTTCATTGGTTCTCGTATTTAAATGAAATGGTGGATTTTAAGTATTGAGTTGTTAGTACAATTGTAATAGGTAGGTACTATTTTTCACACAAACCTACATCGAGGGGCTCTAGCTTTTCTATTTGAGAAAATTTTTGGTTTCGAAAGGTTTGGTTTCTATTCGAAAAATTTCGCTAAAAACACGCATATTAAATGAATTATTTCGCCGTTGTCATTATATTATGGTGTGTGCTGTTTTAATTATATATATTTTTTATTTTTTGAAATAAAAGTAGAAGAAAACATAAACAAGAAGTGCTTAATTTTAGGATAACTACTAGCCGATAACTAACATAAAAAAATGGATCATAAAAACAATTGTTTCCATTGAGACCCGCATCGTATACAGAATACATGTATAACCACGTGGCAGTCTTCCGACTTCCGACCAAGGGTTAAAGCAACCGTAATCTTCTATCTTCTTCTATATATAAATAAAAATCAATTGGTGTTCGTTTGTCTCGCTAAAACTCGAGAACGGATTTTGGTTTTGAAATGTTTGTAAGGTTTGAAATTAAAATATTGCGAGGAATATGGTAAAAACAACAATTTCATTTTCCCATATAAACTGTTCAGAATATTTCAAACTCCAGAAGAGAGCAAACAAATTGTTGCCTTGGAAACGATGTTTTTTTTTTTAATTAGGCTATTCACCCCAAAAAGAGTGCTTTGTTGGCGTAGTTAATACCTATTACTAAAATGAATCGCCGAATTGTATGTATGCACTTAACTTCCGATAATGTTGAGCTTTGTATAACAAATTGTAATACCTAGGTGGCACGCGAGCAGTTAGAAAACTGGGAAATGTACCGGGAATGAATGTGGGGAATGTGAGAAATGGGAGGGGGAAGGGAGAGGGTGTGGGGAAGGGTAGGTGGGTGGGGTGGAGGGGTTGGGGGATTGAGAAGGGGGAGAGAAAAAAAGGGGGGGGAGGCATAGGGTTGAAGGAGGGGTGGGGGAAGGGGATAGCGGGAGGGGGGTGGGGGGAGTGGAGTGGGGAGTGGGAAGGTCAAAGGGAACTCGGGAGGGGGAAGTCGGTCGGGAAATAAAAAAGCACAAAACGTCCACGCGCGACATAGCTTGGGACTGGACTGGCCGTGGAATGGGTTTAATATGCGCCACTCCGACAGAAACCATGTTCTACAAAATAATCCACGCGTGTGCTGTGTGAGTACTGTGCGTTGGCTGGGCTAAATTAGCGCCGGGCTTTATGGTCAAGTAATTTCTGACAAATTAGTTAGTGGACTTCAGATTCACTAAAATACAAAAAATAAACAAAAATTTTAACAAAACAAAAAACTACTTAAAAAAATGACCTAAAAAGTAAAAAAAATAATTTCGTATTCTTCTACAACTTAATAATCAACTTACTTTTTCTATTCATCAATATGTAGGTACAATTGTTATTTTTGGAGTGGTGTCAGCCAAGATAGCAGCCAAAGTAGCTATAACAATCGTACCTACATATTGATAAGTAGAAAAAGTAAGTTGATTATTAAGTTGAAGAAGAAAATGAAATAATTTTTTTTACTTTTTAGGGCATTTTTTGAAGTCGCTTTTTTGTTTTGTTAAAATTTTTGTTTATGTTGATTTATTTGTAATAATAATAATCTATTCATCGATGTCAGCCAAGGTAGCTGACACCGACTCCAAAAATAACAATCGTACCTACATATTGATGAGTAGAAAAAGTAAGTTGATTATTAAGTTGTAGAAGAATACGAAATTATTTTTTTACTTTTTAGGACATTTTCCGAAGTCGTGTTTTTGTTTTGTTAAAATTTTTGTTTATGTTAATTTTTTTTGTAATAATTATAAGTCTGTATCAATCTCAAATAGTTATAAGTTTGAAAGAAATTTGTTAGATTTAAAAAAAAAGTTTTTTATTAAAAAACTATGATTCAAAATTTTAAAAAAATGTTCCTTGTTGATTTTTAAGCTTTTACAATGAGATTAAATATCTAATGTTTAATATTTCAATGCAGTCATTATCACTTGACTATAACAAATTAAAATAACACATAAAATGTAAGCTATAACAACAATTTAATCATATTAATTTTTGGGGTCTTCAGCGACCCCGCGCGACATCGTACGTTAAAAAATGACGCAACGGACGGAGGGTTAATACAAGCGAGCATCTGAATGACTGATATAATACCTTAACAATTTAAAAAAATAAAAGTCAATATATTATATACATCCCGCTATCATTGCTGCGTCTTCTAATGGTCCACTTTCATTCAATCCTGCGTCCGACCGTCATTCTGCGTCCGGTATACGGACGCAGGATTGAACACATGTTATTTCAAGTTTTCCCCACTCCTGTACCCTCATTCAGTTCAAAAACGAAAATAAGCCAGACGCGGTTTTGGTACCTAAATCAACTGAAATATAATATTTTAGTTCAGTGTTTTGTCACCGAGCGACGAGCCGCGGCGCTGCAGTAGATGAGCGTATATTTTTAGCATAATATATGTTTCATTGATTCGCGTATCGCAACTCCTACATTTGGCAACATCGCTTTTTAATAGCGTGTCTTCTGTTCTCCGCGAAAACAAAGCAATCATACTTAAATATCGCACATTGCACAAGATTATATTAAAATCAGCTGGATTATTCAATATTGGCGCTAAATATGACTACAATAAGTATGGATCTTTGTCAAACATATGTAATTAATATTTCAATATCACCAAGACAATGTTGCAACAATATCGTCGTTGTTTACGCATTAAATTAAAGTTATTTTGTTGAAATTAAATTTGCCGAAGCTGCGTTTTTTTTGAAAGACATGATTTTACTTCTTACTCGAAAAGTCAATTAAAATTCATTCTGAAACTAATATTAAATCACGGCATCCATGCTTATTTCTAAAAATAAAGTCGAAATTGCCTAAACTAATTTACTAGAAGTGGTATTATTCTTTTAGTTTCGTTTAGTTCTTCTGACTTTTCAATATCAATTTGGGAGGTGGGCATGGGTACCCCGGGAACTAATTATTATGACATACTACCTGATGGAATTCTTTTTTCCTCAGGGCCTCCTGTAACGTAAAATAAGGATACTTGTACCGAGCGTCAATCATAATAGACTTGATAAGAATTTATATAATTCTTATTTAATTTTTCATTAATTATTAAAATAATTCCCCTCAGGGCCTATGTCATCTTTGGGGATGCTGTGTGGAGGGAATTTTTAGGTGAAGAAGGAGAAGGTGTTCTGGGAAGGAATAGGAAGATGGGTAGGAATCTGGAATCAGTGTGTCCCGGAGTGACAGACGTATGAATCCATACGTGGTGTGTAAGGCAATGTTCCGAGAAAGTACGACAGGAAAATCAAAGGAACTCCCTCAACCATTATCTCCCTATTGAAGCTTTCACCCACCTATTCCCACCCCGGTATAGGCGACTTATGGTCGTCCCTTAAGAGTTCTCGCAAGAATTTAATTTTTTTGAATGAACGACTCTACATTTAAAATATGTAACGATTCTAGAACTTCAATGTCCCCGCATACGTTGTTAGAGGGCGGTATGCAGGCGCGCCTACATGAATGTACTGTGATGGTCAATTCTACAATTCTAAAGCCCATGAAGGTAATCACCCGGTGGTGCCTAGACGAGGAGTGTGTGGAAATAAAAAAGAAGACCCTAGGGAGAGAAGCGTCGGGTCGCTGGAGGCGGGACGGACAGCTTTCGGATGACGTTTAGCCCTCTCCCCAACCTCTTCATGTCACGGGGGGTAGCGCGGTGGCCGGGTGCAGCCCCACCAGTTCCAAGAGATCGGCCATGGCACGTACACGGGGATACGTTCTAGGGTCCGACCCCTTAAATGGGGATAAGGACGATACAAAACGGGCAACGGAGTTTAGTTCTCTCTCGTTAAACAAAACTAAAAGAAATGAAAAAAAAACAGTAAAGCAACCAAGAAAACCAAAATAATATGAAATAGGCATGTGCGTTTTATTACGCCATATGTATCCGGAACCAAAAAGCCTAAAGTATAAATAAAAATGGCAAAAAAATATGTGTAAAAAAAAAAAAACATGAGCGTAGAATCACGCGGACATGTGTGAACATGATAGTGCCAATAGAAAAATCAAACAAACAAAAATAAGCAAACTGTAAAAAAAAACATAAAAAATATACATACTGTATAGTATTCAATTATAAAAGTCGAGGGTAAACAATAAACATAAAAGTGTAAAATAAAAAATAAAGAAAAAAAAAACAAAAAAAACTGTACATCCTTGGCAAATTAAGATGATAGAGTAATATGGGATAGTCCGTGGTAAAACAGGAACAAGTACACCTGGTGTCAAAGTCATCTAGTCAGCGATTCTAAGCTCAGGCCATCTCTCAACCCAGATCCTTGCAAATTTCTTCAGACACTCGAAGTTCGTCTTATTCGAAACCAGATCAGTATTCCATACTGGTCTTATAGGTACGTCCAAACCATCGAGCATTTCCTCTCTCGCATCCGTCAAGATCTCACAGTGCCACAGAATGTTCTCGGCTGACTGGTTCGTCGATCCGCATGCGCAGTTGGGATGGGGAGACAGGGCGAGGGTGTGAAGTCTCCCCCTGAATTCTCCATGCCCGGACAGAAGCTGGGTGATGTGGTGGTCCAGTTGTAGATATGCCCCTTCCATTCTGATTTTAACTGATGGGAAGAAGGAGAAGGTCCATCTTCCCATATTCGACCTATCCCAACGGACCTGCCACTCTTGGAGCGACAGATCCCTCATTTGACGGAGCAGTCCAGGGAGAGTCCCCGACCCACCCGGTGTCAGAACAAAACCTAGGTGAGTGGCCGGGGTTCCTCTGGTTAATTTATGCTTAGTGAGCACTTCCCTAATTTCCAGATCGATTGGCAATATGCCAGCCAAAACGGGTAAAGCGTCCGAAGCAACGGTTCTATACGCGCCAGAGAGTGCCAGCAAGGGGGTTCGTTGGCCACGCTTGAGAGCTAAGAGAATCAGCGAGTTGTCCAGGCGGTGCTACCACACAGAGGCGGCATACGAGACTTGCGCCACGTACACACACCTATATAGCGTTCGCAGAGCCGGATTTCACAATCCCCACTCAGCTGTGGAGAGTCTCCTCAGCTTCAAGAAGAGAGCCTGGGCCTTGCTGGATACTTCTTTAACGTGAGCCAGAAAAGAGGACGATCGATCTAGTGTAACGCCTAAATATTTAACAGTTTCGCAAAATCGGACAGTAGAGTCCCCCATTTTGATGACAGGATTTCTTTTTCTGCTGAGAAAGCCCTTCATCAGGAGGCCCTGGGTCTTGTGGGGAGCGAAGGTCATCTTGTTTCTTTTCCCCCAATCGAGGAACATGTTCAAACCTTCACTGCCTTTGCTCTCAACTTCCTTTCTGCTGTCCCCAACGACCAGATACGTTTTGTCATCAGCGTAGTCGACAGCGATACATCCTCCAGGCAAGGGTAACCTGGAGGAGTCGTCAAAGTTGATGTTCCACAGGTCAGGTTCAAGAATGGAACCCTGCGGGCATCTCATGTCAGCTTCCCTCTGGATCAAAAAGTCTCCGAAGCAAATCGGGATAGTACGATTGGAAAGGTAATCGTCGATTGCTTGGAACAAAAGTTTTGAACACTGCCTGTTTTTCACCTTTGTCCGTATCATGTCCCACCACGCGTGATTGAAGGCATCAGTGATATCGAGGAAGATTGCAACTACATACCTCTTTGGACAAGCCTTCACCCAGTCAAGCACATACGACAGGGCGTGCACCGTGGATCTTGTGGATCTTCCGGGGACGAAGCCGAACTGCAGGTCACTTGCCGGAGACAGGGTTTGCCGAAGTCGCTCTCGTATCAGTTTCTCCATAATTTTGCCGAGTACCGGGAGCAGGGTAATTGGCCGGTACGCCTTGATGTTGGTCAGTGGTTTTCCGTTCCCCTTTGGTATGATCCGGAGCACGCCGCGCTTCCACTTGGAGGGGAAAACTCCTCTCCTCAGGCACGTGTCCATCACCTGGAAGAGCTCTTCCTTGGCGTGGACCCAGACTTGCTTCGCAATCACGCCATTGAGCCTATCATGCCCTGGTGCCTTCTTAAGACTGTTACGATACGCCCCTGAAGCGACTAGAGCACGCGCAGCAAGCCCACAACAATTCCTCCCTCCCCCCTGTTTCCTGTTTCACCCTGCTCCTCCCCGCCAGCCCTGCCACTCGGCAGTCCGCTCCACTCCACAGAAGAGATTTGTGCGCCCTTGCGAACGGACGTACGCGGCCCGCTTTCGAGCGGCGGACCGAATTCATTGTGGCCGCGATGTATTATTGAAATACCTACAAGTAGATTCGGCCTTGGCCGCACTAATAGTTCGGTCTATTTAGAATATGAAAGTGCCTGATGGAACTACCACATGAGACGAGGTTCCTGCCAACCCACATGTAAGCTGTATCTTGATTTCCTCTTTTAAATGTGTCCGTAATCAGTGAAATGTAGGGCCCCGCGTAAATCACCACTCGGAGAGTTTCGTTTTGAGAGAGAGACAGTGAGAGTTAAACACTTTAGCTAGGTTTGTGTAATTTGCATTTCTTGTATTGAATTGTACTGTAGAAACCTATGTACCGTGTTTGAGTTTACAATACATGTCTTAATGATTTAACTTTGTTATTATTCTGCTACGGCGGGAGGATTGTTGACCAGTGTGGATCCCGTGGGTCGCCGGAAGATAGAGAGAAATTCCATAGCTTTGAGCGGCTCACCCCCTGAATAGAGAGTACCATTATTCCCGCTGAGAGCTAGCCGTGGGACATGTTGGTGTGCTGATGTTGGTTTAGAAGCCGATATCGGGGTACCCTAACAAGACCCAAACCCTTAATTATCACATCAATTTCAGCTGTAGTGACTCTAAAGGGCAGAGGCATCCGCCACGAAGACCCAGACAAATCTCATCACATGAGAATAGCATATTATAGGGCACCCTTGCTAAGTCACTAAACGTAGCGAACCACTTGGGGCGACCTATTGCAGAGGTGTTGGTTATCCAATAAATGATTTCTGAAGCAGCGGCAGCTGCAATTTAATTAATTTTACGTGCGCATCGCCGCCGGGTTGATAAGAGTCCGCGACGTATGGGCCAGTCATATTGGCGCCTTCATATTCTATAAATACCTATACAGTCATCTACCCAAACTTGAACAAATAAGCGGCAACTTCGCAAGACGTTGGTTTGTCGTCAACATAAAAACGAATATATAATTGGACGCTGCATTGTCGACCAAATTAAAGTAAATATACGCAGGATGCCTCACTGCATTGAATATAAAAGGAGTTCAGATTGTTTTTTTTTTGTTTTGCATATTTTTAAATTAATTCTTTTCAAAAATGTAAATACCTAGTAACAATCCATCGCTTAAAAGCTAGTTTATACTTTAGTTAAAACTATATAAAGTCCTTCAGACAGACGCAGTAATATCGATCCAATGAAAGGACGCAGAAATGATAGCGGGATGTATATATGTATATATATATATATATATATATTTATACATATTAAAAGATTTCGTTTGACGTTTTATTTATTTATTTCACAGGTATGTTTATTTTCGTGGCCTTTCTTTCCTTGGCCTGGTCCCATGAGATCCCCGGGCTTACGCACGAGATCCTCTCTTGCCCCGTCAACCTGCCCAACCCTGACGACTGATCTACCTTCTATGCGTGCATCGGTATTGGAAACACTCTCATCCTAATCCGAGCGTCAACTGCCTCTGGTCCAATCCCCCACTCCAGGTAATTGTTTTAACGTAAAAATGATTCAATTCAATAATTTTTTTTGGGCGCTTTCAAAAATATCATGTTAAGGGTAGTTTAAAATTATTCAATCTGCTCATTCTTACATTCCGTTATTTAATTATTAAAGAAAAAAAAAGAGAAGTTATGTTTTAAAATATTAAGACGAATTATTTATTTAAATCCGTAAATACCCAACATGAGTTTTGTCTCTATAAAATCTCAATTCTTCCAAGAAAGGCCTGCAAACACAATACTGGATTGAAAATACTACGTGCTCTAAAAGAACAATGCCATCCCTTCTTCTTTTGATTTTCATGATGTTTTGTTTTTCCAGGTACGCGACTACCACGAAAATGTTGAAGGAGGGAACTGTATACCTCCAACAACAACGGAAGCTTACACTTACTCAACAGACGACCAAATTTACAAATGAATCACCATTCGTTGAACCAATAATAACACCAACTTACTTGTGAACCAACTTCTTCAACGACGGAGAGAGCAATAAAGAACTCGATCATCAAATCACGAGTGAAATTTTTCAACTAATGGACTTTCATCTACTTCCAACATTCTTACACTGAAGCAGCTTCTTAAATCAACTGCAACATAATATACCTTACTTGAGGTAATTTCTATGTACCTAACCAATAAATGACATCTCTAAAAATATACATTGAGCAGATTTGTTTCTATACGTCTTCAAAAACTCTCTTAAAAGAAATTGTACAACATGAGAGCCAATCTTGTAAATTTAACTCAGAGATCACGTTAAAACTGCAACAAACAGTCGCAAAAGAATAACCTGAGTGACAATTGGGTAATTTCTGCTTAATTAGCCATAAAATGTGTTTTTTTTACTAGAAGACATTGGAAATATTGGAAATATTGTTTTACTGAACTAAAAAAAACTTTACTTCGTAACACACTAGCGTTGGCAGTCAGTAAGCTTAATAAATAAAAGAAAAATTAAAGAATAATAAAATCAGTATATATTCGTTCGAATATATTTTTTGACAATTGCTTCCAAAAGGGAAGTTTTTTTAATGTTAGCTATTCTGGGAAAACTTCTTAGATATTATCGTGTAATATATATGAACAGGGCTGGGCAAAATACATGCTTTGCTGTAATTAAAATACAAATTACAAAATATTTTATCGCATGTATTTAAAATACGAAATAAAAAATACTTTCAAGTCATGTATTTGAAATACAAAATACAGTATTTTAACCATTTTTTTTATTTCAAATACAAAATAAAAATTACAAAATACATTTGGTTTTGGTAGAACCTTTGGTTGCAATAAATTGTCGTAAGTGCCTTTATCTAAGGGTGCGTTTCCATAGAAGCAAAGTGAAACAGAGACGTGCAAAAATTGACTAATCATATTGCTCAGAAGACCCATCTCATCTCCGCTCCACTTGTAAAGTTTTGTGGTATAGGACCCAGGTGTTAGAAAATAATCGAACAATGTTAATACCGTAGCGTCTGCGTGGTTGAATTTCAGAACCCAGCTACGAGTGCATGTCGGACGCCACGCCATAAGCGGCGCGCCACAAGTAACATCGGTGAACGTAGAATTTCACACAAAGCTACTATTATAGTTCGGTTTCGAATTCAAGAATTCGACACAAGATGTCGCTACTTCCGTCAGCAGGTTGGACGGGGACTCCCCCCCCGCCTAGCTATAACTGCTACGAATTTGTGAATATGCGGTATCTCTCCGGATATGAAAAGATTGATGGTTATACATGTTGTATCAAGTGGCTATATATTACATATGACGTCATTGATCTGTCTCGGTTACTTTGTTCTGGTGACTAACTACAGTGGATCCGAGGAACGGGCTGTTTTTGGAATCAGTTCATATTGGATCTATAAAACGGTCACAAACACTAACGAAGCCGAACCAAAAGCCGCCCGGTTTATTATAATAACATGACATTTGTATAGCGCAGTTTTGTGTTATTTCACTTCAAGTGCTGTAATTAACTTACAAATAATGTAGTATTTAGTCAAATTATTCCTATAATGCTCGATCTAATACTAGGACACAAAATGTACAATACAAAGCGTCACCTTAGACCTTAGATCAATAGTGAGACATTTAAAAAAATGCTGTTCTGAGATAATATGACTTTTAGGTTTGCGTGAGCTCTAGCAGAATCAAATTAAATAGTGTTGCATATTAATGGTGTGGTATTAGAGAGGTTAATTATTTAAGATCAACACAAAGTTGTAATAATACATAGATAATAAAAAAAAAATTTTTTACAAAATATCCCAGTAATGCATCATCTAGCTAGAGCAACGATACTCAACTTTTTTTCTCTCCGGGCCACATACATGTATTTGTAAAGTTACGCGGGCCACAACACTATACTGGTATGACGAAAAAAATATCATTAACCCCCCCCAACAAAGAAATATTCTTCTTCCCATTTGTATTGAAGCACTTTTTTTTCGTCGGACATTTTTTGCATTTTGAAGACACTCCCGGCCATTATGCGTATTTAAATAATAACAAAACAATACTTTTTCAAGAAATGCTGTTAAAATTTGCTAGTAGGTACCTGACTAACCAGTGACATTAACCAGTTTTTATGTATTACCAGCTTTTTGTTTCTCCCTGCTTGTCGTTTTCCTTCGTCCCATTCTTCTTCCGCCTCCTATTCCTCTTCCGCTTCCCCTCTTGTCTTCTCCACTTTCCCTCTCCCCACTCCCCTCTCACGCTTCCCCCGTCCCACGAACCCCCCTCCCGATTTCCCCTGCCGCCTCCCGCATTCCACATTCAGTCCCTGTACATTTAGTTTTCAAACAGCTCACGTGCCACCTATTGCAATTTTTTGATACCAATTTCAGAATGCCAGAGCTCACCAGTATACATATAGAAACCTTCGTTGACGTGCTCACAAAAACTCACCAAAGTTTCATCGCAATCGGATGAACAGTTTATCAATGCATAATTTCATGATGCCAGAGCTCACTATTGTAAATAGAAACCATCGCGAGCATGCACACATCAAATCCCCAAAGTTTCATCGCAATCAGATGAATGGTTTAGCAAGGCATATGCCCCATACAAACATACAAACCCAGAAACAAACATATACACGCTTAAAGCTCAAAGCTCCAAACGCAAAGTTCAAAGCTCAAAGCTCAAAACTCAAAGCGCTAAGTTCAATGCTCAAATTTCAAAACTCAAAGCTTAAAGCTCATAGCATAGATATTGTAATGGGAAGAACATTGTGGTGCCTATGGCAGCACCAGTGTAAATAAATAGATCACCAAGGAAACTATAAATAAAGATATCACCATGGAAACGAAAAATAACAAAGCAGTACAAATAAAATCTGGGTACAGTTAGATGACTGTAAAAATAAATAAAGCTGTATTAATGTAAATGGAATGCAAATAAATAGTGTGACTGACAATCGTGTTGTTTTTTATTAGTTTGTGAACCCAGAACGTTATTAAAAACGTAACAATTGGTGTCAGAAGTGGGATTTAAAAAAAAAAAAAAAAACTACAACAGTGAGAGTTCGGTTCGGGATAATAAATTGTTTAACATTATACGGTGACAAGAAAAATGGCGACAAAGAAAAACAGATTGATGGATTTAAAGGTAGTGGAATTAAAGCGGGAACTTGAGGAACGTGACTTGGAGACAACGGGGACGAAGAGTGCACTGCAACAACGGCTACGAGTGGCTCTCGCGAACACTGGTGAAGATCCAGAGAGTTTTTCTTTCGAAACGACTGGCGGAATTGATGACCTCTGTCGACATATCGACACCAAACTGGAAGCAACCTCCCAAAGCATCAGTGACATGAGGACGCAGCTGGAAGGGAAGCTAGACAACATTTCTCGTTGCTTCAACGACAAAATAGTCAACATGGAAGAACGCATCCGGAGGATAGAGGAGCGACTCCATGCGACTGGTGGTGAGAGCACAGTCATGGATGTGAAGAATCTATCAAGGCCCCCAAACGCTAATGTCGAGGAAAGGATGGTCCTGACCCAGTTGAGAAACGACCTACCCACCTTCGACGGAAAATCTTCCTGGGAGGAATATCTGACGCTCTTTGAGACCGCGGCCATGATAAATGAATGGCCAGGTATCAAGAAGGCGTCGATGCTGTGCCTGTCGCTGCGGGGAGATGCAGTAAGGGTATTGCAAACTATTCCGCTGACAGAGCGCCAGGCGGTTCGGTCATCGTCACATGGAGCAGATTACCGCTCGCAACTGAAGAACCGCTTCCAAAAGCCGAACGAGACGTTGCAAGAATTCGAAGCTGACATCGTCCGCCTGGTTAGAGGCGCCTTCCCAACAGTGACTGACGATGTCTACGAGAGTCTGGCCATCGACAGATTCTTGGACGGACTGCGGGAGGGTGAAACGCAGCAGGCCATCAAGTTGGCACGTCCGAAGATGCTGAGTGAAGCGTTGACGCAAGCTCTGGAGTTCGAGGCCGTGAAGCAGTCCGTGAGAAGCCAAGCTCGGGTACGTGCTCTGAAGACCACGGGGGAAGAATCGCAACCATCCATGGAGGAATTAGTGAAGCGTGTCCTGGAGGCTTTGAAGGTACAGAAAAGGGAGATACGCTGCTGGAACTGCGGTCAGACACCTTCGTAATAAATGCCCAAAACCAAAGAGACAAACCTCGAAAAAAAGGGTTGATGGGAAGGGGCAACCATCAATCCGTACTACCGAGGCTCCTGAAACATCTGTAACAATGGCGACACTTGGAGGGGGATCTAGCGGTATTTACATAGAGAGTCTGGTGGATGGAAAAAGTCGCAAACTGTTGTTGGACACGGGAGCAACTGCGTCGATCATAAGACCAGATATTGCTGCCTCCGAGGCAAGGGGGGAGACAGCCGCCCTTTTCAAAATCGGCAACACCACCTTCAAGCATCAGGTTCTAGTCGCTGACATAGAGGAAGAAGTGATCTTCGGGATGGACTTCTATCGAAATTGGGCTGTAAGCTGGACCTGAGAGAGGGAGTCATATGGATCGACAACGAGGAAGTGGTACTGCAGAAGGGGAGTGGCGAAATGGTGTGTGTGATCCTTAGTGCGGATACTCTGCTACCCCAGTGCCGTGAGACACTGATTACCGCGTGTCTAGATACGTGGAATCCACCGGGGCAAACTGTTATCTTGGAACCCGAGAGGGACGGTGCGGGACTCGGACAAGGAATTTTGTTCGGTAAGGCGCTAATCCGCACCCGTGAGGAAATACCCGTCAGGGTAATGAATGTCAATGACTACCCGGTAACCCTGAAGAAAGGCACTTGGTTAGGACATGGTTCACCTGTTTTGGCGGTTGTTCGGCAAGTTAACAACATGACCGTGACATCGAATAAGCCTCCAGACCAGCTAAAAGATCTCGTTGAACGGGCCAGTAGGGGACTTCCTGCCAGACAACGGAACGCTGTCGAAACGCTGATCAGCAGATATCAGAATGTCTTCGAAGGCTCGAACGGGTTGTTAGGAAGGACCGACGTCGTACAGCATCGCATAAGAACAGGGAACGCGGACCCTATTCGACAAGTCCCTAGGCGATTACCATTTGCGAGACGTGACGAAGCTGAACAGATAATCCGGGACATGGAGAAAGGGAAGATAATTGAGCCATCAAACAGCCCATGGGTTTCACCAGTGGTACTGGTGAGGAAGAAGGATGGGACCACACGTTTTTGTGTGGATTACCGACGACTCAATGATGTGACCAAGAAGGATAGCTACCCTTTACCTCGGATCGATGACACGTTGGACACCTTGGGAGGCTGTCAAGTCTTTTCTACTCTGGACTTGAAGAGCGGATATTGGCAAGTGGAGTTGGACCCAAGAGACAAAGAGAAGACGGCTTTTTCTACCGGGACGGGACTCTGGCAATTCACAGTGATGCCATTTGGACTTTGTAATGCTCCTGCTACGTTTGAGCGGCTGATGGAACATGTACTAAGAGGGCTATCCTGGGAAACATGCCTGGTCTATCTGGATGACATCATCATCCTCGGCAAAACCTTTGAGGAACACCTGAAGAACTTGGAACAGGTGTTCCTGCGTTTGCAGGGCGCCCACTTGAGACTTAATCCCAAGAAGTGCAACCTTTTTCAAGAACAAGTCAATTATCTCGGTCACGTGGTATCCGAAAGGGGGGTCTCAGTCGACCCAGAAAAAAATCCGTGCCGTCAATGAATGGCCAGTACCGAAGGATAAGCACGAGTTGAGAAGCTTCCTTGGCCTCTGCACTTACTACCGACGGTTCGTCTATGGGTTTGCAGATATTTCCAAACCATTGACAAGGCTCACCGAAGAGAAAAATTGTTTTGCCTGGGACTCTCACTGCCAACAGGCGTTCGAAAACTTGAAGCAGAAGTTAACCGATGCCCCTATCTTGAGCTATCCCAAACCAGAAGGGAAGTTTATACTGGATACAGTCGCCAGCAACGTGGGTATGGGAAGCGTTCTGTCGCAAGTCCAGGAAGGGGAGGAGAAAGTCATCGGGTACTTCAGCAAGGTACTGTCTAGACCTGAGCGCAACTATTGCGTGACGCGAAGGGAATTACTGGCAGTTGTCAAGTCGGTGGAGCATTTTCACAAGTACCTTTACGGGAGGAATTTCCTGCTGAGGACGGATCATGCGGCGCTCAAATGGCTCTTGCACTTGTTACGATACGCCCCTGAAGCGACTAGAGACAGAACGCGCAGCAAGCCCACAACAATTCCTCCCTCCCCCCTGTTTCCTGTTTCACCCTGCTCCTCCCCGCCAGCCCTGCCACTCGGCAGTCCGCTCCACTGACAGAAGAGATTTGTGCGCCCTTGCGAACGGACGTACGCGGCCCGCTTTCGAGCGGCGGACCGAATTCATTGTAGCCGCGATGTATTATTGAAATACCTACAAGTAGATTCGGCCTTGGCCGCACTAATAGTTCGGTCTATTTAGAATATGAAAGTGCCTGATGGAACTACCACATGAGACGAGGTTCCTGCCAACCCACATGTAAGCTGTATCTTGATTTCCTCTTTTAAATGTGTCCGTAATCAGTGAAATGTAGGGCCCCGCGTAAATCACCACTCGGAGAGTTTCGTTTTGAGAGAGAGACAGTGAGAGTTAAACACTTTAGCTAGGTTTGTGTAATTTGCATTTCTTGTATTGAATTGTACTGTAGAAACCTATGTACCGTGTTTGAGTTTACAATACATGTCTTAATGATTTAACTTTGTTATTATTCTGCTACGGCGGGAGGATTGTTGACCAGTGTGGATCCCGTGGGTCGCCGGAAGAAAGAGAGAAATTCCATAGCTTTGAGCGGCTCACCCCCTGAATAGAGAGTACCATCATTCCCGCTGAGAGCTAGCCGTGGGACATGTTGGTGTGCTGATGTTGGTTTAGTAACCGATATCGGGGTACCCTAACAACTGACGCCCGAACGTGGGGCTGGAATTTTTTTTCTGTCCCGGTCACTTTGCGGGACCTTTCTTTGTCGAAATCCTTCCCGCATAACAACTGTTTTGTAAACATTAATTTTGCCTTGATATTCTACACCCAGTGTACTGTAAATCCTGTGAAAAAACCACAGAAACCAATATGTAAATTAGATCCATAACAGATCTGATTGAAATTATGAATTGAATCGCATTTGAAACGACGGCCATTTTGAGTACCCGAAACGCCAGCCTTTGACCGCGAATCTGAATTGCGCACGCGTCACCAAACAACGGGCGCGTAGCAACAGCGATTCGCGCCAAATCTAACGGCTCGATGCTTCACGCGATATTCTCTAGATTGCGCGCGCATATGCTTTGACTCGCGCCAATATCCCAACGGAAAAAAAGCCGTCGGAATGAACAACGGACTGTTGCTAGGCAGCGTTTAAATCCAAACCGCTTTTATGACTGAACCGGATACCAACGGAAATCATTATTATAAATTTGATTCTTGAACCCCAGTTATTTTGCGAATTCCTTAATGAAAAATTTCGGACTTACGTATTTTTATTGTTTCTGCACAGTATACCAATTGGCCCACTTGTGTCTGTCAAATTAGTACAACTTAATATTTCTCCAAATGGACAAATAATGACTTTCTTTCCCCATTATACACTATAGGTACTGCTTTTTTTTCAGCATAAGTGAAAGTGAATTGTGTTTTTTCCCTTACATAAGTGAAAAGTGAAATAATAATAAAGCCAATGACTGATTCCATGAATAAATAAAATAATTTTAATATGGTTGACGCAATAAATCCCATATTCAGTCATTTTCATCCGGAAGTTTGTCCTTTATTTGCCATAAAAGTGCCTTTTGTGAACTTTAGTGCCTTTCTCAGTGCAAAGTGATTTGTGGAAAATAAAAAACCTGTTTTCTAAAGGTCAGTCCTGGCAAAATTTTTCAAAAATAAATAAATACTTGTGAATTTCACAATTTTCTCAAAAGTGGTCAGTGAAATACAAAAACCTTTACCATTAAGGTCTTTCCACGCAAAATTTTTTCTCGTCTGCCTCCCTTTGATAGAATTCTGGTGTCATGTATACCAAACATATTTTGGAAGTGCCAACAGTGATCACCAAGTGAAAAGTGCCTCACAAAAATTAATTTTGCGCTTTCTAAAGGAAACCCCTGGCCAATTTTTTCTTTTTCTCACCACCCAGGAAACTCACAATGGAGGACAAGCAAGATATTACACCATCCAACTTGGGTACCATTCCCAATGTGCATAGTTTATCCAAAGCCCACTTACAAGCTGCTTTAAGGGATAGAGGACTCTCGCCATCAAGCAAATCTAAATCTACATTGAAGGCATATGCACTTTTATTCAACAAAAAGTACATTAGGAGAATAAACCTCGCCCCCTCCAACGAAAATAATTCACGTTCGGCTACGCAAGTTTTGGATAATCTTGACAAAGAACCTATGCCGCATGTAATGATAAAACAGGACGTCGCACCCATCTTGACACAAGATAAAACTTACGATTTATCCTCTTGGAAAGTCAAATATAATGGCGTCTCCGATGTGCTGGATTTCATTGACCGTATTGAAGAAACGGCTACAATCAAAAATATCCCATTCGAGATTCTACGGAGAAACTTTATAGAACTCATCTCCCCAGAATTAATTCCGTGGCACCGCATCCAAAAGACTAAATGCAAAGATTGGAATAAACTCAGATCTGCCCTAATCTCTAGCTTTGGAAAAAAGGAGGCCCAGCACCAGATCAAATTATCTTTACTATCTATTAAACAACTAGTAGATGAACCTGTGGCAACATTCATAGAAAGGGCTGAATCCATCAACATCAAGCTTTCACATCCTGTTCCGGAAGCTGAACTATTACCAGTCATAACTGATGGCCTTTTAAGCAAATACGAGAACATCATCACCTCACAGAAAATTGCATCTCTGGCCCAGCTAAACGAAGTCTGTCTCCTCCTGGAATCGTACCAGGATAGGAAGAACATAAAGGATGTGTCGAATAATGTGGTTGTGCCAAGCCGTTCGTCTGGTTTAAAGCCAGAATTCGACAACAAAAAAGTGTGCTCCTTTTGCAAAAAAGTAGGCCACCTGGCCGCTACTTGTTTCAAGCAAGCAAGACTTCTGGAATCCAAGGAACCCCGAACCTCCAAGAGACACCACTCTAGGGACCGCTCTCCTCCACGCGACGAACTGCGCAACATTTTCAAGAAATCAAGGCACAACGCAGAAAGGTTACAAAACCCAAGCGATGTCAGACCTCAGGTGGATTTCTCCAAGCCCCCACCAAATTTCTACATGAAGAGGCCAAAAAACTAAATAATAACCTCTCAGGCACCCATTCCGAACCAAGGTCTAAAGAATGGACTGATTGGTTATCACACATTAAGTATTTTAACCAGGCCTTAAATGTTTCCTCGGTTTGTTGCAAACAAGCTAAAGATGGGAGACCCTATGCCCTTTTCTCTGTTAACAATGTGCCCTTTTCCGGATTACTTGATAGCGGTGCATCTGTCAGCTGTCTTGGCAACAATGCTCACCTGCCTTTTGTTAACAGTGATTTTAAAATTTCGCCACAAACAACACACCTGACGACTGCGGATAATGTTTCCCAGCCGGTCATCGGTACCCTTGCCCTGCCAATTAATTGTAACAATAAAATAGTTACAATCAATTTTCTAATAGTGCCCTCTATATCCCAGAATTTCATCCTTGGCGTTGACTTCTGGAAGGCTTTTAACGTTGCCCCCCAAGTATTTAATACTCTTGGCGAAACCTCCACTGCTGCTCAAATTAGTGAGATCCGCACAATAATACCTCACGAAAATTTAAGCACGGACCAAGCTCTCCAACTAAAGGAAATGGTCAATAAATTCGAATCAATATCTTTCGAAAAATGTGGATTGGGTTTGACAATTTTGGTAGAACACCACATTAAAACCAATGGCCCACCCATAAAGCAACGTTATTACAACTTAGCCCCCCAAAAGCTTAAACTTTTGGAAAAAGAACTTGATGAAATGTTAAAAATGGGTGTGGTGGTTCCCAGCAGAAGTGCATGGACCAACCCAACCCTTTTGGTTTCTAAAAAAGATGGCTCCGCACGTTTCTGTCTCGACAGTAGACGTTTAAATTCTTGTACGGACAAACTGCGCAACGCCAAGTTCATCTCCTCTGTTGACCTAAGCAAAGCTTTTTGGCAAATACCTTTGGACGCAGAATCGTGTGAAAAAACTGCTTTCGTTGTACCTGGTAGGGGAATGTTCCATTTTAAAAGATTACCCTTTGGTCTAAAGAACAGCCCCGCCGAATTACAAAGACTGATGGACAAACTCTTCGGCCCTGAAGTCGATAACAGCCTGTTTTGTTACCTTGATGACCTCATCATCGTCAGCGACACCTTTGAAAAACACATATTAATGCTGGAAAAGGTTTTTCAACAACTCAAGTTCGCCGGTTTAACCATCAACTTGAAGAAGTCTGAATTCTGTAAGTCCCGTCTACGTTATTTGGGATTCATTGTCGACGAAAAAGGTCTAAGAACAGACCCCGCTAAGGTAGAAGCCATGGCAAATTTTCCCCGACCCAAAAACGCGAAGGAAGTCAAAGGTTTCCTTGGACTTGCAGGTTACTACAGGAGATTCATCAAAGACTTTTCCACAATTGCAGCCCCCTTAAATAAAATTACCGGCACCCGTAAAGGTGTCAGCAACTTCCGATGGTCTGCTGAAACTGAAGAAGCGTTTACAACTTTAAAAAATGCCCTTCAAAAAGCCCCCGTTCTGAATTGCCCGGATTTTGCACTCTCTTTTACCCTCCACACGGATGCCTCCAACGTAGGAATCGGTGGAGTCCTAACTCAAGAGTTCCCAGATGGCGAACACCCTGTAGCGTATTTTTCCCGTACATTAAATAAACACGAGAAAAACTACGGAATTACCGAAAAGGAGTTATTGGCTGTATTGGATTCTGTTCACCATTTCCGCGGTTACATAGACGGTAGCAAATTTACTGTAGTCACAGACCATAGTAGTTTGAAATGGTTGATCTCTTTAAGTAATCCCTCCGGTAGACTCGCTCGTTGGGCCTCCCGTTTGTCTCAATTCAATTTTGATGTTGTACACCGTAAAGGCGCGGACAATATTGTTCCTGACGCTCTTTCAAGATTTGAATTGGCTTCATTAAATGTTGACACAATTGCCCCCCCTCCATCTACAAAAGATGAATGGTACTTGAAAATCTTCGAAGGTTGTAAAAATAATCAACAAAAGTTTCCTAATTTTATCATAAAAGAAGGACAACTATACCGTAATTGCAAGGTACCACTATCCATCCTCGAAGATTACTCTTGGAAACTTGCCGTTCCCCTCGAAGGAAGAGAACAAATAATAATTGACAATCATAGTGCTCCCGACTCTATACACCCAGGAACTTTCAAGACGTATAAAAAGATTTCCTTGAAGTATTACTGGCCTGGTCTTTTCAAACAAATTCGCAATTACATCTCTAAATGTGAAACTTGTAAAGCTTATAAACATAGCACGGCAGCACCTGCCGGCCTAATGGGTAACCCCAAACGTGCCGACAGACCCCTGCAGTCATTGTCAATGGACCTCGTCGGACCTTTTCCTCGAAGTTATGCCGGACACATGCACATACTTAGTGTAGTGGATGTTTTCACCAAATTCTGTTGGATCTTCCCTTTAAAAAGAGCCAACGCGTCCGCCATCATCAAACTTCTGGAAAAACACATTTTTATACCTTACGGAACACCCAGAACCGTAATTGTTGATAACGGAAAACAGTTTATTGCCCAAGAATTCAAAGAATTTCTTGCCAAATACGGAATCAAGGACATTTATTATAACACCTTGTACACTCCCCAAAATAACACTGTCGAACGTTACAACCAAACAATCAACACAGCTCTAGCTATTCTAGTTGATAAAGACCAACGCACTTGGTGTAAAAACCTAGATAAAATTCAGGCCGCTATGAACAACACTGTTATTCTGGCCACTGGTTACACACCTTTCTTCTTAAAACACGGTATGGAACAAGTAGTCCATGGTTCTCTACATAGGGACACAAACTTTCCTACGTCATCTGCCACCACAAGCAACCCTACCGCAGACTATGCCCATCGCTTGGAAGAACTGTCGGCCATTTACAGTGAAGTCACTGATGCTTTGCTCCTGGCTCACCAAAAGAGTGCGGACAGATATAACTTACGTAGGAAACATGTCACCTTCAATACAGGAGACATAGTTTGGAGAAAGAACAACACACTTTCCCAAGGAGCCATGTATTTCTCTGCTAAGCTGGCACCACGTTTCGTGAAGGCCAACGTCCTAAGGAAAATATCAGACCTAGTGTACTCCTTGTCTGACTCATCTGGAAAGCACATTGGTATTTACCACATTAAGGACATTGTAAAGTCTGGAAGTGAGGAGTCAAGTAAAACTGCCCCCACTATCTCAGCAAACTTAAAATGATCCAGTATGTATCACCTTTTTGTAAGCTTACAAAGTCTTACTACGTCAGGCGTGTATTGTGTCAATCACATGCCCATCGTTTCGTAAATGAAACAAGTTGTAAATTATTTTGTAAATTAATGCGTACTCTCCTTGAAGTTACTTTCAAATGTTGTTTTTGCACTGTTTTTTCTTCCCCTCACGGCAATTTTTTTTCTTTATTTTTTTTCACCTGTTCTAAAACTGATCACTTTGGAACGGAGACACTTTTCGAGTTTCAATGTTTGGGAAGTCGCGAGCCCATTTATTGTCTCAACACGTACACTATGCAATGTTCATGCCATGTCACACCCTGCCTTGTCATGTAATCTTGTAATTTTTTATTTTTGTTGCATTTTTGTCGTGTGGAAAGGAACTTTCTCACCTGTTTATTTTGTTCATGTAAAGTAGTTGACAATTGCCCATCGGCGTGTCGTTCTAGAAGTCGGGTTTTGTAAATTCCAAAGTGTTAAATTCCGACTCAGAACCAGTTAACTATTTTTACAATTTTGTCCTTTTATTTTGTTCATCATGAGTTGTAAAACCTTCCGAGGTATCTCTAGCATGAAAATCAAACAGTAGTTACTTACATAGTCGCCTCTCGTGTATATAAGTTTTTTCAATTTTTCCTCTTAAATTAAAAATTGATGGCGTCCTACCCAAATTCATGCTCATGTACCCAAACTGGATATCGATACGTCCATTTTGGAACTCGTATTTATAAAACCAATGATTGGTCTTTATAACCCTGTATATAAATCAATTTGGCTCGTTTCAACTAAAGTACGTAAAACCGAATCATCCGGTCTTTGGTTGTTATAACAAAGCCACTGCTTTTTTGTTATTTTGTTTTTTTGCTTGTACGTTACGTATGTCTTATATGACACGTTTCAACCCTACGAGACAGGTTAATAAAACCTTATGGTCATCCTGATTTTGGAATTCACAACTTTTAGGTGTTCATTTAACCAAGTATTTGCAACCCAAATTGCACATAACCTGGTATGTTTGTAACTGCACAAAGGGTATGTAAAACCATAATTGGTCCCTTCTCTTTGGTCTTCCTCACTGTAGGTTGCCACAACAGACAGTATGTAAAACCATTATAGGTCTGTCTTTGTTTTAAATACTTGGTGTAAGTAGAATTATACTCTGCCATCACCCTTGTATTTTGTAACACATGAAGTAGCATCAAATTGTCTATCTTCTCTGTCGTACGCTCTTGGGCTACGGAGTTAGTTAATCTAACGAATCTTTATAAAATGTGGTAAATCAAGCATCGTTAACGTTTATTGTGTTGTATTTAAACGTAACCCACCGTCATAGGAGAGATCCTTAGAACATCCACCGTCATAGGAGAGATCCTTAGAACATCCACCGTCATAGGAGAGATCCTTAGAACATCCACCGTCATAGGAGGGATCCTTAAAATACCTGCCACGATACGAGAAGTTCGTCATAATCACTTTTGCTCATAGCTAAATGTTATTGAGTTGGTCGTGTGACATATTTGTCATGAGCACCGTTTTGTACAATCTGTTTTGGTCGTGTGTCATTCATTTGTCATGAGTACCACCCTTTCTGTACAATCTATTTTGGTCGTGTGTCATTCATTTGTCATGAGTACCGCTTTTGTATTTTGGTCGTGTGTCATTAATTTGTCATGAGTACCGCTTTTGTATTTTGGTCGTGTGTCATTAATTTGTCATGAGTACCGCTTGCGTGTATAATTGTGTACAACCCTTACGCCATACGTGAAGACGTAATAACAATACTTACCGTGATTCGTGCGAACGACATAATATCGGCCTTGCCATCTTCTTTAAGAGGCATTGTTTAAACTCTTGACTTCTGTCTATAATTGAGTTTTATCTTGTATGTACTCACATGTTTTGTACGCCATACGTGAAGACGTGAAAATACTCACCGTGATTCGTGCGAACGAAATAATATCAAACCTTTTGTGTGCGATCTACGAAACGTAGTCCACAACCCTTTGTTGTCATTCAACGCCAATGCCCGTGGACCTCCTGTTTTTTTACTTCTTTGCAAAAAGGAAAGAAGCCCAGGAATATCTACTATCCCAAAAGGACTAGTTTGTAGCTTCACTGCTAACTATGGGGCATAGTGCTGTGGGAGTTAATCGATTGAGCACAAAACCACCCAACTCGTTGTCTGGGGAACGGATAAGAAAACCCCCAGGTTTGTGAAATTGGAGCAAGGGTCTGTCTTTTCTCACAATCATGCAGGAGTTTTTAAAATGACCCCTAATCTTTTGCCCAATACACGCAAAAGATTAGTCTCTTTGATAATGTGTATTCAAATTTCTCCTCATCCTTTTAAACAATTGTAAAGAGTCAGGAAATCTGCTGGTTGATCATGTTTCATTCTCACATGGAGTTTGAAGTGGAAATTAGTCCAGTCTCTAGCAAGTTTCGTCACTCAACTCCTTTCCTTTTCCTTTCCTTTCTCCTCACCATCATGTTCTCAGGTATATGTTATGAAGAAGAAAATCTGTTGTTGACCATAATTCGCCCTCACTGGGAGTGCGAATCGGTAAATTGACCAATTATCAGCAGGCTTTCTCCCTCACTCTCTGCATATGTCTCACCTTTTGTTCTCTTTCTCAATTTTACGAAACACATTCATGAATGTTGGATATGTACGATATGCACTTGGCGTACCGTCTGCCTCCTTTTGACAACCTTTATTCATGAATTGGTTTCTCTGCTTTTACCGTGACTCATTCACGACTTCTTTGTCTTGTTCTTTGAAATTCTACAAAAAATGTTACCACCTTTATGTTAACATAGGCCATGGAAGGCCGGTTGTTTTTTAACCAAGACATATTGTCACTCGGCAAACGCCAAGTCATTCTGGTAAAGAAAAATGTTCATGTAATCACAATTTAGTTAGAAAACTCTCTCTTCGTCACTCTCTGGGTCGGTGGTTAAAACTTCGTTTATTTCATTATCTGGACACATTTTGTTTCTCTCCAAACCTTTTCTTCATTGGTCCCTAGGCAGGTAAACTTCAAGAATTTTGCTCTAATAATAATTTCTCCCGGATTTAAAAAGAAGCCCAGGCGGATGTCACCACCAACAGCCAAGCTGAGCTCCACTTCCTGACAGCACGCGCTGTGGTTACTAGGTCCCTCCTGCTGCCATTTTTCTACGCATTTGTTCCTGAAAGCACAGACCATACCGCCCATATGTATGTTGTCTTGTCATGCCACAGCAAGTTGAGTTGTCCCACTACACATTATGACACTCTGAACCACCTTTTGGGCACGCTAGCTCCTAGGTTTGTTCTTACTCTTGCTATCAATGCCAACCATATCGTCTCTTGCGCTGTCATGCAGTGACGCATATATCGTCATGTGTAAACCATCATTACCTTGACCTCCAATATTCGCTGAATGCGTACCAATACAAGTTATGTTGAGCTACATTATGCTTCAATAACCATTATATACGATCCGTGTTCACCTTAATGACACTTAGGATTCGTACTGGCATGTCTGCGGACACTGGATTCTCCTCTTCAATGACCTCTGTAACCATAGTCGCGGCACAGCAACCACAGTCTCCACTTCGTGAACTTCGACGTTTTCAACGAAACCAAGTGTTTTCTAAGGCCCAAGTGTACTTCTGAGTGTTATCTCAAAGGGGTCTGATTACAGTGATAATGTAATCCTTAGAATCTGTGAAACCACGTCCTCCTCTTCGAAATTCTCCGAAACCAAACAAATCCACGCTTCGCAAACTTAGCTCCCAGACCAATGAAACCTTAGAATCACACAGGCATTTTTGTTCTTGCTTTTTGTTCTTCTATTGTACAAATATGAATTGTTATTTTTCAATTGCATAACCATGTATTGTTATTTTGTTCAATTGCATAACCATGTATTGTCATCTTTCAATTGCATAACCTTGTATGTTGTGTCACACCATGTACTTTTACCAAAACTGTTCTTTTCCAAACATTGTATGTAGGGGAGACTGGGGATGGTTGAAACACTTTTACTTTAACTAGGCCTAGTAATATTTCTTATGTATTTATGGAAAAGATGTTTATACCAGATGTTCTATGATCTATCTAGTTATCAAATTAAATTTATTGTATGGCCACAACTCGTACAGGTAAGCTACAATGACCACTTAAAGGCGATGGGGAAAACTGTTTCAATTATCCCCATAGTGTGGACGATTGAAACAGTATGTGGGGATAATTGAAACACTCTAAATATCTATGGAATAATTGGAATAATTTTAATCAATGTTCAACATTTTCATTATTAAAACAGTACTCAATGAGATCATGAATAGTGATTAAACATATCACAAGTATTTAAAAAATTATAAACATAAATGTCTTGAAATGAAACAACTTTAAATATATTTTTTATTATTTATGTTTACGTGCTCTTAGTTATACTTATTATGAGTATTTGGCATAATCAACATACTTTTACTGCGATATTATCCTGGAGCAGAATAGAACGGTATTAAAATAAGTTTTATGCTTTCATACAAAAGTGCTCGTTTCAACCATCACACTGTTTCAATCATAACAATGTAGAATTTACCTCTGAATTAAGAGCATTTTTTGTGTGTAAAATTCAACAATTAAGAAGTCGAAAAAATAAAAATTTATTGAATTTATGGTTTGGGATGTGACATTATACAAAATATCGCAATATTTTAGATTTTTTTTTTAAATAATCTGTTAAGTGGCATAAAATCTATAAACAAGTAAATATTATCTATTAAAAGAAAAAAAAAATCTGGATGTGCAATTCACATGCGGTAGAAGTGAAATATACAGATAACCAAAGTAGACAAGAGTGGAGACTACGAAGCACTTTTTTTATCAATGTGAAGGGTGATTTTTTTCTTCATATTTTTGTCCTCGGATTCCAGTGCACCTTTTCCTATACATTGGTCATCTTGTTTGTGGTTTCTTCTTCGGAGTCTCTAGGTGTAGTTTTTTTGCCTGTTCATTTTGGAATGGTTTGAAGACTAAATATTGATTTTACAAAATAATATTCTTTTTTTATTTCGTAGGATTCGACCACGATGAATGATTATCAAGTTATAAAAGAACTTTGCGATCTAAGGACGAAATGGTGAATTTTTGAAAATGAATAAGAAATTTGGTAAAATCTTCTTCTTGCATCCAGACAGATTTGTTCGTGGTACCGATACTACCAATCGGACTATCTTTTAAGAAATGGCTTAATTGATACGTAGAAATGTGAACATCGGCGGAATTGAGTTGCCAATTGCATTTGCCGCTACAGACAGTTATGAAAGTTCCTCGTTCGGCCGACGTTACTGCATCTACTTGCCGAGTTCCTTTCCTGGCTATAAACCGATTAGGTTTTTGAACAGTTATGACACCGGTCTCATCTACGTTATAGACGTCCTTTGGTTCAAATTTAAAACTATCCATAACGTTCGCTAAATTGTTGAAAAATTCATCAACATTATGTCAATTAAAACTTGTTGCTTGTGCCATACCTACTCGTGGCTTGGGCACATCTTATAGATAATAAATTCTGGATGGCGCGCAAAAATCCTCGGAGCCATTCTATTCCGGCCATCCCATTTGTGTACCATAAATCTGGCCTTGTGTGGTCAAATCAAATGCCAATTGTCTTAAATCTTTTGAAGATAGCCCAAAATAGGTAAATGTTGGCTGTTTTTTTAGCATAGTTTGCAACCTCGGTTTCTTGAGAAGGGGAACACACTTTCTTCATAACATAATTTTTTTCTCTGTTGTTTTGTACTTACATAATTGATAAAACAATGTATACTATTAACGTTGATTTTTTTTAGTTATAAATGTAAGAAAATCAATAAAGATATGTTATTACGAAATTGTCACGTGAGGGTGTGTGACGTCGAATGTGGTCGAATGAGATCGACTTCATCAACCAAGATCACAGAAGTTCACCATTCAAGATCACAGAAGTACATTAGACTTAATGATTTGAATTTGAATAATACTTAATGATTTAAATTTCTGACCTTTTTTCATTATAACTTTTAAATTTTCTCTCAGTGTGGACGATTGAAACATGGTTATGATTGAAACGTTGCAATCATCCCCACACGAGTTGTTTCAAACATCCCCACGCTGCATTTTCTGCTTCAAAGTCAAAAACATGCCTTTTAAATAGACATTAACGCCACGCAAATGCATTATAAATACTCTTAAATAGATAAAGAAGAGAATGTAATGAAACATTTCGTCAAGCTGCGAGAGTAAAATGAGTTATAAGATAAGCAATAATGTCTTAAATATTTACGTTTTAGTGCGAAATTCAATAATGTCCCCTATGCACGATTGAGTCACTCGCCGGCTACTGCGCTTTTGTAGAAACGTCCCAACAGACCTGACGGAGTTTCGAGTATTGTATCACACTCTTAGGTATTATAGTTTTCGAGTAAATTGAGATGTTTCAATCATAACGTGTTTCAATCGTCCCCAGTCTACCCTACCCCTCATCCATTCCCTACAAACATTGTGACCTAAACTATAACATAAATTGCATGTTCTAGCTAGGCATCTCTCAAGCAACGAATCTCTCAAAAACCCAAATGGAAGCTTAAGAGGATTTTTTTTCCTACAGCTCCATTGCCACGTCGCTTTTTTTCCAAGCGCGGGGGGAAGTGTTACGATACGCCCCTGAAGCGACTAGAGACAGAACGCGCAGCAAGCCCACAACATTTCCTCCCTCCCCCCTGTTTCCTGTTTCACCCTGCTCCTCCCCGCCAGCCCTGCCACTCGGCAGTCCGCTCCACTGACAGAAGAGATTTGTGCGCCCTTGCGAACGGACGTACGCGGCCCGCTTTCGAGCGGCGGACCGAATTCATTGTAGCCGCGATGTATTATTGAAATACCTACAAGTAGATTCGGCCTTGGCCGCACTAATAGTTCGGTCTATTTAGAATATGAAAGTGCCTGATGGAACTACCACATGAGACGAGGTTCCTGCCAACCCACATGTAAGCTGTATCTTGATTTCCTCTTTTAAATGTGTCCGTAATCAGTGAAATGTAGGGCCCCGCGTAAATCACCACTCGGAGAGTTTCGTTTTGAGAGAGAGACAGTGAGAGTTAAACACTTTAGCTAGGTTTGTGTAATTTGCATTTCTTGTATTGAATTGTACTGTAGAAACCTATGTACCGTGTTTGAGTTTACAATACATGTCTTAATGATTTAACTTTGTTATTATTCTGCTACGGCGGGAGGATTGTTGACCAGTGTGGATCCCGTGGGTCGCCGGAAGATAGAGAGAAATTCCATAGCTTTGAGCGGCTCACCCCCTGAATAGAGAGTACCATCATTCCCGCTGAGAGCTAGCCGTGGGACATGTTGGTGTGCTGATGTTGGTTTAGTAACCGATATCGGGGTACCCTAACACACTTCAAAAATCCCGAGGGACAGGTGGCGAGATGGATTAAACGGTTGCAGGAATATGATTATGAATCCGAACATCGAGCTGGAGTTCTCCACCGGAACGCAGACGCTCTATCCAGGAGACCTTGCGCGGAGGATTGCATCCACTGCGGGCGGATGGAGGAGAAGTCAGAACAGGAGTCATGGATGAGGATTGGGAACCTGCAGAAATCGGGAAGGACCAAGAGGCTGACCCCGAACTGAAATATCTGGTGGAGTGGAAGAAGGCGATACAGCGGCCAACTTGGGAGAACGTCGCTTCTTCTTCTCCAAACGTCAAATCATACTGGGCTCAGTGGGATTCCATTGAATTGGAAAATGGGGTTCTTAGAAGGGCATTGGAAACGCCGGATGGAGAACCACGTAAGTTACAGATGCTGGTTCCAAGGAAACGCATTCCCGAAATCCTTCGGTTGTTGCACGATGGAACCTCCGGTGGGCATTTGGGAGTCAAGAAGACCCTAGAAAAGCTCCGGGAACGCTTCTACTGGGTGAACTGTAAAAGAGATGTCAAGGATTGGTGCAGAAAGTGCGTGACTTGCGCCACGGCCAATGTACCGTACAAGAGGAAAAGAGCACCGATGCGACAGTACAACGTAGGTAGCCCGTTCGAGAGAATCGCTGTGGATATAGCTGGACCGTTCCCAACAACCGAAAACCGGAACAAGTATATCCTGGTCGCTATCGACTATTTCAGCAAGTGGGTTGAAGCCTATGCACTGCCCAACCAGGAAGCAGTTACCGTAGAGGAGGCATTGGTCACGGAGCTAGTCAGTCGATTTGGTGTGCCTCTGGAGCTACATTCGGACCAAGGACGTAATGTCGAATCTGCAGTGTTCCAGAAAATGTGCGAGATCCTGAGAATTAGGAAGACGAGGACTACAGCACTGCACCCGCAGTCTGATGGAATGGTTGAAAGAATGAACCGTACAATCGGCAGACATCTGGCGAAGGTTGTCTCGGATCACCAAAAAGACTGGGACCGACACCTGCCCTTGTTCCTGTTGGCTTACCGATCGGCGGTTCATGAAACTACGGGGCAGACGCCTGGAAGTGTGCTCTTTGGACGAGAGTTACGACTGCCCTGTGACCTGAAGTTCGGATGTAAACCGAAAGAAGACGTAGCTGGTGAGGACTACGTGTCAGACCTTCGTAGGCGTCTGGATGATGCCCACGACCGGGTCCGTGTGAATATCGAGGCTGCTAGTGACCGGATGAAGGAACATTATGACGTCAAGGCAGAGAAGGGGGGCTATCAATCTGGTGAACAAGTCTGGCTCTTCGACCCCCGTAGGCGCCAAGGTTTCTCCCCAAAACTCCAACGGTCTTGGGATGGCCCCTACGAGGTGCTGAAGCGGATCAACGATGTGGTCTACAGGATAAGGAAGAGGCCCAACGGGAAACCACGGATCGTCCACTTCAACCGGCTTGCTCCCTTCCTGGGTGACAATCAGGATGATCCGGAACAGCATGTCCGAGTCTGCAAGGTCCCTGAGGAGGAAATAACCTTCGAACAATTCATGTCCCAGGCTAGCGAGGGGCACAAGACCCGACATGGAGTGACACAAGAAATAGCGCAGGACCTGTTCGGGCTTTCAAAGGAGCATGCTCTGGCCTTCTGCGTGACACACGACTTCGACATGTCACGGGGAATTTCGAGGGTTTTGCAGCATAAGTTTCTAGTGAAACAGGAGTTGGAGCGGCAAGCACCAGCTATCGGAGAGGTGGCGCAACTCAACAGGGAAGGACCACCAATCTTCTGCTTGGTGACCAGGGAGACAACCAAGTTACGCCGGAGTACCGAACCATTTGGGACTGTCTGATGGTTTTGAGGGACTGCTTGTTGCAGTCTGATATCAACCGGATAGGAATCCCGAAGCTCGGTGGCCGTGGGATTGGGCTGGACTGGAGGATCTTGCGGAGCATGTTCGAAGAGATCTTCCGATACACTGGTTCTGGTATGCTGTTACCACAAAGGGTCAGAAGCAAGTGATGGTAAAACTGTAGCTTGTCATTTCTTTGCGTCGGCTCAATGCAATCGAGGACTAGATTGCCGATACCTTCATGAAGAGAATTCGGGGCCTGTTCCGGGACGAAACAGCCCTAAGAAGGGGGCAATGTAATGGGAAGAACATTGTGGTGCCTATGGCAGCACCAGTGTAAATAAATAGATCACCAAGGAAACTATAAATAAAGATTTCACCATGGAAACGAAAAATAACAAAGCAGTACAAATAAAATCTGGGTACAGTTAGATGACTGTAAAAATAAATAAAGCTGTATTAATGTAAATGGAATGCAAATAAATAGTGTGACTGACAATCGTGTTGTTTTTATTAGTTTGTGAACCCAGAACGTTATTAAAAACGTAACAATATTAAATACACATTAAACATATATGTTAAATACATTTTCATTTATACAAATTTCATAACGCCAGAGCTTTACATCATATATAACCTATAACCTTCGCGGGTGTACGCATAACAAATCACCCAAGTTTCATCGCAATCGGATGAACGGTATGGCAGCGCATAACATACGAACAAACAAACAAACATACAAACAAACAAATATACAAACAAAATTGATTTTTCTATGTAAGAAAATAATAGATGCGGTAGTTTCTAGAAGTGGTTTTTTGCTAATAAATCTAGCGTGTTCAAATAGTAACGCTCGTTGCGATTTCGGTCGAAAAATAGACCACTTTTATTTTTCTGCGATTGATTTCAGTCCAAAAATGGACCATTTTTTCCTACCATTCGTAAAACATTTATTGTAATTATTTAAAACATTTTCTTGGCCAGCCGTTTATTTTAACACAAAGCTATTGAAATGCTTTATCTATTATAATCATAAATGTTGCAAATCCGATCTTCGTAGACTATTTTAGAACAATGTTAAAAATAAATTTTAAAAATATTTTTTTCCCGCCGAATTTTTGAACAGCTGTTTACGAATAAAATTAAGTCCTTTTTCCATAGATATGTACCTTTCATTATTAAGTATACCACAGACAACATACAGAAACCGAAAATATTCTATGATGACCTGAATAAATATCCCTCCTGGCAGTTTCAAGTAAAAAATATCCAGGATTCGCACGATTATAAACTTTACGATTTTTTAATATATTTTTTATAAATCCTACAAATGTGAGATAAACGTTTAAATACAGGTTAATTCATTGGCTATGTAGCACTATAATAAGTTTTTTGTCTCCATGTTAAAATTCGAAGGTATGAATTTTTTAATGTTGGCAAAAATTTTCAAAAATGACCTTCTGGGAAATCTAAAGCAATCCTGGCAAATTTATTTATCTCCCGCGATCGCTCCAGTGGTTACACATGCCCTATATGATGGACACTGTAACGCTGTCCGAAACATTGGCTAAAAAAGGAGGTAGCGCAACACGGCATAACACAAATAACGAAAATACTTTTGGCCGTGAAAATCTAAAAAAATGTATCTCACTCTTATACCAGATCATGTGGACCAAAATGACAATCCTTTTCGGGTTTCACTATCTGTGCGTCAAAGTCGAAACGAATCTCAAGATAGGTATACGAAATTTAGAATTTTTAGAAATTTAAAAGAAATCAAGTTCCTGAAAAGTGTTAGGGCCGCACACAAAAGCTTGGCGGGCCGCAGGTTGAGTATGGTTGATCTAGAGTCTAGAGTCTAGAGTTTAAAGTGACAAAAGCTCAATTCAAGCTTTTGAAGGCCCAGAATTTTGCGTAAACCCTATAGGTTTTCTAGCGATCAGCTCTTTAAAAACTTTTATGTGCTTGATGTTCGTCAAAACCACATAAAAAAGGGTTATTTTTCCACGTACACAAAAATCCAGAAAATCTTAATAAAATTGATCATAAATATTATCACAAGAAGCAATACGGCAAAATAGAAAAGACATTGTTATACACATTGAGGTATATTTATCAATGGTTATACATATCTGGGACCGAAAATATATAATAAAATTCCCTCAGAATTCAATATTAAAACTTGCAAAATGTCCCACGGTTCAATAAAATAACTAAATGGTTGATTGACTTGGTTAGGGTAGAGTCTGAAAAACTATTAAATAATGTCACCTAAAATTTTACATGGTTAGGCATTGAGGTATATAAATAGAGAAGCAAACTTCCTTACCGCGCGTCAAAAAAAATACACCACTTTACTTTTTCACGAGAACAACAGCGCTGCTAGGATTAAGACAGAGACAGAAACACAAACCCGCGATGGCGCGTTGGTGTTGCCTGCCATTTGAAAAAAAAACAATAAACTAGAGTTTTTGTTAATTTTAGTTTGTAATAAAATAAATTATTTAAAATATGTGTTTTTTTTTATTATATGACTAAAATTAAGCATAATTGAGACATTTTTTTGTTCCAATATTTTATTGTGACTTGTGACAATAATATACATATAATACTAAAACGGAAAGTGTTTCAAAAGTGTTTTCAAAGTTCTTTTCAAACAAATTATTTCCACCCACCTCTCACGGCGTGCTGCATCTTTATGGTACTCTGCAAAATCTTATTATATAAAACAAAGTCGGGTTAGTTACACTATTTATAACTCGAGAACGGCCAGGCCGATTTTGATGATCTTTGATTTGTTGGATTTGTCTCCGCCCCGGAAAGGATAATAACTATTAAAACATCACAAAAATTAACGAAACATATAGTTATTAAGGAAATTCTTTTCCCCATACATTTTATATGGAACGAATTCTCATATTTCAAATGCTGCGGGCATTTTGTGATAAGTACCTATAATATTGAACTGTGCGTGAATTCCAAAAATTCATAAAAGTCAAATGTCAATGCGCTAATTGTTTTGCATTTGTTATTATTTATTTTTTTAAATTATTTATTTGGCTTTCACCTTCGACCAAGTATACCCTAGACAAGCCCTCTCATAGTAAGAATCAGAATAAAATAGCGCCAGTAACAGTAATTTCGCAACAAAACTCTCCTTCCAATTCCGCCGTCTTGCATACAGAGTTCCCGGCAATATACAACTGACCGCCAAGTTATCCTATTGTGTAATTCTGTCAAACTAATACATCAATAGTTGTTCACGGATTGGCCGCATGAACAATATCCACAAGCCGTGCTGTATACAGTGGTTTTCAAAGTGGGGGTCACGAGACATTCATAAATTTAATTGGAAAAAAATATTTTTTTACTTTATTTTGACAAGCGATTCAATTTCGGAGGCCAGTATGGGTACCGCCGCCTCGGGAACCATTTATTGGATAACCAACGCCTCTGCCATAGGTCATTCCAAGTGATTCGCTACGTTTGGTGACTAAGCAGGGGTGCCCGGGTTAATGGAGTGATTTTTGTCCAGGTCTTGGCGGCAGATGCGTCTGCATTTTTTTTTCTGTTGGTTCGTAAGCTTAATGAGTTTATTAAACAAAACCAATCATCATTTGCTTGAAAACATTTACGAAAAAATCATCTTTTTACCGCCCATGCGCCGTGGGCTACCCAAGTTGGTTGCTCATCATTAACACAGTGATGAGCAACCAGCGGTCCGCAAGCCCATTTACTGCTTTTCGGACTGACTACAAAAAATATCAAAAAATTGCGCTAAAAATATTCAAAGGCTTCTGTTCCGTTTTGCAAAAGGTATTAGCCAAAAACTGTAATTTCTTTTTAAAGTTTTGAATCAGCTACTCAAAACATTAAGTTTTTTGCGTATAATAAATAAAAAAAATTACTGAAATTAGTGGATACTTAAAGCCCAGTAGTAAGCGCTCAAAAAGAGGCGTAAGGGGAGATACGTAAATACGAGTGTTAGAGGGAGCGCGCTATTCTTAAAAACATGACTCGTTTGAAATAGGACAAAAATCTCACGGAAAATGTCTCAAAAAGGATTTGAAAAAAACAATGGTTTACGAAATTTTTCGTATACCTATATATCTTGTAATACGTGTTAATAATATTTTTTGGAGTATATCTTACGATTTTTATCTATCGGGGGAAATTTTATACAATTAAATTATAAGTGTTAATTGTAATTGTTAATTGTTTAACTTGCGACCTTAATTAAAGAATTTTGCAACGATTTTTTGTTAAAATCTGTGTTTTATGTATTTTAAAGGTTTCCGTTTTACAAAATAACAAAAATTATCTTGACGAAATATTGTACTTATAAATATTGTAATTACAAACGAAAATAAACTAACACCGTTTACTGGTTTGACCTTGAACGTAGTAAAAATTTTGTCTGGCAATTTTTGCCCTTTTTGAATCAACCGCCAAAATTTAACATTTCCAAATGAAAAAAATCGATATCATTCATTGTTTTGGCATTGCAGATATAAAACTTTCAGCTGCGGATTTTTTTTACCCTCTTTGATAGTTTAATTAAACAAATATTGTTTTATAATATGTAAAGCAGGTTTGCGACTCCACCGACAAAAAGTTAACCAGGCTATGTTGTACATACCCTCCCACCAAGGTCCGCATAAGTACATAATAATAATGGATACATTAATAATACTTCGACTAAAAAGGTTGATCATTCCTAAAAAACAGCTGGTGGTGAATTTATGTAATTATAATTTATGGAAATAATATAATTTATTTTATTACTAAAAGCGGGTCGCGCTTTAAAAAAGTTTGAAAACTCTTCCAAATTGTGATACTAGCCCTCCTTGTATGTATTAGTAGTCGAACACAGGCAGTGCGGTGATTTGATGACGTAGGAAACTTTGATGGCAACAAAAGTAATTCTGTAACATTATTACGTTTATGAAAACGCTGTCTAAAAGACATATGTAAGGTCTATTTTTTTGTTGTAGTCAGATAGCTGACTACATTTTCAAAAATAAAGTCCGCGGTGTGTACTTTGTACAACATTCGGAAGTTAGATATTTTTGTGTTTGAAAAAATTAACTCCGGTGCGGACGGCTGGAATACAAATTGGTCTCGGTGTAGACCTTGTAGACCGATAAAAGGTACAACACAAAGCACTATGCGATCTAAACGGTGCAAAAAAATGCAGGCACTTTTTCATAAATGGGCCGTGAGCCTGCTTTTGCTGGCTTCTGGGGTCATTTTGCATTTCACAGGGCGCGTCTAGATATCATACGTCAATGGCTTTCACCCATTAAGAATGATCTTGGCCATTTCTTAAAGTATTTACATTTTCAGGTTTTTTAAAAGTACAATATCAGTTTTTTTTAAATTAGTTACATTTTCAGATCAGTTTTTTTTACATGTTAGCATGTTTTTTTTTAAAATATTATATTAGCAAACATAGAAAATGGGCCAAGACAAATATTCGTATGATTATACAAGTTATACAAATATTCATATGATTATACAAAGTTGATATTATTAGTAATTACAAAATTCTAGATTAAGAAGATGTACAAAAATAGGAACCTGTACAATTGTACATAATAACACTGCAAGAATAATTGCATACGTAAGGAAGAGAAAGAAATGTGATTGATGCTTAAATGTTAAGTCCATTTTTACAAATTAATTTTGCTAACAAATATCGAATTTAAGGAGAGTTGAGACTAAGAAGGCAGGGTACACTGGTAGGGAATTCAATTTTAATTTTTATCAATTCGTGTATGAAGTATGGAAATTGGTCATTGATAGGACACTCAAAAAAATTATGGTCTAAAGTATCCTCTGAACCATAATCACAATAAGGCGAATTGACTATGTGGAATCTGGAGAAATGGCTAAGACAACAATTATGACCTAGACGCGTTCGAGTTATGGAAGAGATGTATTTTTAAAGCATGAAAGTGTTTTTGTGAAACCAGGGCTTGACAGGAAAAGAAGGTTGAATTAATGAGTACTGGTGACCTTTTATCAGAGAGGACGATTTCCATTCAGAGGACCATTGGCGTTGTAACTTATTTTAACTTTATTTAAATACGGAAATAGTCTCTAAACGGAATAGGTATACTACTTAATGGACCATGGACAATGGATTCCTTAGCAATAGAATCAGCCTTTTCATTTCCAACAATACCAAAGTGTCCTGGGATCCAGGTCAAGACCACTGACACTTGAGCCAGCAAGATACAATAAGCAGGTAAGAGAGTCGCTACTGGAATTGAGAGGGGGTGTGCTTATTTTTTGTAGTGAGCTAAGTGAGTCTGAAAGGATGAGGGCATTTCTAATGTTGAGAGATTTGACGAGTCGTATAGCTTCTATGATAGCTTTGCATTCAGCAGAGAAAATGGAACACTCTTTGGGAAGTCTGTGTGGGAAACACAATTTCCTGTGAGGTGCATAGATACTGGCCCTACAATAGGAGTCCGGACTGAGTTTGGAACTATCTGTGAAAAAAAAAAATAATTTGGCCAGTTATTTTCAATAATTTTGTTGAATTCTGCATTATTGGATTCAGCTGAGTTTTTTTATGTTTTTTTTATACTATAAATTGGTGCACCTTTGGATAGAAAGTAAGACTTTTATAGGGATACGAGTATAAGGGGAGAGATTCATTGCGATAGGAGTTTGTGGATACATTAATGAAAGTTGAAAGAGGAAAGAGTTGTTGTTATTAAACATATAATGTTGACACTCAATGTCAACAGTTGAAAATGGGACAAATGGAGAACGTATGTCTACACCCCTCCAATGGAAAAATACAATAATTATAATAAATCTCCGTCACACTTACGAAGAAAATGAAACGCAATTCCCGTAAGTAAGTCGAAAAGTAAGAAAATCAAATAAATTATAAATCTGTATACAACGCCGTCTCTGATACTGACAAAAACAAAACACGTACAGTTACGCATCGATAATTGCTTAATTGTGTGATTTTTAACTTAATAAAAAAACTCAATTTGAATTTAAGCTGATAAGTTAACACAACAGTTATTGATTCTGAAGCGGTACGAAGTTCTGCGGGTCAGCTAGTTATTAATATAAAATACGTAAAAAACTTGTAACTAGATTTTTCATTAATAAACTAAAATAAGTTTTAATGAATAATTTTGTATGAAGAATAAAATATTTTAATATGGTTACCGCAATAGTAACTTATTCCATAATTTACGTATTCTCCCATTACTGTGGGAAAACCAAAACGACTTCTTAGTGGCAACACTGAACCTATAAAAGAAAATTTGACGTTTTGTTTCTATTTCTGCGTTTTTTAATTAAATACGAACATGTAAACAATAACCTTACGCGTGGAAAGTAATTCCGCTTGCTTTATTGTGTTTTTCTGACCATGAATCGCATTTTTTCAAGACGCATTTAACCATTTTGGAGTTTTGATCGTGTATCGTCCGGTCATAAGTCCGGTTCTACTCGGTCGGCGTCACACTCAGTGTTCCCGAATCCAAAATTTCAAAATCGGGAGAATTTTCGCCTAAAAATCGGGAGAATTCGGGAGAAAACGGGAGAATTTTGAAGAAATCGGGAGATGACTAGAGATATTATAATAAAATTCATCCCTTGTCAATATTCCGTATCTCTTTTATTATTCCGAAGCAGAACCTTAACAACAAATGAAAAAACCCATAAGCAGCGCCATCAATACGATTATTGTAGATGTTGCCCGTGGAATAACGCAATTTTCCCTAACGTTCAACGGGGACTTACTTTACGTTTGGAAACTCAGCACAAATTTTTTTGAAACTTGACCTTGGGGGCCGTTCAAGTATTACGTAACGCAAATAAGAGGGGGGGGGGGGTGTCTTGTTAAATGTTACTGTGCGTTACCTGTGCAGGAGGGGGATTCGAAAAACGCGTTACGTAACATGTTTTTTTTATTTAAATAAAAAAACTAGGGAAAGCTCAAGTTGGCAGGCCTTTTCGTTTATGTTTTACAGAGAATCCCTCGACTGTATTGTAGGTCATTTTTATTTTATTTTGTTGTCAGTATTCGTTAGTGTTTTAAACACGAAATACACATAAACACAAATTGTTGTAGTCAGTGTTGTTAAAGTGAGTTACTATAATTTCCTCAAAGGCGAAATATTCACATCATCAACTGTTCTTGGCCTCATGACAAGGGAAGAACATGAAGAGTTTCAGTCAGGACACGAAAAAGGTTTCTCTCCACTGTGAATCAGCGATTGCTTTCTTAGACGTCTCTTTTGAGAGCATGAATAGTTGCAGTCGGGACACGAAAAAGGTTTTGGTCCACTATGGTAAAACTTGCGATTTTTTAGATTTATCTTCGTAGTATATGCATAGTTTTACTCAGAACATGAAAATTACTTTTCTCCACTTTGAATCGCGCTGTGGATTTTAATAACTGCAAAAAAACTTCCTTTCGCGATCTTTAATAACTGCACTCGGGACAAGAAAATGATTTTTGTGCGCTGTGGACAAATATGTGATTTTTGGTGCCTCTTTGTGAAACATTAATAGTAAATAGTCGCAGTAGAAACATGGAAAAGGTTTTATGTTACTGTGAGTCGGCAAATGATTTCTAAGAAGTTATTTTGTACAACATGTAAAATTACAGACGGGACATGAAAAAGATTTTTGTTCACTGTGGGTAAACATGTGAATTTTTAGATACCGTTTTGTAGTGCATAAATAACGTTTTAATTTTTTTCTAGAAGAAGAATAGTTGCAGTAAGGACATGAAAAGGTTTCTCTCCATTGTGTGTAAACATGTGATTATTAGATTTCTCTTCGTAGTACAAGAATAGTTGCAGCCGGAACATGAAAAAGGTTTTTCTCTACATGAGTCAGCAAGTGACTTCTCTTAGATATACCTTTTGAGAACACGAATAGTTGCAGTCAGGACATGAAAAAGGTTTTTCTCTTCCGTGAATTACACTGTGGATTTTTAATCTTCATTTTGAGAACTTGTATAACTGCATTTGGGACAAGAAAATGGTTTTTGTCCACTGTGGGTAAATATGTTTTTTTTGTGCTTCTTTGTAGAACCAACATGAATAATCGCAGTAGAAACATGTAAACGGTTTTATGTCACTGTGAGTCAGCAAATGATTTTTAAGAAGTTGCTTTGTACAACATGAATAATTGCAGTCGGGACATGAAAAAGGTTTTTCATCACTGTTAGTTGGCAAGTGCCGTTTTAGTTTTTTTTTTGAGGAGGAGAATAGTTGCAATCAGGACATGAAAAGAGTTTGAGCGCCTTGTTAGTGCATCTCCTCCAGAGACAACGTTGATGCAACTTTTTTGCTAGGAGCAGGCCAATTTCCCACCTTTTTTATAATAATGGGAATATTTCATTTTTAGAAATACTTGTACTCGTAGCTGCGCCTGCATCAGGGTCTGGGGTGGTCAGAATTAAAAAAATATATATATTAAGTTAGTAGAACAAAGTACTGAAAAACCTTCTGAGTCGAAGAGGCGTTACGTAATAAATTATAAATTCCACCTCATAATTCATAGATGATCGGTTTGCATGGGTCTATAATGGAGATATGCTTAGATTGCGGTATTTTGTAATTATTCTGATCAATATCCTAATCTTAAGAATTTTTTTTAACCATACACAATTAGTTGCCAGTTGAGCGGACGAAGAATCGATGAGAAGCGAATTCGCTCAGAACTTCGAAAAATCGGGAGATTTTGATGCCATTCCGGTAGATCGGGAGATGAAGTGAAAAATCGGGAGATCTCCCGAAAAATCGGGAGCTTCGGTAACACTGGTCACACTGACCGACTGACCATAAATAAACCAATCATACACTGACTGAGCGTGAGCACTCAGTGTTGCCAACTCGAATTTTAAACTAGAGCTAGGTGAAACCCAAAAAAGAGCCAAAAAGGAAGGAGCAAAAATTTTGAAAATGACCTAAAGAATGGGGGGGGGGGGGGTTGTTAGAGAATTTCAGAGAAGAAAATTCCCAGTTTCTGAGGGAAGGGGGGGGGGGGGGGGGGCTGTAGTCCTTCTTGTTGGCTGATTTTAATGAACAACTCATAACAAACACTCACAATACTTGTTTATTTTTAAAATTTTCAATACACAATTATTTTTTATAACAGCGACTAGTCCTCTAAAAAATCTAAGTAGTCATCCGGTTCCAGTTCCTGTACCAACGCGCTACTAGGACCGGCTTCATTAGGATTTTTTTCGTATACAGCCATAGTTCCAATTTTTTTTTAACTTCTAGGGGAAGTTCATAATCCTCGCAACATTTGATGTGTCGCCTGAGCCCCGATCGAATTGTTAGAATCGAATTAACCATGTCATTACCAAGTCTATTTCTGGTTTTATTTTTGACAATATTTAACTGGCTAAAAACTCGTTCCACTTCTCCGTTTGACCACGGCAGAACAAGTATCGAAACTGCGAAAGAGCTGATTTCGTGGAAAGGATTTTCATCAGCGGCATCACAATACTTTAGAACCTCAGCCCAAAACTAAACTTGACTGCGCATTTGAATTCGAAGGAAACTGACGCAAGAAGCAGTGCAATATGCAATACGCAATAGCCGGCCTAGGCAAGTTACTTGTATCAATTTTTGGGAATTTCATTTTTTCGGGAAGTCCCTGAACCGATGTTTCCACCATAGTATTTTTAGTAACTGATTACTTGTGCAGGAGTTCAGGGAATCTCTTTTTTGGGAAGTCCTCGTCCCAATGTTGCATTTTTGAAATTGGCGCTTTTTACGCTCTTATTTGATTTAAGGTGGAGGTTTTCTGTGGTACTCACTTTTGTAAATCAAACGCTTGTTTTGTGTTTGTTTGTCTGGTCATAATTTATTATTCTTTTATTTACATAATCCTGATTTTTTATAAGATTTATATTGTGATCTGCTTGTTGGAACACATTTTTTTTACGTAAGAATGGAAGCTACCTTCCTTTGTTCTTCTATAGAACTATTTGAATAATGGAACAAAAAAGAAAATAATAAAATTAGGTAGGTACTTGCCTAGAAGTAATTGCCCATAGAACAAGTACCTACTCAATAAGCATCAATTTTAACCATAGCTCCCCGACAAAAAGGGCTGAAATTAAATGAAAGTTCTTTTTAGAACCCTATAATAGTTAAAATTGATTATTATTATTTGTGAGATAAATTATTTTTAAAAAATAAAAAAGAGAGGTGAAACTAGCTATTACACATATCGTAATCATCCATTGATTGTTGTAGTTAGTTTAGAAACAATAATATAATAAATTGAAGTAAATCATTAGAAGATATGCATAAGAAAAAAAATAACACTAAATTATAAAATGTTCATCTTCTTGATCCTCGATCGATAGCCTCTGCAGTTCTTGTCTTCAAGAAAGATGGCTTCTTTTTGATCCTTGGCCTTAGTAAAGATGACTTATTTTTTATACTGCTCTTCTTAGATGTTAGTAGTTTATTTTGATCCAGTTCTTCTAAGATGTGATAGCATCGTCCATTGGTAGAAGACACAATTTGGTAATGGGCCTTTTCATAGACCCTTGCTGCGTCTTCAAGGTGACTATACGGGTTATCCCATCTTGTCCAGGGTGAGTGGCGATGACACGTCCCATCCTCCATAAATTTGGTGGTGCGTTGTCGTCTTTGATGATAACTAAGTCCCCAATCTTTAGTTGTCGCCGGTTCCCATCCGTCCATTTAGTCCTTTGCTGCAGCTCTCCCAGATATTCAATTCTCCATCTTGACCAGAAGCTCTGTCTTAGTTGGCTTAGTTTTTGGAAATTATTAAGCCTGTTTATGGGAATCTGTTGTAGGTCAGGTTCAGCTACAGCTGACAGGTTATCACCAATAAGAAAGTGACCTGGAGTAAGTGCGAAGAGGTCGAGGGGATCGTTGGATAGTGGAATTAAAGGCCTAGAATTTATGCAGGACTCTATTTGGTATAATAACGTACACATCTCTTCATATGTTAATGAAGAGACGTTTGCCACTCTTTTTACGTGATATTTCACACTTTTTATGTTAGATTCCCAAAGACCTCCATGATGAGGACCTTTAGGTGGGATAAAAACCCACTGAATAGACATATTAGTTAAGTAATTAGCTATTTCCTTTTGAGAGACATATAAATTATACATATTTTTCAATTCATTATTCGCTCCAACAAATGTAGTAGCATTATCAGAATACAATTTACTAGGTTTTCCACGTCTGGAAATGAAACGCTTTAAACAATTAAGAAATGCATCTGTAGTCAGAGCGGTGACCAGTTCTAAATGAACTGCCTTAGTAGAGAAGCATATAAATAAACAAATATAAGACTTGACTAAATTGGATCTCCTACTGATTCCAGACTTTATTAAGATTGGCCCTGCGTAATCTAGTCCTGTAACAGAGAACGGTCTACATGGTGACACTCTATCCTCTGGAAGGTCAGACATTATTTGATGACTTGTTTTTGGACTGCATTTAAAGCACACAATGCAATTTTTAAGTATTTTTTTAATAGCATTTTTTGCCATTATAGGCCAATATTTTAGTCTAATAAGTGCTAGTAACGTTTGAGTACCTACATGCAAATTTGTATAATGAAAATGTTTAATGATTAACTTTGTTAGAGGGTGATCGTGAGGTAGTAATATCGGATGTTTTTGTGCTTCATGTATTAGTTTTCCTCTGGACAATCTCCCACCTACATGCAATAAATCCATATGTATAAATGGGTTTAATGATTTGAGATGACTGATTTTATCTAAGTTTTTTCCCGCCTTTAATGTTTTAATTTCTTTTGAAAATGAATAAGATTGAGTGACCGTTATTAATGAATGTAACGACTTGTTTAATTCTATTATTGAAAGTTGTCCGCTAAATGTATGTTTTTTTCTTGTATTATTAATGAAACGTAGGATATAAGCAGTTACTCTTTGTAAACGCGTGAGAGAAGAAAAACGATAAAACAATTCCCAATCTTTATTCATACTGACGGTTAAATTTATTTTGCTTTTTAATTCCGGTGGATCGATGCAAATTTCCTTATAGTTCGGCCAAGTTACTTCATCTTGAGTTAACCAATTAGGACCTCTCCACCAGATTTCTGAAGAAAATAGACTTTTAGCACTGGTTCCTCTTGATAAAATATCCGCAGCATTATCTTCGGAGTTGACATGCTTCCATTGACTGGTTTCGCTTCTTTCCTGTATTTCTGCAACTCTGTTTGCAACAAATGTATTCCATCGCGCTGGTTGATTTCCTATCCAGCATAGAGTTATAGTGGAATCACACCAATAAAATGTTTTATCCAAAGGTATAAGTAGGGATTCCTTTACTTTTTCAACAAGTTTTGTTAACAGAACAGCACCACATAATTCCAATTTAGGCAAAGAAATCGTTTTTAATGGAGCTACTCTTGATTTAGCTGTGATTAATTGAGAATGCCGTTTTCCTGATTGGTCTGTGGATAGCATATATATGCAAGCAGCATATGCTTTTTGAGATGCGTCACAAAATCCGTGCAATTGTATATTTACAGTTTGATTACATATAATTTTTCTAGGTATTTGAAAAGAATTTACACCTTTTAAATCTTCTAAATATTTTTTCCAGAGCTTCAGAATTTCTATAGGTATTTCTTCATCCCAAGATATCTTTTCTTGCCATAATTTCTGCATAATAAGTTTAGCATTCACGGTTACTGGTCCTAGCAAACCTAATGGATCGAAAATACTAGCAATCAGTGACAAAATATTCCGTTTATTATAAATAGGATGTGACGGTAGTTCCACGTGATATAAAAAACTATCTTTTTCGCAATTCCAAGCTAAGCCTAGAATTTTCTCTCCTTCTGGTTTGTCCAAAATTACCATATCAGTGGCCTGATCGGCCTCCGATGACAAATCAGAAGAATTAGACCGCCATTTTCTTAAGTTCATACCGGCCGAATTCATTATGGAGATTAACTGTTCTTTTAACAAATTACAGGATTCCACATTGTCTGCACCTGTAATTAGATCATCTATGTAAAAATCTCTCTCTAAAATGAGACTAGTTTCAGGATATAACTGAGCGTTTTCCATACTCAGCTGCTTCAAGCAACGCGTGGCTAAGAAAGATGACGGTCCCATACCATAAGTTATCGTATTTAACTTGAAATGGCCCATTTCCTCTTCTGGAGATGCTCGCCAAAGTATTTTTTGGAAGACGCGGTCCTCCTCTCTAATGTTGACCTGCCTGTACATTTTCTCTATGTCAGCCGTCAATGCCACTTGATATTTTCTAAAATTCAACAAATGGGTATATAAATCATTTTGTATTATTGGACCAACCATTAACGCGTCGTTTATTGATATCCCGCTGGAGGTTTTTGCGGAGCCGTCGAACACCACTCTTAGTTTGGTAGTGCTGCTGGTTTCCTTCTTGATTGCATGATGAGGTAAATAGTAAGATTTTTCTTCATTTGAAACTGGTTCAAATTTTGTCATATGACCTAAGTTTTCATATTCTTCCATGAATTTAATGTATTGAAGTTTCAAATCCATATTAGAAGATAATTTCTTTTCCAAGTTTAAAAATCTTTTTTCTGCCATAGGCAAGGAAGTACCTATTTGATCTATACAAGGTCGGAATGGTAAGCTTACTTCGAAACGCCCATTTTCATCCCTTTTTTGGGTTGACTTGAAGCTCTCTTCACATGCCTTTTCTTCATAATTTTGGTGCTTGATGGACACCAATTCCTCTTGTTTCCAAAATCTTTCAATTTGATTGTGAATCATATTTAAAGATAAGTGACACGAGGATGATTCTTGCTCTTTTTTTGTAGTGCACATTCTAATTGGCCCGGATAATATCCATCCAAGTTCAGTGCGTTGCAGCGTAGGTCCAGTTGTTCCTAATCTCAATTGATCATTGGTCAGCATTTCCCAAAATAGTTCGGAGCCGAGTAATATATCCACATGACCGGAAGTGGAAAATTCAGGATCGGCCAATTTCAATCCTGGTGGTATGTTTGCCTCCCTTTTTGGAAAAGAGGTCTGCGGTAACTTGCTGGTGATTTCTTGTAATACCAAGCAAGTAACAAGTTTTTTGTAATTAGAGTTTATTGATGACAATTCAAACGAGAGGCTCTTCTTTACATTTGTTATATTATTATGTAACCCAGAGACCGGCATATTTAATGACTTGTATTTTATGTTTAATTTTTTAGCAAATCGTTCAGTTATGAAATTCACCTGAGAACCATTATCCAACAATACTCTCGCTGAATGAATAATTCCATTACTGTCCTTAACGTTCACCATTGCCGTTGATAACAAAATTGTTTTTTCTGCTTCTCCAAAAGTGGAATGGTTTGAGACTGGTACTTGATCCATGCCATTCTCAGTGTTTTGATCCTCTTTAGGGAAAATATGGAGTAATGTGTTGTGTCCTGCTTTATCGCAAGTTCTACAATTATTCTTACTCCTGCATTCTTTAGTTGAATGACCTACATTTAAACACTTGATGCAAGCGTGTAATTGCTTGATTTTTTCAAACCGTTCATGTTGGTTTAGTTTCAAAAACTGTTTACAGAAATAAATCTTATGATTTTCCTTACAAACAATGCATTTCAACCTTTGCGACAATAATGAAACTGAAGATTCCTTTTTGTAACTTGACGGTTTATGATGCGCGAATATTGGTTTGGCTGTGGAACATGTTGCTTCCGATGCTTCCAAGACTATCGCTCGATCTGTTAAACATTTTAAAAATTCTTGCAATGTCGGTATTTTTTCTTTAGTTGGATATTGTTCCCAATAGATCCGGGTATTGGAATCTAATTTGTTGGCCAAAATATAAATTATTATTACATCCCAATACTCCGTGGGTAGACCTATGTTTTTCAATGAATTCAAATGTAATTGTGTTTGATCTAATAAACTTCTCAAGGCGACGTGATTTTCTTGTTTTAATTCCTTGAGCTTAAACAATGAATTTAAATGTTGATTAGCTATTACACGCTTATTTTCAAATCTATTTGATAAAACCTGCCAAGCTATTTCGAAATTGTCTTGGGTAATTTCAAGTGCGTTTAATATTTGTGATGCCTTTCCTTTTAAACAATCACGCAAATAGTAATGTTTCTGAAAATTATTTAATGATTTATTATTACCCACTATCGTGACGAAAGCATCCTTAAAAGATAACCATTTCGAATAATCACCACTAAATTCTGGGAGCGAAAATGTAGGTAATTGGATCTTAATATTGTTAGTATCATCAATTTTTTCAATGCTTTTTATGGATTTTTTTGCTAACGTCACTACTTGATAATATTGCAATTCAAAACACTCAAGTGGGCTATCCTCTTCATCTGAGTTACTATCAAACTCTTCGATCTGAGATTGTATATTCTTAAAGCGATTTAACAGTGTGTTTACCTCCTCCAATCTTGTTTCCGTTTCTATTACATCAACTGAATCACTTAATAGGTAATTCTTAAATCTTGTTAATTGTGCCTTCAATTCACCGCGCTTCTTCACCAGTGATTTTAATGTTTGTGGCATAATGCAGAATTTTTTACACAAACATACACATTAAATTATTTAAAAATAAACTTTTGTTTGTTCCACCTTTGCGGGAGCGAATAATAAATAGATTACAATAAAATAAATTATATTATTTAATAATCAGTGGTAATCATAGAGTAAATTATTTGGAATCTACCTACTGGTTAAATTATATTAGGTTGACAATATTTTATCTTGTTGATTATAATATCACGCAAAAAGAGTGGCTCTTGGTGGCGAATTCTTTGCGTGATTTTACAAGTTATATTATAATGCCTTAATACCTTAGGAATATGTAATGATGAATAAGAATGATGTAGACCGGACGGCTGGCTGGATGAGCTGGTTTTCATCTGGCTTCTCGAAGGACCATATGGCGCTTTTTACGCTCTTATTTGATTTAAGGTGGAGGTTTTCTGTGGTACTCACTTTTGTAAATCAAACGCTTGTTTTGTGTTTGTTTGTCTGGTCATAATTTATTATTCTTTTATTTACATAATCCTGATTTTTTATAAGATTTATATTGTGATCTGCTTGTTGGAACCAAAGACATTAATACTGGACGCGGGGTAGAAATCTAAAAGTGGGAAGCCAAACACAATACGATTGTAGCTGTCTCTATTTCTAGTACTTTAGTACTAAACTGCTAGGCGTCGAGTGAGGTCGTGTCTTACCAGTAAGTAAATTGTATTGCAAAGCGCTCCTGCGTGATAAGAAAATGCTTCAATTAAACGGCAAATAGTCGAAAAGGAGACAGCGAAAATTGCATCACAAAGTGACATAAGCAGAACAGGGACAACCTACTAACAGTAAGTCGGTTCACACAGCGTCCCGCATTCGTTTTATTCCATTGGGAAAGATGGGGTAAAACGTACAAAGGGTAACGCGTTAATTAATATTTCTATTTTTGAAACTGTTAATTCGTGGTGGAAGTCCATTATAATAGATTATAATAAAACAAATAAACAACTTTATTCCACTTAATTTTATTTGACCGTAACCGGTTTCAGCTCGTCAGAGCCATCTTCAGACTGGTACAAATAATTCTTAGCCTACGGTTTATATACACAACATATGGGGGAGGGAGAGAGGGGTAGTCTACAAGGATTTTAATGAATTATTTTGTTACTGAGTCGTTTTAGACTGTCGAATTTCTAAGTATTTTGGTAATTCCAGTGGGCTAATTACTTTGGGTTTGTAGCTCACTTCAATATCTATTGATTAGGGAAAAACCTTACAAGTAATTTGAATTATTAATGGACTAATTTTATTGTCAAATCGTTATTATACATATCTATGATCAATGGGATTTTTTAATTGCTTTTTGAAGGGATGCATGTTTACATTGGAGTGGGAATGGTCAAACCTAAATACATATTTTAATTTCAAAATTATTATGAAAATTAAACCGGATAAAAACCTGGTGTTTCAGTAAATGATTCTAATAGCTTATTAATTACAAAGTTACTTTTTGAAGGGATGCATGTTTACATTAGATTAGGAATGGTTTAAACTAAATACATATTTTAAATTTCGAAATTATTATAAAAATTACAATGGATACAAAAGCGGAGACTTAGCAAATGATTCTAATTGTTTATTCATTACAAAGTTAGGGTCTATTTTTTTAGTTAAGCGAGTAATTTCTAAAGATTCTAGTCTATCTAGTTTATGACCTTTATTGCAAGTATGAAGAACTTTAACATCTCTGTCTTTATCAAACGAGTGTTTATTTTCTAATAAATGTGATGCTACATTCGACAATTCTCCTTTGTCATTCACCCAGTTAGTAAAGTGTTCTTTAATTCGGGTTTTGAATGATCTCCCTGTTTGACCAACGTAATACGATGGGCAGTCAGCGCAGTTTACTTGGTAAACGCCTGAGTTTTCAAGTTTTTCTCTCTTATCTTTATTATTGATTAAAATTCTCCCTAGAGAATTCACATTATAAAAAGCTGTTTTGTATTTATCATTATTAGTTAATCTGGATATTTTTGTTGATATTTCGCCAATATAAGGGATTTTAACCCATTGTTTAGTGATATCTTTTTCATTTTTAAGGCCTTGTGAAATAATTGTTAACGTAAGTTTTTTGTCCTTTTTCTTTAATAAGTTATCAATAGTTTCGCTTTTGTATCCATTGTTCTTTGCTATGGTTTTTATTATATTTAATTAATTTAATTAATTAGTTTAATAATGTCGTTAATTTAATAATGTCGTTGATGAAAATTGTAAATAGTAACGGTCCTAGGTGTTATTAATCTGTATAGATTTGAATAATCATTTGAACCTATAACCTGTACTGTATAATAAAATATGTACTTAACAATACTACTATAATAGTACCAATATTGTATTACTAATGAAAACTCACATAATAAATATAAAAATATTTGCCCGTGTGTCACGTTTTACCCGCCTTTACCCTTCCCTGTCATATTGTGTAACCGAGTGAGAGTATCTTGTTATCTCAGTCACACCCGTGATGTGACAGTAGTATTCGGCGAAGAAACTAATAAGCCGCCCTACTATGAATCTATGTCATTCTCTCACGTACATTCTTTGATTGTCTGTCTTTATCACACAGGAATGAACTTTTGAATTTAGAAATTATACTGAAAACCGCTGAAAACAAAAGAGTGTTGCTTGCTTTCCACATTATATTGTGAGTATGTGAGACTATGGCGAGTCTATTTATAATATAACGTCATTGGTTGGAACACATTTTTTTTACGTAAGAATGGAAGCTACCTTCCTTTGTTCTTCTATAGAACTATTTGAATAATGGAACAAAAAAGAAAATAATAAAATTAGGTAGGTACTTGCCTAGAAGTAATTGCCCATAGAACAAGTACCTACTCAATAAGCATCAATTTTAACCAGAAATATTATTGCAAATATAATTTTTTTCAATATTATTTCACGTGAATAAGAGCTGAAATGTCTGAAAAACGGGCTAAGAAGCTAAATGACTTTTTTTGGAGCTGACGACGTCGATTTAGAGCCAGATCTAGCTCTAAAGGAGCTGAGTTGGCAACACTGGCAGGGCATATCCTTTTGGACATATTATGTAATGTGACAACGCATTGGCGCGGTCATTGCTGATCTACTGTATATATATCAATGTGGTTAGGTATCTATTAACGGCACATTTAGTATATATTTAAATTGAAGAATATATTTAAAATATTTAAAAAAAATTTATAGAATAAATTTTTGGCATTTTCACCAGCATTTGGTTCCTTAAGGGCTAGCGAGACTATCAAATCGTTTGACTCAAACACGTAGTTTTTTATCTATGGTTAGAGTTTTTTGGTCTATGGCTAGAGTTTTGACCGTCTCCAGAGGAAGCTTGACGCAGGGGGGTATAACCAAAACCTCCTAGACTCCACAAGGCCAGGACACTGGATCAAGATGGCCGCCGCTGAAGGCTGATGAGTATGGATTAAAAAATCTAATAAGGTGCCAATTGCACATTGGGGAAAAAGTATTGACGGGTAAAATAAGGCAACAAAATTTCTTGGTAAAAAATCAATAATATCCTTTATTAAAAATGCAACATTTCTAAGTACAGTGTATTGGTACTTATAATTGGAGAAGGTATCAAAAAAAGATATTTTTTTTAGAATAAGGGCCAGTTGTTTCACAGAATTTAAACAATTCATCAAATTCCAATGTAAATTTAAAAATTCTGTGAAAGTTCTATTTAAGTTCTGTTATTAAACCAATATGGGCAAGTTATTCCACATACCTGAAATAATAACAAAACTTGAGTAGAACCTCAACAGAACTTGAAAATTAAGTTTGAAAATTGATGAATTGTTATTCTGCGAAACAACTGGCCTTAAAGAATAAACTAAATTTAAACAAAATTAATGATTGATTACATTAATTAACGAAATATGATTATAGTGATATGTGTTGGAATATGTATAATATGAATGTTGTGTAGTTGGTGGATATGATTGCCGGCAGTTGAGATTGTAGAGTAGTCTGCTGCAGTTTCTGGAGGTTGAAGGCTGGCTGCTGTAGAACGTGCACCTGAAAATAATAACAACTAAAGTAGTACACAAGTAGTATAAATATTAGAGGTATATTGTTTTGAAATGTTGAATGGTGATGAGGGAATGGTGTATGTGGGTATATCAATCAGTTAAGAATATTTTTTTTTACTGTGTTTTTACTTTAATTCTACGCATTCAACAAATAAACTCAACTGTAAATGTATATCGACAACGGCAGATGCAATGACTTTTGGAAATGGAGTTTTCGCAAGATAAAAAAAAATACTACAGAACTTTCTTTTTTCACGGTAATACAATCAGTTGGGAAGTTATGTTTGTCAATGCAACCTAAAAATTCATTAAAAGTTGAAAAATGGTTCTGAGATTCAAAGACTGCATTAGAAACTATGCTCTTTTCTACTGCTATTTGTAAATTAATAAGTTCTTTCCTGTTCTTCCTTGCGTCCACACTTTCTCGGGATAATGTCGGAGTCGCTGACAGGTAGGCTGGACAATTTGGCAGAATTGATGGGTTGGCTCCCGGAGCAAGTTTCACCCTCTTGTACTTCATTATGCATTGCTCTCCAGTTTGAATGTTGGTGTGAACACTGGTTGTAATGATGTCCTCCTTTCTAAAATGCAGCTCGCAAACCTGAAAAGTTATTACTTTAGTGTTAATTTATGTCCAATAAACATTAAATATCTAGGCACTCATTCATTACAGCAAAAAGCTGTCACAACCGAAACAATATATTAAATTATACAACAACGTTAACATAAACACATTTTCAAATCAAAATAACATGAATAAACATGTGTAAACATCACATCACAATCGCAGTTGCACGTTTTTATAAATTGAGGTTATGTACAAACATAACAATCAATATGCATTCAATTGTGCTTGTTTTAATATAATGTAGGTAGATTTTCACAATGCACGACAATAATAGATTTCAATTTTACAGTACACCCATAAAAATAGTATTATTTAGCCGTTTAAAATATTAAATATCTAGGCACTTTGAAAACTTATATTTTTTCATGGTGTTGTCTTTCATTACACCAAAAAGCTGCCAAAACCGATACAATATTAAATTAGACAACAACGATATGAGCTAACATCATTAAATTAGACAATAAACACATTTTAAAATCAAAATAATACGAATAAGCATGTGTAAACACCACATTACAATAGATTTTTATGACGTTTTTCATATAGGTATATTGAGGTTATGTACAAAGTTGAATCCTGTATTTGCAGTAAAAAATAAGCACATTTGACTTACCGTTGAATATTTTGTTGGAATGAAATCCCGACGAATAGACTTAACCCATTTATTACGTAATATAACATCATTTGGGCGCATTTGGGAACTTGAATGTATGACGTTTTGGTTCGTTGTCATAATTTCCTTTACAACGAGGTACAACGCACTTATTAACCATTTTCAAACTTAAAACACTTCTGTAGAGAATTAATACGTAACGTCGCTCAAACTTTTGTATGTATTGTGCACGTAATACTTCTAATTTATAGTTTTTTGCCTAAATCAAAACGCACGCGCTGCACCGCGATAATAATATCCATAGAAGTGAGGTTCGTAACGTATGAATCTGACGTTTCCAGCCGCCTAGCTTCAGCCTCCTAGAAGGATTATTACCGCTAGAGGCGTAAACTGGGTCTTGGCCTTTATACCGTGGGTGACGGTATAACTCCGTCAGTTTTTGTAACCCGGTCACGTGGTTTGCGACGTCATAGTAACGACTACCAATAGGAATCTTACAATTTCCATAGAAAAACTTTTGAGAACTGAGTGGTATATAAAGTGGGATATCTATGGTATTATATGTCAAATAGCACGTTGGCCGAAACATGACTGGCAAACAATCCGAACATTCAAAACAACGAAATATTTTGAAAAAATGCTTCCTAAATATCGTTTCAGTGACGAAGGCTGTGAGGATAGTGTTTCAGTTCGACACAGAGTACCTAACTGCGAAAATAAGGAGAGTCGTTATGGGAATGGGCGTTGAGAATCGGCAGATCTGACTATTGCTTATCCAATTTTAAGAAGTTGTGGTTATGTTTGGTTCCCATTTCACTAATGACTGCAAAAATTCCAATGGCACGTTAAAAAAAGACGCTTTGCCGAACTTTTCCCTAACTTCACCTAAAAATTGTATCTATTTTCGTTTTTAGACTTTATCCATATTCTACCTGGAGTGTCCAGCACGAATGGAGCCGTCCAAGACCACAATTACAGTTTAAAAGGTATAAATAATGTCTTCTCTATACTCTATATGGCATCAACCTATTTTATTGATAGGGATAGATGTTGATTCACTGAGTCTTATTATAAAGATATTCAATACATTTATTATTTTTTCAAACACAGCAATTCCATTATTATTAAGATATTTAATATGACAGGCGCATATCCGAGACGCGTGGTCGTTGTTCTTCATTTATTTTCTCTTTTATACTCTGCACTGGTAGGATTAGTTCATAGGATGAGGCTGGGTAATGTAATGAATTTTTTTTTGTTTCAGAACCAAACGTGTTCTACCTGGGCCGAGTACCGTGCGTTTTGCTGCCAAAAAAGTAGTGGAAGATTATACAGGTATACATCTGTATTTATATTTCATTAAAGGAGATAATATTCTATGTTTTGCTTGCGAACTTTGGTTAATGTGATGAATATGTTTATTTCATAACCAAACATGTTCCCTGGGCTGAGCAGCGTACCGTGTGTGAATTGCACTCTGTTATTACATTGTCTTCAGACCTCTGCAGCCATACTCGGTCAACCATCGCCTTAGCCGCAGTAAGACGGATAGATTCATACATCCATCACTCTTGAACATATTGACCCACAGATTCCTAACTACCCCTCTGTACATTTTTCCTTCTCAAAACTTCCTCCCTTTCCTTTCCCTAAAAAGACTCCACACCGCATCCCTAAAGATGACAATAGGCCCTGAGAGAATTTTTCCTCAAGGCCTCCCATGTGGGCTAAAAATCTATCCAAACACTTCCTTTTTTATTATTATCTAACACACTATATAATCTAACACACTATATAAAGAGGTAATATTTGTTTGTTTGTGTGTTTGTTTGCATCGAATAGGCTCCGAAACTACTGAACCGATTTGAAAAATTCGTTCGCTGTTGGGAAGCTACACTATCCCTGGGTGACATAGGCTATATTATATTTAAAAAAAAAATAGGCATCCTTACTAAAACTTCAATAATGTAACCCAGGGTGTAAAAAAATTACCTAAAATATTCTTTAAATCGCGTGCGCTGCGAAAACTATTGATGATAGAATAAAATAATGTACTACGACTTTATAGAACACATCATTATTTACAAAAAAGGTCGCGACAGCATATTTTAATTTTATTTTATTTTATTTGGGAAACCAACAGTTTACATTCATAACAGAGCATAATAGTAATTAAGTGACAATAATTGAACCATTTACAGGTTTCCACATGGGTATTGTATACAAGTGTAGTGGTTCCATAGATATTTGCTAAAGAAGAAAAAAATTACATTTCAAGAGACAAGTTAATTAGGGGGGAATAGGGAGGGAGAGGATGGGGGGGGAGAATGGGTTAGGTTGAGGTATAGTTATAAAAATATGAGTAAACAAAAAATTAAAAGAGAAAAAAAAAGAATTTAATATAATGGTGACTGGTGGTATTAGAGATTATTGTTGTTATAAAGTGTCGAGAGAGCGTCTGTGTGATTTTAAGGAATGTGGTGCAGAATTAAATATGTCAAATTTTTTGTATTGTGTGTTAAAAATATTGGACGCACGATAGATGAAAGAGTTCTGCTTAGAATTAGTATTACACCGAGGGAGGCTAAGAATCATGTCTGACCTGGTTCGTCTGTTAGGAACTCGTATCTGTATACGTTGTAGGAGTTCTGGGCAATCAACGACGGATCTGGCTATTTTTTGAAGAAAGAGTACATCGGCCGAACTTCGAACTTCCAATGATAGTATATTGAAGTGCGCGGCTGAATCTTGGTGACTTAGGTGTGGGCTGTGGCTCCGGAAATCTAAGTATCGTAGAAAACGATTTTGAACACGTTCTAGAATTTTTACATATGATATGTATTGCGGGTTCCAAACTTGTGACGCGTATTATAGTAAGCTGCGGACATAAGCAAAATATAGGATTTTCATTGTTCTAAAGTTATTGAATTTTTTACATGTCCTCAGAATGAATCCTAACATTTTAGAGGCTTTTGATGTGACTGAGTCTATATGAATATCAAAAATAAGCTTAGAGTCCAATGTCACTCCCAAATCTTTGACTTCAGTTTTGTTTATTAATATTGAGCCGTTCAGATTATATTCAACTTTGAAACACTTTTTAACATTAATTTTAAGGGTATGCTTTGAACAGTAAACATTAAGACGGTTTAGATCCTCCTGCATTTTTTGACAGTCAGCAAAACATCTGATAGGATAAAAAACCTTCATATCATCTGCGTAAAGTAATGTTTTGGAGTATTTGAAACATTGGCCTATATCATTGATGTAGATATTAAATAGTAACGGTCCCAATAGAGATCCTTGAGGCACACCAGATGGTACGGTTACCCAGTCCGATTTAAAGCCACCCACAACTACGACTTGACTACGGTTCGATACATAAGATGAGAGCCATCTGAGAAGGTCACCGTGGACGCCGATTTGCATAAGCTTGCGTAATAATATGTCGTGATTCACTAGGTCAAAAGCTTTGCTATAGTCCGTAAATATTGCGTCAACTTGTATACGTTGATCCATATAATCTTGTAAGAACTCTGTGAATGCTATTAGATTGGTTGTTGTTGATTTTCCACTCATAAACCCATGTTGGTTAACATTGAGTAAGGATTTCAAAGCGGGAAACATTTGATCATATATTATTTTTTCAAACACCTTGCTGAATACACACAATTTTGAAATAGGACGATAGTTTTCAATGTCAGATTTTTGCCCGGTTTTGAAAATGGGTGTTATGAAGGCAGTTTTCCAAGTATTAGGTACCACACCCTCTTTTAAGGAGCGATTGAATATAATTGATAACGGCTTAGAGAGACTGCTTGCACATTTCAGGATGAAGAAAGGGGGAATTTGATCTGGGCCTGCGCTTTTTTTAAGATTTAAATTTTCCAGATATGTCTGCACAAGACGCTCATCAACTTCAATAATTCTTATGTCTAACTATTATGGTTATGCCACAATAAGTATTCTTTTATTTTAAAATTTGAATTAATATGTCGCCGCTTGAAAAGGCTCTTTATTTGTATCTTGGTTTTAATCCTTATCAAAATAAATTACTTCATATTCAAGACAGCTTCAATACCTTTATTTAACTTTTTGAATTTTTCAATTCGGATATTTAATTAGAAAGATATCACGAGTTTAAAAATGTGCGGGAGAGGAGTCAAGAAATGCAGTGCCAGGGGGGTTGGCGGGACGGGGGAGCGGGAGAGCGGTGGCGGGGAAGGTGGAAGTGGAACGCTGGAGGGGAACGCACGGGAAAGGACATGTAAGGAGTAACATTTTATTTATTTGAATATGGCATGTATTATAAAAGAAAGTCCAAAAAACGTGCAGCTCGCAAAAACTCAGAAACGAGTCCCGGTTCGATCAAGGGAGTTATATGGTGTGGTAGATCTCTATCCCCCCTAGGGAATAAGGGTATCCGTTTTTACCTAAGGGCCGTGCTTTTAAAGATATAAGGGCTAAAAATTTCGCCCTCTTGAAATTTCTAGAACAGTCTTCCGGAAAGTTCTAGAAGGTTCCATAGAGCTGTAGAAAGTTGCGGAAGGAGTGGAATGATCAGGAATAGGAAATCGGGAACATCATTGTGCAACATTCCAGAACACTATCTTATTGTCCTGAGCGAAGCCGGGTAACCCAGCTAGTTACTCATATTTTCATTAGTTATGATCATAGACATACAAATAACTAGACGAGAACTTACAGATGAGGGGTAAAAACCAACTATGGCGGGGCGAAGAGAGGAAAGAGACTTGTGATTCGCCAAGTCTTCTTCATTGTCTAAGTATGTGTTTCATAGACATACAGCGTCCGCGCGTAAAATGTACGACGAGAGCACGACATTGGTCCGGACACGCCCAGCTGGTTCCGAAAAATGGTTCCAATGGGAGGGGGAAATAACACGTTTTTTAACACGTAAGGGCATGTCCATATATTTTGTACGTCCGTGGTTATGATAAAAAAAAAACCTTCCCTTTCCAGGTGAAATTACTGAGATATTGTAATCAGTTCCTTCTAAATGAGTTTGCACATGATTGTATTTCCATTTTTGTGTTATTATGTATAAAGCAATAAAATACTACATGCAATTATGAGTTTTTCATTTTATTTTTAAAATAATTTTTAGGCTAATGATTTGGGTAGGTACTAATGTTGTGTGAGGTGGTATCTTTTTTTTTTTTTTTTTACTTTCCTCTATCCTTGTCGATGGTCTGTGACGTCATAATCGCGAAATGAGCATTGTTTATGGTCAAATAGTGTTGACGCCCGTTCCATATAAAAAGCCCGAAGATATCGATCTAGGTATTAGTTCATTTATGGCTTGACGCTTGCTTCAAACATTGCGCATATATAATAATACACATATATAATAATACACATCAATAATCTACGTGATTGAACCAAATTTATATTTTTGGGCGTATCATAGACAAATAAGTACCTACGTGGTGATTTTAGATATTACGTATCACGTAAAACGTTTATAAAATTAGATTAAATTATTACGAGATAGGTATTAATTGTTTTGTGTCTAATTTGTAGAAATCCATCTGATTATTCTTTAAAATTGATGAAAATATAATTTAATAATGTTATTAAGTTAATGTTTTATTAAAATATTAATATTATAACATAACAAATAATTACTTTTCTTTACTAGATTCCATCTCGCACAAAAATCACTTTCGACTACCGAAAATGACAGGTAGCCAACATCTAGGCATAGACTAGATTTGACTCAACGGCTTGAAGCGCGCGTCAAGCTGTTTGAGCCAAACATACGTAGACAATAACGGAAAATAAATCTACGTGTTTGCCGTCAAACCATTTGATAGTCTACAAGCGTTCTGGCAAGCATTTGTCTATGCCTAGACGAGATTTTCGATAGTTGGATTGGATTATTGATGGTTGACAGTGAATTTTGTGCGGCTGAAATAAAATGAAAACTAACAGAGAAAAAGCATTCTTAGCTATTGGGTGAGCTTTATATTTTAATAAAAATAAACGAATTTGCTGTCAAGAATGGTACAATTTGAGATCCCGCTTTACTAATAAGCATTTACAAAGCATAGATATTACAGGCAACAGCACCAAATGATTATATGTATTTTTTCCAAATAGATGACCGTTCTGACGAAGCATTGTTGTATATTTCAATTGATATTATGAAAAAATGTTACAATTAATATTTTAATATAACATTAATTGATAAAGGAAAATTATTTATTCCCCATTTCTCAAATGTTCACAAGACCTAAACAATATTTTAAATCAGTCAATAGCAGTTACATTATTATTAAACAATATGAAAACAAAACAAAAAAATATTTGCAGAACTGAATAATAACATTATAATCAATAGCAGTTACAATAATATTAAACAATAAGAGAACAAAAAATAAAACACTTGCAGAACTTAATAATATTCAATACTAGCTGGTACCCGGCATGCGTTGCAATGCCATTCAAAGAAATAAATTAATTCTCCCTGCATGTCGTTTCCCGTGCGTCCCCGTTGACCTCCCGAGTCCCCTTCCGAGAATACCGCACAAGAGTCCCAACTGCTCCCGTCTGAAGTCAGTGAGACCATGGCATCCCCGATTGGGGTATGTTGTGAGGCTGAGGGTAGTGGGGAGGGGAAGGAGATAGGGAAGAGGAAGGTGGGGAAGTACCTGGATAATCAGATCTGGTCACCAAACACGGCTTATGCCATTTCAACCAACGTTTCAATTCTGAATGGTGGTATACCAGGGCGATACTTAGAGAATCTTAAAATCTGGAAAGTGCTGCAAACATACTTTATATTATTTTAAAAGAAAAAATTGTGAAATAACACAAACTAATCAAATAAAATTTATTTGCAACGCCGGGATTCAATCCCGCGACCTTCGGTTTGCAAGTCAAGAGCCTTACCGCTGGACTTCACCGGCCGTCAATTTTTCTTTCCGTAAGATCTTTCCACAAAGTATTGTAAGACTTAAAAAAACTTTCAATTCCTTCCCCTCTCCCCAATTTTCTTACTTTTTCTTTCCGGAAGAACCTTCTACAAAGTATTAGAAAACTTTAAAAAAAAGCTGAATGAAATAGGTAAAGTGGTTCTGAAGTTATGGCGTGACCAAGGGAAACAGGGATTCATGTATATATATATATATATTTGAACAACTTAATAATTTAATTAGTTTAAAAAAAAAATCTGATCCATTTCTACAAATTAAACTCAAAAACAATTAATAATTATTTTATATTAATTTTATCTAATTTATAGAATTGTTTCATGATCGTAACAAATTGAAAAAATCTGTTATTTATGTCGAATAACGCTAACTATTAATGTACATGGGTTCCTATTTTACGATACTGCCATTGTTTCGAAAATGTAATTAATTTCAAGAAATGGCCAAGATCACCTTTAATGAATGAAAGTTAAATAAATAATTTAAAAAAATATAAGTCTATGAGTTGTCTATCCTCAAAAAATATCAATTCGCATCAAACTCGCCGCCATCACGTAGATCATTTGAAGCAAGCCACAAGCTTCCTCTGTCCTCTGTAGACTGTCAAATCCATAAATAAACCAATCATTAGATTGATAACTTCGCGCTTTTTGTTCGGACCAAGTGTCAACGCTATTTGACCATAAACAAGCCAATATTTAACGATTTTTTATTCGATTTGAGATCATGTCGTCACACAAACCATCGACAAGGATAGAGGAAACAAAAAAAAGACTCGACCATAGACAATATACTTATCTTTTAGTACCTACCCAATTCATTAGCCTAAAATATTATTTCAAAAATAAAAATGAAATGTCAAAATGTTCCCCCAGGGCAACAGGGTCATCTGACGGATTACTGTCTTGAGAAAATGAGCTTACTTTTCTTTACGGCTCATCTTCTCCGGACAGAGCTTTGTCAGATTGAAACCCGTTGCCCTATGGAGAAACCAACTGTCGTAAAAATAACATAAAATTACTTAAAATTTCAATCCCTACAAAAAGGGGAGTACAATTTCAAATAAGATTTAGCTTTTCTACGATAGTATCGACTTTGACATTTCTCTGGTTTCAACAGAAAAATGAAAAACTCAATGAAACGTTTTAGTATTTTATTAAAAACAGGAAATACAAGAATAACTATTCAGTCAGTCAAACGTAACAGTCATAATATTTTTGCTCTGCGTTAAAGTAATTACTAAGTGACAAAACACAAAAACCGAAAAGTTAACGGTAGTGATTCCTTTTTGTGACACCAAGGACTAAAATCTATAAACTTCATATTAGTGATTTACCGTACCTACGGAGTATAATCAGCAAAAACAAAAATATAACTTAATATCATCACCAAGGTGTAACGCAGGTAGTAATTAAATTTACTTACAAAATGCATTGCAATATCTGCCCGGATCCAGTTATAACAGAAGAGTCAATTTTTATGTGCTCTACGTGCAAAGGCACATTTCATCTAGCCTGCGGGGGAATAACTGAGAACAGTTTCCGTAGGCTCACTCAGGAACGGCGTGCGCTACTAAAATGCAAACAGTGCAAAAATACGAAGACAGCAGTGGCGGCCGCTTCGGGCGTAGCGGAGACAATTAGCGGTAACGAACCTTTGGAGCCAGGTAGAAAAATGAACAATAAAGGACCGACGATCACCGCTCAGGCCCAAGCGATAAGACATCCAATCTTGAAAGGAAACAAAATGACATCATGGAACAAAACAATAAAATTTTAGAAAGCATTCAATTCATGAGCTCACAATACGAGGACTTCCTAGTCAGGATCCGTGAAATTGAATCAAGGAACGAGGCGCTTACAAAAAAGAACATCGATTTGGAAGCCCGGATTAATGTACTGGAGGACCGTCTTGAATTCCAAGAGAGAGCTCTTAAGGCCAACAACTTAGAAATCAGAGGAATCCCGGAAAATAAAGGAGAAATACTACAAGACGTCATTTTTAACATCTGCCAAAAAACTAAGTCCAACATCCAAATCAAAGACATAGACGCTATTCATCGAGGAGCAAAAAAATTAAATAACAAATATCCGAGAGAAATAATAATCAAACTCAAATCGAATATAGCAAAAGAACAACTGTTAGCGGATGTGAAATCATATAACAAAAACAACCCGAATTTGGAAGACAAATTAAATACCTCGAACATTGGTATTGCTGGCCCGACTTCAAGAATCTACGTTTCCGAACAGCTGACATTTCGGGGCAAGCAACTATTTTGGAAGGCTAGACAAGAAGCGAAAGGAAAGGGGTACCGGTTCACGTGGACCCGAGCGGGTCAGATATATGTTAGACACGATACAGGTGCTAATGCAATATGTATATCTGATGAAAGCAAGCTCGCAGCGATGTAATACAACGGAAAGAACCAAAATATCGAGGTATGTACCGTCTCGCCCGTCTACAGGTATATGCAATAAAGCCGAAACTCAGCGATACAGCGAAGTTACCAGTCCTCATTACACTATTTACCATGATGTAAAACGATTAGCGTTGATTAATTATTTCACTAGTCAATTGTACGAACACACCCCATCCCGCTCATTTACACTTATTATTTTGTTACCATCAACATATTATAATTTTTTTATCACAACGTTTCAGCGGTTGCAAACATTCTGCTTTATATTATCAAATCACTGTCAACTTATTTCCACACACACCTATCTATTCAACTACATTGAGAAGAGTTTTAATTTTAATAACATATTATTGGAACGCTGTTTGCTATTCTACATTCAACTAACTTTTAATTATGTTTGATTTACCTTATGATATTAATAACCATTCAGGTATATTCTGTAACTCAAATATTATTGATAACTTGAATAATATAAAAAACTATAATTGGGGCTCCTACAGTCTAAAGATTATACATCAGAACATAAGAAGCATATCTAAACTTGACGATTTCCTAATTTTCTTAGATCAATTTAATAACGCGTTCGATGTAATAATCTTATCGGAGTGCTGGATAAATAAAGAGTACACCTCAAAAGCAATTCAAAATTACACAGAATATCATACTAACATTATTCTAAATAAATCAAGTGGAATTGTAATTTACATCAGAGACGGTCTACAAGCACAAGTTGATGAAATATTACTACCACAAGCAAACTGTATGAAAATCGTATTGAACAATAACTTATGTATTTTCGCAATCTATAGGTCACCCTCTTTCCAAAATTCTCTACAATCTAACATCAACAGTTCAAAACAATTAGAACGGCAAATAATTTTAGGCGATTTAAATATTAACACGATCCCCGAGTACCACCGTCAATCCGAAGATTATCTGTGTCTGTTAACGGAAAATGGGTTCATGCAAACAATTAACAGCCCTACTCGAGAACAGGGCTCAAGTAAATCTTGTCTTGACCACATTAACGTTAAAAAAATTAAACATTGCGACTCATTTGTTATTCACACCACAATTTCTGACCACTACACTACAGCTCTCTGTCTTAAAAATAAGCCTCCCACCGCAGTCAAAATTAAGTACATACCTCGAATAAACTACTTCAATCTACTTGAGGACTTAAATTCAGAAAAATGGGAAAACGTTCTAGACCAAAGAGATACTGACTCAGCAATGACAGAATTCATCACCAAGTTACATGATTATATAGCCAAACACACTAGTAAGAAACTCATATCTAATAAACAATTAAAACTTACACCATGGATCACCCCTGGCCTTGTCAAATCAATTCATAGAAGGAACCAACTACACAAAAAGGCGAAAAGTAGCCCAGAGAATAATATATTACAAACCCGCTATAAAAAGTATAGGAACTTGTGTAAAAAAATAATCATTTCAACTAAAGAAAACTATTTTAAAAACATTATTTACGAAAATAACTATACACCAAAAAGGCTATGGGAAGCATTTCGCAGTATAACTAAAACCAAAATCAATAAATCATCTGAAATTAAATCACTAAACATTGATAACACTATCACATCAGACCTAAAAAAGATAGTAAACTTTGCAAATAACTATTTCACGTCAGTGGGAACCACTCTGGCCAAAAAAATTCTCGACAAAATTAACACAACTGAAACTGATCTCGCTAAGAAAACTGGCTGTAATCTCGAGCATAAAATAGATAATATTCGAACTACGTCACACGAAGTGATGAAAACAATTGACGAACTTAAGTCATCCAATGCGTGTGGCCCAGATAAGATCTCTACAAACCTGTTAAAAATTATAAAATCCGCCATAGTATCACCCATAACGTTCATTTGTAATCTAAGTTTTAACTCTGGAAAATTCCCCAATCATTTAAAACAATCAATTGTTATTCTTCATCACAAAAATGGGGATAAATCACAGATCAACAACTACCGACCTATTTCTTTGATCAACTCTGTGTCTAAAATTATTGAGAAAATTGTTAAGAATCGGCTCACCCTATACCTAGAAAACAATAACATCCTTTCCAATAGTCAATACGGTTTCCGTCCAGGTTTAGGCACTGAAAATGCCATTGCTAAATTGACAAAAATTATCTCTAATAACATAGATAGAGGTACAAAATGCATTGCGCTCTTCCTGGATCTAGCCAAAGCATTCGACACTATCTCTCATAAAATCCTGTTGAATAAACTACAGCGCATTGGTATACAAGGTCAGCTCTTCAATCTGTTGTGTAGCTATTTAGATAACAGGAGCCAAAGAGTGCTTATCAACGACACTATAAGCGATTCAGCTAATATTAAATTCGGTGTACCCCAAGGAAGTACTTTAGGACCACTTTTATTTAATATATATATAAATGATCTATGTAACAGTTCCTTTGCCGACCACATTATTACCTTTGCTGACGATACAGTTTTATTATTTGAAAGCAAAAACTGGAATGTTGTTCACAGTAAAGCAGAAGTGGGTTTAATTAAGGTTAAACAATGGTTAGACAACAATCTCCTCACGCTTAACTTAGATAAAACCAAATTCCTCCGTTTCAGTGCAACACAAGCAGGAAAACCAAAAGAAATACACAACATCCTTATACACCATTGTAATGACCAAACCACTTGTAAATGCTTAAACTTAGAATGTGTCGATAGCATAAAATATCTTGGAATCATGATAGATAAGTCTCTGAGATGGGACGAACATATAGTCTCAACTTCCATAAAGATCAGAAAACTTACCCATCTATTCATGTCTGTTAGAAATATTCTTCGCGTAAAAGATCTGAAACAAATGTACCATGCCTTGTGCAACTCATTGCTAGAATATGCTTCCTTGGGATGGGGCGGCTGTTCCAAAACAATAATGGATCCTTTAGCAAAAGCACAAAAATCACTTCTAAGGGTCATCCTTAAGAAACCCTTCAGGTATCCCAGTGATCTATTATTTGAAGAGATACGTGTTCTTGATGTACGGCAACTATACATAAGAAAAATTATTTTACATACACAAAAACACCGACACCAATATTCATCCATTGATCATCTCCACAACACCCGCCATGCAGGGAGGAATCCAGTGGTTCCACCTACTACAAACACATCACATGCCCAAAGACAATACTCCTACCTAGGGCCTAAATTGTTCAACATCATACCCGATGCATGGAAATCGAAAAATACAAGCACTTTACGGAAATGGGTTAGCAATTGGCTTCTAGATATGGGGAGAGTCAAGAGCGAACATATGCTAACACAATCTCACATACCTAATATGTACTAAAAAGTTTATGTTATTCAAAAAAAAAAAAATCTTTTGCTCTGTTTTCTTATCCTTGTAATATAACGACTGTTCTTTGATTCTTGTAAAATAACGACCAGGCGTTTCAAAAATAAGTCCTGAAATTATCTATATAAATACATAGGAAATTCATATGTCATGTCATAATTATATTCTGGTTTAAATGGATTATTTCTATTACTTACTTATGGTACTTATTAAAATTAAATAGTCAAAAATAAATTGGAAACTAATATGTCAAATATTGGCAAATTATAAATATAAATGTGTAAATTCTAATATGCAATTGTTAATGTTCTCCAAAAAGACCTCGAAAGACTTTCAAAATTGTGATCGCCCGAAAGAAGCTATTTACCTATTCTGAAGACAATTATTGATGTAATTAAATGTAGTAAATTTAAAATATTATATCTAAAATATAAAAATCCACAGTTCCGAACTCCTGCAACTTGCAGTGGGAGGTACTGAAGGTACTCGTACCATCGAAACAGCGCGCTGCGGCGCATTGGAACTCGAAACATACTAAGGTGTTATTGAAAGTTATTATTGCAATTTTGCAAACCTAAGATCACCTTACTTTAAATTTTGGTTGTATACATTTTTATATTATGTTTGTATTCTTTCTTATCGTAACTTATTGATAACACATATCTCACTGTACTTAAATTTATATATATTTTTTGCTCATATCTTTATTTCATGTATATGTTTTTATTTCCATCATAACTTTATTTGTTCTAGTTATTTTTCTCTTAAAAAAAATAGAACAAATAAAGTGACGTATATAAAAAAGTTACGTATATAAAAAAAAAGTATTTATATATCATTATATATCATTATTTGTCATAATATATTGAGTATATAAATGGTTTCTTTCAAGATATCCTATGATATCTTGAAAGAAACCATTCACATGTTAAAAATATTATGAACTGAATATACAATTTGGCTGTCCTGAAACGGGTATCCTTCCCAGTTGGACAGACAAAGTATAATTTTCTAACTTATTGTAATATGTATGCATATAAATAAATAAATAAAAATAAAAAAAAAAAAACTAACTAACCATCACGCCATTTCCCCGCAGGGGTTGGCCGATAGGACGGACTGCCAAAAAACTCGGTCTTGGCACACACTATTTGCCTCATTCACACTCACACATCGACTCATACATACTATTCTGACTCTTGATGTGGCCCAATGCAAGTATCGGATTCACTTCATCGTGTCAGGTTTTCCTCTGCTACCCTGACTTCATCTACCAATCACATCTGCGTTGTATATTCTACTTACATTCCATGCTTCGTTCATACGTTCTACATGCCCAAACCATCTAAGGGTCCCTTTCTTAACCTTACTCATTACGATCAGCCTTGCATTGCATTGCTTGATCATCAATAATAACAATATTTGGATGATTTGTGTAGCGCCGTTTTTGTAAAAAGTTACCTCAACTTATTACAACAACTTATGGCTAAAACTTGCATCCACCGGTTCATCGATCATTGATATGAAACTATTTACAACGATTTGACCAATGAACGCTTTGCTGCATAAAAATGTACATATATTATTTTATTTATACTCTGTACAGGCAGAAAATATATAGGACCATACGTGGTTTTACCACACATCCTCAGGGATCTCATTTCTACAGCATTCAGTCCACTTTCCTCAGCAGCCAGTTCCATGCCTCACTGCAATACATCAGGGTAGGTACCAGCATTCCGTTGTGGACTGCTAACTTCGTTTCTTTAGATAGTTTTTTGTTAGCGCCAACGGCATTCAGTCCTCCATTAATAGAATTACCTGCATTTACCCTTCTTTCAATATCTCTATCAGCCTTCCCATCTCTCATACACATACTTCCCACGATATACAAATTCATCCACCTGCTCCAAGTATTCATCATTCCCAACTATATTGCACAATGTGTTCGTACTCTCTTTACTGATAAAAATAGTACAAATTTAGAAAAGCTAAGCGTACTGAGAATATATTGGTCCTGCCGCATCCTGGTCCAGTCCATGGAGTACTCTTCCTCCTTCTTGTGTTCTCTCAAGAACAGTGGTGCAAGATAGTGGTGGAACACGTCAGCCCCCCATCTCCTGACATGACACCACAACGTTACTGTCCTACATACCTACAACAAACAATCATATGTCATCTTAAAGTGCTAAATTAATGCTTTTATATGTATTATTATAATAAGGTAAAATGCAAACAAACCCTGAGACCTGTAGGCGCGGGCCGTCGCTCGTGGAACGTGCTCTCTAACTCTAGGAAAATGACAATAGTAATCTCCACCAGCCTGTCAGCTGTAAGGGTATCTCATTATATCCGTCACGATTTGGTGTTTCGAGCTGAAAAAATTAAAGAAAATATCTCATGAGATACATCAAGATGGATAAAAACAAATCAAGATAAATGCAAATGCATAAATGTTTCATATAAACGTTTGTACCTGCAGGTTATAATATTCTTCACGAGCATCATCATATCGCGAAATGAGACATTTTGCGATACTAGTTGCCACAAACATATGCACGAGTTCTCAAAATCGGGTATTATAAATGTATTTAAGGCTGCTAATTTCACATCGCGCTTATTTTACTTGTTCAGGAAGCAATTTTGAATTCGCGTCGCACGTAAATAAACCGTTGAGAGCAAACATTTTGATAAATTAATTCACCCAGCTGTCAACAGCTTTTCCATAGAAAATCAAAGTTTTCCCATTGGTGGAGAGATAGTGTCGTCACACAGTCATAGATATTATCCATCTTTTGTCTTGGTTGAAAATTAGGATCGGAGTTATACCCCCCTGCCAATCATGTCAAATCGCTTGGCTCAAACAAAAACTACGCTCAGTGTTGCCAACTTAACGAAAAACTACGTGTTTGACAGAAACTACTTTTGATAGTGTCTATGATAGTGTCGGAATCTCTTTTAGAACGGGCAATCTGCCTAGTGCCTAGCTAGGAACTAATATCGACCTACAAGACATAACGTCATAATAACACTTGTACACATTTTAATGTCTATAGTTTTTTTGCAATATTATTACTATGTTATTTTTGCTATATACATGTATCTAATGTAATGTAATAAATACAAATTTAAAAAAGTAATGACAAGTAAACATAATACAAATATGATAGAAAACGTATAGAAAATAAATACCGCGAAACGATGAAAATGACATTATTTGCTTTGTCGTAAAGTGTTGCCAACTCTAAATATTAACAAATATTGCTCTGGATTCTAGCGTTTTTAGTCTACGTATTATCTATGTCAGTTTATTTTTCATGTTCATTAAAGATCGCTAAATGTATTTGAAAATGTATTTTGAAGCCAAAAGTATTTGAAATAGAAATTACAAAATACCTCAGCACCAGGTAAAAGAAATACCAAATATAAAATACATTTTGAGGAAATAATTAAAATACAAAATACGTGTTTGTATTTCAATTACAAGTAATTCAAATACTGTCCAGCCCTGTATATGAATAATAATATATATTATCTGGTAAACAGAAAACAATCGCAAAAAAAAAACAATAGGCCACTTGCATGGATTTCACAATACTTGTAAAAAATCGTGTGGATAGATTTTTCTACTAAGATCACGAAAATACTTTTTTTTAAAGTAAATAAATCCGTTTTTTGAGCTCGTGCCGTCACTACATGAAAATGTTCCGTCTCCTATTATATTAAATTAATTTTGTAAAATTCCACACTTTTTTTGTATACAGAAACACTTTGATTTACCGGCTTTTTGAATTTGACACTTAAAATTTACTGGATTTATTGTTTATAGTAAAGCATGCAAACTTTTTGTTCGGTTTGACGTATTGACAGATGTTGTCGGCTAATATCATAACGGTGCTCCAGATTTTATGTCCGGGTTAAATCTTTCCCAAATGAAAGACTAAACCCTTCCACAATTTTTTTTTTACAAATGATTATCTAGTAAATTCACGCAATGTAAGTGCACTATAAAGTATAATAAATACAAAACAATACAAGAACAATACTAATATATACTATTACCAATACATTGCCGTCCGAGTATACATTTAGGCACAATCAAGTTTTAAAAATAATTCACCAAAGTTTGGTAATTAAACATAACTTGATTGACTGCCGTAATGTACCATATTATGAATATGAACCAAATTCATTTTTAGAAAATGAATTTTATAAAATTTATTATGATAAAACTATTCTAACAGACAGAACAATTAGTCATAATAGACCCGATATAGTTTTACATGACAAAATTAAGAAAATAACTTATATCATTGATGTCGCTATTCCAAATTCTTGTAATATTCAGAAAACTGTTTCTGAAAAAATAAGAAAATATACAGATTTAGGAAATGAGATTAAAAGAATTTGGCATTCTCAGACTATAAAAATATTACCATTTGTTATTTCGGCTACTGGCATTATACCTAGCTCTCTCATTCAAAATTTAGGCGTATTAGATTTGTCAAAGAATTTATATATAAAAATGCAAAAGGCAGTCATTTTAAATACATGTAGAATTATGAAAGAGTTTTTAAATATTTATATTAAGGAATCAGTAGGATTTATCGGACGACGTCAATCCCTGTAACCTTCAGACCGCCAAACGAGCGGCTGAAGAGAAAAGTGTGGCACTATAGATCAGCAGATTGGTTTGGTCTGCGGGCTCATTTCAATGCTTTCCCGTGGTCAGCTGTCTGTTTTCGGACTTCGGATCCCTGAAGATGTGCCCGGGAAATTGGTGAAGTCATCACATCCGCGATGGATGGCTTCATCCAATCCACTGTTAAAGAAACTGGTGTGGGCTCAAAGCCGTGGTTCAGTCGACAATGCTCCGAAGCAGTGCGACGAAAAAACGCGTCTTACCGAGCCTACAACACATCTCGAACGTCCGAAGACAGATTAGTATATAACAAAATGGCAAAGGAATGCAAGAAGATCATTAACAGGTCAAAATTCGAGCACGACCTGCAGATCAGCAGAAAGCTGGCTGCCTGCCCACACGGCAGCAGTGCGTTCTGGTCGCTTGCGGGCTCAATAGGTCGCAATTTCTGCAAACCCAGTCTGCCCCTCTTACCAGACCTGACGGCTCTCTAGCAAATACCGCCGCCGAAAAGGCTAAATTATTAGGCAAAATGTTCGCGGAAAACTCGACCCTCGATGATCAAGGTGCTACCCCGCCGTGTCGGTTCCTCATTGCAGTTTTCGTATGAAAAAGCTGAGGATCCAACATCGGGATGTACTCCAAGTCTTACGAGGGCTTGATGTTAAAAAAGCTAGCGAGCCTGACGAAATACCTGCTCTGGTATTGCAGAGGTGCGCTGTAGAAATAGCTCCAATTTTGACGAAGCTTTTCAAAATGTCCCTGAAGTCTGGCCCTGTGCCCTCTGGTTGGAAAAAAGCTATTATTTACCCCATTCCAAAAAATGAGTGACCGCTTGGGTGAAAATTGAACAAAAAATTGGTTGACCGCTCCAACCCAGCCAACTACCGCCCCATAGCGATCACATCTGTTCTGTCAAAAGTGATGGAACGTGTGATCAATGACAAACTGCTCACATACCTCGAGAAGAACAAAATTATTAACGACCGTCAATACGGATTCCGGCGGAACCGCTCGTGCGGTGATCTTCTCGCGTATGTGACACATGTTTGGAGACGGTGCCTGGAACGTTTTGGTGAGACCCAAACGGTTTCACTGGACATTTCCAAGGCCTTTGACCGGGTTTGGCATCGAGCGCTTGTCAACAAACTGCGTTCTTACGGACTTCCCGTATCCTTGTGTGCCTGGATTGCCGGCTTTTTGAGGGGGAGGTCGATTCAGGCAGTTGCTGACGGTTTCACATCTTCCTCGCGTTTGATAAATGCTGGCGTCCCACAGGGATCGGTTCTGTCTCCGACTTTGTTTCTGTTGCACATCAACGACCTCTTGTCATGTGCACCGATTCAGTCCATGATAGATTTTTGTTTGATAAGCCTCCAAAGAGCGCACAAACCCCAATAGCTCGGAGGGCTTTGAAGCAGAGAATGGACGGTTACCTCGAGAGTGTTTTCTCTTGGGGTAAGAATAACCTCGTCGAATTTAATGTTTCAAAGACCCAATCATGTTTGATAACATCTAAAAGGGATCGAAATGATAATCTAGTCTCCTTCAACGGAAGCATTCTTCCGAACAGGACCTCCATTGATATGCTTGGAGTTACTCTAAGTGACCAGCTCAGGTATGGGGGCTCCATCGAAACCAGAGTTAAATTAGCCTCTCAGAAACTGGGCGTACTGTACAGGGCCCGCAGATACTTTAATAGTACACAACTACTAACCCTGTACAAATCGCAAGTGCGCCCCACGGTTGAATTTAGCAGCCACCTCTGGTCTGGAGCTCCAAAATACCTTAAAAAAACCCTTGACTCTGTGCAGAAACGGGCGGTCCGTTTGATAGATTCTTCCATCTTAACAGACGGATTGCACTCTTTAGAGCACAGGCGTCAGGTGGGAATGCTGTCCTTGTTCTACCGGTATTACAATGGAAAATGCTCCGAGGAACTAGCGTCGTTGATCCCCTCGGCACTGGTGCATAGTCGGGAAACACGCCAAACACGCGCCCAACATTTGTACACGGTTGACATTAGTCACATGAGGACGGGTCGTTTTTACGACTCGTTCTTGAGTTCAACAGCTCGGATGTGGAACGATTTACCAGCCTCTGTGTTTCCTCCCTCCTACAACATGGGTCTCTTCAAGACCCATGTTCACTCCTTCCTTTCCTCAAAAAGACCCTCCACACAGCATCCTCAAAGATGACATAGGCCCTCAGGGAAATTATTTTCCTCAGGGTCTCCTGTGTGGAGTTAATGTAAAAAAAAAAAAGAGGACCATTGACATTGTTACTTATTTTTTAAAATAGGGAAATAATCTCTAACAGGGATAGGATTACTGGCTTAATGGACCATAGACAATGGCTTCCGTAGCAATAGAATCAGCTATTTCATTTCCAACAATACCGAGGTGTCCTGGAATCCAGGCCAAGACCACTGACACTTGAGCCAGCGACATGGAATGCAGGAGGTCTCTGATAGAGCAGGTAAGAGAGTCGCTACTAGAATTGAGAGGGGAAGCGCTTATTTTTTGTAGAGAGCTAAGAGAGTCTGAAAGGATGAGGGCATTTCTAATGTTGAGAGATTTGACGAGTCATAAAGCTTCTATGATAGCTATGCATTCAGCAGAGAAAATGAAACACTCTTTGGGAAGTCTGTGTGGGAAACACAATTTCCTGTGAGGTGCATAGACACTGGCCCCACAATGGGAGTCCGAACTGAGTTTGGAACCATCTGTGAAAATTTTATATAATTCGGTCAGCTATTTTTAATAATTTTGTTGAATTCTGTATTACTGGATTGAGCTGAGTTATTTATATTTTTTTTTTACGTATTCCTATAAATTGGTGCACCTTCGGATAGAAAGTAAGACTTTCATAGGGATATGAGTATAAGGGGAGAGATTCATTGCGATAGGAGTTTGAGGATAAATCCAGGAAAGAGTTGAAGCAATCATAGAGAAGGGGAGGGGAATGTTTTTTCCAAAATGGATTCAAATTAATCTCATACTTTAACAATTGAAGTTTGGGAATCAAAGGATGAGATGTTATTGAGCATGTTTTGAAAATATATTTTTCTACTAGGCATCGCCTTCTAATATTTAAGGGAGGTTCACAGCATTCAACTTGCGTTGCATTGATTGGGGAAGATTTCATGGCTCCTAATATAAGGTGAAGAGATCGACTGAATTTTATCTAATTTAAACGAATTTGAAGTAGACATTGGATCAAACAGACAAGATCCGTAATCGAGATGGCTTCGGATGAGAGCATTATACAGAAGCTTTAAAGATGAGGGGTGTGATCCCCACCACACTCCAGAGAGAAATCTAAGGGGATTGATGTTGTTTTCGCATTTCATGATGACATGATTAATGTGAGAATTCCAAGTAAGCTTTGAGTCTAAAAACATTCCCAGGAACTTAACTTCCATGGAGATACGGATGATTTCATCGCCAAATATCACCTGAATATCTGGGAGCTTTCGACGACGAGTGAAGATGACAACTTTGCTTTTGGAAGGGGAAAGTTCAAGGCCATTACTATTTAACAACGCCAAGAGTTTTCTAAGAGCATTGTTGATTGCTGATGCTGCAATAAAATATTGCGGGATATTTTGTAGAAGGTCATCAGCATATTGGAGTATGTTGCACAAGAATTGAATAGATTTTTCTAGATCATATGTGTAAATATTGTACAGGATCGGGCTTAAGACTGACCCTTACGGGAGACCTTTGAATATGTGTCTTATGTGGGGAGGGGATTCGGACCCATCTACAAAAATAGTTCTTTGGGAGAACAAATTGACAATGAATTGGACCAGTTTAGGCGGAATACCTATTACCAATAACTTTTCTTTCAGGATGGGGATAGAAACATTGTCGTATGCTCCACAGATGTCTAAAAACACTGCATTACAATATTCGTTTTTGGATAATGCTAATTTGATATCTGTAACTAGAGAGGAAAGGTTGTTGAGGGTACTTTTACCCTTTCTAAATCCAAACTGGGAAGAGGAAAGAATTTGATTTTTTTCTACGAACCAGTCCAATCTATTCTTAATCATTCTTTCAGATACTTCGCAAAGAGTTGAAGAGAGAGCGATAGGTCTGTAGCTCGAACCTATACTTGGAACTTTGCCACTTTTGCAAATAGGAATGATACTTCGAATTTTCCAGTCTGGGGGAATAATACCAGAATCAAGAAAGACATTAATGAGAGAACGAAAGTAGGTAAGAGAATTGTCATCAGTATGGCGGATGAATGAATTCAGGATTTCATCCTTGCCCAGAGCTGAGTCATTGAGGTTTTCCGTGGCTCTTTTTAACTCATCAATGGAAAATGGAGCATCTAACCATGAAGAAGATTTTAGAGTATAAGTTAAATCCATCCAAATAGCAGAATTATGAGATGGCTTTGGCAGGGAAAAGGAAGATCTAAACCTGCGAATCATGGACCAAACCTCCCCCGCTGGAGTGGCAGGGGATATATTGGTACAGAAATTACGCCAGCTGTTTTTTATTTGAAACGGAAAGTGCATTTAGCAACAGCTTGGGCATTCTTGGCTGAGATGTAATTATCTCTAGTCATCTGTTGGCAGTACGTCTTATTGGCCGCTTTCCTCTCCTTCAGCGCTCTAAGGCATTCCTCATCCCACCCAAGGGGGAGGGCAAGACTTCGAGCCTACAGGAGACGATTTGGGGATAGACTTGTCAGCCGATTTTGGAATGGAATCAGTCCAAGATTTATAAGAGGAGGTGCAGTTATCAGAAGTAAGGGGAGGCAGGGAGTGGGTATGACCCTGGATAGAGTCTCTGAAATGGGACCAATCGGCTTTTTTTGTGATAAATTTGGGCTTACTTTTAAAGAGGTTGGTATTCAACCGTTGAGCCAAATTCAAAATAATGGGATAGTAATCACTGCCGCAGGGGTCTGAAGTAATTCGCCAGGAAATTAGAGGATAGATACTCGGGGAACAGAGGGATATGTCCACCGCACTAGGATTCTGTCCAGGATGACTAAACCTTGTTGAGGACCCATCATTTAGGAGACAAATGTTCAAGGAGTCCAAAAGGTAAATTAATTTGATACCCGAGGGATCCGAGAAAGAAGAACCCCAGAGTGGGGAGTGGGCATTGAAGTCACCCAGAATGACCAAGGGAGAAGATAGTTTGCTAAGCATATGGAACCACAATGGAAGGTCAAACGGGGTAGAAGGGGGAATATAGAGAGATACAAATCTAATATTAGAGACAGTGGCTGCCACTATTTGGAAGGATGAATTAGGGGGTTTAATGGAAATAGGGGAGAAGGGGAGAGAGTTTTTGATGAAAAGGGCTGCACCACCCTTCCCATCAATGCGGTCGTCCCGCAGACATTGATAGCCACTCACCTTGAAGAGTTGAGATGGCTTAAACCAAGTCTCAGAGACGGCAGCGATCGATATGGAGTGTAAATGTAGAAGGCGGATGAGGTCATCCTTATTGGAGGTGGCACTTCTACAATTTCACTGCAGAATTGTTGCTGCTGGGGCAGCCATTGGGAAGAAGAGAATACAAGGAGGCAAGTAATGAGGCAGCGTTGGACGGTAGAGAATTATTATTGTTAATAATTGAGATGAATAAATTGTTGTTTATGGTATTTGAATTTAGATCAGGGTTGAAAGAACTGCTGTTAGTTGAATTGCTGTTAGAAAAGACAGAGTTTTGAGGAAAAAGAGCGCTGTTGTTACCATTTGGGAGCAAGAGCTGGGAGTTGTGGCCAAATTGATCATATCCAGGGGTTTTAATCGGACGAGAAGCGGATTTTGTCATTAAAATCTTCCTGTAAGACAAATTTGAAAAAGTACTAATTTGGGGGTTGAGAGGCAACTTCAGCAAAAGATTTTTTAGAAGGAGCTATTAATTTGGAGGCATGGAAGTAAGAAACGCTATTGGAGGTCATATAACTTTTTATGTTTTTTTGGTGAGAAAGTTCGGGGCAGGATGGAAGTATGGCTGTGTGCGAGTCTGAACAATTGACACAAGTGGGGGAATTGGAAGGGGAAGGGCATTGGTCTGCTAGGTGGTTTTCTGCGCATTTAAAGCAGCGAGGAGAAGAGCGGCACGATTGTTTCGAATGGCCAAACCGACTGGATTGTCGGGAATGAATAAATTTCCACCGGGAGAGAGTTGTGGAATAAATAAACGTGAGGGGAGGGACTGTCCTTTAAATGTCAGAACTACAGTTTGGGAGGGTTTCCAAACTACAGACTCTTATTATTTATCTTTGAAATTAAGACGCCTAGTGAACGCGGATGTGAACTCGACACAAATGCGAAATCTGCCCTCAGATCGGATACCACCTGGGGAAATGCCAAGTGTTTTTTTTCCAATGAATTTACCAAATTCAAGGGCATGTAAAGAGTGGCCAGGAGAGTTGTTTTGTGCATAAACAATGATGGGAGCTTTTGCCGAAGTCGGATACAAGTAAGGAGAAGCTACAGAGACCTGTGAAGTATCAGTGTTTGGAAGGTCACAAACTTTCCTCTTTTTTGGAGTAGAAGATGGAATTTCATCTACTATCTCTGCCTCACTACCAATGTCAAAATTTGAGGGGTCAGGGGGGGCGGGATTATTTTATTTTATTTATTAGCGTTATAAACAGTCATTACAAGTTCATATATAACAGTGTTAGAGATAATCATATCATTGACCAATAAAATAACGACATAAAAATTTGAGACCATAATAAAAAGAAAAATAAACAAAACAATATATGTTTGAAATAAAAACAGTTCTGAAAAAGTGCATCTACTCACTTAAATCTACAAAAAATGTATTTTCAAGGGTAATGTAGGTTAAACAGTATGTATACCTATATTACATTTTTGAAGAGGTTATTTAATGAAAACTGCTGAAATCAAAAAAGAAAATGTAATGAAAATGAAAAAGAAAGATAAGGAATTAATGAAACATTAAGTTTTCCATTGAATATTACTTTTTACGAATTTTATGAAGTTAGCAAGGTTCATGTTTAACACGTCAATGTCTGTGCATAATCTATTGAAGGTGCTACAGCTTCTTCTTATAAACACATTTTGAAGATAATTAGCATTGCTCTTAGGAATATAAAATATTTCTGGAGATCGAGTAACTCTTATTGGACATCTGAAATTAATATTTTGTAATAGGTAAGGGCTGTCAATAAAATTGTGGATTATCTTATAAAGCATTATTAGGTCTCTGATATCTCTGCGTTGATCAAGGGTTTTGAGGTTCATAGAGACATAATTTACATCATTTCGCATGCAAAACGAAACATATTTCAAAAACTTTTTCTGGACTCTTTCCATATTTGATTTATATGTAGAACAATGAGGGTTCCATACGGTTGAAGCATATTCTAGGTGGCTTCTGACGTATGATATGTAGAGAATCTTAAATGTTTGTGGATTTTTGAATACAGAACTTACTCTAAGGGGCTTTCATCAGTTGTTTTGTTTTCTCTCTTAAAAAAATAATATTTTAACTAATATTTTTATGTTTTCTGGTCAATAAAGTGTAGTGTGTTGTTCCTTGAGGATTCTTTTCCCCTCTGATCTTCCAGGAGTCACTTTTCGTCGATGATTTCCAGATATTTATAACCTTTTTTTTCCCTACTGTCACTTTCCATACATATTTTTTTTTTGTAATTTTGTGAACAATGGAGGAGGATTTCCCTCCTGGACATCCTAAAAAGCCCCCAGATCCTCCCCAGTGAATCTATCATTCTAAATTCCACAAAAAAAGGAAATTTAGTCCCTCTTCCCCAGTAAAGCATGACTCTCCTTCTACTTCTCAGTCTCCACCAGCTCTTCGTCAACCTCCTCCAACCAATTTTTACTCTACTCATTCCTGTGGCCCCCTAAATTGTTTATGCGCAAAAAACTGAGCAAGGTAAAACCATTCATCCTCTTGAATTTGGTAAATTCCTTTCAACCAACGAGAACCTTTCGATTAAGCCTGGAGGTGTAAAAGCTGAAGGTCGCTTCCGAATCTCTGTTGAATTCCTCTCAGGTTCAGCCGCCAACAACTTTATTAAAAACATTTTTATTACATCTAATTCTAAATTCAAGGCGTACATCCCAACTTTCAATGTCACTTGTATGGGCCTGGTCAGGGGTATATCGACCGATCTGTCCTTTCCAGAAATTCTGTCTTCTCTTTCAACCCCTCAACATATCGGCAATCCCATAAAAGCCAGGAGGCTAAATTATAAAGACACCTCTGAGGGCAACGTTTCCTGGAAGCCCTCCCAATCTGTTGTGATCACATTCGAAGGACAATCTCTTCCCTCCCATATCTACTTATTTTTCAACTCCTTACCAGTTGAAATTTACACTTACCCCACCACCCAATGCTACAATTGCTGCCGTTTTGGTCATACCAAATCTGCATGCAGATCCCCTCCCAGATGTTTGAAATGTGGAGAAAACCACACGGCTGACCAATGTTCTTCTCTCTCTTCACCTAAATGTTTTAACTGCTCAGGCGCTCATTCCGCCATTCACTCTTCTTGTCCTGAACAAACTCGCCAAAAAAATATAAAAATTTCCATGGCCTCTGAAAACTTCTGTCTTTTCTGCAGGCTTCTAAACTATTCCCGCCTGTCAAAAAATCTTTTGCCGAGGTTTTATCCAGTAACTCTCCATCCAACCCTCTCCCCTTCTCCTCAACATCTTCTCGATCAACTAAATTTATGTACAAAAACCCTGTCTCTAAACCGGCTCCTGGATACGATCGGCAACAACACAACTCACTTCTCTTAAATCCCAATGGTTCTCCTCTTTCAAATGCCACAAATGGGTGTGCAAACAATTATAATTCGTCCTCAACACACTGCCAAAAGCTTTCTGAACAACTATCACAAGATAATTCTTCATTTATACAAACTCTAATTATGCTTCTAATTGACCTAATTTCTTCTCAAACTAATTTACCGTCCAACGCTGCTTCTATTATTTCCACATAAAAACCATTTGTTCAAAATGGCTCTACAAGATGTCAGAATACTTCAGTGGAATAGCCGCAGTGCTGTTTCTAACAAATCGAATCTTCTTAACCTATTAAATTCAAACCTTATTTCTGTGGCTGCTGTCTCGGAGACATGGTTTACTCCATCCACCCACTTTAATGTGGGAGGGTATTCCTGTCTTCGCGATGATCGCCCGGAAGGTACGGGCGGCGGTGCTGCCCTTTTATTAAAAAATCCCTACCGTTTTTCCCAATAAATCATATATAACCCCCCAATGCTGACTTTCAAATGGTTGCAGCTAAAAACAAGAAAATCTTTTGTTTCTATCTATATTCCCCCAACATCGCACTTCAATAAGCAAGCTTGGTTGCAAATTGTCCGTCAACTAAGCCCTCCTTTCTTTTTATTGGGCGATTTTAATGCCCATTTCCCCGTCTGGGGTTCTGCTTTCTCTGATCGAGACGATCGAAGTGTGATGGATTTCTTAGATGAATCCAACCTTTTCCTTTTGAACGACGGATCTCCTACGAGAATCTCTCGCCCCAACACAAACCCCAGTGCAGTGGATCTCTCCATATGCTCTACAAATCTGGCACCTCTCTCTTCGTGGGTGGTGTGCCCCGATCCTTGCTCCAGTGATCATTTTCCGATCACCATCACTTATCAAACTTCTTTCCATTCAGACAAGTCCCATATTTCGACGAAGATTTAAACAAAACACACCAAATGGGATGAATTTAACTCGCATATGGATAACTTTCAAAATTTATTCTCTACCGATATATTATCTGTCAAATATGACTACGATAACTTTAAATCAATGCTCATAACTGCAATAAATAAATCAAATCCTCCCCCTAAAACCAAATCTCTCAAAAAACTCCCTCCGACTCCCTGGTGGGTTGAGGAATGTTCCAAGGTAGTGAGAATTCGGAAAGCTAAATCTCTTTCCTATCGTCACAATATGACTATGGAGAACTATATTATATACAAAAATGCCAAAGCCAATGCCAAAAGGGTATTGAGGTCAAAAAAAGATCCGGGTGGTACAACTTCTGCAGTTCAGTATCTCCGAATGCTCCAATTTCGGAAGTTTGGTCTATGATTCGAAGATTTCGATCCTCCTTCAGTTCAACATCTCCTCGAGCATCTCATTCTAAATGGATAGATGAGTTCTTGGAAAAAAATGCCGCCCCTTCTGTACCTAACTTAGATGAAATAACTCCCATCCACAACACTCCTATGTCTGATAATTGGCTAGACTCTCCATTCACTTTAATTGAATTAAAAAATTGTTTATCAACAGTCAAGGACTCATCTCCAGGCAGAGATGGTATTCCTTATAGCATTATCAAAAATAGTAATGATAATGTTCTAAATCACTTCTTAAGCATCTGAAATAAAATCTTCCAGACTGGCATAATGCCTAGTGACTGGAGTACTCAAATAATCATCCCAATCCTAAAATCAAACAAATCACCCAATTCTGGATCCAACTACAGGCCAATTGCTCTTTCATCTACCCTCAGTAAAATTTATGAAAAATTAATTAAAAACCGGTTAGAATTTTTTGTCGAAAGTAATCAGCTTCTCTCTCCATCTCAATTTGGATTTAGGAAAAAAAAAATCTACGCAAGATAACCTTGCCATCATCAGTACTGATATTAATTTATCCATTTCTAATCATGAAGTATGTCTTGCAGTCTTTATAGACATAGAAGGCGCCTTTGATAATGTTTCCATTTCAATCCTTAAAAAAAAACTTTTAGGCCTTGGCCTACCCCCCATGTTTGTCCAGTTTATTATTAATTTTCTTGATAGAAAAATTTTCATTGAGCTACCAGATATTACTCCTCAGAGTAGATCAATTTGGAAGGGTTTACCCCAAGGCGATGTATTATCCCCCATACTGTATAATATATACACGTACGATATGCATGTCTCTATTCCCCCTCAAGTAAAAGTTATTGAGTTCGCTGATGACTTAGCTTTCTTCTTATCATCCAAAATCATCCCACTCGCCGTCAAATATCTTAATGAAGCCATGGATGCCCTTTGCACATGGCTCACTTTAAATGGTCTGGAACTTTCAGTCCAAAAGAGTCGGTGTGTCACCTTCTCAAACCGTCATAAAAATTCTCCTGTTCAAATTTTATTTAAAAACTCTCCAATCCCTAACGCCCAGGCCCGGACTGGCCAGGTCCGCAGGTCCGCGATCGCGGAGGGCCCCCAAAAAAAGTACAATAAAAAGTTTTTGTCTTGTTAGTAGTTATTTTGTGTTCTTGGTAATGGACCCCAAAAAGTTTGACTTTATCTTGAAACTCCAAGCATTTCCCACAGAAGCTCTGCACAGTGTTTCTAAACTGTGTAAAATTGAAAGAAGTCGGCTGTTGATACGAGCTGCGACAGTTTGCACAACAATACAGCAACTTCATAGCGGCAGAGTCCACTGAGTACGGAGACAGATGCAGTGACGAAGAAAACGATTTAGACCCAACGGCAGCGGAAACAAATGCTGACATTTACTGCTCTGAAAATAGACAATGTTTCCAGTGTTTGACATGTGCTTTTTCAGTTCTGTTTGAACTTACTCAATCTGGACTGTTTACCAACCTGTATATTGTATATAAATTTGTTCTTACCATACCTTGCCTTGTACCCAAGTCACATGTGAACGAGTTTTTTCGAAACTTAAAATCGTTAAAAATCGACTTCGGTCGTCCTTAGGCCAAGACCTTATGTCCAGTCTGCTTTTTATTAATGTTGAGAGGGATTTATTTTATAATTTGGACAAAAATAAAATAATAGATGAAGTAGCTTTAACAAATGAGTTGCTTACAAAGAAACTGTTACTTTAGGGCTAGGCGAGCAAAAAGTCGAATAATTTCAGTTAAGTTAAACCCCTTCTATTCTAGTATAGTATAACATTGTAAACTGTTAAACACACAGGATTTTTTTTAAATGTTAATATTATTTTTCTAATCCCTAAAATCCGTTTGTCATTATTTTTACTACACAAATAATTTTGACATAATTCATTAATGCTTTGGTGTGAATAAAATCCTGCCCTTTATTTTGAACTCCGTTATAATTATTGGCACTTCTACAGCATATGTTTAATGTATCCTAAAAATACCGTGAATTTCTTATTTCAATAAACAATAAAGTCAACAAAAGTCGAAAATCATAATATTCGTATAAAAACCTATATGAATTTCTTCTTCTTTATAGGTGCCAATATAGCGTAGAAACGCGTTTTTATTGTTTTTAAGCACCTAATTTTCAAAAATTATCCGGGGGAGGCCCCCGGACCCCCCGTTTTCTGAAACAGCCCGCCCCCCCCCTTACCCAACGTTAGGGGGCCCCTTTACAGGTTTTAGCGGAGGGCCCCAAATGGTCCCAGTCCGGGCCTGCTAACGCCTCTGAAGTTAAATTTTTGGGAGTAACATTTGATAGGAATCTTAAGAGTGTATTACCAGAGAACACCAGAAATATGTCATTTTTAAATCAGTGTTTAGACGTATTGACTCTTTTCCATATAAAAATATAAATTGGTTTTGAAAGATTGTTCTTTAATCTAGTAAACATATGTTTTAAATTTTCAGAAAAAATCATAATTTTTAGTATAATAAAGTTATACCATAGGTCGTTGGCGGATTTGTTAAATTTTCAAAAAAGTACATGTATTATACAACACCCATTTCAAATCATATAATCATGCAGTAAAATAAATCAATATATTATCTGGTAAACGTATGTAACAGAATTTTAATTTTAGTTTAAATAAAATTATTAAAAAATATATAAGTACATGTGTTTCTTGACGAAAATTGGTCCGTTTGTGCATTTATTTGCGCACTTATAGACTAATATATTTCAGATTTTTTTTACATTCTAATTTTGCTAAGACATTATTGAAAAATGATAAATACTTATGATCAAAAAATAATTACAAAAAGTACATAATTTTAATAGTTTTATCGTCACGCCTTTCAGCATTTTTGGATGCAGGTATAAATTAAAGCAACTTTGGAATGAAGTAAAATCGATATTGAGTTATAATTTTAAAAAGCTGGTACGGAGAATACCTTATCTTTCTCATTGGAACCGCCTTGTACGATCGTAAGAACATCTTTCGACGAAATGTGGATTTTCGTCCGCTGGCTGGTTATGCGCTCTTAAATGGTCTTCCCATATTCACAACATAGTTACTAAATGTGAAAAAAATTTAAATATCATCAGATCATTGACTGGCGTTTGGTGGGGTGCTCACCCTACCTGCATTAAGTTGCTTTACAATGCACTTATTCGAAGTCATCTCGACTATGCCTGCCCACTTTTTAGTACTGCATCCAAAAATGCACTCAGTAAATTAGACAAAATTCAATCGAAGTCATTGCGAATTATAACTGGAGCAATGCAGTCGTCGCCTATAATTCCCTTCAAGTGGAATGTTCTGATCCCCCACTTTATTTAAGGCGTCAACTGTTTGCTGACAAATTTGTTCTTTAATGTTTAAATTCTAAATGTCATCAGGTTATTCCCAGAGTTTCGTTGTTCAAAGACTCAACACATTCATCTACAATCAGAGCTCGAACTAAACCTCTTCCTGCCATCTGTAAAAATTTTCGCTCTCTCTCAGAGTTTCAAATTATCCAAAATGATCTTCTTCCACTATACAAATTAAAATATGAAAAGTCAGTCCAATCTCCCAGCCCATACTGTTAATAATATGTTCAATGACATTATTTCTTCTAAATGGCCCAACTCTTCTCAACTGATGGCTCCAAATCTCCAGACTCTCCTAACTGTGGTATAGGATTAACGTTTACCACAATAATTCTAATGATAGAATATTTTATTCAATTTCAAACCAATTTTCAATATTTTCTGCTGAGTGCGTTGCAATAATTGAAGCACTCAAATATATAATCAAAAATAATTGTGAACATTCCATTGTTCTCTCTGACTCTCTCAGCTCCCTCCAAAAACTTAAATCCTGTCCTCTTCTTCATCCTGATGATCACTTTGTATGCCTTATTAGAGTGCTGATAGCCTCCATTCAAAGCTCTGGAAAAACCGTAATCTTGTTTGGATCCCTGGACATGTTGGCATAGTGGGTAACGATATTGCGGATTCTTTGGCAAAACAAGGAGCGTCCAACTCTATTGTTTCCCTCATAAACCATATTCCCCTATCTGATATTTTTTCCAACATCAAAGATAGATCCCGCAATGTTTGGACAGAGTATTGGAACATTGCTAGTCAATCCATGGGAGCCCACTACGCCTCAATACAAAGGACTATCCCATCAAAACCGTGGTTTCAAAAATTCCCCCGTTTTTCCAAAAAAGAAATTTCCTCACTTATTCGAATGAGAATCGGACGTTGTTCCGTTCCTTCTCACCTTTTTAAAATTCACATCCTTGACTCCCCAGATTGTACATTCTGTGGTCTAGATGTGGGCACTTTAGATCACATATTTTTGGTTGTCCCTCTCTAAATAAATATCCTCTCTTCTATCAAGCGTTATCTAAAATTGCCTCTCCTCCATTCAACATTTCATCCCTTCTAAGTCTGAACTCGACTCCAATCTACCATATAATTCTGAAATTTGTACATTTAAATAAAATTAATATATAAATTCTCCTTTCCTTCCTCTGTAATTTTAAATGATGGCCTAGAACACCCTTGAAGGGGGAAAGCCAGAAATAATTGAAAAAAAACTTACTCTAAGTATAAATCCTAACATTTTCAAAGCTTTAGACGTGATGTGCTTGACATGAGATTGAAAAAAAAGAAGGTTCAGAAGGATCAGGGGGTTTCTTCCCCATGGCAAAGGCCATTGGGGCAAAAGGAAATAAAACCACAAATAAAATCACACTTACTTGAGTTAGACAGCAAAAAATGAACTCAAAGAGGACAAAAAACTATAATTATAACTGATTAAATGCCAAAAATAAGATTTTTCGTATTTTTAAGAAAAAACCGCAACAGTGTTTTTTTCGATACACTGTTCTAAAGTCCGCTGGTTCTTTTGCTTTTGATATTAAACTTTTTTTTAAATTATTTACTTGGCCATTTTTTAAAGTTAGTAACTTATTTTAAAAATTATTTTCATTTTTTTTAAAATTAGTTACGTTTTCAGTTTTATATAAACCATAATTATGCTGGATAACATTTAATGAGTACTAGTTTTCACAGAAGCTTGGCTGAAAAATTTGACGAATATTCCTAACATTCCCAGATACACAGTTTTCAACACAAATAATAACTGTTTGCAAAACGATGGTATAGTTGCCTACATAAAACAAAAATTTTATGCGACTGTTGAGGAAATTGTTTTCCCTGGCGCAAACTGTTTAAAAGTGCAGATATCAAGTACCTTTTGTGTAATAGCCATAAGTAATAGCTGTTTATAGATCTCCGTCTCAGGCTCACATAGATAATTTCCTTGAATCACTGAATACACTGTGCTACGACCCTCGGTTGAGGACGCAGAAAATAATAATAACTCCTTCGCAGCGAGCAGTGTTCGAGAAATTCTCTCCGGTTGTCGAGGGATTAATGATGAGGATATCTGCAGTTATGAAGTATGCAGATGTAGGTGATGTCTTGAGGTGATGTAGGTGATATCTTGGAAGTAGTACCGTGTAGAAATGATTACTTGGAAGTTTAGATTTAATAACTTTATTTAAGATAATCAAACTTATAATTTAGACAATGTCAATTAGCGAACAAAAGTGCAGCGTGGAGACTGCACGTAATAAGAAATAAGAGTGAACCTGGAGGAACGCTAAGTCCTCGTTTATATAGCATTTTCAGTATTCCCGAATCGTGGGAGACTTCATAGATTTAAGTCTAGGCACAAAAAATGGTTATGCAAGAATCAGTTTTTGGGCTTGCTTAATCCTTCGATATTTGTTAATCATTTTCAATTAAAATAATGCATTTGTTGGAAACGCATGAGTGCGTAAAAGGTTGACATTAATGCGTGTGATTTATAGCAAAGGTCTGGAGAATATAACAACTGCTTGCCTCTACATCTATACAAAATAAGGAAATCATTTTATCTGGGGACATGAATATTAATACTGTGAATTCGAGCGATATGAAAACTCAAAAATACCTCTCACTTTTGGATTTTCATGGTCTGAAACCAATCATAACTTCATCACCAGAGTTTCTTCTACCATTTCAAGCTGTATCGATTATATTGTGGTAAAATCTAAATTCGAACCACAGGGAGCTGGCAACACTGACCCAGACAGTCCCATGAGGTGCCCAGCGCCATCACCGGATGGTGGCGCGCGCCGCGCGAACTTTGCGGAGAACGGCGACGCCGGGCGAACGTTGGGTAAAATCCAGCCGTTGTGTACGAGCCTACGTCGGCAAACTGAAGTTCGGGCGATTCCATTCCGCCGTAGGGGGTGTGAGCAGTGTTGCCAACAGTTATACCAGCTTTCCACCTGATTCAACCTTTAAATCCACCAGAAAACCATTAAAAAATATAGTACTACACTCACACTGGCAAAATTTTCCACAATTTTTTTTTTTTTTTTTATACATTAACTCCACACAGGAGGCTCTAAGGAAAATAATTTCCCTCAGGGCCTATGTCATCTTTGAGAATGCTGTGTGGAGGGTCTTTTTGAGGAAAGGAAGGAGTGAACATGGGTCTTGAAGAGACCCATGTTGTAGGAGGGAGGAAACACAGAGGCTGGTAAAAAATAGAGTTTATGAAAGAAAATAAGTTTAGAAATTATTAGTTTCTTTTATTATTACAAAAATAATAATTAGTAACCAACGTATCATTTGTAGGTAAATCAACATAGAAATTATTCAATAACGACTAATTCTAAATTAAGTCGTCTTTTTCAGAAGAATCATTTTTGCCTGCCTCATAATCGTCGGTTTCAGATTGATATGACTCTTTGGTACCGATTTGATTTACAACGGCTACTGTAAATTCATAATCATTGCAGCATTTTCCTTCCAACCTCAAACCACAGCGTACTCTCAATATAGCAGTAAAGATTTAACTTAATTTATTATTATTATTATATTCATACTGCTAAATAGTCTCTCAACATCGGCATTAGAATGAGGCAGTATTCGGAGTAGGTATATAGGCAGTATTTACTAATCGCAAAAGTTGCTAATTCCTTAAACCTCAGCCCTCCTTGAACATCTTTAATTCAATACTTCGTTCCAAATTTTTTTTGTGTTTTTAGTCTGATTCCATTTGAATAAATGAATTTGACGACACTGATCATTGACTCTTGCTATATGTTCTGCACTTTTATTGAACTGAGCCATTATCAATTAGTGGTTCTTTATTGAGATTAGGTGCTTGTTCAACACTTATTCAAAAATTTTCGAAACCGCTAGAAAAATCCACCAGCCACTAAAAGAAATATTTCGCCACTAAATGAAGTATGAAAACCACCAGTTTTAGTGGAAAATCCACCAAGTTGGCAACACTAAAAGTGAGCTGGCAGGACCCCGAGTGCCAAGAACATAACCGCCAAGAATGTCGAACTTCTACCTAAGAAGTGGTGATACCGGCAGCAAAAATAACGAAAGAATGCCCATCATATCTAGTAGAGAGAGTAGTAAACACAAAAATTGAAAATTTTTGGAATATAGCAACCCACTGTACACTAGTGTACTTAAGTATGGACACTTTTTATAAATTTCTTGTATTTGATGTTCATTCACTCTTTTTTAAATCACGTTGATGTTTAACTGTATTTTTTAGCGAATTAATTCAACAATATATTAAACTGTTATATTTTGAATAGATTTAAATGATTTTTTTAGAAAAATAACAAAAATGCCGAACAAAACAAAGACATGGCAAAATACTAATTATTTATTAATTACGAAGATTTTGCATAATATTTAACGTTATTATTACGTTGGAATAACTTCCCGAATTCTTCTAGGCATGGAGTCCATCAAACGTCACTAATTTGCAGGTTTGGTGATATGGAACCATGCTTGAATAATCGCTTCAATTATTTCTCTTGTATTGCTGGGTTTGTGACGAGAAACCAATATTTTAAATCTAGACCAGAGATTTTCAATAGGATTCAATATGATGGTTCTGTAACCATTTCATGCTCGTTTTGCTATGTGGCATGGGGATCCATGGTGCTGGAAATTGCATTTACCACGGTTACCTTCGAACAAATCATTATGCTGGGCAATAATTTTGGCTCCAGAATCACAAAATGATGGCTGTTAGCCTTAATTGTGCCTTCTACCACTCCCAGACGTCCAAAACTATCCCTTATCTTGCAATCAAAGGAAGTTTCATTGTTGCAGTAGTGCATTCTGGTATCACATCTTCAACTTGATGGTAACGAACCAATCTGATTCCATCACTCTTAAAAGTGAAAATTTTGGTCTCATCACTCCATATCACCTTTGTCCAGTCTTCTGAGGTCCATTCCTTATGTGTTACAGCCCATTTCAGCCGTTTATACCCCTGTTTCTTGTTATGGGTAGACTTTAATAATTCTTGCATAATTTTTTCCTAAATATTATATCAGTAATATCGAATCCTGCAGCTTTAACGACCTTGTATCTTTGGATGTTTGACGATGGTTCTGCAGGGTAAGGCAACATTGATTGATTATTCATTCAGGTGTGTTACTATTTACGCGATAGTAAAATAACGTTTTTCGTACAATTTTTTAAGTTATTATCTTAAAAATGAGTGATCCTGTGCTTCTTGAACTAAGGAATACTTGAGCAAAATAAAACCATACAAGAACTACTAACTCGTGTAAAAAGCATCGAAGTGACTTTGAATTCTAAAGTTATCGGTGATAAAAGTGTACCTACATCAAATGTAAAATGCGAGGTAGATTCAGCGCTCACCGCCCCCTGATGTTTGTTGTATTTACAAAACCTTTTTTTACATTGAAAATATTTATTTTTTAAGTAAAAAAAAAAAAACTAGTTTTGTTTTAACGTAAAAAATAAAATTTTTCAATGTAAAACAGATTTTGTAAGTAAAAAAAAACGCGGTCCATCCTCACTGCTTACCCTTCTATAATTACGGTCGTCACCTTCACAGAAACAGAGAGCCACAAAGCGCGAAGGCGACTGAAACGCGGTAGTATTTGTAAGGTGATTTATGCATTCCAATCCCTAACGCGTTTCAGTCGGTAGAGCGACTGAATCGCGTTAGGGATTGGTAATACGCAGGGGCGTATATCCCTTGAACCTCCAAAAAAGATCGGGTACCATAGAAAAACTGAATTGTAGATAGTAAACGGAAATGACAAATACGCCATTGAACCCGTATATCCGGTTTGGCCATTATGCTTTCAACATACTGGTTAATTTATGCTTGCTTTCAACTGTCAGTGAATAGTCAGTCGCGTTATGCCAATACGTAAATATTTTGAATTTAAAATGTTTCTTGCTAAAGCACTTCGAGGAAATTAGAACTTAGAAAATTCACAGATTTACCCAAGCCAACTGAAAAAAGGAAAAGGACTAAGCCAAATGAAAGTTATGTGACGAAATACAGGTAATAATCTCTCATCCGCTAGGTATTACAATGTTTTTTTGATGTTTCATTTTGTTGTTATTTGCCTAAAACTGAATTTATTTCTCATTGTAGACCCCGACTCGACGAAATCGTACAGTATTATTGTGATGCCGTAAGGGATTAACCCAATAGCTGCCCAAACAAAAACATTATTTCTCTACCATACGCCAGCTATTTCGGTGTTTCAATACAAATTCATACTGGCGATTTACATCGTATGGTGTAAATGGCAGTTCTGGCACAGGTCGTTCGTACACCTATCGATGCTAAGATTACATCAACATTAAAAAGGTATGTAATCTTAAATTGCATAATTATTCATTTTTATATTTATTCAGATTTAATCGGCATACTCAATGTTGTTTGCTGACAACAAAGCTTACATTATTACAAAGCGTAGCATGAGAACTTGAATAGTTTTTATTTCTGAAGCACCTTTTTATTTCTGTCAGAAGCACCTTGAGCAACATATAATCCTCAATTTAACTTTGGTATAACACTGGTTTGTTCACAAACTTTGGTTAATTATATTGATTTCAGTGCATAATGAATTCCCGATTGCCATCGGTGTGGTTGTTCCTGCCAAGGGGGGTTATATTTCTTGAAAGGGAAAAAATAGAGTAGTTTTTGATTTTAGTTAATATATTAAATATATTTATCCCCATTCTCTCTAGATTCATTTTAGCACAAGCTAAACTTAGCACACGTCACAAAAAAGGACGGAGATACAGCAAAGAAGACAAGTCACTGGCACTTGCTTTTTACAAGGTAGGACCAAAATCTTACCGATTGTTGCAACTGGACTGATGGCTCCGCTCATCCTCGGCGGGACTGCCTTAAATCTTCTTCCTTTATATTAATAAACTTTTATTTCAGCTACATCAAGTGGCGGAGATGAGACGTGATACAGTGAAATAAATAATTAACAACATGTACGCACTCGCATACTGCCTGCTAACTAGAGTCCTGAGGTGTACGGTGAAGGAGGAAACCATCTGTTTCCTTAGAACGCTGTGGGAAAGTGGTGGGCACCCTCCAATGTTTACATATTGTTGTATAAAGCTTTTTGTGTTTACATGTTTTTAATTTTTTTTGTCTACTGTTTTTGTGCTTATAATTTGTGCTATTATTTTTTGTGTATTTGTATTTATTGTACATTTTATATAAAAGATTACAGAGTTATCGTATTAAGCCAAATAATGTATTCATGGATATTCCATTGGATATATGAACAATTATATAATACTTGTCATATTAATACTGTTAACTATAGTAACAGTAATTATATTAAAAGTAATAATATTAATACTGTTATTATATTAATATGACAAGCCCTCGAGGTACATTGTTCTTGTCATATTATTACTGTTAATTATATAACAAGTACAATGTACCTCGAGGATAAGCTGTAATACAGGCGTGAATACATTATGGCCCAGTCAACATTAGTGTCTGACTCATGCTCAATCTATCAGTCGAACCGACTCTGCATTTTTATGTGTTGTTTATCCTTTGTCTTTTTGAAAATAAAAAATATTTAAAACATGCACCTGTGAGTTTTTCATTTTTCATCTCAGGATAACAGGTTTCCGTCTGACAAAGCTCCCTCCTGAGAAAATGAACTGTAAAAAACTATGTAAATCTCATTTTCTCAGAACCAGCTTTGGCACATGGAACCTTGTTGTCCTGGGGAAAAGTTTTTACATTTTTCTGCTTTATAATTTTTTTTTAATAATTTATTGGGCTATTGAAGTAGGTCGAGTATATTGTCTATGATAGGCTTTGTGCTATTGTCTATGACAAATGGCCTTGAACTCCCATCTACGTATATCGGGATTGTTTTTCCGTGGTGAAGTTGATGTCAAAATTTGTCCCATAGAAAAGGCCCGAAGATATCGATCTAGGGATTGGTATATTTATGGTAATACGCCACCCGGCCGCTCGCACAGAGCCGACAGATAGCGTAAACAAAGGTCGAATGTCTACTCGCGCCACAGCTAGAGCAAAGGAGGGCGAAACAACTCAAGTTTCTGGGACCATCGACAAGGGGAAGAGGCCACTGTCCGGCCCATCTAAACCGAAGAAGATGTCAACTCCCGTTGCCCCCCTTACCGACACTGTAACATCGAAGACTGCAGAAACCGATACAGCAGAATCTGAAACTGAAACAGAAGCCTATGCCTCCACTTCGGCTAACCCCAATTGGCGCCGAGTTACACATAGGCGAAAAAGACGACCTAGTACTTCGTGGTACCGCGACTGAGCATAAAGGCCTCATAGCCGTCGAAAGGCGCAAATATATTCATGCCTGGTAATTTGATGTCAACACAACGGTTGAGGATATTGTAAAATTCCTTCTCAACATAAACAAAGAAATTGTTCACGGTGTTGTTAAGCTTTGTCCATTGCGCGGGCAAACGCCAGACTTTTGACAGTCCAACACAACAATCAAGGTCATAATTTTTGCCAACATTCAAGGCCATAACTTTACACCAACATCGTTTGGGGTGAAGTTCGCGCGGTCCACACATTTTGACAAGTGGTCTGAGGTACGGACGTGTCCACGGCACGCACACTTGACGTTTGACGTTTATATCAATATTAAAATGCGTTCTGATGACAAAAGAGATGCATCAGGGAGAAAACACAGATATTTTAATAGATATTTATTTATCAGGAAAGATTTCCGACTAATACGCACGATTTAAAGTTACTATTTATTAAGAATTTAGAGTGAATACGTTTTGTTGCTACGTAAATAATTACGTAGCATCAAAAATAGAATATCGATTTACAATGGTCAATTTCTCCCGTGTCTCTGAAACCGATTAATAAATTAATAGACTTTATTTACAAGTGAGTTCACGAAAGAAATAATCAACCATTACGACAGTGTGTTTATTTACAACTTAAAATCATAATTATTAGGTCCGCGTACCAAAAAATTTGACGTTTATGCATCAGGAAGAAAACACAGATCAGGGTTTATCAGGAAAGATTTCCGACTAATATCGATTATTGCACCAATGACATTATATAATAACGTCATTTTATTGCACGACCTAATTTAGAACTAATCTAAATTCTATTATCTATCTAAAATCTAATTCTACTCTAAACAGTACGTAAATATTTACGTCAACAACAGAATAATTATAAATATTTGATATTATATTATCAAATATTTCTATTATTATATTATATTTAGGTATAATAATATTTTAAACTCGTGATTATGTTCGCTCATACATAGCACATAACCACAAAAATCCGTTCCGATTTTTCTACATACACGGACAGCACCGCGCGACTTCTGTCAAAAAATGAATTCCCCCCCCCCCCCCGCTGGCGGCGCTGGCCCCCGCCTGCCTTCCCGCTTCACCCGGAATGAGATGTTTAAGTTTTGTTTTCCGCCGAACACGGGAAGCACAAACACTGCGGCCTTGAGTGTTGGCAAACATTGTGACCTTGATTGTTGTATAGGACTGTCAAGCAAAATTCTGGCGTTTGCCGGCGCAATGGACCCCGCATTAAGTTGACAGCCAAAGCTGGCTACGCCTCTTTCCGGATCGGAGTCCCGGAATCGAAGCTTTCGTTTTATATGGACCCGAATATATGGCCAAATCATGTTGCATTCAATGAGTGTTTTTTTCGGAGAAATGCTGCAACCAATGATGCAACGAAACACTCTGAGAGTGAGAAGTAATTCTAACCTCTCTATGCATTATCAAAATGTTCGAGGGCTAAATACGAAATTGGCAGTATTTAAAAACAACTTATTTGCTCGTGATAGCTTAGATTTAATAGCAATCACTGAATCGTGGCTGAAACCAAGTGTGCATAATTCAGAGCTATTTCCAGAAAATTATGTTGTCTTTTGTCGTGACCGCCTCACACGCGCGGGAGGTGTCGTCCTGGCTGTTCGCGCTGATTCTGTAACCCATGCTGAGAGGATTTCTTCAATGGACCTCCCCGATACTGAATCCCTGTGGGTGAAGCTATACTTGAAATCTTCAACTTCTTTGTATGCGTGATATATGTGCCACCGCGTTCTTCAACGTCGTTATACTATAACATATTCGATAAAATAGAAAGTAATTATAATCTTCTCAATGACAAAAATATCACAATATTAGGTGATTTGAATCTCCCTTCCTGTAACTCCAATATTGTGAACATGAATAATTATTTTAAATGTTTCTACGGTTTGCAAGAATATAACTTGATATGTAATGATTATAATAAAACTCTGGATGTAATTTTATGTAATGCCAAGGATCTTATAAAGTGTGTTGAGAAATATCAGGACCCTATTACAAACGACCAACGCACCACCCTGCTTTGTCTATGAGTATTAGTGAGGCTCACTCAGATGGTTCAAGTTCATGTCTAAACCCAAGTCCAATAGAAGTTCCCTCCTATCATGGAGCTAGAACCATAAAAGCCTGGAGATTCAACAAAGGAATTTCCACTTATTATATGAATTGCTTTCTGAATGCTCATGGCAACCGGTCTGCCAAAGTTCAACAGATATAAATGCATTATGTACAAATTTTTACAATTCTATTTAAAATATATTCGATAAGTGTATACCCATTTCCACACCTCGCACTACGGCACACAGAGTAAATCCTAAGTGGTGCACCAATAGTATTATTTCAAATATTAAAATAAAACATATTTTTCACAAGCAATAGAAAAAAAACTCGTCACAACTTGGACTCTGCTAGTTTTTCAGCCTATCGCTCCATCGTAAAACGTGAAATCAGTGAAGCTTTTAAAAATCATTTAACTTCAATGGAAGACAAATTGTCTATCGATCCCAAACAGTTTTGGAAGAATATTAATGGTAAGCCCACACTGCGGCCAACGTTCCAACTTCAAACGTTTGGACGATCGTGTGGAGGGGAGTTCGTGCGTTGGAAGTTCGAGTTGGAAGGTTGGAGTTAGAGTTGGCCCGGGATCGCCTTCGAGGCGATCACGACGGCCAACTCACCCGAACCCGCCTGCCGCAGCTGTCCACACATCCGTCTGCGAACGGCAGGCGATCAAGACGCGCGTGCCGCGTACTATTAAAATGACGATATTATTACGGAGAGTGGTACCTATAACACTTGTTTGAAAACATTTCGTGTATATAAGTAGGTACATAATAATACGTACGTAATAATTATAGGCAACGATAAGATACAACGTAGCTACAGCTGTTCCATGTCCGCCATTTTGAAGTTTGGAATTCGGGGTTGGAGAGTTGGCCGCAGCCACCACACGATCGACCAACCTTCCAACTCCGAACTAAGTTCGGAGTTGGAAGGTTGGCTTCGGTGTGGACCTAGCATAAGGATCTAAAAAAATCCAACAACTCATTTAAGTCTATGATTTTTGACGGAGAGGAATTGACTACTGATGATAAAATCGCTAATAGATTTGCTACCTTTTTTTCATCTGTGTACAAAAAAGTTTTTTTTTTCCTAATAAAGTCCCGTTAAACTGATTGATATCAGTTTGTCAACGGGTTCTTTTGACATTTCATATTATTACATTATATATACAAATACATACACACATACATAATATATTATGGAGAACAAATTGTTAATAAAATTTATAAGAAATAAAATAAATAATTTTAATAATAAATAAAATTAGGTCATCTCTTCAATGTATGCCTAAAAAACGGTATTCTTCCAGACATCTGGAGATTAACTAAAATAACCCCTATCTACAAAAAGGGAGACAAACGCGATATCCGGAATTATCGACCAATTGCCGTTCTATGTTCCATCATTAAAATATTCGAGAAAATTCTACATAAATATATACTTAATCTTATTACTCCAATTCCTGACGACCATCAATATGGTTTTAGATCCCAGATGTCAGTAAAATCAAACCTCTTATCAACCACCACAACACGGGCATGTGCCTATCATGGTGGTCGAAAAATTCCCAATGTATGTAATGAAAAATCTAATGAATAAAGAAAACTTAAAAAAATAATAATCTCAGATTTCTTATCACGAACTCTCGACAATGGTGGCCAGGTGGATGTTGCTTATTTTGACCTGGAAAAAGCATTCGACAAGGTTGACATCGACATTCTTCTAAATAAACCAGCTTCACTTGGTTTTTCCCAAAGACAACTCTGTTTTTTGCTTCATATTTTCGAAATCGTAGACAGTTTGTTTATTATAAGGGATCCAGTTATTTTGAATTCGTAGTTTTTTCTGGAGTTCCTCAGGGGTCTATCCTTCGACCACTTCTGTTTTTGATTTTTATTAACGATATTGGTTCAGTCATCACACATTCGCTGTATTTACTATTTGCAGATGACTTGAAACTATTTCGCTCAATAAAAAATCTTCTTGACTGTATTCTCCTTCAACGTGACATTGACTGCGTCTCAAACTGGGCCAAAATAAATGGCTTGAACTTCAGTACACCCAAGTGCAATATCGTCTCGTATAGAAGATCAAAGAAACCGCATGTATTTCAATATACAATTAATGAAATTATTCTCCAACACCTTAACCAAATCAAAGATCTAGGAATTATTTACGACAGCAAACTAACTTTTCACCAACACATCGATGATTTAATAAGCAGAGCATACAGGCTTCTCGGCTTCGTAATTAGAAACTCATATCCGTTTCGTAACACAAAAACACTGACGTTATTATATAACACACTAGTCCTGAGTGTACTTGAGTCAAATTCGATCATCTGGGCCCCACACGAATTAACATACACTTTACGCATTGAAAGAGTCCATAAGAAATTTTTAAGGTTTTTATTTTCGCGACTATGGACGTTACCCTTGGCTTTACCCATCGATTTATATATTAGGCATGACCAATTACCACTCCCTAGAGACACGTAGATGTATTGCTTTGCTTAAATATATTTTTCAACTAATTTACGGTCACTTATCTAATTTATTTATTTATTTAAAATTTACGGCACAAAGTGCCATTTACAACCTGTTTTTATTAAATATTTTTTAACAGTAATCTATCAGATTAGTAGCTGATCAACCATGCCAAAAAATTGCCACTTATCCCTAATTTTTTTAGTTTATTTATTAGTATTTTGATGCAGACCTTATCAAAAGCCTTGGAAAAATCAGTATAGACGGAGTCAACCTATTGCCTGTTAGTCAAGCTGTGTTTATGTAGTTTTCATATACTGTAAGGTTTGTGAAAGTAGATCTAGATGAGACAAACCCATGTTGGCAATTGGTAATAACAAGTTTAATATTAGAGGATATTTTACTAAGAATGATTTTTTCAAAAAGCTTAAGAATACTAGACAGAATACAAATAGGAGACAGAGACAGAATACTAATAATGAGATACTGGCCCAATAATTTTTTTTTTGTACCAGAGTCTCACTCTCGAGGACGTCATCACAACCTCCCATATGGAAGAGCAAGCCGCACTAATTTATTTATGAACTAACCTGTGGGGAGAGCTACGTGCTTTTTAAATGAAGTGGATAAAAAATAGATTTATTTTTGTGTCCTTTAGCGCATTTGTAAGATTTTTGGCATTGCATATACACTGCATAAATGGTACAATTATAACGTCTTAGGCTATACTGCCTGTAATTTGTTAAAAATATATTTACAAATTATATATATAAAAAAAACACATGCTCCTTTCATTTTGTGGCATAACCTTTGGCTTCTGGACGATTTTCGGACTGTTTTTGTAGTTTTAGTCTCCTTGCAGCGTTGGAAAACCTTTCTTACTCAAAGCTTGGTAGCTCCTCCACCCAATATTTTTGTAATTTCTTCATATGTGTAGCCTTTTTCACGAAGTGCAATAGCTCTGCTTCTCTTTGGGCGACCAATCGGAACGTTTTGGCACCTTAGGAGCCATTTTAATAATACTAATTAAAAAAACAGTATCACTTTTCTTTAAGGGATGTGAAAGAACCTCCCCCCCCCGAAACGAAATTAAAAAATGTTGTCCATTTAAGCAGCAATGTATATCCTATTACAAATAAAAAAAATATGAGAAGTATAAATAAACCACATTATTAAAAATTGACATTGAGTATTATGCCTCAGCTTAAATGTTTTGTGCATGAAAGTGTAGTTTCTTTAACTGGAATTGTCAAATTGTTGCACCTTAAAAAGTTTGTCAATGTATCAGTGTGCATAGCTCGTGAATGAGCTTAATTTCTATTTTGACACAATTCTCACTCGAACTTCTGTAGTGCCCCCTAAATGCTAAAAAGTTAAAAACGCCCTCCCCCAGACCTCCAAAACGTCCCCCCCCCCGAGAGCACTGGCGCCCCCGTTAAGAATCACGGGTTTAGACAGAACACGAGACATTGTAGGGTTGCAAAACTCAAAGACATTATTTTCAAAAAATTGGTTCTTTAAAGACGTTTGCTCCCATTTCTCATACATAGTGATAAGAATTTTTAATCACCATATGGCATATTTTACGGTATTTTTGTTAATAAACTATAGCACAAGGAATACGAAAAAAAAACTTAGAAGGGTTCTGTAACAAAATCAGTTGTTTTTTAATAAGGCAAACGACAAGATACAAGAAATCTCGAAAAGTGTCCAAAATTAAGTCCACTAGTGTATATCATAAATGGTAACACCGCAAATATTCCTGGGATCTCTTTCTTCCGAATTTTCATAACGAGATTGACGAGTGGTTTATCTACTGTATATTATCTATAGGCATTAAAAACAACGGATTTTTCTTATTTGAACTCTTTGTCTTTGGTTATACATTACATAAAAAGTTTGATTTAAAACGTGTTTAGGTTTCTTTGAGACTTTATATACTTTTGCAGAGCAGATTATCTTCGAAAGTACTCGGTAAGTGTTTTTTTATGTGTTTATAATGCCATTATATTGATATATTTGAGGTTAGTTCGCACAAAACATTAGGCTATTTTCATGTCACAAACTTAGTAAGTTCCTAATAGTTCATGTCATCAATTCAGCTGGTGCTTCTTATTTTTCCTAAACACATGAATAGAGAACTGATTAAAAGTGAAAGGTGAGCTGCATTTCTCGTAAAATTTGAATTTGTATTTTGACCGATGATGATTAGAAACAACGTAGGTATGTGGTGATTTGTGTTTCATTCTAGCAAATGTAAAAAGATTGCGTGGTTTGTTCTAGCAATCCCATTATTTAACGTAAAATATATTTTTGTTTCAATAACCCTTTACAAGTTGCTAAATAACTACAAGCCTAATCCTCGATCCAGACGCCATTTTTCTTATAAAATAGAAGAGATAAAACAAGTTTTAGAAGACACATATTAAAGAAGAATAATGTGTCGTACAGAGAGACTGCTAAAAAACACAACATGAGGCAAGCACTGGCAATTTGTAAAAGCAGTACACACACTTCCTGCTTCTGACAGGTTGCTTGAGAGGAAGGAAGCGCTGCCTTTTTCAAACAAAACTTTCATTTGAATTTGAGGCCCATATCCCGTGTACCCAACCAAACTCAATAATTAATCTTTTATTCAAAAGGTATAGTAAATGTCTACTGCGGATATGTGCTATTTTATTTCTATTAATTTATAATGAGTTAATGACGAATGTTAGTAAGTCTAAAGTCATGGTGTTTGAAAGAGAGAGTATGAAAACAGTGTGCATGTGTATGGGAAAAGAGATGAGAAAAGTAACATTGTTAAAAAGATGTTTAATTTCTTGGGCCAACGTGTACAGGGCCATTTTGGGTGTATTTGGCGTTTGCGGCCAACACTCGTGAGTGTCACAATCTATTCAACAAAGTTATCAGTTAGGTATGCAGGGCGTAATCATTTTCTTCACCCTTTTGCTTAGCGAAAGCCTTTATATTAAGGCTCTTGAGGATTTGTTTCAAGAATATATATTCCAGACCTGCAAAAACATTTATAGATATCCATATATTACGATTTCATACTTATCTATTTTAGTCAATTTGACTAGTAATCTATTGAAGACATATGTTCAAATATAATCTAAATAAATCATAGTGTAAAACTTTCCAAGGTAGCAATCAGTTTGTGGTTGCTTGCTACCTTATTGTAATTTGAATAAAATAACTTAATAATTAAATATCAAAATAAGTTTATTCTAACTTGAATATTTTCTATTGAATATCAAAATTAACATATCTGGGACCTAATTTTCTCGTAAAAACCGCTGAACTTCTTCTTTAGATAGGATACAATTTCATCAATCTAGAGCACCAACATTCATCTACAAATGCACATCCATCTTCATCTAGCGACCAACGCAGAATGAAACACGCCAACGTGTGAACAGTACCACGAAAATTTGCCGAGCGCATTCGCCAAGCGCACTTGGCCAACGTGAACTGGAGCCTTTATATGTTTAGTATTGCCATTTGAACAATAGTGGCGCCCTTCTATGTTTTCTACTCCTATTTGACAAACTCTAGTTTACATCGATCATAATTTAAAACTAAAATCAATAAAACAGAACACAACCGTTCTAGATATTAGCTATATCTTTCGAAAAATATATGTTTTTGTTTTTTGGCCTCAAATCTAAATAAATTTAAGTTTTGTATGAAAATAACTGTGCAGCCGTTCCTCTTAACTCTGCTTTGATGGAGCCCCGCGCATGAGCTGGTCACTAACAATACACCGAGGAAGATTACTTTCATGAACTTACGGGAAATCAGATTATCATTTCGATCTTTTTTGGTTTTAATCAGATTTATTCTATTCTTATTGAAGTAAAACTTCTTTACGCACGCCACTTGGGGGTAAAATGATGAATGCGTTACGAAAAAGGAATGGGGAATGGGCAATGGTAATGGGGATTGCGGATTAGGGAATGGGGAATGGGAATGGGGAATGGGGAATGGGGAATGGGGAATGGGGAATGGGGAATGGGGAATGGGGAATGGGGAATGGGGAATAGGGAGTGGGGAATGGGGAATGGGGAATGAGGAATGGGGAATTAGGAATGGGGAACGGGGAACGGGGAGTGGGGAGTTGGGAATGGAATGGAGTGGAGTGGAGTGGAGTGGAGTGGAGTGGAGTGGAATGGAGTGGAATGGAGTGGAGTGGGGTGGGGTGGGGTGGGGTGGGGTGGGGTGGGGTGGGGTGGGGTGGGGTGGGGTGGGGTGGGGTGGGGTGGGGTGGGGTGGGGTGGGGTGGGGTGGGGTGGGGTGGGGTGGGGTGGGGTGGGGTGGGGTGGGGTGGGGTGGGGTGGGGTGGGGTGGTGTGGGGTGGGGTAGGGTGGGGTAAGGTGGATGGGGTGGGGTGGGGTGGGGTGGGGTGGTGTGGGGTGGGGTGGGGATGGGGATGGGGATATTGTTCTATTTGTCTGTAAATAAATAAATTATATACAGCGGTACCCGGCATGCGTTGCAAGGCCACTGTAGTAACCTCGCGGTCAACTTAACTGTTATGGTTCTATCCCAAGTCCCGGGAAACTACATTATAATGCAAGCGCCTGCACTATATAGCATTATATACAGCGGGTACCCGGCATAAGTTAGTGAAGTTTTACTTCAGTCGTGTGGTCTAAAGCACATTCGTTTTTTTTTCTTCTATTCTACATTTGACTTTTCAGCTTCTGATAGCTATTTGGGAGAGGTTATTTATACGCTACTTATTGTCTATAATAATGTTTTTTCTCTACTAAACGGATGGTTTTCTGTTATCTTTTCCAGATTATAATTTCAGACCAGACCAGTAACTGTAATGACTTCGGAGCGCGAAACTTCAATGGAAGGGATCCAAGAGAACGGGGGGATGTCCCCTTTGCCCGCCCTGCCCCCAGACCTTCCACCCCCCACCACTACCCCAGCTCTCCCAGCAGGACTGCCCCCCGCGTCCCCTCCGCCCGCCCTCTCCACCACGTATGCCTCCCTTCCGCCCCCACCACCCCTTCTCCCTAGAGCCCCACTGCCTTCTCCAATGGTGTTTGATTCTTCGCAGCCTCCTCCCCCTCTACAACCTGCCGCGGGTATTGTTCCCTTTAAAATGGGACAAACAAAAAAGAAAGTGTATGGTGCCCTACCGAAGAAGTTTCTGTTTTACCATAGAAATATGGAAGAGGAGGAATACTATAAAAATTTTGGAAAACTGCCTCCAAAAAGTCCTACAGTGACAACGCTAAAAGGGCTTGGAAAGCGACCGAGAGGTAATCATATTCTTAACTGTTGATTTTATGTGCATTTCCACGATGACCTTGATTTTGAATTTCACTCCACAGCATAGCAGCTGCCATCTGGGTTGGCTAAAATTTGAATTAATTTGCCATATGTAGGTTGCAGGTCACCACCCCCTGTAGGTCAATATTCGTGGTCGAGGGGCTAGGCTCTTGACTAGCAATTTGGAGGTCGCGGGTTCAAAACCCACTGTAATTTTGATTGGTTTGTGTTTTTATAATTTAATTATTTGAAATAATATAAGGTATATTTGCGGCACGTACCAGAATGGAAGATGCTCTCAATATCGCGCTGGTGTAAGAATTCCTTTCAGAATTGGATCGTCATAGGCCATAGTGAACTAACTCACTTTTTGCAATTTCAGAGTTGGAGCTTGAAATGAGGGCTCCAAATCATAATCTAGCTTTGCCAGAGAGAACCAATCAGTGATATATTGTCTTGACCAATCATAGACAGTTTTTCTCTGATTGGTTCTTCTTTCTGGTGATTTGGAGCCCTCATTTCAAGCTCTAAATCAAAAAGTTAGTTAGTTCACTATGGTTTAAGACGTTCCAATTGAAACGTTGCTTGAGATGACTTAAGTCACATTTGGTGACTATAAATAAATAGCCAGGTACTTTCCCGCCTTCCTCTTCTCCATCTCCTCCCCCTCCCCACTTACCCTCAGCCTCACAACTCACCCCAATTAGGGAAGCCATAGTCTTACTGGTTCCAGGTGGTCGAGAGAAAAACTGTTATAAAAGGACTGAGTGTTATTTTTGTTTTTAGATTAAAAAAAAAATGTGTTAATACCTCAGAAAAGTCCCTGCTGCTCCCGTCTGGAGCCAGTGAGGCATCCCCTACTGGGATATGTTGTGAGGCTGAAGGTAATGGGGAGGGGAGGGAATTGGGGAAGTGGCAGGGCAGGAATTGGGGAAGAGGAAGGTGGGGAGCATCTGGCTGTTCAGATCTGGTCACCAAAACGGATAAAACCATTTTTTTTTTTTTTTAAATGCCGGCAACCCGGGCGTTTATTGTAATAATAATATCTTATACAAAATAAGTAAGTAACCCGCCTCACTAGATTAAGTCTGTTCCGAGACGGGTACATATTTATGTATTTACATTTACACATATAACTTACGCACACATATAGTATATATATATACACATACATACATACAGGTATTCGCATACATGTAAATAATCATACACATAGATACGTATAAAACATAAGTACATATAATCAAATGAGAATTATTGGGAGTTGTTATAAAATTATCATGGAATTGACATATTTTCATAAAACCAAAAATTCATCAGATACATATAGAGATGCTAGAATCTAAATCTAGAACTATTAAATTTCAACAAAATAATATAAGTACACATATGAGGTAATAAAAATATTATATAAGCATTCGTAAAAAAAAAAGCAGTATTTATAGGTAAGAATAAATTTCTGTAAGTAACTAACACATATATATAAATAAAGAGTGAGGATTAAGACTAAGATGAGATTACTAGTAACTTGTTGATGCTTGCCCTATTTTTGTGTAGTAACCATGTATTGAAATGTTTATATAACCATTTTAAGTTTTTATTAGTGATGCAATTATTGGTTTCTTTTAGGAAGTGTTGAAAATGAGAGGTGCAAGGTAGGATTCGTGCTTTCGGGCAAATGTTGATTTAATGTTTGGGACTAGAAGTTGATTATGCGATTTTGCTCTTGTGTTTTTTGGGTGATTTAAGTGGGATGGTGAGGATTTTATGCAGTTTATTTGCATTATTTTCTTAATGAATAGTTTCCTGATGTCTAGTATGTTATTAGTAATTAGGATGTTTTCCGTTGGATGAAGGTAGGGTTTTTTGAACATGATTCTAATTAATGTTTTATGCGTTGAGTTAAGCGGTTTAATGTACTTGTCAGCGGCTCCCCCCCAAGCCAAAATACCATAAGTTAAAAGGCTTTGACATAGAGCGTAGTAAACATTTTTTAGTTATTTTAGTGACATGATGTTTCTAATCGTTTTAAAAATGAATGATAGCTTACGGATTTTTTTTATGAGTAAGTTAATATGAAGTTCCCAATTTAATTTATAGTCCACTGTTAGGCCTAGATACTTGATATTATCAGTATGTTCTATTTTTTCGCAGTTGTGGTTTGAGGGATTTGAGGTAATATCAGGGTGTAGGTATAATGGCGGAAAGATTTTTGGTTGCCCAGTAGTGGTTTTGCTGAATGTTAAGTATATTGTTTTGGAGATGTTTAAGGTAAGTAGATTTTTATCGAGCCAACTTTTTATTTCAAACATACCAGTTTCCGCACTTTTGAAGGCCTTTTCCTAACTTGATGCTTTGAATAGAATTACCGTGTCATCTGCGTAACTAATTACCTTGTAGTGGATAGATGCCATTTTAATGTCGGTAAGTTCATTTATGTAAATGAGAAATAGAAGGGGACCAAGAACACTACCTTGAGGGACACCATGCTTGATTTCTTCCAGATCACTGTAGCATTTATTTAGTTCTACTATTTGTTTTCTATTTTTAGTGTAGCTAATTAACCATTCGAGCGGCAGTCCTTTGATACCATAATTTTTTAGTTTCTCGTACAGAATGTCATGAGAGATAGTATCAAAAGTCTTGGCCAGATCTAGAAAAACTCCGATGACTTTGGATCCATTTCAATCAACGTTTCAATTCTGAATGGTGGTCTTACATCAGGGCGATACAGATAGTTTCTTCCACTCTGGAACGTGCCCCAATATACTATACTATATTTATTTACGACCTAGTGGGCTTTTACATGCATAGAAGGAAAATTATACTCACAATATTAATTATGTGTGTTACTAAACCAATAAAACAGAATAAATAATAAAGCAATCATCATCGCAAGGTATAATAACAGAGATTAAAAGAAATGAAATAGTATGAGTAGTACTTATAAAAAACTAATAAAATTTAGCTTAACCACTCCGATACATCACGAATATGCATTTTTTACGTCTTAAACGAAATGTCAGATTTACAAAAACTTTATGTTATTTCCGCTTCACAATTAAAGCTCTATAAATGAAACATTTCCGAACGTAGCCGATTACTAAAAACTGTTTTTGAAATGTTATAAAATAAGCTTTCAAATTGTTATGTTACAAATAAACATTAACATTTGTAAACATTAAAATTTAGAATGCAAATATAAAAAAAAATTAAAAAATGACTCACGTGATGTTTTTATGTGAAAACGGTAATATTTTTATCATTTCATACAAGAATATTTAATAAAAAAATAACGATGTCTAACAGTGGGTAGGCAATTTGGCGGTCTATCATGTATCTGACAGAAAAGATTTTTTTATGTATTTCTATGGACATCTTGAATAGTGATGGGTAGCTTGATTTATTATGGAGCTTCTCCTTTTTACACGTCTTAAACGTGTAAAAAGGAGAAGCTTTCTCAACCTTTTTTTCCCACCGCCCACTTTGAGAATATATTTATTTCTAGTGCCCCCTATCCGAAACAGCCATAGGGGGCGTAATGGGATACCATGACATGGTTACATTTGCCACAACGAAGGAGGCGTAACGGTACACCACCACGACGAAGGGGGTGTAACGGGATATCACGATGGAGCTACATTTGCCGCAACGGAGGGAGCGTAATGGGATAGGGAAATTATTTTAGTGAATGGATGGCCCCTAATGGGATAGGGTGGGATGGGTTCCTCTGGGTCCCCCTACACCTGGGTACACCGCCACCACGACGAAGGGGGCGTAACGAGATATCACGATGGGGCTAAATTTGCCGCAACGGAGGGGGCCTAATAGGATCGGGAAATTATTTTTGTGAATGGATGGCCCCTAATGGGATAGGGTGAGATGGGTTTTTCTGGGTCTCCTACCCCCCCCCTGAAAGTCTGAAATGCCCCCCAATTCCCTCCTTGTATTCTACCGCCCAACTGAAGGTCTGAAAAGTCCCCAAGGGGGCGTTTTCGCCCACGTAGAGAACCTATATCATAGATTCTCAACCTTTTTTTGCCCACCGCCCACTTAAAGAATAATTTTATCCTAGCGCCCCCTATCCGAAACAGCAATAGGGGGCGTAATGGGATACCACGACAGGGTTACATTTGCCATAACGGAGGGGGCGTAACGGTACACCACCATCACCACGACGAAGGGGGCGTAACGGGATATCACGATGGGGCTACATTTGCCGCAACGGAGGGGGCGTAATGGGATAGGGACATTATTTTTGTGAATGGATGGCCCCTAATGGGATAGGGTGCGATGGGTTTATCTGGGTCTCCTACCGCCCCCCTGAAAGTCTGAAACGCCGTCAATTTTCTCCTTTAATTGTACCGCCCCCTGAATTGTCGCCCCCTTATCGCCCACACGTTGAGAATCTATGGTTTAGATCTTGCCGCAAATAATTTTTGTGGGAAATATCACACAAGCATCGCAGGTCCTTGTATAAATCAAAAATTTCTACCCAAACTTCTTTTTCCTTTTCAATGCATGATGAGTAAAATAATAATATTTATATCCTAATCGCTGTTCTGGTACAAGTCGCTGCCAACGATGTGTCGTAACATGTCCATTCCGGCAGATTGGTCGCAAGTTGGAGGCGGACCCTCTGCGGCTGACACGACAGAGAATTCGAAGAGGGTAAATAATAATACGGCAGGCGGTTCTGACTACTAACCACCCAATTTGCAGGAACTCTGCGGCAGATTCCCTGCATGCAGTGCCGTGTGAAGAGCCCTTTAATTATTAGTTTGTCCGTATGGTACCTGTTTACGAAATATCGAAAACGCTATCTCGTCTCTTCTTTCACGTGTTGATTGTACCTAGCGTAGAAAGAGATAGAGCTAATTTTGCATTGTTATTTTAACAGAAGCTGCGAATATGTAGTAACAGCTGTGCACAGCTGTGTTTGAACCGTGGAACGAGCGAACTTTTTATTTTTATGTTGAATTAATTGATGGGCAATTTCAAAATTATGCTTTAAATACCGATTTCTTTGTTTGGTTTTCTTTTAAATTGTTTTTATTAGTTAGGTACTATGATCGTCGGTAATAATTAACAAGAATTTGACCAAAAAAAAAAATCAACTTCTGACTCGATTTTCTCGAAAACGAAAGCTCAAATCAAAAAAAGTTATACCACAAAATCGACTCCAAATGTGATGGGGAATCCCCAGTTTCCCGCTTGTACTACGAGTTTCCGGACACCTTGTATATATATATATATATTGACCTCTTCTCGTAATATGCTGATCCAGTAAGAAGTTATTTGACAGTGTTGATCCACCTTTAACACCACCTTTAAACTTTATTATAATATTATTGTTCTAAAAACTTGTTTCAAAATTTTGTAATATATGGTATGTGTGTGTGTGTGTGTGAATGATTGTATATATATGTAAGTATTATGTTATCAATGTTGTGTTTGTCTTTAATTAGTGATAGCATCAACCATGGTTCAGTGTAATTGTATCTGTGAAAGCTTTCATGTAAATCACTGTTGACAAACCTAAAAAAAAAAAAAAAAAAAATAAAAAAAAAAAATAAAAAAATAAAAAAATAAAAAAAAACACCATATAACTTGGCTTTAATGGATTACTTCTGTATGAATTTGCAACAACGTTACATTAAATAGCAAGGTTGCCAGTTTCCCAGTAAAAGTAAACGAAATACTACACATAAAATTTTCGATATTTGTATGGAAATCATACGCTTCGTAACTGTTGATCCGCCCAATTTACCATGCGTTGATGATCCGCCCAAATTGCCATGCGTTGTTGATCCACATAATCGTATATCTTATGTACCTATATGTGCTGTTACTATAAAATTGTTGATCTGACAATGACCAATCAGAATGGCGTTCAAGATGGCGTTATGAACGAAGCCTTCTGATTGGTCATAAAAAAACATATACCTATATCTGGTTTTACTGCTCATTGGTTGAGCCGATATGGAAGTTGCAAAACGTAATATTATAACGGCCGCGGCACCGACTTGAAAAATATATCTTTCTGTATTTTATAAAATTCTAATAATATACTTCCGCGGGTTTTTGCGGCTAGGCTCCGCCGCCCGGGAAACATTTATTAGATAAACACATCTGTCATACGTCATCCCAAGTGGTTCGATACTTTTGATGACTTAGCAAGGGTGCCCGGGTTCGAGGGGTGATAATGCGTTGCATTACGATTTTGGCTACGAATTCGGAAGTCGCAAGTTCAAATTTTGGCGTGCGCAATAAATTTTACTTTGATAAATATATATGATTCCTCGATAATGCATTGCATTATGATCCTTGACTACGAATTCGGATGTCGCAAGTTCAAAATTGGCGTGCGCAAGTAAATTTTATTTTGTTAAATTTTTATAATTCCTCGATAACGCGTTGCATTACGATCTTGGTTATGAATTCGGAAGTCACAAGTTCAAAAATAATAAATTTTATGTTTGTAAATATTTAGATATAATTCCTCGATAATGCGATGCGGTACGATCTTGACTACGAATTCGGAAGTCGCAAGTTCAAAATTGGCGTGCGCAAGTAAATATAATTTTGATAAATATCTATGTATGATTACTCAATAATGCGTTGCATTATGATCCTTGACTACGAATTCGGATGTCGCAAGTTCAAAATTGGCGTGCGCAAGTAATTTTTATTTTGATAAATATCTATGTATGATTTCTCAATAATGCGTTGGATTATGATCCTTGACTACGAATTCGGATGTCGCAATTTCAAAATTGGCGTGCGCAAGTATATTTTATTTTGATAAATATCTATGTATTATTCCTCAATAATGCGTTGCATTATGATCTTTGACTACGAATTCGGATGTCGCAAGTTCAAAATTGGCGTGCACCAGTAAATTTTATTTAATAAATTTGTTTAATTCCTCGGTAACGCATTACATTACAGTCGTAAGTTCATATTGTATTTTATTTTGATAATATATGTATAATTCAAACGTCACCTCATGGTTCGCTACTTTTGGTGACTTAGCAGGAGTGTCCGGGTTCAAGGAGTGAGATTTGTCTAGGTCCGTGCGGGGAACGCGTTTGCCCACCTACTGCGTGGCAAGCCGGATCGGGAGAGACTGATTGAGGGATATTTTTTTCATTAGCTCCACACAGAAATGAGGAAAATATACCCCTCAGGGGGACTATGTAATCTCTGCGGACGCTGTGTGGAAGGTATTTTTAGGAAAGGAAGGAGAGGAAGTTCTGGGAAGGAAAAGGGTAGTAGGAGTGGGTAGGAATCTGGGGGTCAGCGTGTCCAGGAGTATGGCGGACGTATGAATCCATTTCGGTGCAATTTTCAGAGATTTTCAGAGTACGGCTGAAGAAGTCGCAGGGACTCCCTCAACTATTCTCTCCCGATTCGGCCTGCCATGCAAATGGTGAGCAGACGCGCACAAACCTCACCCCATGAACCCGGGCACCCCGGATAAGTAAGTCACCAAACGTAGCGAACCACTTAACCTGGACCTACAGTTTGGGAGGCGGGTATGAGTACCGACGCCCCGGAAACCATTTATTGGATAAACAACACATCCACTCCGAGTGGTTCCGTAAATTAAAACCAAATGTTGTAATAAGCCTGATACGCCTCCTACGTTATTCGTCTGTATACCCACATTAAATTATCATGAAAACATGCTTTTATCACAATATTCAAAAAAAATTTAAACTAACAGGATTAGCAGACCGGAAGTTGGCGTCCCCGCAGGAATAGGCAGAGAGGGCGGACCGCCAAACAACTCGGTCTAGGCACATACTCTTTGCCTAACTTATATTTATACATCGTCTCATACATTCTCTTCTATTATTCTGACTTAGCCCTCCGATGGATATCCGCAAATAATGTAAGGCTGATGTAAGAATAATGAGTAAGATTTAGAAAGGGACCCTCAGATGGTTTGGGCATGTAGAGCGAATGAACGAAGAAAGCAGTGAAAGAAGAATATACGACGTAAATGTGATTGGTAGAAGAAGTCGGGGACGTCCGAGGAAGACATGGCACGATCAAGTGAATCAGATACTTGAGTCGGGCCATGTCAAAAGTCAGAATAATAGAAGAGAGTGTATGAGACGATGTATGAATGTGAGTGAGGCAAAGAGTGTGTGCCAAGACCGAGTTGTTTGGCGGTCCGTCCTCTCTGCCTACCCCTGCGGGGAAACGGCGTGATGGTTAGTTAGTTAGTTAATTTCTCAACTATTTCTTACATGTTGGTCGTTTTCGTAATTGGTTGAATTTCGATTTTTCCCTATAACGTGGGGAAATTTCCCCTGAGATTACCTATTTTGTTGAAAAATAATCTTCAATATTACACGAACAGCTTATAACAACTGACAGATATCCAAGTTTCAAATATTATGATTTTAAAATTAAATTGGGAGATGTTTACTGGGTTTTAACACTACATTCTATGTTATTTTTAATCTTAAAAATTATAAACCTCAAAAAGTTTACCAAGTTCTATAAAAATCAGCTTCTTCTCAGTATGTAGTTAAAATTAGAGGGGTATTGATATATTTCATATTACTAATATTCCCACATTTCACGAGTAAAGTACATAATTTTCCATAAATACTGGGAACTTTTCTACCTCTCAACACCGAACACCTGCTAGTAGCGTTCCAGCTTGTCTATCATCGCCTGTGCAAATTGCTAGGGCTGTCAAAACATGGAAATATAAAACAACGTTGAAAAATCATTTATTTATTTAAAAGTTAAGGTTTTTTGTAAAATAGAATAAAATAGTTTTTATAATAAAAAAACACAAGCTTACATAATTCTTTAACTACGTTTTTGATGCTTCAGATTTTACGTCTGGGTTAAATCTTCCCCACAGGAAACCCTTCCACACACTTTTCCAAAAACGATTGTCTAGTAAATCCACGCAATGTAAGTGCACTATATAAGTATAATAAATACAAAACAATACAAGAACAATACGCCAATCCACCAGAGACCAAATGGGAAAGTAATTCACCGACTCCAGATATTTTCATATCAGACGGTTCGGCTCGATAGAACTCAGAAAATTATACTCATAAACAATGCAGGAAAACTAGTTTAAGAAACTTGCACAAAAAAATAAAGTAAAAATATCATTGAATTTGATCAATAAAGTATGTAGGTACAGAATATTAAAAAAATCTTATCAAAGGAAGCAAAAACTTTGTGGTGTGACATTATATATTAAATGAAGAAACACACTTTGTAAAACACCACTTTATTAGAATTAATAATTATTTGACAGCCAACCAGGTTTCGCTTAGCTCAAGCTTCATCAGGGCTATTATATTAACTAAAGGTAATTACATATTATATTAACTAAAGGTAAACATAAGAATTAAAGAACATCTAAGATGTTTAAATAGTAATGCTTTTTCTGAATTCGCGAACCATCTACTAGAAACTAACCACTCATTCGATAAAACCTCCGGGACTAAAATATTACATAAAAATGGATGTGGAATAAGATTAAACAATCTAGAAGCCCTTGAAATAAAAAAAGCCGTCAATAACAAATCTAATATTATTAATAATCAAATCAATTTAACTGACAGTCCCATTTTTAATTTATTCCGTTAACCTCTTCTGAAACAGTCCCTTTCCCTCTCCCTCCCCCTCCAACCACCCATCCTGCAATAGTTTTGTCTCCCTCTTATCTATTTGTATATCTTACTGGCACCAATAGGGGGCCGTCTATTGTATTGCTATCTCTTTCATTCATTTTTTTAAATTTCTTATATATATATGTGTCTGTATGTAATTACCTTTAGTTAATATAATAGCCCTGATGAAGCTTGAGCTAAGCGAAACCTGGTTGGCTGTCAAATAATTATTAATTCTAATAAAGTGGTGTTTTACAAAGTGTGTTTCTTCATTTAATATATTAAAAAAATCTATTGATATGAAAAAATCCAAAATAGTGACATTTTTTTTCTTTCAGCCGACAAAATGCTGTTAAATGTGTTAGTCAATTTAAATAGCTTTAACAAAATAGGTATTCCCCTACTAGAAAAAAACTTCAATAAGGTATATTTGCTTATATATTACAATTGATATACTAAATATATCAACAACATCGGAGTTTTTGTTTTCTAGCTGTTGAATCGTCGCATAGGAGTGTAATATTTGGATATTGATGTGGAATTGCTACAATAATATGGTAGGTACTGTCTTGTGACTGACCTACCTGGAGTATGAAAAGAGATTTCATAGAATAATGTCTTGCTCTGGTGGAATTTATTTATTAACTTATTTATATTAATATCCTAGTGGCGTTAACATACATGCATGAAAATATTACAATAAATTATATTTTTGTACCAATTAAAAAACTGATACAATTTAGAAAATAAAACTTGACTTTAAAGCTAAAATGTAGCCATATGGATACAATTGATCATGTGTGTTACAAACAATAAAATAAAGATATGATGTACTCGTACGGTATCGAATTTTAAAAGAGAAGAATTTTGTAAAAAGAAAAAAAATAATAAAAGTTAATTATAAAAAGATAGACTGGCGGGAATATAACACCGAGATCTCGTATCTGCAATACTCGAAGAAACTTAGCACCACTCATAAAAAGGGGAAAATGAAAAGGATTTTTATTTTTGTAAAAATTTTAAAGTAATCTGGCATTTACTAATATTTCACATTCGATAGTGAAAGAAGATACTCACAGTATCACCTTTATGGAAACCACCATTCAGAATCCAAGGGTTGCTTAAGATGGCTTTAGCCGTGTTTGGTGACTAGATTTGAATAACCAAGTAGTTCCTCTCCTTATTCAAAAAGGATACTATAGTATATGAGAAGATGCAAGAATTTGTTACAATTTTGATAGAAACAACAGTTTTGTTTTCATAAGGAACATAATACAAGGTAAAAGACAGAGTGTACATGGCCGGTATTAGTTATAAACATTTCACACAGATCGCATGCAAAAAGATCGCTCCATAAAGATCATCTGAATTAATAGCGTATAATACATGAAAAGGTTAAACTAAAGGTATCAAGAAATATTTCACAAAACGTGCTAAGAAAAAATAATAAAGCGTCATCGTAACTCTTACTTCAACATTGCGGAATTCTTTTGAATGTGTGGCTGTAGTAGGTTCATGAATGTCATACACACTTTGATCCTAAAAAAAACTTAATCATGTGTGAATATTTTTGATAAATTACCCAAATAATCATTATTTGATGTTGCTTACTGTTGAAACTATATTCGTAGGTAGTTCAGTACTGAAATTTTCAGAAAAGTTATCCTCGACAGCATTCTCTTCTATTCCCTGAGATCTTCGAGAAATCGATCTGTACACAAAATAGTCAAATTTAATTTGATTAATTTGTGTCATTTCACAATTAATTCATTTGAAATAATACACAGTATATTTGTGGCACGTTCCAGAGTGGAAGGTATTTTTAGTATCGCCACCATTGTAAGACCACCATTCAGAACTGAAACGGTGCTTGAAATGGCTTTAGCCTATAAATTTTATGCTATAAATAGGTTAAAAATCATACTTTTTCATTCGGAGTCTATTGAGCTGACGCCAAGTTTTGGAACGCCATTTGTTTCCCATATTTAAATTTTTTTACTGAAAAAAAAAAAAAAAAAACTAATAAAACAAAGTGAATTTTTTGTAATTATTCAATAAGTAATGTTCATTTCTTTGAATCAACACGATGATAGCTAGATAAAATACTTAAATGATTATAATAATTATTCACCTATTTGCACAGCCCTTACACTTTTGTCGGATGTAAAATGATATCTTCAAATATATTGTATCGTTTCAATAATGTATTGTTACAGTGGTCTCGCTCTGACATACCCACGGCGCCGTGCTAGAGAAAGAGATCACAATTCAATTCATACTTGCTTTGTTGTTCAGAGTAGTATATGACCCTGTGCGAAACTATTTGAAGGTAACATGTGAGAAGGTACAATATATTTGAACGTTCGCGTTCTAGGTATTCTAGTAATTTTGTCACTTTCTACGTGCTCCGTTTGAAAATTTTATAAAGTATGCTGTTTCAAAAAAGCGCGCACAAATGACTCCGGGCGAAGCTATTTGAAGGTAACACATCAGAAGTTACAATATACAAGAAAAGGCTGAGTCCTTGCCACGTACTTTAACTAATTCCTTTTGACATGTTTCTTTTTAAATGATAAACAGGTTAAATGTGGAAAAGTTTAAGCATATCATCGTCTGTCTCCTTGCTGCGCACGTTTTTGAAATCCTTTTTGACACGCTTCCTTCAAATTACACGAACAAATTATACAGTTTGATTTCATTCATACAGTGTATATTGATACATCCTAATAACGTAATAACTAATACACTTATGTTTTTCAACATATCTTTACGGAACAGAGCGTCATAGACAACCTGTCGGGCGGATATCATCAAATAAATAATTGATTTTTTTAATATTAATTTATACATTGTAAAGTTAAACTACTGTTTTATTGGGTAATATTTTTATTAAACAGAAAAAAAAATGGTTTTTAGTTCAAAAAAATGATTTTAAAGTACGTTGATTTACGTAGTTTAAAAAATTTAAATACGTCATACTTAAGCTACATTATAAAAATACATAAACAGGTTGAGATGTTTTCTATTACAAAATATTTTTATATATCTTTTTCATATTATATACGATTACAGATGGAAACAAACCGGGGGTCGACTGACGATTTATTGAAAACTGCTATTTTATAAACAGTTTTAAAGTAAGAATAACTTTTTTTTTAATATTTAAATTTAACTGGGGGCTTACGACATACATACATCTAATAAAATATTATGACAAATATTTTTTTTAATGTGCTGTTACGTGCACAGAAGATTTTGAAAACACGCTAAACCACAAAACATCGAAAAATATTGAAAAATCCCTTGTGCCCTATAAAAATAAAAATGTTATGAATAAATAAATAGATAATAAATAAATAGTGTTTGGTGACCTAATAGGGGTGCCCGGGTTCAGAAAGTGAAGTTTGTCTAGGTCTTTGCGGGGAATGCGTGTGCCCAACTACTGCGTGGCGGCCCAGGTTGGGAGAGACTAATTGAAGGAGTCCTAACCTAGAACTCCCTTGACTCGCCTTTAAACTGGGAATAACATGGGAGGTTAATAAGTGTACCGTCGCACCGAGAACCATTTATTGGATAACCAACACCTCTGCCATAGGTCACCCCAAGTGGTTCTCTCTGTTTGGTGACTTAGTGGGCGTTCCCGATTCCTCGGGTAAGATTTGTCCAGGTCTTGGCGATGGATGCCTCTACCCACCTGCTGCGTGGCGGGCCGGATCGAGATCGAGAGACTGGTTAAGGACGGCCATTAAATTTTCTGCAAGTCTAGGATGAATATTTATTTTTATTTCGAACAATGAGTTAAACTTCAAATTGTAAAATTTAAATAAATGAAGACAATATTAGCGAAACTCAATCCAAAATCTGAAACAGAAAAATCAGAAAGAGGTATAAGCCAGGACCTTCGGCTTTCCGGGCACCAGCTCTAACCATTGCGCTAATTAGCCCCCATCCGATTCTGTCATTTTTAACCGTTTCATACTTCGACTAGAAACTACCAACATTATCTTCATTTTCGTAACGCAAATTTTATTGGCTGCTATCTGTATGAAAGATTGCAAAATTCAACCAGAACTAAATATAATCTAGATAGTGTCTTGGATAAAGTTATCAATTTTTATTTAATATGCGACGTCTATTGACTTTTCTGCAAGTCTAGGAGGAATATTTATTTTTAACTATGAGTAAAACTTCAAATTGTAATTTTGTAATATAATCAAATATTTTAAGATAATTTTCACGTTCTATTCAAGTTCCGTCATTATATCATTATAGGCCAGTTGCTCTATCAATCTGAAATAGTACAGAATTTGAATAGAACTTACACAGGTCGTAAAAAAATAATTTCAAATATTTGATGAATCCGTAAAATTTTTTGAAACAACCCGTCTTTAGTTTCATTAGCTCCAGATAGAAGAGAGCATCTGGGACTATTGTGCGGTACATTCATAAAATACCTATATTAGTCCCTCGACCCGTCTCCCAACAAAGGTATATCAATTTGGAGGCGGATATGTGTATCTCCGCCCCGGGAACTATATATCGGATAACCAACATCCTTGCCGTAGGTTACTCCAAGTGGTTCACAACGTTTGGTGACTTAGCAGGGGTTCCTGGGTTTAGAAGTTGAGATTTGTCTAAGTCTTGGCGGAGAATGCGTTTACCCACCAACTGCGTGGCGGACCGGATGGATTATGAATTCTCCAATCAGACTTTCTCAACCCTTTCCCCAAACGGGGCTATTTTTAAACTCGTGGTATCTTTAGAATAAAATGTCCGAATTGAATAATTCAAAAAGTTAAATAAAGGTATTGAAGCAGTCTTGAATATGAAGTAATTTATTTTGATAAGGATTAAAACCAAGATACAAATAAAGAGCCATTTGACGCGGCGTCATTTTAATTAAATTTTTAAAATAAATAAACACTTTTTGTGGCATAACTATAATAGTTAGACATATGCTGTCGCGAAACTTTTTGTAAATAATGATGTTTTCTGCAAAGTCGTACTACATTATTTTATTCTATTGTTAATAGTTTTCGCAGCGCACGCGATGTAAAGAATATTTTAGGTATTTTTTTTTACACCTTGGGCTACATTATTGGAGTTTTAGTAACGATCCCTAATTTTTTTTGAAAATATCATATAGCCTATGTCAACCGGGAATAGTGTAGCTTCCTACGAATGAAAGAATTTTTCAAATCGGTTCTGTAGTTTCGGAGCCTATTCAATGCAAACAAACAAACAATCAAATCTTTCCTCTTTAAATAGTGTTAAATTGGTTCCATGCAAACTCAGAAAGAAACCAACTCATAATTCAGGTCATTAAGATGAAGCCATACTAAATAATGCAAAATCATACAAAATCGTATGTTTTTGTTTTGAAAATTTGACCGCTTAGACGTATTATAAATGCTTCAATTAAATACTTCGTGTAGAAAATACCTTGGCCCTTAAAAATATCGGTCATTTTTTTAATGTCTTTTAATAAGCTTAGAAAAAAATAAAGTATTAGGTCTATAAAAAACATTTTTTAGTGCAAACTCTCCTACTTATAAACACTTTTTCGGATATGGTTTTATTGCATAATGTGGCAAATTCAGTTTCTTATATAGCGGAGAAACAACGTGTTAGGGTCCGCGCTGCTTGTTTTCGTGAAATCAATTAAAAAATTCCGTTTTATTACAATAAACAATGCATAAAAAAGGAATTAATGTTTTTTACAGGCCTTTACGAAATCAACATGTAAAAAAAATTCTCAAATATCTTTTCCAACCTTTCCAAAAGCTTTTTCTCAAGTATTTTTAAACTCCTCCCATAAAAGGGCGTGAATTCAAATTTCGATTTTTTCCTGTACTAGTGGATTGCCTTAAAAGCTATGAAAACATAATTTTAAAATAGCCAGTAACCAGAGGCGGCCCCTGCCTTGTAGGCCAGTCAATAAAGGCTCAAAATGAGACTAACCCAAACATTAATTCCTCCGTCGATGAAATTTTGCAGTTACAATAAAAAATAAAAAATAAAACCTACCTTTATACCTTATTTTATTGTATTTTTGTTATATGTTTATGGTCAGTTAGTAAATGATCTTTGATGTTAGTTTCGCAAAGTAATGTTAGTAAAATGTTAAACTTTTTTCATATTATAATATATTTTGATTCAACAATAAAACGATAAAAATAAAAACTGATCCCAATTGTTGTCATTTGTAAATACATAGATATTATAATGTCTTATAATTAATATTATTATTCAACAACAGTAACTAATTTTCGGTCAAATAAATAGGCATTTGTCAAAATAATTAATTAGTTAAAATAACATTGTATTACGTAAGTATTTTAAAATTAAAATGAATATAGAAGCTTACGTCTATTTCATTGATTTTGACAACGCTTTCGGAATTGCCTGTTTGTGTTGATTTCTATTGAGAATTTGAGTTATGAAAAAACCTCATTTACAATGCCACAATAATTTAAAAATAGACATTGAGTTATTTTATATTGCACTTCGCATAATACATATAAACCATTCGTAAAATTTAATATAATTCTACGGTTATTAAAAAACTCTTTTACAAATCAAGGCTCTCCGTGCGTAATAGACTCCGGCGCATCCGAATAAGCAACGCGTGCATCTTTAGTTATGCCGAGACGTTATGATATGATATTTCTACATGATATTTTCTATGATATTTTCATGATATGATATTTCTACCGGGACAGTCTACAGAGGCTGGAACGGTGAAAGAGCAAGACAGGTAGAGAACCATATCGGAAATTGACTTGTTAGAGTAGTGAAGATATATGACGCACGCGTGCACTAGCGGAGAGGCATTCTGATTTATGACAAAACCTTAAACATGCGTGATATGGTGCCGAACGTTTGGAAAGATATAGGATTTTAGGATTAACGAATTTACAGCTAATTAACAATGTTATGTATTAGCGCAACCAGAGCGCCGAGCATGTGAAATCAAGATTTTGGCAGATCAGATCAGTATTGACTTAATTTTAATGGTTTTCCCTAGTTTTGCTTTTTAAAAAACTTAAGATATTTAAAAATAAGTGGTAATGAAAACATTGCGATTAACGTCGATTTTTTCAAAAGTAACCGAATTTAATTTGAGAATAAATTGTTTTTGAAAAATAATAACCCTCCAAAACCATTGCTGAATATAATACAAGTTTGTAAGGTTAAGGTCCAATTTAATATTGTACAATTCGTGTACAATATTAAATTGGAAAGGGTTGATCTTCCTTGAATAAATCCATGTTGAAGCGGTGAGATGGTGTGATTAATTCGGGATATCATTTTGTCTAGTACTAGGCTTTCAAAAAGTTTGGGTAATGTAGACATAGTGCATATTGGCCTATAGTTTTTTACTTCCCTCTTATTACCTTTTTGAAAATGGGCGTCAAAAGACTAAACTTCCAAAGGTCCGGGAACACACCTGATGAGAGTGACTTTATAAATAACTTATGTATGGGATACGACAATGTATGCATTCAATTAACTAAGAACATGGGTGGAAGTTTGTCAGGTCCTGCAGATTTGTGGGAATCAAGACTCTTTAGCTTGGATATAATATCGCCAATGGTTACAGTACAGTCAGATATATCAAGAGTCTCAACCAAATCAGAGCATGAGATATTACTATCTACATTTGCATTAACAATATTATACACCGCTAAAAAATCCGCAAACAGATTGACAGTTTCCTGGAGATTTTGAGATACTTTATATATATTATTTTAAATATTTTGTATATTATTTTAAATATATTATATATTATTTTAAATATATTATTTTAAATATATTATTTTAAATATATTATTTTAAATATATTATTTTAAGTATATTATTTTAAATGTATTATATATTATTTTAAATGAATTTATTGTGAAATAACCAAATTAATCAAATAAAATTTATTTGTCCACGCCAGGATTCGCTAACGCGACCTTCGGATTGCGAGTCAAGAGCCTTACCCCTCGATCACGGAGGCTGTCAAGGTTACTTATGTTAAAATACAGATATGTACCTACATGTAATCAATTTTTTTTTATTTGAATATTTGTGATGGTTAGCAGATCGTCACCTTAGTTCTTAATTGTCCAAACAACCATTTTAGTTTTTGTTCAATCTCCATTTTAAAATAATTAAAAATAAAGTATAAAAAATGATTTAAACTTTTTTTTTATTATTGTATAAAAATTGCATACAATTGGAATTCACTACCCGCTAAGCTACTGCAAGTAGCTTGTCAGCAGGAGATTAGTTCCACAGATTAGTTACAACCACAAATTAAATAATCATAAACGCATTAGTGTAGCATAGAACGAATGTTTAATTGTACACAGAAAAGATTACCTATTTCACTGTCTAAGCATGTCCTTCCATCCACTGTTTTAAATTATTGGTCCTTGTGAACAGAACATTACTATCATCATCTGTATATTCAGATGCCATAGTTAATTGTAGCGGAAGTCTCTCGAAAGGGCAGCTTGATAAGCAGGGCAGTGGTTCCTGTCTCCAGTAGAATGGTCAGCGGGCGTTCCAAACCTGATGCAGGTAGTGCAGACTGGCTTGGCGGCAGCACTGGGGCAGTTTGTCTTGTCGTGACCTTTAGCAGCGCAGTGACTACATCTCTGCTGTTCTTTGTAAAATTTGAATGCGTGGCATTTGGAGCAAACGTTTATACCAATAAAATCACGGACACGGCACACACTCCAATTCATGAAGACCTTCTCTTGTGTCACCAGCATGTGACAAGTTTTGGCAGGAACCTTGTACACTCGATGGCACGTTGATCCTGTCCGTGGGCCAGCTAGATGACTCAGCTTGCAGTTTTTTATAGTTGTCTCTATGTCCTCTATATTAGGGATGCCCGCTAGAGCACTATTAATGAACGCCTCATCTGTTAAATCACGCGGCACATTAAAAAATATAATCCTTTGAAGTCGCTTTGACGGAAGCCGGGCTGTCAGGACATCAGAGTTCACAAGAGCAGGGTTCTTTAAAATCTTTTCCTGTTCCTCGCGAGAAGCGGTTTGAATGATTATTCCTTAATTGCGGATCTTCCTTATCCTGTGACGGGTACTCCAATCTCTGATGGTCGTATCATTTCCTTCACGAGTTGTTTGGTTTCCTCACTGTTCTTTGCTGTATCAAATTTAGGGAAGACGCATATAGAATATTTTGGGGAACCGACGCAGTGTCCAGTGAGAGTGATTGGAGGTGGAGTGTCCTTCTGCTTACGATTTTGGACGATATCTGCGAAAGTTAGGCTCGCCTCCGTGGCATCTGCAACCCTCCTCATAATAGGTCCTAGATCTGACTAACATCCGGATTTTCTGTTCCCAAGAGATTTTTCTCAGCTTTTTCCATGATAACCGCTCCTTCTGCCACTTTAAGCTTGGCTGCGACGGTGGTCAGCACAGCTCACATAACTTCTCACTCCATTAGAAGTTGAGCAACTGAGCGCGATACGTTGGAAACAAAACTGGCGATCCTCAGTTGCTGTTCTTTTGACAATTTTGTTTGCTTTTCTGCCAAAACTCCTTGAAGTGCATTAAGGCTATTATGAATGTCATTTAGAATCTCAATTCCGGAGACGCATTCAGACTCGACTTCAGGGCCATCTGAATAATTAGAAGCCTTATCGTCTTGGTCTTCATTCATGGTAACTACAGTCACTCACAGCCACCACTTTCACAGTAAAGCAGATAAAAAAAAACTGTTTATTTTAAACTATTTATATCAAGAGCAAAAACAAAACACAACTGTTTAAACTAATGAGATCTTTACCTTTACAAAAAATAGCTTTATCTTAAATACCCATCATAATGTTTCATTGAAATAATGAAAGAAAACCTTCTCCTTCTGTAAAATTTTCTAATGGTCGTTTGGACAATTAAGGAGACGAGATGCATCGAAAAAATGAAAACTTTCTGAGAATTTGGTTCAATGTCATCATTAATATATGTAGGTACTGAATGGATAATAAAATTAACTTTGGTATTTTTCAGAAGCCATTCCTATAAATGAGATGGATTTTAGTGTACCTCCACCGAGCCTGGCGGAAGACACAATTGTAAGGTAACAAATTTCTTTAATTCGTTAAAAAAATTCTCTTAGGAATAAGGAACTCCATTCCAATTTTTTTAATGAATTTTTCTAACTTAAATAACTGAATATTTTTTTAAATTTTAGAGTTAGTTTTATTAATTAAAATAATTATCAAAGTTTTAATTTTTCAAGATCCCTGAAAACCACCGTATGCATGGTGAATCGTGTGACGTCATCACTCACCAAAAGTTTGTTTTATTTTCAACAGGTGTTGTCATTTTATATGACAGTTATATGGAAGAAGCTATGAAACTATTCAATAAGTAAATACATTATTTAGGTGGAATTATTTATTTATTTTATTACATTATTTATATTAGATTATATTTTTCAATATTATTACGGGAGAGTGGTATAAAAATTGTTTGAAATTATTATTTTTTTAGCATTATGAATCATAAGCTTTTTAGCCTACGGAATCTGAAGAATAGCATCTCCCACACGCACACTTCGGAGCGACCGAGTCCCGCGCCACTTCAGGCCGCCGCACAGAAAAGTCTGACAGTGAACAGCGTTGTAAACCTATAGTCCAGTTAAAATAGAAGAAAAAAAGTGCTGACTTTGCCAGGGCCGGATCTACGAAATCTGGCGCCCTGTGCAGTAGGTACCGATGGCGCCCCCCCCCCCCTACATTTTTATTTTGATTAAAAATTCGTTCACCCCAATTTTTTTTAAAATTTTTTATTTAATTTTATTTTTTTTTACATTAATTTATCAAATAAAATTAAGACAAAAATCAAATAAAATTATTATTTAATTTTTTTTATTATTATTTTTTTTTATTATTATTATAAAGGGTGTAACTTTTCCAAGTGACCTGGCGGTAGCTCTCACACTCGTTTTTTTTAAAGAGATAATCGCCAGGAGCCCTATACTCTCTGAATCTATTGGGAAAACATAAAATTATGGTGCTATTTTAATTATTTTAGGAAAAACTCTTTTTGCAAGTTATGCTTTAAAATAATACAACGAATTGTTTGTTTGTGCCCGTACCATGATTTAAAATATAGGTTACGAGACAATGCGGGTGGTTTCGCTGAACTAGGTCCATTAGACATTCTTGAGATTTACTGCGTTTATGTATATACCCAACGCGAATATTAATAGAAAAAGCAAATACAAATACGTTTCCATGGCAACGTACAACACAAGAATAGCATCTACAGCTTCTGACTAGCTCTAAAATCTAATAAGAATATAACCTCATATTTGTACCTTGCATTTCTCCTGTGTTGAGCGAACAAACACCAAATTGAGCGAACAAACACCATACAAACACTAAACACTGACGTATGGTATCAACGGCTTACGAAAGACGCTTATGTACAATGACACCGTAACATAACAAATCCAACAAATCTAATAGATATTAATTATACATTTAACGAACTTCAAACAATATGTCAAATCAATGATGAAACTGTCAACAGTGTCAACACGTTGCAACCTGCAAATCCTGCGAACCGTGTGATGCTTTTGTTAATGGAATTTACTGAAGATTTCATAAGAGAATGGTCTTTAACTTCCTTCTCCTAGAGACTTAAATCGTACAAAATAACTAACTAACTAAAATTGCCAGCATTTTGAAAGGCGCAAGTCGGTTTGTTTGATTCTCCAGAATAAAAATACCGCTCTATGATTGGTTATTGAATTTGGATCGCACCCATTCGTCGTAAAAGGTATGTGGAAAAATAGATCTTACGTTAAACTAAATATATGGAATTTGTAAAAAAATTCTGTAACTGACTATGAATTCGTAAGCCGTTGATACCAACCTGACGCGTGCGCATTCTGTTTCTTTGGAATGTGTTGCTAGAGCGTAATAATTATTTCGTACTATGGGTAATTTTTAAACGATTCAGGGAATATTATAACTAAATTTTAATACAATATTTATTTTCTCACGGCGCCCTTTGGGAGTTGGCGCCAGGTTTAGCCAGGCGCTAGCATAGCTGAATTTTTGTACAGGTCTTGAATATGTCATTATAAATGTTATGTCAAAAGTCCTCGTCGATCTAGCACATGCTTTGTTTTTTATCCGAGGTTAAAGGTCACAATTTTTCGTTTTTTGCGTATTTCTCGGAAACGGTGAGAGCTACTGTAAAAAATCATGAGAAGAGTTTGTTGATCGTAAAATTCTCTATAAAAAAATATATTAATACTTTTTTCCCTACAAAGCACCGTTCTGGAGTTATCGCGATTTCAAACGAATATGCACTCATGCGCATATCATCGGGTCATATTGGAATATTGGATTTTATGACTCGTGCACTCATTACGTGGAAAATATACAATTCTGAGTGAGCCAACGTCTATCCCTAATTTCATTAGTTAGTTGGCCTTGAGTAACATGTGCCTGCGACTGACGGGGAAGTCGAGAGCGCAAATGCTACCTACATCATCGATGGAGGATATCTGTTACATCGTGTTGTATGGGATCGAGAGGACACATTCGATGGTATTCTGGCCAAATATCTTCAGTATGTTTGTAGACACTTCGGTTACAACGTTACCATAATATTTTATGGTTATACTGATTACACGAAAAATATCAAAGCTGCAGAACAACGCCGTCGAACTACAAAAACATCTTCATCGTCTGATATCGTTTTTGATCGATCAATGACTGTTCCTACTAACCAACAACAATTTCTCGCTAATATGTAGTCATAATAAATCTCGTTGATTTCGATGTTGTGTGAAGAATTCGCAGCTGCCAATATTCATGTTAAACAAGCTAATAATGATGCCGATGTCCTCATTATTGAAACCGAATTAGAACGATTCAGTAGCATCAATATAACGGTCGCTGTTAGAGAAGATGTAGATTTATTAATAATACTGACTGCACGAACTCCAAGTGATAAGATCATTTACTTTTTAAAACCTGGGAAAGCTCAAATTCAAACAAAAATATATTCGTCACAAAGTTTAACTGCGTATCCAAAATGTCGAGCTCATATTTTATTCCTACACGCGATAATAACTGGCTGCGATACCACATCAGCAATTTTCAAAAGGGGCAAAACTGCAGTATTTAAATTGTTTGAAAAACTTAATGATTTGATTGATAATGCAGAAGTATTTACAAACATTAACTCTTCAGCAGATGTCATCCTTACATACGGAATTCGCTTTCTCCTTGCTTTATATGGAGCTCCGAAAAAACTGGAATCGATAGACAAGTATAGATTTTTGAATTTCGTGAAAAATACAAGGAAAAATAAAAGAGTTCAGTTATCTTGTCTCCCTCCAAAATCCGTTTCTGCTTGTCAACACTTGTTTCGTGTGTTCTACCCTTCCTATTGGGGAAACCACGTTAAAAAAAAAGCGCCGAGTACACTACCTCAGAGGTGGTGAGGAAATGTGTGCATACCTACGGTCTGAAATCGTGATAATTCAAGAAAGGTGCTTCGTAGGGAAAAAGTATCTGCCTTTTTTGTAGAAAATTTAATGATCTACAAACTCTCATATTTTTTTCGGTAGCTTTCACCGTTTCAGAGATAAAGGCAAAAAACAAAAATTTGTGACCTTTGACCTCGGATAAAAAACAACGCAAGTGCTAGATCGATGGGGACTTTTGACATAGCATTTGTAATGACGTATTCAAGACCTGTACAAAAAATCAGCTTATACGCAATTAATGGTAATATGAATGTCTATTTTGTCTGGACTACTATCGGTCTTTACTTTTCAAGTGGCGCGGGACCCAGTCGCTCCAAAGTGTGCGTGTGGGAGATACGTAGCCAGATCAGCTGATCGACATCCGCCATTTTGGAATTCGTAGTTCGGAGAATTGGCTGTGGAACCAGCATTACGATTTTTTTGTACAGTTTAGTTTTTGAATATTTTAAATAAAGGAGATAAACTAATAGAGATACTTCTATTTTTGAAACAGAATTATTTAGGTATAAATAATGTTTCAAAAAACAAAACAACTAAATCTCTATGAAAAGTATGTAAATAAACGAATAACGTGAAATGTTGTTAATACGATGACTTCTGTCATACATTTCAATACAATGACTGGTGAGGAGTGACATCTCCACTAAATATTTAATAATACCAACTCGACAGTGTGTTTCAATAATACGATTAAAAATGGACTTTTTAATAAATTTTTTAAAATTCTAGGTTAAATATTATTTAAGAGAATATTACCTGAGAAACCAGAAATATGTCATTTTTAAATCAGTGTTTAGACGTATTGACTCATTTCCACAAAAAATTATAAATTGATTTCGAAAGATTGTTCTTTTATCTAGTAAACGTATGTTTTAAATTTTGAGAAAAAATGTTTATTAAACGACTTCGAAAAGGAGGAGGTTATCAATTCGACCGTTTTTTTTGTTTTTGTTTTTTTGTTTTTGTTTTTTTTTGTTTTTTTGTTTTTGTTTTTGTTTTTTTTTTTTTTTTTTTTGTTTGTTTGTTTTTGTTTGTTTTTTTTTTTTTTTTTTTTTTTTTTTGTTTTTTTTTTGTTGTTTTTATTTTTTATTTTTTATTTATTTTTTTTATTTTTTTTTATTTTTTTATTTTTTTTTTATTTTTATTTATGTTTGTTACCTCAGAACTTTTGATTGGGTGAACCGATATTGATGATTCTTTTTTTATTAGAAAGCTGGTGCTTTCCGTGTGGTTCCATTTTAATTTGGTCCAGTTCTGACAATAGGATCCATGAGAAAATCATATATGTATTAAATTTGCAATAAGTATGTGCGCGACAAATGGACGAATAACTCAATATTACGCCAACAGATTTCTATGATTCTTTTTGTGAAGTAAAACTACTTTACGCACGCTCGTCACTAAAAAGTAAAAAATAAACAAAAATTTTAACAAAACAAAAAACGACTTGATGCTGACACCGACTCCAAAAATAACAATCGTACGAAATTATTTTTTTACTTTTTAGTGCATTTTTGAAGTCGTTTTTTGTTTTGTTAAAATTTTTGTTTTTTTAAGTATAATAAGGTTATACCATAGGTCGTTGGCAGATTTGTTATATTTTCAAAAAAGTACATGTATTATACAACACCCATTTCAAATCATATAATCATGCAGTAGAATAAATCAATACATTATCTGGTAAACGTATGTTTTAGCATTTTAATTTTAGTTTAAATAAAATCATTAAAAAATATATAGGTACATGTGTTTCTTGACGTAAAGTGGCTAGTTTGTGTATTTATTTGTGCACCTAAACTAATATATTTCAAGATTTTTTTAAATACTTATTTTGCTAAGACATTATTGACAAGTCATAAAAATTGTGATCGAAAAATAATCATAAGAATTAATTAATATTAATTAATTTAGAGCTCGCGTTTTACCATTTTTCTTATCAACGACAACACGAATAGAGAGCGCTTATTCTGACCGCAACTGCGGCCGCCGGCGGTTGTCTTCGCGGCGCTCTACATCGTAACATTTTGAAATGAATAACGAAACTACAGGGTTTACCGAACGCAAAAAATCATGTTCATTGAATATTTTTATAATTTTGAATATTTTTTATTGTAAATTATTCTTATGTGAATACCGCACAAGAGTCCCAACTGCTTCAAAATAATTTTTTTGAAGTAAAACTTATTTACGCACGCTCGACACATGGGGGGGTAAGCTGGTAAATGCATTACGAAAAGTGATGATTGTTACGAAAAATGTCCTGCGAACGGTAATCGATGCGAACGGTGATCGATTGCTAGGCGGGTCGGGCCTTAACGAATGCATATTATTCGTATTATTGTTAATGGACTATTTTTCCGTAAATAAATAAATAAATTATATACAGTGGGTACCCGGCATGTGTTGCAAGAGCAATGTAACCTCAGGGTTAACTAAACTGTAATGGTTCCATCCCAAGTCCCGGGAAACTACCTTATAATGCAAGTGCCTGCACTTTATAACATTATATACAGCGGGTACCCGGAATGGGTTGCAAGGTCACTGTAACCTCGCGGTCAACTAAACTGTTATGGTTCCTTCCCAAGTCCCGGGAAACTACATTATATTGCAAGCGCCTGCACTATATAACATTATATACAACGGGTACCCGGCATGGTTGGAAGGCCACTGTAACCTCGGGGTCAACTAAACTGTAATGGTAAATTTACGTGGCTGGAACGTTGTTGCATTGATGCTGATCTGGCTTCCGAGGGTGTCCGCAGCTGATGCTGGTAATGGAGGCTGCGTCAGGCTGTTGACGGGGCTGCAGGAAGAGAGACTCGGAGGTAGATGCTCCTTTTCTAGCATCACGCGTTGCTGAAGACGTTCAAAGCCTGAAATAGAGGGTAACACGCACTTAATCCAAGATAAGAACAGGGCATAGATTAGAGGTCAAAATAGGGTTATTTTGAATTGCAGATTTATACACGTGTGTTTGCATACGAAAATAACCTGTGGTGGATCCGAACGTTCAAAAAACATCCTCGTAAAACAAATTCACAAAAGTGCTGGGAGTGTGAAAACTTAAGATTGGAGTAAATTCAAGATTTTTACTTTTCCACAAAGTCATGTATTAGTTTGTTGTTGAACTAGCGATGTTGGGACGAAACAAAATGGCTATTGAAGCGTTTGAATCGGTACCCGATAACACACAAGCTTTGTTTATTACCAATTTGTATAAAACTGCGATATAATTCGTTAAGTATTGTAAACCAAAAAAGATAAGGTATAAATTTTGAAATACTGGGATATATTGTTTAAGAGGTTAAGTATCGTGAAGGTTTTTAAAATTGGAAAGGTACTCACCGGATTTTTCCCAGGACTCCAGTTACGGCACTGCCGCTCGAGAACACGGCAGGTCTACAATGGCAGGTCTACCGTTGAAAAAAAATCGTGAATCGTCGTGGGTCACCAGTTGTGGTGAGCCTCTCATCATATCTCCCTTTGTGGTGTCGATGATACTTACGGGACTCCGGGGAAGGTTCTTGTATCTGGAGAAGTAATAAGAGCTCGCACACGTTTACTAATTTATTAAATCTTGTCTGACAACATTTACATTTAAACATCGCGGTAGATAAAAATGGAAATGTGATTTTAAATTTACTATTTGTCGCGTGTTCTCGAGGCGGGCGTCGCAACTGGAATGAAGTGAGCTGCGCTTCTCGGAACCGCGTTCGCTGGGACTATACCGGTCACGTGACCAATGTTTCTAGGACAACTGTGTTGTCATAGTCTAACGAAATAATCAGTTACTTTACATAAGTACTTAATCGCATTTCCATACCGTCAAATAAGCCGTAAATTTAACCAAAAAGTTTAAAAAGCCGCCTAATTCCAAGTAATAAAATTAAGGTGTACTGTATTTAAACAAGAAACTTGGTTACTAATTTCATATTTTTGTTGAAAGTTATTGTTTTGTTTAAAAGTGTAAAAACGAGCAAATAAACAACAGAATTTAAAAAAAAAACTTTAGCAATACTAAATCGTAAATGTTGTAAGTAAATTCAAAATGCCACGCCTGCAAATTTGGATGTTAAAATAAATAAAAAAAATATTATTACTAATGTTCAGCGAAAACTGAATAGTACTGCACTTCAGCACGTGCGGTCTCGTTTTTTAGTTATATCGGTGAAATGTATTTTTTGTGACCGCAGTTTGTCAGCGCTTCTCGCGCGGATGGTTTCGTGACCTTTGACGTTTATTAAATTGCTACAACAACATTTTTAGTTAAAACATAGTGCGTGTTTGTGAAAAACAGTGAAATTTAGACAGTTATTGAAGACATTCCTCTGATAATCGTAAGGAAACTGTGATTTGTGAAGGATAGTGAAATTTAATTGTTTTTCGAAGACATTCCTTTGATAACTGTTCCTGCAAATACAAGTTCGTAGATATCTCCGATACCTCTTTGCTCTGTGCTGGTGACCGGACAACTCAGAATGAAACCAACTCAGAAGCACCTCAGGGAGGCCATTAAGAGTGATGATAAAAAAATATTAAAAAAATAGTTGAATAGGTTAAGTTCATTTAGGTTTACCGGCTATTTTAAAATGATTTTTTTATTAGCTTTTAATAACCTTTCTGGGGTGTTTCTGAGTTGGTTTCATTCTGAGTTGCCATGGAATCCTCTGTGCTAACTGTGCTTTTAAGAAAGGTGATAATTTTAAACCATATTTGTGATGTTGTGTGTTTTGGATTGCAAAAGGAACATTGCACATAATGTAAGTAGTTTCCTTCCTGTGTTAATATTAAGTAGGTAATCCATAAGCCGCCACATTTTTACACAGCTTAGGGGGCATCCATTAATTACGTGAGCAAAAACGGGGGATGGGGGGTCCAGCAAAATCTCACGTTACTTGAAAAAAAATATACAAATTGACCCAAATTTATCTCACCGAGGGGGGAGTCTAGATTGGAAGAAAAACTGCTCACGTAATTAATAGATGCCCCCTTATGGAAATCACACTTCATTTCAACAATTACTACAAGAAACAACTATTTATGTATACAAAATTGGTTATTAGGTTCTTAGTTTAGGTAAATTAAGTAATTCATGCGTATTTAATTTGAAACAAACTTCGCAAATGTCAAATCCAAATACAATAATAATAATACGGCGGCCCGTATCTTAACCCTAAAATAGCCGAAATTTTTTTATTTTTTATTATTATTTTTTTTTTAAATGTAAAAATGCTCAAATCGAAAAACTATTTGTTTATTTGGGTACTCTATGTGATGTAGATTCCCCAGTTTCCCGCTTGTACCACAAGTTTTCGGACACCGTGTATATATATATATATATATATTTTTTTTTTTTGATATGTTGATTCATATTCTAAGTACAATGGGCAATTTTCGATACAGTGAAACCTTCTTAAGAATTTGGTTTTTTCAGTCTTTCGCCCCCAAAATTGGCCCAATTTATCCCATAAATAAGGATTTCCTGCTTAAGAGTACTGATTCCTACGCCAGCGCTCTCACATCAGAGCTCGTTAGCGGACGTTTTTGGAATTAGATTACGTTCCGCTGTAAACCGGGTTTTGTGTATCGCGCGGAGCTAGGGCGGCTACAGGACTACAGTATGCTTATATTCTCGCTTCCAGAATTTTAATTAGTAGTAGTTATTTGTAATTTGTATATCGAAGTGCATAAACATAAATAAATACAAGTCAAATGCGTAAACACAGTAGGTATTAACAGTGGCGTAGCTAGGTAACCAAGGGCCCTGGGGCAAATTAAAAATGGGGCCCCACTGCTATGTAAACTGATTAGGTTTTATCAAATAAAAATATGAAATATACAAATACTTTAAAAATGCTAAGCTACTTAAGCTCTTTTTTGTGCACTGCAGGGCAGGTAATGAAAAGATTAAACAGTAACAACATAAATTACAATTAATACTTGGTGTAGGTTTGGCTAATAAAACGACATAGAGAAGATTCAAGGGTTTATTATTTAAAGGTCGGGCCTACCAACTGACTAAATAACAATTATATTTACAATTTTTTCCTTTTAGTTTTCGCAAAAGTATCAATGACTTCGTTTAAATCCAGGCTTGATGCGGTTTTGTTTTCCATTGCTATTAGCGAGTTTGGCCCATCTTATTTTTTAAATAATTTTTTATTTTTTTTAATTTGCTAAATGACCTTTCAGCTGCTGCAGAAGTGACAGGAATTGTAAAGAATAATAACATTGCTGTTCATTCTTCTGTTAGGTCGCATTCTAGCACTCCATATTTGCTCATTATTTCCTTACATAATTGGTGAACAGTCCATGATTGAGTTAGTTGCGGTAAAACTAGATGGTAAATATTAATAAATTGAAGTGAAAAACTAGGGCCTATTATATCTGAATATTTTCTTTGGAATTCGTCACACTTTTGTAATAAAGTTGCTTCATCAACATGTAATGTAGAGCTACAAAGAGTCAGAATTTGCCCATTAGTTCGGTGTCCCACAAGGCAGTGTTATAGGTCCAACGCTATTCCTAATATACATTAACGAGTTGTGTAACCTAGATATCGATGCCACTATTGTCAGCTTCGCTGACGACACTGTCCTGCTATTCCAAGCGAAAGACTGGCCTACCGTTTATTCGCAAGCGGAGGAAGGCATTCAAAAGGTTAAATACTGGCTTGACTCAAACACACTAACTCTCAATGTACAGAAAACAAAATACTTACTGTTTAGTCTCACCAATATCACAAAACCAAACCTCCACCCCCAATTAAAAATACACGAATGTAAAAACTCATCTCCGAACCTGACTTGTAACTGCCCATGCCTTGAACAAGTAAACATTATAAAATATTTAGGAATAATCTTTGATACACACCTAAATTGGAAGCAACATATACTTAACACTACAAACAAAATCCGCAAATCCATATACTTTTTCAAACAAACACGTAATTTCCTCAACCTACACCTTTTAAAAACAGTGTATTACTCACTGTGCCAATCACACATCGAATATGGAATTTTAGCTTGGGGTAACACTTATTCTAGTGCCCTCGATCCCATCATTAAAGCACAAAAACTGATAATAAAAATAATCCTTAAACTTCCTCTTACTACCAGCACGGATACAATCTTCAACACCTTCAACGTTATGGACGTTAAACAGCTCTATGCAAGTTCCATCTTAGTTAATTTACATAAAAACAACGTAACCCTATACAAAGCAACACAATCGATACACAATACCCGAGCCAAAAACAAAGAACTCCTCCAAACTCCCTTTTCTAAAACCACCTTTGGACAAAGACACTTTAAATACATAGCTTGCAAACTACACAATACACTACCAGCTACGATTAGACAAACCGAATCAATGACCAAATTCAAACAAGTTGTAAAGAAATGGATTATAAGTACTGGTCGTCACACTATTGCAAACATCTGTAAAATAAACTACAAATAGACAGAAATATCCATCTACATACGTCCTTACCCATATAAAACAAATTAAAATTATAAAATCATAAATAATCTAAATCCATAAATAGATTTGACAGGATTTACTACTGTACTGTATCTCTTCCCTCATTTATAAGAAAACTCTCTTTATGTGATTTACCCACACTTTCAATCATCTTTATGTTTAATTGTTAATTATATTACTCTAATATATGATATGTAATTATGTACCTCTACGCCTGTCCCAACACAGGTATACCCTAGCGAGACAGGCATCGAATAATATATTGTAAACATTACGTATATAGATCAATAAAAAATAAAAAAAATAAAAAATAAAAATGTTGGTGTTAGAAAATCGAATATATGACAGACTGCACTCATACCAATAAAAAGTGTATCTAATTGAGATATTACTGTGTCTAGTACATTACTGAAAATCTCAATTTTAAATATTTTTTCTCGGTTTGGAAATCGGTGATCAGCAGCTAATTCATCAAAATGTTTTTTTAACTTTTCTATGTCTTTTTTCTTGAAAATATATTTTCTTGCAGTTTCACTGGCTTTGCACTTGAATAATTCGAAATCATTTCTATAAATTTGCAACTTTGCTTTGGTCTCTGCTAAAACTTCGCCTCTCCCAAATTGATGTCGCATTTTTGTAAAGTTTTGGATGCATAATTGATGTGGTTCAATACACTGTGCATGAATTCGCAAAGCAACACAAACTCGAAATTTAGCATTTTTGTTTTTATACTCTCTGCTTCACTATGCTCATCATTAGGACTATTTAGAACTATTTCTGATAATGCTTTGATAATATCAAAATAACGAAGTTTTATTGCAGATTTCGTATTGACCCTACTGGACCATCTAGTCGGACTTAGTTTTTTTAGAGTGGTGTCCGATTCGCCAGTGAATTTTCTCAGTAGACCCAACGTTTGATGCTGTTTCCGAAAAAGTTATACAAATCTTGCAACGTTGCGAAAAAAATCTGTATTTCCACACAACTGCTAACGGCATCATTTATCACCAAATTTAAATTATGAGTGGCACAATGTACGTACTCTGCATTAGGCTGGATATCTTTAATATGTTTTTGTACACCATTATACATATCACTCATCACACTGGCTCCATCACATTTTTTAAATCAATATTTTTGTCGATAAATGTTGTCACTTGGTTGACTAAATCTACTGCGCCATGTTTGATGGCTGCATAAAAGCCTAGAAACACTTCTTTTACTTCTATATCAATTGGCTGTCCATTTTCCGATCTGGTTATTATAAGGTTATTTTTATGCATGAAGATCACCATGTCTCTCTCTCAGGTTGATGTGGGACCTAGCGATCTGTAATGTGGGAAAATGTAAGGTTCTACTTTTTTGTTCCAAATAATAAAAAAACAAGAATGTTTGGGAAGGTTCCATAAATGTGTATTTTACAACAAATCAAGTTAAACAAAATTAATAACAGAAACCCTCATACCTGTGGACCAACGCAAACGGTTCTATTCTCTAAATCTATTACGGAAAACGGCGAACGGAAGGTGACGGCAGGCAATCCTGCGATCGCCAACGGAGGACTCCGGATGAAGGGGGCAAACATCTCGCGAAGAATCTCCAGACGGCCAGGAGTCCGGGCCAGATGGATCCGACGAGCACGTACCGGGATGAGGGCGCTAAAGGCCAAATGCCAGGTTATTTCCTACAAGCGCGAGGGACGCCATCTTGGTGCCAGAGCGTGGTGATTTTAGCGAGGCTGTTTCCTCCGACGGTGGGCCACAAATAAATCGTTAGCGTCACAGTTTTATAACCGGAGCATATCCACGTAGTGGTTTTGCGCGGAATTTATCATCTCCAAAACAGATGGTTTGCGATTTATCCGGAATCTCAGCACGATTCCCCGAGCCACGAGCCACACGGCCACACACCGCGTACTCCAAATTTAACAAAAACCCAAAAAGGTTACGCATGCGGAGAATTCAAATTCACCATTTCACAAGCGGCACACACATTATTAACCGAAAATCCAGCCCGAAAAAGTTAAATAATAAACTCAAAAAATCTTGTTGAGTGACCTCGTCAAAAATTCACCGGTTCCCTGACGGTGAAATTTTAAGAAAGAGCATAGAAAAAGACCCGGTTCAAAAATCAGAGAAAAAAGTCTTGCCAGTCCAATACAGGCTGTTCAAATTACCAGGTTAGTGGTCAGGTAAATAATTATATCACAAATTGATAATTATTTACGTGACAATTCCCCCCTTCTCACGAAAATGTTTGGCCCCAAACATGAAATCCACGATTCCGATGTAAAAAGAAACAAAAAAAATAAAGGTACACAACTAACTAACTAACTAGAAGATAGGTCCATCAGGTATCTAGAAATTTTACAAAAAGTAACCACTAACAATCATAAACAATAAATCATATAAATCTAGATAGATTGAAAGAACAATGAGAATAGGATGGTACGAGAATAAGGAGTCCACAACACCTTCAGAACCGATGGAGCTGGGTGCTGGCAGTACTGGCTGAAGCCCAGACCTGTTATTCTCATGTCATCTTAACATCGGGAACATCTTAAAAGTAAAGAACACAAACAGTGAAAAGAAAAAAAATTATGCACAAAGCATCACTTTTCCTTCAGCAGGAAATTTTGCCATTAAAAAAAAGGCTTCACTTTAGGGTGGTCAACCAGCCCTCACTTTCACTGAATTTAGGCCATTTATCAATAGCGAAAAGGTAACTATTCTATCTACCTAGGTCCAACAGGTCTCATAGGTTAACATAAAAGTTTATTCAACAAAAAAACAGAACAGACAATAAAACTAGAATGATGATTATCTTTCAGAGATTTTCAACTATTAGTTTAAAAAAGATTTATTACAATGTAGAACCATAAGTATATGAGTAGTACTTGTGTATTATTAATGAATTAGTTAGACCAAGTTTGCGAAACTTGCCTACTAAAAGTGGTTAGATTAGGGTTTACATATTTAGAAATACCTATGTTTCAAAAATAAAATTAGATCAGGCTTTACAATACCAAAGATATACCTGTCTATAAAAGTGGTAACAATGAGTATCAGTAGGAACACAAAGACAAGCAAAACAGAATCTAGAATGTTTAGCTGAATGCATAGGGATTACAATTTAACAAAAAAACCTAGCTAATATTAGTGAACCAGTATGATTAAATATATAGAGTCCAAGCCATTTTAATAACTAACACTGTGTGTATAGTTTGCATAAGAAAATAGACAGATCACACCGTAGACGGAGATCCTTCAAAATATTACTTCAAAAGTAAGCAAAAGGCAAAATTTCTTGAACAGACAATATGTATTGGTGATCGATCATATCCATGTGATAATCGACACTATTTAAACTGGAGATCAATCAAAACATTAAATTCAATGACACTAGGTAAATAATCGTGTAGAGAAACACTGGTGTTTCAGCAGTGAGACTAATACAAATATTTTACTTATATCTATAAGCTATACAAAAATACGCTCTCCTGTGCTAGAGGTAGAGTATTATATATTCCATGCTGGAATTACTTAATAGGAAAGTACGCCGAAGCAGTACTACCTTTGTTAGAAAGACATAACAATGTTCTTAATAAACTATGACTTAATATTATTCACTTTAAGGAAAGCTAAACCAAACTTAAATGTAGCAAATACCAGCTAAATATACACATTTTGTATACCAGAAAGTTGCTCAAATCTCTGCTATACAAAGAATTTACACTTAGGAATACATTTTGTTCTCTAGCTCCTTGAAGGATCTTTGGTTATAAGGCATGTCGGAGGGACGACAAAATGGAAAGAAAGCTGCACTGAACTAGAGAAAAAATGGATTTAGATATTAAAAGTAGGGAACATTACAAAATATCCGTTTACTGACGGAGTAGAGATGCGATACCAATGTGTGTGTGTGTGTGCATTGCAGTGATAATACTGACAGAATAATATATAGACAGGGTGTCTACTAAAAAGAGAAATACGCATATCCAATCTAATTATACATACATATATATATATTACTCGAAAAAGAATAAGTCACATGAAGGAGAGAAGAAAAAAAAATAATGACTTAAGGTTTGGGCGCCACTGATCATTAGGATCAGAGAAACATTTCTTGTGAAGATGTTCCTATTCTAGTCCAACGAGGATAAATAATATAAGTCTATCATCAGTACACTAGAATGTTGCGTTTATTCCGAGCACAAGTTCTGAAGGTACCAAACTCCAGAACACGTGGCCGGAACAAACACATAAAGAAGGGAACGAAATAACATGGAAGGTTGGTAGTCCTCCATACTACTTCATTAGCTTCCTATTATAAACTAAACTTAATCTAAACGAATTATATCTTTAACATGAAAATTACCAACTATTTTGCCTTGCATGTCTGCAAGAGTATAAACTAAATTAGATAACTTATTTTTTATAATGTTTCGCACAAACCTCGGGGCTAATTTGTGTGAAAAGAAATTGGGTCCACTCGATTGGACAAAGTTCTTTCTCCAAACCACGTCTCCAATTTCATAATTTACCGACTTCCTGCGTAAATTGTAATGTTGAGCATTCTTTCTATATGCCTGTAACAAGGCATCTGTGACTTTATTATAAATAGGAACCAAGTCCTCTAATTTTCCCGCAAAACTTACTCTCGATGCTTGTAAACTAGAATCAGCAACATCAGGGGATATATGATTTTTATGAAAGTTACCATCGATTATCTGTTCACGACCGTGCATAAGAAAGAAAGGAGTATAACCCGTCGCGAAGTTAACTGTATTGTTAAGCGCTGACTGTATTTGTGGCAGAAACCTAGACCAATTACGTTGGTCGGACTCGGTCAAAATAGACAGTGCAGTACCTATTGTTTGGTTATACCGCTCAACGACATTATTTTGTGGTGTATAATATGCATTATAGAAAGGAGCCGGTACATTATAATCAGACAGTAATTTTTTAAACTCATTGGACACAAATTGTTTGCCATTATCGCAAACAAACGTTTGTGGAACTCACGCATACCTCACAACAATGCTTAGCTGATCTACCTTCGATATGACCTATGTCGTATCCATTATGATGGCAAAAAACGGTGACACTCTAATTTGTTCTAGTAGATGGGTTTCGAGTTTGGTCCCCAAGCTCTCAATCATTTCATTTTGAATTGTTGCACTCAGATATCTTGTAGATCCTAAAAACATTAAAAAAACACAATTTCAAAAAAGTCCGGATATTAAACAGTTAATAATTATAAACAAAATAAAACGATAAAAAAACTTAGAAATAATTATTATTACCTTTGGGCATATCCAAAACTTGCCGCAAAATGTGATCATATCGGGCGACAAGCTCTACAAAGGACAGAAATATCATATATACAGTGGTATCCTTCCTGATTTAAGTCTTCTTGATGTCCTCTCAAAGCCAAAGAACTCTTTGCTAGGGTAAGAATGATATCGAATAACCTTTGAAGAACCATTTTCCAAAATGATGCTTCTTTTCGAATTTCATTTTCAAGTTCCTTGTCGATATTATTAGTATTATTATTAACAGTATTCCTTTGTGAAGCAAATAACCAGCAGGGTTGACAATAGGCAGCATCTAGTATTTTAGAATAACACAACCAAAAACGATTAACTGGCCCATATTTAGAACACGAAACGTAGTACGATTTTGAAAAACACCTTATGTTCTGGTTGATGTCTGTTGGAAAAAGTCCTGAAGGCTGTAAAGGCCCCATATCAAGAATTTGACGTTTTTCGTTACCTTTCGTAGGTATCTCCAACTGCAATAATTGTCGAACCTTCTTCAGTAGGCTTCTCAACCAACACTGCAGTAACCACATTATTTGAGTCACTATCAATAGAAATATTTTGGCCAGATGTACTTGCAGAAGGCTGACTAAAAAACTTATCAATTTTGGGCAATTTTTGTTTACTCTCTTCTCTTTCTTGGCGTTGTTTGCGTTCAAATGCACCACTGGGTTTCTTCTTTTTATCCATAATTTTAGTTTTCTAATTTATTTAAACAATACAATATTAGATTGTGCTCGAGTAGGCAGGTACTCACTGTTCACTGACGACGTTAAAAGTAAAATAAAAGGAAAGAGAAACACACTGATACGCTAGAGAAACACACTGACATAGTGTCGTTGGGGAATGACGCACATATCACTATCCGTCAAATTGACAACACTGCCAACCTACAGAAAGAATTTAGGGGAATTCCCTAAGCATAACTTTTGAATTTCTCTCAACTGCGTTGTCATGATTAATGTGGGGTTGCAAGTTGCAACCTGTCATATTTATTTTGAAAATGGGAGAAATTTCCAAAAGTTCAGTTCGATCGAGATTTCTGGAAAGGATTCGAGGGCCCCCTGAGCTTGAGGGCCCCGGGGCACTGCCCCGCGTAGCCCCTAGGTAGCTACGCCACTGGGTATTAAGTAGATACCTACATGAATAAACAAATTGTTATATTCTTTTTAATATTTTGTTTTTTTAATTTTATTTTACGGCTATTAGAGCGGAAGATATTTCAGTATTGCCCTGGTGTAACACCACCATTAAGAATTGAAACGTTGCTTTAAATGTCTTTAGCCGTGTTTAGTGACCAGATCTGAATAGCCAGGTACTTCCCCACCTTCCTCTTCCCTATATCCTTACCCTCCCCACTACCTTCAGTCTTACAACATACCCCAATTGGGGATGCCATAGTCCCACTGGCTCCAGACGGGAGCAGTTGGGACTCTTGTGCGGTATATTTATGAAAAAAATTGTAATATTCAGTTGGATTGTAAAAAATGTCTCATTTTGAAATATTTATTCGTATGCACAATTTTTTATTTTATATTTATCTGAATACCGCACATGCTCCTACTGGAGCCAGTGAGACTATGACATGACTATGGGGTATATTGTGAGGCTGAAGGTGGTGGGGGAAGAGGAAGGCGAGGAATTACCTGGCTATTCAGATCTTGTCACTAAACAACGTTTCAATTCTGAATGGTGGTCTTACAACACGGCGATACTGAAAGTATCTTCCACTCTGGAACGTGACGCAAATATATTATTTTTAAATTAAATAATTGTGAAATAACCCAAATTAGTCAAATAAAATTTATTTGCCCATGCCGGTATTCGATCCCACGACCTTCCGATTGTGAGTCAAGAGCCTTACCCCTTGACCACGCCGGCCGTCAATAGGTAGTATCAGTAAATTATGGGTACCGCCGCCCCGGGAACCATGTATTGGATTATCAACACCTCTGCCATAGGTCACCCCAAGTGACTTAGCAGGGGAGCTCGGGTTCATGGGGCGAGGTTTGTCAGGATCTCGGCGGCGGTTGCGTCTGCCCACCAATTACATGGAAGGCCGGATCGGAAGAGACCGTTTTTTTTACACTCGCTACTGCCTATCTCTTCTTTGCGAATGCTGTGTGGAGGGTCGTTTTAGGGAAAGGAAGAAGAGGAACTTCGGAGAAGGATAGGGGTATTAGGGGTGGGTAGAAATCTGGGGGTCAGCGTGTCCAGGAGAGCGGATGTATGAATCCATCCCTCCCATTGCGGTGCAAGGCGATGTACCGAGAGAGTAAGGCTGGAGAAGTCAAAGGGACTCCCTCAACCACTTTTTCCAGATCCGACCTGCCATGCAGCTGGTGGGCAGACGCATCCGCCGCCAAGACCTAAACAAACCTCACCCCCATGAACCCAGGCACCCCTGCTAGGTCACCAAACGTTACGAACCACTTGGGATGACCTATGGCAGACGTGTTGGTTATCTAATAATTGGTTCCCGGGGCGGTGGTACCCATACCCGATTCTCGTGTTTGTTATTTTTGTTATATGAAAAATGGTTTTTAAAAAGTCCTACCCTCCCACCCCATCTCTACCCCCCGCCTCTCACCCCCCCCCCCCCTCACCACCTCTACCTCTAACCCCCCTCCACCTCTAACCCCCCTCCACCTCTAACCCCCTCCACCCCCCCGCCTCCTTTACCCCACCCCCCTCAGCCGGCCCTTCCTTTTCATCCCAACTCTTCTTCAACCTCCCTCCCTTGGGAGCTGTTGGACTCTTGTGCGGTAGAGGTGGGTAAGTTCTGCATTTTGCCGGAAGCTTCCGAGACTTGCTTCCTTTTAAAAGTACACGAGTTCTAGGAGCAGGTCCCGGGTCCGAGTTCTTAGATGCGGACTGAGCACTGGGTGTTGTTGCGGCGCACCGAACCGGGACGCACGGGTTCAAAGAACTCGGAGCCAGGACCTACTCGTAGAACCCGCACGAGAACTTAGAACCCCGCAGCCGGACAAGACCCGCATGAGGGCTCGGACCCGTCACCCGTGCAATGTAGGTACATTACACGGCTTTTATTGAGAATTTAAATAAGTACATTAGCTGTAAGCTGTGATGCTTTCTTATAAACTATTATTTTATAATGCACTTCACCCTTTGATTATACCAAGATAACATGCTCTAATTAAAAACGACTCCGTGTCTAGCCGAATATTCAAAAATCTAATATACCTACTAAACAATTCCGCGAGAGCGGTATACTGTTACGTCAAGCAGTCACGCATGTGTGTGTCGATCAAAGGACAGCGATCGAATGAACGCTCGGCGGCCCGGCCAGTAGCGAAGTGTCGTGGCTCAAGGGGAAGTGGTTGACGGGTCGCGGGGAGTGTCTTGTGGTTCACGCAGTTCCGAGGACCCGAGACTCGCGACTCGGGAGTGAAGTGGAGAGTGGAGCGTATCGGGGACGCGGAACGATGATTCCTAGTTCCTACTACTCAGTACTCGCGGCGAACACGGAGACGCCCGCCGGCCGGTGGAGGCATCCGAGTTTCGGGTTTGGAAACGAGCCCGAGTTCGGAGTGAGTGGCAGGAATGTATCGTGGTTCCCGAGTCGCGGGAATGATGGGAGTGGCGTGAGAGTGGCGGGTTCTTGGTTCACGTGGCTCGGACCAAGACGCTTGGGCTTGAGCGTACTCGGCGAACTCGGGACTTGTATTCGAATGGCTAGGAAAGCCGGCGCCGCGCCGCGGCTTCGCGTTGCGGCGTTGGGTTACTCGGACTGCCGAATTTATTTGGATGCGAGTACTGGGCTGGGTTCTCTGGGAGTAGTCGATTTGAAAAAGGAGTGGGAGTAGGAACCGCTTCCCGCAAAGGAGCGGATCACACGAGCCCATTCCAGCTGAACCGACACATCGCTATTGTGTGGTATTCACATAACAATTTTTTTTTTTTTTTTGGAGCATTTGTGTCTCTTGCGCGGTATTAACATAGCGATGATTTACAATATATATATATTTTTTTAAACGAGTTTGCTTTAGAGTCTTTAGACCACACAACTGAAGTAAAACTTAACTAACTTATAAAGGTAAATTTGTCAAAAATCATGCTTCTCAAACGGACAGCTGTATGCGACCTGCGGACGTGTCAGACGAAAACACAAAAATATATGTGAACCTATCCAAAAGCACTTTAACAAACAGAATAAAAGCGCACAAATCCTTTCTTTCTTTGAGTGGCCTTGCAACGCAAGCCGGGTACCCGCTGTATATAATGTTATATAGTGAATCCGCTTGCATTATAATGTAGTTTCTCGGGACTTGGGATGGAACCATGACAGTTTAGTTGACCGCGAGGTTACAGTGGCCATGCAACTCATGCCAGGTACCCGCTATATATAATTTATTTATTTATTTACGCAAAAATAGTCCATTAACAATCTAACAATAATACGAATAACAAGCGTGCGTAAAGGCCCGACCCACCTAGAAATCGATCACCGTTCGCATCGATTACCCTTCGCAGGACATTTTTCGTAACAATCACCACTTTTCTTAACACATTTACCAGCTTACCCCCAAAGTGTCGAGCGTGCGTAAAGAAGTTTTACTTCAAAAAATATATTTTGGAGCAGTTGGGACTCTTTTGCGGTTTTCACATAAGAATAATTTACAATAAAAAAAATTTTAAAATTATAAAAACTTTATCATAAAAATATTCAATGAACATGAAATTTTGCATTCGGGCAACCCTGTAAACTTTACAAACATGAAATCGAATTTATTTAGCTTCGTTATTCATTTCAAAATGTTACGATGTAGAGCGCCGCAAAGGCAACCGCCGGCGGCTGCAGTTGCGGTCAGAATGAGCGTTCTCTATTCGTGTTGTCGTTGATAAGAAAAATTGTGAAACGCGAAGCTGTAAATTAATTAATATTAAATACACCCTAAAATTATTTTTCCTTCAAAATTATTTATGATTTGTCAATAATGTCTTAGCAAAATAAGTATGTAAAAAAATCTGAAATATATTAGTTTGTAAGTGCGCAAATAAATAAATAAATTTTCTTCAAGAAACACATGTACGTATTAATTATTTTAATAATTTTATTTAAACTAAAATTAAAATTCTGAAACATATGTTTACCAGATAATGTATTGATTTTTTTTACTGCATGATTATATGATTTGAAATGGGTGTTGTATAATACATTTACTTTTTTGAAAATTTAACAAATCTGCCAACGACCTATTATACTAACCTTATTATACTAAAAATAAACGTTTTTTCTCAAAATTTAAGGTACGTTTACTAGATAAAAGAACAAGCTTTCGAAATCAATTTATAATTTCTTATGGAAAAGAGTCAATACGTCTAACCACTGATTTAAAAATGAAAAAGTTTTACCTTACAATAAAACTTATATTATGTACTTAGCTTTATTTAAAACCTATATAGTGAGAGATAAACATTACCATTTTGCAGCCAAATTCGACGTTTCTTACCAATATTCGTGTGAAATTTTCAGTTTAAATCTCCCGCCAATGTCACCTGGCAGTTCCAAAAGCATCTGTCAGGCGGCGTTGCGTTGCACGGCGTCATGACGCTAACAATTATGCGCCATTAGATCTCATCAGGCAGCCCTTGCCTAGGTTTTAAATAAAGCTAAGTACATAATATAAGTTTTATTGTAAGGTAAAACTTTTTCATTATGTAGCATAGGCTTTATTTAAAACCTATATAGTGAGATATTGTTTGTTATCGCCTGGTGACATGATGCTAATGTGAATCAATTAGGTATAATATTTATATGTTAGAAATAGAGGCAAGGCTTCTAGAAATGAGCTAACCAGTTACAGAGGTTGAAAAAGGTCAGCAACGGATGGGTCAGTGTTGATTCGGCCAACCGATTCTGCAATTTCCCTTCTATAGAACTTGGCAAAGGTATTAGGAGTTCTCCAGTTGCCACGTGACAGTATATCATCCAGTTTATACTTCTGCAACCAGTTCAGAGATGCCACCGCTGAACGGATGCTGCCAGGTGGATCCTCTATGCCGGCATCCCTGAGGACTGTCCTAATCCAACCTGCAATTACTGCCCTGGAGGCCGCCTTCGCCGCTCCACAAGTTGTAATAAATAGATTAGGAAGTATCGCCTGCGTTCTCCGTTCCCTTGACAGTTCTATGACCTTCTCTGTCCAATAGACGGGGTCTATGTTCCTTGTCTCAGAGCGAGCCAGCTTCCACCCTGATTGCTGCCAGTCTGCCGAATCCGTCTTGGCACCAAACACTGGCCAAATGGAGATGCCTTCACTGTCCACTGACAGTCTTTCAGCTGTGCAGTGGAGCAAGGTGAGATCGTGGACTCGGCGCCCTGATGCCAAAAGTAAGATTGTGGCTTCTCTTCTTGATGCTTTAAAGAGAGTTATGTGTTGAGGCAAATTCTTCTCCAGCCATGATGAAACAATCCTCGGGTCCCAAATGGGTGGCCTCGAAGGCTTTATTCTAGCTAAAGATATCCCTTTTAGTATCTTCTTCACTATCGGATTGGAGTTCAGCTTTCTATTGTCCTCTGGAGAGCCTAAGGTACACACCACTGACTTATGCACTAAAATGGTACTCAGCGATAGCTTTTCTCTGATGTGTAGGTCGGCTAGGAACCTGGCCAGGTCCTCCGCTTTGGGACGTATGGCATCGAGCTGATTTTCCGACGCCCAGTGCTGCCACCTCCGCCATGCCGGAGCATAAGTGCGAAGGGTAGAACTTCTCCACCCAGATCTAAGAAGCTCCTTCTGCTGAGTTGACCAGCTTTTTAGGTTTTTGTCCCACCCCCACAAAGCCAAATCTCCAGAATGAAGGACTCTACTTGAGGAGGAGGGTTGTTGGTCCTGGTGTCTATCAGGGCTTTTTCTAGATTGTGAATCGTGAGAGGTGGACCTAGGGCCCGACACTTCAGATCCGCTCTCCAAAATGCCCTCTCCCAACGAGGAGCCACTACCAGATACAATCCCTTTGCACTGTTTAGGTGGCAAAGAACCCTGGGCAAGAGGCACGGGGGAGGGAAAATCCAAGCCAGCTGATAGTCCCAGTCCCTGCTCCAAGCGTTGTGGTAGTCTGCTTTGTCGTCCTGAAAATCAAGAGAAACATACCTTTGAACCACGTGTGCTGTCTTAGAGCCAAAAAGGTCTATCTCGGGTCGTCCCCATTTTCTGAAAGCTACCTCTGTAAAAGAGGGCAGCAAGTGCCATTCGGGTACAGCACGATGACCAGATAGACAGTCCGCTACTTCATTGAAACGACCTGGTAAGTATTGTGCTGTCATGGAGATACAGTGTTTGTCCAACACATCTAGCACTAGCCGAGTACAGTTCAGGAGTTGAGTCGACCTGGTACCACCCTCCTTGCGGAGGTAAGATACGACAGACTTGTTATCCGACTGGATCAGAAGACCCGAGCCGGATAGCTCAAGCGCGTGAGGAGACAAGGCAGCCAACACGGCGAGCATCTCCTTCAGATTGGAGTGAAGATTTAGCTGATCTTCAGTCCACACACCGCTGAGAAGTCTCTCGTCTAACTGGGCACCCCAGCCCTGATCCGAGGCATCGGTTGTCAGGTAATGCTCAAACAGCGGCAGATGTATAGGTGACGTCAGGGTGAGCGATCGAACCCACCATCTCAATTCCCGAGCGGCAGCTGCAGGAATCGGTGATAACTTCCAAGGGTGGTAGTGTCTGAGTTCTAAGCACCCTTTTTGTATATATCGGCTGTTGAGTCTGCCTCTTGGAACTGCAAAACTAGCAAAGTTTAAGGAGCCCAGGAGGCTGCGCCCCTTATTTAGTGACCACCTTCCTGTCTGAATCAAACCCTTTAACAGATAAGATAGGGCTAAAACCTTGTTCTGAGGGAGAGACTTTTCGTTAGTTACAGTATTCCAGCTGATACTAAGAAATTGGACTTGTTGTGATGGTTCCAGAATTGACTTGTCAAATTGTATCTGCCATCCCAATTCTTGTAAAAACTCCACCATTTCGCCAGATTGGCGCTTTAAAGTAAGCAGGCATTGGTTTACTAATAAAAAATCATCCAAATATACTATAATTCTCATCCCTCTCTTCCGCAATTCCTGCGCTACCCAGTTAGTGATGGTAGCGAATGCCTTAGGTGAGGTGGCCAGGCCAAAGGGGAGACGTCATCTGCAGGAGTTCATTCCTATAGATGAGTCTAAGGAAACATCTATGATGCTCACTCACAGGCACATGGAAATAAGCGTGCGTTAGGTCTATCTTAACCATCCAGTCATTCGGTTGTAGAAAAGTAGGAACTCGATAAACGTTTACCAGACGAAATTTACTAATAGTCAAAAAGTTGTTTAAATACTTTAAGTTAAAGACCGGTCTCTTTGAACCATCTGATTTGGGGACGAGAAACATGTTAGAAATAAATGAGGGAGTGGCAGGTGCCGACTCTAAAACTTTAAGGGCCTTGAGTTTTTCAATTTGTTCCGTCATTGCCACGGAAGTCTTAGTAGCGAACGGGGAATTAAATAAATCAATATGATTACTCAGTGGAGGTTTTGAAGAAAATGGAATCCGGTAGCCCTCTAACATCTTAAGGATGATAGTAGGGGCGCCAAGGTTCCTCCACCTACCTGTGAATGAGCGCAACTGACCCCCCTGAAAAGAGGGGCCTTGTTTAAAACCTCTTACTTCTACGGGCTGGTTCCTGACCTCGGCTCTCTGGCTGCTCCCTTCTCGCGATAGTCTTCCCCTGCTGCATTCTGGGACGAAAGGGCTGCAAGTTCTGCACTGCAACGGGCTTAACGGGTGGAGCAGGTCGCGATGTGCTAGGCTGAGGAGCGAAGCACTTCATCACTCCTCCCAACCTATCCAGCTGCGCCGACAGGATGCTTGGATCGAAGAGATATTCAGATGTGGGTGGGATCTTTCTTATGGCGTCTCTAACGAACCCGTCGCTGATGCTCCGCAAAACCCCCTCTCTTCGGTACTCAATGTGGCTTGCCCGTTTTCCGCAGACCATCTGCATGATGTCTTTAGACACCTTCTGGGACTCGGACCCCGCGGCGAAGAGAGACTGAACTTTCTCATAAAGAGTGGAAGTGCTCAGCTTCGTGCCCGGTTCTGCGCTCCAGTTGACCAGCTTCTGCAGGGAGCCCTTCAAGAGATCGGCATGTAGCGAAAGCGTATTGGTCAGGGATCCGCAGAAGGAGTCCGTTGACGTACTGGCCGATTCTTCCTGGGCTACACGCTTCAACTCCGGGTTCAATGTCAACATTGAGAAGAGAGGGGTTGCTGCGTACGACTTCTGGATCTCGAGGTAGCGGACGTTGTTCCAGTTGGCCGTCCCCAGATGCTGAAGGAGCTCTACCCTTTTCACCTTCCCTGGGTCGGCCAACGGTATCTTCGGCTGCTTTAGTTCAGTCGTCCACTCCCCGAGATCCAAGGCACGAGACGGCAGAGGACAGGTGAGACCCATCCCTTCATCTCTGTCGGCTTCCCTCGCCAATTCCTCCCGGAGCGACGCGGGGGTGTCCAGGGAGATGCTGTCGTCGTCTTCCGAGGCGTCACGGATAGGGACATCCGCCCGCTTCTCCAACAATAGACGCAACATTTCCTGCATCTGGGACATTTGCGTTGTAAGCATGTCAATTCGCGGGTCGCCGGTTGTGGGCTCACATACCTTCTGCCTCTTGGCATCACCGCAGACCCTTGAACGTTTGCCCCGCGTGTCTGTATGAATTATCTTCATAACGTCCGCCCTCGAAATCTCGGCTTCGCGATCCGAACTTCCCGAATTCGACATCACAAACAAAAACAAAACACAAAAACAAAAAACACACGAAACTGGAATATAATTTCGGAATTCGAACAGTATAACTGTTAAAAAAATGTCTTCGAAATTATAAATTTTGCGCAAAATACTGCAGAATAACAATTTTACGGTATTTTGATGTTTCAAAACAAAAACAAACGTGTTTGACCTTCGCAAAATAAATGCTAATGGCGCATAATTGTTAGCGTCATGATGCCGTGCAACGCAACGCCGCCTGACAGATGCTTTTGGAACTGCCAGGTGACATTGGCGGGAGATTTAAACTGAAAATTTCACACGAATATTGGTAAGAAACGTCGAATTTGGCTGCAAAATGGTAATGTTTATCTCTCACTATATAGGTTTTAAATAAAACCTATGCTACATAATGACATATTTCTGGTTTTCTCTGGTTATACACTCTTAAGAAGTTAATTTTTTCCAGTCCCTTGCAAAACTTGATGGTTTCACTGTACATCATCACTTTTCTGACTATTATTTTTAATTGGTAAACTAATGTTTAAGGCAAGATTTTTTATGCATAGCACAAAGGGTAACAATTATTATAAGTTATAAGCAATAATTATTAGCCTGAAACACTCATCAACATAGAAAAAATCTCCTGAGAAAAGATAAATGCTATCTTTTCTCGGGAGAATTTTTCAATGTTGATGAGTGTTTCAGGCTAATAATTATTTTTTTTTTTTTTTTTTTTTTTATTATTAAAAACATACAACGAAGTTGCACTCCCATGAGTTATCAAAACTCATTAAGGGATCGCCAATTGGTACTTTTGAGAAGTTAAACCCAACTCAACCCAATATGTAGACACAATTTATGAATAAAAAATTTACAAAACATTTCACAGAAGCAACATACAGATACAAACATATGAAGAATCACTTTACAAATATTTCACAGAAATATGTCTTATAACATTTTATGAATTTGTATAACTCATTGACTCATTTGATTTATGTACTTTGGGTTTCAAAAAGTTAAAATAAAGTTTCCTCCATGATGGACTAATGAGATGGACTAAGAAATGCATAGATAAAACAAAATCAGGAAAATACAATATAAGGTACGGGCTCAAAAATATACAGACCTAATACAAGATGTTTACATACAAATACATGGCGAGATTTAAGTAAGGTATAAACCGCGCCCATCATACAATAAGTTTAGTATTTGAAGATAATTAGGGCTATCAGAACAGAGTTTGTACCTACTTATGACTCGTTTTCCAAATAACATTTGAAAAAATATGTTTTCAATATATCATTTCGAGATTTGTTAGAGGCATATACCTGTCTCAAATTTTCAGGCAGTTTGTTATAGTTAGTGTAGGCAATGTATTCTAATGATTTCAGTCCGAACTTTGTTGAGTGTATTTTTGATATGTGTAGTTTGTTGTGTTGTCGTGTATTATATTGGTGAACGTCGTTGTTATAGTTCAGTTTTATATTTGTGTGGGTGTTGCACTGAATAATATTTAAAATGGTGTTTGTTATCTCAAAGCTAGGAACAATCTTAAATGGCAATACAAGTGCGTGACGGTAAATATCTTTAACAGGTGTATCCCAAGGCAAGCCAAAAATGTTACGTAGGGCTCTATTTTGAATTATTTGCACCTCTGATATCATTTTTTTGGTAGCAAAACCCCAGATACTCGAAAGGTATGCCAAGTGGGAGTGAATCATAGCATAGTACAAAGATCGCAGTATGGCTGTGGGAAGCAATCTACGTAGTCTGTACATTACACCGGTCACTGGAGCAATCTTTGATTTAACATGGTCAAAATGGTTTTTCCATGTAAGCCGTGAGTCAATTAAAAGTCCTAGATACTTCGCGACATCTGTTTGTTCCAGTTTGTTTATTCCCAGGGAAATGTTTAGGCGTTGTCCTCTCCTATTCCCGAATAGCACATAGTGAGTCTTTTTAATATTAAGGCTAAGTTTATTAATTCTCAGCCACTCGGCTAGATGAGCCAAATCCCTTTCCATGTCCTTTTCCATTTCGTTTAAATTAGTATTATGGTAGAATAATATTGTGTCATCAGCATAAAGTTGAAGTGTACCTTTCACTCCCCATTTTGCAATATCATTTATATAAATCAAAAATAATAATGGTCCGAGAATCGAGCCCTGTGGTACACCACATGTTATATTTCTATGATCACTTGATTCTTTTCCAATAACAACCGAACAGCACCTACCCGTAAGATAACTAGATAAAAGTTTTAGACTGTTGCCCACGATGCCCAGATATTCAAGTTTTTTTAATAGAATCTTATGATCAACCGTATCAAATGCCTTTTTGAGGTCTATGAAAATGCCCGCTGCATATTTTCCTTGATCTAAGTGTTTTTGAAGAGTTAGTATAAAGTCAAAGGCAGCACATTTCGTGTTGGAGAATTTTCTGAACCCATATTGTTGAGGCGTAAGAATATTATTAGTTGCGAGATATTTTGTTAGTCTATTTTTAATTACATGTTCAAATACTTTGGAGAAGACTGAGAGTATTGATATTGGACGATAATTAGATGGATTTTTTTTGCAGTCTTCTTTGTGAATTGGAACGATTTTTGCTAGCTTTAATTGATCCGGAAACAGTCCACTCACTAAAGATTGATTAATTAGAATAACAAGATGATCCGCTAATTTTTCTTTACAGAATCTGAGTAAGTTAGTTGTCATACCATCGACTCCTGGAGATGCATTAGTTTTTAGTTTTGAGATAATTTTTAAAACTTCTAGTTTGTTTGTATTGGCCATGTAGAGGGACTGTAATGGCTTTGGTTCCATGTTTATTGTATTCATGTCATCTGAATAAGATGGGATACTCGCAGCTAAATTTTCACCAACCGATGTAAAGAAGTCATTAAACGCTGTACATATCTGCTTCGGGTCATTTATGACTATATTATTGATGGTAAGAGTTTCAATTTTATTTGTCGAGTTCTTTGGACTGTTAGTTATGATTGAATTTATTGTCTTCCATGTTTGTCTTGGATTATGTATGTTTTCTGTAAAAATATTTGTGTAATATTTTGTTTTGGCGAAACGTCTGTAATTAGTTACCGAATTTCTTGACTTATTTTTTTGTGATAAAAGTTGACTGTTTTGCGGATCTTTCTTCCACTGTTTGTAGTTAGTATTTCGTTCTCTAATAAGAAGATCCAGTTTTTTGTCAAACCATGGGGTATTACCTTGCTTAGGGTTTCCTATTCGTATCCTTGGCTTAAATTTGCAAGTGTCGATTGCTGTTTTGATATATTTAAAGAATTGATTAAAATTTTCGGTTATGTTGGTGGTGTTATGAGAAAACGGTTGGGTTTCAAGATATGTTCTCAAAGCCCTCTTATTGATGCTGATGTTTATGTTTGGTGGTATTCTGTTGTTAGAGTGGTGTTTCAAAGAGTTTTGGTAGTCTAACATCATTATACTATGATCACTTATCTGGTTATCAATATTGGAGGTCGTTGAAGATATGTTTTCTCTATTTGATATAATATGGTCTAAGAGAGAACTGCAGGTTTCCGTAACTCTCGTGGGATGTGTATTATTACATATGAAATAATTATATGAAAATAAAGTGTTGATATATTTTTTTGTGGAATCATTTTTTTTAAGAACATTAATGTTAAAATCCCCGAAGATGAGTGTATCTAGGCTACTTTTTTGTAAAATAGATTCAAGAGATACTAGAAAATCATTTATATTGTTGTTTGGTTTCCTGTATATAGCATATATGTTTAATGGTTTAAAATGTTTATATTGTACCCTAACTCCTAAAAAAGAGTTATTCGTTGACCACTTTTCAATAACTTCACAGTTAAATGTATTGTGAGTATATATCGCCACTCCTCCTCCTCTTCCAGTAGTCCGGGAAGCAAAAGTACCCTGGTAGCCATTGATGTTGAACAAAGATCCTTCTCCATCTCCCAGCCATGTTTCGGTGACAACTAAAACGTGCACAGTATCCGTTATTCTTTTGAGCGTTTCTTCTATTTCGTCTATTTTGTTTCTTATACTTCTGGCATTAATGTACAGGACTCTCAAACTATTTTTTATAGGCATATAGTCATCCACCGAATGGTATTTCCTTTGTATGATTGATTGGTCAGCAGCTTTTTCAACAAATTCCAGCGTAGTCCACTTTTTCCCTAACACGTTCATCCATTATCTTCCAGATTGGACATTCTGAGCTGGTGGATCTGTGGTCGTTATGACTTACATTATTACAGTTGGTACATGTAGGCTGCTCTTTTTTGTTAGGGCAGGTCTCGTATTTGTGGTTGCCGCCGCAGTGAACACATGCCGTTTCTTCCTTGCAGAACAATTGGGTGTGTCCGAAACCCATACATTTATAGCATTGGACCAATGGTGACTGATCCTCCACTTTTAAGCGTTGGTATCCTACATTGATATGGCCAGCTTCTATCAAGCTTTTCCAGTTTTTTGGCGATAATTCTAATATGGTATTGCAAAGATGTGTATTCCTATGATTTTTTTTGTATTTAATGGATATTTTTTCCGAGAAATCTATACCTATCCCATTATTTTGTTTCTCCAGGGAATGCATTAGGTCATCATTAGTTGCTCCCTTGATAAGGCCTCTAATTATAACCAAAGGATTCAATTTTTTTCCATCTTCTATATTTATTTTGCCTTGTAGCCCTTTATTTAGTTCTCTTTTAAAATTATTTTTATCTTCCAGGGAGACCATATTGAAGATTAATTTGTCACTGTTATTCGATTTTCGCATGCGTGCAACACCGATCCCAAGAGTGCGAACATCTACGTGCTTTTTGATGAGTTTTTCAATGTCGGCTGATTTTCTCTGCGGGTCGTCGGAGCTTATTACTAAGGCATGATTTTGAAGGGTTGTCTTCTGCCTAGCTGCAATAGTCGCATACGTTGTAGCTTGAGTTCCTTTTTGTTCCTTTTTTAATGTTTCCATTTTGTTTTCAATTTTTTGATTCTGGAATATTGTTTGGTCCATTTTTTTTATTATATCGTCGTATTGTTTTCTGACGAGATCGATACTTTTTTGTGTTTCTTCTTTAAATGCTTCTATTTTTGTGAAAATCTCCATTTTCATAATATCCATTTTCTTATCTATGTGTTGAATAATTTTGTCAATGTTTTTGTCTTCAAGCTCCAGTGCACTTTTAGCTCTAGTTGCCATGATTATGTTATGATTTTTAATTTTATGCTTTTATATTATTTTTATAATTTTTATTTTATTTTATTGGATTATGTTTGTTTTCTCTAAATTTAATTTTTAATTTAATAATTTTGATGCGTATTGATTTGTTATATAAGTATTTATTTAAATTTACAGTACTGTTACTGCCATCTATTGCTTATTAACGGAACTTTATTAAATGAATTTTTGGTTTAGTTTGTGTAATTATTTACCGCCATCTATGAGCAGATATTTTATGAATATAATAATAAAATAAAAAGATTTGGTGTGAGTGAGGTTTGAACTCTGTCCAAACCTACTGGGCGAAATGTCTTTGAGTCCAACACGTTACACCTTCGCCACTCCACTGGTTGACGTCACTGAGATTAAATTCAATATAAGCAAACTGTCAACGAAATGAACTGAACTGAATGAACTAGAGCGAATTTTAGTTGTTTTTTTAACACAAAACACTATTTTTATTGTGTAAATTCACAGTTTAAATTTGTTCCAAATTCACTTATTGCAATTTTTTCCGGATTTTTTATTGTTTTATTTAACTCACTTCAAATAGGTGATATCCTAGTTAAATTATGTGTCAATTTTTTAGACAAATAAAATCACTTTACGAGCGTTTCTCGGTAGAATTTCGGGAGACAAACACACCGGGTGATAGCCCTTGAAAAACACTAGACCTCGGTAACTAATTTGTTTTGATTTGCACACTGTTTAATGTTATGATTCTTTAGTAACTGGAGCTAACAAAATTTAGCGACTGATCAAAGTTATATTGCTTATAATAATTGTTACTTTTCTAACTCTTTAATATTTACAAAACTATAAGTTTTCTTAGGAGATGAAAGAAACAATTTATATATTTACTAGCAGACCCGGCCACACGTTGCTGTGGTTAATGAAACCTTTATAACCGACACCATCTGTTAAATCAAATCCACACCTCCGGTTTGTCAGCCTGCCGCCCGCTGCCGCTTGGCCAGATGTATTATATATTTCAACCAATTTTCACAAAACCTTGACCTTTATATACCTAAAAAATCCCTCCTCATGAATCACTCTATCTATTGGTGAAAACCGAGAGCGTGACCGACTTCATTTTATACTATGTTTAGATTATATATTAGCACAGAAATAAAATGCAAAATTAAATAAGAAATAATTGCTTTAAAACATCTTAAAATAAGAAACTATTTCTTTCACATTCTGAGAAAACATGTTTTTGTAGATACACAAGGTTGAGTTATAACAGTGATGAGTAGGCAGCTGGCGGAAGCAAAAACATTGGGAATGTATGGCGAGCGATATGCTGAAATACGCCAAAACCAAATTATCTTTTATAGCTAAGTCTGTTGGACCCATAAAACCAATTTGACCAGTTAAATAACAATAATTTAATTGTTTTGCCTTTAATAATGAGTGGATCACGAATTTTCGTTTTGCCTCTGCCAGTCGCCTACTAGTGATGAGTAGACATCGAATTATATGCACTAACAAAGTGCCAAAATATGCATGCAAATATGCACTAAAAAAGGCCAAAATATGCACTAAAAACTCTTGAAATGTCTAAAATATGCACAATGCAAAATCAAAAAAACATTTTTATTTGTATATATTTTAATTAAAGACGATATAAAAAGAGCGAAATATTCTTAAAATTATGCATAGTTTTTGTGTCAATATACAATTAAGGATTTTTCCAAGTTTTCGAACAAAAATTTTTGATGTTTGTCACCCAAAACGCCGAAAACGACTTCTCTACGTCAACTGACGTCATCCGACAAAATTTAAAAATATTGGCGCCATTTCTGGAGATACCTGTTTATGCAGGGTATGTATGACCTGTGCCGTTGATGTAGGCATTAATGTTCTTCATGTCTTCAAGACTCGGATTTTTAAACAAAATAGCGTCTAACTTTTCACGAATCTTTTCTGATATTGAATTGGGAAGAGCGTTGGCGAGTTCAATTATTGTTTCCAGTATTTCTATTGATTTAAATAGAGGAAGGTATTTTGTTTCCAATTTATCTATGGTATCTGGTAACTTGTGGAAATGTGTTAAGATGAGGGCGATATTCTGTATAATGGATGCGTCTTCAAACGCTAAATATGCACGATTGGGAAAAAAAGGCTAAAATATGCATTAACGCCGTAATTAGAGAGTCTTATGCATTTGCATATGCAAATATGCAAATGCATATAATCCGATGTCTAGTGATGAGTTATAATATTATTTCTGTTTTCTGTAAACTAGGACTGGTGACGATGCACATAAACGTAGGCGGAATCAACTGCACCCAGTTCTTCCTGGCGTGGTTCCTCCGGTAACCTATGGTAAGAATTATTTTTGTTCATTTTTGTTTTTCAACCAATATGGAACGCTTGGCTTTATTTACGCACTTTGAAAATTAGTGAATACTTAGAGCAGGTGGATGAGTTTGGGGTAGTATGTTTACTAGAGATGGGAAGGCTGATAGAAATATTGAAAGAAGAGTAAATGCAGGTAACACCATTAATGGAAGACTGAACGCCGTTGGTGCTAATAAAAAACTGTCAAAAGAAGCGAAGCTAGCAGTTTACAATGGAGTGCTGGTACCTACCCTGATGTATGGCAGTGAGGCATGGAACTGGCAGAGGAAGAAATTGATTGATTCACTTGAAGACAATTTACACACCTCATTCTGGAAAGTATTTCAAATACAGATAAGCAGCGTGGCAAGCAGCATTCAATATATTTAAGGGCTATTTATCATCCATTGCATCGCTCAAAATATGTTACGCAGTTATTGCCTCTTCTTGTAAATTTATTTGTATTTTATTTGAACAATTTATTTTCAATTTATTTATTGATCTATATAAGGGATGTTTACATTATATTATTCGATGCCTGTCTCGCTAGGGTATACCTATGTTGAGATAGGCATAGAGGTACATAAATGAATATCATATATACAAGGTGTCCGAAAACTCGTAGTACAAGCGGGAAACTTGGGAATCCACATCACATTTGGAGTAGATTTTGTGGTATAACTTTTTTTGATTTGAGCTTTCGTTTTCGTGTAAATCGAGTCAGAAGTTGATATTTTTTTTGGTCAAATTCTTGTAAATTATTACCTACGATCATAGTACCTAACTAATAAAAACTATTTAAAAGAAAAACAAACAAAGAAATCCGGATTAAAAGCATTACATATTTTGAAATTTCCCATAATTTAATTCAGTGTGTGGCGACCAGAACGGTCGCCCTCTTTAGCCACAATCCTTGCGCCGCCACTGATACAGCCAGCATATTCTCGAAAGGCACAATCTACCTACAGTTGTAGTGTTTCACGCCGCATACGGCTACATATTTCGGGAAGCGCATCGAAAGGCCTCGACTCACAGCCGTCACATTCTTACGGCCGCGGAATGTTCCAGAGTCTTCTCCGCTTTGCGCGGGCGCTCAATATTACTTGGCGCTACGGGTAGTTACTTACGCGGTCGGCTATATAAAGCGCAGCGACACAGCGCTAGTCAGTCAGTCAGTTCCAGTCTCTAGTGCAAGTAGCAGCCACCAACACACACAGACATAGACAGTGCATCATAACATTCCAGTGCGGTAACCGCCAGGTCCAAGGCGACGTGCCGGATCCTGTGCCGGTGCATCATCAACCTTCGAGGACGCAACATCTCTCAAGAGACACAATTGCCCACGACAAGTCCCGCGGCGGGCCTTCTTGTCACGTGCGCAGCAACTTCTCAGGTTCACCGCAGCCATCTCCGCGACTCACCGCGTCGAGCATCCATCCTGGACGTCAAGGTCTTCTCCACCACCACGGTGCGGAACAACATGCAGGCGACATGCAGACCCGTGGTCTGCTACACCACTGCATCATCGACCTTCATCACAGCATCACCTACGAGCCTCATCATCATCGCTCCTGTCTGAACACTGTTACTTCACACTAAATATACCATCGCTACGTAGCAGCAATAAAGACTGACTCATCACATCAACTGACGCCTTTCATTTTAATCGTCCTCCGTCTCTGCCGATCGCTGCCCGCTCCCTCAAGTGTAAAAATAAAATGTTCGCTCATTTCACGGTTAAACAGCTGATCCTACATATTTTCGGGCTTTTAAACACGTGACTGCATGCTGATCCAATCACGACGGGATGGGTTCTAGCGCTGTCTCGTTTGTTTAAAGTGCTGTTAGAACGAGACGCAACGCTTGTCAAATGACCGCGGGCAGCAAAGAGTGTTGTGTGGCCTTGACCCACGAACCAAATTCTGTACCCAAGAAGCATACGGATGCAAGGTAAATGTTCAGGAGAGCCAAAAAACTATTTTTTCTGTAACTATGGTCTCATAACTTCTTCGGATATCCATGCTGATACATAACAAAAAAAAGTAATTATTAAATCAATTAGTTTTGTTTTAAAAACGAGCAAATGAAACGATATTTAAAGCCTTAAAAATAACTGTTTAAAAAAAAAACGCTGACTTGAGTCAAACAAAATCATGGACTTGAGACCTACTGACTCTAAATGAAGTGGACCATTTTGTTATGACTTGTGGTGTATTATGAAAGGAATAAAGTCCATGGTACACCCTTCTGCTTCTAAGATAGTTGTTGCATCATGGTACTTTGGTAATTTTGAAAATCCTATTTTTTCTTCATGATAGGACTTCCATCTTTCTGCCACTGATAAACATAATAATTTACTTCAAGCTTCAAGTCTGCATCAAAAACTCATTTCTTCAAATTTTGGACTTGGATCCGTATAATCCTCTGGTACACAAATAAAGATGGCGACTGTTGTCATTCCTTGTTACAGTAGTGTTCGAAACGAATGTGAACAAGGTTATTATCACTTTTTTAATAATGTATTAAAGGGATATTATACCCGTGGAGAAATCCGTAAGCTGTCAAAATTAGTTTTTTTTCACATCGCTAGATGGCGGTAGGAGTGTCTTCACGAATTTTAAAAGATCAACATTATACTTGCATTATAAACAGAAGAGCACAGTATTTTTAAATGTCAAAGTAAAAAACAAACTAATAACAAAGTGTGGTTTATTTATGGAACTTATTATGTTAGTAGAATATTTAGTATGATCCTTTTTATAAATGTTTCATCATTTGCTTATTCATGGTCCTTTCCCATATGCTTCCATTATAAACACATATTGCGTTATGAACAGACAAGCACAGTATTTTTAAAATATATCGAAGTAAAAAAACAAACTAATAGCAAAGTATGGTTTGTTTATGGAACTTATTATGTTGGTAGAATACTTAGCATGATCCTTTTTTATAAATGTTTCATCATTTGCTTGTTCATGGTCCTTTCCCATAGGCTTCCATTATAAACGGCGATTGGAATCTCGTGGTTCACATTTGGAGTCGATTTTTTTTTTCTTTACTTCCAAATATATTTGGTAGTTTATTGTTTTTTAAACAATATTAAATTTTCTAGAATTCATCATTATTATTACTATCCCCAAATTATTTGGAAACGTATATTGCATAGAATATATATATTAATAACATCATTGATAATATTGACTACCAGAAATAAAAGAAAGATTCTTTTTTATTTATATATTTATTAAATTTTTCTGTGTTATTTAGTAAACTAAACAATAATCTTTTTTAACATGGCAGTAGTTGTCGTGCAAGGCTGCAGAAAACCATGACAAAACTGCAGCGACACTCACTCTATTTTAATAAAAAGAAATATAATAAAAATCATTTATTCCAGAACTAGAGAGTTCCCGGCAGAGCTCGCTATTATAAACATATAGAAACCATCGCGGGCATGCACACATAAAATCACCAAAGTGTCATCGCAATCGGATGAACGGTTAGCAACGCATATTTTCATGATGCCAGAACTCACTATATATATAGAAACCATCGCGGGCATGCACACAACAACTTACCAAAGTTTCCTCGAAATCGGATGAACGGTTCATTAACGCATTTTCATGACGCCAGAGCTCGCTATTATATATAGAAACCATCGCAGGCATGCACATATAAAATCCCCAAAGTGTCATTGCAATCAGATGAACGGTTAGCAACGCATAATTTCATGATGCCAGAAATCACTACATATACATATAGAAAATATCGCGGGCATGCACACAACAACTCACCAAAGTTTCCTCGCAATCGGATGAACGGTTTAGTAAAGCATTTTCATGATGCCAGAGCTCGCTATTATAAATAGAAACCATCGCGGGCATGCACAAATAAATTCCCCAAAGCATCATCGCAATCGGATGAACGGTTAGCAACGCATAATTTCATGATGCCAGAACAATCGGATGTAGTGCAATGCATTCATATATTAGTTTCAATATCCCGTAATAGATTTTTCTTGCATTTCTTAATTTTTTCTGTTCGAATTAGTGTCGCTGCTTTTCGTTTTTTCTCCAAGGCGGTTATAATATATTGTGGGTTACGAATGGGCATAGATCTTTTAAATCTTGGATCTATAATTTCTGGTAATAAACAATCCATAATGAAAGTACTTAATCTGCTTTCCATTTTTTCTCCCCAAAATTTGTCGTCCCTTTTTATTATTTTACAAACCAGACGGCAAAAATACATACAGTCTTATTGGAAATGTGAAGTTGACCCTGTACTTGATAATACCAGTTGTGATTTGTATTTATAAAATTTTTTTTTTGTTTTTTATCTTGCTTCCAGAACGTTATTTTTTTTTTGCTATTGCTTCTTCAAATAGCATCCCACTAGCAGAAATCGGACATTTAATTTCTAATATTGTACTGTCATTTACCAAACCATCTGGGGTTGCTCCTAAGAATGGGAAAATGTCATCAATAAATAATCCACAGTCATCGACGACAATATTTTCTTGAATGCAAAGTTGCCTTTTTGCAACTTGCTCATGGTCCCTACCGTATTGAGTAGATTTTATATTATCTAGAGAGCGGCCTTATAATATTGTTTTTACTAAATTAGCACAACTTATGGATTGACTTCGTTTACAGATATTACCAAATAAAGAAGCTGTTAACATGTTTCTTCTGCGTTCCAGCCACTCTCCGCTATCTGACTGTAAGACAGTTCGTCTTTCGACTGCCTTCTTTTCACTTTGTGAAATGTCGAGTAGCTTTAAGAATTCTGCCTTAGCACATTCATATGCATCTTGTTCCATATCCGTTTTTTCACACAATTCGCCATAATGGTTATCAGGTGCTCTTGATTTTGTAAGTAAATTTTTCCCTTGTTTTTTTCTTAAAGATCTTTTATCGTTCGTTTTAGAAGCCATTCTTCTTTTTGTTCTTTTCAATTCTAACCGTTTTAAAAAATTACTAGGACTCCTGTTGAAAATCTGCTTATATAAAGAATAATAAGGTCGATTGGAATTGAAAGAAACTACTGCAGCTGCACAACGACCCATATAGGACTGTTTAAAAGAATAATTAATTCTTTTTCCGCCAATAAATTTTGCAATAACTCCATTAAAACTCTCAACAATATTACTGTCTAAACAATATACTAGACTTCGGGCATTACTGACAAGTCGAGAATTAGCATCCATAATTTTTGAAAATATAATATTGCTTTGTAACTGTGGAACGTGATTGTAGTCTAATATTTTATTCGGATCAAGTTTAAATTTGCAGAAGTATGGTAAACAATCTTTATGTTCACCAAAAACATGTTTGGGTCCATTTAATAAATCTTTCCTTAAATCGATAATTTTTTGGTCCAAAGTACTATTTGATTGCATCCTGTAATTTGCAGCTCCGACTACCGCCTTCCTAAGACGAAGTTTGTTGGTTGAAATAATTTTTCTAAACTCCAAAGGAAAGCCGGTATCTTTTGTAATTTTTTCAATTTGATTGCTGTAGTTTCGAATTAAGTGGTTAGAGCATTCAATTTTCTGTACTGTAATATTAGGATACGGGTGACTGTTTCTAATTCTGGCATAAGTACTGGAGTCTCCATCGGCAATGAGGGTTGAATATATAAGACCGTACATACTCATCGATTGTTGGAAGCCGTCTAAAATTGCTTCAGCTTCCATTCCGCTTGAAGAACCAACATAATTTTTAAAGCACATGTGCTCGGATATAGGAATTTTAGAATTTATAGCTCTTGCGCAGGTTGTACAATACTTGTTTTTAACTGCCATGTAAATAATTTTTTTTGTGCGGTAACCGATAATCGTAGCAGCTCCTGAGAGGGCAGAATAGTTGGTTTTATAAGATCGCTTGGACCAACACGCATCAGCTACTACAGTGATCATCGGCGTCCCGTTTTCATCAACATCGCCGCTTTGAATAGCCAGTTTTTTTTCTTCGTCAGCTGCCGCAGCCATACTGGTAAATTTGGTTTTCTCCCACCATTCACAAACCTTCTTATGGCATTTTCCATATCCAGCAATAGATAAGGACGGAACTTCAAGGGTAGCACATAGCTCTTCCATGCCCGAATAACCCGATCCTATGCTCATTAATCCCGATACAAAAGATTCGTTGATGCCAATGCCTTCTTGTAGGCTTTCGGACGTTTTTAGTTTAAAAGTTTTACCACATAGCACGCATTTTAAATTAAAAGTAGAGTTCAAACCATTTCTATTTTCGGAGTTAATTCGCAAATGCTTTAAATTGCAGTTAAAAAGGGAATCATGTTGACTTATACATTGGAGTTGTTTAAAAAAATAATCAAATTGTACTACTCTCTACGCAAATTGTACTACCCTTCTACGCAAATATCACCGCTTTCTTCTATCGCCTGTTCAATAATAAGCTCCTGCTCCGATTCTTCACAGCTCCATCCTTGGTCTTCGGTCACAGGTAATTTGGCCAAAGAATTGCTGTTTTTTTGCTCCTAAACAATGTAGAAATAAAAAACTGATTACCATGTTATTCAATCTGATTTTGAGATTATTAGTATAAATTTTAGTAAAATACGAACCTACTATCACGATGTTGGGAACACGTGTCATCAAAATCATAAAAAGGCAAAAAAATTCTCGCCCTTCGACAATATATTTTATAAGGGCTGACGCAGGTGCATGAAAAAAGTGTTCCGATATGTTATGAGTATACGTAAATAGGTTATGATAAATCGTCTTTTCAAACTTTGACACCTCATATCACAGAACAAGTTAAGTGAAGTTAGAACCCTATTCAAATAAGGTGACGAATAGTAAATGCGAGATATTTGAAGTTCAATAAGTATAAAAGTACCTTTTCGACAGTAGTGGCTGATGTACCAATAAGAATATCCTCGTGCTCTAAATCTTCCAAGTTTGGTCCTCTGTGTGCAATATTTACGGTAGGCTCATTTGGTTCTATCGTATGTTGCTGTATTTTTTCCTAAATAAAAAAGCAAAAAAAAAACATTAAGGAATTAAGATGAAAAATTCCCCCCCCCCCCCTCCCGGGACTCCAACGCACTCAAATTCATTCGTTACTTGAAGCATACCTTGTTTGGAGTATTTTTTCCGGCTGCCATAGATAAATCATGTTTTGATCTGCGAAGAGAAAAATAATATTATTATTTGGAACTTTACAACACAACACATATATTCTTCCATCTGGAAAATCATTACTTCTGGTGTGCCTCAGGGGTCCATTTTGGGTCCTTTGCTTTTCTCTATCTATATAAATGATATTACGACATGTTTTCACAACGCTCAAATTTTACTATTTGCCGACGATATGAAGATATACCTTCCTATAAGCTCCCATGACTGTTCTGTGCGTTTACAAGAAGATCTTGACCGACTGACGGATGACTGTCTCAGAAATAAGCTTTTTATCAATATTTCCAAATGTTGCAAAGTCACATTCACACGTAACCATATAAAAATACTGCATGAATACACCATTTCTGGATCGCTGTTAACAAATAAAGATTATATAAGTGACCTCGGAGTTATTTTGGACTCTAAACTTACCTTTGATAAACACGTTGATAATGTTGTCACCAAAGCAACAAAGAGTCTAGGCTTTGTACTGAGAACATGCAAATTTTTCAAAAACACTAAGACTTATCTGATTCTGTACAATTCACATGTTCGTCCTCACCTGGAATACTGTTCAAAGGTTTGGAACCCGCGCTATATTGTTTATGTTAACAGGTTAGAAAGAGTTCAGGAGCGATTTCTCAAATTCCTTAATTTTAAATCATTCAACATATACAATTCTTACTACGAAATCGAGAAACATTTTCGAATCTCGAAACTGCTCAATAGGAGGCTTGTCGCTGATCAGATGCTCCTGTACAAAATTATTAACTCAAAAGTTGACTGCCCGGAGCTGCTAAATAAAATAAATTTCCACACGCCGACTCGATACAGCAGACAAAATACCCTTTTCTACATTGATAGATGCAACACTAATTCCAACCAAAATGAATTTATACAAATGACATGTAAATACTATAATAATAAACTTGCACATATAGACACACTTGCTGACATATTCACTGCTAGTTACTGTTGTTACAGAATTTCTTTGTATAAAATTCTATGTAGATGCGAATAACACATATTCATGACTAAATTTATTGTACCTAATATTTTTATATTACTTGTGTGGCAACTTTCCCTTATCCCTCTCCTCCCCTTACCCGTTCCAACCCAAATACCTATTTCGCAGTCAATTTAAGTATTGTTTTAATTATTTTATTATTGTGTATAACATGTTTATCACTTGTTGAATTAACATCTGTATTATGGTGAACATTAATAATTGGTCTGTTTTTTTGCCATCCTCTTATGTATATTTTATTACTAAGACTGTTTATGTTCCTTAAATAAATAAATATAGAATATCTTTGATTTGACAATGTGTGAATGGTTACGTGTATGCAGAAAGGCGATATTTTTGTTAATTTCCTTTCAAAGTTTTTTTTGTCCGTTTCTCCAACACCATTTACACATTATTGACTTCATTTGAAATTTTAGATAAAAATATATAAACGGCAATAAACTTTTTATACATGATCCTTATACTAATCCTATCCTCAGAGCACGTGTTCCACTCCTAACAAACAGTGCCCCCTGGTGTACCGGTCTCACCGGGACAGGAGTGCTTCTGGCTGGGGTGGTACAATCGTATCGTATGATCCTTATACTGATAATAATGTAACTAATTTCTACTAAGTAAAAAAAGTAAAAAAAAAAAACTAAGTAAAAAAACTCCCATTAATTAAGAAATGTATTGCCATGGCCAATCAGAACTCAAGAAATTAAAACCAAAATTTTGTATTTTTACATAATTCTACCCCATAACTCCCCTTTAGCAATGTAGGGTAATTATTGTATTAATTACCAAAAACTGTGTACATAAAAACCGTTCACTCTCACATTAGCGTTGATTTGTACAAACACAGTTATAATATATGTGGCTTGACGTATTTCAGCCTATTGCTCGCCATATATTCCAATAAGGAATGTACGGCGAGCGATATGCCGAAATACTCCACGCCACGTATATTGTAGCTTTGTGTGTGTACACAGCTTAAAGACAATGAATTCTCACACATACTTGCAAAACGTGCACCTGCCACATGAAGTTCGTGCTAACGGTTTCGGAATTGGAATGCATACGCAAGTGAAATGTTATATTTTAAGTGTCTGGAACAAAATGGCAGTTGAAAAAATACAGTTTGTCAAATTTACACCAAAAAAGAGAATTTTCGAGTACTTACTGTTTTTGTAGCTTCCTGAGATTATTGCAGTGCTTCAAGTGATTGGGTATTCTATTTTTAGAGCCATTAACAAAGCGTTTTGATCGCATTTTTTAAATATATACGCTAACAAACAAGGAGCGTATAGTTTTGTTACTTGCCGACGGGAGATTCTAGCCCGGAATGAATGACGAGCTGTGAAATCTGTTAGAATTTGATAAAAAAGGAAGTGTTTATTTAATTGTTAAATACACAGATATCATAACGAGAATAAGAGGCCGTACTTTTATAGATGTATGTATTATGTATATATTTTAAATTAAAAATATTGTATAAAATCATTATTAAGGCGATAATCATAGACTGAAGTTTTAAAAGCGGGTTGTATGGTGTATCAATGTTTTTATTTTTCATGGTCGAATGCCTACATCAATTACAAAAAAAAATAAGCAGATTGAAAAATAAAAGTCCATTATTTGGTAACAAAAAATATCAAGTCTGAGAATGACACACGAAAGGTAGTATTAAGCCGTTTTAGAGAGCCGTTTTTCAGCAAATTACAATTCTGCCCCTATAATATGCTCTTAATTAGATGGAAAAAAATAGTATAAAGCTAATTTTTTCGGCATCGACTACTATCATTCAGCCAAGTGCTTAGCCAAAAGTCCCCGCCCCTACCCCCACTTACTTCGCCCCCTGTGCCCCCCAAACATGAAAAGTGTAAGGGTTTCGTAAATCACGTCTATCTCCATTACTAAACAACATATCGGATTGCAATTTTTTATATTCTCTTTGCTGTAACATTGTCTACAATTAATGTCAATCACAACGGTGCTAAAGAAGTTTTCACTTCAAAGTAATTATAAAATTAATTTTTCGTCGTTTGCTTATTATTTATTTTTAGTGTCGCTTTTTCGTTTCAAACAGGTTCAAATCACAACGGTGCTAAGGAAGTTTTCACTTCAAAGTAATTATAAAATTAATTTTTTGTCATTTGCTTACTATTTCTTTTTAGTGTCGCTTTTTCGTTTCAAACAGGTTCAAATCACAACGATGCTAAAGAAGTTTTCACTTCAAAGTTATTACAAAATTAATTTTTTGTCGTTTGCTTACTATTTCTTTTTGGTGTCTAGTACTATTATTTTACAGCTCATAGAAAGGGCTGCAATCTCTGTAGAAAACATTTTTTCATAAAATGTCGGCCTGAAAAGTTCTGTGACAAAATGTAAAATTACGTGCCAAAAAAATACAAATTTTTACCTTTTCATACGAATTACAAACAAACGGTAAAAGTTACGATGAAAGTTAACCGGATATTAATTGTAGACAATGTTACAGCAAAGAGATTAAAAAAAAATTACAACCCGATATGTTGTTTATTAATCGAGATAGAAGCGATTTACGAAACCCGTACACTTTTCATGTTTGGGCGGGGACTTTTTGGCTAAACACTTGTCTAAGTAGTAGTCGATGGTGATTCAACTGGTGTTCTACGACATAGGCTGACTGAACTATTAATCATATTCCACCGCCATGGGAGGAATGAATTCATGCGTCCGTCACTCCTGGATACACTGACTCTCAGATTCCTACCCACCCCTCATACCCTTGGTAGGTATTATACCTCTTTTTGTTTGATGTCCGCAATAATTAACTAATTAACTCTGCAACAATCATACCTATACTGCTAAAATAAATTAAATAATATTCCCAGTGTTCAGCGAAAATTTAATAGGACTGACCGGGTATTTGTGTGATCGCATTCGCGACAAGTTGATTCAGTTCAGTTTTCTCAGTTTGATTTTTGCGTCTGACTGGTGTGGTCGCCGAACGATTTTTTCTTATTGACCGGCGTACTATACCCTTTCGTTTAACAAGCTTTAAAACTAACCCTTTTTTTATTTTCAGATTAATGAAATACCCTTTCATTTAACAAACATTAAAACAAAGTGTGTGTTATTTTCATATTTAAACGTGTAATACTTAGTGCGTGATTAATTAAACACCATTTCGTCATAACAAACTTTAAAACAAAGTGTGTTACTCGTGTGTTGAAAATTTAAACGTGATTAATTATTTTGGGTTAAGATGGAATACACGAATGCCGAATATTATGATATGTTGATGTGCCTAGGGCGAACAAACGGGAACTCAACCAGAGCCGCCATCGAATACATGGAGAGATTCCCACATCGGAGGCATCCAGATCGAAGGGTTATCAATGGATTAGCACGAAGACTACATCGTACGGGAAATATGCGGGCAAACATGGCTGATACTGGACGTCCAGCGTTACGTAATCAACGCATGGAAGAAAACATATTAAGATGTTTTTATCAACAACCAGGATGAAGCGTTCGATCCGTTGGGAGAAAATTAAATATTCGACACCAGGTAGTCTGGGATTCCCTCAAGAATGATGGACAACACCCGTACCATTACTGTTGTGTCCAAGCGCTGTTGCCCATGGATAATATCAATAGGAGAGAATTTTGTGAATGGATTATTCAGATGGAGAGGCAAAATGTGGCATTTATCGATCATATTCTGTGGACAGATGAGTCAACCTTCAGTCGAGATGGCGTGTTCAACTCTCGAAATGAACACCAGTGGGCACATGTCAATCCTCATGCAAAGCGGCCAAGACATTTCCAACACCGGTGGTCCTTGAATGTGTGGGGTGGGTTGGTTGGCGATAGAGTGCTGGGACCGTGTTTTCTTCCAGCAAGGATGAGTTCAGAACTTTATTTGCGTTTTTTACAGAACGAGCTGCAGGAGCTTCTTGAAGATATTCCTCTAATAACCATAAGGAATTTGTGGTTCCAGCAAGATGGTGCTCCACCTCATTTTGGGCTTTAAGTTCGAAGATATCTCGATGAAGAGTTCGAAGGTAGGTGGATAGGACGTGCTGGACCTATCGCATGGCCAGCCAGGTCACCTGATCTGACGCCAATGGACTTTTTTTTGTGGAGTTTTGTAAAAGGGAAAGTATACAAGACAGAATGTCCTGATGTTGATACGTTAAGATTACATATCATTGACACTTTTGACCAGCTAAAAATTAACCCAGATATGATTCGAAGAGTTCAAAAATCGATCATTCGACGGGTCCAATTGTGCTTGGAATTTAATGGTGATAATTTTGAACAGTTTTTGTAATGTGTTTTTGTAAGTACCTGTGTTAAATAAATGACTGCTTGGAAGTGTGCGGACCTGTGCGTGTGAAATAAATACCTGTGCTAATAATAAGTGTGTGAATACCTGTTAATAATCTAATATGCTAATAATAATGCTAATAATCAGGGACACTGGAGGTCTAGATTCGTTCAAACTTAAATGTAGATTCGTTCTTTCAAAAAAATTTGAGTCCTTGCGAGAGCCTTGAAGGAGTAACCATCTGTTATTTATACCAGGGCGGGAAAGCGGTGGATAACCTCCAATGTCCTTGATTATTAATTATGATAAAGTTTAAAAATTGGCGACAATGTTTGTTTTTGTGTTGTGTTTTTGGCTTGGAAAACATTCGAACGAGATGACGGGCTGCTAACAAAATAAATAGTTAACTAACATAATTTAATTAATTAACTAAAATAGTTAACTTAGCTAACATAATTGTAATGCTTAGAAGAGGTGGGAGGATAAATTAGTAAGATGAAAATAAATAAACCATGGATACGAAAAGACATTTAGCAACTTATAAATAATTTTAGAGTAGCATCTTCGAACTGTCATTTCGACATGAGTTAACCCTAAAGAAGACGAAATTTTTTTTAAATAATTTAAAATTTTTTTTTTAATTTAAAAATGCTTAAATTGAAAGTCTTTATGTTTATTTGGGTTCTCTATGTGATGTAGGTTCACCAGTTTTCCGCTTGTACTACGAGTTTCCGGACACCGTGTATAAGAGTATTTCAGAATGTCATAAGAATATTAAAGGTTAAAGACATGTTAATTTGAATACATTTAATACATATATATCAGAGTATTTAAGAATATCCTAAGAATATTTAAGGTTAGATAGATATAAATTTGAATACAATTAAACATAGAGATGATTGAAAGTGTGGGTAAATCTCATAAAGAGAGTTAGTTATCTTATAAATGGAGGAAGAGATACAGTACAGTAGTAAATCCTGTCAAATCTATTAGGCATGCAAACACATGCCTAATCATTATCAATGGATTAGGCATGTGTTTGCTGACCAGTCTCACTGGTTCCGGAGAGTCGTGAGCAGTTGAGACTTTTGTGTAACATTCATGTAAAAGTTAATTTAGAAAAATTAATGTTTTTTTTTTGTCATTTAACTTTAGGAGGTGTGTACGATGTAGCTGGAATGCCGGTGTCACAGATGCAAGATGCAAGACACTTTCTAAGGTTGGTCACAGTATTGCAATATTTTTCCCGATGAGTTACAGAACTCATTTTAGGACGGGAGGAACTTACAATTCATAGGTGGAAATAGTTCAAATTTTACTATTAAACTTTAATATTATTATTTTAATATTAAACTTAACCACGTAGGGGAATTTTGATATCTGAAAAAATAAAAAAGGCAGACTAGCGAATTTCAACCCGGTTTTTAGGAAAAAAATTTATCCTTCATAAAAATAAAAATAAATAGAAGCTGTCCCTTTAAAACAAATCCCTACGAGGTGCCATAGAGACTGGATTTTCAAACAGTTTAAGACTTGGTTCATGCATTTTGATTAATTTGTGTTATTTCACAATTTATCCATTTAAAATAATATATATAGGATATATATTTATGACACGTTCCAGAGTGGAAGATACTCTCAGTATCGCCCTGGTGTAAGACCACCATTCAGAATTGAAACGTTGCTTGAAATGGCTTTAGCCGTGTTTGGTGACCAAATCTGAATAGCCAGGTACTTCCCCACCTTCCTCTTCCCTATCTTCTTCCCCCTTTTTTTTTTTTTTTTACATTAACTCCACACAGGAGGCCCTGAGGAAAATAATTTCCCTCAGGGCCTATGTCATCTTTGAGGATGCTGTGTGGAGGGTCTTTTTGAGGAAAGGAAGAGTGAACATGGGTCTTGAAGAGACCCATGTTGTAGGAGGGAGGAAGCACAGAGGCCCCTCCCCACTACCTTCAGCCTCACAACATACCATAATTGGGGATGCCATAGTCCTACTGGCTCCAGACGGGAGCAGTTGCAAAACATGTTCAAAGTTTTGCTGAAGGATAATTTGACATACAAACTGTTTCAAAAGGTTTCATATAATATGCTGTATGTCAATTTTACGAATTTCATTAAAACATTTGTTGATGGCATTCTTAACAAATGCATCTTTCAGAAAAAAAAAAAAAAAAAAAAGACTTTTTTTACAGTGTTTTTGTGAAGTACCCACTCAGTCCAGACAAAATAGACATTCCAGTTTGTATTGAACAAGCTGAATTTTTGTACAGGTCTTGAATACTTCATTACCAATGTTATGTCAATAGTCCCCATCAATCTAGAATTAGCGTTGTTTTTTATCCAAGGTCAAAGGTCACAAATTTTCATTTTCGGCGTGTTTCTCAGAAACGGTGAGAGCTACCGAAAAAATTTGTCAGAAGAGTTTGTAGATCGTAAAATTCTTTACAAAAAATATATTTATATTTTTTTTTTTCCCTACGGCGCACCGTTCTCGAGTTATCACGATTTCAAACGAATATGCACTCATATGCGGCCAGTAGTCTCATACATCATCGGGTTATATTGGAATATTGGTTTTTGAGACTCGTGCACTCATTACGTGGAAAATATACGATTCTGATTGAGTCAACGTCTGTCCCTAATTTCATTAGTTGGTTGGCCTTGAGTAACATGTGCCTGAGACTGCCGGGGTATACCTGCATTTTTCGGATTTTCCAAAGAAACCAGCGTTTTTCGAGGGACGTAACCCGTTTTTCGTAGCAAATGGACGTGTTTTGTAGATGATATAGTAAAATAGTTGCACAAAATTTTAATTATTAAGGTAATACAGTAGTATCTTTACTCAAAAAATGTATATTCTGTGGTTGAATGGAAAATGGAAAGCTTTACCATTACCTGGTAGGAATGGTTACATTGAATATGGTTACGAGTAATATCCTGTATTTTTCGATTTCGCAAATTCTATTTTTACCATTTACTCAGCAGCCAGCAAGTAACCTTAATACTATCTACACAACTTTACTCTATGCTTTGGAGAATGTGAAACGTTATGATCACGATGTATGCATTATCACTGATCAGCCTCTGTATGCAAAAGCTCGAGAAATCGTATCAGCAGCACCTGAAGGATCTGAGGTACCGAAAATCGTTGTGATACTTGGAGGTTTCCATTTACTCATGTCTTTTTTGGAGCAATTGGTCGTATTATGCAGGGAAGTGGCATAAAAGAGGTGCTATCTTCAATTTATGCCACTAATTCATTAGAAAAAATGTTGAATGGCCATGCTTACGCGAGAGCTGTTAGAGCTTACACATTACTCCGTCTCACTTTAGCGACAATAATATCAAAAGAACTTTGATGATAAGAGGGATGCTCATCTGAAGGAAAACGTCGAGCTTGTAATAAATAACATAATTTTGTACAATGATATTGAAAGTGGTGATGAGATGGCTGAAGCATTACCTACTCGATCAGTTCAATCAAAAACTAAAGGAATATGAAGAACGAGGACTAATTACAAAACTATTGATTCAATATGTTCACATGTATCGATTGCTTATTAGTTTAATAAAGCTGAACGTATAGGGGATTGGCAAGCTCATTTGAATAGCGTTCGAGAAATACTTCCTTACTTCCACGCATCAGGACATTTTCTTTATGCCAAATCCGCGCACTGATAAGACATACTATAATTAGAAAACTTGGTTTATGAAAGATTTATACAAGGATTTTTCACTATTAGACGTTCTGATAAATTAAATTGTGAAACTTCAACGGATATGGTCACTGAGCAATCCATGATGAAGTCAATGAAAACGGATGGAGGTGTAGCTCGAGGGAGAAGTACGCAAGAGAGCGTCATAAGTAAATGGATATATGGCATGCATGCAATGAATACTGTGTGTGAAAGATTGGAGGATCTCACTAATGGATACTACAGATCAGCATGTAGATGCAAGTGAGCTACAGAGCAAGCTGCAGAACAACGCCGTCGAACTACAAAAACATCTTCATCGTCTGATATCGTTTTTGATCGATCAATGACTGTTCCAACCATAGACATACAAATAGCTAGACGAGAACTTACAGATGAGGGGTAAAAACCAACTATGGCGGGACGAAGAGAGGAAAGAGACTTGTGATTCGCCAATAAATCAATCTAACAGTATATAGGCACCTCGCACTATAATATCACCATTTAGTTCTTGAAAGTAAAATCTGCTTTTGAATGAATAGACCTTTTTATATGGGAGCGCGAATTGCATGCCACATTATGAACAAATATGTCAAGTCCAAATTCGCAAAGTAAGGTTCTGAGTATTTTCATAGTCGAATATTTTGTTTCCGTAGACACTTTTACAAATGTTTCATGATTTACTTACCCCAGTAAGCAGCGGCTTTGTGTTTCGCGTCGCCATGTATCTCGATGTCATAGTATGTGTTCCATAGCCATACAAAGTCCGTGCGTAAAATGTACAATAAGAGCTCGACACTGGTCCGGACTAGAATGATGACGTCACATTTTTTAGATTACCTAATTATGTAGTGCCGTTCCTTAACCAGAATATTCCTTAGTGAGAATTGTCTGCTATCGTCTAGTGGCTGCATTGATGCCAATTGTGATCATCTTCATAAAGAAGCGCCGGTTGGAGGTCTGCCCTCACAATGATCGCTTCTCCTTCTGTCTCCAGAAATGGAGGACCTTTGGGGGTCTGCCCCCCACAGGTGAATGATTGATTTAAACAGGTTTGTCAAGGATGACGAAGTCCCCGGCTCCTGAATGTCTGCCCTCACAATGATTGCTTCTACTTCTGTCTCCAGAAATGAAGGACCTTTGGGGGTCTGCCCCCCTCAGGCGAATAATTGGTTTAAACAAGTTTGTCAAGGTTGACGAAGACTGAATATTGGACTGCCTTATTTCTTTTTTATAATATTTTTGGAAGGTATTTTCATTCTGCCAATTTCCTTTTTCCAAAATTTCCTCTATTGAACAGTTTTCAAACCACCGAAGTGAAGCCACTGCCGACCTAGTGCTCCCCGCAGAGGCCTCAATACCAGCATCTCTAAGTATTGTCTAAACCCATCCACCGATAATTGTTCTAGAAGCTGCTTTGGTTGGACCTGATGTGGACCTGTCTTTTGAGAGAACACACAGCTTTTTAAGCCAAAATACAGGATCGGTGGATTGATTTGATGAGGAGTTTAATCTCCATCCCGATTGTTGATACTTTGCAGAATATGTCTTTGAACCAAATGCAGGGCATAAAATAATATGATCATCCATATCAATAAAATGTTCCGATGTTAATCTCAAAAGTGTCAGATCATGTACCCTTCGTCCTGAGGCTAACAGGAGTATGACTGCACACCTTCTGGATGCTTCAAATAAGGTTATAGTTTCTGGATTGTTAGTCTGAAGCCAAGAACATATCTGTCTCGGGTCCCATATTGTATTCCGTTGCATTTTAATTGAGTTGTTTAGTATTCCCTTCATTACTTGCTTCACATAAGATGGTTACTTAGTCTATTTTCATTATTTGGATTGCATAAAGTTGAAATGGACGATTTATGCAAAGCTATAGTGCTAGGAACTAAATTCAGCGATATTTTGAGATGCGCTAGAAACTTTGCCAACTGGGCTCCCATTGGATCTTTGAAATAAACATGGTTGGATGAACACCATTCACGCCATCTAATCCACGCTGCTTTATAAGAAGCTCGTGTTGAAGTTCATTTTTCATCAGATTTTAAAATCTCTCTTTCTCTATCAGACCATCCTTGCAATGCATCATTCCAGCCCCAATTTTCCACACTTGCAGTTCTAGTTGAAGTATTTGCTGGGGATGGGAGCCTGTGGTGGTATCTATCAGTATCTCTTGTAGATTCTTGATTTCCTGAGGTAGGCACAAGGCTTTCTGTTATAAGTTTGGTAGCCAAAATACTTTTCGTCTATTTGGGAGCTACCAGCAGATAAATTCCTGTGGAGTTGTTCAGATGAGCAAGCACTCGGTGAATTAGACAAGGAGGCGGAAACACCCTTGCGAAAGGGAGAGGAAAGTGCCAAGGTCTGTTGAAAGCATTGGTGAAATATCGCCGCTTTGTCTTTCCTGTCTATGGATACATATTTGTCCACTACATGAGCCGTGTGAGAGGCAAACAGGTCCACAGTAAGTCTGCCCCATTTGTGAAATATTGTTCTGTTGCAGAAGGTAGAAGGTGCCACTCCGGTAGACGGGTTCCTCGGGACAAATGGTCCGCAAGACCGTTATACCACCCTGGTAGGTAGTGAACTTGCAGGGTTATATTGTATTTGTCTACTAGAAAGGTGAAAAGTCACATGAAGTAGACTCAAGGATCTCGTCCCTCCTTCGTTCCTCAAATATGTAAGCGAGAACTGTTCTGTTGTCTATCTGTATTAGAACTCCTCAAAAATTTGTTCTGGTATTTCAAGGCATTTAGTATGGCAAACATCTCTTTCAAGTTGCTGTGCCAATTTTGCTGTTCCCTGGTCCCATTTCCCGCAATCGGTCGAGAGGAAATTAGAGGCAGCAGGGACGTGTAGTGGCATAAAGACCTTTACATTCTGTGCCCACCATGATATGTCATTCATTACGGGTTCCTTTATGAGAATTCTCGTTCGTATGGGAAGTTTCATCATGGAGTGCATTTCGTCGCTGTGCTTGCAAAATCCGCTATGTAAAAAAACGTTACTTTTCAGGAGAAGGAAAAAACTGATTAATTCAACAATGGATAGCATTTTTTAACATCAAAATAAACAGAAAATTAGATCTTTACGTCGGATTTTGAATAAATGATATTTTACAATTAAATATTTAGTACTTTCGTAGTAATATTTGATTTTGTGAATAAATGACACATAGCTGATTTTGTATGGGTCTTTAAATACGCTTTGTGTTAGAGGTAGCATATAGCGGATTTTGATGTGCGTGCATTTCAGACATAACGGATTTTGCATTCAGTTAGAAATGATAGTGATTCTTTAATTGCGTACAATTTAAATGTATTATCGTATGCGCAAAGCATTTTTAACAAACCAATTGCCTATTTCTAACGAATATTTATCTTTCCCAGCTGAAAGTTTACTTATAAACAAGTAATTTTCGAGTGAAGGTGAACTAAAAATATTTTGAGTATGATAAAAAAACAAGTTTATTACGTATTACATTTTATTTATTGAAAGAAGAAAAACAAGTAGATTGTAGCTAGTATTGTAACCATTACAAACCAAACATTATTGAGCAGAAACACAGTCATATTAATCTCAACATTTTATCACAACAAATTAACATTTCAGTTACATAAATAAACAATGATAACGCCTGCTAGCAAACTAAACATTCGTCTTATAACTATTGAGATCTTTAAAATTTTATAAAAACAGAAGGTACGTAAGTAATCAAATCACCAATCACTATTCAAGATTATTACATTTTATTTATTGAAAGAATAAAATCAAGTAGATTATAGTAACTAGTATTATATCTATTACGTATTATTCAACATTAATACAATCGTAATAATTACAACATTTTAACAAAACAAATAACATATCAGTTATGTAAATAAACAATGATAACTCCTGCTGATCTAATAACTATTGAGATCTTTAAAATTTTATAAAAATAGAAGGTACACAATGTAATCTACCAAACCACTAATCGAGATTATTACATTTTATTGATTGAAAGAATAAAATCAAGTAGATAGTAACTGGTATTATACCTTTTACAAATCAAACATCATTGAACAATAATACAATCATAATAATTACAACTTTTAAACAAAACAAATAACTTCTCAGTTATGTAAATAAACAATGATAACGCCTGCTATTAAACTAAACATTCGTCTAATAACTATTGAGATCTTTAAAATATTATAAAATTAGAAGCTACGGTAGTAATCAACAAAATCAGTATTTAAGATTATCGTAAAATGAATGATAATCTCGATGCAAATATAACTTTAAGGATTGTTATTGCTCAAACTTAGAATTTTTTTCTGTTCTGTGTACAATGGTTGTGGTGTTGTGTATAAATCTTGCCTCCTCCTTTGAGGCAGAAGTGTCCAGTTATCAATGTGTCGGAGTTTGTACATAACCTCACCGTGTTTGTACAGCAGCCCTCTGATCTGGGTAACTGTAGGATCTCCAACCTTTTTGCCTGGACGAATAGTGCAGTAATTACTGGGGAGTGTATCGTAAGCCTTAAAAAAATTGTAATCGAGATACTTAATAAAGTAAGGTTTGGATGGTCTAGCTTTCCTCATTCGGTCCACATAATCCGTTGGGGAGTATAATGGAGGAGTGCAAAGCTTTTCCAATGTCGAGTGGACGCTATCCACCTCCATCATTGTGTGTCCTTTTTCCAATATGAGTTGTTCTATTTCTATATTCATATGCTTCGATATATCTGCCAGAGCACTGCTGAGGAATTTATTTTTGTTTTGGTGAGCGCAGCCGTCCGATATCAAAGTAATTTTTTTGAATCCCTTACTAATTTCTCCTTCTATAAAATCGATAATACAAGAAACAAACTCATTTGCTGAAACACCTCCATCGCCTTCATGCCAAACGTACAGAAAAACATCTTTCGTATTGTTTTTATAAATGGTAAAGTCGTGTAACTGAAGTTTTTGCTTATAATATTGAGAGGAAACTGAAAGTTTCGGACAAAGCTGTGTGCTTTGAAGGTCCATTGTTACTACTAAATGTTGATCAGAGCAGGATGCAATAGCTAGCTTCTTTGCATCTCTTGCTTCATTTTTCTTTTTAATGTGAATTTGGTATTCTTCTTCACTTAGATTTCCTTGATTGTAGGATACGCATGTGTCACATTGATCCTTGCGTGGTTTAAATATAGATATTTTATTATTTTCTAAAATATCACAGAATTTCTTTCTTTGGACGCAAGTTATGCCGTTTTCTGAACACCACGACATGTAAATTTTGTGCATTTCGGATTTCGATTTAAAAGCATCCTCCACGTATGTTCTCGAACTAGTCGAGCGGCAATAATGACTCAAAACTTTAGGCAATAGGTCCAACCATTTTTTAACGGAATCTGACTCTAAAGACTGAGGAACTCTGTTTCGTTTCCTAGCTCCTTGAGTCTCATCGTCGTTATCAATCTGTGCTGATGATATCCATTGAGTAAACGTATCTTTTGTAATACTTAATGTGGCGTTAAAAAACTCTCTGCAAACAATAACTTTTTCACCATTAAGCTTGGGTAAGGAGCAGTCGACCCCAATTTTGCGCTTCCAAGTACTTCTACCTTCTAATTGCTGTCGCCGTTGTCGCCTTTTGAGTACTTTTCGGATATATTTTTGGACTTGTAAATACAAGTCCAAAAATATAGGCTTTCTTAACTTCCCATGTTGACAAGCTCCAGAAATAGTTGAACACGTCTAGGCGAGCTTGTTCATTAACCAATCCGCATAGAAAATATCTATTGGATAAATTCAAGCCATGATGATTGCATGGTGTTTCTTTTATTTTTCTTTGAGCCCTTTAAACGTAAATTGTACGTCCACTTACTCTTTTCATACCGCTGTATTTTTTCCCCTGGATTTTTATTCAACTTTCGTTTGTCCTTTATGTTCGGTACATTAGTTAACAGATCGTCTTCAGAATTAGAGTTAGCATCAGAGCATTCGAATTGTCCCGTTTCGTGATTCAAAATAAATTTATGATTATTTGTGCCCAGTTGATCCTCATAATATTTCTCGTTAGAATTTGAAAGTGCAACTCGTTCAAACGTCAGCATAATTACTCATGGTCAAGATTACACCTGGGGATAAATTCCCCAAGTCTTTCTCCAAAACTGTTTCAGAAATGTCCAAATTATGTGAGAAGTTCGGATCCATATTTTCTATATCATAGATATCAGTAAAATCAGAACTATTTATGCCAAGTGGAATTGGTATATCATTTATGAAGTCCATATCAATTATTTGTTGTTGTGTTTCAACCGGTTGGGCGTTACTAATGATGCTATCATTTGTGACGTCCATATCAATTATTATTGGTTTTTGCTTTTCAACAGGCTGCATGTTACTAATTCTTTCTTGGTTTTCTTTGAGTTCAACATGATGATGATTGTTCAGAACCATGTTCACCAATCGTTGAGCTCTAGGGTTACTAATACTTCCTTGGTTGTCTTTGACTTCAGCTTGACGATGATTGTTCAGAACCACGTTTACCAATCGTCGAGCTCTAGAGGATCTCATCTTCGGTGTGGGAGGGTATCACCTGTTATAATGAAAATAAATTAGTTAATTAAGTATTAGACACAAGTCAAACATGTGTATATTTTTGGTGCGCCTTATATCACCATGATAGGCATAAATTTACTTGGCAAACGGAGTCTTAAAGTATATCCATTTTAGTGCAGTATTATTTACTTATATTTTTAATAAAGTAATTATTTGAATTCTACTCAAGCGTAACGATAGGCAAATCTTCCAACTTATCCAAAACATATTCTGTAGATTATAACATTATATTACTTACCGGGTATGAAAAATTAACACTCTTCTTTAAGTAAACGTAAATTATTGTGCACTGTAATGTAATTTCACACTGTTTTAAAAGCTTAAATATTGTTTTTTGACAAACGTAAATTATCCGCTGGCACGTGCACCAAGACTGACTATCATAACAAGACTGTCCAAGTGTCCACTGTCCAGTCACGTGACTTGTAACATGCGCGTTCTGAACCAAGATCCAGTGCAAAATCCGCCATGTGTCACTAACTGGCGCAATATGAAGTGTTTTACTTCAGTCCAAAATGCGATATGTGAAGGAATCTTCATAGAGTATTTTGAAATCCATTTTTTAAGCAAAAATACATAGCTGATTTTGCATTTCTCTAAACTAGCTTTAATATCAGAAAACGGGTTTTATAGGCCTATCCGCCACGTCTCGCTCTATCACAAAGCGTAAAAAAACGATATTCGCAAAAAAAACGTTTGTCGGATTTTGCAGGCGCAACGACGATTTGTAGTTGCATCCTTCGGCAATGAAGACGACCTCTTTGAGTGACGAATGATGCAAAATTTAGTTTTCCCAGAACTCTCTGGGCCTCCTTCACATTCCACTTCTTCTTTTTCTGAAGCCTTTGAAGAGATTGTTGAAGGTCTTCGCACTTTCTCCTGTTCAGCGACTTCCGACCGCGTTGCGTGTCCCACATTACACCCAGATACTCCACTGTTTGTACCGGCTCGCTGATGCATTTTTTTCAAATTGACAGTCCAACTGGGGTCTCTTAGTAGATTTATAGATAGGGGTCTCTTTGATGGCCTCCAGTCATGCACCCCTGTAGTAACGTCGGTTAGAGGTCTGCCCTCGCACCGGTCGCTTGCTACTACCCTTTCCCCCCCTTTTAACACCAGAGGTGGAGGGCTGGGGATACCTTTGGGGGTCTGCCCCCCTCGGGCGAAAGAATTTTCGGGATGGAAAAAATTCTCGAGTCGGAATAAAATCTCGGGCCGGAAAGGAATCTCGAGCCGGATAGTATTGAACTGGTTTTGAAGCCTTTTTTTTACCAGACCCCTCCTTTGGTGGACCGGTTGAAGTGATGGCTTGTGGGAAGGGCCTAAAACAATTCTTTACTCCTCCCAATTTCTGCAATTGGGTAGAGAGGGCTTCCTCATTGAAGAGATGAGAGGAAGTCGGAGGGATCTGCGTAAGTACTTTTTTGTCTGATTTCTGTTTACAGGAATTGAGAATCTTGTCCCTTCTGAATTCAATTATCTCTGCCCGTATTCCGCATGTTATTTGCAGCAGGTCATCAGAGCATTTTTGTAAGTCGTTCTGACCTCCAAACAACTCGTTAACTTTCTCGTACAGGGTTTCTGGAGAGACATCCTGTACTTCAAATCCCCATTCGACCAATTGCTGCAGAGACTGCTGCAGTTGTATAGTCCCTATGCTTGAGAGCTGCATGTATAATCGCCGCTAAAGATCTTTCAATAGCGACCTGTTGAGAAAACTCAGAATCGTATGGTTGCAACTCAAAGTTCACCTCAAGCTCCTTAAAGCCCGGATCGGCAAGGTGTTCCTTAATGACCTTGTTATATCTCACATTGGTCCAATCTTTCGGATTAAATCGTTGAAGACGCTCTAATACTTCGAGTCTGTCTCGAGAAGGGGCAGTCATTAAGGGTCTTTAATCTTTAAGAGAAATGGTGGGACTCGGCATTTGAAATATACAAGTATTACGCCCGGATACTGTAGAGCACTCTTTCTCAGCTTCTGCGATGGACATATTCTCTGAGGCTGCATTCTCTGCGAATCTTGACCTCGGTGCTTGCAGAATAAAATTTAGCAGTCTGCCTACTTGTTCAGTTAATTTCGTAATAGAACGGACCATTCGTCGCCTTCTGGAGCGTGAAGCCCTGCTTGAAAAGTTCATGGAAGTAGAGCTGTCGGAACTTGGTGAGCGTCGGCGACGCCTTCATCTTTTTCGTTTATTGTCACAAACGGATTCATTAGAGGAACAGTCAGAACACAAATTCTTTCATTTCGTATTTCGTCACGGTTATTTAGCACTCGCGGAAATCTCAACCGCTTCGGGAGACACATTATTTTTTGACATTGCGTAATGATTTTCGTAAGAATTTTGGAGAAGAAAAATCTATTTTTAGTTTATATCCCGAAATTATAACTAGACGACCGCACGCAGTAGAAACTGGACGCCAATTGAAGAAAATGGCGTCGCGTAGACGCTAGCGAGCGCTTAACTGTTGGTAGCAGTGATTGCGATCACCGAGGAACAAAGAATCGTACAAAATTTGAATATTTCAAGAAGGTAAAAGGAGAAGAAAGACCGAAATCGGATAGAAACAGAGATGTCATCTCTCACTAAGGAATATTCTGGATAAGGAACGGCACTACATAATACCCAAGTGTTTCAGTTTTTCGATCAATAAGTTATGATCCACCGTGTCAAATGCCTTCTTTAGATCAATAAATATTGCTGCTGTAAAATCACCATGATCAAAATGCTTCTGTTGATTTGCTATAAAATCGAAAGCTGCACATTTAGTGTTAGATTGTCGCCTGAAACCGTATTGTTTTGATGTGAGAATTTTGTTGTGATCGAGATATTTCAATAATTTTTCTATGACACATTAAAATTTTTTAGAAATAGCTGGATGTATAGATATAGGCCGATAATTTTGGACTTTTTTTGCATTTGTCTTTATGAAATATGCAATATTAATTTTCTCCAAAGTTTCTGAGATAAATTCCAATGAAATATCTGTATAGTTGCTCTGCCATCATAAATAACCTTACAACCCACTCTATTTTTAAATTACTTGTCACAATTTATGTATTTTATGTAATTAAACCTTTCTGAATGTTTTATTGAATTTACTGTTTTGTTTTGTAGGAACCAAGTGGAACAACTGACTATAACCTCGCTTCTAGAAGAAATTAAAAATCTTCAGCGACAGGTAACTTTAAAACTCACAACCTCTTTCGTTATCCGCCCCGGGTGCCACCCATGCTAGCTACGCCACTGATTATGATATCAATGTTGTATGATTTTTAAAAGTTTGTATTGACGTTAGCCCCCCTGTTCAGCCACTGGAGTTATCTACCATCAATTCTAGGAATGGGACTATTTATGAGAATACTGACTATTTATATATACGCTTAAATACTGACTATCGATATTTCGTAATAGTAACCCATTTAAAAACTATTATTTATTTATTTATTGTTGTTATACGCCCATAGGGGCTTTTACATAGATTATAAAATAATATTTAAGTTATCGAGGATTACACATACATAGAATTTATACCAAAAGTTATAAAAGTGAAAAATTTTAAGATTATACAAGTAGTAAAACAAAAATTTTAAGAATATATTTTTTTCTTTTTTTTAATGAAAGGCAAACATTCCCGGGTTACGAATAACCCAACAATGTTTGAAAATCTCCTACTACCACCACAGAAAGCCGAAAATGTTGCTTGTGTTGTGATGGAGGACTTAGCCAGCAGAGGAATTGAACATGCGACGCCCGGGTGGGACCCAAGCGCTATGCCCACTCAACCACTGATACAAGCGTAAAACCGTGAAATATTTTAAACAATATAATATTTGACAATAACATAGAACACAATATAATATAAAACATTACAATAACACATCGTTAAATATATTATACCCACGTTACAATAATTTGTAGGATTCCACAAAGTGTTGGTTTAAATGGCATTTTAGATTATAAAGGGAATCTGCGAATAAATCTACAATACCACCAAACTTGTTGCCTAAATCATTCATCCTATTGGTAAGTGAATGTGATTGATAGCTGGTTGTGTATGTGTTGCAAAATAATGTTATATTTTGTCTAGTATTCCTTGTCGGTAAATGGAGTTCAATAGTAGCAACGATGGCAGGGCTGCCAATTAGGTTGTTCATGACTCTGTATAATAAAATTAGGTCTGAAATGATTCTTCTGTCAGATAGCGTAGTTAAATTAAGTCGATTCATCAAACCTAAATAATTAATGTTTTCTATTGGAATTTTGAGCTTGAAATTTAAGCCTAAGAAATTTGGTGTTGAACCCGTTCTATTTTGTTAGAGTGTACTTTATGAAAAGGGGACCAAATAGCTGAATTATATTCCACTTGACTTCTTACTTCAACGACCACCATAACACGGGCATCAGCCTAGCAAGGTGGTCGAAAAATCCACTTACAATGTAAATAATTTATGCATTGAATAAAAAAAAAAAAAAAGCTAATGAAATGTAGAGTGTTTTCATGCAATCCAAGGACTTAAAATCAGTTAGGGTTCTGCAAAGGAAGCCTAGAATCTTTATCCACTGGAGCGACGGTGCATTTTATAACTTTTGCCTCGGATTGCTCATGATATTTTAATGACCGTTTTGAATATTTTCCGCCAACCTTAAAAAAATCATACCTCCGAATTTTAATATGGAGGCATACAAACTGATCATAGTTCTATATAGTCAATGAATTCACCTATATTTGGTTGTTTATCACACATTCCTAGGATTTATAAAAATAATATTAAAAAATCGTAAACATTCAAAACGGAACTATTCTCAGTATTGCCTCCCTTTAAACTCGCCTAGTAAGTTGAGACTAAAGGTTGAGACTCTTGATATATCTGACTGTACTGTAACTATTGGTGATATTATATCCAAGTTAAAGAGTCTTGATTCCCGTAAATATGCAGGACCTGACAAAGTTCCACCCATGTTCTTAGTTAATTGTATGCATACATTGTCATATCCTATACATAAGTTATTTACAAAGTCACTCTCATCAGGTGTGTTCCCGGATCTTTGGAAGTTTAGTCTTTTGACGCCCATTTTCAAAAAAGGTAATAAGAGGGACGTAAAAAATTACAGGCCAATATGCACCATGACTACATTACCCAAACTTTTTGAAAGTCTAGTACTAGACAAGTTGATATCCCGAATTAATCCCACCATCTCACCGCTTCAACATGGATTTATTAAAGGAAGATCAACCCTTTCCAATTTAATATTGTATACGAATGATATTGTTAATGCCTTGATTGCATCACATCAAACTGATTCCATATATACTGACTTCAGTAAGGCATTTGATAAAGTAAACCACAAAATCTTATTAAGAAAACTGAAATTGTTGGGATTTAGAGGGAATATTTTGGAATGGTTTAAGAGTTATCTATTGGGAAGGTACTTAGCGGTTAAGGTTGATTCGTTTACTTCTTATACATTTGCAGCCTCGAGCGGAGTACCACAGGGATCTCACTTAGGCCCGATATTATTTTGCTTATTCATTAATGATATAGTTAATATTTTTAGTAATGTTAAAGTTCTGTTATTTGCTGATGATCTGAAGATATATAGAACTATCAAAAACGATGATGATCGCGCCATTCTACAGTTGAACCTGAACAAACTATTTACGTGGTGTTCTGTCAATGATTTACAACTAAACATTGGTAAATGTCAGATTATTAGTTTTTACAAAGGTAAAAATCCTCTTAAGTTTTCCTATGATATGAATGGTGTTAATCTTCTTCGTGTATCACAGATTCGTGATCTTGGTATCATATTCCATGAGAGTCTACAGTTCAATGTTCACATCGATGAAATAACAAGTGATGCAATGAGAATTCTTGGTTTTATTTTGAGAACGGGTGCAAATTTTAAAAATGTATCAACATTAAAAAATCTGTATTGCTCGTTGGTACGAAGCAAATTCGAGTACAATTCCACCATTTGGTCACCATATTACAAAATCCATTCTCAATTATTGGAAAAGGTACAAAACAAATTCCTTCGGTATATTAATTTTAAAATGAAAATTCCAATTGAACTTATAAATTATAATAACTTACGCGCAGAAACCAGACTCCTTAAATTATCAGATAGAAGAGTGTTAATTGATTTGTTATTTTTATTCAAAATTATCAAATCTTTAGTTGACTGCCCTAATTTATTAGAATTAATCTGTATTAATGTACCTGCTAGACTAACTCGCAATAAAGATATTTTCAATTTTAACAATACCCTCAATACTAACTATTCTATTAATTCACCAATCCCTAGAATGCATAGCCTTGCAAATAAACATTGTGAATCTATAGATATATTTGGTGTTGACAGTTTTGCAATTTTCAAGAGACAACTCATCTCTATTTTATCTGTTAATAATTAACTTTTCTTATTTTTGTTCTTTTCATAATATATCCTCTCATTTAAAATCTTACCAGTAATTTATAACCTTATTTTATTTTATTTTATTTTGCTGTTCTATTTAGTTCTGTTTTATCATCATACATTATTATACACATATAATTGTTTGTTTATACCTACTAACTAGCTTTTACACATTGCACTTTATTGTATTTCTGGTCTTATTACTGATTTTTTCTTATTACTCATAGTATTTCATTTCTTTTATGATGTTTAATTTTTTTATGTTTTTAATTTCTGTTGTAAAAGCCCACTAGGGCGTAAATAAATAAATAAATAAATAAATAAGTTCAAATTTCCCTCCACAATGAATATTTTCAATTAAGTTTCTTTTAAATGGTCTAATTTATAATCACAATCTACATATATATATATATATATATATATATATATATATATATATAATAAAACTGAATTTTGATATGTTTTGAACTGTTGAATGTTTTGACACAAATTTATTCGAAAAATGGCGACACTTTTAATTAGACTAAAATGAAATTCTTAAACGACTCACCACAAATAGCTGTAGTATATCAAACAGGTACATCAATTATCTTAAATCCACAATACTGTAGTATCCGCTAGCTTGCTTTAGCATGGCAACATTAACGGAAATAGCCGAACGCTTCCGACGGCACCCGAAGTCGGTAGTCGGAGGCAAGCAGCGCGCAGTACATCGGCCGCCCAGCGCCCATTCTCTCGTAGACCTTAGGATAGGAGATACTATTACACTGTAAACTTTATAACGTCAATAAACTCGTCTATTACTATCCTATCTCTCATTACAAATTCATTTGTTTGTCTTATTAGAAGTCTATCAAGGACATTACAAATTGGCGCAGCCGGTAGGATAGTACGACGCAGTGAGATTGACAGATTATCCACGGTGTACGTGGATGATTTGAGTTTTATAATTTTTTTCTCAGACAGTTATTGTCGTGGACAATCGTGGGGCACTTCGTAGAAGGGCCAGCCGGAGGAATTAAGTGTAAAAAAGTATTCCGTGATTCCTTGGAGGGAATCAGGATAGACCATCCGATTTGCCATCCGGAGCAATTTTGAAGGAAGGAAGGACGGCCTTCCATTCCGGTTCAATTTGTTTGAAGGAAGGAAGACGGTCAAACCGACCAGAAGGAAGACGGTCACGCCGACCAGAAGGAAGACTTAATTAACTAGCCAAGCAGCCCATCGCCATGGACCTTGTTTGTTGAGTTAAGTGGTTTGTCTTTTTGGAGGTTATTGTTGTCGGGTTGTGTTTTTGTTTTGTTGCTGAGTCACTGCTGGTTCGGGTGCAGGTCATCTGTTCAGCCGTTGATTATGGAAACCAGTGGGATTCCGCGGTTCTGCCATCTTAGTGACGATTGGGGAATTTTTCGACTGAGGTTAGAACAATTCTTGCTGATCTGTGATGAAACGAAAACTGTTAAGCTTGATGCAACTCAAAAGAGAGCGTACTTGTTGAACTCTCTCGAGGCTGGGACGCTCACCTTATTGATTAATTTGTGCTTTCCTACCAAGATTACAGATACGACTTTTGATTCTTTGTTGGTTTTATTAGAAAAACATTGTTCGAAACCGAAGTCGGTTTTTAGGGAACGGGAATTGTTTTTTTCAGCTAAGCAATCGCAAGGGGAATCGGTTAGAGATTTCGCAGTGCGTTTACGCGGTTTAAGCACTTTTTGTGAATTTGGTACTCGTTTAGAGGCAAATTTAGCAGATGTTTTTGCTCTGTGGTTGATCTCTGGGAGAGCAAAAGAGAAAATTTACCTGGAGGGACCTAGTCTTTCTTTCAATAAGATGGAGGAGCTGGCAACTAGTGTTGCGGGGTTGGACCATCTGGGGTTGAAAATTAAGATGGAGGGTTCGGTAGGTAGTTTTGTAAGTGCAATTGGTAAAAAAAAGATCGCTTCGGGGGATTAGAGGTCGCGTTCTAGAGAGAAACCAGGTGTTTCAAGATCAGATTCGCGTTCAGTCAGTCATTATGGGAAGAATGTCTCGGGTTTTAAAAAATGCATTTGTTGTAGAGCAAACCACGCGTTCAGGGATTGTAAATTTAAAAACGCAAAGTGTTTCATTTGTAAACAGGTGGGTCACATTAAGATTATGTGTAAGAACAACAGAGTGTCTCCGATTATTGTAAAAAAGGCAATTCGCAAGGAGCATGTTGCATGCATTAATCCGGTTAAAGTCGACATTAAAATTAACGATATTCCATGTTCAGCTATGGTAGATAGCGGTTCGAGTTTGTCGATTTTACCAGAGTTTTTTTTTAACGAGTGATTTAAAAATATAGAATTGTCTCCTGACAGGCGGATAATTTCGGGTTACGATGGGTATCCTTTAAAAATTGTAGGGAAGTCAATTTTTTCAGTGACTTACAACAATTCTAAAAAGAACATTTATTTTTTAGTTTTCATAAATGGTTCGGATTTAATTGTGGGCCGGGACTTCATAAAGCTTTTCAATTTAGGGATTGTGCCGGCTATTCGTAATTCGGTTTCCGCGGTGAATGTAAAGGTAGAAGAAATTTTTAGGGAATTTTCTCAAATAGATTTGCAGGCGGTTAAAGCAGCTACTTCTACGGACGCTGTATTTCAGTTAGTAGAAAAATGTCTAAGACAGTGCTGGCCCAAATCTATGAAACGTGACAATATTTTATGGAATTTTTGGATTAAAAAGAATGAACTTACAATTGTGGAAGATTGTTTGTTCTGGAATCATAGAATAATTATTCTGGTATTATTACAAAATCATGTGTTAACCTTGCTACATAGATCACACTTAGGTATAGTCAAGATGAAAGGCGTAGCGAGAGCGTATTTTTGGTGGTCATCATTGAACAAGGATCTGGAAAAGATGGTTCAATCGTGTTCGGATTGTGCTATGAATAGACAATCACCACCCAAAAGTCACTTAACAGTTGGCCGAATTCAGGTAGAGTATGGAGTCGTTTGCATATCGATTACTGTGGGCCTTTAGCAGGTAAAATGTTCTTAGTTATTTGCGATTCGTTTTCCAAGTGGATAGACTGCATCGAAGTTTCTAAAGCGGATTCAGCTAACACCATTTTCGAGTTGAGGAAAATTTTTGCGGTTTTCGGGAACCCGGAATTGATTGTAGCAGACAACGGTACAGCTTTTACAAGCGATGAATTTAAGAAGTTTTTGCTAGATAGCAATATTAAATTCATGACCAGTCCGGTCAGGTATCCTCAGAGCAACGGTCTGGCTGAGAATGCTGTTAAAAGCGTAAAAGGTTTTCTTAAAAAAATAATGTTATGTGCTAGCCTGCACAGAGATTATGAGGAAAAATTATTAAATTTTCTGTTAGATTATAGAAATTCACCTCACTGTTCGAAGGGCATCGAACCCGCTGTTTTATTAGTAGGAAGGAGGCTCCGGTCTTCGTTTGACGGGTTAGTCCCACCCAAGGTTGGCGAACAAGACTCAAGAGTTGGTAAAACGGGCGAACGCCAACATTGAAAAAAGTCAGAATAGACAAATCAAAGGGTTCAGGGGTGTCAAAACTCGTGTTTTTAAGATTGGTCAAAAATGCCTAGCGCGAGACTTTCGCCAGAATAATAAGATTTTGTGGGCAAAGGGAGTGATTTGTAGGTCTCTAGGTAAAAAGATTTATATTGTAAGAGTGGGTAACTCAGACGTGACTTGGAAGAGACACATAGACCAATTAAGGGAGCTGTCACAGCATCCCGCGTCTGAGATCGGTTGGAATGACCCTCGGGAGTTAGAGACCTCAGTGTTGCTTGGTGGTCTGACTCGGTTTTCTTCTGGTTCCAGGTTGACGGATGTGATGGAGGCCGCGCCAGAATCTGCAGGGGCGCGGACACAAGCATCAACACCACGTAGTCCATGGACGGGACGCCTGCGTCCCAGACGAGGAATCCAAAAAGAGCAGACTACTTAACTAAACAATACATGTTTAATAATATTTAATGTTTAATATAGATTTATTCGGTGAAATATTTAAGTGTATTGTTTGAAATATTTAAGTGTAATGTTGAAATATTTAAGTGCTATGTTTGGAATACCTAAATTGTAAATTGAAGTATTTAAGTATTTATTGTAGCATATGGTATGTATATTATCAGGTCATCGACCTACAGTCAGCGAACAGAAGTAGGTTTTGCTACATAAAGGAGCAAAAATAGGGTCAACCATCTCCGTTTTGTAGCTATCTTTAGCCATTGAGTTAGAGAGGGAAGGGTGTAGTATCCGCTAGCTTGCTTTAGCATGGCAACATTAACGGAAATAGCCGAACGCTTCCGATGGCACCCGAAGTCGGTAGTCGGAGGCAGGCAGCACGCAGTACATCGGCCGCCAAGCGCCCATTCTCTCGTAGACCTTAGGATAGGAGATACTATTACACTGTAAACTTTATAACGTCAATAATCTCGTCTATTACGATCCTATCTCTCATTACAAATTCATTTGTTTGTCTTGTTAGAAGTCTATCAAGGACATTACAACATTATAACTCGATTATTGGTTTATTTATAGAAAATATTGCATTTTCAAAAACACACGACGATCGGAAAAAAATATCAAAAACATAACCATTAAACTTTGTTTTATCAATAATCAGTGAAATTTTAAGTTTGAAACACGTTGAAATAGTTGAATGCATTACTCATTCAATTATTATAACACTGGTACACAAATTTGTTATAAATATCCACTAAAATACGATAAAAAAGCCGAATTTTACACTGACAGGTCCAGAACGCTTAACATTGTGATTAGCCGCGAAAATAATCGATCTAGAAATTTCCATGATTAAATCACAGAAACAAAGAATTGAGACATCTCTGGAGAAAGCGCTAAATAATTTTGTCAACTACTTGTTATGCAAATCACAGACCGCGGGAGTTTTTGAAAATATTTCAAAATTTTTTTTAATGCATCTAGGTAGAATTTGGTGTAATTCGACAACTTAGCAAACTTAGTTTGTGTAAATTGTACCGAAATTCGACAAAAAGCGTTCCAGTGGTTAAAGCCTTATTAGTTATATTATCTATATAAGCTGTGAATGTTAAGTTTGAATCGAATATAACCCCCAAGTCGCGAATTTGGGATACTGGTGTTAATTTAACATTATTTAAATTATATTTATGTAAGATATGAGAATAAGTTCTGGAAAATCGGATTTCTTGACATTTCTCAATATTCAAAAATAACTTATTTTGTTCGCACCATTTAAAAAATTCATCTCAATTAGCTTGTAAAATTAGGCAATAATATATACTATTAGTTTGCCCGTTGCAAAACAACTAACGGGTTAAAACTAACCTTACTTACTAACAGAAAAAATATAATTTCATAGTGCGCGGATAGATACTTGGAAGGTACGTTGTTGAAATTTTTCACAAAAACGACGCTATAAAATTGTATTATTCAGAATTTCTAAGAAACTAAAACTTTGATTTATTAAAAGCGTGTAGGTACCTACTGCCCAGCAAGCATGGCAGGCATGCGCACATCAAAACCCATCAAAACCTATCCAAAGTTTCATCGCAATCAGATGAATGGTTTAGCAACGCTTAACGGTTAAACACACACATATATATACATCCCGCTATCATTTCTGCTAGATCGACATTACTGCGTCTATCTGAAGGACTTGATTTTACATAGTTTTAACATGAGTATAAACTAGCTTTTAAGCGTTTGATTGTTGCTAGGTATTTACATTTTTGAAAATAATTAATTTAAAAATATACAAAATGAAAAAAACGCCCTTTAATGTTCAACCAATCTGAACTCCTTTTATATTCAATGCAGTGAGGCATCCTGCATATATTTACTTTAATTTGGTCGACAATGCAGCGTCCAATTATATATTCGTTTTTATGTTGACGACAAACCAACGTCTTGCGACGTTGCCGCTTATTCATTCAAGTTTGAGTAGATGACTGTATAGGTATTTATAGAATATGAAGGTGCCAATATGACTGGCCTATACGTCACGGACTCTAATCAACCCGGCGGCGATGAGCACGTAAAATTAATTAAATTGGAATGGATTTTTTGAGACTTATCATTCAGAATAAAACGTTGCTAGAAGTGTGATTAGTTATTTTTAGTGACTAGATCTGTATTGCTGGGACTTTCCTATACTTCACTCTTCTCCCCGGTTTGATTTCGCATCACGATAGTGATTACTACATTAGTATGGCAGTTTACTCCGGTGTGGTTTTTTCATAAAAAACATTAAGTCCTTTCATGTTAATTTTAAAGATTGAATTTTAGATATAAGTGGCTAATTATTACTACAACACGATTATCAGTTGAAATATTATGTGACCTATTAATTACAAAGAAACCATAGACTTCGGAAAGAGCCAATTTTGGAGGCAGGTATGGGTACCGCTGCCTCAGGAACCATTTATTGGATAACCAACACCTCTTCCATAGGTCACCCCAAGTGGTTCGCTACGTTTGGTGACTTAGCAAGGGTGCCCTATAATACGCTATGCTCATGTGATGAGATTTGTCTGGGTCTTCATGGCGGATGCCTCTGCCCACCAGCCGCTTAGCAGGCCGGATAGGGAGAGAATGGTTGAGGGAGTTCCTTTGATTTTCCTGTCGTACTTTCTCGGAACATCGCCTTACACACCACAGAGGGAGGGATGGAATCACACGTCTGTCACTCCTGGACACACTGACCCCCAGATTCCTACCCATCTTCCTATTCCTTCCCAGAACTCCCTCTCCTTCTTCACCTAAAAAGTCCGTACAGCATCCCCAAAAATGACATAGGCCCTCAGGGGAATTATTTTAATAATTAATGAAAAATTAAATACGAATTATATAAATGCTTATCAAGTCTATTATGATTGATGCTAGGTACAAGTATCTTGTCGAATTAACTAATGCATTTTCGTTCACGGGATAAACAATTTTGAGGGTCTTTCGCAAACTTTACAACTAAATTATATGTTAAATCCTTTGAAACGAAAAAGGGAAAAAATAATAGCGAGAGCATAAAACTGTCTAAACAAATAAAATAACATGCCTTTAATAGTAAATAATATCATTTAACAATCACGCTGTTCCCGCAGAGGTTTGCAGAGAGGATATCCAAACTACTCGATCTTGGCACACAATTCTTGCCTCATTCACATTCATACATCGCTCTGTTATTCTGTCATTCGGTATGCCTGAAGAATTTGGTTCACAAATCACGCCGTGTCTTCTTCGGGCGTCCCCAACTCATCGACTTCTATCAATCAAGTTCACCTCGTATATTCTCCCTAAAACCTTTTCTTAGATTATTGGCTCTACACTTTACGTGATATACAAACCACCTAAGCGTCCCATTCTTTTCTTACTCATCACACTCACATCAGCCTTGCATTATTTTACATTATGGGTACTGATGCCCCGGGAACCATTTATTGGATAACCAACAATTCTGCCATAGATCACCCCAAGTGGTTTGCTACGTTTGGTGACTTAGCAGGGGTGCCTATTATATGCTATGCTCATGTGGTGAGGTTTTGTTTTACTGGACTCATTAGTTAAGCAAGCAAAGATGAGTTAATTTTTTTAATACAGTTTATTGTTATCTAGTGTTACAATATTTACATGTTGTTATGCAAGCTGTAGTTCTAAGGGAGACCGGGCGAAAGTACAAGACCGGAATCCTTCTCTTCTAGCATAAACAATAGACAACTAATTTATATGTTAGATAATATAAAGCTTCTCACACTGAAGCTGTATGTGGCCTGCTTACAGGTCGGAAAACCTTCTGATTTTTTCGTGTCCGCCCCCGACGGAAAATAAAAAAAATGTATATCCCAAAGGACTTAAATAAACAGAATTAAGACACAAACACTTTTTTGAGTGGCATTGCAACGCATGCCGGGTACCTTCTCGCTTTATAAAAAAGGTTATTTAAAAACAATTTCGTTAATCTTTTCGGATCGCAGGCCACGCTTAAGAGCATTTAACCAACCAGCGGTCGAAAATCCGTTGAATCCAGTCAAAGATGTTCTTACAATCATACCTACATCCAAAAACCCTAAAAGGCGTGTTGATAAAACTATTAAAATTATGTATTTTTTGCAATTATTTTTTGATCATAAGTATTTATCATTTTTCAATAATGTCTGAGCAAAATAAGAATGTAAAAAAATCTGAAATATATTAGTCTGTAAGTGCGTAAATAAATACACAAATGGACCAATTTTCGTCAAGAAACACATGTACGAATATATTTTTTAGTGATTTTATTTAAACTAAAATTAAAATTCTTTAACATACGTTTACCAGATAATGTATTGATTTATTTTACTGCATGATTATATTATTTAAAATGGGTGTTGTATAATACAAAAACCTTTTTTGAAAATTTAACAAATCTGCCAACGACCTATTATACTAACCTTATTATACTAAAAATAAACAGTTTTTCTCAAAATTCAAAAAATACGTTTACTAGATAAAAAGACAATCTTTCGAAATTAATTTATAATTTTTTGTGGAAAAGAGTCAATATAATATGTTATACGCTCTTAACATGGATATTTTTTATAAAAAACCCTTTAATTCACCTATTATAAAAGATGACTATTTGCGTACGGTTACGAATAACCAGACAATATTTGAAATTATCTTACTTCTTTTACATTACAGGAGGCCCCGAGAAGTCAGAAGAACTAAACGAAACTAAAAGAATAATATCACTTCTAATAAATTAGATTAAGCAATTTCGTCCTTATTTTTAGAAATAAGCATGGATGCCGTGATATAATATTAGTTTCAGGATGAATTTTAATTGACTTTTCGAGTAAGAAGTAAAATCATGGCTTAAAAAAAAAACGCAGCTTCGGAAAATTTAATATCAGCAAAATAACTATTATTTAATGCGTAAACGACGATATTGTTGCAACATTGACTTGGTGATATAGAAATATTAATTACATACGTTTGACAAAGATCCATCCTTATTGTAGTCATATTTAGAGCTAATTTTGAATAATCCAGCTGATTTTAATATAATCTTTTGCAATGTGCGATATTTTAGAATGATTGCTCTGTTTTCGCAGAGAACAGAAGACAAGCTATTAAAAAGCGATGTTGCCAAATGTAGGAGTTGCGATATGCGAGTCAATGAAACATATATTATGCCAAAAAAATACGCTCATCTACTGCAGCGCCGCGGCTCGCCGCTCGGTGACAAAACACTGAACTAAAATAGTATATTTCAGTTGATTTAGGTACCAAAACCGCGTCTGGCCTATTTTCGTTTTTGAACTGTATGAGGGTACAGGAGTGGGGAAAACTTGAAATTACATGTGTTCAATCCTGCGTCCGTATACCGGACGCAGAATGACGGTCGGACGCAGGATTGAAAGAAAGTGGACCATTAGAAGACGCAGCAATGATACATCCCGCAACAGATTTGGCAACCTTTCACTTCGCATCCTTTTGGCAACCACTGCTTACGGTAGGTTTTTAAATAAAATTGCTGTGAATGTTCACATGTTTTTAGCTTAAGAAAAGAGTGATAGTAAAAGAATTATCCAGAAATTGTGTTTTAACCCTCCCGTTTCTGAAAGGGGTTCTCAAAATTTCTAAATTTACTATTCTCCATGTAGAATTTTTAATAGAGACTTTACGACTTCGATATTTTTTGTATTCCTACAAAACCGATAAACACATATTCGGTCATTAAAAAAAAATAAAAATTGTCCGTGATAAAAGCGTAAAAAAATATTTTGTTAATGTGTAGGTATCATTCCTTGCCGCATATGATATTTCTTGCTCACTGGAACCAAATCCACGATAAAATAAACTATGAAAAATACTCCATTTCTCTCCCGCATTAGTTCGCTTATGGATATGTTTCCCCTGTTCCTTTCGCACCTCGGTAATTTACGGCATCTCGTTCCCACGCACTACATCTAAAGCTGCATAAGGGTGTAAGGACATAGTGTCATTTTGCTAAGGCGTCGCCAGTGTGGCTGACCCGACCAGCTGTGTTATTGGGGATTATATACAGTGCGTGCCGAAACACTGCAGCGGACGTTAAAAAAATAAGTTCAATAATTAAAAATTGTCCTGTTTTATCTATCTATCTTTTACTATCGGGAGGTGTCCCTTTGTTTTGATGTAATGTAAGACAATATCGGGTATCTCCATAAAATAATTCACTCGTTAGGAGCGTTACGGCATTGCCTTTTTTAGTATATATCTACGACAATAATGTCATTTTTTTCGTGAATCCAAATATTGTTGACAGTTCTTCTCTGTTTTTATTACTATGCACTTTTTTATCCATTTCGCCCATACAATTTTATACTAAAAAATAATTATAAATATATCATTCTATGAATTTACCTACACACTTTTAAAAAATCATTATTATTTATAAATAAATAAATGGTTACTTCGTTTGAATTTTATTGTAAAAGTTTGGCGACAGACAATTATATGTTTATTATTAGAATTTCCCACCATAGTTGGAAGGGTATTCCGAGTAATTGGTAATAATTAGTCGCAGTAGGGTATTTTTAAAATGGACCGTTAATATTAACATGAAGGCAATTCTAATAACATGAATATAATGACATTTTGGAAATAACCCATTAATGGTTTATTCTATTGTACCTATAACAGGTATTATTATTTTCCAGATATTCATGGATTCTTAGGAGCATTATTTGCATATCATTGCTCTGGTACTGCCTTCTCAGAAACTTATAATGATTATTGCGGAACATGGAACTCACATTTTTCCCGTTTCATGTAAGGAGCACTTAACGGGGCATTTAATTTTTCTTAATCTCAAAATGGGGTTCATAATAATTATTTTTAGATTTTTACAAGCTCAATTGTTCGATTTATAAAACAGTTTAAAAACGTTCTCAACTAGTTTCTAGGGTAGGTAATTTTATATAACTACGTTAACTTATAATTATCTTGTATTTAAAGTGTTCTACTTCATTCTTCTAAACCACCACTGTATAGGTAGATATTGTAATTTTTAGTACTTATTTGATTGTTTGCATTGCTTTTATGTGTTACTTTGCCCCTCTTGTACCTTGCTAAATAACTGTTTTAGAAGATGATTTAAATCAATAATTAATATGTATTTTTATTATTTTATGCTGAATTTCAATAAATGATTAAATTGTTAAGTTTTTTTTATGTTATTGTTGTAATGAATCTGTTTATTTTCTTATGAGTGTAAATCAATTATCATATTAAAAAAATCTTAATTTTGTTGATGATATTATTTTTGTTATTTTGGAACCACCCAGTTATTTGCGACCGCGCCAGCATGCCGGCCGGCAGGTACCAAAATACCGACTAGCAAACAAGTCAAAGCCGTCGCGGCCAGAGCGTTCGCTGATGAATGATTTTGTATGAAATTAACTGAATAGGTTTTATATTATGAAATTAACTATATTATGATAATTATTTAACGTAAATACATTAAACGTGTAAGCCATAAGAGTAATTTGCCATCAAACTTATAAATAGATGGTAAAAGTGGGATTGAAATGATGAAATCCCTGGGGTTGTGGCTCGACCCCTCATAGTACCCAACGTTTCGTTTTGCATCTTGGCATGCCGAAGGTTAAGGGTATTCAAATTTTTGGTAGTTACGTATACTTTAGAGTCTTTTGGAGTTCCTTTCATATTGCAGTCGTATTGGTAACTGCGTATATCGTACGTATGTCACACTTCATTCCATATTCATTACGAACATTTGACGACCTCCGTATATTCCTGTATGCATTTCGTTTATATTATGATGCTTTCAGAATCCTTTTAATTCGGTCGCGATTTGCCAACGGTGTATCATAGGTAGGTACATAATGATTGGTTATCCTACAAAGGCTAACTTGACGACATAATAAAATTTGGAATTTTTTTAAAATTTACTTGGTTTGGTGGTGCTGGGGAGTGGGGATAATGCTCGCATCCAGAATAGAATTCTACCTTCAACATTCTTCTACCACTACGCGCTTCAGAAAGAAAATAGCGTTCAGAGCCGCTAATATTACAAATATTATAATAATAATTGGATAATTTATAGAGCGCCGTTTTTGTGAAAAATCACCTCAAGGGCGATATTATTTTATTTTGATTATTTTGAAGGAAACCAAAACAGAATCCCAATAATTCAAAACGATATACGATTATTATGATAACATTTTACATTTGGGAGACAATATCAAACAAATTATAAATTTGGGAGGCGGGTGTGGGTACCGCCGCCCCGGGAATAATTTATTGGATAACTAACAACCCTCCCATAGGTAACACCAAGTGGTTAGATATGTTTGGTGACTTAGAAGGGGTGCCCGGGTTCACGGGGTGAGGTTTGTCTAGCTCTTGGCGGCCTATGCATTTGCCCACCTACCACATGGCGGGTCGGATCGGGAGAGACTGGTTGAGGGAGATCTTTTCATCTCTCCAGCCAGACCCTCGATCCATCGACTTGTACCACAGTGGGAGGGATGGTCACTCCTGGACACATTGACCCCAGATTCCTAACCAAACCTCATACTTTATTCCTTCCCAGAACTTTCTCTCCTTCCTTTCCCTAAAAATACCCTCAACACAACATCTCCAAAGATGACATAGACCCTGAGGGAAATTGTTTTCCTCAGGCCCTCCTTTGTGGAGCTAATGTAAAAAAATATAAAGTGTCAAAATTAACTATCGCTTTTGGCTTCTATTTTAAATCTCTGCATTGATCCAATCGTTATTTTAGTTACCGATTAATCAGAATAAAAGTGGCTACCGTTTTACGATAGGTAGCAAGGTAATATTTGTATAAAGAAAGACAATCATTCTCGGGTTACGAATAACCTGTCACTTATATAAAACTAGCTGTTACGCGGCATGCGTTGCTATGCCATTGAATAAATAATTGTTTCTCCGTGCATGTCCTTTCCCATTCGTCCCGTTTCCCTCCCCGCCTCCCCTTCCTCAACTGCGTCCTCGAAGAAAAATATGTACCTACCTATGTTTCACTTCATTCCTAACTTTTAGTGGCGATCGGGTATGACGTATCCCACATTTCATTCCTAGCATTTAGTGGCGACCGGTGGCGAAACAACGTGTCCGGTTAAGTCAAATCCCGTACGAGTGTTGAGGTGCACGCCGCGGCGGCGTGATTTGCGACATTGCCGCACATATTTCTTCTTTTCGATCGTTTTTACGGTCAAATTTACTTCTATAAAATTCCGTTTTCTTATTTTTAAAATTTTTTTTATTATTATTTATTGAGTTAGTTGTATTACATGAATATAAACTAATAAGCACAATGTAACATTTCATTTGATAAATTTAAATATTTTTACAATTAGCATAACATTTATTTTTAAATACATTCATTCTTTCTTCATTCTTCATACTTTCAGGCATTTCATCTTACATCTTTAGTCCTCTATACATTAGGCAGTTCTGCGATTTTTATTTCTTCATTTGTGGCAATCGAACTCTGTTTATATTTCTTGTTTCGTAATTATGTACGTCTCTATTAAAAACAATTTCATCCTTAAAGTATTTTGGCATTTGGTTTTTCATAATTTTATGCACAAAAATTATCACATTAAATGGTAGTCTCTTTTTTATCGGAATCCAATTGAGCTAATCTCTCATTTGATTAATCCTTGCGTATTTGCCTTTCCCCAGTATACATTTCATAGCTCTGTTCTGAATAACTTCTAGTTTGGTTAAATTTCCTTCATTGGCCAAATATAACATCGTAGAGACGTAATCCAAATGTGGAGTAACGATAGTTTTATAAATGAGCTCCGTAGTGTTTCTATTTAATTTATGTCGTAGTTTTCTAAAAAAATTGACCTTTTTTGATACCTTTTTTAGCACATATTCAAAGTTTGCCGTGAAAGTCAGTTTTAAATCGAATATTACACCCAGGTATTTGATTTCATTTACTTTTCCAATTTTTTCACCATTAATTGTCATATTTAACCCTGTGTTACGCGTTTTATCGCCTATTTCCATATATTTTGTTTTGTTTACGTTCAGTTTCAGCTTGTTTAATTTCAGCCATTTGCTATATTTTGTAGGTCTTCGTTTATTTTGTTAATTGAATCTATGTAATCTTCACACGAAAAATAGATTAAGGTATCGTCTGCAAATAGTCTAATTTTGCAATGTTAATTTATAATTTACAGGAGTTCACTTACTCTGACGGTGATGGTGGGATTTGACCCAAATCCCAAATTAACACTGATTTCAGGTTTTAGACAGCGGATGTGTGAAACAAAGACGAGCTCACCAGTTAATTTTACTCGAAAAAATATTAAAAAATTCTGATAACGACCTTCGTACATCGTTTCCACAAAACTTCAATGTATTGACCAAATCCAAGAAGAAAATATGAATAAATGTCATAGAAATGAGAAAATAAATACACTGCGCAGTTCACACGCCATAGAAATGAAATATCAGAAAACTAAAGTAGGCAAAACTGTGTAGGCTACGAAGCACCGCACAAAGAGGAGACCGATTATTCTCCTCTTTGTGCTTTGTGATTTAAGTTTTTGTCCCTTTTTAGTGTCGCTATTTTTCGTTTCATCGAGTTTAAAATCACAAACAAAGATAGACTAACATTGCTGGGTTACGAATAACCGAATAATGTTTGAAAATCTCCATCATTATTGGGTTACGAATAACCCAATAATGTTTGAAAATCTCCTACTACCACCACAGAAAGCCGAAAATTTTGTTTGTGTTGGGGTGGGACTTTTTTTACATTAGCTCCACACAGGGACCCTGAGGAAAATAAATTCCAAAAGGGCCTATGTCGTCTTAGGGGATGCTGTGTGGAGGGTCTTTTATGGAAGGGAAGGATAGGAGGTTCTGAAAAGGAAAAAGGTATGCGGGGTGGAATCTGGGGGTCAGTAAGTCCAGGAGGGGACGTATGAACCCATCCCTCCAACTACGGTGCAAGGCAATGGGTAGAGAGAGAGCACTACTGGAAAGGTCAAAAGGCCTCCCACAACCAGTCTCTCTCGATCCGGCCCACCACGCAGCAGGTGGGCAGACGCATCCACCGTCAAGACCTGCACAAACTTCATCCCATGAACCCGGGTATCTCTGTTAAGTCACCAAACGCAATGAACCACTTGGGGTGACGTAGGGCATAGGTGTTGGTTAACCAATAAATGGTTCCTGGGGCGGCGGTACCCATACCCGCATCCCAAACCTAAACGTGATGCCCATTCAACCACTGACCGGTCAATGATTCTATCTTTAAAATAAATATATAAAACTAGTGTGCAGTTCACCTTCACAAACCTACCTTACACCCAACATAATAAAATTGCCAAATATATTATGTAAAAATGTTAATAATTAGGTAAATACTGTAATACTTATATAGAAATAAATAAATAAAGTTCACACGAGGGAGAAGTGAAGCCTTCATAAAACTAAACCTAGAAAGAATGAAACGAATCAGGAGTAGGATAATTGTAGAGTTTTACTGTAATATTTTTACAAAGTGTAAAAATTATTTTATTCTACGAAACACCGCACAAAGAGGGCACAGATTAGTGTCATTCTTTCGCAGGCTAATTCCTATATATGTATAATCCTAACATCTGGTCTCTGAAAATGCAAATAAATGCACATCCATTGTCAAAGTATGGCTCAATCAAAACCTTATAACTCTGAACTGCGGAAAAACTCTTTATATTCCATTTAACAATACCAAAAAGGCGACAGACACCCTTAACTCCCTTAAATATAAGGTTTCACAAAAATACTTACAATCCTGTCTAATGCTCTAACTGTACGGAAATGAATACGGGGATTTTTTTATATGAATACCTCACAAGAGTCCTAGGTGCTCCGTCTGGAGCCAGTAAAACTATTGCATCTTCCATTGGGGTATGTTGTGAGGATGAAGGTGGTGGGGAGGGGAAAGAGATGAGGGAGAGGAAGGTGGGGAAGTACCTGACTATTCAGATCTGGTCACCAAACACGGCTAAAGTCTTACACCAGGGCGATACTGAGTGTACTTTCCACTCTGGAAGGTGCTGCAAATATACCATATATTTTTTACTTCTTCAAACTTCGCAAAATTACTTTGTGGCATCATTAATTATATAATGAATAACAGATCACTTTGTAGAAACCACTATATTATAAACAATATCTGCATGTTTCCATAACAATGTTATCTTCATCAGGATATGTTAAATATAAAGAAAAATAAATGACAAACAAGTATAGACAAATTAGAATAAACTTGAACAAATATTAAAAAAGTAGATGTGATTAATTGCTTAAAAATCATAAAAATAGTTATAGGTACAAAATTAAATATAAAAATTATTTAAGGAAAAATAAAATTGCATTTAGATAATAAAAAAACTTTTAAGAACAAATAATTAGTCTTAATCAAAAAATAAATAATTATAATTATTGTAAGTATTAATAAGAAAATAAATTTAAAAGATGACTATTTTTAAAAAGGGTTTGGTTATTTATAACATTTAATTTACTATTAATGCTTTCTCTAATTTCTAAAATTTCTAAATAATCCAATTGTATGCCCGTAGTGTTAATTTTAAGACCTGTATTAATATCAAAAGAATGACTTGTTTCCAAAATATGGTTGGCAAATTCAGAATAATAATTATTATTTAAACATCTTATATGTTCCTTAATTCTAATGTTAAAAGTTTTTCCAACATAAAAAAAGTTACAATCATTACAAATTAATTTATAAACCCCAGATTTGTTCAAAAATCACATTTATCCTTATTATTTAATATATAATTTTTTAATTTGTTATTTGCATAAAAAGCTGGTTGTACATTATTTGGCATGTTTTTAATTATTAAATTTGAAATTCTATTATTTAAAAATAAAAATTTTCTCCAAGTATTATCATTTTCAACAACGTGTGGATAAACAAAAGATCTAAAAAACTTTTTCTTATATTTTTTGTTTAACATATTGTCTATTAATTTTGAAGTATAACCGTTATTAATTGCAATTTGTTTAATAGTATTTAATTCTGTTTTAAAATTACGCAAAGATAAGGGAACATTAATTAATCTACTTAGCAAGGTATGAAAAGCTGCTAATTTTTGTGAAAATGGATGATTAGATGTTTCATGTATAATGATATTTGTATATGTATCTTTACGAAAAATATTAAATTAAAAAAACATGTAGGTTTTGTTTATAATATAGTGGTTTATACAAAGCGATCTGTTATTCATTATATACCATATATTATTCTAAAATAATAAATTGTGATATAAAACAAAATTAACAAAATAAAGTTTATTTGCTAGACCGGGATTCGATCCCGCAACCTTCGGGTAGTGAGCTAAGAGCCTCACCGCTAAACACCGGCCACGCCGGCCATCGAATACAGTTAAATACTTAGGAATTACATTAGACAGCCAACTCAAATGGACAAATCACATAGAAAAGCTTTTAAATAAATTTATGTATTTAACTTATATTTTTAAACGTTTAAATTAAAGAGTCGACATTAAAATAATGAAATTTGTGTAACATGCATTGGTGCAATCATCAGAATCTTATGGAATAATTGGATGGGAGGGGAGGGGGTGTATAATAATAATAATAATGTCGCATAAAGATATGAACTACCCCTTCCTGCAATTATTCCAAGAAGCTGAATTGTAAGAGATGAGAAAAATTTACTGTGTACAATGTTTAAAATAAATAAAACAATGTTTGAAATATAATATTTCAAAAAATGAAAAATGATTTAGTAATAGGTTAAATAATGCATTTGAAATTCCACTGTGTAAAACTAGGCTTGCGTAAAGACATGCGAATTTTATTACACCAGAAATTTATAATGCTCTCTATAAGACTACAGATATTGAAAGTAAAAATATATCCTCGTATAGCAAATATAAAAATGTATAAAGTCTCTGATAAATACCATTGAAACCGACATTTACTTTCTGTAACATCTGAGCCGATGTAACTTCACAAATTGTATTAATCTTTATTAACATGTCATATTTTTTAATTCAGTAATCACAATCACAATGATTTTATGTTTTATTTATTTAATTTTATTTTTTAATCTCTATGAAGATAGTGCATGTTTATGAGTAAAATTTTAACTGTTTTAAAAACACACAAGTACACACACGAACTGGCGATGCCTGTGTGGGATTTTTTTGGTTAATCTGCTAATTGTATTATTCTTTACTTTTCAACTGTTTATATAAAAACTATTATATGTATTGTAAATTTATACCAATTTAGGTACCAAAAAAAAAATCCTATATTGTTTGTCTCTTTCTAGTGTCGCTTGTTTCCTTTCGAGTTTTTTTCTAATCACAACGTTGCCAAAGAATTTTTCACTTCAAATATTTGCTTCATCGCAGTTCTCGATCCAAATTGCTACCCAGCGCAAAAATGTGTCCATTTTCATGCATTCAGAATAATTATTGGTAACTAACATAATGTTTGATCGAAAGCGGAGCTTTAAAATAAAAGTCAAAATCAATTGATAATTTTGACACCCGAGAAGAAAGATATTTATAGATTTGTGTTATTTTTCTGTTCAATTATACAACATAAAATGATGTCATGAAAAGATTTTTGTTATTTTTCTGTTCAAATATACAACATAAAATTTATTTATTTATTTATTTATACTGGGTTTTACAGATGTTTACACTTACATGAGAACAATCCAGTTATAAAACTCAGTTATTACACAATTATAAAAATCTACAATTACATACAATTAAATACAAATAAATACAATTAGAAAAACAAAAACATCACAAATAAAAATACAGAATTATATACAAGGTCACTCAAGTAACACATTGCAATGAGTGGTAAAAGACATATGAAATACGCGAGCATGCATAGAAAGACAATTCACACAACATAATTAGTTAGTACTTTTTAACAGCGCTAGAACTTTTTTTTTAAATCCGTACAAATTGTCAACGAAAATATCCACATCAGCGCACTCTATCTTGTTATACAGTCGACACATCTGGGTCAGAGGGCTAAAGTAGGCGATATTATTTTTAAATGTATTCATATGAAAAATGTTATGGCGTCTTAAACAATGGAAATTGGGGACATTAATTTCAATACTGTTAAGACATAATGTTGTATCAAGATGGCCGTGAATAATTTTATGTAAACATATTAGATCAGTCAATTGCCTTCTAGTTTTAAGTGTATCAATCTTGAAGTAATCACGACGTACATCGTATGATCTGAGATGGTCGTGTAGTCCACATTTGAAGGATAACATTCTTAGTAATTTTTTTTGAACTGATTCTACAATGTTTTCATATTTGCAGTAATGTGGATTCCAAATAGTGCTTCCATATTCAAGTTTACTTCTAATTAAGGCATTGTAAAGTGTTAGAATTGATTGAGGATCTTTGAAAGGTTTACATATTCTGTGAATAAATCCCATCATTTTTAATGATTTGCACTTAATGTTGTTAATATGTACATCAAATATGAATTTAGAATCAAGAGTGATTCCTAGATCCCTTATTGAAGAAAATTTTTTTGAGAATAATATTATTGATAACATAAGAAAAATCCTTTATAATTCTATTTCTAGTAAAGTTTAAAATGTAACATTTTTCAACATTTAAGTGCGTATCATTGACAGTACACCAGTTATTGAGTGTGTCGAGGTCATTTTGAAGCAGCTGATGATCGGAAACAGACTTAATTTTACGAAAAATTTTAAGATCATCGGCGAAAAAAGCATAATCACAGTTTAATTTCGAGCCAAGGTCATTTATGAATATAAGAAAAAGCAGGGGGCCAAGATTTGAACCCTGTGGTACACCAGAAGTTACAATTATAGGGGATGATTTGTATCCATTAATAAGAACTAATTGAGTTCTGTTATACAAATATGATTTCACCCAGCGTAATAGGTCTCCATGTATTCCAATTTGTTCAAGTTTTTTTAGTAAGATGGAGTGGTTAACTCTATCAAAAGCTTTTTGGAAATCAGTATAAATTGTATCTACTTGTAATCTTTCATTAAAAGAATTACAAACATAATTACAAAATTCCAAAAGATTTGAGTTGATTGATCTTTGAGGAACAAACCCATGTTGCCTAGTGCAGAGAAGGGGTTTAAAATGTGAAAAAATACTTTTATATATCAGAGATTCAAAAACTTTAGCAAAACAGGATAGTATACTGATTGGCCTATAATTTTTAATTAAAGATTGGTCTCCCGATTTTAATACTGGGACCACGTGTGCTTTTTTCCACAGATCGGGAAAAGTTCCCGTGGTAAGGGATGCATTAAAAATTATAAAAAGCGGTAAACATAAAGAGTCTGCACAGCAACTAACAAAGAAAGGAGGAATTTTATCAGGTCCTGGGCCCTTACTGGGATCTATTTTACTCAAAAAACATTTTATTTCATCTGCACTAATATGTATTTTACCCAAATTGCTTTGATTGTGTTCAGTAATGTTTGGCATTGAATCATTAGTAGATGATTCCGACTTGGTATAAACAGATGAAAAATATTTAGAGAATATGTTTGCTATGTTTTCACCGTCATTCGCGGAAATATCGTCAAGATGCATTTCTTTAGGAATACAATTATTTTTTCGTAATGATTTTGAGTACGACCAGAATAACTTTATGTTACCTTGCAGACCACTTTCGACAGAGTTGATATATGATTTATAACATTCACTTCGTATTTTTTTTGTAAATTTCCTTAAATAAGAGAATTCCCTATAATCTGACTCATAACCATGTTTTTTTACCTTAAGTCTAACTTTGTTTTTTTTTCTTAAGAAGAGCAATCAATTGCTGATTAAACCAGACAGGATATTGATTTTTTGTTTGAGTACGATATTTTTTAAAGTATTTGTCAATAATTTCCCACAATTTTTCATATAATAAGATTACCATGCTATTCACATTTTTATTTTTAAAGAGAGTTATCCAATTAACAGACAATAGATCCTGTCGACATTCATCAAAGTTTCCCTTCCTGAAGTTATATTTTGAATCGCTTCTATTCATTTCTAAGAATTGATCTTTATTTTGTTTCACTATAATTTCAAATGAAGGGTGATATTGATCCAATTTGGTTAAGCCTGGTGCTATATGTATATCAATGTTAACTTTATCTGAAAAAACAAGATCCAATAAATTTTCATTTCTATTTAGTACATAATTGAATTGATACAAATTGCAAATTGATGAGAGATTGACAAGACTATGTGCTTTCATGCTTTTATAATTAGAAGGGGAAAGTACATTATTTTTGAATGAATTGTCAGGTATCCATTTAATTTCGGGCAAATTAAAATCACCAACAAAAATAAACTGCGAATTGGAAGTTGAAAACTTTAAATACAGATCCTGTAATTTTTCAATATGTTTACAATAATTATCAACGGTTACACTAGGAAGAATATAGAGGATGCATATAAAGATGAGCGAGTTGGAACGAGACTTAATTACAAGCCACAAATCTTCATTGTCACTCTCCCACTCCGTTTTTCTTGACACAAGAAGTTTTTTAGAAACGGCGGCTAGAACTCCGCCACCTTCTTTAGACACAGATTTGGTTGACTCACGATCTCTTCTAAATATTTATCTATCATCAAACAATTCTTCACTAAATATCGTTGAGTTCAGCCATGTTTCGGAAAAACAAATAATGTCATAATTATTGATTAAAATATTATTGCGTACACTTACAGTCTTTGATGTCAATGATATCATAAAATCGTCTGCCGTTTTAAATTTTCAGAATTTTATTCTGATTTTTTAAAAATAATAATATAGTGGAGTATTAACGGCTCTGAAAGCAAATTATGTTTAAAAAAAGAGAAATCGTATAAAATTGTACACTAATACACTATTTAAATTCTATTATTTCCACGCTTAGCTAAAGGGCTTGTTCACATTGGTCATGTAGTAAGTCAAGTAGAGAGTACACTTGCTACCTGACTCGCCGAAAACCGTTCGCCTTAATTTCAAATAGAGTAGATACATTTGTGCCCGTTGTAGGATGACGGGCTGCTACAAAGAAAAGTAAATACGCTAATTAAGCTGATTTTAATGCTTATTATAGAAGACGTGGAAGAATAAATTAGTGAGATAATAATAAATAAAACGTCCACAAAAAGAGATTAATAGCAGCACAAATAAATAATTTTAGAGTAGCAACTTCGCTCCAATGCCTCGAAATTTCCGCGGGTCTACAAATGAACTCTGCTAAAACGGCGGGTTTGCGCATGTCAGTGCACAGGGACGCGAGGGGGGGGGGGGGGGTCCTTATACGCTCTAAAAATAGAACGAAATTGATTGAATCCACTAAAAAGCTGACTAACCCACTCTAGTAAAATGATGGTGTTCGGACGCTTTTAGATACTACTTTACTCCCCACTCGAATAAAATACAAAGCGTGTTTGAACGGCTCTTAAGCGCTTGGGTAGTGGAAAATAGGACAAAACCTGCGGACGTGGGTAGGATTCTAACCAGAGGTCTTCTGTTCAGGAAGCGAGCATTATCCCAAGCACCACCAAGACAGACAAGCACATTAAAAATACCAGTTAGTGGTTGAGTGGGCATCGCGTTTGGGTCCCACCCGAGGGCGTCGCGTGCCCGATTCCTCGGCTGGCTATGGCTATGTCCTCCATCACAACACAAGCTACATTTTCGGCCTTTTGTGGTGGTAATAGGAGATTTTCAAATACTGTTGGGTTATTCGTAACCACAGGGAATGTTTGTCTTTCTTTAAAAAAAAAAAACAAAAAAAAATCTTTGTTTATATGAATGCGTCTTTAAAATGACAATGCATATGCATGACCTGAAGTTCAGCAAAAAGCTGCCCGTAGAGTGCTTGAAAACGCCCTTTATTCAGGGGGACGTTTTACGGTGAAAATTTGAATGTGGGATGGAAGGTTACAAATAAACTTCTTTTTAATGTGTAAACCTTAAAAAACCAAATTCATGAACAGGATTTAGCCTGCAAGAAAATGGGATAGTGTAATCGGTGTCCTCTCTGTGTGGAGCTTCGTAGCCTTCCCACTCTTGTTTACTTTAGTTTTCTGAAGGTTTCACTTCTACGGCGTGTGAATCGCATACTCAGTTATTTTTAAATATGAAACTACAAAAATCTGAGGTGGCAATAACTTTTAAAATACATTTGTCTAACAAAATATGTGTTTATTGATTCTTTTCTCGGTATCTTTAAGTAGTTTTAGTTAGAAAAAAAGTAAGGTGAGCCTTTATTAAAACTTTTTAATGTTTGCATTGAAAAATTTAATGTTTTCAAAATTATATGTCTTTCTAATAATAAAAATCTTTCAAAACCAGTTTTTCGTTTTTGGATACATTCGAAAATGTTCCATTTATTTGGATTTCATCGCAAAGCAGAAAATTATGTGACATTCCGACAAAACATGCCCGAGGACTGGAGGAGTAAATTAATGTAAAAGTTCAAAAAGGTGGCAGATCTTAATTGATAATTTTTTTAATTAGTAAATTTAAAAAAAAAAAACGAATCAAAATGTACACATCTATGAAAAACAATTTTTCCAAATGTGTTCAGCATTACTAAACTATACTAAAAAATGCAATTTTATCAAATCTAAAGAAAAATATGAGTACCTTGCTGACCAACTCACCTACACTACAAGGATGAAATCCTCAAAACTACTAGACATCCCGAAATTAAATAGATCTTTTGGGCAGAGAAACCATAATTTCCATGCTACAAAACTATATGTATAATGCCCTTCCAATTGAAATTAAGAACACCATGCAGAAAAAAAAGTTTAAAAAAGACATCAAATTATGGCTAAGTAAACATGAAGATGAGGAAATAACTAAAATTATAGAGTAATCCTAACGTAACCTACAGACAACACACTTAAATACTTTTAATTTTATTTATTGTTTATTTTGTGAAAATCAACAAAAGATTCAAAAGTGATTCGTAAATAATAATAGCTACTGGTTTTTAAAATATTCGAATGGAACCTCGGGGGTGCCCGGAGCTAAGATTTTTAGAAATAAAGATAGCATTTTTGTATTTTATTGATGTACGCTTTTACTCATGCGTTAATGTAAAAAAATATAACGGATTACAATCTTTCAATCAATACAAACAGATTGCATCAATACAAAAGAATTGCAATCTTTAGAGCAATCTTTAGGCGTCGGGTGGGAATGCTACCCTTGTTCTACCGGTATTTCAATGGAAGATGCTCCGAGGAACTAGCGTCTTTGATCACTTCGACGCCGGTGCATAGTCGGGAAATACGCCAAACGCGCGCCCAACCTGCAGTTCATTCCTAGTTTTTAGTGACGACAAGAAGGGAAGATGCATTCTGCATTTTAAAACTCGTTGTCAGTTCGTTTGAACTCTCCCGTACGAGGGTTGGGGTCAAGGGTCAGGGGGCGGCGCGCGGCGGGTTTATCACGACGCGTGCCGTCACAGCTATAATATGCGTGGGACGGCATATTTCAGCATAACGCTCGCCTTATATTCCAATTTGGAATGTACGGCAAGCGATATGCCGAAAAACGCCATCCCACCCATATTATAGCTGTGTGTTAACAGAGATATCCGGGTTTCAGGGGGGGGAGTTTGTCCAGGTCTTGACGGCGGAAGCGTCTACCCACCTGCTGCGTGGTGGGCCGGATCGAGAGAGACTGGTTTTGGGAGGCCTTTTGACCTTTCCAGTAGTGCTCTCTCTCTACCCATCGCCTTACACCGTAGTTGAAGGGATGGGTTCATAATATATGTCCCCTCCTGGACTCACTGACCTCCAGATTCCTACCCACCCCACATGCCTTTTTCCTTTTCAGAACCTCCTATCCTTCCCTTCCCTAAAATACCCTCCACACAGCATCCCCTAAGACGACATAGGCCCTGAGGGAATTTATTTTCCTCGGGGTCCCTGTGTGGAGCTAATATAAAAAAAGTCCCACCTCAACACAAACAACATTTTCGGCTTTCTGTGGTGGTAGTAAGAGATTTTCAAACATTATTGGTTTATTCGTAACCCAAAAATGTTAGTCTATCTTTCTTTGTGATTTTAAACTCGATGAAACGAAAAATTGCGACCCTAAAAAGGGACAAAAACATAAATCTATAGGATTTACACTGCGAGAATAATCGGTCTCCTCTTTGTGCGGTGCTTCGTAGCCTACACACTTTTGTCTACTTTAGTTTTCTGAAGTTTCATTTCTATGGCGTGTGAACTGCGCAGTGTATTTGTTTGTTATTTCTATATCATTTATTTATTTTCTTCTTGGATTTGGTCAATACATTGAAGTTTGGTGGAAACGATGTACGAAGGTCGTTATCAGAATTTTTTAATATTTTTTCGAGTAAAATTAACTGGTGAGCTCATCTTTGTTTCACACATCCGCTGTCTAAAAACTGAAATCGGTGTCAATTTGGGATTTGGGTCGTATCCCACCATCACCTTCAGAGTAAGTGGAACTCCTGTAAATTAGAAATTAATATTGCAAAATTAGACTATTTGCAGACGATACCTTAATCTATATTTCGTGTGAAGATTACATTACAAATGGCTGAAATTAAACAAGTTGAAACTGAACGTAAACAAAACAAAATATATGGAAAAAGGCAATAAAACGCGTAACACAGGGTTAAATTTGACAATTAATGGTGAAAAAATTGGAAAAGTGAATGAAATCAAATACCTGGGTGTAATATTCGATTCAATACTGACTTTCACAGCAAACTTTGAATATGTGATAAAAAAGGTATCAAAAAAGGTCATTTTTTTAGAAGACTAAGACATAAATTAAATAGAAACACTACGGAGCTCATTTTATTTATTTATTTATTTATTTTATTTATTTATTGTTTGAAAATATTACATAATGCAATATAGTGAACTTAAAATGTCCAACTAGGCAATTGCCCGTTTTAGGACATTCCAGTATGATAATGTTTTTACATGTAAATTATAGTAAATTATAGTGTTGACTATTCTGTTGTATTCTTTACATATGTATATTCATATTCTAGAATACTTTCAGTTATACCACGACATTTTTTACTATTGTTTAGCTGACATAATAAACTAAAGAAATATTAATAGATAAAACAAGAAAATGAAAAATAAAAATGAAAGTAAAGAAGGAACTTTTCCTTTAAGGAAAAATATCACGAAGAATTGAGCAATTTTCGAAGTTACTTTATGTAAAAATACAGTTACTGTAATGCTAATATAATACCAATATAAATTAAAATGTAAAGAAAAAAAAATTACAATTCAATTACTGTTGTTTAGCATATTCTCGCATTCAGCTCTCCCCAAGACCAGAAGCCAATTAGTAACCTGCATACGCAGAATATTAGTACTCATTGCCTTCCATGCATCAGGTATGAGATTGAGCAATTTAGGGCCTAGGTATGAGAATTGTCTCTGTGCTAAAGATGAGGAAGTGGTGGGCGGAACTATTGGTTTTTTTTTTGCATGTCTTGTATTATGACAGTGGTTTACGGAAGCGTAGTGGTGCCTCTGTTTTTGAGTGTGTACTATGATTTTCCTTATGTATAATTGTCTTACATCAAGAACACGAAACTCTGCGAACAATGAATCGCTGGGGTACCTGAAAGGTTTTTTCAGTATGACTCTTATAAGCGATTTCTGGGATTTAGCTAAGGGATCGAGTATAGTTTTAGCACAACCGCCCCAACCTAAGGAAGCATAGTCTAATATGGAATTACACATTGCAAAGTAAATTCGTTTCAAATCATTTACGCATAGAATATTTCTTATTGCTATGAACAGATGTGTAAGTTTCCTGACCTTTGTGGAAGTTAAGGCTATATATTTGTCCCATCTCAGAAATTTATCAATGATAATTCCTAGGTATCTTATATTGTCCACACATTCTAAGGTATTGCATTTACATGTAATAATGTCGTTGCAATGGTGTATTCTAATGTTAAGGATTTCTTGTGGTTGACCCGCTTGAGTTGAACTGAAGCAGATACCATTACAGAGTTTAGAGTGAGGAGATTACTATCTAGCCACTGTTTAACTTTGTTTATGCCGAATTCAGCTTTACTGCAAGACTCATTCCAGGTTTTGCCTTCAAATAAAAGTACTGTATCGTCAGCAAATGTAATAATGTTGTCTGCAAAGGAAGTATTACATAAGTCATTTATATAAATATTAAACAATATGGGACCTAGAGTACTTCCTTGCGGTACGCCATATTTAATATTGGCTGGATCACTTAGAGTACCGTTAATATCCACTCTTTGGCTCCTGTTTTCTAGGTAACTAACCAACCACTTGAAAATTTGACCCTGTATACCAATTCGCTGTAGTTTATTCAGCAGAATTTTGTGCGAGATAGTGTCAAATGCTTTAGCTAGATCTAAAAAAAGTGCAATGCATTTACTACCTTTATCTAGGTTATTGGAGATGATTTTTGTCAAATTAGCGATGGCGTTTTCAGTGCTTAAACCTTTGCGAAAGCCGAATTGTCTACTAGAAAGGATGTTGTTATTTTCTAGATAATGGGTGAGACGGTTCTTTACAATTTTCTCCAAAATTTTTGAGACCGAGTTGAGCAGGGAAACCGGCCGGTAGTTATGTATCAGTGATTTGTCCCCACTTTTATGCAGTAAAATGACGATTGACTGCTTTAAATGGTTAGGGAATTTCCCTGATTTAAAGCTTAGATTTGCAATGAACGCAATCGGTAATGCTATGTATACTTTAATGATTTTTAGAAGATTCGATGAAATCTTATCGGGACCACATGCTTTTGATGACTTAAGGTCGTCAATTATCTTCATGACTTCGTTAGATGACGTTGTGATTGAGTCTATTTTGTGACCGATATTAGGGATAGTTAAATTGGCGAGAGCGGTTTCTGATTTCTTACACTTATCGAGATTTTTTTTCGCAAGTGTGTCTCCCACAGATGAAAAGTAACAGTTTGCAAAGTTTGCCATATCTTTGGAAACTTCAGAGTTTGATGTGTTAATGTATAGCAATTTAATTTCTGAAGATTTATTGATTTTGGATTTGGTTATGTTGCGAAAGGTATCCCAAAAACGTTTTGGAATGCAGTTGTTTTCGTAAATTAATTTCTTATAATAATTTTCTTTCGCCGATGTAATTAATTTCTTACACAAATTCCTATACTTTTTATAATAACATTGTAATACCAAACTCTCAGGATATGTTTTTGCCTTTTCATGAAGATGATTTCTTCTGTGAATCGATTTAACTAGACCCAGGGTCATCCATGGTGTGAATTTAATTTGTTTATTAGATATGGTTATATTACTTGTGTGTTTTAATATGTACTCGTGTAGTTTGGTAATAAATTCTTTCATCTTTCAGTATTTTATTAATATATTGTATAGGAGATTGTGAGTTCTGATAGTATGATGCGTATTTTTCTTCGAGATGAAGATTGATTCCGCTACGAGCACATAGAAGAGAAAAATATGAGAAAAGTGAATTATTATAGATATAAAAGATGTTATAAAAGATGATGTTGTTGGTATGTTTCGTAAAGAAGCACTCTCAGCAGGTGATGATTATGTAAGTATCTGTCATGAAGGCTGTAAATACAGTAAATATAAAAACAATAAAATCGATAAAATGGCCAGATGCATAGTATGTTCTGTTCTTGTAGAGAAGTTGATGCGAAAAAAATGCCAAAAAACAATAATTGAATACAATGACATGCAAAAAATGCAAAAGTAGAACCAATACTAGGACATATTTATGTAAATTAAGATTTTTTCCAGATTTATATAGATTTGCTGGGAACATCATCTTACAAATACTATCGCTGCTTGTGATAAGATCATATGAGTTTGATTGAAGAACGAAAAATACATTATTATGCGTATAAAAAAGAATGTTTGAGGTGTTGGCATGCCTCATAAAACAACAACAAAGAACAATCAATACAATTAATACCAATAATAGAGAGAGTGCATTATTATGAGATAATGAGAGTACATTATATAACGTGAATGATAATGTTGATACATAGTATTCCAACTTAAAATATATTTTAACAGTAAAGTGCATAATATAGTTTATAATGCTTCTGCTTGTAATTGATAGGTGTGATAAAAAACAATAATTAAATACAGTGACATGTGAAAAATGCAAAAGTATGATTAAAAATGTGCGTGGGCATTTGTAACGGGATTTTTCCCAGATATATAAACAGTAGGTATACGTCTGTAGTATCCTAAAGTTAAATTAAATGTGCTAATCACGGATGTCGAAAACTGTATATAGAATATATTACCTTGAATATATAATATTCTGATGAGAATTATGAACTGCCTCTTAAATGCCCAAGAATTGAATGTAATACCGCACTTCAACGAGCGAATAATTAAATACAAGGTAGATGTACCACTCGCATTTCTGACTTGTATAAGTAAATCGAACAGAACCCGGTACATAATAATGCTGAAAAAATATGTAAATAAAACAGTAGTAATGGTTTTTGAGAAATAAAAAAACATTGTTTTGACAGAGCTCGAGCATTTGCAGTTAATGTAAATTCTGTAAATACAAGTGAATATAATAATAGTTAACCAAAACAAAAAGATTATTACAGAAAATATGAGCATCATATAGTGAGTAAATAAGATATTAATACTCTGATTTTTATTTGTACAATAAATTTTTTTTTTTTTGATTTTGATTCCTACTGAAAAAATAATATTTAATGCTGGAAAAATAATATTTACACAGTAAACTGATATTATCTTAAAGAATACTAAAACAGCGTGATTTTTGTTGATTAGAGGAAGAGTATGGTTAGAATTTTTAATTGTAAGATTTGTAATTTTTATAATAATTTTGCTGTTACTAGTGAAAGCTACTAATGAAAGTAAGAATGAATTATTTTGATAAATATTAGTTATTATAATTAAACTTAGTGTGAGTGAATTGTAGATGGCGGTAATACTCAAATAAAAACTTGTACTGAATGTATTATTTATGTAGATATATAATTTGTTCTTAGAGAGAGTTAAAGTAACGTGAGTTACAGTCAAAGGAGGTAACGTATAATAAAAATAGTGAATACTGATATAAACAATTTTCACACTGATTTTGTTGCTACACAAAAGAACTACTAAAAAGAGTAAGAATGCATTATTTTGAATTGATACATTATTTTTAAAGACAAAGAAAAAACTCATATGAAAACTAGCGATGAAAATGATATTAACCGGATTATTTTCGTTTAGCAGTGCAGTAAATGTTGAGGTACTTTTTATCAACTGTCACAGTTGTTGGTATTTTTCTCGATCAAGATCAATGATGTTTTTGATCGTAATAATTTTGGATGTATCCGTTTGTCTTAGCAGAATGCGCCCCGAAGATGTCCAAGAGTATTTGTAGTTATTTTCCCTGGCAAATTTTTTAGTTTGGGAGAGTAGGAATTTTCCTTTTTGCGTTAAATGATCGGACACGTAAATTCGTTTGGCTTCTTGTGATAGCCCTAAATCTGCTGTATTGAGTTTGCTTGAACTGGAGGTAGAGGATTTTTTATATTCTTTGATTTTGAGTAGGAAGTCATCTCGAGATTTAATACTATTGAACGACACTATTATAGATCTGGGATTTTTCTCGGACAGTTTTGGTCCTAGTCTGTACATTTTATTAATTTCAGATTGTAAAGGTATCGTGGTATCTCCGTAATTAATGATTTTTGATATTTTTTTGAGAGTTTCCATAATATTTTCATTGTTTGCTTCGGGGATCCCTCTTATATTGATATTGCACATCTGTGTAATGCACTCCAGCCGGTCAATTTTGTCGTCCTGATGAGAAGTAGTATTTTCTAATACAGCGTTTTGTTTTTTTAATTCTAACATATCAGTATTGACCTTTACTTGCGAGGATTCAATGTCAGTTATGCGTTTTTTTAGATGGTCTTGCTGATCCGCTAAAAATTGAATTGAATCAAGGATTTCTTTGTTTTGTGCGATAATCGATTCATATTTTTGTTCAACAAAATCCATAATGGTTTTTTTGAAATTATTTAATTCCAAAATGAAATAATCTGACGTAAGTATTCCGCTTGCGCCATCTATGGTTGAGGAAGGAAATTTCTCTGCGTCAGTTGACTGCTCGATTACAGATTTAGAAGGTTGAGATAGCTGCTTGGTAGGTTTGCCGCTAGATGCCGTTTCTTGATCGATTTTTTCATCAAATATCATATTCTTGGTTTTTTTTTTAGTAAAACTTCTAGAACATTTTTTACATTTCCATTGATGATTACGAGCACCACGTAAGTTTTCCACAATCTCGGCACAAACAAGATGGTAGCCGTTTTCACAGACAACACAAGATATGAATTCGGCTGGATTGTCAATATTTTTGCCACAAACGATGCATAGTGTATTCATGTTGAAATTAATTTATAAAAAGTTCGCTGTGAATAAAAATTGATTGTATGATATATAATACTGATAGTTTCAACACAGTTTTGGCACTTTTGTATTTTTTACAGCTGGCTCGTTTTAGTACAGAATGACAGCTTTATTTTTATTATTTGTTTTTTTTTTTTTTTGACAGTTATCATGCAATTTCTTTGGGAAGACAAAAAACATGAAAAAATAACACTTCACAAGATATAAACGCACTGATTTGAAGCGCGATCTTTGATTTGGAATAGTTTTGATTTTTAAGCTTGAGTACACTACAGTTTTATGTTGATTTTTATTAAATTATAGCAGACTTAAGAATATGTCAACACTAGACTCAGTAGGTAGATTAGTAGGTGAAATTTATAAAACTATCGTTACTCCACATTTTGATTACTGCTCTAAGATGTTAAAATTCAGGATTTAGGACTGTATGATTATTTGAACACCAGTGTTTTTTAAATGAGGTCACTAGCTCCTCGTGTGTTAGATATGTAGGATTTTTCGGAGGTACCTATTCCTTATAAATAGAAAATTGGGTAAATCGCGTTGTATCAATGTATGTTATCATTGAGATCAGTTACCTCCCGGATTATTTGTGGAAAGCCACCCTTTTTGTTAAAGCTGATTGTAATTGTTGTAATTTGCAAAATTCAGCATACCGAATTTACACTACCTACTGGCGATCGCTATAGCTGGCTTGGTTTGCTTAGAATTGAATGAACCTAACGTCAATTTTGCCTTCACACACTGACTGAATGTTTCTTCGTAAGCTACAATGCATAAACTTGCTCCTAGAAATATTTGATCGGTGTTTATTGTTTATTTGTTTAAGAATGCAGGGTGACTGGGTCACTATTTGAACATTTTGGGTACCACTATCGAAGGTCACATAAACAAACCCCAATCATGCTAGTGGAAATAACGTTAGGTATTTGTTTCGCGAGTACTTTTTTTTTTTTTTTTTTTTTATTACAGAAAATAGGTTTTTTTCTTGTTTACAATACAACCTGCAAAGCTACTGCAAGTAGCTTGTCGGCAGGAAAATAGTGTGGACAAAAATATAGTACAGTTTAAAGTCTTACAAAAGAAGAAAAAAATATTGCAATTTGATAAAATACGAGTACATAATAGATAAATAATAATAGATGCAATTTGATAAAATACGAGTACATAATAGATAAATAATCATAGATAATAATAGATGGTATAAATAAGTATAAAAAAAATAAAAATATGAAGACAACGTCTAAAAAAAAATTAAAAATGCACGAGGAGTCAGTTAATATAGAAAATCTGATTCCAACAGCCATGTTTTTAACAATAGTGCAAATTTAGGTGTCGAGCAACATTTTTTCAAATCATATGGCAGCATATTAAATATAAATGGTACAATGTATTCAAAAGTTATTAGTTTATTAAGTTTAAAAAAAAAAAATTTTTAAAGTTATTTAGTTTCACTGTAATAACTAAAATTTATTGAAAATTTCATTTCCATCGATCATAAAATCGTTATTATTTCATACCAACAATTAAATAAATCCGATGGACAGAGTGACGGCAATGAGTAAATGTATCACTTCTCACTACAATTTGTTTACACTACACATAGACGACCTTCGACTTACTGACCTAATTTTGAAATTGTTTATTTTTACGGTCAATGTCCCTTTGACCCCGTTTATTTTATAATAATTTTATTTTCCTTCTGTAGTTATTATTTCGAACAGCTCTCGTTTAGATATGATCGGATGTTGTTGATAGATATTTTGGATAATCACGTACTTCGTAAGATGACTCGTTCACCAACTACACAGGTTCAGGTATCTGCAAATACTTATGATTGTAATTCACTTACCAAAGTTCTGATGTTCAATTTTCAGTTCCACCGGGAAATTAAACAACGGCATCAAAAATTATCAGAACGTAATAAATTTTCAGAACATTTTATATAATAACTAAATGCACTTTCCAATTTCGATACCTCCCTACTTCCTTAAAAATTTAACTTTGTGATATGATATTTGTCATATCACAAAGTTAAATTTAAAAAAAAAAAAAAAAAATTTAACTAAAAATCCCAAAACTCCTAAATTATATGGGTTCCTTAAAATACACAAGATTAATTACCCCATCAGGCCAGTGGTTTCATGTTGCAATGCCCCAAATTTTAAAATATCATCCGTTATTACTAATGTGTTTCAAAATACCAATGTTTTTTCGCCGAAACATACCCTTAAAAACTCTTTTTCATTAGTAGAAGAATTGAAAGATATGATTCTCCCTAGTAATTCTAAACTAATTTCTTTTGACGTTGTAAATTTATTTCCTAATGTTCCCATAGAAGAGAGTAAATGTTTAATTTCTGATTTACTAAATAGTTCGGACCTCTCTACAGATTTTATAAAAGATTTAACTTCCTTGTTTAATATTTGCCTGAATCAAAATTATTTTCAATTCAATAATGATATATATCAGCAACGAGACGGCCTGGCTATGGGCAGCCCTACCAGTCCTCTGATTGCTGATATATTCATGGATAGCCTAGAGAATAAAATTCTATCTAGTACCTCACCTCTTATTAAAAATCTTTTGTACTGGAAAAGATACGTTGATGATGTGTTTTGTATATGGACAGGGACTGAGCGTCAACTGAATTCCTTCCTCAATCTTATAAACTCTTTTCATAATCAGATTAAATTCACATTAGAGATAGGCAAAAACTCAACCTTAAATTTTTTAGACCTTACCTTATCCATCATTAATAACAAAATTGATTTTAACATATTTCGTAAACCCTCCTATACTGACATTGTAATACACAGCACCTCTAATCACCCGATTTCACATAAGAACTCCGCATTCCATTCAATGGTTCATCGTTTAGTCACAATTCCAATGTCCGATACTAATTTTGCTAATGAACTTAAATTAATTAAAAAAATAGCGGTAAATAATGGCTACGAACCATATTTTATTGATTTAATTTTAAATAAAAAACTAAAACAAATAGCCATTAATCAATTCTTATTCGCTAGTCCTTGTCCTCAAATCAATGATAATAATATTAATTATCAATGGCGGCGAATTTTATTCATTAATAATTTTTCTACTTTAAGTGTTAAAAACCTTCCTTCTGAAGTCAGACCTGCCTTTTATACGAATAACAATCTAGGTAAATTTCTAATTAATTCTAAAGATAAGGACAACAAATTAAGTCATTCGGGAATATATAAATTAAATTGTAATAATTGTTCGGCTTTTTATATCGGTAAGACAACACGTAATGTTAATATTAGGATAAAGGAGCATCTTCGTTGCCTCAATAATAACGGTTTTTCGGAATTCGCCAACCATTTGATCGATAAAGATCATACGTTTTGTCATAGCACCGGTGCTAAAATCTTACATAAAAACGAACATGGTAACAGACTTAACAATTTAGAGGCACTAGAAATTAAAAAAGCTGTAAAAACCAAAAGTCATATACTTAACAATCAATTAGACATATCAAGTAGTCCAATATTAGGTCTGTTTCCAATAAACCCTTAATAAAAAAATTCCCAGTGCTCCTTACCACTATGTCAGTTGATGCTTTGTTCCTCCAAATTTATTACTGTAACCCATTAGTCACATAATTATCTTTCGGTTTTTTCCATTACTTGCGAACTTAGGTTAATGTATTTTATGGCCGTCGATGTGTTTGTTATATTTGTATCATGTTGTCTCCCTCTATATTTTGTCTCTCTCTAAATTTTGTCTCCCTCTATATTTTGTTTTATATAAGCACACATTATGACTTATTGTTTAGTATTAATTTGTACCCTGATGATGCTTGAGTAAAGCGAAACCGGTCGGTTCAAAAAATTAATAAAACTCGTGGTTTTAAACAAAACATTATATTATTTTATTATTAATTATTTACTGTAATTTCGATTACGATTAAACTCGCTAGTTATAGAAAAAAGCTCTTTATTTTCCTTTTTCGTCGTTGAATCTAATCCGTGTATTTAAATAATTTATTTAATTCACTATTGATTAATCCGAATTATTTCGTCACTTTAATTAAGTACACATCCTTTTAGCCCGAATAATATGGTATTATTAATCACTTTTCACTTCACTGTTATTTAAATCTGCAATAATCTTTGAATTATAATGCTTTGGTTAATTAAATTTAAATGATAGATACTTCACGATTTTTCTTCGAAATAATGTATTATTATTAACTATCAATTTTGTTTTACTATCGAACTTTTCTATTTTGCAATAAAATAATATATTGTACTGTTTATTTAACATTACCGAAATAATAGTTATTGTTTTATTAAACGATAAATCAATAGTCGGTATGCCTTATTTAAAATCTCAGATTAATTATTATTATTATTTTTGAGATAGAAATATTCCGTTCAAATTTCACTTTATTTAACTGAAATATTACTGATGTGATTTTTATCAATTATTTTAAGTTCGAAAATTTACTATTATTAACTTTTTTTTTTAAACACTATAAAGCAATTAGACTAACGCACAATAAACCTATAATTAATCACTTCACTGATTCTAATCTAATTATTATTAATCGTACTATTTTTAAACTGAATTTATTTTTACTAGTCTCTAAAATCCCAGACACTTAGAATTTTTCTATTTAAAACGCATTTATTTATGACATTTTCAAACGCTAAGTCCCAGAATTCACTCTTAGAAACTTTTTCCAATTAATAACCGTTTATCACGTCACATCACGCAAACACTACTCCCAAGATCCAACGACTGACTTTTTTTCTTTCTGAAATGATACAAGTTCTTCCTTTTATACCCACTTCAGGACTAGAATAGCTCAACTATACGTTCATTGATTTATAAATCTAACTCTTACCGACTCGCAATTTCAAAGTACAATTCCTCTATTCTTGTATCACAGTCGTTAGTCCAGCCTCCCTGATTTTTGAAGTCCAGCCCTAGTCTCCTGTCTCTCCCATACATTGTTCCAGGATCGAACCTGCAATATTATGTCAAAATTGCCCTGTCGTTCCTTTGTCTTCTGGCCTTACGAATTTAGTTTAAATATCATGATTTTCGTGTCTTTTTTTCTCAATATATAATAGGTACGTCTTCAATAAACCGTATATAACTCGTAATTTTGTTTATCACCGACAGAACACGAACAAACTCATGTCGAAATCTTTATTATGCATTTTCCAATTTCCACCATACTAAATCTTTCCACATTTTCATGCTATCTATACAAATCAATTCAATTTTAAACTGTATTGTCTCTACTTTCGTCGTAGATTTGAATTTTACCTCTTTCCTTTAATTTTCTTTTATTTACGATGTTCTTTTAATGATTTCTCTGCTTTATTCTTATGTCGTTCTCCATAACTATATGATTAGTTACTTTCCAAGCCAAATTTATTATTTTCATCGATATTTCGGAATTTTCCTGAGTTTTCCTTATGGAACCATCTTTTAATTGTCTTTATTTTATTCTTTACCACCCTTTAACACTAGAAAGACCGGATACTTCTCCATACCTATAAAGACCACGACTGTCAATTTGACGGCTGATCACTTTTTGCCAATTGGTAGGGGAATATGGGTACCGCCGTCCCAGGAACCATTTATCGGATAACCAACACCTCTGCAATAGGACACTCCAAGAGGTTCGCGCTATTTTTGGTGGCTTAGCAGGGATGCCCGGGTTCATTGGGTGAGGTTTGTCTGATCCAGGTGGCGAATACGTATGCCCACCTACTGCGTAGCCGACCGGGTCGGGAGACAATTGGTTAGGGAGACCTAATCTAGACCTCTCCAGCAGGACCTCTCTCGAACCGTCGCCTTGCACCGCTCTGGGAGAGATCGATTCATTCGTCTAATACAAATAGATACATTTACCAATTTCTCTTATTCATCCCTCACACCTTCTTCATTCATCCGTTACTCCTGGATAAATTTACCAATTTTTCCTATTCACCCCTCACAAATTAACCAATTTTTCCTATTCACCCCTCACACCTTCTTCCTTCCCAGAACTTCTTTTCCTTCCTTTCCCTAAAAACACCCTCCACAAAGCATCCCCGAAGATGGCATAGGGCTTGGTTTCTTTTTTCTTTTCGTTTGCATTAGCTCCACAAAAAAAAACTTAGGAAAATTATTCCTCTCATGACATTGTCATCTTTGGATATGCTGTGTGGAGGGTACCCAAAGGGAAAGGAAGAAAAATAAGTTATGGGAATTAAATGAAAAGAAATGGGAATAAATAATGGGAATGAATAAAGTTTAAAAAAATAAAAAAATGAGGTGTGAGGGGTGGGTAGGAATCCGGGGATCAGTGTGGTGACAGACGTAAGAATCTATTCCTTATCACTGCGATGAAAGGCAATGTTCCGAGAGTCCTGCTGGCGAGGTCAAACGATCTCTCTCAACCAGTCACTCCTGATGTGGCCTGCCACGCAGTCATTTGGTGGACGCATCCGCCACCAAGATCCAAACACATCTTCCCTGAACAAATTCCCAATTTGGAAGGCGGATATGGGTACTGCCGCCCCGGAAACCATTTATTGGAAAATCAACACCTCTGCCATAGGTCACTAAAATTGGTTCGCTACGTTTGGTGACTTAGTAGGAGTGCCCGGTTTACCGGATGAGGTTTGTCTGGGTCTTGACGACAGATAGTAATAATATTTGGCTAATTTATATAGCGCGATTTATGTTAAAAATCACCTCAAGGGCGCTGTAAAATAAATATGCATCTGCCCATCAGCTACATGGCAGGCCGGATCGGAAAAGATTGGTTGAGGGAGTTCCTTTGACTTCTCCGGCCGTGCTCTCTCGGAACATCACGGATGGATGGATTCATACGTCCGTCACACCTGGACACAGATACCTACCCACCCCTAATAACCTTTTCCTTCCCGGTACCTCTCCTTCCTTTCCTAAAAAGACTCCCTATACAGCATCCCCAAAGATGACATAGGCCCTAAGGGGAATTATTTTTTTCAGGGCCTCCTGTTAGCTAATGTAAAAAAATACCTAACCCCATGAACCTGGGCACCCCTGCTAAGTCACCAAACTTTGTGAACCTCTTAGGGGGGCCTATGGCGGAGGTAATGGTTATCCAATAAATGATTCTGCCAGTTCTTCAGGAGCTTACCCAGCTGGACCAACTCTGGTATATGTATATGCATACCCTGTTTTTAGTTCTCCGACGAGCCATAAAATAAATTTGGGCCAGAGATATATTTTTTGTGGTATTTTTATAAATTATATGATATGCGATAGCGAAAAAAAAGAGACAGACATAATAGTACTATCGTGGTAGTATCATAAACGAGGAGGAATGGGTATGTTGTAAACTTGGGTAAAGAAGGTTGTAAACAAACTCAGCATAATGGCCCAAACCGTCACATTGACGGCGGCGATCTTTGTAGGTATAAGTCAATATATCTCAAAAACTAAATAAGACCCGTGCCTGTTTTTTTCACCATAGTTGTAAAATCATAAATAATGAAATGTGAAAAAAAATCACACCAATACAATAATTATTAAGCATTATATCGTCATATTACTTCGGCCAGCCGTCAAAATGAAGGCTCCGGTCTTTCTAGTGTTAATATTATTTCCAATCTTTATCTCCTCTTATAAAATTTCATTTCCTATCCATAATTTCTTAATATGTTATTTTTCACATTTTCTATAGAAGAAAATTCCAATTTGACCCTGGGATATATGTCAGGTTAATTGCTCTGTTCAAAAAAGTGTAAAATTGCGTCTCGTTTCTCCTTAAGATCCCATAAAGTATCCTCGTAGACACATGTTGATGTTTAATTTTCTATGTACTCGGTCATAAATAAAGAATTATTATTAGCTCGTTAGATTTAATCTCTTTTTCTTTATCCAAATACTGCATAAGGGCAACGTTAACACTAATCACCCTTTAAGCCATAAGGACTGTTATAATGACCAAAAACCATGTTCATATTCTCATTGTTATTATACAAGAAACATGTGCGGGCTCGACAACCTTTTTAACATCAATCTCGCTTACCAATTTGCGCTATCGGCCATAGCATTTCCTCATAACAAATGACGTAAAACGATCCCTTCCTTTGAATTAATCTAACTAACTTTATTGCTTCATCTGAAAATGATAATCCTAATTTTCATTTTTCTTTTCTCTTTTAAATATCAAAAGTTCGTTTTCCCCCAAATCTATCCTCTCTTTTTGTTATACGTAATCGATCTACAATTGGATATCCCTACAATAGCTTCTCCTAAGTTTTCCGCGTCTTTTCATTAATTTTCCATCTATTATATTTTTCTTGTTATTATCTCGTACCATTTTTCCGACACAATATGATTCTAGTTCCTCACAATCTACAGTTTCCGACCCCATAAATTCATTCAATGTGTAGGTTACATTTCGGATCGAGGCACCGATATCCAAGACCGTGGGAAATTGTTTATAATATAGAAAGTTGACCCGCCGAACCCGTGAGAATGAAAAATACATCAATTATCCAGCTGTTATGTCCTGGTTCAAAGTCCATCTCTTTGTTCCTCAACATGGTTACGCCTTGTCTTCTCCGATTGGTTGATTTAATTTTTTATTTATTATTGAGCCTACTTCTGGGATTCCCAAAAATTGAATTCGATCGTAACAACATCTGTGTTCATTTCAACCAAACTTTTTTACTGCCTAATTACAGTCTCTGTTCCCAATTCATTACATTTATATAAACTTCCCTAAGATTTTAATTTTAACCGCATAGATGTCGTTGAACAGCGCTATTCTCTACGTATTATTTAAGAGGAAAAAAAAAATTCTTATTGGCTTTCTTAGATTAAAGGTTCCGTTCATCACATACTCGCCTACCAAATAAATAACATGTGAAAAAAAATTGCGTACACAAATTTGTATTATAATATAATATTAATTATTATTATTGGTTTTCAGGTACAGCAGCGTGATGCAATCATAAAAAACATGACGCGATACGCCATGAGATGCTACAGTAATGTAAGCTTAATTTATTTATTTAACTAAAATGTTAATGTTCTGGTAAACATTCCTATCCCCCGTGGTATAGCTCATCATTAATAAAACTTATTCGCGAAAAGCAGAAATTTCACAGATTATATACTACTTATTAGAACCCTTCCGATTACATTACTTTTTCTAGGCTACGCACCAGACAGAAAAAAATGGCTAAGAAGTGTCATGAAGACTTTATTAATAATGCTGAAGAGAATATCGCCAAAGATCCCAAGGCATTCTGGTCATATGTTAAATCAAAAAAACTATCAGCATCTATTCCTAGCGTATTAAATCTTAAGAATTTAACAGCCGAGGGTGGCCAGGCAGTCTGTGATTTATTTGCTGAATATTTTCATTCCGTCTATGAACCGGCTGACCCTCTGGGGACTTCCTGCTACGACTCCGTTGTTAATCAGGTTTGTGAGATAGGATCAGTTTTTATCGATGCTGATCTTGTATCTAAATATTTAAAACGGCTCGATTCCAGCAAGGGTGCTGGGCCAGATGGTATCCCACCACTGTTCATTACGGAGTGTGCAAATCATTTGTCAATTCCGCTATCAATACTGTATAATATATCGCTTAAGACTGGTACATTTCCAGATATATGGAAAAGAGCCTACATCACACCAATTCATAAATCGGGAACTAAGTGCGAAGCAGATAATTATAGACCCATTTCCAAGCTCTGCATTTTTTCAAAGGTGTTCGAAAACATAGTCTATGACCAGTTATTCCCTGTGGTAAAGAATTCGATCAACGAATTTCAGCATGGATTCTTTGCAGGTCGCTCTGTTGCTACAAATCTTATAACATTTTTAAATTTCTTGTCTGCCTCTATGGATAAACGTGTGCAAGTTGATACAATTTATACTGATTATAGCAAAGCCTTTGACAAGATCAACCACAGGATCCTGCTTAGAAAACTTGCTAATCATGGTATTTATGGAGATCTCCTTCGTTGGTTATCTTCATACATAACAAACAGGTCCCAGGCTGTGACAGTAGGTGGATTTTCTTCCATCTGGAAAATCATTACTTCTGGTGTGCCTCAGGGGTCCATTTTGGGTCCTTTGCTTTTCTCTATCTATATAAATGATATTACTACATGTTTTCACAACGCTCAAATTTTACTATTTGCCGACGATATGAAAATATACCTTCCTATAAGCTCCCATGACTGTTCTGTGCGTTTACAAGAAGATCTTGACCGACTGACGGATTACTGTCTCAGAAATAAGCTTTTTATCAATATTTCCAAATGTTGCAAAGTCACATTCACATGTAACCATAAAAAAATACTGCATGAATACACCATTTCTGGATCTCTGTTAACAAATAAAGATTATATACGTGACCTCGGGGTTATTTTGGACTCTAAACTTACTTTTGATAAACACATTGATAATATTGTCACCAAAGCAACAAAGAGTCTAGGCTTTGTACTGAGAACATGCAAATTTTTCAAAAATACTAAGACTTATCTGATTCTGTACAATTCACATGTTCGTCCTCACCTGGAATACTGTTCACAGGTTTGGAACCCGCGCTATATTGTTTATGTTAACAGGTTAGAAAGAGTTCAGGAGCGATTTCTCAAATTTCTCAATTTTAAATCATTCAACATATACAATTCTTACGACGAAATCGAGAAACATTTTCGAATCTCGAAACTGCTCAATAGGAGGCTTGTCGCTGATCAGATGCTCCTGTACAAAATTATTAACTCAAAAGTTGACTGCCCGGAGCTGTTAAATAAAATAAATTTCCACACGCCGACTCGATACAGCAGACAAAATACCCTTTTCTACATTGATAGATGCAACACTAATTCCAACCAAAATGAATTTATACAAAGGGCATGTAAATACTATAATAATAAACTTGCACATATAGACACACTTGCTGACATATTCACTGCTAGTTACTGTCGTTACAGAATTTCTTTATTACATTCTATGTAGGTGCGAATAACACATATTCATGACTAAATTCATTGTACCTAATATTATTATATTACTTGCGTGGCAACTTTCCCTTATCCCTCTCCTCCTCTTACCCGTCCCAACCCAAATACCTATTTCGCAGTCTATTTAAGTATTGTTTTAATTATTTTATTATTGTTTATAACATGTTTATCACTTGTTGACTTAACATCTGTATTATTATTTTTTTTAAATTGCTGCTAAGTTCTGTTTTTATTTTTTCTGTTTTTCTTAAATTTTCTAGTTTACATTCAGTTACTTTTATGTTTCTAAATACCTATCTGTGAACATTAATAATTGGTCTGTTTTTTTGCCATCCTCTTATGTATATTTTATTACTATGACTGTTTATGTTCCTTAAATAAATAAATAAATAAATAAATAAACTTAACCTATGTTTTTTTAATGTAAATATGGCACAAGAGTTCCCACTGCTCTGTGGCTAATGAGACTGACATCCAGCACAATTAGGGTATGTTGTGAGACTGAAGGTACATAATTGGAATATAATTTTAAGAAGTGAAGGAAAGGATCATTCTTCTGTAATATCATAACATTATTTATTTCTCCTGACTTCCTGGGTTAGTTTTGGTAATACAGCAAGTTTTTACATTATCTCTGCAATATTATTAGCTAAAGAATTCCAAAAGATGGCTAATCATTATCATTACAAAGTATAAAATGAAGTGGCTCAAAATGTATGTGCGCTTAGATCTTTTAAACTACGCAACGGATTTTCATGCCGTTTTCACTAATAAATAGAGTGATTCAAGAGGAAGGTTTATATGTATAATACATGCTTATTATAGTAGAAAATAGCTGAGAAATTAAAATATTCAACTCAGGCAGCGGGCAAGCGGGTGGTGTGGATTTTATAAAGGTTGGGTAATGGCATTTAAAGGTTTAAACGGTGAGGAAATATGGAAAAATTGCGAGGAAGACATTAGAAACAACAATTTCATTTTCCTATTTAACCGTCTGCTTGTTTAGGAATAAATACATCCCAAAACACGTAATCGCGTTATACTTTCATAAGATTGTCAACGCCGCCCATTTGTTTATTATAACTAGCGATTACTTTAGGAGCAATATCATCAATGAAAGCTGAACAGTTTTTATTCCATCGTTTCACAGTTACTGTTTCGTCTGCAGATGTGCAATTTGATGAAACTAGTATAGATTTGTTGTCCATCCATTTGACAACTACGACATCATCGCTCACGAACTGCTGAAATTCACCGCGCTGCATCTTGTTTAAAACCTATGCACTTCCGCTCAGGTATCCGATTTTTATATCCCATGGTAAAACAAATGCCTATGAGCTTCTTTAACTCAACGAGATTCGTATTTATGATACATATTGCATAGTACATGTTCATGAAAAACTCATCGTCGAAGTAGTCTTCAAAATATTTTTGTGGTTCTCGAATTACTCCTGGATCGGCACGTTGCGGGTAGCTGTGCCCTTTTTGGTTAAATGGCACCTGTCTCCAAAGTCTTCTTCTTACTGGCCGGCTCTTCTTTAACCTACAATCGTGTGTGGAGGTTGAGACGGGGTCGGTATTGGTGGAGCTTCTACAGTAAAATGATTATATGGCATTCGGGGAGGCAATTCTTCATCGTCATCCATTCCATCCACTTCTGAATCGTTGCCATCTCCTATCAGTTGCAGTACTAAATTACTATTCAGCTCCATCTCTGCAAAAAATGTGAATAATGGTGATCAAATCAATGAAATATTAGTCAATAATTAAAACTGCCTAAAGTCACGTTAGGCCTAGTCGTCACGATCGTGACTCCCCACCCAAAAAGTGTGATTCTATTTACAAATCATAAGTTTTCAATGCAAATACTTGTACAACGCAACCACCGGCATTAAAACAACAAACTAATAACAATTGATTGATGAATCAATTAAAAAATGTACAAAATAACATCACTTACGTCTACCGCTCTCATCGGAGAAAAAGACTGCCATCCTGGTCGCCTTACCAATTTCAACTGGCCAGCCGATGATGCGAATAATCTAATTTATTGAGTAGCTAATTTCAAGCACTATCGTTTACCGCCGTTTTCGTTCCGATAAGTTTATTAGGTGATGCGCGGGATTTTTTTCATTGAATGTGCAGTGTGCACGCTCGTGTTGGAGCGTCCTTAAAGGGATATTCTATTATAGACTGACATAGAGCAAAGCATATTGTTTTCATTTGTTGTAATTTGTATATGTTTAGGAAAATGTGTATCGTTTTGAGGAGTTTATTTGTGACTTGATTGATGTGATGTGTTCATCTAAGGTTATGGTCAATTATTTATTTTTTATTTATTAATCTTAAGTTAGCTCACTTCTTTGTGCGTAATATTTTATAAAGATATAAACATTTACATTGGTTGGCAAACATAATCATTCTTTAAATATTACACATAAATAAAAATATTAATAATTGAGGTAGACATACTTTCGTTATTCTTTTTTAAACTTATTTATATTTTCTATCTCAGTAATTTCATTCGGGATGTTGTTATACAGTTTGACGGCCTGGTACATCAGAGATTTCTGTGTGCTTGATTTTTTTCTTGTCGGCAGTCTAATTTGCTTTGAATTTCTTGTTCCGTGTCCGTGTGTTTCATTATTATAATGTATTTTTCTTTTTAGTTCCTTAGACATCATCCCCATGTTAATTTTATGTAAAAAAATAAGTACATTCAAATACACAGTTTGCTTCACCGTCAACATATTTAGCTCTTTTAGCATGTCTCGTATCCGTGTGTAAATGTTGCGCTTAAGTATTATTCGCATTGCTTTATTTTGCAGTATTTGCATTTTTTTCATTTTCTCTTCATTGCAGAGAAAAAGAATACTTAAACAGTAATTAAAATGTGGTGATATAATTGTATTATATATTATCTGGCATGTTTCTTTATTTACTTTGTTTCTGATTCTACCAAGAAATGATATTTTTTTGCAATTTTTTTAATTGTGTATCTGCATTTTTTGAGAAGTTCAATTTTGAGTCTATGATGACACCAAAATATTTAATTTCTTCCACTTTTTTTTATGATTTCTCCATTTATAGAAACCTTTGGTTTATCATGCATATTTTTTCTACCTATATGCATTTATGATTCCTAGATACTTTATTTGTTCTTTTTTTTCTAGAGGAGGGCAAATGCAGAGGTTGGTGTTTAAACATTGGTGTATTTTTATGGTTATGGGATTGAGGGAGAGGGCAGATGGGGGGAATGGAGTGGGGAGAGGGAAGGTGGTGGTGAACTAGGGAGGAGGATCCGCGGGATGGGGGAGGGGAACTCGGAAGGGGGGTTCGCGGGATGGGGGAAGGGGGGGAGCTGTTTTGAAAATTGCATGTATCGGGAATGAATGTATGGAATACAGGAGGGAGAAGGGAAACCCGAGAGGGCGGAGGGGGAACTCTGAAGGGGGGAGGGGAAAACGGGAGGGGGATCCGCGGGAGTGGAGATGCGAATACGGGAGGGGGGAGGGGAACTCGGGAGGGGGGTTCGCGGGATGGTGGAAGGGGGGGGAGTAGAGTGAGGAGAGGGAAGGTGGAGGAGAAGGGGGAACGCGAGAGGGGAAGGGGATGCGGGGGAGGAGGAAGGTGAACGGAACGAATGGGAAAGAACGCGCAGGGAGAAACAATTTCTTTATTAAATGGCATAGCAACGCTTGCCGGTTACCAGCTAGTATCAACATAAAAATTTCATTTAACTTTTGAATTTTCAGATTACGTTTATTTTGATGTTTAAGGTGCATTGATGTGTCAATTAATATTATGTCACGAAATTGTGGTTTTAAGGACATATTGGGCCGTAATTCCATTATTTCACGAAGAAAAAAGTACATTTACGAGTATGTGTTTTAAATGGTGACCGAACAACTCAAAATGAACTCAACTTAACAACTCCTTTGAACCTTTAAAATCGATGAAAAAAATATATAAAAAATTGGTTACATTAAGTTAGGTCATGGAATATTTTTCAATTAATTTTTTTCATATCTTTTAATGACTTTTCGAAGAAGTGTTGAGTTGAATTGGATCTGAGTTGTCATGGAACCATTTAAATATAAATTTAATTTGTATTATTTATTATTATTATTTTTTTGACTGCCTAAATTTGATTATGTATTACTGTGATATGATAACATTTTTCTCGAAATAAACATAATTTGTAAACTTCTTTTGCATCGTTGTGATTTGAAACACAATGAAATGAAAAATAGCGTCATTAAAAAGAGACAAACACATACATCTTGTAATGTAGGGCACCAGTGCAATGTAAAGGGAGCATCTAATTAAACTTACAGGGGAGGAGTCGGGACCATCCCCTCTCCTTCATTCACCCGCGGCTAGCTCCTCAGCAGGGATGTAACTCGCTCTCTTGGGGTCGCAGGCCGGCACGGCCTCAAATCCAACCTCACACCACATCAGGGTCAAATTTCTCAATCGGAACCATCAAAATGAAGAGAGCGTGACTGTGAGAGCTCAGATTTATTCAATGAAAAGCATTCACAAGGTCTCTGCTAACAGCAAAAACACAATGGGAACATAAATCAAGATATCCTATCTGGTTTCCTAATTCTCTCTGGCACTATCAGGTCTTCATTTAGTTATTATCAGTTAATATCAGCACAAGGAGGGAGAATAAGGGTTTGCTTACGGTGTGACGGAGTCGTTTGGCAGCGGCCTCGTGCGTGGTCGAGCATGATTCATCGCTATTATCCGCGGATGCACGGTCAGGCAGTCCCATCGCGAAAATATCATAGCGTCACTTTATCGCGCCAGTACATTAGCTTTAAAACAAAGAACCTCCATCCAAAATGGCGATTGGTACGAGGACGCAACAGTCTGAGCCGAAGGACGCGGGCAAGATGGCGGCGAGTGGACCTCGCCATGTGTTAGCTGGCGTCCCGTGCAGAACGGATGCGCCCGCTGTCGCGACGCTAGCGACATCTGTTATTGAATATTGACAATTTTAGGCAGTAATTTTAAATATTCCGCTGCCCAAATGTGCATCGTAACAATCTACAGGATTTAGCCTGCGAGAGAATGAGATAGTATAATCGGTCTCCTCTTTGTGCAGTGCTTCTTAGCCTCCCACTCTTGTCAACTTTAGTTTTCTGAATGTTTCTCTTCTACCGTGTATGATATGCGCACTTTGTTTTTATTTTTTTCTAAAATATAAAAGTCACGCAATGATGTCACTGATAAACATTGAATAAATCCATTTACTCGCATAATTCTTTTTTCACTTTTATTTAAAAAAAACTTTTATTTCAGGGGGTTCCTGTGCCCGTAGCGCCGCAGACACCCGTGGCTCCTCAGCAACAGCCGCCACTTCTGGCTTCCGTGTGGCAGCACCAACAGCCCCCACCTGTGGAACAGCGTCAGCTGATAATGATGGGCCCGCAGCAGATGCCCGTAGCGCCGCAGACACCCGTGGCTCCTCAGCAACAGCCGCCACTTCTGGCTTCCGTGTGGCAGCACCAACAGCCCCCACCTGTGGAACAGCGTCAGCTGATAATGATGGGCCCGCAGCAGATGCCCGTAGCGCCGCAGACACCCGTGGCTCCTCAGCAACAACCGCCACTTCCGGCTTCCGTGTGGCAGCACCAGCAGCCCTCACCTGTGGAACAGCGTCAGCTGATAATGATGGGCCCGCAGCAGATGCCCGTAGCGCCGCAGACACCCGTGGCTCCTCAGCAACAGTTGCCACTTCCGGCTTCCGAGTGGCAGCACCAGCAGCCCCCACCTGTGGGACAGCGTCAGCTGATAATGATGGGCCCGCAGCAGATGCCCGTAGCGCCGCAGACACCCGTGGCTCCTCAGCAACAACCGCCACTTCCGGCTTCCGTGTGGCAGCACCAGCAGCCCCCATCTGTGGAACAGCGTCAGCTGATAATGATGGGCCCGCAGCAGATGCCCGTAGCGCCGCAGACACCCGTGGCTCCTCAGCAACAGCCGCCACTTCCGGCTTCCGTGTGGCAGCACCAGCAGCCCCCACTTGTGGGACAGCGTCAGCTGATAATGATGGGCCCGCAGCAGATGCCCGTAGCGCCGCAGACACCCGTGGCTCCTCAGCAACAACCGCCACTTCCGGCTTCCGTGTGGCAGCACCAGCAGCCCCCACCTGTGGAACAGCGTCAGCTGATAATGATGGGCCCGCAGCAGATGCCCGTAGCGCCGCAGACACCCGTGGCTCCTCAGCAACAGCTGCCACTTCCGGCTTCCGTGTGGCAGCACCATCAGCCCCCCCTGCTATAATCTCTAAGTTTCCTATAAACTAATTTACGTATTAACGCTGTTTAAAAATAATGCACATATATGCATACATTATACAATTAGCCATGTATCTAATATAGTACAGAGATACGCTGAAATGATTAACCCTTGCATCTGATTATATAGTGACGTCATTGTAGGTTTAATGATAACCTTTCATATTTCTGTACTATAAAAAAATATTTCACAACACATTTGTGAAACAAAAGGATACATCACATCACCCTAAATGTGGAAAACTTTGAGTTAAATTTTTAACTGATATATTGAAGTAAGAAGTTGTAAGAACTTACACTTATGTTTTTTAATATACTAATACAAAAATTAAAATTTAATACAACAAAACAACTGTCATGTGTGCATAGAAGTTGATCAATTGTTTGATGATCTTACTGTACTACATTATATTATACTTAAATGCACAAACAAGAATTGTTTTTGTTTATCTTTTTTTAAATCTAAAAACGAATGAGAATTATTTTCAATTGTTTACCGGAGCATATTTATCAACTCGACATACTTATGGAGTTTATTATTATTAAAAGGAAACTAGACTGGGTATAGATCATCCAGAGTAGGTCTATTATTTTCTAAAAGTTATTGCAAGTAATTATTAAATGACTGATAACATTTGAACGCTTCCGTAAACACTTGAAAAGAATTAGTACTTAAAATTAATATAAATATTCAACTGCATCAATCAGATGTAAGTGTCTTTTTAAATACATCTGAATGACCATTGTTAAAATTACTAGAAGTAAAAACATTTTCACTAGGCGTGATTTGATAACGCTTTATATATCTTCTTTGAAATAAGAACTATTTTTAAATATATGACCTTTTTGATAGTCGAAAGTTATTTAAATAATGTTATAAACTAGGTTTGTATATGAATGTTAATACATTTCAAATTGGGTACATATTCAATATGGGATACATGTAGTTTGCTTCACAGTAGTTATACACATTCCTTAGAAGTTATTTCTAGCATAAGTTATTTAAGTATTGTGAAAAGCGATTATAGCTGGATACGAAGGTTTCATTGATTGATATACAATGTTTTAAGTTTGCTTAAAGATAGGTACATGGTGATACATGATTTTTAAGGATGAAATCTTTCATCTATTTGAAGATGCATTGTTTCTATGGCAATGAAATGCATATAATTAAACTGTATCTTTGCTACGTTGTTTGTAAAAAATAATTCGTTTTGATTGAAAATAAAGTTCAAGGCTTGAATTGAAAATTGTTGATTTTATTATTATTTGTTATCAGTAATATACAAAATTTATACCTTCGAGGTTTCGTTAGTGTAATCTAGAATTTTGTATTTGTTAAAGAAGGATTTATCAAGTATTAAAAAATAAAAATGCCTTTTTATGCTCTAAGCTTGCCCTAATCTGTCTGGGAAATGAACTTTTCGCCCAGATCTTGATGTTCTTGTTGGTATTGTGGCGGAAGAGTCTGGAACAGTTGTAGAGACAGGTACATTATCTTCAATGGGGATAAAAGCTGGCTTTAAGCGATCTATCGAAACGCATTTTTGTTTTCCGTTAATGGGAATGATGAATGTCTTTTCATTGCGCTCCTCAACCTTATATGGACACTGGAGGGGCCTTTTTGTGCTGTCTGTTCTGAGAAACACATGCGTCGCATTAGGTAGATCCTTATGAACGAAGAACTTTCCTGAACCATAGTTGCTCGCTGGCGTCGATTTGATGTCATTGAACTTTCTTTGGAGTCGTCCAATATACGTATCTGGCTCTTCACGTGGAGTTGCTGTGAAGATTAAGGCGGGTCACGATTGTATGGGGGAAAAAAAAAACTTGTTTTGGTTTGTCTGTTAGTGATAAAAGGGTGTTAAATGAAGATGTAAAATCACGTAATTTTTTAAATAATATTTGGATATCATCTTCTTCCTCCGGATTGAGTTTGAAATTTCACAAAATAGAGAAAAACCCACCCTTGTTAAATCTCTAAAAAATATTAGATAAACAATTAAAAATGAACTTTTTTTCAATAAAACACAAATTAGAGAGAATATTCTGACTTATTTATTAAAAAAATATATGATTATAATTAACATTATCTCAAGACAGTGTATTCAAATACCAGCAAAATCCTTCTTACTCTCAAATTTCGGCATTATTTTGCGAGACTCAATCTTTGCCTTAAGAGGGCATTACCAGCGGCCGAAAATTCAAATTTCATCAAAAGACGGCCTCACGATCGGAAGTTTTTTAGAACGAGATAGAAATACCACATTCGCTCCGCCGCAAGCAGCATGTCCCACTCAACTGGCGATATCTATAGGATGGTTCAGACGACATCGATATTGAATTCTCGGTTCCAGCTTTTTCCGAATAAGTAGTTATTTGTAATTTGTTTACCGAAGTGCATAAACATAAATAGATACAAGTGAAATGCGTAAAAATAGTGGGTATAAAATAGGTACTTACGTAATATACAAATTTCTTGATTTTTGAAATGTTTTTACGAGTATTCTGTTGTTGTTTTTTAATTGTATTTCTACTGAGTGATATTCAGTTTGATTGTAAGAAATATCTCATTTTTACATATTTATTCTTCTCACAATAGGTATTATCAGTAATTTAAGAGGCGGGTATGGGTACTACCGCCCGGGAACCAGGGAGATTATTGTTGGTAATCTAAATTAAATTGAATTTCAAAAACCTCACCCCATGTACCTGGGTTCATTTATTTGTCCGGATCTTGGCGACGGATGCACCTGCCCACCAACTGCATGGCAGGCCGGATCAGGAGAGACTGGTTGGACCTGGGAGATCTTTTACCTACCCAGCAGCACTCTCCGAAACATCTCCTTACAGTGGGAGGGATAGATTTTTTCATGTCCGTCACTCTTGGACTGACCCCCAGATTCCTACATGCCCCTGATACCTTTTTTCTTCCCAGAATCCCGAACCCAATTTGGGAAACGGAACTCAATTTGGACCCCTAGGTTCCTACCACTCCTGGTACCTTTTTCCTTCCCAGAATCCAGAACCCAATTTGGGAGGCGGGTATGGGTACCGCCGCCCAGGAAACCATTTATTGGATAACCAACACCTCTGCCATAGGTCACCCCAAGGGGTTCGTTTCGCTTGGTGACTTACTTGCCCGGGTTCAAGGGATAAGGTTTGTTCGAATCTTGGCGGCGGATGCGTCTGCCCACCAACTGTGTGGCAGGCCGGATCGGAAGAGACTGGTTGAGGGAGATTTTTTGACCTCTCCTGCAGGATTCTCCCGGAAGCCTTGCACTGCAGTGGTGAGGATAGACTCATACATCCTCTTGGATACACCGATCCCAGATTCCTACCCACCCCTCATACCTTTTTTCCTTTCAAGAACTTCCTCTCCTTCCTTTTTCTAAAAAGACCTTCGACACAACATCCCCAAAGATGACATATTTATTCTTATTATGAAATATTTTCCTGTATGGAGCTAATGTCAAAAAAAGTAAAATGTATTTTTAACATTTATATTTTTACCAAAATTATGTAATTCAACTATAAATAAAGATAACCAAAAAAACAGCAGCATTATAATAAAAAATATGTAAAATATAGCAACAAGCATATATTTTAGTATAGTCTACATAATATATGTACAGAACTTGAAAATATAAAAACAGTAGGACTGTTAGTAGTTGTACAGTGAAAACAGACCGCAATACAATAATGTGAAGGTTGTCCAAGAATTAACTACCTTTGCTCGTTTTTTCTCAAAATATGATGGCACTAGCGTTAGCTCAGACTTTCCCAAAAAACCGAGCGGTGATCCGGCTTGGTAGCTGCTTCAGTGCGATCTTTGCGTTCGTTTGAGAAAGACGCTCCGTTGTCGAATCCCACCCCCTGCGAGGTGCGCTCAATTATTCGCTTTTTCAATTTAGAGGGAGTTAGCCCTGTTGAAGTTCATAAGCTTGCAGTTTTAATCCCAGATGTCAGTAAGTCTACCACACAAATGATTTTGAGGGAAAAATGGAGTATGCAAATTAATGCTCGTTGCGCAAATGCGCTCGGATCTCTTCGAACTGTTTTTCCAACCAAGGCGAAACTTTTTTGGGTTGAAAAATGGGTTCACCACCTAACCCTACCAAAAAGGCAATGAATGACATGAATTACACCTCTTTCGACATTACTCTTTACACATGGACGAAAAATCTTTGGAGACCGACCAGGATGCGGAGGGAGAGTTGATTGCATTTTTGACGGCGGAGTTGAACGATAAGGGAATGAAGACCTGGTTCCACGGCTCACCTAGTGCATTGATCGTAACAGGGACTATGTCTCTATGGCATTATTAATAGAATAAAACTGAAAATAATATAAAATATACTGAATATACTAATATATTAGAGACTTGGTCATTATAACAGAAATTATTAACAAAAACACGATTTGAATTACACAATCACAAATTAAAACCATAATTTTTACGGGAAATTCACGCGCATGGTGCATGCATATGTCTAGCCTCTCTTTCACAGCCAGTTAAAGACATTTTTTATTAGTAATAGTTCAAAACAGAAATTGTACAGTATTTATTAAATGTGTTACTAAAACACTGTTTAACAGAAAGTAACTTCTAACCAGAGAAAGTTTAAGTTCTTTTAACAGAAAGTAACTTCTAAAGAGCGTTTTAATTTTTTTTTAAATATTGATTTGGATTCACCAGTCGTTCTTAATATAAAAACACGGTCCATAACCATTCAAAGACACAGTATCAAATTTCTTTATAATATATTTTTTTGACAAATTAGAGAGGCGTCAGAAATTTACATTTCGAATGAACGTCGTTAGTAAGCTCAAAAATCATCTGTCAAAAAATTAAATAAAGCGAGTACACATTTCTAATATATAATTATTACCGAAATTAGTGTGTTAAATTAATCTAAGGGTAAAAAAAGAAACAACCTACCGGAGAGCTAAAGAAAAATAGAAAATGACAAATGAATGCTTGCTAAAAGCAAATAAAGATCTTATAAAAATAAAATGTGAATGGATGTGGGTAAACTTTCGAAATCACTGGAAAACGATAATAGGAATATTTGTCTCATTTTCCACGCTGATGTGCACATTTAGTCCAGTCAAGGAAGGAGGTGTAAAGTGCGTGAGCAGGACCCTAAGCGATTCCTCCAGAAACTTGTTTAGGGTGCTTAGGGTCTGAACATACTAAAAGTACTGACGTCTAGGTGTGAGCTAGCGGGGGGAGGGGGAGAAGGTCCCAATGTTCGTATTTCCGCTTATATCTCGAAAACGGTGCGTCACAGAGAAATTTTTCTTAAAATAAGTAAAAGCTTGTAAAATTATCTACAACTTTTGTTTTATACGTAATTCTCGAAATTTAAGCCGTTTTTAAGTTACACGCTCCACAAATGTAGACATTTTCGAAAAAATCATTTAACCTTACATTTTTCATCAAACATTCCTTCATATCGTCTAAAATATTCATCAAAGAAATACATTTATTTTAAGGAAGTTATAAAGAATTTAATTCTCTTTTAGAATATATATATATACAAATGCAAATTAATCTCAAACCGGTCAACATTTACAGCAATTTTAAGTTTTTTCGTAAAATTTTGTCATGAGATAATTATAATTTTCATTATAAAATACAATTTAAAATTTTTCAAGTGATATTATTTTTTTCTACTTTCTTTAAAAATTGGCTTTAAACTGTGGTCACACGTATTATTAGGCGAACGAACAAAATGTGTGTCAGTAATGAGATAAAAACAGCTTTGTCTGAAAATGATATTTTACGAAAAAACTTAAAATTGTTGTAAATATTTACTGGTTGGAGATTAATTTGCATCTAAATATATATATATATATATATATACATCCCGCAACAGATTTGGCAACCTTTCACTTCGCATCCTTTTGGCAACCACTGCTTACGGTAGGTTTTTAAATAAAATTGCTGTGAATGTTCACATGTTTTTAGCTTAAGAAAAGAGTGATAGTAAAAGAATTATCCAGAAATTGTGTTTTAAGGGTATTCAAATTTTTGGTAGTTACGTATACTTTAGAGTCTTTTGGACTTCCTTTCATATTGCCGTCGTATTGGTAACCGCGTATATCCTACGTATATCACACTTCATTCCATATTTAGGGCGTCCGTTCATTACGAACATTTGACGACCTCCGTATATTCCTGTATGCATTACGTTTATATTATGACGCTTTTAGAATCGGTTCGATTCTGATTGGTTATCATACAAAGGCTAACTTGACGACATAATAAAATTTGGCATTTTTTTAAAATTTACTTGTTTGGTTTGGTGGTGTTTGGGAGTGGGGATAATGCTCGCTTCCTGAATAGAATTCTACCTTCAACATTCTTCTACCACTACGCGCTTAGTTTAGCGAGGAAATTAAATTAATGCATTCATGTACAATCTTAATATATAAAACAAAGTCGGGTTAGTTACACTATTTATAACTCGAGAACGGCCGGGCCGATTTTGATGATCTTTAATTTATTGGATTTGTCTCTTCTCCGGATAGGATAATAACTATTAAAAAATCACAAAAATTAACGAAAAATATAGTTATTAAGAAAAAAAATTTCCCCATACATTTTGTATGGAACGAATTCTCATATTTGAAAGAGCTGCGGGCATTTTGTGATAAGTACCTATAATATTGGACTGTGCGTGAATTTCAAAAATTCAAAAACGTCAAATGTCAATGCGCTGATGGTTTTGTTTTATTCTTAGACATATAATGTTGCTTCTCTTTCTTACACACAAAATGTCAATAGTCGAAAATTAGACAAACGGTGAACGTATGTCTCCACCCATCCAAAGGAAAGATACAATAATTATAATAAAAATCCCTCACACGTCTAAAGAAAATAAAAAGCATTTTTTTTACATCAGTTCACAAATGAGGCCCCGAAGAAAATTATTTTTCTTAGGACTCAGGACCTATGTCATCTTAGGGGATGCTGTGTGGAGGGTATTTTTAAGGAAGGGAAGGATAGGAAGTTCTGGGAAGGAAAAAGGTATAAGGGGTGGATAGGAATCTGGGGTCAGTGTGTTCGGGAGTGACGGACGTAAGAATCCATACCTCCAACTGCGGTGCAAGGCGATGGGTCGAGAGAGTCCAGCTGGAAAGGTCAAAAGGCCTCCCTCAACCATTTTCTCTCGATCCGGCCCGCTACGCAGCAGGTGGGCAGACGCATCCGCCACCAAGACCCGGACAAACGTTACCCTATGAACCCGGGCACCCCTGCTAAATCACCAAACGTAGCGAACCATTTGGGGTGACCTATGGGTGACTTATGACAGGAGGATTGGTTATCCAATAAATGGTTCCCGGGGCGGCGGCACCCATACCCGCCTCCCAAAGTCTCGTAAGTAAGTGGAAAAATAAGAAAATCACAAAAAATATAAATACGTACACAATGTCATCTCTTGAGTCTGATACTGACAAAAACAAAACACGGACAGTTGCGCATTGATGATTGCTTCATTGTGTAATTTTTAACTTAATAAAAAAACTTAATTTAATTCAACACTTATTGATTCTGAGGCGGTACGAAGTTCGTCGGGTCAGCTAGTCTTTTATGATTTAAAAAAAAATAGCGTTCAGAGCCGCTAATATTACAAATATTATTTTGAAGGAAACCAAAACAGAATCCCAACAATTCAAAACGGTAAACGATTATTATGATAACGTTTTACATTTGGGAGGCAATATCAAACAAATTATAAATTTGGGAGGCGGGTGTGGGTACCGCCGCCCCAGGAACTATTTATTGGATAACTAACAACCCTCCCATAGGTAACACCAAGTGGTTAGATATGTTTGGTGACTTAGCAGGGGTGCCCGGGTTCACGGGGTGAGGTTTGTCTAGCTCTTGGCGGCCTATGCATTTGCCCACCTACCACATGGCGGGTCGGATCGGGAGAGACTGGTTGAGGGAGATCTTTTCATCTCTCCAGCCAGACCCTCGATCCATCGACTTGTACCACAGTGGGAGGGATGGTCACTCCTGGACACATTGACCCCAGATTCCTAACCACACCTCATACTTTATTCCTTCCTAGAACTTCCTCTCCTTCCTTTCCCTAAAAATACCCTCAACACAACATCTCCAAAGATGACATAGGTCCTGAGGGAAATTGTTTTCCTCAGGCCCTCCTTTGTGGAGCTAATGTAAAAAAATATAAAGTGTCAAAATTAACTATCGCTTTTGGCTTCTTTTTTAAATCTCTGCATTGATCCAATCGTTATTTTAGTTACCGATTAATCAGAATAAAAGTGGCTACCGTTTTGCGATAGGTAGCAAGGTAATATTTTTATAAAGAAAGACAATCATTCTCGGGTTACGAATAACCTGTCACTTATATTAAACTAGCTGTTACGCGGCATGCGTTGCTATGCCATTGAATAAATAATTGTTTCTCCGTGCATGTCCTTTCCCATTCGTCTCGTTTCCCTCCCCGCCTCCCCTTCCTCAACTGCGTCCTCGAAGAAAAAGATGTACCTACCTATGTTTCACTTCATTCCTAACTTTTAGTGGCGATCGGGTATAACGTATTCCACATTTCATTCCTAGCCTTTAGTGGCGACCGGTGGCGAAACAACGTTGCCGGTTTAAGTCAAATCCCGTAGGAGTGTTGAGGTGCACGCCGCGGCGGCGTGATTTGCGACGTTGCCGCACATATTTCTTCTTTTCGATCGTTTTTACGGTCAAATTTACTTCTATAAAATTCCGTTTTCCTATTTTTTAAATTTTTTTTATTATTATTTATTGAGTTAGTTGTACTACATGAATATAAACTAATAAGCACAATGTAACATTTCATTTGATAAATTTAAATATTTTTACAGTAAGCATAACATTTATTTTTAAATACATTCATTCTTTCTTCATTCTTCATACTTTCAGGCATTTCATCGTACATCTTTAGTCCTCTATACATTAGGCAGTTCTGCGATTTTTATTTCTTCATTTGTGGCAATCGAACTCTGTTTTTATTTCTTGTTTCGTAATTATGTACGTCTCTATTAAAAACAATTTCATCCTTAAAGTATTTTGGCATTTGGTTTTTCATAATTTTATGCACAAAAATTATCACATTAAATGGTAGTCTCTTTTTTTATCGGAATCCAATTGAGCTAATCTCTCATTTGATTAATCCTTGCGAATTTGCCTTTCCCCAGTATACATTTCATAGCTCTGTTCTGAATAATTTCTAGTTTGTTTAAATTTCCTTCATTGGCCAAATATAACATCGTAGAGACGTAATCCAAATGTGGAGTAACGATAGTTTTATAAATGAGCTCCGTAGTGTTTCTATTTAATTTATGTCGTAGTTTTCTAAAAAAAATTGACCTTTTTTGATACCTTTTTTAGCACATATTCAAAGTTTGCCGTGAAAGTCAGTTTTGAATCGAATATTACACCCAGGTTTTTGATTTCATTTACTTTTCCAATTTTTTCACCATTAATTGTCATATTTAACCCTGTGTTACGCGTTTTATCGCCTATTTCCATATATTTTGTTTTGTTTATGTTCAGTTTCAGCTTGTTTAATTTCAGCCATTTGCTTTATTTTGTAGGTCTTCGTTTATTTTGTTAATTGAATCTATGTAATCTTCACACGAAAAATAGATTAAGGTATCGTCTGCAAATAGTCTAATTTTGCAATGATACTTTATAATTTACAGGAGTTCACTTACTCTGACGGTAATGGTGGGATACGACCCAAATCCCAAATTAACACTGATTTCAGGTTTTAGACAGCGGATGTGTGAAACAAAGACGAGCTCACCAGTTAATTTTACTCGAAAAAATATTTAAAAATTCTGATAACGACCTTCGTACATCGTTTCCACAAAACTCCAATGTATTGACCAAATCCAAGAAGAAAATATGAATAAATGATATAGAAATAACAAAATAAATACACTGCGCAGTTCACACGCCATAGAAATGAAACATCAGAAAACTAAAGTAGGAAAAAGTATGTAGGCTACGAAGCACCGCACAAAGAGGAGACCGATTATTCTCCTCTTTGTGCTTTGTGATTAAAGTTTTTGTCCCTTTTTAGTGTCGCTATTTTTCGTTTCATCGAGCTTAAAATCACAAAGAAAGATAGACTAACATTGCTGGGTTACGAATAACCCAATAATGTTTGAAAATCTCCATCAATATTGGGTTACGAATAATCCAAAAATGTTTGAAAATCTCCTACTGCCACCACAGAAAGCCGAAAATGTTGTTTGTGTTGGGGTGGGACTTTTTTTACATTAGCTCCACACAGGGACCCTGAGGAAAATAAATTCCAAAAGGGCCTATGTCGTCTTAGGGGATGCCGTGTGGAGGGTCTTTTAGGGAAGGGAAGGATAGGAGGTTCTGAAAAGGAAAAAGGTATGCGGGGTGAGTAGGAATCTGGGGGTCAGTGAGTCCAGGAGGGGACGTATGAACCCATCCCTCCAACTACGGTGCAAGGCGATGGGTAGAGAGAGAGCACTACTGGAAAGGTCAAAAGGCCTCCCACAACCAGTCTCTCTCGATCCGGCCCACCACGCAACAGGTGGGCAGACGCATCCACCGTCAAGACCTGCACAAACTTCATCCCATGAACCCGGGTATCTCTGTTAAGTCACCAAACGCAATGAACCACTTGGGGTAACGTATGGCAGAGGTGTTGGTTAACCAATAAATGGTTCCTAGGGCGGCGGTACCCATACCCGCATCCCGAACCTAAACGCGATGCCCATTAAACCACTGACCGGTCAATGATTCTATCTTTAAAATAAATATATAAAACTTTTGTGCAGTTCACCTTCACAAACCTACCTTACACCCAACATAATAAAATTGCCAAATATATTATGTAAAAATGTTAATAATTAGGTAAAAACTGTAATACTTATATAGAAATAAATAAATAAAGTTCACACGAGGGAGAAGTGAAGCCTTCAAAAAACTAAACCTAGAAAGAATGAAACGAATCAGGAGTAGGATAATTGTAGAGTTTATTTATTGTAATATTTTTACCAAGTGTAAAAATTATTTTATTCTACGAAACACCGCACAAAGAGGGCACAGATTAGTGTCATTCTTTCGCAGGCTAATTCCTGTATATGTATAATCCTAACATCTGGTCTCTGAAAATGCAAATAAATGCACATCCATTGTCAAAGTATGGCTCAATCAAAACCTTATAACTCTGAACTGCGGAAAAACTCTTTATATTCCATTTAACAATACCAAAAAGGCGACAGACACCCTTAACTCCCTTAAATATAAGGTTTCACAAAAATACTTACAATCCTGTCTAATGCTCTAACTGTACGGAAATGAATACGGGGATTTTTTTATATGAATACGTCACAAGAGTCCCAGGTGCTCCGTCTGGAGCCAGTAAAACTATGGCATCTTCCATTGGGGTATGTTGTGAGGATGAAGGTGGCGGGGAGGGGAAGGAGATGAGGGAGAGGAAGGTGGGGAAGTACCTGGCTATTCAGATCTGGTCACCAAACACGGCTAAAGTCTTACACCAGGGCGATAGTGAGTGTACTTTCCACTCTGGAACGTGCCGCAAATATACCATATATTTACTTCTTCAAACTTCGCAAAATTACTTTGTGGCATCATTAATTATATAATGAATAACAGATCACTTTGTAGAAACCACTATATTATAAACAATATCTACATGTTTCCATAACAATGTTATCTTCATCAGGATTTGTTAATATAAAGAAAAATAAATGACAAACAAGTATAGACAAATTAGAATAAACTAGAACATAGACAAAATATTAAAAAAGTAGAGGTGATTAATTGCTTAAAAATCATAAAAATAGTTATACAAAATTAAATATAAAAATTATTTAATGAAAAATAAAATTGCATTTAGATAATAAAAAAACTTTTAAGAACAAATAATTCAAATAATTAGTCTAAATCAAAAAATAAATAATTATAATTATTGTAAGTATTAATAAGAAAATAAATTTAAAAGATGGCTATTTTAAAAAAATGTTTGGTTATTTATAAAATTTAATTTACTATTAATGCTTTTTCTAATTTCTAAAATTTCTAAATTATCCAATTGTATGCCCGTAGTGTTAATTTTAAGACCTGTATCAATATCAAAGGAATGACTTGTTTCCAAAATATGGTTGGCAAATTCAGAATAATTATTATTATTTAAACATCTTATATGTTCCTTAACTCTAATGTTAAAATTTCTAGAAGTTTTTCCAAAATAAAAAAGTTACAATCATTACAAATTAATTTATAAACCCCAGATTTGTTCAAAAAATCACATTTATCCTTATTATTTGATATATAATTTTTTAATTTGTTATTTGTATAAAAAGCTGGTTGTACATTATTTGGCATGTTTTTAATTTTTAAATTTGAAATGCTATTTTAAAAAAAAAAAAATTCTCCAATTATTATCATTTTCAACAACGTGTGGATAAACAAAAGATCTAAAAAAAAATTTCTTATATTTTTTGTTTAACATATTGTCTATTAATTTTGAAGTATAACCGTTATTAATTGCAATTTGTTTAATAGTATTTAATTCTGTTTTAAAATTACGCAAAGATAAGGGAACATTAATTTATCTACTTAGCAAGGTATGAAAAGCTGCTAATTTTTGTGAAAATGGATGATTAGATGTTTCATGTATAATGATATCTGTATATGTACCTTTACGAAAAATATTAAATTAAAAAAACATGTGGATATTGTTTATAATACATATAGTGGTTTATACAAAGTGATCTGTTATTGATTATATACCATATATTATTCTAAAATAATAAAATTGTGATATATAAAAAAATTAACAAAATAAAGTTTATTTGCTAGACAGGGATTCGATCCCGCAACCTTCGGGTTGCGAGCTAAGAGCCTCACCGCTAAACACCGGCCACACCGGCCATCGAATACAGTTTAATACTTAGGAATTACATTAGACAGCCAACTCAAATGGACAGATCACATAGAAAAGCTTGTAAATAAATTTATGTATTTAACTTATATTTTTAAACGTTTAAATTAAAGAGTCGACATTAAAATAATGAAATTTGTAACATGCATTGGTGCAATCATAAGAATCTTATGGAATAATTGGATGGTAGGGGAGGGGGTGTATAATAATAATAATAATGTCGCATAATGATATGAACTACCCCTTCCTGCAATTATTCCAAGAAGCTGAATTGTAAGAGATGAGAAAAATTTACTGTGTACGATGTTTAAAATACACAAAATGTATAAAGTCTTGGATAAATACCATTGAAACCGACATTTACTTGCTGTAACATCTGAGCCGATGTAACTTCACAAATTTTATTAATCTTTATTAACATGTCGTGTGAATTGTAATTCAGTAATCACGATCACAATGATTTTATTTTTTATTTATTTAATTTTATTTTTTAATCTCTACGAAGATAGTGCATGTTTATGAGTAAAATTTTAACTGTTTTAAAAACACACAAGTACACCCACGAACTGGCGGTGCCTGTGTGGGATTCTTTTGGTTAATCTGCTAATTGTATTATTCTTTACTTTTCAACTGTTTATATAAAAACAATTATATGTATTTTAAATTTATACCAATTTAGGTACCAAAAAAAAGCGGAGCTTTAAAATAAAAGTCAAAATCGATTGATAATTTTGACACCCGAGAAGAAAGATATTTATAGATTTGTGTTATTTTTCTGTTCAATTATACTACATAAAATGATATCATGAAATCGTCTGCCGTTTTAAATTTTCAGAATTCTATTCTGAGTTTTTTAAATTAATAATATAGTGGAGTATTAACGGCTCTGAAAGCAAATTATGTTTAAAAAAAGAGAAATCTTATAAAATTGTACAATAATACACTATTTCAATTCCATTATTTCCACGCATAGCTAAAGGGCTTGTTCACATTGGTCAAGTGGTAAGTCAAGTAGAGAGTACGCTTGCTACATGACTCGCCGAAAACCGTTCGCCTTAATTTCAAATAGAGTAGATACATTTATGCCCGCCGCCCGTTGTAGGATGACGGCGGATGACGGGCTGCTACAAAGCAAAGTAAATACGCTAATTAAGCTGATTTTAATGCTTACTAGCTGACCCGGCGAACTTCGTACCACCTCAGAATCAATAACTGTTGTGTTAACTAATTAGCTTAAATTCAAATTCAGTTTTTTTTATTAAGTTAAAAATTACACAATGAAGCAATTATCGATGCGTAACTGTCCGCGTTTTGTTTTTGTCAGTATCTGATATGGCGTTGTATAGGTACAGATTTATAATTTATGTGATTTTCTTACTTTTCGACTTACTTACGGGAATTGCGTTTCATTTTCTTCATAAGTATGACGGAGATTTATTATAATTATTTTATTTTTCCATTGGAGGGGTGTAGATATACGTTCTCCGTTTGTCCCATTTTCAACAGTTGACATTGAGTGTGTAAGAAAGAGGGGCAACATTATATGTTTAATAACAACAACTCTTTCCTCTTTCAACTTTCCTGAATGTATTCACAAACTTCTATCGCAATGAATCTCTCCCCTTATACTCGTATCCCTATGAAAGTATTACTTTCTATCCACAGGTGCATCAATTTATAGGAATATGTAAAAAAATATTAAAAAACTCAGATGAATCCAATAATGCAGAATTCAACAAAATTATTGAAAATAACTGGCCAAATTATATAATTTTTTTCACAGATGGTTCCAAACTCAGTCCGGACTCCTATTGTGGGGCCAGTAGCAGGAAATTGTGTTTCCCACACAGACTTCCCAAAGAGTGTTCCATTTTCTCTGCTGAATGCAAAGCTATCATAGAAGTTTTACGACTCGTCAAATCTCTCAACATTAGAAATGCCCTCATCCTTTCAGACTCACTTAGCTCACTACAAAAAATAAGCACATCCCCTCTCAATTCCAGTAGCGACTCTCTTGCCTGCTCTATTGCATCTTGCTGGCTCAAGTGTCAGTGGTCTTGACCTGGATCCCAGGACACTTTGGTATTGTTGGAAATGAAAAGGATGATTCTAATATAAATAAATAAATATCTTATATAAATAAATAAATATTTCTCATCTTAATTCTTGAAAATATTTTTTTTTTTCTAAAAGTCAAATCTCAACATTATGGTCACCCTACATGCTTTCATTGTAATGTACTATCGCCTTCAGCTAATTAGGTACTAATTATACTCATAATCTGCATGAAACATACAACAATATTGTTCTTCAATAACTGTATTATTTTGTGTTATTTTTATTAAATTGTAGAGTTGTTAATCTCAATACAGGCTTGACCTAGTGAGGTTATAAACTGAATTGTTAACATTAGTCCTAAGTACCATGTAAAGAAACAAATAAATAAATATTTCCAAGGAATCCATTGTCCATGGTCTTTTAAGTAGTATACCTATTCCTGTTACAGACTTTTCCCTATTTAAATAAAGTTAAAAATAAGTTACAACGCCAATGGTCCTCTAAATAGAAATCGTCCTCTCTGATAAAAGGTCACCAGTACTCATTTTCAACCTTCTTTTCCTGTCAAGCCCTGGTTTCACAAATACACTTCCATGCCTTAAAAATACATCTTTTCCATAACTCGAATGCGTCTAGGTCATAATGGTTGTCTTAGCCATTTCTCCAGATTCCACAGAGTCAATTCGCCTTATTTTGATTATGGTTCAGAGGATTCTTTAGACCATAATTTTTTTGAGTGTCCTATCAATGACCAATTTCCAAACTTCATACGTAAATTTATAAAACTTAAAATTGAATTCCCTACCAGTGTACCCTGCCTTCTTAATTCGATATTTGTTAGCAAGATTTATTTGTAAAAATGACCTTAACATTTAAGCATCGATCACATTTCTTTCTCTTCCATACGTATGCATTTATTCTTGCAGTGTTATTATGTACAATTGTACAGGTTCCTATTTTTGGGAACCTGTACATCTTCTTAATCTACAATTTTGTAATTACTATGATAGTCCAGTCAAATAAGGATTTCACTCCTAAATGAAACGGAATAAGCTGAAACTTTGTATAAACCTTAATTATGGTATTCTACATGTTGCCTCAAAAGTCTCATAAGGTCAAGTGTGCGCGTCTTTGGATATTCAAGGTCAAAGGTCACGAAAATCAGTTTTTTGGAAATATCTCGCTTCCTTTGCCTCGAATCGTATTTGCATTCATGCAAAAGTTGTAGAGTATAAAATTCTCTACAAATTTTGTCTTCATAATTTTTTTATACGGTTAACCGTTTTTAAGATTGAGCGCGAAGAGAGCGGAGCGCACAGCCGTACATGCCATGGCGCAAGGTCAATGGTGAATTTAAGTTCGTGGTGCGGTTTTTTTAAACTATATTCGTTAAATATTATAAATTAACTATTTAATATTTTATTTATAAATGTTACTTATAAATCAAATAGTCATTTAATATTACTTAACTCCTATTTCAAATAATAATTATGTGAATTATTGACATTACATAGACCCGAGTCTACGTACACATTAAGAGTATATCTGGAAATACAGAGTATTCCTGGAAAAACATACTCCTACTTAACGACCTTTTTTATAATTGCAAGATGCATCATCAAATTTTCCATTGTTTGTATAAATAAGACCGTTTTCTTTCTGATGGAACCACTTTCTACCAAATTTATTCGTTAGTTTTAAAGTGCATCTTGGCAACGACGGACGTAAGATTATAAGAGTTATCATGGCTGATTTGTGTTTTATATGTAATAAGTCACTTTCTGATGGTAATGTTGTAAATGTTGTGCGCGGTATACAGACCATAAAAGCAGCAAGTGTTGAAAGAAATGATGGACACATAAACTATTTAAATACTTTAACTTCTGTGAATGTTCATACCGAGTGTCGAAAAGTGTACATTAGTAAAAATTCAATCAGAGCATCGAAAAAACGCCTTGAAGAGAGTGAACCTTCAACGTCGTCAAGTGTACCTCGCAAGAAAAGAATTAAAGTGTTTGATTTCAAAGAATTGTGCTTATTTTGTGGCGAAGCAGCTGATGAAGGAGCAGAGGTGAAAAAACACAGGAAGTACAAACGCACTATTAGTAAAGTAAGCACTCTCGAATTCAAAGACAATGTTATTAAAAGAGCAGCAGAACGAAGCGATTGTTTAGGAGAGTTAGTAAAATATCGTGTATCTTATGAGCATGACTTTATAGCTGCTGAAGCAAAATACCACGCCGTTTGCTACAGTAATTTCTTAAAGCCAGTACCATATCTAATAAGAAAACCTCGCCAAGATGGTCAAGTCACACAATCAATGAAAAAGATTTTTGACTATTTAGAAAATCAAGAAGATTCCCAATTTACATTGTCAGAGCTTAAAGATGTCCCTACGGAGTATGTACCAAGTGATCAGACAAAATTTTTAAAACTACAACAGAAGTATTTAACTGATATATGTAATAGGGTTGCAATGTTCGTTAGCTTGTGGCCAATGTAATGGACATGCATGTCTCCACGCTTCATCGTATCAAAATGATCTCGATGAAGAAATCGCATATGACCCTGAAGTTTTTTAAGGTTTGGAGATGAATGTCATTGATAACGAGGAAGATGATGATAATGACTTTGAGCGACCGGAAGAAGAAGAAAACGAACTCCCATACCGGCTAACTAATAATTAAAGTAAGAAAAAATCTTCCCATTAAAAACTTCAACTTGGATTGTACAAATTTATTGATAGATGATTGCTAAATAAAAATATTATTAAAAAATGTATTCCTAATTTCTTTCCTACTTGTTTTAATGAGATTATAATTAAAATATAATATTAAAAATAAATAAATTACCGAGCCGAACCCTCTGATATGAAAGTATCTGGAGTCGGTGAATTATTTTCCCATTTGGTCTCTGGTAGATTGACATGTTGTTCTTGTATTGTTTTGTATTTATTATACTTTTATAATGCACTTACATAGTGGATTGACTAGATGATCCTTTGTGGAAAAGTGTGTGGAAGGGTTTAGTTTTTCCTGTGGGGTAAGATTTAACCCAGACATAAAATCGGAAGCATTAAAAAAATTACTTTATTGTTTATTTGAAAAAGGCAAGTAATATTAAATGACTTATAAGAAATATTTATAAATAAAATAATTAATAAATTAAAGATTTATAAGAAATATTATATTAATAAAATATATTAAATAGTTAATAAACAAATATTTAACGAATAATTAAGTTAAAAAAACCGTTCGATTAACTGGGATTCGCTATTGACCTCGCGCTACGGCATATACGGCTGAGCGCTCCACACTCTTCGGGCTTTATCTTAAAAACGGTTAACCGTATAAAAAAATAATTCAAACAGAATTTGTAGAGAATATTATACTCTATAACTTTTATCTCGAACACAAATACGATTCGAGGCATAGGAAGCGAGATATTTCCAAAAAACTGATTTTCGTGACCTTTGACCTTGAATATCCAAAGACGCGCACACTTGACCTTATGAGACTTTTGAGGCAACATGTAGAATACCAAAATCAAGGTTTTTACAAATTTTCAGCTTATTCCGTTTCATTTGGGGATTATCCCCCTTTTTTAGCTTAATTGACTGGACTATGATATTTCAACTCTGAATAACCATATGAATATTTGTATAACTTGTATAATCATACGAATATTTGTCTTGGCCCATTTTCTATGTTTGCTAATATAATATGTAAAAAAATATGCTAACATGTAAAAAAACTGATCTGAAAATGTAACTGATTTAATCAAACTGATATTTTAACTAATTAAAAAAAACTGAAAATGTAAATACTTTAAGAAATGGCCAAGATCACCCTTAATGGGTGATAGCCAAATAAATAATTAAAAATAGCCAAATAAATAATTAAAAACAAATTAATAACGAATGCAAAACAATTAGCGCGTTTAAAAATAGCCAAATAAATATAAATAATTAAAAATAGCCAAATAAATAATTAAAAACAAATTAATAACGAATGCAAAACAATTAGCGCGTTGACATTTGACGTTTTTGAATTTTTGGAATTCACGAACAGTTCAATATTATAGGTACTTATCACAAAATGCCCGCAGCTCTTTCAAATATGAGAATTCGTTCCATATAAAATGTATGGGGAAAAGAATTCTCTTAATAACTATATTTTTCGTTAACTTTTGTGATGTTTTAATAGTTATTATCCTTTCCGGGGCGGAGACAAATCCAACAAATTAAAGATCATCAAAATCGGCACGGCCGTTCTCGAGTTATAAATAGTGTAACTAACCCGACTTTGTTTTATATATTAAGATTATAGAAGACGTGGAAGAATAAATTAGTGAGATAATAATAAATAAAATGTCCACAAAAAGAGATTAATAGCAGCACAAATAAATAATTTTAGAGTAGCAACTTCGCTCCAATGCCTCGACATTTCCGCGGGTCTACAAATGAACTCTGCTAAAACGGCATGTCAGTGCACAGGGACGCGAGGGGGGGGGGGGGGGTCCCTATACGCTCTAAAAATAGAACGAAATTGATTGAATCCACTAAAAAGCTGACTAACCCACTCTACTAAAATGATGGTGTTCGGACGCGTTTAGTTATTACTTTACTCCCCACTCGAATAAAATACATAGCGTGTTTGAACGGCATAGCGTGTTAAGCGCTTGGGTAGTGGAAAATAGGACAAAATCTGCGGACGTGGGTAGGATTCTAACCAGAGGTCTTCTGTTCAGGAAGCGAGCATTATCCCAAGCATCACCAAGACAGACAAGCACATTAAAAATACCAGTTAGTGGTTGAGTGGGCATCGCGTTTGGGTCCCACCCGCGGGCGTCGCGTGCCCTATTCCTCGGCTGGCTATGGCTATGTCCTCCATCACAACACAAGCAACATTTTCGGCCTTTTGTGGTGGTAATAGTAGATTTTCAAATACTGTTGGTTTATTTGTAACCACAGGGAATGTTTGTCTTTCTTTAAAAAAAAAAACAAACAAAAAAATGTTTGTTTATATGAATGCGTCTTTAAAATGACAATGCATATGCATGACCTGAAGTTCAGCAAAAAGCTGCCCGCAGAGTGCTTGAAAACGCCCTTTATTCAGGGGGACGTTTTACGGTGAAAATTTGAATGTGGGATGGAAGGTTACAAATAAACTTCTTTTTTATGTGTAAACCTTAAAAAACCAAATTCATGTACAGGATTTAGCCTGCGAGAAAATGGGATAGTGTTATCGGTGTCCTCTTTGTGTGGTGCTTCGTAGCCTTCCCACTCTTGTCTACTTTAGTTTTCTGAAGGTTTCACTTCTACGGCGTGTGAATCGCATACTCAGTTATTTTTAAATATGAAACTACAAAAATCTGAGGTGGCAATAACGTTTAAAATGCATTTGTCTAACAAAATATGTGTTTATTGTTTCTTTTCTCGGTATCTATAAGTAGTTTTAGTTAGAAAAAACGTAAGGTGAGCCGTTATTAAAACTTTTTAATGATTGCATTGAAAAATTTAATGTTTTCAAAATTATATGTCTTTCTAATAATAAAAATCTTTCAAAACCAGTTTTTCGTTTTTGGATACATTCGAAAATGTTCCATTTATTTGGATTTCATTGCGAAGCAGAAAATTATGTGACATTCCGACAAAACATGCCTGAGGACTGGAGGGGTAAATTAATGTAAAAGTTCAAAAAGGTGGCAGATTTTAATTGATAATTTTTTTAATTAGTAAATTTAAAAAAAAACGAATCAAAATGTACACATCTATGAAAAACAATTTTTCCAAATGTGTTCAGCATTACTTAACTATACTAAAAAATGCAATTTTATCAAATTTAAAGAAAAATATGAGTACCTTGCTGACCAACACACCTACACTACAAGGATGAAATCCTCAAAACTACTAGACATCCCGAAATTAAATAGATCTTTTGGGCAGAGAAACCATAATTTCCATGCTACAAAACTATATAATGCCCTTCCAATTGAAATTAAGAACACCATGCAGAAAAAAAAGTTTAAAAAAGACATCAAATTATGGCTACGTAAACATGAAGATGAGGAAATAATTAAAATTATAGAGTAATCCTAACGTAACCTACAGACAACAAACTTAAATACTTTTAATTTTATTTATTGTTTATTTTGTGAAAATCAACAAAAGATGCAAAAGTGATTCGTAAATAATAATAGCTACTGGTTTTAAAAATATTCGAATGGAACCTCGGGGTTGCCCGGAGCTACGATTTTTAGAAATAGGTAAAGATAGCATTTTGTATTTGATTGATGTACGCTTTTACTCATGCGTTAATGTAAAAAAATATAACGGATTAAAATCTTTCAAACAATACAAACAGATTGCATCAATACAAAAGGATTGCAATCTTTAGAGCAATCTTTAGGGGTCGGGTGGGAATGCTACCCTTATTCTACCGGTATTTCAATGGAAGATGCTCCGAAGAACTAGCGTCTTTGATCCCTTCGGCGCCGGTGCATAGTCGGGAAATACGCCAAACGCGCGCCCAGCCTGCAGTTCATTCCTAGTTTTTAGTGACGACAAGAAGGAAAGATGCATTCTGCATTTCAAAACTCGTTGTCAGTTCGTTTGAACTCTCCCGTACGAGGGTTGGGGTCAAGGGTCAGGGGGCGGCGCGCGGCGGGTTTATCACGACGCGTGCCGCTTGTATTTTGGAGAGGTTGAGCGTGTTCACTGTTCACACACAGCTATAATATGCGTGGGACGGCATATTTCAGCATAACGCTGGCCTTATATTCCAATTTGGAATGTACGGCAAGCGATATGCCGAAAAACGCCATCCCACGCATATTATAGCTGTGAGTTAACAGAGATATCCGGGTTTCACCGGGGGGGAAGTTTGTCCAGGTCTTGACGGCGGTCTACCCACCTGCTGCGTGGTGGGCCGGATCGAGAGAGACTGGTTTTGGGAGGCCTTTTGACCTTTCCAGTAGTGCTCTCTCTCTACCCATCACCTTACACCGTAGTTGAAGGGATGGGTTTATAATATATGTCCCCTCCTGGACTCACTGACCTCCAGATTCCTACCCACCCCGCATGCCATTTTTCCTTTTCAGAACCTCCTATCCTTCCCTTCCCTAAAAGACCCTCCACACAGCATCCCCTAAGACGACATAGGCCCTGAGGGAATTTATTTTCCTCAGGGTCCCTGTGTGGAGCTAATATAAAAAAGTCCCACCTCAACACAAACAACATTTTCGGCTTTCTGTGGTGGTAGTAAGAGATTTTCAAACATTATTAGGTTATTCGTAACCCATCAATGTTAGTCTATCTTTCTTTGTGATTTTAAGCTCGATGAAACGAAAAATAGTGACCCTAAAAAGGGACAAAAACATAAATCTATAGGATTTACACTGCGAGAATAATCGGTCTCCTCTTTGTGCGGTGCTTCGTAGCCTACACACTTTTGTCTACTTTAGTTTTCTGAAGTTTCATTTCTATGGCGTGTGAACTGCGCAGTGTATGTGTTTGTTATTTACATATCATTTATTTACATTTTCTTCTTGGATTTGGTCAATACATTGAAGTTTGGTGGAAACGATGTACGATGGTCGTTATCAGAATTTTTTTAATATTTTTTCGAGTAAAATTAACTGGTGAGCTCGACTTTGTTTCACACATCCGCTGTCTAAAAACTGAAATCGGTGTCAATTTGGGATTTGGGTCGTATCCCACCATCACCTTCAGAGTAAGTGGAACTCCTGTAAATTATAAATTAAAATTGCAAAATTAGACTATTTGCAGACGATACCTTAATCTATATTTCGTGTGAAGATTACATTACAAATGGCTGAAATTAAAAAAGTTGAAACTGAACGTAAACAAAACAAAATATAATATGGAAATAGGCAATAAAACGCGTAACACAGGATTAAATTTGACAATTAATGGTGAAAAGATTAAAAAATTAAATGAAATCAAATACCTGGGTGCAATATTCGATTCAATACTGACTTTCATAGCAAACTTTGAATATGTGATAAAAAAGGTATCAAAAAAGGTAATTTTTTTTAGAAGACTAAGACATAAATTAAATAGAAACACTATGGAGCTCATTTATAAAACTATCGTTACTCCACATTTGGATTACTGCTTTAAGATGTTATATTTGGTCAATGAAGGAAATTTGAACAAACTAGAAGTTATACAGAACAGAGCTATGAGCTGTAAATGTGATGAGCTAAATTGGATTCCAATAAAAAAGAGACTACAATTTAATGTGTTAATTTTTGTGCATAAAATCGTGAAAAACCAAATGCCAAAATACTTTAAGGATGAAATTGTTTTAGTAGAGACGTACATAATTACGAAACAAGAAATATAAACAGAGTTCGATTGCCACAAATGAAGAAATAAAAATCACAGAACTGCCTAATATAGAGGACTAAAGATGTACGATGAAATGCCTGAAAGTATTAAGGATGAAGAAAGAATGAATGTATTTAAAAATAAATGTTATGCTTACTTTAAAAATATTTTAATTTATCAAATGAAATGATACATTGTGCTTATTAGTTTATATTCATGTAGTATAACTAACTCAATAAATAATAAAAAGGGAATTTTATAGAAGTAAATTTGACCGTAAAACGATTGAAAAGATGAAATATTATTTGAAGGCACACATCTCACAATATCTGAATTCTACGTCAGAGGGCTGGTGTGACTCCGAAGAGTAATCTTGGTATGGCTATTCTGTTATTCTTTCAATTATTTTGTTCCATTTCAATGCATCAACAGTAATCAATACTGTATTGTAAATAAGACACTAAAATGATCGGTCGCCAAATACACCCTAAGCCGCATGGACGTCAATGCTCGGTATACGATAATACGGTTGATCGCGACAAATTTTGAAATGGCAAAACATTCGCAGCAACCGGCCAAATATGTGCGGCAACGTCGCAAAATCACGCCGCCGGGGTGTGCACCTCAACACTCGTACGGGATTTGACTTGAACCGGCAACGTCGCCAATTTGGGCTAGTACGAAATGCCGAATACACCACCAAAATTTGCCAACGTCACCGGTCGCCACTAAAGGCTAGGAATGAAATGCGGGATACGTCATACCCGGTCGCCACTAAATGCTCGGAATGAAATGTGGTATACGTCATACCCGATCGCCACTAAAAGCTAGGAATGACGTGAAACATAGGTAGGTACATCTTGTTCTTCGCGGTCGCCATTTCGGACTTTATGAAATGCAGGATACGTCGTTTCTGGTCGCCACTAAATGCTAGGAATGAAATGTGGAATACGTCATAGTCGGTCGCCACTAAAGGGTTGTAATGAAATGAAGAATACATGGCCATGTATATCACCTAGCGCCTAGCTGCGTAGCGACAGACTCCGGAACTTTAATATTCGAAATCATCCACTTCAAGCCCAATTTGGCGACCAGGACAAATTTCGCCAAGATGCTTGTGACGATATATATTAATGAACTGTGTAAAAATTTCGAAAAATAAAGTGGCGACCGTATATCGGTCGCCAAATGTCGGTGGTCGCCACTTTAAATGCATATTTGCCCATGATGGTCGCCAAATAGACGGTGTGATATATATATATATATATATATATATATATATATATATATATATATATCTATATACCTATGTTACCATAACACGCACATGCAAATCTCTCATCAAGATATAACTTATCCCTACTTTCTTACCAAATAGTACTTCCTTTGATTTTATATTGTATTTATATTTTTTTATACAAATACACTTGTACTTAATGTACTTGTATTTTTATTACATTTTTATTATATTTTAATTACACAAATGTACTAATATTTTTTTTTTGATACATGCTCCTTGTATTGTTTTTAATTCAATAATACGTATTTTCTTTCATATACTTTTCATATTATTTGAATTTTTCTGTTTTCCATACTTATTTTATATATTCATATATCACTTATGTAGATATTTTGCATTATTTTTAATTTCTTTATACTTCATACTTGTTTTAGATGTATAAATTATTTTATTTTATTTTTATATTATTTAGTTTTTCATTCAACTTATTTTTAATTTGTATTATTATACTTAACATAAAATTGGCCACTACAACACGGGCATGTGCCTATGTGATGGCCAAAAAATTACCCATTTACTGTAATGTATAAACTTTACTGAATAAAGAACATTAAAAAAAAAAAAAAAAACTGTTATGATATAATTTTATTTTACAACAACACTAGACTAGTACCTCATTAGAATCGTCCAAGTTTTTCTGCTAGCTGTACACGTAGTTGGCATTCTCTCTGCATTTTAATTTTTTAAAACCAGTTTAAATCGCTTATCAAAGTGTTTAATTGTTGTATTTGGGTTACGGGACTTCTTTCCTAACCATTTTTATATAATTTGTGAGTCGTAATGTGTATTTTATATTAGTTTTTGTGAAAATTAATTTCAATTTGACATATTATTCAATCAATTTTATTTTTGTCTACACTTTGAATTTAGTGTTTTTGTGTCGGAACAAGTCCCTAGCAACCAGTTTTATTTCTTAAATAACTACTTAAATGAAATAATTACTAAATCTGAAATTCAGTTCTGTGGCTTTTATAAGTTTATCCTAATGAATATAAACGAAGAAACGAGTGCGCTTCGTTTGCTAACGATGGCCATCGAAGCTCTTTCGGTTAAAGTGGACAATTTAACGAGTGAATTGAATTCAGTTAAAAATTTTCTAAAAATATCACCATTAATTGTCGATACTTTGTGCAATAGTGAAACTGTCGCAGGTACATCTGTGCATAACTTTCCTGTTCTCGCTACAGGCACACTTTGCCCGCCCGGGCCCCTCGTCACCGCCATTACACCGCCCCCGCTCGCCGCTGCTGGGCCAGATACCTACGTTCTGATTCCCCCGCTTGTCGCTTCGCCTCCTAAGCTGGCTCCTACCTTAAATAATGCTTCTAGTTTTACCACCGGTAAAAGAATTACCCGCATGCAGGCCTCGAAAGCGTCCCAAAGAGGGGGTAAAAACAGTAACGCTTTAGACAAGGGACAATCTTCTTCCGTTTCTGCTTCATCCAAGACAGAAGTTGCACCTGATACTGTCAAACCTGAATGTTTGCCGTCAACATCATCTGTCCAACCACAGATTGAAATGCAGCAAAAACTTATTATAACAACATCCTCCGTACTCGCTGACCCATTGGATACACCTCCTGTGAACGAACTCGCCGCTCCTGACATGACGGATAAAACTATAGTTTATAATTCTAATGTCATTATGTTACAACCTAAAGGTCCATCTGATCAATGGACAAAAGTCACACGTAAGCGGCGTGTCAACCGTAAGGGGCAATCTAAAGAATGAAAACGAACCAGTATTTAACTTCTTTCACTTTTACCCCTTTCATCCTGATACTTCTTGCGATGACATGTCGCTTTACTTAACGTCACTATATGGCGCCGCTTCTTATAAGGTCGTTAAAATTAAATCTCGGGGTGAGTACTCATCATTTAAGATTGGCATCCCTCACACAGCTGTAACCGAAGTTTTGAAAGCTGAACACTGGCCGCGCCGCACATTCATTAAGGAATGGGAAGTTAGGCTGGTGGCGCCTCGTCTTCCAACGGTTGCGGTCGGCAGCAGCTGTCTCAACTCACACAGTAAAAATATACAAATTCATCATCTCACAAGCATACCAATAAAACGGCCCTTAGAAATTAATTCGGAAATAAAAATTTATTATCACAACGTTCGTGGATTACGCACAAAATTACAAGATTTGAAATCAACATTTCCTACAATGGATTATGATATTTTTGCTTTTACCGAAACTTGGCTGAACGATAGTATTAATAATTCTGAGTTGGGTCTCTTTGACCACACCGTGTTTAGGAAAGACAGAGATGTAAGTACTACTAATAAAATAAGAGGTGGTGGGGTGGTGTATAAGTATCTATAAACTCAAAACTCAATTCTAGAAAACTTAATTGCGTCTTCAAAAATCTTGAACAATTATTCATTATGGTGTCTACTAAAAAAGAAAAAATTATATTAGGATGCATTTATATTCCCCCATCATCCGAAGCCCAAGTTTATAAAGACCATTACTTTGAAGTAGAATCAATGCGTAAAAAATTCCCTAGAGCTAAAATGATTTTGATAGGAGATTATAATATACCTATATGTATGGGATTCTGAATATTTTAAAACTTTTTACCCAGACAATATTAATCATGGTTCCCATGAAATAATTGAAATGTCTAATTTTTTAAACCTTCGGCAGATTAATTTTGTATATAATGTTAATTCCCGTCTTCTAGATCTTGTATTTACGAACTCCGACAGTGTTAATGTTTTACGTGCAAAAGAATGTGTCCTACCAATCGATGTGCATCATCCACCTCTGGTAATTTATTGTAAAAGTACTATCATGAAAAATACTAGAAAAACTAGTTACAAATTAAACTTTTTTAAAGCTGATTTTACAAAAATAAATGAGTTGCTTTCCTCGACAGATTGGTCATTTTTGAACTTAAATGATAACGTAAATTTGTTGGTAGAAAATTTTTATGATATTTTATATAACGCAATTGATTTACATGTTCCCATAACAACAAGTTATTCTACTAAATACCCCAAATGGTTTAGTAAAGATCTTATTGAAATTATTTCGCAAAAGAAAATTTGTCACAAAATTTATAAAACAAACTAGAAATATAGATGACTTCAATAAATTTCGAGATCTACGATCTAAATCAAAAAGGATGTCAAAAATGTGCTATTTAAACTATATTAATAAATTTGAAGAGTTAGCAATTGAGAATCCGCAAACTGTTTTCAAATTCTCTGAGACTCTTAATAACAAAGAAACAGGATTTCCTTCCACAATGTTTTATAAACACAGAGTAGCCGATAACTCTTTAGATATAGTAAACTTATTTGCTGATTGCTTTGGTGAAGTCTATAATACTAAAACTGATTTCCCATTACATGATTTTACATTTTACGATTGTATTGACTTTAACAATTGTATATTTAATGAAGCTGATATTAAAAAGAAAATTATCAGTTTAAAACAAAATAAATCAGCAGGCCCTGATAACGTTCCTCCAATATTTTTATTAAAATGTGTATCCATATTAACAATTCCACTAATGAAAATTTTTAACCTTTCTTTGAAATCTGGAATTTTTCCTGATCAATGGAAGAATAGTTTCATAACACCTATATTTAAAAAAAGGTGATAAAAATGACGTCTCAAATTATAGACCTATATGTATACAATCTGCAATTCCTAAATTATTTTAATCTATTTTATTAACGAAACTTATAACTTGATAAATGTCAATTTATATCTTTCTGTAGAAACAAAAATCCTATTATGTCTCATTATAGTATTAACAATATTTCTCTTAAAAAGATGTCTAATATCAAGGATCTGGGTATCCTTTTTGATGAACAATTAACATTTGTTCCACACATTAATGAAGTTACTAATAAGGCTATGAAATGTTTGGGATTTTTTTTAAGAACAGTAAAAGATTTTTCATCACTTTATTCATTTAAAATTCTCTTCACTGCTTTAGTAAGAAGTAATTTAGAATACAATTCCACTATTTGGTCTCCATACTATAAAGCACACAAAATAAAAATTGAGAAAATTCAGCATAAATTTTTAAGGTTCATTAATTTCAAACTCTCCATACCTATTGAACAAATTAATTATGTTAATTGAATGAATATGCTTAATTTAACTGACCTATCGTGTAGAAGATCCAAGAGCGATTTGGTTCTATTATTTAAATTAGTTAATGGATCACTTGACGCACCTGATTTAAAAAAACTAATAACTTACCGAGTACCTAATCGTGACACGAGACTTCCTGTTTAAAAAAATTTAATATTGGATTTACGGGGTTAGAATCCACTTCAACCCAGGAGGGTAGAGATATTTTTTTCTCACAATGTAGTTGAGAATAATAGAAGTGAATTGGACAAATTAATTCGGAAATTCCCGGAGGTTTTTTCGGAGAAATTAGGTAAATTTAATAAAAATAAAGTGCATTTGAAATTAAAAGAGAACGCCGAACCGAGCTGTTCTTTGTTTATCCGTCTAAAACAAACTATTTCATAATTCCCCAATCCAAAGACTTCATAGGCTTGGAAATGAATTCAGTTCGGTTGATATTTTTATTTATTCTTTACCTATATTTATAACAGAAATTTCTAAAATTCTTATGTAAATTTTTAATTATTCTTCTAATATGGTTTTTGTTGATATATCTTTTTAATTCTGCTTAAATCCTTATTGTTCAGTTTAATAATACTATTTTAAATAATACTATTTTATATATTACTTTAATTGTACTCTTGAAAAACTTATGTATCTGTATTAACGTGATTTTGTAAAAGGCGTGAATAAATAAATAAATAAATATGTCTTGTCAATTTTTAGTCCACCGTCTTTTACAAATGTGGAAACTAGGTGATTGTTTTATTTTCTAAAACTAAAAAAATAATGCTTATTTTAATTTTTAATCAGTAAAGAAAAGCAATTCACTTGTTGAGAAGAGTTCTTTGGAGGAAGATCGCTTATTTATGTGATCGTGGAGTTTATTTATCATAATATTTGTTCATATGAAGCAGTTACTTTGTGATGTGACATTATAATTTAAAATAAAACAATAACTTTGTAAACAACAGTTTTATTTTTAATATACTTGAGGGAGCGGACGCGCGGATCGGCAGAGACGGGGGACGCTTAAATGAAAGGCGTCAGTCGATGTATTGAGTCAGTCTTTATTGCTGCTACGTAGCGATGGTAAATTTAGTGTAGAGTAACAGGGTAGACAGGAGCGATGATGATGAGGCTCGTAGGTGGTGAGTGATGAAGGTCGGTGATGCAGTGGTGTAGCAGACCACGGGTCTGCATGTCGCCAGCATGTAGTTGCGCACCGTGTTGGTGGAGATGACCTTGACGTCCAAGATGGATGCTCGACGCGGTGAGGCGCGGAGATGGGCTGCGGTAAACTTCGTGAGGAGAATGAAGTCTCAGTGGCTGAGAAGTTGCTGCCTGCGTGACAAGAAGGTGCGGCGGGCCTTATGTCGCGGGCAATTGTGTCTCTTGAGCTAATGGTGCGATGGACCATGTTAGCTGCGAAATGTTGCCTCGAGGGTTGATGATGCACCGGCACAGGGTCCGGCACGTCGCCGTGGACCTGGCCGGTTACCGCACTGGAACGTTATCACTTGATGCACTGTCTATGTGTGTTAGTGAACTGTTACTGATACTAGAGACTGGAACTGACTAGCGTTGTGTCGCTGCGCTTTATATAGCCGACCGTGTGAGTAACTACCCGGAACGCCAAGTAATATCGAGCGCCCGCGCAAAGCGGAGAAGACTCTGGAACATTCCCCGGCCGTAAGAATGTGACGGCTGTTGAGTCGAGGCCTTTCGATGCGCTTCCCGAAATGTGTAGCCGTGTGCCGCGTGAAACACTACAACTGCAGGTAGGTTGTATTTTCGAGAATATGCTCGCTGTATCAGTGGCGTGACTGTATTGTGGCTAAAGAGGGCGACTGTTCTGGTCGCCACATACTTTATGCCGACCGGGTTTCGCTACAACCGTAGCTTCTTCAGGGCATTCAAATACTCTTCTTATATTAAGTTACATTTGTTTTATAGATAATATATGCTTTACAAAATGGGCTGGACTCTTTAAGTGATGGAGGAAGATGGCATACGTGAAGATGAAGAATTAGGAATACACTTGAGGAGTCCAGCCCATTTTGTGAAAGCATATAATATTATCAATAACACACATGTAACGATGTAACTTAATGTTAGTAGAGTATTATACTGCCCTGAAGAAGCTACGGTTGTAGCGAAACCCAGTCGGCATAATAGTCCAGTCAACCTGTGTTTTTAGGTGGAACTAAATATTATAAAGCTGATTTTTTTTTCCATCGACTACTACTATTTAGGCAAGTGTTTAGCCAGAAGTCCCCGCCCCTACCCCTCTTGCTCCCCCCCCTGTGCACCCCTAAACATGAAAAGTGTAAGGGTTTCGTAAATCGCGTCTATCTCAATTATTAAACAACATATCGGATTGCAATTTTTTTATTCTCTTTGCTATAACATTGTCTACAATTAATATACCATTAACTTTCGTCGTAACTTTTACCGTTTGTTTGTAATTCGTATGAAAAGGTAAAGATTTGTATATTTTTTGGCACGTAATTTTACTTTTTGTCACAGATCTCTTTATACCGACATTTTATGAAAAAATGTTTCCTACAAAAGTTGTAGCTCCTACTATTACCTTTAAAACGGTATAAAAAAATACTTACTTTGTTGGAGATCCAGCGAGATTCAGCCGGTGTAATACAGAATGCGTACTCGGTCATAGCGGGTTCGGTCGAGGTGGGGACGGCCGGCGCGGCGTTGCAATGCAAATATTGTTGTATAGTTTATGTATAGTGAGAGTGTTTTTTTATCTTTAAGGTACACTATTACACTATACACTAGTACACTATTGCATTTTCTATAAAAAAACAAATCGAATCTCAGTGAAACCTTAATTCCTCACCTTTTAATTATGTTTCAAATAATAATAAGTCCTTGTATACAGCTAAAATAGGTATTTTAAATAGTTTTTGGTTTGAAAATGCATGTAATATTTTTTTAAGATGTTTTTTAGAACAAAATAATTAAGGTAGCTTAGTTTGAAGTAAAAAAATATATTCAGATTATTCTCAGTAAAAAATAAATTGATGTTGACCATTTCCGATTTCCTAAACTTCCATGACAAGTTTATTTATTTATTTACGGACAAATAGTCCATTAACAATAACACGAATAGCAAAAGAGAGATGACAATGAGAGGAGAATGCATATATATGAAGAGCATTGACAAAATACATAATATAAAAGTACATACAGAAGATAATATAATATAAATACATGTAATATTAAAGCACATAAGTAGCTTGAAGATGGATTAAAAAGACTTTAAAAAATCACATTGCGTATCGACTGCCGAAAGTCATTTAGGCCTAAACCAAAAAATTCATTGCTTTGATTTGCGTTGAAAAGTCTCGACATTCTGGATAAAGGAGAATGATATCCATAATTAGTAGAATATTGATTGAGAAACAGCAATTCATTATTTCGGAGTCTACGGGAAGGGATTTTGAACTGGATGAGTTGTAACAAAGCAGGTGTGTCAGTAATACTGTTGATTATTTTGAAAATGCATATTAGATCAGAGTCCTTTCTACGTTTTTCTAAAGATGAAATCTTTAAAGTTTATTCAATTTCATCATACGAGTACTCGCCTCTTTCAAGTCCTAACCTCCAAGCAATTCCTTGTAGGAAGCGAGTTATTCAGATTCGATGTGATAAATGTGGACAGCAAAGAAAGGGGACCAAATAACACTAGCATATTCAAGGCGAGGGTGAACCAGCGAACAGTAAAGAGTTTTAAGTGTACTTATATGTTTAAAGTCAGAGGTAATTCTATGAATGAAGCCGAGTAGTTTAAGTGATTTGTTTACAATGTTATTGATGTGATCACGGAAAGAAAGTTTGCAGTCTAGAGTGACCCCAAGGTCCTTGATAGATGTGACAGTAGAGAGACAAACATTTTTTAGTTTATAATCAAACTGAATGGGTTTTATGTTCTACAAAAGGACAAAATTTTGCATTTATCAACATTAAGTTGCATGCAGTTAATTTTGCACCAATCATTAAATGAATCAATATCAAGTTGAAAAAGTAAACAATCAAGATGGGATTTAATTATCTTAAGAATCTTATTGTCATCGGCAAAAAGCCAAAAACGTGGAAAAAACTTTAATGATATCGTTAATAAAAAGATTAAAAAGAAGCGGGGCCAAATGGGCTCCTTGCGGAACGCCAGACGTTACATCAATGTTAAAGGATTCAAAGTTATTTATTTTAACCCTTTGTTTTCTATTTATCAAGTAAGAGTGAATGAATGATAAAAATGGGTCTCTAATGCCAATAGCATAAAGTTTGGCCATGAGGATACGGTGGTTAACTTGGTCGAAGGCTTTGGAGAAGTCAGTGTAGAGGACATCGACCTGAGTGTTGTCTTCTAAGGATTTAATAATGGTATTTGTAAAGGACAGTAAATTAGTTGTTGTAGATTTCGCCGATCTAAATCCATGTTGTTCCTCAATCAGAACATTTTTGAAAATAGGAGTGATTTACTTTGTAATTATTGACTTAAATATTTTTAGAATATTAGATATAATTGATATTAGTCTGTAATTTTCAATATTTGACTTGTTTCCGGACTTAAAAATGGGTCGAAAAAATGAAATTTTCCATTGAGTCAGCAAATGTTCCGGATGAGAGTGATAAATTGTACAACATACAAATTGGGTTAGATAATGAACATTTACATTATTTTAGCAAGATTTCTGGAATGCCATCAGGTCCGGTACTTTTTTTTGTTAGAAATATTATTTAAGGGTTGGTAAGCAAGTGAAATTTGGCAATCATTCAAGTCAATATTTTAGTCATAGTTAAGTGGAGGGATGGTGCATGAAGCATCAGAATATACAGAGGAAAAGTTTTAGCAAAAAGGTTGGTGATGTCGTGACCATTTGAAGCGTGAGTTTCATAATAATACATAATTACGGACAGGATTATGAATACGCAGCTATCCGAGAAATTAACTAATATCTTTTATTTTTTATCTATTTTTTTTATTTTCTTTATATGCATACATATTACAATAAGTTCGAAAATGATACTTTGTCTGTCCAACTGGGAAGGATACCCGTTTCAGGACAGCCAAATTGTATATTCAGTTCATAATATTTTTAACCTAAATTCACCAATTTAAACTCATGAAGCCACAGTTTACAAGTTCTACTAGTTTACAATTAATGAGTATGAACATCATACACGAGTAGTGCGGCAATGAATCTGCTGCCGCGGAGCGCCGCAGAGATGGTGTACATATGATGGATTTCTGGCGTTTCCTAGCGATAAAGTACACATTAAAATATATTATTTTACATCTCATAGAAAGGGCTACAACCTTTGTAGGAAACATTTTTTCATAAAATGTCAGCCTGAAGTCGAGGAAAATGAAGAACTTGTCATGGAAGTTGAGGTAATCGGAAATGGTCAATATCAATTTATTTTTTACTGAGAATAATCTGAATATATTTTATACTTCAAACTAAGATACCGCAATTATTTTGTTCTAAAAAAACATCTTAAAAAAATATTACATGCATTTTCAAACCAAAAACTATTTAAAATGCCTATTTTAGCTGTATACAAGGACTTATTATTATTTGAAATATATTTAAAAGGTGAGGAATTTAGGTTTCACTGAGACTCTATTAGTTTTATTTATAGAAAATGCAATAGTGTACCTTAAAGATAAAAAAAAACTCTCTCACTATACACAAACTATACAACAATATTTGCATTGCAACGCCGCGCCGGCCGTCCCCACCTCGACGCATTCTGTATTACACCGGCTGAATCTCGCTGGATCTCCAACAAAGTAAGTACTTTTTTATATTGTTTTAAAGGTAATAGTAGGAGCTACAACTTTTGTAGGAAACATTTTTTCATAAAATGTCGGTATAATGAGTTCTGTAACAAAAAGTAAAATTACGTGCCAAAAAATTTACAAAGTCGGTGTACTGATAAAACCCACTAAGTGCATGAATGACGATTTTGAGAAAAATCAATTTGAAAGTTTGACTGTGTAAAAGTCATGTTCGCATTCTAAATTTTCAATTCTGTAAAATGCTATTATATTTATAGTTTAATTAACTTATAATTTTCATAAATCATTTCAACTTAATAAAATGTTTAACCCCAAAAAAAAAAATTCTAAAGATAAAATGGTGGGATTTTAACTGGTTTTATCAGTACCCAATATAAGCCAGTACTTTGAATTTAATGCTCAAGAAAACGTTAAATACCTCCAGAAGATTTAATTTGGAGAGGAATTAAACCATTATTCAGAGAATTTTATTGTTTATTAAAACAAAATGTTAAAAAAAAATACAAAATGACATTTTTTCTTATGTACCTAAATCATAAAAAGCGTTCAAAGAAAAAATAAAATAATGAAACTTTTTCGATATTTAAAGGTAACATTAATTAAGGCAAGAATGCATTATTCTTGAGTACCATTATCTTCAAGCTCACATTCATCATCAGCGGGCTCCGGAACTCGATCCTTGAGATCGATATTAGTGCGGAGTCCATTGTACCATCCATGTAATTCTTCAGGGATAATTCCCTTTTGACATAGTTTCAGTAAGTCATTTTTCTTGGCCTGACTTATCGCCAGTGGTTCAGCATAGAGTTGTTTTAAGTCTCGGAGAATAACTTTGGAAACATTATTTATTTGTGGGCCAGGTGAATTAAGAGAAGATCTTGTAATTAATTTTCTGTTAGGTGCTTTAAAAATTTCTGCAATATTTATGTGATGAAATGTGTCAGACATGTCATAATTGAAAAAGATTTTTTCCGTTTCTCCTTTCACATACCTCAATCTTTTTATTTTTAACCATCTAACTTGGTTGCCTTGGTCATCCTTCGTTCTGTTTATCATAACTTTGTCAGCGAGGTCTTTCAAGTCGATGAATTCATCATGTTTGAACTCTTTAACTTTGTATGGCTTGACGGTAACTATTTTTTGGTCAATTTTGCGTTTTTTTTGTGATCTAGCTCGTTCGAAGATATTAACCCAATCATGCATAGTATACACAGAAGAGTTTTTCTTAACATGTTCTATGCTACTATGCATTGAATCTACTTCCATATATGTGTGAACAGATTCTAGAAATTTCTGCTCAATTATGTTGATGTGCTCAATGTGTTGAACGGCCCAAAGTAGTATTACTGCTACATATTGGTTTCGATTCTGCCCTCCGCATGTGTCGGAGAACAAGCTTATTTCATTAATGTTGTCCGGTTAGTAATTTTTGAGGTAGTAGTACAGGATAGAGCCGATTTCGCAACTCCCACGCTTTCCGTTTATTTCGGACCATGGAAAACAGTACGCATTGTTGGGGGCAGGTGCCTCATATAATGTAAGATTATACACACATAATTTTTTTACATAGTAGAGAAGGCCGACTTTTCCGCTTGGGATTTGTAAAACTGCCTGTAGATCGAATGTTAGCGACATGAAGTTGTTTTCATTGTTAGACCTCTCTTTATCTTTTTCCTTCTCCGTATTGCAAATATCTTTTCTTTTCATGTGTTCTTTGTAGTTTTCTTCTAATTTGCTTTTATCACTAGCCTTTGCATAGTTTGTACAAATTAGGCACTGATCCTTCTTTGGTACGAAGAAACTTAGATTATAATTCTTTGAAAATATTCGTCGGTATGTTATTTCTGTAACAGGTTCGGTAATATCCGTTTCTTTGCAATGCTCCAAGTATAAAGCACGCATTTTTCTTATGGACAGAGAGCTGTCCAAATACTTACGATGTGACGATTTTCTCACGTAGTGAGACTCCAAGCTTGGAAATGATTCAATGTGTGATTTCACATGATTAAATATGTCCGCCTTAGTTTTATGTGGAGGCTCTTTTTGGCCTCTCTTGTCATCTTGAGTGTAAAACCCCTGTGCATTTTTATTCTTGATTGCAAGTTTTATAACGTCTGGTGATATGCAGAGAGTTTTCGTCATGAAATTTTGGCAAACTGCTATCTTGTCATTCCCTTTGGGAAAAAAACATTTTTTTGCATACGATCTTTGTTTTTTGGGTCTGATAGCCAGAATGCGCTTTGGTTCTTGAATGCGCAAATTTGTTAACAATAAATTTTTCTTGCCTTTGAAGTCAAGCTGCCAGTAGTGTCTACAAAGTATATTACGTTCATCCGAAGTAAAGTTCGTGTTGCATCTGTACTGGCATTTATCACAATTAGCTGGCTTGGGCACCTTAGAAGGTCTTAATTTATTTAAACTTCGCTATAATAGTCTGTTGAAATCACTTATTTGCATTTAACGTATTTTAACTGTCATTACTCTTCATTTTAAAATCACCAACATTGTCCGTTCAAAACACTTATAAGACTTTAACTGGTTTCAACTGTTAACAAAAAATCATTTCGTTTATCCGTGTTAACAAATCATACCGGTTATAGTAATTTAGGGTTTTTTAATTGAAATTATTTCCTGTGAACGTGCATGTAATGAATAAATAAATAACGCTAAAGTCATTTAAATGGTTTTACGTGATATAATATTATTCGTTCGGCAAAGTGAAACAAACCCATAAAAAAAATTAAAGTGTTATAAATTGTTTTCATAGAAGATATTTGAAAAAAGTTTCCACTAAAGGGATTTAATTGTTTTCAACGGAATACATTTTTGGGTAACAAGAGGGTTAGAGGTTTTTAGAAAATTCTAACTTTCAAACGAACCATCGTAGGATGTTGTGGGTTTTAACAGTCGATAGAGCTCATAAAACTGAACAAAACGGCATTTTTAACTCATTTCGGCAAGTTTTGTCATTTAGCTGGTTTTACCAGTATACTGACGAAATCTTTACCTTTTCATACGAATTACAAACAAACGGTAAAAGTTAAGACGAAAGTTAACGGTACATTAATTGTAGACAATGTTATAGCAAAGAGAATAAAAAAATTGCAATCCGATATGTTGTTTAATAATTGAGATAGACGCGATTTACGAAACCCTTACACTTTTCATGTTTAGGGGGGCACAGGGGGGGAGCAAGAGGGGTAAGGGCGGGGACTTTTGGCTAAACACTTGTCTAAATAGTAGTAGTCGATGGAAAAAAAAATAGCTTTATAATATTTAGTTCCTTCAAAAGGTGTTCTACGACACAGGTTGACTGGACTATAAAGTACATAAAAAATAAAAGTGGTGTTTACAAGATTATTGTTTAATTTTAAATTATTATAATATTGTAACCAACTTTAAAAATTATTTAACATTTTATTCTAGAAAGCACCGCATAAAGAGGAGGCCGATAGGTTACGAAGCACCGCACAAAGAGGACACCGATTAGTCTATCTCATTCTCTCGCACACTAAATCCTATAAATATGTGTGTTTGTCTCTTTTTAACTGTATTAATGTGTGTTTCCGTTTCAACTGTAATAATAATGTGTATTAAAATACGAAGATATTCCCAAAAGTAAGTAAAATGCATGTCATGATGTCATTGAAGACAATATTAACGACTCTCAAACGAAAAATATGAAACAGAAAAATCAGAATGTTTTTCTGATTTTGTCTTAAATGATGAAATATTACAATTTGAGGTTTTACTAATTAAGTTTTTCCAAAAAATAAAAATATAATGTGGGTGCTTATGTTAATGAAAAAAATATTATAGAAACCTCCTCCTTTTCGAAGTCGTTTAATATAAAAATATTGTGGTATAACATCTGAACCACATAGTACTAATAAAGGCGTTCCGCAGGCAGAGGCCGATTAAGCCCGTCAGAGGCCCGGGGCGGCAACGCTGAATGAGCCCCCCCCCCTAATTAAAATAATTGATTTAACTTTACAAGGTTTTTATTCAGTTTTCACGGGCTTCTTGTTCCGGGGGTCCATCAAGCGTTTCCACGTTCCCTTGATCAAATCCTAAACAAGGCTTTAAGGCACCAGGCAGGGCACTGTAAAAAAATGTATCGTTTTCTTAATTTCATTTTCTAAAAGATGCATTTCTTAATAATGCTCTCACCAATTTTTTTCAGGAAATTCGTAAAATTGACAGAGATACAGCATTTTATTTGAAACCTTTTTAAGCAGTTTGTATGTTGAAATATCCTTCAGCAAAACTTTTAATGCGTTTTTCTCGAGACTTTATTAACACGTTTTTCAACCTAGTTGACAACATTTAAAAAATATGTACATCCGATTTGCATGCACTAAGTCTTAAACTCTTAGAAAATCAATTCACTATGGCATCATGTATGGATTTTTTTTATTAAGGGCTATCTATATTCTATTTTTTTAGAATGCTGAATTTTCCATAAAAATCGAAAATAAAATTTGCTGGTCCGCCATTTTTTCTATAAATATAAAAATTCCCATAAATGGTGCTATAGATACTGGATTTTTGAACAGTTTTAGACTTGATACATGCAAATCAGATGAATGGTTGTTTTTTAATCCTAGATGTTGTCAACCAGGTTGAAAAACGTGTTAAAAAAGTTCAACACACAAACTGTTTCAATCGTAATATTCACATAAAATGCTATAAAAAACATTTGGTGATACTCGTAACATGGTGAAAGCATTGTTAACAAATGCATACTTAAGAAAAAGAAATAAAAAATACATATATTACAGTGTCCTTGTGCCTTAAAACCTTGTTTAGGATTTGATCAAGGAAACATGGAGGCATTTGGAGGCCCTCCGGGACCAGAGCCAGCCCCTTCCTCCCCCTGTTAATCCGCCACTGGATCTTTTTAATTACTTACCTATTTTTAACTGGCGCATTATTCTGACGCAAGGAGCTGTGCTATTGGTTGGATTTTCTGTGTGTCTGTCTGTCTGTCTGTATATCTGTCTGTGGCATCTTAGCTCCTAAACGAATGGAGCGATTATGATGAGGTTTTTTGGTAGAAAGCTGACGTGATTAAGATGGTTCACGTAAATCTGTTCAGGGGTTTCAAGATCATCAGCTCTTTTTGTATCTGGGGTTATTTAAAATTTTGAAAATTTTACTTATCTAAAGAGAGACTTTCACGTGGACCATATCCACAGTGACTGTTTTCTAAAGAAAGACTGGAAACATTTCACGTAGACCGTACCCACGATGACATTTTCTAAAGAAAGACTGGCACCATTTCACGTGGACCAATTCAAATGGAATATATCCACAGTGACCATTTTCTAAAGAAAGACTGGAACCATTTCATGTAAACCGTATCCACGGTGACCATTTTCTTAAGAAATACTGAAACCATTTCAGGTAGACCGTATCCACAATGACCGTTTTCTAAAGAAAGACTGGCACCATTTCACGTGGACCGTATCCATTGTGACCGTTTTGTGAAGAAAGACTGAAACCATTTCACGTGGACCGTTTCCACGGTAATCATTTTCTAGAAAGACTGGAACAATTTCACGTGGACCGTATCCACGGCTGACCGTTTTCTAAAGTAAGACTGAAACCTTTTAACGTGGGTTATATCCATGGTGACCGTTTTCTAAAGGAAGAATGTGTAACATGTCGTCTTTTTACTGGAAGCTAGCTCAGGATAAATATTGGTATTTAAATAAATGCTGTTTTTATACTTACCTCAGTAGGTACTCCATTCTGCCTTCTCACCAATTCGAGTCGCCTGGGTTGGGACAAAAGGGGCGATGAATTTAATTATAGAGATTTTATATGTTAGTATTTTAATAAGGTTTGGCTAGATCTTAATACATGATCTTAATTATATTTATATCTACTTATATTTTAATCTTAAATGGTTGTCATATGGTTTGGGGATAACTAACTTTCACTTTGCGATGTGTATAACTTCGTTGACGATCTGCGGGATCCATTCCAGGCAAGGTGTCAGGATGCGGCAGCGGAGCTGTAGCGGTGGACGGTGGGTAGCAGGCAGTGGATGTCGGGGGCACGCGATGATAATCGTTTTGCACTATTTTATTGTTCGCAAGGGTGGCACTTTGTAACACACTCTTCTAATATTGTCATTTACGCAATTCTCGTTTAACTGGCGATATCAACTCTCCTTTTTATGTAACTTCTTCCTTCAACTTCGGAAGAACCTCTTCTTTACTCTACTCGCGTTCCTCCCTCTCCCTGGTCTCGGTCTCAACTGCTGTACTGGCGGGCGTGCCCTATGAACTCATGGGACCCGTGGCCCTACCCCGCAATAGGCCACTTGCATGGATTACATAACGGATTACATGGATTACATAACGTAAAAATCTATCCACACGATTTCTTCCAACGACTTGGAAGAAATCGTGTGGATAGATTTTTTTTACTAAGATTACGAAAAAGTTAGTAAATTTTTTTAGAAATGTACAGTTTTTTTTATTTTTAAATAAATAAATCCATTATTTGAGCTTGTGACGTCACTACATGAAAATGTCTCGTCTCCGATTATGTTCCATTAATTTTGTGAAATTCCACACTGGCATATGGCAACACTTTGATTTCCGGGGAATTTTTGAATTTGCGTTTAACGTTCACTAGATTTATTGTTTGTTCTATTTTATTTTATTTTTTTTTATTTTTTTTTTATTTTTTTTATTTAGGAAACAAACAGTCATACAAAATGATAATATAACAAAGAATATTCATATGTTGTAGTCCAATTAAGTTCCATTAAGTTAAAATTTTGATATAGTTTTTTTACCTATTCAATTTATGTGACAAAAAATAAACATAATAAGGAAAAAGATAAAAAAGATAAACATAAAACGTAATAATGAAAAAAGTAAAGTTATTAACAAACATAGTTATACTGTTTATACTGTTTACTACGGATAATAATATTATAAATTTTCACAAAAAAGAAAAAAAAAGTATTTTAAGTTATTAATATATTAAGCTGCATTTTATATGATTTCAAGTTATGGTTGAAAATGTCTACATCACGTAAGGCATTGTAAGTTTCACAGATACGTATTATTACAGAGTTTTGCGCGTATTTGGATTTACTGTGTGGTATTCTAAATAAGTCGTTCGATCTGGTATTTTGTTTGGGGCAACGAAATGCAATATTTTCTAACAGATATGATGAATCAACAAGGCAGTTCATGATTTTGTATAAGAATAATGCATCAGAGATTTTTCTGCGTTTATATAAGGCGATAGGGTCAAATTGATAATTTATTTATTTATTTATTGTTTGTAAATATTACATAATAAAATATAATGAACTTAAAATGTCCAACTAGGCGATTGCCCGTTTTAGGACATTCCAGTATGATAATGTTTTTACATGTAAATTATAGTGTTGACTATTCTGTTGGTAAAATAATACATATGTATATTCATATTCTAGAATACTTTCAGTTATACCACGACATTTTTTACTATTGTTTAGCTGACATAATAAACTAAAGAAATATTAATAGATAAAACAAGAAAAATTAATTTAAAAATGAAAATGAATGAAGAAATTCTGTTGGTAAAATAATACATATATATATTCATAATCTAGTATACTTTCAGTTATACCACGGCCTTTTTTTTGCTATTGTTTAGCTGACATAATAAACCAAAGAAATGTTAATAGATAAAACAAGAAAATGAAAAATAAAAATGAAAGTAAAGAAGGAACTTTTCCTTTAAGGAAAAATATCCCGAGGAATTGAGCAATTTTCGAACTTACTTTATGTAAAAATACAGTTACTATAATGCTAATATAATACCAATACAAATTAAAATGAAAAAGAATGATCACTAAAGCGATACGATAGGTGTTTTATAAATTGTTTCTGGATATTTTCAATGCGATGAATATATGTTTGATATTGAGGATTCCAAATTACTGAGGCGAACTAATATGCGAAAAAAACTTCTATGCGAACTCATCCTTTGGTTTGATTTTTTTGATAAAGATGGCGGTATTTTCACAGATGTTACGAAGAGAACCCCGTACAATTTATTGCTATTCGTGTGGAAAACGTTATTTTTTTAAAATGATTTTCGGCTATGTAATTATCGTTTTTTCGCACCCATAAAATTATGTCCCATCTTTCCGGTTTAAAAAAATTGGTATGATTTTTCGGATTGAAATTTTCAAAAAAATCACAGGGTTTCAAAAATACGATTACAAAAAAAATACAGAAAATCTTAGAATATTTGTCTAAACCGATTTTTTTTTTTTAAATGTGATGCAAGTGGCCTACTCTCCCTTCCTCCATCGGAAGATGAAGGAAGGGAGAGTAGGCTCGCTACTTCTTCTCGCTCCATATCTTTCAACACCTTCTTTGTCTTTGAACGCACGATGCCAGATATGGCCTAATTCAAATTTACTTGTGACATAATTTGATACGTTACAAATGGAATAATTTCACGTAGACCGCACCCACGGTGACATTTTCCAAAGAAAGACTAGCACCATTTTACGTGGACCGTATCCATTGTGACCGTTTTCTACAGAAAGACTGGCACCATTTCACGTGGACCGTATCCACGGTGACCGTTTTGTAAAGAAACACTGGCGCCATTTTAAGTGGACCGTATCCACGGTGACCGTTTTCTAAAGAAAAACTGGAATCATTTCACATAGACCGTACCCACGGTGACTGTTTTTAAAGAAAAACTAGAACCAATTCACGTGGTATATATCCACGGTGACCATTTTCTAAAGACAGACTGGAACCATTTCGCGTGGACTGAATCCACGATGACCGTTTTCTAAAGAAAGACAGGAAGCATTTCACATAGACCGCACCATATGGTGACCGTTTTCTAAATAAAGACTGGTACCATTTCAAGAATGGAATATATCCACGGTGATCATTTTCTAAAGAAAGACTGGAACCATTTCATGTAAACCGTATCCACGGTGACCATTTTCTAAAGAAGTACTGAAACCATTTCCCGTAGACCGTTTTCTAAAGAAAAACTGAAACTATTTCACGTGGGCTATATCCACGGTGACCGTTTTCTAAAGAAAGACTGGAATCATTTTACGTAGACCGCACCCACGGTGATATTTTCCAAAGAAAGATTAGCACCATTTCACGTGGACTGTATCCACGATGACAGTTTTCTAAAGAAAGACTGGAAACATTTCACGTAGACCGTACCCACGGTGACATTTTCTAAAGAAAGACTGGCCACCATTTCACGTGGACCAATTCAAGTGGAATATATCCACAGTGACCATTTTCTAAAATAAGACTGGAACCATCTCATGTAAACCGCATCCACGGTGACCATTTTCTAAAGAAATACTAAAAACATTTCAGGTAGACCGTGTCCACAATGGCCGTTTTGTAAAGGAAGGTTGGCACCACTTTGTTATAGTTCCCCGGCGGGGAATAATAAATTACATTTACAAGAATAACATGTAGTTAAAATATTAAAATGGCAGGGAATATGATTGTGTTTGTCCAGTTCTGTTAGCTTTTTTTAAGGGCGCCACTGACCGTTAGACCAGGCTAGCAGACTGTAGAGCAAAATCCTCTTTCGGAGCCTTGGGAATTATACACGGTCAATTCTAGGATAGAAATGATAAACGGCATTCATTGAGAATTCAATATACAATTATAAATTAATCATTTGCACAGTGTTTATCATGAAAACAAAATAACAATAAATGGTAGCTTACCCCCCTGAATCGACCAAAATCATTAACTAGCTATCTAAATTTAAACTTCACCGACAGCAACGAAGAATTGATTATAAATGTGTGGCCATCCGCTCCAGTAAAATGCAAGTACTCCGCCCAGGGAGTTTGTTTTTCTATCATCCGAGATCCAGCGTTGAGCCAGGTACAACAGTTGTCAGAACAAATCCTTTTCCATAGACATTGCAATAATCAATCCGACAGACTGATGGATTGTTTGAATCTTCAAGACTTTCAATTAAAATCTTATTCAAATTTTATATTATTATCCTCGGTACATACTCGGTACGTACTCGACATTTCATAAAAAATGATTCATTTTGAATTTAAAAAGAAATACACAACAACGAGTCTCATGTAAACTCCGAATTTTGATAAGGCATTTTACTTATGGCATTATGCCATATAAAATACGAAACAAGCGGTACACGCGAGATATCACTTCAAGTAAACGTTCTTAAAAGCTTTACATTATTAATATGGAAAAATCACGTTGACTCTCGAAACACTGCCTAACCTCCAAGGCAGAATCCCAACAAGTGAACATTTGCTCTATTCAAAACCCTATATGTATTCTTTCGAAAATAAATAAATGAGTAGTTAAAATTCGGCGTTTAAAATAAAGTAAATGTGATAATATTATTTTTTTTAAATGAGGATACGTGATTAGACTCGTTTTAAATAAGTAAAGACAAGATTAATTATTTCATAACAACTTCACGTGGACCGTATCTGTATAAATTTGTACAGTTAAGTTTTTACCCATAATTGGCCAGTATTTCATTCTTATTAACGCTACCAATGCCTGCATTCCTGCATGTAAATATGAATAATGGTAGTGCTTGACAATAAGTTCACTTAGTTTATGATGTGAAGGTAGTACTATGGGGTGTTGTTGGCTTTCCGATATCATTTTTCCCTTGGACAACCTACCCCCCACCCGGATTAAATCTTTAAACAAATAAGGATTTAATTACTTTAACCTACTACTATTCTTTACATTACCCCCGGCCTGCAAGGCCCTCGACTCTTCTGGGAATGCAAACATTGTGCGCGAGATATTAATATGTGAAGCGAATTTTCCAATTCGTAAACAGTTAGCGCTCCGCCACGCCTTGACAAAGAATTTCTGCAATTAAAAATAAATCGTAAAATATAAGCTGTCACTCTTTGCAATTTGGTTAAGCAAGAGTATCTGGAAAATATTTCCCAATCCTGTTTTACTGCTGAAATTAAAGTTAGTTTTAATCTTTCTTCTGGCAGAACCAACGGCGTAACTTCACTGCTGGTAATCGGGTAATCGCCTGAAGTCAACCAGGTGGGCCCATGCCACCAAATGTCAGACTTTAGTAATTGCGACGCCTTAGCGCCTCTGGATAAAACGTCCGCCGCATTATCCTCCGATCTTACGTGTTTCCATTGTGAGGGTTGACTGGACTCCTGGATTTCAGCTACCCTATTGGCCACAAATGTGTTCCACCTTGCTGGCTGTCCACGAATCCAGAATAGCGTTATCATGGAATCGCACCAGTAGGTTGTATCTATTTCATTTAAGTTCATAGCTATTTTGACATAGTTTACTAACTTTGTAAGTAAGACAGCACCACAAACCTCCAGTTTTGGTAGTGATATGCTTTTCAAAGGTGCTACCCTTGATTTTGATGTGACTAAATTAGAAGTTGTGTTTCCCGATTCATCAGTAGACACTATATATATACAAGCTGCATAGGCCTTTTCTGACGAGTCACAAAATCCATGCAGATGCAGTTTAACTTGATGTTTGCAAATTACCCTTCTCGGTATTTTTAAATTATTCAAAAGAGGTAATTCATTTATATACGAATTCCACGCATTCATCTGGTCAGATGAAACATCTTCGTCCCACTGAATCTTAGCTTGCCACAAACCTTGCATTATCAATTTTGCGACTAAAGTTATTGGGCCTATCAGTCCCAATGGGTCAAAGGTAGAGGCGATACATGATAGCATTTGGCGTTTGCTTTTAATGCACGTTTCTAAGGGCTCTACAATGTACTGAAAATAGTCTTGCTGGTTATTCCACGACAACCCTAAAATTTTCTCTTCCTTTGGGTTATCAGTAATAATCATATCTGTGTCACTCTCTGGTTTCGAACTTATAGAGGGTAAATTTGATCGCCATTTTCGTAAATTCATGCCAGCAGATGCCAAAATGCTGCTTAACTGATGCTTAATAGTGAGAAAATCTGCCTCATTTTCGTCGTCAGTTATCAGATCATCCATATAAAAATTGTATTTTAGGATTCGACTGACCTTTCTGTATGCTTCTTGATTTTCCGTTCCTAACTGCTCCAAGCATCTGGTAGCCAGAAAGGATGATGGTCCCAAACCGTAGGTGACGGTATTGAGTTGATAGTGTCGGATTTCTTCTTCCGGAGAGTCCCTCCAGACTATGCGCTGCAAATCTCTATCCTCCGGCTGCACCAATATTTGACGATACATCTTCTCGATGTCGCCAGTTAATGCATACTGGTGCTTTCTGAAAAATAATAGTTGTGCTCATAAATCCTTTTGTAAAACTGGCCCTACCATATGTGCGTCGTTTAATGATATACCGGTTGATGACTTGGCTGATCCGTCAAACACAACCCTGGTTTTGGTTGTCGTGCTAGACTCCTTCATCACTGCGTGGTGTGGCAAATAATAACAAATTTTATCTTTTGGCGGTGCTTCGCACAGCGTCATATGCCCCAATTCCTGATACTCTTTCATGATTTTTTTATAATCTAGCATCAGGTCTTTATTGGTAAGGAATTTCTTCTCCATATTATAGAATCTTTTTTCAGCCATCTTTAGGGTTTCACCCATTTGATTAATATTATGCCGCAGCGGTAATCTTACCGCAAAACGTCCTTTCTCATCTCTTTCATGCGTGTGTAAGAAGCTCTCTTCACATGCTCTTTCTTCGTGGCTTCTATGTTTTACAGGAGCTAGTTCCTCTATTTTCCAAAAGCTTTCTAATTGCTTATATGTAATAAATTTAAAGATAAATGACAGTAATTTACTGGCCTTTTTGGTTTCGGAGTGGAGATAGGTCCGGATACAAGCCATCCTAGCTCGGTCCTTTGTAGTGTGAGCCCCGCATCTCCAATCCTCATTCGTAGTAGATCTATCGGGCTAGTAATGTTGAAGTTCGGATCTGCTAATTGGAGACCGCTGGGGATCCCAGCGTCTTTTTTCTGAAAGGAAATTTGCGGCAGATTACTGGTCACTTCAGGTATTATCAGGCATTGTATCTTCTTTTCGTATTTGGAATAGCTTGAAGTTATATTTAATTCAACTTTAGATTTTATATTTAAAATCTATTGTGGATTCCCGTGACCGGAATGTTGGCCCTTTTCGCCTTTAATTTTAATTTATTTGCAAATTCTTCACTTATAAAGTTCGATTGCGCCCCAGAATCTAGCAAAACTCTGGCTTGAATTGAATTCCCTGTATTGTTTTTTTATGTTGATGATGGCAGTGGACAATAACACGAAATTTTGTTCTACCTTCGCGGCATGATTTGATACTAAAGGCGCTTCCTTCGCGGAAGATATTGATGCCCTTTCGTGTTTTGATTCCTCCTCCCTTTTAAAATGAAGTAAAGTATTGTGATTTTCACCATCGCATTTACGGCAATTGAATTTAGATTTGCAACCCTTTAATTTATGACCGGGGTTTAAACATTTTAAACAAGCGCCTAATTTGTGCATTTTATCAATTCGTTTTTTCGGTTTTAATTCCAAAAATTTGCGGCCATTATAAATCTTATGATTATCGTTGCAATTTAAACATTTTAATTTTTGAACGGATAATGACACCATAGCTTCCTTTTTATAATTATGCTGATTCGCTTTTCCCGGATTAATTCTTTTCTCGTTATTTGCCGATGCTTCTAGTACTTGGGCCCTTGTATACAAACATTTAATAAATTCTTCGTAGGTAGGTAGATTATTTTTTGTTGGGTATTGTTCCCAATGGGCTTTTGTATTTGAGTCTAGCTTGTTTGATAACAAATAAATTAAAATTACATCCCAATTTTTCGTAGCTATATTTAAATTATTTAGCGATTTTAAATGTAATTGTGCCTCATCCAATAGGCTCCTTATTGCGACGTGATTTTCTGCCTTTACATCCGGTAATTTAAACAACGAGTTTACATGATTATTTATAATTATTTTAGAGTTTTCGTATCTGTCCGTAAGCATCTCCCAGGCCGTAACATAATTGTCGATATGCATAGGCAATGCTGTTATGAGTTTAAATGCTTCCCCTTTCAGACAAGATCGCAAATAATAGAATTTTTGTACGGCATCTAGGTTAGAATTGCTGTCTACTAAAGAAATAAACGCATCTCGGAATTCTATCCATTCGCAATAATTCCCTATAAATTTCGCTAATTCTATTATCGGTAGTTTGATATTATTATTAGCCTTGACTGCGGAATCCCTTTTAGCTAAACTTTCTTTCGCGCTGGCCAATATATTAAAATAATCGTTTTCAAAGCTCGCTCGTTCGCTTTCATCATCCTCGGGAGATAATGCATCTATCTTATCCTGAATTTCTTCAAACTTATCAAGTAAAGGTCCGAAACGGTGTACACGAAGTTCCAATTCGTTCTGTGTCAGTGAATATTTGTTTGAGAACTCTCTGAATCTTTTAACTTTTCCCTTACAAATTCCCCGTTGAGCGATTAGCGCTTTTAAATCCATTCTGATTCAATCAGGCGTTTACTTACAATTCACAGAGTAATCCAAATCACAATCACCATTAATCAACTAATATTTACTGTATTAAAGCACCGATAACCTCACAAATGATCGTTATTGACTTCTCAATCCGTCACAACATGACAATCGATTGCCAATAATATAATACCGACGCGTTAATTTTGTTTGTTCGCCCATAGAGTATTTATAGCAAAACTGCTTTACCGGCTTCGCGGTTAATTCAAATAAATATTTCAAACAAACATTATTTTAATCTTGGAATTTATAACATTGCTGTAGTTTTTTCGCAATAATCTTATTACCTACTGCAATATCGAGTTATTTTTTTGTAGACTTGATCATACCGGCTTGCAATAATTTTTTATGAGTAATTCACAATATTGATGTCATTAATTTTTTGCTTTTTTAAAGGGATTTCAATGGTAGGGTAGGTAGTATGGATATGGATTGGTCACTTGCCCATTTTTTTCTCTGATGGCCTCTGCTGCTGGCTGGATGCTGTAAGCTGCATGTTGGCTGGATGTTCCTTCTTCAGTGCTGGTTTCTTTTATTAATTTAAACACTCGCGTTAAATTATCCGGCTCGTAGGAGCAAATGTAAAATTTTGGAGGAAGGAAACTTGTAAATGAAATGCATCTTCAGGAAATTAAAAGGACTAGTGATTTTTATTGTTATATTCCCGATTACATTTTATTTTTATTTTATTTATATTTGGGAAAGTTGACAGCAAATCATAAATTACACAATAATACAATTATAAAATGGTTAATTATGCCAATTATAAACTTTCCACAGATAATAATAGTAAATTAATGTGTGACATTATAAAGGTGTTTACTTAATTAGTTCATTTTTAGTTACATTATGTAAGGGGGGGGGGAGGAGAAATATAGGATAAGGATTAAAAGGCGGAGGGAGAGGGGTAGATTGAACTTCCTAGTTTGAGTCATTTTGCTTAGTGAGATTTTGTTTTATGTCATGTAACGTCGAGTTAAAAATGTCAATGTGGTAATTATTTAAGTTGAATGAATGTGTGGATCTGTAGATAAATGAGTTATGTTTGGAGTTAGTCTTGCAAAGAGGAAGATTAAAAGTAAGCGACTGTCTACTGTTGCGATTAGGAACGTGGAATGATAGGCGTTGAAGAAGATCAGGACTATCGATTAAGTTATGTATAATTTTAAATAACATTACCGAATCTGCTATATTTCTTCGACAAGTTAGCGTCTGTATTTTGAAGAATTTGGCAGAGTCTTCATTACTAACATGAGATCGAAAAGAACGGAAATTGAGATACCTTAAAAATCTATTTTGAACACTTTCAATTCTATTTTTGTGTACTGCATAGCCTGGGTTCCATACTTGAGATGCGTATTCAAGAATACTACGAACATATGAGAAATATAGTGTTTTGAAAGTAGTAAGGTCTTTGAATTGTTTACATGAGCGGATTATGAAACCAAGCTTAGAAGATGCATTAGTGACTATGTGGTCGATATGTTTATTAAAATTCAGTTTACTATCAAGTATAACCCCAAGGTCCTTACTTTCGAATTTGATAGATAACGGTACAAGATTGATTGAGTATTCATGGATAAATACGTTTTTATTCCTAGTAAAGCGCACAACGAAGCACTTAGATATATTTATTTCCAGACAATGGGCATTGCAATACCTGCTGAAACATTGCAAATCATCTTGCAGCTTCAGACAGTCCTCTATTGACTTTATAGGCGAGTAGATTTTCATGTCATCGGCATACAGGATGGTTTGCGAGTTTAAGAAACAGTTACCGACATCATTGATATATATGTTGAATAATAATGGTCCCAACAAGCTGCCTTGAGGAACTCCTGATGTGACAGCAACAGAATCGGATTTAAATCCTGCAACCACTACTATTTGACTACGGTTGGAGATATAAGAAGAGAGCCAACGATAAAGATTGCCGTGAATACCAATTTCCAAAAGCTTCTTTAACAGAGTCGCGTGATCGACCCTGTCAAACGCCTTACTAAAGTCGGTATAGACAGTGTCCACTTGTATTCTGTTATCCAAATTATCCTGGAGGTACTCTGTGAAAGTTAAAAGATTTGTGGTTGTTGATTTACCACTAATGAAACCGTGTTGGTTCATATTCAGGCTAGATTTAAGAGCAGCATATAGTTGATCGTAGACTATTTTTTCAAAAATTTTGTTAAATATGCAAAGTTTGGAGATTGGTCTGTAGTTTGTGACATCAGTTTTTTTACCGTTCTTGAAGATGGGAGACACAAACGCGGATTTCCATATAACAGGGACAGTGCATTGGGTTAGGGAGCGATTGAAAATCAAAGAAAGGGGTAAGGCTAGATTGTGTGCACATCGTTTAATAAGGATAGAAGGTATTTCGTCAGGACCGGCACCTTTGCTAGTATCAATTGTCTTAAGGTGTTTTAAGACAATTTCTCGTGTCACCTCAATATTGCTTATATTGGATGTATGGTTTCCGGCGTCAGTTGGAACATTGGCAAGTGGATTGGAGGGTTTACTGAAAACCGAACTGAAAAATTCTGAAAATAAATTTGCAACGCCTATTCCATTATCGGCTCTCAGTTCTCCGTGATACATACATTTTGGGACACCTTGGGATTTGTTAGAGGATTTTATGTGGCTCCAGAAGTTTTTCGGGTTTGAGGATATATTATTTTCCATATTGCTTAAATAAATAGATTTGATTTTCCGAGATAAATCTTTGTGCCGTTTACGAAGGAGAGAAAATGTGTCATAGTCAGCCTGGTTTTTGTATTTTTTATATTTACTAAAATATTTAGATTTTTCCTTAGTTATCTTGATAAGGGCAGCATTGTACCAGGGAGGATATTTCAAGTTCCACGAAAATTTATGAGGAATATGAAGATTGATCAGGTGTTTCAAAAACGTGTAAAAACCGTCAAGCGCTAGATCTATTTGAGAGTTAGAGAAAATGGATGCCCAGTCAGCTTGCTCTAGTGCGAAGTTAATTGATTCGTAATCTCCACGATTATAGAGAAAAACTTTCCTTTTCGCATTTTTCAATGAGGGGGTGTCCTGAAATGGCACACTAATGGACACAGCTTTATGATGTGCGTCTTCGGGAACTAGCGGGTCGTGATTAGATTCGACGGAGATTAGTAGATTTGACAGGATCAGATCGAGGATATGGCCGCTTGAATTTAGCTCACCATTGTATTGACAGAGATCCAGAAAATGCATACAGTCTACGAAATGGTTACTAACGTAGGTAGAGTGATTAATAGCTGCGTAATGAGCAGATGGCGTAGCTTGGGTCCATGAAATTTCAGCAAGATTAAAATCCCCTAGGATAACGAACGAATCCGTGGGGTTATTCGATACTATATCTGATAACATGTTTAAAAAATTTTCAATTAAATATTGATGTTGAGTTCCTCCGGGGATGTACACGCAGCATATATGGACCAAACTGTGTGGTGCGCTATTCGTGCGAATGGTGACCCAAATGTCTTCAGCACAAGAAGTCCATTCAGGTCGGGCGACGCTGATCAGCTCCTGTTTAATAGCTAACACTACACCACCACCAAGACGCTGCCCGGTGGAAGCGTAGTCGCGGTCTCTACGATATACATAGTACCGAGGGTCGAAAAGTTCATCATCTCTGATGCCTTTGGTGAGCCATGATTCTGTAAGGGCGATTATATCGTAATCGTTTGAAAAGGTATTTTGAAGGATCGTCGTTGTTTTGGTTCGCAGACCTCTAACATTCTGGTAATATATTGCTAAAGACATGGGGGAGTATTCAAGTAAATATTAGTGAGTAAGCGGTAAGTTACACATATAAATGATAGCTGCGATAAGTGAATTCGGTTATAATAGTCATGCAATCTAGAGTAGAAAGTACAGCTAACACAATATTTTATTGGTGTGGGTGCATAATATAGTTTAAAATAATAATAATGTATAACTCTTGTAATACGCATCTCAAGCCCGGCTAATGATATTATTATTCTGATGTTGATATAATCATAATAGTCTGTATAATTATCATCATAATAAATCATCATAAAATCTATAATTATAATAAAATAATAATAATCTATAAGTCTTGTTAAGTGCGCCTCAAGTCCAGCTAATGATATTATTATTCTGATGTGGATGTAATCAGATAGAAGTAGGTATCCATATTTAAAGTGAGAACGGTTAGTAATATCATTCAGTACATACATTAGTAGAATTTTTGTTAACATTAAATTAGTATAAAGTAAGTTGCTTACCACGGAAGAAAAGATAATTAGAGTGAGAGAGACCGCTATTGTTCCTCGAGTGTTTCTGACTGTCAAGCGTGTAAGGGATCGCCAACTGGCTGTAACATGTATTCCACGTTGGTTCATGAAAAGTGTTGACTGATTTAAAAATGAATTAGAAAGTTTATGGGATAGGGTAAAATGGGAGAGAGAGGGTAAGTGTGATAGGAGTGGATAATAAGAGGGGGAAAATGTGTGGGGAAATACATGAGTAGATAAAAAATATATTTTACGACGCGAAGAAGATGCAAATCGACTTAGGAAATTTTCTTGAGGTCCTCTTCCTTGGCAATTAATATGGGGGGCGAAGTAGGGTTTTTCCTCACGAATATCCTGCTGTTTTTCAGCCACGTGAATTTGTACCCCTTCTCCTGAGCAAACCCCTTGGCACGGAAAAGCAAGTTTTTGTTAAAGCTAGTCAGATGGTCGTTGACATAAATTTTTCTTTCGTCACCGGGATAATTTAGGTCCTTCGTGGTTATTCCTTTTCTTCGTCGAATTTCCGAGATGAATTCATTTTTACGTGAGCGGCTGGTGAATTTTACGATTATTGGTTTAATTAGTTTAGAGTGAAGTGGGTCTTTCGCCGAGACCCTGGTGGCGAACTCGATTTCGTTAGTTTTGAAATTGTGAATACCAATTATGTTTGCTATTTCTGATATGATGTTTGGAATGTTTTCGTTTTTATCTTGTGGTATTCCTTTTATTTCGATATTCTGAAGTCTCATCCATTGTTCCCTTTTGTTTGTGTCATCTTGCATTGATTTGATTGTGGATTGAAGAGAGGAAACTTCTTTTTCCAGATTGTCTACTTTGCTCATCGATTGTTCGAAGGCTTGGAATTTCTTTGTAAATTCGTCCAATTTAGAATTGTTGAAGTCAACCGATTTTTTTAATTCTGACATGTCTTCCTTCACTTGACTGTTGAGAGTTTTAAGGGAGGCGAGTTCAGATGAAATTTTTCTAATTTCGATCATCACGTCTTCTATGGAGTTTGTTGAAGCGGTTGATTGAGGTGGGGTCTTGCAGGTTGGGCAGCGCCACGTTCTTCTTTTTTCATTATTTGCTTTGCGAAACGTGGTTTCTGTTGTTCCTCCGCATTCGTAGTGGAACTGTTTATTGCAGAAGTGACATGTGATTCCATCGCTAATAGCCAGTTGGCACTTGAAGCAATGCATATTGAAAAAGGTTGGCCGCCTCTGGATTGTTAAGCGCGTCGATGGGTATAGAGGTTAGTACAGGTAGGTATCGTATTTCGCCTAGAGCAGTAACGCAGCGCTCTGTATTCGTAGGTAGCACTGAAATAATGGTAACTTCGGACTGCACTTTTAGCCTTTGTAATTATTGATTTTGAGAATCACACACTATTAATTTTTAAAAGCAAATATGACACCCACTTTCATATGAATTCACTGTAGAGTTTTGTAAAGTTTAATGTTATGAACTGTAGTTTTGAACTGTTAAAATGATATAATTTTTGAGGAGCGAATAATAATCTGCCACACTTGACTGTTGTAATGTTATTATGTGTATATGTCATTGTGAATATAGTTAGATCCAAACTACCCATGGCAGACCAAGGATTTTATGTTGTTTATGAGGCTACGTCGAAGAAAAGAGGATTAAAAAACCCACAACTGGATCTTTTATAAATTACTTCCATGGCTGAGTGGGAGTTTGTATCTAGCGACATCTATTAATAATTCTTACAATTAATTAGTTTGGTTCCCAAACAAACAATTCATTTTATCTACATATTTTGAGAGGTGTGAGTCCTAGCTAAAACTTTAATGTACAAATTTATACAGTATCCATTCATTGCAACCGTTTTCTAAAGAAAGACTGAAACTATTCCACGTCGACCGTATCCACGATGAGCGTTTTCTAGAGAAAGACCGGAACCATTTCACGTGGACTGTATCTACGGCTGACCGTTTTGTAAAGAAAGACTGGCACCGTTTTACGTGAACCGTATCCACGGTGACCGTTTTCTAAAGAAATAATGGAATCATTTCACGTAAACCGTACCCACGGTGACTGTTTTCTAAAGAAAAACTAGAACCAATTCACGTGATATATATCCACGGTGACCATTTTCTAAAGAAAGACTGGAACCATTTCGCGTGGACCGTATTCGCGGTGACCGTTTTCTGAAAAATAAAACCGTTTCACGTGGACCGTATCCACGGTGACCGTTTTCTAAAGAAAGACTGGAACCATTCCACATAGACCGTATCCAAGGTGACCATTTTCTAAAGAAAGACTAGAACCATTTCACATGGACTGCATCCACGATGACCGTTTTCTTAAGAAACACTGGAAGCATTGTACGTAGACCGTACCACATGGTGACCGATTTCTAAAGAAAGACTGGCACCATTTCACGTGGACCAATTCACATGGAATATATCCACGGTGACCATTTTCTAAAGAAAGACTGGAAGCATTTCACGTAGACCGTACCACACGGCGACCATTTTCTAAAGAAAGACTGCAACCATTTCATGTAAACCGTATCCACGGTGACCATTTTCTAGAGAAAGACTGGCACCATTTTACTTGAACCGTATACACGGTGACCGTTTTCAAAAGTAAGACTGACACCACTTCACGTGGACCGTGTGCATTGTAACAGGTTTCTAAAGAAAGACTGAAACCATTTCACGTGGACCGTATCCACGGTGACCATTTTCTAGAGAAAGGCCATAACCATTTCACGTGGACCGTTTCCACGGCCGACTGTTTTCTAAAGAAAGACTGAAACCATTTCACGTGGGCCATATCCACGGTGACCGTTTTGTAAAGACTGGAATCGTTTCACGTAGACCGCACCCGCGGTGAAATTTTCCAAAGAAAGACTAGCACCATTTCACGTGGACTTTATCCACGATGACAGTTTTCTAAAGAAAGACTGGAAACATTTCACGTAGACCGTACCCACGGTGACATTTTCTAAAGAAAGACTGGCACCATTTCACGTGGACCAATTCACATGGAATATATCCACGGTGGCCATTTTCTAAAAAAAGACTGGAACCATTTCATGTAAACTGTATCCCAATAGAACCGAGTATCTGCAAACCCTAGCCTTCCATGGACTGAAAAGTACGATGAATAAACCTACATGATTAACTTATGACAGAAAATCTTGCATATACTACATATTCAGTAAGACTGTTAAATCAACCAACTCTATCATATTCATCTCTACTATAACCGACCACTAGACAACAATATTATCTATTACAAAAAAACTCGTTCTCATGGGTCGAAGGTCGGCACGGCCTCATATCCAACCACACCAATATGGTGCCAAAACATCTCAGGTAAAGTTAGTAAATGAATAGAGTGTGGCTACTTGGACTAATGTTTATTCATAGAAAGGCATTTACATCGTCTTGAACAACAGTAAAACACAACCAATACATAAATCACGGTATACTTTCTGGTTTTCCTAAATCTCTCCCTGGCCTCAGTCAGGTTTCAATTTGGAATTGCAAGTTAATTACAGCACAAGGGGATAGGTATAGTTAATATTGTTTACTGCTCGGGGTTTGCGGCAATTAGTTCAGCATATTGGCGGCCCTCGAGGCGGATCACCGATAGGTGTCCTTTTGTGGGGCCCGCCGGGGAACGGTACGGTGCCTCTCATCGCGTACGGCAAAGGACGCGATGCACATTTACTTTTAACTAGTACACATGTGCTTGTAGTTCCGGCCAAGGTCTCGGATGGACCGACCCGTTACTATGGAACGAAACACGCACGTGGTTCTTTCGGAAATATGCCGCTTGCGCGAGGCGATCTGAAGCGGCAAATTTGAATAGTACACTGATAGAATGTGCAACCTAACACCTTCCCGCTCGCCGCAAAAAAAGCGACGTGGCAATGAAGCAATAGGGCAAAAATCCTCTCTTCTTTGAGTGGGTCGGATTTGAGAATTTGAAATGATTGAACGAGAGAATGAAGACATGAGAGAGTGAGATAGCTTCCTAAGGCTGACTAAAACAAAACGTGAGCAGGGTAGGGAAAGGTCAAAATTTACATGAAACATAGAACATGAAATACATTAAAGTAGACAAAACAATGGTATGATGACAATATTCAAAAGGTGTGAGGTTATATACAAGGTGATAAAGTATACAAAATTTGTCAATGAAAACAATTATAAATATGTCTGGTACAAGGATGGAAGAATCATGATGAGACGCCTCCCGAACGAAAAAATTATTTATATCAAACATGTAGATGACTTTAAAAAATGACTTTAAATATTGGGAAATTTATCCTCTCATATTTCATAACAATCAACAACATCATACAAAAATGGATTCTGTAACTACTAATATAATGTCTAACAAATCAGACCTATCAATCTACCATCAAAATATCAGAGCAATAAACAAAAACTTTGACCATTTTCTCATCCAACTCGACCTTACTAAAATCAAATATAACCTAATTATCCTGACAGAATGTTGGCTTACACCTTACTATACTCCTAAAAACATCCCCAATTATACCCACCATCAAAACTCAAATCACTACAGACAAAACGACGGCATAGTTTTATATACATCAAACAACTCTCCCAACACATATAAGGTCAAGGAAATTACCATAACAAACTCAAACTGTCTTCAAATAACATACAGCATCAACACATGTATCATTGCACTTTACCGCTCTCCTTCTAAACCTAACATCTCCCCCTTTTTGCATGACTTAAACTGTTATCTTACCGAGCTAAAAAAATCAAAGAACATAGTTTTAATTTGAGACCTAAACATTAATATTCTAAAAAACAATGAACATCCCCAGTGCCAAGATTACTTAAATACCATCATATACCACGGAATGGTATGAATAATATAAACTCACAATAAACTCACCAACACGATGTACACCACACTCTTCCTCCTGCATCGACCATATTATGGTTAAATCATCTAACCAATACACCTCTGAAATTCACATGTCATCAATTACAGATCACTACCTCCTTCATAATGAGTTCCAAACACAACGTACAAAGCAAAACACCAACCGAAATAACAAAGAAAACAATTAACTATGACCACCTCAACAAAACGATTAGTTCTAAATCCTGGGACAGACTATACAATATAACAAACATAGAGGAGGCCTGGAACTAATTTTCTACTTACCTACAAGACATCCTTGTACAAAACACAAAAACCACATCAAAAACCATTCCTAGAGCTATCAAACCTATCAAACCATGGATAAACCATACTATCATCAACTGCATTCGGAAACGCAACTCTATACATAAAAAATGTGCCACGAATCCATATGATATCACACTCCATAATTTATACAAAAGGTACAGAAATATTTGCGCACAAGTCATTAGGAAGGCCAAAAATCTATACTAAAATAAAAAAAAATTCGAATGCAACAGTGACCCTAAAAATATATGGAAAGTCCTCAAGGATGCTACCAATTCAAATAAAGCCACCGACTCGACCTATGTAAAGCGTTTGATACAATATCACACGCCAAATTAGAACGCAAAATGTTCAATATAGGTATTAGGAATAATGAATTAAGCATACTCTCCAGCTTCTAATCTGACAGATCCAAATGCGTTAAACTCAGAGCTACAAAGAGTCAGAATTTGCTTATTAGTTACGGTGTCCCACAAGGCAGTGTTATAGGTCCAACGTTCTTCGTAATATACATTAACGAGTTGTGTAACCTAGATATCGATGCCACTATTATCAGCTTCGCTGACGACACTGTCCTGCTGTTCCAAGCGAAAGACTGGCCTACCGTTTATTCGCAAGCGGAGGAAGGAATTCAAAAGGTTAAATACTGGCTTGACTTAAACATACTAATTATCAATGTACAGAAAACAAAATACTTACTGTCTAGTCTCACCAATATCACAAAACCAAACCTCAACCCATAATTTAAAATACACGAATGTAAAAACTCGTCTCCGAACTTGAATTGTAACTGCCCATGCCTTGAACAAGTAAACATTATTTGGAACTTGGTTTTACAAACCACAAGATATTTCGCCGTGACAGAAACCCAAAATCCAGTACCAAATCCAGAGGAGGCGGAGTTTTGATTGCAATCAAGGAAAATATATCCGTGAAAAAACTAAGCACGAAAAATACCTCATTGGAGCAATTATTTGTACAAATTGTTACTCCCATGGAAAAAATCATCATTGGAACTGTATACATACCACCAAACTCCGACATCCAAACCTACAAGAAACATTGCGAAGACATCGAATTTCTTTTGTCAAAAAATCCTACATCGAAAATAATTATCGTCGGCGATTATAATCTTCCCAATTTGAAATGGAACTCTAGTGAAAATGGTAATATAACTAACGAAAGTTCTAACGACCCAGCACGTGAAGTGAAAGATATGATAAACTATTTAAATTTGCATCAACACAATTTTGTACCCAATATATATGTGATCGCCTTCTAGATCTTGCCCTATCAAACAGCTCTAAACTGTGTGTTGAAATGTCAGACGATCAGCTCGTACCGGTGGATAATTATCACCCCCCCCCCCTTGCACATTATAGTAAATATGTACACAAACAAACCACCACTAAAACAAACAACACTCAACTTCAAAAATGCCGATTACGATTCTATTAACTACCAACTCACTAATACAGATGATTGGACTTTATTGACTAATAGCAGTGATAGCGAACAAATACTAGAAAAACTCTATGAAACATTTTCTGAAAATATAAAATCACATGTCCCCTCATATACACCAAAACACAGAACATATCCAATTTGGTTCTCCACAGACCTTATACTCTTACTGAAACAAAAAAAAACAGCTATACAAATTTTTTAAACTCACTCACCAAATCAACGACTACTCAAACTTCTCAGAAACAAGAAAGAAAAGTAAAACACTATCTAAACTATGCTATAAAGCACACATCACCTCCGTTGAGAAAACTGCGCTAGGAACAAAAAATCTTTGGAATTTTTTTAAAAATTTAAACAATGAAAGTACAGACTACCCTCCCCCCCACAATGCATTATGATGGCAAAATAGCCAATAGCACCTTTGATATTGTTAATTTGTTTGCGGATCATTTCCAAAGTGTATACGAAGGTGAAATATCAGATAACAACGTACCATCATACACATATCAAAACACAATACATCTACAGAACTACACCATTACACAGGAATTGTAACCGACGTGTTCACACCCTCGAAATATTTTTCATCAAAGCTCATCGCTTGGCACGGTCCTCTACAGTTTTGTAATCATTTCGGGGAATTGAGCCAACATGGCCTCAAAATACCAGAGTACCGTGCCGCCGGCGACGCTTTGATGAGAAATATTTGTTCTACTTGCTTTCTAATAAGAAATGTTATTTTTGTTGTTTATTTCCATTTTTCTTATATTATGTTGAAATATTTAAGTTTTATATTTTTCATGTACATCTCCCCGGTGCGATCAATAAATAATACTTTGAGAAATCGCCACTGGGGAGATTGTATATATATATCTCACAAATATTGGGTAGCAAAAATACAGTCATTTTTGCCTACCAAAAAACACTTAGAAAATTTCGAAGGTGTAAATTTCAAGGGCAATGAAATAATCAGTTTTCATTCTTGATCCTACAAGGCCTCCAGTCAAACTGAGACTTTGTTCCCAAAATACTTCACTTTAAAATTAGAGCTAATTTTGTTATGTCAAAAAGACTTCGAAAATTTCAGTCATGACATTTTTACATTTTTCCCTTTACAAAATTCTAGGGACCCTGTGAGATGGTGAAATAAACAGATTTCATTAACTTATCTCACAGGGAACCTAGGAAAAATAATTATAACTGCATTAATCATTAAATATATTATTTAAAATCATACAACCTTAAAATCACGGTAACTTCACAAAACAAAAAAATCTTGTTATAAATCTTGGCTTTACTTATATGTTTTTATAACTTAATATGTTTTTTCATTATTAATAAAGGCTACAAAATTCGTAAAAGTTGCCAAATTTAGAAGAACACTTTTACGGATTAAGCTGACAAAATAGAGAATGAGCAGTTTTCTGCCCTTTATATAGGAAAGGTGTCGGGAAACAGATTCCCCCACCACTTTCCGACGGTTTTCTCGGTGAACCACATCGGGCCGCCAATTCAATATAAATATAGCGTGTTTTTCAATAATAAATCAGTTCCTACGTTAACTCTAATCTACGTGTTTTACTCCTTCCTCTGGAAGAAACCTCTCTCCGACCTGCCTCCTGCTGAAGCTCTGCCTGAACAACAAGTCTGGTGCCTACCTCTTCAAGACAAGCCGGCCCTACTACTGGATACGGCAAGGCGCCAGGCTCAGGCAGAGACCAAGGACATCCAGTCCTACCACTCACCAAGCTCTGGGTGCAGGGAGGCAGATCCAGGGTTCAAGTACATTCAGGGCTGTCACCTTCAAGTAAGGCCAGCCAGTACTTTAATTCAAACTATATTACAATAGTCGCATCCACGTGCACAGCCACCGGTGCCCCTTTCTACAGTCTTGTAGCACACGTCTGTTACAGGAATCATGCTTAAATAAAATCATTTCACTTGACCCTAACAAATCTGCAGGCCCAGATAATATCCCACTAATATTTTTCAAACAATGCGCATCTGTAATATCAGGTCCACTCACCACATTATTTAACCACTTACTTTCTTCTGGAAATTTTCCAACCCGTTGTAAATCTAGTTATATTACCCCGATTCTCAAAAAAGATGACGACACAGACATTAAAAACTACCGTCCTATATGTATAAAACCAGCGCTCCCGAAAGTCTTTGAATCCCTTGTTCTTGATTTAATTTATCCGTCAATATTAAAATTAATTGATAAAAACCAACATGGATTTGTTTCCGGTAGGTCAACTGCTACCAACCTGTTACTTTACCATAACTATATTACAGAATCTTTTACAAAAAAAAAACAATTTGACAGTATCTACACAGATTTTTCGAAAGCTTTTGACAAAGTATCACATAAATTATTACTAAGTAAACTGGATGCCTTAGGACTGAGAGGCAAGTTGTTGGATTGGTTCTCAAATTATTTGTCTAACAGAATCTAATTTGGTAAAATTAAACATTTGAGGGAGCGGACGTGATCACGTCGGGGTCACCAGTTGAGGGAGCGGGCAGCGATCGGCAGAGACGGGGGACGATTGTAATGAAAAGGCGTCAGTCGATGTATGAGTCAGTCTTTATTGCTGCTACGTAGCGATGGTGGATTTAGTAAAGTAACGGTGTAGACAGGAGCGATGATGAAGAGGCTCGTAGGCGTTGCAGTGATGAAGGTTGGTGATGCAGTGGTGTAGCAGACCTCGGGTCTGCATGTCGCCAGCATGTAGTTGCGCACCGTGGTGGTGGAGATGACCTTGACGTCCAGGATGGATGCTCGACGCGGTGTCGCGGAGATGGCTGCGGTGAACCTGAGGAGTTGAAATCTCAGTGGCTGAGAAGTTGCTGCCTGCGTGACAAGAAGGTGCGGCGGGCCTTATGTCGCGGGCAATTGTGTCGCTTGTTGCGTTCTCGAAGGTTGATGATATGATGATGCACCGCCACAGGACCTGGCGGTTACCGCACTGGACGTTATCACTCGATGCACTGTCTATGTGTGTTAGTGATGTTACTTGCACTAATGACTGGAACTGACTGACTGACTAGCGCGGTGTCGCTGCGCTTTATATAGCCGACCGTTGAGTACCCGGAACGCCAAGTAATGTTGAGCCACCGCGCAAAGCGGAGAAGCCTCTGGAACATTCCGCGGCCGTAAGAATGTAACGGCTGTTGTGTCGAGGCCTTTCGCTGCGCTTCCCGAAATGTTTAGCCGTGAGCGGCATGAAACACTACAACTGTAGGTAGTATGTACATTTCGAGAATGCGCTGGCTGTATCAGTGGCGGCGCAAGGATTGTGGCAAAAGGGGGCGACCGTTCTGGTCGCCACACATTCTTTATCTAAGTTATTATATGCTATCTAAGTTATATAGTGGTCTAGCGCAAGGGAGTCATCTCGGCCCCATCCTTTTCTTAATATTCATAAATGATATCATAAGCTGTTTCAACGATGTAGAAGTTCTGCTTTTTGCCAATGACATCAAATTATACAAAGAAATATCCAATATAGGTGACTGCCTAATCCTACAGTCAAACATCGATAAATTACAAAATTGGTGTATCACAAATAACTTATTCCTCAATATCGATAAATGTAAGACACTAACGTTTTGTCGAACAAAGACCCCACTATCTTTCAAATACGCAATAGATAACAAAATCTTAGAAAAAATCAATAAAATTAGAGATCTTGGAGTTGTGTTTGATACGCAATTAAATTTTAAAAAATCACATAAAACAAATAACTAATAAAGGCATGAAAACACTAGGATTTATAAACAGAACAATCAAAGACTTTAACTCGTTGGAAGTTATAAAAATCGTATATTTGTCACTCGTACGCAGCTTGTTGGAATACAATTCCATAGTTTGGTCCCCATATTATCAAATTCATATAAAAAATATCGAAAGAGTGCAGCACAAATTTTTAAGTTTTATTAACTTCAAGTTACACATACCTATTCAACACATTAACTACACATCCTTACTAAATGCACTTTAATTGCATTCCCTAGAAAAAACAGAAGAAAAATAAATGACCTAACTTATTTGTTTAAAATTATTCATTCTGAATTAGATTGTTGCGAACTCCTGCATCTCATCGATTTCAGGGTACCCAATCGAGCAACAAGGCAAAACATATTATTCTGCAACAATAATTCTGGAACGAACTACCACATACATGCACCTATTTCTCGACTTCACACATTAGGAAACAAATTCACCTCTAATATTAACATGAAACAAATTCACCTCTAGTATTTAACACAAGTTTACCATTATTCAAAAAATACCTGAACGATACTTTTATGTAGAATATTTTGATATTTAAGGAGCATCACATAGGGGCTAATGCATTTATTCGTATATTTCTATATTAATCCACAATTTATAAACTTGTTACCGTTTTATTTTTATTTATCTTGCATTTTGTCATGTATTAACACATCACAATTAATCAGTCACCTGAAAATTTTGTAATTACTAACATACGAGTATATATATTTTTTTTTTTACAGTGAATACCGCACAAGAATCTCAACTGCTCCCGTCTGGAGCCAGTGAGACTATGGCATCCCCAATTGAGGTATGTTGTGAGGCTGAAGGTAGTGGGGAGGGGAAGGAGGTGGGGAAGAGGAAGGTTGGGAAGTACCTGGCAATTCAGATCTGGTCACCAAACATGGCTAAAGCCATTCTTAAGCAACGTTTCAATTCTATTTACAACTTAGAAACTTTCTCTTTTATTGTAATGTATTATCTTTCCTTAATTTATCTGTATACTCATATGACGTGTACTAGTTATTTTTTATAGTTTATCTTTTGTTTTTAAAAACCTGTCTCTTTATTATAAACATGTAATGTAAAAGGCCACCAGGGAGTTGAAAATTAATAAATAAAAATTATCAAATATTTAGGAATAACCTTTGATACACACCTAAATTGGAAGCAACATATACTTAACACTACAAACAAAATCCACAAATCCATATACTTTTTCAAACAAACACGTTGTTCGGGCATACTTGTACCTACACCCAAGTACCTATTCCTCCTGTCCGTCGTACCTACTTATCCTTACCTATCCATCTTTCCATTGTCACCGGTTCAGGATTGATTTCTAACCGCGAACTCAGTGCAATTTCAACAACGGCGCGGTAGGGCAGACAAGTACTTTGTCTCGTCGCCTGCAATCGAAACCCGGATCCGCGCAAGTTAACTATTTCAACCGTGGAGTTATTTTCATTGGTGCATGAGTGTGGGAATCCAGGACATCGCCAGCAAGGTAGGATCATCTTGTATTCGGTTGACATCCTTTTGTTCCTGTCCATCCTTTTCGTTCCCATCGGGGAAAAATTGGTAGAGATTAAAGACTCCGCGGAAGAGATAGCATCTTCCAATAGCTATCGAAACATTGGTCCTTCACCGGATGTAGAATTAACCTTGATTCTTTACAGATAAGTTTAATTACATGAATAGAAATTGTACTCAAATTAGTTTCATTACAAGATTATTTCAATAGTGGGTAGCAATTAGTAATAGTGGGTACGGCTTATCAGTTCAGCTGGTAGGTAGAATTTGGGTGCAAATAGAATACTTTTTTTTGTTGCAAGTTGCAAGTAGATAGCTACTATTATAATTGTTAATTTACGTATTTAATACATTCCAAAATGGATAAACATGCAGCCAAAATTGGTTCGTTAAAATTAAAAGTGCAGGCCGCTTATGATCTCATTAAGGATTTAGAGCAAAAAACAAAACTTTGTCAATTTAAAGCTAGAATGGAAAAAATTGAATCCACGTACGAAGAGTTCCAAAACATACAATGCGAATTATCGGATCTGGTTTCGCTTCCGGAATTCGAATCAAAAAATGATGTTTTGGAAGTTTCACGGGTTTTTGAGGAATTATATTTCGAGTTTACGTCGGCGCGTGACATTCAATCGGATAAAGGTCACGCAAGCCATGATAATTCAAATGAGGAAATGCAACTACGCCCGATGCGTAGCTTATTAGCTCCGGAAATAAAAATTCCTATATTTAGTGGAAATATTGGAGAATGGCCACAATATTTCAATTTATTCAGGAGCCTTGTTCATGAAAGTACCATTTTGAGTGAGATTGAAAAATTCCATTATTTATTGACCTCTTTGAAGGGAACAGCTTTGTCATTGGTTAAAACCATTCCATTGATTCCAGAAAATTATGAGTTAGCATGGGAAACACTGTGGAGTCATTATTCCGAGTCTAGAGCATTATTCATACATTACGCCAACTCGATTTTAAATTGTAATTTTTCTAATAATGAAGAGATTTTAAATGTCCTTCGAGAAAATCTCTCGGGACTACGCGAATTAAACCGGGGAAAATTATTTGACGAATTCGTTTGTCATATGGTTCTACTCAAAATAGATTCAAAAACGCGTCGGTCTTTTGAATCTCTTGTTAAAAAAGATGAAATACCGGATACTGAAAAATTAATAGGTTTTTTAGCAACACAACATCGAATAAATATGCTTTCAGATATAAAAGACAAAAGGATTTCTAAGAGGGTATTATTTTCAAACACGAGCGCGAACGATCCTAATGTTCATAAAATTACTTGTATTAAGTGTAAGCACTCACATCACCTGACAAAATGTCAAGATTTTCTATCACTAAATGTAGACAGTAGGAGAGACTTCGTAAAAAAGGAAAAGTTATGTTTCAATTGTTTGAATCCACATTTCATTAAAAATTGTAGGTCAAAATTTCGTTGTAGAACATGCAACAAAACGCACCATACTTTATTACATACTGACGAAAGGTCTCTTTCGCCGAACAGTCGCAGTACTGGAACGGACGACCCTGTACAGTGTAACATAGCTTACGGGCTATCAAAACGTTCGATATTACCTACCGCGCTGGCAGAATTCCTGGACTGTTCTGGACGTAAACACAGAACGCGGATTTTAATTGATACTGGAAGTGAGGTTTCGTTTATATCCGAAAACCTATATAACATTTTAGGACTACATTCACAGAAATGGTCCGGGAAAGTTCGCGGTGTAAACAATGCTGTTGTCAACAACATACAAGGTTTAGTTACCTGTAAAATATAATCTATTCAAAATCACTGCTTTGTGAAAGGGCAAGCGATAATAATATCAAATATTACTTCTAAAATTACGCCCGTAGATTTACAAGAATCATTTGAAGATTTCAAACATTTAAATTTGGCTGACCCAGATTTCCAAAAGCCAGGAGACATTGATTTTCTAGTGGGATCAGATTTGATTGCTAACATATGGAGACAAGGATATGTTTCAAGCCTTAAATGTAATTTGCTAGCAGTGAATACGATATTCGGGTATGTTATCATGGGTTCATGTCTACAAGGTTACAATTCAGCACAACCCGTTGTGACGTCAGCGTTAACTGCAGTTGAAAATAGTGACTTAAATTACGCGGTAAGGCGTTTTTGGGAAATTGAAGAGGTTTTTAACGAAATAATTCAGAATAAGGACGAGAATGAATGCGAAACCATATTTCAGTCAACAGTCAGCCGGGAAGGGTGCGGCAGGTATATCGTTGCACTACCTTTCAAGAGCAGAGATCATGTAGATATCGGAAGCACATATGATATCGCCCTTAAGAGATTTTATAATCTTGAAAAACGTTTATCATTAAATCCAACATTGGCGGAACATTACTGTAAATGTATGGAGGATTTATTGGAGCAAGGCTTCATGACAAGAGTTTCCTCATCGACTGAGATACCGAATACTTATTACATTCCACATCATGCGGTTGTTCAAAAAATAGGGAACAATATTAAAATTCGGGTGGTCTTTGACGCTTCATGTAAATCTGATAAACAAATCTCATTAAACGATTGTTTATATTCGGGTCCAAAATTACAAAATGAAATAAGTCACATACTTTTAAAATTCCGTATATACCCGATAGTACTTACTACGGATATACAAAAAATGTTTCTACAAATTCGATTGAGAGAAGAAGATACAAATTTTCAAAGGATTCTTTGGCGTTCTTCACCTTTACAGCCGGTAGGGCAATATACACTTCGTACTGTCACATTTGGAGTGACTTCTTCGCCCTATTTGGCCATAAGAACTTTACATCAACTAGTGAAGGACGAAGGGACTCGATTTCCAAAGGCTTCTAAGGCACTGTTGTCGGACACATACGTGGACGACATCGTAACCGGTGAATGGGAACCGGAAGGCGCCGCTCAGCTTCAGACGGAGCTGAACGAACTCCTTACAAAAGGAGGCTTTCAATTGAGAAAATGGATGAGCAATTCGCAGTCAGTTTTAAATAACATTCCAATTGAGCATCGGAGTCATACGAGTGGTAAAGTTGCCTTTGATGATAGCACATCTTTCTCGTTGAAAATTTTAGGATTAATATGGGATCCTGATAAAGATACATTTTCGTACTCGGTAGAAGAAAAAGAAAAGGTATTTACAAAACGTGCAATACTGAGCTGTGTTGCGCGTATTTTCGATCCCATCGGATTAATAACACCTGTTGTTTTTAAGGTAAAATGCCTTATACAGGAACTATGGAAAACCAAGTTAGGTTGGGATGATTCCCTCCCGGAAAACCTTGTTAATTTATGGGAAAATTTCTTAGATGAATTACCTAAGTTATGTTATTTACAAATACCTAGGCACTGCAAAACAATTAAAGGGTTAAACAGTACTTTAGTAGGATTTTCAGATGCGAGCGAATTGGGTTATGCAGCTTGCATATATTTGATTACGAATGAAGCACAGCCTCAAGTCACATTACTTACGAGTAAATCTAAAGTTGCTCCACTGAAAACATTATCGATACCACGTCTCGAGCTTATGGGAGCTTACCTACTGTCAAAGTTGGTAAAAATGACGAAGTCATCGATAGAAACTCTCGTGAAAATTACAGATATAATATTGTTTTCCGATTCCACCATAGTTTTATCATGGATTAAGACACCACCTCATACTTTGAAAACTTTTGTCGCGAACCGCGTTATCAAAATTATTGATGAAATCGATGACGCAAAGTGGTACCACGTTGCGTCAAAAGAAAATCCAGCCGATCTTGCTTCTCGCAGTTTATGTCCATCGCAAATAATAAATAACCAATTGTGGTTTCTAGGGCCTCATTGGTTGGCTCAGCCAAGTCAGAAGTGGCCGTTGACTTTACCGGAAGAATTACAGGCTGAAGAGCTACCGGAAGTAAAGTCCCACGTCTCAACAGTTCACAGGCCCCTCGACTATTATGAGAGCCTACAATTTTTCCGATTTTCTTCTTGGAACCGTCTTCGGAATGTGGTCGCTTGGTCGCTTAGGTTTATTTACAATACGCAGCAACGGACCAAGGATGCTCGTAGATCTGGAATTCTGACCGGCGCAGAAATAAATCGCGCGGTCACCCTAATAGTAAAATGCGATCAGCAGTTTCATTTTCCCGAGGAATTCAGAATGCTGAAAAATGATGGGGTCAACTCAGTGGCATTTCAAAAATTAAATGTGTTTATCGACCACGAAAACTTACTTCGCGTTGGCGGGCGGCTCCGCAACTCTCATTTAAAATATAATGCTAAGTTCCCAATAATCTTGGCAAAAAACAGTAAGATTGCAGAACTGTTAATATCTTATTATCATAAGGCCTATCTACACGCTGGTTCACGAACACTGCAATTCCTGATTCAACAAAATTATTGGATTGTATCGGCACGTAATAAAATCAAGAAAATGGTGTCCAAATGTGTGAGATGCGCGAGATTGCGATCTTCACCGTCAAATCCCCTCATGGCCAGTCTGCCAGAGGCGCGTGTTACGTCCAAACGCGTATTCAGTCGTGTAGGAGTGGATTTGGCCGGCCCATTCGTCCTAAAGGAAGGGAAACGTAGAGGTGCTAAGACATACAAGGCTTACTTTGCGATTTTTGTTTGCATGGCAACGAAGGCGATGCATCTCGAGGTCCTCTCGGATCTCTCGTCTGAAGCCTTTATCGCTACCTTAGAAAGATTCGTCTCAAGGCGGGGTATTTGCCAAGCTATTTATTCGGACTGTGGCACGAATTTCGTTGGGGCTAAACGACATTTAATAGGTGCACAAAAATTCTTGAATAATTGTCCTAATGATGAAGATGTAATGCATACATGTTCGGAAAAGGGAATCGCATGGAATTTCAATCCGCCTTCCAGCCCCCACTTTGGTGGACTATGGGAAGGGAATATACGGGTTGTAAAAAATCACTTGAAACGAGTCATAGGTGATAACTCACTAACATATGAGGAATTTACTACGGTATTACACAAAATAGAAGCTATACTAAATTCACGACCTCTTTGTCCTCTAACATCAGACCCTGAAGACATTCAGGCCCTAACTCCAGGTCACTTTTTAATTGGAGAACCCTTAATTTCGATTCCCGAATACAACTATTCGCAGGTTAAAATCAATCGTCTCAATCGCTGGGAACATTTACAGAAAATGACCCAACACTTTTGGCAGCGCTGGAATACTGAATATTTACAAGCGCTTCAAAATCGCGTCAAATGGTATAAGGCTACCCGTAATCTCCAAGTAAATGACCTCGTGGTCATCAAGGACGCTAGGAGTCCTCCATTAAAATGGCCGCTCGGCAGGATAATGGAGGTGAAACCGGGCTCTGACGGGGTCGTAAGAGTAGCCTCAGTTAAAACCAGCGACGGTTTATATCTACGGCCTGTGGCAAAGCTTTGCCTTTTACCTGTAGAATAGAGAGTAACGTTTTTTTTTTTTTTTCTTTTCTTTTCATATGAATCTTGGTATAGGTTCATACTTTTTTGTTTGTCTTTATGCCTTCAATGGTTTCGTATCGATTGCGATTCAGGTTTATTAGTTATTATTTTTATTTTTGTTGTACGTTTTGCACGTGTAGTCTTTAGTTTCACGTGCACCTAGCTTGTAAGGATTATATTATAGGTTAGGGATAGGATTTTTTATATTTCATATTTTCTTTTTCAAAATTGGCCAGTTTCGATGGGTATTGGAAAAATGTTATTTTTGGCGAGCGGTATATGTTCGGGCATACTTGTACCTACACCCAAGTACCTATTCCTCCTGTCCGTCGTACCTACTTATCCTTACCTATCCATCTTTCCATTGTCACCGGTTCAGGATTGATTTCTAACCGCGAACTCAGTGCAATTTCAACAACGGCGCGGTAGGGCAGACAAGTACTTTGTCTCGTCGCCTGCAATCGAAACCCGGATCCGCGCAAGTTAACTATTTCAACCGTGGAGTTATTTTCATTGGTGCATGAGTGTGGGAATCCAGGACATCGCCAGCAAGGTAGGATCATCTTGTATTCGGTTGACATCCTTTTGTTCCTGTCCATCCTTTTCGTTCCCATCGGGGAAAAATTGGTAGAGATTAAAGACTCCGCGGAAGAGATAGCATCTTCCAATAGCTATCGAAACACACGTAATTTCCTCAACCTACACCTTTTAAAAACAGTGTATGACTTACTCTGCCAATCACACATCGAATACAAAATTTTAGCTTGGGGTAACACTAATTCTAGCACACTCGACCCCATCATTAAAGCACAAAAACTAATTATAAAAATAATCCTTAAACTTCCTCTTACTACCAGCACGGATACGATCTTTAACACCTTCAACGTTACGGACATTAAACAGCTCTACGCAAGATCCATCTTAGTTAATTTACATAAAAAACAATATAACCCCATACAAAGCAACACAAACGATACACAATACCCGAGCCAAAAACAAAGAACTCCTCCAAACTCCCTTTACTAAAACCACCTTTGGACAAAGACACTTTAAATACATAGCTTGCAAACTACACAATACACTACCAGCTACGATTAGACAAACCGAATCAATGACCAAATTCAAACAAGTTATAAAGAAATGGATTATAAGTACTGGTCGTCACACTATTGCAAACATCTGTAAAATAAACTACAAATAGACAGAAATATCAATCTACATACGTCCTTACCCATATAAAACAAATTAAAATTATAAAATCCTAAATAATCTAACTCCATTAATAGATTTGATAGGATTTACTACTGAACAGTATCTCTTCCTTCATTTATAAGAAAACTCTCTTTATGTGATTTACCCACACTTTCAATCATCTTTATGTTTAATTGTATTCAAATTTATGTCTATCTAACCTTAAATATTCTTAGGATACTCTTAAATTCTCTGATATATATTGTCATAGCATATTTTATTGACAAAAACATTGACTCTTTGGTGAATGTTTGTAAACGTTTCGAGAGAAGTTTAACTTTGTCGGACGATTCCGATGCTAAGGCAGATAATTTTAAAAAGGCGACGGCGTATAAACCTTTCCGTCCAAATAATAGCTCTTCTGCTTCTGCGTCAGCATCTACATCCGCTTCTGCTTCTTCTACTTCTACGCCGTTTGATAAATCTAAGTTTCGGTGCACCTTCTGCAATGCGCAGGGGCACACCAAACCTTTTTGTAGAAAATGGAAGTCTGAATCTCGGAGGAATTCTGACAAACGCTAAGATGATTTCGCTAGCACAAATCCAAAAAACTAGCGTGTGATCCTCCGCGTCCTGCTAGCAAGGATGTCAAGAGACCCTGACACATCACCCTTACTTTATAGCTCCAGTAACCGGTCCTTCAGGCGTGACGTGGACGCATGGCTAGTTCTGGACGAGATATCAGACCCAATTTGAATATTTCTATACAAAATCTTGTCCTTTCGGGTCTTTTGGACAGTGGTGCGACTGTCAGTTGTTTTGGTGGTTCTCTTTACAACTTCTTTATTAGTTTAGGCTTTAGTTGAGATAAGTTAGAATCTTACGTTACCACCGCTGATGGGGTACATCAAGATGTAATTGGTACTAAGCGAGTACTAGTTACTAGTTACTAAATTATAGTTACTTACGAGTACTAGTTACTTAATTATAATAATATTAAGAAATATGTTATCTTTTATGTCATTCCATTTCTTCCTCCTGTGATTGTTTTGGGAGTCGACTTTTGGAAACAGTTTGACATCGCTCCTCAATTGTTTTCAGAAGCCAATAGTGGTCGTGATGTTGAGAATACTATAGGTGAAATTCGCAAGATCACGTCTGCTTCCCTACTGTCCCCTTCAAGACAATCGTAGGCTAAATAATGTTATAGATAAATTTAAGTCAATTTCGTTTGAAAAATGTGGTCTGGGTCATACTCATTTAGTTCAGCACAAAATTAATACAACGGGAGATCCCATTAAGCAACGGTATTACCCTTTGTCTCAAACACATCAGCAACAACTTGAATCTCAACTTAAGGAAATGCTAGAGTTAGGTGTTGTTCGTCGTTCGCGTTCGGCTTGGTCGAATCCGGTTTTGATCGTGCCTAGGAAGGATGGTTCTGCAAGGTTCTGCTTGGACTCCAAAAAGCTTAACAGTGTCACAACAAGGGTTTCGTACCCGCTGCCATTATTTCGCGTATTTTAGACAACCTACGTGGTGCACGCTTTATAACCTCTATTTATTTATCGAAAAGTTTTTGGCAAATACCTTTGCTCCAAAACGGCTTTTGTAGTACCTGGACATGGCTTGTTTGAATTTTTTAGGATGCCGTTTGGGTTAAAAAACGCTCCTAATGAACTTCAGCATCTTGTAGATGCACTTTTTGGTACAGAGTTCGACGAAAACGTTTTTTGTTATTTAGATGACCTTGTTATAATTTCCGAAGATATCGATTCACATTTAGACCAATTAAATATAGTTTTCTTACGTCTAAAAGAAGCAGGCTTAACTATCAATTAAAAAAAGTGTGAGGTTTGTAACGACGAATTGAAGTATCTCGGTTACATTGTGGATGCAAAAGGTCTTCGTACAGACCCAGTTAAGTTGGAATGCATTCGTACTTACCCCATTCCAAAGAATACTAAACAGGTAAAAGGTTTCATTGGCCTGTGCGGGTATTATAGGCGATTTATAAAAGATTTTTCAACCATTGCTGCTCCTTTAACAAAACTCACTGGTTCAAGGAGGGAATTTGTAATTTCGCTTGGTCTCCTGAAGCTGAGGTCTCTTTTAAGAAATTAAAGAAGGCGTTGACTTCTGCCCCTGTTATTAATTGTCCGGATTTTTCGCTTCCTTTCACGATACACTGCGACACGAGTAACGTGGGAATTGGATGTGTACTTACACAGGTTTTTGATGGAGAATAAGAACCCTGTTCTTAATGTGCATGAACGAAACTACGGCGTGACGGAGTGCGAACTCCTGGCGGTGTTAGATTCAGTCAACCATTTTAGGCCCTACATAGAAGGTGCCCACTTCACTGTGGTAACAGACCATTCTAGTCATCAAAGGTTAGTGTCGTTATCAAATCCAACAGGTAGTCTTGCTCGCTGGTCTACTCGTCTATCACAGTACTCTTTTGACGTTATACACAGAAAAGGTAAATTAAATACGGTTTCGGACGTTCTTTCACGTGAAGACGTTTCTTTAATTTCTGCCGTTGATTCCGTTCCCATGAGTTCAGATACTTGGTATAATACCTTATTTTCCAATTGTTAAACAAGTCCACAACGTTTTAATAATTTTCAAATTAAGGAAAATATATTGTTACGTCACAGTAAATCTCGTTTCGCTCTGCAGGAGGATACAGCTTGGAAGCTTGTTGTTCCTTTTGAGGACCGTAACGCTGTCCTGTCTAAAGAACATGAATCGGATATTTCTTGTCATCCAGGAGTTTTATAATTTACAAAAAGGTTCAACTTCATTATTTTTGGCCAGGGATGTATAATGACGTCAAAAATTTTGTTAATAGATGTAAAACGTGTAAGGCACATAAAATTAATACTGCTGCGCCGGTAGGCATTTCTACCAACCCGAAAATAGTCAGAAGACCTATGCAAATGCTGTCTATTGACCTTGTCGGTCCTCTTCCGCGTAGCTATGTAGGATTTATGTATATTTTAACGGTTGTTGATGTATTTTCTAAATATACCTGGATTTTTCCGCTTAGAAATGCAACTACTAAAAGCATTGTTAAAAAATTTAACAATACTTGTACACGGGGTGCCGCAAACGTGCGTCTGCGACAACGGGAAACAATTTATTTCAAAAGACTTTAAACAATTATTAGCAGAGTACAACGTACCTCGGCCTTTTTATAATGCCTTTTTATAATACCCCCCAAAATAATGTCGTGGAACTATTGGAACTGCATTGTCTATTTTAACCGAATCTGACCAGCGTAATTGGTCCAGATATCTGCCTCCAATTCAATCAGCTCTAAATAATACAATTAATTTTGCAACCGGCTTCACGCCCTTCTTCCTCATGCACGGTAGGGAACAAATTATTGACGGAAACTTTCATAAAAATAACTTTTCTTCTGGTGTCGTAGACACTACGTTGCAACAATCTAGGGATGAATTTGCTAAGAAGTTGGAAGACTTGGTAACAATTTATGAACAAGTTTCAAATAGTTTGTTACAAGCTTTTAAGGAAAATACCCAATTTGCGCCGTAAGACGGTCAATTATGAAGTAGGAGATGTGGTTTGGAGGAAGAATTTTGTCCAGTCCAGTGGACCGAATTATTTTTCTCACAAATTGGCCCCTGGATTCGTTCGCAATGTTATTAAAGGTAAAGTCTCTAATTTAGTCTATACTCTAGCTGATATGGACGGTAAAATTGTAGGACATTTTCATGTAAAGGATATTTTTCGCATTGATTAAATATTTCTTACTCTTTATAATTAGATGAAACCAACGTGATAGTATGCGGGGCTACCAACCTTGCATGCTGTACCATTTGTTTCGTCAGTGTTTTTTCTAGTTGTTTGCTTTTGGGTTTTGGTACCCTCAAGAGGTTATGACTATAATTTTCACAAAATTTCCTCATTCTTGTTATCTCATAAGTTTTTTTGTTATACTTTATATTATACTTACACACTGATGAGTTCGTAATACAGTAGGTTATTTTGTACCATTCTTATGTTTAAGCCTGAATTCTTCTTCACAAGTTCGTTGGAGCTTTCTGCTGAATAATGATTTTCCAAGGACTTGGAAAGAACGATTCAAAACTTCTGTTTATGAGAGATTTGAGCGACTTTCTTATGCACAGATGTTAAAACTTCACCAATTAGTGGTTAAGTAAATTTTTTCATAAATATACCATAGGTGTGTTAAATAGATCAAGTCTGGTATAACTTTCCTTAAAGTCAGTTAGTTAAGTTTTTCTTTGTTAAGAAAATTTGTCTTGTTACAAACAAATGTGGTACTGCTCTGGCATGCCTACCCATTAAAGTAATTAATGATAAAGTTATAATATTTGAAGTTTATCAACTTACCTCTAATACAGGAAAGTGTATTTTGTCTTTTAGTTTTAAGTTAACCTTAAGTATATATCTTAAGTATATAGTATATATCTTAAGTATATAGTATATACACAAGTTACCAGATACCATAGAGAAATTGGAAACAAAAAACTTTCCTCTATTTAAATCAATAGAAATACTGGAAACAATGATTGAACTCGCCAACGCTCTTCCCAATTCAATATCAGAAAAGATTCGTGAAAAGTTAGACGCTATTTTGTTTAAAAATCCATAAAGAACATTAATACCTTCATCAACGGCAAAGGGCATACATACCCTGCATAAACAGGTATCTCCAGAAATGGCGCCAATTTTTTAAAATTTTGTCGGATGACGTCAGTTGACGTAGAGAAGTCGTTTTCGGCGTTTTGGGTGACAAACATCAAAAATTTTTGCTCGAAAATTTGGAAAAATACTTAATTGTATATTGTCACAAAAACTATGCATAATTTTAAGAATATTTCGCTGTTTTTGTATCGTCTTTGATTAAAATATATAAAAATAAAAACGGTTTTTTGATTTTGCATTGTGCATATTTTAGGCAAATCAAGAGTTTTTAGTGCATATTTCGGCTTTTTTTAGTGCATATTTGCATGCATATTTAGGCACTTTGTTAGTGCATATAATCCGATGTCTAATTATCACTAAAGCCACCCAAATGTTAGGATTTATACTACGAACATCAAAACTATTTTATTATCTCGATACATTTATTTTGCTATATTATACCTATGTTCGTCCGCACCTAGAACACGCCTCACACGTTTGGAATCCAAGATATATAACATATGTTCATAGAATAGAACGTGTTCAGGAAAAAATTCTCACCTACATAAACTTTCGGTCGTTTTATGCATTCCAATCAAATGAAGATATTCGTCAATTCTTTAAAATCCCGAAATTAAATTGTAGGAGAATTATTTCTGATCAATGGTTATTGTACAGAATCCTAAATAATACGATATCTTCCCCGTATCTTTTACAAAAAATAGATATTAGAGTTCCTGGTCGCAATGGCAGAAACGTATCCCTTTTTATAACAGCCGCTCCAACACCAACTACTTACAAAATGAATTCATACATCGAGCCTGCCACAATCATAACACACACCTCACATATACAGACATCTTCAATATAACTTTCAACAAATTGAAATCAACACTTTCAGTAATGCATCACAACACACCACTTAACATCCATATTTATATTCATTTATTATGTTATATTATTTATTTTATTATTAATCAGATTTTTTTTCCTAATTTACAATATATTGACATATTCCCTAATTGCATAAATATCATCCATATACTCCTATAAGATCATAAGCTTACCCTTTATTGTGTTTTTCTATATTTTATCATGCATATTTAAGTATTTAGCTTCTCCTAACTATTTTTTCTTAGTTTTTCTTTATGTTTAATTTAGCTTCTCTTAACTATTTTTTTCTTAGTTTTTCTTTATGTTTTTCATGTCAGCAAAAAAAATATCAGCTAAAACATGTTTTAGGCTTACTGTTTTATTTTTGCTCTCTTTATTTTTATGTATCTTTGTAAAGCTGTTTGTTTTCCAAATAAAGATATTATTATTATTTTATTATTACACAAGGCATGGTACATTTGTTTCAGGTCTTTTACGCGAAGAATATTTCTAATAGACATAAACAGATGAGTAAGTTTTCTGATATTTGTGGAAGTTGAGATTATGTGTTCGTCTCATTTCAGAGATTTATCTATAATAATTCCTAGATATTTTATACTATTCACACATTCTAAGTTTAAGCATTTACAAGTGGTTTGGTCATTACAATGGTGTATAAGGATGTTGTGTATTTCTTTTAGTTTTCCTGCTTGTGTTGAACCGAAACGGATGAATTTGGTTTTATCTAAGTTAAGAGTGAGGAGATTATTGTCTAACCATTGTTTAACCTTGTTTAAACCTACTTTGCTGTGAACAACATTCCAGCTTTTGCCTTCAAATAATAAAACTGTGGCGTCGGCAAAGGTGATAATGTGGTCGGCAAAGGAACTGTTACATAGATAATTTATTTGAATAAAAGTGGTCCTAAAGTACTTCCTTGGGGTACACCGAATTTAATATTAGCTGAATCGCTTATAGTGTCGTTGATAAGCACTCTTTGGCTCCTGTTATCTAAATAGCTACACAACAGATTGAAGAGCTTACCTTGTATACCAATGCGCTGTAGTTTATTCAACAGGATTTTATGAGAGATAGTGTCGAATGCTTTGGCTAGATCCAGGAAGAGCGCAATGCATTTTGTACCTCTATCAATGTTATTAGAGATAATTTTTGTCAATTTAGCAATGGCATTTTCAGTGCCTAAACCTGGAAGGAAACCGTATTGAGTATTGGAAAGGATGTTATTGTTTTCTAGGTATAGGGTGAGCCGATTCTTAACAATTTTCTCAATAATTTTAGACACAGAGTTGATCAAAGAAATAGGTCGGTAGTTGTTAATCTGTGATTTATCCCCATTTTTGTGATGTAGAATAACAATTGATTGTTTTAAATGATTGGGGAATTTTCCAGAGTTAAAACTTAGATTACAAATGAACGTTATGGGTGATGCTATGGCGGATTTTATAATTTTTAACAGGTTTTTAGAGATCTTATCTGGGCCACACGCATTGGATGACTTAAGTTCGTCAATTGTTTTCATCACTTCGTGTGACGTAGTTCGAATATTATCTATTTTGTGCTCGAGATTACAGCCAGTTTTCTTAGCGAGATCAGTTTCAGTTGTATTCATTTTATCGAGAATTTTTTTGGCCAGAGTGGTTCCCACTGACGTGAAATAGTTATTTGCAAAATTTACTATCTTTTTTAGGTCTGACGTGATAGTGTTATTAATGTGTAGTGATTTAATTTCAGATGATTTATTGATTTTGGTTTTAATTATATTGCGAAATGCTTCCCATAGCCTTTTTGGTGTATAGTTATTTTTGTAAATAATGTTTTTAAAATAGTTTTCTTTAGTTGAAATGATAATTTTTTTACACAAGTTCCTATACTTTTTATAGCGGGTTTGTAATATATTATTCTCTGGGCTACTTTTCGCCTTTTTGTGTAGTTGGTTCTTTCTATGAATTGATTTGACAAGGCCAGGGGTGATCCATGGTGTAAGTTTTAATTGTTTATTAGATATGAGTTTCTTACTAGTATGTTTGGCTATATAATCATGTAACTTGGTGATGAATTCTGTCATTGCTGAGTCAGTATCTCTTTGGTCTAGAACGTTTTCCCATTTTGCTGAATTTAAGTCCTCAAGTAGATTGAAGTAGTTTATTCGAGGTACAGGGTCGGCAAATCAAACAGTGCAGTTTTAAAAGGCTATTAAAAAAAACGGTGTCACTTAGAGAAATGTGGTTGATTTTATCTTATTCGGTACATCATGCCGTTTTATGCATCAAGTCCTGAAGATGACATCAGAAAGAAGGTGGCCCTTAGCAGCGATACATTGATGAAGACGATTTATGAAGTTTTCGACTGCATTTTGGCACATCTCGATGATTATAGCGGCGATATCCTCCCGAATTCGATCCTTGAGTTCTTCCAAGGTGTGAGGCTGAAGTTTGAAAACTTTTTCCTTCAGATAGCCCCAAAGGAAGAAGTCGCAAATGCTTAAATCAGGTGAGCGCGCGGGCCACCCCTCAGACAGGCGAGGCGCGCAGGGAACATCTGTCGCAGTTTCGTTATTGAAACTCGAGCAGTATGGGCAGTAGCACCGGTGTCTGTTGAAACCAGATGTCTCCCAGATCTGTTTTCTCCGTAAGTTCTTCCAATCGAGGTTCAAAAAAAAATTCTAACATGGAAACATAACGTTGAGCGTTGACAGTCACGGTTCATCCATTTTTCTCGAAAAAATACGGCTCAATCATCCCAAATTTCGAAATCGCACACCACATGGTCACTTTTGGGGAGAGGAGAGGTCTCTCGTGAAGTTTCCTTAGGTTATTTTCAGTTCAGTACCGAAAATTTGGTTTATTCACCGCTCCACAGAGATGGAAGTGGGCCTCGTCACTTCGCCATTTTTGATCATTTTCAAGATACGTGTGGACGGCAAAGCCCTGGTGTACTCCGGACCAAACGGTGGCAACGACTAAAAACGGCGTGATCCTCCTGACACAATGAGACCACTCCCAGGTTTCTACTCCTACCACACGGAATGTACCGGCCTTTCAAAACTGCACTGTTTGATTTGCCTCACCCTGTATGTATTTAATTTTGTCTGTGGTTGGAGGCTTATTTTTAAGACAGAGAGCTGTAGTGTAGTGGTCAGAAATTGTGGTGTGAATAACAAATGAGACGCAATGTTTAATTTTTTTAACGTTAATGTGGTCAAGACAAGATTTACTTGAACCCTGTTCTCGAGTAGGGCTGTTAATTGTTTGCATGAACCCATTTTCCGTTAACAGACTGACAGATTGACGGTGGTACTCAGGGATCGTGTTAATATTTAAATCGCCTAAAATTATTTTCCGTTCTAAATGTTTTGAACTGTTGATGATTGATTGTAGAGATTTCAAAAAAGTGTCAATATTTTGGAAAGAGGGTGATCAGTAGATTGCGAAAATACATAAGTTATTGTTCAATACAATTTTCATACAGTTTGCTTGTGGTAGTAATATTTCATTTTACGGACTCGTTTGTTATGCACACAAAAATTTCAGATCATTATACCACAGCCTTCCTCTCCTCCTAAAAATAAATATATTTCCAAAATAAATTACCACGCACTAATTGAGGAGCTGTCAACGGAAAAGTGGCAAAACGTAATAGACCAGACTGACACTGAGCAAGCAATGCAACAATTTATCACAATATTACAATACTACATATCTAATCACACTATTAACAAAGTTATACCGAACAACAAAATTTAAACTCATTCCATGGATCACCCCTGGCCTAGTCAAATTCATTCACAGACGTAATCAAATTCACAAAAATGCTAAAAGACAACCAGATAACATTCTAGTTCAAGAAAAATCAAGAAATATAGAAACTTATGTAAAAAAACTAATTATTTACGCTAAAGAAAATTTCAAAAAAATATATATGTACGAAAACACCATAACTCCAAAACATTTCAAGGAAATATTTTGTAAAATTACCCAAACAAAAAACAGCATTTCGTCTTTCATACAATCATTGGATATTAAAAACACAAGTACTACTAACCCCAAATTGATGGCTAATTTTGCTAATCACTATTTCACTTCAGTAGGAGCCTCTCTCGCAAATAAAAACCTTGAAAAATGTAAGAAAACTGAATCTGAACTAGCCAACATACCTACAACTGATCTTAATCTTAAAACAGACGAGATTCAAACAACGATTAATGAAGTCATGAAAATGATAGATGAGCTTAAGTCATCGAATGCCTGTGGGCCAGACAAAATTTCTTCAAATCTGCTGAAAGTATTGAAACCACTTATAGCGAGTCATATTACAATTGTAATCTTAGTTTCAAGGCAATTGTTAATGGCTTAGTTAATGGCAAAGGAATGCAAGAGGATCATTAACAGGTCAAAATTCGAGCACAACCTGCAGATCAGCAGAAAGCTGGCTGCCTGCCCGCACGGCAGCAGAGCGTTCTGGTCGCTTGCGGACTCAATAGGTCGCAATTTATGCAAACCCAGTTTGCCACCTCTTACCAGACCTGACGGCTCTCTAGCAAATACCGCCGCCGAAAAGGCTGACTTATTAGGCAAAATGTTCGCGGAAAACTCGACCCTCGATGATCAAGGTGCTACCCCGCCATCGGTTCCTCATTGCGGTTTTCATATGAAAAAGCTGAAGATACGGCATCGGGATGTACTCCAAGTCTTACGAGGGCTTGATGTTAATAAAGCTAGCGGGCCTGACGGAATACCTGCCCTGGTATTGCAGAGGTGCGCTGTAGAAATAGCTCCAATTCTGACGAAGCTTTTCAAAAGGTCCCTGAAGTCTGGCTCTGTGCCCTCTGGTTGGCAAAAAGCGATCATTCACCCCATTCCAAAGAAGGGTGACCGCTCCAACCCAGCCAACTACTGCCCCATAGCGATTACATCTGTTCTGTCAAAAGTGATGGAACGTGTGATCAATGACAAACTGCTCACATACCTCGAGCAGAACAAAATTATTAACGACCGTCAATACGGATTCCGGCGGAACCGCTCGTGCGGTGATCTTCTCGCGTATGTGACGTATATTTGAAAGTCCATCCTTATTAGTGAAATATTCCAATTGTTGTGTTTTTATTATATATATATAGTGTTAATTCTAATAGATAGGACAATTTCAAATAATACAAGTAAAAGTTTTATTCAAAAAACTTTTAACGGACAGTGTTGTTTAACAGTGCAGATATAAGGTTGCCTTATTTTTTGTGTGAACTTTTTGTAATGGAACTGTACGCTTTACGACCCTTACCGGTAATAAACAATAATAATAGTGATCATTTTAGTTTATTGTTATTAAGTTTATTTTGTAGAATTCCATTTTAAGTCTGTAGATGGTAACAACCACAGTTTGATAATGCCTTTAGAGGGCGAAACAGCTGTAACACATAATAATAATTAAGAAGCAGAACCCGTTTATAATAAACTGTTTTTATACATTGAAGAATAGTACGAGTATTATTGAATTTATAAAATACTAGCTGGGTTACCCGGCTTCGCTCAGGACAATAAGATAGTGTTCTGGAATGTTGCACAATGATGTTCCCGATTTCCTATTCCTGATCATTCCACTCCTTCCACAACTTTCTACAGCTCTATGGAACCTTCTAGAACTTTCCGGAAGACTGTTCTAGAAATTTCAAGAGGGCGAAATTTTCAGCCCTTATATCTTTAAAAGCACGGCCTTTAGGTAAAAACGGATACCCTTATTCCCTAGGGGGGAAAGAGATCTACCACACCATATAACTCCCTTGATCGAACCGGGACTCGTTTCTGAGTTTTTGCGAGCTGCACGTTTTTTGGACTTTCTTTTATAATACATGCCATATTCAAATAAATAAAATGTTACTCCTTACATGTCCTTTCCCGTGCGTTCCCCTCCAGCGTTCCACTTCCACTTTCCCCGCCACCGCTCTGCCGCTCCCCCGTCCCGCCAACCCCCCTGGCACTGCATTTCTTGACTCCTCTCACGCGCGGCCCGTAGCCGAAACTTTTTTCTAATACTAACATTTTTAAACTCGTGATATCTTTCTAATTAAATATCCGAATTGAAAAATTCAAAAAGTTAAATAAAGGTATTGAAGCTATCTTGAATATGAAGTAATTTATTTTGATAAGGATTAAAACCAAGATAAAAATAAAGAGCCTTTCCAAGCGGCGACATATTAATTAAAATTTTAAAATAAAAGAATACTTATTGTGGCATAACCATAATAGTTAGACATATGCTGCCGCAGCCTTTTTTGTAAATAATGATGTGTTCTATAAAGTCGTTGTACATTATTTTATTCTATCATCAATACTTTTCGCAGCGCACGCGATTTAAAAAATATTTTAGGTAATTTTTTTACACCCTGGGTTACATTATTGAAGTTTTAGTAAGGATGCCTATTTTTTTTTTTAAATATAATATAGCCTATGTCACCCAGGGATAGTGTAGCTTCCCAAAAGCGAAAGAATTTTTCAAATCGGTTCAGTAGTTTCGGAGCCTATTCGATGCAAACAAACACACAAACAAACAAACAAACAAATATTACCTCTTTATATAGTGTGTTAGAAATAAAAAATTGTGATAATAATAATAAAAGTGTACTTCATCCCCAACGCAAGGGAACGAAAAGAGGATGTCGAGCCGGTAGGAAGGTTAGATTAGTCAAAAACGTGCGGTTGGCACAAACCAGGAATTTGCGTTCACCTTAAGTCTCTTACTATTGCCGCTTGGAATGCAAGATCTATTACCAATAAACACGAAGATATTGTGGATCTGATACGTGCCAAAGGTATTCACATTTTAGCGCTAACGGAGACTTGGCGTGAAAATGCAGATTCCCACTCCATCAAAACCCTTCGGTCAAGTGGGTTCTCAGTATATGAAGCTGCAAGGCCGATCAAAACTGAAACAAATGATATTAATTTTACAAATCACGGGGGAGTTACAATTGTAGCGCAAAATTTTATTCGCTTAGACAGTATAGGGATACGTCAGGTGTATACCACTTTTGAGTTTGTCGGCTGCAAGGCTTCTGCTAATGGTGCATCCCACGTGATAATCTCCATCTACCGTCCCGGGTCGTGCACACCGACTGCTAATTTTTTCAACGAATTCAGGTCTCTCCTAGAATGCACCTCCAACTACAACTGCGAGATTATTCTTCTAGGAGATATAAATATTCATTTAGAAAAGAAAACTGATCCCATGTCAATAAAATTCAGCAGAATTCTGCGTGACTTCGGCTGCGACCAGTGGGTGAACTCAGCTACTCATGATGCAGGAGGCACACTTGATGTAATCATTTCCCGGGTTGGGTTTCCCCCGAATAGTGTAAATGTTTCTGACATTGGACTATCGGATCATGGTCTCGTCACATCCAAGTTTGCCTTCGATCCTCCAAAATTAGTGTTCAAATCCGTTGTTTCCAGAAATTGGAGAGAATTCGACTTCGAGGCATTTTGCAGTGAATTGAAAGCATCGCCTCTCTGTGATAAGGAAAAGTATAGCGAGAGCCAAGTAGATGAGTAAGTAACTCTATATAATTGTACGTTACGGGCATTACTCGATAAAAATGCTCCTTTCACAGAGAAGGTCTGCCGCATTAGGAATTGCAGCAAATGGTCCGATGCTGATTGTCTTCAAAAGAAGAGGGAAATGCGAAAATTTGAGAGGATTTACAGACGAAACCCGACTTTCAGCAATCGGCAGCTTTGGATTACCAGACAAAAAAGTCACACAGAAGAAATCGAACTTTTGGTGTGAGCAAATTGACACAGAAAAAGACCCTTAAAAACTTTGGCAAAACATAAGGACTCTGTCTGGAGAGAGCAACAACAAGGTTGATTCCTCTCTTGAAGTAAACAGCCTCGCAATACACTTCAGAAGTAAGGTTGAAAAAATTCGGGCCCTCAGTGTAGTAGCATCGTCTTCTGTCGCAGCATCAAGTCCGCTTTCGGGTGACTTCACTACTTTTGCGGCAGTAACGGAAAAAGATGTCACGCATGCTATAAAGTCTTGTCCTAACAAGCAATGCACTCAAGACCCCATACCTATCTGGCTCTTGAAACAATGTCTTCCGGATATAGCGCCTGTAATTACCGCAATTATCCAGAAGTCACTAGTAAATTCACTTGTACCGGGAACACTTAAAAAATCAATCATAACTCCGATTCTAAAAAAACTAAATCTTGATACTGACAATACGGATAATTACAGGCCAATATCCAAACTACTGTGGGCACTCCACATTGTACAGCCATAAATTCCGATAATAATTCGGATGACAACTAGCAACACCAAAGGGCCCAACGCTGACTCAGCTATTATATTTTATGTTCGACGAAATCATTCCAGCACATTCCAGTGAGTGACTTTGGCATTGTTGGTTCGTTAAATTATATTTTTAATATTCACACTTTGTATAATTTAGTAAACTAATCGGCGTGTATTTAAAACAATGTACAGTTGTAAAATATAACATCAATCGTACACATAACTCTTCTTATTTATAACCTAAATATTGAGTCAAAATAAGGAACTGATCCGCCACCAATGGTAAGTATGGCTGGACAGACATGTAAATACTGCATTCCTTATAATAATAATAATATTTGGACGATTTATATAGCGCCGTTTTTGTGAAAAATCACCTCAAGGGCGCTGTGTAATAATCATTGCCTTGTACAGTGATGATTCAGTTCAATAATAATCTCTCCACCTTTTGTGATTATTAATACTACCAACATGGAAACTGGAAACCACAAGTGGTAGCAATTCGGAACCTGCCGTTCACGACGTATCGGTCAGGCTTTCACCCTGCTGGAAGGAAAGCATCCTATTATGGTTTATCCAGGCCGAATCGCAGTTCGCAAATTCGAGAATTTAAGAAGACTTTACAAAATACAATATTGTAGTTGCATCGCTAGATTCGCAAACATTACAATGGGTTAGCGATATCGTCACCAATCCGCCCACTACAGACAAATATCCGATCTTGAAAGCTGCACTAATCGACAGATTGCAGGACTCAGCGGAAAAAAGGCTAACCCGACTCCTAACTGGAATACAACTGGAGGATCGTAAGCCAACGGGGCTCCTCAGACATATGATGGAACTGGCTGGACCCGCATTGGCAAATAGCGCAATAGTACGCACTCTTTGGCTCCAACGCTTACCCCAGCACGTCCAAGCAATTCTGTCAGCTCTCACAGATAATGACATAAACCAACTGGCGTCGGCTGCTGACAAGATCACAGATGTCTATCAAACATCGGAATGTGGGGCGATGGAATATCAAGGAAAACTAAGCACATCAAAACCTGAAATCACAGAAACTAACTTATTGTTACAACTACAGAAACAAATTTCAGCACTCACACAAGAAGTGTCTCAACTTAAAATATCACAAAACGACAACTATTCTACCTTCCGAGGATGAAGAAACCAGAGCCCTCAGAGAAATTTTTCTTAGCAGAAGTATTATCAGCAGAATCCTGCTAGAAGGCTGAGGTCCGGGTCTCGCTGTCGATTACCCAAAGGAAACCAAGACGGATTTTGTAAACTCCATATGAAATATGGAGAAAAGGCGTACAGATGCAATCAACCATGCTTTTACAATAGCAACATATCGAAACTTTACGGCGGCGACACACAGTAAGTGCGACTCCGTCAAACAGTAGCAGTCCTTTCCTTTATGCTCAAGTAAAAAATACTTGTAGCAACAATCAACAGACACAGGTAACAGGAAACTGGCCACAGAGCCAGACAACAGATAACAGGCAACATAAAATAGACACAGGTAACAGGAAACTGGTCACAGAGCCAGAAAACAGGTAACAGGCAACAGAAAATCGGCACAGGGAACTGGCCACAGAGCCAGATAACAGGTAACAGGCAACGGACTCCAGCTAACAGGCAACAGGTAACAGGAAACTGGACACAGCTCCAGCAAACAGGTATCAGGTAACAGGCAACTGGAAATAGGAATTCAAACGGACAACTCAATAGCTACCATCTCGAATTTAAGAGATACAACTCGATTTCATCGCACAATCTCAAATACATTCTTCACCAATGTTATGAAACAAAAAACCTTTGCATATTTCCAGTATACAGTAGCTGACAATATATCTCAATTTGAAGAGATTAACTGTCCTACTACAAACGACTATGGACTGAAGGGAAAGCGCAGAGTCAAACTGACGATCATTTTAAGGCAAAAGATGACTCCGCCCTCGTCGTACGTCAAATTTAAGATCCCTGTTATAAATATTAATATGACCTTTAAAATGTTCACCAGCAGAAATTACATACGGTAGAACGCTAAAATTACCTTGCGACATCTTCACTAAGGTGGGTCATTTAAAAAAAAATGATAATTTTTGATTCTGTTAGCGATAAAAGGGTGCCAAATGGGTTCAAACCGACGTGTTTAAAATTTTTTAAATTTCTGATACGATCTTCTTCCTCCGGATTCACTTCAAAGTTTTGAAAATTTTCATTTTTAGAGGTATTTTCTAGTGTGTATAAAAGTTACTACAAATCCTTTATACTATATTTTTTGTAATATTCTATGGCAAATATGGTACGTATTTACGAATTCATTTACAAAAAATCCGAGTTTTGATTATTAGTGGCTCGAGGTGAGGGCGGGGAAAGCACCGATCGCGCAACCGACGTAGGAGTTTGGAGTCAGTATCGCCACGGCTCTTTAAGCGGTAGGTCGGGTTGCACAAGTTTTCGCAATGGAACGTACTCGGAATGCGTTAAAAAGTCCCATATTTGGTGAAATTTGCGACATTAAAGACAATGTTTTACCAACTTATTGTGATGTTATGAAGTTTTTTGAGTCGACCAGGCATCAAATAAAATTAAATCAAGAGACCAAACTAAAACCCAAATTTCAGCAAATAGAGTGTACTGTGACAGCACGAATTGAAGAAATATGGAGAAAGGCTTCTATTCCCATCGTTACACACTCGCGAGTAGCACGCATGTTGAGGTCATATCATTTTAAATGCAAAAACCTTCTTAAGTCACATCCTAAAATACCGGAGAAAAAATGGAGGAATTCCATCGCAGAAGTAAAGTGCTGTTTGATATTTCATCTTGCAAATGCAAAGATTTCAGTAAATGTGACTGTCCTAAAGATAAAAAAATACCTGTAAATGAACAGAGTTTCATTAGTGACCAACGTACTACACAAAAAATGATAATAGGAAATGTGGATGCCGCTACAACAAAACGAATGAAAACTGCGTTGAAAAGAAAACTTCTGAAGCAAAAATCCTTGCGTACATCTAAAAAAGAAAGCACAGGTAAGCCAACTACCTCTCTAATCGATATTTCCACGTCTTCTGCATCAAATGAATCCGATTGCAATGATGTTTTCAAACCAAATGTTGTATCTCAAATGCCTCAGAAGCAGGCTGCGGTCACTATTGATTATTCTACACTGTCGAAAACTTGTGATAGATATGGAGTTTCGGATATAGCAGCGGCAGCCATTGCCTCAGCAGTTCTGTATGACATTAAGTCTAATATTCCAGTTATTGACAAAGGTAAACTTCGCAGAGAACAAAAAAAAACAAGGGAAAATATTAAGGCACAACACATAGTTTTACAAATACCCACATTATATTTTGATGGCCGGAAAGATATAACATTAATTATCAGGGAAAAAGTGGGGAGGCATTACAGAGAACTAATCATTGAAGAGCATATTTCAATGATAAAAGAGCCAGACTCAATATATTTGGGTTATATTGCACCAAACTCTGGCACGTCGAAAGTTATAGAAAGAACAATTGCCGATTATTTTTTAAAAGAAGAAATACCATTTGAACCATTAATGGCTATTAGATGTGACGGAACGAACGTGAACGTTGGAAAACATGGAGGTACAATACGTTTGCTTGAAAAACGTTTGGATAAACCATTGCAATGGATAATTTGCTTGCTTCACATGAACGAGTTACCATTTCGTCATTTGTTCACACATCTTGACGGTAAGACATCTGGACCTCAAACATATTCAGGGACAATAGGACTAGCTTTAGAAAACTGTGAAAAAAAGCCTATTGTTCATTTTCAGAAAATTGACGGAGAGTTGCCTGAATTATTAACTAAAGACCTAAGTACAGATCAGTTATATTTGTATAAAATCGTATCTGCAGTTACGGTGGGGGAATTACCTGAAGATTTAGGCCACAAATCTCCTGGAAAAATCTCTCATGCCAGATGGCTTACGCGTGCTAACCGAATTCTTCGTCTTTATGTTGCAACGCAAGCTCCTACAGAGAATCTTATTATTTTAGCAACGTACGTTGTTAAAGTTTATGCTCCGACTTGGTTCAGTATTAAAACTCATCCCACCTGTAAAGATGGAGCACGTCATCTATGGCAGCTAATTTCAGCGTCTAGATACTTATCCCCTGAACTAAAAACTATAATTGATCCAGTTACAGTTAGAAAGAAACAGTTACTTCGCACACCCCGAAAATTTACTACTTGCAATGTTAACTGACCCTCACAAGCATATCCGGGAATTAGCTGCGCGTCGTGTTCTAAAAGCACGCAGTAAGAAACTAAGTAAAACAAGGCTGTTCCAACTTCCAAACATAAATCTCGATGCATCATATTACTACGACCTTATTAATTGGCAGCAAAATGTAACCGAACCCCCAATACTGAAGAATATATGGGATGAAGATCTTCAATTATTTGTAGCACAGGGGGGAGAAGGTAAATTGCCTCTTCTGCGTCTGCCATGTCATACTCAAGCAGTTGAAAGAGCTGTAAAGACTGTTACTGAAGCCTCGACTACTTTATGTACGAAGTCTGCAAGAGAAGGTCTTATTAAGAGTTAATAACCAGACAAAGCTGAAAAATGACATTTTTGAATGAGCTCATAGACGTGTCGAAGCTTTTTACAGAAAAACGATAAATTGATTTCGAAAGATCGTTATTTTATGTGGTAAACTTATATTTTAAATTTTGAAAAAGTTAACATTTTTTTAATAAAAAAATAGTTTTACTGTTGGTCGATGGCAATATTTGTTAATTTTCAAACGAGTAAAGTTATTATACAATACATATATCATACCAAATAGTAATACAGTATTATAAAACTGTTCATTATCTAGGCAAAATATAATTTAGAATTTTAATTTAATTTCAAATAAAATCATTAAAATAAAAATCCAAGCACCCGTTTTGTGCCGAAAATACTACAACTTGACTTATTTATTACACACTTACAAATTGATTTCTCTCGGAATTTTTAACACAGAAATTTAACTTAAGACGTTATTGAAATATTAGAAATAATTTTTAACCAAAAATATTTTCTCGAGTATATAATTCTGTTGAATTTGCGACACGCTTTTGTGAATATTTTATTCCGTATTTTGACGCGCACGGCGCTAACCAAAACTCTTAGTATCTGTCGATTCACGGCAGCGAGCGGTCGTGCTGTCCGCGCCGGTCCAGTTCATAACATTTTAAATTTATTCGTCCGCTTAAAATGGGGAGAAAAATCAATAAAGAGAGAACTTTCATAAAAAAATCAAAATTACCACACCAAAAACATAACTGGGAGAAATATAACGAGAAAAAACAAAGATTAGTAATATTTAATTATCAATTTACGTTGTACATACCTTATATGCTACAGGGTCGTTGGAACGAATCTGTCAGATTTATTGTGTATTTTTTATAACATGTTGTTTAATTTTTAGAGAAAAGAATCAACATTCTAAAGTAAATAATAACTGTAAAGTTTCATCGGTATGTGCAATTCAAATTTTTATTATATATATATTATTATGTACGCGTAAATGGGCTTCGACAAAGTATATTTGATCAATGAAAATGGGTAATAACTTCAATACATTGTGATTCATGGATATTACGGTGACCGATTTATCCGTTTATACCGCGGAAATTATAAACTAGCAATACTACCCAGCCTTACCGTGTATAGGTAGGTACACGGTGTCGGGAAATACGTGGTACATTACGGTGACCGATTCAATTGTAATTACCGCGGTAATTATAAACGATAATTTACTAGCATTAATACACGCAAGCAACATTGCCTTATATACACGGTGGCGGGAAACCGGTGGTACATTCCGGTGACGTAATTATAAACAATAATTCACTAACATTGTGCGAATTATACGCTCGAAACATTACCTTGCATATGTATGTCGTAGGCCGATCGTAAAATCAGGCAGATCATGTTGCGCCTAGCCAAATCATGATCTGCTGCATCGTGGAATGGCGGCAGATCGTGATGTGCCTGAGGCGCATCGTGATCTGCCTGTTTTTACGATTGGCCTGCGACATATACAAGGTGTCGAAAAATACGTGGTACATTACGGTGACAGGTTCATTGTTATTACCATGGTAATTATAAACAATAATTTACTTGCATACCCGGCGTTGCGCGAGTTACACGCATACTTCATTGCCTTATATATGTCGGCGGTCGATAGTAAAATCATTCAGATCATGGTGCGCCTAGTTACTTCGTGAAGTGCCTGGCAGCAGATCGTGAAGTGCCTCAGACGCATCAAGAACGGCCTGATTTTACGGTTTGCCTGCGACATATACACGGTGGCGGGAAACCCGTGGTACATTACGGTGACCTAATAATGAACAATAATTTACTAGCTTTAATACCCAACGTTGCGCAAATTATAGACATGCAACATTACCTTGTACACACGGTGTCAGGAAATTCGTGGTAGAAGCGGAAAACTGAGGACTCAAATTTCACCACGGGAACAGAAGCTTTTTACCATACTTTTTCTTCTATTTTTAACTTATTTATTTTTCTTTTTACGAACATATTAATTTATAAACAATAATCTGCGTAAATCGTCCTCAAATTCAATTTGATTCTGAATCTACTTTGCTTAAGACAAGTTCGTCCAGTCAATGAATGATCCAAAAGGTTTTAGGGTGCGTGAGCAGGAACCTAAGCGATTCCTTCAAAAAATTGTTTAGGGTGCTTAGGGTGTAAACATACTAAAAGTCCTGACGTCTAGGTGGTGAGTTAAGGGGTGGGGGGGAGGTCCCAATTTTCAGGTTTCCGCTTATATCTCGAAAACGGTGCGTTGCAGAGGAAAATTTTCTGAAATTAAGTAAAAGCTCATAAAATCATCTCCAACTTTTATTCTTTATGTAATTTTAGAAATCCCAGCCGTTTTTGAGTTACACGTTCTACAAACGTAGATATTTTTGAAAAAAATCATTTTACCTCACATTTTTCATCAAACATTCCTTCATGTCGTCTAAAATATTCAACAAAGAAAATAAATTTATATTAAAGAAGTTGTAAAGAATTTAATTTACTTTTATAATATAATTATATATATATATATATATATATATATTTATCTCCTCTCGTAAAACGTTGATCTTGCGCGACGGTACACCAGTTTTAAGTTGATCCGTTCGGACGTGTTGATCCATCCGGATATGCTGATCCATTACACAAGCTGGCATACACATCCTGATCCATGTGGATCAATTTATACCATCAAGATTTCGCTGTAAGCCACGCCCATTGTTCGGTGTTTTATACATTTTACACGTTTTTTTTTGTTGATCCATATAAATGCCAAGTTTTGACCGCCAACAAAGGTGCCCGTCTGTCGTACTTTTTAGCTTCTTTTAGTAGGTACCTGTACGTTCTTATTTCAATTCGTTCTATTTCATTTCTTTTTTAATGTATTTTGGTTTAAGATTTAATTTTTATTTTGATTTTGTTTTTGATTTTGATTTGGATTTCGATTTTGATTTTGGATCGAGATTTTAATTTTGATTTTGGTTTGAGATTTTAATTTTGATTTTGATTTTAATTTTTATTTGCATTCTTATTTTGATTTTTATTTTGATTTTTACTTTCATTTTGATTTTGATATTGCTTTTGGTTTGAGATTTTGATATTGATTTTGGTTTTGATTTGAGATTTTAATTATGATTTTGACATTGATTTTGATTTTGGTTTTGGTTTGAGATTTTGAATTTGATTTTTGATTTTGTTTTTATTTTGATTTTTGATTTCGATTTCGATTTCGATTTTGATTTCGATTTCGATTTCGATTTCGATTTCAATTTCGATTTTGATTTTGATTTTGATTTTGATTTTGTTTTCGTTTCCGCTTCTAAGACCCGCACAAACCTCACCCCATGAACCTGGGCACCCCGGTTAAGTCACCAAACATAGCGAACCACTTAAGGTATACCTTAATTTTGGGAGGCGGGTATGATTACCACCGCCCCGGGAACCATTTTTGGGTAATCAACACCTCTGTCATATGTCACTTTGCAGTGACATTCGTGACTTAGCAGGAGTGCTCGGTTCAAGGAGTGAGATTTGTCTAGGTCCGTGCGGCGAACGCGTTCGCTCACCTACTGCGTGGCAAGCCGGATTGGGAGAGACTGATTTTTTGTGACTTAGCAGGGCTGCTCGGGTTCAAGGGATGAGATTTGTCTAGGTCTTTGCGGTGAACGGGTTTGCCCACCTACTGCATTACGGACCGGATTGGGAGAGACTGGTTGAGGGAGACCTTATTTTTTTTACATTAGCTCCACACAGGAAGCTCTGAAGAAAATAAATCCCGTCAAGGCCTATGTCTTCTTTGGGGATGCAATGCATTATCGGGGAATACGTATGATTCCTCGATAATGCATTGCATTACGATCTCTACGAATTCGGAAGTCGCAAGAACAAATTGCATTACGATCAATACGAATTCGGAAGTCGCAAGAACAAATTGTTGCGTGCGAAAGTAAATATTATTTTGATTTAAATGTATAATTCAACGATATCTAAGGGGCATTGCGACCTTGACTACGAATTCGGGAGTCGCAAGTTCGAATTGTGGCGTGCAGAGGTAATTTTTATTTGATACGTTTGTATAATACAACAATAATGCAGTGCAGTGCGATCTTGACTACGAATTCGGATGTCGCAAGTTTAAATGGCATGCGCCAGTTAATTTTATTTTGATAAATACATATAATTCCTCGATAATGCACTGCCTCACTATCTTGGCTACGAATTCGGAAGTCGCCAGTTCGAATTGTGGCGTGCGGAGGTAATTTTTATTTGAAACGTTTGTATAATACAACAATAATGCAGTGCAGTGCGATCTTGACTACGAATTCGGATGTCGCAAGTTCGGATATTGATTTTGATTTTGGTTTTGGTTTGAGATTTCAATTTTGATTTGGTCTTTGACTTTGATTTTGGTGTTGGTTTGAGATTTTGATTTTGATTTTAAATTTGATTTTGACTTTTGATTTCGATTTCGATTTCGATTTAGATTTAGATTTTGACTTTTGATTTTGATTATAAAAGTGCAATATAAAATAACTCAATGTCTATTTTTAAATTATTGTGGCATTGTAAATGAGGTTTTTTCGTAACTCAAATTCTCAATAGAAATCAACACAAACAGGCAATTCCGAAAGCGTTGTTAAAATCAATGAAATAGACGTAAGCTTCTATATTCATTTTAATTTTAAAATACTTACGTAATACAATGTTATTTTAACTAATTAATTATTTTGACAAATGCCTATTTATTTGATTGAAAATTAGTTACTGTTGTTGAATAATAATATTAATTATAAGACATTATAATATCTATGTATTTACAAATGACAGCAATTGGGATCAGTTTTTATTTTTATCGTTTTATTGTTCATTTTTCATATTATAATATCAAAATATATTATAATATGAAAAAAGTTTAACATTTTACTAACATTACTTTGCGAAACTAACATCAAAGATCATTTACTAACTGACCATAAACATATAACAAAAATACAATAAAATAAGGTATAAAGGTTGGTTTTATTTTTTATTGTAACTGCAAAATTTCATCGACGGAGGAATTAATGTTTGGGTTAGTCTCATTTTGAGCCTTTATTGACTGGCCTACAAGGCAGGGGCCGCCTCTGGTTACCGGCTATTTTAAAATTATGTTTTCATAGCTTTTAAGGCGATCCACTAGTACAGGAAAAAATCGAAATTTGAATTCACGCCCTTTTATGGGAGGAGTTTAAAAATACTTGAGAAAAAGCTTTTGGAAAGGTTGGAAAAGATATTTGAGAATTTTTTTTACATGTTGATTTCGTAAAGGCCTGTAAAAAACATTAATTCCTTTTTTATGCATTGTTTATTGTAATAAAACGGAATTTTTAAATTGATTTCACGAAAACAAGCAGCGCGGACCCTAACACGTTGTTTCTCCGCTATATAAGAAACTGAATTTGCCACATTATGCAATAAAACCATATCCGAAAAAGTGTTTATAAGTAGGAGAGTTTGCACTAAAAAATGTTTTTTATAGACCTAATACTTTATTTTTTCTAAGCTTATTAAAAGACATTAAAAAAATGACCGATATTTTTAAGGGCCAAGGTATGTTCTACACGAAGTATTTAATTGAAGCATTTATAATACGTCTAAGCGGTCAAATTTTCAAAACAAAAACATACGATTTTGTATGATTTTGCATTATTTAGTATGGCTTCATCTTAATGACCTGAATTATGAGTTGGTTTCTTTCTGAGTTTGCATGGAACCAATCTAACACTATTTAAAGAGGAAAGATTTGATTGTTTGTTTGTTTGCATTGAATAGGCTCCGAAACTACTGAACCGATTTGAAAAATTCTTTCATTGGTAGGAAGCTACACTATTCCCGGTTGACATAGGCTATATGATATTTTCAAAAAAAAATTAGGGATCGTTACTAAAACTCCAATAATGTAGCCCAAGGTGTAAAAAAAATACCTAAAATATTCTTTACATCGCGTGCGCTGCGAAAACTATTAACAATAGAATAAAATAATGTAGTACGACTTTGTAGAAAACATCATTATTTACAAAAAGTTTCGCGACAGCATATGTCTAACTATTATAGTTATGCCACAAAAAGTGTTTATTTATTTTAAAAATTTAATTAAAATGACGCCGCGTCAAATGGCTCTTTATTTGTATCTTGGTTTTAATCCTTATCAAAATAAATTACTTCATATTCAAGACTGCTTCAATACCTTTATTTAACTTTTTGAATTATTCAATTCGGACATTTTATTCTAAAGTTACCACGAGTTTAAAAATAGCCCCGTTTGGGGAAAGGGTTGAGAAAGTCTGATTGGAGAATTCATAATCCATCCGGTCCGCCACGCAGTTGGTGGGTAAACGCATTCTCCGCCAAGACTTAGACAAATCTCAACTTCTAAACCCAGGCACCCCTGCTAAGTCACCAAACGTTGTGAACCACTTGGAGTAACCTACGGCAAGGATGTTGGTTATCCGATAAATAGTTCCCGGGGCGGAGTTACACATATCCGCCTCCAAATTGATATTCCTTTGTTGGGAGACGGGTCGAGGGACTAATATAGGTATTTTATGAATGTACCGCACAATAGTCCCAGATGCTCTCTTCTATCTGGAGCTAATGAAACTAAAGACGGGTTGTTTCAAAAAATTTTACGGATTCATCAAATATTTGAAATTATTTTTTTACGACCTGTGTAAGTTCTATTCAAATTCTGTATTATTTCAGATTGATAGAGCAACTGGCCTATAATGATATAATGACGGAACTTGAATAGAACGTGAAAATTATCTTAAAATATTTGATTATATTACAAAATTACAATTTGAGGTTTTACTCATAGTTAAAAATAAATATTCCTCCTAGACTTGCAGAAAAGTCAATAGACGTCGCATATTAAATAAAAAATGATAACTTTATCCAAGACACTATCTAGATTATATTTAGTTCTGGTTGAATTTTGCAATCTTTCATACAGATAGCAGCCAATAAAATTTGCGTTACGAAAATGAAGATAATGTTGGTAGTTTCTAGTCGAAGTATGAAACGGTTAAAAATGACAGAATCGGATGGGGACTAATTAGCGGCATTAGCGCAATGGTTAGAGCTGCTGCCCGGAAAGCCGAAGGTCCTGGCTTGGAGTCCCTGATGTGACCGTACCTCTTTCTGATTTTTCTGTTTCAGATTTTGGATTGAGTTTCGCTAATATTGTCTTCATTTATTTAAATTTTACAATTTGAAGTTTAACTCATTGTTCTAAATAAAAATAAATATTCATCCTAGACTTGCAGAAAATTTAATGGCCGTCCTTAACCAGTCTCTCGATCTCGATCCGGCCCGCCACGCAGCAGGTGGGCAGAGGCATCCATCGCCAAGACCTGGACAAATCTTACCCGAGGAATCGGGCACGCCCACTAAGTCACCGAACAGAGAGAACCACTTGGGGTGACCTATGGCAGAGGTGTTGGTTATCCAATAAATGGTTCTCGGGGCGACGATACACTTATCCACCTCCCATGTTATTCCCAGTTGAGAGGCGAGTTGAGGGAGTTCTAGGTTAGGACTCTTTCAATTAGTCTCTCCCAACCTGGCCCGCCACGCAGTAGGTGGGCAATCGCATTCGTCGCAAAGACCTGGACAAACCTCTCCCCTTAAAACCGGGAATCCCTGTTAAGTCACTAAACGTAGTGAGTTTCTTGCGGTGACCTATGGCGGAGGTGTTGGTTATCCAATAAATGGTTCCCGGGGCGATGGAACAAATCGGACTCTCTCAACCTCCCAAATTGGGTTGAGAGAGTCCAATAGAAGAGTTCTAGGTTAGGTCTCCTTCAATCAGTCTCTCCCGTTCTGGCCTGCCATGAAGTAAGTGGGCAAACACATTCTCCTCAAAGACCTAGACAAACCTCACCCCTTGAACCTGGGCACCCCTGCTAAGTCACTGAAAGTAGTGAACCGCTTGGTATGACCTATGGCAAAGTTTTGGTTAATCAATAAATGGTTCCCGGGGCGGTGGTGTGCGTAATCCTCTTCCCAATATACCTATAATATTAATGATAAGTTTTTAGATTTTCACGGCCAAAAGCATTTTCGTTGTTTGTTTTTTAGGTGTTATGCCGTGTTGCGCTACCTCCTTTTTTATCCGACGTTTTGGACAGCGTTGCAGTGTCCATCATCAGGGCAGATCCGGCAGATTGTCGCAGACATCGTCGGATCTGCTGGATCCGCCCTGACGATGAACACTGCAACGCTGTCCGAAACGTCTGCTAAAGAAGGAGGTAGCCAACACAAAACAAAAAACGAAAATATAATATTAATGTATGTAGGTTTGCTGAATTGCTGCCAAAAATATTTTAAAACATACATCATGTAACATGCATATCTTCAATGGATTACAAATGTCAAATATTTCAAAACGGTTCACAGCAATGTATTTTCTTTACTTTTACGTAAAAATTAAACCAACTCGTTCGGTATCATTTTTTACGGAGTGCCTTGAAAATAGTTTCCATAGTGTGGATTATCATTGTGGGTGGTAGAGCCCGTTCACACTTCTGGCTAGGCATGAGTGCAGGTGTTCAAAACAAACTGGGTGTTTAAAAATGTTTGGAAGAAAATAATTATCGATTTTTTCTTTTTTAATTATTTTATTTATATAGATGTTTTTATTATTTGGAATGGCTAAAAGCTTATCAACTTTGAACTTCAATGAAGAATGCCCGAAGTAAAAACCATTGAAATCCCGCTTTTTTAAATATTTAAAAACATCCAATCGCATATCCCATTACTAAAAATTGCGTTTTAACTGAGAAAAATGAAATTATGTGTGGTATATTTTTGTTTATCAGTTGTTTAAAAAATAAAGCACGTTTTAATAAGTAAGGACATTTTTTTCGAAAAGTAGTTCTTTAGAGTAGGTATTTATTATGTTATTTTTTTGGGCAAAAAATTGTGTTACCTTTACATAGTATAAAATGAAGTCGCTTCCGCTGTCTGTGCGCTTAGATCTTTTAAACTAAGCAACAAATTTTCATGCGGTTTTCACCAATAGATAGAGTGATTCATGAGGAAGGTTTTAGAGTATATAATTTGTCAAGGTTTTGTGTTAATTGGCTGAAATAGGGCTGGCAAGCAGGCAGTGGGCATCGGGCAGTCGGCAGCAAGCGGGCGGTGTCGATTTGATTTAACAGATGGCGTTGGTTATAAAGGTTGGGTAGTGGCGTGGCGTTGTGATGGCGTTATGTTTCGTTAGTCACAGCAACATGTGGCCTGGTCTGCTAGTTTTTAACTAAAAGTATACTATCTCGGGAATGACTAGCTTAATTAAAAAAAAAAAAAATTATATCATTGTTTTTACCTTACTTAAGAAAATATTTTAGAAATCATAATTAATACTTTCTTACGACGGCGACGGCCAAGGAGCCGCCTTTTTATATTAAAGTGATATTAAAAAGATTTCACAATCTACTCTTTCATAGATGGCGCAAGTTTAATTATTTTAGGGAACACGCTTTTTACAAGTAGTGCCTTATTAAGATGAATGAATTGTTAGCGCCCATTCATGCGTAATATGAATATGAATAAATAGTTTTTTTGGTTTAAATAAATCTTTCAAAAATGGCAAACAAATACCATATTGTATCGGTAATTCAATCCATTATTGTATTTGTACGCCTTTCTTGAAAGATTTATTCAAACCAAAAAAACTATTTATTCATATTCATATTGCAACTGTACGGGCGCAAACAATTAATTCATCTTAATATTTTAAAGCACAACTTAAAAAAAAAGTTTTACGCTAAAATAATTAAACTCGCGCCATCTACATATAATATAGAGGCGTTCTTTTAAGGTGAAGTTATACGTGAAATCCTATTTAGATTAATCTTTATGACGAATTGGCTTACAGTATCAACATCAAAAAATATGCTACGGATAAATTGAAGCTTTTACTAGGTTTTTTATGTAATGGAATTAGAATAAAATTATTATTTACATAACAAAAACAAAATAAGCGTAAACCACTAAAAAAATGTTTTTTCATGACTTAACTATGAAGTAATACAAGAAACATTTTTATAAAAATACTCCTTTATGGGTAAGACCATTTTTGAGGTTTTCTATGTTCTAACTTTTTTTCACTCTTATAAAATTATGGACAAAATAAATAAAAACCACTTTTTCGCTTACTTGCCGCGCGCAAATAAGACGCTCGATTGCAAATTTTGCAGGCACGAGAATCGAAATACTTCTAGCGTTTATATTCCTCTTAAGTATCACATTTACTTGGAATTCTGAGTTTGTTTGAGTCTCAAAAGTCTAAAAAATCCACTTTCCGTCACATAATCGAGATGAAACTTGGTACACAGTCGATTCTTTCTGTCCCTGAAATTTTATGTTTATGTAATAAATAAAATTTGCCAATGCAGTTCGGCCCACATTTTCATTAATTGAACGTAGTTATGCAGAAAGCAGCCAGGCCACAATTTTGGCAAAAATGAGATATTGTTATAATCCGACTGAGAAATGTCAATTCTATGTTCTATTAAAACCTGCCAGGTCACTTTCATACAAAAATTCATAGTAATCGTCTTCTTAAATATTTGTTGATCACCAAAACACCGTTTAACAATCTGCAGAAAGCGCCCACGGAACTCATATTCAGCAGAAAACAGCCAGAGACAACTGGTCGATTTTGTCAGTACAACTAACATTTTAACGATGACGTTTACCTGATCTGCAGAAAACGGTCACGGCGCTTGTCCGTTTTCTACACTATAGCTTTTTTACCGAAACTTTCAAGTGGCGATCTACAGAAAGCGCTCTCGCGTTATAATAATAACTTGTTTCTTGAGAAAAAATCAATAATTTTAAGTATGTATTATCATTTATTAATAACATTACATAAATTCAATGAAATCCAGTAAGCTAGACTTACTGCTAGATAGCATCTTTTAGCCCGTTCTAATAACAATCTACCTACTTGTATTAATTTTAAAATTTAGGAATTGAACCTATCATCGAACATTATTTTAGCGCATAGAAATAATATATTTATAGTAAATGAAATAAAAATAAAAGACAAATGAATATAAAATCAAAAAGTACAAAAGATTACATAGAAAATTAGAGAGAGACAAAAATCGATACAATTTTTTTCAGTTTACATCTCCTTTTGAAGATTACGCAACAATGTTTATTATAAATTATTGTTATAAAAGAAATGATAAATATCAAGCTATTTTTATGATATTTGATAATAAAAAACCTGTATAAATAAAAGAATTTTTTGAAATATTTTTTATTTATTAAAATTAAATGCACACATGTTGCAAGCATGACTACAAGCATTGATTTCTAGTAGATGGTTATAAAAACCCATAATTAATATAAAATAAATAATAATATCTATGTACATTATGTTTCACAAAGTATTACGCAATAAAGTTTAAAAATTTATATTTCCTTGGAGATTTTAAAAATTTATCGGAATATAAAATTACTAACTGGATATAATAGTAATATGTATATAACTACCGATTTTAAGTTAAATAATGAAGCATAATTTCACATATTTAGTGTATTTGGTAGGTCTGGCTGTTTTCTACGGAATGCGTATTTCGCAAAGTAAGGTCAGACGGTTGGTTGCTGAGCTTACATTCTCAATAATGTATTCTACAGAAAGCAGCCAGACCTCATAAAACACCAAAATCTCTAAAAACCTACCCTTAAATCCACTTTAAAGTTATAAGCATTTGATATCTATTTATTATTTATAATTTTTTGAAGTAAAAAACATCGTAGGTGTTATGTAGATTTAATTATGAAATCTTTAGACAAAAGTGCTCGTATCTCCGTTTGAGTTTTTTATGGCTGGCTGCTTTCTGCATAACAACGTTCAATTAATACTAATGAGGCTACTGTGAAATAAGTTTTAACATAAAACATAATCGTAAAAATTGATTAATTTTTATTGAATTTGTTACCACACTGTAGATTTGCTAAAAATTTAAAATAATATTCAGATATATTTTTAAATAGCGGCAACATGAATATATCAAGTTACCGACATCCGGTCTTTAATACAATGGTTTTTAGAATATTTCAACCACTCGGATACGTAAGCGTGTTAATATATATAACAATAGCCGTAAAATAAGCGCGTTTTTTCGTGTGTTCCCACAGAAGTCGTTATAACTCTGTTATTGTTCTAGTGATAACCCTAAAACAAAAAGTAGAAGATCCATATTGAATGCTTCACATTTCTATTCAAAGTTGTCCATAGAAGTACATAAAAAATACTAATTTTGTAGAAACAGTTTTCACCCCCAAATCACCTACGCGCTGTTAGACATTATTAATTTTTTAAATATTCTTGTATGAAATGGTAAAAGGTAGGTGACAAAATTGTTTATTTATTCAATAGAATAAGTGTTATTTTTACATAATCAGTGATTTTAGTACCGTTTCCACATAAAAACATCGCGTGAGTCATTTTTACAATATTTTTATGTTTGCTTTCTAAATTTTAATATTTATAAATGTTAATATTTTTTTGTAATATAACAATTTGAAACCTTATTTCAAACAAACGTTTCAAGTTTTTAGTTTTTTTCTGTTATTTGTTTATGGGGTGTTATACCGTGTTGCGCTACCTCCTTCTTTGGCCGACGTTTCGGACAGCGTTGCAGTGTCCTTCATCAGGGCAGATCCGGCAGATGTGTGACAGTTTTTAGTATTCGGCTACGTTCAGATATGTTCCATTTATTGACCCTTAATTGTGAAGCGGAAATAACACAAAGTTTTATAAATCTGGCAGTTCGTTTAAGACAAAAAACTTGCATAATCGCAAAATACCTGAGTGGTTAAAATATTGTGATACATATTAATTTTAAAAGTAAACAAACGATTTCCGACCAGAGGTGACCATAATTTCTGTTGAACATTTACAGGAAATACAGTTTTCTACTCCAAAACTTATGGGAAAACTATAATATTAATCAATGTGAATAGTGTTATAATCACCGCCAGACTTGGCAATGTCTGTAATCATGACGTCTGTTTATCGTGTATATTAATTAGTGCATGATGCACATTCGAAATCAAATATGAAGTGTAGGTAATTTTTTTTTCTTCAAACTTCGCAAATAAACTTTGTGGCTTCATTATTGCTTCAATGAGAATAAGTAATTTTGTAAACACCACTATTTTATTAATATTATCGACATGTTTCAAAAACAATGTTATCTTCGTCAGCATAAAAGATTAATAATTTTAACAATTAATCATTATCCGGTTATTATCAATTGAACTACGGTGTCCCCATACAACATATTGCGTGGCTGAAAAACTTTATAAGTAAATGAATAATACTATGAAGTACACTCCCAAACCAGATCGTGTTTTAGATTTTTTGTGAAATTCTTTCTAAACTAAATGTAGCTTCGTTCTTTCAAAAAAATTAGAGTCCTTGCGAGAGCCTTGAAGGAGTAACCATCTGTTACTTATACCAGGGCGGGTAAGTGGTGGATAATAACCTCCAATGCTCGTAGCCAGTAGGACTATTGCATCCCTAATTGGGATATGTTGTGAGGCTGAAGGGTGTGAAAGCTCAACTGTTTGACTACCGGTGTGACTCCAAAGTTCATCAAATTATTGTAGATTACCGGTTTCACTTTAAACCAAAGTTCACCGGATAGTAGTTTACCGGTTTGACTTAAACCAAACCAATTTTTTAATGTAGTTCAAGTACCGTACCGATCAAAGTTCATAAGAATTGAGCTGTAGCTCAAATGTGTTGCTGTAGGCAAATCGCCGGTCAGCAGCTCTGACCACTGAGCTATGGCGGCTTATGGCTTTGGCGGGTATTAGATATAGCCATAGCTCAGTGGTCAGAGCTGCTGACCGGCAATCAGATGGTCACGGGTTCAATTCCCGTTGGCGGCCAGTATCTTTTCTCGGAAGATTTTTTCAATGTAGATGAGTGTTTCAGGCTGATAATTATTGATTATAATATTTGGAATCTTATTTTATATAATTACATTTTTACAGTACCCGTATTTGATTGTGTAACATTTAAAAAAAAAAATTATTATACTTTATACTTGATCGACGCTTTTATTGCACATTATTAATTATTTTATTGAGACTAAATTAGGTAAACTTCTTTTCAAGGGATTATTTCATAAAAAAATATTTTGCATTATGATAAACTAATAATTATTATCTACCTTAAAAACAAACTAAAACTACGAAACTAAAAACTACGTATCCGCTGGTTGAATTCCTTTGTACAATTCACTTATCGAATACTCATACCTCTCATACACAATGAGTATTCGATAAGTGAATTGTACAAAGGAATTCAACCAACCTTTGTACAATTCACTTATCGAATACTCATTGTGTATGAGAGGTATGAGTATTCGATAAGTGAATTGTACAAAGGAATTCAACCACCGGATTCGTAGCTTTTAGTTTAGATTTAGTTTGTTTTTAGAGTAGATAATAATTATTAGTTTATCATAATGCAAAATATTTTTTTATGAAATAAACACTTGTGTTGTGCCTACTTATGTCTCTCATGCTCTGTTTATTATTTTATGTATTATGTACTTCTTATTATGCTATATACTTGTTATAATGCTCCTGTACAATTTAATCACATGTAAAATCCATCAAGTCGTAAACAAATAAATAAATAAAATAATATTATTATTTGTAATTAACTGTATTTCATTTACCCCGTCCCATATACATCGATTTAAAATTTCTCCCCATATTTAAAATTATTCCCCGTCCACATCGATTTTAAAAAAATGTCCTCCATATCCCAATTCATTTTGCCTCAGAATTACTAGCCTAAAGGTTGTTTAGTAATGTATTATAAAAAAAATGTAGAGAGGGAGTAAACTGGCATTCTACCAACGGTTTATCCATGGAACATGTTTTTTTATTCAAAAGTTGTGTGTTTTCGTACGCTTGAATACTATTTTATTTAAGTACATTGTCTTTAAATTAAAAAAGATAGGTCTTCATAGATGACGATTTTTATCGGTGCTTTATTAGAAAAACCTTGGTAAAAAAAATTTGGTTTGAAGTATTATTGCATACCTATATCACACAAAAGCAATAAAAAAGAAAGATTTTATTAAATAATTCAAAAAGTTGTATACAGATATTGAAACAGTCTTGAATATGAAGTAATTTATTTTGATAAGGATTAAAACCAAGATACAAATAAATAGCCTTTTCAAGCGCGACATTTTAATAATTTTTTTAAAATAAAAGAATAATTATTGTGGCATAACCATAATAGTTAGACATATGCTGTCGCGACCTTTTTTGTAAATAATGATGTGTTCTACAAAGTCGTTTTACATTATTTTATTCTATCATTAATAGTTTTCGCAGCGCACGCGATGTAAAGAATATTTTAGGTAATTTTTATACACCTTGGGTTACATTATTGGACTTTTAGTAACGATCCCTAATTTTTTTTTAAAATATCATATAGCCTATGTCAACCGGGGATAGTGTAACTTCCCAACAGCGAAAGAATTTTTCAAATCGGTTCAGTAGTTTCGGAGCCTATTCAATGCAAACAAACAAACAAACAAACAAACAAATCTTACCTCTTTATAGTGTAGTAGATAGTAGAAGTGTGTTAGATTAGAATGATCGCCTTTCGGAACGGTGAACGGTGGAACAACTCATAATGAAACATACTGAGAAGCACTTCAGAAAACATAGGTTGAATAGGTTAAGTTAGGTTAGGGTTACCGGCTTTTTTAAAATTATATTTTCATAGCATTTAATGACCTTTCTAAGGAGGTTCTGAGTTATAATGAGTTGGTTTATTTCTGAGTTGACATGGAACCTTTCGGAACATCGCCTTGCAACGAAATGGGAGGGATGGATTCACACGTCCGTCACTCCTAGACATACTGACCCCCAGATTCCTACTCACACCTACTACCCCATTCCTTCCCTGAACATCCTCTTTTTCCTTTCCTAAAAATACGCTCCACACTGCATCCCTAAAGATGACATTGGCCTTGAGGGGATTTATTTTCTTCAGGGCTTCCTGTGTGGAGCTAATGTAAGAAAAAAGGTCTCCCTCAACCAGTCTCTCCCGATCCAGTCCGTAACGCAGTAGGTGGGCAAACCCGTTCGCCGCAAAGACCTAGACAAATCTCATCCCTTGAACCCAAGCATATACATATATTATCAAAATAAAATACAATATGAACTTACGACTGTATTGTAATGCGTTACCGAGGAATAAAACAAATTTATTAAATAAAATTTACTGGTGCACGCCAATTTTGAACTTGCGACATCCGAATTCGTAGTCAAAGATCATAATGCAACGCATTATTGAGGAATCATACATAGATATTTATCAAAATAAAATTTACTTGTGCACGCCAATTTTGTACTTGCGACCTCCGAATTCGTAGTCAAGGATCACAATGCAACGCATTATTGAGGAATCATGCATAGATATTTATCAACATAAAATTTACTTACGCACGCCAATTTTGAACTTGCGACTTCCGAATTTGTAGTCAAGATCGTACCGCAACGCATTATCGAGGAATTATATCTAAATATTTACCAACATAAAATTTATTATTTTTGAACTTGTGACTTCCGAAATCATAACCAAGATCGTAATGCAACGCGTTATCGAGGAATTATAAAAATTTAACAAAATAAAATTTACTTGCGCACGCCAATTTTGAACTTGCGACATCCGAATTCATAGTCAAGGATCATAATGCAACGCATTATTGAGGAATAATACATAGATATTTATCAAAATAAAATTTACTTGCGCACGCCAATTTTGAAATTGCGACATCCGAATTCGTAGTCAAGGATCATAATGCAACGCATTATTGAGGAATTATATATAGATATTTATCAAAATAAAATTTACTTGCGCACGCCAATTTTGAACTTGCGACATCCGAATTCGTAGTCAAGGTTCATAATGCAACGCATTATTGAGGAATCATACATAGACTTTTATCAAAATAAAATTTACTTGTGCACGCCAATTTTGTACTTGCGACATCCGAATTCGTAGTCAAGGATCATAATGCAACGCATTATTGAGTAATCATACGTAGATATTTATCAAAATTATATTTACTTGCGCACGCCAATTTTGAACTTGCGACTTCCGAATTCGTAGTCAAGATCGTACTGCATCGCATTATCGAGGAATTATATCTAAATATTTACCAACATAAAGTTTATTATTTTTGAACTTGTGACTTCCGAATTCATAACCAAGATCGTAATGCAACGCGTTATCGAGGAATTATACAAATTTAACAAAATAAAATTTACTTGCGCACGCCAATTTAAACTTGCGACATCCGAATTCGTAGTCAAGGATCATAATGCAATGCATTATCGAGGAATCATATATATTTATCAAAGTAAAATTTATTGCGCACGCCAAAATTTGAACTTGCGACTTCCGAATTCGTAGCCAAGATCGTAATGCAACGCATTATCACCCCTCGAACCCGGGCACCCTTGCTAAGTCATCAAAAGTATCGAACCACTTGGGATGACGTATGACAGATGTGTTTATCCAATAAATGTTTCCCGGGCGGCGGAGCCTAGTAACAAAAACCCGCGGAAGTATATTATTAGAATTTTATAAAATACAGAAAGATATATTTTTCAAGTCGGTGCCGCGGCCGTTATAATATTACGTTTTGCAACTTCCATATCGGCTCAACCAATGAGCAGTAAAACCAGATATAGGTATATGTTTTTTTATGACCAATCAGAAGGCTTCGTTCATAACGCCATCTTGAACGCCATTCTGATTGGTCATTGTCAGATCAACAATTTTATAGTAAAAGCACATATAGGTACATAAGATATACGATTATGTGGATCAACAACGCATGGCAATTTGGGCGGATCATCAACGCATGGTAAATTGGGCGGATCAACAGTTACGAAGCGTATGATTTCCATACAAACATCGAAAATTTTATGTGTAGTATTTCGTTTACTTTTACTGGGAAACTGGCAACCTTGCTATTTAATGTAACGTTGTTGCAAATTCATACAGAAGTAATCCATTAAAGCCAAGTTATTCGGTGTTAAAGGTGGATCAACACTGTCAAATAACTTCTTACTGGATCAGCATATTACGAGAAGAGGTCAATATATATATATATATATATATATATTTATCTGAGAGATTTGCATGTGCGTGTTATGGTAACATATATATATATATATATGTTACCATAACACGCACATGCAAATCTCTCATCAAGATATATATATATATAATATATATATATATCAGCAATTTTTGTGTAAATCCACGTTTGAGCTAAGGCTAAAAATATGTACTCAAATATGGAATTATTGTCACAATATTTTTCGTAATAAATACTTGAGTATAAGAAACATGTCAGTGGCGTTAAACATTTTTTAATGATGAATATGAAAGAGGAATATATTGTTCTGCTATATACAAGTTATTTAAATTATTTACTGGTGGTATAGGTTCATATGTTCCTCAAAGAAATTTCGCCTCTTTTCAGATATCCATTTATGCACACCGGTTGCAAAGTGAGTAAGTGTTTTTGATGTTTCGATGTCGTTATTTAACGCGTTGAATATTTTAGGTGCGATGTATGAGTATTGCCTTTGTGAAAAAGTGGTTTTGTTACAGGAATTATGCATTTTCCATGCTTTGATTAGCGTGTATGTATGTCCGTTTGCGTAGAGTTTATCAATCCATTTTTCCAGATATGGATAAGAGCTATCTTGATATAGAGTTGGCGAATGTCAAGGACTGTGAGTTTCTTGAAAAGTGGCTCTGATGGATGAGAGGGGGAACATTTGAAGATGACCTTTAGCAAAAGTTTTTTAACGGTCACTAGAGGGTAGAGGATGGATGCTGCACAACCTCCCCATCCTATAATGCCATACGTTGCTATCGATTGAAATAGAGCAAAATATACAGTTCTTATATCAAGGATTTAAATCAAGGATTATATCAAGGTGTTTATATTAAGTGTTTATATCAAGGATTGATCGTAGAGAATAAAAAATATGGCATAACTTACGGAGTCTCTTAGTTATGGAGTTAATATGGGCCTCCCAGCGTAATTGGTTATCTATAATGTCATCCGGGTGACAATATTTCAAGCATATGCGGCCACATACGGCACACAACAAGTTAAGATTTGGGCATGAGCAGCTATTATTGGATGATAGTGGAGATGTGTCTAGATTTTTAAGAGCAAGTGTGAATGATTAATTTAGGAAGGTTTTCTGGGAGTGTGATTTTATGGATTGAAAAGTGTATGTATTGTGTTTTTTGTACATTTAGGGTGAGGAGGTTGGAGTCTAGCCATTTTTTTAATTTTTTTAAGATCATAATTTGCCTTCTCTATTGATGTCTTCCATGTTTTGCTAGTGAATATGATAACCGTGTCATCGGCGAAAGATATTATATTGCCATCAATATCCAGTTTCAATAGGGAGTTCATATATATGAGAAATAGGAGCGGATCTAGAACACTTCCTTGGGGCACACCGTAGGAAATAGATAGACATTTACTTCTATATGCTCGATTTGAGTGAAGGACAGTTGTTTGCGATCTTTGTGTAAGGTAGCTTTTAAACCATTTTAGGGCAGTACCTTCTATCCCAATCTGTTGCAGTTTTTTTAGGAGAATGTGATGTGAAATAGTATCAAAGGCTTTAGATAAGTCTAGAAATACAGCAAGAGGTTTATTGCCCTTATCAAGGTTATCGGATATCAGTTTGGTGAAGGTTGCAATTGCATCATCAGTACTACGGTTTTTGCGAAAGCCATACTGGTTATTTGAAAGGATTTTATTTTCCTCAAGGAACTTAATCAGTTTTAGTTTTACTACTTTTCAATGATTTTGGAGATTGTACTCAGTAGAGATATTGGCCTGTAACTATTTAGGGAAGATCTGTCACCTGATTTGTAAATAGGGATGATTGAGGCATATTTAAGAGAGTTTGAGAATATACCGGATTGGAGGCTAAGGTTTATAATATGCTCTAGAGGCTTTGCTATAAGTATTTTTAAATGTTTTGTAAGTTTAGTAGAGATTTTATCTATTCCTGTTGAGTCAGTATTTTTTAAAGCTGATATGATTTCTATAATTTCTAATTCTGTAGTGGGGGTGAAAAGGAAAGGACTATATCTCAGGTGAGTCAGGGATATTTCGTTTGCAAGTTCATGTTCCGAAACACTATTTCTTGTCAAAATATGATTGGAAAGGTTAGAACCAATTGTTGTGAAAAACTCATTGAAATGATCTGCGATTTTTTTAGATTCATTACCTGTGTTTGTTAGTAAATGACCATCAACGTTAATCTTGTTTATGGGTGTTGTCGTTACTTTAGTGTAAGATATGTCTTTAGTGATATTCCATATTTTTTTCTTGTCATTCTCTGCGTTATTTATTTGTTTTTTATAGTAATCTTCTATGGCCTTTAAAGTAATTTTTTTGCACACATTTCTGTATTTCTTGTAAAACAGGTGAGATTCATGGTCGTTGGGATTTTTTTACAGAGTGCGTGGAGTTTATCGCGCTTACGAATAGAGTGTAGGATGCCAACAGTTATCCAAGGCTGAAGTTGAGAATCATGGTGTTTAGTTTTGTGAGTTGTGTCTGATGTTAGATGGATATGTTCTTGGTTAGATGGATATGTAGTGTGTCAACAAGAGATTTGCAGGCCATACTGGGATCAATTTGTTTGTAAACATTTAACCAATTTTCTTGAGAGACCAAGTCAAAAAGTGTATTGTAAGATATTTTCTTTTGTGTGATTACCTGTTGCGGTGGTTTATGTATTTTATGAGACAGAGATGTTATGGTAGCGTAGTGGTCTGTGACAGTGCATTGGTATACAAGAGATCTGGTTATTAATTTACATTTTGAAAACACATGATCAATACAACTCACAGACGAGCCAGATATCCTGGTAGGTGCTGTAATGGCTGGGACGAAACCTTGTAGTGTTAGTAGGTTTATATATTCATTGACTTGAGGATGTGTGGAATTAATTATATTTATATTGAGATCACTGATAACAAGGATATTATCACAATTTTTCACACATGATAGAAATTGATTAATTGAATTTAGAAATGGGGTTATGTTAGATGTGCTTGGTGATCTATATATAGAAAATATTTCAATTTTGAGACAATTAGAGTCGTTGATTATGATTTCGTTCACTGAGTGAGATATATGATTTTGGATGAATACGATAACCCCCTCGTTCTGTGTTCGGTTATTCTGTGTGTTGTAGTGGGTGTAGTTTGTTATGTTTTTTGGAATGTAGTTTTCATTGATCCAGCATTCAGTTAAAATGATTATGTCAAAGTCTGAATTCAGATCTGTGAGAACTAACAATGGTTCGTTGAAATTACGGTTTATGCTTCTGACATTCATTGAGAACATTTTTAGGGCAGGTTGAACTTTTTTAAACTTCGAGAGGACTGTTTGTCTCTGTACATGGAATTATGGACAAATTGTCCAATTGATCAGTTATATCTACCATTTTTAATGTTTGTATAAAGCAAAGTAAGTTGTAATGGTTTTGATGCAATCACAATAACACATTAATAAGAAAAGAGGTGATTGTATTAAGTTATTTGATCGATTAAAAACGATGATGGGGTATATGCTTTTGTTAAATGTCTTTGGGCTAGAAAAATCCAATAAATGTTTTTTGTAACAGAGAGTATCAAGTAACATATAAATAAATATACAACAATATACAAGAGAATCAAGTAAAATAAAAGTATACCAAAGGACGAAAATTAATTATAAGTTATTCGGTGAGGGAGATAAAAGGTTTTTTGTTTTTTCATTGATAAGTACAACGGGCGTCCCAACGTCTTTCCGTACATATATTAGTCCCCCTCTGATCCAGGCAAACTTAAAAAATTGTTTCGTGCAGCCTTACGTGCAAGAAACCAATGATGTTTAGCTCGAAATGTCAAGTGTTCACTGATATAAATCTGGGAGCTCTTTCCTGCCATTCCTATGATATTTGTGTTTAGTTTATCCTCTCGATTTGCAGATCGCTTGTTAAATGTTTTTATGTCATTCAAGAAGATGTCACGGTCATCATTTGTTTTGAATCTGAGGATTATCGGCCGTTGTAAATCCTTGTTGGTTTTTTGTCCAGTACGGTAGGCTGCTTCCACGTTTTTCAGTTCTGTTCAGGCATTTGTAATTTTTTGGATATTGAAAACAACATTTTTTAAGTCTTCTCCGCTTATTTCCGGGATTCCTCGTATTTCCGCGTTTTTCGACCTGTTTTCCCTGTCTAAATTTTCAAATTGTCCTTCTATTTGCTCTAAGCGCGCTTCAAGATCACAGTTTTTTTTTTCAAGTTTTTTGTTTATATTCTCAAGTTCGTGGACTCGAAGTAGGATATGCTCGTATTGTTTACTCATTGCTGAGATTGTGGCGAGAATTTGGGTGTTTTGGTCGAATATTGCGTTTTGTTTTAATAGTAGTTTATTGTCCAAAGTTGAGGCACCGCTGGCAGTGACGTTGAAAGCCGGAGTGTCAGATAGGCATTTCTTGCATTTAATTTGGGCGCGTCGCTCCTTTGTGAGTCGACGGTATGAGCTCTCTGCCACTCCGCCGCAGTGCAAATGGAATATTCCCTTGCACACGGCGCAGGTAAATACGGACTCGTCGGAGAGAGTGGGTTCTGAAAAGGCATTGCAATTATTCATGTTGTGGAATATTATTATGTTAGTTAGGTAGTAGAGTTGTCCTTGCGCCTGTTGGTAGGCAAAATTCGTAACACGAGTGCTAAATTTTGGTTCTGATGTCTTTGTCAGTCTTACTAATCAACTGAACGATTGTTATGTATATACATATAAAAAATATGTAATACGGTGTACAAATACAGTGCATGTCCGCAAACCGCCACTGACAAAGATTCTCTCCCGGAGTCACCAGTGCACAAAATAGCTCCGCATTCTTCTCCAATGCTTTTCTCGCTTGGTATGCAAACGCTAGGAGGCACAAACAGAACATATTTTTAAAATAATATAAATTTATAGAGGTAACATTTCTAGAAATAGGACATCTTACATTTTTCGGCCCCCTTGCGTAGTACCTGAAATATTCATATTCTTTGGATAATACTTTCGGTAGAGAGGTTTGTCGCTGAAACTTATTTATTTATGTACGATAGTCCAATAATGCACAATAACACGAATTAAAAAAAAGAGATGACAATGAAAGGATAGTACATATAAATGAAGAGCATTGACAATTTACAAATAATACAAAAATACATATTATAGAAGATAACTACAAGTAGGTTGAAGATTTTTTAAAAAGCTTTAAAATTACACATTGACTGCCGAACATTGATTAATTTAAAAGGCTTTAAAATTACACATCGAATGCCGAAAGTATTTAGGCTGTCACTAAAAAATTCAATGCTTTGATTTGCGTTGGATAAAGGAGAATGGTATCCATATTTAGTAGAATGTTGATTGTGGAACAGCAATTAATTATTTCGTAGTCTACGCGAAGGGATGTCGAACTGGATAAGTTGTAACAAAGCAGGTGCGTCAGTGCTGTATATAATTTTGAATATGCAAATTAGATCTGAGTCCTTTCTCCGTTTCCCAAAGAAGAAATGTTTAAAATTTGATCAATTTCATCATACAAGTACTCGCCTCTTTCTAGTCCTGACCTTCAAGCAATTCCTCATAGGAAGCGATGTTGTACGGATGCGATGTGACATATGTGGACAGCATAGAAAGGAGATCAAATTTCACTAGCATATTCAAGGTGAGGGTGAACCAGCGGACAGTAAAGAGTTTTAAGTGTACTTTGTACTTATATGTTTAAAGTCAGAGGTAATTCTATGAATGAAGCCAAGTAGTGTAAGTGATTTGTTTCAATGTTATTAATTATTAATGTGATCACGGAAAGATAATTTACAGTCTTCAGTGACCCCAAGGTCCCTGATAGATGTGAGAGTAGAGAGACAAACATTACTTAGTTTGAAATCACACAGAATCGGTTTTTTGGTTCTATAAAAGGATAACATTTTGCATTTGTCAACATTAAGTGACATGCAGTTAATTTTGCACCAATTATTAAATGAATCAATATCTAGTTGAAAATGTAAACAGTTATGGTGAGATTTTATTACCTTAAGAATCTTATTGTCGTCGGCAAAAAGCCAAAAACGTGTGTGAGAAAAAACTTCAGTGATATCGTTAATAAAAAGGTTAAAAAGAAGCGATGCGAAATGGGCACCTTGGATGTTAGAATATAACAAAATAATATGTTACCACTAACGCCATCTAGGATACAACCATTGTAACTGTGTACAATAAACGTTAGTCTATCGAAAACCTCTCTGCTGTTTCATTAGGTTATGGGACCCAGTGAACAATTCCGGTGTAGAATACGCAATTAGTATATTTTTTTAACTTTTTGATCGTGCACAGTGTGGAAAAATGTCGGCGAATTACTCAGTAAACGTTCCCAGGTTAAAAGGGCGTGAGAATTTCGACGATTGGTCTTTCGCAGTTGAAAATTTCCTCATCCTGGAAGGCGTGGATTTGAGTAGCACGCAGGTGCTAGCTGAAAAAGATGACAGAAAAGCAAGAGCAAAGCTGATAATGACCATTGATCCATCTCTGTATGTCCAAAGAAAAGGCGAAACTACAGTGCAAAGTGTATGGAAGAAATTGAAATCCTTGTTCGACGACTCCGGTTTCACACGCAGAATCAGTCTACTGAGGAATTTAATATCGATTCGCTTGGAGACTTGCAATTGTATGACTGATTACGTCACTCAATTAGTGGAAACAGCCCAGAAGTTGAGAGGTACGGGTTTCGAAATAAACGATGAATGGATCACTTCATTACTTCTTGCTGGACTCCCGCAGATGTACGGCCCAATGTTAATGGCCATTGAACACTCCGGTATGAAAATGAGTGCAGATGCTATAAAAACAAAATTGTTGGATATGAGCACGGATTCTAAGGATAAATCGAATGGTGCATTCGTCGTTGGACATTCTCAGAGACGCAGCAGCGGCGGCGGCAGCAGAAAATTTACGAAGCATCGCGACAATAACGATAAAAAATATTGTCAACCTTCTGTCAATCCAAATGTCAGATCATTAAAAATGGTTCGTTGCTATAAATGCAAACAGATTGGGCATTATAAAAGTCAATGTTCTACGGAGAATGATACGAATGCATTTAGTGCAGTTTTCGTGACAAATGAATTCAGTCAGAAAGACTGGTATATTGATAGCGGTGCCAGTACTCATTTAGTTTCAAATGAAAATATGTTGTCAAATATTTCGTACCAACCGAAAACTAAAGAAATTATTGTGGCAAACCAAACAAGTATGGAAGTTTTATGTTCCGGAGACTTAAAAATAACGACTGCAGTGGGAAACAAGAAATTTAAAATAGATGTAAACAATGTTTTATATGTACCTAACCTCGCAACAAATTTGCTGTCAGTGAGTAGAATCGTTGCGAATGGCAACAAAGTGATATTTAATGAACTAGGATGTTCTATTTACAATTCAAGAAATGTTTGTATTGGTGAAGCAAAGTTAGAAAATGCAGTTTACAAATTGAACATCGTGAAGTCTCAGCATCTTTTAGCGGCGACAGTGAAGACTTCGAGTACAGCGCAGCATAGGCGACCAGGTCATATGAATGTTAATGACCTAGGCAAGATGAAGAATGGAGCAGATAAAGGTGTGACATTTCAAGAAAAAATTGGTGAAAATGAAAAATCCAGCTGTACAGGATGTTGTGAGGGCAAACAGGCGAGGCTGCCTTTCCCTCCGAGTACCAGCAAGAGTCAGGAAACGCTGGAATTCGGCCAATGGAAAACAATTCACTTGGGAGCTAGTGAACAGGACAAATGACGGCACAGTGCTAAAAAAATAAATTAATGTTTGCTTAAATAAATATAAAAGTAGCGGTGAAGTGCGTTTATATTTAAGATATTCTAACATAGTAGAAGAATGTTTATTGAATTTAGGTTACAAAAAATCCAAATATGAACCTTGTCTGTTTATAAAAAGTAATAATGATGTTAAAATATTTGTTGCATTGTTTGTGGATGATTTCTTTGTATGTTATAACTCAGAAAACTATTATGAACAGTTAAAGACTGAACTTGTCAATAAATTTAAGATAAAAGATTTAGGTCAGATTAAACAGCGTCTTGGAATGCGAGTAAATGTTCAAAAAGATTGTATTACTGTTGACCAAGAGCATTTTGTAAACAATATTTTAAATAAGTAAAATATGTCAGATTGTCATACTTCAGAAACCCCTATGGAAGTTAATTTAAAGTTGGAGAAAGATTTAAATAATAATGTTGATATTTTAAAATATCCATACCAACAGTTGATAGGAAGTCTTATGTACCTATCTGTATTGACAAGACCAGATATTGCTTATAGTGTAAGTTATTTAAGTCAGTATAATAACTGTTATAATGAAACTCATTGGAAACATTTAAAAAGATTGTTAAAATATCTACAGAAAACTAAAAGCTATGGTTTAGTTTATAAGAAAAATGATTTCCCTTTACATGGTTTTGTGGACGCGGATTGGGCGTCATGTACCTTAGATAGAAGGTCATATACTGGTTTCTGCTTTATAATGTCAGGATGTGTCATTTCTTTTGAATCCAGAAAACAAAGAACAATTGCTTTGTCAAGTACAGAAGCGGAGTATATGGCTTTATCCGAAGCCTGCAAAGAGGCTATTTACTTAAAGAGTTTATTGTCAGATTTGATAGAAATCAATCAAAATACACCTGTATGTTTGTATAGTGATAGTCAAAGTTCTATTAAATTGGCTGCTAATCCATTGTTTCATAAACGTACTAAACATATTGATGTGCGACATCATTTTGTTAGAGAATGTGTGTTTGATAATAAAGTGAAACGTGAATATGTATCAACCTCCAATATGCCGGCTGATTTATTGACGAAAAGTCTGTGTATAAATAAACATTATAAATTTTTAAGTTCAATGGGCATATCGGAAGTTTAAATCTTGTTGTTTTTGTTGAGATGAAATTAGGATTATTTTGTTACGAGAGGGTGTTAGAATATAACAAAATAATATGTTACCACTAACGCCATCTAGGATACAACCATTGTAACTGTGTACAATAAACGTTAGTCTATCGAAAACCTCTCTGCTGTTTCATTATTGGATGTTAAGGGATTCAAAGTTATTTATTTTACTCCTTTGTTTTCAATTACTCAAGTAAAAGTGAAAGCATGATAACAAAGGGTTTATATCTTATCAAAAGACGATAGAAATCGGAAAAAGATTCAGTCGCATTCTGATTTTTCTATTTCACATTTACCGTTTGAGAGTCGTTACTTTTGCCTTCAATGATTAAACCAACATTTGACTTACTTTTGGGATTATTCTCGTATTTTAATGCACATTATTATTACAATTTGACGTTAGCTAATTGCCTCGTTCAGTTTTTATTTATTTATTAAGTAAAAGATTATACATTTATATACATTATTTAAGAAATGTTTTGACTGCCCAACTAGGAGGATTCCTGTTTTAGGACAGTCAAATTAGGATAAGTATTAACATTAAAAAAAAACATAAAAATAAAAGATTAAAACATTGCAACTGTTCTTTGTTTACCAAAGTTTAAAAAAAAGTAATATTAATTACTTTTGTAGGAAAAAAGAGAAGATAAAGACTTAAAAAATAATAGTAATAATAACAATAATAAATTATATAACCAATTAATACAAAAAAAGATAACCGTGGTTTTTTTAGCATAGTTATTTAAATTATCATAAAAGTAATATGTATATTGTATATACTTAAAAGTAAATGATTAAAATATAAAGGTGTTTGCATTTCAAATTATAGTCCTACGTACACATTGCATAAATGAGAACTAGAAAGAGAACAGAAAAAATAAAATAAATCAAACAATTAATACATGATTGTTAGTGTTGTTTATAATTATAGTATTAAAATAATAGGTATATGTACTTTTAACTGGTGTTTGCTTTGCATAAGCCTACTAACATAATATTTTGTATAAATATGAATAACAAAGAGAAGAAATAGAATAAAATAAAATATCCAATTAAACATAAGATTAACTTCTGCTTTATACAACAACAACTGTAAACTAAACCAGTCACGAATTATTTCTGTCCACAAAATATTCAAAATAAAGCTTAAAAACAAACTATTCCTGTGCCATTGTGTTACAGTTCGAAAGTTGTGAATCTGCTCATTTCTTTGTGTCATCAACAATAAAAGTCAGAAGCCCGTAGTTTTAATAATAATTAATAATAACTTTACACTAATCCAGTATTAAATATTATTGTTACACCAAAGGCAGGTAACCTGCATTTCCGCACGCCTAGTGACTGAAGTACTGATACTTACTCACTACTACTTGGAAGCGAACGTTATTCCAGACAGCTAACCAGTAATCAGGGGAGTTCAACCTTCTATTTAATTTTTATTTACATAACTAAATTCGAAGTAACTATGGATGCGCAGACATACATATCTCTAGCACAAGACGCAATTAATGCACTAACTAATATCGTAATGGATCCCAATAACAAATTCACAAAGGAGCATATTGCAAAAATAATGCCCAAAACTAATAATATCCTAGGGTCCATAGGCCAAATGGCAGCAAGAATGGCTACTCTAGAAGGTGAATTATCAGTGTACAAAAATATTCCTCCTGCTGTTTCCACTACAAATTTGCAACCAAATAACGTCTGTGAGATTATTGCTGAAATGAATGACCAAAATTTAAGGGAAAAAAATTTTATAATCTGTAACATTCCCGAAAGCGAAGCAATAACTCAGACTGAAATTATGAAAGACGATACAACCAGCATAAAATAAAATCATCTTCGACCTGGACAACTCTACCAATTCTCTTGACCTGAAAGTTTACAGAATCGGTAAAAGGGATAATAACAAACCGAGGGGTGTAAAAGTCGAGTTCCCTGAGTCTAAATGGCCGAAAATCTTACTCAGCAAAAAACACTCGCTGAAGAATAACATCCGCATGTACCCTGACCAAACAGTTGCTCAAATGAACTATTTAAATAATTTAAGAATCGAACTAAAAAATAGGCAATCGTCAGGTGAGCAAGATATTACAATCAAGTATATCAATAATCACCCAACAATTGTAAGATTAAATCCAAAAAACTGACCAACAAACTCAAAATATACTATCAAAATGTAAGAGGACTGAGAACGAAACTTCAAGACCTAAGATCTACTATACCAACGATGAATTACGAAATTTATGCCCTTACTGAAACATGGCTGAATGCTGATATAAACGATCAAGAACTGGGTTTTTTTGATCATTTCATTTACAGAAACGACAGATATCAAAATTCCGGCAATAAAACAAGAGGTGGCGGCGTACTATTGTCAGTATCAACCAAACTGAATTCAAGAAAACTGAAATGCCTTCACAAACATCTTGAACAAGTGTTTGTAATGGTTTCCTTAAAAAAAGAAAAACTGATAATCGGTTGCACATATTTCCACCGTCATCCGGCATGCAAACATATACAGATCATCACCTAGAAGTTGAAACTATGCGAAGAAAATTTCCTGATGCGACATTTATTCTGATGGGTGACTACAACCTTCCAAATATTATATGGGACATTGAGAACATTGCGTCCTCGAGCCCGGACAACATCAATCATGGCTCCCATGAAATTATAGAAATGTCCAACTTTTTAAATTTGCATCAGAAAACCATGTGTACAACATCAATTCTCATCTTCTCGATCTTGTTTTTACAAATTCTTCTAGTGTTAATGTTTATGCCTCTGATGAAATGATTCTTCCAATCGATAAATACCACCCACCCCTAATAATCACTTACATCAATACTTATGTTAAGGTAATTGACCCCGCGATTGTCAAACGTAATTTTGAAAAAGCGGATTACCCAAAGATTATAGAATTTTTATCATCTAATAATTGGGCTCATGATCTCACTTGTAAAAGCACAAGTTTAAATGAGGCCTTAGAATATTTTTACAATGTAATTTATGAAGCAATCGATAACTTTGTTCCCCTACAAAAATATTACACTTCTAAATTCCCTAAATGGTTCGATTCTGAACTAATTAATCTAACATACGATAAAAAAATTGCCCACAAACGTTATAAAATAAATAGAACGCTAGATAATTATATCGCATTTTCTGTTTTGCGTAAGAATTGCACCAGGAAATCGAAAGTATGTTTTAAAAAATACACCAACAATGTTGAAAATTCTATTTTAACAAATATTAATAAATTTTGGAATTACGCTAACTCCTTTCGGAAAAATAACTCTAACTTTCCTGGTACAATGTTTTACGGGAAAAAGGTGGGTCATGACAAAAACGACATTGTAAATTTATTTGCAGATTTCTTTAAGAGTGTATACGTTGAAGACAATGACAACATTTTATCTGATAAATCCCAATTTATCGAAAGCTCACTCAACTTGCATATCATCCATGTGGAAGTAAACGATGTTGTGACTTTTATCAAACAGCTGGATATCAGGTCGAATTCGGGGCCAGATTTGATTCCCTCAATATTACTTAAAAACTGTGTTCATGTTCTAGCTCTTCCTATTACTATAATTTTCAATTTATCTTTATCTACAGGATGTTTTCCTGAAATTTGAAAAAATAGCTTTATAACACATATTTTTAAAAAGGAGATAAAAGTCAAATTGAAAATTATAGACCCATATGTATTATGTCATCACTACCTAAATTTTTTGAAAAGATTATGTTAAGTAAAATCATGCATCAAATTAAACCACTTATATCAATATTTCAACATGGTTTTATGCCAGGCAGATCTACGTCATCTAACTTATTGCTTTACGAAAAATTTATTTCTAATGCACTGTCCAAGGGTTATCAAGTTGACACTATTTATACTGATTTTAGCAAAGCCTTTGATTCTGTTTCTCATCGCATTTTAATGGAAAAATTAGATTAGAATTACACTTGGGAATAAGCGGCAACTTTCTCGAATGGATTAGAAGCTACTTATCATATAGAAAACTATCTGTAAAAATTAAATCCACAACTTCATACACTTTTTTTGCCTTAAGTGGAGTCCCCCAAGGTTCCCACCTAGGACCATTTCTTTTTCTACTATTTATTAACGACATTTCATTAATTTTCGATAATATTCCCTTTTTTCTATTCGCTGACGATCTAAAGCTGTTTAAATCTATCGAAAATTCTTCTGATTGTCTAACTCTACAAAGGAACTTAAATAAACTTTATGAATGGTGCATCGTAAACAAATTATATCTTAATATCAACAAATGCCAAACGATCAGTTTCCATAGATCATAGATCTAAAACTCCTTTATTATTCGACTACACAATTAACAATGCCACTCTAAAAAGAGTCTATGAATTCAACGACCTTGGCGTTATCTTTGACTCTAAATTACGCTTCTTGAATCACATTATTAGTATAACCAGTAAGGGATTACAAATGCTTGGATTTATTCTCAGAATTGCCAAAGACTTTAATAACATAAAAACCATAAAATTGTTATACACGTCTTTGGTTAGAAGTCAGGTTGAATACAATTCAAGTATTTGGTGTCCTCATTTCAACTCTCATTGTTTACAAATTGAAAAAATTCAAAATAAATTTTTACGTTTTATTAATTTCAAAATTGGTATTCCTATTATTGAAATCAATTATGTCAGTTTACGCAGTAAACTTAACTTATCGAAATTATCGGAAAGGCGAAAAATATTTGATCTCCTTTTATTGTATAAAATTATTCATTCAAGGTTGGACTGCCCTGACGCTATCAACTTGTTATCCTTACACATACCTCCAAAATATACTAGACGGAATATTTTATTTTGCAACAATAACTTCGCTACGAATTCTGCGGTAGAGAGAATACATAGGTTGGGTAATGAACTGACTGATGTCGCTGACATATTTAATTTAAACTTCGATTCATTTAAAGCCAAATTAGTCCACCACTTTTTAGATGTAAATAATGAATGAGTAAATTTTACTTTATTTCGATTTTCTTTTGTTTATGTTTTTTTTATTGTTCTTTTTCCAATATGAGTAATTAAGTAAAAATTAATGTGTTTGGATTTTTTTCATGTTTTTGTTGTTCGTAGGTATATGAATTGTTGTACCTACGAGTTCTAAAGTCATCCATGTGGAATGAGCTTTAGATGTATGTACTCCTATTTTTTTTATTGAGTTTATGGTTTATTTGTATATTTTGTAAACTTTTTTTAAGTTTGTTATGTACTGTTGTTATAAATGTTATTTGTATTTTATATGTTAAAGCCCAATAGGGCGTCAATAAATAAATAAATAAATAATTTAGAAGTTATAGGTGGGTACACATATATATACAAAATGATAAAGATTAGAACATAAAAATATCTTTTACATGGTTTATTTATTGTTGGAGTTTTTGTTGTTGTTTTTGGTTTGTGTTTGATTTTAATTTTTTGGGTAGTAAAAGTTCACTCTCCTTTCTACCTAATTGATGAAACCAATTAGCGGTCAATTTACGAAAAACACCTGTGTTTTCCTTTTTGCAAGCATCAGGCATGAAGTTGGGTAGTTTTGGACCTAAGAATGAGAAATGTCTTTGAGCGAGAGATGTTTTAGTTGTGAGTGGTACAATTGGATTTTTCTGTGAGTGTCAGGTGTCGTGAGAGTGGTTAGTAGATGGGTAGAGGTGGCGTTGTTGATGGGTGTTTAAAATTAATTTTTCTCATGTATAGTTGTCTAACATCCAGAACTCGGAACTCTTCAAATAGTGCATCGCTGTAATATCTAAATGGTTTTTTGAGGATTACCCTTAGTAGTGATTTTTGAGCTTTTGCTAATTTGTCCAAGACAGTTTTTGCACAGCCACCCCAACCTAAGGATGCATAGTCTAGAATTGACCCACACATAGCATCAAAGATGAGTTTCAATTATTTTTTACGTAAGATATTTCTGATTGTCATAAACACGTACGTAAGCTTTCTAACCTTTGTGGCAACTAGATCTATGTGTCCTTCCCATCTAAGATATTTGTCTAACATAACACCAAGGTATTTTATACTGTCTACGCATTCTAATTTATAGCAATTACAGGTAGTTGAGTCAGTGCATTTGTGTATAAAAATATTATATGCTTTCTTGGGTTGGCCCGCTTCTGTCGTACTAAATCGTATACATTTAGTTTTTTCCGAATTGAGTGTCAACCGATGTGTCAACAGAGTGTCTAACCAACAGAGTGTCTAACCAAAGTTTTAGCTGTTTTATTCCACCTTCTGCTTTGCAGTGTACATCGTTCAATGTTTTTTCTTCAAATATTAAGACAGTATCATCTGCAAATGTTATAATATGATTGAAAAAAAAGCTGTTACACAGATCATTGATATAAATACTGACCAAATTGGTCCTATGGTACTCCCTTGGGGTACACCAAATTCTACAAGGGCCGGATCGCTAACAGTATCATTAACTTTAACTTTTTGGTATCTGTTAGTTAAGTAACTATCCATTCATTTGTATAGCTGTCCCTGAATACCTATTGCCTTTAGTTTTTTTAGAAGTATTTTATGTGAGACGGTATCAAAAGCTTTGGCAAGATCTAAAAAGAGAGCGATGGATTTATTACCCCGGTCAATATTATTGGAACTAATATCCGCCAGCTTAGCAATAGCATTTTCTGTTCCTAGACCTGGTCGAAAGCCGAACTGGTTATTAAATAAAATTTTATAACTTTCAAGATAGACGGTGAGAAAATTTTTTACGATTTTCTCGATAATTTTTGAGAATGAGTTGAGTAGAGATATTGGCCGATAATTATGTTTATCCGATTTGTTTCCATTTTTATGAATCAATATAACAATTGATTGTTTTATGTGGTTTGGGAATGTGCCTGTCTTGAAACTAAGATTACAAATGTATGCAATGGGACTCGCTATAAGTGGTATCAATACTTTCAGCAGATTTGAGGAAATTTTGTCTGGCCCACAGGCATTCGATGACTTCAGCTCATCTATCATTTTCATGACTTCATTAATCGTTAAGTTTTTAGATTTTCACGGCCAAAAGCATTTTCGTTGTTAGTTTTTGGGGTGTTATGCCGTGTTGCGCTACCTCATTCTATAGCCGACTCGTCGGATCTACCGGATCGGCCCTGATGATGGACACTGCAACGCTGTCCGAAACGTCGGCTATAGAAGGAGGTAGCGCAACACGGCATAAAACCCCAAAAACTAACCACGAAAATCATCAATCATTGCTTGAATCTCGTCTGTTTTAAGATTAAGATCAGTTGTAGTTATGTTGGCTAGTTCAGATTCAGTTTTCTTACATTTTTCAAGGATTTTGTTTGCGAGAGAGGCTCCTACTGAAGTGAAATAGAGTTAGTAGTACTTGTGTTTTTAATATCCAATGATTTTATGTGAGACGATTTGCTGTTTTTTGTTTTGGTAATTTTACGAAATATTTCACAGAAAAGTTTTGGAGTTATGGTGTTTTCATTGTTCTTGAACTAGAATATTATCTGGTTGTCGTTTAGCATTTTTGTGAATTTGATTACGTCTGTGGACGGATTTGACTAGGCCAGGGGTGATCCATGGCATGAGTTTAAATTGTTTGTTCAGTATAACTTTGTAGTGTGATTAGATATGTAGTATTGTAATTTAGTGATAAATTGCTGCATTGCTTGCTCAGTGTCAGTCTGGTCTATTTCGTTTTGCCATTTTTCTGTTGACAGCTCCTCAATTAGTGCGTCCTAATTTATTTTGGAAATATATTTATTTTTAGGAGGAGAGGAAGGATTATTTATTAGGTATAATGAGGTATAACAGGTATAATATATTGTGGTATAATTATCTGAAATTGTTGTGTGTACAACAAATGAGTCTGTGAAATCAATGTTTTTAACGTTGATGTGATCCAAGAAGAATTTACCAAGGATTTACTTGCACCTTGTACTCAAGTGGGGGTTTCAATTATCGGAGTAAAAGCGTTTTCGGTGAGAAAACATAAATAATCATGGGATTGGCGATGATTGTCAAGAAGAGTATTAATATTCAAGTCTCCAATGATTATTTGGTGTTCTGGGTTATCTGTGTTTTTAATGATAGAGTGGAGTGAATTTAGAAAGGAATCGATGTTGTGGAATGATGGTGATCTATAGATTGCAAAAATGCAAAGGTTTTAGTTAAGCACAATTTTTAGACAGTTTGCTTGTGATAAAGTGAGTTCATCAACTTGCGTCTGTATACCGTCCCTGACATAGATTACAATACCACTAGCTTTATTTATTATATTGGTTGTATGGTACTCAGTATAATTTTGTATCTTTTTGGAAGTGAAGTATTTATTAATCCAGCACTCAGTCAAAACTAGCAAATCAAATGTGAAATTAAGTTGGTCAAGAAATACGAGAAAGTCATCAATGTTGGTAATACTTCTTATGTTCTGGTGGATAATTTTCAGACCGTATGATTCCCAACAATGTTTATTCATGTCTTCGGTTTAAGTTTAATGCGTATTACAGTATGCATATTTTCAGTTTAACGCATATTATTATTAGTTTAGTAAGAGTTCCATACTTATTACGCCTACATCAGTCTAGCATTCTTTGCGGATCACCACATTTTTCACACGATCATACATAGTTTTACCACATACGCCTCTGGTATATAGTTCTACAGCATTCAGTCTACTTTCATCCTTCGTCTACCAGTTTCATGTTTCGCTGCCATATGTCAGGGTAGGTTCCAGCAGTCTACTGTAGACAGCTAGCTTAGCTTCTTTTTTGACAGTTTTTTTTTGTTATTAGCGTCAACCACTTTCGGTCCTCCATTAATGGAGTTAACTGCATTTATCTTTCTTTCAATATCTCTATCAGTCTTTCCATCTCTCATACTTTTTGGAGATCCTACAAAATCAAGAATTGTGTTTAAATGAGAAAAAAAAACAGTAGAGTTGAAAGATCAACTGAATTGGAATTTAAGTCTTTAAATATACTGGTCAATGTATTGCTAAATTAAGCATATGAAATGTTTGAAACTTTCAAAATATCTTATTTCCTCCAGCGAAGGTTTTTGGATGATAATACATCTAAAAAGTTTTTATCATCACAAAAAACTCTTACGAAACTTTCAAAAATTTCACAATCTAAGAATGACATTTTGCAAATAATCGATTGTTGGATACGTTTTTAGATTTTCATGGCCAAAAGCATTTTTGTTATTAGTTTTTGGGGTGTTATGCCGTGTTGCGCTTCCTTGCTACACTGCAACGCTGTCCGTAACGTCGGCTATAGAAGAAGGTAGCGCAACACGGCATAACACCCCAAAAACTAATAACGAAAATGCTATAGAAGAAGGTAGCGCAACACGGCATAACACCCCACAAACAAATAACGAAAATCGATTGTTGAATCAAAATTCAATTTTTGAGTAAACTCTTTAAATTAATGAATTTACTTGAAGTATTAAGTAAATTCATTAAAACATTAAAAGTTTAAATGCAGGAAATTAAATAGTAAAAAGTAAAATGTATAGACTACAAGATATCTTTAAGAATAATAGAAAGCTCAAAAAGTATAAATATAAAAAAGTAAAGAGTAAGAAATGCTCTTAGGAGCAAGAAAATTTAGATAATATATAATTTAAAAAACATAAAAGAGTTTTAAAGTACCTATGATATGTTTCTAATCCATAGATATTAGAGTGCGTAACTGGTAGGACATATTATGGTTACATGATTATTTTATGACAAGCTGGGTTACCCGGCTTCGCTCAGGACAATAAGATAGTGTTCTGGAATGTTGCACAATGATGTTCCCGATTCCCTATTCCTGATCATTTCACGACATACTCCGCCACTCCTTCCACAACTTTCTACAGATCTATGGAACCTTCTAGAACTTTCCGGAAGAATGTTCTAGAAATTTCAAGAGGGCGAAACTTTCAGCCCTTATATCTTTAATAGCACGCCCTTTAGGTAAAAACGGATACCCTTATTCCCTAGGGGGGATAGAGATCTACCACACCATATAACTCCCTTGATTGAACCGGGAGTTTTATGGTGTGGTATTTTTTTTTTTTTAATTTTTTTTTTTAGTTTTATTGTTTTTTAGTTTTATATTTATATTTTATATTTATGAGTTTTTGCGAGCTGCATGTTTTTTTGGACTTTCTTTTATAATATATGCCATATTCAAATAAATAAACTGTTACTCCTTCCATGTCCTTTCCCGAGCGTTCCCCTCCAGCGTTCCACTTCCACCTTCCCCACCACCACTCTCCCGCTCCCCCGTCCCGCCAACCCCCCTGGCACTGCATTTCTTGACTCCTCTCCCGCGCGGCCCGTAGCCGAAACTTTTTTCTAATACTAACATTTTTAAACTCGTGATATCTTTCTAATTAAATATCCGAATTGAAAAATTCAAAAAGTTAAATAAAGGTATTGAAGCTGTCTTGAATATGAAGTAATTTATTTTGATAAGGATTCAAACCAAGATACAAATAAAGAGCCTTTTCAAGCGGCGACATATTAATAAAAATTTTAAAATAAAAGAATACTTATTGTGGCATAACCATAATAGTTAGACATATGCTGTCGAGACCTTTTTTGTAAATAATGATGTGTTCTATAAAACGTAGTCCATTATTTTATTCTATCATCAATAGTTTTCGCAGCGCACGCGATTTAAAGAATATTTTAGGTAATTTTTTTACACCCTGGGTTACATTATTAAAGTTTTAGTAAGGATGCCTATTTTAAAAAAAAATATAATATAGCCTATGTCACCCAGGGATAGTGTAGCTTCCCAACAGCGAAAGAATTTTTCAAATCGGTTCAGTAGTTTCGGAGCCTATTCGATGCAAACAAACACACAAACAAACAAACAAACAAACAAATATTACCTGTTTATATAGTGTGTTAGATTATGTGGTAGTACCTACTAGCAGACAAATTTTGTTTAATGCATCTTTTGTATGATGACAGACTTTCGGCATGATCGAAATGATCAAATTCATTACCTAAAGTATGTAAACGATGTATTATTGAATTTTGTTCTGCATTACTGAGAGTATTGTTACAATAATAAGGTGTTTTGAGTCGAGTTGTTCTACTAGGTACATGATAGTTTATTAACGAAACTAGTTCAGGGGAGTCAAACCAATTATTGTTTATTTTAAATAAGTAAATTAGATCATTAAGTTTTCTTCTATTTTTTAACGATAACAGTCCATTTTTTGTAAAAGATAATCATAGTTAATTTCATCCACAGGAATTCCTAATTTAAAATTTATTGATCTTAGAAATTTGTGTTGGATTCTTTCAATGGAAATTGCATGAGTTTTGTAGAAGGGGTTCCATATGGGAGAATTATATTCTAAATGACTTCTAACTAGAGTTGAATAAAGTATTTTAAATGTAAATATGTTTTTGAAATCTTTCGATATTCTTGTAATGAAGCCCAACATTTTCATTGCCTTACTAGTAATGATATAAATGTGGTTAGTCAATAATAGTTTTGTATCAAAAGTTATACCGAGGTCTCTTATTTCAGGTACTGACAATAAACTATGGTTGTACAGTGAATAATTGTATTTGATAGGGTTTTTTATTCTGTAAAAACTCATGATTTGACACTTCTTAATATTAAGTGTAAGTTTGTTTATGGTACACCATTCTGCGAATTTTAAAAAATTGGATTGTAGGGACAAGCAGTCGTACATATTTTTTATGATTTTATATATTTTCATGTCATCGGCAAATAATAATACATAAACATCAGAGAATATGGAAGTGACATCATTAATAAAAAGAATAAACAATATTGGACTAAGGTGCGAACCCTGAGGCACGCCACTAGTGGCTTCAAATTTGTAAGACAAGTGTTCTTTAATAAAGACAGTTAGTACACGTTTTAATAAGTAATTCTTAATCCAGAGTAATAAGTTACCACTTATTCCTAGTTTTGACAATTTATTTATAAGAATTTTAATGCAAACCTTATCAAAGGCTTTACTAAAATCTGTATAAATCGAGTCAACTTGTTCTCTATTAGCAAGGGCACCTGAGATAAAATGTTCGTACAGTGTAAGGTTAGTTAAGGTAGATCTTCCAGAGATAAAACCATGTTGAAATGATGAGATGTTAAATTTTATACAAGAACATATTTTTTGAAGAATAAACTTTTCAAAATTTTTTGATATCGACGATTGTATGCATATTGGTCTGTAATTTTCAACTAAAGACTTGTCTCCGCTTTTAAATATTGGAGTGAGAAAACTATTTTTCCAAATTTGCGGGAACTTGCCTGTTAAAAGTGATAGATAAAATAATAGGTACAGTGGGTAAGAGACACTGCCCCTACAGTTTTTAAGAAATACGGGTTGAATTTTATCTGGCCCTGAGCTAGATTTAGGTTCCAATAGTTTGATACATACTGCAATTTCTTTAATCTCAATATGTATCTGAGATAGTTGTAAATTTATATCTGACTCAATGTTTGGAATGTCTTCATCAGGGATATCTGTTTCATACACATCCTTAAAAAAGTCTACAAACAAATTGACAATATCATTGATTTTACAGGAAGTTTTCAGTTTGTAGTGCATAGTTTCAGGTATGCCTAGGTTATTATTATTTTGGGATTTTCGATAGTTGAAAAAAATTTTTACATTGTTAACAATCGAAAATTCAACATTCTTAATATAATTATTATAACAAATGTTTGATTATTTATTACAATCTTTTCGCAACTTGCTAAAAATTGTAAAATCAGAAAGACTTTTTTCTTCTTTGTAAATGTTATGGGCGTTTTTCTTCTCAATTACTTTGTTAATGAGGTCCTTGCTAAACCAGCTAGGGAAATTTGAAGATAATTTATAACTAATCGGAACAAACTTTTCTATGGCTTTATATAGATGATCATAAAAGGCTTTAATATTTTTATCGAGGTTACATCCTTCTAGTATAGACCAGTCAGTGTTATATAGATAATCACATATTGCAACATAATTGGCTTTATTAAAGTTGAGAAATTGCGTCTGATTTTTAATTTGGCATTTTATAGGGTTACATAATATAGTAATGTCTAAAGGTGGGTGATGAGAATCAGGGGCAAGAACTGAGTCGAGTGACTTATCAACCGCAGTTGACATGTCGGTACAAAGAACAAGATCTTATAATCTATTATTGTCATTTTTTACATTGTTTAATTGAACTAGGTTAAGGAAATCACATAATTCATCTATTTTTTTTTCTGTTTCAGATAGGCTAGGGTTTTGTGATACTGTAGAATTGTCGCGGGTGCCCCAATTGATTTTTGGTAAATTGTGGTCACCGATGATAGTGATTTTACCGTTTGGAAATTTGTACGACAGTTGTTCAATATCCTCAAAACGACTTTTGTATACACTTGTGCTCGATGACGGTGGAATTTAAACACTGCCTATGTTTAGTAAGATGTAAACTTGCTCCATATTACAATTTTTGATTTTCAGAAGTTTTGAAGGATGAGCCTTGTTGACAGCTATCATGACGCCACCGCCTCTAGATTTAGAGCTGGTATGTTCACTTCTGTCAGACCGGTAAATATGATGGTGGGTTAGACCAAGCTCAGCAGAGTTGATGGATGGTTCCAGCCAGGTTTCTGTTAGAATGAGAATGTCATGTTGCAGTGTCGGGGCATGTATTTTGAAGTCCTTAAGTTTAGTTTTCATGCCTCTGACATTTTGGTAATAGCACTTCAATTTGTTTTGGTTGTGTCGTTTTTTGGAATAGTTGTAACAATAGTTGGCTTGGAGTTTATGTACTTTATGGTAAGGTTTGGTTCACCATTCTCTTGACGGTACAATAATTGCTTTCTTAGCTCCACCAATTGATTCCGTTGGAGGATAGTTAAGTCATTACTCGCTTTGATGCCGTCCTTAAATTTTATGCTGTTTCGTAGGAGAATTCTCGGTGCGATGTTGTCAGTAAATTCCAATTTTATTGGACGATTTTTGTTAGCTATTTTTTTGGCACCCAGTCGGAATACTTTGACGTTGGTTAGATTTAATGAGGGGTCAACGGTTTTTATAGCCGAAGAAACTTTGTCTCTATCTTCCGTAATGGTGACAGCCTTTTATTCTGACAAGCTCTCAGGGACGTTATACAATATGACATTTTTGGATCTGATTGCCCTCTCTTCCATCTCGGTAACAATATCACACATTTTTATGTCCTTCGGATTAGTCCCGATTGGCGTCGTGAGTTGGGTATTATTTTTCATTGAATTCAATTCACCTTGCATTACTCCAAATCAACTACCAATTCACCAATCGTTGCCATTAATTCGGTAGTTTTTGGTATTATTTTTACGATATTTTCTTTCGAAAATTTATTATTTGGATCATGAACAATTGAGATCAATCCACTGATTATCGCATTTACTTTAGTAATGTACTGCGAAGCTTTATCACTTAGAGCCATTTTTAATAAAAAAAAATATTTTTTTTACTTTGAGTAAAACAGTTGTATACCCCTGGATTTTCGGTAAGGCGTGTAAGTACTGTCGCCGGCCGCGGCGGTGAAGGTGCGGGCGCGGGGGGAGGGGTGGCTTATAAGAACTGTCACTTGATTGCACTAGTCGTTCTTTTATACACTTTAAATGCACTGTTCTGATGATTCGTATACTTTAAGCCAGTATTAATTTAATATATTTCAGTGAAACACTTTGATTTTAATACTTTTTGGGATTGCTTTAGATGATTTTGTTGGGATTAAAATAATGCGTGTACACCTCCGTATTGTTATTGTTGCTGCTGTTCAATGAATGGGAAAGGACACGCAGGGAGAAAAAAAAAGAGTGTGCTTTAGGCCAAACGACTGAAGTAAAATTTCACTAACTTATAAAAGAAGAGAGAAAGAAAATGTTGCTCTCTGAGAAAAAAACTCTCTTGCTCTTACAGTGTGATACAGACAATAGGCCTGCTCTGTGTCTTAGATATACGAAACGTAACTGGCTATGAGAAAAAGAGACAAAGAAAATGTGTGCTCGCATCACTCTCTCTCTTGCCCCTACAGTAGTATACGAAACGTAACTCTTTCTCTTTCTATCTTCACTAACTTATATATATTATCTCCCTCTCAACTTCCGTTCGCCTCGCCCGATCACACTTTTCGTAACGCTCTCGTCACGCATTCACCGGCTTACAGCCCAAGTCAAGCGTGCGTAAAGAAGTTTTAATTTAAAAATCTTTATTAAGTGGCATTGCAATGGCACGCTGGGAAATCGCTAGTGAGTTAATAATGTATGGTTGTTGAAAAAACTGGCTTGGTATTCCCCGACGCAGCTCGCTTTATAGATTGGTGTGGTATCAAACGTTACAAATGACCCTTCCGACCTATTTACACCAATAAAGTTAATAACTAGTCAATTGGGTGACACAGACAATGCGAATGTAATGCATATCCCCTTGACGGCAATTGGCGCAACTATCGTGTACCAGCCTCGACTGCAGTTTGGTCCGCTGCCGCTGCACTAATGCTTTCGTGAGCCCTCTCTCTGTGTTAAATGCTCCGGCCTCTGGCGCTCTGCGGTCTGCACTGCTGCTGCGGTCTGCACTGCTGCTGCTGCTGCTGCTGCTGCCAGCAATATTAAAGGGGTCTCCACACGGTACTGCCGCAGTACCAACTGCCGCAGAACTGTAGTTGACTGTAGTCAAAAGCGCCAGCCGTATTGTTATTATAATAACAATACGGCTGGTACTGTACTACAGTTGGTACTGTGGCAGCACCGTGTGGAGACCCCTTAACCAATCCGACCCCTAAGCGTGTTTACACGACAATATAGCAATAGCAGTCAAACACAATAGGCTTGTTTTCAAGCTAAGGCGTGTGTTCCCACAGAAATCGCTCTAACTCTGTTATTGTTCTAGTGACAACCCTAAAACAAAAAGTTGAAGATCCATATTGAATCAAGCTTCACATCTCTATTCAAAGTTGTTCATAAAGTACATAAAAAGAACTTATTTTGTAGAAACATTTTTCCCCCGTCAAATCGCCTACACGCCGTTTGACATTGTTAATTTTTTATTAAATATTCTCGTATGAAATGGTAAAAATGTGAGGTGACAAAATTGTTTATTATACATTTATATATTATAATCGAATATTTTTTTTACATAATACGTGATTTAGTACCTACCGTTTTCATATAAAAACATCACGTGAGTCATTTGTTTAATTTTTTTTTATGTATGTAAATAAATCAATAAATAATCTGGCAAAGCTATGTTTCAGAATTTTAATTTTAGTTTCAATAAAATCATTAAAAAAAAATCCGCGTACGTGTTTTGTGACGAAAATACTTCAGTTTGTCTATTTATTTACGGTCTTACAAACTAATATGTTATTTAATATTTTTTTACATTCTTATTTTGCTTAGACATTATTGAAAAATTATAAATACTTATGATCAAAAAAATTATTACATAATTTTAATAGTTTTATCATCACGCCTTTCAGCATTTTTGAATGTAGGTATAAATTAAAGCAAATTTTGAATGAAATAAAATCGATATTGAGTTATTATTTTAAAAAGCTAAATTAATCTATCTCATTGGAACCGCCCTGTACGATCGTAAGAACATCTTTCGACGAAATATGAATTCTTGACCCTAAACAATATCGCAACAATCAAATCAAATAAAAGCGCATTGAATCCGTGTCGATTTGTCCACTCTCATTACATTACATTTTTTAAGTTAAACTATTTAGTACCGTTGTGATTTGTGATTTGAAACTCGATAAAACGAAAAAGCGACACTTAAAAGATACAAACTAACAGAGACTTAGCCTGCGAGAGAATAAAGTATATAAATCGGTCTCCTCTTTGTGCGGTGCTTCGTAGCCTTCCCACTCTCGTCTATTTTAGTTTACTGAAGGTTTCACTTCTACCGCGTTTGAACTGCACACTCTAATTTTTGAAGTGAAACTTCTTTAGCACCGTTATGATTTGAAACTCGGATGAAACGAAAACGACACTAAAAAGAGACAAACACATACATCTACAGAATTTAGTCTGCGAGAGAATGAGATAGAATGATCGGTCTCCTTGTGGGGTACTTCGTAGCCTCCCCACTCTTGTCGTCTACATTAGTTTTCTGAAGGTTGCACTTCTACCGCCTGTGAACTACACACGTATTTATTCACATATTATACACTCCATGCATAAGAAGGTAAATGATTCATGTTAGAACCGTGTTAAATAAATGGAAGCTCAAAAACTTCGCCCCACAAGTATCTACAGAAATACAACGCAGATGGATCTGAAAATTATTTTGGTAATACGGAATCCGTTTATTATGACTTCGCCTATATTCACCAATATTTATATATTTATACTTCGTCAATATTTCAGCAGTCAATAAAATTATGCCAATGAAAAGGGTTAAGTTTAAAAATACGAATAAATGGTATTCGAAACCATTACACAGCCTTCAGCAACAAAGAGAAAATGCATATAAAGCGGCAAAATTGGAACCATCAGAAGAAAAATGGAATGCATTTAAAAAAGTTCGTAATGCTTACTCCAAACAAATTAAACAACATAAATGCGATTATTATAAGCAAAAATTAGAAACACAACAGAATGAACCAAGAAAACTGTAACGGACGTGTCGTCGTCCTTACAAGACTGTAAAATAGAGGGCACCGGTGGCTGTGCACGCCTTCCCTTTTTGTGCGCCGATGATGCTTGGAGTAGTAGGTTAAAGCTGGCCTCCCTACATCCAGTGGGTGGTGGCCCTGGATGCGCCTAGTTTCTGCCTGGGCCTGGTTGTCTTGGGAGTACCCAGAGTTAGGGCCGGCTATGGCGGCAGGCACCAGGTACTCGTCCAGGCAGAACTTCAGCAGGAGGCAGCAGGTCGTAGGACTTCCAGAGGTAGGAAGTAGTAAAACAAGAAGAGTAGAATTGAACTTGAACTGAACGTATTTATTGACAAATTTTCATAACATTTAAGGGGTACTTGTACCCGACAGCGTTCGGGCAGTATTTATTAAAAAAGTGGAGGGGATTCACACCTCGAAACAGAATGGTTTAAATAGAGCGGCCAAAATATTGGTCCTCTATTTTGCTAATGTCGCATTTGAAGGCGGCCGCTTAAAATTTATATTTTATAATAATTCTACGTACTTTATTGTGTACATATGTGTTCGTTATTTTATATCAATGGTAAAATAAACGTATTGTTTATCACTAGATTTTTATCAGGGCGATTTATCTCGTTTTTTGAGATAAATCGTAAAATTTAAGAAGTTATTTGCCGTTTGGCTGGACATTTGGTAATTTACCAATACAGTGTTATTTTTGCGAGATCCCCCGTAAGATGTGTTAATGAAACCTGTTTGTTTCACCATCTTACGGGGAAGCTGGATTTTTATAATCCGGAAAAACATATTTTTATCGAAATTTTTCAAAGTGTTTTTTGAAGGCCAGTTTTTGCCCTAGTTTCAGTAATTTAAGGGCTAGAGACTCAGGCTCTCTTTCCCTCGATGCCTTGTAGGACTGCGGAATGAAATTTCTTATTTTCATTATCCTACAAGGATCGTAAGTTAAAATATTTAACAATATGTCAAAAAAAAGGAAACATAAAAAATACGTTTGAAATTATAAATTGAAAAATGTCCCTGGTAGCAACCTGAGCATGATAGCGTTTATTTGTTGCACCGGGAGCATTGTACATAGAAAAATGAAAGTATTTTATTAATAGAATATCACAATTAGAATAACTTTAAATTCCTATTGGAAAACAAACATAAAAATATTTTCAACGAAAAGATCGCTGGCGGTACGGTACTAACGAGCTCAGAGGGCAAGCGGAATTTTTGGATTTCGAGCGAAAATACGTGACCCGGAAACGGACCGACTAGTAGATGAGTCTCTACAACATCTCGATCAAGCAGAGCAGACGGACACCGCCGATATACATTTCTGCACGCCGAGCGAAGTAGCCGTCATTATCAGGCGATTGAAGACAAATAAGGCGCCGGGAAGCGATACATAACATCTTACTGAAACATCTACCGCAGAAAGCAATAATTTTCATCACAAAGCTGTTCAATGCCTGCCTCATCACCGGACACTTCCCTCAGATCTGGAAGACGGCAACCGTGCTGCCCTTCTCGAAGCCTAACAAAGACAAGAGGCAGCCGACGAACTACCGGCCGATAAGTTTACTATCCACACTGAGCAAGGTATTTGAACAGGTGATTCTCAACAGACTTTTACCACATCACGAAGACACATTGCCAGACGAGCAGTTCGGATTCAGGAAAAGGCATTCCACTACCCACCAGCTCTCCCGAGTAGCGGAATTCATCGCCAGAAGATTCAACGAACATCGCTTCACCGCCGCTGCGCTGATAGACTTGGAGAAGGCATTTGACACCGTTTGGATCAGAGGGCTACTGCACAAGTTGCACATACTCAACACACCCATATACCTAACGAGAGTGATACAAGAATACCTAAAGAACAGATCCTTCAGAGTCTTTATCAGAAACGCGCTCTCAACACTACGTGAGATTCCAAAAGGCGTGCCACAAGGGAGTCTACTGGGACCTCATCTTTTCAACATCTTCACACATGATATCCCCTGAGACGAGAGATGCAACTTATCCATATACGCAGACGACGTCAAACTTTACGTTTCCTCGCTGAAAGCAGATATGGCGGCTATATACCTACAGAGGGCGCTCGACGCTCTAGTAGAGTTCTACAAGAAATGGCGACTCAAACTAAATGAGGCCAAGACCGAAGTGATCATGTACACGAGGAAACGAAAAAGAAGAATACCAGACGTCAACATCAAAATGGGAGGACACGTCCTAGAATGGAAAGATGAAGTCGTATACCTGGGCCTGACTATGGACTCACGTCTCAACTGGAAATCTCACAAAGCCAAGGTACACGCAAGAGCCAGAAAGGCAGTCGGCGCGATGAAGCCCATCTTCAACAGACGAAGTCCGCTGCGTCCCAGAACCAAACTCCTGATCTACTACTCGCTCATCCGACCGGTACTGACATATGCTATTCCCGTGTGGAGTAGTATTTCTCACTCTGACCATTTGAAACTACAGACGCTACAAAATCTCTGCATTAAAATCGCATACAACACTAGAATCAGAACGAATCTAAAAAGACTACATGCCAGAGAATACATACCTACATTATTTGAATACACGCACAGACTGACAGACCGATTTTACAAATCTCTCAGACATAGTAAAAATAGACTTATCAAAGAAATCGGTCAATACAATGCACCCAGTGACTTTACTTTCAGATATACACACAGACTACCCAAACATATCCTGATGGACCTGGACCACATCTGGTATGAACCAGATTCAGACGCGGACGACTGAGCGAGCAGTAGGTATTCCTAAACACCAGACCCCCCCCCCAAAAACTTATGTTTACATATCTATGTATATATCTATTTAATATGTATGTTTATTATAAATTTCCCATATAGTATGTACATATATCTCACATAAAAACAGACACACACACCCCTCACCACACAATGCAGGATTTCATATATTGAAATCACTGAAGGCCGACAAGTTTCATGTTGACTTTCGGCCGACTCTTCCCGGATGAGGTTTTTCATGGTTTCCTCATTCCCGAAGGCAAATGCGGAAGAGATCCAAAAAATAAGGACATGACCGACTCCTTCCCACTCCCAACATAACACAAACAGACACGTATGTATGCATGAGCGCCTGCCGCTGGCGTGGCTGCTTGATGATGATGGAGCTTAGCAAAACATGCAATTTTAGTAGGGTTTTTAGATAACAATTTTTCCCTACCGATGAAATACAAGGCCTTTAAGTCTATAATAGCCAGGTAACATTTTAAAATACCCACATGAGGTAAAAATTGCAAGGCGCATATGACGCCGTTCTATTTATAAAGAACATTAACTTTAAATTCAGTAAATTTAAATGATTCATCTCTTCAAGAAACATAAGAATCTAGTAAATGAAAAAAAAAAAAATTCGAGCGAAATCTCAATGACCACTGAACTGTAGAGGATACCGCCAAGGATGTTTTTCGTTGAAAGAACATTTGAGGGTACGTAACACGTCGGTTACAAAAACTTTTGATAACACTAAAAGAAATAAGGGTAAGGGTAAACAAAAATAAATTGTAAAGTCAATTGATTTTCCAGATGGAACTGAAGAAGAAGTAGAGAAGATGGCGACTAAATTTAACAAGCATTTTATTTCGAGCATACATAGATCTTATTTTATTTTTATTTTATTTTATTTATTAACAGAAACAAACAGTGTATTATTTACATTGGTGAAAAAAGTTTACAGTTAATAAGTATATTTCAAGTTAGGTACCTATGATATGTTTCATTGAAGTATCTTGTTTATATTAAATTTTTACCGGGTGATGTGCGTTGTGGGAGGGTGTGATAGGGTGAGGGAGAGGGTGTGTATGTGTGTGTGTGTATGTATGTGTGTAAGTATGCGCATTAAACTATATGATTGACATGATGCTCTTTTTAAATTTGGGCAGTGAATCGGAGAAAATGTCGATGTTATAATTTTGATTAATATTATTGAATACATGAAGAGCACGATTGATTGGCGAATTAGTTGCTGCATTAGTCTTGTAATTCAGCGTGTGGAATAGTTTTGTATGGCGTGTACGTCTTAATGGTATGTTAAAATTAATTAGGGAAAGTAGTTCGGTACAATCGATGTTATTATTTAAAATTTTGTGTATAAATGTCAAATCAGCAATTACTCGTCTTTGTTGTAAAGTTTGAAATGTGCGTTCATAATTATTGTTGAATTTAAGATATTTTATAAATTTGTTTTGAATATGTTCTATGCTATTGTTATGGTACGCCCTATAGCGGGTAGATTCAGATCCCATAACGGCAACTAGAACGCTAGACAAGTCCGGACACAACACGGTCTCCCCTCTCTCCCCCCTGTTTCCTGCTTCCTGCTTCCTTTTCCCTTGCCCTGCCACTTGCCCATTCCGCCACCGGCCAGTCGAGAAATTGGCGCCCTTACGTGCACACGTACCGCCGGATTGATTCCCACTGTACGCGGGCTGCTTTCGGGCGACCGAACCGAACTCAAATGTAACCCGCGATATTAATTGAATAGCCTACGGGTTGGAGCTGGCTTACGCCATGCCTGTGTTAACTTCGGTTTGTTCTAACTCGGGAGGTGCCCTGGTTGAAATCCGAAAGAAGACGAGGACCCTGCGATCTCACATGTAAGCTGTATAATTGTTTCCCTCTTTTAAATGTGTCCGCAACGGTGAATTGTAGGGCCACGCGAAAATCACCACTCGGAGAGTTTCGTTTCAGAGAGATAATGAGAATTAAACACTTTAGCTAGGTTTGTGTAATTTGCATTTCTTGTATTGAATTGTACTGTAAAGACCTATGTACTGTGTTTGAATTTACAATACATGACCTATTAATTCAATCTTGTTATTATTCTGCCACGGCAGGAGGGTTTTTGCCTAGAGTGTATCCCGCCAGACGCCGGAGGGGTAAGGAGAAATTCTGTAGCCTCGTGCGACCTGCTCCTTGAATAGAGGGTATCATTGTCTCCGCTGAGAGCTGGCCTGGGATATGTTAGGGCCCCTTTGGCCCCTGAGCTGGTGTTGGTTTTTGAAGCTAACAACGAGGGCCATAACACTATCTATGTATAATTTGTACTGCGGGTTCCAAATTGGCGAGGCATATTCCAGTATACTTCTGACTAATGCAAAATATAACATAACTACTGTGCGCGGGTTACTGAACACTTTACTTATACGAAGAACAAAACCAAGCATTTTATATGACCTGTGAACGATTGAGTCGATGTGAATATTAAAAATAAGTTTGCTATCAAGGTAAACACCAAGGTCTTTACATTCCGTTTTAGAGATGACAGGTTCATTGTTGAGTGAATAAGAGTACTTAATTACATTTTTATTTCTGGTGAATGTCATAGTATGACATTTGGAAACATTGATATCTAAACAATTAACTTTACAATACTTGCAAAGCCTATCTAGGTCACTTTGTAACGCTTCACAGTCAGAGAGAGAATGCACAACTTTAAATATTTTCATGTCATCAGCGTAAAGCACATATTCGGAATTTTTAAAGCATGATCCAATGTCGTTTATATAAATGTTGAAGAATAGCGGACCTAGGTGGGAACCTTGCGGAACACCAGATATTACCTCTATAGACTTTGAGTAAACACCGTTTATTAATATTACCTGATTGCGATTACTAATGTAGGACTTAATCCATCTAAATAGGTCGCCATGTATACCAAGTAGGATGAGTTTCTTCAAAAGAATTGAGTGAATTACGCGGTCAAAGGCTTTAGAGAAGTCTGTATACATAGTATCAACTTGCTCCTTATCGTCCATCTTGCTATGCAAGAAGTTAATGAAAAGGGCGAGGTTGGATGTTGTAGACCTACCTTTCATAAATCCATGCTGATTTGGCGTAATGTTTGTCGAAATAGACGAGTACAATTCATCAAAGACGATTTTTTCAAGAACTTTGCTTAAAATAGGTAGTTGGGAAATTGGTCGGTAGTTTTTAACGTCATGTTTATCACCAGTCTTAAAAATTGGTGTGATAACAGCTGATTTTCACTTGACAGGAAACGATCCTTCCGTTAGTGACTTTTTATAAATGGCGCAAACCGGAAGACAGATATATTTACTACAGTTACGTATAAAAATTCCAGGCAGCCTGTCTATTCCTGGTCCTTTATTAATATCTATGTTTGATAGGTATTTTAAGGTGATTTCTTCGTTTACTCTGATTGAGGATATTAATGTGTTATTAAGAGGATCTTCCTTATAATCAGCATCATGAGTTGGAATTTCATTTGTAAAGACTGTTGAGAAGTAATCAGCAAAAAGGTCTGTAACTTCTTTGCTGTCGTGTGCTGTTGTGGAATGATACGTCATGTGTTCTGGTATAGTGGGAGATTTTCTTTGTGTCTTAACATAACACCATATTTTTTTAACATTATGTTGTATGTCGATAAGATATTTTTATTAAGAAATTATAAAATTTGTAGTACTTTATTAAAGTCATAAATACACTGGGAATTTATGTCATATATGTAAATCCTAATTATACAATTGTAAATGTTCTCTATAATGACTTGGAAAGAATCTCCTACTTGTGATATCACTAAAGAAACCACTCATCCACTATGAATGCAAGTATTAATGTTCCTCAAAATGACCTTGAAAAAAACACATCTTTGCGATTCTTTCAAAGGCATATAGAAACCATCGCTTCGTTCAGAAAACAAAATTTAATGTTCTTAATAGTTATTTCGATTAATATTTGTTAAAAATATTATGAACTAAATATACAATTTGGCTGTCCTAAAACGGGTATCCTTCCCAGTTGGACAGACAAAGTATCACTCGTAATGTATTTAATAAATATGTATATAAATAAATAAATAAAATAAAATAAATAAATAAATGTCGGATTCCAATGTAGCAATATAGGTTTTATGAGCAAGACTAGAAATCTTCTTTTGTCTTTTGCGAAGTAATGCAAAAGATAGATAATCCAATGGATTCTTAAAGCGTTTCCAGGCACGAAAAAACTTTAATTTTTCTTTTGTTATATTAATTAAAGCAGCCGAATACCATGATGGAAATTTTGTTGAATTGGTTACTTTCTTTGGAACCAGATCATCTATTATGGCATCAATGATTCTATAAAAATGGTGTACCGCAGTGTCAACATCTTGCGCATTTACTACAGAAGACCAATCACTATTTCTAAGAGCATCATTAATTAGTACATAGTTAGCTTTGTTAAATAATTTGATTATCTGTGGTTTTAGGATAACAGCAGGGAGGGGAATATTGAGTTCAACTATGATAGATTTATGATGTGCATCTTCAAATACCAGTGGTGAGTCGGCAGCGGAGACGTTGACTGTAGTGTAGTAAAGCACAAGATCTAAAATTCGTCCATGCGAATTAGAATTTGCATTAAATTGTGTTAAATTAGAGAACGAAAGGCACCTAAGGAGAGTAGAAACACAGAGGTCGGTACTACATGGTTGAGACGTAGAGTTCCAATTGACGTTTGGCATATTGTAATCACCTAATATTAGAAAAATGTCATTTGGATATTCAGTGGTTAAATCAGATATGGCAGTTGTATGACTATTGATGATAGAGAAACGCTGCGCGTTAGATAACTTAAGACTAACTCCCGGTAAGTAAGAGCAACAAATATGAATATTCAAAATGCGATGTTTAGAATGTCTTAATAATAGTGAGATCCATATATCCTCGGCTTCTGAAGTCCATGATTTTCGTGATCCAACTTCAAAATCTTTTTTTATACCTATAACAACGCCTCCCCCTTTAGTTGTACCCGTAAGAGTAGTATCTCTGTCATTTCTGTATACGTTGTACCGGCAATCAAAAAGCTCGTCATCGGAGATACTGTCAACTAACCACGTCTCACTAATTAAGATTATGTCAAATTCGTTGATCAGGACATTTTGATAGAATTCCTTGGTTTTGGATCGAAGGCCTCGTGCATTTTGATAAAAAATTATGATGGTGTCATGCATTGTGTAAATGAAAAAATTATTATCCTGATACGATTTGAAATAAATACAATAATTAGAAAAAATAAAGCATTAGCCGAAATGAGTATACTATGATAATTATTAATCAGCAGCCCAAAGTCAACTGGATATTTAAGCATATTTGTCAATCTGCGCAGAAATGAATGTATGTGTTTTTGATGTATTGATTGAGAAGTTGAGTAATGTGTGTGTAAAGTTGAGTGGAAAAATGTTACAAGTTGAAAATCTAAAATAAAATTTAATTTAAATTTAAGAAAAATTACTACGTTAAATTGTTTAAAAGGGTATGACCAGATACAAGGATTGCAGTAGAGGTGACATTTTTTCTTAAATAAATTTTTGAGTTTCGTACCCATAAAAAATCATAATTATTAACACTTTTGAATTCTTTGGCTGACCTCAACAGAAATTTATTTTTTCTTGTAAGGTGATCATTGATGTAAATTTTACCTCCTGTAACACCTAAACTCTTATTGTCTACCCCCTTCTTCTTTTTAATAGCCGCTATCAGTTCGTCCTTCTTCCTTTTATTGACGAATTTAGCCACCACGTTCCGAGGGCGGGCGTCGTGGGGAGCTGCTGATATACCCTCTTGAGAATGACGACGTGGATTAGCTCTAGTAATAAATTCAATGTCATCTTCCTTAATAATCTGTCCGACATTGGATGCAATTTTAATTAGACTGGAAGTAAGGTTTTCGTCTTGGTTTTCAGCAAGACCGAAGATTTCAATATTGTTGATGAGCAGCTGTTGTTCTTTATCGTTGTTTGATTTATCCAAATATGTAACGACCTTTTTTAATTCAATTACTTCGGCTTCAAGTTTATCCATTTTTTTAAGTTTTTCTTCCAAAACCAGAATTTTATTGGTGTAGTCCTCAATTGTGCTGTTATTGTGAACAATTGTCTGTTCAAATGAAATCAGTTTTGAATTCATTGAGTGCAGTTGTGAAGAGAGTTTCTTAATTTCATTAAGAAGAATTGACGAGTCGACAGAGTTGACATTCCTGGAGAGTGGTGATTGTCCTGTTTTACATTTAGTGCACAACCATGACTCCCTGTTCTCCTCAGACATCTTCCTAAAAACGGCAGAGGTAATTTTGGCACAACTGAGATGCATTTGGTTTTTGCAACTCATGCATTTCATACAGTCAGCCGTTTGCACAGACTTGCTACATTGGTTGCAAGTAGAATTCATGGTAACTATGGTAACAATAAATAATAACTGCGATGAAAAATTAAATTCTTCAATTTATATTTTTATAACGTCCTGCTACTTAAATATACCAAAATTAAATGTTTGGTACGCAGAATCACTATTAAGGTAATTGTTTACACAAAATATAGCACTTAAAAGTACAAATTAATATTTTTAAAAACGCTAAGAACTTTGACACTTCAAAATGATGTTGTCACACCGGTTGTTATGATGTTATTATAATCGAAAGTATTCCACAACATCCTGAGAACCAACTAGACGAGCCTTGTGATATACTCGTTCTCTCGTCTCTTCTTTTGAATTCTTTTTTTTTTTAATATTTTTCCATTTTAATTTTACTATTTTTGAATTCTTTCATCCTTTCAAGTTTTCTTAAACTTTTCTTTTGGCTCTGATCGATATTTAATTTTCTCAAAGGCTTTATATGTATGACACACAAGCCTTCATGAAAATGTGACCCTTATTTTCTTTGATTACTACAGGAAACTATTTAAAACTCCCTTGTACTACATATCTTTATAGATATAAGTACTTAATTAATTAATACGTTATCTACGACCTTGAACGTAAATTTTCGTATTTATGTTGTAAATAAATTCCACCAAACGTTGTGTTATTTTTTTGATTTATGGTGTGGGAACTTAATTACTTTTGTTTTGTGGTACCCTTTGATTCTGAAAGGAGCGTTGAGCATCGAATTTGATTGGTCTATTTCTTGCAATTCTAAATTTCATTTTTTTTTTCTTTTAGGAACTAAACTTTCCCTAAACACTATTTCGATTTCCTACCTCTAATGAATCCGTAATATACCTGTAATTAATGACATTTACCTGTTCAATTGTTTGTGTAATTAAGAATGACTCAATTGGTTAATTGTTAGTGAAGTCTTTTGTTACTCAAGATTTATTTACTGCTTGGCTCTCCCCTATTTTGGTCCTGATGCTATAACGTACATATGACATTGTTTTAGTAGATTATTGTTATTTATTGATTGTCTTTTAGAACGAACTCAGAAATGTTCTTTTGCTTGCATAATTTGGCTCCATTCTTCCTGCAGATAAACAGGGTGGTCAAAGATCAACTAGAACTTCGCACAGTCAGCCGACGCGATTTTCCAGAGGGCCATTATACCTTGTTCTGTCAATCTTCCATGTCGTCGTGTACGTTACTCAGGTCTTTCTCTAAGCCCCGAAATCTCCAAATTCCAACTCCTCCGAAGTCTACTATTTACTTAGAGCGAACCGGTTTCGTTCTATACACAATCATATACTCACGGTCTTTGTAAAAACTCGGGGCGTGATTCCTCGTTCTCACGCACAAGAGACGATGTGAAAGTGACTCTGTCGAGACTAAAGCGCTAGCTGTAAGCGAGTCCACATCATCCAATGCACAGTACATAAGAAGATATATATGTATACATACGTTTGGGAAGGATTATAACTCGCAATGTGAAGCTAGCCAGCCTCGCATTCCAAGCTCGGATTTCGTGAAAAGGAATTCTGCACAAAACCTTAGCCGATGACCGAATATATACATATTAAGAGTAGGAAATATCAATATATAAGAATAAACTAAGAATATTTATTAGTTTTATTAATGAAGACTAATAACTCCGGTTTTTGTTTGTTTGGTTGACAATTTTATTTCAGAGATTGCCATCTCTATTGATTTCTTGATTTGTTTGGTTGACAATTTTATTTCAGAGATTGCCATCTCTATTGATTTCTTGATTTGTTTTGTTGAACTGTTATTCTTGATTTTCCCTCCCCAGGTTCAACTCTTTGATATAATTTTTTTTACTATCCCGTGATTTTTCAAAAGTCTCATGTAAATGATTGATACGTGTGAGGCTTTCATTCCCATAACTTCAAATGTTTTCATATAATTCCTCAATTCATTTTTATACTACTATCCCGTGATTTTTCAAATGTCAAATGTAATTATAAATTGTAATTTAATCTTCTTGTTAAATTTTCAAATCATATTTCGCTGCTATCCCGTGAATTTCCCAAATGTTTCAAATAGATGATTTATATTTTCTTTTGGTAAAATAAATACTAATTTCATTTTATATAAATTGGTTTTTAATCCTTTTGTATTTTAATATCGTAGTAATGTTAGCCCGAAGCAATTAAAGAATGTCAATTGTTTATTTTACCTTTAAATTCATAAACAAAACCGTCACTGACTTCGTGACCCACTAACCCAATAACATACTCTCGAATAAGTACATGGAATGACACGTGTTTTTTGTTTACACTAAGCATTCCAAAACAATTTGCCCTAATTAAATTCCTTTATTTCATTGTATTGGTTTCACTTTATATCTGATCGAAGCCCCGTCTGCTAATTTATTATTCAGTATATATATATATATAACTATATTTATATAGGCTTTATACGTAAATAAATGTGGTTTATATTCTAAATACACATATACATATATTACTTATAAGGAATAATTTCGCATAGAATAAATTTACATAAACTACATATTTTTAATAAATTAAATATAAGATATATAACTCTATAGGAACTCGGAAATTAATCAAGTGTAGATATATTTATAGGTAGGTATCTGATAGATATCACTCAAATTCAATATAAAAGATGTTTTGTTTAATTAACCTCTTTTTTTCTGGGAATGTAAATATATATATATAATTACCCATATACGTATAACATGTCAATATAAGCAGATGCAAGACATATATATGCCATAAACATTTAATCTAAATTGTGCAATATCTCTCTGAGATATTTTGTTTCAGGAATATATATATATATATATATAATTAAATATACATACATATAAGTATAATTCGAAATACATATTTATATACATTATTTTTAATATACATATTGTTAGCAGCATATTTAAATATTGCCGCTCATCTGCCGCCAGAGGTACTGCTATCGCCTCTGGCGGCCAACAAGGAAACTACACCAGCTATTGCGGTCGGTTAAGAAGGGACGCTTCCTGGCTGGCGGCAATGGAGAAGATCTACCTACATACGGACAGCGAACGGCTGGATTTTACAAATGGCGGATTGCGGAACACAATCTTGCTGATTCTTGAATGTTGTTATTGTCAGTTATCGTGGAGACAATATATTTCATCATAAATATTAACTTAGCGTTTTATTATTGCTAACATCAGAAGTGGGATTCGTAAAAGCAAGTGTCAATTGGCTTTTGTGAAAAAAATAATCTTTTTTATTATTTTAACTAATATTTTTTATGTTTTCTGGTCAATAAAGTGTAGTGTGTTGTTCCTTGAGGATTCTTCTCCCCTCTGATCTTCCAGGAGTCACTTTTCGTCGCTGATTTCCAGATATTTATAACCTTTTTTCACTACTGTCACTTTCCATACATATTTTTTTTTGTAATTTTGTGAACAATGGAGGAGGATTTCCCTCCTGGACATCCTAAAAAGCCCCCAGATCCTCCCCCTGACCCTCCAGATGGTGAAAATATTGTAATTTCTGACAGTGAATCTGTCATTCTAACGTCCACAAAAAAAAGGAAGTTTAGTCCCTCTTCCCCAGTAAAGCATGACTTTCCTTCTACTTCTCAGTCTCTACCAGATCTTCATCAACCTCCTCCAACCAATTTTTACTCTACTCATTCCTGTGGCCCCTACATTATTTATGCGCAAAAAACTGAGCAAGGTAAAACCATACATCCTCTTGAATTTGGTAAATTCCTTTCAACCAACAAGAACCTTTCGATTAAGCCCGGAGGTGTAAAAGCCGAGGGTCGCTTCCGAATCTCTGTTGAATTCCTCTCAGGTTCAGCCGCCAACAACTTTATTAAAAACATTTTTATTACATCTAATTCTAAATTCAAGGCATACATCCCAACTTTCAATGTCACTCGTATGGGCCTGGTCAGGGGTATCTCGACCGATCTGTCCATTCCAGAAATTCTGTCTTCTCTTTCAACCCCTCAACATATCGGCAATCCCATAAAAGCCAGGAGGCTAAATTATAAGGACACCTCTGAGGGCAATGTTTCCTGGAAGCCCTCCCAATCTGTTGTGATCACATTCGAAGGACAATCTCTTCCCTCCCATATCTATTTATTTTTCAACTCCTTACCAGTTGAAATTTATACTTACCCCACCACCCAATGCTTCAATTGCTGCCGTTTTGGTCATACCAAAGCTGCATGCAGATCCCCTCCCAGATGCTTCAAATGTGGAGAAAACCACACGGCTGACCAATGTTCTTCTCTCTCTTCACCTAAATGTTTTAACTGCTCAGGCGCTCATTCCGCCATTCACTCTTCTTGTCCTGAACAAACTCGCCAAAAAAATATAAAAATTTCCATGGCCTCTGAAAACTTGTCTTTTCTGCAGGCTTCTAAACTATTCCCGCCTGTCAAAAAATCTTTTGCCGAGGTTTTATCCAGTAACTCTCCATCCAACCCTCTCCCCTTCTCCTCAACATCTTCTCGATCAACTAAATTTATGTACAAAAACCCTGTCTCTAAACTGGCTCCTGGATACGATCGGCAACAACACAACTCACTTCTCTTAAATCCCAATGGTTCTCCTCTTTCAAATGCCTCAAATGGGTGCGCAAACAACTATAATTCGTCCTCAACAAACCATCAAAAGCTTTCTGAACAACTCTCACAAGATAATTCTTCATTTATACAAACTCTTATTATGCTTCTAATTGACCTAATTTCTTCTCAAACTAATCTACCGTCCAACGCTGCTTCTATTATTTCCACGTTAAAATCATTTGTTCAAAATGGCACTTCAAGATGTCAGAATACTTCAGTGGAATAGCCGCAGTGCTATTTCTAACAAATCGAACCTTCTTAACCTATTAAATTCAAACCTTGTTTCTGTGGCTGCTGTCTCGGAGACATGGTTTACTCCATCCACTCACTTTAATGTAGGAGGGTACTCCTGTCTCCGTGATGATCGCCTAGAAGGTACGGGCGGCGGTGCTGCCCTTTTTATTAAAAAATCCCTTCCGTTTTCCCCAATAAATAACATCAAACCCCCCAATGCTGACTTTCAAATGGTTGCAGCTAAAATAAAGGACACATCCTTTGTTTCTATCTATATTCCCCCATCATCTCACTTCAATAAGCAAGCTTGGTTACAAATTGTCCGTCAACTAAGCCCTCCATTCTTTTTATTGGGCGATTTTAATGCCCATTCCCCCGTCTGGGGTACTGCTTTCTCTGATCGAGATGGTCGAAATGTTATGGATTTTTTAGATGAATCCAACCTTTTCCTTTTGAACGACGGATCTCCTACGAGAATCTCTCGCCCCAACACAAACCGCAGTGCAGTGGATCTCTCCATATGCTCTACAATCTGGCACCTCTCTCCTCGTGGGTGGTGTCCCCCGATCCTTTCTCCAGTGATCATTTCCCGATCACCATCACTTATCAAACTTCTTTCCATTCAGACAAGTCCCATATTTCGACGAAGATTAAAACAAAACACACCAAATGGGACGAATTTAACTCGCATATGGATAAGTTTATACAAAATTTACCCTCTTCCGATGTATTATCTGTCAAAGATGACTACGATAACTTCAAATCGATGCTCATAACTGCAATACATAAATCAAATCCTCCCCGTAAAACCAAATCTCTTAAAAAACTCCCTCCGACTCCCTGGTGGGATGAGGAATGTTCCAAGGTAGTGAGAATTCGGAAAGCTAAATCTCTTTCGTATCGTCACAATATGACTATGGAGAACTATCTTATATACAAAAATGCCGAAGCCAATGCCAAAAGGGTATTGAGGTCAAAAAAAAGATCCGGGTGGTACAACTTCTGCAGTTCAGTATCTCCGAATACTCCAATTTCGGAAGTTTGGTCTATGATTCGAAGATTTCGATCCTCCTTCAGTTCAACATCTCCTCGAGCGTCTCATTCTAAATGGATAGATGAGTTCTTGGACAAAATTGCCCCCCCTTCTGTACCTAACTTAGATGAAATAACTCCCATCCACAACACTCCTATGTCTGATCATTGGCTAGACTCTCCATTCACTTTAATTGAATTAAAAAATTGTTTATCAACAGTCAAAGACTCATCTCCAGGCAGAGATGGTATTCCTTATAGCATTATCAAAAATAGTAATGATAATGTTCTAAATCACTTCCTAAGCATCTTAAATAAAATCTTTCAGTCTGGCATAATGCCTGATGACTGGAGTTCTCAAATAATCATCCCAATCCTAAAATCAAACAAATCACCCAATTCTGGATCCAACTACAGGCCAATTGCTCTTTCATCCACCCTCAGTAAAATTTATGAAAAATTAATTAAAAACCGGTTAGAATTTTTTGTCGAAAGTAATCAGCTTCTCTCTCCATCTCAATTTGGATTTAGGAAAAAAAAATCTACGCAAGATAACCTTGCCATCATCAGCACTGATATTAATTTATCCATTTCTAACCATGAAGTATGTCTTGCAGTCTTTATAGACATAGAAGGTGCCTTTGACAATGTTTCCATCCCAATCCTTAAAAAAAAACTTTTAGGCCTTGGCCTTCCCCCCATGTTTGTCCAATCTATTATTAATCTATTTCTTGATAGAAAAATTTTCATTGAACTACCAGATGTTACTCCTCAGAGTAGATCAATTTGGAAAGGTTTACCCCAAGGCGATGTATTATCCCCTATACTGTATAATATATACACGTACGATATGCATGTCTCTATTCCCCCTCAAGTAAAAGTTATTGAGTTCGCAGATGATTTAGCTTTCTACATATCATCCAAAATCATCCCACTTGCCGTCAAATATCTTAATGAAGCCATGGATGCCCTTTGCACATGGCTCACTTTAAATGGTCTGGAACTTTCAGTTAAAAAGAGTCAGTGTGTCACCTTCTCAAACCGTCATAAAAATCCTCCTGTTCAAATTTTATTTAAAAACTCTCCAATCCCCAACGCCTCTGAAGTAAAATTTTTGGGAGTAACATTTGATAGGAAACTTAAATGGTCTTCCCATATTCTCAATATAGTTACTAAATGTGAAAAAAATTTAAATATCATCAGATCATTGACTGGCGTTTGGTGGGGTGCTCACCCTACCTGCATTAAGTTGCTTTACAATGCACTTATTCGAAGTCATCTCGACTATGCCTGCCCACTTTTTAGTACTGCCTCCAAAAATGCACTCAGTAAATTAGACAAAATTCAATCGAAGTCATTGCGAATAATAACTGGAGCGATGCAGTCGTCGCCCATCAATTCCCTTCAAGTGGAATGTTCTGATCCCCCGCTTTATTTAAGGCGACAACTGTTTGCTGACAAATTTGTTCTTAAATGTTTAAATTCTAAATGTCATCAGGTTATTCCCAGAGTTTCGTTGTTCAAAGACTCAACACATTCATCTACAATCAGAGCTCGAACTAAATCTCTTCCTGCCATCTGTAAAAATTTTCGCTCTCTCTCAGAGCTTCAAATTATCCAAAATGATCTTCTTCCACTATACAAATTAAAATATAGTCACGTCACCCTATCCCCAACAATTTTGGAAGGGATCGGCATCCTTAAAAGTCATTCCAATCTCCCAGCCCGTACTGTTAATAATATGTTCAATGACATTATTTCTTCTAAATGGCCCAACTCTTCTCTTTTATTTACTGATGGCTCCAAATCTCCTGACTCTCCTAACTGTGGTATAGGTATTAACGTTTACCACAATAATTCTAATGATAGAATATTTTATTCAATTTCAAACCAATTTTCAATATTCTCTGCTGAGTGCATTGCAATAATTGAAGCACTCAAATATATAATCAAAAATAATTGTGAACATTCCCTTGTTCTCTCTGACTCTCTCAGTTCCCTCCAAAAACTTAAATCCTGTCCTCTTCTTCATCCTGATGATCACTTTGTATGCCTCATTAGAGTGCTGATAGCCTCCATTCAAAGCTCTGGAAAAACCGTAATTCTTGTTTGGATCCCTGGACACATTGGCATAGTGGGTAACGATATTGCAGATTCTTTGGCAAAACAAGGAGCGTCCAACCCTATTGTTACCCTCGTAAACCATATTCCCCTATCTGATATTTTTTCCATCATCAAAGATAGATCCCGCAATGTTTGGACAGAGTATTGGAACATTGCCAGTCAATCCAAGGGAGCTCGCTACGCCTCAATACAAAGGACTATCCCATCAAAACCGTGGTTTCAAAAATTTCCCCATTTTTCCAAAAAAGACATTTCCTCACTTATTCGAATGAGAATCGGTCATTGTTCCGTTCCTTCTCACCTTTTTAAAATTCACATCCTTGACTCCCCAGATTGTACGTTCTGTGGTCTAGATGTGGGCTCTTTAGATCACATATTTTTTGGTTGTCCCTCCCTAAATAAATATCCTCTCTTCTATCAAGCGTTATCTAAAATTGCCTCCCCTCCATTCAACATTTCATCTCTTCTAAGTCTGAACTCGACTCCAATCTTCCATATAATTCTGAAATTTATACATTTAAATAAAATTAATATATAAATTCACCTTTCCCTTTCTCTGTAATTTTAAATGATGGCCTAGAACACCCTTGAAGGGTGAAAGCCAGAAATAATTTAAAAAAAAATTGGCTTTTGTTTCGTTCACCTGACAAAAACTCGTGTTTTGTATACAAACGGCGGCCATCATAGCGTCTCTCGAGTTTGTTTACTGCGTTTGTTGTTTGATGCCGGTGATTTTTAATGACAATCTGTGTATCGGAATTCTGAAAATATGTGAAATGTTTGGACTTCTGTTGTGAATTTACGTAAAAATGCCGCGTAATTACAGTGATGACAGATGCATTGATGCCCGATATCGGAGGAATGCGTGGATCGTGTTTCCGCCGAAAGGACGCATTGAAAATTTTAATTTGGTGCTTGAAAACTTATTTGTGGTTCAATGGGTTTGTCAAAAAGACCTTTCCCTTTCGTGTTTATCATCGTGAGCCTAATTTGATGATCGAAGACATTTGTCCAAAATGCCAAAAACCGCTGTCAAATAAAGTCGCTAGCATTATGCTGAGCGCTTAAACTGAAATACATGGTGAATCAGAGAAGCTGACTTCAGGTCCAGAAGATAACAGATGGATATGATCTCTTGATGGAAATTGGTGAAATGTTCGGAACCTCAAAATGTTTCAAAATTACGATGCTGAAAGTTTACGCGGCGATGACAGTCTGATCTTGGTAGCCGTCTAGCTGACAAAAAGGGATCAATATGGTGATTTGCTTTTGAGTATGGACATCGCAGATGCCTTATTGCAATAACTAAAAGGAAATATGTTTGCGAAAATTAAAGCCCGTTTATGTGTGGCGAAAAGAAGTTGTAATCATGTTGAATTACAATTATGCCGACTATCTATGTCAAAACCTAGTATTATCGTTCGAAGTTATTTGAAATGGTTTGGAGTTAATCGAAATGATTCAAAGTGGTTTGAAATGATTCGGAGATAATCAAAATGATTCGATGTTGAATGGTTCGAAGATAAATGGTGAACACCTAGAAATGTCAAGTGTGGCATTCTTTGGATTCTTCATGATGAGATTGGACATCGAGGTGTTAATCAAACTCTGGCTGCCGTCCGGGACAAATAGGTACTGGTTTCCATGGAAGAGGAATGTTATCACAAAATATGTGAAAAACTATTTTAAATGTTGGTTGGAAAATGAGATACTGGGCGATGTGATATGTGAGCCCGGGGTTTTTAGAAAATGGAGATGTCTTTTGCTGTTGCGTTGAGCAGGTAGATCAATTTACTATGATCTTTCGTGAAGAGCGTGAACGGAATGCTGCGTGTTATTGCTCTCCAGGATGGCTTCATGAAAAAAACTGCCGATTAGAGGCAGAGGCAGAAACAAGCATGAAAGTTGTCGTCATGACAATTTTGGCGATGGCGTACACTTTTGGGGTGACACGGGTGCTTTTGATGAATATCAAAAGCGGCAGATGAAACGGTTCATCTCGAACCGATTCATAAACTCACAGGTTGGTGAGTGGCAGGACCTTATGGTCATACGTGCTGAGACACGGGTGCTTTTGATGAATATCAAAAGCGGCAGATGAAACGGTTCATCTGGAACCGATTCATAAACTCACAGGTTGGTGAGTGGCAGGACCTTATGGTCATACGTACTGAGACACGGGTGCTTTTGATGAATATCAAAAGCGGCAGATGGAACGGTTCATCTCGAACCGATTCATAAACTCACAGGTTGGTGAGTGGCAGGACCTTATGGTCGTACGTGCTGAAACACGGGTGCTTTTGATGAATATCAAAAGCGGCAAATGAAACGGTTCATCTCGAACCGATTCATAAACTCACAGGTTGGTGAGTGGCAGGACCTTATGGTCATACGTGCTGAGACACGGGTGCTTTTGATGAATATCAAAAGCGGCAGATGAAACGGTTCATCTGGAACCGATTCATAAACTCACAGGTTGGTGAGTGGCAGGACCTTATGGTCTTACGTGCTGAAACACGGGTGCTTTTGATGAATATCAAAAGCGGCAGATGAAACGATTCATCTCGAACCGATTCATGAACTCACAGGTTGGTGAGTGGCAGGATCTTATGGTCATACGTGCTGAGACGCAGGTGTTTTTGATGAATATCAAAAGCGGCAGATGGAACGGTTCATCTCGAACCGATTCATAAACTCACAGGTTGGTGAGTGGCAGGACCTTATGGTCTTACGTGCTGAAACACGGGTGCTTTTGATGAATATCAAAAGCGGCAAATGAAACGGTTCATCTCGAACCGATTCATAAACTCACAGGTTGGTGAGTAGCAGGACCTTATGGTCTTACGTGCTGAGGCACGGGTTCTTTTGATGAATATCAAAGGCGGCAGATGAAACGGTTCATCTTGAACCGATTCATAAACTCACAGGTTGGTGAGTAGCAGGACCTTATAGTCTTGCGTGCTGAGACAAGGGTTCTTTTGATAAATATCAAAGGCGGTAGATGAAACGGTTCAACTCGAACCGATTCATGCTTTTTGATGCAGATCAAAGGCGGCAGATGAAACAATTCAATGCAAAACGGTTATTTAAACCTTCGTATCGCGTTGGCGATACAGTTTTAATACGGATTTCTGGGGGAAATCCGAGGTACAGAAAGTTGAAAGGTCGGTTTCGGAGTTTGCCTTATAAGGTGGTAGAAGTCTTGCCGAACGATCGTTTTGACGTGTACAAAAGTTGAAAGGTCGGTTTCGGAGCTTGCCTTATAAGGTGGTAGAAGTCTTGCCGAACGATCGTTTTGACGTGGTGGGTACCAGACCCAATGGCAGCACTCACAGAGTGATGGTCGCATATAAAAATATGAGGAATTGACCAAATGAACAAATTTCTGCAATGGTCAGGAAGGGCGAGCAGGGTAATCTGTTTGTCAGTACCATTGTGGGGTTGAAAAAATTTCAATCCCTCTAATATTTTTTTTCTTTTCTTTTAGCTTCCTGCTTTGAGGTCAAAGCAGTGGTCAGTATGGCCGTGTTAGCAGCATATTTAAATATTGCCGCTCATCTGCCGCCAGAGGTACTGCTATCGCCTCTGGCGGCCAACAAGGAAACTACACCAGCTATTTTTTTTATTTTTATTTTTTTTTTTTTAACTTTATTTATTCTCATTTCTTTTTACATATAATGTATAATAGAAAATTAATAGTATATTATAACATAAAACATAATAACATATAGTATAAACAAGAAATGAAAACCCACTAAGGCACTGCCTGAGTGTGGGTAATATTAAAAACAAAATACTATATTTCTAAGTACACAAAGTATATAATAGACTTTAAAAAAAAAAAAAACATAAAATATAAAGTTAGTATTTCATAGTTAGAGTAAATGAAAAAGGTTTTATTCGACTATTATATATGTAAAATAAAAATATGGATAAAAACATACTGATTTTAAATATTTTTTTTAATATTTTTTTTTTTTTTTTTTTTTTAGTTATTAAAAAAAAATAAACAGAAAACATATTATAAACGTCGGCTATAGTAGGAGGTAGCGCAACACGGCATAACACCTTAAAAACTAACAACGAAAAAGAAAACATATTGTACTGAAAAAGGTTTTTTCGACTATTATATAAGTAAAATAAAAATATGGATAAAAAAATACTGATTTTAATTTTTTTTTAAATATATATTTTTTTTTGTTATTAAAAAAAAAATAATAATAAAAATAAACATAAAACATATTGTACTATAGTTTAGAGAGTTTCAGAAAGTGAGTTGTATGAAGATGGATAAATTTATAGAAAAAGCGTTTCAATATCAACATTATTCAACCATAATTTTACCTCTTTTATATATTTTATCATTTTATTTATCATTTGAATTTGTAGTGGTAGAAGGTTAAATGTACGAGGACCAATGAAACTGCTATGTGTCTGTAATAATTTAGTATTGGTTTGTGGGGTGTAAAATATATTGTTTGTTCTTTTGCTCATTCTGTTTTCATTTATTTCGAAATTATATTTGTTTTTAAATACATATTTCAAAGTTTGTAATATAAATAATTTACGTATATTAAATATTTTAGTTTCTTTGTATAATAAGTTTGTCGAGAATGTTTTATTTTTGTTAAATATGACTTTAATTATGTGTTTTTGAACTATTTGTAGAGGCTTAATAAATGTATCAAGTGCACCACCCCATCCTATAATGCCATAAGTGATTGAAGATTGCACTAGGGAAAAGTAGATCATTTTCAATTTCTCAATGTTTAGAACTTCCTTAAGTCTATAAAATATGTAGGTCAGATATCTCAATTTAGAAGTGATTTGATTAATATGTGATTTCCAATTAAGATTTATATCTATTGATACTCCTAAATATTTTATATTTTCCACATAAGTGAGTTCGTTGCACATGAAGCACATTTCTTGATTGCAACTAGTATTATGGATTCTAATTTTAAAGTTGTCTTTAGGTTTATTTTTAATGGTTTTATAAAAAGGTAAGTAATATGTTTTGCTATAGTTTAAAACGAGTTTGTTGTATTTTAGCCATGTTGAAACCAGTGAAATACAATCAGTTGCTTTCGAAAAAGTTTCTTTCCAATGATTACCATCCACTATTATTGCCGTGTCGTCTGCGTATGAAACAATTTTACCAGGGATTACAAAATTACATAAATCATTAATATAAATTAAGAATAAAATCGGGCCAAGCACAGTTCCCTGTGGAACTCCATTTTTTATCTTTGACTCTGAACTATAATCATTCCCAATTTTTGTTTTTTGTATTCTGTCTTTAAGATAGTTAGAGAGTAGTTTTAGTGTGTCTTTTTTGAAGCCTAGTTGATTTATTTTTGTAATGAGTATATCATGATTTACGGTGTCGAAAGCTTTTCTTAAATCTAGGAATATGGCAAGACATTTCTTTTTTTTATCGATAGATGAGTATATCTTTTTTGTCAATTCATATATCGCATCCTCGGTGCTTAAGTCTTTACGAAAGCCGTATTGGTTTTTCGATAGAATTTTATATTTTTCTAAGTGTTCAATGACTCTAAACTTGATGCATTTTTCGAATATTTTCGAGAGGTTTGAAACAAGAGATATTGGTCTATAATTGTCTAATTTATTCTTATCTCCAGATTTATGAATAGGTATTATAGTGGAGATTTTAAATTGCTCTGGAAAATGACCATTTTTGAGGCATGTATTAAAAATATGTTGCAATGGAATTAGGACATGTTGTTTTATTTTTTTTAACGTATCACAAGATAATCCATCATTACCCTTAGAGTTGGATGGTTTTAGAGTATCAATATATTTTTCAATTTCTTTAAATGTAATAGGAGAAAAATATTCTATAGAGTTAATTGGATCATTATTTGAATCTAATTGAGGAGAAGTCTCCATATGAGCATCATTAATATTAATGCCAGATGATTCAAGTACTACGTCTACTACATTTGTAAAATAGTTATTAAAGCTTTCTGCAATGGTCGATTTTTTAGTTATTATTTCATTATTTATTATAACCTCATTTACAATATTTGAAGACATACTTTTTTTGTTGGCAATTTCATTTATAATATTCCAAGTTTTTTTAGTATTACTTTTAGCATTTTCAATTTGTATACTATAGTATTTCTTTTTGCAGTTTCGTATCAGCCTATTAAGTAAGTTACGATACATTAGATATTATGTTTTCAGATAAGGCATTGTTCTGAGATTATTCTTTTGACAATCTATTTGATATTTAAACATTTCTCTATATAATTTATCTCTTTGTTTAATTGATATAATTAATCCAACTGTTATCCAAGGCTTAATTTTTTTAAATTTATTGTTAGTGACAACTATTTTACTTTCACTTTTAAGAGTATGATCTCTCAGAGTTTTATAGAAATTCTCTAGTGCGAGATGTGGATTTTCTATTGATATCACATTTTCCCAGTTTTCTGACCGAAGTAAAGAGTTTAGAGTTACATAATCAATGTCTACTTTTTCTAGATTTTCAGAATTTTGGTTTAGAGGAGTATTTTTGAAATGGTGTCCATAAAAGGTCGGGTAATGATCTGTGATATTTGTTTCGAGAATTGAAGAGATGATATTAACCGCCTTATTGCGGTCGGTTAAGAAGGGACGCTTCCTGGCTGGCGGCAATGGAGAAGATCTACCTACATACGGACAGCGAACGGCTGGATTTTACAAATGGCGGATTGCGGAACACAATCTTGCTGATTCTTGAATGTTGTTATTGTCAGTTATCGTGGAGACAATATATTTCATCATAAATATTAACTTAGCGTTTTATTATTGCTAACAATATATAGCACAGATTTGGATCAAGTAATATTTTGTCGTAATAATATAAATTTTTATACCGATGATCAGCTGTTCTCTCCTCGTCCATGACTCTGAAAATATTTATACTTATGAAAAACTTACCCCTACATGTCGATTCCAGTCGGGAGCTACACGACCAATCCTTTTGTTTATATATTTTTTTTTCTCTCTAACTAATTCAACTATTGTCTAACTAAATCTAAATTAATCCTTTCGATTTATTATTCCGCTATATTGTTGAATCTAAACTGAATTAATTGACGACTAATCTTTATTAATCAAATGTATTTTATTTTCAAAACTCGTTGATTAACCTAACACTTTGTTAAATTAAGTTTAACAAATTAATTCATAATTATTATCCGGAGTAATATTATCATTATTTATTTCGTGTTCTTTTTTCACCGAACTTTTATCTAGCAACAAAGTATTATACAATTAAATACCGAATAGATTTTTATCATTTATTATTTATCTTAACTTCCAGATTTATTATTATAATTATTCCATTGTTAAAATAACATTCTGCTTAAATCATAATTTTTAAGCAATAACCACTTCGCGATTATTTACGAAATAATAGATTTATTATTATTTAATCTAACAATAGATTACTACTTTGTGATAGAAATGTTCCGTTCAATCGTACGTTATCTAGCCGAATTAACTCGATGTTAATTTTTTTTTTAGATTAATGTGGTTCGACGATTATTCTCTAAACACTATTTTTAAAATCGTTATACTATATTATAAACTTTTTATTTTAATGATAAGTTGAATTTATAAATAAATATATTATTATTCACTGATGTTATAAAATTCTTTAAACACTGTTGTTTCTTTTTAAATTCGCTACACTATATAAACTTTTTATTTTAATGACAAGTTGAATTTATAAATAAATATATTATTATTCACTGCTGTTATAAAATTCTTTAAACACTGTTGTTTCTTTTTAAATTCACTACACTATATAACTTTTTATTTTAAAGACAAGTTGAATTTATAAATAAATATATTATTATTCACAGCTGTTATAAAATTCTTTAAACACTGTTGTTTATTTTTAAATTCACTACACTATATAACTTTTTATTTTAAAGACAAGTTGAATTTATAAATAAATATATTATTATTCACAGCTGTTATAAAATTCTTTAAACACTGTTGTTTATTTTTAAATTCACTACATTATATAACTTTTTATTTTAAAGACAAGTTGAATTTATTGTAAAACGATATAAAACACTTTATTTAATTTTCAACACTCCACAGATTTAATCACTAACACTGACTGTAATTTTTTTATAAGTCCCAGAATTCCCACTCCCAATTTTTCTAAGTCTCAAAATTTTACAACACTTAAGAAATTTTCAACTAATAACCGTTTTAGACGCTACGTCACGCAACTTCCATGATTTTAATCCGACGATTGGTCCCCGACGACTAATGATCAAATGTCCATGTCGTAGGTTAAATACCCATTCCAGGATTAGAATGGCTTAATTACGCGTTCATTGATTTTCTAATTTAAACTCTAACAACTCGAGATTTCATATATCAATTCTGTTATTTTTGTATCAACGCCTTAAGTCATGCCCCTTTGATTTTCGAAGTCCAGCCCTAGTCTTCTGTCTCTGCCGTAAATTGTTCCAGTATCGAACCTGCATATTATGTCGAATTTTGCCCTGTCGTTCCTTTGTCTTCTGGTCTTACGAATTTAACTAAAATATCATGATTTTCGTGTCCTTTTTTCTCTCAATATATAATAGGTACGTCTTCAATAAACTGTATATAATTCTCAATTTGGTTTATCGCTACCAGAACACGAACAAACTCATGTCGAAATCTTTATTACGCATTTTCCAATTCCCATTTTCCAAAATTTCCCCACATTTTCATGTTTCCTATATGAAACAATTCAATTTTAAGCTGTATTGTCTCTACTTATGTAGTAGACTTGAATTTTCTTATTTTTCTTCAATTATATTTTATATACGACGTTATTTTTATGATTTCTCTGCTTCATTCTTATGTCATTGTCCATAACTATATGATTAGTTATATTCCAAGCCAAATTTACTGTTTTCATCGATACTTCTGAATTTTCATGAGTTTTCCTTACGGAATCGTCTTTTAACTGTCTTTACTTCATTCTTTACCATCATTTGTATAATTTCCAATGCTTATCTTCTCTTAGAAAACTTCACCTTCTAGTCATAAATATTCAAACTGCTATTTTTTCATAATTATCATAGAAGAAAATTCCAATTTGACTCTGGGATATGTGTCAGGTTAATTGCTTCGTATAAAAAACGTATAAAATTGTGTCTCGTTTCATCTCAAAATCCCATAAAGTATCATCGTGGACATATGTTGATGTTTCGATTTCTACGTACTTGATCGTAAATAAGAAATTAATATTAACTCGTTAAATTTAATCTCTTTTATCTTATCCAAACATTGCATAAGTTCCATGTTAACTTTTATTGCTTCAAAAGCAATAAAGACTATTCTAATCACCCAAAACCATGTCGGAAATCTCATTGTTTATACAACAAAATCATGTGTGAGCTCGACAACCTTTTTTTACATCAATTGCCTCAGCAATTTGTTCTATCGTCTATAGTATTTTCTCATAGCAAATGACGTAAAAACGATCCCTTCCTTTGAATTAATCTAACTTAATATAACTAGAATAACCATCCTATTTCAAATATATAACGATATCTATTTAAACTCGTCTGAAAACGCAAAATTAAGCCGAAATCTTATATTGTTCAATTAACACTTCCGTTTAAATGTCCGTTTTTTCCATTAGATTTTCTTTCCAAATCGTTTTCCCTGACTTTATTGCTTCATCTAAAAGTGACATTCCTAATTTCCATCGTTTTTCTTTCTTTTAAATATCAAACGTACGTTTTCCTCTGAATCTGGCCTCCTTTTGTTCTTCACGTTCTCGTTATGCAATTGAGTATCCCTACAGTAGCTTTTCCCACGTTTTCCAGGTCTTTTCTTCAATCTTCCGTTCATTATATTTCCTTGCTATTTTATTGCATCATTTTTTCAACATAATATGGATTTATTTGTTCGTTAACTGTGGTTGTCGATTCCTCTGTTGCACCCAATATTTACTATACATCTAGGGTCATTGTACCAAATGTCCTCGGCCTCGAGACAGTTTATAAAATCGAACGTTGACCCGCCGTTCCCGTGAGAGTAAAGTAAGACATCAATTATCCATCTAATGTCCTGGTCCAAAGTCCATCTCTTTGTTCTCAAAAATGGTAACCTCCCCCTTCTCTGATTGGTTGATCAATCTTAAGTGTTTATAATTGGATCCCTCTGTGTTCTATTTATCAAAACTTGACATGAATTTAATAATTATAGATCTCTGCAGTCTCCATGGCCCAATCAAACTTAATCCGCTAGGTGTCGCTAGTGTGTTGATTTCGTTATAATTCTAAAATATTATTTATTCATTCGTAAGGTGGAAGCTACAATATTTTCGTATCCACTGCGATTCATCACAGCCTATACGCACTGATAAAGAATTTAAGTTTAAAAATGTGGATTTACCGTACTTAAAGAGGGTGTTGAGTAATATAAAAGTGCGGGATCTGATTTAATTCCATCCATATTTTATGTAAAATGCCGGGACCAATTAGCTTATCATCTCTCCTTGTTATTTAAAATGTCATTTGAAGAAGGCAACTTCCCCAACGTCTGGAAACAAGCACTTATTACACCAATCCATAAAAGCGGAGACAAAAATAACATCGCCAACTACAGGCCCATCTCCAAGCTCCCAATTGTCAGCAAAATCATGGAAAATATAGTTCTTGATCAACTTTTTCCAGCGGTACAAACAATCGTATCTGAAAATCAACACGGCTTTTTCAGAAAATGGTCGGTCGAGACAAACCTTCTGGAATACACAGATTTTATTTTAAATTCTATGGGAAGTAAAAATCAAATAGACTCTATCTATACGGATTTTTCAAAAGCCTTTGATAAAATTAACATTGAACTGCTTTTGAAGAAGCTGTTAAAAATCGGGATTAATGGTGACCTTCTAAGATGGATCAAATCATATGTCACAAACAGAAGTCAAGCAGTTAGAGCTAAGGGTTTCTCCTCGCGTTTTTACAATATACCTTCAGGAATTCCACAAGGATCACATCTCGGACCTCTCTTATTTATTTTATATATCAATGATATAGGTAAATGTTTTAAAAATCCAAATTTTTGCTGATGACACTAAAATTTACAAAAAAATCACTAATATTAATGACAGCCTTGAATTGCAAGAGGATATTAATAGGTTTGGAATATACTGTGCGAACAATCGACTTTTCCTTAACCTGGAAAAATGTAACACAATATCATTCACCAAAAGCAAGAACCCCCTAACATTCCCGTACAAAATCAATAACGTAGAAATAAAAAGATGTTGTGAAGTGAGGGACTTAGGAATAATAATGGACTGTGGAATGTCTTTCCGAACACATATAAATTCTATCTGTGACAGGGCATACAAACTTCTAGGATTCATCTTAAGAGTGACTAAATCATTCAGGTCACCACATGTAATCAAAATACTGTATGTCTCTTTTGTCCGCTCAATATTAGAATTCGGATCAGTCATATGGAATCCCCAATACAAAGTTAATATTTTAAGGTTAGAAAGAATTCAAAAAAAGATACTGAAACACCTAGACTTTAAATCCTTTCGAACATCAGAAAACCTACAAGACTCATTAACATTCCATAATTTATCAACCTTAGAAGATAGAAGAAATATATCCGACCAGAAATTTTTATTCAAAATTATTAACAACGTTGTTGACAACAACTATCTTCTTGAACACATTAATTTCCACTGTCCAACAAGAAATACAAGGTCAAACCAACTATTCCACATCCCACACTCAAAAACAAATTACACACAACATTCATTTTTCCGAAGGACGTGCACAAAATACAACGATATGTTTTACGAAGCTGATATTTTCCATTTGTCCTCAGGCCAATTTATTAAATTCATAACTGAAAAAATTAAAACCAATTGTTAATTGCGAACCCTCCATCCCTGCTGTCTGTTGTTTTTTCATTCTCATTATGTTGTTTTTCCTTCTTATTATAAAAATAATAATATTTGGATGATTTATATAGCGCTATTTTTTGTTGTTGTGAAAAACCCCCTCAAGGGCGCTGTCAAATGGCTAATCATTTATCCTTAAACGTTTTCTAATGATGTGAAAATGTGTTAATTTTATATATGTTCGCTGTTTAACTTCATCTTTTCTTTCCCACATGCTTTAATTTGTGTTTTTTTAATTTCTGTTGTATTTGTTTTTCTTTTTTCTAACACTTTATTTTTTCTTTAACGTTTTAATCTGTGTTTATATATTATAATATTTTTGCGGAAACTTCACTGGTTTATGCACCCATGTAATATGTAATTACCTTATAATATGTACAACTGTTTGTTTCCCTAATAAACAAAAAAACAAAAAACAAAAACAAATATGAAATCGAAGGAATCTGCAGATGGTATTACAATAAATATAATCAAAGACTCTATAAATATTATTGGCGAATCGATGGTCCAAATTATTAATGAATATTTGAATAGTGGAGTATTCCCCAAAACTTGGAAGACGTCTATAATAACTCCTATCCCGAAAATTGATAACCCAAAAAAATTTGATGACTATAGGCCGATCAATTGTTTACCCAAATATGAACAAATACTGGAATACATTGTGAAGGAGCAATTAACAGAATATATTGAGGCCAAGCTGATATTAGTTCCACAAAAATCTGGTTTTAGAAATAAATGTTCTTGTGAAACCGCTATTAACTATATAATAGATGAGTGGAAAAATTTTAGAGATAAAAAAAAGTAAAATTATTGCAGTATTTCTAGACTTAAAGCGGGCATTTGAAACAATCGACAGATCAAAAAATTAAGTAATATTGGAATGAATGGTAAAGAAAATAAGTGGTTTGTTGATTACCTATCAGAAAGAACACAAATTACAAAATATGGTGGTAAAACATCTGAACCACATAGTACCAATAAAGGTGTTCCGCAGGGATCTGTCTTAGGTCCATTGTTGTTCATTATATACATGAATGATATTATCAAAGTGTTAAAGCATTGTGCAGTTAAACTATTTGCTGATGATACGTTGTTATACATAGCCAGTAAAAATTTGCAGGACGCCATTGAAAAAATACAAACCGATTTAAATTATGTAGCGCTTTGGCTTCACCAAAACAAATTTAAATTGAATGTTACGAAAACAAAGTTTTTAATTGTGGATAGCCTAGGTGGAAACGAGCAGGCAATACTAAAAATCGATAACGAAAACATAGAAAGGGTTAGCATTATTAAATATCTGGGTGTAATATTAGATGATAAATTAAAATTCGACGAACACTTAGAATACATAACGAAAAAAAATTGCTAAAAAAGTTGGATTCTTAAAAAGGATCAGAAATAACTTGGATCTCAAGACAACGCGCCTTGTTTACAATTCTATTGTAACTCCGCATTTAAATTATTGTTCTAGTGTTTTATTCCTATGTAACGAAGCCTAAATTAATAAACTACAGGTTATACAAAATAGGGGGATGAGTATGATTTTAAAATACAATATATTTACTAGAGTCAAAATTATGTTACAAAATCTAAATATGATGACGACAAAACAACATATAACATATAATACATTAACAATGATTTACAAACTGAAAAATAATATGCTACCAAATTATCTGAAGAGTATCCTACGAGAAGACGCGGAGACTTTAGGCTTCCCAAAACTAAACTTTCGTGCACACAAAATAGCGCGTTTTATAAAGGACAAAAACTTTTTAATAGCCTGCCGAATGCCGTAAAGTAAGCCTCAAGTCTTAGCACTTTCCGTAGGATGTGTGCATTATATGTGAAGAATGTTTTTTGATTTATAACAATCTTACCAATATTATTGTCACATAGTTATCTGTTTCCTCAAAATGTATTTTTATTTTTGTAATCTATTTTTTTTCATCTTAATATGTATTTGTTAAAATGTAACTGGATCTTTAAATTGTATTTGTATATATTTTCTTAATAGATGTATGAAAAAAATTTTGCATACATCTAAATAAATATTCAAAAACAAATCACCAACCGCTTAATATGAAGTAATTACACAGCGATGTTTGGTTTTCATATAAAATTATTTATAACAAGTCGGATGTAATTACTTCATGACTTCGCTTATAGTGACATATCGCTTGACCATTTTTAATAAATTATGTCCTAATTTCATGGAAAATTATGTCGGTTATGGTGACCGACATGATTCCTAACGAGTCACGAGTGTTAATATGCTGTATTTCTCTCTATTAAAATAAATACGCAAATAATATGCACTTAACAAAAACAGGAGGTTGTTTATTCTTTACAAAATACTTTGTATGACGTCCGTTTAGCATGACGTGTATGTCATTTGTCTTCGATGTTATTATAAACGGAATCCACTACGGTATATAGAAATGAGCAAAATCAATGGGTTTACATTGATAATTAATTTTTGATAATAAAAAAACAGCCAGTCCAACTGAGGTGGTGTAGTGTAATAATATAAATAATATAAAAATAGATATATAAAATTTTCTTAGTCCTCCTACTAGGAGATCCTGTGCTGAAGCGAACTAGGTTTTGGAAGAGAATTTCATCAACATCTAAAATTAAACTTCAAGGTTTGTGTGGTATGTAAGTAACTTCTATGACGATATATTTTTAAAATACTATTCAGTTCTTCACCGTTTTAGTGGATAACCAAAAAATCATCAAGATGCCTCATTTTTCATTTTTTATGTTTAAACGGTTTTCGTTTTTATAATTCCATTGGAAAAGCACAAAAATATAACTCTTATGCTAGAAGAAGGATTGCGTTTTGATCAAAAGCTGAAACGGGTCAAGAATCGGTGTTTAATACGGGACCCTTTAATTTTCAAGGATTCGCAATTGCGCAGTCAACTGTAGAACATTCCTTAGGAATTTCTGGAAAATTTCATGAAAAACAAAAATGTAAGAATATTTTATGAGGTGGAGAATTGTGTTTCTTATTATCAAAATGTGTTTATACTAGCCCCAGCGAGAGACCTCGTTCTAGTATCTTCTGTCTTTTTGGAAAGAGGAAGAACGTTGATGACATCATTAGTACGAGCTGTCGCTGGGACTGGTAGTGATACTTACTGAATATTAATTTACTCATTGTTAGCGTAATAATGTACACTGCATATTTTCAAAATGCGAAGGATCGAACATTCATCGAAGGATTATTTTCAGTGGCGGTCCGTGACTTTTCTGTGATGTAGAGATGCACAGCCACCCCAAATTTAAAAATCTTAATAAAAAAACATACTTAAGTACTATTAAAAAAAAACACACACATAATAGAAAACCTACGTAGCTATAAAAAATTCTTAACATCTTTAAAAATAAAATAAACGTCAAACTTTCAAAACTCCTCAGGTTTTTTTTACATTAGCTCCACAGTCTTTATCATCTTTGAGGGTCTTTTAGGGAAAGGAAGGAGAGGAAGTTCTGGGAAGGAAAAAGGTATGAGCGGTGGGTAGAAATCTGGGGGTCGGTGTGTCCGGGAGTGACGGACGTGTGAATCCATTCCTCCCACTGCAGTGCAAGGCGATGTATCGAGAGATTCTGGGTGGAGAGGTAAAAAAGGTCTTCCTCAACCAGTCTCGATCCGGCCCGCCAAGACCTAAACAAATCACACCCCATGCACCCGAGTACCCTTAAATGTTAAATCAGCAAACGTGGCGGTTAACTGAGGCAGGGGCATGCAATTAATGGTTGCCGGGGCGGTGGTACCCACCCTGACTGTGGCAGGGGTATACAATTAATGGCTGCCGGGGTGGCGGTACCCATACCCGCCTCTTAAATTGTTGTGAATAAATTTTGCAAATGTAGCGATGAATTAAAAATTCTATATAGAAAATCTGATTTTACAACACTAACAACTCAACAATCAATCAAACAGAACCACCGAGAAGGCCAATCAAACGCACAAATAATTAGAGCATAGGCATCAGGTGGGATTGCTGTCTTTGTACTACTGGTATGTCAATTGAAGATGCTCCTTGGAATTTACGTCAATGTTTCCTTCGTCACCGGTGTACAGTCGGTAAACACGCCAAACGCGCGACCAACGTTTGCACACAGTTGACATTAATTACAAAAGAATGGGTTGTTTACATGCTCGGCTGAAACGATTTGCCGACCACGGTGTTTTCCACCTACAACATGGGTCAACCTAAATTAATTCTTCATTTCCTCAAAAATACCCTCCCAAAGATGACATACACCATGAGAAAAAGTTTTTTCTTCATCACCTCATGTGGGGAAAGAGTACAAAAAAAATCAATACAGCAACAGCCAAACCTGGCAGCTCTCACACATTTAATGAAAAAAATCAATCAAACCTGCAACCTCCCGACACAAAATCTTTGTAGACCACCACGCTAAAGCATATTATGGAAGCCGGTAAATATAATTTTTTATAACATCTATCGTGTAATTCTGTTGACAAATTTAATAAACCCCGTGAAACATCGTTATACAAGAAAAGATTAAAAGGATTATTTTATAAAGTCGATTTTTCTAAAAAATCGCTTTCTGGGATATTTAGTATCTGCTTTTTCATAAACTAAACAGTATTTTTTAATTAACAAAAAATCCTTCTCTTACATATTACATTGAGATTTGTGAATATTATATTCTTCTTCAACAGTTCAATATTCGATAATTAAAGTGTTAACTTCTTTAGCATCGTTGTGATTTGAAACTCGATGAAACGAAAACTAGCGACACTAAAAAGAAACAAACATATACATCTGTAGGATTTAGCCTGCAAGAGATCGACATGGTCTCCTCTTTATGCTGTGCTTCGTAGCCATCTCATTCACGTCTATTTTAGTTTTTTAATGTTTCACTTGTACCGTGTATGGATTACACACTCTAATTTTCTTGTATTACTAAGGTATTTTTATCGCTACCGGTTTCGCTTATTTTAAGCTTCACCATGATAAATCAATAATTTATTAATATATTACACGCCTATTCAGACCTTTATAAACAATTAGGGAGGCGGGTACGGGTACCGCTGCTCGGGAACCATTTATTGGATAACGAACACCTTTTTATTTGAATTTTATTTTAGAAATTTGTACATTTAAGGTTACAAATTTCTAATTAACTATAATATTTCATATCGCAGCTAATTAATTGGAATATTTCAAATTCGCTATATTTTCTCTTTTTTTATGTAGCTCCTACAATACATCTTCAACTTTGCAATTGGTGAGGACTTTAGAGTTTAAAGGTAGTGTGTTATATAACTTAATTCCTTTGTATAGCAAACTGTTTTGCGTATTCGTTTTGTCCTTTTTGTTTAATCTTATTTCCTTGCACGTCCTTGCGTAATGTCTGTGAATGTCCTTATTGCAAACGATTTTATTTGAGAAGTATTTTGCTAACATGTTCTTTAATATTTTGTGATATCAACGTGTTCAAGGTCAGCATTTGTTTCAATGTTAACCAATTAAGTTCCTTTAACATTTTAATTATTTTTGAAAATCTATTCCTTCGGAGTATTATTCTCATTGCTCTGTTTTGGAGAATTTGAAACTTATTCTGTTCTCTTTCATTACACATGAAAAGGATTCTTGAAGAGTAGTTGAAGTGTGGAGCAATAATTGAATTGTAAAGGGTGATGGCGGTTTTTTGGAAATTTTAGGCCGAATTCTTCCCAAAAAGATATCTTTTTGCCAATTTTCTTTTGGATATATTCGGCATGTCTATTGAAGTTTAGTTTAAAATCTAATGTAACTCCTAAGTATTTCATTTCAGTAACATTTTCAATAATTTCATCATCCATTTTAATTTTGCTTTCACTGGATGTCTTCTTACGTCCAATCACCATACTTTTTTTTTTTGTGTTTAATTTAAGCTTATTCATTTTTAGCCATCTTGATACATCATCTAGTTCATTATTTAAAATATTTATTAGTTCTTCATAGTAATCACCAAATAAGTATTTTAGTGTATCATCGAATAGTCGTACTTTGCATTTTGAAAATATTTTCACCATGTCATTAATATAGAGTATGAACAATAGGGGTCCAAGGACCGATCCCTGCGGTACTTCTAATTTATTTTCCATTGGTTTTGAAAATTGATTATTTATTTTTGTTACCTGTTTTCGGTCTTTCAAATACTCTTCTATTAATTTAATGATTATAGGTGAGAAACCAATTTCTTTAAGTTTTCTTAGAAGTATTTCTCGATCTATAGTTTCGAATGCTCTTTGAAAATCCAAAAATATTGCTAAGATAAATTTATTACTATTCATTCCTTCTTTCCATTCTTCGACAATTACGTTTAATACTGTTTCACACGAGTTATTAGATCTGAATCCTGATTGCTCTTCGTATAAAATATTGTGTTTATCTAGGTATTGTAAAATTTGTTCTTTTATTATCACTTCAAGAATCTACTCATATTTTGGTTGGTCGAAATTCTACACATTTAATCTATTTCAATCTACTCATATTTTGTTCTTTTATTATCACTTCAAGAATCTACTCATATTTTGATTGGTCGAAATTCTTCACATTTTCTGGTATTTTAAATCTATGGAACCGGTATAATGGTAGATTGTTTCCATGACTGTGGAAATTTTCCTTCTTCAATCGTCTCATTAATAATATTTAATAGAGTAGATCCAATTACTGGAAAAGCATTCTTTATTATACGAGTACTAATAGTTAATCCATCTGAACTATTCTTTGATTTAATTTTATTTAAGACTTTAAATAAATATTCTGTATTTATTTTTCTGAAGACCAATAATTCTTTGTTTGAGTCGTTATTTTCATTTATGGGGTTAGCTTCAATGTTGGGTATAAATTTGTTGATTTGAGTGATGCTTTGAATAAATATTTATTAAAGCTATTAGCCATGTTTTCTTTGTTTATCTCTTTTGGAAAGTTTACAATTTTTATGTCGTCTTTGTTTTCGCCATGTACTAATTCTTTTATGCTTTTCCAAATTTTTTTGGGATCCCCTTCTTCTGAGTAAATTTAATTTTATATGTACTCACTATGCGTTCTTTTTATGTCTTTAGAGTATTTGTTTCTCGCTTTTTTGTAATTATCCCAATCCATAGTATTATTAGTAAGGCGTGCTCTTTTGTAAAATGTATCTCTATCATGCTGCATTGTGCGTAGTTCTTTTGTGTACCACTTATTATTATTTATTTTATGTATCTTCTGTTCTGGAACTACTTCATCATTAGTTTAATATCATCTGGTCAGCTTTTTTGTTATATTCCATTTGACTTATTTCATTCCAATTAATAACCTCCAAGGTCTGAATGAAAATTTCTTTATTATATTTTTTGTAATTTTTAAAAGTTATTACTTGTGTTTCTTTGCTGGAGTTGTATTTTTCTCTGTCATTTAATAGAATCTGAATGATGTTATGGTCGGTAATTTTAGGATTATCTAGTATATAAATATTTAAGTTGACTTTATTAGAGATTAAAAGATCAATCACTGTTTTCGAGGTTTTAGTAATTCGTGTAAAATCTTTAACCAGTTGTTTCATGCCTGCAGCTTGAACAATATGTCTGCCTTTGCTTTGATATTTATATTAAAATCTCCAGCTATAATATTTACATTTTTGTCTTGTAAATTTTCCATACACCATTTTTGAAATTATGTGTTGTAGCACTTTTTTATATATTGATGCCGCACAAGAGTCCCAACTGCTCCCGTCTGAAGCCAGTGAGACTATGGCATCCCCAATTGGGGTATGTTGTGAGGCTGAAGGTAGTGGGGAGCGGAAGGAGATAGGGAAGAGGAAGGTGGGAAAGTACCTGGTTATTCAGATCTGGTCACCAAACATGGCTTATGCCATTTAAAGCAACGTTTCAATTCTGAATGGTGGTCTTACACCAGGGCGATACAGAGAGTATCTTCCACTCAGGAACGTGCCGCAAATATACTATATATTATTTTAAATGAATAAATTGTGAAATAACACAAATTAATCAAATAAAGTTTATTTGCCACGCCGGGATACGATCCCGCGACCTTCGGTGTGCGAGTCAAGCGCCTTACCGCTGCGCTACGCCTGCCGTCAACTTGTGTTTGGCGATCTATAAATAACAGTATATATACCTTTCTTTTTTCCTGATTTAATGGTGATGGCTAAGATCCAACAATGTTTTTTTAATTTGATGATTTGATATTATTTCATACGGGAATTTCTTACTTAAGAGAATCATCACTTCTCCTGTGTGTCGACTATGTGAGTCGCAACGGATCGTATTATAATTTTCAAATTTAATTTCACTCTCTCGATATCTTCAGTCACATGTGTTTCACTCATCATTAGCATAAAAGGTTTCTTCTCCTCTTAAAGTATGTATTTGGACCTCTTCGTAATGTGCAATGATGCTTTGTACATTCAGGTATATTATTTCATCTTTCTCGTAAGTTTTTTTTTATATAAAAGAGATTCTGCTCATTTTTGCTTCTAATTTTCGTTAATAAATTGGGCATTCCTTGCTCATGGCTGAGTGACTACTATTTATTTTTAATCGTAATCTATTATTTATCATTATACAATTAACATACTGAACATTCTCATCGGTATAATCTTTTAAATTATGATGTTTTGCGCATTTTGGACAAGATTTAAGGTTTCTGCAATCTACAGCCTTGTGATTAAAACCATTACATTTAAAACATCTCATGATATTTAAATTATCAAAAACCCTGCATCTGTTCCATCCAATATTTATTTTTTCTTCCTTTAAAATCTTGTTGTAGGTCTTTCCATCAACATCAGCATATACGGTGTAGCTGGTGTGATTTCTTATATTTTTTGTTTCTTTTACAAATTTTACTTTTATTTTTGAGTTTTCTTCAAAAATAAACTCATTTTGACGTTTTATTTTCCTTTCTACCTCTTCAAAAGAGTATTTTTCAGTTAAGCCTATAATTTTAATAAATTTTTTTTTTTTTTTTTCAGCAATTTTTGAACACTTTTATAAAACACAAACAAAATGGACAAAAACATGGAATTATTTCTATTCAAACCTGACGAGAAATTAGAGAAACAAGCCGAAATAATAACTCGTTCGGTAACCAAAAATGTGATTGAAGCGCTGGATGAGAAGATGAAAACAATTATTGAGGAAAACAATTTCCTTAAAAATAAATTATCAGAATTAGAACAATAACTTAAAGCAGTAGACAGAGAAAAACGTAAAAATAACCTGGTGTTCTTTGGAATAGAAGAGAAGGGAAAATCTGAAGGAGAACTGGTAGACTTCATTAAAGACCTCATAGTAGACGTGGGAGTACACTTAGACAGCTAAGAAATTAGCAACGTGTATAGAATAGGGAAACAAAGCGAAAACAAGACAAACCTCCCGTCAGTTACTAACATACCTAATTTCACATTAAGGTGAAATAAAATTACTCAAAGGAAATCCTGGAAAACGGAAACAGCTACAACCTCAACTAGAAGATGAGAAAAATAAGGGAAACATTGCTTACATAAGATATGACAAACTGATAGTGTTAAAATCGAAGGACAACATTAGCGAAAAGAAAAAAAGAGGAACTTTGGATTCTCCCAAGTCATCAGCACAAAATAAAGTAAATAAAAACAAAATATTGAAAAATCCCTCCCAATCTCTACCCAAAACTAGCAGGAAAGAGATCGCCAGACCTAACATACTGAACTATCTCAACCGAACAAGTTCTGACTCACAAATAAATACTCCACAAAAACTAATAATTGCCTCGGAAAATCGGAAACAAACAATACTAATACCAACGAGAATTAACAATCAAAACCAATTTACAAAAAGTCTCCCAATTCGGCTAGTCCCCACGGGAGATACAGACCACCACCCTCTAACAACAAGAACAAACAAAACACTCAATATTGCAACCTTAAGTACGAGAGCCCTTAGAACCGAAGAAAGAAAGAAAAAAAGAATAAAGAAAAAACTATATGAGCTTGAAAAAGCTCTGGAAGAAATAATGTAAGAGGAGGCCTATGCCAAGAGGCAAACTGAACTTCAAAATATTATAATAAGCAAAATATTATAATGAGCATACAATACGGAGAGTGTACACGCATTATTTTAATCCCAACAAAATCATCTAAAGCAATCCCAAAAAGTATTAAAATCAAAGTGTTTCACTGAAATATATTAAATTAATACTGGCTTAAAGTATACGAACCATCAGAACAGTATATAGTGCATTTAAACGGCCTTACTAAAAAACCCCTTGAAAAATTTATTCAATTGAGAAACGGCCGCGGATGTGAAAACATTACTAATTAAAAAATTGTTCTTGGAAAAAAATACACGCCGTTTACACAGCCTAGGGGGATAGTTTATCTCTGTTTTAGGGATGATGTCTGAACGAAATTTGGAATTTTCCAAAGTATTTTGAATGTTCTATATATTTCTTATTTTTGAAGGTGCCGTAAAAACAAATACCATTTTTAAAAACTAGATAAAATTACCTTTTAGATTTGTGTATTTGAAATACACTTTAGTTTTAAGAAACTGCCATATTTTAAGATTTAAACACGGAAAAAAATGTTAAATAATTTCTTACCAAAACATTTTTGATGAAAGTGTACAGAAATATTAAAAAAATTAAAATTTAAAAAATACAGACCTTTCATATTATGAATTTGAAATGAAACTGTCACCTCACTTTTTCCTCGTGCATACAATAAAAAAATGATTAAAAATTTCAAAGTTTTTTTTAATGCCAAAAAATAACCTTAAAAATATATCTCTGACATTTCAACAAATTTCTTGCACCACTAAAGATGTTCTGATTATCTTTGATAAGTATACCAACACGTGAATTTGATATTAATATTAAAAAAAACACCACTTTTAAGAAATTATCATAAAATAAAGATTTAAAAACGTAAATTTGAACTTTTATGTAACCCAAAACAATATTTTGACAGTTTAACTTTTAAAGTACTGTTTGTTGTGCAATATAATAACTTGATAAAACTGATATAAAACCACATAAATAACACGGCAAATATACTAATTACATGAATAGAAGACTAAATTGGTCGCTATAATAGAAATCATTCAGTAAAAACTTAATATTTACCAGAAATATTCCCGCCACATAAAAACTAAACTGCTATTTTTTGCGCGGGCAAGATAGTACAAATGTGCAGGCGCGACGCTATCACCATCTAGCGGCTATGAATGAAAACAAAAAAAAATTGTATGAAAAATTTGAAAAATTGCAGTGTTACCAAATTTAAAACGTGTTTTAGAGTGAAATTCTTTTTTAGTAATATTTCGTGTTTTAGTGTAAATGTGTTGTATCCATGATGCTACAAAAACACAGGTAATCGGTCGTGCTGTGGTTTTTTTTTAGTAAGGCCGAAAGTATATAAAAGAACGATTAGTGCAATCAAGTGACAGTTCTTATAAGAACCCCCTCCCCCCGCGCCCGCACTTGCACCGCCGCGGCCGGCGACAGTACTTACACGCCTTACCGAAAATCCAGGGGTATACAACTGTTTTACTCAAAGTAAAAAAAAAAAAATTTTTTTTTTAATAAAAATGGCTCTAAGTGATAAAGCTTCGCAGTACATTACTAAAGTAAATGCGATAATCAGTGGATTGATCTCAATTGTTCATGATCCAAATAATAAATTTTCAAAAGAAAATATCGTGAAAATAATACCAAAAACTACCGAATTAATGGCAACGATTGGTGAATTGGTAGTTGATTTGGAGTAATGCAAGGTGAATTGAATTCAATGAAAAATAATACCCAACTCACGACGCCAATCGGGACTAATCCGAAGGACATAAAAATGTGTGATATTGTTACCGAGATGGAAGAGAGGGCAATCAGATCCAAAAATGTCATATTGTATAACGTCCCTGAGAGCTTGTCAGAATAAAAGGCTGTCACCATTACGGAAGATAGAGACAAAGTTTCTTCGGCTATAAAAACCGTTGACCCCTCATTAAATCTAACCAACGTCAAAGTATTCCGACTGGGTGCCAAAAAAATAGCTAACAAAAATCGTCCAATAAAATTGGAATTTACTGACAACATCGCACCGAGAATTCTCCTACGAAACAGCATAAAATTTAAGGACGGCATCAAAGCGAGTAATGACTTAACTATCCTCCAACGGAATCAATTGGTGGAGCTAAGAAAGCAATTATTGTACCGTCAAGAGAATGGTGAACCAAACCTTACCATAAAGTACATAAACTCCAAGTCAACTATTGTTACAACTATTCCAAAAAACGACACAACCAAAACAAATTGAAGTGCTATTACCAAAATGTCAGAGGCATGAAAACTAAACTTAAGGACTTCAAAATACATGCCCCGACACTGCAACATGACATTCTCATTCTAACAGAAACCTGGCTGGAACCATCCATCAACTCTGCTGAGCTTGGTCTAACCCACCATCATATTTACCGGTCTGACAGAAGTGAACATACCAGCTCTAAATCTAGAGGCGGTGGCGTCATGATAGCTGTCAACAAGGCTCATCCTTCAAAACTTCTGAAAATCAAAAATTGTAATGTGGAGCAAGTTTACATCTTACTAAACGGTAAAAATCAAAAAAAATATCATAGGCAGTGTTTACATTCCACCGTCATCGGACATAAGTGTATACAAAAGTCATTTTGAGGATATTGAACAACTGTCGTACAAATTTCCAAACAGTAAAATCACTATCATCGGTGACCACAATTTACCAAAAATCAATTGGGGCACCCGCGACAATTCTACAGTATCACAAAACCCTAGCCTATCTGAAACAGAAAAAGAAATAGTTGAATTATGTGATTTCCTTAACCTAGTTCAATTAAACAATGTAAAAAATGACAATAATAGATTATAAGATCTTGTTCTTTGTACCGACTGAATTGACGCCCCTGATTCTCATCACCCACCTTTAGACATTACTATATTATGTAACCCTATAAAATGCCAAATTAAAAATCAGATGCAATTTCTCAACTTTAATAAAGCCAATTATGTTGCAATACGTGATTATCTATATAACACTGACTGGTCTATACTAGAAGGGTGTAACCTCGATGAAAATATTAAAGCCTTTTATGATCATCTATATAAAGCCATAGAAAAGTTTGTTCCGATTAGTTATAAATTATCTTCAAATTTCCCTAGCTGGTTTAGCAAGGACCTCATTAACAAAGTAATTGAGAAGAAAAAAGCCCATAAAAAATACAAAGAAACAAAAAGTCTTTCTGATTTTACAATTTTTAGCAAGTTGCGAAAAGATTGTAATAAATAATCAAACATTTGTTATAATAATTATATTAAGAATGTTGAATTTTCGATTTTTAACAATGTAAACATTTTTTTCAACTATTGAAAATCCCAAAATAATAATAACCTAGGCATACCTGAAACTATGCACTACAAACTGAAAACTTCCTGTAAAATCAATGAAATTGTCAATTTGATGGCAGACTTTTTTAAGGATGTGTATGAAACAGATATCCCTGATGAAGACATTCCAAACTTTGAGTCAGATATAAATTTACAACTATCTCAGATACATATTGAGATTAAAGAAATTGCAGTATGTATCAAACTATTGGAACCTAAATCTAGCTCAGGGCCAGATAAAATTCCACCCGTATTTCTTAAAAACTGTGGGGGTAGTGTCTCTTACCCACTGTACCTATTATTTAATCAATCACTTTTAACAGGCAAGTTCCCGCAAATTTGGAAAAATAGCTTTCTCACTCCAATATTTAAAAGCGGAGACAAGTCTTTAGTTGAAAATTACAGACCAATATGCATACAATCGTCGATACCAAAAATTTTTGAAAAGTTAATTCTTCAAAAAATATGTTCTTGTATAAAATTTAACATCTCATCATTTCAACATGGTTTTATCTCTGGACGATCTACCTTAACTAACCTTACACTGTACGAACATTTTATCTCAGGTGCCCTTGCTAATAGAGAACAAGTTGACTCGATTTATACAGATTTTAGTAAAGCCTTTGATAAGGTTTGCATTAAAATTCTTATAAATAAATTGTCAAAACTAGGAATAAGTGGTAACTTATAACTCTGGATTAAGAATTACTTATCAAAACGTGTACTTACTGTCTTTATTAAAGAACACTTGTCTTACGAATTTGGAGCCACTAGTAGTGTGCCTCAGGGTTCGCACCTTGGTCCAATATTGTTTATTCTTTTTATTAATGATGTCACTTCCATATTCTCTGATGTTAATGTATTATTATTTGCCGATGACATGAAAATATATAAAATCATAAAAAATATGTACGACTGCTTGTCCCTACAATCCAATTTTTTAAAATTCGCAGAATGGTGTACCATAAACAAACTTACACTTAATATTAAGAAATGTCAAATCATGAGTTTTTACGGAATAAAAAACCCTATCAAATACAATTATTCACTGTACAACCATAGTTTATTGTCAGTACCTGAAATAAGAGACCTCGGTATAACTTTTGATACAAAACTATTATTGACTAACCACATTAATATCATTACTAGTAAGGCAATGAAAATGTTGGGCTTCATTACAAGAATATCGAATGATTTCAAAAACATATTTACATTTAAAATACTTTATTCAACTCTAGTTAGAAGTCATTTAGAATATAATTCTCCCATCTGGAACCCCTTCTACAAAACTCATGCAATTTCCATTGAAAGAATTCAACACAAATTTCTCAGATCAATAAATTTTAAATTAGGAATTCCTGTGGATGAAATTAACTATGATTTTCTTTTACAAAAAATGCGACTGTTATCGTTAAAAGATAGAAGAAAACTTAATGATCTAATTTACTTATTTAAAATAAACAATAACTGGTTAGACTCCCCTGAACTAGTTTCGTTAATAAACTATCATGTACCTAGTAGAACAACTTGACTCAAAACACCTTATTATTGCAACAATACTCTCAGTAATGCAGAACAAAATTCAATAATACATCGTTTACATACTTTAGGTAATGAATTTGCTCATATCGATCATGCCGAAAGTCTGTCATCATACAAAAGATGCATTAAACAAAATTTGTCTGCTAGTAGGTACTACCACATAATCATAAAATAATCATGTAACCATAATATGTCCTACCAGTTACGCACTCTAATATCATGGATTAGAAACATATCATAGGTAGTTTAAAACTATTTTTTGTTTTTTAAATTATATATTATCTAAATTTTTTTGCTCCTAAGAGAATTTCTTACTCTTTACTTTTTTTATATTTATAACTTTTGAGCTTTCTATTATTCTTAAAGATATCTTATAGTCTATACATTTTAATTTTTACTATATTATTTCCTGCATTTAAACTTTTTATTTAACTTTTTACTTTTACATTATACTTCATATGTTATGCTTTACGTTATACTTTTTTTTTATATATCTTACTTTTTTCTACTTATTACCTTAACTTCTTTTTTTACCTTTTGTTTTTAGATTTAACTTTACATTTATGTGTTTCTTTCTCTATGTTATTGTATTATAATATATATATCTAAAAATATAATTATGTTAATGGTACATATTGTGCCGTATGTTTTTGAAATAAATAAATAAATAAATAAATAAATAATAAACAAGAACACGAATGTCTAGTATTTATACCTACCTATCAGAAGTTCAGAATAAAAGGCCTATTATTATTTTTTTTTTCTTGTGGGATTTTCACATCATATTTGTCTCCTATCAGTCCAGTCACTTCATTCTGAATTTTTTTTATATCGGTGGCATTTTTGAATTTCATATTACCCCTCCGTCCTTAAAATTTCTCATTCCAGTTACTCCAAAGTTTACTGGATCAATATTTCCTTTAATTTAGTTTTTTCTTTCAATATTTTATTGATTTTTCTTTTTTGGTTTTATGATTACAATCGGCTCTTGTTTTTTTTTTTACCTTTTCCGCATAAGCTTCAGGAACTATTATTTTTCTAATGTCTTTTTTTAATTTCTTCATTTTTTGTGTTCATGTTATTGAAAAGCGATTTATTTTCCTGCATTATTTTTTTCATTTCATTAAAATTTTGGGTAACTATTTTTGTGAGCGGCCGGAAATTTTTTAATTCGCCCTTCATTTCATTATTTTCTGCCACTAAATGAGCTATAATCTATCTATCTATATAAATAAAAATCAATTGGTGTCTCGCTAAAACCCGAGAACGGCTAGGCCGGTTTACCTGATATTGGTTTTGAAATGTTTGTCGTAGTCCAGGGAAGCTTTAAAACAGGGGTGCCTCGCGGGCCATTTAGATGTTCATACTTGAACCCGCGGCTGCACTCTGATTTCCGTCTCGCGGGGGGGGGGGGGGGGAGCCACATTTGAAACAGGTTTTACTGAAACTGACTATATACCTGCCTACTATACTCCTTAATTATAGCTGCACCCATAACATGCAAATGATTTAGGAGTGGCGAGGGGAGGGGATGGCGGGAGGGGTGGGGATGAGGGGGAGTGGAGTGGGGAGAGGGAAGCTGGAAGGGAACTTTAAGGGGAGGGAGAAGGCGAATATGGGAGGGGAGAGGAGAACTAGGGAGGGGGGTCGAGGGACGGGGGAACTTGGGGGAGCTGTTTTAAAAATGAATGTGTCGGGAATGAATATATGGAATGCAGGAGGGGGAAAGGAAAAGGAAGGCGGAGAGGTACTTGGGAGGGGGGAGGAGAACTCGGGAGGAGAATACGCGGGAGGGGAGGGGGGTTCGCGGGATGGGGGAAGGGGGGGGGGGGGGGGAGTAGAGTGAGGAGAGGGAAAGTAGAGGAGGAGGAATGGGAACGTGAGAGGGGAAGGGGACGCGGGGGGAGGAAGGGGAGGAGTAAGGTAAATGGGACGAATGGGAAAGGACGTGCAGGGAGAAACAATTTATTTATTAAATGGCATAGCAAGGCATGCCGAGTACAAGCTATTTTGAATAAAAATTTGAGTGTTGGGTTGAGGGGTTGGGGAGGGAGAGAGGGGAGGGAAGGAAGGGGGAGGGTTAGGGTTGGGGTAAGGGTGGGGGAGGGAGATGGCGGGAGGGGGGTGGCGGTTGGAGTGGAGTGGGGAAAGGGAAGGTGTTGGGGAACTCGGGAGGGGGAAGGCAAATACGGGAGGGGGGAGAGGAACTTGGGAGGGGGGTTCGCGTTATGGTGGAAGGGGGGAGCTGTTTTAAAAATGAATGTATCGGGAATGAATGTATGGAATGCAGGAGAGGGGAGGGGAACCCGGGAGGACAACGAGATTAAGGAACTGATTCCCATAATTGTGGATAGACTCAAGTTTAAGGCCAACCTGCGGACTTACAAGGAAGACGGGGCTTTGCCAGCAAACAGCCAGCTTTGGTTAGAAGATTTAAAAAAAAAAAAATGCTTTGCATGTATTTGATACCTTTATATATTAATTTCAATTGTCCAACCAAGGAACTTTTTTAACTCTTTGCAATAATTGTTCCTTTCAATTCATATTTTTTTTATTTATTTGGCTATATTATTGAAAAACCACAGCAAGTATTATTATTTCTGAATGTCTTTACACAGAGTGTTCCTGCTGAAGAGCCGTCATTGAATGCAAGCTTGCTTGACTATATCGGTAACTTGGGTTGCCGATCTCCGATAATTGAACCTGTGCCGGAAAATACCCCTGAATATGGTTCTGGATTCAGTCAGTCTAATGAAATCGTTATAGTCAATGAAGACGATAACTATGTAAGTATATTTTATAAGTTCAGTGTATTATTTGCTTGAGGCTTTTCAAAGTAAAATACTCTATATACATAGTGAATCCTTTTTCTAAGGTACTGGAAGTACTGAACAAGACGGAGGAGGGACGGGCCTTACACTATCAAGGACGAAGATCAGGTGGATTACTCAGTTCCGCTCAGCGGAAGGAGTTAACTTGCCTATTAATCAGAAAAAAATTGGAAGCTAGTTGTAATACAAGCACCCAGAGTGCTGATTTCAGAAAACTCGCCTGTGATATTGGCGAAATCTAATCGGAATCGGCGAATCTTTACTATGCTCCCAGTTTATTATTAAAAAATAAATTCTATGAACCATACTAATTTTAGTTGTCTGTGTTGTGCGATATTATTTGCGTTCGATGAACTCAAATTTGCTTTAAATTCAGGTGTTATTTTCAAAATTGGAACTGATTGTGTAAATAATAACTCATAAAATCAATAAAGTAGGTACATATGTACCCAAAATATAATATTTACACTGTACATTATTTTTAATTGTGTTTTTCAAAATTGTACTTAAATTCCTAGCGATTTCCACGGGTTTGCATTATTACAGTAAAAAATTCAAGGCCAAACAGTTCTCAGTGGTTAGTAAACACGTAGTTATGGAGGATGTTACAGGAGTGATTATTTAACCTGACATTTTTTGGAGTAAAAAATGAAAAAAAAATTTTGATCTCCGGTTACTTTTTTAAATTTGTTTATTTTTTCTTTTATTTTCAAATGGAAAAAAAATCCTTTATTTCAAATGTCATCACTCGACTCGGGAGGGGGGGGGAACTCGGAAGTGGGGATCGCGGGGCGGGGGAAGGGGGGGGGGGAGTATAGTGAGGAGAGGGAAGTGGAGGAGGAAGGGGAGGAGGAAGGTGAACGGGACGAATTGAAAGGACGCGCAGGTAGAAACAATTTATTTATTAAATGGCGTAGCAACGCATGCCGGATACCAGCTAGTGTTAAATAAATTATCTATTCCTTCATTTATTTTTTCTTTTTGGCCAATGGAAATTTTTCCTTTACTTTCTGAGAGGGTTGTCTTCATGGAATTAATTATGATTCTCGGGTTAGTAAGTGCGTTACTCACTTGATTTCTCTCTATCAATATAGACTTTTCTTCCTCATCATCTCTATTATTTTCCGAATCAGACGACAAATTATCGTCCTCTTCTTCAGTTGGGGATCTTGGGGTCATAAAAGATTTCGTAAACGGATCCCAATTTTTTGCTCTGGGTGTTTTATTTCACTTTTCCATTTTTCAAACAAATAATTTTAATAAATAAATAATTTTATATATCTACTGCCATCTGTTAATGAATATCGGTAAGTAGTATTTCTTTAAATTGGTGTATTTACCGCCATCTATTATCAACTAGAGTAAAGTAGTAATTAATTTTTGATAAATGTATGTCTACTGCCATCTATTGAGTAGTAACTAAACATTTCGTAATATGTCGGCAGTGTTATTAGTTATTATCACAGTGATTTGGCTTTTTATAATTTGCCTTTCTTATTAAAAAGAACACTCAAAACACAGCATTTTCTTCAACATTACTGCAACATTGTGATGCCACTGTAACAATCACTTTGTATATTGTAAATAAACTTTTTCCACAAAATTTCACTATTTTAACGGAGCAAAATAATACGTGACAACTGTCAATGATGACCATAGACAAAAATGTCTGCCATTGGTCACCCTTGTCAAGTGGTTCGCTAAGTTTGGTGACTTAGCAAGGGTGCCGGGTTCATGGGGTGAGGTTTGTCAGAGTCTTGGCGGCGGATTTGTCTGCGCACGAGCAGCAAGGCAGGCCGGATCGAGAGAAAATGGGTGAGGGAGTCCCTTTCAGTTCTCCAGTCGTGCTCTCTCGGAATATCGTACGTCCGTCACTCCAGACACACTGACTCTAAGATTCCTGCTCACCCCTAATATCCTTTTCCTTCCCAGAATATCTTCTCCTTCGTTTCCTAAATAGACCCTTCACACAACATCCCCAAAGATGACATAGGCCCTGAGGGGAATTATTTTCCTCGGGTCCTCCTGTGTTTTTTTCATTATTGTTTTTTTATATGAATACCGCACAAGAGTCACCAACTGCTCCCATCTGGTGCCAGTGAGACTTCGGCATCCCCAATTGGGGTGTGTAGTGAGGCTGAAGGTAGTGGGGAGGGGAAGGAGATAGGAAGAGGAAGGTGGGGAAGTACCTGGTTATTCAGATCTGGCCACCAAACACGGCTAAAGCCATTTCAAGCAACGTTTTAATTCTGAATGGTGGTCTTACACCAGGGCGATACAGAGAGTATCTTCCACTCTGGAACGTGCCGAAACTATACTATTTTAAATGAATTAATTGTGAAATGCCACAAATTAATAAAATAAATTAAAATAAATTTATTTGCGCCCGCTGGGTTCGAACCAGCGACCTTCGGATTGTGAGTCGAGAGTGTTACTTTGGGACCACGGAGGCTGTGTGAATCTAATGTAAAAAAAATGCTTTAGCCGTGTTTGGTAACTAGATCTGAATAGCCAGATACTTCACCACCTTCCTCTTTTCCATGTCCTTTCCCTCCCTACTTTCCTTCGGTCTCCCAATCAGTGGCGTAACTATAGGGTGGCAGGGCTGGCAAAATGCCACGGGCCCCACGGGGGCCGGGGCCCCGGCCCGAGAATAAATTTAAAAAAGGAAGCAAATAGTGTAGCAGAAAAATGGTCTATCAACCCTGAATTTTCTAAAACTTATCAGAAGAAGGCGAAACGCCATTTTGATGAACTTTGGGAAGATGAGCGTCTCCAAAATCAGGAAAGTTTGGTTAGAGTGAACATATTTTATCAAGTATTAGACATTATTATTAATCAACTGAAATCGCGTTTCTTTCCAATTAATGAAATTAATTCCCATTTCAGCGTTTTGCTACCTGCCACTTTGCAAAATTTTAATGACACTGATCTTAAAAAAAACTCTAGAATTTGTTGATATATATATATAAATAAAAAAGACATATCTAAATTATTTTCCAGGGAAATTCTCAGTTTTCGGTCCAAATTCAGAGACGAAATAGAAAAGGCTTCGTGTATTAGAGAACTTGCTGAATTATTAATAATAAAGAATCATTTTATGTATTGCATTAATGTTATTTATTACAAGTCTTGTGACTACTGTAAATATGTTCACTTTAAACGAAATTTCAGGATCTTGGAGACGCTTATCTTCGCAAAGTTCGTCAAAATGCATTAAAATGGCGTTTCACCTTCCTCTGACAAGTTTTAGAAAATTCACTGGGTTTATGGACCATTTGTGTGCTGAAAGATCATTTTCAAGACTAAAATGAATAAAAACTTATTTAAGAAACTCAATAGGACAAGACAGGCTTCGCAACTTGGCTATTCTGTCTATTGAAAATTCTTAATGACGGTATAGATACTTTTGCGGAACTGAAATCTCGGAGAAAATAATTTTATTAATAAATAACTTGTGAAGATTTGATTGTTATTTCATTTTAATATGTAAGACCCTATGCTTTTGAAAATAAAATTTATTAGATATTTAACAAAAATGACACAATATTAGTACAACTGTTGGGTAACTTCTTAAGTGATTAATAAAATTCAATTACAACGTGATGACTTTTATCTGGGGGGCCCCATCCAATGGTCTCAGGTGGTATAGTTACGCCACTGCTCCCAACGTACCCCATACCACGGGCCTCAGGTGGTATAGTTACGCCACTGCTCCCAACGTACCCCAATTGGGGATGCCATGGTCTCACTGATTCCAGGCGGTTGGGAGCAGTTGGGTCTCTTGTGTGGTATTGACATAAAAAATAATATTATTGAAAAAGTTGATTAATATTTATCATCAGCTCATGAAATATCAAATGTATCCATTATTTATTTATTTCCATATACACGGCCCAACATCACATCTTCTTCCCCTTGTCCTATTCGCATGGACAAGGCTTCTCCATACGTCCCTGTCTTGTGCTGATTGTTAGGCCTATGTACAACATACGCCATTAAAATAATTTAATTAAAATATTTGTAAAAGAATTACGTATAAGAAGTTCAAAATACACTGAATATATAAATTAAGTAATGCTAACAGTAGGTGACAAAAAATATATTTAATTTAGGTAAAATACCGAGAGAATCTTATATATTAATAATTTTAATGTAGGTATGGATGATTTGTATAGCGCCGTCTTTGTTAAAAATCACCTCAAGGGCGCTGTACAAATTTATAATATATTTCTAAAATCTTACTTCCAATTACAAACTTTTTATATGTGTGAAAAATTTGTTAACATTGGAAATGATGTGAGATATTTACGGCCGAAAGTATTATTACGATTTATTTTTTGGGTACTATGCCGATTTGAGCTTTCTGCTAGGTACTTTTCGGATGGCTTTTTTAATGATGTATAGCAGTTAAATTTAATAACATACAAACTTATTTATTCAGAATGTTCTTAATAAAGTTATTACGTTCCGGATATTTTTCTTATTTTACTTTAATCTGTGTTTACATAATTTGTCTAATACCTAATCATGATATTGTAGTTATTGTTTAAAACTACCAATGAGTTTCTTAAAATAACTCTTCTTAATAAAATCTCATTGGCAAAATTTCAAAACTTTTGTTTACTAACGCAATTTTCCACAATACTCAGTAGGTTGTATTTTCAACATTGCTTTTTTATATATAAAACATCATTTTTTATCAAAACCCATCAATGAGATTATCACCTCTTCCTTCTCGTCATTCTAATCCAACATCGTACATTGTATTTTTATTTTTGTAATTCGTTTTTAAAATAATAAAAACTTGTTTATATAGTTATCTTAGAAGAACTTTTATTTGGCTATTACTGTATTTATGCACTGTATATCTACCCGTAACGACTGGTTTTAAGAATAACATAAAATAAATAAAAACGATTAAAATAACACTATTTTGTTTGCAGCTAGAATGAATAAAAGTTGCCACCCTCAGAAAATGTTGGCATAGACGAAAAGTAGCGTAGCACGTTGTAGCTTGTAGCTCGGATTGCGGGTAAAAGTGTGTTGGAGGGTGCGTTCGGGCGCCGGCGCCGCTTGCCGTAGCGGGCAGCGGAGAACGCGCGTACAAGGTGGCTTGTGACGTCACCCATTGAACAGCTGCCAGGCGCCGCATCGCTCGGCGAGCATGCGCGCCGCCATGTTGGACGCGCTCTAGCCGAGTAGAGTCGCTGCGCCGCGGAGCGCCCGGACAGGCAGAGCCCGAGCAGCTGAGCCGCTGAGCCTGAGCCGCTGCTGATGGCCCGCCGGGGGAACCTCCGCGCGGTGAGTGCCCCGCCCCACCAATAACAACTAATCATTGTCGTCATCCACTCACACCCGCTCGCACCCGATCATTCCACTCTCAACCGTCGCCCGACTCGCTCTCCACGCACCGCACCAAATATCGCGACACTCGCTTCTCTCAATCATCTGTCATCTCTAACCGAATTCCTCTTTTCAGAAGCCTTCGTTGCGGTTCCGCTGCAGACCTTTGTCTCGCCGCTGTCGATGACTATGGATGTCACGCGGAGGACGTTTTGCTAAATGATTGATATGGCGGGAATGGAAGAACACGAACGGAAAGTGGTTATCGAATTCTGCCACTTGCTGGAAAAGTCAAAGCAGCTATTTAATGGATTAAGGTAAGAGATTTATTATTCCTTATTAAAACAAAAAAAGTCTCAACCTTCACTTAAAAAAGTATTCAAAATCCCTAAACACATTTCAAAACTGATTTTTCTGTGTTAAAAATGTATCATCCCTTAAATTTTGATTCTCTTTTTAAACGTCAAACGATTGCTTTACTCCCACTATCAATGTACAAACGACAAAGTACCAGCCAAATGTCAATAATCTCTACAATTCGTTAACTTTATTATAAGTACAACAAAAACAATCCTTAATATTTAATAAAATAAAGAATTCGCTGTAAAAAAGCGTTTGGTTAAAAAGCGTTATCTTATTATTCCAAACAAGTATCCAGTCGTAGAGAAAGGGGTGGAATGTAAATAAACTTGCTAGTTCGGAGGGGGAGTGGAATCATAGCGGGCCGGAGGGTTTCCCTGGGTTAATCCGCTCAAACAATGTTATATTGCGCGTGGGGTGGGAATAACTCAAATAAAAATATCTTTTTTGCCACTGTTTTAGTCAGTATTATCTTTGAAATAGCAACGATTTAAATCTTGACGTATTTTAATATTTTTAGCACTGCTTTACTTTAGTTTCAACACATTTTTATTTTAAAAACATTTTATTGTGGAAAAACTGAACATACAAAAAATACTAATTAACCTTTTATGGCTTTTAATCAATATTTCTATATTTTTCGAATAGTAGTACTTTTAAAGGAAGGTTTTTTACTTTGGAATGACAGAATTTATAAATTATTAAAGTTAATTTATTTTGTTTCCACCACTTTATTCGATCCCCGAAATATAAATGTTCTCTCAATTAGAATGAGTCATATACTGACAAGTGATTCGAATACTTTGAATATCTTGTGACAAAAAGCTGTGTGTTGCTCTAGAAATCTTAGACAAAAACATCTGTGCCAAATTCATAACGCCAAAGATTTTTGTTCGTTCGAGAGTTTTTAGTAAGATCTTTAAATTATACAGATTGTCAGCTTGTTGTGTCAAAATCTTTGCTAACACGGAAAAAACAATTTGAACAAACAATCTTGTCTTATTTTTAGAGAGTACGATATTTCTAAGCTCCATATCTCGTTTTGAAAAATATGATAAATCAGTGACAGAAAAAGCTATGCAAAGTTCACGATGCAAGAGACCATCATTCAAAAGATAGTTCTTTATACATTCGATTTAATCAAATATTAATTCAGTGGCGTTAGAAGCCGGGTAGCAACCACTAGTTTCTCAGATATGCCTAATTTAATTTTTTTTTGTGCAATAAGTGTTTTATAAGCGAAAAACTTGATGTTCTCATAAAATCTGTTTGCGAAGAAATGACTGATTGAAAGGGTAGTGCACATTTCACCACGCCAGAGTTCAATATTTACAAAATTGTTTGACGCGAGACAACAGATTTTCAACTTTATGTAGTTTTCCAACTAGGCAGATTTTAGGTTGAATGTTGTTAAAGTTCCTACCCTTCGAATAAACGACAAAATAATTTGTTTTTTCATCACTTTTCTTCAATTTACTTCGATGTTCCGTTTTGTTAGCCCCTGAGGCCTCGACCATATTTTGTCAGAAGATCAAAATATTTTCGCTTTACAATAAATTCCAATAAATGGAATATTTCTGAACATCCGTAACCTAAAATCCGTTTTGAAAGGTGATAAAATACGATTTCAAATATTACAAATCAAAATACACAATTTAATTTTTGAAATATAAACATTTTGCATAAAAACTTTAAAAAGTTTTAAAAATGGCTAATCTTAAGTTTTTTCTAACTAAAATTACTGATGACGAAAAAAATATTAAAAGACATACTCATTTTACTAGACAAATGTTTACGAACGATATTGTCACCTCACTTTTTGTCGTTCCACGTAAAAATAATAAATAAAAAATTCCCATAGTTTCATAAATTTATTTCAGCTTTGGCTTCATAAAAGTATGCGTTTTACTTCTTTATGGCTAACTTTTATATTTGAACTAGCTGACCCAGCGAACTTCGTACCACCTAAGAATTAGTGTTAACTTATTATCTGAATCAAATTAAGTTCTTTTATTTAGTTAAAAATTACACAATGAAGCAATTATCGATGCGCAGCTATCCGTGTTTCGTTTTTGTCAGTATCAGAGATGGCGTTGTGTACGCATTTACACTTTTTTATGATTTTTTTTACTTTTCCACTTACTTACGGGAATTGATTTTCATATCCTTTATACGTGCCAGGGAAATTTATCATAACTTTTCGTTTGGAGTGGTGCAGACAAATGTTCACCGTTTGTCCCATTTTCGACTGTTGACATTTAGTGTGTAAGAAAGAGGGGCAGCATTAAGAACAAAACCAAAACAATCAGCGCATTGACATTTTTGAATTTTTGGAATTCATTCATTACTCAATATTATACTTATCATAATATTCCTGCAGCTCTTTCAAAAGATGAGAATTTTTTCCATACAAAATGTATGGGGTAAAGAATTTTATTCATAATTATTTTTTTGTTGTTAATTTTTCCGATGTTTTAATAGCTGTTCTGCTATTCGGGGTTGAGACAAATCCAACAAATCAAAGATCATAAAAATCGGTTCAGCCGTTCTCGAGTTATAAATGGTTTAAAAATTCAAGCGTGGTGTTTTTTTTCCTTCTAACACCATTTGTATCATATTTCTCACTATGATAGTAAGGGACACGTATGAATTGTTCCGAAAACCGAACAAAAAGACTTTACGAGTTAGTATTTTTGTGCTTTATTACTTTTCTATTTAGTTTTTTCATGAAACCCTTTCGATTAGACAATAATTTTGAAGGTTATTAGCTATTATAAGCGCTAAGTAATTTGAGTTTCGTCTTTCCCAATGAATATACACGGGGTCAGTCTCTCACGCTCGGTTAGCCGCCGGGGATGATACTGTAAAATAGATCCTTAGCGGGTTGCTCAGCTGTGAAATTGTTTTGATGTCACCAAGCGAGCGGATGAGCGACGCAACACACTCCGCTGACCTGCCGACTGCCGACTGCCGGCCCACTGAACCCGGTCCCGGTCTCTCGGTTCAGAGACGTACGCCTATTTTTGTTCAACCATCACTAATTAATAACGATCGAACATGTGTTCGTTACCACTTCACTGACACTTTAACGGAGTGATCGTGTTTTGATTCAGAGGAAATTATAGAAATTTTAGACGGCAAATCGTAGGTACATCAGTGCTAAGCCTTCGTAGAACTTAAGCCATTCTAAATAATTCAAAATCATATTAGAAGTATTATAGATGCTTCAATTAAATACTGCCTGTAGAACATATTTCTGCACTTAAAAACGTCGGTCATTTTTTTCATAAGTCTTTTAATAAGCAAAGAAAAAATAAAGTAAAAGTCTATAAAAAACACTTTCAAGTCCAAACTCTCCTATTTATAAACCTCTTTTCAGATATAGTTTTATTGTTTAATGTGGCCAATTTAGTCCCTTTTATAATAATAGCAAAAAAATGAAATTTACGCCCGAACTTCACAAAATAAAATACAATATACATTTTCGCGTTGTTATTTTTGACATCACGGCGACAATACGACGGTCGAGGAATTTGGATTTTCAAAGTGAACCTTCTACCGTCCACCGAAGAACTACTGACTAGTTACACCCATTTTCTGCCCCGTCCTGTAAATAAAAATATTCTGGGGGTATGATTTTAGATTTTGACGAAAACGTCCGACACTTTGGGCTGAAGGAGCCACGCGGTATAACACCCAATAACCCAATATTCTGGTTATTTTTAATCTTTTTTATCCCTTCATTAAAGTGTACGCAAGTGGACACTTTTCTAATAATTTGAGCATTTTATAATGTTCTTTCTTGAATTATTTATACTTTAGCAAAACCTTGAAAAATTAAAAACAATACGTCATTTTATTTTTAATTTTTTTTTCTTTTAATATTAGAAAAAAAGAAGGAAAATGAACCTAGTGGTATATATTATATAGCCTATAGCCCATATAAAAATATATTGAGATTTGTTTCAGTTTAATTTTACAATCATCCTTTGGTACAATTTGAAACAAAACTAAGTAATACATCGATAGGATTAAACCTGCGAAATAATTATAAAGAATTTTGATAAAAATATAAACGGTCTCTTCGTTGTGAGGTGCTTCGTAGCCTATCGGTCTCCTCTTCATAGCCTTGACAATCTTGTCTACTTTAGTGTCTGAAGGTTTCACTTTTACCACGTGTGAATTGCATACTTTGATTTTTTTATTTATATATTAAGGTATTTAGTTATGTTTTCAGTGTGTTATTTGAGGTGAAATTTAAAATATTTTAAATTGATGTTTTAATAAATCTTGTATGTACGAATTTTGTCGGCTCCTTTTTTTAATTTTTATAATTTCACAAATGTTTGCGTACACAAATTTTTTTTTTTTAAATTTTATTTATGTAATATAAATTTAACTTTACAATTGATTTGTATTCTTTTGATTATAATATCACTAGGCTCCTACCCATGCCATGGTAGTCGTACACAATTAAAGTATATACTATATATATATTGTAATAACAAGAATAATAAATGTAGAAGCAAAAACAAAAATAATATTTAAATAACAAAAAAACATCTAAACCACAATACGAATAAAAATTTACATGAATGATAAAAATATGTTTTAAAGGAAACAGAACTAAAATTTTAATGTCAAGAAGGTAAAATAAAAATACATCAAAAGTATACCTATAGGTAATAAGGTTTCCCTTTCGAAAGAAGTCAAAATCACGGAACTCTTTACTCTAGAGAGCGGTGAGGGGCTCCCAAGAAATTCCGACCAAAATGAAAAGAAGAGGAAAATGTATTAAAATTAAGAAAAGAAATAATAGAACACGTGAAATTTAATTTTTAATTCGAGTTACGTTTAAAAAAAATCTCACGCCTTTTTAAATATACAAGGGATATAGAATTGTTTGATTTTGTATAGGTTCTCGTTGCTTTGTATATTTTAGGATTGCATGAAAATCATCTTTTAAAAATATAAATCCTCATTTAATGTGTTTTTTGTCCGCAGGGACCTGCCCCAGTACGGCCACAAGCAATGGCAGGCGTACTTTGGACGCACGTTCGACATCTACACCAAGCTGTGGAAGTTTCAGCAGCAGCACCGAGTCGTGCTGGACACCAAATATGGCCTCAAGCGCTGGCAGATCGGCGAGATCGCCTCCAAGATCGGCCAGCTCTACTATCATTACTAGTGAGTACTAGCCTGAGCACTGCGATTCACACCCAACATTTGTCATTAAAATAATCTTATTTTCATCTGGTATTGATATGGTATCAGTTCTACTACAACTAGTAGTGGGAACTGTGTACTTTGTACTGCGATTCAAACACTCTTTTCCCTTGTTTGCCCTTTATTTGACCCCCTCAAAAACAACTGTCACTTTCATTAAAACATATTATTTTCTGGTATAGACGCTGGCAGATCGGCGAGATCGCCTCCAAGATTGGCCAGTTATACTAAAACTACTAGTAGGAACTATGCACTTTGCACTGCGATTCAAACACCCTTTTCCTTGTTTCCCCGTTGTTTGCCCCCTCAAAAACCACTATAATATTATCATACAAAGACCTTATTTTCATCGGGCTCAGGCACCTAAGATCTGCCAGCTCTACTATCATTAATAGTGAGTGCTAGCATGTGCACTGCGATTCACACCCATCATTTGTCCAAAAACACCTAAAAAACAACTGTCACTCACATTAAAAACAACTTATTTTCATCTGGTGTAGACGCTGGCAGATCGGCGAGATCGCCTCCGAGATCGGCCAATTCTACTACAACTACTAGTGGGAACTATGTACTTTGCACTGCGATTCACACCCTCTTTTCCCTTGTATCCTGTTGTTTGTCCGCCTCAAAAACAACTATCATATCCACATTCAAAGACCTCATTTTCATCGGGCTCAGGCACCTAAGATCGGCCAGCTCTACCATCACTACCTAATTCATATCGATTCACATTCACCTTTTGTACGGCTCCATGACATTGATGAAAGTGAAGGAATAATAAAAAAAAAACATACTTAACTTAATCTAATCTACTACTTTATTGTATTCTGTTTCGTAACTGTCTTGTTTTATCTTAACTGTCTTGATTTATTGTTTTATATTTAATCGTAATAATATCATGCAATAATTAAGTAACACGCATAACCAAAGATAAAATAGAATGTTAGCGCATGATGCAAGTGGTAGTACCGCTACTTGTAATCATAGGCCTTTGTGCTTCTTTATTTCTGCGAACGCCATTCATTCAACGAAATCTCGTATACAGCTGAAAAGCTCATTCCAAATAATTAATGGTATTATAAAAAATACAAAAATCCAAATTATATTATAACCAGTGATTCCTGACATTAACTGGAGTAAAATGTAAGTATATAAAATTTGGTTCTCTGGTGACTTTCTTTAAACAACAAAAAATCATGCACATGTCAACCCCTCACCCGGCCTCTAACTGTCCAATACTTTGTGATTTTTTTTAATGTTTTTAGTCAAAAACGTCACCGAAGAACAAAATTACATTTTTATTTTTTACTCCACTTACTTCATATAATGTCAGGAATCACTAGTAGTTAAAGTAAGTAAAGTATAATATGTATTTTTTTTTGCTTATTTTATTATTGTTTTCAGTATTATTATACCAGGAATACACAAGTGATAGTTCAGTTGTTAGGAATTTTTTATAGCATATTGATCAGACAGCAAAAAATACATTATTTAAAATTTTCTGCCGATCAAATAAATACTGAAACAATAAAAGCAAAAGACAAAATACATTATTGACAAGTTTGTACCTGTATTCATAACAGCAGAACATGGAAAGAAATGTATTAGAATAATTACATTGTACTGGGACCGATTCTATTCATTATCTATATCAACGATTTAAATAACCTTATCATTAAAGGAAACATAATCAGTTTTGCTGATGATACTGTTTTATTATTTCAAGAAGAAAATTGGACGGATACATTTAATGAGGCTGAACAAGGGCTTAGTGCACTGCAAAATTGGCTTAAAATCAACTCGCTTACCCTTAATATAAGCAAAACTAAATATATAACATTTTCAATAAACGCACGCAGCCAACCAATAAATCACTAGAACTAAAACTACCCGAAAGCCATGGAAATAATATACAATGTTAATGCCCCGTCATCGAAAAAACGCAAAACATAAAATATCTCGGAGTAATAATTGACGAAAATCTGAGATAGGACCTACATATCAAAGGTATTACTGAAAAACTCACAAGCCTTATATATTTCTTTAAAAATCTAAGAAACGTGGTAAATAAAAAGGATATGAAAAAGGTCTACTACGCGTTATGTCATTCTCGAATTGAATATGGAATCATAGGATGGGGATCTGCTACATACGTACCTCCACAACCTGAATACGATTCAAAAAGGATCATAAAGACCATATTAAAAGTACCAATTAGAACGCCTTCAATTGAAATTTTCAATAGCTTCGACGTACCAAATGTACAGCAAATATATACCAAAAATACATTATTGAAGCTTTTCAAAAATAATGAATCCTCTACTAGACCATGTATGCATAACACTAGATCGAATAAAAACGATATAAAAAATATTACAAGTTATAAAACCACTTTCGGACAAAGAAACTATACATACTTTGCAACTAAACTCCATAACATCCTTCCCCAAGACATAAAACTAATAAAAAATCCTAATGAATACAAATCAAGAATAAAAATATGGCTAAAAGAGGTCAACGAAAAAACCCTAATGAAGACACTAAAAACGACATAGAAGACAAATAAACCATATTTAAATAACTACAATATTTTACAATACAACATTTTATACTTAATTTCACCATTATAATAAAAATTACACTTACCTGCTAGACCTGGGATGTATATTTAAATTATGATGACATGCAGCTTTCGTAGTTTGAATCTCAACCCAATAATTCAAAGTAGGTACTTTTTTGTTTTCATTTTGATGAGAATTTTTTTATAAGATTGTAACTTCCGACAAATGTCATATTTGATTGTCTATTAGTTAAAAAAGGAATTTTCCGTATTCATATTATCCGTGCATCAAACTTCGACAACACGAACGTTCCGTATTATCCGTGAGGTGGACTCTATACATATTTACATTAGACTCAAGAGGAGGAACTCTAGGATGAGATACAACTCGGCTAAACTTCCTAAAAACACCAAAAATAGTCGGTCAACCATGAAATTAGTCATCAATCAAACATACTAATTTCATTAATGTGTGCTATTCATGCTTGAAATTATTCACGTCTAATGAACTCAAATATGCTTCGAATTTAAATGTCATTTTCAAAATTTGAACCGTTTGCGTGGAGAATAATACGGAGCAGCGATAAAGTCGGTAGGTAACTCCATATAATGTAATATTTTATATAATCTGAATTTTCACAGGTCTTTATTAATATTATAATAGCCAATAGTAATATTATAGAAAGTGTGCATCTTAAATCAACTAAGCAACTATTTCACATACTTAGATACTAATAAAACTAAATTATTTGCTTGTTATCATTATGCCTACGAAGGACACCAATAGTGACTGCAATGAAGGTATATATTTTAAAAAAATAAGTAAAGTTAGAAGCATTGCAAAATTAGGCTCTTAGATTAAATATTTATAAATTTCTTCTTATCTCCTTCGATAGCAAGGAGCCAGGACACCACAGTCAATTCTGGTAATTTTTAAAAGGAAATGGTTACTATCAGAATAATAATATTTACATGGGAGATAGCACAATGTCCTGAGTGCTTATGAAATTACATAATATGCGTGAATTTCAGGGACCAATTACACACTAACAGAATTACACACGGATAAAATACCTCGTGAAGAGAATTAAACCTTATTAGAATAAGTTAACAATAATAATCTAAACGAAAATATGAAAGAGAACAAGACACAGAAAAACAGAAAAAGACAATAGTCGCAAAACAAAATTCTTTACTTGTTACATTTCATCCTATCCCATACATATGAATCTCATTCAACTGAGCGGATGAATGAAGTAAATTGAATGAAATGAAGCCAACGGCGAATGGAATTTTATGTCTACATGTAATAAAGAGATGATATACAAAAGGGTTAGGCAACAGTCCGAGTTTGTGGTACTAATTAGTACAAATGCGATGTCTAACTGATGCTGAAAAGTGACATTCTAAAAATTGTTTGCAAATATTGTTACTTGGAGAAAGTTCATTGAAAGTGGACAGTGTCTCAAATACTTCACATAATCCTAGTGCCACAATGATAATTCACATGGCAATTACTAAAACAGGTAAATCCAAATCAGTTTCTTCAAGTTACAGGTTTTCAATGGTTTTTAAGGGCTAGGAAATAACGGTATGGGTTTGTTTAACAAGAATCTGATTTCGGAGTTACCTATTTGTATTAATTACCCAAATTATTGACAGTAGTATGAATATTTTAGTGACAAAGGTAAGAAAAGTTGATGCCATATTTCTAAAAATCATTTTCCTTCTTTAACTGTAAGTATGCAATTATTTCACTGCCGCTAAGAGCTCCGTTGCTATCACTTTCTCAGATACTTGCCTAGATCATGAGAGGAAGATGTCATAACGAAGTTTTCAGCGATATACCTTTTGTAACAAAATGTTGTCACGCAATTTTTAAACTATACGCAATTTTACAAAAATAGCGATACACAGATTTATTAAATGTTTCAGTGAACATATATAGCGTAGAACGTCATTTATTATAATAAAACTGCGATTGCATATTGTAAACCATTTGGAGTAATTTCCCTTGATTGTGACTTATTTGCCTGCATAAAGTTGTATTATGTTATGTGTTTTTGAATTTCGCAATCAAGATGTGCGTAAACGTATTTCTTCTTTTATATATATGTATGTAACCATCTTTCTTCTCAGATAATTTAGAAGAGCAAAATGGCTCACTTAAAAAAAAAAAAATATATATATATATATATTTTTGTTTAAGAAAAGTGATTATTTTAAATTTAATTAAATAATGTTTTTACGAAGTTCTGCAAGTATTTTAGTTTTTTTTTATTTTTGTGACACCTTTTTTGGCTGACAAGGCCATTTTCAAACTGTGGTTAAACCAATTTGAGATGACTTTTTATACGATTCTAAAATTCAATTTGAAGGTGTGTTAATTGATTTATTATCGGTTAAACCATTAAATATGCTAAAAAAGTAATTGAGACAGTAGACTATATAACGGAAGGGGTACTTCGAAATCTGTTTTCCCCGCACTAAATGTTAATATTTTCGTAATTGTTTAAATACTTACGTTACTGCTATGACTCTATTAAGTGCGTTATATTGTTTAGGTTTTGTAAACATACTAAGGGGTGGAGAAAAATTTATTTTCTTTACTTCATTAATTAAAAATTAAAGCTGTAAAGTTGTCTGATAAAGCCTTCCTACTCTTTCGTTCATTTTTTTGTAACATTCTCTACAAAAGTTATACAAAACAATGCTATTGTTCGTATTCGTTTTTCTCGATGGTTCCTCTTCACGTTAATAATATAATGTTGCAGTATGACCATTGCCTCGATTCGTTGAACGCAGTGCCGGATGAAGTAGAAACGCGACACTGCGCAGTTAATGTGTTAAATGGTGTTGTTTATCAAAAATACATAGGGTGATTTTAAAGATTGAAGAAGTTAAATTTTTTAAACTTTTGGTTTTATGAAACTCTAACAAAATTTTGCTAAACGATGTTTCAAATAAAATGTTTTAATAAACGAATTTTACATTGTAATGAGAAATTCCAATGGCATTTTTATGAATTTTCACCACATAACTTTGTAAATAATATTTTACAACAAACAATACAAAAATTGCCTTTATTATCTTTCGGGATGCTGTGTGAAGAATTTTCTTTGGAGGAGAGGATGGGTTTTGCAGACACCCATGTGATATTAGAATAGAGGAAATAAAGAGGCTGGCAAATCGTTCCACAGCCGAACTGTTGAGCCCAAGAACGAGTAGAAATGTATCGTAGAAATGTACCGTTATCATGCGACACACAGTGTTTTTGATTCAAATGAACTTATTATTGTAAAAAAAACTACTACATTTTTAAGTGGAATTTCTTATTGTGCAGCAGTAATATTTGGCTGAACAAGTTGTCAAGTTCGTTTTGAATCGAAACAACACGATTTAAATAGGCGAAAAAGAGAAATATCCTTTTGTTGCAGTCTTCGGACCAGCGAGACGAACTACCTAAACGAGGCGTACTCGTTCTACGCGGCTATCCGCGGCCGCGCGTACTACTCCCGCGCGGCCAAGGAAGACCATTCCGACCTGATGGTCAAGAAGTTGCGCTACTATGCGCGCTTCATCGTGGTCTGTCTGCTGCTCAAAAAGATGAAGTTGGTCAGGGAACTGGTGGGCGAGCTGGACCGCCAGATCCTCGAGTACTCGACAACCTACGATCCAGAAGACCAGGTGGAGTGGAACGTGGTGCTGGATGAGATCAAGTCCTTCATCAAGGCGGAGGCCATGGTGTCGGTGCTGCACGCTGACTCGAACCCGATCGTGTTGTCCCACAGGTGAGCTGCCATTTCAAATATTTAAGTTCCGATGATAATTTTTTTTAAATACGAACTGCTCCCCACCATCTCGAGTCATTAGTAACTATGGCATCTCCACTTGGGGCATGTTGCGAATTGTAGCGGAGAGGGAAGTGGATGGGAAAGAGGCATCTGATCTTAAATATTTAAAATCGCCAACGAAATTGAAATGTTTCTACATTTATTTTAAAAACGGGAAAAATCACTTTAGAGATTAATTAATTTTTCTCATTGGAACCGCCCTGCACGATCGTAAGAACATCTTTCGACGAAATATGAATTCTCAGCCGCTAGCTGGTTAAAGGCCCTAAAGTCCCACGGTTATGTCGTGTGAATAATTCGAATTTTGCGAAAGCAATATACATGGTGATAAGGGCCTCAGCAAAGATGAGTTATTGGAGATGTATGTGAGAACATAAATTTCCTTAATTATTTCAATTATAACATTTTATGTGACAACCTTTTTTTGGTTGTCCGATATATAAAAGTAAACGATATAAATTAGACCGGTCAGTGGCTGAGTTGGCATCGCATTTGGGTACCACCTAGGCGTCGCGTGTTCGATTCGTCGACTGGCTAATTCCCCCATCAAGACACAAGCAACATTTTCTGCTTACTGTGGTGGTAGTAGGAGATTTTCAAATGTTGTCGTGAATGTTTATCTTTCTTTAAAAACAAATTAATCCATTGCTGAAAAGTTGACACGAAAATAAATTGGTCGCCATTGTATTTTGAATTTAACAGTAGTTAGAAAGGAGGAATCATTAATGGTGAGTTTAGTTACACTAATGAGTTAAATATACTCAGATATAAAATTAGAGATGATCTAAAGCCTGGACAACGCTAGTAGGTACTTAAGCTAATATTAAATAAATATGAACAATTTCTAAAGTGTGCTTTATATTTTATTACAATGTCGTTATTTTTCATTATGTTAACACAAAATTGCAAAGATATAATAAATATATATATCTACCTATATGCAATTCTAATTTTGAGATCAGTTGGTACTTGCTATATTGGAATGAAAAAAAATATTTTGGTCAGTTTTATGCCTTTTTAATTTTTAATAAAAATGTTGGTTACACAGCTTTAGATTGCAACCATGATTATATTTTTAGTATTGCCATTTGAATAACAGTGGCGCCCTCCTATTTTTCTACTTTTAACAGTTTTGCAGTCTAATTGATATCCATTAAAGCAACAAAAACAATATGTAAAAACCTATTGCCGGGTTCTCATTGTAACAAACTACAAACTACGCATTTAATAGAAAGAGAGCAGTTTAAAAAATAAATAAAAACTAAACATAGAAGCTATTAGCGGCAGGACTAAACTGTCCACGATATGTAGCTTTGTCGTTAGCAAACATTGTAAGCTGTCTGCTGCCCTATAAATTTTCTTCCAAATGGTTTTGCCAGGGTGATTGTTAGAGTACATATTCATTCATTGAACAGATGGAAGTAATAAGGAGGTGCATACATATTTAATTGTTCATCGTTACACATACAGTAGTGCAAATAGAGTTGCATCGCAATTATATGGACACATCATCCAAAGCCGGCAATCACGTAGAAAGTAAATACACCTACCTATTCGACTGGCATTATTGGCAGTTTTCCATGATTGTTGTTTAGTTTATTGAAGTACCACTTCGGTACAATACGGCTCATTGAATGTGCTGTTATAATCACAGAGGCAATTTTCCGACCACCCAACCCCACATCCACCTACCTTCCCCAGCACAGTGCACATAATTGTTTATATAATAATTGACCGTGTTGCATTTGACAAAATAAACAATCCACCCACCAAATCACGCCGTACAGATATTTCCATAATGGTTGCAATACGTACGTACCGCTATGCACATTTGTTCTGCCTTATATCTGCGCAAAGAACCGGAGGAATTCTGTGCAGTTATTTGGTTCGGCATTCAGTTTCCTCCACTCGTAGACTTTCTAAGAAGAGATTTGAACATGGAATTCTCGAGATGTCTTGAAAATTCCGGAATTTTTTAAGATGCTATGAAAATGCATTTGATTTTTCGCAATACTCTTACATTTTGTTCCGGATTAATGTTTACGCCATATACTACATAATTCAACAATTATTATTTAAAACATTTACTTATTTTTTATTTTCAACTTTTTATGATTATAAATTAAAATATTTCTATTAATAATCATAAAAAGTTAAAAATAAAATATTCATCCTACACTTGCAGAAAAGTCAATAGATGTCAAGTATTAATAATAAAATGGATAAAAAATTATCCAGACACTATCTAGATAGCATTTAGTTCGGGTGGAATCTTGCAATCATATATAAATATAGCAGCCAATAGTATGTGCGTTAAGAAAATGAAGATAATGTTGGTAGTTTTTTGTCGAAGTATGATACAGTTAAAAGTGTTCGTATTGAATATGGACACCTTAGCTCAGTTGGTAGAGCACCCGCCATGTAAGCAAAGGGTCCTGGGTTCGAGTTCCAATATCTTTTTCTGATTTTTCTGTCTCCAGATTTTCGATTGAGTTTCGCTAATATTGTCTTCATTTAATTAAACAAAATATTTACTTTTGTAATATTCTTTAAAATGATATCAACGAATTGTTAATTTGGTGCAATGAAAATGGACTTAAACATAAATATCTCTTAATGTCAAATAGTCGGATTTTCTCGACTAACATCTAGTGATCTTTAATTATAACGTTGATAACAATTTTCTGGAGACATTAACACAAAATAATAACTTCATAATAGTTGGATAATTTGTACAGCGCAGTTATTGTCTCGAAAAATCACCTTAAAATTTAATATGATTTCTTAGGCTCTATCTAAATTTATTATTTACAAATATATATAGAAAACATACTTAACTGGCAGGTCACAGCAGGTCACTTCCGATAAACACACTTTTCGCAAGTCGATCGTAGTCGCAAGTAGTTTGTTCGTAGTCGCAAGCCGTTCGTTCGTAGTCGCAAGCCGTTCGTTCGTAGTCGTAGGCAGTTCGTTCGTAGTCGCAAGACGTTCGTTCCTAGTGGCATGCCGTTCGTTCGTAGTCGCAAGCCGTTCGTTCGTAGTCGCAAGACGTTCGTTCCTAGTCGCAAGCCGTTCGTTCGTAGTCGCAAGCCAGTCGTTCGTATAAAGGAACGAATGCCTTGCGACTTTGAACGAACTAATTGCGACTACGATCGACTTGCGACTACGAACGAACGACTTGCGACTACGAACGAACGACTTACAAAAGTTGGCATCACTTTCAAATCAAATCTTTAAGATGTTACTTTTCTATCACTTATATGTCAATTTCTTTTCTTTTAATTTTCTAGCAAGACTTTAATTTTTTTACCACATAACGGAAACCTCTCTTAAGGGTTTACAAATATTGGGATTTATAACTAGGCTACCTAGAAATTTAAAAACAATTAAGTGTATTAAACTGTTATACTTTGTCTTTGTTAGAAGTCAACTTTAGTACAATTTTCCCGTTTAATACCTACATTATAATGTTCATGTAAAAGCTATTGAAAGAAAACAAAATAAATTGTTGTGTTTTCTAAGTTTTTTCACTTTAGTGGGAATTACAGCATTTTTTTGAACTACAACACTTTTAAATAAAATTAAATTGTGAGACAGATGGCTTATCACTGACTTGGTATTTCTATATAAAATTTTAAATGATTTAGTTGATAATCCCGAATTGCTTGGATTGATAAGCTTTCGAATTCCACACTACGTAATTTTATTTTTATTTTATTTATTTTTCAGAAACAAATAGTACATAATTACATGTTAGAAAGTAGTTACAAGTTGTAGAATCAATACAATAATTGGTACCAATGACATGTCGCTGTTATATAATATATGTTTTAAGTGACAAATTATAAATTTTACCTTTATTAAATTAGCAAATAATTGAGTTATACTAGAAAACGGGATTTATTTTGTAATTAAATACAAATAAATAAAAAATATTAATTTAATATATTATTTAGAAATTCTTAGACTAACTACCATATAGGTATACTTAGCTCAGAATACAAATGGAAGGAAATAATTATACCAAGTCAGTGAACATCTTTTAATTTATCTTTAGCTGGAAGAAATGGGATCTACCCATAAGCAATACCTTTTGTATTTTTTAAATGTACAATAAATATTTTTTTGATTTGATTTTGATTTATCACTAAACAAATACAAAATGTTGTTAAGGAATGTACAATAGTTACTGTTTTATTTTTACTATTAATATGTAAAACCCCTAAAAAGGGCAGTTATAATTGAATAAATGAAAACAAAGTCTGCATAAGTGCAAAAGGCTGAGCCTTCTTGTCCATGACGACATGACTCATCTCGATATAATAACAAAAGAGTAAATATACATGGTGTTAAGGGACACGCTTGACATATTTTTACTAGTGATTCCTGACATTATTTGGAGTAAAAAATGTTAATGAAATTTTGGTCTCCGGTGACATTTTCGATGTTTTTTTAGGTAAAACTTTTTTAGCGCCGTTAGTGACATGAAATTCGATTGAAACGGAAATGCGTCACAACTCAGTTCTACACAAATACTCGGTTTTAATATAATGCAGTAAATTTGCACCTCGACGCTTGCCTTCCATAGTATAGTGGGTAAGGTGCCTGACAAGTCTCAGCAGCCATAGAGACAGACATCAAGCAAACGGGGGTTCAAATCCTACGAAATCCAAAAAAAATAAATTATTTTGTGAAATCAATATCCAATGTTCAGACCACTTTAAAAAAAAAGCCAAAGAAAAGAAAGCGACATCTAGCGACTTTCTAGTTTCACTTCTACCCCTGTGAATTTACACACTCTGATATTTTTTCTACTAAAACATTACAAAAAGTCAGTAGTTATTGGACAGTTGGGGACTGGTGAAGGTTTGGTTGATTAATCGGCTGAGTGACCAGGGATGATATGTAGAAGAATTTTTTGAAGTGAAAAATTCTTTAAAACCGTTGTGATTTGAAACTCGATGAAACGACGCAAACACTGCATCTTTAAGATTTAGCCTGCGAGAGAATGAGATCGAATAATCGGTCTCCTCTTCATGCGATGCTTCGTAGCCCCCCACTCTTGTCTGCAGTGAACTGGAAAATACTCCATTTAAAATTTAAATTACGTAAAATGAAAATTTGCTTTCATCGTGTGGGATGACAGCTGGCGGCCATTTACAATCATTTATGTCCGTCTCTCATGACATTTTGTTTGATTTTCAAGAAAAAAAAAATTAAAGAAAAAAAGACTTCAAAGTCATCGGAGACCAAAATTTTATTTACATTTTTTACTTCTGTAATTTTGTTAATGCCAGGAGTTAATGGTTAAAGTATGTCAAGTGCGTCCCTTAATATGATGTATGAAGGGATGCAAGAATGTGAATCAATCACCGAGCGATCGACAAGATAGAGTTGTGTGGAGTTCCGTTCTATCTGGGTGCCCCTTCGGGACACGGCAAATAACGGTGATAGAGTTTTTTCCTGTAAATCGAATAGAATGATTACACTTCTGAAACAATTTGTATGATTTAGTAAAATAAGAACATTTTATTTTTTACCTAGCTGACCCGACGAACTTCGTACCGCCGAATCAACAACTGTTGCATAAAATTCAGTTTTTTTATTAAGTTAAAAATTTCACAATGAAGCAATCATCAATGCACAACTGTCCTTGTTTTGTTTTTGTCAGTATCAGGGATGGCATTGTGTAAGGATTTATATTTTTTGTGATTTTCTTATTTTTCCACTTACTTACGGGAATTTGGGAGGCGGGTATGGGTGCCGTCACCCCGGGAACTATTTATTGGATAACCAACATCCCTGTCATAGGTCACCCCAAGTGATTCGTTACGTTTGGTGATTTAGCAGGGGTGCCCGGGTTCATGGTGTGACGTTTGTCCGGGTCCCACCCGCTGCGTGGTGGGCCGGATCGAGAGAGACTGGTCGAGGGACTCTCTCGACCCATCGCCTTGCACCGCAGTTGGAGGGATGGATTCATAGCGCCATCACTCCCGGACACACTGACCTCAGATTTCTACCCACCCCTAATACCTTTTTCCTTCCCAGAACTTATCCTCAACTTCCTTAAAAAGGCCCTCAACACAGCATCCCCTAATATGACATAGGTCCTGATTAAAATAATTTACTTCGGTGCCTCATGTGTGAACTGTTGTTTTGAAATTGCTTTTCATTTTCTTTATACGTTTCAGGGATTTTTATTATAATTTTTGTATCATTCCTTTGGATGGGTGGAGACACACGTTCACCGTTTTTTTCATTTTCGGCTATTGACATTTAGTGTGTAAGAAAGAGAGGCAGCATTATATGTTTGAAGGAATAAAAGCAAAACAATCAGCGCATTGACATTTGCGTTTTTGAATTTTTGGAACTCAACTCACACTCTACTTATCACAAAATTCTCGCAGCTCTTTCAAAATATGAGAATTTGTTCCATACAAAATGTAACAATTTTTTTTTGTTAATTATTGTGATGTTTTAATAGTTATTATGTTATCCGGATTAAAGACAAATCCAACAAATCAAAGATTATCAAAATCGGCTCAGCTGTTCTCGAGTTATGAATAGTGTAACTAACCCGACATTGTTTTATATTTTACTAGCTGATACGACGAACTTCGTACTGCCTCAGAATCAAAAACTGTTAATAAATTTAATTTTTTTATTAAGTTAAAAATTACACGATGAAGCAATTATCGATGCGCAACTGTCCGTGTTTTTTTTGTCAGTATCAGAGATGGCGTTGTAAACCGATTTATATTTTTTATGATTTTCTCACTTTTCCACTTACTTACGGGAATTTGGAAGACGGGTACGGGTGCCACCGCCACGGGAACTATTTATTTGATAACCAACACCTCTGCAATAGGTCACCCCAAGTGGTTCGCTACGTTTAGTGATTTAGAAGGGGTGCCCGGGTTCATGGGGTGACGTTTGTCCGGATCTTGGCGGCGGATGAGTCTGCCCACCTGCTGAGTGGCGGGCCGGATCGAGAGAGACTAGTTGAGGGAGTATTTTTTACCTTTCCAGCCGGACTCTCTTGACCCATTGCCTTGCACCGCAGTTGGAGCGATGGATTGGAAGGATTCATATGTCCGTCACTCCCAGACACACTGACCCCAGATTCCTACCCACCCCTCATACCTTTTTACTTCCCAGAACTTCCTATCCTCCCCTTCCTTAAAAAGACCCTCCACACAACATCCCCTAATATGACATAAGTACTGAGAGAAATCATTTTCCTTAGGGCCTCCTGTGCGTTAAACTACATGTCATTTCAAAGATTTATTATAATTATTGTATTTTCCTTTGGAAGGGTGCAGACATACGTTCACCGTTTGTCTCATTTTCGGCTATTGATATTTAGTATGTAAGAAAGAGGGTCAGCATTACATGATTAAGAACAAAGAATTAGGGCATCGACATTTGACGTTTTTGAGTTTTTGGTATTCACGCACAGTTCAATCTTAATATATAAAACAAAGTCGGGTTAGTTACACTATTTACAACTCGAGAACGGCCGGGCCGATTTTGATGACCTTTGATTTGTTGGATTTGTCTCCGCCCCGGATAGGATAATAACTATTAAAACATCACAAAAATTAACGAAAAATATAGTTATTAAGAAAATTCTTTTCCCCATACATTTTTTATGGAACGAATTCTCATATTTGAAAGAGCTGCGGGCATTTTGTGATAAGTACCTATAATATTGAGTAGTGAGTGAGTTCCAAAAATTAAAAAATTCAATCGTCAAATGTCAATGCGCTGATTGTTTTGCTTTTATTCTTTCAAGCATATAATGCTGCCTCTCTTTCTTATACACTAAATGTCAATAGTAGAAAATGAGACAAACGATGAACGTATGTCTCCACCCATCCAAAGCAAAGATACAATAATTATAATAAAAATCCCTCACACGTATAAAGAAAATGAAAAGCAATTTTTTTTACATCAGCTCACACGTGAGGCCCCGAAGAAAATTATTTTCCTCTAGGGGATGTTGTGTGGAGGGTCTTTTTAAGGAAGGGGAGGATAGGAAGTCTGGAAAGGAAAAAGGTATGAGGGGTGGGTAGGAATCTGGGGTCAGTGCGGGGGATTGACGGACGTATGAATCCTTCCCTCGCAAGGCGATGGGTCGAGAGAGTCCAGATGGAAAGATCAAAAGACCCGGACAAACGTCACCCTATGAACACGGGCACCCCTGCTAAATCGCCAAACGTAGCGAACAACTTGGGGTGACCTATGGGTGACGTATGACAGAGGCGTTGGTTATCCAATAAATGGTTCCCGGGGCGGCGGCACACACACCCGACTCCCAAATTCCCGTAAGTAAGTGGAAAAATAAGAAAATCACAAAAAATATAAATCCGTACACAATGCCATCTCTGATACTGACAAAAACAAAACACATTGATGATTGCTTCATTGTGTAATTATTAACTTAATAGAAAAACTGAATTTAATTCAACAGTTATTGATTCTGAAGCGAAACGAAGTTCGTCGGGTCAGCTAGTATTATAATATAATAATAATAATAATGATTTATTGTCTTCCTTTCTTTACAAACATCTAGAGATAATGATATCCTCACTGGGATTTCCCGTGCTGAGGATTTCATTTAGGTACATATTATAATTTAATTATAAGAAATTAATATGAATTAGTTATAAACATATTGGTATCATGTAGTATTTTTAAATAATTAAAAACTAAATAAAATTGTGTTTTTTTTATAATTCAGTTCATTAGTTTCGGTTTTAGTCTGTATTTGATATCAGTATATTTTCTATTTCTGTTCTCCCTATATTTAGTATCCAGCTTTTTATTTGAGATTTAAATGTTATACTGTTGAGGTTTTTAAGTGAGAGTGGTATTTTATTGTAAAGTTTAATACCATAATACAAGAAGCTTTTTTGCCCAAATGTTGTGTTAGTAGTTACTTGTTGGATATGTTTTTGACCATGAGATCTAGTGTTTCTAATGTACGTGTAAGTTGTTATTTCTTGGGTTTTGTACTTTTGTAATTTTTGTACTTTATGAATGTAAATGAGAATAGTTTTAGAATACATTTGTTTAATTGACATGATGTTAAGATTGTTGAAGATTTCATCAGTGCTAGTTCTTACAGGAACTTTCAGTATAATTTTCATTATGGATTTTTGAGTTTTAATTAGTGGATTTAGTATGTTTTTATTTGCACTGCCCCATCCGATAATACCGTATTCTAACAGTGATTGGCAGAGAGCCATGTAAATCTTGATTAAGTCTTTTTTAATGAGGACATTCATGATAGTTTTGAAAAAATTACTTCGTTTTTTTAATTTTATTATTTAAATAGGTAATGTGTTCGGTCCATTCTAAGTTTTGGTCAATTTTTAGACCCAGATACGTTATATGGTTAACGTTTTCTAATGAGGGACAATTACAATGCTCATTTAAGTAATGCTCACTATGAATTTTCAATTTAAGGTTTTCTTCAGAGTTTTTCTTATTTTTTATTTTGAAAGTGATGAATAGGTACTTACTTATCACAAAATGCCTGCAGCTCTTTCAAAATATGAGAATTTGTTATATACAAAATGTATGGGGAAAAGAATTTTCTTAATAACTATTTTTTTCGTTAATTATTGTGATGTTTTAATAATTATTATGTTATCCGGGGCGGAGACAAATCCAACAAATCAAAGATCATCAAAATCAGCCCGACCGTGCTCGAGTTATAAAAACTAACCCGACTTTGTTTTATATATTAAGATAAGATAAGATAAGATTAAGATTAACTTAATGAGTAAAAACTCAAATTGTAATATTATTTAAACATTGAATACAAAATCAGAAAAAGACACGGTCTAGATTGTCTAGAAGATGCGATCGTATATTTTGCTACTTGCAGAAAAGTCAATAGAAAAATAAATATAGGTACATGTCATTTTTTTTTTCATAATACATTTTTGACATTTTTCACCAGCATTTGGTTCCTTAGAACAGTCAATCTGCCTAGCTAGGAACTAATATAGACATACAAAACATAATAACAATTGTAAAAATTTTTAAAATCTACAGTTATTTTGAAATATTATTATTATTAAACGACTTCGAAAAGGAGGAGGTTATCAATTCGACGGTATTTTTTTTTTAATGTTTATTACCTCAGAACTTTCGATTGGGTGAACCATAGACATATGAATATTGATAGACCAGAACAGACAGGAGAGGGGAAATAACAGGGCGCGGAGCGGCAAAATGATTGAAATGATATGTGATTCGTCCATTAATCAATCCAACAGTATATAGGCATCTCGCATTATAATATGACCATTTCGTTCTTAAAAGTAAAATCTGCTTTTGAATGAATAGACCTTTTTACATGGGAGCGCGAATTGCTAGCCACGTTATGAACAATTTTGCGAAGTCCAAACATGTCAAAGTAAAGTTCACCTACTTTCCTAGGCGGAAATGTTGTTTCCGTATTTAGTTAAGACACTTTTACAAATGTTTCATAATTTACAATAAATAAATAGCGGCTTTGTGTTTCGCGTAGCCGTGTATCGCGTTGCTACTGTGCGTCCTATGTGTTGTCATATTATATTCCTACTATCTGAATAATCTTAAAATAGAGTAAAATAATGCTTACCTATGGAATGTTATACCACAATTGGGTTTATTCTCTTTTTCTTTTCTATTTTTACACATTTTTCTAGCACAAGCCACCATTTTGCCGTGTTATTTCATAAATGATGAGAGCTCGACACTGGTCCGGACAAGAATGATGACGTCACATTTTTTAGATTGACGCGAGGCTCTCGCAAGCCCAGCCGGTTCCGAAAAATGGTTCCAATGGGAGGGGGGAATTAATACGCCTTTTATCACTTAGGGCATGTCCATCTATTTTGTACGTCCGTGGGGTGAACCGATATTGATGATTCTTTTTTTATTAGAAAGCTGGTGCTTCCCGTTTGGTTCCATTTTAATTTGGTCCAGTTTTGACAATGGGATCCATGAGAAAACCATATATGTCTTAAATTTGCAATACTTTTTATAGGGCCAAGATCACCCCGAAGGCCTAATAAATATAAAAATAAAAAAAATGCGTAATGCATTTTGTTCGGGAAGAATCTTGCGATCATACTGAAAGTTAAAAACAAAAATTTTAACAAAACAAAAAACGACTTCCAAAAATGCACTTAAAAGTAAAAAAATAATTTCGTATTCTTCAACATCTTAATAATCAACTTACTTTTTCTACTTATCAATATGTAGGTACGATTGTTATTTTTGGAGTCGGTGTCAGCCAAGTAAGGTTTGTCGCGCGTGCGACACAAGCACATCCCCTCACCTATGTAGTTTCGTTTATTCAGTCCTGTTATTGTTACATTTAAACAGGATTTTTGACGAGTGGAAATATGAAATTCAATGAGCTTAGTTAAATCAGGACTATCTATTCTACCATTTACAATGTCAGATGTATGTTTTTGCCTCTTTTTAGTATCGCTCGTTTATGTTTCCTCGAGTTTCAAATCACAACGGTGCTAAAGATGTTTTCACGTCAAAAATATATTTTATGATAGTTATTATAAAAAAACTGCTACCGAAATAGACTATTAAATCAAATGAACTTGAAGGAATATCTGAAACGAGGTACTCGGCATTGAAATTGCAATTCTGACAAATGTTATTAGTTATAAGTTAAAATGCACACGCCATGACACAAATTTTATTATGGAATATTTAATATATATACCGTGGTAAAAAATTACCAATATCAAAGTTATAACGGACCCAACATGCACTGCGGCCTGCATATTGTATATGAATAAGTAATGGTAGAATACTTCGACCTCTACCTCTACTCACACATGGAGGGTTGAGTTGAAACATCAAAATGACTCGAAATAGTCATCAATGAGGTGTTAACCTTTCGTGTTGATTAAGTTTTCAGATGAAGTCATGAAGTGACAGTTGAATGAAGTAAAGTCATAATGTGACGAATTTCTGCGAACTTCGAGCTATGAAATTAGAACTATCCGAGGATTTCCTGTATTCAGAGGTCGAATCACCAGGAAAAGGGAAGGAAAAAGCCCCTCAGGCTAATTTTTTCACTTTTGGAAACATCTCATATGGTGAGAAATATGATGTAAACGGTGTTAGAAAGAGAAAATACCGGGCTTTATATTCTAATCAATTTATATGAAAATATTTGTATGTATGTATGTCCGCTATGCGTTGCTATATTAAGCATATGAAATGTTTCAAACTTAAAAAACATACCTTTTTTCTGGATTATTACAACCACATGGCAATACATCTGAAAAGTTTTTTTAATCGTTAGAAAATTACATTTTTAAAACATCGATTGTCAATCAAAATTCAATATTCGAATAAACTTTTTAAATTAATGAATTTAATCGAAGTACTCACTAAACTTATGGTACTAATCAAAATCTATACTTTGAATCTAATTGAAAATTGTATTATTTTAAATAGGTAGGTACCTATGTTAGGTACCAAATTTGATTTATTGTCCTTATAATATACAAAAATGAATGTTTGTAACATATAAAAAATAAAAATGTATAAAAAAATTGCAATAGGTGGCACGCGAGCTGTTTGAAAATCTGAATGTACCGGGACTGAATATATTGAACGCTGGAGAGGGGAGGGGATCGCGGCAGGGTGGTTTGCAACACAGAGGGAAGGTGGAAGGGGAACGCGTGTGAGGAAGGGGACATGGGAGGGGAACGGGACGAATGGAACCAAAAAAGGGGGGAAACAATTTCTTTATTAGTGGCATAGCAACTAGCAAAGCATGTCGGGAACTCGCTAGTTAGCCATAAAAGCTGTAAAATGTACACCTTTGTGAAACCAAAGTTTCGGACCGCAAATTAAGACCTGTCAGGTCTATTTCTTCGGTTTTCGGAACAACTCGTATAGGTTTCATAGATAAATAATCGTTGTGTCTCCCTCTACTATCATAGTTGGAAATGTGATTGAAACATGATCGAATTATGATCTGAACGGTGTTAGGATATTTAAAAGTAAACTGCAAAATAATTAAAATGTATACCTTTATGAATCAAAAACTTCTGTATGCATTTTGAAAAATAAATCATAAACTTTGGGAATTTTTTATTGATTATTTTTTATATTAAGCGACAAAAAAGCGGGGTGACGATAACATTTATAGTACATTTGTCAAATATAACACGTTTGTGTTTTTTTTTCGTTATCGTTAATTTTAGGTAGTAAAACCCATTTTCAATATAACATTACCGAGTGGTTAACACAATAAAAGAAACTGAGTGAACGGAAATGTTTTGTAACTAAAGCCTACACAATATACCGCCAGATAATCAAACGTTAATAATACCGTAGCGTCTGCGTGGTTGAATTTAAGAATCCGGCTTCGAACGCATGTCTGCCGCCGCGCCTTAACCGTCGCACCAAACAAACATCTGTTTACGTTAATTTTCAGATAAAGCTACCATTGTTATTCGGTTTCTAATTCAAGAATTCGTCACAAGATGTCGCTACTTTCGTCGGCAAGATGCATAGGGACGTGCCCTTCCTAGGTATAAGTTCTACGAATTTGTGAACCTAGAGTTTCTCCCGGATTTCGAAAGATTGACGGTAATACTCAGTTGTATCGAGCAGCTGTATATTACAAATGACGTCATCGCCCGTCTCGGTTACGTTTTCGCGGTGACTAGCCATCACTGGTTGACAAGTTTACAGAGGATACGAGGAACGGGCTAATTTTGGAACCAGTTGCTATTGGATTTACAAAATGAACACTAAATATGGAAGTCGTAGGATTGCTTACGGAACTCGAATCATTATGGTCGCAAATGTCTTACCGGAACAGCAATTTAACCAACTCGGCCAATGATTGGTAAGACACAGATTTTGGGTTCGATCCCATTTGCGACCGTTAACCTTTTTTTGTTTTCTGTGTCTTTTGCTGTTTCATTATTCGTTTAGATTTAATAGTATTACCTTCTTCTTCAATAATATAATATTACTTTGATGACTATAGTCTGTTTAACCTTCAAAAGTTATTCCAATAATATTGAATATTCATTTCAATCTTTATAAAAAGTCAACGATGTTACGCGCAATCCTGCAACACTCGTTTCCCCTTGCCAAATCCCCACCACATTGATTCCTTTGTGATGCTTGATCTCGGTGTTGCAGCCGTTCCAAGGAGCTTCCACTCACCGCACCCGCCAGGTGTGAGTTACGCTCTGTAATAGGCCACTTGCATCACATTAAAAAAAAATCCGCTGTAGGCAAATATTCTAAGACATTCTGTATTTTTTTTTTAAATTGTATTTTTGAAACCCTGGCGATTTTTTGAAAATTTCAGTCCGTAAAATCAGACCATTTTTTATAAACCGGAAAGACAGGACATAATTTTATGGGTGCGAAAAAACGATAATTACATAGCCGAAAATCATTTAAAAAAAAGAACGTTTTCCTCGCGAATAGCAATAAATTGAACGGGGTTCTCTTCGTAAAATCAGTAAAAACACCAGCATCTTTATCGATAAATCAAACCAAAGGATAAGTTCGCATAGAACGAACAATAAATCTAGTGAACGTTAAACGCAAATTCAAAAATTCCGCCGGAAATCAAAGTGTTGACATATTAAAAAAAAAACTAATCAGTGTGGAATTTTACAAAATTAAGGGAACATAATCGGAGACGGGACTATCTGTATCTTTTATATATCGTCGCCTCAGTTCGTATTTGCCCAACAGACCATTTTAGTTTTTATTCAATCCCCACTTTAAACTTAAAAATAAATCTTACAAAATGATAGTTAAATCACTTAACTAAGAATTATTTAGACTAATGAGACCTTTATCTTTACGGAAATAGCTTTATCATACACCTATCATAATGTTTCATTGAGATAATGCAAGAAAACTATCTCCTCGTTTAAAATTTTTTAATGGTCTGTTGGACAAATACGAACTAAGGCGACGATATTACACAGTATTAGACAGTATATCTAGATTATTCTTAGACAGTTTATCTAGTTCCTATGTCTATAATATTTTGTAAAAAAAAGTAGAACAAAAAGTTAATAATTATTGACTTTTTTATTTACTACTAGCTGGGTTACCCGGCTTCGCTCAGGACAATAAGATAGTGTTCTAGAATGTTGCACAATGATGTTCTCGATTCCCTATTCCTGATCATTCCACGACATACTCCGCCACTCTTTCCACAACTTCCTACAGCTCTATGAAACCTTCTAGAACTTTCCAAAAGACTGTTCTAGAAATTTCAAGAGGGCGAAACTTTCAGCCCTTATATCTTTAAAAGCACGCCCTTTAGGTAAAAACGGATACCCTTATTCCCTAGGGGGCATAGAGATCTACCACACCATATAACTCCCTTGATCGAACCGGGACTCGTTTCTGAGTTTTTGCGAACTGCACGTTTCTTTGGACTTTCTTGTATAATATATGCCATCTACTACACTATATACACTATATAAAGAGGTAAGGTTTGTTTGTTTGTTTGTTTGTTTGCATCGAATAGGCTCTGAAACTACTGAACCGATTTGAAAAATTCTTTCGCTGTTGGGAAGCTACACTATCCCTGAGTGACATAGGCTATATAATATTTTCAAAATAATTAGGGATCATTACTAAAACTCCAATAATGCAACCCAAGGTGTAAAAAAATTACCTAAAATATTCTTTACATCGCGTGCGCTGCGAAAACTATTGATGATAGAATAAAATAATGTACTACGACTTTGTAGAACACATCATTATTTACAAAAAAGGTCGCGACAGCATATGTCTAACTATTATGGTTATGCCACAATAAGTATTCTTTTATTTTAAAAATTTAATTAATATGTCGCCGTTTGAAAAGGCTTTTTATTTGTATCTTGGTGTTAATCCTTATCAAAATAAATTACTTCAAATTCAAGACAGCTTTAATACCTTTATTTAACTTTTTGAATTTTTCAATTCGGATATTTAATTAGAAAGATATCACGAGTTTAAAAATGTTAGTATTAGAAAAAAGTTTCTGCTATGGGCCGGGCGGGAGAGGAGTCAAGAAATGAAGTGCCAGGGGGGTTGGCGGGACGGGGGAGCGGGAGAGCGGTGGCGGGGAAGGTGGAAGTGGAACGCTGGAGGTTAACGCACGGGAATGTACGCACGGGAGTAACATTTTATTTATTTAAATATGGCATTGCAACGCATGCCGGGAAACAGCTAGTATTCAAATAAATAAAATGTTACTCCTTACATGTCCTTTCCCGTGCGTTCCCCTCCAGCGTTCCACTTTCACCTTCCCCACCACCGCTCTCCCGCTCCCCCGTCCCGCCAACCCCCCTGGCACTGCATTTCTTGACTCCTCTCCCGCCGGGCCCGTAGCCGAAACTTTTTTCTAATACTAACAATTCTAAACTCGTGATATCTTTCTAATTAAATATCCGAATTGAAAAATTCAAAAAGTTAAATAAAGGTATTAAAGCTGTTTTGAATATGAAGTAATTTATTTTGATAAGGATGAAAACCAAGATACAAATAAAGAGCCTTTTGAAGCAGCGACATTTAAATTAAATTTTTAAAATAAAAAAATACTTATTGTGGCATAACCATAATAGTTAGACATATGCTGTGGCGACCTTTTTTGTAAATAATGATGTGTTCTATAAAGTCGTAGTACATCATTTTATTCTATCATCAATAGTTTTCGCAGCGCACGCGATTTAAAGAACATTTTAGGTAATTTTTTTACACCCTGGGTTACATTTTTGAAGTTTTAGTAAGGATGACATTTTTTTTTAAATATAACATAGCCTATGTCACCCAGGGATAGTGTAGCTTCCCAACAGCGAAAAAATTTTTCAAATCGGTTCAGTAGTTTCGGAGCCTATTCGATGCAAACAAACACACAAACAAACAAACAAATATTACCTCTTTATATAGTGTAGTAGATTTGGGCATGATGTGAACATTTGTTATTGGATTATAACCTAATTATTATAATTGTTTTCTTTAATACATGTAATGTTATTAATCTGTAAATGTTCCTAATAAAATAAAATAACACGACACATGAATAATATAACTAACAAATCGTGCACAGAAAAAACCTACCATTGGTTGAAAGTGATTTGAAAAAATGAGTTTGTTGAAAATATTAAAAATAATAAAATTTATATAGATTTAGAATTTTACGCTGTGTGAAAACTACTGAATTTAATTAATTCTGTTTTTCACCCTTCAAGAGTGTTCTAGGTGATCATAAGGCAAAGGTCTTTTTTGTTACTTATTTTTAATAAGTTAAAGATCTTTTCTCCAAGTCATTTTGATTGCCTGATTTATGATAAATAATATATATAAATGATATAGATATATATAGAATGACCAAAAATTTTTTTTTTTCGAAATGCTATTTCATCTACTAGAAAGTAAACATTACACAATTACGTGAGCTCAAAGGGGGGGGGGAGGTTCCAGCAAAATCTCACGTTACTTGAAAATAATATACGAAGTGGCCCAAATTTATGTCACCAAGGAAGGGGGGGTCTAGATTGAAAGAAAAACTGCTCACGTAATTAATGAATGCCCCCTAAGATCTATTTTTATATATTAAATGCTAAATAATACCCGCAAAGATAGACAGATAATGGTAGATGGCCATCATTTAGAATGGCTTTGGACGTGTTTGTTGACTAAATCTGAATAGCCAGCTACTTCTCCCCACTACCTTCTGCCTCACAAGGTACCCATAATGGAATCCATAATCTAACTGGCTCCAGATGGTTGGGAGCAAATGGGAGCAGTTGGGACACTTAGGCGGCCCCTCATCGTTAAAAAACGTCAATGCTCGTTAAAACACTGTTTTCGTTGATATATATTATATATTTTATATTATTTATATATATTTTTTAAACATTAAATATTTATTTAATTTATTTTTTGACGAAAATTTCTGTTTTAAACTCCTCAGGCCTCGGGCCTGTTTTGTCGGAAAGTCTCAATATTTCCGCTTTGCAATAAAATCCATCCTGAAATCCAATTCTGAACGCATCCGAAAACTAAAAACTGTTTTTGAAAGGTGATGAAATATGCTTTCAAATTTTATAATTCGGAATAAACAATTTTTTTTTTTAAATGCAAATTATAAAAAAGTTTTTAAAATGTGTCACATTTCTTTTTTTCTAACTAAAATTGGTGATAAATAAAAAAAATAAAAATACACGCATGTTTTATTAGGCAAATGTATTATGTATTATCGTGGATTCGATCTTTTGTCGTTTTATGTAAAAATAATTAATAATAAATTCCGAAAGTTTCATTTTTTTTTTTCAAATTGTTGTCGCAAACTTTTGTTAATTTTTTTGATTTGAAAATAAAGAGTGGTGCTTTCTCTTTCTAACACCGTTAAGATCATATTTACAACCACAGTACTTCTGTGAGACCTATAATATAATATGAGTTCTTCTAAAATAGAACAAATTAGCCTGAGGGTTTAATTCTATCTTTTTTGGTGCTCTCTCTCCTACCGTCCTACCGGAGGATGGCAATCATCGGTGTATTCTTCACCATCATATAAATTGGCTACATTTGATACTGTATATTAAGTTAGTTTTATATATGAAGTTCAGTAATTATCAATTAGCTACATGGTGCGCTTTATTTCAGGCTGAGCCCACTGACGACTCCGCCCGTGGAGCGGTCGCCCGTGATGTGCCTGACGCTCCAGGAGATAGTGCTGATCGGCAGCTGCGCCGAGCAGGTCAAGTTCTCGGAGCTGACCATGGACATGTTCCGCATGCTGCAGACCCTGGAGCGAGAGCCGCAGGAGGACTATAACCACCTGTACGACACGTCGCCGGCTGCCGCTCCCACCAGGAACTACGCCGGAATGCCGACATCCAAAGGTTAGTTATTTTCTTTTGTTAACTCTCGACAGGCCAAGATGCCCAAACATAACATCCGTAACCATGTTAAATCTATGGTATACAACTCTAAACTTACATTAAATGAATAAATAATCATGTATACTTACGCAATTCGTGTTTTAAAGTAATTGAAGTCGGCGACTGTGCTGATAACTGACACATCATCCCGTTGAAGAAGCAATTAATTGCAAGTCACAGACAATCACACAAATTTGATAAGCGATTACGTATGGAATCGATTACGTATCCATAAAAGAAAAAGAATCGATGGAATTTTTGAAGTGAAACTTCTTTAGCGACTTGAAATTCGGGTGAAACGGAAATGCGTCACAACTCAGTTCTACACAAATACTCGTTTCTAATATAATGCGGTAAATTCGGACCTCGGCGCGTGCCTTCCATAGCGTAATGGGCAAGGTGCCTTAGAAGTCTCAGCGGCCAGAGAGGAGGAAACGGGGCTCAAATTCTACGAAATAAAAAAAATTATTTTGTTAAATCAATATCCAACCTTGAAACCACTTTAAAAAACAAGCATAAAAAAGAAAGCGACTTTCTAGTTTCACTTCTAACGCATGTGAATTACACATTCAAATTTTTTTATTTTGATTTCTCAGCGTGATATACGTAGATTCACCAGTTTCCCGCTTGTTCCATGAATTTCTGGACACTTTATAATTATTAATATTAATATATTATTTAAATAACATGCCTAATAAGTATTTTATTCCTATTTTGCTGCTCCACATAACACCAAGTTCAGTATCATAATAATAAAGCATAACAACGATGCGAATAAGCATGAACAGAATGACAACTTTATAGTTATGATTAAAGGAGTTTATTCACAAAATTCAATGCTTTAATTTTTGTAAAATCCCATTCTGAAAAAGTCCAGAACCTTTCAAGCTAATCTTTCGTTGCTTAGCACACAACTGAGTCCGGATTCATAATAAAGCATAACAACTTTACGAATTCAGGTTAAATCCACGCCAGCCCAAACCCAGCAGTTGATTAGATCTCGAGCTTGGCGCATGGTCGGATTAGGCCTTGTATTACAATGTGGTCATAGTTTTTCGCTGAGTGCAAAATTCGATGAGTGGGTTCTGCTTTTGTAAAACTATGGCCGGTGGGATTTCCGATGAAACCAAACTTCTGCTCTCTCTACTCGTCTGTCAGTTTGCTCAGTTGGCCGCCGGCTGCATGTTTTAATTGGTTGTTGTTTTTGCTAAGCGCAGCAGTGAGACTTTTTGCAGGGTTCGTGATAAAAAATGCATTACGTTTGGAAGCGCTACTAAAAAATACTGAATTTATTTTTAATTTGTGATAACGTTGCTTTAGTGATATATGGAGACTAGTAACGGATTGCAATCGTGGGATGGAGCAATCGAGCACAAGCGTGGGATGGCACCAGAAGCGGACTAAGCCCAACAGAGGCCCGGGGCGGCAAAAGCGAATGAGCCCCCCCCCCCCCCCCCCCAGTATAAAAAGTTTATGTAATTTTCCAAGATTTTATTCAGTTCACACGGGCCTCTGGTCCTGGGGGGCCGACTGTAAAAAGATGATTTTTTTTGTATTACTTTTCTAAAAAATGCATTTGTGCTATCACCTAATGTTTTAAGGAAATTCTAAAAAAAATCAAGAAAGTTTTAAGGCTCGGTTCCCGGCCCCAAAAAGAAGAAGATGGAGAGATAGGAAATTACGAATGTTAGAAGAGCGCGCTAACATTTACAGCGATAAAATTGATGCAAAAATCTTTAATAAAACACGACTCGTTAAAAATAGAGCAAAAATCTCACGATAATTTTCTTAAACAGCATTTAAAGAAACGCTGTGAATTTTTTCATACATATAACAAACGTGTTTATAATAATTTTTGGAGCATACTTTGCGATTTTTTTCTATCGAGGAAATTTTATATAATTTGCGTTTCGGCGCGACGAATGTCTAAATATTATCTTCAAGAATAACATAAATTTTTTTAAGAGCTTAAACACTTCAAATGTTTAAGGGAGGTTTACAAGAAATCGGTAGGAATTCGGAGAACGGCCTCTTAAACCGTTTGTATGTTGGAAAAAAAAAGCTTTCAACGCATTTTTCTCGAAACTAAGTTTTTCTACTTTGTTGACGACATCTTAGAAAAACTATAGATCCGATTTGCATGCACTAAGTCTTAAACTGTTAGAAAATACAGTCACTATGGCACCAAATAGGGATTTTTTTATAAAGGGCCTCCGGGTTTCTAATTTTGCGACCTCCTATTTTTTTTAAGAACTCTGAAAATTTTCCATAAAAATTCGAATATAACATTCACTGGTCCTCCATTTTTTCTTTTTTTTTTAGATATGAAAATTCCCCTCCGTGGTGCCATAGATACCAGATTTTCGAACAGTTTAAGAGTTTGTACATGCAAATGCAATAAAAATACATTCAGGTGGATGTATAGTTTTTTTAATATGTTGTCAACCACATTAAAAAACGAGTTAAAAAAATTTCGAGAAAAACGCATTCAAAGTTTTGCTGAAGGATAATTCAATATACGCAGTTTCAAACGGTTTCATATAAAATGCTGTAAAAAACATTTGGTGAGAGCATTGCTAACTTCGGAAAATGAAATTTAAAAAAAAATTATAAACATTTTTTTACAGTGTCCTGGTGCCTTAAGGCACCGTATCCCCGCTCAAAGAGAAGAAAATGCAGAGATATGTAATTACGTTGGAGAGAGTTCGCTAATATTTAAAACGGTAAAATTGAAGCGAAAATTGTGAAAATGTTTCATAAAACACGACTCGTTGAAAGTAGAGAAAAATCTCTTAGGGGCTATCTAAAATAGCATTTAAAGAAACACTGTGAATTTTTCCATACATATTAACTTGTAAAATAACTGAATACCTAGGCTAGGCCCACTGCCTAGGGGCCCCGCATCGATCGGGCAGGGGCCCCGAGACGTGCATTGCCTAGGGGCCCCGACAAGTTTAAGCCGGCTTTGACAGGGCCCTATTGTCCATAAGGCAGTGTAGGCCTCTTCCTAGGGGTCCACATCGTTCAGGGGCCCCTAAAGTAAAGGGGCTCCGAGGCGTGCATTTCCTAGGGGGCCCGACATGTTTAATCCGGCCCTGACTATGACCCTACGTATGGATTGTATTATAAATGGCCCCTTCCATTTTATTTTATTTTTATGAACGATGCCATGAAATTTACATTAAAAATCGGAAAAAAAACATATAAACCGTACTATCCGTAAGACGTATAGGCAACTGCCTAGGGGCCCCGCATTGGGTAGGTGCCCCTAGGGTAAAGGGGCCCCAAGACGTGCATTGCCTAGGGGCCCCGACAAGTTTAAGCCGGCTCTGGCAGGGCCCTATTGTCCATAAGGCAGTGTACGACACTGCATAGGGGCCCCGCATCGGGTAGGGGCCCAGAGACGTGCATTGCCGAGGAGCCCCGACATGTTTAATCCGGCCATGACTATGACCCTACGTAGGGATTGTTTTATAGATGTCCCCGTTCTATTTTTTTTTTATGAAGGGTGAAAGTCTATCATAAAAAAACGAAAATAAAATTCATTCAAAAATAAAACGCATTCTAAGTTTTGCTGAAGGATAATTCAACATACAAACTGTTTCAAACGGTTTCACATAAAATTTTGTATCTCCGTCAATTTTTCGAATTTATTTTTAATAAATTTGGTGAGAGCATTCTTAACAAGTACATCAATCAAAAAATGAAATAAAAAAATCTTTTTTTTTACAGTGTGTCTTAAAGCCTTGTTTAGAATTTGTTCAAGGGAACATGGAGGCGTTTGGGGGCCCCCCAGGACCAGGGGCCCGGGACGGGCCGCCCCCCCCCCCGCCCCCCCCCTTAGTCCGCCACTAGATGGCACAGTCGAAAAATAAGTCAAACGCGCTCCCAACATTTATACATGGTGTACATTTTTCAGAACGGGCCACTTCTACTCGATCTAGAACGATTTGCCTGTGTCTCCTCCCTCTTACAACATGAGTATCTTCAAGACCCAGTTTCCTTCCTTTCAACAAAAAGACCTTCCACACACCATCCCCATACAAAGCACAGATTCTGAGATATATTATTTTCCACAGGACCTCCCGTGTAGAGTTAAAGTTAAAAAAATACTTCTGCAAATGAGAAAGTGGTGAATCTATAGCACAATAATATATAAAAACAATCTTAAACTTTTTTACAACTTTTTATTAATCGTTACTTGTTTTGGCTTATTAAGGTCATCTCCAGATTGATGTTGGATTGGTGAACCTGAGATGGCCTTAATATGTTGAAATCTGTATCGGTCCAATAAAATAAGAGGAAAAAAGTTTTTAACTTTCAGTAGATACATCAATATAATGAAATTTATATTATAAATAGAAATATAATAATCTGGAGTCGGTGAAATATTTTCCCATTATGTTTCTGGTGGATTGACGTATTATTCTTGTATTGTTTTGTATTTATTATACTTATTTAGTGCAATTACATTACGTGAATTTACTAAATAATCATTTGTGGAAAAGTGTGTGGAAGGGTTTAGTCTTTCATTTGGGAAAGATTTAACCCGGACAAAAAATCTGGAGCACCGTAATTTGGTCAGTTTTGTACACATTACAATTTTTTTCGAATTGAACTTTCATTTTCGAGCAAAACGTGCCAAAAGTTGGAATTTTTTACATCAAATTTAAAAAAAAATCACAGGGTTTATTACTATCAGCTATTAACTGTCTTTTTAAATGCTTTGACCCGGCTCCAAAAATTTGCTTAAAACCTGCTTTACAAAAAGTTTATAAAAAAAGGATTTGTTCCAATAAAAAAAATATATATATATTTTAAGTGGGAAAAGTTGAGCTTTGAATTCCTGGTATTCTGACACACTTCAAATGGTTTATCTCTTCATTGGTTGTGTTACAGTTTGTCGCATTTATATTACCTGCCCCGCGATATACCGAATTGACCGCAGTTCCATCATCGAGTTCGATTCCCATCGGCGCGGCGCAGTCGTCGGAAAATGCACTTTAAATTTAATGATGTTTGACATGGTGCGGTCTAATTGCACATATTGGTCGCTGTGTTAACTAATAACTAATAACACACTGTTTCCCGGTCGGGCACTTAGTAGAGATGGACGATATTCCAGTATCGGATACTTGTAACCACTTCCTTTGCTGTCACTGGAACCGTCGAAATTTTTTCTACAGATTATTTAAATTGGGAGGCGGGTATGGAACCATTTATTGGATAGCCAACACTACTGCCGTAGATCACTCCAAGTGGTTTGCTAATTTATTGAATTTACAGTGGTGCCCAGATTCATAATGTGAGGCTTGTCTATGTGTCTGCGCACCTTCTGTGTGGCGGGATGGATTGGGAGAGACTGGATGAGGGAAACCTTTTGAACTCTCCAGCTAGACTCTCTCAACCCATTGCCTTGCACCGCAGTGGGAGAGATGTATTCATATATTGGTCACTTCTGGACAGATTGACCCCCAAATTCCTACCTTCCCCATATATATTTTTCCTTCCCAGAATTTCTTCTCCATTCTTTCCCTAAAAAAAAAATCCAAACAGCATCCCCAAAAATGACACAGGCCCTGAGATAGAGGGAAGGGGAGGGAAATTGATAGATAATTACTGTGAAAAAATCCCATCGAGGTGGGATATTGGGGTGGCTAGAGAAAATGTGAACTTATCAAAAATATAAAATAAAAATATAAAACATTCCGAATTATTTTTTTAAAATTATTTTATTTATGTTTTTATTCCAGCAGGGCTGGGAGAGTAGTGCAATCCCAGTCTGCCATATTACATAAACAATAGTACAATAATATTTTACAGAGTAAATAAAATATGATAACGTATTAGGTAGGTTCCTAATGAAAACAATAAATGAAAATAAAATTCGAAGATAAATAAAAAAAAAATTAACCATAAAATTAAACTGAAATTAAAAGAAAAAATGTTTTTTTTATTTTTATATTTCATCAGGGAGGTCGCCTCATCATCTGTATCCATCGCTCATTTAGTGGCGAACTGAGCCACTCGGATGCATCCACGACAATGCAGTTGGTTGGTTTCCGTGACCTGCTCCAGAAGCTGGCTAGTCGGTGGCGAAGTAAGGCTGGGATGCTGGGAATATGTGCACCCTCCCTTCGGTAAACATCGTGGAGGCGCTGCAGAACCTCGGTAGTTTTGCATAAGTTTCCTGTATGCATTGTATGAACCGGTACTTTTTAGTATTTTTGATGCCACCCCACCCTCGGAATGAGATTTTTTGTCATAAATTATTTACCAACCCCCCTCCTCCTTCAGAAACCCTTTCCAAAAAGTAACTGGTACAGAATCGGTTCCATGTCGGTCTCCGGGAACCATCATCGGTATGGAACGCAGTGATTTCAGGTATTAACCATCTCTAGCGCTTGGACACTCTCTCACTCTCTTGGCTAATATAACTTTATAACTCCAAAAGTGATGTATCATCCATTCGCCAATCACATTTTAGTAGTTTATGCCAATTCGTTCTACCGAACAGGTTATACAGAGCAAATTGGAACGATCGGAGGTTCCGCAGACCATTAGCAGCACTTATTCATCCTATTCGAATACCCTATCATTGAAACGGTATGACGGCTAATTAGTTACACAAAAACTAACTTAAATATTATTTTTAGGAAAAACTTAATGAGTAAAACCTCAAATTATAATATTTAATGAGTCTCGAAAATCAGAAAAAGATTCGATCGCATCTAGGAATTATGTACCACATAGGGTGTAGAAATCAGGTTTCTGGTCGCAGTCCACGGATGCACCAGATGTCGGTCCGTTCACCACGTGTGAAGGACGTAGGCTGCGTTGGTGCTCTAACTGTCCGAGCTATCTAGTGGCTCCATCCTTATGACGTAGCCGAGTCTGGTCCCAAAGCGCCCGATGACGGCAAAACTGTCTGCGCGTTTGCCTACTCCCACTCTGACATATTTATTTATCATCACAATTTACAAAGGTAATAGAAATATTTTTAAGAAATCTTTGGTTGTTCGGCCACGGCTTGGCTGCTTCAATACGTCCGTTACAAATTGTACCCAGGACCTTAGCCTTGCCGGAGTTCTGCTCTAACCTCTGAGAAAATATTGGCCCTAACCACTTCATATTTAACTGTATTATGATTCTACCAACAATCTTAACTATTTTTACGGTGCTCCAGATTTTTGTGATTTGGTGCATACAGCACTTGCGAAATATCAAACTCCTATAAAGGCTCCTATTGGTTAAAATATATAACGGAAATGATTATGACCTCACTTTTCAAGGCTCCTTTGTTCTTCATATTTATTTAATTTTTTATTTAAATATGGATTTATGGAATCCTATTTCAATATACATGAAATAATGTACATATTGTAATTAAAATGTAACAATAATACATTTTAAAGTTATGACTAATGACTAATAAAATGACCCTGCAGTAATACAATTGATAGATATTTATTTATTTATTTGCAAAACCAATACATTTCAAAAGCGGTAAGAAAAGATACATAATAGAAATAAATACATTTACAGTTATTTATTTAATACATTTAGTTAAAACATAAGTGCTATTTCACGCATAAAATCGTTGAAGGAAATGTGGAAAATATCCACATTTCCTGCGAGGCAGTCAATTAACCTAGTGAGTAGTCCCAGGGGCATCACCATTGGTATGTTAGTTCTGCATCTAAGAATAATCAAAAGCCTGTGTTGGCGGCCTCGCTTGAAATTATCCGGGACATAGAATCCTATTTCAGCCAGAATATCTGGAATCGATGTAAAACCATTTTAGAAGCTCATAAGCCATCAGCACTAATGCGACATCTCTTCTGGAACTAAGGCTGCAGATACCCAGCATTCCCGAGATAAATGCTGTTGCATACAGCGATGGGTAAAAACCTAACTCTCTCATATAGAGGTACCGTAAGAATTTCTTTTGTATTTTCTCGGCTATTAGTAGATAGACGATGTCCTCTGGCCCCCATATCTGAGATCCACTCTCGAGAATGCTACGAACCAAGCTAAAGTAAAGCAACCTTATAACTTTAAGGTTGGTAAATTCTTTTGAATTGTTTATGACAAAACCCAACATCTATGTGGCTGATTTACAGATCTTTTCAATGTGAGCTTGAAATTTTAAGCGAGCGTCATGCACAATTCTTAAGTCCTTGCAAGTCACCACGTGTTTCAATGACGTTTCTTTTATTTTATAATTAAAATATATGGTCTTTTGTGACCTCGTAAAGCACATAATTGAACATTTTTGGATGTTGAAATCGAGTTTATTATCGATACTCCAGTCAATAATTGCGTTTATATCTTCCTGGAGTTTTCTACAATCTTCTAAAGATCTTATTCTCAAAAAGAGTTTAATGTCATCTGCAAAAAGTAAAAAACGGACGAATTCGATTTTTTCTCGAATATCATCATTACATAGTATAAAATGTATGTACGCTTAGATCTTTTAAACTAGGCAACGGATTTTCATGCGGTTTTCACGAATAGAAAGAGAAATTCAAGAGGAAGGTTTATGTGTATAATATGTACAAAAAATGCTTAATATAGTAGGAAAAAGCCGAGAAACTTAAATATTCTACATCATTACATAGTATAAAATGAAGTCGCTCAAAATTTATGTGCGCTTAGATCTTTTAAACAACGCAACGGATTTTCATGCGGTTTTCACCGATAGATAAAGTGATTCAAGAGGAAGGTTTATATGTATAAAACATGCTTATTATAGTAGAGAAAATCAGATAAATTCAAATATTCAATTCAGGCAGCGGGCAGCTGGCAAGCGGGTGGTGTGGATTTTATAAATATTGAGTAATGGCGTTGTGTTTCGTTAACCACAGCAACGTTTTGCCGGGTCTGCTAGTTGTTAATAAAAATTAAAAAATAATAAGGGTCCCAAATTGAATACCTGTGGCACACCAGAGTTTGTAGAATACGTGTTAGAGTTAAACTCACCATAGGACATGAATTGTTCCCTTTCGTTCAAATAATTAAGAAAGAGTTTCAGTAAGTTTCCGGAAAAACCAATTTCTTTGAGCCTCCTTAGGAGCACTAAGTGATCGACCCTATCGAAAGCCTTCGTAAAGTCATGGTATGATGTGTCAACCTGATCATTGTTATCGAGTGCTCTCGCCATGTAATCTGTAAAAATCATTAAATTTGTAGTAGTTGATCGGCCAGGTCTAAATCCAAGTGGTTGATTGATCAAGAATGGTTCAACTTTGGCATAAACATATTTATGGATAATTATTTCTAATAACTTGGCGGGTGTGGAAAGAATCGCAATAAGGCGGTAGTTGGTTGCTTAACACTCGTCACCATCTTTGTGTAAGGGGGTGACTTTCGACAGCTTCCACCATTTAGGAAAAATTCCGTTTTTAATGGTAAGATTATATAAGTGTAGAAGTGGCTTAGACAGTGGTTTAGTTTAGAACATCCCTTAATGACAAAGGTGGGATTAAATCAGGACCAAACGATGTTTTTAGTTTCAATTGTTTTACTGCTAGACTGATATCTACGATATTAACATTTTCAATGGAGATGTTTAGAGCATTTGTTGATCCAATCTGTCCTGGCATATATGATTCAAAATCAACTTTTTCCTGGTTATAGACAGATTGAAAATGTCGGTTCCTTTGTGAGTGCAATAATTCAGGAAAATATGAGTTAAGAGGCCTCTAAGGTGTTTCTTTTTAGAAACATATTTCCAGAATTACTTCGGATCGTGTTTCACATTATTTTCTATCTTTAAAATATGGTTTTTGTGCGTTGTTGAAATATTACGTTTAATTCTAGTACGATAAGATTTGCATAACTCGTGTTCACTTTCCAAACCTGATCGTTTCCACCGCCGATGGTGTATGAGCTTCATATTTACATACGTCCCCGATAATCTCGCGCGAAAACCATCTAGGATAGTTTTCATTTCGCAGCGCTTTTTTTCATAGAAAACTTTTATCAAAATACGCGTACAGGGTATCGTAGAAGTATTCAACTGCCTCGTCTACATCGGAAATCTCCAAGACAGCCTGCCAAATTGTGCTCACGCAGTTGGTTATATTATAGCTTCTCAAAGTCGCTTTTGCAGAAATTCCAACCATAGAAGTTATATATTAAATGTAACAACGATTTTTCAATGGTCTGTCGTGTTTGAGACTAAAATCCGACAAAAGTGTCGGATGGTACTTATCTTCTTGTACTAGGCAGAAATCGGATTTTTTGGTAAACATATTGAAGCTACTTAGTACTAGATCCAAAGTACGATTACATGAGTTCAGTACTGTATTAAACTGCTTCAGCTGAAAAAGTTCCATAACATACGAAAGTTCGGTTCACTGCACGTGGATTTTGTGCAGAATTGATATTAAAATCACCAATCACTAAAAAAAAATTATCGACAAGGTAGCTTAAGTTGCTAATAATTTTTTTTTTAAAATCATGTAAACATTTGTTTTAGAACTGGGTGAGATGTAAACAGTATAAATAAATAAACATACGTCGTGATTAATAACTTTTTCCCATAAATTTTCAATATACTAGTACATTGTAATATTGTTTCAATAATACTTAACACAATGGCATAAGAAGAATTAGAGAAATACTGGCTTTTTTTTATTGTTATCAAGTTTAATTTGTAGAACTCCATTTTAATTTTAATTTATTTTATGTATTCAATAATTTAATATTATTAAATTAATAAAAACAGTTTATTTATAAACAAGTTCTGCTGGTAATTATTATTACGCATGACAGCTGTTTCGCCTTCTGAGTTCATTATCAAAATGTCAATAATAATTACCAGCAGAACTTGTTTATAAATAGAAATACTGGCTCTTCAGTTTGGTGAGGAGTAAAAAATAACTTTATGGAGTGTACCATTATATAATACCGTAACATAAAAATATTGGAATCTGGTTATATTTCGTTGAAATTAAGTAAGATTTCTTAACATTTTATGGATTGCTATTTATTAGAACAAAAACAAAATACACTTCTTTATGTGACAGGAAACAGCAACAGTAGCGCCACACACGGCCAGTGTTGCCAACTTAAAAATACAGCATTAGAACACCTTTGAATTTATCTCTACTCAACACTCCCACTTAAATTCAAAGGGGTTACTTAACATTTATTACAAAAAAATTAAACCTATTCAAAATCTAATCATCTTAGCATTATATAAATATTTGACTGCAAGTCACAAGCATCTAAGTATTTTTCAAAATCTTATCTCTAATACAATTAAACTTGCTTACAGACAAAGCTTTGGTCAGAAAATCTGCCAGTTGACATGAACTTTCCATATATTTAATATTAACAATTTTCCTTTCAACATTCTCTCTTATGAAATTATATTTAACATCTATATGTTTACTTCTCTTATGAAATACAGGAATATTAATTCATTTAATTGCACTCTGATTATCTATATTCAAAGTGACAGAGTTTTGTGGCTACCCAATATCAAACAATAATTGTCTAAGCCATAATATTTCTTTAGTGGCTTCACTAGCAGCCATGTATTCTGACTCTGTTGTGGATAATGCCACAGTACACTGTTTACGACTTGACCAACTAACAGGACCTCCATTCATCAAAAAAATGTAGCCTGTAGTAGATTTTCTAGTATCCAAATCACATGCGAAGTCAGAATCAGAGTAGCCGACTAAAGCTACATTACTTTTATAAACAATGGACATTTCTTTTGTATTAATCAAATAACGCAGGATTCTTTTCACAGCAGTTACATGTGAAGGACCTGGATCATTGACATATCTACTTACAACATTAACAGCATATGCTATGTCAGGTCTAGAAACAGATGTTAAAAATAATAATGCTCCCACTGCTTCTCTATATGGGAAATTGGAATGCTCATTATTGGTATTCTTAGATAAATGTACATTAACATCTGCAGGGGTATTACTAGCTTTAGCATCTGACAAATTAAACTTATTAATTAATGTCTCAATATACTGTTTTTGACTTATACTTATACATCCTTCTGTTTTATTTATTTCCATTCCAATAAATGAATTAAATTTAAAATCTTAGTATCAAAGTTTTGTTTTAGATCATTTAATATGGTGGATAGTATTGCTATTATCCAAAAGTAATAGTTTTACTTTTGGATAATAGCAATTCATCATCAACATAAATAACCAATATTACCTTAATATTATTGAAATATCCAACAAATACACAATTGTCAGATGGACACGATTTAAATCCATAAGTAGTTAAGAATGAACAAAATTTCTTGTTCCAACATCTAGATGATTGTTTAAGCCCATATATAGCTTTAATCAACTTGCATACTTTTGATGGCTCAGATTCCACACCCTCTGGTACTTCCATGTATATCTCAGGCAGTTCACCATACAGTAACGCTGTCTTCACATTGCTCAATTGCTCTATCTGCAGGTCTTCTCTGGTGGCCGTGCTAAGTAACAGTCTGATGGAGTCATACCTGCTAGTAGGAGAAAAAATTTCATTATAGTCCAAAACTTTTACTTGAGTAAAGCCTCGAGCGCATAGTCTTGCCTTATATATTTCAATTTCTCCATCTCTATTCTTCTTTATGCTGAACACCCATTTACATGTAATGGGCTTCTTCTCAGTTCTATCAGTTATTTTCCAGGTTTTGTTATTTTCGTGTGACTGTAGCTCTTCAGAAATAGCTTTCTTCCATTTATGACAGTTGATATTATTAATTGCCTCTTCATAACTGTTAGGAATTTCTAATTCAGTCAAGTTTACTTCCATATTATTATTTCGTCTAGGACGTAATGTGACATTTCTTCTTTCCATTTCTTCTAAATTTATATTACTAGGAGGGTAATAAGTATCATCTGTGTCTTCAATACTCTTCATACTGTCATCTGAAGAGATTTGGAGTTGTATTTTGCTGATCCTGAAACTCGTTTTCTGGGGATGACAATATTGAGGGTTCTTTTTCTTGTTGATCCTGAAACTCTCTTTGTGGGAATGTCAATATTGACTGTTCTTTTTCTTCTTCGTTGACGTTCATCTCTGAAAAGTTTTGTCTTTTCTCTAGTATACTACTTTCTTCAAATTTTACATCTCTTGACACTATAATTTTTCTTGTACTCTGATCATACATTCTGTAATTATCATGCTCATATCCAACTAGACAACATTTTTATGCTTTTCTTGTCCAGTTTCTTCATTTTTTCTTTTGCTAGATGAACATATCCAATGGAACCAAATATTCTTATATGTTGTAGATTAGGTTTCACTCTATACCAGAGTTCAAATGGTGTGACATTTCCCGTTTGACTTGATGTATTTCTATTCAATAGATATACTGCACAGTTCACAGCTTCTGCCCACAAGTTTAGAGAAATATCTTTAGCATATAACATGCTTCATGCACTTTCCATAATGGTACGCAGCTCTCTTTCCGCTCTTCCATTCTGTTGTGGGGTGTATGGGGGTGTACGCTCATGAATTATTCCATTATTATCTAGAAATGACTTGAATTCTTGATTTACATACTCACTATCGTTGTCGGTATGTAGAATGTGCACATTATGTTGAAATTTATTTTTCACGATTGCATTGTACTTTATAAAACAGTGAAACACTTCACTCTTGTATTTCATGAAGTAAATATGGCGATAGCTAGTAGCACCATCTTTGAATAAAACAAAGTATTTCATACCTGATACAGAAAGCTCTTCAATAGGGCCACATATATCACTATATACTATTTCACCAGGTTGTGATGGGCCTCTAGTAGATTTCAGAAAGGGTAATCTTGTTTGCTTATCGTATTGGCATGCTTCACAAATGAAATTTTCATTTCCAGTAAGTTTAATTGGAATTGTTCCATTTTTACTCATATTTTGAATTTCCTTGAAATTCAAATGTCCTAATCTTTCATGCCATATTTTGACATCGGTTTGTACAATATTGCAATTTTCTTGTTTTACTGTTTTGATTTCCAACTCATACAAATTGTTTTCTCTTAATTGTGCACACATAACAACTATATTATTCTTTACTATCATTGCTTTTTCACTATTCTTCACTATGACTCTCCTCTCCTGGTGGCAGCTCCTTCAGAGAACAGGTTTCTTCGTAAGTCAGGCACATATAGGACATTCTCTAATATACATTGTTCCCATTTTCCATTCACTAGTTTATTTATTAAAATAGTGCCTTCGCCGCATACCTCAATGCTTTGTTTATTGCCCAATTTAACTTCTTTGTCAATGCCATGATATTGAGACTCATTCAGTTCACGGAAATAGTCACGTCTAAATGTCATATGCATTGATGCTCCACTATCCAAAATACAAGCTTCTTCACCATTCATAGATAAAGAATATTTTTCTGCATTGAATGCTAACATATCATGAGGCTTCTGATTTTTATAGTATGTTTTCTTCGGTTTTCTGCATTCTCTTGCAAAGTGACCTCTTTTGTTACTATTGTAGCAAATAAATCTATGACTTGAATTTCTTTGACCAATTGAATTATTCTTATTATCTCCATTCCTTGTTTTGGAATTTCCTTTTGTGATTACAAGTGCAGTCTCACTTCAAGATGTGTCATTGGCAAGGCTTCCCTCTTCATCTATTATGTGAGATTTTGAATTGTTTGACTATTTTGATCTAGTGACAACCATGCTTGTCTAAGCGAACGGTATGTTGGTGGTAGTGTGCTCAGAATCTTGGTCATAATTGCTGTGTCACTGAGTTTTTCACCAGTTTCCTTCAGTTGTTTTGCCAAGCTTTCCACTTTGGAGACATGTTGTGCCATCGTATCACTAGCACAATAAGAATACTGATAAAATTTCTCATGAATCATCATTTTATTAAATTCAGATTTTTGTTCGTAAATAGCTTCTAATTTATTCATGACCTCATTTGCAGTCTCGCAGTTTTCTATTAGTGATATCTGATTCAAATCCATTGATGATGTCAAGATAAACATGGCCATGCCATCATATTTATTCCATTGCACTTGCGAACTGGCTTCTTGCGGTCTTACTGAATCAATATTTAATCCTTTTGCTCTTTTTTTTATTTTTATTTATTTATTTTTTATACTATTTACAAATACAAGACAAAAATTCCCGATAAACTACTTTTTAGCAGTTTGTCTAACGGGTTATTCACGTTAAAGATCTTATTATAGTGATTTAATAGTTACATTATTACAATTATATAAAATAAAATTTAATTTTTTACAGAAATATAGATAAAAATAAATGTTTGAAAACATAAATAACATTTTTAAAGTCTTTAGAATAATATGTCATTGTGAGCTAATACAAATTAATTCTTTCAGTAAGCCAAGTCTTCAGTAAATTCATCAATTGTTTGTTTTGGGCACAGTTTTTAATTTCAGCAGGTAACATATTTTAACAACTGGGAATCATGTAATTTAACGTTCTTTGTCCATATTTATTTGTATGCTTAGGTACAATTAGCCCTTCATTAAAGTTAAAACGAGTATTATGGTTGTGTTCCAGCATGTTAATATGTAAAGGATGTGCTTAAATATAATTTTGTACCACAGAATTGCTCTCACTGAAAGAACTTTGAGACTTTGATAAAAGTATGGAATATTATGCCTTTCTTTGTATAAATTATTTTCAGCTAATAATTTAACCAATGAATTTTGCACTGATTGTACATGGTCTATGTTTGTTTTACAGGAAAATCCCCAAGCTGTTATTCCATACCTTATAACAGATTCAGCTAGAGATAAATAAATTATTCGAAGTGTGCAGATAGGAACAAAAATTTTTAGTTTATACAATCTGCTTACAATTGATCTTAGTCGTGCAAAAACTTTGTTTATTTATATATCCCACTTGAAAAAGCAATCAATAATAACACCTAAATAAACATATTCTTTAACTAGTTCCATATTTTCACATGTACCCGTTGCAGGAATACCATTGTGTAAGCAATCTGATGTATGTGTCTTTATTTCAGGTGTAATATATAAGGGGATCTTATATGTAACAATTTAGTTTTTTTGGCATTTATGATTAAGCCAGAGTCATGAGACCACTTTAAGAGTTCAATGTAGTCTTTTTGTAAAAGATCTACATATACAAGTTTGCAAATCACTGCTAGAAATCACTAAAGCAGAATCATCCGCGTATAAAAAGTACTTTACATGTCTAAAAATTAATTTAATAAAAGATACATATGTAATATATACAGAATTGGACCTAATATGGAACCTTGAGGAACGCCGGCAAAAAACTTCTTTTTTTACTTAAAGAGTTCAAGAGTTTTAATTTCATGCATCGGTTGTTTAAGTAATTTTCAAAAAGTTTTGGTAGTTATCCTCGTATTCCTATAATTTCTAGTATTTTAAGTAATTTACCATGATCAATAGTATCAAAAGCTTTCGAATAATGTATAAATAAGACTAATGTATGTTTTTTACAGTTTAATTCATTATTTATCATGTTGGCGAATTTTTGGAACAGCAATTCTGCACTCTTTTTTTTGGAAACCGTATTGATTAGTATCTATTATAGAAAAATCTTCTAAATATTTTATTAATTTTATTTGAATATATTTTTCAAGATTTTTTCTAGAGATGGCACGATACTAATTGGTCTCTAGTTACCCAATACAGTGTGGTCACCTCCCTTATATACAGGTCTTATGATACTGCATTTTAAGTCATCGGGGATTTTTGCTTGAAATAAGATTCTGTTTATAAAATGGGTTATAATTGGACCTAGGATTAAAATATGTTTTTTTAATATCGCTCATTCTGATACTATCAATTCCTGGAGAAGAACACTTAATTTAATAAAGCTTTCTATATCCGCCTCTGTTGCCCTCGGTAGGTACATGCTTTGAGGCATCGCCTCTGGTTCAAATTTAGTTGTCTTATGGTTGCACTTATATAACATACTAGCTGGGTTACCCGGCTTCGCTCAAGATAATAAGATAGTGTTCTGGAATGTTGCACAATGATGTTCCCGATTTCCTATTCCTGATCATTCCACTCCTTCCACAACTTTCTACAGCTCTATGGAACCTTCTAGAACTTTCCAAAAGACTGTTCTAGAAATTTCAAGAGGGCGAAATTTTCAGCCCTTATATCTTTAAAAGCACGGCCTTTAGGTAAAAACGGATACCCTTATTCCCTAGGGGGGATAGAGATCTACTACACCATATAACTCCCTTGATCGAACCGGGACTCGTTTCTGAGTTTTTGCGAGCTGCACGTTTTTTGGACTTTCTTTTATAATACATGCCATATTCAAATAAATAAAATGTTACTCCTTACATGTCCTTTCCCGTGCGTTCCCCTCCAGCGTTCCACTTCCACCTTCCCCGCCAACGCTCTCCCGCTCCCCCGTCCCGCAAACCCCCCTGGCACTGCATTTCTTGACTCCTCTCCCGCGCGGCCCGTAGCCGAAACTTTTTTCTAATACTAACATTTTTAAACTCGTGATATCTTTCTAATTAAATATCCGAATTGAAAAATTCAAAAAGTTAAATAAAGGTATTGAAGCTGTCTTGAATATGAAGTAATTTATTTTGATAAGGATTAAAACCAAGATACAAATAAAGAGCCTTTTCAAGCGGCGACATATTAATTAAAATTAAAAAAAAAAGAATACTTATTGTGGCATAACCATAATAGTTAGACATATGCTGTCGCGACCTTTTTTGTAAATAATGATGTGTTCTATAAAGTCGTAGTACATTATTTTATTCTATCATCAATATTTTTCGAAGCGCACGCGATTTAAAGAATATTTTAGGTAATTTTTTTACACCCTGGGTTACATTATTGAAGTTTTAGTAAGGATGCCTATTTTTTTTTTAAATATAATATAGCCTATGTCACCCAGGGATAGTGTAGCTTCCCAACAGCGAAAGAATTTTTCAAATCGGTTCAGTAGTTTCGGAGCCTATTCGATGCAAACAAACACACAAACAAACAAACAAACAAATATTACCTCTTTATATAGTGTGTTAGATTAGATCAGGGGTCTCCAAACTACGGCCCGCGGGCCGCATCCGGCCCGCCAGTGTCATCAATCCGGCCCGCGACATCTTAGAACCAGTGTCATCAATCAGGCCCGCGACAGCTTGTGTCTAAAACCTTGCTCAGAAGCGGCGAATTCGCCGAATTCAAGAGCCACACGAAAGCTGGCACGAGTTGCAGCCTCTTGTTCAGCATTGAGTTTCGTAAACGAAGATTGCTGCGGTTTTAATCCAGGCTTCAAAGCTTCAATTTTTTCTGTCCGCAAACTTCCTGTATATTTTGAGAAATTTTGAAATTGTTTCGTTTCCTTATGACGTTTAATATTATATTCTTTGAGAACTGCTTTGGTTTCATTGCAAATCAAGTGCTTTCTTACTGGACTCAATTACGAAATATTGAAAGTTCCATTGATCTTGGAATGTTCTGCATTCACGGTCTACTTTTCGCTTCTTTGCCATACTTTCAATAGTAAATCACACCCAAAAAACAAATTCAAACCAAAACACTGTTACATAGATGTCTTTTAAAAACACACAAACACGTTTATGTTCGCTTATAAAGCCTCGATGACACACGACGAGTTTACAAGCTACTAAATTCACTATCTGTTAGCAAACTCGCTCAGTGTTATCGTGTTACTTGCTAACTAGCAGATTGTTGACAATCTACGAAAAAAGCTAAGAGGTCGTCAACTTTACCCGCTACACGCCAACTCGTGATTGGTTTATTTATGTTTCCAATATGGCTGCCAATTAACAGCTGATTTCGACTGTCAACTGTCTGAAGAATTAGTTGACGTTATTTCCGCTACTGGCGCTAGCAGCTACGTGCGAGTCCAGTTTCCAACAAAAATGTCGCGAGCTACTGAGCGAGTAGACAGTTTTGTGTGTCATAATGACAATCTCACTCGCCGATTCACCCGCTTTTAAACGTAGTAGATAGTAGCTTGTAAACTCGCCGTGTGTCATCGAAGCTTAATCACCAGATGTCGTTAAGCGTCGCAGTCGTGACAAAACAATATAACACAATTAGTAATTGAACTAGCGAATTTAGCACACGTGTGCTTGCTCAGAGCGCGTGCTCGGCGAATAAATAAATTATAGATAATGGCAGGAAAATAAATTGGAAAATTTAAAATTATAGGTTTTGGCCCTTGAGACTCTCTGGAGTAATCAGTACGGCCCTCCGGCTTAAAAGTTTGGAGACCCCTGGATTAGATTGTAAACACTTTCAGAGAAATAATCAACAATTTCATCAGATATTTAGAAGCATTTTCATCACAGTCTTTTTTACATTTAGTTCCTAAAATTTTATTACACTTCTCCCATGTTTTTTTGAGTCTTGAAAATAGTTTTTGAATTTTTCATTATAGTAAGAAGTTTTTAATTTAACTAATAATTTATTTAACAGATTTCTAAAACATTTATATTCTTTCTCGTAATATTTGTTTGTTGGAGAATTTTTCCAGCGTTTATATAAATTATCTCTTTTTTTTTAATTTTACATAAAACATCGGAAGATATCCAATCGTTTTTCGCATAAGGCCGGGTTTCGGATTTTTTACTTATCACAATTGTGCTATTTTTATACAAGTCATCAAAATAATTCTGAAATTTTGAGTAAATAATAGAACAGTCATTTTCTTCTAAAAGTGAATTCCAATCATAATTTTGGATATTATTGTCGATATGTCTCTGTGATACCGGCTCCAAACACATGGCAAGCCTCCGCAAGCGTCCACAAGTCCCAGCGTCTGGATCGCGCGTGTGGTTTGGCTTGCGTAGGCTTGCGAGAGCTTGGCGCCGATCCGATCGAGGTCGGATATTTTGGCCACCAGCGGCAAGCGCTTGCGACAAACGCTGGCGTGGCATCCACACGTTGGTCCAACTTACGGACAATAAACAAAATATTAGAATATTAAATGAATTACCTGGTACGATTTCTATGGATTTTAATCATCCACTATCTTCTCTTTCAAATTCTTTGCTTTCTTTCGTTTTGTTTCGCTTTAAAATAGAAATAGGTTAGCGCCAAAATGACAGCTGATGCAGCTGCTTCGACGCCCGCCATCTTTGGGAGCTGCGCGCGCCGCGAATGTACTGGCGCGCTTGCAAGTGTGGGGACGCCAGCCATTCGTTTGCCAGAGCTTGCGTGAGCTTGCGACAAGCAGCTTGTCGCAAGGGTCTGGACATACCATGAAAGAATCGTTATATTTTCAGTTTTTTTCAAGTTTACTTGTTCTATAGAATCTAACTGAACATTAATAGCCGTGGTGTGGTGATCAGCAATATTATAATCACATACGCATGATGAAATTGAACTCACACCTGTGAAAGCTCCAGCGGATTGTCTTCCGCTAATCCTTACAAAAAAATGATCGATACACGAGCTGTTTATTTTCTGTTGAACTATCACTTCTCTTGTTACATCATCTATATATTTTATTAAATAATTATTTGCAAGGATATTTTCATACGTTATTACGACTGAATCATTTCTATTTCATATGTTTAAATTGATGTCTCCAAAATATATGACACTTTCATTTGGGTCAATATTATTTTTGAACACAGAAGATATTTCAGACAAAAATGCTTGTTTATTGAGATTCGGAGGTCGGTATATAGCTAAAAGATTTAAATTTTTGTTATTTTTAAATGTCAATTTTCCAAAAACGTTTTCAAAATATATTGTGTCTATAAATATTTGCGAGAAGGTGAGATTATTTCTTACATATAACAAGATACCTCCACCGGATTTGTAACTTCTGCAATAGTGATATGAATTAAATCCGGGAATTTCATATAAATCAACATGTTCTCAACGTATTGCTGTTTCACAAAGCATAAGTATGTCAATGTGATTTATACAGTTTTTAAAATAAGCATGAAAGAGATCCCAATACTTGCAAATTGACCTAATGTTTAGTTCTACACAAGTTAGATTATTTGTTTCACATTTTCTTGTAGTCTGCATTTGAATCCATTCATGCAAATTATTAACTTTACAATAATTTACATCTCTTTCATCATCAATATGACTAAAAGACATTTTTGATTTGAAAATATTCACCTGAAATCCTACCATCAGTATTTTTAGAGTGTAATAGGCGTGAAAAATAAAAATAAACAATTATATTTTTATAAGAGAGTACCATGTAACACTGTTATCAATATAGAGTGAATTTGTTTTTGGTTATACAGTTTGATATATACATTAAAAGCCTTACATTCATTTGCTGCCAACAACAGTATAGTGAGAGTATACATATCACATACACATGTAAATTAAATTGATTATCTTCATTAATGTTAATTATCAAAATACTAAAATATAACAAAGATTTTTATTAAAAATATATTGTTGCATATTTTTTGATATGATAAAATTAAAATTCAATATTTTGTTCAGCAATTGCGAGCATTTTTTTATATACCTTACAGTTGTTTTTGTCATTTGCTCTATGATTAACTGGAAATGACATTTTTCATTTTGAATGCAACAGTTTTTGAAATTTGGTTGTTTATCCTTGTTCCCGCAATCACTTTATGAGTGATCGAGACCCGCAGTAACTGCAAACAGGCTTTTCGTCCTTCTCTCTCTGCAGACATCTTGTAGTACCATGTCCAAAGCGTAAACAGTGGTAACATTGCATGATCGGATTGCTGCAATTTACCGAACGCAGCGAATTTACTGAATTTACTTACGGCTGTTTTTAATTAAATTCGAGCATGATGTTAACAAACTCATCAAAATTCTTCCATGACTTGCATCAGATTCATATTTCACATTAGATAAATTTTAAATTCATAGTCTTCTTTAAATATATATAATGAAATTCTAAATATAATTAAGAGTGAATTTTTTCCTCTCATTGAAAAAACATTCCTTGATTTCAGAAATATGATATGGGTCACACCCTGTCGACCCTGTTCATAGTGTTCATAAATAATGCATGTTTAAACATTATATTATTATTATTTTTAAAAGAAAGACAAACATTGTTACGAATAACCTGACAATATTTGAAAATCTCCTACTACCATAACAGTAAGAAGTATATGTTGCTTGTGTCGTGATGGAGGACTAAACCAATCGAGGAATCGAACACGCCAGACGCGAGACGTGTTCAACTCAGCCATTGACCGGATTATATTTATAAGACAATTTGTCTATTTGTTGTAATTTTTTATTAATAATGTGACATACAAATATCATGAGTTGCTTTGCTGACAAAGAAACTACAATTAAAATACAATAAATACACATATAAATTTGTTGTAGACCACTTTTATTTATGAACACTCTACCGGTTTCGGAAGCACCCTTCCTTCGTCAGGAGAATATTATAACTAAACTATTATACACAATATTGACAGATATACAAATTTTAGGTGTTCGAGTGAGGAGAAAGCAACGGGGTGGGGGTAATTGCGGGATTTCCTGGAAGAACAGAGCGGTCAATTGGAAAAATATTTAGAATGGGACTAAAAGATAAGTTGATTTGGTTATTTATTTATTAATTTTATTTTTTTTTACGGTGCTCCAGATTTTATGTCCGGGTTGAATCTTTCCCAAATGAAAGACTAAACCCTTCCACACACTTTTCCACAAATGAATATCTAGTAAATGAACGCAATGTAAGTGCACTATATAAGAATAAAACAATACAAGAACAATACGTAAATCCACCAGAAACATAATGGGAAAATATTTCACCGACTCCAGATATTTTCATATCAGAGGGTTCGGCTCTGATGAAATCCTAACTGGTCCGATAAATCCTACTGATCCCTCAATATAAATATTTAAAAAATCTTTCGTAATCCTACATGTATTTAAAATGACCGACTTTTGCATTTTTATGTACAAATTTTTTGACAAATCTAATACGCCTAAATTTTGAATGAGAGAGCTAGGTATAATGCCAGTAGCCGAAATAACAAATGGTAATATTTTTATAGTCTGAGAATGCCAAATTCTTTTAATTTCATTTCCTAAATCTGTATATTTTCTTATTTTTTCAGAAATAGTTTTCTGAATATTACAAGAATTAAACGGTGCTCCAGATTTTATGTCCGGGTTGAATCTTTCCCAAATGAAAGACTAAACCCTTCCACACACTTTTCCACAAATGAATATCTAGTAAATTAACGCAATGTAAGTGCACTATATAAGAATAAAACAATACAAGAACAATACGTCAATCCATTAGAAACATAATGGGAAAATATTTCACCGACTCCAGATATTTTCATATCAGAGGGTTCGGCTCTGATGAAATCCTAACTGGTCCGATAAATCCTACTGATCCCTCAATATAAATATTTAAAAAATCTTTCGTAATCCTACATGTATTTAAAATGACCGACTTTTGCATTTTTATGTACAAATTTTTTATTATTTAGGGATTTTTTGATTTCAAGTGCTTCTAAGTTATCCAATTTTTTGCTTTTATTTTTACGGTGAAGAATTTTAACCCCTGTGTCCTTATTAAAAGTGTGATCTGTGGAAATTAGGTGATTAGCAAACTCTGAAAAATTATTATTATTTAAGCATCTTAAATGTTCTGTGACTCTAATATTAATATTTCTAGATGTCTTACCTATGTAGAACGAAGGACAATCATTGCAACATAGTTGGTAAATGCCTGAGTGGCTAAATTTATGATCTCTATCTTTAGTGTTTTTTAATAATTTACCTAAATTGTTATCAGTATAGAACGCGGGTTTAATATGGGCAGGCAAGTTTTTTGTACTAAGTGAGGAAAAGTTGGATATATATAAGATTCTGCGCCATTGAACGGGATTTATTATTATTTTATTATTATTTTCAGGTGTACCAAATAAAAATGTACTAGTAGAAATGAGTTTAAGTTTCTTAAGAGACATCTAGAAATATTAATATTAGAGTCACAGAACATTTAAGATGCTTAAATAATAATAATTTTTCAGAGTTTGCTAATCACCTAATTTCCACAGATCACACTTTTAATAAGGACACAGGGGTTAAAATTCTTCACCGTAAAAATAAAAGCAAAAAATTGGATAACTTAGAAGCACTTGAAATCAGAAAATCCCTAAATAATAATGCTAGTATTTTAAATAACCAAATCAACTTATCTTTTAGTCCCATTCTAAATATTTTTCCAATTGACCGCTCTGTTCTTCCAGGAAATCCCGCAATTACCCCCACCCCGTTGCTTTCCCCTCACTCGAACACCTAAAATTTGTATATCTGTCAATATTGTGTATAATAGTTTAGTTATAATATTCTCCTGACGAAGGAAGGGTGCTTCCGAAACCGGTAGAGTGTTCATAAATAAAAGTGGTCTACAACAAATTTATATGTGTATTTATTGTAAATTATGGCGAGCCACAAAGTTAATGCTTTTTACAAATATACAATTAAAGTTATTTGTCCGTCTTCAAAATATTATATCACTTTGTAATTATAAACTTATTTTTCAATCTTCTTATTACTTCAATCTGTGCTACCCAGCTAGACAACAAAACAAAAAACATCTATCATTTTCTGTCTCCATGACAACACCTATTTAAAATTCAAACATAAAGGAATCCTATGCATTTCTAGGTAGGTACCTATTCCTCTACATCTCCCCCCTAGGGTTGGAAAATTTCTCTGGAGATTTTCGTCTCTTTCAATTCCTTTTTCTTCTTTCTAATCTTCATTTTCTTCTAGTATGGGGGCAGGAATAAGTTTTGTAATATGGAAAAAATTTGACTCCATCTTTCTATGTCCTGTATTAATCTTGTATATTGATTGGGATAGTTTATCTTCGATTTTAAATGGACCAATCCTTAACTCATCTAATTTTCTTCTATTTAGTTTGTGACCATTTTCAACATATACCATATCACCTATTTTAAAATTATGAATTGTTCTTTTTTTATCAATTAACATTTTATTGTATTCATGTGACTTAATTGTTCTTTCTAATGCAAATTTTCTATCTCTAATCCAGTCATCTGCTTCTTTTTTTAATTTAAGTTCATTTGGTATGAATGAAACATCAGTACCATCCAATAGGTATCTCGGTGCAAAGCCTGTTATTGAGTGTTCCGTGTTATTATATCTATCAACACAATTATGAGCAATAGTTGTCCATGCTTTATTATTTAGATTTTCATTTATCTTACACCTTATTTTATTTACGAGTGTTTGGTTTAGCCTTTCGTTCAGTCCATTAGAAAACGGCGAATTTACTGCAGTGAAAATTAGTGTGATTGATCTTTCATTTAAAAAAGTTTTAAACTCTTTTGAGTTAATTCCAGGATATTGGTCGGTGAGAACCATGCCAATTTCATTACAATTTGGTACAATATTTATAAGTTTTATAAAGTCCTTTGCACTCTGTGTCTTTGAGGTTACTATATAAGCATATCGAGTAAAATGGTCGACTAAAAGGTGCAAGTATTTTTTGGTTGATCGAGAGCCACCAAATCCCCCAATTGTATCTATTGAGACAATTTCAAGTGGTTTTGTGGCAGGGCCTAAGTGTGACATTACACCATATTTAGCCTGTCCTCTTGTCTTATTTTTTATACATATTTCACATTGTTTGCATAAATCGGTGATATTTCTAGTTAAATTCTTTGCTGTATAAATGTTTCCTATTTTCTTTTGCATTTGTTTTATACCTATATGACACATATTTTCATGTATCAGTTTTATAAATTTTATACTGAGTTCCTCTGACAGTAGTATTTTTTCTTGCTTTCTTACCCTCTTATAATATATATTGTTTTTATATATTAACTTGTTATTGTATTTTTTTATATCCTCATTTTTCTCTTGATCTGTTAATATATCATTCAATGTTACTAAGTTTATTATTTTTAATTGTTCATGTACATCTTTATTAGCTTCTAATACTGGGTTTCTGCTCAAGCAATCTGCCTCAAAATTATTTTTTCCTGGTTTATATTTTATTTCGAAGTCATATTGTGATAGGTAATAGGATAAATCTCCTAACTCTTCGTCCGTTCTAGATTTAATATTTAAATTTTCCAATGGTTTGTGGTCGGAATATACTGTGAAAGGTTTGCCTATTAGCCAGTACTGCCAATATCTTATGGCCTCTTTAATAGCTAAGCATTCTAAATATATAGCCTTTTTTTTCTTTTGGACTTCATTTAATTTTTTTGAAAAATATGCTACAGGTTTTTCTTTTCCGTCTTGTTGAGTTTGTTTCAGCACTGCTCCAATACCTTCCAATGATGCATCCGTATATATGTTTATTGATAAGTCTTTATCAAAAATTTCTAAGATTGGTTGTGAACACAATAGTTGTTTAATCTTTTCAAAAGCTTCTTGGCAGTCTATTGACCATATGAATTTTTGGTGCTTCCTTAGTAAATTATGTAATGGTTCTAAAATTATTGAACTGTTAGGTATGTACTCGTGGTAGAAATTGATTTTTCCTAGAAGTTGTCTAATATTTTTCTGATTCTTTGGTGTTGGGAAATCTCTTATTGAAATTAAGTTATCTGTCACTGGTTTTACTGTATTATCTTGTATTATATGTCCAAGGTATTTTACCCAATTTGTTGCAAATCGACATTTTGTGAGCTTAAGTCGGAAACCTTCTTTTTCTATCGCCTTTAAAATCTGTGATAAATGATTTATGTGCTCGGTATAGCTTTTTGAAAATATTAAAATGTCGTCAATAAAATTTACAGCAAAATCCGTTAACTTGTACTTTCTCAATATGTTGCTTAGTATTCTTTGAAATATGGCTGGAGAAGTTTTTAAACCGAAGGGTAAACATGTCCATTTTACCCTTCGGTTCGTTGCTGGTTACAAAAGCAGTTTTTTTCTATCTTCAATTCGCAGGGGAATAGACCAGAATGCAGAATTTATATCTAATGTTGAAAAGTATTTACAGTTTCTGGTTTTTGTTACTAAGTCCTCAATCAAAGGAAATGGTTGAGCCTGAGGTACCACCATTTTATTTAATTCTCTAAAATCGATACACAATCTTGTTTTTCTATTGTCTTCTTTTTTGATAGCTAAGGTTACTGGTGCTGCAAAAGGGCTGTATGATTCCTCTATAAGATTTCTTTCAAGCAATTTTCTTACTTGTTCTTCTATCTCTAACTTATCTTCTATTGAACATCTGTAGGGTCTTTTACTGCAGTATTTGTCCACAAGTAGATCAATGCGTGCTTCATGATCCTTTACTGTTCCAATATCATATTTATCCTTTGCAAAGCTTGATTTATATTTATCAATAAGTTTATTTATTTCAGATTTTTGTTGTATATTTAAATGACTCAGATCCATTTTAAATTCTTTTTCTTTTGTATGTTCCTTAAAGTTTATAAAGTTCAAGTTCTTTATATCTTCATTTTCATTAGGATTGTTTTTACAATGTATTTCCTCTTTTTTAAAGCTTTCTTCAAATTTCTGAACAATTTCCAATTTTTCATTCTGAATCAAATTAAACTCTTTTATAGTATCAAGTCCAATTAGAAAATTGTATTTGAATTCTTTTCCATCTACAATATAAACATCAATTTTCTTCTCTATATTAAATATCTTAATTTTTATTGTTGTTAAGCCTTTTGTCTTTTTTACACCATTAATCGTTAGAAAGTTTGTATTGTTATGTATATTTTTTCCTTCTTCCTTTATTCTTAATAATTTAGAATTTATTAAGGAAACATTAGAGCCAGAATCATATATACCAAATATGTCTAATTTTCCTTCTAATGATAGTTTTACTTTAATTAATGGTGTAATTATTCGTTTTTTGACTCATTATCATTCAGTTCAACATCTAATACAGTGTTGTTTACATTCTTATTATATTTTCTCTTGTTCTCATAATCATCAGTTTGTTTAAACCAGCATTTCTCTTCAGAGTGGAAACGGCTACCTTTATTTAATTTTTCACAAGTTTTGCAGGGCTTAATTTTATCAACTCTTACTTTATTAACAAATGTATTTCTCTTGAATTTATCATAATTATTTTTATTGACTGTTTGTTCATGTTTACCAATTTTATTGAATAGATTTGCAGTCGATGTTATAGATTCCTTATTCATTTTGTACATTATATAATCTGGTAGACCCATAACAATAAGATGAATCAATGTCTGTGTGTCAATATTTTTATTTATCTCTAATAACAATCTTTCTTTCTTTGTGGCATATTCTCGTAATGAACCTCCTTGAAATTTAAAGACAAATGCAAATTTAACTTGTGACCAACCTTTGTTTCCGTATGTTTCACAAAAATTTGTTTTCCATATTGCCCATTCTGCGTTTACTGTATATTTTATTTACATACTAGTGTACCAATCTAGGCACTGTTTTTCAAGTAAATATTTGAAAGTCTCAATTTTTTCTGCCTCCTTTAATATCTCGAAACGTTTACATTCATTTTCAAAATCATTGATCCATTGGTATACATTTGATGTTTTTCCTGAAAACTTCTCGAGTAAAAATCTTTCTGCTATTTTTCCTAGATTTTTATTTTCAGTACTAATATTATTGTCAGAAAGTTTCGTGTCATATATAATTTCTTCCAGGTATTGGTCACCAAATTGTATATTCTCACCTTCATCTAAGTAAATTTTCCTCAAATCTTGGGTTAAGGGAAACCATATTTTCCGTGTTTGATATCTTTTCTTTAGAGAATTCTTACTTTTGTTATAAACATCCGTAGTCGTTATGGCGGTATGTTTGCTTGCATGTTTTAAATCATCGGGAATATCAAATATATGTCCATCGGGTGTCTCGATTGAGGTTACGCAGATCACATTGCTTTTTCCATCCGATGCTGCTGACACTGTAAATGTGAATCTTAATTTTTCCATTTCCAAGGTTATTGTTTCTCTTCACTAAAATTGTAGTTTTATAAGACAATTTGTCTATTTGTTGTAATTTTTTATTAATAATGTGACATACAAATATCATGAGTTGCTTTGCTGACAAAGAAACTACAATTAAAGTTATTTGTCCATCTTCAAAATATTATATCACTTTGTAATTATAAATTTATTTTTCAATCTTCTTATTACTTCAATCTGTGCTACCCAGCTAGACAACAAAACAAAAAACATCTATCATTTTCTGTCTCCATGACAACACCTATTTAAAATTCGAACATAAAGGAATCCTATGCATTTCTAGGTAGGTACCTATTCCTTTACATATTTAATAAATATATTTGCAATTAAATATAGAGACAATAGTTTTTTTTTAAATTTTAAAGTGAGTGGGCGGCGGTCGAAATAAATTTGAGAACCGGTGGCTTAGGTTAACGCTCGAAATGATTTTGATTTTCATTTGAATCGATTTCCACCTGCACCTGAGATAAATCCAGCATCCGACATCGATTCTTGAGATTCATTTAGAATTTCAAGACTAGGACGAGTTCTCCCCATTAGCTTAAAAAAACTAAAGATATTAGATAGAGAGAAAGCAAAGTTACTAACTTCAATTAAATAATAATCATTGAACACCCCCAAAGAAGAATAAATTAGTATGCCTTTCGCCGTCCATATTAACATTTTCCCGTCCAATTATAGTTTGGTGCTTGCTTTATGTAAAACCGATACATTAAAAAAATATTTTGATTGCGCCGAAAAGTGTATTGTTCCAATTAAGAGGCATGTGCAATGTACATAGGTACTAATAAATTATAATAATTATTGTTATAATTCCCCAATTCCTCGTGTATCTGCACAATATAATACAAAATTTCACAGCATTGACATTTTTACTTTTTAGTAATAACCTAAAGAAATATCGATACGAAGTAAGCGTATGATCAAATATTATTAACATGAGAGTATGTATCCTTTTCCTATATTCCTCTTCCTCTCCCCTTCCTATAACCCAAAATTAATTTTAAGATATTAAAACTTCATTTCCAACGAACTTTAGCAAAAGAAACTTCTGTGGCTTGACTTCAATTCACTTGTATAATAAAAAAACATATATAATAAGTAAATATGCATTTCCAAATATCATTATTCGGAATAATATTTTATTCCCCGCCATTACTTCTTAATAGAAGAAACAAAATTTTATGGAAATACTTCCTAACTGTATTCAACAATTAAAAAATTTATTCCCTGAAATTTGATCCCCTTAACAGTTGATCCCCGTAATAGTTGATCCCCCGGACAGTTGATTCCCCGGACAGTTAATCCCCGTAACATTTGATCCCCCGGACAGTTGACCCCCTTAACAGTTGATCCCCGTAACAGTTAAGATGGCACAAGAGATTTTTAAATATTTAATGGTTTTTGCGCGTTTTCGAAGTCTCCTACGTCCATAACTATACGAACAAAAAAAAGTTAAACCAAAAGAATGATAGTTACATTCACGTTTTATACAACACAATATAATTATATATTAACAAAAAATATTAGATAAAATAAATTAGCTGTTTTCAACAAAACTCAATCGACCTGCAAATATCTTTCTTATGTGGTCATATACAGAAGGAAATAAAATATAAAAAATATTTTTAGATAGAAAACATCTCAACCTATGCCACCTCATTTTTGTATTTTTTAATTAAAGAGCCTTTTTAGCTAAATTACGATGTGATATTATTAAAAAAACAGCACAAATCAGTCAACTTTAAAATCGTTTTAATGTATAGGTGTCGCAACGAAAGATGAGCACAATAAAAATGCTTAGAATTGATGTATTGGTCTATCTGTGTGAACGTCAAGCGACGCCCACTAATAGATAAGGTTCTCTGTCTTGCTTACGCTCACTTATTGTAACTAGTTAGAAGAGAGGCAAGTTTTAACGACACCCTTACGGACTGCACTTATGGGGTGTCCTATCCATTCAGTTCGTAATTTGATTTAAACATACGTGCACCTACATATCGCAAGTGAAATAATTTTTAATTTTTAAATTTGATATAATAAATAGTTTTCATTATTTTTAATTCGAATCTTTATTAGTAGATTTATATAGTGTTTTTAAAGTGTGCAAGTGTAATATTTATTACGACATCATGGAGTCCTGTTTCAAAACGGGACGTGGCAAATCACTGAATGGACAAAGTCGTGAAATTTTATTCCGCGTGTTTAATTATTTTATGCATAATATATAAAACGGTGGCCAATTTTTAAGCACGAATGACTTATATGATTTGACGTCTGAGGCAACTGGAGTATCGCAGACTAGTATTCGACATATCGTAACTGGAGTGGCAAAAGAAGCAGAAACACAACCGTCGTCATCGTCAACTCAACGACCAACATTCAGCACACCAGGGAAGAAGCGACGCAGACTATCAACCAAATCAGATGTAGATGATTTCGATAAGGAAGATATTAGAAGATGTGTCTATGATTTTCATTTAGTTCATAAGTCTTTGCCAACGATGAAAAAGATTCATAGAGTTCTGAAAGGAGACATCGACTACGCAGGGTGTATAACTACGTTAAGGAAAGTTGTTCACAATTTGGGTTTTCGATGGAGAAAGACGGAAACAAACCGAAAGTTGCTTATTGAAAAAAATGATATCCGACTTAAACGTACCACATATCTCACTAAATTAGAAGAATACAGGAATGACGGACGTCCAATTGTGTATTCTGATGAGACATACATTCACAGTACACCGAAAAACAATTAGGTACCTATAAATTTCGATTGCCGTAATTTCCGTGAATTAGGGTCATTACCAATGGAAGTTTGTTATTTACAGTATTCTTAAATAAATGGCTAAGAATTATTAGCAATACCATTGTCTTTTTTTATGAATACCTACCCATTTGAATTCAATCCTGAAAATTATCACAATTACTTAGTTTAGAAAAAAAAATTGATAATCTTCAGTATTTCAATAAAGATGTTGTAAAACAAAATAAGTTTTATATGACCGACTTTAAAACGCTTTGACTTCGAATTCTCAATTGTGAAATAATAATTAATTGTTTTTTTTAAAGCCTAAAACGAAACACGCTGTATGAAAGTTTTGCATCTGAGTGAGTACTGTGATGAAGTCAACTTAACTTGCGAGACCTATACCAAAAACGAGGTTAATTAATAAAATAAAAATATAATCCAATAAAACAGTATTTTAAGTAAATCAATTAAAAAAAACATTTATTAAATTCCATTGATTTATTCGGTTTACTTCGATATTTTAAAGTATATAAAATACCACTTTAGTAATATAATTTCACTGCGCGTGCGCGGCAATGCTCCGCTGAAGACGGACGTTCGCGACGCTGCGCTGTCCCGAGTAATTTAAGTAAAAACAGAATCACCAAAAAGATCGATCATTTACTAGACCTGAATACATTGTGAGAATTATTAAATTGACCTTTTTTTAATTTACTCTCCACAATATTTGCGCGGGCGAGATCGGTCGGCGTTGGCTTCAGGGATATTCAAAGTAAACATCTAATATTATGTTTTTATGATAATAAAAAACAATAAAAAATAATAAATCTTTCTGACAATTACATAAGAAACTATAATATGATGTGCGTAATTTGATAATAAATAAATAGATATTTAAAAAAAATCTTGACGTAATTTCGTAAAATTATTTACATAAAAATTGTTACTTTCATCCTAGTTTTGTTCACTTTTATAAATATTTATTTAAAAAATATTTCGTTCATACTAGTTTTGTCATTTATGGTAAGGCTCTCGACTAGACCCCGTGGATTACGCCGTGCGAAAATAAATTTTATTTGATTGATTTGTGTTATTCCACAATTTACTAATTTTACAATATTATAAGGTATATTTGCGGGTCCCGTGACAGTTGATCTGCCGACATTTGCATCCCCCGGCATACTCTCATCCATCGGCTTAGGGAAAATACGATATACCTAATTAGACAAAATATAACTAAGTGACACCGAAGGGATGTGCAGTGAAGATGTACTGCCGAATAACACGAAAAACAAAATTGTCTATATATGTACTCTTACTACATACACCAGCGCATAGTTACAAAAAATCTTCACTGTATATAAATTCGTTTGATATTCATATCAACTTATTATTAGGGGTATTTTTCAAGTCGATTTTACGTTTGAAATTGGTAGATAAATATAGCAAAAAAATATGTATATTTTATTTTAAATATCATTTCGGGGGGCAAATTGTTGGCGGATCACCATATTTACAGCATATTTGCAGAGTGGAAGATAGTCTCAACCCTTTTTACTACTACGCAGGAGGTGGGAAGACGCATCCGCCGCTAAAACCTACACAAAATATACCCCATGAACCCGGCTAGCCCTGCTAAGTCATCAAATGTAGCGAACTACTTGGGATAACCTATGGCAGGGATGTTGGTTATCCCAAATGTAAATGTATAATACCACCATTCAGGATTGAAACGTTGCTTGCTATGGCTTTAGCCGTGTTTGGTGACTAGATCAGAATAGTCAGGCTTTCTGATCTGGCAGTAACGCACTAGCAACCGATTTTTAAAAAATTATCCTTAAAAATTTGGATGTGTTTAAAAAAAAAAAAACAATTTATCAAATATTTTAAGTTAATTTTCGAATTTTGTGAAAGTTCTATTCAAGTTCTGTGATTTTTAACTTTTATGATGCAACTGGCTTATAATGATATAATAACAGAACTTGTGTAGAACTTACACAAATCGTGAAAATTATCTTAAAATATTTGATGAATAGTTTAAATTTTTTACTCGTCTTTAGTCTTCGAACTTGATCAATTCGAAAACGAAATCTCATATTAAAAAAAGTTTCATCTTCCACAAAGTAACCAGTTTTCAGCTGGAATCCACTAATAGTTTCCCGGACACCATGTATATATTATTTTATCATAATATATGAATACATAATATGATTTTTTTCTTGTATTGTGTTTTTCTTACTTATCTTTTTGTTATTGTGTGAAAATCATTTAATTACATACATGATTAAATAAAAAAATTTGTATTAATTAAAATACTCAGAACCTACATAACCGTCTATTCAACGGTTATATTATTCACAATAAATATGTCCAGTTATCAAAAAAAATCAAAGACAAAAAGTTTTTTTTTGTGATAATTAATAAAAAAAATTGTTTACGATTCATTAATGTAGTATTTACTAACCGCAAAATAAGCTTTTACGAGTATCGTGTAAATACATACTTTGAGATGAAAAAGTCATAATTTCCATTGAAAAATATTCCTTTCTGCCAAAACTCATATAAAACTGATTATATACCCCTGAAAACGGTGAATGTTCTGTGAACGTAAAGTAGACGCCTTACGACTTGACGCGAGGAACAAATGCCACGGAATTAGATTAGAAAAGGCGTTATGGAACTATTTACAAATTATTCGAGGATTCTAAGTTGCCAAATTCAAGAAACCACACGGGCGACGTTACGTCAATGTACGAAACTAAAATCGCCGAATTTGAAAATATTCGTAGGGCTGCTGGGCTCTTAATCCCCCGGACAGTTGATTCCCCGGACAGTTGATCCCCGTAACAGTTTATCCTCTGACAGTTCATGCATCGGAAAAATGTTCATCCAATTATTTATATTCGCCGTGATTGTTATACGTACGTAAATATTATGTGTATTTAAATAGGCTGCGAAAAATATTGCTTTCTTTCAAAATTACATATAATTCCAGATAATTAATGTTTTCTTTGTGAAATCGTTAAGTAAAATAAAAAGTGGATACTAATTCCATGTATTTAAAACCTAACCTTACCTAAAAATGAAAAAAAATAACTAAAATGTTAAAAGTAGGCCCAGTGAGGTGGTTCACTAAATTTTTTTTTCACGTCAGTAAGTATACCTACTTTTTTTTATATTACACTGTGGAAAATAATTACCCTAAGGGCCTATTAAATCATTGGGGGATATATATATATTTTTTTTTAAATTTTGCGGAGACAGTTTACAATTAGTTCCCGTGAGTACTTAGGCTATAGGCCCATTCTACTATCTCCCATTTTACCTCATTCCTTTAACAATAACCCAGTCCCTTTAATGAAGTTGACCAGAGTTGTCATTAGATATGTGGCTAAATCTTCTGGTTCCACAATGTGTCTCCCCAGGTATCTGGCATATGTCCCACCAGGGCAGGATATTGGCGCCACAAGTGAATTGGAGTCTCTTCATCCTCTTCACATATTCTACATCTATTGGTGCTTTCCACTCCCTATAGCTGCATGTGTCTCCTGAGATGGCAGTGTCCCGTTAGTAATTCTACCAGTTCCCTCAGCGAGTTTCTGTCCATATCGAGTAGTTTCCTGGTCCGTCTGGGGTCCGGTCCGTTTATGAGTACTTTGGATTGCCTCATTCCTGGTGCCCTCTCCCATTCCTTCCAGTGCTTTGGGGATATAGTATGGAAGGTATTTTTAGGAAAGGGAGGAGACGAAGTTCTGGCAAGGAAAAAAGCCACAATTTCAATGTTTTGGGACCAAAAAGTAATCATTTTGGTCGAATTTCAATGTACAACGATATTGTGAGACCCTAAAAAAACTCAAAAAGGAGCATACAAAACAAAAATAGGGGAGTGCTGATGGGAGGAATATGCTTGTTGCACGACAACGCCTGTCTCATGCAGCCTTATCCACCAAAGCGCTCTTGGAATCAATTAGTTGGGATGTTTTGAACCACCCCCGTATGGCCCGTATACTCTGTGTATGATCATCTTTTCACCTCCCTGAAGGCACATATGGCAGAGCAGAAAGAGGTTCTTAAGTGGGCGAAGGAGCAGGCGGGAGAGTTCTTCAAGGAAAGCATAAATAAGCTAGTGCCATGTCTCACCATGCGCATTGAACGGGATGGCGATTATGTCGAAAAATAGTCAACAAGTGTATCAACAATATCCTCTAATATTTTTCAAATACACTTTTTCTAAAAATATATTAAAACCTAGTACACTTACTTTCTGAATACCCCTCGTATATGTATATTATTATATTACTAGAAGGCTTATTGTAGCAAAGTTTTCAATGAGACCCACGAATATCAGTGTCAAGGCTTGTTTCGGACAGCCTTTGTACGACATATCGATTATAACATCTATTTCTGCTGCTAGGAGCACATACGTAGATTGGCTGAATATTACATTTCACAGTGAACAGTAAACAGTAAGCATAGACCTGTCTGCTGCTGTACAGTGTACAGTGCCCGCTGCGTGTCTACCGGTCTACCCGCTGTGGCAGACGACATCGCCTACAATAGGCTGTCTGGTAACGGAGATGTCAGGCGGGGTGCGCCTCAGGTTGTTCTGATATTCTCGGGCCGCTATCACATCCACCGCCACACACTCCCCCTATCGGACATATTAAGACTTCTTATCAATGGCTTGCAGTGACGTTTTTACCATTTATACAATTTTCCAGGACTAAAAGTTTTATGGTTGGTTGAGCCATTAACCAGCGGCCGAGAATTTAAATTTCCTCGAACGATGATCTTGCGATCGTACCCTTGCAACTGTACTGGGCGGTTCCGATGAGAAAGATTAATCATTCTCCATACCAGCATTTTAACCACTCCGATCTATCGCGAATATGCACTTTTTACGTCTTAAATGAAATGTCAGATTTACGAAAACTTTTGTTATTTCCGCTACACAATCAAAGCTCTATAAATTAAACATTTCTGAACGTAGCCGAATGCTAAAAACTGTTTTTGAAAGGTTACAAAATAAGCTTTCAAATTTTTTATTACCAATAAATATTGACATTTGTAATTATTAAAATTTTGAATGCAAACATAAAAAAATGTAAAAATTACTCTCATAATCATTTTACGTAAAAACGGTATTAAAATCACAGATTATGTAAAAAACAATGCTTATTCTATTGTATAAATGTATATTAGTCACCTCACTTTTTATCATTTCATACAAGAATATTTAATAAAAAAATAACAATGTCTAACGGCTGGTAGGCGATTTTGCGGTCTACCATGTGTCTGACAGAATAGGCCTGTTTATGTACTTCTATGGACAACTTGAATAGTGATGGGTAGCTTGATTTGGGATATCACTAGAACAATAACGGAGTTATAACGATTTCTGTTGAAACACATGCGTTGAAGTTAAAACACACTTATTGTACTCTTGACTGCTATTGTCATATTAACGTGTAGGTATATCTGCTTACGTTGCTGAGTGGTTAACATAATAATTCAATATCGATTTTATTTCAATCAAAAATTTGATTCGATAAATACCTACATTCAGAAATGTTCAAAACTCGTGATGATAAAACTATTAAAATTATGTACTTTTTATAATTATTTTTTGATCATAAGTATTTATAATTTTTCAATGATGTCTAAGCCAAATAAATATGTAATTTTTTTTTAAATGCAATATTTTGTAAGACCGTAATTAACTAGACAAACTGTAGTTTTTTCGTCACAAAACAAGGGCGCGGATATTTTATTTGAACTATAATAAAAATTCTGACAAGTAGCTTTCCCAAATAATTTATTTTACTGCATGATTATATGATTTGAAATGTATGTTGTATAATAAAAAATTATGTTTGAAAATTTAACAAATCTGCCAACGACCTACGGTAAAATCTTATTCTACTAAAAATAAACATATTTTATCAAAATTTAAAACACAGCTTTACTAGATAAAAGAACAGTCTTTCGAAATCATTTTTTTTTTTTGTGGAAGAGTCAATACGTCTAAAATTGATTTACAGATTACATATTTCCGGTTTTGTCTGGTTATTCCCTCTTAAATTTTTGAAGTCAAAAACGTAATATAAGTTCGGTATTCACTTAGGCCCGGTAGGTAGTAGGCGTTCAAAAAGAAGAAAGGGAAGTACATAAATACGAATGAAAGAGGGAGCGCGCTAATATTAAAAAAAAATTATAATTAGGCGAAAATAGTGAAAACCTTTCATAAAAAAACACTCGTTAAAATAGAACAAAAATCTAAAGAAACAACGTGAATTTTTTTCATACCTGAACATATAATATAATACATCATCGTCAAGAATTTTTCTGAGAAACCTTCTAGATCTAATGATCCGACCCAATCTTCGGTGATTGCAAATCTTATGCCTTTTAATATCTGAGCTGTTCCGACCACTTGCGTGACGTATGAAGTCATGGAATCACAATTTTCTTGTAGTAACGAGATTAAATTATTAAATTAAACATAGACCTCAGTTTAATCCATAACTCAGAAGTTGTTTTTGTTTCCTTAATATGCACGTACAATCCAGGGTCAATAGTTAAAACTAGCTTCGCCGTGGTTTTTGCGTCATCTGATGCTTTTTTTTATCGAAATTAGCATCTGGTTCTGACTTGATATAGTTCACCAGGTTGTAAAGCACCAACAGATTTTCGACCGCAAAACTCCACTGATCATAATTCTGGCGTCCTATCAGCTTCTCAACACAAATAACACAACAAAATTTGTTTTTAATAATTTACGGTGATTTTTGAAGTGAAACTTTCTTTATCACCGCTGTGATTTGAAACTCGATGAAATGAAAATAATAACACCAAAAAGAGGCAAGCACGTTCATCTATAGCAGTGATTCCCAAAGTGGTCCAGGTGGAACCCAGGGGTCCACGGGAGGCTCGACGGGGGTCTACGCTGGCGTGATAAAAAAATTGGTGGTCGACGAGTTGTAATTGGGGGTCCATGAAAATTTATCTGGTTTCGATAGTAAAGAACAAAAATGTTGGCCTGGCTTTACTTACCAATGTAGGCAGATAATACACTACTTAAAGAAATTAAGGGAGGTTTAAAAAAATAATGCAAAATAAACAGGCTATCTGAAAAAGGTCAGCGACTGTAACTAGTAAAAACTTGCATATTTTATATTTAATTCCATTAAGTCTGTAATCATCCATCGTTAAAAAAAACTGGTGTGGGCTCAAAGCCGTGGTTCAGTCGACAATGTTCTGAGGCAGTGCGATGAAAAAAGGGGGCTTACCGAGCCTACAACACATCTAGAACATTCGAAGACAGAACAGCATACAACAAAATGGCAAAGGAAACCAAGAAAATCACAAATAGGTCAAAATTCGAGCACGACCTGCAGATCAGCAAAAAGCTAGCTACATGCCCGCAGGGCAGCAGAACATTCTAGTCGCTTCCGGGCTCAATAGACCGCAATTTCTGCAAATCCAGTCCGCCACCTCTTACCAGACCTGACGGCTCACTGACAAACACTGGAACCGAAAAGGCTAACCTATTAGGAAAAATGTTTGCGGAAAACTCAACCCTCGATGACCAAGGTGCTGTCCCGACGTCGGTTCCTCACTGCGGTTTTCATATAAAAATGCTGACGATCCGGCATCGAGAAGTACTCCATGTTTTACGAGGGCTTGATTTTTTTTTTTTTTCAATTATTTCTGGCTTTCACCCTTCAAGGGTGTTCTAGGCCATCGTTTAAAATTACAGAGGAAGGAAAGGAGAATTTATATATTAATTTTATTTAAATGTACAAATTTCAGAATTATATGGAAGATTGGAGTCGAGTTCAGACTTAGAAGGGATGAAATGTTGAATGGAGGGGAGGCAATTTTAGATAACGCTTGATAGAAAAGAGGATATTTATTTAGAGAGGGACAACCAAAAAATATGTGATCTAAAGTTCCCACATCTAAACCACAGAACGTACAATCTGGGGATTCAAGGACGTGAATTTTAAAAAGGTGAGAAGGAACGGAACAATGTCCGATTCTCATTCGAATAAGTGAGGAAATTTCTTTTTTGGAAAAATGGGGGAATTTTTGAAACCACGGTTTGATGTGATAATTCTTTGTATTGAGGCGTAGCAGGCACCTTTGGATTGACTAGCAATATTCCAATACTCTGTCCAAGCATTGCGGGATCTATCTATGAGGATGGAAAAAATATCAGATAGGGGAATATTGTTTTCGAGGGTAACGGTAGGGTTAGACGCTCCTTGTTTTGCCAAGGAATCAGCAATATCATTACCCACTATGCCAACATGTCCAGGAATCCAAATCAGAGTTACAGTTTTTCCAGAGCTTTGAATGGAGGATATCAGTACTCGAATAAAACATACAAAGTGATCATCAGGATGAAGAAAAGGACTGGATTTAAGTTTTTGGAGGGAACTGAGTGAGTCAGAGAGAACAAGAGAATGTTCAAAATGATTTTTTATGATATATTTAAGAGATTCAATTATTGCAATGCACTCAGCAGAAAATATTGAAAATTGGTTTGAAATTGAATAAAATATTCTGTCATTAGAATTATTGTGGTAAACGTTGATACCTATACCACAATTAGGAGAGTCCGGAGATTTGGAGCCATCAGTAAATAAAAGAGAAGAGTTGGGCCATTTAGATGAAATAATGTCATTGAACATATTATTAACAGTACGGGCTGGGAGATTGGAATGACTTTTAAGGATGCCGATCCCTTCTAAAATCGTTGGGGTTAAGGTGACGTGACTATATTTTAATTTGAACAAAGAAAGAAGATCATTTTTGATAATTTGAAGCTCTGAGAGAGAGCGAAAATTTTTACAGATGGCAGGAAGAGGTTTACTTCGAGCTCTGATTATAGATGATTGTGTTGAGTCGTTGAACAACGAGACTCTGGGAATAACCTGATGACATTTAGAATTTAAACGTTTAAGGACAAATTTGTCAGCAAATAGTTGACGCCTTAAATAAAGTGGGGGATCAGAACATTCCACTTGTAGCAAATTGATGGGCGACGATTGCATCACTCCAGTTATAAATCGCAGTGACTTAGACTGAACCTTGTCCAACTTACTGAGTGCATTTTTGGATGCAGTATTAAAAAGTGGGCAGGAATAGTCGAGATGGCTTCGAATAAGCGCATTGTAAAGCAACTTAATGCAAGAAGGGTGGGCACCCCACCAAACGCCAGTCAATGATCTGATGATATTTAAATTTTTTTACATTTAGTAACTATATTATGAATATGGGAAGACCATTTAAGTTTCCTATCGAGTGTTACTCCCAAAAATGTAACTTCAGATGCGTTGGGGATTGGAGAGTTTTTAAATAAAATTTGAGCAGGGGGATTTTTTGAGAAGGTGACACACTGACTCTTTTGGACTGAAAGTTCAAGACTATTTAAAGTGAGCCATGTACAAAGGGCATCCATGGCTTCATTAAGATATTTGACAGCGAGTGGGACAATTTTGGATGATAAGAAGTAACCTATGTCATCTGCAAATTCAATAACTTTTACTTGAGGGGGAATAGCGATATGCATTTCGTACGTGTATATATTATACAGCAAGGGGGATAATACATCGCCTTGGGGTAAACCCTTCCAAATTGATCTACTTTGAGGAGTAACATCTGGTAGCTCAATAAAAAAAATTCTATCGAGAAATAGATTGATAATTGATTGGACAAACATGGGGGGTAGGCCAAGGCCTAAAAGTTTTTTTTAAGGATTGGGATGGAAACATTGTCAAAGGCGCCTTCTATGTCTATAAAGACTGCAAGACATACTTCCTTATTAGAAATGGATAGATTAATATCAGTGCTGATGATGGCAAGATTATCTTGCGTAGATTTTTTTTTCCTGAATCCAAATTGAGATGGAGAGAGAAGCTGATTACTCTCGACAAAAAATTCTAACCGGTTTTTAATAAATTTTTCATAAATTTTACTGAGGGTGGATGAAAGAGCAATTGGCCTGTAGTTGGATCCAGAATTGGGTGATTTGTTTGATTTTAGGAATGGGATGATTATTTGAGTACTCCAGTCATCAGGCATTATGCCAGTCTGGAAGATTTTATTTAGGATGCTTAATAAGTGATTTAGAACATTATCATTACTATTTTTGATAATGCTATAAGGAATACCATCTCTGCCTGGAGATGAGTCCTTGACTGTTGATAAACAATTTTTTAATTCAATTAAAGTGAATGGAGAGTCTAGCCAATGATCAGATATAGGAGTGTTGTGGATGGGAGTTATTTCATCTAAGTTAGGTACAGAAGGGGGGGGGGCAATTTTGTCCAAGAACTCATCTATCCATTTAGAATGAGACGCTCGAGGAGATGTTGAACTGAAGGAGGATCGAAATCTTCGAATCATAGACCAAACTTCCGAAATTGGAGTATTCGGAGATACTGAACTGCAGAAGTTGTACCACCCAGATCTTTTTTTTGACCTCAAAACCCTTTTGGCATTGGCTTCGGCATTTTTGTATATAATATAATTCTCCATATTCATATTGTGACGATAAGAAAGAGATTCTTTTTTTTTTTCGAATTCTCACTACCTTGGAACATTCCTCATCCCACCAGGGAGTCGGAGGGAGTTTTCTGAGAGATTTTGTTTTAGGGGGAGGATTCGATTTATTTATTGCAGTTATGAGCATTGATTTAAAGTTATCGTAATCATCTTTGACAAATAATATATCGGTAGAGGGTAAATTTTGTATAAAGTTATCCATATGCGAGTTAAATTCATCCCATTTGGTGTGTTTTGTTTTAATCTTCGTCGAAATATGGGACTTGTCTGAATAGAAAGAAGTTTTATAAGTGATGGCGATCGGAAAATGATCACTGGAGCAAGGATCGGGGCACACCACCCACGAAGAGAGAGGTGCCAGATTTGTAGAGCATATGGAGAGATCCACTGCACTGGGGTTTGTGTTGGGGCGAGAGATTCTCGTAGGAGATCCGTCGTTCAAAAGGAAAAGGTTGGATTCATCTAAGAAATCCATCACACTTCGACCGTCTCGATCAGAGAAAGCAGAATCCCAGACGGGGGAATGGGCATTAAAATCGCCCAATAAAAAGAAAGGAGGGCTTAGTTGACGTACAATTTGCAACCAAGCTTGCTTATTGAAGTGCGAAGTTGGGGGAATATAGATAGAAACAAAAGATGTGTCCTTTATTTTAGCTGCAACCATTTGAAAGTCAGCATTGGGTGGTTTGATATTATTTATTGGGAAAAACGGTAGGGATTTTTTAATAAAAATCGCGGAGACGGGAGTACCCTCCCACATTAAAGTGGGTGGATGGAGTAAACCATGTCTCCGAGACAGCAGCCACAGAAACAAGGTTTGAATTTAATAGGTGAAGAAGATTCAATTTGTTAGAAACAGCACTGCGGCTATTCCACTGAAGTATTCTGACATCTAATAGAGCCATTTTGAACAAATGATTTTAATGTGGAAATAATAGAAGCAGCGTTGGACGGTAAATTAGTTTGAGAAGAAATTAGGTCAAGTAGAAGCATAATTAGAGTTTGTATAAATGAAGAATTATCTTGGGATAGTTGTTCAGAAAGCTTTTGGCAGTTTGTTGAGGACGAATTATAATTGTTGGCACACCCATTTGTGGCATTTGAAAGAGGAGAACCATTGGGATTTAAGAGAAGCGAGTTGTGTTGTTGCTGATCATATCCAGGAGCCGGTTTAGAGATAGGGTTTTTGTATGTGAATTTAGTTGAGCGAGAAGATGTTGAGGAGAAGGGGAGAGGGTTGGATGGAGAGTTACCGGATAAAACCTTGGCAAATGATTTTTTGACAGGCGGGAATAGTTTAGAAGCCTGCAGAAAAGACAAGTTCTCAGAGGCCATGGAAATTTTAATATTTTTTCGGCGAGATTGTTCAGGGCAAGAAGAGTGAATGGCGGAATGAGCGCCTGAGCAGTTAACACATTTAGGTGACGAGAGACAAGTACATTGGTCAGCCGTGTGGTTTTCTCCACATTTGAAGCATCTGGGAGGGGATCTGCATGCAGATTTGGTATGACCAAAACGGCAGCAATTGTAGCATTGGGTGGTGGGGTAAGTGTAAATTTCAACTGGTAAGGAGTTGAAAAATAAATAGATATGGGAGGGAAGAGATTGTCCTTCGAATGTGATCACAACAGATTGGGAGAGCTTCCAGGAAACGTTGCCCTCAGACAAGGGCGGATCCAGGATTTTTTTCTGGGGGGGGGCACAAGGGGCGGAGGGGGGGCGGCTTGCCCCGGGTGCCACCCCGATGGGGGGGTACCCCTCAAGAGCACAATTCCCCCCCCCCCCCCCCCAGGACGGACCAATTTTTTATGAAGTCGAAATTTGAGTTTGTCAACTTGGTAATTTTTGGATAGGGTCTGACACGCTTATTATGAATAATTTTTAGAAAAAAACTTGGTAATCTTTCGTTACTGGTGTCCACGCGTATTATTTAATTTTTAGAAAAAAACTTTAGATTCGCCAATTACTATAAAAGGAAACTTTTTGCAAAGTTTTTTTGTTTTGCAAGTTTTTTTCTAAAAATTAAATAATACGCGTGGACACCAGTAACGAAAATTTAACAAAAACTATATATTCGCCTTAATTACTATAAAAGGAAACTTTTTGCATTTCAGGCGGCAGAAAACTATGCATTTTAATTTTCAATTGCGTAAAACCAAAATTCACTTCGCGAACCGATCGGCGACTGTCAGCGGCCATTATGTACGTCACTGCTATGTTGGTATCACTGATGCATTAACAAGAGCTAAATACGACCGTAGCCATCTTCGTGGCATACATAAAGAGGCGCGGAATTATGAAAAACAGAATTAATAATATAATGTAAACGAACCTCTAATCAGAATCACTTCAGTTAGACTTAGCTTTGTTATCACGAAAAGTGAGTATTTATGCCGCGGGAGGCAAAAAACATGCAAAAAATATGCATTTAACATTTTAATTTTGTTTTTATTTCACAAACAATCAGTCATAATTACACAAACCCGCTAGACAAACCCTGCTTTGCCAAACAAACCATTCAAAACCTGGGATTGTTTTTAAAATTATGATGACATTTAGCTTTCATAGTTTAACCTCGGAGTTCCGTATTATCCGTGGGGTGGACTAAATGCACATTTACCACGATTTTTAATTAAAAAAAATAAATTACATTGAAAAAAAATGTTCACATTGAAAATTTTATTTTTACATTGAAAAAAATTATTTTCAATGTAAAAATAAAATTTTCAATGTAAAAAAACTTGCCTAAAGGCCTTTATTCATTTTATTTTCTGAATTTCGTCAAAGTAGTGCTTACCTAATACGCCTGTTTTTTTTAATTTTATTTTACGTAACTTCTAGCTAATCGTTATTTTATGGTACTAATAAATATATACGAATAGAGGTTTGTTAACATTATAATTCTGTTGTGTTTTCATAATTCCGCGCCTCTTTTTGTATCCCACGAAGATGGCTACGGTCGTATTTAGATCTTGTTAATGCATCAGGGATACCAATATAACAGTGACGCACCCAATGGCCGCTGACAGTCGCCGTTCTGGTCCGCGAAGTGAATTTTGGCTTTACGCAATTGAAAATTAAAATGCATAATTTTCCGCCGCCCGAAATGCAAAAAGTTTCTTTTTATAGTAATTAAGGCGAATATAAAGTTTTTTTCTAAAAATTATTCGTAATAAGCGTGTCAGGCCCTATCCAAAATTTACATTTCCGACCGCGCTTTCCCCCGACCGTACCGCTCTCGCAAACGCTGATTATCATCTTTCATTTGCAAGTGCATAAATGGGATGCAACGAACAAAATTCGCAATTCCAGCCAGAAATAGACAAAATTTTGACTCCTGTTCTTTCTGTTATTTTAACAACTCTGATAATTTGATTTGCTTCTAAGTACGTAGGTACTGTGATGGAATCTCCACAGTACACAAAAATACCATCCTGGGGGGGGCACGTGCCCCCGTGCCTCCCCCCCTAAATCCGCCCTTGCCCTCAGAGGTGTCCTTATAATTTAGCCTCCTGGCTTTTATGGGATTGCCGATATGTTGAGGGGTTGAAAAAGAAGACAGAATTTCTGGAATGGACAGATCGGTCGAGATATCCCTGACCAGGCCCATACGAGTGACATTGAAAGTTGGGATGTACGCCTTGATTTTAGAAATAGATGTAATAAAAATGTTTTTAATAAAGTTGCTGGCGGCTGAACCTGAGAGGAATTCAACAGAGATTCGGAAGCGACCCTCGGCTTTTACACCTCCGGGCTTAATCGAAAGGTTCTTGTTGGTTGAAAGGAATTTACCAAATTCAAGAGGATGAATGGTTTTACCTTGCTCAATTTTTTGCGCATAAACAATGTATGGGCCACAGGAATGAGTAGAGTAAAAATTGGTTGGAGGAGGTTGAGGAAGAGCTGGTGGAGACTGAGAAGTAGAAGGAGAGTCATGCTTTACTGGGGAAGAGGGACTAAACTTCCTTTTTTTGTGGAAGTTAGAATGACAGATTCACTGTCAGAAATAACAATATTTTCACCATCTGGGGGGTCAGGGGGAGGATCTGGGGGCTTTTTAGCATGTCCAGGAGGGTAATCCTCCTCCATTGTTCACAAAATTTCAAAAAAATATATATATATATATTTATGGAAAGTGACAGTAGTGAAAAAAAGGTTATAAATATCTGGAAATCAGCGACGAAAAGTGACTCCTGGAAGATCAGAGGGGAGAAGAATCCTCAAGGAACAACACACTACACTTTATTGACCAGAAAACATAAAAATATTAGTTAAAATAATAAAAAAGCTTCTTTTTTTAAGAGAGAAAACAAAACAACTGATGACAGCCAAATCGGGCTTGATGTTAATAAAGCTTAAAGGACTACCTACCAAACAAAGTGTCGTGCCGCTGCCATCTCCTAGATTATTAAAGATAATAACAGAAAAAGTTAAAGTGATCGAAACGTAAATTGTTGAAGTTACTAAAATCAATATCGCGCATTGGCTGTGCTTAGTTCCAATTCAAATTATTGTATTTTTTCGGATTTATCAGCCTTTAAAAATCTCGTACACAGTGACTAGACTAAACGAAGAATATAAACATTCATAAGAATCTCGGAAACTAAAGTGAACATTTAACTAATATCAGTGAAGCAGTGAATATACCACTTTGGTGGAATATTCAACACAAAAAACAGTGTTTAAATTGTCCAATTAATAAAAATATAAACATTACACATTTCGATACGGATCGGTGCTATTCATTTGACAACAAACAAGTCAACAAAGTTAGCCCTATTGCGGACTTTACCACAGACAGGCGCAAAAAACATCTCCTAGATTATTAAAGATAATAACAGAAAAAATTAAAGTGATCGAACCGTAAATTGCTGAAGTTACTAAATTCAATATCGCGTATCGACTGTGCTTAGTTCCAATTCAAATTAGTGCATTTTTTCGGATTTATCAGCTGTTAAAAAATCTCATACACCGTGGCTAAACGAAGAATATAAACGTTCATAAGAATTTCTGAAACTCAAATGAACATTTAACTAATATCAGTGAAACAGGGTATATACCACGTAGGTGGAATATTCAACACAAAAAAAACAGTGTGTAAATTGTCCAATTAATAAAAATATATTAATAAACAGTGCAGATTTGGTACGGATCGCAACTATTCAGCTGATAACAAACAAGTCAAGAAAGTTAGCCATATTGCGGACTTTACAACAGACAGGCGCAAAACACTGAAAATAATAATCCTAATAAAAATTTAATTATCAGACACCAATAGTCATACCTCTAAATTAAATATGAGTGAGTGCCGTGACTGCTCAGAGAACATTCTCTCTGAAGAAACTATGTTCGTTTGCTCGAAGATATTGAGTTATGAGTTCATAATTTAGAAGAACAAAATGAAGAGCTAAAAAATAAAAACATTAAACTTGAAACCCGAATTGAATTTTTGGAAGTGCAAATGGATAGTATGGACCCTGCAAATAGGTCTAAATACATTGAAGTTCGGGGAATCCCTGAACTAAAGGGTTAGAACTTAAAAAAATGTGTTCTATAACATTCATCAAACTACAAAGTCTAATGTAAATATGTATAAATGAAGTTGAAGCAGCTTACCGAATTTCTCAAAAAACTAATAAGGAACATAAACCCATCATCTTCAATTCAAAAGTAACATGGACCGCGACCAATTTCTTTCCGATGTCAAAACATACAACAAGCAAGCATCCAGTCCAGCCGAAAAATTAAATACACAACAACTGGGAATTGCTGGCACTAGCTCGAAAGTCTACATTTCCGAACACCTGACTTTTCAAGAGCCAAACATCTATGGTACCTGGCCCGTAAGGCAACAAGAGACAACAAATTTAAATGCGCCTGGATTAAACAAGGACAAATATACGTGCGTAAGGACTTCGGAACGCCTGCAATACTCGTGGGTGAAACAAACAAAGATCGATTACTGTCGTCATTACCCGAAATGCCATCAACAAACTGAATATAATGAACATCTGTTTGTAAATATTAATATCTTTAACTATTATTTCTTTCTACATAATATTTACCCTGGTAACACGATCATTTATAAAATCAATATTACTCCAATGACTACCTACTTGGAACGTTAATCTATTAATTTATTCTTAATATTTATGGCAAGCTTATGGATGTATGTCTCTCATACATTACGTTGAAGTTTTTGTTCCTATATTATATTTCATACGACCCCAAACCTACATATGTGTTATAAAATACCTTCTCAATTCTAAATGGCAATTATAATTTCTGCATAAACCATACCTATCACTTAAACACAACCAAATACATATTTTTATATTATTGTCTTTGCTTTAAAGTATCGGGGAAAAAATGTTCAACTTTTAAACCTTATACTTCAAAACCTAATGATAATACTCGTAATATATTTCTAAATGATACTCCCATCATATACTCTATTTATTTGAATCATTCTGCATCCAACATTACATATATACTTTTTTACTTACTATGTTATTAATTTACTGCTACCAATATTGAACTACATTTTTGGCACATTATTAGTTCATATTTTAGTAATTTAAAAAAATGGAAGACATATCAAATGTATTAGACAACATCTCACAGATTCCATGTACCGAAACAAATAATGCTACAGAAGTTCGACAAATCTTAAATCTAACTTTATTATTATCATTCTAACTTTAAAACATTCTCCATGAATATCAGATCAATTAATAAAAATTTCAATTAACTCTTTATACTACTCACAGACCTTGATTCAGATTTTGACTTACTTATTCTGACCGAATGTTGGATCAAAGATAACTTTATTCCAAAAACTATAAAAGACTATAATCAATACAACACACAGAATAATAAATCTCAAAATGATGGCATAATCAAATATATCAAAAATCACATTCAACACTCTTTTAAAGAAATCTCAATCACAAATTCAAATTGTCTTAAACTCGAAATAGAAAATAACGTAACGATATTATCTATATACCGATCACCGAGTGAGCCTAATTTTATTTCATAAGATTGGTACTTCCGACAAATGTCATATTTGATTGTCTATTAGTTAAGAAAGGAATAATCCGTATTATCCGTGCATCAAACTTCGACAACACGAACGTTCGATATTATCCGTGAGGTGGACTCTATGCATATTTACCATTTTATTTTTGGATAGATTGTTAAAACAATTTGTACAATAAAATTCTTTCTTGAACAGTCAATTTTATTGTCTATGATATGGGGCGTAGGAAGATCTCTCTCTGGTTTCAATCCTGGGATTGGTTTGCAGCAATTTCCTCTAATTTTCTCTTACATTCTTCCCTGTCTTGTGCGGCTCTTTTGAATTCTGCATATGTTGAGCAGCGCACGTCCACCAGCTAGGAAGATAAATTGTTTTAAATCAGTTTCCTTTCAAATCGGTAGATGATCACACTTCCGTGAATTATCTATTCAGAGGTTCGAATTAATCTCTCTCGTCAGAGGAAAAAGTTACGAGCTTGTTATTCAGATTTACATACGCATTTGGAAGGTACACACAAATAGTCAGTTCATTTTTACGTAATTTTTGTCGATTTCATATTTCATATTTCAAATTCAGAATTAACAATATTATCCTCACTGTATTGATATTGATTTATTTTAACTGAGTAGCTCCCAGCGGTCAAGTTGTTTAAGGCATTGTGTCCCGGCTTACCAGAGATCATGAGTTCGATTATCAGCTGCAACCGTTAGCTTTTTATTTTCCTTGTCTTCTGTGAATGATTCATGTTTAGTTTAGATTTGTTATTCTTAAAATTAAAATTTTTAGCTTAAAATTATTCACTCAGAGTTAGACCGTTGTGAATTCCTGCATCTCATAGACTTCAAAATATCAGATCGCGCAGCTAGGCAAATAGATTATTCTGCAACAACAATTCCGGGACCAACTACAAAAATCACCTCAAATATTGGCTTATTATTTACCAGTGTTAATATAAGTTTACCAGTATTTAAGAGATACTTGAAGGTTTTTTCTCATATTTTTATACTTAAGGAGCATCGCATAGGAACTTTTGCACATATTCTTAAACTCTTTCTATTCTAGTTCTATTTTAGTTCTTCTCTTTCCTTTTTGTGTATCACGCCCTTTGTCATGTAATATTCACCTGTAACTTTTATATTATTAATCCACATCATATTACTATATTTATATCATCAGCAATTTTTTTTTCGTTCTCTTTTCTTATATGTTATGTTCACTTAAATGCATCTTTATACACATAGTGGTTTACGTTTTCATATTTCTTTTCAAACATTGAATATCTGCATTCATACACAAAATCATCTAAAAGTACATCAGGGTGTGGAAAATTAATTTTACACTCAATATATCCACTTAACTGTAATGACAACTAATTATAAAGACGAGGGAGAAGAGTGAAAAGCTGTTTGTGAGGCAGTGAACTTTTCGCGAATTTGCAATTATTCCTTATAAACCTAAAATCAAATCGATTAAAAATCAAATCAAGGAACGATCGATTGTTGGAATAAGTTATAAAGACAAATATGTGACATTCACTAAAATTAGTTTCACCAAGTGCACAATACTCAATGCATGTATTGTGAAATACAATTAAAGATAATATCCCACTATCCAAATTGAATCGAATAAAACGGCTTATCAATACCCAATTATACAAAAGCTTGGCAAAATTTATGATCAATGCAAATCATGTCTTCTATTCCAGGTCGAACAATGCCATGCACAAACGATGGCAGCAGTTTGTAATGTAATGAAATTCTTCAATTTATTCTGAAGCAGTTTTGCTACTGCAAATCGATTCAGTTCAGAATGTAATACTCGTAACAAATAATGCAACAGGAGTATGTATGTATGTATGTATGTATGTATGTATGGATACATATGTACATTGTAAATTACAACCTGTTGATCAAATTTGATGACTTGTGTGATGCCTTTCAAATATACATGTACACTTTATCTACATAATTTTCTATTCTTAGAGTATTGAAATGGTGTCTTATTAGATATAATATACTGTAGGTACAGAATGTTTTCTTTGTATTGTGAAGCGTTTTATGCTCCATTATAATAATAATAATAATAATAATTGGACGATTTATATAGCGCCGTTTTTGTGAAAAATCTGGCGCTGTACAAACTTACCATACATGCCTAAAATCTAGAAAGACTACATGCTAGACAAACAATTAAAAACAACTTATGGCTAAAAATTGCATACACCGATTCATTGATCACCGATACGAAAATATATGTACAATATTTTTACCAATGAACGCGATGCTGCCTAAAAATGAATTAATACAGGCCCATACTTACCTGGGAGGTCGCTTGAAATTAACACTGTTTATTGTCTATTTAAAGAAATTTAGATAGAGTTCGCACGCAGAGGACATAATTGTGAACACATGTTTAATCCTGAAAATATTTTAATATTAATATGTAATATATTATTTAATGAGTGTATTTTGGAAAGTAAAAGCAACATTTAATGGTGGGCGGTGCAGTAGTACAAGGATTTGATCTTCCGAGAGACAGATTGATGTGTAAGGATTCGAGTAATTTTAATTCAGTAAGAAAAGTGTGATTAAGACATATCATAGGCAATACAAGTATGATACTCTCAGATAGGTATATTTAAATTAAGTTAAGGATATGAGAGCCCGAAAAGGTAGGTTTTTAGTTTGGACCTAAACTCTGTTGGGCTTTTTATGCATCTTAATTCCGGAGGGAGTCTATTCCAAGCCTTAGGCCCAGATACTCCGAAAGCACGATCTCCGAACTTAGTATTTGGCTTGGCTTGGCATTATGTTATCAATGTTGTATTTGTCTTTAAACGGTATCAACCATGTTTATATGTTTAATGTAATTGTATTTGTGAGCATTTTGATATGATATTACTGTTGACAAACCTAATATATATATATTTTTTTTTTATACCTAAATAAATAACAAGCCACTGAACATATAATTCATAGAAGTGTGATCACTTTCCGATTTGAAATGAAATTGATTTACAACAATTTACCTTCCCACGCCCCATATCATATGACAAGAATTTGTCGGTTCAAGAAAGAATTTTGTTATTTGAAATTGTTTGAACAATCTATCCAGAAGTGAGATTACCGGTTATCATTCTCTCTGGGCATATCTTTTTCGTAATATTCACTGGCCTTTGAAAACAATGCCTTACCAAAACAATGACCAAAAATTGGTCGAAGTTACATGGTGATGATTTCGGTCGTGGCGTGGATGTATAATGTATAGTGCGTATTCATAGGCGATGTACCCTATCATTCGCTGACCCATAATGAACTTATGAATGTGAGAGGATTTCAGGAACTTCATAACACTCCGTACAAGAGTCCCTACTGCTCCCAAGTTCGGAGCTAGTGGGTCTATGGTATCCATCATGTTGTGATACTGAACAGGTAGGTAAGAGGAATAGTAATAATAATATTTGGACGATTTGTAGGAATTAGGTGTATAAAAAATCGCCCTAAGAGCGCTGTACAATTTTTGAAGGGCTCTATCATTTTACTAATTTAGGTAATATATTATAACAATTGATAACTTCAGTCAAAAAGCTTTGAATCATTATATGTGAGCCTGGGGTACGTATATAATTCCAAACTCGTTGGTCATAATACCCTAAAAATATATTTGATTAATGAATCTACCCGCAGACAAAAATATATCAACAAAATAGCAATCAGCAGATCTAAATGTACATCAAGAGACACCAACCTTATAGAATGTTGTCTGCTGCGTAGGCGACCCTTTAGAAGTTATTATCCACACTTTAGAAATGGTGCACAATTTGATAATATTTTATGATGAACACGGGTTAGGTTAAGTTGATCCGGGGAGAGTAATATTCACAATGCTTCAAATTACGATGATTCGGTAGTTTGCGTTTTGTCATGTTGCAACAACATTTCAATAATTTAAAATTTGTATTCAAAAGGACACTTCAGAGATATCTGTGGTCTGTGGTGGTCTATTCGCAGTTCAAACGGGCACAATACATTTTAGTATCCCTGAAAGCACATAGAGACCGCCAAACAACCACTTTGAGATATAACTAGTTTTAATTAATAACCGAGATAAAAAAAAAAAAAACTAAAACATATTATGATTTCGTAATATGCTTGTTTCCAACAGCTCAATATTATGTAGCTGCCAATGAACATGATTCTGCGTAAAAAGCACATATTATTATTTATGTTATATACTCGTAAAAAGGTAATATTTAGGGCCATACTTACCTGGCAGGTCACTTAGTGAGTATAGGTTTGACGGCCAACGCGGTCCAGCGGAAAGGCTCTTGACTCGCAATCCGAAGGTCGCGGGATCGAATCCCGGCGTGGCAAAAAAAAATTATTGGATTAATTTGTGTTATTTCACAATTTATTCATTTAAAAACAATGTTTTTATTTTTAACTTTATGAGTAAAAACTCAAATTATAATATTTAATTAAATGAATACAATATTAGCGAAACTCAATCAACCCAGTGAAACCAATATCTTTTTCTGATTTTTCTGTCTTCAGATTTTGCAGGAGCAGGAGCTCGGGCGGAAATATTTCGAAAATGACAGCTCGTGATGCGCAACTGGCAACTGAAATGCGCTGGTGACTAGCACGGCGAGTTGCGAGTGACTGGTTGCGTCGCCGTTGACAACTGGTCTTTGCGAAGTTGCCTCGTGTGCCAACCACCATTGAAATATCCAGGATAGCAACTAATTAAACTGGGCCTAAGTCAACTGGTTTCTTTCTAGTTGCCCAGTGAGCGAACGCACTAAGAGAACTATAAGCATTTACCTTGAAATTGTTCAAGTTTTGTGAAACATCTGGTTCAAAGTTCATCTAACGCAAGTGTGCATTTGATTGACTGTGTTTTTGTTTGTTTCGCAGCCTACCCCCTGGAGAACGGAGACCGGCCCAGCAAGCGCGACAACCCGCACAAGTACCTGTTGTACAAACCCACGCTGAGTCAGGTGCTGGTGTTTATGTCCAGCGGCTTCAAGGAGCTGCCCGTCAACGGCGCACTGTTGCTCTATATTTCGGCCGACGGCTGCTTTTCGACTACAAAGCACCCCGAAGACAGTGAGTCGCTATTTCTATATTTAATTTACTATTATCTTGTTTTATGCTCTGTGTTTGTTATCTTCAGGTAAATTATTATTTTTTTTAATTTTATTTTATAAATGCGGATATATAAAATAATTATATAAGTATACACAAATATAATGGTTATGTTAGGTAGAGATATTGTATTTCTTAGTCCTCCTCACTAGGGGTTCCTGTGCCGAGGCGGACTAAAATTGTTTAATTATAGTTTATTAGTCTTCTATGACGTTTTTAGTGTCTTCATTAGGGTGTTTTCGTTGACCTCTTTCAGCCATGTTTTTATTCTTGATTTGTACTCATTCATTTTTTTTATTAGTTTAATGTCTTTGGGAAGAATATTATGGAGTTTAGTTGCAAAATAAGTGTAGTTTCTTTGTCCGAATGTTGTTTTATATCTTGGAATATTTTTTATGTCATTTTTATTCGATCTAGTGCATCGATCAATTAAAGGGGTCTCCACACGGTACTGCCGCAGTATCTACGTTCTGCCGCAGAACTGACTAAAAATCGTATGGTCTGTAGTCAAAACCAGCCAGCCGTATTGTTATTATTCACCAGCCTTTATTATTTAAAATAAAATGAATGGTGAATAATAACAATACGGCTGGCGGTTTTGACTACAAACCATACGATTTTTAGTCAGTTCTGCGGCAGAACGTACTGCGGCAGTACCGTGTGGAGACCCCTTTAGTCTACGTCAATGATCTAGTGTGATGGATACGCGGTCTAGTAGAGAATTCAGTATTTTGTAATAGCTTAAATAATATATTTTTGGCATATATTCGTTGTACATTTGGTACGTCAAAGCTATTGAAAATTTCAATCGAAGGCATTCTAATAGATACTTTCAGTATGGTCTTTATGATTCCTTTTAGAATTGTATTCAGGTTGTGAATGTATTTATGTGTTGTAGATCCCCATCCTATATTTCCATATTCAATTCGAGAATGACATAACGCGTAGTAAACCTTTTTCAAATCTTTTCTACTGTATTGTGATAGAATTACATCACCACCTTTATATCGTCTACGAATTTGTTTGGATTCAAAATATCACCATACTGCATATTTTTAAATGTTTTAAAATTATTTAATAACTATTTTCCGTAATTTGTCTATGACTTTATACAATATTCGAAACTTTTTTCAACTTTTTTGGTTTTTTTGTTAGGTTGGACGGCTCTACTCGAAAAAAAATTGGTTATTAATCACTTTGTAAAACTTCACTATATTCTATTCATCATGTTGATAATTTTAATCTTATCCTGACGAAGAATGATTTGGTTTCGAAACACGTTGATAATTTTGGTTAAATAGTCATGTTTAACAAAGTTGTTTATTTTCGTTTAATTAAAAATGACGCCACGAAATGAATTTGCAAAGATTGAAGAAGCAACAATATTTGATTTTCCAAATATCTTATTTATAAAATTTCAAAGTAATCTTATTGTAATCCTATTGTATTTGTATGTAAAATTTTGAAAACTTTATTTAAATCAAAAAATTGATAGGTGTAACTTATAATATAAATAGGTATTAGGTACTTATAATTTTATTAGGTATGACTAATAGTTTAAGGAGGTATAACTCCCATCCATGGATGAAAAACAGTTATATTTGTACAGGATGTTAAGGGACGTAGGTACTTGCTTTAATTTAGCCAGTGGTTCCTGATACTATTTTCGAGTCAATATTATAAATGAAATTTTCGACTCCTGTGACATTCTGGATATCTTTTTTTCTCTCAAAACAAAGCATGTATTTGTATTAATTGTATATTTTATATGGTTTCATTGTATAGTATTTCATATTATTTATTTTAACTCATTAGATCGATAAGTTTCGGGCCCTTTGCACATAATTCCTTCTCAATATAATATTTTACTTAGAAAAAGACGAGAAAAAGTTTTAATCAATTTTCTCTCATTAATTGCGATAGCCGCTGCAGTTGAGTCCTTTCTGTTGTGGTGAAGCTTGGATTTTCCGTAATAATATTTTCCACCAACAGATTTCTGATTGGAGGAAGAGATACTGTTCTCTTCTCTCGAGGTAAAGACTGGATATGGAAGACTTTGCTCTAAAATAAAATTACATTTACATTGTGAATGACATGATAAAGTGCAAAAGGTTTTTACCACCCTGTGAAGTGGAATATGCACGACAATTAGGACAGGTTGTTTCAAGGAGTTTGAACAATTCATCAAATTTCAAAGTCAATTTTCAAGTGCTGTTATTATTTCAGTCATAATAACAGAACTTGAAAATTGGCTTTGTAGTTTGATGAATTGTTCATATTCTTTAAAAAACTGGCCCTTACTCTAAGGCAGATGAACAATCTGCGGTCGTAACCATGACCGGTATCTGACCGTTATAACCATTTGTTCAAAAGCTGAATCGGGCCGAAAATCGTGAGTTCACAAGTTGGTCACTTTGTTCATTCAATCCAAACCCTAGCGTAGCCGGGTTGTAATATAGCTTTACTAAAGTTCTTCTTCTTCTTGTGACCTGTCCGTTCAACGGACGTTGGCTATGCGGACTTTGTTTACTACGACCCGGAACAGCTCTACGGTAGACTGGCCAAACCACTGTCTCAGCTTTTTCAGCCATGAGGTTCTCCTTCTTCCAGGGCCCCGTCTTCCGACAATGTTTCCCTGCATTATGAGATGCAAGATCTCCTACTTCTCTGGATGTCTCATCACATGTCCAAGATATTTTTATAGTTCTAATAACTTATTTTTCTTCATTCATCCGAACCATAACATCTTCATTCGTAACCCTGTCGATCCAGCTTATTTTAAGTATTCTTCTTGAGATCCACATCTCGAATGCCTCAAGTCGCCTAATTAGTTCTTCAGTAAGCGTCCATGCTTCCATTCCATAAAATAATATCGAAAACACGTAGCATCTGACCATTCGCATTCGTAATCCAAGGTTGAGATCATGACTGCAGAACATCTTTTTCATGCGGATAAAGGTTAGTTACTAAAGTTAGTATTTGTTAAATGAAGTAATTCGATTTCCATCTGACGACCTGTTCGTGACCTTGTTATGGCAGGGTTCTAGAATCACCAGAAATAAATAGTTTTTTTTGCGTGATGCTCAAATGATATCTACTATTTGGATGTTTATACATTTTCGAAGACATTTAATAATGAAGTTTTCATTACAAAAACTTGTAATTGCGTGAAATCAAAATTTCGGTCGTAAAAATCTCAGAAAACAGATTTTTGCAGGTAGATAGATCCATCGCGTTGTAGTATCGCGTGTCGTGAGAAGGCTTTTGAAAGGTTTAATAAAAGATTACCGTTGGCGGCATCCAGTATTGTTATATCACTACATCAGACCCGTAAAAAAATTACACGCAATATTGAGGTTATGCACTTCAAACTAATGCGAAATCATGTGTTTTTAGTTTTGAAAATTTGATCAAACACCTCGGCAGTCTTTTTTTATACCCAGAAAAAAAGGAATCTAGCCTATGAAAACTGCTTTAAAGTTAAAAATCTCCAACTTGCGAACCACTTTTCGGTTCTGGTTTTATTGTGCACCTAATGTAAAAAAAATTATCATATTTAAAAAAGTATTCTTAAACATTTAATAAAATTTTGTCTGAACTTCCCAAAATAAAATAAAACATCCTTTTTCACAATGTTTTTTTTTTGGATTAATCAAAGCAGGCTGTTGGTGTTAAGATGAAGCCGTACTAAATCATACAGAATCACGTGTTTTTGTTTTGAGAATTTGATCGCGAAGTATTATAGATGCTATAAAAAAACTTTCAAATCCAAACTCTCCTATTTACAAACCCTTTTTCGGATATATTTGTATTGTTTAATGTGGCAATTTCTTTTATAATAATCGCAATAAAAATTGATATTTACGCCCAAACTTCACAAAATTAAATAAAACATAAATTTTGGCGTTTTTTTTCCCAGTTCATTCAAAGAGGCGTTACGCAACTGCGAATATAATCCCTACGCCATCTGCAGAAGGGCTCATGGCGCGTAGTATATTCACAGTTAGTTGCCGCCCGGATTTCGGGCCGAAAAGACGTTGCTCTGTTCTCCGCGTCGCTTCGTTCTGTAAAATTGTACTTGCGAACCGTTGTTGGCTACTGATTATGGTTTTTATTGGTCAATAGTGTCAACGCCCTAAAGTCCTTAACTTTCCCCGATTCCGAATGGGTCCAGTACTAGGGGATTGCCTTAAGCGGGAATTTCAATCTTATCGCCATTTACATAAAGAGTGTTATTGTTAGCGGCCCGATACCGAATGTTATACGAAGTGGTGCATGGTCTTAAATTAAATTGTCTGTTTAAAATTATGTTATAAGTAGGTTGTGATATGGTCTGGTTGGTTTGCTTATTTATAAAGTGAAAACTCTTTAGCACCGTTCTGATTTGAAATTCGATGAAACCAAAAATTGTGACACTAAAAAGATACAAACACATAATAAGTCTTTGTCATCTATAGGACTTAGCCCGCGAAAGAATGAGAAGGAATAATCGGTCATCTCTTTGTGCGGTGCTTCGTAGCCTCCCCACTCTTTTTTTTTTTTTTTTTACAGTGAATACCGCACAAGAATCTCAACTGCTCCCGTCTGGAGCCAGTGAGACTATGGCATCCCCAATTGGGGTATGTTGTGAGGCTGAAGGTAGTGGGGAGGGGAAGAAGGTGGGGAAGAGGAAGGTTGGGAAGTACCTGGCTATTCAGATCTGGTCACCAAACACGGCTAAAGCCATTTTCAAGCAACGTTTCAATTCTGAATGGTGGTCTTACACCAGGGCGATACTGATAGTATCTTCCACTCTGGAACGTGCCGCAAATATACTATATATTATTTTTAATTAATTAATTGTGAAATAACACAAATTAATCAAAAAAAAATTATTTGCGCACTCCGGGTTCGAACCCGCGACCTGCGGATTGTGAGTCAAGAGTCTTAGCCACTGGACTACGGAGGTCGTCCATTTTAGTTTTCAGAAGGTTTCACTTCTACCTCGTATGAACTGCAAACTTTTATTTATTTACCATGTTTTATTTTATTTATTTATAATATTTAAAAAGTGGTTAAGGAAAGATATTTTTTTTATAATTAAAATTACCTCACAAAATAATGCCACAGTTGCCTCTAATATTGTGCAAAATTAAATTCTTTAATCGCCTATATATAACAATTTCAATCACAAATCGCCCTTGAGGTGATTTTTCACAAAAACGGCGCTTCACAAATTATCCAATTATTATTATTAGGTCCTTACATGTGAAATTGGCGTTTTGTATGGAAGGAACTTTGTATGGGAGCTTATGGGAGTTTTGTATGGGAAGCTTTTTCACCTTCCCAATTTGCTTCAAGTGGATTAAAACAGTTTTATCACTAACACCGCTGGTTTGCGATGGATCCGCTTCCACAATAGCCTTCAATTCTTCATTATCAACTTTGGTCTCTGGCCGTCCACGGGGCTTGTTCTGCAGGTCGAAATTTCCAGAATGAAAACGTTGGAACCAAAAACGCACTATGTTTTATTTTGCGGCACCGTCGCCATACACATCATTAATCCTTCGAGCCGTTTCTGCAGCACTGGTGCCACGGTGGAAATCGTACTCGTAAATAACGCGATATTTCAAGTTTTACATTTTGTACACTAAGTGACGCAAAGAAAAAAAAACAATTAAGGAAAAAACAAATGAATAATTTTCAAAACACAAATACATGAGTAAATAGCTGTATAAATTTGAATTTGAAATTCCTTACCAAAGAGAAGATAATTGAGATCAAAGTTGCCAGTACGGCAAAACGCCAATATCATATGTAAGGACCCAATATTATTATTAAATAAATAAATAACACATACCCGTATTATATTTTTTGTTACCTTTGATAAAAAACACAGAGGTTGCAATTCAAACACGGTAGAAGCGAAACCTTCAGAAAACTAAAGTAGAGAAAGGTAGGGAGACCGATTATACTAGATAATTCTCTCACAGGCTAAATCCTATAGATATAGATGAATGTGTTCGTCTCTTTTTTAGTGTCGCTACTTTTAATTTCATCGAGTTTGAAATCACAACGGCGCTAAAGAAGTTTTCACTTCATAAAATATTATTCAGTTTTTTTTGGTTATTTGGTCTCATATCCAAATTTAAGTTTTGTGTGAAAAAGGTCGCAGAACCATTCCTCATGTCCATCGTTTATTCCAGCAACTGCGTTCATGCTTTTATTCGGCGATAACAACATGCCCTAACAATGCAATGTGAAAACTTGATTAAAAGTTATGGATGTTTTAATTGACCCAAGTATGACTCTACGAGAAACAACGGGGGGTTATTTCACTTCAACGCCATCTTCAAAAACTTACTGCGGTTGACGTTCATTGTCAGTTGCATCGGTCCACAAATCAATAAACGGCTAAGTTCTTCATAAAACATCCCCCGAGGAGGGTGCGGCCCAGATGCTGTGGTTAATTAAATTTTATGTTCCGATTGCGAAGTTCTGTGACAGTGCAGCAGTACATCCGCGTAAATGCTAAACAGTGCATTTTCTCAACTTTATTCCATTAGTGGGCGCTGACGGCGAGTTCTGGAACTTTGGAGAATTACTGCAATCGTTGAGGCAAGCATTGAAGATTCCCACGGGAGTATGATGCTTAATTAAATAATATATTATAAATATATAAAAGACAATTTGTAAATAGGTTCTTAGTTCTGTTGCCCTTTACTCGGCATGGATGGTTTTGTTTTTTCTTTATTTCTAACTAGCTGACCCCGCGAACTTCGTACCGCCTAAGAATCAATAACGGTTGTGTCAACTTATTAGCTGAATTAAATTCAGTATTTTATTAAGTTAAAAATTACACAAAAAAGGAATTATCGATGCGCAACTGTCCGTGTTTTGTTTTTATCAGTATCACAGATAGAGTTGTGTACAAATGAATTATTTATGTAATTTTAATATTTTTCCACATACTAACGGGAATTTCGTTTCATTTTCCTTATACGTGAGAGGGAGATTTATTTTAATTATTGTATTTTTCCTTTGGAGGGGTGTAGACATACATTCAAAGTTTGTTCCATTTTCGACTGTTAACATTTAGTGTGTAAGAAAGAGGGGCAGCTTTATATGTTTAAGAACAAAAGCAAAACATTGTAATGTAAAATATTAAAATATAGGAGGCGTCACATTTGTTTATGCTCATGGCAAGACAAATAAAGGAATCGAGAAACTCGGTTGGCAGAAGAAGGCGTAGAGGCTGCCAACGCCGACCTACATTTTCAAAAAAACCTATTTACCAAATTGCACAAAAGGTTTGGTTCTAATGATTTACAGTAAGTGCACAGTGAAACAATTGAAATATATAACTACATAAAATTAGTTAAATTTGATAAACTCTTTGCGTTAACTGCTTATAAATTGTAAATCTTAAGACTTATTTTACTGGACGGCCGCTACATACATACTATTATAGTTGTTACAATATGAGGATACTTTTGTATGCAAAACATTCAGTTTGGTTTGTGATATTGCATTGGTGACTTGACATTATTTTCGCTATATTTGGTGACAATTATATGGTTGACAAAAACGTAAAATTGATTGGACATATTCGTCAACGTTTTCGTGTTGTTTATATTCATAATATAAAATGTATGTTCACATATATGTATGCTGACCTAAATAAACTTGCATGTTTTAACACACGCACTGTTTATTGCACCATGAATGGATATTTTTCTTGCTAAGTCTAAGATACCATGTCATCCCACCAGAATGACAAAGATTGTCATCGTTTTGCAGATCAATATGTATATTTTACATTTTCAGCCACAGTTACTAAAATGTTATCTAAATTGACTTAGTTTTCTTTGTAAAGAAGAATCATGACAACATAGAAAGGGGACCGTGGTCTGTGCATCCCTGATCTAGACGGCAAAAATAGACCCTTTACTTAATTAACAACTTCCCTTTAATCACAATCTCCATTACAGAGGAAGTGAGATTACAGAGTGACGACTGAAAGCACATTGCCCAGAAATAACAGATCACTTGGTTGTGAGGGTTGTGACTGAGGGGGGAGTTAATATAGTTTGCTCTATAGTCAGACCAACAATTCCCTCGTTAGAACTATCGGTGAACAATAAATTGGTTAAGTATTGGCGCGCATATAGGCCAGCTGACCAAGACGCGTGTAATATTAAAGGCATGGTGAAAAGGAGAATATTAACAGCATAGGAGTTCCAAAAGTAACTCAGATTCAAGTCGTCTCAACATCTCTTTGAAAAGTCATTAAAATCCATGAAAAAATTAATTGAAAAATAGCTAGTAACCTATTTAACCAATTTTTTCATCACTTTTAATTACTGTTCAAAGGAGGTGTTTAGTTGATTTCATTCTGAGTTCTCCGGTCACCGTTTCCCATAATGCGGTAACCCATCGATATAATGCGTCACTTTATTTGGTTATGGTTCTTACTGACGTTTTTTTTCAAAAATGACTTTTGAGTGCCAAACCATTTTGAAGTGAAAACTTCTTTAGGACCGTTGTAATTTGAAACTCAATGAAATGAATAATAGCATCACTAAACATTGACCGTCACATGCATTTATAAGATTTAGTCTGCGAGAAAATGAGATAGTATAATCGGTATCCTCTGTGTGCTTCGTAGCCTGTCGGTCTTCTCTTTATGCGGTGCTTCGTAGCCTCCCCACCACTGTCTACTTTAGATTTCACTTCTTTTTGCTCATTTCTATAACCAAAATATTTTTCAGAGCCCTCAATGTTTTATTTCCTTAGATTTATTTATTTTACAAGGTTGTAACATCACTTTGAACCTGCAATTGCCATTTTTTTTTGCATCTGACAATTTGTCATTTTTACAAGGCGCAATATAGTTCACTTAGGTCACTTTAGTTGGATAGGTTTTAACTTCGCCTTACCGTGTTCTGAGATGTCAAAGTTTGTAAAGACAATTTCTCATAATATATTTACCGATTTCAGATTTTGAGGTTTAATATTGTGTACAGATTTTAAATTAAAAATATTTTGAAGGAATATATTTAATTAGAACGTGACTGTATTTTGGAATGGCGTTAGGGAAATGTAGTTAGAATCTTTTGCAATGAATTATCACGCCCTATTGGACGTACCTACATGGTTATATCTGCACGTTTAGGTATGTTCTAAGACGGTGAATATACGTCCTATTTAAAAAGCTAAAATAAAATAATTAAATGATTAAAACACTTTGTTTTTACCACAATAATCTTTATTTAAAAAATCGACATGTTTCGAGAACGATGTTCTCTTCATCAGGACATTATATGACATTATAAAACTAAATTATCAAGCATAGAAAGACAGGCGTGGGTGGAAATGGAATTAGCTGAAATGGAATAACACTTGAGATGTCTAAATAGCAATAATTATTCGGAATTTGCTAACCATCTAATTGAATTTAACCATTCATTTGATATAAATACTGGTTTTAAAATTTTACACACTAACGTTAGTGGTTTTCAATTAGATCTTTTAGAAATATTAGAAATTAGGAAAAATGTCAATAGAAATTTAAATATTATTAATAACCAAATTAATTTTGTGAATAACCCTATTTTAAACATATTTCCATTGTAATTTTTTTCTATGATCTTCTAAGCAACCCCCCTCCCCCCTGTCTATCTTCTAAGCTCCTCCTCTTCCCGCCCCTCCAACTAATTCCATTTCCACCCACGCCTGTCTTTTTATGCTTGATAATTTAGTTTTTAGTACATATAATGTCCTGATGAAGAGAACATCGTTCTCGAAACATGTCGACTTTTTAAATAAAGATTATTGTGGTAAAAACAAAGTGTTTTAATAATTTAATTAATAAAATGGTGCCACAAAGTGAATTTGCAAAATTTGAAGAAGTAAAATAAAATACTTTATATGTTAGATGAAAAAATACACTTTGTAAAAAACCACTTTTTATCGTCATTATCATTACATAGTATAAAACAAAAAAATTAACAAAACAAAAAAACGACTTCAAAAAATTCACTAATATAAAATAAAAAATTATCATTACATAGTATAAAACAAAAAATTTAACAAAACAAAAAAACGACTTCAAAAAATGCACTAAAAAGTAAAAAAAATATTTCGTATTCTTCTACAACTTAATTTATTTATTTATTTATTTATTTATTTCTATATATTACAGTTTTTACCTTATATATTTAATATTTTAACATAATATATTTTAGAAAACATTTTTACATAGTAATTAAAATAACATTTTATTATGTTGGGTGTAAGGTAGGTTTGAGAAGGTGAAACTGTTGGTTTATAATGTTGTATGTTTCGTGAACACCTCACTAGGAGAACCTGTGCTGAGGTGTTTACGTGTTTATGATTCAGTGTGACAAGTACAGGTATTTATGTGTTGGTTTTTTTTTTTTTTTTTTACATATTAATGGTAATGGATAATTTAGAAGAAAAAAAAAATATCTATAAAGTATATATAAATATATATGTATATATGAATAGTCGTTAAATTCTTGCAAATATGTTTATTTATTTTACTTTTTTTATAGTTTTGTTATGTTTGGTTAGGGATTAGGAGATTTTGTATAAAGTGAATATCTTGATTTTTGATCCAGGATGTGATATGTTTTTTGTGTATGTTTGTGTATGTATGAGTAGTTAGTAGTTGTTTTAGAGTTACGGGCATATAATTAAAAAGTTTGGTTGCGTAATACTGAAAATGTCTTTGTCCGTGTGTGGTGTGTGTTATCGGTATGTTCAGGGTTACATTTGTTAAGGATCTTGTTTTTTTTATTGTTTTCGGTTGCATTGGAATATAGAGTTTGTTTTGGAGGAGGTGTAGCAGAGCAGATTTGGCATAAAGTTGTTTTATTGACATGACTTCTAATGTTTTGTAAATTTCGCTTGAATCTGTGTAGAATGGCACTTGCAGGATTAGTTTTATTATCGCTTTTTGTATCTTTTGAATTGGGTCAATTGCTATATTTGTAGCACTTCCCCAAGCCAGTATTCCATATGTGGCAATGGATTGACAAAGTGCGAAGTATATGGATCTGAGTATTGTTAGTGGGAAAATGTTTTTAATGGATTTTATTAGGTGCATGACTCGTTTTAGTTTATTCGTGATGAAGTTTATGTGGTCAGTCCAGCGTAAGTGTGTATCAATAATAACCCCTAGGTACTTTGTTTGTTTGACCCTTTCAATATGCTCGCATTGACAATTGGATACAGTTTGTTCACAGTCATGCAGAAACAGGTCTATGTTTGATGGAGGTTGACCTCTTTGTGTAATACTATGTGTGATGTATTTTGTTTTGATTGTATTAATGGTGAGAGTAATACTGTTTAGCCATTTTTTAACAATTGACAAACTTTTTTCTGCTATTTTAAATACCTCTTTCCATGTGGCAGCTTGACAGAGAAGAACTGTATCGTCAGCGAAGGTCACAATTTTACCTTCAATATCAATGTTGCACAACTCGTTTATGTAGATGAGGAATAATAAAGGGCCAAGTACACTCCCCTGTGGGACTCCGTATGTAATTAGAAGTGGTTCACTTGTCTTGTTGTCAATTTTAACTTGTTGAGTTCGGTCAGACATGAAGCTTTTAATTAAGTCGAATTCTACTCCATTAATACCAATGTTTTTTAACTTCTTGAAAAGTTTTTCGTGTGAGATTGTGTCGAAGGCTTTACATAGGTCTAAATAAATTGAAATAACTTTTTTCTTAGCGTCAAGATTATGTGTTATGAAGTCTGTAACAGAAGCTATTGCATGTTCTGTGCTCATGTTTTTCCTGAAACCGTGTTGGTTCAACGACAGTATTTGTTTTGTTTCCAGATAGTGTTGAAGCTGTTTTTTAATAGTTTTTTCCAATTATCAACTTACTTTTTCTACTCATCAATATGTAAGTACGATTGTTATTTTTGGAGTCAGGTAGGTAGGAGATAGGTTTGTCGCACGTGCACACAAGCACATCTCACCTACAACTATGTAAGTAATTACCTTGGCTGACACCGACTCCAAAAATAACAATCGTACCTACCTACATATTGATGAGTAGAAAAAGTAAGTTTATCATTAAGTTGTAGAAGAATACGAAATTATTTTTTAACTTTTTAGTGCAATTTTTGAAGTCGTTTTTTTTGTTTTGTTAAAATTTTTGTTTATTTTTTGATTTTTAGTGAATCTGAAGTACACTAAATAATTTGTCTGAATATGGGTAGACCTACTAAACGTGCTGCTAATATGAGATAGACATTACTTGACCATAACCATAACACCATAACGTTACGGTAAGTGACTCAAAGATCCGAATAGCCTATAAAAGATTCGGCCGAGTATCGTTAATTTGCTCCTTAGAATTGAAGAGTTCCGTTACTTTGTCATGGATCCCATAATCAGAATCTAACCAAACTCTCATCAAACTACCCTTGAAGTACATCCTTTCCAATACAAAAACGAGTATGCTTTAGACCACACAACTGAAGTAAAACTTTACTAACTTATGCCGGGTACCCGCTGTATATAATGTTATATAGTGCAGGCGCATGCATTATAATGTAGTTTCCCGGGACTTGGGATGGAACCATAACAGTTTAGTTGACCCTGAGGTTACAGTGGCCTTGCAACGCATGCCGGGTAACCGCTGTTTATAATGTTATATAGTGCAGGCGCTTGCATTATAATGTAGTTTTCCGGGACTTGAGATGGAACCATAACAGTTTAGTTGACCCCGTGGGTAAAGTGGCCTTGCAACGCATGCCGGGTACCCGCTGTAACACGAATAACAAGCGTGCGTAAAGGCCCGACCCGCCTAGCAATCGATCACCGTTCGCATCGATTACCGTTCGCAAGACATTTTTCGTAACAATCACCACTTTTCGTAACGCTTCACCAACTTAGCCCCCAAGTGTCGAGCATGCGTAAAGAAGTTTTACTTCAAAAAAGAATCATTGAAATCGGTTGGCGTGATATTGAGTTATTCTTCCATTTGTCGCGCACATACTTAATATATGGTTTTCTCATGGATACCATTGTCAGAATTGTACCAAATAAAAATAGGACCACACGGGAAGCACGAGCTTTCAAATAAAAAAAAAATCATCAATATCGTTTCACCCAATCGAAAGTTTTGAAGTAAAAATTTTTTTTTTTTTTTTAAATAAAAATAAAATACCATCGGATTGAGAACCTCCTCCTTTTTGAAGTCGATTAAAAATGAAGTTGCTCAAAATGTATGTGCGCTTAGATCTTTTAAACTACGTAACGGATTTTCAAGCCGTTTCCACTAATAGATAGAGGGATTCAAGAGAAAGGTTTATGTGTATAATACATGCTTATTATAGTAGAGAAAAGCCGAGAAATTGAAATATTCAATTCAGGCAGCGGGCAGCTGCCAAGCGGATGGTGTGATTTTATAAAGGTTGGGTAATGACATTGCGTTTCGTTAGCCACAGCAACGTGTGGCCGGGTCTGATAGTTATTAATATTTAACAGCCGACTGAGTTTCGCTTAGCTCAAGCTTCGTCGGGCTTATTATATTAAAAATCGAATTACTTACAGACAACACACACACCGCACACTTCACCCGCCATAACACAGGGTCATCCCTAGCATGGAGGGTGAAATATCATAAAAAAACCAAATGTACTCTAGATAATTCGTGTATTAAATAAATAAATAAAATAAAACATATATACATAATATAATAAATAAAACAATGCGTGAAAGAGATAAATGAAGACACCTTATTTTTTTACATGTGCTCTACACAGGAGGCACTCAGGAATATAATTTCCCTCAGAGCCTATGTCATCTTGGTGATGCTGTGTGTATGGTTTTTTTTAGGAAAAGGGGGGAGAGGAGAGTTCTAGGAAGGAAAGGGGTTTAAGGTAGGAATCTGGGGTTCAGTGTATCCTGGTCATCCGCCTCCAAGACCTAGACTAACCTCATCCCATAAACCCAGGCACCATTGCTAAATCACAACCACTTGGGGTGACTTATGGCAGATGTGTTGGTTATCCAATAAAGGTTCCCGGGGTGGCGGTACCCATTCCAGCCTCGCAAATTAAATTGATGACGTAAATATATAAAATAGAAAAGAGGGAGACAAAATTATTACAGGATGGTAGGTAGGTTGAAATCGGTAAATAGATTATGAGAAATCGTCTTTGCAAACTTTGACACCTCATACCTCAGAATAAGGTGGAGTGAAGTTAGAACCCTGTTCAACCAAAGTGACGAATATACCCCATAACGAGATGGTGGCGAATGTCGCGTAAAGGTACCCAAGTTGGGTATCCTCATATATCTATATCTATTTATTTATTTATTTATTTATTTACGCCCTTTTTCGGGGCTTTTACATATACAATTTAAAAATTACACTTGATTAAATAAAATATAAATACTTTATATTTCTTTTACCAATAAATATAAAAGGTATATATTTCTTTTATTAAGAAATATACAGTATTTATTTTACATAACTGAACTGCCTCAGTAACAGCATTTTGTATTTGTCTAAAGATAAATTGAAGATGTCCACAGACTTGGTAAAATTATTTCCCTCCATCAGTATTCTGGGCAAAGAGGAATACATATGGTAGTTAGTTCCAGAATTTCTGCACTGAAATAAATCCTGACTTCTAGTATTACGTAGAGGAATCCGGAAGCTTATTAATTCAAGTAATAATGGACTATCAACTAAATCATTTAGAATTTTATAAAGAAATACCAAGTCTGTGAAAATTCTTCTGTCTGATAATTTGAGCATATTCATATCATTTAAAATAGTGTTGTAGTTCAACATAATTGCTGGAATACCCATTTTAAAATTTAGAAAACGTAAGAATTTATTTTGTATTCTTTCAACAGCTTGTACATGTGTATTATAATATGGGTTCCAGACGGGAGAATTGTACTCAAGTTGACTTCTAACAAATGCAAAATATAACAGTTTAATACATTTTATATTTTTAAAATTTCTAGTTAGCCTAGTTATATATCCCAACATTTTTAAGCCCTTATTAGAAATTTCTGTTATGTGGTTAACAAATGAAAGATTTGATTGAAAAGTGATGCCTAAGTCTTTAATTTGTGTTAATGTCTCAAGAGTATTGTTATCAATGTTGTAATTAAAGATCACTGGATTTTTTATTCGAGAAAATCTAACTACTTGACATTTTGAGATATTTAAGTAGAGTCTATTTTCATTACACCAAATCAATAATTTGTTGATATTGTCTTGAAGAATGTTGCAATGGTAAATATTTTTAATAATTCTAAACATTTTGAGATCATCAGCAAAAAGTAAGAAAAATACATCATGAAATACTTTTGTTAGATCATTTATAAACAAGATAAATAAGACTGGGCCAAGGTGTGAACCCTGTGGAACTCCACTTGTTGCATAAATTTTTTCGGACAAAGAGGATTTTATTCTAACAATTTGTTGTCTTTTAGTAAGATAGCTTTCAATCCAGGTTAATAAATTGACACGTATACCAAGTTTTTCTAATTTCCAAATGAGAATTTCATGGGAAACTGAATCAAATGCTTTACTAAAATCAGTATACACAGAGTCTACTTGTAGTTTTTCTTTAAAAGCATTAGTTATAAAATTTTCATAAATAATCAAGTTAGAAAGAGTACTTCTACCCGGCATAAATCCAAACTGGTAAGGTGATATTACAGGTTTTATTTGTGTAAAAAGTTTGTCAAGTATTAGGCTTTCAAAGAGTTTCGGTATGGTGGATTGAATGCATATTGGTCTGTAATTACAAATATCACTTTTATCGCCCTTTTTGAAAATTGGAGTCAAATAACTAATTTTCCACTTATCGGGAAAAATTCCACTAGATAAAGACAAATTAAAAAGTTTGGTTAATGGAAGAGCAATTACTTTGATACATTCTTTAATAAATATTGTAGGGATATTATCCGGTCCCGCAGATTTGTGGATATCTAAGAATTTAACTTTAGTAATTACATCAGAGAGACTTATGGTACACTGTGAAATATCAAGAGTTTCATCAAGTGTTGTTGTTGGAATAGGAGCATTATTTGAGTCTGTTGAATAAACACTTTTAAAAAATTTTGCAAACAAGTTCACAATACCATCAGTATTATTGCTATGGCTGCCATTTAGGTGCATAATGCTCGGGAAATCAGAATCATCTTCTTTAAGTGATTTTCAGTATTTCCAAAAAGAACTAACATTATTTATTATAGAGTTTTGAATTTCATTTATATAGTTACGGTAGCAGGTCATAGACATTCTTTTACATGAGGTTCTTATATTTTTAAATTCAATGTAATCAGAATATTTTTGATGTAATTTATATTCTTTATGTTTAAGTTTTTTGGTGATAAGCAGATTTATAAGTTCTTTGGAGTACCATTTTGGATAGGTTTTTGGCTTACATTTCATGGTTGGAATATACATGCTAATAGTCTTTTCCAAAACAGAATAAAATTCATTGGTAGATGTGTTGATATCATCATATTGCATAGATGACCAATCAAAAGAGAGAAGATAATTACAAATTTTTGCGTAATCAGTTTTGAAAAAATTTTGGTAACTGAACGATAGTTTAGAAGTATTAATATGTACATTAGAGATAATAACTTCTAGTGGAGGATGATAAACATCAGTGGGCACCAGCGGCTCACTACATTCTTCAATTTGTAGTGAATCTAAGTTAGAAAAACATAAGTCAAGAGTACGATTAATTACATTTGGTAAAGTATTTGCCTGATTAAGACCTAGGAATAACGCCATGTCTAGAATAATGCGACCAGACTCACTAACACTGATATTATCGTCACTGTTCACCCAATTCACGTTTGGAAGGTTATAATCACCAGCGAGTAAAAATGTCGCATTAGGATTCCTTTTTAATATAACTTCCACTTCCTCACTATGGCACCTGTATACTTCATTGCTTGAATTTGGTGGGATGTAAATACAGCCCACAATAATCTTTTTGTTCCTGGCAACATTTACTTGCAAGAAAATTTGTTCAAGATGTTAATGTTTAGTTGTAATTAAGTTAGATTTGTATTTCTTGCTTATAGCGATTAAAACCCCACCACCTCTGCTTTTAGCACTTGTCGATGAATTTCTGTCTAATCTATGCACATTATGATTTATGAAACCTAATTCACTAGAGTGAATATTTGGCTCTAACCACGTTTCAGTAAGTAGTACAAAGTCGTGTTCAAACATTGGTAGTGTAGACTGAAGTAAACTTAATTTGGTTTTTAGACCTCTGACATTTTGGTAGTACAGGTTGCAATTATTAGGTTGACCTCTTTTAGAGGAATTTTTTAATGGCATAAAAAATCGATTTTCTTTTTTTCAGTTTCAATTTTTCTCAAATGTACTGAGCATTCATTACTCCAAGCATAATGGTCAGTTGGCAATTGTAATTTTAGTTTCTCATTCATTTTTTTGCAGTTTATGCACTGAATATCGTTTTGACAGTTTACATTTTCATGTGCTTCGGAGCATCGAGTACAAGCTTTTTCGCTTCTGCAGTCTTGTGCTTTGTGCATATAGCCATTGCACTTGTAACATTTCAGAAGTGAGATGTTGTCGAAAACCCGACATCTATCCCATCCAATATTAACTTTACCTTCTTTTAACATTATGTCGTAAGTTTTTCCATCGACTTCCATGAAAATGGTGTAGTTAATATCACCTCGTTTGGTTTTCATTTCTTTTATATATTTTATGTCAATTTTCGCTTCAACTGTTTGCAAATAATCATTTTGCATCTTAATTTTTAAAACAATTTCTTCTGGTGTGTATTTATCCGATAAACCAATAATTTTTAGTTTAGGATTCTTTGGTTTTGGTGTATTCACATCGTATTTTTGTCCCATCTTTGAAATTATTTGTTCTTCCATCATTTTTGTAGCAGCTACATTCTTACACTCTACTATGACTGCCCCTTGTTTGAAGTTTCTAATTCCAGTTACACCAAAATTAACAGGATCTATATTTTGTTTTATTTCATCCTTTGTTACCGTATTTTTTTGATCCTTATCTTTTGGTTTAATGATGACAATAGGTTCATGTTTTTTACATTTGCTTTGTTCTTCATTAGTTTTACCATATTTCGTTATATCAGCATACGATTTAGCTTCAATGTTCAATTTAAGATCTTCAATGTTCCTATCTATTTTAGATAGCGACTGATACAATCTGTCGAGTCCATCATCTTCTTTGATTGTTGGTGCCTTGTATTCGTGAACCATGGCCTCGATATGATTCAGCAACTCAACATTAACCTCTACCGATACATTTACCTGTTCAAATTACGCCTAGTGTGTTAACCGTTAAAACTGTTTATTACTATACCATCTGATTCCAGTTCTAGTAAAACGAATAGAGCTAAGTGCAATCCATAAGTGAAACTGTTATCCACGGTCTCTGTGCAGAATAACTTGCTTGAAATTCAAACTCAAACTCATCATTTCTAATCTAATATCAGTGATTCCTACAAAATTACCTGTCATCCTCGTTTTGACAGTTGTGATTGAGTGTAATCGCCGCCATTTCTTATCGCAGCCTTGTCATTGGCTTATTGCTATCACTGCCCACTCCTATTGGCCGTGTTTGACGTAAACAAACTTCAAAACATTTTAATAAATAATTATTTGCGATGCCTCCCAAGAAGTTGCAGTCTGATGACTCCGAACTACTGAAGCACATTGATCTAAAATTCGACAGCTTTCAAACGTCTTTTAAATCTGAAATCCGGGACCTCATAAAGACAATAGATTACATGTCAAAAAAAATCGATGATTACGAAGGAAAACTTAAAACTATGGACCTGGACCTAAAAGATGAAAAAACAAAGTCAGTTAGGTTGGAAGGCGAGATTGCGGAGCTTAAGAAAATTGTTAATCACCTGGATAAAAGGAATAATAACCACGACCAACAGCTGCTCGAAAATAACATTGAAATCTTCGGCATCTCAGAAAAAACTAATGAGGACCTTGCTGACACCATTATTAAAGTTGCAACAAACGTGGGATGTACGATAAACAGACAAGATATTATTTACGCTAGCAGGATGAAAATACGTCAATATTCTCTACCCGATGGTCCTGGACTTGCTACCCCCCGCGATCCCCGCCCCCAAAACATTGTGGCCAAATTTGCCAGCAAGAAATTGAAGGACGAATTGATTGCTGCCATCAAGAAGAAGAAGGGACTCGACTGCCGTCACATAGGTTTAATCGGAGGAAAAATATTTATCAATGACCAACTCACAAGGAAAAATAAATATTTATTACGTTCCGCGAAAGAGTTCAAAATTGCTAATAACTTTAATTTTTTATGGGTGCGAAACTCCAAGATATATTTAAGAAAGAACGAAACATCTCCCGCAATCCTGATATCTTACCCTGCTCAATTATTAAACCTGGTGTAACTACAAAAATTTGTATACTTCCTATTCATTTCACTCACATTTCATTAAATTATTATTATCCTTCATTTTATCCCTCGCAAACAACACATCATAACAACACACTCATTCTACCCATATCAACAGCTAAAATGTTCAACAACCGTACCTACACATTCGCACATTTAGCATATTATCCAGCGACACGCTCGCCGAATGCATATTCCAGTGGACTTGTGGCAGACAATAATAAATCGGTAATTTACTTCTTTCTCCAATGTTGGAAAAAATAATCATTTTTTACCAAAACGCACGTGGCCTTTGTACTAAAACGAACGAGTTTTATCACAATGTTCTTATAAATGATTTCGACATAATTTTAATTACTGAAACATGGTTAGTAGACAGTATATCTGACAACGAGCTCTTCGATTCCAGGTATATTATTTATAGAAAAGACAGAGACTCGTCCCTCACGGGTAAAACCAAAGGAGGCGGTGTCGCAATTGGTATAAAAAAAGAATTTACTGTACATTCACGCGAGTCGTGGAGCTCGGAGGCTGAGGACATTTGGATTTCACTAGTATTAAGAGACCCAAAACGACGTATATTTAATATTCACATCTGTTGTTCGTACTTACCTGGAGTCGGTCCAAAGCTATCAAACACTCAGCGATTATCTTTTTTCAACAGTCATACGTCTAGAATATCCGATCTAACCACAAACTATCCAAACGATATCTTCCTACTAATCGGAGATTACAACATGCCTAATATCAATTGGAACACCACACATAATCCCCGCGGTACTGACCTTTGCTCCACCACCCTCCTAAACTGCCTATCTTACTCGGACTTAAAACAATTCAACCACATTCCAAATAGGCACGGTAGAACACTTGACCTAGTGCTCTGTAACACCACAGTCTGCGTCTCTCCTGCCGACTCCCCTCTGGTTCAGGAGGATACACATCACACATCCTTAATAGTCGAACTCAATATTCACTCCCCCACAACCACTTCCTCACCCCAGACGATCAAATTATTCAATAAAGTCAACTATGACCTAGTCAACGACGCTCTGTCAGAAACTGACTGGTCTTCTGTCTTAAACGCACAGGACGTCAACACGGCGGTTAACAGCTTTTATTTAATCATTGACGCCTTAATAGATAACTTTGTTCCAAAAAAAATTCTGAAACCAAACAAATTCCCAACGTGGTATTCTTCGGCTCTTATCAACATTACAAAAGAAAAGCTCAAATTCTTTCGAGCCTGGAAACGCCACAAGAATCCACTAGATTACCAAACCTTTTCACTGCTCCGAAAACGACAAAAGAAAATCGCTTCTCTCACATACCACAAATATATTTCACATTTAGAATATGCCGTACAAAATAATGTTAAAAAAATATGGAGCTTTGTCAAAACGCAAAGAAAATCTCCTTCCATACCTGAACACCTAACATACGGCCCGAGAATCGCACACAATAGTAAGGAGATTACAGATCTGTTTGCTGACTATTTCTCTACCGTCTTCACTGATCATACCCAAAATTTTGTATCCGATGTTCACGAACCTGATCTACTGAATAATATATCTATAACCTCAATTACAATCAATGACGACATCACCTACAAGTATCTTTCATCCATTGACATTAACAAAGGACCCGGTTTAGATAGTTTGCCTGGTATCTTCATACGTAACTGTAGTAAATATATCACTCCTCCGGTCAGTGCAATTTTCAAAAAATCATTAAGTGAAGGAACTTTTCCTCATAAGTGGAAGTCTGCCGTAATAACTCCGATTTTTAAAAAGGGCGACAAACATGACGTTACAAACTATAGACCTATCTCTCAACTTCCCATCTTAAGTAAAATTCTCGAAAAAATCGTTTATGACCAACTTTACCCGACTATCACAACAATAATTACACAGAACCAACACGGATTCATGAAAAATCGGTCTACAACATCTAACCTGGCCCTTTTCGTCAACTATTTGCACAGCAATATGGACGAAAGGGTGCAGGTCGATGCTATGTATACCGACTTTTCAAAGGCCTTCGACCGCGTTATCCACTCAATTCTGTTAAATAAACTCACTCGTCTTGGAATACACGGTGACTTGTTTAGATGGATCAAATCATACATCAGCAATCGTAGTCAAGTTATCTCAATAAATGGAGTTTTATCCAAAATTATCAAAGCAACCTCGGGTGTCCCTCAGGGTTCCCATCTTGGTCCGCTCCTCTTTAATATATACATAAATGACATAGGCTCATGCTTCCAACACTCTAAATTTTTAATGTATGCAGATGATATGAAAATTTATAAAACGGTTCGCTCTCTATCGGACTGTAAAGAGCTACAAAGTGACTTAGATAGGCTCTGCAACTACTGCACAGCTAACTACTTGGATCTCAATGTTTCTAAATGCCACACTATGTCCTTTACTAGAAACAAGCATATAATTAACTTCCGCTATTCACTCTGCGATGAACCCGTGATCTCAAAAAATGAATGTAAGGACCTAGGAGTATATTTAGACAGTAAACTTATATTTAATACGCACATTGATTCAATCACTGATAGATCCTACAAAATGTTGGGTTTCATACTACGTCTGAGTAAATTATTTAAAAATCCAAATACGCTAGTAATGCTTTACTCCTCACTAGTCAGAAGTACACTGGAATTTGCATCGCCTGTCTGGAATCCCAAATACACCCAATACGTCAATAATATAGAGCGCATACAAAATAAATTTATTAAGTATCTCGGTTATAAATACAACAATAATTATATCTGCACTCTCCAATCCCTGAAATCCAGGCGAACGGTAGCCGACATGACATTTCTCCATAAAATAATACATAACGAAATAGACTGCCCAGAACTCCTATCCCAAATAAATTTTAACATCCCATCTAAAAGAACTCGCCACACCAACCTTTTTTACACAACCAGTAATAATACGAACGCTGCCGCCAACTCCCCCATATCCCGCATCCTTCAAAGATTCAACTCAATTCAAACAAGTACAAATATCGATATATTTTTTGATTCCCTTCCTTTATTTAAGAAAAACATTTCTAGCACACTGAACTTGCACACATAACACACACATCCACACACACACACACACACACACACACACCCTCACACACACCCTTACCCCTCTCCCTCAATAATTTATTAATTAAATATAGGTAAAACGCATCATTTGTCACATAAAAACATATATATACTATATAACAGCGACATGTCATTGGTACCAATTATTGTATTAACTCTATAACTTGTAACTACTTTCTAATATGTAATTATGTACTGTTTGTTTCTGCAAAATAAAATAAAATAAAAAAATAAAATAAAATTTCACACATAGCCTCAGTTAGAGAGGTTTTTTGATCTTTTGATAAGATGTTAGAGGTTAAAATTTTATTAAATTTTTTCATTAGAATTTTTGCACTTTTCAGCCTGTCTTCCGGAGTTAGGGAAGTCATTCTAAATTATAAAATTAATATTTATAAAAAATAGATATTATTTTGTTGTTTACAAAAAATAACACCATCTATTGGGCAATAGTGGTATTAAAAAAATTTCAATCAGAAATTACGCATGCATTGCCATCTGTTGATAAGTAGCGTAAATCAATTAATTTACAATTTTATTCGTGCGCGTAGGTAGTTACTGCCATCTATTGAGAGGTAGCATAAATATACCTTATGTAGGTAGAGCAACCAAATTGTTAAAAATTATAGTAATTTGACTTTTTAAAACGAGTTTCTCTTATGAATATGGTTCAGTACATACATGGTATTAGCACCAGAATTATCGCAGCACGGAGATGCACTGATATAACAAGTATTTAATGCTCAAAATAAACTTTTTGCGCTTGATTCTACTGTTTTATACGGAGCAAAATTATACGTCTGTCACTTACTTTGTTGTTGTTGTTGTATTATGTATACATAATTAAAAATGAATCGCCGAAATGTATGTTCGTGCATAACTTCCCAACGACCAAACTGGATAATTCTTTGTTTTTTGTGTTTGTTATTGTCAGGACAAGGTTTGTATAAAACTACTGGTGAGCTCTGGCATTACGAAATTTGTATAAAAAAATTGCAAGAGGTAGTACGCGAGTTGTTTGAAAACTGAATGTACCGGGACTGAATGTATGGAATGCGAGAGGGGTGGGGGGGGGGAACTCGAAAGGGGGGTTCTTGAAGTGGAGTGGGGCGAAGGAAGGTGGAGGAGGCGGAGTGGGAACGCGAGAGAAGGGGACGCGGGAGAGGAAGGGGAGGCGGAAGGGAAACGGGACGAATAGGAAATGACACGCAGGGAGAAATAATTTCTTTATTTAATGGCATAGAAACGCATGCTGGGTACCAGCTAGTGTCTAATATACCCCTATAATGTTTAAAAGAAGAACGTTGTGGGTTAAGTCATACTTTTGCTTTGTTTTTCCACCTGCATGGCACCTTCGTCGATGCGATGGGTGCAAAGTGTGCAACAATATTGAGTTGCCAAAAGCTCATCGTCTTATGTAGGTTACGCGCGATTAATTATCGCCGTCTCTTTTTATATTCCTATGACTAATGTACGCAATGTCGACGAAAATCCAGTAGCAAAGTAAATTATTTTCGTTATTGAATCATTATCTTGGGAAGTGTCCAAGTCTCTCAACCGTATATCTCCGTTCATTAGTTAAAACCAGCCAAAAGCTTTCCGCTCGAGAAACGCCAAAGTGAAACTCCGGCGACGGCCGCGGCGGCTAGACTTGCTATGGCTTCGCTACGCCCATAAAAATGAATTTGTAAGGGTGGAAATATGGAAAATGTTATTCCTAAGAATACGACTCGGATTACCGTGCGCTTGCAAATCTGCACGAACTTATGTTAGGCCCGTCTGTGTCTACACTCTACAGCATGGGTTCTCAACCTTATTTTACCCACTTTTTTTACTTATTTTTTTAACTGAAACTTCTTTAGCGCCCTTAGTGATTTGAAATTCGGATGAAACGGAAATGCGTCACAACTCAGTTCTACTCAAATACTCGGTTCTAATATAATACGATAAATTCGCACCTCGGTGCGTGCCTCCCATAGCTCAGTGGGAAAGGCGCCTGACAAGTCTCAGCGGCCACAGAGACAGATATCAAGCGAACGGAGGTTCAAATCTTACGAAATCCAAAAAAAAACCTTTTTTTTGTGAAGTCAATATCCAATCTTCAAACCACTTTAAAATTAAAAGGCAAAAGAAAAGAAAACGATATCTAGCGACTTTCTAGGTTCACTTCTACCGCGTGTGAATTACACACTCTGATTTTTTTTTTCTAGAGGGGGGGGGTACCTGCTCACATATTTTCTTATGCCATTTTTTTTACCACATGTGACAAGTTTTCTGTCATTAAAAAAAAATTACACAAATTCTGCAAGCTGAAATTGGTAAACCTCTTTGAAAAGACATTATAATCAATAAAGATATGTTAAATTCTAAAATGCTCCTTCCTTCTTGTATTTATGATAAATTGTCAATTCTTAATAATAATAATAATACACGAAAGCCAATTTAATTTATTGTAATCTTTTAGTTCATTTTTCTTCCACTTCCCGAACTATAATTATTTCCACGAAAAAAATATTATGATAATAAAAATAACGAAAATTTAACAAATATTAAAGTTTACTTTGCTTATTAGTATGTGATTAGCGTTTTTTTTTTCTTTTTAAACTATTTTATTACCTGCCCTCAGCCTCACTGTGCCATATCAACGCCTCCTAATTCTCTCTTGGTCTTCTACCGCCCTGCCTGAAAGTCTTAAACGCCCACAAAAGGGCGTTATCGCCCATATTGAGAACCCATGGTCTGCAGTGTCGACCACATACATATTGTGTAGGTGCGGCTTGTGTACAGCACGGGTTCGTCAGTATCTGGTGAATTAGGCGATTTGTGAGCAGCCAAATAGGTTTTGCATTCACTCGGGTAGATGTGCCCTTGAGTGAGTGTTCTCGCTAAACTTATTACATATTAACGTGGACAAGGGGGTGATTTTTTATGCTTTGAGGAAAACTGACTGATAGTGATACAAAAAAAAAAACAGAAAAGTCAGGTCACACGCGGTAGAAGTAAAACCTTCAGAAAACTTTTGTAGACAGGAGTGGGGAGGCTACGAATCACCGGACAAAGAGGAGACCGATTATACTATCACATTATTTCGCAGGTTGAATCCTGCAGATGTAAGTGCTTGTCTCTTTTTAGTGCCGCTAACTAAAGAAGTTTTCACTTCAAAAATAATTTAATTGAATTTGTGTTTTTTATGTGATACAGCACAAGACTTTCAACTGCATGGAAGCACGGACTACGGCGACCGATTATGAGGAAAGTAGAAAAGAAAGAAAAAAGGGGGTTGGGAAGGAGTTACCTGGATATTCAGATCTTTTTAATAAACACAGCTGAATGCTGAATCTATTTCAAGAAACGTTTCAATTCTGAAATGCGGTCTCTCACCTGAAATTTACTTTCAGTCGGGAACGAGATGCAAAATTAGAATATTAATATATTTACAAACACGCATAATATACTAATATATCTACCTATATATCAAGAGTTTGACCGCTTCTTACGAGCCTTAAGCCTCCGCTACCCGAATTTCTACCGATTTCTTATATATCTCCCTTAAACATTTGAAGTTTTTAAGCTCTTAAAAATATATATGTTATTTTGAAGATAATATCTAGACGCGCTCTATGCCGAAACACAAATTATATAAAATTCCCTCGATAGAAAAAAATCGCAAAGTATGCTCCGAAAATTATTATAAACACGTTTGTTCAGTTATTTTACAAGTTATAGGTGTGAAAAAATTAACAATTTTTCTATGATACTTAAGATACGTTCCACGAGATATTTGCTCTATTCTAAACGCGTCGTGTTTTATTAAACATTTTCGCATCGATTTTATCGCTTCAAATATTAGCGCGCTCCTCTAACATTCGTGATTTCATATCTCTCCATCTTCTTCTTTTCACCACCACCTAATAAAATCAAATCATTTCTGTACTTGTATAAATTTTAAGTTAGATTCAAGATTGCTAGTGAATGACACGGATCTGTCGAAATCGGTAGCAGATATTGACAAATTAAAGCAAAAAATGTAAATGTGAAGAAAAAAAACACTTCAAAACCAAATATAAAAAAATGTTACATACAGTGTTACATATAATGTTACAAGTTAGTGCCTAACTGTGACTCATTTAAGTATCTGGGCTCACTCATCCACAGAGACGGAAGATGTGCAGCGGATGTCATCCATAGAATAGGTGTGGGATGGATTAAATTCAGATCCGTAACAGGAATATTGTGTGAGTCCAAAATGCCTATAAAACTTAAAGGAAAGATATACCGGACTATTGTTAGACCCGCGATAATATATGGCTCCGAATGTTGGACTACGTACAACGCCAGCTCTACTCAACTCGAAACAGCAGAAATGCGAATGCTTAGATGTTCGGCAAGAGTAACACTAAAAGATAAGATTAAAAGTTCACGACAGCCTGGGTGATAGCCTGGGTGTCACGGACATAAACAGTAAGCTGGAGGAACGATAGTTGAGATGGATTGGGCATATAAGACGGAGAACATCAGACCACACAGTGAAGCAAACAATGTCTATGGTGCTTCATCGACAGTCATCCAGAGGAAGACCAAAGAACTCCCGGATGACTCAATGCTCCAAAATACTTCAGAGAAATGGCCTGGATGAAGGCGATACTCAGAACCGACGAAGCTAAAACCTGAGAACGAGAAGAGTTGACCCCAACAGCCTACCTAGGCAATGAGTTGAGACAGCGTAAGGAAGAAGAAGTTAGTGTCCAAAAAATACAACAAAATGATTTTCCATTCGGTGATTTCAGTTATCACCGACATTTTTTAATAATCAAATCCAATTTAAGACCTCCAATTCAAAACTCCTACATATCAAGGATAAAATAATTGGATTCCAGAAGTGGTTTCACTTGAAATACCTAACCAATCACATTTCGTATAGTTTTGGTAAGAATGAAAGGGATGCCTAAAGGGTTTGACATGTAGAGCGGATAAGCGATGAAAGGATTGTAAGGATGTAACTGGTAGACGTCGATGATGTCGTGGATGTACGAGAAAGACATGGCACATTATCAAGTGAATTAAATAGCTACTTGAGTCAAGTCAATTTTAAATCAATATGTGTTATTAAAAAAAGTCCAAAAAAACGTGTGGTTCGCCAAAACTCAGAAACGAGTACCGATACGATCAAGGGAGTTATATGGTGTGGTAGATCTCTATCCCCCTCCAGGATGACGGTTACCGTTTTTCACTAACGGCGTGGTTTTGAAGATATAAGGGCTGGAAGTTTCGCCCTCTTGAAATTTCTAGAATAGTCTTCTGGAAAAATCGAGAAGATTCCATAGAGCTCTAGAAAGTTCTGAAAGGAGTGGCGGATATGTCGTGGAATGTTCGGGAATAGGGAATCGGGAACATCATTGTGGAACATTCCAGAACACTCTCGATTGTTGTCCTGAACGAAGCTGGGTAACCCAGCTAGTATAATATATTTGCGGCACGTTGTCTGGAACATACTTCCAACATAGATAGTGGAAGATATTCCCGTGTCACCCTGGTGTAAGACCACAATTCAAAATTGAAAATAACTATATAGACAGCTCCATAATTTAACTAACAATATGTTTGAACATAACTAGAATCCAACGGATTTTACATTTTTTAGAAGCATCTTGTATCCACCATAAAATAATAATTTATCCACGTTAAAACAACAACCATTAAAAATTTGTGTGGTAAGGAGAATTATTGCAGTTAACCGCGATGATTAAAGTTAACCCCCGACACAAAAGTCACCACATATTACGCTATCATATTATATCCCCCCCCCCCCCCCCCCCACAATTTGCAACAGCACGAATTAGTCATCCTTTAAGAACGATATAGGTCGACGCCATACAGTCGATTCAATTATTGAACTCCCTCAAATCTGATAACCGGAAGGAAAACGTCACAAATCAAAAAATATCGTTTTTCCGGAGAGACGGTTGAAAATTTAAAATAAAAATCGGTTTCAATTCATCAAGTTTTCAGGATAAGTGTGACTGAATTATTACTTTTTGTTAAACTATCAAATAATGATACTTTTCATTGGAGAAGAAGATAATACTAATAAATTCAAACGAAAATATGAAAAAGAAAAAGACACAAAAAAGAAGATAACTGTCCCAATGGCCGAGTTGGTGAAGGCGTTTGTGCCTGTAAAAAGAGAGATCCTGCGTTGGAGTCCCTATATTGACCGTTACGTTTTTATTTTTCTGTGTCTTGTTCTTTCTCATATTTTCTTTTAGCTTTATTAGTGTTTTCTTCTTCTTCAATTATATGTTTCGTTGGTGGGTATAACCTTCAAAGGTTATTATGACAAGAGTTGTTCCAATAAAAATTTAATCATAATTATGATCGTCAATTATTTTTAAAAATTTCTTCACAAAAAAGCGAGTGACCAACTTTGAGTTTTAACTTTTTCTAGATTTACCTTCGTCATTCTGTTGATAATCTTTTTTTTTGCATTTTGACGATCGTCGCGAGTTACGGCATTGTTCTAGATATTTTATTATAAATATATTTCTAATTGTGTAACTTTTTGTTGATAGTAGTAAGAACCCCCGTGAATTATTTTTTTCATTTTTGACTTCTTTTGTGACGTTAATTTCGACAACACAGTGAATTATTCTCATTGAGAATAAAAAGACTGAGCTAGACTTTGCAGATCGCAACTACAAAACTTTGCGGTTTAAAAAAAAAAGACAATTTTTTTAGAACAATCTAAAAACGTCAAATTGGTTCATTTTGACTTGTGACGTTATACTTTCGGAAAAGCCATACGCATCCACGGCTTACACAAAAGTGCATGAATTTTGCGTGCATTAGCCAATGAGCTATATGTTTCAATAACTCACAGGAAAGACTAAACCCTTCCACACAATTTTCCACAAATATTTATCTAGTCAATCCACGCTATGTAAGTGCACTATATAAATATAATAAATACAAAACAATACAAGAACAATACGTCAATTAACCAGAGACCAAATGGGAAAATAAATCAACGACTTCAGATATTTTCAAATCAGAGGGTTCGGCTCGGTAGAACTCCGAACTGGACCGATAAATCCTACTGATCCCTCAATATAAATATTTAAAAAATCTTTCGTAAATCTTATTTAAAATTACTGACTTTTGCATTTTTAGATAAATTTTTTTTGATACCTAAATCTAATACGCCTAAATTTTGAATGAGAGAGCTAGGTATAATGCCAGTAGCCAAAATAACAAATGGTAATATTTTTATAGTCTGAGAATGCCAAATTCTTTTCATCTCATTTCCTAAATCTGTATATTTTCTTATTTTTTTAGAAACAGTTTTCTGAATATTACAGGAATTTGGAATAGCGAAATCAATAACATAAGTTATTTTTTAAAATTTTTGTCATGTAAAAACTACATCGGGTCTATTATGACTAATTTTTCTGTCTGTTAATATAGTTTTATTGGAATAAATTTTATAAAATTCATTTTCTAAAATGAGTTTGGTTCGTATTCATAATAATATAGTACCATATTCATAATATGATACTATATTAAAATTATTATTATTTTCACTTGTTTACAATCTTCTTTAATACAACCCGAAGTAAACAATTTCCTGTATTATCGTTTAGATGTTGACACTTTTTTGTCCCAAAATATTTTTCAATGTATTTATAACGCCGCGCCGTATAAATATTTACGCATAATATAAACAAACACTCGAGGTCAACAGAATTTGGTAAGAAAAACATTATACTTGTGATTATTGTGAAATATGCATCAGTCTATTCGTGGAAATTTTATTAGATTACCAAAAAAATATGTGATTAAGGCACAAGAGTACCAACTGCTTCCTTCTGGAGCCAGTGAGACTATGGCATTCCCTATTGGGTATGTTGAGGCTGAAAATTGTAAGGGGGAGGAGATAGGGGAAGAGAGGGGTGGGGAAGTACCTGGCTATTCAGATCTGAACGGTGGTCTTACACCAGGGTGATACTGACAGTAACTTTCACTTTGGAACGTGAGGCAAATTCACTATACATATTTTGTTAAATTAATAAATTGTGAATGAGCCAAATAACTTTTACTTGAGCACTACAACGTTTCTTTGACATTCTATTATATATTTTTTGTATTTTTTTCTTTATATTTTAACCATCGTTGTGAGTTTCGACATTTTTCCAGGTTTTGTTTTTTGGACTGTGGCATCTACTTAATTGAGCCTCTAAAATTTTAATTAGTAACAATAATCAGACCTAAGATACCTCGGAATTCTTCACTACTTGCAAATAGCACATGCTGATGTATTCCATGTTATAAATGGTGGGCAGTCTATAACAGCGGTTTTCAAACTTTAAAAAAATGCGCTCCCTTTTAGTAAACAGCACCTCGCGACCTCCCATTTTTTTAGGTGTTGTCAAAGATGATCAACCATTTTAACTGGAGGGTACAATTTATATATTTTCAGTTGGTACAGGGAAAAAACAGCTTGACTTGGTTAAATTTGTAATCAGTGATGTCGCAGACCTAAAGCAAAAATAAAGCGTCGATGGCGAAAATATTATATCACCAAGGCCAAAACAATAAATTCCTTCGATTTCTACCATTATAAAATATTAAGGAACATATAAAAGTACTTGCAATTTTGAGCGGCTGATTCGAAACAGACAGACAAAAGTTTGTCGCGAAAAGAGATAAAAAATGTCCACATATAAAAATTTTACTATCTCAAGATCAAACTAATATACGATGCTGTTTTTTTATTGTTTGGAAAGTACAATATTTCGTCAAGAAAACTTTTGGTATTTTATAAAACGGAAACCTTTAAAATCCATCAAACAAAGTTCTCAAAAAGGCGCTGCACAGTTCTAAATTTTTTTCGAAAGAATCAACTCAACTGAACACCTCTCTAAAAGCTTGTAGCATAACAATGTTCTTTAGGAACCATCGGATAACCTTTTTATTTTTCTAACAGTAGAGCAGAAGAATCTCGTCAGGAACATGGGAATAGAAATACAGGTTTTCCTACCTGTAGGGATTAGATTGACTTGATGAATAAAAAGAGTTAATTTCATTATAACAAAATCCTAGTATATTTATAAAGAAATCATCATAGCAAAGGTTACCCTTTGAGGGATCGGGTTTCAACTACCCAAAAAATAACCTATACTGTAGTAAACCGACAAAAGGCCACTTGTATGGATTTCATAACGACTTTTTTACTAAGATTACGAAAATGTTATTAAAAATTTTTAGAAATGTATTTTTTTTTTTTTTAAACGAGTAAATCCATTATTTGAGCTCGTGACGTCACTACATGAAAATTTCCCGTCTCCGATTATGTTCCCTTAATTTTGTAAAATTTCACACTGATATATATTTTTTTTTATATGGCAACACTTTGATTTCAGGCGAATTTTTGAATTTGCGTTTAACGTTCACTAGATTTATTGTTTGTTCTATGCGAACTTATCCTTTGGTTTGATTTTTTGATAAAGATGGCGGTGTTTTTACAGATGTTACGAAGAGAACCCCGTACAATTTATTGCTATTCGTGTGGAAAACTTTCTTTTTTTTAAATGATTTTCGGCAATGTAATTATCGTTTTTTCGCATCCATAAAATTATGTCCCGTCTTTCCGGTTTATAAAAAATGGTCTGATTATTCGGATTGAAATTTTCAAAAATCGCCAGGGTTTCAAAAATACGATAAAAAAAAAAGAATAGAAAAAAGTCTTAGAATATTTGCCTAAACCATATTTTTTTTTAAATGTGCAAGCGGCCTATTAATTAAAGTACAGTAAAAATGGCGTACGTGTTGGACCATGGAACTTAATATCATTACTTCAGATATCAGGGACACACTTTTATAGACGTCACATAACGCGCTGAGGGACCGCGGGCCGTAATCTCATGTGAACTCCAGTTCGGGAACCGGGAAGACTCTAAGGAGTTCTTCAAAGAACCAGGACCCTCCATTTCGTCAGGGAACAGATCCACGCTCACGAACAGTACCAGAACTCCGGTCGAGCGTACCAGAGAACACCAGGTCTATGCCAAGTTCGGATCAGGTTCTTCATCCAAAGATGACCACCGGGAATCCATCCATTTCAAATACGGGTAGCCACGGCCGAGCCAAGTTTTGTCTCGCGAAGTACGACTCCATCCGAGTTAGGATTACGTAGGAAATCTTCAATACAAGCTTGAAGTAGCCATGCGGAGATAGGATTATTCGTAACCCGGATATATTTGTTTTACTTTAAAAACTAAAAAAAACGTAAAAAATATATTTTTTCTAAATTTATTTATTGATTTCGCGCTACCCCCACTTTGCAAACCGCTGGCCTATAATATTGCGAGTGTCTTTAGCATTGACTATGATCATATTCTGGCTCAGTTCCAAACGGTCACGTCTTGATATTTTAGTTTAGGGTTTTTTTTTTATTTGGAAAAAAATGAACTATGTAAAAATTCCGGAAAGGTGAAGAAGAAAATCATGACAAACTTATCTTTGAAGGCAATCAATGGGAAGAACTAACAGACGAATCGGTTGACATTTTTATTCATAGATACAATGCATGCCAAATATCTACAATGGCGACGATCCCGACTGCCATGTTGTGATTAGTGCGTTGACCTATATATACTGTATATGTGTATTACACCTAAATAATTATTTAAAATAACGTATTTTTAAATTCTAAGAGAGATAAAAGGTTGCCAAATGGGTTCAAAACGACGCGACATGTTTAAAAATGTTTAAATTTCTGATCTTCCTCCTTCGGATTCACTTCAAAGTTTTGAAAATTTTCGTTTGAAGGGATTATTTCAAGTGTATATAAAAACTTTTTTTGGAAAAATAATTAGTTGAAGATAATAATGTTAATTCTAAAATTTGAAAATATGAGATTGACAAATATGACGGAAGGTGGCAATAGCGAAATTAGGCGAGAGGTCTGGGTTATAATTGGGTCTAGATTATTATTGTTAAGTTATTCTCCTATGTATATAAAAGTTAATATGAATCCTTTAAACCATATTTTTTATAATCCTCCAAAGCAAATGTAGTATATATTTACGAAATCATTTACAAAAAGTCCCAAGATTGAGTTTAGCAAAAAATTCATGGCATTTGAATACACTTCCTTGAGATAATTTGAATTGTATTCATATATTTTTTAAATAAATAAATTAAAATATCCCCTCTAATTCGTGTTTTATTGAAAAATAATTCATTTTTAATGGTTTATTAAAGATTTAACAAGGGTGGGTTTTTCTCTATTATGTGAAATTTCTAAGTCAATCCGGTGAAAGAAGATGATATCCAAATATTATTAAAAAAAAATACATGATTTTATATCTTCATTTAACTGTCTTTTATCACTATCAGACAAATAAAAACATGATTTTTTTCCCCCATACTAACGTGACCCACCTTACTGTATATTTCAATTACCTACCTACTGTAATAATAGGTTATTAAAAAGTGACTTGTTAGATACGTACCAACGTAATCTCACTGAACTGAAAACTTCTTCAGCACCGTTATGATTTGAAACTCGATGAAACAGAAACGAGTGACACTAAAAAGAAACCAACACATACATCTGTATGATTTAACCAGCGGGAGAATGAGATAGAATCATAGACATATGAATATTAATAGACCAGAACAGAAAGGTGAGGGGTAGAAACCAACTGCAGCGGGACGAAGAGCGGGAAGGTGGCTTTGGTGATATGCGATTCGTCAAAACTCAATCTGACAGTATACAGGCATCTCGCACTATAATATCACCATTTAGTTCTTAAAAATTAACTCTGCTTTCGAATGAATAGACCTTTTTACATGGGAGCGCGAATTGCACGCCGCGCAATGAACAATTTTGCGAAGTCTAAATAAGCAAAGAAAGGTCGCCTATAAGGTCGAGTTCAATATTTTGCTGAGGTATTCAGTTAAGACACTTTTACAAATGTTTCATAATTTACTTACCCCAGTAAAAAACGACGGGCACACGCCATGTATCTCGAATGATAGTGGATTTTGAAAAACGATCATATTATGCGATCTGAATTAGCTTAAAATAGTCTAAAATAATGCTTGCTTATGGAATGTAATACGACAATTGGGTTTTTTCTCCTTTTCACTTCTATTTTACACGTTTTCAAAACACAAAGCACTGTTTTTACCGTGTTATTTCGTAAAATGTACCGATAAGTGCTCGACGCTGGCTCGCAGAAGAATGATGACGTCACATTTTTTAGATTAACGCGAACCCATACTCGATCCCAGCCGGTTCCAATGGAATGGTTCCAATGTGAGGGGGAAATAATACACTTTTATCACTTAGGGCAGGTCTACTAATATTCATATGTCTATGGATAGAATGAAACCTTAAGAACGTACAGTACCTACGAAGCGTCGCGCTAGTCAACCTGCGCGCATTGGCCGCTTAGATTATGAGCAATCTTTTCAAGGCTCCTATTGGTTGAGATTGTGTGGGTGAAGGTTTAACGTACACTGCGTATGAACTGCACTCGTTTTTTTAATATTTAATTATGTTCCTCTTTTGCTCAGTCGCAGTCGGTGAAAAATGTCGATACTTCACTTTAATATGAATGCAAAAAATCTCAATATTTCAATGAACAAGTCGAATGGCTCGTTTTGGGTTTAAAAATTTTAAATATAGGTACACAAAACGAAGCATCGCACAAAGAGGATACCGATAGGCTCACCGCGAAAAATCCCAACTGCTCCCGTCTGAACACAGTGAGGCTATGCCATCCCCAATTGGGGTATGTTTGGAGACTGAAGGTAGTGGGGAGGGGAAGGAGATGGAGAAGAGGAAGGTGGGGAGATAAATGGCTATTCAGATCTGGTCACCAAACACTAGTAGAGCCATTTCAAGCACCTTTTCAATTCTGAATTCTGGTCGAGTATTGAGGGCCGGATCGGGAGAGACTGGTTGAGGGAGACCTAACTTAGACCTCTCCAGCCAGACTCTCTCGACCCATCGTCTTGCACCACAATGTAAGGGATATTCTCTTATCTTCATAAAAAGACCCTCCACACAGTATCCCCAAAGGCGACATCAACCATGAAGGGATTTTTTCCTCAGGGCCTAACGTGTGGAGCTTTAGCTAGAAAAAATGGATTTCGAAACACATTGCTTATTTTGATCAAATAGTGGTCAAAACACAGTATTTTCAAAAATGATAAATAAACAAGTGTACTTTGACCACACGACTGAAGTAAAACTTCACTAACTTATAAAAGAAGAGAGAAAGAATATGTGCACGCGCGCTGCTCTCTCTTGCTCCTATAGTGTGATACAGGCAATAAGCCTGCACTGTGTCTTAGATATACGAAATGGCTATGAGAGAAAGAGAGAAAGAAAATGTGTGCTCGCACCTCTCTCTCTTGCCCCTACAGTAATATACGAAACGTAACTCTCTCTCTTTCTATCTTCACTAACTTATATATCATTCTCAACATCCTTTCACCTCGCTCGATCACACTTTTCGTAACGCATTCACCAGCTTATTCCACAAGTCAAGCGTGCGTAAATAAGTTTTACTTCAAAAAGCGTATAATATTTTATTGCACAACATTGTTGCCTAATAAAATAAAGCATCGCAATGGCCAATTAAAAAAAGTACCTGATTCAGTATGAAAATAAATCGCATCAGTGTTTGCAGTTTTAATGTCTGCTGTAATGAGCAAACCAGCCACGCCTCAAACATCAAGTCCCACGTGGGCGGAAACAGGTGGTTGATAGTAAATATTGGATTCCATTAGACCGGCGATGTTTTCCCAGGTAAACTCTGCGTACCTGCACTACTCATTTGAAACCGGTGAATAAGGTACTCCGCTGAAAATTATTATGGCTTGAAAAAATTCATATGGATCAACAAACGCTGATTCTGAATAAATACATTTTTATTGAAGTGAAAACTTGTGATTTGAAACGCGATGACTTAAAATAGCGACACTAAAAAGAGATATAAGACACATACATCTATAGGATTTAGCCTGCGAGAGAATGAGATAGACTAATTGATCTCCTCTTTGTGTGGTGCTTCTTAGCCTACTGGTCTCCTCTTTGTGCGGTGTTTCGTAGCCTCCCCACTCTGGTCTATTTTAGTTTTCTGAAGGTTTCATTTCAACCGTGTGTGAATTGCACACTCTGATTTGTTTAAGTGAAAAATATCGACATTAAAAAGAGACAAACACATACATCTATAGGATTTAGCCTGCGAGAGTATGAGATCGTATGATCGGTCTCCTCTTTGTAGCCTCCCCACCCAGTTTTTTTAAGATTTCAGTGATCACTTCTACCGTGTATGAAGTACACACTGTTTTTTTATTTTTTTTATTTATTTGTTTCACTTAATTGTGTTGTCTTTCTCGACTTCTTCTTTCATTTAAGCGAAATCGATCGAGTAGTGATTGTGCCTACAGGATTACACTTTCAATAGGTATCGCCCTGGTGAATGACTTAAAGCTGTTTAGTAACCAACTTTCCTCTTCTTAAAGTAAAACTTCTTTACTCACGCTTGACTTGGGGAGTAAGCTGGTGAATGCGTGAAGAGAGCGTTACGAAAAGTGTAATCGGGCGAGGCGAACGGAAGTTGAGAGGGAGATATAATTTAGTGAAGATAGAAAGAGAGGAGTTACGTTAAAAAATATATTAATTAAATAAAAATTGTAATATAAACGTATAAAAGATAAAGAAAACCGTGGTTTTGTTTAGCATAGTTATTTATTCCTTTAGTTTTTGTTTGAACTGATTGAGTAATGCTTCAGCCATCTCATCACCACTTTCAATATCATTGTACGAAATTGTGTTATTTATTACAAGCTCGACGGTTTCCTTCAAATTAGCATCCATCTTATCATCAATGACAAGTTCTTTTGATATTATTGCTAAAGTGAGACGGAGTAATGTGTGAGCCCGAATAGCTCTCTGTAAGCATGGCCATTCAAAAAAAAAATCTAATGAATTAGTGACGTAAATTAAAGATAGCACCTCTTTTATGTCACTTCCCTGCATAATATGACCAATTGCTCCAAAAAAAGGCATGAGTGAAAAATGGAAACCTCCAAGTATCACTACGATTTTCGACACCTCAGATCCTTCAGGTGCTGCTGATATGATTTCTCGAGCTTTTGCATACAGAGTTTGATCATTTGATAATGCATACATCGTGACCATAACCTTTCACAATCTCCAAAGCATAGAGTAAAGTTGTGTAGATAGTATTATCTATAGTTACTTGCTGGCTGCTGAATAAATGGTAAAAATAGAATTATTAATCAATTATTTTGCAAAGTTTGAAGAAGGTAAAAATAGAATTCGCGAAATCGAAAAACGCGCATAAGTTCACTGTAACCATTCCAACCAGGTAATGTTAAATCTTTCCATTTTCCACACAACACAAAATATCTTCTTTTTGAGTAAAGATACTGAGGTTATTACCCTCATAATCAAAAAATTGTGCAACTATTTTACTATATCATCTATCTACAAACACGTCCATTCGCTACGAAAAATCGTTCAAAATTGACTGGATTTACTAGAGTTACGTCCCTCGAAAAACGCCGGTTTCTTTCGAAAATCCGAAAAATGCAGGTATACCCCGGCAGTCGCAGGCACGCGTTACTCAAGGCCAACTAACTAATGAAATTAGGGATAGACGTTGACTCACTCAGAATTGTATATTTTCCACGTAATGAGTGCACGAGTCACAAAAACCAATATGGGGTCGTCCATTAATCACGTGAGGCTCGAAAGGGGGGGGGGGGGGTCGGAAAAATCACGAAATGTCACAAGGCGGGGGGGGGGGATATAATGAGATATTACGTGTATTTATTTTTCGTTGAACGCACGATTTCTAAACCAAATGCCAGTCAAAAACAACCTGCAACCTAAATGTCCCTCTGGAAATTTTTATCACTTATTTATACTTTATAATTTATACTTATACTTTATAATTTACTTTTATACATTTTACATTTCATTCACTGCTTATTACCTTACTTGTTTAGCTTTTTTCTTAAATTTCACTAACATTCTTCATGTTGTTGAACTATTTATAAGTATATCAATTATGTTAATGGCACGTGTTGTGCCGTATATATGTAAATAAATAAATAAATCACGATGATTAATTTTCCAAAATTTAATCAGATTATACTTAAAGATAATATTATAAAGATTTATTCTGAAAATTTCGATATATCTAAAAAAATACAAGTGATTTTGGGTGGGGGGGAGGTAGTCCAAAACCTCACCACATATCACCAGGGGGGGGGGGGGTTAAAAATTTGCTAAAAAAACATCTCGTGATTAATGGACGACCCTATTACAAGATGACCCGATAATGTACGAGTACACTGGCCGCATTTTCGTTTGAAATCGCGATAACTCGAGAATGGTGCTTCGTTGGGGAAAAAAGTAGCTCTCTCCGTTTTCGAGAAGAACGCAGAAAACTAAAATGTGTGACCTTTGACCTCAGATAAAAAAATAACGCTAACGCTAGTTCGATGGGGACTTTTGACATAGCATTTGTAAAGCCGTATTCAAGACCTGTGCAAAAATTCAGCTTGTTCGGAATGAATGAAAACTGGAATGTCTGTTTCTGGACTAGGTCTGGGGCCTAGGACTCAAAAGGTCTTATTTAAACTGGCAACATCAGTTTTCAACGAAATCGGTATAGGTCATACTTTTTGGAATAATTTGTTCAGTGGAAAAATCCATTATACTGCAAAGCCTGAATATTTTGCTACAGAAAAATACATCAACACAGATAAATAGTAATTTGTTGTTTTACGTTGTAAGGCGAAAATTTCCGTTTTCAATGCAGTTTATTATTACTATACGAGTGTATTCACTTCAGCTTGGCGCATTGTTACATTAGCGGTAGCCCTGGAAGAGGGCCGATGATTGTGCAAATTTGACAACGAATTTGAAAATAGCCGAGGCGGAAAATGGATAGCGCCCAGTATACACAATACCGCCCTTTGCAAGTGAGGATTGTTCAACAGTGTGCTGTTAGGAAAATTAATGACCGGCGGCGCTGTGCTCATTACTTTGACGTTTTCAAGTGCAGAATCGACTGCACTCAAAACCGTCAGAGTAATGAGTAACGTGGTATTGTGCTGTCCAGTGTCCACTTTACAATATATGTCGTTTTGTACTATAAAATGGGTATTTTGATTGTGAGTAAGTAATTAAAGTATCTAGGAATCGTAATTGACCATAATCTTAGAAGGACACATCATAACAAACAAATCACGAATAAACTCCTCAAAACAAAACACATTTTCCTAAACATAAGAAATATATATAAAATAAAACAAATGAAAACAATAAATTTTGCACTTTTTTAAATGCACTTTGTCAATCAATAATAGAATATGGAATAATTGCTTGGGGAGGAGCAACAAACGTAGCTATCGATTAAATAGAAATCGCACATAAAACTATCTTAAATGTAATACTTAAGTTACTTAACAATTTGGGAGGCGGGTATGGGTACCGCCGCCCCGGGAACCATTTATTGGATAACCAACACGTCTGACATGGTTTGGTGACTTAAAGGGGTGCCCGGGTTCATGGGGTCAGGTTTGTCCGGATCTTGGCGGCTTATGCGTCTGCCCACCAAGTGCGTGGATCGGGCGAGATCACTTCTGGACACACTGACCTCAGATTTATCTATTATATTTTTCCTTCCCAGAACTTCTTCTCCTTTCTTTCTTAAAAATACCCTCCACACATCATCCCCAAAGATGACATAGGCCCTGATGGTAATTTTCCCCAGGGCCTCCGGTGTAGAAATAATGTCACAAAAAATATATATGTATATGTATCTTCCACTCTTTATTATTTATCTATTATCCATAGACTTTTTCAATTCAATTCAATTCAATTTTATTATTTCAAAAACATTACAAAATTTTACATTTCAATGCGTTTTTAAAATACATTTGTACATTTTGTACTACATAGAACACAAACTATATAAGCATTAATAGAGCTTGCCTTTTAAAGGCAGCTTCATTAATGCTAAATATGTCGATATCCGAATTAATCCTGTTTAACAGCAAGATTGCTCTCCCGACCGGCATGACCATTGGCAAATTAGTCCTGCAGGCCGGAAGATAGAACAGTCTATGCTGTCGGTGGCGAAGATACCCATCGGGTACATAGAAATGAATGCTCTCCATGATAGCTGAGTTTTCAAGCCATCCGCGAATCAATCTGAAGAAATGCGTAGCAATGTGCACATCTCTTCTGACCCGTAGATTATTCATTCCAAGCATACCCAAAAGAAAGTCTGTAGGATAGAGCCACGGGTAATAGCCGTACTCCCTCATGTACAGAAATCTCAGAAATTTCTTCTGAACTCTCTCCAACATGAGTGAATATTTTACTTGGTGTGGACTCCAAATTACCGACCCACTTTCAAGTCTACTCCTTACTAAAGAATGACAAGTAAGGGTTGCCATTCCCCTCGATGACATAACAGACTCGCCAATGTTTGTACGCTAATCGTTTAGAGGTCAGCCGGCATGGCGGCAGTTGTCTGCACCCGAGGTCTCAGTTAACTAATAATGACAAGGAATGATACGTGATTGCTGCTACCAACCAACCTGTGGACTTATTGCCTCATTTGATAGCCACGCGTTTAGCCTACCGTCTACCGTTGCACCAATATGACCCCATCAAGTTTTCAACGATTCTCAATTTATCGTATTTGCTAAACGCGCACTTTTCTAAATAAGTCAGCAACTAGTGATTACACGTGCCATTATTTGGTATTTTTCAGTTCGTGGTAAATTCCAATATTCAAACACCCGTCTTCGCTTAAATATAATATTAGGTATCTCTCCATGTTCGATTTTTTCCGTAAATCTTTTGATGCACCTAGGGAACTAATAACAACAAATATAACTAAGTGACCCCGAAGGTGCAGAGAGGATGTACCGCCAAATAACAAAATATAAAACATATTTTCTTTCAAATGCTTCAAGGAAAAATCTACTTGTCTGTAAACTTTGTATACCAGCGCGTATACAAGTACAAAAAATTGACACTGTATATAAATTCGTTTGATATTCATACCGACTTATTATAGTGCCACGTCGGCTCTTTCCGCCCGATCGCGATCGCCAAAACCTTGTACGGTATACCTATTTGCTTCTGTTCTCATAAAAATTGGTAATGGCCGTAATGGGTCTACTCTAAGTGATGAAGTTTTTTTTATGTGTTACTTTGTGTATATTTAAAAAATAAAATAATTGTTTTATTATCAAAAATATAACTTGTTTAACTTAATTTTCACTTCCTTCAATAAAAATCAATGTATTTTTTTTACGTTATAGTTTAGGACTTACAACACTGAACAATTAAGGTAACGACGTGAATCTTCACAGCTCAAATACTTTTAGATGGTGTTATTTTCTTAATTTATTTAACGCCCAGTGGGCTTTTACATGTTTGGTAGTACGATTAATTTATGACAGATGATTTTTAAACAGCTAAAGAAATATTTAAATAAAATTAAAATTAAAAATGCACACAAGTCAAAAAAATACAAAAATACAGCGATTTAATAGGTTTACAAAAATACAGACATATTTAGGAATAAGTTTTTTACAAGATCCATAAAATTCGCCAAGTTGATGTTAAATATGTCAACATCACCTAAGTACTGATTTCCCATAGTGTGAAATCGTTGTATCGGAGAGTGGGCAATGAAGTTCTGCTTATGAATGCAGTAGAATAGTGTATTTTGTCGTGTGGTTACTGTCGGTATTCGTGAGTTTATGAGTTGCGGGAGTTCGCAATAGTCGTATTTAGAATTAAGTGTTTTGAATAGAAATGTTAAGTCGTTTATTTTACGTCTAGTGTGTGTATTTTTAAAATATTTAATAATATTTCTTCAATCTTTGCAAAATAACTTTGTGGCATTATTTATTATTTAATTAATAACATATAACTTTGTATAAACCACTTTTTAATAAATAATATCGACATGTTTCAATAAAAATGTTATCTTCTTCAGGATATGTTAATATAAAGAAAAATAATATTTATAAATAATAATATTTAAATATATAACATTGTTATTGAAGCATGTCGATATTGTTTATTAAAAAGTGGTTTATACAAAGTTATATGTTATAAATTAAATATTTAATAATAGATTATATTTTAAGTCTTCTAGTGGGATCTAATTTTTTTGTATTCGCTCAATGTTATTAACGTGAATTTGGTAAGATGGAGACCAAACTACCGAGTTATTTTCAATTTGGCATCTAACTAGAGATACACATAATAGTTTAATGGCTTCTATGGAATTAAAGTTTTTAGTTGTTCTTAATACGAAGCCTAGTGTTTTCATACCTTCATAATTTGGTGGATATGATTGGCGAAACTTAGTTTTATCATCCAAAATAATTCCAACATCTACCATGATCACCTTGAAATCTGTTAAATGTGTGACCCTCTTGCAGTGGGCTATGACCTGGGAGGCGTGACGACCAACAGCCGGCGTGAGATCGACCAGGGTAAGAAGGGCGTGCACCTGAAGGAGATGCACTGCCTTCACCCGGGCGACCTGTACCCCTTCACGCGGCGGCCACTCTTCCTCATCGTGGACTCGGACAACTCGTTCGTGTTCCAGCACATCCCGAGATACTTCGGACAGCCGATCGTCACGCTCATGTCGCCGCAGGACATACCACCAGCGTTCCAAGGTACGTCAATTTTCTTATTAACCTCTCAGACAACTCATACAGGTCTCATAGAAATCTTTTTTACGAACTGCAACTTTTTAAAACTTCTTTACGCACGCGTGACTTGGGGAGTAAGCTGGTGAATGCGTGACGAGAGCGTTTACGAAAAGTGTGATTGGGCGAGGCGTATAGAAGGTGAGAGGGAGATATAAGTTAGTGAAGATAGAAAGAGAGAGAGATACGTTTTTTCCATGTCCTGTTCTGTTTCGTGTTTCTTTTAGATTTATTTCATAGTACTCAAGAACCGGTTAAATATTTTCAGTTTTTTTTCCACGGAAATGCACAAAATGCAATTCAAAATATGTTGTCAATATTTTTAGTCGTAAAAGACATAAGTGTTTTCCCGGGGGGTCTGGAGGCACTGTAGGAAAAATTTCGTACCGAAAGGGGCGGTGAGCCAAATAAGTTTCCGAAACTCCATTTTAGTTTGGAAACTTTTTATATGGAGTTTAAAGTAGCTACGATTCCTGTACCTAGATTACTTAAGTAAATAAATAGGTTTCTTCAAATAATAATCAATTTAATGAATATTTTTCTTTCCTCCTCTGCGATTGTCTGTCTGTTTGCGTTAAACTTGAAAATTACTAAACGGGTTTTCATGCGGTTTTCACCAATAGATAGAGTGATTCACGAGGAAGGTTTAGATATATAATTTGTCAAGGTTTTGTGTAAATTGGTTGAAATATATATTATATGAAGAAGAATGTCTGTGTGTGGTGGACGAGCGGGCTAGCAGGCGGCGGTGAGGATTTGATCTGTATTCAAACCTACAGTAGTTGTATGTCGAGGTTGATGAAATTTTGCACTTGTAACCTTCAAAACAAGAGGAAGGTCACGTGTACAAAATTACATTTGATTTCAAAAACTCTGTGTAAAGCCTCTGTAGTAAAAAATAAAAACAAGCAATTTTGCAGGGGGTCCGAAAACTGATGGACAATCTACATCTCATTATTTTGTGGTACATAGTCATTTTTTGGTGTGATTTTTGGTTTTCGAGTAAATCGAGTCCAGAGTTGGAATTTTGCAAGTCAAATTTTTTTTTAAAGTTAGTAAGTTCAGCTGGGAGAACCCGGAAAAAACCCCGCCAGATCTCGGAAGCATTCGGGTTCCGGCTCCGGGTATGGTCCGAGTCCGAGTTCTGGACCGGATTCTCTGGGAGCAGTCGATTTAAAAAAAGTTCACTTCCCGCGAAGAACCGAGTTCAAGAGCCCAGAGTGATGTGCTCTTGAACTCGGTTCTTCGCGGGAAGTGAACTTTTTTTAAATCGACTGCTCCCAGAGAATCCGGTCCAGAACTCGGACTCGGACCATACCCGGAGCCGGAACCCGAATGCTTCCGAGATCTGGCGGGGTTTTTTCCGGGTTCTCTCCGGGTTTGGCTCCGAGGTCCGGCTCCGGCCGAACCCGTGCGTCCCGGTAGCCGCAACAGCTCCCAAGAACCCGAACCGGGGACCTGTTCCTAGAACTCGAGTACTTTTAAAAAGAAGCACGTCCCGGAAGTTCGGAAAAATGCAGAACTCACCCATCTCTAGTCGCTGGGGGGTTAATATCATCTGTTTAGTCTATTTTGAAATGGGTCTACGCAATTAACCCTTTATTTTCCGAAAAAAATCAAAATGCTCAGATTGAAAAAAAAGTTTTTTTTTTGATTTCCGCACAAATCGTCTAATTTAGTTTAACATCATCTAATTTGGAATCTGCTTCTATAAAATTTCGTTATTTCAACCGTATTACACACATGGAGAGAATAACATCAATTAAATATGTGAAGAAAAATCTGTTTTTACAAAATAGGTTGAATTTACAAAATTGATTGTCCTGAATTACTTCAATTAATCAACATCAATATTCCCAAAAGATCTTTTGGGAATATTGATGTCGATTAATTGAAGTAATTCTTACTTTAACAACACCAGGACACTCTCTTACCAAAATTCCCCGATACCGAGACTTCTGAAATAAATATTCTAGGAGATATATTTCACCTTAAGAATGACCAGTACAAACATCGTTGATATATAATGATGATTTGGATAATTTTGATATATTTGGATAATTTCTGCAATTTTTGTTGATATATTATGATAATTTGGATATATTTGGATAATTTCTGCAATTTTTGTTTATATTGCATTTTTTTATGTCAGACCTCTTATCTATTTTACCGATGTATTTTATTTCATATTATATGCTTTTGTTACATTTTTTTTCATAATATTTTATTTTCTTTATTGTTTTAGTTTTAAAGTATTAAAAGTACTGTGATACCTAACTTATAAAAAATAATGTAAGATCTCATTAGGGCGTGTAATCTACTACACTATATAAAGAGGTAATATTTGTTTGTTTGTTTGTTTGTGTGTTTGTTTGCATCGAATAGGCTCCGAAACTACTGAACCGATTTGAAAAATTCTTTCGCTGTTAGGAAGCTACACTATCCCTGGGTGACATAGGCTATATTATATTTAAAAAAAAAATAGGCATCCTTACTAAAACTTCAATAATGTAACCCTGGGTGTAAAAAAATTACCTAAAATATTATTTAAATCGCGTGCGCTGCGAAAACTATTGATGATAGAATAAAATAATGTACTACGACTTTATAGAACACATCATTATTTACAAAAAAGTCGCCACAGCATATGTCTAACTATTATGGTTATGCCACAATAAGTATTCTTTTATTTTAAAAATTTAATATAAATGTCGCCGCTGAAAAGGCTCTTTATTTGTATCTTGGTTTTAATCCTTATCAAAATAAATTACTTCATAAGAGAGCTTCAATATCTTTATTTAACTCTTTGAATTTTTCAATTCGGATATTTAATTAGAAAGATATCACGAGTTTAAAATTGTTAGTATTTGAAAAAAGTTTCGGCTACGGGCCGGGCGGGAGAGGAGTCAAGAAATGCAGTGCCAGGGGGGTTGGCGGGACGGGGGAACGGGAGAGCGGTGGCGGGGAAGGTTGAAGTGGAACGCTGGAGGGGAACACACGGGAAAGGACATGCATGGAGTAACATTTTATTTATTTGAATATGGCATTGCAACGCATGCCGGGGAACAGCTATAATAAAAGAAAGTCAAAAAAACGTGCGGACCGTAAAAACTCAGAAACGAGTCCCGGTACGATCAAGGGAGTTATATGGTGTGGTAGATCTCTATCCCCCCTAGGGAATAAGGGTAACCGTTTTTACCTAAAGGGCGTGCTTTTAAAGATATAAGGGGTGGAAGTTTCGCCTTCTTGAAATTTCGAGAACAATCTTACGGAAAGTTCTATAAGGTTCCATAGAGCTCTAGAAAATTCTGGTAGGAGTGGCAGAGTATGTCGTGGAATTTTCGGGAATAGGGAATCAGGAACATCAGTGTGGAACATTCCAGAACACTCTCGAATGTTGTCCTGAGCGAAGCCGGGTAACCCAGCTAGTAAATAAATAAACGTATAATTGTGTGCTAATTAAATTTCAAATGTGAAAAAAAAATAAAAGTTAGATTAAGTTAGGGTTTCCAGTAGGTGTAATTATCACCATGTATAATTTCGTCCATGAGAAATTCTGCCCTGGTGTAATTTTCTAGAAGTAATTAATAAAAACTTGCAATTGTAATTTCGTCACCTAACCGCTTTTTGGAACCTACCCCCAGAATCAGATAGAGAATAAAATGTTATGTAAATGATTGATGTTTATTAAAGCTCAATATTTGTGTGTTTTCAGATCAAATCCAGAACGGCTCGCTGTTCACGCTGTTCCTACACTCGCCCTTGACGGCCTTCTGTTATTGCTGCAACCTGACTAATGTGCCCATCCACCACTGGGAGCGCTGCCAGTCTTACATTGACCGATTCGTCACGGAGGCCTCCAGGCTGTTCACGCGCTGCAGAGTTGGTTAGTGCTACCGTTCTCTTAACATAATATACATTTTAATGATTATTATAAGACTTATGACATCTTTGGTGCGTGGATGCTTCGGTCTTTTTAGGAATGGAAGGCGAGGAAGTTCTTGGTCTGAGAATTAGTGTATCCAGGAGCGACAGAGGTTGCAATCCATCTCTCCAACTGTGTTGCAAGGCGATGTTCCGAGAGAGTCCTGGAGAGATCCGACCTGCCACGCATTAGTTGGGCAGACGCATCCGCCGCCAGGATCCGAACAAACCTCACCCCATGCACCCGGGCATCCCTGCTAAATTACCAAAAGTAACGAACCATTCGACGTGACCAATAGCAGAGGTGTTGTTTATCCAATAAATGGTTCAAATTATGTAGTATGTCTTGCAGCATCAGAGACTTTTCGTCTAACGCAAGAATAAACCTGTTGTCGGTAAATTTATGTTACTCAACAAAGTTTATACCTGATTGAGGCTATTCTATACTCTTTTGGAAAAATAAGAGAATTCATGAAAGTCCCAACGGCTCCCGTCTGGAGCCAGTGCGACTATGGCAAACCCAATTGGGGTATATTGTGAAGCTGAAGTAAATAGGGAGGCGAAGGAGATGGGGAAGAGGAAGGTGGAGAAGTATCTGGCTATTCAAATCAAGTCGCCAAACATGGCTTAAGCCATTTCAAGCAAAGTTTCAATTCTGAATGGTGATCTTGCATAAAATACATTTTATACAAATATTCCACAGAAATCAAAACTGACTCCCCTATTTCCACCTGAAAAACTTAGTTTTTCTTCTTACTAAATACACAAAATTTAAGTCTTACGATGTACCATATTAATCATTAATGTGTTTTTTATGTTCTTAATTGTGATAACTGAACTTAGTCCAGTCAAGGAAGGAGGTGTAGAGTGCGCGAGCAGAAACCTAAGCGAAATCTTCAGAAACTTGTTCAAGGTGCTTAGGATGCGAACATACTAAAATCCTGACGTCTAGTTGGTGACCTAGGGGGGGAGGGAGGGAAAGAGCTTGATTTTTGAGTTTCCGCCTATATCTTGAAAACAGTGCGTCGCAGAGGAAAATTTCATAAAATTATCTTCAACTTTTATTCTTTACGCAATTTTCGAAATACCAGCCGTTTTGAGTTACACGCTCCACAAATGTAAATATTTACGAAATAAATCATTTTACCTCTCATTTTTCATCAAACATTCCTTCATACCGTCTAAAATATTCATCAAAGAAAGAAATTTAAAAAGAAATTGTAAAAAATTTAATTCTCTTTTAGAATATATGTACATATGCAACTTATATTTACATTTAATAATAAATATTGTCATTTTCAGAAAAAAAACAGTTTTTATCTGATATGACTCCTGAAGAATACCACAAGTGGAGCTACTTTACCATGCGACGCTCTGATCGCTTTTGGTCAGGCGTTTGGTCAGATATGATCATTGAAACCAAATTGATGCGATCATTCAAAAACCGAGGAGGCATAACAGGAGGCAAAGGTGTTTCGCAAAATGTTACCGTTTTCGCTACCTAGACGTCAGGACTTTTAGTATGTCTAGCTCACCACCTAGACGTCAGGACTTTTAGTATGTTCACACGCTGAGCACCCTGAACTAGTTTCTAAAGGTTTTGCTTAGGTTCCTGCTCACGCACTCTACAACTCTACGCCTCCTTTTGGACCATTCATTGACTGAACAAGTGCAGACTATTTCACAAAAATGAACCATATATGTTGTCAATCAGTTATCCTTTTCCGTAGATATACTCTACTTCCATCCACAAACAAATGCATATAATGAAAGAACAATATAAATCGTACGATTAAAATAAAAATTATATAATTTAAATACAACTTCAAACGGTATATTCTTTTGTAGGTACCCAATTGGTATATTCTGGAGTCCGACGAAGCTGAAAGTGAGGTCCGGAATAGATGATGATGTTAAATTTTATTCCGATTTCTTCTGGTAATTTATTAAAGAATCATTTTCCTTAATCGAAACTTTTTTTGTAGATGTGGCCTACATGCAGTTCTTCGGTGACGACTTCCTGCGGCTGGTGCTGGTGCGTTACGTGTTCTGCGACGTGGTGTTGCGGTTGCATCGCGGTTTCCGCGGGCGTCAACAGCGGCCGCGCGCCTCGCCCGCCCTGCCCGAGGCCGAGCTGCTCGTGCACCCCTCCCTGCGCTCTCTCGTGCTCGACCTGGCCGCGCACCTCGACCTCGGCGCGCACTTCTCGCACGAGGCGGCCGAATGACCCCGCCGCTCGCGCGACTCGCGCGACTCCCGCGAATCCCGCGAGGACGTGCCGCACGCCTCCGTCATGGCCTCCCCATAGATTAGACCCCCGAGAACTAGCACTAGAACCCCCAGAGAAATACATGACATTATAAAGACACAGCGTTTGACGCTCATTTCGTGATTTAGCCAAATTTCGGTGATTCTTTGTACTTGTTGAGGTTATGGGCGTTAATCGTGTTAGCTCAAAACATCTGAAATATCGATCGTCCAATATAGATAGTCAGACATCTCCAATTATTATGTTTTTAAATAATGAGGAAAGCAATATTCGAATGCTCAGGTATTATTACAAGCGTCGGTTTTTTGCAACGGTCCGTTTTTAAAGCGGTCCGGTACATTAGTATAATGTTTTTAAATATCCTACTAGTGAACCAGACAACATCAGCATTTTGTTTAATTCGCTACAAGTTTTTCTGCATTATAATTAATTTAGTGGTGTTTATAAGTTATCTCAGAATATTTTTTTGACATTAACTCCACACAGCCTTGAGGAAAATAATTGCCCTCAGGGCCTATATCATCTTTAAAGATGCTCTGTGGAGGGAATTTTGAGGAGAGGTAGGAATGAACACAGATCTTGAAGCGACCCGTGTTTGTAGGAGGGAGGAATCACAGAGGCCGCAAATCGTTCCACAGCCGAGCTGTTAAACTCAAGAACGAGATAAATTATTGTACCAAATAGAATATAGTATTGTACCAGATAGTAAGAACACTTTTACATATGTATACTCAACTCAAAATTCGATAATTCGGAGAAATCTGACTAACCAACTGGACGACATAAAATAGCACGTTTATAAGAACATTTCGCGGTAAGCGCATGTAAAAAAAAACAGTTATTATAATTCAGTTATTATTATTATATTTCTTGATCAAATATTTTTTTTTAATGTTTTCACGGATCATCCCTGAAAATCTCGTTGTTTGGTTTTGAATCGTGGTGTAAAAGTGATATTTAGTGTATCATCAAGAATATATATGATTAAAATTCCACCATCTATCGAATTAAAATCTCTTTGACTTTTTATGACTGTTTGTCGTAGCTTTCTCGCTACGACTATCTGAAATATCATTTAAATTAAATAAGTAAAAATAAATAATAATCTCAAAAGAGAAAGATATAGTTTGGTAGGTGGTGGTATTTTTAAAGATATTTAAGATATGTAACACGGGGGTTTCTTGGCTTATTATAACATAATGACACGAAAAAGATATTATGTATTAACGTCTGAAAGATATACGGATGTGTTTGTTGATAGTCTGATGACACGAGGAGCTACTTAGTTCAAATTGAATGACATTAAGGTATTTTTGGTGGTAACTAAAATGACATACCTCTCGGTGGAAGTCGCTAACAAAAATTGTAGGTTATTTATTAAAATATGTAAATATTAACAACGTAAAGTACTCTTTTTTAAATATGAAATAAATGTATATATTAATAATTATTCAGCGTAATATACGGCGCAAATAGCTAATTTCGAAGTAGTTTAAGATAAAATGAATTATACCTTTCTTAAGCCGCGTTCTGACAGAAGGAAAGTTACGCGTTATAATATGGCTTTCAATTGATCTCAGACACTTTTTGCCATATTGGTCTCACAGTCCTGGTCGTGCGCGGCTTCACCGGGCACGGAATCTAACTCGGATCTCGTTCGATATCGATTCTCTCATTATTATCATTGGATCGATGTTATAATGTATTATATTGCATCACTTGAGAGCGCGAGCCAAGCTTGTATCCACGGAAAATTGCGAAATTCTGGCTGCGACTCAACGGTCGATAGTCCAGACGGGAGTAGGTGGCCGAGGGTAAGTAATTCGGGTGATGTTTGCAGAACTTAAATCAAAACTCGGAACAATTACTTTCAGTTCTCAGAATTTTCATCGTAATTCACGCCACATTTATTTAGATTTGCAGTTATCGCGTTCAACGAGCAAGACAGATGTTAATTCGCCGGTCAGTTTTAGAATTTTGTACATACCTACACCTGGAAAACGTTTCGACTTTCAAATGTAGGGAGAAACTGGTGAATTTTAATCACATAGAGAACCCATTTTTTTAAATGACTCTTTAGCACCGTTGTGATTTGAAACTCGTACAAACGAAAAATAGAGAAACTAAAAATAGACAAACAAGTAGGTACATCTACAGAGCCCGCGAGGGAATGAGATAGTATAATCGTTTTCTTTTGTGCGGTGCTTCGTAGCCTCCCCATTCTTGTCTACTTTAGTTTTCTGAAGGTTTCGCTTCTACCACGTGTGAATTGCACACTTGTATTTTTTGTCCATTTGTTCTTCTACTAACGGTGTATAAAACTTTCGGGGCCAGATCGTCATATTTCAAGATCGGGCCAGATTTTAAAATTACGTTTACACTGATATTAATATTTAGATTTCCAACTTCCAATTTCGACTTCGGGCTCGATTAACTCGAAAAAAGAGCTCAAATAAAAAAATCTACAATTTAAATTTGAATCTACATGTGACATAGATTCACCAGTTTCCCCGCTAGTACCTACCATAAGTTATTTGATTATTATATATGATTTGAATCTCAACTTGGCCCACCGTGCACTACATAACTATTATCCTAAATACATTTTAATGTTAATTCACATCCAAATTTAATATTAGTATTTTACAAATATTACAAAAGTTAATGTGCCGAAAAAATAACAATCGCGCTCTAAATGATAGTAAAATGTTGAATGGTATTTAGAGAGAATGTTTCTCCCAAGAATGTCGCTCGAAGTAAAAGGTTCCGTGTTTCGAGTACATATAAAAAGCAAATGTGGTGAATCAAAGCCAGGGTCTAGATTATAGAATTAGTCCAGGGTCGATCGTAAACTACCCGCTCATTATAACCCGGTCGCTAACCGCCAACGAGCGATCGGGTTACTTTATCAAAAAAATATTCGATCATCAACACCTGTGTCCCGTGATAGGTATATACCGATGTGGCGAGCGACCACATACTCGTATGTATGAATTATGTGGACCGGGCATCTCGAATATCGTTGCATGATACCTGAAATCGCTGAAATCTAAAATAGACCGTCATTTATCGATCCAAGTTTGGGTACTTGAGACCCGATCACTTCGCCAGTAGGTCATGAAAAATGATCGACGACCCAGCTCTATGTAGAATTAAGAGCAATTATATTCATTATTCATCAGGAAATTTCCTCCTGGGAAAAAACGTTATCTCGTGTATAAAGTAATAATAAATAACTAGCGCTTAACGGCTTTTTTTACAAGCTGTGAAATTCGTGTAAAAGTACGTTGCACTATATACATATGATGTAATCAAGATTTAAGTTATAGGTATATCTTTAAATTCTGAAATACAACTCTGCCACCCCTAACATGCACCAAATTATTGAGTGGTATTCTATATCCTTCTATCGATTTCTATGTTCTAATTTCTATTCTTTTTGGAGATAACTTATTGGAGCTTATAAACCATATTGTAATATTTAATCATTGGAGAAGATGATTATGAACTACCAACATCAACTTTCAATATGAAACATGAAACGAAAAAAAACATAAAATAAAAAGATAACTGTCGCATCTGGGATCCTACGGAATCCCACGAAATCCAAAAAAATAAACGTTTTTATTTTTGTAAAATCAATATCCAATCTTCAAACCACTTTAAAATAAACAGGCAAAAGAAAAGTAAGCGACATCTAGCGACTTTCAGGTTTTACTTCTACCGCGTGTGAATTGTACTTTTTTATTATTAGCTTACATTTTACAGCATGATTGAATAATGTTGGAATCACAGGGTAGCTCACCCATGCTGAGGCCCTGGGTATCTCTACCAATTGAGCTATTGAGACCTTATATTTTAATTTAAAATATATTAACATTTTTGTATTAATTTTTTTTAAACTCAATTAGTAGAGACGCCCATCTCAATAAGACCAAAAGGATCTGGGTTCGAGTTCCAGTTGCGATTGTTACCTTTTTTATTTCCTGTCATTATCTGCTTATATTATCATTGAGAGTTCTTGATAATTATCTTCTTCAAACGATTTTTTTTTACATTCGCTAAATAATTTAAAATGAATAGCTTAGTTAACTAATTATATAAATATTGAACAAACAATTATTATTATAAATATTCACCTTAAGGTGTTTGAATGTAAATTATGTTATGGTGGCAAAGTTGTTATTCCGATTTTTTTTGCGATTAGGTAAAACCGTCTATAAACTCTTTTATGGATGTGAATCTTAAAGTAGTGCCGTTCCTCTCCGGATTTTGACAATTTTACATTTTTTTTAACTAAAACTTATTTACGCACGCTTGACTTGGGGAGTAATCTGGTGAATGCGTGACGAGAACGTTACGAAAAGTGTGATCGGGCAAGACGGTCGGAAGTTGAGAGGGAGAAATAAGTTAGTGAAGATAGAAAGAGGGAAAGTTACGTTTCGTGTATTACTGTAGGGGCAAGAGAGAGAGAGGTGCAAGCACACATTTTCTTTCTCTCTTTCTCTCATAGCCAGTTACGTTTCAATGCAGGTCTATTGTCTGTATCACACTGTAGGAGCAAGAGAGAGCAGTGCGCGCGCACATTTTCTTTCTCTCCACTTTTATAAATTAGTGAAGTTTTACTTCAGTCGTTTGGTCTAAAGCACACTCGTTTTTTTTAAATATAAAATATATATCGGCCACTGTCGTCTCGGTACGGTTTGTTTGTTGACAAGTTACTTCTTATAGAAGTTAGGTCCCTCCAAAAAACATTAAATTTGCCTGGTTTAAAGACCGTCAGCAGATATTAAGTATATAAACTAGATAATATTTGTTTTTTTAAAAGCAATTACGTACAGATGTAGAATATCTTCTAATACAGTTAGTAAAAAAAATAAAAATTCATCCAGTTTTGGAGGCGAAAAATGGGAAATACAAAATCTCGATTTTTATGGTTTTATTTAGGAGTTATCAGCGTTAGGGGCAGTTTTCCCTTTTGCTCAGTACTCTTTTTATGGTTTTATTTAGGAGTTATCAGCGTTAGGGGCAGTTTTCCCTTTTGCTCAGTACTCTTTGACAGCGACAGTTTTGTAAAATACCTATTGTTTAAATTTCTCGGCGACCGGGTTCCTCCTAAGAGGAATGTGAATTGTGCAAATTGGAAACTTTGGAATTGAACGGACGATAATATAAATTCCTCGTACGAGTAATTTGAACAGATATTTTACCAAACTGTTGCTGTCATTGTCGCTCTTACTCCAACGAATACTGAGCGATAAGAACAACCGCACCCCGGACTGATGAAATACCTGATTAAAATAAAAATCGATGTTTTGTATTCCCATTTTACTCCTCCAAAACAAAACCGATTTTAATTTTTCTTTACTAACTGTATTAGAATAGAAATACTATAGGTCAGTACGTTTTGCTTTTCAAAAAATATATTGTTTAGTGTTCATACTGCACGTCTGTTTATGGCGTTCAAACTAGGCAATTTTAATGATTTTTTAATGTTTGTAACTCATATACGAAGTAATTTATCAAAAAGGCAAAACATACCAACCAGCTGGTGATCGATATCGATGTGGCTTTTTTTTTAAATTGCAGTAGTCTCAAAATCCAGAGAGGAAATTAGGGAACACTTTTGTATGGCTAAAATACCAAAAAAGTGCATAATTTTATGTTCTAACTTTATTTTTTTTTTTGCTTTTCAAAAGACTTCTGAGAATATTTATTAGGAACCTATCTCAATGAAATTCGTGTCTGCCATCAAATCTGGGCGTTTTGTATAAGCGTGGTATATATCCTTCATGTAAATAGTCACGATTCATGTAATGGTTTTCCCTTACATACTAATATAATTTATTTATTACGTCTCTAAAGAACTATCCTTGACTTTAATATTTTGCGCAAAATTGAGTTAGTGCTTCGATTATTTTATAAAGTCGTTTTGTAAAGCTAATAAGTGAATACTAGCAGTCCCCTGCGGGCTGCTTTTGGTTCATCTTCCCCCAGTTAGTGTTAGTGATGATTTTGTAAATCTAATAGGAACTGGTTCCAAAATTAGCCCGTTCCTCGTATCCATTGTCCGGTGATGGCTTGTCACCGCGAAAAAGTAACCGGGACGGGCGGTGATGTCATTTGCGATACAACTGAGTATTACCGTCAATCTTTAGAAATCCGGAAGATACTCCAGTTTCACAAATTCGTCGAACTTTTACCTAGGAAGGGCACGTCCCTATGTGTCTTGCCGACGAAAGTGGCACATCTTGTGACGTATTCTTGAATTTATCTTAATCCACGTACACAAATGTTTATAAGGTGCGACGGGTAAGGCGCGGCGGCAGACATGCGTTCGAAGCCGGATTCTTAAATTTAACCTCGCAGATACTACGTTATTAATGACGTTCGATTATGAAGAGTTGCTTAACTTTTTTTTTAATAGTTTACTTTATATATCTTAATAGTTTGCTTTATATGGACACAAAACTCTGTTTTAGAAAGACCTCTGTATTGAAAGCAACACGCAAATGTTAACTTTTATTATGGAACATAGTTTTTGTCTGCCCTGACAAATATACTTACATTAATGCCGCAACCGGTTCTTATAGGTAAAGTCATCGCTCAGTCTGTAATGAGAATGTTTATTTTTAAACACTGTCGTACGCTGTGCGTAAGCGCGGTATTTAGTTTATTTATTTGTGTGTTTTCTTATTTGTTAATTTCTTTCTTTCACATACCTACATACTTAATTACAGATCTAGTAGTTGACACGAAAGTCTTCTGAACCGAAAGTTTTTTTAATCTTTTATTTAAAATATCAACAAAAAAAACTCATTGAAATAATTTTTTTTATTTTTTTATTATTTTTAACTTAATGAATAAAACCTCAAATTGTAACATTTAATTAAAGAAGAGAATATTAGCGAAACTCAATCGAAAATCTGAAACAGAAAAATCAGAAAAACATACGGTAACATCTGAGAATCGAATCCAGGACCTTCGGCTTTCCGGGCAGCAACTTCACCAACTGAGCTAATGTGTCCCTATCCTATTCGGTCATAGTTAACTGTATCATTCTTCTTCGACTAAGAACTATCAACATTGTCTTTATTTTGTTAACACATATTGTTATTGGCTGCTATCTTTATATATGATTGCAAGATTCAATCCGTCTATTAAATTGTCTCACTTTCTAGACAGCCTTTAGTTCGGGTTGAATCTTGCAATCATATTTGAAGATAGCAGTCAATAACAATATTTAGAAAAAAAAAACAATGTGTTAAGAAATGAAGATAATGTTGGTAGTTTTTAGTTGAGGAAGAATGATTCAGTTAATATGACCGAATCAGATAGGTTTGCATCAGACATTTGCTCAGTTGGTGGAGAACTGACCTGGCAAGTCATAGGTCCTGGGTTCGAGTCTCAGATGTGACCATATCTTTTTCTGATTTTTTATTTCAGATTTTCGATTATGTTTCGCAAATATTGTCTTCATTAATTAAACATTTAAATTGTGTTGCCATTTTACTTTACGGCTTTCAACAATTTATTATTGTTACATTTTCATCATGTTAACATTTCAAACATGTACAAAATATTACATAATATTGAAGATAAGCACGTCACTACTACATATAATTATATTAAGTCAATGCGGACGCATTATGTATCTATTATACTTTAATTACAGGTAGAAATAAAAACATGCTATTAAAAAGTTAAATTACTTTTAAGAATTCGGTTATAATGTTTAAGACGTTGTATTTATTTTTCGAATGTAGCTAAATAAGACTCTTCGAATAAAGCATTTAAAATTCATAATGCATTTATAATCACATTCAACATATATTTATCAACCTCAACCTCAAAACAAAATCATAATATTATAATGCAATCGAATAAAATTGTAAATAAAAATACGCATAGCATTCATAATTTTGTTGTGTTTCAAGTTGAGCTAGCCAGTGGAGGTGGAAAATTTAAACTTAATTTTTTTTAAGAACATCGATTTTTAAATTTCGCTGCTTCTACGGTATTTTGAAGAATGCCTTTTATGTACAGTTATCGAAGTAAAATTGCTTTAGCTTACCTTTATGTTTTAATATTCTACAAAACCTAGGTATGTCATTTAAAAGTGCACCATCGTAGGCAGGTAGCCTTTTTTCAGATAGATTTTAGAACATTTTCACAAATCATAACATAAGACTTCAATTTGAAAAACTTTCGATTCAACTTTGGTTTTGTAAAATTATAAATCGATCGCTGGAATGAATATATATTGAAGACTCATTCCTAAAACATGGTGTATCAACCTAAATGGTAATTGCTTTTACCGCTTAGGTATATTTAATTTTAAGAATTGTATATAAAACATTGACATTCTTTACCTACTGTTGATTTGTATTCCAATATATATATATAAGATATTAGTAATTAAGTTTAGTGTAAGTAATGTTAAGATGGCGATAACGTTATGCGTATGTAATAGTATTTCGATGCTTATGTTATTGAAAGTACGTGATATTCTGCTATTTCACCACTCATTCCATTTCCTTGCATTAAAATGTTTCAGATTTCCATACTTTACTAATGAGTAAGAAATATAATATTACCAAGTCAGTCGTGTAAAGAACTTTAGATAACAATTACAGTAGACACATTCCATCTGTTTAGAGTTTGAGGAAATATATAAGATATTGAACCGAAGTCGGTTGTTTAAAGATTGATGGAATTCAAAAAGACTCTCGGAGTGTGTAAAGTGTAAATCCCGGGAGTCTTACACTACTGTGATTTTTATATTAGCGTTTACTCGATCTTGTTGAATTAAATATCTTTAAATAATATATTCGTCACTAGACAAAGTTATTTATATAAAATGAATGCATGCTCATGTTCTTATTGTACCTACTTACGTAATGAATGACCACACCACTTTCGTAATTAATACATGATGTTTTCATATACACACATCTTATTAATTAATGTTAAATATTAACTGTTTATAAGCGCTGAAACATCGTAAGCTAGTTCACTCAAATTGAGTATTACCTATTTTTTTGTTATAAGATCAATATTTCTCTAGAATTATTCACGAATATACATACCTAATTCAATTCATAACGCAATTATATATTATTCTACAAGTAGAGGTAATTTTAGGGTTGCTTTTGTGTTTCTACCGCTCAAGTAATGAAATATATTTATATATAACTACAATCTATACATTTTACATATACACTTACAGGATGCATTTCACTGGATCTGGCAATACAATTATTCAAATAATAGAGCTTCGCGAGGAGTGATCGTATTGCTATGAGAATGGGAGAGCCATCCATAGTAGTTGTTTGTAGGGAAATGATATAACTCCCGTACTGACAGTATAGAAGAAATGTTGGTAAACTGAAAGCAACTTTCGACGGCACAGTTGGCACCGCCAGTCTCTGATATTTATTTAAAGTCATGCACTGAAGCAACCTACAATAACTGTGAAAAATGAATTTCTATATATTTTTTATACGGTGTTCGAATTGTTTAGAAGTAATTTGATGTCTGATCACACAGATATCTGTAGGCTCACAATATGCCTTTGTGTATATTACTTTTTCTATCGATGTTCACTTCAGTAGAAACAACATAATAATATTATATTATACGGGGTTGAGAAGCGAAATCTTTTAATGCAGTTATTAAGAATATAAATCTTGTTATGTATGTACGTTAACGTGGAATGTGATTTGATATAAAAATGAACATTATGCCTTATGGTAGACAAATGAGCTGCTCAGCTTCGTGTTAATATTGTTGCAATTCAATGCCACTTCCCAGTAGTTATGTTTTATTAGACAATTATAACACAATATTAGACATTTATGTAATCAATTCGTAGGTTTACAACATTTTTAATGCACATTGTGTAATAATAATTAAACTATTATACATTGAGGTATATAGATAGAGCTAACATTGCCGTTCAAAGTACGGACCACAAACATCGGACAATCGTCCGCTGTTTAGATACAACGGGCCTCAGTCGGTTACAAGGGCACGGGTCTCCGACGATAACTTCAAAATGACAACATGCACGCTGAGATATCATATATATTCGTACTGGAAAAGATAGGGAAAGCAATGGTTTATAAACTTTCACCGTTAAATAAGGTATTACCACAGTCAGTTTTCGTGTAAATTGGCTTTTTAGTGTTAAAAAAAAAACTTGAGGAGCACTTGAAGTTCGCTCGAAGGACGCGCGGTCACCGTCCATTCGTGGAGTTTGTTCACGGTCCCTTGTGGGAACAATATTTTAAACTGGTTTTGCAAATAATGAAAACTCTATCTATGTAACTCAATGCTGTTATATTATTACATTTAATTTGAATATTCACAAATTAATTCATAGACTCGCATTGTTTGTAAAGAAATATTCTTCCGATTGCTTTCTTCATAAATGTATTAAAATAAAATATGACCACGATGATGGTGCATCCACGAGCATGTACATCTGTTTATTCCGTAGTGATAGTTATTATGATCTGCTTTGCAACGTTACTCCATTCGCTAAATTCCGTGAGTTGGTTTACAACAATTAAGTTTTATTTAGTAAGCATTCGCTTTCATGTCAAATTATTTGGTAACAGTTACAAATATTAAAATTTCACGTGCACAGAACAGAACAGAGCATACACCAATCAATTCTTAAATTAGCGATGAAATACACGAGCAGTGTCATAACTCCGAAGCTTATTATATGTGCTAGTGGAACAAGATTGATTTTTTTTTTGTTGTGATCGATTGTTTGCAGAGAAGACTTTTTCCGGGTGCACTAAACAACATATATTATAAAAGAAAAAGTACAAAGTTCGTGCTGCTAAACGGAACGGAAATCAGAAGAGAGTTATATGGTGTGGTAGCACTCTATTCCCCATCCATGAAGAAGGTTCCCGTTTTTACCTGAAGGTCGTGCTTTTGAAGATCTAAGGACTGGAAGTTTCACCCTCTAGACATTTCTAGAACAGTCCAGAACATTCTAGAGTAATCGAGAGCATTCCACAACATTCTAGAATGTTGTAAAATGTTCTGAAATTGTCTAGAACTTTCGGGAACATCCCAGATCATTGTGGAACTCTCACGAATACTCTCGAATGTTGTGGAATGTTCTGGAACATTGTGGACCATTTAAAGCCTCTTTTGTACGGGTTGGGCTACCCATTGGTAGGGGTATATAAAGCAAAATCCGCCGTGGGTTCGAACGTCAGTTCAATATCATATCAAATCCCTGGGCGAAGCCGGGTACCCCAGCTAGTATATTGATAATAATGTTTTTACTCAATCTTAGCCTGCTAGAACGAAAAATATTGTGTCTAGACGACAATGACTACAAACACCAGTTTATCGAGATTCTGTGGATAGAAATTAAGTGAAGGAATGCATTTAAAAAACTCTCTATAATACAATATTAGGAATGAAGAGCCATAAAATGTTGTTAAAGGCGTGAAAGATGGATTTTGGGTTAGAATCGTCCATTCTTGTGATGATTTTTTTTCGACTGGTAGACTCCCGATATTCTGCAGCGCGCGCGTGGGAAAATGGCAGTTCGTGAATAAAATAATAAATAATGCCTTAAATGTAGAGATTAATAACGCCTTTCAATGCGATCGACGGAATATGATGTATGTTGTCATAACTCACAAAATTAATAAAGGAGTGAATTGAACCTAGAAAAGTTGACTCTGATTGTTTAAAAACAAAAAAAAATGGGGGTTTTATATAGGTTATTATTCAATTGCTTTGAAATATTTAAACCTCTCACTGAATATTTGGGAGAATAAATTACATAAACTTATATTAATTAGGTCAAGTACCGTTTTGTCATTAATGTTCTCATTGCTTTTAATAGGTATAACATTATGCTTTTATTTCATTCATTACTTTAAAATCATTTATGATTACCGCAAGAAAATGTTAAGTGGAAAGCGACCCTGAAAAAATATTCATAGATTTAAGTTCTATTTTAAAATCTATTCGTGTTAATAACATACAAGGATTATTTATAATAATTTTATTTTATTTTTTTAATTTGGGTTTGTGCCAAAAAAACGAGATTTTTTAAATAGGAGATCATTTATATAATGAAGTTGCCCTCGGCTCTATTGACATCCAAAAATAATGATTACTAATAAGAAAAACATATTAAAACCTCCACCCTGCAAAGCTAATTTAGAAAAACTCCGTCTGAGAATCCCATTCTTAAAAGCCAGCGTTGAAATGTTGGCAATGCATTTTTTTGCATCATTCACTCAATCTTTTTTAAAGAGCTCGTGCTAACAATCGTGAGAGTTTCAGAACAATTCCTAAAACCTATTATTCGCCAACAAACTTCTAACCTTGAGGTGAGAATGATGGGACGGATGTTGTGGGCGGTGCTTTATTCGTAGACCACTTTGTGAGTTGGGAACTTCGATATTAATAAAATTACTATCGCTATCGCTTTGAAGACAAACCCATTTGGCGAATTATTTAATGTAGGTTAATATTTAAATCCTGCGGGCGACAAGGAACGTACTTCCCTTACCACGAAACCAAACGTGATACTTTACAGAAATGATCAGTTTTATAAAGTTTCATGACAATGCAATACAGTAAAGCCGTGTATTCACTGAGAAACAATTGTTTATAAACATTGTTTCAGAAACAAAATCTACGTGTTTCTGAAACAATTTAATATGTTTCTGAAACATGTGAAACTGTTGCGGTAAACACTATGTGTTTCTCGCGGTATTTTTGTGCTCCCCGATTTGAGTGGAGAGCACGGAAACAAATCAGTTTCGCAACAGCTGTTTGACGTGTGTTTCAGTTGTTAATAAATATGACGGTAGTGTGGGACGAAAACATCGTCTTTAAATTAATTGAATTATTTGAAACGAATCCGATATTATGGGATTGCCAAATAAATATACGTGGCACCCAAACAAACACTACCTCCTCCGGCGTCATATTTGGAACAACTGAGCGTGGACGGCCAAGTTCCGAAATATTGGTTCAGTAAACATCTACGTGTCGTTTCAAAAACTTTGTTTCCGAAACTTTGTTTATAGTGAATATATGGCTTAACAAAACAGCACATTGAAGAAAAGTGGAGAAAAATAACAAACAACGAACATAAACTAACCTAACCCACCTTATTCGAACAATTTAGGTATTGCTGATTGTATGCAAATAGGTCTATAGTTGGAAGCATCCGTATTTTCACCTTTTTTATAGATGGGAGTAAAATCTATCCGAACCTAACCTATTATTTTATCAAGTTCTGTTGTGTCACGGTCCAGTTTCCTTTTTATATTCAATGTTATATTATTATTGGAAATCATAGAAGTAGGTACTACGAATATTTCATTATATGATTTCTTCGTTTAGTTTTAAAATAATAACTGTGAGTTACTAATGTTTATTTTTAGTATTATTCCATTTGGTAAAGCGCGTTTTTATCCCGCGAGAAAATATCTCCGACAAAATAACTTACGGACAAAACATCAACCAACAAAATATCTACTTAAATTTAACCTAACCTAACCTAACAAAATATGGGACAAAAATAATACAGATAACATTAATTTATTGTCTTTACAGGATCTTTGTATTATTTTTGTCCAATTTTTTTGTTAGGTTAGGTTATGTCATAGTAGATATTTTCTCGGGATATTTGGTCGTGGGTTGAAAAGTCGCCAAACCATTATAAGTACCTACCTATTTTAATTGGCTTCATTTAATGTCTTACTTAATTTTAATATCTTATTTTATATGTTTTAATATTTATTAAGTTCCATATTTGTTATTACAATAATTAGGTAGGTACCTACACAACCCCATATTGATTTAACACAATTATTATTTGTTTATAAGCAGTTAATTACATTTAAAAAAAATCGTTGGGCACATTTTAGTTAGGTATTTAATTAATAAATATTAAATCACAAATATTTTTATTTAATGTTTTTAGGTTGTAAAAATTATTCATCACAATTGATATTTAACTGAAAAAACACAATTACAAAGGGCTTCAAGAAAAGAACTGTCGTCGCATTTTCAAAATCGCAAATAATGTTTTTGTAAGGCTTGGTATTAGGGCGGTGGTGTTTCATAATATAAAAATGTTTTATGATTAGTTATAATAATACTTTTTTGTAATTTTTTGAATAAACAATGTGAAAAGCTTTTTATACAACTATTTTTAAGTTGCTTTATCACCCAATTAATAATTTTGGATACATATTGCAACCCACGCCATTTATTCGGTTAATAAAAATGTGAATTGCTTATTTTCCTTCATGCGTAAGTTTTTGTTAATTTTAATTTATTGTGTTATAAAATTCAAATGTTAGATAATGTTTAATATGAAATATATTCAAAAGTTCATTCATATATATCGAAATCATTCAATGTAATATTATATAAAGTGCTAAAGAATATAAATATATGCTCACATTTTGTTTTATTTGTACTACAAATCCTCATCCAATATACTTTTGAATGAGCCCCAAAATACCTGACAAAATCCTCCATTATGTACAGAATCATTTTGGTAGATCCTCCCATCTTAAAAAACGGATTGCTGTGGGAATGCTGTCCTGGTTCTATGGGTATTTCAGTGGATGATAAACAGCATCAATAGGCCACTTGCATGGATTTTATAACGACTTGGAAAAAATCGTGTAGATAGATTTTTTTACTAAGATTACGAAAATGTTAGTAAAAATTTTTAGAATTGTATAGTTTTTTTTTTTTTTAAATTAATAAATCCATTATTTGAGCTCGTGACGTCACTACATGACAATGTCCCGTCTCCGATTGTGTTCCCTTAATTTTGTAAATTTCCAAACTGATTAATTTTTTTTTATATGGCAACACTTTGATTTCCGGCGAATTTTTGAATTTGCGTTTAAGGTTCACTAGATTTATTGTTTGTTCTATGCGAAATTAACCTTTGGTTCGATTTTTTGATAAAGATGGCGGTGTTTTCACAGATGATACGAAGAGAACCCCGTACAATTTATAGCTATTCGTGTGGAAAACATTATTTTTTTTAAAATGATTTTCGGCTATGTAATTATCGTTTTTTCGCACCCATAAAATTATGTCCCGTCTTTCCGGTTTATAAAAAATGGTCTGATTTTTCGGATTGAAATTTTCAAAAAATCGCCAGGGTTTCAAAAATACGATTAAAAAAATATAAAAAATACAGAATGTCTTAGAATATTTGCCTAAACCGGAAAAAATTAAAAAAATGTGATGCAAGTGGCCTATTATCCATTCGGCATCGATGAATAGTCGGGAAGCCCGCCAAACGCACGCCCAACATTTTGGTTGACATTTGTCACACAAGACCGGGTCGTTTCTACGACTCGTTCCTGAGTTCAACCTTCCTTGTTTCCTCCCTCTTACAACATGGCTTTCTTCAAGATCCAGGTTCACTCCATCCTTTCCTTAAAAGATCTTCCACATGGCACCCCAGAGACTGCATAAGCCTTGAGCGAAAATATTTTCTTCAGAACCTCGTGTTGTTCAAATGGCAACATTAAATACTAAGAATATAATTTATGGTGGAAATGTAAAGCTGTGTAACCTCCATTTCTGTAAAAAATTAAAAAGGCATAAAAGTGAAAAAAATATTTTTTCATTGCGATATATATACCCACTGATCTCAAAATTATAATTGCATATTGGTATAATAAACTTTGCAATTTTGTGTTAACATAATGAAGAATAACGATATTGTAATCTTAATATATAAAACAAAGTCGGGTTAGTTACACTAAAAGAAAAACTTTAACTTTTAACTCGAGAACGGCCGGGCCGATTTTGATGATCTTTCATTTGTTGGATTTGTCTCCGACCCGGAAAGCATAATAACTATTAAAACATCACAAAAATCATCGAAAAATATAGTTATTAAGAAAATTCTTTTCTCCGTACATTTTATATGGAACGAATTCTCACATTTGAAAGAGCTGCGGGCATTTTGTGATAAGTACCTGTAATATTGAACTCTGCGTGAATTCCAAAAATTCAAAAACGTCAAATGTAAATGCGCTAATTGTTTTGCATTTGTTATTATTTTTTTTTAAATTATTTATTTGGCTTTCACGTTTTCAGTTTTTTTTTTTATTAGTTACAATATCAGTTTTTTTAAATTAGTTACATTTTCAGATCAGTAATTTTACATGTAAGCATGTTTTTTTTACATATTATATTAGCAAACATAGACAATGGGGCCAAGACAAATATTCGTATGATTATACAAGTTATACAAATATTCATATGGTTATACATAGTTGATATTAATTGTAATTACAAAATTGTAGATTAAGAAGATGTACAGGTTCCCAAAAATAGGAACCTCTACGATTGTACATAATAACACTGCAAGAATAAATGCATACGTATGGAAGAGAAAGAAATCTGATTGATTCTTAAATGTTAAGGCCATTTTTACAAATAAATTTTGCTAACAAATATCGAATTTAAAGAGAGTTGAGATTAAGAAGGCAGGGAACACTGGTAGGGAATTCAATTTTAAGTTTTATTAATTCATGTATGAAGTTTGGAAAATGGTCATTGATAGGACACTCAAAAAAATTATGGCCCAAAGTATCCTCTGAACCATAATCACAATAGGGCGAATTGACTACATGGAATGTGGAGAAATGGCTAAGACCTAATTATGACCTAGACGCATTCGAGTTATGGGAGAGATGTATTTTTAAGGCATGGAAGTGTATTTGTGAAACCAGGGCTTGACAGGAAAATAAGGTTGAATTAATGAGTACTGGTGACCTTTTATCAGAGATGACGATTTCCATTCAGAGGACCATTGGCGTTGTAACTTATTTTTAACTTTATTTATATAGGGAAATAGTCTCTAACAGGAATAGGTATACTACTTAATGGACCATGGAAAATGGATTCCTTAGCAATAGAATCAGCCTTTTCATTTCCAACAATACCAAAGTGTCCTGGGATCCAGGTAAAGACCACTGACACTTGAGCCAGCAAGATACAATAGACCAGGTAAGAGAGTCGCTACTGGAATTGAAAGGGGATATGCTTATTTTTTGTAGTCAGCTAAGTGAGTCTGAAAGGATGAGGGCATTTCTAATGCTGGGAGATTTGACGAGTCGTAAAGCTTCTATGATAGCTTTGCATTCAGCAGAGAAAATGGAACACTCTTTGGGAAGTCTGTGTGGGAAACACAATTTCCGGTGAGGTGCATAGATACTGGCCCCACAATAGGAGTTCGGACTGATTTTGGAACCATCTGTAAAAAAAATTATGGTCTTCCTCGGGCGTCCCCGACTTCTTCTACCATTCACATTTGCATCATATATTCTCCTTACACTCCTTTCCTCGTTCATTCGCTCTACATGCCCAAACCATCGGAGAGTCCCTTTCTTAATCTTACACATCACGCTTACATCAGCCTTGCATTCTTTGCGGATATCCACGTTTCTCTCACGATCGTACATGGTTTTACCACACATTCGCCTCAGGGATCTCATTTCTACAGCATTCAGTCTGCTTTCATCCTTCCTCTGCCAGTTCCATGCCTCACTGCCATACATCAGGGTAGGTACCAGCACTTCATTATGGACGGCTAGTTTCGCGTCTTTGGACAGTTTTTTATTACCGCCAACGGCATTCAGTCCTCCATTAATGGAGTTACCGGCATTCACCCTTCTTTCAATATCTCTATCAGCCTTCCCATCTTTCGTAAACATACTACCCAGATACACAAACTCATCCACCTGCTCCAAGTATTCATCACTCACAACTATATTGCATACTGTTTTCGTACTCTCTCTTTCAAACACCATGACTTTAGACTTACTTACATTCATCATTAACTCATTCTTCATACATACTTCGTTCATCCTAGACACGAGAGACTGTAGATCTTCCATACTGCTAGAAATTAGCACCGCATCATCAGCATACAAAAGGCAACATACTTCCAGATTACTCAATTTTGCGCCCAATCCCATCTCTTTCAATTCTTGCATACAATTATCCATGTATATGTAGATTGAATAACCACGGTGACATTACGCAGCCTTGTTTAACACCTTTTGTGATGTCAAACCACTCCGTAAAATCGCCGTTCACCCTAACACATGCAACGCTTCCCTTATATAGCGACGCAATTGCCTGAATGAGCTTCGTATTCACTCCGTACTTGGACAACACCTTCCATAGCTTTTTCCTGTCAACTCGGTCGTACACTTTTTGTAGATCTACAAAGGCACAGAAGAGTTTCTGGTTTTTTGCAAGAAACTTCTCAGTGAGCATACGCAATGAGAAAATCTGGTCCATGCACCCCCTTCCACTCATAAAAGCACCTTGCACATCCCATATTTTATCTTTTGTTTCCATTCTTACCCTTTCAATCAATATTCTACCATACAGCTTGCCCACTGAACTTAGAAGGCTAATAGCCCTATGATTCCCACATTCCATACGTGACCCTTTACCTTTGTATAATGGCATGATTACAACCCTTCTCCAATCTAATGGCGTATAACCCTCCTTTAAACATTGGTTAAAAAGTCTGCACAGCCATGTTAGAATAATACGACTATCTCCTTTAAAGTATTCGGCAGCAATATTGTCGAAACCCACAGCCTTGCCACTCTTCATGCATTTAATTGATATTTTTATTTCATCCATACTGATTTCGGTAACATTCACTCCATCATCGTTCATAACCGCTTCACCGCTGGGATCACAACCACTCGGGTTACTTTCAAAGACTTCCTCGAAATATTTCATCCATCTCTCTTTGATTTCATTCTCATTCGTCAACATTTGTCCATCTTTCGATTTTATCACTTTCATGCTTCCGTTCTCTGGACCACTCCGGGACCTTTTGACCTCCTTCCAAAACAATTTTATGTTTTCTTGGAAGTGGTTTGTCATTTTGATTCCCTCTTCTTCTTCCAGGCGTTTCTTTCGTTCTTTCACCCCAACACTTACTCTTTTCTTGCATATCTTATACACTTCTTTCGCTCGATCTCTCTCTTCGCTTGAAACACTGCCAATCGCTATCAGACGTAACCATGCTTTCTTCTTCTCTGAGACCAGTGCTTTGATCTCATCATCCCACCATGCATCACCTTTTTTCCTACTTGATTGGTGGTTATTGTGTCTATGCTTACTGGAAATTCATATATATGTTGATTGTTTAGGTGGAATTTATATACTCATTTATATAGTCATAATTCATCAGGTTAATGTGAGTTATGTGATGAATTATCATGTGAGGAAATATCGTGTCGAAAGTTTTACGTTATTGATATTATTGCTTATGGCAACACTTAATTTTCTGTAGTTGAACATAAAATATCTTTGGTTTTTTCTATGGCATTGTTGAGAGCGTCAAAAACGTCAAAATTACCTGTAAACTGTGTATGAATTCAAAATTTTGCAGTCGTGTAATTCGTTTATATTTGCTTGCCCCAACCTAATTCTTTCAGATTCGGATTCCCCGGTCCATAGTTAGTATAAAGATAACTAGTTTTATTTTTTAGGAATTTCGCCCATAAACCGAACTTTTTCCTTTTTTTTAACTTTTTAACTTTTTCCGAAGGTCGCTAATGCAGATAGTGTAGCATTGATGTAATCAGTTTCGTTTAAATCTAAAGAAAAAACCGAGTGTGCAATTCACACGAGGTAGAAGAAAACTAAACTAGACAAGAGTGGGGAGGCTACGCACAAGGAGGAGATTGATTATATCTCAATTTCTCGCAGGCTTAATCCTACAGATGTATGTTTTTGTGTCTTTTTAGTGTCACTATTTTTCATCGTTACATCTAGTTTCAAATCACAACGGTGCTAATGAAGTTTTCACTTCATAAATATAAACATCGAAACGGCCTACATGGGATTTTTTCATATAAGTACCTTATATATATATATATATATATATAAGGGATTTTTTTCTCCCCCTTTTAATCTGCGATTGAACTCCCTACGAGGTAGGCCACGAACCGTTACTGGTTATAATAATGCCAGAAGATAGACTTCATTTTAAAATAATAAAGACGTCCAACGGGCCGCCCTAGAAAACGCTGGGAGGAAAGAATGTGCGAGGAGAGGCCTCTGAAGTAGCGCAGGAAAGGGACGCCTGGAGGCACCTTGTCGATGACCCACGTCATAATACGTAGAACAGAAGAAGATGAGATAAGACGGTTAGATATCTGAGTAGTACCTACTTTAAATATTTAAGAATGTTTTTAGTATGCGTGAAGGCCGCACAAGAATCCCAACCGTTTGGAGCTCGTGAGATATTAAGGGATATATTATTTATTATTATTTTTATTATTTATTTGTTTCTTTACATGGTACTTGGGACTAATGTTAACAATTCAGTTTATAACCTCACTAGGTCAAGCCTGTATTGAGGTTAACTACTCTACAATTTAATAAAAATAACACAAAATAATACAGTTATTGAAGAACAATATTGTTGTATGTTTCATGCAGATTATGAGTATAATTAGTACCTAATTAGCTGAAGGCGATAGTACATTACAATAAAAGCATGTGGGGTGACCATAATGTTGAGATTTGACTTTTAGAAAAAAATATTTATTTTCAAGAATTAAGATGAGAAATATTTATGTATTTATATATTGCGCTATTAATTTAGCAAGAGAAGGATAAAAAAAAATAGTGAAGACAAAAAAATAAAAATGATATACATTTAGAAAGGATAAAGTAGTGAACAATTTACAATCCTCGGCTAACACAAATAATTTGACAGTCTTTTTAAAAATGCTCAAGGAGTTAGATGACTTAATATGATCTGGAAGGCTATTAAATAGCAGTGGAGCCCGATAAAAATAATTCCTTTGACCAAAAGAAGATTTAGTATGAATTGCCATAAAGTTCAGACCAGAGCCAACTCTAGTAATACGAATTTGCTGTGTTCTTTCTGAAATACCAATATTATTAAAAAAATCTACAAAGCGTTTGTGTAATATACAGCTGTTTAACATTCATGACATTACATTCCTTATAAAGTAAATTCATTGGATATCAAAAAAAATTTTTAAACATAACCTTAAGAATCAGTTTTTGTGCAATATTAAGTGGTTCTATATGAGTCGTTTGACAGGATCCCCAGCACACTATATTATAAGAAAGCATAGACTCGATTATTGCAAAATAAACCGTTTTTAATTTTTCTTTGTCTAGTATATGTCTGAGTTCTTTAAAGATATAGGTATGTCTCCTAGTATTATTTACCAACATATTGACATGATCATTCCATCTCAAAAATTTATCTATTATTACACCAAGGTATTTTACGTTGGTTACGTTTTCTAAGGAGTTGCAGTTACATGTTTGCAAGCAATTATTTATAATCAAATTATGAGTTGCAGAAGGCTGACCTTTACATGAAATGCTAAAAGTAATATATTTGGTTTTCTGTGTGTTCAGAGTTAAAATATTATTATTCAACCAACTATTTACCACTCTTAAACCTATATTGCATTTGTCAAACGCTTCATCCCAAGTTTTTCCTTCAAATATTAAGGCAGTGTCATCTGCAAAACTAACAATGTTACCAGGAATATTAAGACGACATAAATCATTTATATAAATTAGAAACAATATTGTTTGTATGCTGATGATGCGGTGCTAATTTCTAGCAGTATGGAAGATCTACAGTCTCTCGTGTCTAGGATGAACGAAGTATGTATGAAGAATGAGTTAATGATGAATGTAAGTAAGTCTAAAGTCATGGTGTTTGAAAGAGAGAGTACGAAAACAGTATGCAATATAGTTGTGAATGATGAATACTTGGAGCAGGTGGATGAGTTTGTGTATCTGGGTAGTATGTTTACGAAAGATGGGAAGGCTGATAGAGATATTGAAAGAAGGGTGAATGCCGGTAACTCCATTAATGGAGGACTGAATGCCGTTGGCGGTAATAAAAAACTGTCCAAAGACGCGAAACTAGCCGTCCATAATGGAGTGCTGGTACCTACCCTGATGTATGGCAGTGAGGCATGGAACTGGCAGAGGAAGGATGAAAGCAGACTGAATGCTGTAGAAATGAGATCCCTGAGGCGAATGTGTGGTAAAACCATGTACGATCGTGAGAGAAACGTGGATATCCGCAAAGAATGCAAGGCTGACGTAAGCGTGATGTGTAAGATTAAGAAAGGGACTCTCCGACGGTTTGGGCATGTAGAGCGAATGAACGAGGAAAGGAGTGTAAGGAGAATATATGATGCAAATGTAAATGGTAGAAGAAGTCGGGGACGCCCGAGGAAGACATGGCACGACCAAGTGAATCAGATACTTGAGTCGGGCCATGTGAAGAGTCGGAATAATAGAAGAGCATGTATGAGACGATGTATGAATGTGAACGAGGCAAAGAGTGTGTGCCAAGATCGAGTTGTGTGGCGGTCCGTCCTCTCTGCCTACCCCTGCGGGGAAACGGCGTGATGGTTAGTTAGTTTGTTAGTTAGAAACAATATTGGCCCAAGTACACTACCTTGCGGGACTCCAAAGGAGATGGATTTACTATTGCTTAACATATTATTTATCTCTACTTGCTGTTTTCTATCACTAAGATAAGACCTGAACCAATCCATTGTTGTATTATTAATGCCTAAGGATAATATTTTTTTAAGGAGCAATTCGTGGGAAACAGTATCAAATGCTTTTGATAAGTCCAAAAGCACCGCTATAGCTTTGTTGCCATAGTCCAGCGCACTTGTAACATTAGTCAGTACCTTTAATACAGCATCACTCGTACCTTTATTCTCTCTGAAACCGAATTGATTGTCGGAGAGTATTTTGTATTTTTCTAACAATGAAACTAATCTTGACTTAGCCAATCTCTCTATTACTTTTGAGAGAGTATTAAGCAAAGATATGGGTCGGTAATTGTTAACATCTAGGTGGTCTCCACCTTTGAACAGAGGTATAATCTTAGCATTCTTACAATGAGAAGGAAATATGCCATTCTCAAAACTAAGGTTAACAATATGAGATATGGGACCAGCCAACACAGAAACATGCTGTTTGTATACCATGATACTTAAGCCATCAATACCACAGGAAAAAGACATTTTTAATTCATTTATCACTTTTGAAGCTTCATAAACGCTGGTAGTTTTAAATTCAAAGCTATCTCCTGAAAATTGACTACACGGTATAAAATTGTTAACAAGACACATTTCGGTAGTTTTATTTGCACTGCACAATTGTTTTGCGAATCTAGGACCAATATCACTGAAAAAGTTATTAATATGATTAGTGATTATATTTGGATTCCCATTGAGATAATATTGTTATTGATTTTTAATTTATTTATAGACACTTGCTCCTTTTGTATATATTTACAGCCTCCTTTATAATCTTCCACTGTTGCTTGGTATTTCCATTTACGTTGTCCAGTTTCCTTTTGTAATATGCTTGCTTTGTATATTTTATAATTTTTGTACACCAGTTTCTATATCTTTTGTAATAATCCAGCAGTTGAATATTATTTAAATCTGTTCGACATTTGTTGTGCAATTTGTCTCGGGTTCTGAGACATTTAATAATTCTTATTTTTAATTGATAAACTAACGTTTAAACAAGATTTTTATGCATAGCACAAAGGGTAGACAACAAATATTATAATCAATAATTATCAGCCTGAAACACTCATCCACATTGAAAAAATCTTCCGAGAAAAGATACTGGCCGCCAACGGGAATTGAACCCGTGACCATCTGATGCCGGTCAGCAGCTCTGACCACTGAGCTATGGCGGCTTATCTCATACCCGCCAAATAATTCAATATATACTAGTGTTTCATTCGACAATTACTTATTATTACATTTTTCCAACTGAAAACAACCAACTTTATTTTTGTGAGAGAGGTATTTTTAATACTAAATCTCCCGCTAGGTGGCGTCGAGACTAATTATGTCTGCATTTTTTGCTGAAATACTTTAACTTGTCAAATATTAATTATTATTTTTAATTGATAAACTAACGTTTAAACAAGATTTTTATGCATAGCACAAAGGGTAGACAACAAATATTATAATCATAAATTATCAGCCTGAAACACTCATCTACATTGAAAAAATCTTCCGAGAAAAGATACTGGCCGCCAACGGGAATTGAACCCGTGACCATCTGATTGCCGGTCAGCAGCTCTGACCACTGAGCTATGGCGGCTTATCTAATACCCGCCAAATAATTCAATATATACTAGTGTTTCATTCGACAATTACTTATTATTACATTTTTCCAACTGAAAACAACCAACTTTATTTTTGTGAGAGAAGCGTCGAGACTAATTATGTCTGCATTTTTTGCTGAAATACTTTAACTTTTCAAATATTAATTATTATTTTTAATTGATAAACTAACGTTTAAACAAGATTTTTATGCATAGCACAAAGGGTAGATAACAAATTCCGTCATTTATCCAAGGATTTAAATATTTCATTTTATGCTTTACACTTCGTACAGATGAACAACTTTCTACATGCATTTTAAAACATTTTATGAAATGTTCAGCAGCTAAATTAACATCTTGCGATGACAGTACTGACTGCCATGATTCCTCCTTTAATTTGACCTTCAAAAGATTGTTATCGATGACGGTTTTTATGTTTTCATTATCTTTTGCTATTTTCTTTAGTGTAAAGCTCATAAATCTCAGCAATATCACATCATGATCTGTTATGTCAGTAGTGAAGACAGCTCCCTGTGGTTCAAATTTAGATTTTACCATAATATGATCGATGCAGCTTGAAATGGTAGAAGAAACTCTGGTAGGTGAAATTATGAATGGCTTCAAGTCATGAAAAGCCAAAAGAGAGAGGTATTTTTGTGTTTTCATATTGCTCAAATCCAAAGTATTAATATTTATGTCACCACATAAAATAATCTCCTTATTTTCTATTGATATAGAGTCAAGCAGTGCACTCAGTGATTCAAGGAAATTATCTATATGAGCTAGGGTCGGAGATCGGAGGAGGACGGAGGGATAGGAGAGTACACACAAGGTACTCGATATCTGCATTTTTAAGCAGTTTGCTCCAGGGAAAACAACTTCCTCAACAGTCGCGTGAACATTTTGTTTTACATAGGCGACTACACCATCATTTTGCAAATAGTTATTATTTGTGTTGTAAACTGATGAATGAATCTTTAATAGTTAAATTAGATTCTGTATTGTCTTTCAAGTCGATGTATTTTCCAAAATCGATATCCATTTTTAATTATGAAAATATTTTTCGGTGCCTTTCACTATTAAACTTCTATTATAATCTATCAAGGTCATCTTCGTGTTTAATTTCCTTGATTTTTTTTCCTTCTTCTTCTTTCATCAGAATGGCTCCATTTCTAAACCAAAAGTATTTGTTTTCCCTTTGTTTTTGCTTTCCAGAGAAGATCCTTGAAGTAAGGAGATAGTGATTCTCCTAGGAAAACCTTTTTTTCGTGATTAGAAATTACCTTTTTATTTGCTAATAATTTTAATCTAGTTTCTGGGTTTCTAATTTTTAGGATAATTTTTTTTGGATGTCCTGGTCTTCTGTCATATTGTCTTATTGCGGAGGCAATATCGTCTGAATTTATTTTGATATTAGCACCTTCTATCAGTTTTATAGCGGTTATTTTGGGATGTTCTTCAGTCTTTTCCTCGATGCCTGTTATTCCGATACAGTCATCAAGGTTCGACTGTTCCAAGCAAGCCACTCTGGTTTCCAGATGCTTAATATTTTTGCCAAATCATTTTTTAAACTTTCAACTTCTCTTTTAACCTCATTCATGGAGTCTAAGCGGGTAATTATGTCGTCATAATTTTGACAAATGAATTCGGTAGTTTTTTGAAAGTCTAACTTTTTTTGTCAATGTTTTCGAAGATTTGGGTTTTTATTTTCTCTAATTTTACATCTACGTAAGACGAAAATTTTAAAAAGGCATCTTCTTCTGTGTTACTGTCTTCAGATAGGGTATTCATTTTGTTTTTGGACCTTGTGGTTGTGCATAAATTTTCTTGTTGTTGGGAACCGGTTTTTTTGCTCAAACTCATGGTCACACTAGCAGTAGTCTGTATTGTAAATCGGCAGAAATAGTACAACACGTAAGTGTTGACTGAGACAGTAAAGTGAGCAAGCTGTATGGTCAGTGTAAGAAAGATGGCGACGGTTTTGGCCAATCACAAGAGCTCCACTAACTGTCAAATATATTTCAAATACACTGTCACTATTTTCCGATATTAATTATTCGAAATTCACTTAAATAATGTAATTGCAATGTTCAAAATTTATATCACTATTAATGTAGTGGACACTTGGGTGAATCTCGCAAGAGTTACGGATTGTATTGTTTACTAATTATACACAATTATGCGATATTTTTACGGATCACTTAAACTGTGTGTTATTTAGATTCGGTAGGTAGACTCGAAATTGTTAGGCTTAAATTTGTGGGGAGAGAAGGCGATGGAAAAGAGGAAGGTGGGGGTGATATAAGGCTTTTCGGAATTGGTTACCAAACACGGCTAAAGCCATTTCCAACAAATTTTGAATCAAAACTTATAAGTCCCGGTAAGACGAGAGGTTGTGGGTTCGAGTCCCAGTTGCGACATTTATCTTTTTATTTTTCTGTGTTTTGTTCTCTTTCATATTTTCGTTTAGGTTATTAGTGTTATCTTCTTCTTTAACGATTTAGTGTTATCTTCTTCTTTATCTTCTTCTTTAACTTCTTCGCATTGATGGAAAAAACCTCCAAAAGTTTTAAAAAAAGAGAGTTTTAATAAAAATTATGTAATTGCCTTATTATTACAGTTTTTATTTATTTCTTCTCTTTCTTTAAACTGTACGCTTACTACGTTTTGTATTTTATTTTTCTCTCTTAATTTTTCCGTTATTTCACTAGTAGCAATATTCACCTAACAACGACTAAAATTTGATTTGTGCTGCTGTAAACATTTTTAATTGGAGTGTTAATATCTATTTACATCCCAATGTAATTTCATTAATGCAATGATGGTTAACACTGTGTAAATGTTTCAAACAATAAATAAATACTTAAAAGCATTTATTGTAACTTTTAAAATAAGTATACATTATTTTCTAAATTAAAAGCGCAGCTAACCTTTTATTTTTAAGAACAAAAATATATACACTGCGCAATTTCTGGAGTATGTTTTTTTTTCTCTTTTACAGATTTATTAAGATAATTACGTTTGTGTGTCATAAATGCTTTGACACCGTTCCACAAAAACATTTCTGGTGTTCTTAGAAAAGTGACGGTAGATTTTAATTCGTTGGTATATTATTGGATTTAAAAGAGAAAGATTGTTCTACAGTGTGTCATGTCGTAAGTCATGATTATCTGATAAGGGAATGTTAAAAACAGCAGTTTTTGTTAAATTCGCATAAAGTATTATTTCGGAACCCTCTAAACTACAAGTTATAAAAAAATATTTAAAAAAAAAATCAAGTTACAAAACAACTCTATAAAATATATTCAACAGTTCATTCAGATATAAAGAAATCATTCGATGTAATATTATATAAAGTGTTAAACCTCTGGTCAAAGAACCAGAAAAAAATCCTCCACCTGTTCATAAACATTATGATAGATTCTCCTATCTTAACACAAGGATTGTAACCTTTAAAACACGTAGGCGTCGCGTCGTGTGGGAATGCTGCCCTTGTTATATTGGTTTGTTCAATGGAAGATGCTCCGAGAAACTAGCGTCAATTATTTCTTCGGCACGGTCGGGAAGCACGCCAAACACGCGCCCAATATTTTTGTTGACATTTGTCACACGCGAAAGGGTCGTTTCTACGACTCGTTCTTGAGTTCAACCCTCCTTGTTTCCTCCCTCTTAGAACATATGTGTTTTCAAGATGCAGGTTCACTCCACCCTTTCCTCAAAAGACTCTTCACATAGCATCCCCAAAGATGTTCAAAAATGACATAGGCCTTGAGGGAAAATATTTTCCTTAGGGCCTCTTGTGTGGAGTTAATGTAAAAAAATAGTAAGTATCAAGTGGGCGTACGCGTACATGCACTGAGGTACCGACACTTGGTCATGTTATAATCAGTGACGGTTTTTTTCTTAAGTGCGTTTATTGTGAACTCTCACAAACTGTTTTGATATTGACAACATATGTGATTACTTAGGAAGGGCAATATGTTTAGCTAGGAATTGAATTCGACTTGGCAAACATAATGGTAACTTCAATAAACATACACGTAGAAACACAAGAAAAGCAGTTTGATTGATTCATTGGAATGAATACAAGCAATCAACGGGCTGTCATAAATAAGTTGAGTAATAATGTTATTGTTGATCGCGCGGCTAACGCAGCCTAGCTAACCACTGACTGTGTCCAAAGCATACATAATAATAACTTACAAGAAGTTTAGTGAGCGCGAGTTCCAAAACAGATTGGTTCCTGTGACGCTGCGCCTGCCCCGAAAGAAGCTACTAATGCTCAGCGCTATATTTAGCTCAGTGCCAGCGCAACTCTCCACTGCCGGCCTGGTCTCGCAGTTTGGGGGGGCCGATCCACCGTTTTATTCGCATTTCTTATATTTCTGGACAATTTGTGCCCACTTGTGAACGCAAAAAATGGTCCAACATCTCGTGAGCCACGGTACGTAATGGACCAGGATCAGTCCAATCATAACAAGGTAAAGAGATGCATTCCCGTTGACCTATCCCTCGCTGTGCTTACATGTTTTCGTTCAATGTGCTATTTTGTTCGGCTCTTACATTTATTTGTGAATGGTTAATCTAAATTTAATTTAAGTTTGATTTTCGCGTAAATATTTACGTACAAAAATATGTTTTTAGTATTCCGAAATAGAAATCGTAACTTCAAAATGAATTTAAATTTCATAATCTATATTGTTTGACCGATATAAGTTCAAGTTGCGGTGTTCATCACTTTACACTTATTCGTAAAATTAAAAGTATTTTTTCGGTATTATAAAAATGCAATCATCTTTACCAGAGAAACCACAAGAAGCAACAGTGCCGCCGGTGCCGTTAAAAACTTACCAGTGGGAGGACGTGAAGCGGGCCCGCCAGCAAGGAGGCTACCCGTGGACCTACCTGGACAAGGAGCCGCTGCAGGGAGAGGACATCACGGCGGAGACCGTGCTCCGGGACAGCACGCCCTGTCGCTCCGTGCGCTCGATGTCCAGGGAGCAGTCCCGCGAGCGGTCGGGCGGCCGCTCGCCCGGCTCCACCGCGGAGGATGGCTCCATCCGCATCCTCATGCTGGACGCGTCCCCCGGCAGCAGCCGCAAGCTCGGCGAGGGAGAGGAAGACGTGGCGCACGTGCCCAACTTCTCCAAGGAGATCTCGCTGGATTCCGAGGAGGACTTGCTCGAGAAGCCCGCCCCGGCTGGGACTCCTCGCTCAGCGACGCCTGATCTGCCGCCCAAAGAACCCAAGATCACGCTCTCTCCAAAAGGAATACTCAAAAGGAAGCATTCACCTAAACCAAAAGTGTTAGCAGAGGACTCACCCAGAAACTCTAAATGTTGTCATCCATTCGTTGAGAAAATCAAGAACATTGCTGACAAAACATTGCATAAAACTGAGAAAATTTTGCCTAAGAAGGACGCGAGTCATATGAAAAAAATCTTTCCTTCTAGCGATGAACAGGAAATCATACCACTGGAATGTTCTCCTGGAACCGAAAGGCGAGAAAGACAAAAACTTGCAGAACAGGGAAATATTGAGAGCCCGAGCCCTACTGAAGTTAAAATATCTCTCGTGATGCAACCTGGTGATGTGACTGAAAATTCTCCTGAAATATACGACCTTGATTCATCTCCTTCGAGCAGAAGGAGAAAAGAACACATTTATGAGGATATCGATAAAAATGAACCGATTAACGATAATTTTTGTGAAAAAGAAATCGGTGAATCGAATGATATCGTCAATCAGGATACGGTAAAGCCAGCAATCATAAATAATGTTGTGGTTACTGAACCGCCGCCAGCCTTCATGGACGCTAAACCACAATCGTGCGTGCCAATGGATACCGAAACCTCATCAAACGGAGCTTTGGATTCTGGACCATCGCTAACTACAGACGTAAATATGGATATTGAACCAAAATCAAACCTAAATGTAGAAACTAAATCAGGAGATTCAAATGATCCAAGCCTTTTAATTGATGATCCCATGGATGATGAAGAATCAACGTCGGAAAGTATAACTAAAATTAAAGCAATGTACGATATAAGCATGACTCCAGATAAATTAGTGAGAGACATTTCAAATGAAGCCATTGTTTTGGAAGCAGAAGAGGTATCAGACATTGAAAAAGCATCCGATGAAGAAAAGCCTCGTGGTTCTCCAAATGTAACTATTACAGAAGTAACTGACGATATACTAGATGATCAACATTTGAAATTGGATGAAAATATGCCCGAAAATGTCAGCGCTCTGGATAGACGAGTTCATTTCGAAATGTCCGAATCGATAAGCGATCCTAAACCTTTGGAGGAGTACCCTCCTGATGACGGAAAGGAAAATGTATGGTCTAAAATGAGGTTAGTTAGCACAAGTCATAATATTATGTTTAATGTTTATTATATCTGTACTTAACCCGCGTCAGTATCATAAACACACATGCGATAAAGAATTTATGTACATCTCAAAGTAAGTGTTTTCATGAAATGCGTTAATGGTTGCGATTTGCTTGTATTATTTATGTTCGAATATTGCAAAGCGCCGCGGTAGTGATGCGAAACACTATCCAGCGCTTGAAAGATCCCAATAATATCTTCCGCTGCCTTCGTAGCCCGAATTAGAACCGTGGCGACATATCGCGGGGGGGGATAGTGTCACGGCACTTGTGGCGGTGCGCGTGGTGAGCGACAGTGGCGCTGGGGTGAGCCATGAGCACCCTGCGGCGCTGGACCTCCGAGGGCGGGGCTCCTGCCCGCGGGCCGCTCTACCCCTCGCGCGAGGGCAGCGTGCCCGTGCGCGCTTCCCGCGAGGTGCGCTGCGGCTGTCAGTTCTTCCAGAGCGACTCCTACCTGCCCGAGCGCCCTAACGTCGGTTCGAGACCCCCCTCAAGGGTTAGCGATGCAATTCGCTTGCAAAGGTCAGTAATTAACCCTCTAACCGGCGATTCATTTTATTTGCGGCGTTGCGTGGGCGTGCTATACGTTGGTCACGCATTGCCAAAGTATAGAACGTCCAAACATTTTTTTAATTCTTTGCTATCTCTGCTGTGTATTTGCGATTTGAAACGTTTCAGTGTGATTTCGAAATAAGAGTAATATGTAATTGTAAGAAACAAATAATTTTTTAGCGACGAACGTTTGGGTTTATGTATTCCGCGTGCAGGAATAGAACAGGGACACAAGTGGAGAGCGGCGGCCGGTGGCTGTCCGAGCTCGCGCTAAAAGCGTCCCGCCTTACATAACTGCCACAGGGACTGTTCTCTGCCGACACTTGTTACTACTCGCACTAACAAACCAGCCCGCTATGTTCTAATCATCTTTCTATATCTAAGTTATTCAAATCAATTTAATGCTGCGTATAAAACCAATCGACGTGAATACAAAAATTCACGAACGTGTTAAAAGGTCCTGCCGTAAATACTTTTTTTTATTTTATTTCTGTACGAATTCTATTAATTGTCTTGGCAATGTTACAGTAGATTGGAACGGTTAAGGAGACAAGGTTAACTCTCCCAATATAACTGACCTGTTGTTGAGAAAATGTTCAGCTATTTTCATTCGGTACACAAAATCTTTTTCATCTTTTTTTCTGTTTGAATAATGTGAAAGCTCACAGTGTTGGGTGTTTCATTATTGCTGTCTATTTGTGTAATGTTTTTATTAGCGCTTTAATAGCGTAAATCTTACTCAATCTAAATATTTCTATATAATATTGATACGATTTCATAAAAAATTTCATTCTTTTAAAAATTCATTTTAGAAGGTTATTTCATTTTTAATCCGCTATGTTGAACTTGAATGAACTATTTAAATATGTTTGCTGTTTAAATATTTATCTTTGCATACATTAAAAATAATAATTTTAATGAAATGTGCGTACGTACTTTATTTTTCTTAACACATTTTGTCAATTTTCTTTGAACATTAAAAATGAATAAAATTGTAACAAAAGAAAGTAAATTTTGTTGATATTTGATTTCGATATTTAATTTGCTGCTTACTTATCAGGAACACAATTAAATTATTCCATGACCCAGTACTTTAAATTGAATATTGATTCTTGTTATACTAATGTTTTTCTCAGTGTGTTTATTACCAAACGCATTCCGCATAGTTGGCGATGTTTATTATAGTGCGATGATTAATCGGTATTTTCTACCAGTACCTAAAAACTTTTTTATTATCTGTACACAAACGTAAAATGTATTTTTTAAGATTAAAACTAGAAACTTAAAGTAAAAAAGATGCTCGCACCTAGAAATAAAGTTATTTGCGATAATTGTTCTTTAATATGTGTTTGGATATGTGTTCTAGTGTCCAGTCCACTTTTTTTTATCCAGAATACGAAAAGAATGATTGCTTATTTATTATATAATTTGTCATCTATTATCAACTGGATGTTATATAAAAGTAATCAATTTCTTCGATTTATTTCAGTGATCATGAGTACGAACCTATCGGCAAACCTACAGAAAGCGATGTGGGAGCAGCCAGGGGCGAGGGGGCGGGGGAGGCGGCAGGGGGCAGTGTGGGGGACAGGGGCTGGGCGGGGGAGGCGGATGACGCCTCCAGCACCACCTCCCAGGAGAGACAGTTCCTGAGGGCCGAGGAGGACAACGAGGCTTTCAGCGCCAGTGCCACGGACGGAGAACCTGACACGGAGCACGACGCCATGCTTCTACAGAAAGAAATAGAAGACAGGTTCTTCGTCAACACTCCCACGACCACTGAATCCAGGACGGACTGTGAGATCAGCACAAGTCAGGTAGACTCATCTGCCCTAGAAGACTTACCACTCAAGAGAGAAAACAGGAAAAAGTCCGCTGTAGCCGTAGAAACATCCAAACTAAAACAGAAAATAAAAAATCAGACGGGAAAAATAAGCACCCAAGCCGGAAAACTTAAAACCAAACTGAAAACCATTAAGAAACCACAGTTTCACATGCCCGAACGCCCAAAGTTTAACATGCCCGAAAGACCGAAATTCAACATGCCTGAGCGTCCAAAATTCAACTTGCCAGAAAGGCCAAAATTCAATTTTCCAGATCGGCCAAAGATTAACCTTCCAGAAAAATCAAAATTTCGTCTTCCTGACAGGCCAAAGATAAATTTGCCAGACAGACCAAAGTTCAATTTCCCCGACAGACCTAAATTTTCAATGCCTGATAGATCCAAATTTAAACTACCTGACAGGCCGAAATTGAATTTTTCAACGTTTAGTCGAAATAAAGAGAGTAATCGAAAAACAAAAACAAACGACGACATTGAAATCTCCACAGAGTCTACTTCCGGTTCTAATAAGAAGCCTATGATTAATTTCGATTTCCGAACATATCCTCGACTATTCGGAAAAAATAAAAAAGAAAAACGCGATGGAAAGGAGCGCCCAGGAACCCCACCACCAGGATTTGCTACTGTCCCAAGGATGACCAGAGATCGTCAGCAAGTAGTGGCCTCTCAGTGGGATCACGCAAGTTCTAAAACCGACGACGAACCAAGGCAATATGGAGTCCCACTGGATTATTCTTATGAACCTGATTTTGAAACAAAATTAGCTCAAGTTGACAAAGACTACAGACAGATGCAGGAAGAAAATAAAGAAGATGGAGACACAACACACCAGGCTAAGGTTAGCCATAAAACTGCTAGAGCTGTCATCGATAATCAAGAGTTATGGAACAAACTTGAGAGAACTACAGTTCAAAAGATGGAACACGGCAGTTCCCTACCACACATACTACCTGGAAACGAAGAAAACGGTGCGTATGACGAATCAAGGGTAACGGAAGATGACGAATCGTCTGCCGCATCTACTGGTCAGCACCGAAGAGGTGTTTTAGAAGAAATTGACAACGATGAGTTCTTTTTGCGGCAAAAAGGAATATCTCAAGATAACATTGAAGTAGGAAAGTACTTGAGTGATGAAATAAGAGACGCATTTAGATCTCCGGTCAACGCTTTGAGCCAAATGGATAGTGGAAACAGATACAACAGAGATGAATATATCGATGATCATAACTTAGATAGCAGTGAAAACATTGGGTTCTATAAATACAAAGATGATGACGATAATGATGAACATCTTGGCTATGATGCGGATTTGAATACCAATGAGACAATGGCTGAAAATGACGATGGTTATTATACCTTTCCGCCAGTGAGGCCTTCGAGAGCCAAGAAACTAAAAGCTTTAGCAAAAGAATCGGAAAAAACTTCTTACGACGCTACTCACGTGGAGAACATAGTTCAATTGCAAAATGTTAATCTTGAGGAAATTCCGACCCCTGAAATTTTCACGGACCCCATTGCCAAATCATTTGAAGCTGAAAATATTCGAAAGCACGTATTCACGAGTTCTTTCAAGGAACCAGAAATGCTGGAAAACTTAAATGAATATGAAAATGAAATGGAACAAACAAGAGACGTTCCGATGATTCCCAAAAGAAGGAAAAGGAGTACAAAAGATTTCAATTATTCAGAAAACGGTTCAATGGATGCTGAAATGTTTGATCGAGATGATTGGAATGAGCCCATTTCAACCGAAGACAAAGATAATTCTAAAGAGGTAAACAAAATATTTATAAAATTTTCAAGAGAAACAAACACATTGTGACTTGACATTTTAAATAAATAAAAATAAAATACTTTATTTTACGTCACTTTATCGATATTTTATAGTCTACCGGTTTCAGGACTTCCGTACCATCCTTAGGACTGTTATAAAAATACTGTAAAGTATTTTTATAACAATCCTGAGGATGGTACGGAGGTACCGAAACCGGTAGACTATAAAATATCAATAAAGTGACGTAAAAAAGTATTTTCTTTTTATTTATTTAATTTTTTTGTAAATTAAATATATATTGATCGTCCAGTTGATTAGTCAGACATCTACAAATAATAAGTTTTGAGATAATGAGGAAAGTAACACTCGAATGCTCACCATTTATTAAATATTATTTACACGTGTCTGTGTTCTAAATATGCTATTAAATAACCTGGAGCCATAACGGTCCGGTACATTATTATGACATTTTGAAATATCTTATTAGTGATACAGAAAACATTAAAAATTTGTTTAATTCACTACTAGTTTTTCTGCATTACAATTGATTTGGTGGTGTTTATGAGTAATCGGAGTATTGTACCAGATTTAGGGTAAACTTTTACATATAACTGCAAACTCAACTCAAATTTCGATTTTTCGGAGACGTCTGACTAATCTACTATAACTAGACGATCGATATTTGCAGAATTTCGTTTAGTTAGATTTGCTTTTTGTTCCACATGTCAATTATTGCATTGTTATCTCATAGGTTCTTAAAAGAGTTTTTTAAAGTAAAGAATTGGGTAAGTAGACAATTTGAGCCAAATAAATTGATACATTATTGTGCTATGTAAACTACCTAAAAACTAATAACCTATTGTTTCATCTCCAGATTATCGTCCATCGGACAGAACACATAATTCCATATAGTACAGACAATGAAGATCCTCCAGCACTTCCCCGAAGAAACCGGTCGAGAGGAGGTTCGAGAGGAGGTTCACGAGGGACATCTATTTGCGATGACGACAGAACTTCTCGTGGAGCGGAATCTATTATACTCGACTCACATACCCAGCTCGCCCCTGTGGACTTGGATTTCATGGATGATATTGACGATGGTCCTGGGTATGCAGTAGTGGACAAAAATTCACAGAATAAGAAAATAGATGCTCCACCAAGACCTCCGGCTCCAATGCGACGCCAAAGATCAGCTAAAAGCTTAAGCGGTGAACGACAGTACTTTACCGTACCAAGAGCATTAAAAGAATCGCCTCCTCCAAGAAGACCCTCGAGGAATTACAGTACTCTGGGCCCTTCGAGACCCCCACGGAAGAAGTCTACGTCTAGCCTTACAACTTCGGAAGTTGATTTTAGACACCATGATTCAAGTACAGATGTGACCCAATACGTTGAAATTGAAGACGAAGATCAGGAAACTCAAAAGGATCTAAAATCTGGTGATGTCATTAGTAAAATGAAGGATCGACCATTACCTCCACCGCCGAGACCACCTAGAGGGCCAAAAAAGAAGAGAGACAAGGAAGATTCTTTTGATAAGAAAGATGATGATCAAGATATGATTCAATCTCAAGATGCAAATCAGCCGCAAGAATTTTTTCATTCTCAGGATATGATTAATTCCCCAGATATAGACCAGATACTGCAATCAATACATTCTCAAGATATGGTTGATTCTCAGAATTTAATCATTTCTGAGAGGTTTGATGAGATGGTGCCACATGAGGAGAAAAGGGAAACAGATTTCTTAAAAGACTCCGATAAAGTAACTAAAAAAAAAATTGAATCAGATACGGCAATTTTATCAGACGAAAAAGAGAATTTAGGTTCCTATGATCAAGAAGAAGTTATAGAAATTGAAGTTTCCACACAAACAGATCCTTTGCCAGATGATTTCGATTATGATCTTGGTATGGATGAGCCATTAGTTGACCATTTTGATTATATTCCCGACACTGTAGCAGATTTCCTGAAAGAGGAAAGAGAAGAGCCAGAAGAAAATTCCATCGATGTAGAAATATTTTCAAGGGGAATACAAAAGTTTAGAGAATCGTCTCGACCAAGCTCCCGTGCAAGCAAAACGAGAACACCAATTGATAGACCTAGAACTCCTTTGGGGAGAATGTCACCCACGGCAATATTGATTGAACGGAGGGTTTCAAGTCCAACGAGAATAAACGAAAGGGATGTAATAGTAACGGAAGCTTCTTTAACTGTTCAACCAGTCGATGAACCACCAGCTGAGCCAGAACCTACAACCTTCGTTCCTGTCAACCGAATGTATCCAAGTGTTGATTCACCCCCGTACACAAGGAATTGGACAACCCACTTGTCACAAACAGCTCCCACAACCGTTCAAACAATACCTTCGAGGGAGGAGCATATGTCAATACGGCAACCTTTATGTTTGTCTGATGATAATATGCAGATAGAAACTGAATCACGAACTCTTCTGCCAAATGACAATGCGGAAATTGATGTCTTAAGAACACGGCGTCTGCAGGTATCAGACTTAGATGTAGAAAGATTGAATGTTGCTGAATTACAAGCCGGTAAAATACTAGTATCTGAAATTGAAGGTCTATCCTTACAAGTGGCAGATTTAAATTCTAAATCTGGACACATAGTTGTTAGAGGGCTAGAGCTTGCCCCCGGTGTAATTGAGGAAATATTACAAAGGTTCTCCCAAATGGTTCCTCCAGCTACTCCAACAGCACCCGCAGCTCCTGAAGCATCTACTTCAACTTCTGCGACCTCCGCACCTGTCGAAGCACATCAACAACAAGTTATCGAACATCCCCGACCGGACACCAACCAAGAGACGCAAACGGAGGTAGATCAGAAATTTTCTGATCAACCTAGTAACAAAGAAGATGTTTCGCAAATGGATGTGCAAGAAAGGATAGCTGCAGCTGCCGCAAGTGATCCCGTTTTAGCTGAACCACCACCAGAAAGACCGCCTTTACCGCACATACATCCTTTAGCGTCGTCGATCTATCCCCTGGCGTACTATCCGGAGTACTCCATCCCACCAGGATCGTTTTACCGATTGCGAAATCCCTCGGAAAGGCATCCGGAAGAAGTGTCGGAGCCTGATCTCCCATCAGCTCCCAATCGGCGCCGAAAGCATAAAAGGGAACCAGCGATTTCAAGTTCTGATGAAGAGTACAGGCCCATCAACAGGCGAGCTCCCCCGACGCGGTCAACCGGTGAACCATCAGTTTCTGAACTATCCATCCAGCTATTCCGCGCTTGTCAGAACTCAGTCAGCAGATCTGTGCGGCACATCTTGTCCTACATCTCATCTCACTTTGGAGGCGGAGAGGACAAAAAGGATGTCCAGATGGCGCTCGTCATATTTCTTGTGATGATCGCCGGATTGATAATGCTCGGCGTGGGAGACGGGCGGACTGTGCATCACCATCATTGGGATTTCTTCAATCCACCCAACAACGAGAAATAATCACTCGTTTTTTTATACTTACCACTTTACTTCCAATTCTTTTATCACAACTTTCTGTATGTACTTTTTTCTGGTCTAAATTCTATTAATCTTTCATTACTCTCAAGATGGGCTGAGTCCGATATGCAGATGAATGTATAACGAAGATTAATTCTTTGTATATCTACTAATTAGGGTCCTTTGTATTATATGTGTATTATAAATTTATAATATTTTTAGAAGTAGGTTAATGTTGTACTATTCGGCATATTTTTACATGTTAATTTACTAAACCACACAATATTTGCATTTTTTTCATTAAAGGTACTGCATGTACCTTCAACTAATCCACGCATTTTCTGAAATATTGAAGATGCAACGTTTAAATGTATTTATAATCATAGCTATATTTTTGGCATTTGTTACATAGTAAAATAATAAAACCATTTTTTATGTATTCAGCAGAAACCTAAGTCTTTAATTTAGTAGATTTTAAGTTTTCCTAACACACTTTAAATATTTTATTCAAAACATTGCATCACTTTTCAGATACTGAAAATTGTCGTGAAAATACCCATGAGTTTTATCAAGAGCGTCTGGAAATAAACGTTATTCATTCTGTCCGTTCACATTCTAAAAATATGTTGGCTGCAAACATTTTTTAACTTTTTTCTTTCAAGTGCGTTTTAGACCGAGAAGCTCTTTTTAACTAATTGTAATTGGTTTGTTCTACTGCAAAAAACATTTTTAAGGCGATAATACTTAGATTAGCAACCAAGTCGAATTGTGCTCATTGTAACTAAAGTTCCCACAAAGTTCTGGAAAACGATGTTTTTCAACAGTTCTAAAACATATAACAATAATTAAATTTAAACAAAACCGGAAATATGTCATTTTTAAATAAATTTTTAGCCCTATTGACTCTTTTTCATAAAAAAATATAAATTGATTTCGAAAGATTGTTCTTTTATCTGGTAATGTTATGTTTTAAATTGTGAGAAAATATTTTTATTTTTAGCGTTATAAGGTTATATCGTAGATCGTTGGCAGATTTGTCAAATTTTCAAACAAAATTCTGTATTATACCTACAACACACATTTCAAATCATATAATCATATAGTAAAATAAATCAATAAATTATCTGAGAAAGCTGTATTTCAGAATATTAATTTTAGTTTAAATAAAATCATTAAAAAACAGATCCGCGTACGTGTTTTGTCACGAAAATACTTCAATTAGCCTATTTATTTACGGTCTTACAAACTAAGATATTTACGTTTTTTTTACATTCTTATTTTGCTTAAGCAATATTGAAAAATTATAAATATTTATGATCAAAAAATAAATACAAAAAGAAAATAATTTTAATAGTTTTATCATCACACCTTTCAGCATTTTTGAATGTAGGTATAAATTAAAGCAAATTTTGAATGAAATAAAATCTATGTTGAGTTATAATTTTAAAAAGCTGGTATTGAGAATAATTAATCTTTTTATTGGAAACACCCTGTAAGATCGCAAGAACATCTTTCGACGAAATTTGAATTCCTTAAAGGCCCTTAAAGTGAAAACTTATCACCGTATTGTGATTTGAAACTCGATGAAACGGAGATGAGCGTTACTAATAAACAAAAATTTAACAAAACAAAAAACGACGAAAAAAATGCACCAAAAAGTAAAAAAATAATTTCGTACGATTGTTATTTTTGGAGTCGGTGTCAGCCAAGGTAACTACATATAGAGGTAGTTGAAGGTGAGATGTGGAGATCTTGGCTGACACCAACTCCAAAAATAACAATCGTACGAAATTATTTTTTTACTTTTTAGTGCATTTTTTAAAGTCGTTTTTTGTTTTGTTAAAATTTTTGTTTATTTTTTGATTTTTAGTGACGAGCGTACGTAAAGTAGTTTTACTTTAAAAAAATTATAGAAATATGCTGGCGTAATATTGAGTTATTCGTCCATTTGTCGCGCCCAAACTCATTGCAAATTTAAGTCGTATGTGTATTTCTCATGGATCCCATTGCCAGAACTGGACGAACTTGAAATGGGACCACACCAGAGAAGCACCAGCTTTCAAATAAAAAAATAATCATCAATATCGGTTCACCGAATCGAAAGTTCTGAGGTAACAAACATTAAAAAAAAAAAAAAAAAAATACCGTCGAATTGATAACCTCCTCCTTTTCGAAGTCGTTTAAAAAGAGACAAACACATCTAAAGGATTTAGTCTGCGAGAGAATGAGATAGACTAATCGGTGTCCTTTTTGTGAGAAGAATTTAGAATAAAATGTAAAATAATTTATAAACTTTTTAATAATATTATAATAAATAAACCCATTATCCTACTCCTGATAATCTGCATTTTCTCATTCTCTCGAAGTTTAGTTTTCTGAAGGTTTCACTTCTACTGCAAGAAATTGCACACAAGATTTATTTTATTATTTGAATACATCCATAGAGTTCCAGCCGCGCTCAACCAGAATATTGAATCCCATTTGGGGCACTGTTGAGACTGAAGGTAGGGACGAGTAAGAGATGGGTAAGATGAAGGTGAAGAAGTACCTGTCTATTCAGATCTGATCACTAAACATGGCTACAGCCATTTCAAGCAATTTTCAATTCTGAGTTGTGGTCTTTCACCAGGGCGATACTGAGAGTATACTCCAGTCTGGAACGTGTCACAACTAATAATGAATCATTGTAATTTATTAATATAATGAAACTACACCATTTTTATTTTTATTACATGAACCCGTGACCTCCGGATTGCTAGTGGAGAGCCTTAGCCCGCGAACACAGAGGCCGTCATAAATATACATGTACGTAAATATGAAATTATTATGAAACAGAATTTGAATAGTTTATCTTGGATAAGTCCTTTATGCAATAGTTTTATGCTTGGAAAATGTTATTTTATGCAGTTAATGCAGGTTTTTTTAAACTTCACATTCAAGGTTATATCTTAGAGGTTATTTCTGAAAACCACCAGGACAATTAACCTAAAAATGACGTCATTTTGTTAAATGTTGTGGAGGTCTCATGAGTAAGTATTTTATAGAATTTAGTAACCAATTTTTTTTATATGAATACCGCACAAGAGTCTCAATTGCTCCCGTCTAGAGCCAGTGAGACTATGGCATCCCCAATTGGGGTATGTTGTGAGGCTGAAGGTAGTGGAGAGGGGAAGGAGATAGTAAAGAGGAAGGTCGGGAAGAACCTGGCTATTCAAAACTGGTCGCCAAACACGGCTAAAGCCATTTCAAGCAACGTTTCAATTCTGAATGGTGGTCTTACACCAGGGCGATACTGAGAGCATCTTCCACTCTGGAACGTTCCGCAAATAAACTATATATTATTTTAAATGTATAAATTGTGAAATTACACTAATTAATCAAATAAAATGTATTTACCACGCCCGGATTTCATCCAGCGACCCTCGGTTTGCGAGTCAAGAGCCTTACCGCTGGGCCACGCCGGCGTCGTATTTAATTTCTAAGGTACGTAAACAGATGTACTTACAAACATAACTGTGTAGTAGTGGACGTAGCTACTGTAAATATTTTGGCTGCCTGTGCAAAAAAGTTGTCTTTTAGGGGCAAGAGAGAGGTGCCAGCACATATTTTCTTTCTCTCTTTCTCTTATAGCCAGTTATGTTTCGTATATCTTAGACACAGTGCAGGCCTATTGTCTGTATCACACTGTAGGAGCAAGAGAGAGAGCAGTGCGCGCGCACATTTTCTTTATCTCTTGTTTTATAAGTTAGTGAAGTTTTACTTCAGTTGTGTGGTCTAAAGAACACTCGTTTTCTTCGAATTATAGTTATTTGCAAATTTGATTGGATAACCAACATCTCTTTCATAGGTCACCTCAAGTGGTTCACTATGTTTGGTGACTTAGCAGGGGTACCAGGTTCATAGGGTGAGGATTATCCCATACCTTTTTTCCTTTCAAGATCTTCCTCTACTTCATTTTGTTTTAAATCCTTCACACAGCATCCCCAAAGATGACAAAGGCCCTGCGGCAAAATATTTTCATCAGGGCCTTCTGCAATGTAAAAAATTTCTTCTAGAGGTCGGTTTTTTTTTTCGTGGTGATTACTTAATTGCTAAATTAAAGGCAATTTATTAAACCATTGCATTGGGTACAAAATCTACATTTATTTATTAATTTATATTAATTAAATACAATTGTAATTGGTTTTTCAATGTTTTTTCATTGGGAAATTTCTGTGTCGGGACAGGCATAAAGTGTACATACATACATAGTTATATATACTGAGCTATACTGATGTTAAATACAACCATGGATATTTTCTTTGAGGTTAGCAGAAGATTTTAGAAAAGAAAAAACAATAATTTGTACAATCCAATAATATTTTTTACATTAGCTCCACACAGGAGGCCCTTTTCTTTCGGGCCAGTGGTATCTTTAGGGATGCTGTGTGGAGATTATTTTTACGAAAAGGAAGAAGAGAAAGTATTGTGGGTTTTTTTTAAATTAGCTCCACACAGGTGGAGGGCGTATGTCGTCTTTGGGGATGCTGTGTGGAGGGTCTTTTTAGGAAAGGAAGGAGAGGTAGTTCTGGGAAGGAAAATGTATTAGGGGTGGGTAGGAATCTGGGGGTAGGTGTGTCCAGGAGTGACGGACATATATCCCTCCCAAAGCAATACCTACAAGACGATGTGTTCCGAGAGAGTATAGCTGGAGAAGTTAAAGGGACCCCTAAATGTGCCTTATATATATCGCCACGAAAATACGTTGGTAAAAAGCATAAAAATCTCTTGGAAAACTGAGTCCAGATTTCATCTAACACACTATATAAAGAGGTAATATTTGTTTGTTTGTTTGTATGCATCGAATAGGCTCCGAAAATACTGAACCGATTTGAAAAATTCTTTCGCTGTTGGGAAGCTACACTATCCCTGGGTGATATAGGCTATATTATATTTTTAGAAAAAATAGGCATCCTTACTAAAACTTCAATAATGTAACCCAGGCTGTAAAAAAATTACCTAAAATATTCTTTAAATCGCGTGCGCTGCGAAAACTATTGATGATAGAATAAAATAATGTACTAGGACTTTATAGAACACATCATTATTTACAAAAAAAGTCCCAACAGCATATGTCTAACTATTATGGTTATGCCACAATAAGTATTCTTTTATTTTAAAATTTTAATTAATATGTCGCCGCTTGAAAAGGCTCTTTATTTGTATCTTGGTTTTAATCCTTATCAAAATAAATTACTTCATATTCAAGACAGCTTCAATACCTTTATTTAACTTTTTGAATTTTTTAATTCGGATATTTAATTAGAAAGATATCTCGAGTTTAAAAATGTTAGTATTAGAAAAAAGTTTCGGCTACGGGCCGCGCGTGAGAGGAGTCAAGAAATGCAGTGCCAGGGGGGTTGGCGCGTTGGCGGGACGGGAGAGCGGTGGCGGGGAAGGTGGAAGTGGAACGCTGGAGGGGAACGCACGGGAAAGGACATGTAAGGAGTAACATTTTATTTATTTGAATATGGCATGTATTATAAAAGAAAGTCCAAAAAACGTGCAGCTCGCAAAAACTCAGAAACGAGTCCCTGTTCGATCAAGGGAGTTATATGGTGTGGTAAATCTCTATCCCCCCTAGGGAATAAGGGTATCCGTTTTTACCTAAAGGCCGTGCTTTTAAAGATATAAGGGCTGAAAATTTCGCCCTCTTGAAATTTCTAGAACAGTCTTCCGGAAAGTTCTAGAAGGTTCCATAGAGCTGTAGAAAGTTGTGGAAGGAGTGGAATGATCAGGAATAGGAAATCGGGAACATCATTGTGCAACATTCCAGAACACTATCTTATTGTCCTGAGCGAAGCCGGGAAACTCAGCTAGATTTTTCTTTTTATCAGAATATTTTAGGTAATTTTTTTACACCCTGGGTTACATTATTGAAGTTTTAGTAAGGATGCCTATTTTTTTTTAAATATAATATAGCCTATGTCACCCAGGGATAGTGTAGCTTCCCAACAGCGAAAGAATTTTTCAAATCGGTTCAGTATTTTCGGAGCCTATTCGAGGCAAACAAACACACAAACAAACAAACAAACAAACAAACAAACAAACATATATTACCTCTTTATATAGTGTGTTATATTATTTAATTTAAAAAGAAAGACAAAAGTTAATCAATGGAAATTGTCAGAGATTATCTTAGTCATAAAATGATATTTATTTGAATTTTTGAAGTGAAACTTCTATTGCCCTCGGATGAAACGAAAATGACGATTACTGCACCTGCGACGCATCAACAGCGCTCATTGACCGCTTTGATTATGATGTCACTTTTAAAGGCTCCTATTGGTTGAGATATGAAACGGAAATTACGCTGGTCTGCGATCATTGGTCGCTTTGATTATGACCTCACTTTTCAAATATTCTCTTCTACCGCGTGTAAACTGCATTCGATTTTTTTTATTTTTTTTTAGTTTATTTTTATATTTTTTTATAAAGTGATGAACAATTTAACGCAGATTTAATTTATCCAAAGAATTTTTTACGTTAGTTGCACACAGGAGGCCCTGATAAAAAGAAAAATCCCCTCAGGGCCTATTTCACCTTTGGGAATGCTGTGTGGAGGGTCTTCTTAGGAAAGAAAGGTGAGAAAGATATGGGAAGGACAAGGGTTCGGGGGGCGGGCATGGGAGTAGCTGGCGGCCGGCGTAGCGCAACGGTAAGGCGCTTGATTCTCACACCGAAGGTCGCGGGGTCGAATCCCGGCGTGGCAAATAAATTTTATTTGATTAATTTGTGTTATTTCACAATTCATTCATTTAAAATAATATATAGTATATTTGCGGCACGTTCCAGAGTGGAAGATACTCTCCGTATCGCCCTGGTGTAAGACCACCATTCAGAATTGAAACGTTGCTTGAAATGGCATTAGCCGTGTTTGGTGACCAGATCTGAATAGCTAGGTACTTCCCCACCTTCCTCTTCCCTATCCCCTTCCCCTCCCCACTAACCTCAGCCTCACAACATACCCCAATTGGGAATGCCGTAGTCTCACTGGCTTCAGATGGGAGCAGTTGGGACTCTTGTGCGGTATACATATAAAAAAATAAAAAATAAAAGCTAGGTTTTGGTTTAGGGTGGGGCAAAAAATAAAAGTCTAGAGTGGGTACCGAAAAAAGTAGGCTTCTATAACATATTCACGCTTTAAGCTCTATGAATAAAGAATATGAACGGAAGACGGAAAATCATCCTTTGAAGTGCTGTAAATTTGAAAACGCGACTCAGTCGACGATCCCAGAGGTCATGCATCGGCCAGCAAGGGTGGGGCAAACGCCCACAGGGGGCGTAGGAATTGTGTGAATATCTACTGATACAGCCATATATAGCATGAAACTATCAATAGAATATTACAAAGCCAGAAAAACATCGGTATATGCATGCTTCCAAGACCTAAGCAAAGCTTTTGACATGGTTTGTCATGATAAATTATGGAAAAAACTGACGGACCGACAATTACCACCACAAATTGTAAATATATTGAGTATACGGTACAAGCAACAGGAAAACTTCGTCAGATGGAATGACAGCCTGTCAGAAGCAGCAAAATTAAAGTGCGGCGTTAGGCAAGGAGGCTCAATGTCTCCAGTGCTGTTCAATATACATATGGACGAACTAAGTAAAATACTGAACAAAACAAGAATCGGATGCCACGTTGCCGGAGTATGTATGAATAACATAAGTTATGCAGATGACATGGTCATACTAGCCCCATCAGTAAGGGCAATGAGAAAACTTCTTGCCATATGCCAAGCATACGTCGATAGTCATGGTTTGATGTACAATGCCAAAAAATCATCATTGCTGGTGTTTAAAGCAAATACTGGTCCTACTGTCATTCCACCTATTCTCCTCGGCGGAGACACTGTCAAAATCTGCAGGGAAATAAAATATTTGGGGCATGTCGTCACTGATGACCTAAATGATAAAAATGACATAGAACGCCAAAGAAGAGTACTCAGCGTTCGAGCCAACATGCTCGCCAGGAGATTCAACAGGTGCAGTTCTCCGGTGAAGAAGCAAATATTCCAGAGCTACTGCATGAGCTTTTACACCAGCGAACTTTGGACAAGATACTCACAAGGCGTCATGAACTCACTTCGAGTACAATACAACAACGCATATAGGGCGCTATTCGGCCTACCTTGGCGATGCAGTGCCTCGCAGATGTTCGCAGAAGGAAGGGTACATGGGTTCGCCGCCTTGATGCGCCACAGAATAGCCGGGGTGAGTCAGCGCTACCAAAGATCGGAGAACACTCTCGTCCAGGCCGTGGCCCAGTGGCAGGGCGCGCCTCTTCACCAAACATGGAGAATTAATCTGAAGCCCCCGTAGTAGATATACGATTACCTACTAAATATGTAGATGTATATATATTTTTTTTTTAATCTTTTTTATGTTATTTTATTTTTTATCTGGTAAATCCATTTTATTTAATGTATACTTTTTTATGGCTGACAGAGTATTGCACCCACCGCTCTCTTCGGCTGAAATAAACATAAATTATTATTATTATTTATTATTATATCCCTCCTACTTTGCAGAGGTCAAAAGGTCTCCCTCCACCCGTCTTACCCGATCCGGCCTACCACGCACTTGATACTGATACTGATACCGATACGGGCGCAGTTTTTATTTTTCTTGTTATTTACTAACACTTTTATCTGTATACATTTTTCTTCATAGATTTCAGAAGAATTATGCCACGGGCTGCCACATTTATTATTCTTTTGTATTATGTAAATGTAAGTACTTGCATACTGCTTTCTAACCCCGTGTGCATGGACATTGGAGGGTCTAGAGTCGTTTAAATATTCGTAGCTTCGTTCAATAAAATAGTGTCTTGACGTGTGTGGTGAAGGAGGAAACCATGTTTCCTTATAACGCCGTCGGGCAAGTGGTGGGGTCCCCTCCAATGATACTGCCGCCAAGATCCAGATAAACCTCAAATCATGAACCAAGGCATACCTGCTAAGTCATCAAACGTAGAGAACAACTTGGGGTGACTTATGGCTGAGATGTTTTTGGCGTTCATAATATGAAACAATTCGTTATAAATATTAATCAAAAATAATAATATATTGTAGTCTAACGAAGCAAGTAATAAAAAATGTCCGTATATGAAGTAATTCTTTGTAAATGAAAACCATAAAGTATGCGTGATGTGGTTAATTGGGTCATTTGTTTAATTCTCTCACATTTCGGCTGTGCTTTATGCTTTCTGCACGTATATCAAGTTGTTTTATTAGGTAAGAGAGAAGCCACCGTACTTACTGCATAATGTACCGGCCATAATTAGGAAGTATGTTCATTTTACGTAGCAGGCATTCTACATATCGCAAGGCACATTCGACTTGCAACAGAAACGAGAGTCTTACGTATAAATATAATAATTGTATATCCTCTCCTACCGATGGTCTTGCAAAACAAATTACGTATTTGTTAGTCTGACTCAACTGAGTCATGATAATATGTGTCAGGTGAAAGTGAAGCGAGGGGCCCCGCCGTCCGTCTGCTGTAGTGCAGTAGTGCTGTACAGCACTCATTTGTGCTTACGTTCTGTGGTTTGGTCTGATGGCTGACCTACTTTCAATCTTTTTTTTAATGACACTATTTCAATCGTCTCTTTTTGATTGAGGCTCAGTAGAGACGCCCAATTTTTAGATAATGTTTTTTATGGGGCTCTGGAGAGACACCCTACTTTTATTATGAAGGTGGTCGCAAAATTTTATCTTATCCTTTGAACTTTGGAGGACAGACACGCTTACTCCTGAGGGACCATAATATCACATTTTTTTAAGTAAAACTTCTTTACGCACGCTTGACTTGGGGAGTAAGCTGCTGAATGAGTGACGAGAGCGTTACGAAAAGTGTCATCGGGCGAGGCGAACGGAAGTTGAGAGGGAGATATAAGTTAGTGAATATAGAAAGAGAGAGAGTTACGTTTCGTATATTACTTTAGGAGCAAGAGAGAGAGGTGCGAGCACACATTTTCTTTCTCTCTTTCTCTCATAGCCAGGTACGTTTCGTATATCTAAGACACAGTGCAGGCCTATTGTCTGTATCACACTGTAGGAGCAAGAGAGGTTAGTGCGTGGGCACATTTTCTTTCTCTCTTCTTTTATAAGTTAGTGAAGTTTTACTTCAGTCGTGTGGTCACACTCGTTTTTTATTATGAAGGTTGTCCCAAAATGTAATCTTTACCTTTGGATTCATGAGAGACCAGAATATCACACTTTATTTCAATATATTTTTTTTATATGAATACCGCACAAGAGTCCCAACTGCTTCCGTCTGAAGCCAGTAAGACCATGACATCCCCAATTGGGATTGTTTTTTTTAACCCATCAGAGTTCGGGCAAAATATTTCCGCCATGCAATAAAATCAAAATATTTATTTCGAAATAAGCGAATAATTTTTGAAATACAATTTTTTTTTAATGCAAACATAAAATTGTTTTGAAAATGGCTCACCTTACATTTTTTCAAACTAAAATATACTATCGATAACGAAAAAAAAACCCTCACATTATTAAGCAAATGTATTACAAAAACGTTATAGTCAACTAACGTTTTTCGTTTCATGTAAAAATAATTAATAAAAAATTACCTATACATAATATATTTTAATAACAATAACTTAACGTAATTTTGTATTCATAAAGGTGTACATCTTTATTATTTTGTGGCAAACCTTTAGATTTGAGTACAAAACTTGGTATTTTCTTTTTCTAACACCATTTAGATTTAGATCATTTATCTTACTATGATAGTAAGGGGCACAATTTCTATGAGTCAAAAAAGCGAACAAATTAGCCTGAAGAGTTAATAAACAAAAAATTTAACAAAACAAAAAACGACTTAAAAAAATGCACTAAAAAGTAAAAAAATAATTTCGTGTTCTTCTACAACTTAATAATCAACTTACTTTTTCTACTCATCAGTATGTAGGTACGATTCTTATTTTTGGAGTCGGTGTCAACCAATGTAGGTTTGTAACTACGTACATAGTTATATGTAGGTGAGATGTGCTTATGTCGCGCGCGCGACAAACCTACCTTGGCTGACACCGACTCCAAAAATAACAATCGTACCTACATATTGATGAGTAGAAAAAGTAAGTTGATTATTAAGTTGTAGAAGAATACGAAATTATTTTTTTACTTTTAAGTGCATTTTTTTAAGTCGTTTTTTGTTTAGTTAATTTTTTTGTTTATTTACTGTAGTTTTTAAAATTGTATAACATTGGCTATGTTTAACTTTAGAAAAAATATATTAAAATAAGGATTTCGGAAATCCTGTACAGGATATTTTTTAATGGGGCTTAGTAGAGACACCCTACTTTGTTACATTATAGTTTATAGTACATAATCGAATTTCTACCGATTTCTCACGTATCTCCCTTAAACATTTGAAGTTTTTAAGCTCTTAAAAAAATATACGTTATTTTTGAAGATAATGTCTAGATGCCGCCCAAGCCGTAACGCAACTTATATGAAACTAGCTGGGTTACCCGGCTTCGCTCAGGACAATAAGATATTGTTCTGGAATGTTGCACAATGATGTTCCCGATTCCCTATTCCTGATCATTCCACGACATACTCCGCCACTCCTTCCACAACTTTCTACAGCTCTATGGAACCTTCTAGAACTTTCCGGAAGACTGTTCTAGAAATTTCAAGAGGGTGAAATTTTCAGCCCTTATATCTTTAAAAGCACGCCCCTCAGGTAAAAACGGATACCCTTATTCCCTAGGGGGGATAGAGATCTACCACACCATATAACTCCCTTGATCGGACCGGGACTCGTTTCTGAGTTTTTGCGAGCTGCACGTTTTTTTGGACTTTCTTTTATAATACATGCCATATTCAAATAAATAAAAATGTTACTCCTTACATGTCCTTTCCCGTGCGTTCCCCTCCAGCGTTCCACTTCCACCTTCCCCGCCACCGCTCTCCCGCTCCCCCGTCCCGCAAACCCCCCTGGCACTGCATTTCTTGACTCCTCTCCCGCGCGGCCCGTAGCCGAAACTTTTTTCTAATACTAACATTTTTAAACTCGTGATATCTTTCTAATTAAATATCTGAATTGAAAAATTCAAAAAGTTAAATAAAGGTATTAAAGCTGTCTTGAATATTTAGTAATTTATTTTGATAAGGATTAAAACCAAGATACAAATAAAGAGCCTTTTCAAGCGGCGACATATTAATTAAAATTTTAAAATAAAAGAATACTTATTGTGGCATAACCATAATAGTTAGACATATGCTGTACCGACCTTTTTTGTAAATAATGATGTGTTCTATAAAGTTGTAGTACATTATTTTATTCTATCATCAATAGTTTTCGCAGCGCACGCGATTTAAAGAATATTTTAGGTAATTTTTTTACACCCTGGGTTACATTATTGAAGTTTTAGTAAGGATGCCTATTTTAAAAAATATATATAATATAGCCTATGTCACCCAGGGATAGTGTAGCTTCCCAACAGCGAAAGAATTTTTCAAATCGGTTTAGTAGTTTCGGAGCCTATTCGATGCAAACAAACACACAAACAAACAAACAAACAAACAAACAAACAAACAAACAAATATTACCTCTTTATATAGTGTGTTAGATTCCCTCGATAGAAAAAAATCGCAAAATATGCACCAAAAATTATTAAAAACAAGTCTGTTTCCATTATCTTATAAATTATATTTGTGAAAAAAACTCACAATGTTTCTTTAAATGATACTTAAGATCCCCAAGAGATTTTTGCTCTATTTTAAACGATTCGTGTTTTATAAAACATTTTCGCAATTTTCGCATCGATTTTAGCGCTCTCCTCTAACATTCGTAATTTCATATCTCTACATCTTCTTCTTTTCGAGCCCGGTTGCGGGGCCTTTCGATAGATACACCCTACTTGTATTTATTTATTTATTTCTTTTTTTCTTTACATGGTACCTAGGTCTAATGTTTACAATTCAGTTTATAACCTCACTAGGTCAATCTTGTAAGGGGGTTAACAACTCTACAATTTAATAAAATAATAGATTATGAGTACGATGAGTACCTACTAAGCTGAAGGTGATATTACCTACATTAAATTATGACATGCAGGGTGACCATTCATTAATTAATTAATTAATCTCAAAATTAATTAATGTTGAGATTTAATTTTTTGAAAAGTATATTTATTTTGAATATGAGATATATAGGTATATGTAATTAATATATTATGCAATTTATTTGTCAAGAGAAATATTAAAAAACAGTTAAGACAAAATAATATGATATTAATTTAGAAAGGATAAAGTAGAGAAAAACAATTGGCAATCCTCGGATAACACAAATAATTTCACAGTCTTTTTAAAAGTGCTCAGGGAATTAGATGACTTTATATGTTCTGGAAGGCTATTAAATATGAGTGGAGCCCATTGACGTATGATATGATCGATGGTGGAGCCTGATAAAAATAATTTCTCTGGCCAAAAGAAAATTTAGTTTGAATTACCATATAGTTCAGACCAGAGCCAACACTAGTCTAACGAATTTGCTTTTATTATAGTGTATTTTTGAATGAGGCTCAGTAGAGACTTCCTACTTTTATTATTTAGTATATTTTTCATTGAGGCTCAGTAGAGATACTCTGCATTCTTGCTTTATCCGCCTCCCAAATTAACGCACGTAACACGTCTATATGAACGCATGAAAGTATGAACGAATACATAAATGTACGTATTTTTCTTATTCATAAATGATATAGTTAATATTTTTAGTAATGTTAAAGTTCTGTTATTTGCTGATGATCTGAAGATATAGAGAACAATCAGAAATGATGATGATCCGCGCCATTCTGCAGTTGAACCTGAACAAACTACATATGTATTTGGTGTTCTGTCAATGATTTACAACTAAACATTGGTAAATGTCAGATTATTAGTTTTTACAAAGGTAAAAATCCTCTTAAGTTTTCCTATGATATGAATGGTGTTAATCTTCTTCGTGTATCACAGATTCGTGATCTTGGTATTATATTTCATGAGAGTCTACAGTTCAATGTACACATCGATGAAATAACAAGCGATGCAATGAGAATTCTAGGTTTTATTTTGAATGGGTGCAAATTTTAAAAGAGTATCAACATTAAAAAATCTCTATTGCTCGTTAGTACGAAGCAAATTAGAGTAAAATTCCACCATATTGTCACCATATTACAAAGTCCATTCTCATTTATTGGAAAAGGTATCTACACTACAAATTCCTTCGGTACATTAATTTTAAAATGAAAATTCCAATCGAACTTATAAATTATAATAACTTACGCGCAGAAACCAGACTCCTTAAATTATCAGATAGAAGTGTGTTAATTTATTTGTTATTTTTATTCAAAGTTATCAAATCTTTAGTTGATTGCCCTAATTTGTTACAACTAATTTGTTTTAATATACCTACTAGACAAACTCAAAATAAAGATATTTTCAAATTTACCAATACCCTCAATACTAACTACTCTATTAATTCACCAATCCCTAGAATGCACAGCCTTGCGAATAAACATTGTGAATTTATAGATATATTTGGTGTTGACAGTTTTGCAATTTTCAAGAGACAACTTATCTATATTTTATCTGCTAATAATTAACTTTTATTATTTTTGTTCTTTCCATAAAACCTTTTCTCATCTAATACCTTACCAGTAATTTATAACCTTATTTTATTTTATTATGCTGTTCTATTCAGTTCTGTTTTATCATCCTACATTATTATACACATGCAATTGTTTGTTTAAACCTACTAACTAACTCTTACACATTGCATTTTATTGTATTTCAGGGGTTATTACTGATTTTTTCTTTTTACTTATAGATACTATTTCATATCTTTTATGATGTTTAATTTCTTTAATGTTTTTAATTTCTGTTATGATGTTCTATACCTTGTGATGATGATTGCTTTCTTATTTATTCTGGTTTATTGGTTTAGTAACATACGAATACATAATTATTATTGTTAGTATACTTTTCCTTCTATGCTTGTAAAAGCCCACTAGGGCGTAAATAAATATAAATAAATATAACACGTCTAAAGAAATGTATTAAAAATACAATTTTATGGCAAAAATTATCTTCTATATTCTAATTTTATGGCTAAAATTATCTTCTGTATTCCCAATGAAATCATATCGTAACCTCTAGACTCCGTTTGCCAAGCGATTTTTATGCCTATTACCTATGTTCATGACGATATTAGGCACAATACATACATATTTGGCTTGTGGCTTCCTCTTAAGGGCCGCAACTCGAATTTCTACCGATTTCTTACATATCTCCCTTAAACATTTGAAGTTTTTAAGCTCTTTATAAAATATATGTTATTTTTGAAGATAATTTCTAGATGCTGCCCAAGCCGAAACCCAAATTATATGAAATTCCCTCGAAAAATTATTAAAAACAAGTCTGTTTCTATTATCTTATAAATCATATTTGTGAAAAAAAATTAAAATGTTTCTTTAAATGATACTTAAGATGCTCCTCAAGAGATTTTTGCTCTATTTTAAACGAGTCGTGTTTTACTAAACATTTTCGCAATAATTCGCATCGATCTTGGCGCTGTAAATGTTAGCGTTCTCCTCTAAGATTCGTAATTTCGTATCTCTCCATCTTCTTCTTTTCGAGCCTAGTTGCAGAGCCTTAAAAGTCTCTCTAGTGGCGAGAAATTAAAGTAAATTATGATTTTTTGAATTGAAAACTTATTTAGCAAAAAACTCAAAGAAACGGAAGCGAGCGACACTAAAAAGAGACAAACACCTAATTCCTATATCTATAGGATTTAACGTGCGAGAGAATGAGATAGTTTTATCGGTTTCCTCATTGTGCGATGCTTTGTAGCTTGGTCTATTGTCTAGTTCACTTCTACCATGTGAATTGCCCACTCCGATTTTTATATATTAAGGATTTATTTTAAATTAGCAATAATATAATGGTTTACGGTAGGGAATAGTAATACTAGCTTCTACAAACACATTTTTAAAGAGTAGGCGTAGTACGTAATAATCCATACTGAGGATGTTCAACTGTAACGATTTAAATTCGTGCCAAGATGATAATACCTAAGTTAGCAACACATGCTAATGCTGCATCCGTACAGGGAAATCATTTCAAAGAGACCCTCATTTGTGTAGTGATAAGTAATACGAGTATACTGATTGGATAGCAAAATTATAATTATTTCCCTTTTAACACTTGACATTGGACAAACACATACGCCTGTGAGTGAATGAGATAGCAATAAAATATGTATTTCTTTCACGGGAACCCGTTTCCAATATATACGATAAATCCACGGTCCCACGCAAGTCTCCTTTTACCTTAGCGACCAGATATTCAGCTGACCAAGGATCGAATCCTACGAAATCCAATTTTTTTTTTTTTCGTAAAATCAATATTTAGTCTTCAAACCACTAAAATGGACCGGCGAAGAAAACACTGAAGAAAGCGACTCCGAAGAAGAAAACACAAATATTAATAAGATGTCCAAATGTATTGGAAAAAGTGCACCGGAATTCGACAATAAAAAGCGTTATTCACGTTGATAAAAAAACGAGTGTACTTTAGACCACACGAGTGAAGTAAAACTTCACCAACTTATAAAAGAAGAGAGAAAGAACATTTGCGCGCGCACTGCTCTCTCTTGCTCCTACAGTGTGATACAAACATAGGCCTGCACTGTGTCTTAGATATACGAAACGTAACTGGCTATGAGAGAAAGAGAGAAAGAAAATGTGTGCTCGCACCTCTCTCTCTTGCCCCTACAGTAATATACGAAACGTAACTATCTCTCTCTTTCTATCTTCACTAACTTATATCTCCCTCTCAACTTCCGTTCGCTTTGCCCGATCACACTTTTCGTAATGCTCTCATCACGAATTCTCCAGCTTACTGCCCGAGTCAAGCCCGTGTTTTTTTCTAAAATAATTCAATTATTTTAATTTGAACGTCAAAATTAAATGTCAAATAGAAAAATCAGAATGATTAATCAATTTTAAACGTCTTTATGCACCCAATATCGTCGAACGTTTTCGGGGTAAGAGGGAACTGCCTCAGGTGTCCCAAACTGGTTTAAAAACATACATTGTATAATTGCACAAATATATTCAAATATGTCCTCTTTGAAATGATTTGCCTGCAGAAATGGCGCGTTCACTGGATTCAGATTCAATGTTGGCTCAACACCAACACCGGCGACTCTGCAAAGTTACAAGCTTGTTAAGTGATTTATTTGCTGTTTATTTTTAGAATATATTAGTACAAACTTATATTTTTATAAATCTTTATGACTTGAATCAAATGCCCTGATTTAGTGTTCTGTTTGGTAAATATTTTAAGTATGACATCTGTTTTCTATTCCTACAAAGTACTGCACAAAGAGGAAACCGATTATATTGTCTCATTCTCTCGCAGGCTAATCCTATATGTGTTTGTCTCTTTTAAGTGTCGCTATTTTTCATTTCATCAAGTTTCAAATCTGTGCTTCATAGTGTGATAACCCCCCCCCCCCCCTACGACGAAGTAGTAAAACCTTCACTTGATTTCAAAATGCTGCTACATTGCTACAGCTACCCCGCTCGGCCTTTAATAGCTCGTAGCTCGCCCGTTCTCGCGTCTCTCCTCTGCATTTCTTTTGCAGCGCCTTTTCAACCCCATCACGTAATACTTTTATGCAAACGTGACGAGATGCTCTTAATTAATCAATTGTAACTAACCCCACAACGTTGTGTACTTTTTTGTTTGAGTGGTTTGGTATAGTTAATCCAATTTAATTAATAATTTATTTGTGGTAAACCCTTGTTCTTTTAGGTATGGCGTGTTACAATTTGCAAGGCTTCGAATAACAATGACTGAGTCTGACTAGCTTGAAAATTAACTAATTATCTATCTATATTCATCCAGCTTCCTCCCCTAGCACCTGTTATACGCCTACGCTCATCGACGACTATTTTTATTGAAGTAATCTGCATTTTCCCTCCTAGCATCTAATATATAAATTTACATTCAAACGGCGAATTGAGAAGATCCTACCTTTCGATGCGATGTCACGTACTCTCTGCAGCTCTATAAAATGCTATCATGAAAATAATTTGACATTTATGTACATTCTAACAAAAGATTTACACTCAAGCAGTACGGAGTGCAATAATTCTACACTCACAGTTCTAGATGCAGTTTGTAAGTTAGCTAGCTTGTTTTATTTTGTTAATTTGATTCTACGGGTAGGTATTTTGGATTAACATGAGACAGAACATGTGCTGTTTAAATAATTGGACTCCTCCATAGCCCAACTGATAAGGTGATGGTCATAGACCGCCGAATCAGCTTCCAATTCCAACGCCTCCGGAGAATGTTAAGGTCGCAAGCGACGAATGAAAATCGACATGTTTTGCCTTCTGTCGGGAAAGAGTTTGATGTGTGTTTCTGGTTCATATAGTGGTAATGGGAAATTTTATCGACCAATAAGCCGCCAAATTATAAATATGTTGATGATGATGATGAGAGGTCATCTCATACCGTTTGATATGAGGGTCTGCTCCGATTAATGGCGTGATAGCCGATGTCAGGAACTGTTCAGGAAATGCGTGGGTGGCACGAGGTTTTAGATCGTGACATCCTACTCTGGATTGATGATGATGGTGATGATTTTGAAGTTCTTCAGCATGCCGATGACTTGAGTTCCATTTACTCCTAAAGCACCGGCATAAACATTAAACCGAAGTTGATTAGACAATCGGCAATGTCAGGAGATCGGTGGGGCCGCTCTCTCCTCTGATCTGGCGATGTATGAATTTAATTAAGGAAAATTTTGATGTCACCGATCCTCGCCTTGGCAGTCACTCATGTCCTCAATAGTCCCGTTCTCCGTCCAGCACGCCGCCTCGAGCCAGTAGAAATAATGATTACGTTTTTCCTAGGCGCGCTACAAAAACATGCGCCAGCCTGCAATCGCGATGTTCATCGGTATTTGATTTGAATGAAAAATACGTCCTCTCGCATAACATACACAAGCGTAACGTGGGACCTTCCCCGAAATGTCACGGGCATATGCTCTACGATAGGCGTACCCCAACCTCAAACTCAAACATCAGCTCAAAGAAGGAATGTCAAGCTCGGCTTCCAGGGTGCTGGGTCCAAGAATGAAAGGCACCAGGTCGTGAATCTGGCTTCCCTCCCTTTTATTTCCCCGGCTGCGCTTTCGTCCAGAGTACATTCCCACCCTGATGCTGGATGATCCCTATTCCTAGTGTGAGGGAGTTAAGAAAACTTTTGCTACTTATGTAGGTGGATATAGCGCATTACGCTTAAAATATGAATACCTACCGACGGCTTCATTCAACCGACAATGTGAAAGTTTTTGCTAAATCGAATATATCGAATGAAATATACCTACCTAAGCGTAGACCAAAAGTAGTTAAGAAAACTTATCCGGATTCCAACAAAGAACCGCCGATCGGTTGCCAAACGATTCCATATGTCATGTTCCCTTCGTTCCGCCGACAAGGCAGACCCCACACGAGCGTAACCTAAAAGGTAGTGAAGCCCACGCAAATTTCGTCACTTCGTTTCCCCCATGACGAAGGTAGTCCGGCCAGATCGTAATCTTCGTCCTGCATCAAACTGGCCTCCCGCGACGACAACTTTTATCCGCTGGTACCTCGGAGCGGCGGTAGAAGGAGGGCGAAATGGGTGCACGTCCTTTGTTCTCCTGAAGTCCCCCAATGCCTTAGTGACGTACATACGTCGACATCATGGAATGGCTCCGGCCACGCTTCCAATCCAGTCTAGAGCGGGTACGAGATCCACGTTACCGAGATGTGATCACAAGGGATTCCAATTTGCTCGGACCAGACACGACCATCGCTTACTTCGCCTCCACATTAGGAAAATAGTGTAAGCCCACCTGCATTTCGATCACATCGCCCCCGATAAAGTCGCGTGAGATACTTCCTCATGGTGAAATAGGAAAGCCGGACCCGTTAATTCATTCGACAACCGCCGTCCATCCTCGAGTCGTAACCCGCTCAATTAAGTTTGAAGAAAAAGAGTTTGTTAATTAAGTAGGTGGATATAGCACATCACGCTAAAATGTGAATACCTACCGACGGCTGCATTCAACCGACAATATGAAAGTTTTTTGCTAAGTCGAAAGAAATATACCTAAACGTGAACCAAAGGTGATTATATGATTAGATATCGAACCAAGTTTATGCAAAGTCCTATGTAATAGACTTGTTGTGATACCTAAAATTTGGAATAAGGTGTGGGAAATTTTTGGAATGGGAATTCAATTATGTCAGATTTTGTTAGTAATCAAAAATGCCCATGCTACGCACCCTTCATAAACCGTTATATTACCCAATGCCTTTTCAAAATCCCTTTCCTAAATATAGTCCCCTAGCTACGTTTAAAAATATTATTACGAAACTCGTAAATAATAATTAACACCTCCAAGGCGCTTTACAAATTAATTTATACCTACATTCTATACCTATGTATTTTGGTACCCGTTATGTATTGGAGAATACCCAGTAACCTAATTTTCTAGGTCACCAACAAAGCACTTTAAAGGGTTTTATTATTGTTTTGTGGTTTCAAAATCCCGTCTTTTAAATGAAGTCTCTCGTCTAAGATTTATTGCCCGAAAGCGCACTTTGTGCTTCAAATGCTAGTTAGTTCATTGAACTCCAAATTATTATTTTACAACGTTATTGTCTCAAGAATAACTTCACCCAACAAAGGTACTTGCTAGCCGGTCAACCCGGAAACGTGCAAAGCCCCTCGCTCCCCATCGCTCGACAAAAAAAAGGGTCCTAGATTCCTAAGGCTTGTAGTATACAAACCCTAAATGACTCTTTCCTGCAAGGCCCGTACTAAATATGTTAATAATTTTATACAAACTTACCAAATTCGCCTTGTTGCACAAAATAATTTCACTAATCAATTCACTACAATAATATTTAATTAAACAAGCACTTCTAAAACACAACCCGTCATGCAGTTATTTATTCCAAGATGCAGCCGTCGAACACAATTCTCGCGTAGATTTCTTTTTTTTAAATTTCACCCTGACCCTGATAGACGCCCCGAAAGTACGTCCCGACCGCCTCAATTTACAAATTATATTATTTAACTTCACCGACATGAACTCGCAAGCCTCAATCTCTGACTTCCCTATTCGCGTGGACTCTTTTTGTTTAATAAAACGAAATATCCTTTGTTTAATTAAAATGAAATATCCCCGATTTAGACGCACCAAACTGGTCTCCTCGCGACTATCGGACCTCGATCCCTTAATTTAAACCTTGCTTCCCAACGACCAAATCTTGACTCCCCTCAATCGCGTGAACTACCTTTTTTCAATTAAATGAATTATTCCCGTTTACGCGCACCAAATTATAATTCTACAGTTTATCAAAACTCCGATGTTTTTTTTCCGACCGTGCGTGCCCAGGTTCTTTTTCCGACCGTCTTCCAACACTTCCCTGCCCCAACTCCCTTTATTATTATATATAACTATCTGAATTATTCCCGGTTTACGCGCACCAAATTATTATTCTGCCGTTTATCAAACTCGATGATTTTTATCCCGTCTGCGCGGCCCTAGGTTCCTTCCCCCGACCGTTCTCCAACCCGACTCTACTCCGACTGTCTAGTTCCAACCCCCTGCCTTCTGACTCCCACCCATCTACTTGTGTGGTTTCAATAATTTATTAGTCACTCTTTTCAAATCTTAAGTGATAAGCACATCTCCCAATATGCATATATCAACGTTTAATAGTCAAAAAATGCCACATAATAACTATTATTTCAGAGAATTTTGTGTAGAAACCATGTTCGTTATTTTTTGTGGTGTAAACTAATTTCGTCTGCGCCGGAGTCATAAATTATCTCAATAACGCTTAAAAGAAGAGCTCAGTGGTGCACTTCAATTCACTACGCAAACACATGTGGTTATTTAGTGGTAAGGACCCATAAATCACCCCCATGAATTGGAAACAGAGAATCGTATGCTGAAAACATTCCATGTTACAAAATTGAATATATTTCTAAATCGATCTCTCAATTTTAAAGGAATTATTTCGTAGGCCCAAAGGCGAGATCATCACAGTCTCCCCTTTATGGAAAAAAATAGTGGAGGTAGATAGAAATCCAAACTACAATCACCTATTTTGTTCCAGAACTTCAGCAGTAGTCAGCCCGTTTGAACTCGCCTTAAATCTTTGTGCCCTTTTTTTTCAAAATTGTAATGATGAATATTTCCTAAACCGGTCCTGTCCTGTACGTCATCGCATCCCTTCCCTATTCCGTTTTTTTCGTCGGCCTTGCCCAATGTTTGTCTAATGTTGAAACTACGGTCAATGTACCTTGCGTTATGCCTACATATTTCCAGGAATTTGTGCCGGTTACGACCTACAACGATACCTAGTCATGGTACCCTAACTGTCTCCTATTGTACTCCCCACTTAAGCCGACAATATATTATGTGAGTATTTAGGTGTCTATTATTGTCTCCAAACCAATTAATCCAAATTTTAATTTCGGCCTAACTTTTTCACCGACTTACGCTGATTTTAAATACCCACCGCTTCACAATAAACTCCTTTTGCGCAATTTGTAAACCCATCCACAATCTACTACTAAACATTATAAATGTTCCAATGCTCCACATCTCACTGTGTCTAAACTCATAATGTATTTCTCTATAAAATAACCCAGAGTGTTTTCCCCAATTCGGCTCTGTCTAGATCGCTTAAGTCGGTACGTCTCTCCTTAATCGGTACTTTCGGTTTCACATAATGGCCGTCTCGAAGGTCCGCCTGTATTTTTTTTTCTCCAAAATATCCCTACCGTAATTATACGAGTGTGAACGACCTTTCCTTATTTTTTTTGTTTGTTTTTTCGTTAAAGGAACTTTGCCCAAAATGGACCTGACCGTTGTTCTAAATTTAACAATTTGGTACTGGGGACCAATATCATCATAAAAGTATTTAACTGCTAAAAAATGCCGATTGTCTACAGTAGGTACCTAGTCATTTTATTTCTCCAGATTCATACGTTTGAGTACGTAATTATTATTGTAGTCCTTTAAATCTAGTGCATTATTAGAATTAAACGTTTTGGATACGTTCATTCTGTAAGTCGGGTTGAATATTAGCAAACAATTTATTTTTAAAATTTAATTTGCCATCAAGAACCGACTTCCTCCCCTCACATCGGAATACCTTTTATTCCCTATACTTATCGGAGGTTGCCTAACATTTTACCTACCTCTCCTATCTTTAATTTGGTTTTATTGTCTTCACGCCTAATCCGGTTCACGTCACTAATGTTTATTCTGCATGTATTTTGTTTCTCAACAGATTCTGTTTCTTTGAACTATTTAGTTAAACTAATTTCGTTTAATCCTGTACAGATTATTTTGTAATTACGTTTCAAAATACTGCTTTTATTCCGACTGTCACCCACTTCTTGTGATGACCGGCTGTAGAAAGGGTTTCAATTTACCGTTACGTTAAACGCACAAACCTATTTGACACATATCTCCGCTAGTCGGCACTCGGTTTAATGGCCTCCCTTTTTTTTTGTTGTTCTTCACGCTGAGTGTTAAATGTTTAAATGATCTACCCTCAAAATGAAAGAGACCCTTTTTTTCTATCGTTTGTTGGTGCCCCTTTTTTTTGTTAAACTATCTCTATTCAATATAACGATTAGGGTAGATTATCTATGTTTACTCTGGTAAACAGAACTACTCAACGCTGGTCCGATTGCATAATTTTTAAACTAATCGTACGGTATCCAATTTACCAAACGTTCAAACCCAATTGAAGGTTGACTAACATCAATATTATCACCCCGGCGATTTGATATTGAATGCATCATTGAAGGACTATCTCCCCTAATAACGTAACGCCCTTTCTCACTTTATCGAAGGTGGGATATCATTAGTTTCTCTTGATTAATTATTGTTCCAACTATTATTGGAGTACAGCGCTCCTCCCCTCAAAATATGATACCTTTAACCTGCGTCTTATCGGAAATTGGACATCATCAACCAACCTCTGCTAAATTTGTCTGGTTAAGCTAATGTGTACATTATTGCACTACCTACTCTCTTGATTAATTTTGTTTCACTTTTTATAGACGTATGGCGCTACTCCCCTCAAAATATGATACCTTTAATTTGTGTTTTATCGGAAGTTGGACATCATCGGCCTATCTCTCCTATCTTTATCTAGTTAGGCAAATGTGTACATTATTGCACTACCTACTCTCTTGATTTATTTTGTTTCACTTTTTATAGACGTATGGCGCTACTCCCCTCAAAATATGATACCTTTAACCTGCGTCTCATCGGAAATTGGACATCATCAACCAACCTCTCCTAAATTTATCTGGTTAAGCTAATGTGTACATTATTGCACTACCTACTCACTTGATTAATTTTGTTTCACTTTTTATAGCCGTACGGAGCTCCTTCCCTCAAAATATGATATCTTTAATCTGCGTCTTATCGGATGTTGGGCATCATCGTCTTATCTCTCCTATCTTTATCTAGTTAAGCTAATGTACCTATACATTATTTGAAGTACCTACTTTCTTGGTTAGTTTTGTTCCACTTTTCATAGCCGTACGGCGTTCCTCCCCTCAAAATATGATACCTTTATCCTGCGTCTTATCGGAAGTTGGAGATTATCGGCCTATCTTTCCTATATTTATCTAGTTAAGCTAATGTAAACGTTATTGTTAATTCCTCTGCTACACATCTATTTTCCTAGTACTTTACTTTTTTTTCGTTGTGTTTTCAGTCATTTTCGGATGACATGCGAACCGTTATACCTACTGTATTAATTTTTTTTTTTTTTTTTTTTTTTTTTTTTTTTTTTCTTCTTGTTTAAGTCATTGTATAAAACCCAGCAAAATGCAACACTTTGTAATACCATACCTCCTGGTCACGGCACCACTGTGATAACCCCCCCCCCCCCCCTACGACGAAGTAGTAAAACCTTCACTTGATTTCAAAATGCTGCTACATTGCTACAGCTACCCCGCTCGGCCTTTAATAGCTCGTAGCTCGCCCGTTCTCGCGTCTCTCCTCTGCATTTCTTTTGCAGCGCCTTTTCAACCCCATCACGTAATACTTTTATGCAAACGTGACGAGATGCTCTTAATTAATCAATTGTAACTAACCCCACAACGTTGTGTACTTTTTTGTTTGAGTGGTTTGGTATAGTTAATCCAATTTAATTAATAATTTATTTGTGGTAAACCCTTGTTCTTTTAGGTATGGCGTGTTACAATTTGCAAGGCTTCGAATAACAATGACTGAGTCTGACTAGCTTGAAAATTAACTAATTATCTATCTATATTCATCCAGCTTCCTCCCCTAGCACCTGTTATACGCCTACGCTCATCGACGACTATTTTTATTGAAGTAATCTGCATTTTCCCTCCTAGCATCTAATATATAAATTTACATTCAAACGGCGAATTGAGAAGATCCTACCTTTCGATGCGATGTCACGTACTCTCTGCAGCTCTATAAAATGCTATCATGAAAATAATTTGACATTTATGTACATTCTAACAAAAGATTTACACTCAAGCAGTACGGAGTGCAATAATTCTACACTCACAGTTCTAGATGCAGTTTGTAAGTTAGCTAGCTTGTTTTATTTTGTTAATTTGATTCTACGGGTAGGTATTTTGGATTAACATGAGACAGAACATGTGCTGTTTAAATAATTGGACTCCTCCATAGCCCAACTGATAAGGTGATGGTCATAGACCGCCGAATCAGCTTCCAATTCCAACGCCTCCGGAGAATGTTAAGGTCGCAAGCGACGAATGAAAATCGACATGTTTTGCCTTCTGTCGGGAAAGAGTTTGATGTGTGTTTCTGGTTCATATAGTGGTAATGGGAAATTTTATCGACCAATAAGCCGCCAAATTATAAATATGTTGATGATGATGATGAGAGGTCATCTCATACCGTTTGATATGAGGGTCTGCTCCGATTAATGGCGTGATAGCCGATGTCAGGAACTGTTCAGGAAATGCGTGGGTGGCACGAGGTTTTAGATCGTGACATCCTACTCTGGATTGATGATGATGGTGATGATTTTGAAGTTCTTCAGCATGCCGATGACTTGAGTTCCATTTACTCCTAAAGCACCGGCATAAACATTAAACCGAAGTTGATTAGACAATCGGCAATGTCAGGAGATCGGTGGGGCCGCTCTCTCCTCTGATCTGGCGATGTATGAATTTAATTAAGGAAAATTTTGATGTCACCGATCCTCGCCTTGGCAGTCACTCATGTCCTCAATAGTCCCGTTCTCCGTCCAGCACGCCGCCTCGAGCCAGTAGAAATAATGATTACGTTTTTCCTAGGCGCGCTACAAAAACATGCGCCAGCCTGCAATCGCGATGTTCATCGGTATTTGATTTGAATGAAAAATACGTCCTCTCGCATAACATACACAAGCGTAACGTGGGACCTTCCCCGAAATGTCACGGGCATATGCTCTACGATAGGCGTACCCCAACCTCAAACTCAAACATCAGCTCAAAGAAGGAATGTCAAGCTCGGCTTCCAGGGTGCTGGGTCCAAGAATGAAAGGCACCAGGTCGTGAATCTGGCTTCCCTCCCTTTTATTTCCCCGGCTGCGCTTTCGTCCAGAGTACATTCCCACCCTGATGCTGGATGATCCCTATTCCTAGTGTGAGGGAGTTAAGAAAACTTTTGCTACTTATGTAGGTGGATATAGCGCATTACGCTTAAAATATGAATACCTACCGACGGCTTCATTCAACCGACAATGTGAAAGTTTTTGCTAAATCGAATATATCGAATGAAATATACCTACCTAAGCGTAGACCAAAAGTAGTTAAGAAAACTTATCCGGATTCCAACAAAGAACCGCCGATCGGTTGCCAAACGATTCCATATGTCATGTTCCCTTCGTTCCGCCGACAAGGCAGACCCCACACGAGCGTAACCTAAAAGGTAGTGAAGCCCACGCAAATTTCGTCACTTCGTTTCCCCCATGACGAAGGTAGTCCGGCCAGATCGTAATCTTCGTCCTGCATCAAACTGGCCTCCCGCGACGACAACTTTTATCCGCTGGTACCTCGGAGCGGCGGTAGAAGGAGGGCGAAATGGGTGCACGTCCTTTGTTCTCCTGAAGTCCCCCAATGCCTTAGTGACGTACATACGTCGACATCATGGAATGGCTCCGGCCACGCTTCCAATCCAGTCTAGAGCGGGTACGAGATCCACGTTACCGAGATGTGATCACAAGGGATTCCAATTTGCTCGGACCAGACACGACCATCGCTTACTTCGCCTCCACATTAGGAAAATAGTGTAAGCCCACCTGCATTTCGATCACATCGCCCCCGATAAAGTCGCGTGAGATACTTCCTCATGGTGAAATAGGAAAGCCGGACCCGTTAATTCATTCGACAACCGCCGTCCATCCTCGAGTCGTAACCCGCTCAATTAAGTTTGAAGAAAAAGAGTTTGTTAATTAAGTAGGTGGATATAGCACATCACGCTAAAATGTGAATACCTACCGACGGCTGCATTCAACCGACAATATGAAAGTTTTTTGCTAAGTCGAAAGAAATATACCTAAACGTGAACCAAAGGTGATTATATGATTAGATATCGAACCAAGTTTATGCAAAGTCCTATGTAATAGACTTGTTGTGATACCTAAAATTTGGAATAAGGTGTGGGAAATTTTTGGAATGGGAATTCAATTATGTCAGATTTTGTTAGTAATCAAAAATGCCCATGCTACGCACCCTTCATAAACCGTTATATTACCCAATGCCTTTTCAAAATCCCTTTCCTAAATATAGTCCCCTAGCTACGTTTAAAAATATTATTACGAAACTCGTAAATAATAATTAACACCTCCAAGGCGCTTTACAAATTAATTTATACCTACATTCTATACCTATGTATTTTGGTACCCGTTATGTATTGGAGAATACCCAGTAACCTAATTTTCTAGGTCACCAACAAAGCACTTTAAAGGGTTTTATTATTGTTTTGTGGTTTCAAAATCCCGTCTTTTAAATGAAGTCTCTCGTCTAAGATTTATTGCCCGAAAGCGCACTTTGTGCTTCAAATGCTAGTTAGTTCATTGAACTCCAAATTATTATTTTACAACGTTATTGTCTCAAGAATAACTTCACCCAACAAAGGTACTTGCTAGCCGGTCAACCCGGAAACGTGCAAAGCCCCTCGCTCCCCATCGCTCGACAAAAAAAAGGGTCCTAGATTCCTAAGGCTTGTAGTATACAAACCCTAAATGACTCTTTCCTGCAAGGCCCGTACTAAATATGTTAATAATTTTATACAAACTTACCAAATTCGCCTTGTTGCACAAAATAATTTCACTAATCAATTCACTACAATAATATTTAATTAAACAAGCACTTCTAAAACACAACCCGTCATGCAGTTATTTATTCCAAGATGCAGCCGTCGAACACAATTCTCGCGTAGATTTCTTTTTTTTAAATTTCACCCTGACCCTGATAGACGCCCCGAAAGTACGTCCCGACCGCCTCAATTTACAAATTATATTATTTAACTTCACCGACATGAACTCGCAAGCCTCAATCTCTGACTTCCCTATTCGCGTGGACTCTTTTTGTTTAATAAAACGAAATATCCTTTGTTTAATTAAAATGAAATATCCCCGATTTAGACGCACCAAACTGGTCTCCTCGCGACTATCGGACCTCGATCCCTTAATTTAAACCTTGCTTCCCAACGACCAAATCTTGACTCCCCTCAATCGCGTGAACTACCTTTTTTCAATTAAATGAATTATTCCCGTTTACGCGCACCAAATTATAATTCTACAGTTTATCGAAACTCCGATGTTTTTTTTCCGACCGTGCGTGCCCAGGTTCTTTTTCCGACCGTCTTCCAACACTTCCCTGCCCCAACTCCCTTTATTATTATATATAACTATCTGAATTATTCCCGGTTTACGCGCACCAAATTATTATTCTGCCGTTTATCAAACTCGATGATTTTTATCCCGTCTGCGCGGCCCTAGGTTCCTTCCCCCGACCGTTCTCCAACCCGACTCTACTCCGACTGTCTAGTTCCAACCCCCTGCCTTCTGACTCCCACCCATCTACTTGTGTGGTTTCAATAATTTATTAGTCACTCTTTTCAAATCTTAAGTGATAAGCACATCTCCCAATATGCATATATCAACGTTTAATAGTCAAAAAATGCCACATAATAACTATTATTTCAGAGAATTTTGTGTAGAAACCATGTTCGTTATTTTTTGTGGTGTAAACTAATTTCGTCTGCGCCGGAGTCATAAATTATCTCAATAACGCTTAAAAGAAGAGCTCAGTGGTGCACTTCAATTCACTACGCAAACACATGTGGTTATTTAGTGGTAAGGACCCATAAATCACCCCCATGAATTGGAAACAGAGAATCGTATGCTGAAAACATTCCATGTTACAAAATTGAATATATTTCTAAATCGATCTCTCAATTTTAAAGGAATTATTTCGTAGGCCCAAAGGCGAGATCATCACAATAGCCATCCCGTTCTTGTCTTCTTTAGTTTTCTGATGGTTTCACTTCTACCGCGTTTGAATTGTACACTGATTTATTTTTTTTTATAATTTTATTTCTATTTATAAAAGATAAATATAGTAAATGGTTTGTATGTTAATAGAGAATTAATAATTGTAATTTGATAGGTTAGGTAGGTTGGAATAACCAACACACCTCCCATAGGTCATCCGAAGTGATTCGCTACGTTTGGTAAAATAGCAGGCTCATCCGGGTTTACGCGATGAATTTTGTCTAGGTCTTGGAGACGTATGCGTTTGCAAAACTTCTGCGTGGCGGGCCGGATCGGAAGAGATTGGTTGAGGGAGACCTTTTAACCACTCTAGACAGACTCCTCAAACCATCGCCTTGCACCGCAATGAAAGGAGTGGAGCATAAGTAAAAAAAATCGGGTGCAGTTTACACGCGGTAGAAGCGTAACTTTAACAAAACAATCTCAACCGATACTTGAAAAGTGGGGTCATAATCAAAGCAGCCAATGAGCGCAGACCTAGCGAAATTTCTGTTCCATATCTCAACCAATAGGAGCCTTTAAAAGTGACATCATAATCAAAGCGGCCAATGAGCGCAGTTGATGCGTCGCAGGTACAGTAATCGTCATTTCCGTTTTATCCGAAATCCAAATCCCAACGGGGCTATAGAAGTTCCACTTCAGAAAGATGACAAAAAAGTGATAGTTAGAACTAAATATTTTTTCGGCAGAACGTCAATATCTACGCAAATATTCTAAATTACTCTTTTTATTAGAGTAATTAGACCAAAAAATCACGCAGATGTAAAATAAAATAAAATTTAAATTAGTATGAAATAAAATAAAATTTAAAATCAAATTTAAAATAAAATAAAATTTAAAATCAGTATGATCCAAATTATTTAAAAGAGGAGAAGATTAAGAAAGAAAATATAACTACCATGTCGATTCAATGAATCGAATTTATTATACAATCTTATTTAAATATGTATAACATTAGTTCGTGTTTTTCCAATAGCGAAGCATGCTGTGCACAACAATTTATTTGTTTACGACGCACCAGATAACTGAGGAAATGGATGAGATGTATGATGTAAATATGTTATTTAATTGTAACGTCGGCAATAACATTATTAGTAATATTACTGTTTGTGATTCTTTCGTAATCTTTAATTTTCACAGTTGAATTTTAAAAGGTAGCTTTATTTTAATAAACGGCTTTGCCCGAGTTTCGACAATTCATTTTCGAAATCATTTTTTCTTGTTGAACAATAGGCCACTTGCATCACATTTTTTTAATTTTTTTCCCGGTTAAGACAAATATTCTAAGACATTCGGTATTTTTAATTTTTTTATCGTATTTTCGAGCAGATAGGGAACTGCTTACATTAATTAAAATCAAGAAAATTTCATATCTGGGTCATATACTTCGAGGGGAGAAGTATCACTTGCTCCATTTAATATTGAAAGGCAAGATAGAGGGTCGCCGAGGGCCTGGTAGGAGACAAATGTCTTGGCTGCGAAACATACGAGAGTGGACCGGCATTAGAAGTGTGGAGGAGCTATTCCGGGCAGCGCAAGACAGAGAGACCTTTTCAAGAGTGATCGCCAACGTCGGGGGGACCTGATAAGGCACATAAAGAAGAAAAAGATCGTATTTTTGAAACCCTGGCGATTTTTTGAAAATTTCAATCCGGAAAATCAGACCATTTTTTATAAACCGGAAAGACGGGACATAATTTTATGGGTGCGAATAAACGATAATTACATAGCCGAAAATCATTTAAAAAAATAACGATTTCCACGCGAATAGCAATAAATTGTACGGAGTACATCTGTAAAAACACCGCCATCTTTATCAAAAAATCAAACCAAAGGATAAGTTAGCATAGAAAAAAAACAACAAATCTAGTGAACCTTAAACGCAAATTCAAAAATTCGCCGGAAATCAAAGTGTTGCACATAAAAAAAATTTATTAGTGTGGAATTTTACAAAATAATTTTACAAAATATCTAATATTATATATTTTCTTTTATTCTACTCTGTTTTTAAATTCTGATATCCTCTTATTTTATTATTATTATTTTTACTATAATATATATATATTTCTTTTTTTATTTTATTTTTACCACTTACTTGTTTTTATGTAATTAAAAATTGTTAGTTACCAGCCTCAGAACAGACTCTGTCTAGTGAGGAGGGTAAGGAAAAAAAACTGATGTACATAACTAATTATAAATAAACGCCCGGGTTGCCGGCACTGAAATTGAAATTGAAATTGAAAGGGAACATAATCGGCGACGGGACATTTTCATGTAGTGACGTCACGAGTCACGAGCTCAAATAATTTTATTTATTTAAAAATAAAAATAAACTATACATTTCTAAAAATTTTCAAAACGACAGAATTGGATGCGCAATATCAAAAAGACATTTATTCAGCGCCCTTGAGGTGATTTTTCTCAAAAACGGCCCTACACAAGTCATCCAAATATTATTATCAGACTTTGGAAAGGCATTTGACCGTGTATGCCTACTATAACATTTGCAGAATAGGCTTTGAACAATATCTATTAAAGTTTTTTGTTCATTTAAGAAACAAAATACAGTATGTGTGCATCGGCGGTTACGGGTAGGAATACCTCAAGGGTCAATACTATTTTTTGATATTGATTAATGACATTCGAGAATGCATTCAAAGTAGGCACTACTTTCTTGCGTTTTACTGGCAATCTCAAACTGCTCAGGATGATATGCGACATTCAAGATTGTATTAAATTACAACACGATTATAGACGCAATATCTTCCATAAGCCGATGAGAATAAACTTTTCTTTAATGTAAAAAAATGTGTCACTATGACATACATGCGTTCCAAAAACCGTTTTAAATTCGATAATTTACTTATTTTTATTTAAGTAAAATAAAACAGGCATGTTGCCCAAAAATTTATGTATAAGGATGGTTTAAATACAGTGTATAACAGAAATTATAACAAAAATAGTAACAGAAATAATTAGCTAAATATTCAACAAACAAGAATGAGTAAAAGGTTAGAATACAAAAGTATCACCAACAATTTATTATTGGCACCTTTGCTGATAGGACAATGATTTAGTAGGTACAATATTGCCTGTCTTTAAATAAAGGGCTTCATCATAATATCAGCTTTATATGATTGATGGTAAAATATATTTTTTGAAATGTTTAAATGGGTCATTACAAACGTCAATTTCATTATTCGTGCAGTGTATTAGTGTTATAATGTTCTAATGTCCGTGGTATAGGGGAGAAAAATATACGGGGTATCCGGGGGGGTAAAGTGCATGAACTTTGGGAGGTGATTCTACATGATGGTAGATGTAAAAAAATTAACAACTTTTTTCAAAATTCCAACATTTTTTTTCCCATACAAAAAGACGTACCTACTAAAAATCCTTAGTGTGAGGTACGATCTCACTTGATGAGCGCCCGCCGGGCACGATTGTGGCAACGTTGGATAATTGTAGTTGGCCCGTATCGTAGCAGCGGAAAATAATAAAGCTGGCGGCACACGCCGGTCTCATTTTATCTTTTTACCACAAAACTACCCTTAAAAGTTGGAATTTCTTGATGGTGCCATGATGTTAATTTGGGATAAAATGTTTGGTGTATCAACTGATGCATGGAAGAAGTAATAAATCGGAAATTTTACGCCTGGCTGTCAGAAAGTGTAGTTTATAGTGTAACAGTCGGTCGTTATACATTCCAAATTGATCAGAAAAACCTTCGTGAAATATATAAGTTAAATAATTAAAAACTGTCATCAGTGATGTCCCTAAGGGACCTCAGAGAAGCATTTGATCCCAAACTTAACTTTTCCGATCGTAATGAGATGATCATAGGAGTTGGATCATTTGATCATTTCATAGTGTTACAAACTTCTGGGATTTGCGGTAAGAACAAGTTGTTTTAACAAGTGTAGCAATTTTCTAAGCCCAAGGCAATGACGTCAATGTTCAACTGCATTATCGACCAAACATCGAATACGCTTCTGCTGTTTGGACCCCATACCAGCAAAAATACGTAAAATTACTAGAAAAAATAACTAAAAATTCTAAATAATATTGGTTCCTTACATATGAAATTGGCGTTTTGTATGGGAGGAACTTAGTATGGGGAACTTATAAGGGTTTTGTATGGGTGCTTTTTCACCTTCCCAATTTGCTTCAAGAGGAAACAGTTTTATCACTAACACCGCAGCCTGCAGCTAACCACTCCACAATAGCCTTCAATTCTTCATTATCAACTTTGATCTCCGGCCGTCACGGGGCTTGTTCTGCAGGTCGAAATTTCCAGAATGAAAACGTTGGAACCAAAAACGCACTGTGTTTTCTTTTGCGGCACCGTCGCCATACACATCATTAATCCATCGAGCCGTTTCTGCAGCACTGGTGCCATGGTGGAACTCGTACTCGTAAATAACGCGATATTTCAAGTTTTCCATTTTGTAAACTAAGTGACGCAAAGAAAAAAAATTAAGGAAAAAACAAATGAATTATATTTTTCGAAACACAAATACATGAGTAAATAGCTGAATAAATTTGAATTTGAAATTCCTTACCAAAGAGAAGATATTTGAGATCAAAGTTGCCAGTACGGCAAAACGCCAATTTCATATGTAAGGACCCAATATATGAGAATGCATGGTGAATACCCGCGATGCATCTCAAGGATTTGCTCTTTCAAACGCACTACAAAAATCTCCAATCTAGTAGGAATGGGGCACTTACAGAAACAGCATTAAAAAAAATAAACTATTTTATTGACCGCCCATATCTTCTGGAATGCTATAAATTGTTTGTATTGCCAGGGTCGACACCACGACTCGCTCTGTATTGCGCATAGCAGAATCGACGTTCTGGCTCAGCATAGCACGACAAGAGGTAAGACTTTATTTATTTATTTAAAGTTATACAAATCGCCATGTGTATTGTATTAGGATTACAAAATTTTGTAAAACACATTATAAAAATATTAAAATATCAGAAATTATTTTAATTGAGACAAGGGTATGTGGAACAGCTTAATAGTAGGGCGAATTAGCTGGATTAGCAAATCAATAGAAGACACGGTGTGTGACAGGTTTATTTAATTTTTATGAATACACACTAACTTGGTTTTAAAAGAACTAAAGAAATATTCGTTGTGTAAATGATCGTATTTCCGAAGTTACTTTAAAATTAGGTAACTCGCTGAAATTTAAGCGAAGTCGTCAAAAGCTCTCGAGGACATCTGCCTCGGAAGTTCCGAAATAAGTGTGTTTTGTTCGTCGTAAATTAGACGGGACCACTGATACGAGAGTCCCTAGAAATATGATCCATACCGATGAGATAGAACACTCATGTAACCAATTAACATAAGACTTGTCGAATCCTAGGCTTCATACATGCTAATGAAACTGTTTATTTATGTACGTGAAAGACTTTTGATGTTGAAAATATTTATTCAATTTCGCCAGAAGTAAAAACATTGAATTTGATGCGGCACACAAACACGTTCACAGTTACTTTTCGTAAGACCTTTTGACTCCTGGATATCTATAAAAGCCATTAAAATGAATTTTCTTATCATTAAATATTAAAGAAAATAATTTATCAATATTACAAGAAGTAAGGGAAGGTTGGGCTTGCTTCGGGTACTCGGATACCCCACATCACACTTCTTTCGGCTTATAACTCCAGCGGTAGGGACTTTCAGCGCAATCGGTTGATTAAACCCATCTTGAAGGCGAGCCAATTCCGCTGGGGTCATAATGGGCGATGGTGCTCTCGGCGGCGGCAACGGTCCGCGCTGTGACGCAGAAGACGAGGCGTATTCTACTTCACAAGTAAACACCGTTAAAATAATGTCAGGCTTTTAAAGTATTTTAATGTTTTTTTTGTATTCGAGAAAGCAACGATGATAGAATGTATTTATTTTTTTCATAATATTATTAACTAGCAGGTACCCGGCATGCGTTGCTATGCCATTTAATAAAGAAATTCTTTCTCTCTTCGTGTCCTTTCCCATTTGTCCCGTTCCCCTTCCGCGTCCACCTTCTCTCCCGTGTCCTCTTCCCTCTCCCCACTCCACTCCCCTCTTCCCCCGCCACGCGAACCTCCCTCCCTAGTTGCCCGCCCCCACCCACATTCCATACATTAATTCCCGGTACATTCTTTCAAACAGCTCGCGTGCCACCTATTGAAATTGTTTTATACAAATTTCATAATGCCAGAGCTCACCAGTAACCAGTAGTTTTATACAAACCTTGTCCTGACAATAACGAACACAAAAAAAAGAATTATCCAATTCGGTGCAGTCGTTCGGAAGTTATGTGCGTACATATACATTTGACGGCCGGCGTAGCGCAGCGGTAAGACGCTTGATTCGCACACCGAAGGTCGCGGGATCGAAACCCGGCGTGGCAAATAAATTTTATTTGATTAATTTGTGTTATTTTCACAATTTATTCATTTAAAATAATATATAGTATATTTGCGGCACGTTCCAGAGTGAAAGATACTCTCCGTATCGCCCTGGTGTAAGACCACCATTCAGAATTGAAACGTTGCTTGAAATGGCATTAGCCGTGTTTGGTGACCAGATCTGAATAGCCAGGTACTTCCCCACCTTCCTCTTCCCTATCTCCTTCCCCTCCCCACTACCCTCAGCCTCACAACATACCCCAATTGGGGATGTCATAGTCTCACTGGCTTCAGACGGGAGCAGTTGGGACTCTTGTGCGGTATACATATAAAAAAATAAAAAAATACATTTCGGAGATTCATTTTTATTAGTACAGAAGATAGATTGATAGATTTACCTAGATACTTTCACACCATGCGGAAAATGCGACAACTTTATAATTTAGCTTTATTTTTAAAACATTGAATCACTACGAATCTAGGAGTATTATGACGAAATTAAGCAGGCATAAATTTGGCGTAGTTTCCAATATTACTCTGCCAGATTTATACCTAAAGGGTATACAAGGAGAAAATTATAAAAACTGTATTTGTGCATTTGAGGAGTGTTGACCCAAAAATGCCGCTCGATAACTATTGATCAGTAGGATGGCCGTAAATGTGTATTAAATATATTTCATATAAAAAAACAAAATTGATATAAGGTTAGGTTTTTCTATTAATTTTTTTTATTAATTCTAGTACATAACGGGATTATAACTAACATAAATCATGTGTATCATGTGCAATCCAAAAAGGCTGAAAAAATCTGTGTCTTCCCTAAGACAAACGAACCAGTTAAAAAAAAGAAATTGAATTAACGAGCGCACAAATTCCATACCAAATTCACCAATAAATACATTATAATATTAAAAATTTAGTATTTTTAAGTAAAAAAATTTTTTAGCACCGTTATGATTTGAAACTCGATGAATAGAGACACTCGGCGACACTAAAAATAGACCAACCCATACGACTATAGGATTTAGCCTGCGAGAGATTGAGACAGAATTATCGGTCTCTTCTTTGTGCGGTGCTATATAAATAATTGGTCTCCTTTTTGCGCAGTGCTTCGTAGCCTCCCCACTCTTGTCTACTTTAGTTTTCTGAGGGTTTCATTTTTACCGCGTGTGAATTGCGCACTCTGATTTTTTTATTGAAACTTATTAGACAAGTCCTTAGGAATAACTGTAAATTAAATTTTCCCAATTGGATTTAGTCATTTTTCTATATTTGGATAAATTATAAAAAAAGAGATTTTTTTTCTTTTCTTCTTACATCTATTTGAATTTCGATTTGGTTTTCATAAATGAATGAATAATTGCAAATCTTGGAAGTGGAAATGAACCCACTTTCCGATATCCGATCGAGCCGAAACTCTGTAGATAGACTCCTTATCGATGACAATGCATTACATAAATCTTTTGGTGGCACTAATGCATCAATATTTTGGTGGCACCCACGCACACATGCCAAGAGATATCCCGAAAATTGAAAATTGATGTAGCGAAGTAAAAAAATGTTGTTTTTAATACATTTTTTTCCCTATGGCTATATTAATAAACAAAAAATTTAACAAAACAAAAAACGACTTGAAAGAAAATGCACTAAAAATAAAAATAAAAAAAATTTTGGAGTCGGTGTCAGCCAAAGTAACTACATACATAGGTAGTTATAGGTGAGATGTGGAGATCTTGGCTGACACCGACTCCAAAAATAACAATCGTACGAATTTTTTTAAATTTTTAGTGCATTTTTTGAAGTCTTTTTTTGTTTGGTTAAAATTTTTGTTTTTTTTTATTTTTAGTGACGAGCGTGCGTAAAGAAGTTTTACTTCAAAAAAAGAATCATCGAAATCTGTTGGCGTAATATTGAGTTATTCGTCCATTTGTCGCGCACATACTTATTGCAAATTTAAGACATATATGGTTTTCTCATGGATCCCATTGTCAAAACTGGACCAAATTAAAATGAGACCACACGGAAAGCACAAGATTTCTAATAAAAAATGAATCATCAATATCGGTTCACCCAATCGAATGTTCTGAGGTAACAAACATTAAAAAAAACCTTTGAAATGATAACCTCCTCCTTTTCGAAGTCGTTTAAAAATACTTGTTCGAACAGTTCAATGATCTTTAGAACTTTTAATTCTTGACTTATGGATGAATACATTGAATGCACATTTCTTAAATATTATTTAACTATTGTAAACTCTACGTAGGTAGTAAATTCTCTGACGGTAAACGGACCAGTAATTTCACTAACAAGTTTTTTTGTAAAATACTATTATTTTCACGTAATCTAATAGTTGCAGTTAAAACCAGGTCACATTATATCATATGCCACATGACTGGTCCACTGCATAATATATGCACTTATGCTTGACGTGTTGACCTCTTACAATTATTTACCAATCATGCGAACTTTTTTACGAACACAAGATGAAATATCGAAACTTGGGTATTATTTGTGGAAGTAGGATATAATTTATAATAATATATCTGTTTGAATACAATTACTCGAGTATATGGTTTGATAGGAAACTAATTACTACATCAAATCATAACAAATAAAGCTCATATAATCGACCACCATAACACGGGCATCAGCCTATCATGGTGGTCGAAAAATTCACTAATAATGTAACCATGTTTTGTAAGTAATGAATAAAGAAAAATTGTATAATATGTCCCTTCTTTGTGCGGTGCTTCGTAGCCTCCCCACTCTTGTCTACTTTAGTTTACTGAAGGTTTCACTACCACCGCGCATACCATAGCACTCTGATTTTTTTAAAGCGGAAACTGTGGTCTTATTGTGCTACTATAATTCCTAGAGGTAACTCGGGCCCCTTGTTAAAGTTCACCGGAGTTGTCACTGGATATTTGGCTGTGTCTCGTGATTCCACAGGATCTATATATGTAAGCCTTGTTGCCATCAGGGTGGGACATGTGCACTACAGGTAAATGGGAGTTTCTTCTCCTTCACATTTCCTGCATATATCGGTGTTTTCCACTACCAACAGCTGCATGATGAGTCTCCTGAAGTGGCAGCGTCCCGTTAGTGGTCCTACCAGTTCCTCAGTGAGTGCACTGTCCATTTGGCCCATGCCTATATTGAGTACCTATGTAGTTTTCTGTTTTTTGTGGGGTCTGGTCTGTTTATGAGTTCTTTGGATTTCGTGAAAATACTAAACCAATTCATTTATGCCTAGGTTAGAACTGCACCAGTAACAGTATTGGAAAAGCAATCGAAACTTTAACTTCATCAAAAACTTTCCGTTTGAAAGTTATTACGTTATTAATGGCAAATAAATAACAGAATTTCTTAATATTAATTGTTAACGTCATTAGTAGTTATTAATAATGGCTAATTTATATTATCTTTTTACGACTTTGAATTTTCCTTTCTTATTCTATGAGAAGAGAATCAATTGTGATAGAATAATTAGGTGTTATTCAATGAATGCAAAAGGTTTTATTATTTATGTAACCTTTAGAAATGCTGATAAATAGGTACCTACTTAGGTATCTGATTTCCCAAACGAAAATATTATACCATCACACCGCGCTCGTGGAATTGTGGTGAAAGACGGAAAAGGCATAGTGTCCAACACAACCTCCAATAAATAATACTCACTTCTTACTGATAATGACAATAACATTTGTATGATTTTATAGCGCCGCTTATCGCGAAAACTCAGCTCAAGGGTGCTATAAATTTTTTTCAAAGGACTATTATTCTTTTTTCAGGTTTTACGTAAATAATATACCTACACTAATATATTAAGGAGACGATTACAAATTAAAAAAGTGCATGGGGGCAGTTTTACGATATTGTGTCATGTATCAAAAGATAGTTGTTGAACTCTCGATAGGTGACTTTGAAGATGTCGATGCTCAATGCAGAATCATCAAGCAATTGAGTCGCTCTGTTTATTGGTGCGTTCTGAAAGGCAGAAGTTCTTGCTTTCGGAGCATCAAAAAGTGCACGGGGTCTCCCACGATGTAATCGTTACTAATTATTAATCTCTTTCAACATAACCGATTTCTAACCTATTTTTTTAAATTCAAAACTTCCCGAAAAGTAACGTTTTCGTTACAACGAATGATTGATTAGTATAAAAAAGTTATGCATTTCTAAGTCGGGAATGTTTTTACCGATTTCGTAACACTAGTACTTACCTAACTGCTCTTAAAGATCCAACTATGGGGATATCAACTCTAGATATTAATTCTGCTTCTTAGTGGGAAGTGGTTTTTATCTTACTCTCTAATGCTGCGTATAAACAGGAGAAAAAACCGCTAGCCGAACCACGAGTTGTGGGGAAAGAACGAAGCAATTGCAAACGGCGTGAAACTATTAAACAATTTTTCAGCAGGAGTTGACAGTGGTATATCATCTTTTTACCAGCTTGATCAAAAATTCTTAGGACCAGCCGTCGTATGACGCTGTGATATTCTGAAAGTCATGACTCTTCCCTCCAAATTTCAGCATCATAGCTTGACGTTTGTAAAAGTTACGCAGTACTGAGTACCTGTGTGCGTGTTTTCGATTTTTTAAAAGCTTACAAATGGCTTCAATTTTGCACCACAATAACACACCGTCGCACGATGCGATCCTTGTCGGTGAGTTTTTGACAAAAATAACACGAATGCGATCCAGCAGCCTTCGAATTCACTTAATCTGGCTCCCTGCGACTTTTTCCTGTTCAACTGACTTAAAATAACCGCTTCGCACCCGTAAACAGCACCCGAGAGAATGTCGTAAAAAAATCGATAACAGCTCTGGTGGATATACTGAAAATTGAGTACCAGCGTTATTTCGAGGGTTAGATTAAGCGCTGGGTAAGTGCGTTACAGTTGACAGGGAGTACTTTGAAGGGAACCGTATCGATTTTGATGAATAAACTTGTATTTTCGATTTTATGAATAAAATCCTAAATCTTTTGATCAAGATGCTACAAAAAATGAAAATTTGTTTGTTTCTGCCCATGTATGTTAGATGTTATGCGTTGCTAAATCATTCATCCGATTGCGGGACATAACATCTCACATATATAGACATAAACAAACAATTTTTTATATATTTAGACAGCGAGCTATATCGTCATGAAAATATTAATCTGGTGAGTTGTTTTGAGCAAGGTTGAAACTTCGGTGAATTGTTTTGAGCAAGCCCGCGAAGGTTTCTATGTATACTGGTGAACTCTGGCATTATAAAAGTTGTATAAAAAATTTGCAATAGGTGGAACGCGAGTGCTAAACCGTTCATCCGATTGCGGTGAAACTTTGGCGATTTGATGTTATGTGCATAGATGCCTATGGATTATTACAACCACATGTCAATACACCTGAAAAGTTTTTTAGTCATTACAAAAATTCTTGCCAAACTGTCAAAAATGTAAAAACACGAAAATGCTACAACAATTTTCTTTCACAATTATTTCTTTTAAAAATTATGATCTTTTTTATGTGAAAACATCACAAGAATCCCAGCTGCTGCCCTCAGGAGCCAGTGAGACTATGGTATCCCCAATTGGCGTATGTTGTGAGGCTGCAGGTAGGGATAGGAGATGGGGAAGAGAGAGGTGGGGAAATACCTGACTATTCAGATCTGGTCACCGAACATAGCTAAAGCCATTTCAAGCAACGTTTCAATTTTGAATGGTGGTAATCGAAAAAAAATTATTTGCCCACGCCGGGATACGATCCCGCGACCTTCGGAATGCCAGTCAAGAGTTTTAACTCTCGACCACGGAGGCCGCCATAAAACACATGTACTTTATTTGAAGACTATTCCAAAGATAAAATATTTGCGGTATCGCCCTGTTGAAAGATCACCAATCAGAATTGAAACTTTACTAGAATGGCTTTATCCATGTTTGCTGACCAGAACTGAATAGATAGATAATTTATCACCTTTCTCTTCCCCATTTCCTTCTCCACACTACCATCAGCCTTTAATATCTCTTCAGACTGATTCGTGGATGGTTCGAAAACTCGATTATCGTGGAGAGCATTAGTCTCTACAGTCCCGATGGTTATCTCCATAAACTTGCCTATGGTCATGCCAGTCGGGAGAGCGGTCTTGTTGTTAAATAGAATCTCTTCAAATATCGATATTTTTAACATTAAAGAAACACAATTTAGATGGCAAGCTTTGTTTGCTGTTAGTCTGATTGTGCTTCATTGATGTTTAAATTGCTTAAATCTGCTCATATAATATAAATATTTTCTCTCTTTTAAATGCATTGAAATAATAATTTTGTAATGTTTTTTAAATTAATAAATTGAATTGTACTTAAATAGATGAAATGAGCTTCAGTTCGTACCATTAACCTACCTAATTCCTACGTAAACAAAATCGTCCACGTTACACCCGTTTACACCAGCTCTATTACAAACTCATTTCTTAACTTCCCTTTCGCAACCTTTCTTCAACCTATACATAAATTAAGACCCATTTGTCATGGAGCGTTAAGTATAAAAACTAATAAAGGTTGTACAAAATTATTCATAGTACCTTTCAGTGCTATTTTCAACGAAGTTAATATCTTATTTCCTGGTAGAAAATTCCACGTTCAAATGTTCAACACGTGCTGTCACAGAGGTTTTTTTAGACCGTACCTAAATAACTATTTAAACAACAATCAAAAGCAAATAAATAAAAACACTATCGCCTTATTGAGCACGACACCAAACGTTTACCGGAAACTTGGCTCATTTCTTTAGTAAAAACGAATCGGGGTAACGTAAACAGCGAGATCTTCAATTATTTCCCGATGACATAACGCCTGCATAATGCCAATTATTACTGCAACTAATTCAGACACACTGGTAATGGTATTCTGGAAGTTGAAATCATTGTTTCAGGTGTTACAGGGGGCATGGATGTGGAACAGGCAAACTGCTTACGTCACGATGGATTTTATCTGCCTACCCGCGTGGAGCAAAGCAATGGATCTTTGAATAATTAAAAATCTTAGTAATAACACAAAAAATCCATGTCGTTGTTTACTGTAAAAAATCTTAAGTGATAAAATATTGAATCTCATATAATCGTTGAAGAAGATAACAATAATAATCTAAACGAAAATATGAAAGAGAACAGACACAGAAAAACAGAAAAAGATAGTGGTCGTAACTGGGACTTTAACCCAGAACCTCTCGACTAACAGGGATGCGCCCTTTTACCAATTCCGCCATTGCCACCTTCTGTCAAACCGTCTCATTAGTCAATCTCATAAATCAAATTTATAGAATCAATAATATTATTTTCAACTATTTTTTTTCTATATAGTGGGTAAATACTCTTTTCATTGGAAACAATCATTCTCAGAATTGGTTTGTTACTTAGATAACGTCACGGATAAATTTATTCGATTTTGTTTATAAGTAACTATTGACTTTTTATAAAAACCTAAATGAATATTCATTTTTTTATAAGAAAACTCTCTTTTCAGTGGTTGAGTGGGCATAGCGCTTGGGTCCCCGGGCGTCACATTTTAATAAAAAAACTGAACTTAATAACAATTTGTAAATGGTAATTTTTTGTGTCGCCAGAAAACACCAAAATGTTTAACGATTCTTAGGCGATCCCATCTTCAAAATATTTTTGATTTTGTACTAAAAAAATGGTTTTCATTTCTCTAACAGTGTCCTTTAGATTTTTTTTAAATCATGTTGATGTTTTATTTGTAAAACTAATTTGCTGAAAAATGCGCCTTACTCGTTATTGAAATGCGTTATTGGACGTAATGACTTATTTACTGGATAAAATTGTGAAAAAAAAAGATGGGTTGTGACTTTCTTTTTAAACGACTTCGAAAAGGAGGAGGTTATTTTACATTAATTTCATTAAAATTAACTTCCTTCATCGGGGATTTATGTATTTATTTTGAATTTCACACCCGGCTGGGTTTTTTTATGTTATTTTTTTTTAATTATTACAAAGAACATCTAAATACCTAAGCACAACGAAATTTGCGGGATGCTGTGTTAAAGATCTTTTTGTGGAAAGGAAGGAGTAAACCTGGGTCTTAAACAGACCCGTGTTGTTCACGTTGTGTAAAACAGTAAAAACTTACGAAAATTACTGAGTCTCCAGAAAAATCTTTAACATAAATTTTAAAATTTTAATTTTCAAAAAACGCAATGCGTTTGCGCAAAAAATGCGTATTAAACGTGCAGCTGGATTCGGCAATTTACCTTTTTTCATACGTTGTAAGCATCAACCAAGTAGGTATACTTGGTCGAAGGTTGTAGGCCAAAATATTTTACAAAATTTAGTCTGGTTGGTGTTGGTATACCAATTAGGGGCCATCCATAAACTACGTCACACCTTAAGGGGGGGAGGGGAGTAGAGAAGTGTAACATTGTGTGACAAGGGGTATGGGGGGGGTCATCAGCTCTGTGACATCACATAGAAATCTAAATTATTAGTACTGTATTGATTATTGTTAGATGTAAAATTGAAAAATATGTGACGTCACACTATAGGGGAGGAGGAGGTCTCACAAATGTTACGATGTGTGACAGGGACGGGGGGAGGTTAAATAAACATGAAATTCGTGTGACGTAATTTATGGATGGCCCCTTATGCCACCAATCGAAAGATCTTATATGTAAACTGAACATGGACAGTTTTATTTCACAGTGGTATACCCCACACATCTATGGATATTCAATCATGTTATCAGCAAAGGGCTTAGTATCAGTATTATTGTAGGCGCATGTTGCTAAACAAATATAATCACGAATAAAATCTTAATCACCCTATGACAAAATAATGCTAATTTAACGTTGGTCTAGTAGTCTAGTTATTACTAAATACGCCAATGCTAATAAAAAAAGTAGGTCATCTTTTTTTTACTCATACTTTGACGATTATGCCATTTATTAAATTCTGTCTTTGTTTTTGCTATGACGATCATTTGTCTTACGTTAGATCCACACGGGAGGCCTTGAGGAAAAAAACTCTCGAGGCTATATCATCTTTGGGTACGCTGTGAGGATGTCTTTTTAGGGAAAAAGAGAGGTAGTTGCGGGAAGGAAAAAGTTATGGGGGTGGGTTGCAATCTGTAGGTTAATGTCACCAGGAGTGACGGACGTATAATTCTATCCCTTCCACTGCGGTGCAAAGCGATGGGTCAAGAGCGTCCGACTGGAGAGATCAAAAAGTTTCCTTCAACCATTATCTTCTATCCGGCTCGCAGTAGTAAGACATAGATAAACCTCGTCCCATGATCTCGGGCACCCCTATTAAGTTACCAAAGGTAGCGAATTACTTGGGGTGACCTATGGGATTACCACAAAAAATGTGTTGGTTGTAAGTTATAAACATTAAAAAAAATAACCGACTTCAAAATAAGCATAAAGTTATGCATTATGGACATGGGAAGGAAGATTATAGATACAATTTTGCAACCTAACAAAGATTAATGCTTGTATTGTACTTTATTTTTGGTTTAACTTTATAATTTTCGTCTGTAATATTTTAACATAGGTATTAACTTAACTTCAAACAAAAAAACTTGTGCAATGTGTCCTTAGAACGGGATACCCTAGTAAGGACACATTTTTCTCTAAAAAAATTTAAACAAAGAAAAAAAAATAAAGAAAATAATAAATCAAATAAAAAGTGGTTACCTGGCGGCGATACCCATAACTGCCTCCGAATGACCTGAGTCATGCTAACGCCATGTCAATGCGCATGTCCTCTTTGACGATGTCCAGCTTTATTATATGTGTCTTTTGTATTATTTAAATCTCTTAAAACGATGGATGAAAACAATGTATTGAAATAGTATAATGGAAAACAGGCGCAATCAACAAATACGCTATTTGGCCTGTAAACCCTTACAAACAACAGCGTTTGTGAACAAGAGCACTTCAATGACATTTTGCTGCCGGACTGGAGAGGTTTTGACTTAAGCCGTGTTTGATTATCGCATCATCCAGATCTGAATATCCAGGTACTTCTCCAAATTCTTCTACCCTCCAATACCTTCACTCTCGCAACATACTTCAATTTGCTAATATACCTAACATCATTAGCTACAAACGTTTGGGAGCAGTTAAGATTCTTGTGCGGAAATCACAATGAAAATAGTGTTGAAAAAAGATCAATACGAACAACAAGTAAACAAAATAGTCATGCTTTTAACGCACGTGGATTTCCTCTAATGCAATATTGTTCTAATCACAACGCTTAAGCAACACGTGGAAATGTATTCAGCAAAGCAGTTAGTTACCTAAAACGTAATATCACTTGACGGATGATTGCGAGGTTTAACGCACAAAAAAAGTTATCGTTTTAGGGCCTACCAACAATGCTTGTAGTTAAAAGATCAGCACCAAAAAGTAGTGTTATATAATGGTAAGTTTGGTAATTAGCTGGGCCGGTTGGCTGGCTGGTTCGTTGGTTGGTTGCTTTGGTGTTCGGGTTCCACACTAAACTTCCTGGTGATTGCACACTCCTTGCCGCTGAGCCGCTGCTGGTGCGGTGTACTGCTGTGTTTCCTCGGTGTCCCAACCGCGGGTGGGGACTCGCCGGTAAACTTACTTATACCGCTGTCAAAAAATTCCACGCCACAGTTGATTGTCCGGTGTACTCACAGCAGCCTACTTTTGGTAGCGAACCACGTGGATTTAGTACTATATATATTGTACGGTTTTCTGATAGTGCCGGAAAATTTGAGCTGAACATCCGCGTGGCATCCGCGTGTACCACCCTCAAAGCGAAAAAACGAAGTTCAGTGTTTGTAGGCGTGCTTTTGTTATTTTAAAAGGTATTGTTAAGTTTTTATTTTTTATACTTATTGTGTATTTCTTATTTTGTTTGCGTTATTAAAAATGTGATAAATACGTAAAAAAAACATTCATCAGCGGGTGAATGTATAAATTTATTTATGACAACAATAATTATTTTGCACCTAAATTGTTTTTTTTTGTTAGATATTTTATTATTATATTTTTATAATACGATATCTTCAATTGCCACAGAATAAGTTCCATAGAATAAATATTTTTCCTTGTCAAAGTGAGTTTTTATTGAATAAATAAAAAAATGATTTATTGTTTGATGTTTGATGTTTGATGTTTGATGTTTGATGTTTATTGTTTGATGGCAGAGTCACAGCTAGAAAATCCATAATAGATTGTATTTTGCTAAAACTACATAATATACAAACTGATAAAATGTAAACTGTCCATACAATAAATATTTGGTATATTAAGGAAAAACTCTCCCTTGTAGATTATGGTAGATTCATTCTTGTTTTTTTGTTACTTTTTAATCGATATATCTATTTTAATGCAAGAATTTTACATCCTGGATTTATTGAGGAGTTTAAATGGTTTGTTCATAGATTAAGATGAAAGCGATTAAAAAATTATAAGTTATTACAATGAGAATTATTTTCTAAAATTATAAAATATGAGATTGACAAATATGACGGCTTTGACAGAAGGTGGCAATAGCGAAATTGGTTAACGCACTCGTCCCGGTTAGACGGAGAGGTCTGGGTTCGAGTCCCAGTTGCGACCATTGTCTTTTTTCTGTTTTTCTGTGTCTTGTTCTCTTTCATATTTTCGTTTAGATTATTATTGTTAACTTATTCTAATATATAACAATGAAATTGAATATTCATTTAGACTTTTAGAAAAATTCTACAGGTATCCTAAATAGATAAAATCGGATTTGTTTATCCGATACAACATCCGGGTAACAAATAAATTCGTTAGAAATTTGTAAAAGCAGCCAAAAATATGAGAAAATTTAGTTGAAAATAATATTGTTGGTTCTGAATTTGAAATTTTGAATTTGAAATGTTGGTTAAGGCGCTGCCCCGATAAGACAAAGATTCCTAATTGCGACCGTAACCTATTTATTTTTCTGTGTCTTGTTTCGTTTCATGTTTTGTTTAGATTTATTAGTTTCATCTTCTTTTCAATTAAAAAATAACAATTAACCATACAAAGGAAAATGTTTTTATTTCATGTCGAAAATTTATTAAGTGCATTCTATCAACAGGGACATAATACACAATCTCTAAATTCTTTTTTTTTAATTAGGCAATTCACCTTAAAAAGAGTGCTTTGTACCGAAAAAGTTAAAGAAGATATTTATACTTTTGAGGATAATCTATAAAAGAATAAGACAAATCAAATATTGACGCTCTAAATTCTTTCAACTCCACGGAAAGTAAAAGTGCGAGTAGGTTATCTCTGATAGAGCGTGGGAGCCGAAACTATTAATGTATGGCACACTGAAACATGACACTTATAATCTCACGTGAACTTGTTATTTGTATTACTTTGTATTTTATAAGCCGTGAATTAATTAATACAGTCGGTAATAATGATCAACATAATACTACGCTCTTCGTATAACATCGACAGTTAGGAGGAATTTTCATTCTCTATTTCTACCGATTTCTTACATATCTCCCTTAAACATGTAAAGTTTTGAAGCTCTTAAAAAAATATATGTTATTCTTAAAGATAATATCTAGACATTCCCCGCGCCGAAACGCAAATTATATAAAACTACCTCGATAGAAAAAAATCGCAAAGTATGCTCCGAAAATTATTATAAACACGTTTGTTTCAGTTATTTTAAAAGTTATAGTTGTGAAAAAATTCACGGAGTTACTTTAAATGCTATTTAATACAACCCTTGCGAGATTTTTGCTCTATTTTAAACGAGTTGTGTTTTATTAAACATTTACGCATCGATTTTGTCACTTTAAATATTAGCGCGCTCCTCTAACATTCGTAATTTCATATATCTCCATCTTCTTCTTTTTGTGCCCGGTTGCGGTGCCTTAAGAGGAAGCCACAAGCCACAAATTTGTTGTACTCTTAATGTGCTTTATATCGCCCCGAATCATTACATAGTATAAAATGAAGTCACTCAAAATCTTTTAAACTACGCAACGGATTTTCATTCGGTTTTCACCAATAGATAGAGTGATTTAAGAGGAAGGTTTATATGTATAATACATGCTTATTATATTAGAGAAAAGCCGAAATTCAAATATTCAATTCAGGGTGGTGTGAATTTTATAAAGGTTGGGTAATGGCGTTGTGTTTCGTTAGCCACAGCAACGTGTGGCCGGGTCTGCTAGTATAGGATACAAGGCATATATTTCACGCGCAAAAGTGATTTGAAACTCGATGAAACAAAATTGTGACAAACACATACATCTACATACAGGATTTAGCTTACGAAATAATGAGATGGAATAATCGGTCTCCTCTTTCTGCGATGCTTCGTAGCCTCGCCGCTTACGTCTACTTTAGTTTTCTGAAGGTTTCACTTTAACTGCGTGTGAACTTCATAGGTACTTGTATATTTTTGTGAATAATTTTATAAGAAAGAAAAAAGTTAGTCAATGGAAACCGTCACTGATTAAACCGTATAATTATATTTTTAAACAATTGTTGATACTTGTACGCGTTCATACACTTTGAATGGAAAACCGATTCCTAGTAAGGGTTAATTGAAAATTGTGATTTAGAATTAATCTCCGCTTTATTATTATTTTTTTTTTAAATATATTTATTTATTTTACATTTACAAAATATAACATAATACAGCTTACATATTTTATACACTCTCCTAATAAAGCAAATGCTTGTGTTTAGGAGAGGACAACTTGTTAATAACTTAAGAATTATTTTAAAAAAATCCTTTTAACAAACTTAATTAATAATAATAATAATAATAATTGGACAATTTGTAGAGCGCCGTTTTTGTGAAAAATCACCTCAAGGGCGCTACTTACTTATGTTAGTTTTACTTAATTATTTTCTGTGGCTTGATTAATCTATTCATGCGTAGACATTGTAACATTTTTAGAGTCTGTATCTTAAATTGGGTTTTGAACGATTTCCGATTATCATGATAAATCGTTGAGATACTATACCATATTGCGCTTTCTCCTTTTGCTAACATTTCGGACAAATCAAACAAAGAAAAAACGCATGGAACCTTTTAGAACTGACTGTATTCTAAAGTTTCACAGCAAAAAGGGTTCCAACTGTATCCAATCTGTTCCAGCAAACCATATGGAAAATTAGTCGAATTTTGAAATAAAGTTTTCAAAATTTGAACTGGCACATTTCAAAACTTTAGATAGAGTAGTTAGAACCTTTTTACTCTCACTTAACAAACTGTCAAACCATCCAAAGTATTGGCGTTGGTAACGGAAGGAGAAACAAAAATTAATCACGATAATAATATCTGCTTTCAGTTTTGTATACACAATTATGCAAACTTCATAATTCACCCATGATTTTCAATAAAATTGCGAATCTTTACTAATAATAATACACTACTTACATCGCACAAAAAATAATATAAATTTTATGAAATGACTTCAAGCAATTTACTGTACGACGCGATATTTGCCAGTATTAATAATAATAAAAATTGTCTTTATTCCAGTATTGTACGTATATTTCTTTTGCTAACATAGTACATTATTTTACTTTCACTCAGTTATTTACGAAATTGGACTTTAGAATTTTTTGTTGATTTAATCAAAAAAACGAACGTATTTTCAATGACTATCTACAAGATAGAAATTAAACGTGTTGCAAGCTCAATATTGATACAGTTAAAGGGTGTTGAAATAATAATTACACTAAATTTACGTAGGTATATAACAACGTAATTTGTAAGTTACATTTTCAGCCTATGTTTTAGTCCTAAATAAAACCCCAATGCTGTAATATCATAAACCTTCCAAATGATGGTTGAAGCCAAGTTAGGGGGGTTAGACATTTAAAAAAGGTCAGAATCAGTACAGTTTCAAGGTACGGCTAATTAAAATATCTAACTTATGTAAGTATTTACGTAGTTACATAGTTTTCAGTCAGTGATCTTGACCCACATTTTGTTAAGACTTTCTCTCACGAATTAGAATTAAGTCAACATTGTGTGATTTTTTGTTCTCACCGGTGTTATGTACAAGCGTGTAGAATGTAGAGGTATTCCGATTATTGTTCATCGCCATGTTCATTGATAAACTTGAAACTGGTTAATTAAATGTTAATGACGATGTTAGATAATCAATAATGACGTTTTAGTAGTTCTGTGAACACCTTTTCCCGCGTCCAAAAATATCTAATTTTATCATTTTTTAAATTAAAACTGTAATTTCCTCCGAATTCATAAGATTTTTAAGTGGTAGGTACTTAAATATTTACCTACTTAATTAATAATCACGACGATTCGACGATCGATCGCATTTGATAAAATAATATTAACTGAATTATTTAAATGGCTACCTTCTTGAAACCGGAAGCGGATTTCTAAAAAAACTTACAGACAGACGAAATGTTAAATAAAGGAGTTAAACAATTATAGAGGAGTCCTTGACTTATTTTATCCAGTGATTCCTGACAAAAATGTTAATGAAATTTTGGTCTCCAGTGACTTTCTTGATGTCTTTTTTTTTAAGTGAAAACTTCTTTAGCGTTGTGATTTGAAACTCGATGAAACGAAAAATACGACAATAAAAGGAGACAAACACATGGGATTTAGCTTGAGAGAGAATGAGATGTATACTCGGTTTCCTCTCTGTGTATTGCTTCGTAGCCTATCGGTCTTCTCTTGGTGCGGTGCTTCGTAGCCTCCCCACTCTTATTTACTTCAGTTTTCTGAAGGCTTCACTTTTACCGCGTGAGAATTGCACACTCTGACTTTTTTAATGATTTTTTTCACAAACAAAAATGTCACCGGAGACCAAAATTTAATTAACATTTTGTACTCCAAGTAACGTCAGGAAGCGCTGGTTAAATCAAGTACACCCTGTATATTATATCATGCCATAATGTATTAAGACATTAAACATTTTTCACAGAAATGATTATCGTTACTTACTTACTTACTTACATTCATGTTAAAAGCTTTGTCTAAATTTTCCATTTCAATAATGGTTATGATCGCATTGATTACGAAGTTTTTAATTGCTCCACTCTTCGGATTATAGTCTGTCAGATTCAACTTCATCATTTCTTAAGTGGGTACTTCTGTTATTGACATTTCGTTAATTGGCCGGGAAGATGTCAGCCACAGCTCGAAGGAAAAAAACTTATGCAATTGCATTTCGTTCCCTGTGAATTACTATAAACTGCAAGAGCTCGGTGTAACCGACAATGTCCACGTAATTGAAAAATACTTCCTGGTTATTAAAAATATCTTGGAAATGATATTTCTTAATCATTTAACGAGTAAATATTTGATTTGAACAAATAAATTGAATGTTAATGTACGAGCGCAAGGTGATTCTTTTATTTAATAACTGCTATTACTAAACTTAATAGCAAGTTGATTTGTGTCTGATATTTGCAATTGTATTTTAAAGCAGAAATCTCTTTTTAACTTAACCATTTGGCATTTCATGTGTTTGTATTTTTTTGAAGTGAAAACTTATTTAGCACCGTTGCGATTTAAAACTCGATGAAATAGACAAACACAATACATCTATAGGATTTAACCTGCGAGAGAATGAGATAGCAATAAATATTTATTTTATTCAAGGGTACTCGGTTCCAATGTAATAAGATAAATCCACTGTCCAAAACAAGTCTCCTTCGGTGTGTTGGTATAAAACGCCTGACGAACCTTAGCGGTTAGACATTCAGCGGACCAAGGATCAAATCCTATGAAAACCAAAAAAAATAAAATCAATATCCAATCTTTAAAACCACTCCAAAATGAACAGAAGTACTCCGAAGAAGAAAACACAAATTCTTATAAGATGACCAAATGTATACGAAAAAGTGCACTTGAAATCGGCGAAAAAAGTTATGGAAAAAATCATCCCTCACACTGATGAAAAGTGCTTCGTAGTCTCCCCACTCTTGTCTACTTTAGTTTTCCGTAGTATTCACTTCTACGGCGTGTGAATTGCACTCTGTTTTTTTTAAATATTTGTACGTTACGGTTCCGGTTCAAGAAAGGGTACTTTTTGGATACAAACTTTTCATCATACCGCCAGAGTTCGCATAATCGTGGTTACTAGTACGAGCTGCCAAATCGGAATAATCAATATTCGGTACCTACATGTGAGAAGAAAATATTGAAAGGAAGTTCTAGGAAAAAAATGGTATGAGGGGTGGGTAGGATTTTGGGAGTATGTCCAGGAATGACGAACGGATGAATCTAACCCACCCACTACGTTGCAAGGCGGTGTTCCGAGAGAGTCCTGCTGGAGAGGTAAAAGGTCTCCCTCAACTAGTCTTTTCCAATCCGACTTACCACGCATTTGGTCGGAAGATGCATCCGCCGCCACGACCAAGATAAACCTAAACCCCATAAACCTGGCAAACCTGCCAAGTCACCAAAAGTAGCGAACCACTTGGGATGACCTTGGTAGAGGTGAAGGTTAACCAATAAAAGTTTTACTTAACTGCTCTTTTGCACTTTTATTTTGTTTTGTTTTCGCTCATCGGTTCATTGGAGGGTTCCAAATTACCACGTTTGTTGAAAACTGTATTGCGGTTCAAATGTCTTATATTTTGGTAAAAGATAGGCTTTTAACAGTACGATTGTTTTCCAGTTAAATCCACCGATTTAATAAATCTATATTTTGGTAAAAGACAATCTTTTAATAGTACGATTGTTTTCCGGTTATATCCACCGATTCAATAAATCTATATTTTGGTTAAAGACAGGCTTTTAATAGTACGATTGTTTTCCAGTTAAATCCACCGATTTAATAAATCTATATGTTGGTAAAAGACAGGCTTTTAACAGTGTGATTGTTTTCCATTTAAATCCACCGATTGATTCATTCTGTTTGCACCTAATCAAAAATGAGCTAGAAACAAATAAATTACATAGGAAGCAATCTAACGCGAAGTTCTTGCATGGTATGGTAATTGATTTACGGGTGAAAAGTTGTAAATTATTATTAATTATGCATCGATCCAATTTGAACGCGCCCTACTTGCATTGAGTGATTGCTCCACACCGAAAGGAGGTCACCGTATCCGATGTTATTATATAATGTATTTTTCTGACATAACAGATCTGCAGCGGGCGGTTCGTTCACCTCTCTACACAGCCTGTGCCACTTCGGTGAGTTAAAGTTTGTTCCTAAAGCTTTGTGGCGAGTTGCGTAACGCTCTTTGGGCCACATGACATAATGCCCGGGGCGAGTGTTGCAAGCATTAATGGCCATTCTGAACTGATCTTTGCCGAGCGCCGCGCCGCGCCGTGCGTAGCACTTTCTCTTCCATTATAAGGCGTATTATGTGGAAGACTCAGCTGCCAAACAGCATGTTCCGTTTCTAGGCCACACTTTGTTTCGTGCACCTTTACTTTGATGAAATGTGTATGCGTAAAAAAAACCTATATTATGATGTGTTAATGTAGGCATCTTTATGCCATAACTATGTTTGATTGCGATGTTTTATTTGCCAACCTATTTTTGCATTTTTACAGTTTTCTTTACATTTCAGGTGAATCTGTTTTTTTTGTTTTGTTTTTGTTTTTACGTTTCTCCACACAGTGGAAAAAATATACCCCAGGGTCGATGTTATCTTTGGGGACGCTGTGTGGAGGGTCTTGTGTTCAGAAGTATGAATCCATCCCTCCAACTGCGGAGCAAGGCGATGGGTCGAGAAAGTCCGGCTGAGGAGATCAAAAGATCTCCCTCAACCAGTCTCTCCCGATTCGGCACGCCACACAGTAGGTTAGGAAAAGCATACCTAGACAAAACTCATCCTAAGACCCCCAGCACCCCTGCTAAGTCACCAAACATAGCGAATCACTTGGGGGTGTCCTATTAGATGAGTGTTGTATACCCATAACCTCCTCCCAAATTGAAAAATTAATAAAAATAAAATTAAAAAAATAATATTCAGTTGGCAAATAATTTATTACCTGCATTTGAAATGTCTTCCAAAAAAAATTGCTATCGCGAGATCTTTTATAATATATTTATATATGTTCTATATTTAATATATTTTCTGTATCTTGCCGGTATTTTCCGATGCTGTGTTTTTACTTGTGACGTCAGAATAACCCTTTATCTAAAACATGCATTTACCTCAGCACAGGTCCTCCTAGTGAGGTGTTCTCAAAATAATTCCACTAATCCATTTACTTGATTATTAACATGATTTTTTTTACCGGTTGAAATAAATAAATCAAAAAAATTATTCTATTAACCTGCTGAATCCGAAACGCGTTGCAAAATTAAAACCATATTAATGTAGAAAAATACGATGACCTCTTTACATCGCAATTATTATTTTCAGCGTGAGACATTTCGATTTCAAAATAATTCTCAAAAAAATATTACAAAATTCTATATGAATATCCTCATTCAAATTTCTATTCACATTCATTCCCAATATACAAAATAATAACAATACCGATATCTTGTGCAAGATACAGTCAGTCAGTGGCTCTTACATAAGGCCGGAGTAGGTCAATGTCAGGCTTTTGCCTTTCCTCTTTCCTGATCGACCGACTGTACTCCCCTTCTCTCGAGTTGAACAGACCCGCCATTTGCCATTTATTAGCTGTCGCGGTAATTGCCCGGTTATCAATAATTCTGACAAGCAAGAGATAATATAGTATTATTTCGTTTCGTCAATTCTTCGCTGTGATATTATTTCGCCACTTATGGATTATGACATAATGATTTATTACTGTTCTTATAATAGTAGTATCGGAATCTCTATTTCTCTTTAAAAATGTTGAGATTTTTGTAACTTTTTAAAACAGTTGTATCTTCGGTATGATTTCTCTAGTATGTTTTTACAAATAATTGGAATTTTAAAAATAAATCGTTTTTAGCTACAACACCAATGATGGCTTGATTAATTATTTCATGCCGAGACATGAAAACGTGGCTTAAAATATATATTATGCTTTGAGAGTTATGAACGTAATATTTTTACATTCATTCACTTCATTCTATGAGTTAGTAAGGCCTCTGTGTTACCTCCCTCTTACAACATGGGATCCTTCAAGACCCATGTTCACTCCTTCCTCTCCTCAAAAAAACTCTCCATACAGCTTGCTCAAAGATGACACAGGTCTTCAGGGAAATTATTTTTCTCAAGGCCTTCTGTGTGCAGTTAACCCCACAAGCTAATTCGTTCGTTTTTCAGAACAACTCACTCAGGTTTCATGTTAATCGTTGTGTCTCCCTTACTATCGTGGTTATAAATATGATATTAACGGTTTTAGAAAGAAAAAAAAACCACACTATATATTCAAATCTAAAAGTTAACATAAAATCAATATTATTCAAGATTTGTTATTATTTCACAATGGGCTGGTTGTTTCGGTACTTGAAGATTAACAGAACTTGAATAGGAACTTCACAAATTTGATGACTTACTCAAATTCTGCGAAACAATCCGTCCTTAAAGTTTTAAGCTGTTATAAGCGGAACACACATATCGTTACATAAATATATTATTTCTATTATTGAAACTTTTAGTACTTTGTGAAATTCAATCCTAACGAGTATAATGAAAACAATTTTAAACTTGAATTCACTTGTTTATTTATCAGACCAGACCAGTTTCAACCAAGTACGGTCATCTTCATACCGGTTATTAGTTATCACTAATAGTTAACGCACTTCACAATTACGTGTGACAAGAATCTAATCATCACCGATTAGTTGTTATTAAATATAGTACGTGTTAAAATAATAATATATTGTATATACTAAAGAAATAGGTTTGCATTGTTTTCTAATGTAATTTTCTGTTGTTCCTGTTTGCACAATTTGCGACTGTCCTACTTTGCGTAAAACCCCAGTCTTCTATAAGTTAGTGTTTGTTACAGACTAAAAAATGGCAACCACTGGCAAGAAGCGTTACCTGACAGAGGAGGACGAGTACGCATGCGCTCTGAGCGAGGAGGTCCAGAAGATCGCGTCGGATGAACTGCGCGAGTCCCCCGCGGCGCGCGACTCTGCCCTGCGATCTCTGCGCAGTTGGGCCGTGCAGAACCCGCGCATTCATGCCATCAGGATGGGTACAAACATACGTTTTCCACCGATGTCTTTCCTTGGGAAAACTACACATGCACTTAATTATTTTTAAATATTACTTTATTTTACAATTAGAATACATATCGACTGTGGTTTTGTAAAACCCTTATAAGCCACAAAATTAAAACTTTACAAGGGACGATAAAAACAAATATCTACAAATTCACAAAAGTAATTAAAAATCTAGAAGTTTATATGAAAATTTCGACTATTTTTGATATTGCAATTCCACTAGTAATTATGAATGTTTTGAGTGTTGAAAATTTTCATCTAAGTACTAAATAAATTAAGAAAATAACCTAAAAAAAATAATTGTATTAAAAAAGCCTGAATCAACAAAAAATATTTTCTGAAGACTATTCTGCAAAAAAATGTGACTTTAAGGGTTTTACCAAAACCCAGTCGATATTGTAATTATTTCCATCCATACACGCTGTTTAATATAATTAATAAGACTAAAATTATTACTCCTTAACTATCTACCTAGATCCTTTGTGGAGGTATTTCACCATCATCTTAATAGCTTTTCCATACAATAACGTATATTTTACTCGAACCTATCAATAGTTGCTTTACAATAGATCGGATAAATTAATCGTTGCCTATTACGTCTATTTATTTATGAATGTGTGTTATCCTATAGATATCAAGAGGATGGTGAAATACCCATATAATCTCAAATGCATAAAACATTTAGTCAATCGCGATGTATTGAAGATTAAATGATACTTTTTTAATTAAATAAAGACAAAATTATTAAAAATTAAAAAAACAAAACCTGGAAATATAAAAATCATAAAAAGATATTTGCACCTCTGGGACTCGAACCTACGCTAATATTGTCTTCATTTACCTAATCACAAGTTTAGTTAAAAATATAAATAAATGAATATACATTTTTATATTTGAATAAGTTAACAATAATAATAATAATCTAAACGAAAATATGAAAGAGAACAAGACACAGAAAAACAGAAAAAGACAATGGTCGTAACTGGGACTCGAACCCAGACCTCTCCGTCTAACCGGGACGAGCGCGTTAACCAATTTCGCCACTGTCAAAGCCGTCATATTTGTTAATCTCATATTTTCAAATTTTAGAATTACATAATTATCAACTAATTATTTTTCTCCATATCATTATTTCACTGATGGGAATAACCTTCAAAAAAGTATATAAAAATTGAATACATTTTTAATTCATATTAAACTTCTTGCCATGTAAAACAGCAGCTTTCAAAATACAATTACAAGAGCTACGTTGCAACCTTTTCTGATTAACGCTTTGTTTATGAGAAAAATCATAGTATGTTACAAAAGATTTATCAGCGGTAAGTCATCGAGTCAATAATTTTTGCCACTGAGATTTCTATTGTAACTTGTAATCGTTCTTTGTGACACGTGCCTAGTTTATAAAGAATATATAATGATGTTACAACGGCTCCACCAGCGGTATGTCTTTAATAATTAAGAATTAACTAATCTTTATGCCTTATTTGAATTCTACTAGATTCCAGCTTCTTTCTGAGATTTTTGAGAGCGAAGAAGTTCAGCGTTCCTATGGTAGAAGAGGCCATTGAGAGATATCTCCTCCTGCGTCAATCCTTTGGTATTGCTTTTAATCAACTCGACTATAAAATTCCCTCCATGCTCGAACTCATCGAACTAGGGTAAGCATTCCTTTCTATCAGAATCTTAAGACACAGTTTGACCACAAACAGAGAACCAGGACATTATTAAGTAAATTTAAGACTTAAAAAACCTTCTACGAGAGCACCCTCCATTGACAGTACAATAACTTTGGTTTGAAGTTTTACTTTGTTTTGATTTGAACAGCATTTGGCCTTTAACTGTTGTCATTAATCCTTTAAAGGGGATTTAGAACAGTGTTTAAGGTAAGTTTTTTAAAGAGCACAGACGTATTACCCGACATTTCTACAACGCACAGGAAGAGTATTATTTGTCTTATATTTCATATTTAACAGTTTTTTAAACGATACGAAATGCACAACAAAAACATTATAATATGGACATGATTAAATATTATGAAATTATTATATCGAAACAGTTTACAGTATTCGGAATGGACTAATAAAATAATGTTACTGCTTTTAGATATTGTTTTGCCAGCCCTTTCAGGGATGCCGGTGGACGCAGAGTTATCATCTACAGACCAGGTATTTATGCCTCTTTTATGAAGAGTATTGGCAACCCTACGCACAAACCTTCTTTATACACCCATTAAAATTTAAACATTTTAAATTCTATACCTTGAAATCGGGAACTGTTCTTGTCAAATTATCGCAAACGGATTTTAATCGCATATTTGAGCGCTTTATTATTACCGTGGCACATTAAAAAGCGTACGTTCCTTATCCTTATAATGCTGTAACTCTTTCTTACACATTAAATAATGGTGAGACAAAAGATGAGACACAAAATATACGTGAGTCTGTTTCCTCCGAAGTACTACTTTTTTCGTTTGGAGGACTTATTACGCTGACTGGAATTGCGTTTCATTTTCTTTAGACGTGTTAGGGAGATGTATGATAATTATCAAATGTCACCTTTGGGAGGGTGCAGACATACGTTCACCTTTTGTCTCATTTTCGACTGTTAAAACGGAAATAAAATATGAAGGAAATAAAACGCAATTCAAAACGCAAGTTGAAAAGTAAGAAAATTGCAAAAAATGTAAATCCGTACAAAAAGTATAATATTGAATAGTAGGTGAATTCCAAAAATTCAAAAACGTCAAATGTCAATGCGCTGATGGTTTTTCTTCGGTTCTTAAGCATATAATGCTGCCCCTTTTTCTTATACACTAAATGTCAACAGTCGAAAATGAGACAAACGGTGGATGTACGTCTGCACCCCTCCAAAGGAACCTCCTTCACATAAGTGGAAAAATAAGAAAACCCGTAAACAATGCCATCTCTGATACTGACAAAAACAAAAGACGGACAGTTGCGCATCGACAATTGCTTCATTGTGTAATTTTTAATTAATAAAAAAACTTTATTTAATTCAGCTTTAAGTTCACACAACAGTTATTGTTTCTGAGATGGTACGAAGTTCGCCAGGTCAACTAGTAACTCATAGATATAATTTTAGAATGTTATTTGTATTTTATGGACTAAAATGTATTGTTTATTCTGTAACCTTGTTAGCGAAAACGTGACATCGAAGGAAGAAAATACCCCAGATAAGTGTAATAGGATAGTAAATGTAGGTACTATCTATCTTTATTCTATATATTTCCATTGTCCACTTGATTAGTCAGACATTAAAGAAAATTCGAAATTTGAGTTGAGTTTCTAGTACCCTCTAACTGTTACAATACTCAGAATACTCATAAACACAGCCAAATCAATTATAATGCAGGAAAATTTGTAGTTAAACAAATTGTTGATGTTTTCAGGGTCACTAGTAGGATATTTCAATATGTCTAACCAATGTTCCGGACCGTTACGCCTCCGGTATTATTTTATAGGAAATTAAATACGTCAAACACTAATAATTTTTGATTTATAGTGAGCATTCAAATATTAAATCAAAACTTTGCTTTAGGAGATATTTGACTAATTAACTGTACGATGGATATGTAGATCGATTTATTCATAAATCTCTGTATTAAATTTTTCACGATAAATTCGAAATGTTTTGAATCAGATATTTTTAATAACTTTGGCCTTAGAAAGAGTTGAAAAACATCTGACCGACTCTATACTATAGATATAATCAACTTCTATCTGGCAGTCCGTACGTTATATATTATCTATTTGATTATTGAAGAAACGCATAATACCTACTTTTAAATCTAAACGAAATAGAACAAGACACAAGAAAATAAAAAGTTAGCGGTCGCAACTGGGAATGATACCCAATATATCAGTCTTACCGAGACAACGCCTCTAACTCATTGGTTCTTAACTTTTTTGGAGGTACTGACCCCCACCAGTTTTATTCACCGAACACTTCTTTAATTGGAAAAGTAAAATATGATTTTTTCAAATTCAAATATAGGTATATATTTATACATGTGTAGGTGCACAAAATGAACAAAACCATTAAAGAACGAAGAACAAAACTATTAAAACATGATTTTTGCACAAAAACATAATAATGAATATTTGTTTACTGTTGCTATTGACCTCCGCCGAACCCGCGAGACTGACTCACCGAACCCCTGGGGTTCGATCGAACCCAGTTAAGAACCACTGCTATAAGTACTTGGTCATTGGGACCTGACACTTTTAGGTCATTGTTGTCGGTATCATATTTCAACATCAAAATTAACAATATTATCCTCAACTAATATTCTCATATTTTTTTGGCTGCTGTCTGATCCTGGGTTCAATTCCCAGTTGCGACATTTTTTATGTTCTGTGCCTCGTTTAATTTCATGTTTCGTTTAGATTTGTTATTATTTTGTTGAGTTTCCTTCAAAAGTCATTCAAAATAGTTTTTCCAATCAAATTAATTATTGTTTTTCTTTTGCAAGATATATATCATGTACCAAACTACCCTTATTTGTGAGATATCCAAATCTATCATCTAGTAAATTAATGTATATGAAATAATATTCCAGGCGTGTTCGACCCCTATAAATACACGAACCAGGACATGTGCCGCATCCACGGCATCTGCTACGAGACCCTAATGGAGGACGAAGAAAACCAGGTTCGGGGTTTCGTGCACTTCGCCGACGGAGGGGGTGTTAGCTTTCCCCACCTTACGCTCTTCACGCCCCGGGAAGCGGTGCGGATTGTCAAAAATGGAGAGGTAACTTTGTAGTTTTTTGTTTAACCTGTCAACTATATTTTGGACACCAATCGCGACACTAAAATATCGACACTAAAAAGACACAAACACTAACATCTATAGGATTTAGCCTGCGGTTAGAATGAGATAGTATAACAGGTCACCTCTTTGTGCGCTGCTTCGATTTCTCCCCATTCTTGTTCACTTTAGTTTTCTGTAGGTTTCACTTCTGCCGCGTGTGAATTGCACTTATGTATAATGAAACTGTATGAAGGACAAGGTCAGAATCGCTTGCGCCAAATTTTAGACAGTTTAGAAACTACGTTTTGTTTCACGTATGCAGCTTCTCTGGCGACTTGAAATAAATTATCTACGAATTTTATACACGTCATTTTTTCTCAAGGTCACCGAGTCGCAGAGACGACCCGTTCTTAAGTGACAAATGTCAGTCATGAACGCTCAGACGCGTTTGGCGTATTTCCGGAGCAACTTCCATAAAGGTAGAACATGGACAGAATTTCCACCTGACACCTCTTCAGATTACAATCCGTTTGTTAAACTATCAAATGGACTTGAATTTTGTTTTTCAGTTGTCTCAGAGTAATAGTTTATTTTTACCGAAATTCTGTGCCGTTTGTCGTAAGATCCGCCTGCTAAAACATGATTTTTCCAATTTTTTAAAAATATAAGTAATTAGCTTACAAATTTAAACTAGTTTAAAGGAGACTACAAGTAGTGCTGATTATACTCTAAAACACAATATCAATTAACCCATCCAAAGTCTACTATAGATCAATGTTTAAAATCATATCCATAAATATACATACAAGCCAACATTTAATGTTTATAATATTAATAAAAATGAAAGACATTGTTAAACATTATTATTTTATTAAAAATGAATATTTATTTTTATAAAAATTAGAAAAACGGCATATAAAAAAATAATGTTGTCTAAATGTTCATCAACGCGATGGCATTCCTAAAATCTGGGATGTAATTAAGTACTCTTATTCATTCAACAATGAACCTGTCATATTTATTTATTATTATTGTGGTATTTTACATAGGTACATAGTTATCTATGTCCTTGTACAATCCTTATATATATACCTATATACATAACATCTGTACCAAATCAATCACATATCTTCGCAGTTTAATTTTAAATGTCTTTATGCTCTCTTCCCATTTTATGTCTTCTGGTAATTCTCCAAATATCTTCAATGCTCCGTACATCGATGACTATTGACTCTGTGTTTTTTTCCTGAAGGGGAGTCTTAGTTCATTTCTCTTCCTCGTCTCATGTGTATGTTTGATTTGTAGTTTATCAATTTTTCTTATGAATTCAATAGACGTATGGCCATTGATTATTTTGTAGATTAACAATATAGTATTGAAGTAAATAATTTGTTTTATTTTATTTTATTTTATTTGGGAGACCAACAGCTTACATTCATAACAGAGCATAATAGTATTGAGTCACAATAATTGAACCATTTACAGGTTTCCACATGGGTATTGTATACAAGTGTAGTGGTTCCAGAGAAATATTCGCTAAAGAAAAAAAAATTACATTTCAAGAGACAAGTTAATTAGGGGGGAATAGGGAGGGGGTAGGATGAGGGGGGGGGGAATGGGTTAGGTTGAGGTATAGTAATAAAAATATGAGTAAACAAAAAATTAAAAGAGAAAAAAAAGGAATTTAATAGAATGGTGACTGGTGGTATTAGAAATTATTGTTGTTATAAAGTATCGAGAGAGCGTCTGTGTGATTTTAAGGAGTGTGGTGCAGAATTTAATATGTCAAAATTTTTGTAGTGTGTGTTAAAAGTATTGGACGCACGATAGATGAAAGAGTTCTGCTTAGAATTATTATTGCACCGAGGGAGGCTAAAAATCATGTCTGACCTGGTTCGTCTGTTAGGAACTCGTATCTGTATTCGTTGTAATACGGATACGAGTATCCGTATTACAACGAATACTCGTATCCGTACGAGGGCAATCAACGACGGATCTGGCTATTTTTTGAAGAAAGAGTACATCGGCCGAGTTTCTTCGAACTTCCAACGATAGCATATTGAAGTGCGCGGCTGAATCTTGGTGACTTAGGTGTGGGCGGTAGCTCCGGAAATCTAAGTATCGTAGAAAACGATTTTGAACACGTTCTAGAATTTCTATATATGATATGTATTGCGGGTTCCAAACTTGTGACGCGTATTCTAGTAAGCTGCGGACATAAGCAAAATATAGAATTTTCATTGTTCTTAAGTTATTGAATTTTTTACATGTCCTAAGAATGAATCCTAACATTTTAGAGGCTTTTGATGTGACTGAAATGTTTAAATGACAAGATATTTAACTCCTTCAACATTTTCTTGAATGAAGTGTACCTATTTTTCTTCAATATAGTTCTCATAGCTCTGTTTTGTAGAATTGTCATTTGTTTCATTAATCCGTCGTTGGCTAAGAATAGAATCCTGCTACAGTAATTTATGTGTGGTACAATAATTGCGTTGTACACATTTTTACTGGAGACTGTGTCTAAAATGGAATGTAAAGATCTTGGTGTTTACCTTGATAGCAAACTTATATTTAATAAGCACATCGACTCAATCGTTCACAGGTCATATAAAATGCTTGGTTTTGTTCTTTGTATGAGGAAAGTTTTCAGTAACCAGTGTACAGTAGTAATGTTATATTTTGAATTAGTCAGAAGTACACTGGAATATGCCTTGCCAATTTGGAACCCGCAGTACAAAGTATACATAGATAGCATAGAACATATTCAAAACAAACTTATAAAATATCTTACCTTCAAATTCAACAATAACTTTGAATGCACATTTCAAACTTTGCAACAAACAAACGAGCAATAGCTGATTTGACATTTATACACAAAATTTTAAATAATAACATTGACTGTACTAAACTTCTTTCCATGGTTAACTTTAACATCCTTTAAGACGTACACGTCATTCAGAACTATTTAAAAATTTAAAAAGAGCATCACGTCAATAATATAATTTGTTCATTGCACATACATACATACATACTCACACACCCACACACCTTCCCACTACGCACATCATCCATTAATTACTTAATATACATATACATACTCGTACCATAAAAAAAGACACTACAAATAATAAACACATCATAGTTACCCACCATTAAATGTACTTAATAATATTGTAAATTGTTTTCACCACTGTACTGTTTGTTTCGGTTTATAAATAAATTTTATAAACCGAAATTTTATAAATCAAAGAACTCTTTGGTACATTGCACGAAGAATGTCAAAGAGGGGTATTTTGGCTGGGTTTTACAAATGAAGTAATTTTGTTTATAGCGAACGATCCCCATGCGCCACAAGGAGATCCACGGCACCAACGTGCTTCCTACTATCAAGTTCGCACTGGACTTTGGCATGGCACTCATCTCAGAAAAGATCAGGAAGAGGGTGAAACTGTACACAAACGCCAAGGACGTGACGTTGGACAAGAGTGTGCTTCCCAAAGAATACGGCGGCACCATGCCTATGGAGGAGATGATCAGTAAGTTAAAAACATAATAATTAAACCAAATCTTTACATAGTACAAAATTAAGTCGCTCCCGCTGTCAGTGTGTTTAGATCTTTTAAACTGATTTTTATGCGGTTTTCACCAATAGATAAAGTTTATAATAGAGAAAAGACAAGAAATTCAAAGATTCAATACAGGCAGCGGGCAGCGGGCAGCGGGTTGGCAAGCAGGTAGTATGGATTTGATATGTACGCAAATTATCAGATGGCGTTGGTTATAAAAGTTCGGTAATGACGTTGTTACCGGGTCTGCTAGTAAACTATAATCTCTAAAAATTATAGTACAGTATTTATCACAAAGCATTAGTTTTAAGGTGAAGCAGTGAAATCACTATATTCGATTAATCTTATACGTACAACGATTCTAAAACTTTATAACCCGTTTTTCAACAGCGGTAAGCATCAGATTTTATTTTTCTAGGCGATAAATTAATAACTTCGGGAGTGCGACATTTACACACATTTTAAATATTTGTTACACGTTCTTCACAATTTATTAAAATGAACGCGGCGGAAAGGTCGAGTCTCCAGGCCTGCTAGGGTGAAATCGATTTACTACCAATCTGTTAATATTATGAACACCATAACATATGCTTTCGATAAATTGAAGTTTTTCCTAAAGTTCCGCTTGAGTAGAATTAAAATATAAACTACTGAATTAAAAAAAATTGTCACTTAAGACGAATATTATTAAATATTATTATTATTATTAATAAATTTAAACGAAACAGAAAAAGACATAACACATAAAAAGGTAACGGTCGCAACTGGGACTCGAATCCCGGATCTCTTATATTAGAGGGATACGCGCCGAACCAACTTGGCGATCGGGATCTATATTTTATTTTTATTTTAAAGTTTATGAGTAAAATCTCAAATTATAATATTTAATTAAATGAAGACAATATTAGCGAAACTAAATCGAAAATCTGGAAACAGAAAAATCAGAAAAAGATATTGGTTCCACTGGGACTCGAACTCAGGCCCTTTGCTTACATGGCAAGTGCTCTTCCAACTGAGCTACGGAACCCATTTCCAATTCGGTCATTTTTAAATGTATCATACATACGACTTAGAACTACCAAAATTATCTTAATTTTCTTAACGCACATATTATTGGCTGATATCTTTATATATGATTGCAAGATTCAACCCGAAAAAATGCTATCTGTCATTTGATATAATTTTTTTTATTATCAAATTCCGCTCACAAAGGGTTTTTTATATTGTTACCTTTCTATATTCAAGGTGATCACTAATTAGTTTTGGTTTGTAAGTATATTCCTCTAGTTCTCTTGTAAGTCAATTACCCCCTCCCTCCTCTGGTATCGTACTCGTCCCGTACAACAAGCCTCGGTCCATCCAAGCAAGGTTTCTAAACCTTGTTCGTAAATTAAATAATTAATTATTTAAAAATTGCAATAGCATACATTCATAAGAAAGCAGTGATCTTTTTATCACCTAAAGCGGCTTAAACTACACGCTCTGGTTTGCAATTTGAGCAGCTATTATGTGAGGATATTCTTTGAAACCATAAATATAGTTCTTGCAACGTATTTTTCACCATGAGCTATTTAGCGTAATATATATCCATTCAACTTTCTTAAATTCAGACAACTCTAGAATACCGTTTGTGCAATATTTTCGAAGGTTCAGTAAGTAAATAAATTTAGGAAGAAGATTATACAAATTCAAGATGGTTGGAATAATTATTATCATCGCATATATTTTACTTTGAAATCTTCGCCCAAATTCTGAAAAAAAAATTATACCAATTCCCTTACAACGATTCCCACAATTCTTTAACTCCCTATCTTGGAGTTATTATAAAAGTAAAAATATGGTACTACTAGTTAAATTACTAAGATAGATTCTATAAAAATTACAGTTGTAGGTATAATTTAAAACAATTAAGAATAGATTAAGAACGTGAGAGTATGAAATACCAACCGAAGTATGGTAATGGCCAATAAGTGGGTATTATTCCTCTGACAAAACAGAAAAAAGAAAGACGGTTATATCTTTAATAAATTTAGGCCAGTTTTTAAACACGTTTTTAAATTACGGAAAGAGGTTATTATAAATGATCTTTGCATATGTCCGGAGAGTTGTTGAGTTGAGAATTGCTTGTTGCATCATTGATGTTCATACTTTGGAAATCGAAATGTAAAAACCAAATTCACAAATGCCCTAGATTGTATGATAGGTTCTATTACGAAATATTACAAATGTGTTGTTGAACCCGGTTTAAAAAAAATATTACATCAGCTTATTGAATCACTGGTGATATGAAATATTTACCACCCGTCATGACAGTAATAGTTACAGATAGTAAGATTACTTACAAGATTACTTACAAGGTTACTTACAAATAGCAGATTTACTTCCAAGAGTTCGTAAGTAAAATTCGTTAAATAAAACTAATTTTTATTAAATAAATTTTAGCCCCTAGAGCAATTTTGTGAGATGTTTTACCCAGACTATTAGACCCAGAATATTTCTCCTACCTGATACGGACTCGTAAAAGTCGTGCTAACTCATTTTGTTTTACAGTAAAATTATGATTTAATCAGTTTTAGAAAGACAGAACATCACACTTTCAGTTTGCGTGCCAAAATTTACAAAATTCACCAACATCCCTGCCATAGGTCTAAGTAGTTAGCTTCGTTTGCTTACTTAGCATGGGTGCGGGTCACGGTGTGAGGTTTGTCTATTCTGGCCAATGCATTTGCCGACCTACTGCTTGGCGAGCCGGATCGAAAGAGATTGGTTGAAGCAGACCTAATCTAGACCTCCCCAGCCGAACTCTCTCGGCCCATTGCCTTGCACCGCAGTGAGAGGGGTGAATTAACCGGATACTTTGACCCCCCACATTCCTACCCGCCCCTCACACTTTTTTTTCGTTTATAATATTTTTTATTTGTATCAATATGTTTTACTTGATACATGGTGATAATTTTACATCTTAGACTATTTACTACTCTTCCATTAGAAGCATTTGCTTGTGTATTTTCCTTCCCAGAACTTCCTCTCCTTCCTTTCCCTAAAAAAAACCCTCCACACAGGGATGCCTAAATATGTCATAGAACATTTTCCTCAGAACCTCCTTTGTGGAGCTAATGAAAACAAAAAGACGCTCCCGAAAAATTTTTATCGCTTTTTCGACTTATTCTTGAGTTAACTTTTAGTATTTGAAAAATACATGTCAAGGTCTGTATTTTTTTTAAATAAATATATTAATACAAAACGAGAAAAAATGAAGTAACCATAACTTATATAAAACCCTTGCCTAATTAAACTGTGCGATTTAGTTTCATATAGAGATATTGACATTTTCCATCGTACCCTTAAATCATTTAAAATTAAACTAACCGTACAGTGTAATTAAATGAAAACTATTATTTCTTTGTTATTTTCGTTTTAATAACTTTTTACTTAACACTATGTACTATTATTTTAAACAACTACTTGAAACTATTATTTCTATATTGATTATTATCACCTTTTTAATATATTTTTAAAACATGCTTACACCATATACCTACTATAATTGTTTATTTAACCACAACTAAATATTATAAATGGAACTTAACTGGTTTAAATTATATTCACTGTTTAAATTTAATGTACAATTAAATACACAACTTTATGCTTTCTAAATAAAAATTGATTAAATAAAATAAAAATAGTAATAAAAAAAGAGTCTTTCGTACTCGTATGTCTTGAATAAGTTCAAAAACTGCGAATTTATCAGGAATCGAATGTAATTCAAAAATATTTCCCGCGCTGTCAGCATTTAAAACACATTGCAGAATATCAGAGGTTAAGAAACATGTTTGCATCAAACAATGTTCAACAAGTCTGATTTTCGATAGATTATTAACCTTTGCATGCGAACATCCCATAAAATGTTCAAGTATTTAGCAACTTGTGTCAACAGTATCATGACTTGACACGGATTTCCACTTTTCATTAGCAATATATACATGAATTTGTTTGGCCATGTGTTTAAGTTTTATGTGTTGCAAAAATATGGAGAAATTTTATAATACGCTGAATTTTCGAGTCACTCGATTCACGTAGACATCACAAAACACTTATATATGAAGATCCACTGAAGAGATAAACTAATAGAAGAGAGTTGTTGGTGGGTCTGATGGGTTCGGGGAATAAATCATTTTTACCTTACTTCGAATGAAATGATCAGTTGTACGGTTCAGACTACAATGGGGTATTTCCACTTTTTTAATTGTTTAAAAAAATTAAGCAAAAATTACGATGATTGTGGCATTTTTGTTTTATTTTTATGTTGAATAAATTTTCTACAACGAGTCAAAGTTTCCCATTTTTTTTATTACCGCTTTTTTGGGGCGGGGCTGTCGTGTGACGTCATGAGCGTGGACACTCACTGACAGTGTTTATTTATGCTGGCCAAGCTGGGCGACGCTTGTGACGTCACAATCCCATTTGCCAACCACGGGCCGTTTTGATTTTGTCAGTTTTAGATCCTTTTTAAATCAAAAATATTAAATGAAAATATAAAAAATAAACATTTTTGTAGTATGATTAAAATCAGAAAGATGATCTTTAAATATTCCGCACAGTTTCAACAGAATCCCTCGTTTGTAGAAATGCCCCATTCTGTTATAAATAAATTATAAACCGTTAGTAACTATTTTGCTAATGAGCTGATGTATTTAATATGCCTATATTTACTATCTACTACACTATATAAAGAGGTAAGATTTGTTTGTTTGTTTGTTTGCATTGAATAGGCTCCGAAACTACTGAACCGATTTGAAAAATTCTTTCGTTGTTGGGAAGCTACACTATTCTTGGGTAACATAGTCTATATTATATTTTCCAAAAAAATAAGCATCCTTACTAAAACTTCAATAATGCAACCCAAGGTGTAAAAAAAATACCTAAAATATTCTTTACATCGCGTGCGCTGCGAAAACCATTGATTATAGAATAAAGTAATGTACTACGACTTTGTAGAACACATCATTATTTACAAAAAAAAGTTGCGACAACATATGTCTAACTGTTATGGTTATGTCACAATAAGTATTCTTTTATTTTAAAAATTTAATTAAAATGTCGCCGTTTGAAAATGATCTTTATTTGTATCTTGGTTTTAATCCTTATCAAAATAAATTACTTCATATTCAAGAGAGCTTCAATACCTTTATTTATCTTTTTGAATTTTTTAATTCGGATATTTAATTAGAAAGATATCACGAGTTTAAAAATGTTAGTATTAGAAAAAAGTTTCGGCTTCGGGCCGGGCGGGAGAGGAGTCAAGAAATGAAGTGCCAGGGGGGTTGGCGGGACGGGGGAGCGGGAGAGCGGTGGCGGGGAAGGTGGAAGTGGAACGCTGAAGGGGAACGCACGGGAAAGGACATGCAAGGAGTAACATTTTATTTATTTGAATATGGCATTGCAACGCATGCCGGGAAACAGCTAGTTGAAGTATAAAGCCGTATTCAACGCACTGTATATTTTAACTGGGCCTCTGCATAACAGGTTTTATTTATATTTTTTCTTCATTTACTTTGCACTAACTACTTTTGAAGATAGAAATAGAGAGAGTTACGTTTCGTATATTGCTCGCACCTCTCTCTCTTGCCCCTACAGTAAATACGAAACGTAACTCCAGGGCCGGATCTACGAAATCTGGCGCCCTGTGCAGTAGGTACCGATGGCGCCCCCCCCCCAACATTTTTATTTTGATTAAAAATTCGTTCACCCCAATTTTTTTTATTTTTTTTTACACTAATTTATCAAATAAAATCAAGACATATAAAGGGTGTAACTTTTCCAAGTGACCTGGCGGTAGCTCTCACACTCGCTTTTTTTAAAAGAGAGAATCGCCAGGAGCCCTATACTGAATCTATTGGGTAAACATAAAATTATGGTGCTATTTCAATTATTTTAGGAAAAACTCTTTTTGCAAGTTATGCTTTAAAATAACACAACGAATTGTTTGTTTGTGCCCGTACCATGATTTAAAATGTAGGTTACGAGACAATGCGGGTGGTTTCGCTGAACTAGGTCCATTAGACATTCTTGAGATTTACTGCGTTTATGTATATACCCAACGCGAATATTAATAGAAAAAGCAAATACAAATACGTTTCCATGGCAACGTACAACACAAGAATAGCATCTACAGCTTCTGACTAGCTCTAAAATCTAATAAGAATATAACCTCATATTTGTACCTTGCATTTCTCCTGTGTTGGGCGAACAAACACCAAATTGAGCGAAAAAACACCATACAAACACTAAACACTGACGTATGGTATCAACGGCTTACGAAAGACGCTTATGTACACTGACACCGTAAAATAACAAACCCAACAAATCTAATAGATATTAATTATACATTTAACGAACTTCAAATAATATGTCAAATCAATGATGAAACTGTCAACACGTTGCAACCAGCAAATCCTGCAAACCGTGCGATGCTTTTGTTAATGGAATTTACTGAAGATTTCATAAGAGAATGGTCTTTAACTACCTTCTCCTAGAGACTTAAATCGTACAAAACAACTCACTAAAATTGTCAACATTTTGAAAGGCGCAAGTCGGTTTGTTTGATTCTCCAGAATAAAAATATCGCGCTGTGATTGGTTATTGAATTTGGATCACACCCATTCGTCGTAAAAGATATATGGAAAAATAGATCTTACGTTAACCTAAATATATGGAATTTGTAAAAAAATTCTGTAACTGACTATAAATTCGTAAGCCGTTGATACCAACCTGACGCGTGCGCATTCTGTTTCTTTGGAAAGTGTTGCTAGAGCGTAATAATTATTTCGTACTATGGGTAATTTTTAAACGATTCAGGGAATATTATAACTAAATTTTAATACAATATTTATTTTCTCACGGCGCCCTTTCGGAGTTGGCGCCAGGTTTTTTGCACGTTTTTGAACGTATGGCAGATCCGGCGCTGCGTAACTCTCTCTATCTTTCTATCTTCACTAACTTATATCTCCCTCGCAACTTCCGTTCGCTTCGCCCGATCACACTTTCGTAACGCTCTCGTCAAGCATTCACCAGCTTACTCCCCAAGTCAAGCGTGCGGAAAGAAGTTTTACTTAAAAAAAATATCACACGCATAGAAGTTAAACATTCAGAAAACTAAAGTAAACAAGAGTGGGGAGGTTACGAAGCACCGTACAAAGTAGAAACTGATAGGCCACGAAGAACCGCACAAAGAAAAGACCGATTATACTATCTCATTCTCTCACAAGCTAAATCCTATAGAAGTATGTGTTTGTCTCTTTTTAGTGGCGCTATTTTTCATTTCATCGAGTTTCAAATCACAACGGTTCCAAAGAAGCTTTCACTTCAAAAAGAGAAAAATATATATATATCACACTTGTAAGAATTTCAAATTTCAAATCATCCCAAAACTTCGAACAAATTTTGAGCAATTCGGGGTTTGTTTTAAATGAAAACGCGTTGATCTCACTTTCATGCATTCTGGTCGCATAGTACGGCTCTAATCTCGTGAGCCTATTTCATTCAGTGGGCATTGTATTTTTTTTATATTTTGTATAAGTTAGCATGTAATTAATGTAATCTGGAAGGGGTAGGCACGCTGATCGGGTTTCGTGCGGTTACATCGGACCTTATGCCGGAGAAATTACTGCACGCTACGATTTAAATTTCTTAACGCTTCTCGTGTTAGTCTCCTTGGCTGCATACAAACTTTCATTTCAATATGTCAGTTGTCACGCATTGGAAGCAACTCTTTGATGGTGAATATTTGTTAACCGTGAATATGATGCTTAAATATATATATTTTTTTAAATCAGAGTGTGCAATTCACACGCCGTAGAAGTAAGACCTTCAGAAAACTAAAGTAGACAAGAGTGGGCATACTATGGATCTCTTTTTTATCAACGTAAAGGATGATTTTTTCCATGTTTTTTTCGTTGAATTCCAGTGCACCTTTTCCTGTACATGTAGTCATATTATTGGTATTTGCATTTCTTCTACGAAGTGGCTTTCTTTTAGATTTTATTTGCCTGTTCATTTTGGAATGGTTTGAAGATTAGATATTGATGTGTTTTGTCTCTTTTTCAATTCATCTGTAGTAGTTCTGGGAACAATGCCTAGACCTCGCGTAGTTTTGATTATTCTTATTTTTTTTATTTCTTGGGCATTAACTAGTTAACAATTTGTAGGCATTCTGTTTTGAAGGGTTTTATTTTACGTGTACATTAATACTACGGCTACTTAATTTTGCTGTAATTTATATTATTATTTTTCATTTTCTTTTATTATTTTTATTTATTTATGTGGTTTTTAAGGTTGCTAGTAAGTGACACGGATGTGTCGTATACATGTGAAATAAAACCCTTTAAAACAAAATTGATTATCCGATTGATCCGATTTGACAGAAGCTCCAAAAGCTCACACGAACTCTGCCGGCGCGGCGTATAAAAGTAGTATTCAATACGACCAACTTGAACCGGAAACGGAACACGCAAATAAATTTACAGATAGACGAAATGCAAAATCGAGTTAAAATAGAACAACTCAGTAAATGAATCATGCTAACTCATAAATGATACGTAATTATGACAATTTAAAGTCAAGTCAAGTTCGTAATTGTGACAATTTAAATTCAAGTCAAGTTCGTAATTATGACAATTTAAAGTCAAGTCAAGTTCGTAATTATGACAATTTAAAGTCAAGTCAAGTTCGTAAATATGACAATTCAAAAAAGCTTTCCTGAAGGTACTATATATTCTTTATGAACAACCAGGGGCATTTTATGACCTGAGAAATAATTTTATTGAGCTTCTCTGTATTTACGATTGTTGTTGTCTTATTTGGTTGTGTACTTCCATATTTTGCGAATGCGATTACCGTAGTAAGTATAAACGCAGTTTTCTTCCTGAGACTCATGGAAGACACCGCGTTTTTACTTATCACGGAAGTATACCTATATTTTAATATTATGAAGTAATATTATCAATTTGAGTGTCCTAAAATGGAAATTTCGTAGTTGGGCAGTCTTATTTTATATACTTTGTAAATTATTAGAAAAATAAAAATAAATATATATATATAAATATTTGTATATATTGAAAGCCCAATACTAAACTGTAACAAGTTAAAATCTGTTGTTTTGAGACAATACAATTTTTGCTTTTGCGCACGTAGGCTGAAATGTCTAATTTCAATAGTTTATACTGAAATTTCTACAAAATATCAAATGAAAACCCTGTTTTTCAAACAATCTCGTCAGTTTTAAATGGAAACAATCGGAAATATTTTATATAAATATGGATACATCTGAATATTTGGATGTTTTCAAATAGGTTTTTCGACTATCGAGGAGTAAAATATTTTTATTGATTTTGTTGCTGTTTAAAACTAGGAAGTTTTGATACCCATATCGTATTTTATGATTTTTCGGACTTGCAATTGTTCAAGACGGGTAGGGAGTGAAAGGGGAGAGGTTAAATCGGGTCTCGAAGACTTGCAGATTAGATGACAAAGACGACTTACAAGTTGCACGTCAGCATCTACAACGTCATCTGTATATTTTATGACGTGTTTGTATTGCATTACAGAACTGTGGAAGGTCGAGCTCGCGAATTCCCGCGACATGCTGTTGCTGAACGACAAGATGAGCGTCCGGCTGGAGCTGTTCAGCGAGGCGGCTCGAGAGGGCGCCGTGTCCGCTCTGCGCGCCAACACCTCCCTGGGCTGCGCGGGCGCCGGGGACCCGCTGAGGGGAGTCACGGGCAACTTCAGAAAACTCGAAGTGGACTAGCTTTAGACTACTACTCCTCAAAACCAATCACATCATGTTCATATATCATTATTATATCCCTTCTTGTCTTCTTTCCCATCCAACGGTAACTTCGGAATATTCGAAGTGTAGTTAAAGCACATCACATCATATCCATATATCATTTTCTATCTATCCTATTTTCTTTTCCTTCACGGCAACTTCAGAAAACTCCAAACGGACTAGGTTTAGATTCCTACAAAACTAATCATATCACGTTTCATATATCATTATTCTATCACTCCATCTTCTTGCCCTTCCATCTGTAACTTCGGAATATTTATATTTTTTTATTGAGTTAGTTAATACTACATGAATATAAACTAATAAGCACAATGTAACATTTCATTTGATGAACTCAAATATTTTTACAGTAAGCATAACATTTATTTTTAAATACTTTCATTCTTTCTTCATTCTTCATACTTTCAGGCATTTCATCATAAATCTTTAGTCCTCTATACATAAGGCAGTTCTGTGATTTTGATTTCTTCATTTGTGCAATTCGAAATATGTTTATATTTCTTGTTTCGTTATTATGTACGTCTCTATTAAAAACAATTTCATCCTTAAAGTATTTTGGAATTTGGTTTTTCATAATTTTATGCACAAAAATTAACACATTTAATAGTAGTCTCTTTTTTATAGGAATCCAATTTAGCTCCTCTCTCATTTGATTAATCCTCGCGTATTTGCCTTTCCCCAGTATACATCTCATAGCTCTGTTCTGTATAACTTCTAGTTTGTTCAAATTTCCTTCATTGGCCAAATATAACATCGTAGAGCAGTAATCCAAATGTGGAGCAACGATAGTTTTATAAATGTGTTTCTATTTAATTTATGTCTTAGTCTTCTAAGAAAATTTACCTTTTTGTTACGAAATGATACTTTTTTGATACGATATTCAAAATGTTATCAATACATTACATCACATCACGTCCAAATATCATTTTCTTCTATCTATCCTACTTTCTTTTCCTTTATGCCAACTTCAGAAAACTCCAAGTAGACTAGGTTTAGTTTCCTACAAAACCAATAATATCATGCCATTCCATCTCCCCGTCTTCTTTCCCATCCATCGAAAACTCCAAGTATAATCAATACACGTCACCTCGCGTTTTTATATTATTTCTTCTATCTATCCTATTTTATTTTCCTTCCATCGGTAATTTCAGAAAACTCCAAGTGGATTAAAGGATTAAAGAACTCATCTAAATCCAATGACATCACATTCATTGATCATCTTTTTCTATCTATCCCAACTTCTTGTACTTCCAACATTATCAAATCGTTGCCAAAACATCAACGTTGTTGTTTGTAAAAACTTGATTTTAAACTATTGATATCAAATCATCAACGCTGTACCCTTTCAAAATAGTTTTTCCAATTTTTAGAGAAAACGCCACCATTCCTGTCGTTCTATTGCTATTATCTTCCTGTTATATGTTCCTAACATTGCAATGTTTCATGAGAATTTGCTATTTCAAAACTTTCCTCTTTCTATCTCTTTCCCCTCCCATCGCTATCACAAATCACAACATAACCCAGTCGAAGATTTTATAGTCTGATGCGCTCCGGGAAGCAGAAAACTGATTCATCGGGTTGTAATAGATTAGATCATCGTCGCTACAACTCTTGAAAAGAGTCTTGTCCCCTCCTAAAAGCGCCTCCATTTCTGTCGTTCTATTGCTGTAAGGTACCCCTCAATTCTTTGCTTCTAACATTGTGATGTTGTTTGAAAATTAACCCGCTTTACACCACCTTCAGCCTCATAACATACCCCAATTCTAGCTGTCGTAGTTCGACTCGCTCCGGGCAGTTGAACTATGTTTAAAGGTTCTTGTGTGCCCGCATAAAACCCATCCGTTCATACAGATCTCCTGCTATTTGCATCCAGTTCCTTGCACCTAAGGCGTTGATGTTGTCATCCCCACCATCCAGCTTCCCAACCCAATACTCCTTCATGCAGGTTGATTATTAAGAAGCCTAAAGAAGTTACCTGTGTTCCATTCTTGCCAAGAGTACATGTCCCACCCAGCACTTCTTATTGGCGGCTCTTCAAACACTTGACGTCCATGAAATGTAATCATTGTCATCATCCAATCAAACGCATCAATTATAATCAACTTAATTTTTCATGATAATTTACCCACTCAATTAACTTACGACATCTTCATATTTCATAGAACCAATCGAATATAATTTTACAGTAAACGACTTCCATAATCTTTCCATATATGTATACTCACTTAATCCTACGATTTCGACCTCATAACCTACCTATTAATTCGTTAGTATAGATTTTAAGTTAGCATAAAGTTACTACTTAATAACCACGATATTATATTTTGTAATGCGATATACTATTACTCACGTGAGATTATCTACTTTTAATCGTAGAGCTATTTGTAGCAGACCAAAATCTTGCCAAGTAATTCAAATTAATAACTCTGCTCACAATTATTAAAAAAATGCCTCGATAAAAGATGTTATAAGCATTTTGGCCTTAATAAAAATCTCACTAATACTAAATACAAAAAAAAAAGTTGTTTTCTGCAAATTATGTTAAAAATAAGTTTGCAGTTATCCCTTCAAGATCCAATTTTATTTAAAATGTCATATCGAATATTGTATCTTTAAAATTAATGAAATGCTCTACATGTCCAAACCATGGACCCTCAGATGGTTTGGACATGTAGAGCGAATGAAAGAAGAAAATAATGTGAGAAGAATATATGACGCAAATGTGAATGGAAGAAGAAGTAGGGGACGCCCGAGGAAGACATGGCACGATCAAGTGAATCAGATACTTGAGTCGGGCCATGTCAAAAGTCGGAATAATAGAAGAGTATGTATGAGACGATGTATGAATGTGAGTGAAGCAAAGACTGTGTGCCAAGACCGAGTTGTTTGGCGGTCCGTCCTCTCTGCCTACCCCTGTGGGGAAACGGCGTGATGGTTAGTTAGTTAGTTTTTTAGTTTTTTAAAATTAATGTTGATTTTTATTTTCCTTTAGTTCATATACATACCTATATTTCTTTTTCAAATTTTATAGTTTCTTTAGAAAATATCAGTTTAGGCGATGCACTACGAAATCATGAAGTATTTTAGATGATTTAATTAAATACTGCGAATAAAACACATATTTGGCCTTTGAAATAATCGAGCATTTTGTAAGTCTTTTGATAAGCCCAGAAAAAATAAAGTATCAGGTATATAAAAACTGCTTTGTAGTTAAAAATCTCCTGTTACGAACGCCTTTTCGGTTATGGTTTTATTGTTTATTGTGGCTTATTAAGTTTTTTTAGAAAACTATGATAAAACATTTAAATATTTGTGTCTGAACTTCGCAAAATAAAATAAAACACACTTTTGCGACGTTTTTTTTCTTGCATAAATCAAAGCAGGCAGGTGTTGAACAGGAATTTAAACCTTATCACGATCTACATAAAAAGTGTTAATGTTTGCAGCCCGATTTAGAATGTTAGACTATGTGGTGCATCGCCTTTATAGCTTTTACGATACGTAGAAAAGTGTTGTTATGTTTCACGAGAAATTAGTTCGGATCTTGGAGGGTCAACGATAAAAAAAAACAACAAATGAATATTTAAGACATTCCATGTGATACATTGATTGTTATAATGCTATCTGCCCAACTAAACCAAGTTCTTATATAATTTAAAATTGTGATAAACTTATATTAGTTATTTAGTGTTAAGAAAGGGTGCGTTATCACTTTACAAATGTTAACATTAAAAATCATCTATTGCAATAGACTCTTAACGACTTTGCCTTATTAAACTTGTTAAGAATTATTTTGACCAATTACTTACCTTGTTACTAAATGTCAGTTGGAATCCTTTGACTGAATATAATAGATTCTAACAGATGATCAATATCTATCATAATAATAAGTAATTTTAAATATATTTAGGAATGGACGCACAATGTTAAAGTTTTTGTTCACGTTTTTGCATTTAATACGCACATCCGTATTTGTATGCATATAAATAATTGTTAATAACGCACGATATATCGATTTTGTATAAATAAATGTAAATGAAAAAAATATTTTTTTAATAGCTTCTTGTTTTCATTACCAAATACCCATTTTTAACATGTTTTTCATCTATATATATAAAAAATTAATCCCTGTTTTCCTTGGTCTCGCCATAACTTCAGAATGTCTTTACCTATTACATTCATCTTTTTTTAAAAGTTTTCTAATACTTTGTAGAAGGTACTTTGTAGAGAATACTTTACGGAGAGAAAAATTTAAGAAATTTCAGAAAACTTAACGACTATTTTAACTTCACACGTTTGACAGTTTGCGCGTTTGATGAAATTGAATTTAGCAGGCAGCTGTTTTTTTTGTATTAAAAGAATTGTCTATGGATTTTTTAAGTTATAGATATTTTAAATAGGTACCTATTTTAGAACTGAATGTATTGGGACTGAATATATGGAACGCGGGAGGGGGGGTTGCGGGATGGGGAGCGGGAGAGGGGAGAGGGTAAGGACATACAGGGAGAGGGAAAGGACATGCAGGGAGAAATAATTTATTTCTTTAAATATGGCAAACACATGCCTCGAACCAGCTGGTATACATATAAATTACTCAAAATTTTAAGTTTCAATGAAACAAAAAAATTTCAATACTCAAATTATTTCATTATAGCTGGGTTACCCGGCTTCGCTCAGGACAATAAGATAGTGTTCTGGAATGTTGCACAATGATGTTCCCGATTTCCTATTCCTGATCATTCCACTCCTTCCACAACTTTCTACAGCTCTATGGAACCTTCTAGAACTTTCCGGAAGACTGTTCTAGAAATTTCAAGAGGGCGAAATTTTCAGCCCTTATATCTTTAAAAGCACGGCCTTTAGGTAAAAACTGATACCCTTATTCCCTAGGGGGGATAGAGATCTACCACACCGTATAACTCCCTTGATCGAACCGGGACTCGTTTCTGAGTTTTTGCGAGCTGCACCTTTTTTGGACTTTCTTTTATAATACATGCCATATTCAAATAAATAAAATGTTACTCCTTACATGTCCTTTCCCGTGCGTTCCCCTCCAGCGTTCCACTTCCACCTTCCCCGCCACCGCTCTCCCGCTCCCCCGTCCCGCCAACCCCCCTGGCACTGCATTTCTTGACTCCTCTCCCGCGGCCCGTAGCCGAAACTTTTTTCTAATACTAACATTTTTAAACTCGTGATATCTTTCTAATTAAATATCCGAATTGAAAAATTCAAAGAGTTAAATAAAGTTATTGAAGCTGTCTTGAATATGAAGTAATTTATTTTGATAAGGAATAAAACGAAGATACAAATAAAGAGCCTTTTCAAGCGGCGACATATTAATTAAAATTTTAAAATAAAAGAATACTTATTGTGGCACAACCATAATAGTTAAACATAGCTGTCTCGACCTTTTTTGTAAATAATGATGTGTTCTATAAAGTCGTAGTACATTATTTTATTCTATCATCAATAGTTTTCGCAGCGCACGCGATTTAAAGAATATTTTAGGTAATTTTTTTACACCCTGGGTTACATTATTGAAGTTTTAGTAAGGATGCCTATTTTTTTTTTAAATATAATATAGCCTATGTCACCCAAGGATAGTGTAGCTTCTCAACAGCGAAAGAATTTTTCAAATCGGTTCAGTAGTTTCGGAGCCTATTCGATGCAAACAAACACACAAACAAACAAATATTACCTCTTTATATAGTGTGTTAAATATAGCGATGGCCATTTCAGTGCTTAATAAATGTTGGGTGATATTTAATAAACTGAATTTTTCTAGTTTTTTTATGATACTAATAAAAATAAATAAATAAAATAAATAAATGTTTATTCCGGTATGTGGGGAGAATAGTGCAATCCCGCACATTCCATAAGGGTTATAAAATATACATTTTAAATAGAGAAGCAGGTGATATGATTGTACATGAACAAAGTTAATAACAAAATAAAATCATAATAATTAGCTTTTAGGATTCTGTGACCACATTAGGTGCCAGTATTTTTCTCCAGTGTGCATCAATGCTGGATGATGGACTGAGGCGGGCTTCCATGACGAGGATATTTCCAGAGCTGCTTATCCTTTCCCTCATTCCTGCCACCCTGGATCTAATAAGGGCTGCATAGCCGGGAACTCGCCCCTCCGTGAACATCCGGGAAGCGCTGCAATATCTGGGGAGACCAAATATTATGCGGAAGGCGTTGTTGTACTGAACTCGAAGTCTTTCTATACTACTCTTCTTGTAGTTTGCCCAGAGTTCGCACGTGTACAGCGTTGCGCAGAAGGAAAGGAATAGCGTCCTTTTTACAGCGGTACTGCAAAGGCGGAATCTTCTGCTGAGCATGTTTTCTTTTACGCTGAGAGCTCTTCTTTGCCAATATAAACAATATAAACACATTCCCAATTGACCTAGATACTTAAAGCATCGCCCGGTGAAAGAGCACCATTTGTTTTGCTGCGTTTGGTGACTTAACGGGGGTGACTTGGTTTGTGGGGTGTCCTGATCTTCGCGGCGAATGCGTCTGTCCACCAACGGCGTGACAATCCGGACCGGGAGAGACTGGTTTAGGGAGACCTTTTGACCTCTCTAGTGGGACTCTTTCGGAACATCGCCTTGCTCCGAAGTAGGAGGATTGGATTCAAAATTCAAACCATCGTTATTCTTGGACACACTGACCCCCCATATTCCTACCAACTCCTCATATTTTTCAAGTGAAAATTTCTATAGCACCGTTGTGATTTGAAACTGGATGAAACGAAAAAGCGACACTAAAAAGAGACAAACATATACACATAAATAAACTGAGAAACGACTGTGCGACTGGACCCGACAAACTTGACACTAAACTAATAAAAGAAATAAAACACCAAATAGCCCTTCCCTTCACCCACATCTGTAATCTGAGTATTACTAGCGGTATATTCCCCAGCCATTTTAAAATTGCAAACATAGTACCTATTTATAAATCTGGAGATAAAAATAATCCCTCTAACTATAGGCCTATATCACTTTTAAATGTTCTCACCAAAGTAATCGAAAATCTAGTGAAAATCCAACTAGTAGACTATCTAGACACACATAAAATTCTATCAGAAAATCAATATGGATTTCGAAAGAATATGGGAGTACAAGATGCAATATTAAAAGTGACAGAAACCATTTTAAAAAATTTTGACCAAAAAAAAAGCTGCATTGCGGTTTTTCTAGATCTAAGTAAAGCTTTTGATACAGTGTCCCATAAGATTCTCTTAAAAAAATTATATAACATAGGTATTAAAAACTCGGCTTATAACTGGTTCAAATCATATATAACTGAACGCAGCCATGCACTAAAATTAGGCAATGTAACAAGCCAAAACAGATACATAACTTACGGAGTTCCTCAAGGAAGTACATTAGGACCCATCCTATTTTTACTTTACATCAATTGCCTGTGTCAGTTAGATATTAGCGGAGATATTATTTGCTTTGCGGATGACACTGTTCTCGTTTTTACTTCTGACTCCTGGACAAATGTTTATAAAAAGGCTCCCCATGGAATCAACCGGATTAAAAATTGGCTAGACAATAACCTGCTAACACTAAATATAGACAAAACAAAATACATGACATTTAGTATAGATCCCAGACGTTAACCGAGATCTAATGAAAACTTAACCATACACGACTGCTTATCTAAAGAAAACTGCCTATGCAACCCGCTAACACGGATTGAGATAATAAAATACTTAGGAATTTACGTTGACAACTATTTAGGTGGACAGAACAAATACATAAAACAGCGGGTAAAGTCAGAAAACTTGTATATTTTTTTAAGAACATACGAAACATAATGCCAATGAAGACCTTAAAAACTATATACTACGCGTTAGGCCAATCAATTATCACCCACGGTATGATCGGTTGGGGTGGTGCTGCGAAAACTAATATGGACCCTCTCAACAAAGCGCAAAAGTCCTTAATTAAAGTTATTACTAAAAAACCTTTTAGATTCTCAACAATACAGTTATTTAAAGACTTTGCTGTATTGAACATACAGCAACTGTACATCAAAATTATAGCTACACATTACCAACAAGACAACTTAAACCATCATACTGCACAACACAATTACGACACAAGACATAGACATCAACACATGACTCCGAAGACAAATACTACATATGGACAAAGACATTATCATAATCTGGCTCCAAAATTTTTTAATTTAATCAAAAAAGATGTTAAAGATATCCACATGACAAAAAATGCAAAACACAAAATCCATATGTGGATAATCGACAAAGGCATTATATACTGCGGTCAGATAACCTGAACAATACAAGAACACACTCAACGCCTGTATTTTTCCTCTTTTCCTTTCAATTATTTTTATGACTCAAATTTGTTTCTATCATATTTTTTCTATTTTACTCTTTTATTTTTCTTTTATTGTATTTATCTATCTAAAAACTAAAGTATTTAATTTTTTTTAATCTTATTTTTCTTCCAAGATTAAGATATCAAAATTAGTTTAAATTCCTGCCACCTCGGAACAGGCTCAGCCTAGTGAGGTGGTTTATACCAAAAAAAAAATGTACATTGTATTTTGTATATATGTATTGCAATATCTTGGTTAATAAATAATAAAAATATAAAAAAAAAACATCTATAGGATTTCGGTCTCCTCTTTAAGCGGTGCTTCGTAGCCTCCCAAATTTTGTCTACTTTAGTTTTCTGAAGGTTTCTCTTCTACCGCGTGTGAACCACATTTGTATTTTTTCCTTCCCAGAACTTCCTCTAGTTCCTTTTCCAAAAATACCTTCCACGCAGCATGTCAAAAAATGAAATAGGCTCTGAGGGGAATTATTTTCCTCATGGCCTCCTGTGTGGAACTAAAGTTAAAAAAATACAATTGTGCAGACAAGAATGGAGAGGCTACGAAGCACCTCACAAAGAGGAGACCGATTATACTACATTCTTAGATGTATATGTTTGCCTCTTTTTTGTGTCGCTTTTTTCGTTTCATCAAGTTTCAACGGTGATAAAAAAGTTTTCACTGCAAAAAAAAGGTAAGTATAAGTTACTACAATGGTCCTGCAAGTACAAATCCCGTTAAAACTTAACATATTTGGATACATACTACCTACATATTATTATTTAATAACATCATTAACCGTGAACTCGGCCGGCGGAATGAGCAGGAACTGACAATTGGGTCGGCTGATCGGAAGTGGCCGCTCGCTGGTTCCTTATGAAGTAGCCACCGTTATCCGAGCATTAATAAGTTGAACGACTGAACGTGCTTCAACATTCATGCTTATATGAGCCCGGGAAGGTGCGGCGGACCGTGCCGTCACTGGCGTGCGATCAACAGACAATACAGTAGCTAACCAAAGCAATTATTCAAATAATTATGTATTCTCATATTGGTTGGGCGTACGAAGAAAGGACTGTAAGTGGATTTTGTGACGTGGAAGCGAATGGTAGAAGAAGTCAGGGATGTCTGAGGAAGATATAACATGATCAAGTAAAACCAATACTTCAGTCGGATCGTGTCAAGAGTAAAAATAACAGAAAACTAAGTATAAAAGATTTCTAAAAGTGAATATGTGTCGAGACAGAGTTGCATGGCGTTCTGTCCTCTCTGCCTACCGCTGCGGGAAACGGCGTGATAAACCGTGTTTGTAAGTTACATGATTTTTTTCAAATTAGCCTAAAAAAATTCTTCTTTGGACTCGATTTACTTGAAAACGAAAGAATAATGCTGGGACTGAATACATGTATCGCGGGAGGGAGGTTTGCTGCATGGGGGAGCGGAAGAGGGGAGAGGGGAACGTGGACGGATGGGAAAGGACATGCAGGGAGAAACCATTTATTTCTTTGAATGTGGCATTGCAACGCATGACGGGAACCAGCTTGTACAGTATAAAGACAAGTAGTCTTATCCTTAATGTGTATGGATGAAAATATGTTTAATACTTTGTTACTCTGCGGTACATCCTCTCTGCAAACACCTTCGGAGTTATTTTTTAGTTACGTTTTGTAAAAGTAGGCATACCGCATATTTCCTAAACCGACTGCATATTATATAATATAAGTATACCAACTGTCATGGAAACATAAATTCAGCATATCCTGATTTGAAAATGTAAATTGAAGTTCCTCACGTTTTGGTACGCCACTGCTTTACAAGTGAAGAATTAAAATTTCCACGTCCATGACTTTGAGAAGGCAGTCTGCACGCGCCGCATGCCAATCTTTAGCTTTCTGCCACCTTCAGCGGGTTAACGACGCTAATCATCATTGCCAACCAATACAATCAACAATCATGCTAATAACTACTTCCCGCCTCATACGAGTACTAGTACTCGTTTATTCCACTTAAACAATCCGTATTATCCGGTAGAATTAACTCGCAGATCACAAAATTGAAATTCTAAACCCAACAATTCCCAATCACATCGCTTTTATTATTACCGTAACGATTCGCGGTTACCGTACCGTGACGGCAAAAAAGGTAATAAACATACGTTCCTTATATATTGCTATAATGCTGCAACTCTTTCAAATGATGAGATACACAATGTACGTTGATCCTCCAAAAGAAAAGAAAAACGAGTGTGCTTTAGACCACACTACTGAAGTAAAACTTCACTAACTTATAAAATAAGAGAGAAAGAAAATGTGCGCGCGCACTGCTCTCTGTTGCTCCTACAGTGTGATACAGACAATAGGCCTGCACTGTGTCTTAGATACACGAAACGTAACTGGCTATGAGAGAAAGAGCCTCTCTCTCTTGCCCCTACAGTAATAGATGAAACGTAACTCTCTCTCTTTCTAACTTCGCTAACTTATATCTCACTCTTAACTTCCGTTCGCCTCGCCCGATTAAACTTTTCGTAACGCTCTCGTCACGCATTCACCAGCTTACTCCCAAAGTCAAGCGTGCGTAAAGAAGTTTTACTTAAAAAAATCAGAGTGTGCAATTCACACGCGGCTGGAGTGAAACCTTCAGAAAATTATAGTAGATAAGAGTGAGGAGGTTTCGAAGCACCTCACAAAGAGGATACCGATTATGCTATATCATTCTCTCGCAGGCTAAATCCTGTTTATGTACGCGTTTCCCTCTTTTTAGTGTCGCTATTTTTCGTTTTATCGAGTTTCAAATCACATCGGTGCTAAAGAAGTTTTCACTTCAAAAATAATAATTATTTACTTCCCAAATCTCTCACACACCGCACCGTGACGTCTCCGTAGACCACTACAATACTACTTACTAGCCGTGGCGATAATTTTGATAGTATGGAATATAGTTACAATGTTTATTATTATTATTAATATATTGCCGTCACGGTACCGTAACCGTGAATCGTCATGATAATTATAAAAGCGCTTATTTACTTATAGTAATAATGGATGTCTTCTTAATTCCACATTTTTTATGTGAATACCGCAAAAAAATTCCAAGTGCCGTCTGAAGGTCTGAAGGGAGTGATGAGAAGAATCTTATGGAAAAGAGAAAGGGTTCATAACCAATCGTAAAAACACGGATTAAGTCATTTCAAATAACTTTTCGGTTCTTCTTCTTCTTTCGTATATCTTTCGTTATCCACCACTTACCCGCCGGTATAAGTAACAGATGGTTACTCCTTCAAGGCTCTCGCAAGGACTCTAATTTTTTTGAATGAACGGATTTACATTTAATTTTGAACGAATCTAGAAATCCAGTATCCCAGCATACGTTGTTAGTAATCAATATACAAGTGCTTAGCGGGAAATCAAGATACAATAAGTGTTAGTACGACTATAGAAAGACTGGTGATAGTCCACGAGGAGGCAAGCGCTGGGTGATTGTATCCAGCGTATCCTGCAAGCACCTATGTGGAGGAAGACACAGTACATAATAATAAAAATATAGCGCTGAAAAACGGGTGGGATTCCTCTCCAATCGATTGGCAGTCCCAGCAAGAATGCGCATGACGTTCGATCTAGCCGTAAACTTCACTCCGCTTCCGCGCCCCTTGGCCGGCACCTCGGTGGTATCTTAAAGAAAATTAAATGGGAGATTGGGGGGAAATGGCCGACGACCCTAAGGAATTCGGCATCGATAAGCCGGAGGCAGGGTGAAGCAGAGCCGAGGTAGCTCGACTAAACCTCAAGCCTGCACAGTGCACATGTTTCTGGGGGTGGCGCAAATGATTTTGAGGGCACCGTGCCGTTTAGTAAGCAAGGTTGTGTCCGCCGCGCTATTCGCGATGTCGCCGGAACGTCTAATTTTACCACGCGTATGGGGAGGGCAGTGAGTGATACTGCAGCCAAATTAAGTGGCCCTCCGATTACAACTTGTGCCGCTGCGTAAGGGGACGAAGACTGACAGGTCTCCCGGCCAACGGTAATCACTAAATATCGGGACACAATTCAAAATATTGTCCCTGAATATTGAGGAAACATCTCAGTTAAAGGCGGATTTTCGATATAAAAGTAACTACCATTCTAACGAAAGGAAGATATTTATTAAATGATGATGTAATTTTTTTCTTTATTAAAACTTTCCAAAAAGAGTAAATTCTCCATTCATTTTTTTTCATAAGCTGCACAGGAGAATCTGAGGAAAATAATTACTCTCAGGGTTTATGTCATCTTAAGGGGTGCTGTTAGGGGGAACTTTTGAGGAAAGGAAGGAGATGAAGTTCTGGGAAGGAAAAATGTGTGATGGGTCTGTAGAAATCTGAGGGTCAATGTCTCCAGGAGTAACGGACGTATGCATCCATCCCTCCCACTGCAGTGCAAGGCGATGTTCAAAAAGAGTCCTGCACGAGGGGTCAAAAGATCTCCCTAAACCAGTCTCTGGGGATCCTGCCTGCCATGCAGCAGGTGGGCAGATGCATCCACCCGGGCACCCCTGCTAAGTTACCAAACGTACCGAATTTCTTGGGATGACTTATGGCAGAGGTGTTGGTTATCCAATGAAGGTTCCAATGAAGGTGAAGGTTATCCAAGGAAGATACCCGCCTCCCAAATACAATACACACGTAAGTGTTAATTATTTTTTTAAGTGAAAACTTCGGCGAGAGAATGAGAACTCTTTGTGCGGTGCTTCAAAACCTCCGACTCTTGTCTACTTTGTTTTCTGAAGGTTTCACGTGTTAAGGCTCCGCAACCGGGCTCGAGGAGAAGAAGATGGAGAGATACGAAATTACGAATGTTAGAGGAGAGCGCTAACATTTACAGTACTAAAATCGATGCGAAAATTGCGAAAATGTTTAATAAAACACGACTCGTTTAAAATAGAGTAAAAATCTCTTGGGGAGCATCTTAAGTATCATTTAAAGAAACACTGTGAATTTTTTCACAAATATAATTTATAAGATAATAGAAACAGACTTGTTTTTAATAATTTTTGGAGCATACTTAACGATATTTTTCTATCGAGAGAATTTCATATAATTTGCGTTTCGGCTTCGAAGCATCTATACTTCATTATCTTCAAAAATAACATATATTTTTTTTAAGAGATTAAAAACTTCAAATGTTTAAGGGAGATATGTAAGAAATCGGTAGAAATTCGAGTTGCGGCTCCTTAACTACAGTGAACTTAAAATATTTTTTATATGTAATATGTAGGTACTAGGAAAATGTCTCCAATTTTCTCCATTGATCGGAATGTTGCCATCAATGAAATAATTAAAACTTTGGTATTCTGAAACTATTGTTGTTATTGAGTAACATTTTTGCAAACATTTTAACACTGTAAAAAAACGAATAATTTAAGGCCATGTGCACAAATCACGGTAGCTACATCAACGAGTTGTGATAGGCCAATTAAAATGTTTTTGTGATTATAGCACCGAAGACGGCAGAACAAGCATGCGTGAAACTATATGGTCTAACTGTGCGGTGGCGTGATTGAAGCAACTCGACTCGTAGTAGCTAAATGAATGCGTTCGTTCATTGTTCTCTATGCAACTTGCAAGCGGTCAAAGAACAATTACAGCAAACTGAAGTTCAGTACTTAACTTCAGTTATTTGATAGTAGTCACTTAGATCACAATATTAGTGGACACGTCAATTTCAACTTGTGATATTCAGTGATTAGTGTATATATATTCAGTAGGGTGTTGTGGTCATTGACAGGTGGTGTCGGCATTCGTCTTTAAGTCGCTGTAATTGCCGGTGGTCACGATGTCGATGGGTCGGTGGACGACTCGCGCTATATTACTGCCGCTGTGATTTGTGACCAAAGGTTGTGCTATGCAAGCTCTCCGGGATTCCACTACAAGACACGCTCTCTGGATCAAGAGCAGACTGAAGGAGTTGACGCATCAATTTAAATATATGACGTTTTGGAATTGCGCTGAAAATGAAAACAACGAATGGGTAAGCTGATTGGATATTAAATTATTTTATATTTTCAAGTAATATAACTTACCATCAATCAAAATGCTAATATGTTTGTATGTGCGTGAGTTAGTCCTGCGAGAAATCTGATTGAGGGAAATCAAATTTGCATTGAATTTAATTGTTATTTTCAAAATTGGAACTGATTGTGTGAAGAATTATATAAAGTACGTACTTATCTATTTTATATAATATTTTTTTTCATGTTTAACTTTATGAGTAAACCTCAAATTGTAATATTTAATTAAATGAAAAAAATATTAGCGATTAGCGGGAGAAGGTCCTGGGTTGGAGTCCCAGAGGTGCCAATATATTTTCTGATTTTTCTGTCTCCAGATTTTCGATTCAGATTGGCTAATATTGTCTTCATTTAATTAAATATTTAATATAATAATTTTAACAGAAATTTTTTGAAGTGAAAACTTCTTTAGCACCGTTGCAATTTGAACTCGATGAAATGAAAAACAGCCACACTAAAAAGAGACAAAACACATGTACATCTAAATCCTATTTTAGCCTACGAGAAAATGAAATAGAATAATCGGTGTCCTCTTTGTGTGGTGCTTTTTAGCCTCCCCACTCTTGTCTACTTTAGTTTCCTGAAGATTTCACTTCTACCGCGTGTGAATTGCACACTTTTTATTAAATTGGATCTAATTTGTTGAGAATTTAGAAATCCCGTGATTTTTCATGGGTCTGCGCTAGTAAATAAACAATATAATTTTGGATGTAATATACCTATGTAACATTATATAATTCAAAAATGCATCATTTTTATTATCAGTTCAATTGATGAATTTATGTTGCCGTTCTTGCAATTGTTGGTGGAATAATGGTCAGCATAGTTGTCTTCCAATCGGTTGATCGGGATTCGATTTACGGTCGTGGCAATTTTAAATTTTAATTTTAATTCTGGGGGTATAAAATTCTTGTCAAACAATATGACATGCGATACACCCTAGAAATTAAGAGCAATTTTTCATATGAACCAATGACTTTATGATTTATCATATTTTAAATGAAATAATCACTTTTGCCGCCAAATCGATAACTGATTCCGTAGGTATACCTACACTTCATATTTCCACAACAACTCAACAAAGTGGCATTTCAATATTCCTTTGAAAAGTCTTTAAAAGTTGTGAAAAAAAACTTTTAAAGTAAGCCATAACCTAATCTAACGTAACCTATTTAACTATTTTTTATCACTTTTAATGACTTTTGAAAAGAGGTGTTGAAGTTGTATCTTGTTTAGTTGTCCGTTCACCGCACTTTATTATAATAAAAACAATTTGTCGATTAAATTATTATTTTTAAAGTCAGAAAATAGGGTGCAATATATTTTTATCATGCAACATTACAAATTTATAAAGATAATATTCAAAATAAAGTTGCACCATTTAAAAACAACAGAAATCTTAGGCAAACATCAATACTTCCTACTCCAAAATGTAATAAAACACTAGGACAGTTAAGTCATAAATATCTCGGAGTAAATTTTTTTAATTCACTTCCTGAAAAAATCAGAAACATGAACAGTAATTACAAAAAATTTAAAACTCACCTCAAAAATTATACCGAAAATTTGAACTGAATATAAAAAATAATACAATTAAACCAATATAATAACACCCCCATACACACAAGCCCTGCTTTTTTATGGGGATAAATCAAATATGTACACATATTATGTAATTAATTATTTTATTGAATTTATTGTAATTTATGTATCTTTCTCTGAATAAAAAAATAAAAAAATAATAATATTATTCTTGATGAAGCTTTGGTATAAGGGATTTCCCTAGGGTAGGCGATAATTTTTTCAATACATTTTAATTATTTTAATCGACCTTGATAAAATTTGAAGAAAATTAGAATATGATTGTTATCCAATTGGTTGAGGGGTAAGCCTCTCGACTAGCAATCTGGAGGTCGCAATCGTCGCGTGCTCAGTGACACAGTGATAATAATTTTAGGTCTCGATTTCAAAACCTCGACAAACTTAAATCATTTTTTTTTAAATTTACTTGATGCTTATATACGTTAAAAGCTGTATCAACCTACATAAAAAATCTGATTTTTTGGTATTAGATTGGTTTTAGAAATTATTTATTTTATTCGACACATTTAATTTGCACACATTTTTATGAGTAACTAGCTGACCCGACGAACTTCGTACCGCCTCAGAATCAATAACTGTTGAATTAAATTCAGTTTTTTCATTAAGTTAAAAAATTACACAATGAAGCAATTATCGATGCACAACAGTCCGTTTTTTGTTTTTGTCAGTATCAGAGATGGCGTTGTATACCGATTTATATATTTTATGACTTTCTTACTTTTCCACTTAATTAAGGAAATTTGGGAGGCGAGTACGGGTGCCACCGCCCCGGAAACCATTTATTGGATAACCAACACCTCTGCAATAGGTCACCCCAAATAGTTCGCCACGTTTAGTGATTTAGCAGGGGAGCCCGGGTTCATGGGGTGACGTTTGTCCGGTTCTTGGCGGCGGATGCGTCTGCCCACCTGCTGCGTGGCGGGCCGGATCGAGAGAGACTGGTTGAGGGAGACCTTGTGACCTCTCAAGCAGAACTCTTTTGGAACATCGCCTTGCTCCGCAGTGAGAAGGACGGATTCATACGTCCGTCACTCCTAGACACACTGAACCCCAGATTCCTACCCACCCCTCATGCCTTTTTCCTTCTCAGAACTTCCTATCCTCCCCTTCCTTAAAAATACCCTCCACACAACATCCCCTAAGATGACATAAGTCCTGAGAGAAATCATTTTCCATAGGGCCTCCTGTGCGTTAAACTACATTTCATTTCATAGATTTATTATAATTATTCTATTTTTCCTTTGGAAGGGTGAAGACAGGGTCGGATCTCCCTAGATCAGGGGGGGGGGGGCAAACCAGGGCGCTTGCCCCGGGCGGCAGTCTTAAGGGGCGCCAAAATCGTAATTTACATTCGAAAAAAAAACTTGTTTCACAAAGCGCCTGGCATCCAGCGCACCTTGTTCTATCGATTATTCATTTGATTTTAAAACGCCCAGTTGGTTTTTGAACACATCCTAAGTTGATCTATGAACGTATCCTAACCACTGTTCACTGGAGCGACGGCGCGATTTTTATGTTTTTCCTCGGATTACTCGTGATATTTTGGTGACCGTTATGAATATTTTTCGCCCACCTTTAAAAAATCGTACCTCCGAATTTTAATATGGTTTACAAACTGATACAAACTGATCATAGTTCTATATAGTCAATGAATTCACCTATCTTTGGTTGACTAAAACATATTCCTAGAATTTATTAAAAAAATATTATTATTATAACATTTTAAGCGGAACTATTCTCAGTAATTTATCCCTATAAACTCGCATAGGAAGTTTAATTTTGCCTCCCATTAAATATTTTCTATTAATCTTGGTCTAATTCTTGGTTCGAGGCTGGGTGCAGACATACGTTCACCGCTTGTTTCATTTTCGGCTATTGATTCTTAGTGTGTAAGAAAGAGGGGCAGCATTACACGATTAAAAACAAAAGCAAAACAATTAGCGCATTGACATTTGACGTTTTTGAATTTTTGGAATTCACGCACAGTTCAATATTATAGGTACTTATCACAAAATGGCCGCAGCTCTTTCAAATATGAGAATTCGTTCCATACAAAATGAATGGGGAAAAGAATTTTCTTAATGACTATATTTTTCGTTAATTTCTGCGATGTTTTAATAGTTATTATCCTTTCCGGGGCGGAGACAAATCCAACAAATCAAAGATCATCGAAATCGGCGCGGCCGTTCTCGAGTTATAAATAGTGTAACTAACCCGACTTTGTTTTATATATTAAGATTTGCATCGATTAGATTTATACAGATTTCTAGACGAGTTTAGTAATAAATCTGAAAATTCTACAGGATATCCATTTTTACAGACTTTTTTTATTAAATCCACACAACAGATCATGAGGGAAATAATTTTCCTCTGGACCTATATCATTTTTGGGGATGCTTAGGGTCTTTTTGGAGAAAGGAAGGAAAAGTATACAAATTTTGTTTTATAATCCAATTATTTCACATTTTGGAATTTGTACCTCTGATGGAAGAGAATAATAAATTCTTAAAAATTATTTTAGGATTTCTTCCTTTGAAGTATAAATCCTAAAATATGAAATAACTCGATTGTAAAACACAATTTGAATGCAATAATAATCTAAATATATATTTTTTGACCGGTCAGTGGTTGAGTGAGCATAGCGCTTGGGTCCCACCCAGGTGTCGCATGTTCGATTCCTCGGCTGGCTAAGTCCTCCATCACAACACAAGCAACATTTTCGGCTTTCTGTGGTGGTAGTAGGACATTTTAAAACATTTTTGGGTTGTAGCCCGGGAATGTTCTATATATACTCTATTATATATATATTCTATATATATCTACTATATTCTCGGTATACTATCGTCTATAAGCTATAGACGATAGTATACCGCCTTTATGTCTAGAAAACAGTTTATGCTTAGCATCTTAGTAGATTTGAAAAGTGGTGCGATAATAACCAGTGCTGAATCGTCAGGTTCTTCCGAATCTTTCACGCCTGTGTGAAAATCTATGAATCGGGAGTGCCATTATTTCATTTCTCCGGGTTTCCATACTATTGTATGAAATTCAAACTCTCTTACTCTTGAGGCCCCAGGTTGGCACTCCTTTCTTTTTTAAAAAAGACCCTAGACCCATCATCCCCAAATATGACGCAGGCTCTGAGGGAAATTATTTCCCTTGTGGCCTCCTGTTTGGATTTAATAGGAAAATTTCAGTAAAAAATGGAAAAGATTACCTAATATAGATTGGTGGGGTGAATTAATTTAAACCCCGTTCACAGCGGGTAACAACGATTTTACTGAAAAACTGACCAAGGGAATAAGGAAGGGTTAAAAGGAAGCCAAAAACTCACCAAGTCCACCTTTCGTCTTCGGAACAGTTTTAATGGTTCATTTAAGTCCAACAATTCAACACATACTGGCGATCAAATTCGTTTGATCTTCTACGGGCGAACAATCAAAATAGGTCACACAGTGACCTATTAGCGGGTACATAGCACGATCAAAATTAATGCGATAGGCAATCAATGCTACGGCGGTAAATCACCTCACGAAGCGGGCCAAACAAACCAAATTCTCGGCATTGCAAAAACTGGTAGAACCGTCGTAACGAGTAGCGTTTTTTTCACAGAACAAAAACAGAGCAATAGGCCACTTGCATGGATTTCAAAACGACTTGGAAAAAATCGTGTGGATAGATTTTTGAACTAAGATTTCGAAAATGTCAGTAAAAATTTTTAGAAATGTATAGTTTTTTTTTTTTTTTTAAATAAATAAATCCATTATTTGAGCTCGTGACGTCACTACATGAAAATGTCCCGTCTCCGATAATGTTCCTTTAATTTTGTAAAATTCCACACTGGTTGATTTTTTTTTATATGGCAACATTTCCGGCGAATTTTTGAATTTTCGTTTAACATTCACTAGATTTATTGTTTGTTCTATGCGAACTTATCCTTTGGTTTGATTTTTTGATAAAGATGGCGGTGTTTTTACAGATGTTACGAAGAGAACCCCGTACAATTTATTGATATTCGTGTGGAAAACGTTCTTTTTTTTAAATGATTTTCGGCTATGTAAGTATCGTTTTTTCGCACCAATAAAATTATATCCCGTCTTTCCGGTTTATAAAAAATGGTCTGATTTTTCGGACTGAAATTTTCAAAAAATCGCCAGGGCTTCAAAAATACGAATAAAAAAACAGAATGTCTTAGAATATTCGGCTAAGCCGGAAAAAAAATGTGATGCAAGTGGCCTATTGCAACGAAGCTCTTTTGTTTTCGTCTTGGCGTTGGGTGGATTTATAGGTAGGAACATGGAATTGAAGGTAGGTAGGTAGGATTGGGTAATTAGTTCTTTCAGCTCAGTCATAAATATAAACCAAAAAAACATTAAATGGCGCAAACATAGATTTTCACACTTTTAACAGTTAGCCAGGAAAACTTACCTACAAAAATAAAAATAAATCAGTGAAAATTTATTATTTAGTTTATTTGTATCAAAAAAGGTTATTTTTAAATGTAAAAATTATATTTTATATGTTATTTTTGCTGTATAAATAGTGTATCTTATGTAATAAATAAATGAAAAAAAAATAATAGTTATAATAATAATAATAAGTTTGTCGTATAAAATAGATCCTTTGAAGTAAGACTTTTATTCGAACATTGGAAAATACCCTGTAGCCTGTAGCATCACTTGGGTTGAGGAAATGGTTAATTTAAAGCTAATCTCTAAGCTTGTTTTATTTATTTTTAAAATAACTGTTTTTGCAAAAACAAACTGTAATTATATTCACCTAATCACTCGTAATCCGAAAGTATGTTTATTACGTGTAGTTATAAATTCAGTTATTATTATTTTCAAAAGGCTTAAATATTATCGATGTCATTAATAATAATAATAATATTTGGATGACTTGTATAGCGCCGTTTTTGTGAAAAATCACCTCAAGGGCGCTGTGAATCATTATATCAAATTGTCCATATACCTAATTTCATTATTGTCAAAAGAATAATAAACTTAATAAAAAAAAGACTTTTTTCGAAGGAAGCAAATGCTTTGGGGTGTGACATTATAATGTTTACAAATTATTTGTGATAAATTTGAAACCACTCACTGTCTGGACAATATTCACATTAGACGTTTTATATTTTATTCCACAACGAATTTTATGAAAACAATACTGCCTACTTCAATCCACTCGTGTTAAATCGAATACGATCACTGTTACCGCCGTCTCTCAACTGTTACCGCGCTGCTGGAACGAGACGCAGTGCACATCACGTGACCCATACAGACTGCACCCAACTACTCAATTTCGACGTGTGATTGAGAAAAAAAAGGTTTTTTATTTTTTTTAAATCATCGAATAGCAAAGGAACGTCTAGTTTTTAAAAATTTATTTTAGATATGTTCAACAATTACTGCTTAAAATAACTTCGGGTACGTTGTGTATAGACAAATACACAAAAAGTTTCGCATGCAAAGCAATCTACTAACATGACGATATGTTATAGAGAGAAAAAAGAAATGGGTATCAGATTAAATAGCTTAAAAGCTCTTGAAATAAGGAAAGCCAAAAACATTAACAGAAAAGTAATTAACAATCAAATAAATTTAAATAAAAGTACAATACTTAGATTGTTTCCCATTGACAAGGAACATTCCCTTTCCCTTTCCAATTCTCCGTCTACCCTTACGCCTACTTCTTCCTTCGCAAAATGAGTCCAGCCCATTCTGTTTTAAACCTATTATTTATAATTCATTTAATTTAACTTTAGTAGAGTATTGTACTGTCCTGAAGAAGCTACGGTTGTAGCGAAACCCGGTCGGCATTAAGTTTATTAAAAATAAAAGCTATGTTTAAAAAGTTTTTGGTTTATTTAATAATATTTATTATTTATTTATTTATTATAAATATCACAAGTCTGTTATTGAAATAAAAATTTTATATTTTTTGTACACATGCTAAATTAAAAAAATATGTATAAGTAGATTGTTGCGAACACGTTGACTAACAACTGTCATCTGGCAGTTTTAACGGGACTTCATTGTAATTACTTATTTATTTATTAATTTAAACGCCATAATAATGGCTTTTACAATCAAGTGATAGGTACATGATATAATAAGTATTTAGTGGTATACAGGAGATTATCAGTATTATAATAATAACGACATAAGAATGTACATTTAACAAGTATGTGAGATAAAAGCAAGTATTTAGGTATTGGATACTATTATGTATTACTAAACTACTGTTACTTTACTAAAAAAATAATATCAATATTATAATTTTTTTATTTAAGTTTATTTAGGAAACCAACAGTTGTAAAAAATATACATTCATTTACATTAAATAGTGAATATAATTATAAACCAGTGAAGTTCCATTTATGATTTAAAATAAGAGCCGGTGCACCATTGAATGACAGGCAGAATGTTTATGTGAAACTGGGTGGTTTGACATATTATCGGTTTCCAAAAAATGTTGAATTCAATTCTGTTCTTTATTGAAGTTAGTGTTAAATCTAAAAAGATAATGGATCCGTTACTGCCTACCTCTAAAGTGGATTGGATGCTTTTGTGGAATGAATTTATAAGAAGAAGGAATTTACTCAGTTGCCGCTCTGTTCCTGTCCAGATACAGAAGATATCATCCACGTATCTTTTCCATGTAAAAACATTATTAGAAAGTGATGAATTATAATTAAAAATCTTACTCTAAGGTTATTCATAAAAATATCTGCCAGAAGTGGACTCGTTGGAGCCCCCATCGGAAGTCCTTGGTTCTGCTGGTAGACACAGTTGTTAAATTGAAAGTAATTTTGATTAATGCACATATTGAATAAGCGAGACAGGTCATTAATCATATAATTATCTAGGTTAGACGAGTTTAAAATATCTAAAATTATTTCTTTACCACAGAAGTTGGGACATTTGGAAACAAATTAAAAACATCAAATGAAATAAGTTTGCATTATTGGGAATTACCAAGTCCTTAACTGCACTTATGAGTTCAAAACAGTTTTTGATTGTATATTTAGGGGAAAACACATTAATATTATTAAAAACATTAGTGATGTGTGAAGCTATTAAGAAATTCGGGGAAGCACAACATGATACAACGGGTCTGACTGGTTTATTGTTTTTATGTATCTTTAAAAACCCGTATAACATGGGAAATTTTGGATTAGATTGTAAGAATTTATGTCGGGGCTTCTAGGCAATGCACGTCTTAGGGCCCCTTTATTCTAGGGGCTCCTACCCAATGCGGAGCCCCCTAGGCAGTTGCATATACGTCTTATGGATAATACGGCCTCGGCTATAGTGACTGGATTTTCAGTTTAAGACTTGGTGCATGGTGCATGCAAATCAGATGTATAGTTTTTCTAATGTGTCGTCATCCAGTATGAAAAACGTAGTTTTGAGAAAAACGCGTTAAAAGTTTTGCTGAAGGATAATTCAACACACAAACGGTTTCATATAATACTTATATTTATAATGTCCATACAGTTTTAGTTCTAGTTTCACTTACGTATTGCACTTCGTTTTATTTTTATTAGGCCCTTTGCTTTTTTTTACAATAACTCCACACAGGAGGTCCTGGTCTTGAAGAGACCCGTGTTGTAGGAAGGAGGAAACATAGAGGCCTGCAAATCATTCCACAGCTGAACTGTTGAACACAAGAACGAGTCGAAGAAACGACCCGTTCTCGTGTGACAAATGTCAACCATGTACATATGTTGGGCACGCGTTTGGCGTGTTTCCCGACTATGCACCGGTGCCGAAGGGATCAATGACGCTAGTTCCTCGGAGCATCTTCCTTAATAAAATAGGTAAGTAATTAAAAAGATTCAGTAGCGGACTAACGGGTGCGGAAGGGGCGGCCTCTGGTCCCGGGGGGCCTCCAAACGCCTCCATGTTTCCTTAATCAAATCCCGCTACCCGAATTTCTACCGATTTCTTACATATCCCACCCGAATTTCTACCGATTTCTTACATATCCCCCTTAAACATTTGAAGTTTTTAAGCTCTTAAAAAATATATGTTATTTTGGAAGATAATATCTATACATTCCTCAGGCCGAATCGCAAATTATATGAAATTCCCTCGATAGAAAAAAATCGCAAAGCATGCTCCGAATTTTTTTTATTTTTTTTTTATTGATCTATATACGTGATGTTTACAATATATTATTCGATGCCTGTCTCGCTAGGATATACCTGTGTTGAGACAGGTATACCCCTGAATTATTATAAACACGTCTGATTCAGTTATTTTACAAGTTATATATATATATATGTATGGAAACATTCACAGTGTTTCTTTAAATGCTGTTTTAGATAGCCTCCAAGAGCTTTTATCTCTATTTTAAACAAGTCGTGTTTTATTAACACAATTATCACAATTTCGCTTCAATTTTACCGTTTTAAATTGTAGCAAACTCTCTCCAACATTCGTAATTACATATCTCTCCATCTTCTTCTTTATGAGGGGGGATACGGCGCCTTAAGGCACCAGGACACTTTAAAAAAAAGGATTATAATTTTTTTTTAAATTTTGTTTTCCGAAGTTACAATGCGCTCACTAAATGCTTTTCACGGCATTTTATGTGAAACCGTTTGAAACTGTGTATGTTGAATTATTCTTCAGCAAAACTTTGAATTCCTTTTACTCCACACTTATAACTCGTTTCTCAACCTGGTTGACAACATATAAAAAAAAAACTATACATCCGCCTGTATGTATTTTATTGCATTTGCATTTGCCAAATCTTAAACTGTTCGAAAATGCAGTGTCTATGGCACCACGTAGGGGAATTTTCATATCTAAAAAAAAGAAATATGGCGGACCAGCGAATTTTATATTCGATTTTTTTTTAATTTTCAGTGTTCTTAAAAAAAATAGAAGGAGACCCTTTATAAAAAAAAAAACCTATGTGGTGCCATAGTGACTGGATTTTCTAACAGTTTAAGCCACCGCTACCCGAATTTCTACCGATTTTTTACATATCTCCTTTAAACATTTGAAGTTATCAAGCTCTTAAAAAAATATATGTTATTTTTGAAGATAATATCTGGACGCCTTCCACGCTGAAACATAAATTATATGAAATTCCCTCGATAGAAAAAAATCGCAAAATTTGCTTCGAAAATTATTATAAACACGTTTGTTTCAGTTATTGTACAAGTTATAGTTGTGAAAAAATTCACAATGTTTCTTTAAATGATACTTCGACGCTTTCCACGATATTTTTGCTCTATTTTAAACGAGTCGTGTTTTATTAAAAATTTTACCAATTTTCGCATCGATTTTATCGCTTAAATGTTAGCGTGCTCCTCTAACGTTCGTAATTACATATATGCCCATCTTCTTCTTTTTGAGCGCGGATGCGGCTCCTTAAGACTTGATCGGATCGTATGAATAGTTTTTCTAATATGTTGTCAACCAGGTTGAAAAACGTAGTTTCGAGAAAAATGCATTGAAAGTTTTTACTAACTAACTAACTAACTAACCATCACGCCGTTTCCCCACAGGGGTAGGCAGAGAGGACGGACCGCCACACAACTCGATCTTGGCACACACTCTTTGCCTCGTTCACATTCATACATCGTCTCATACATGCTCTTTTATTATTGATTATATACATAGCAACTTAGATCAAGGATACAAATGTATAGCGATACATCTAGATTTAGCTAAAGCCTTTGATTCAATCTGCCACAATACACTTTTTAAAAAATTAGAAAATATGGGTATCAAAGACAAGGAACTCCAACTATTAAAAAGTTATATGAGTGATAGAACACAACAAGTCAAAATTAATAACCATACAAGTAAACCACTGCCGATTACATACGGAGTTCCACAAGGAAGCATACTAGGGCCAGTTCTTTTCACTATTTACATAAATGAACTTTGTAGCATGGAAATAAACGGTGAAATAGTTAGTTATGCAGATGACACAGTTTTACTGTTTAAATCTAAGGATTGGAATAATGTATTTAACATAGCAAATTTAGAAATCACGCGGGTGAAAACTTGGCTAGACTCAAACATACTTACACTAAATATATCGAAAACAAAATTTATGACGTACAGTATAAATAGTACAGGACAACCAAGAAACAACTCAAACACCATAAAAATAGACGAATGTTTAAATACTAACATCTGCAGTTGCCCTTCTCTAGAAAAAACAGAACAAATAAAATATCTAGGAATCATAATTGACCATAACCTTAGATGGACACATCATATCAAACAAATCACAAATAAACTCCTCAAAACAATACACATTTTCTTAAACATAAGAAACACATATAATATAAAACAAATGAAAACAATATATTTTGCACTTTGTCAGAACGTTTGAATACAACATACCGAAAATATTTAATTTATTACCTGATAGTATAAAGCAATGTAATTCTATGAATAAGGTTAAATATATGCTGAAAAATTGGCTATCGGAAAAAAAATATTTATACTTAGATTGATTTGTATGAATAATGTTGAATTTGTAGATATAAGATGTAAAATTATAACACTTAAAATTTATATGTAACTTAATTATAAGCACCTGCTGACAAGCCAATTCAATTGGTTTAGCAGGACTTGTTTGTGATAAAAAAAAATTATATATATATTTAAATAAATAAAAAAAAAAAAAAAAAAAAATAAAAAAAAATAATAGAATATGGATTAATTATCTGGGGAGGAGCAACAAACTCAGCTATCGATCACTTAGAAATCGCGCAGAAAATGATCTTAAAGATAATACTTAAAAAACATAGACTGACTGACACAAACCAAATATTTAACAGTTGTGACGTACTAGATATACGCCAATTATATGTTAAAACACTGCTAAACTACATTTTTGACCAGAAAAACAAATTTCAACAATCTCAAAATTTCACTAACAGACCAGTTAGACAATCGTACAAAAATAACTTAAAAACTCAGACGGTAAATACAAGCTTTGGACAAAGGCACTATAAATATCATGCTATAAAAGCATTCAACAGTCTTACCCTTGAAATTAAAATGGAAGAAAACAAAAATAATTTCGTACTCAAAATTACAAAATGGATTAAAGAACAAAAAAGACAATATTACCAAAATTTCTTTACAAAATAAAAATAAAACACAACTACACGAAACACTCAAAACCAACATAAAATACACATCACTCACAAACACACAACACATAAAATATATAATATATACCGATTTTAATTTATTTTTTTAGTAATAAAATAATTCATTTTATCCTATAATTTTAGCTTAATTATAAATTTTAATTTTTAGTTTATTTTGTTTTTGTTTTATAAAATGGAGGCCTCAGCACAGGTGAGCTACCCAGTGAGGCCGACATTGTTTAATTTTATTTTTGAAATGTTAAATATTATGTCAAACAAATGAATAATATATTCCGACTCTTCACATGGCCCGACTCAAATATCTGATTCACTTGGTCGTGCCATGTCTTCTTCGGGCGTCCCCGACTTTCTCTACCATTCACATTTGCATCATATATTCTCTTTACACTCCTTTCCTCGTGCATTCGCTCTACATGCCCAAACCATCGGAGAGTTCCTTTCTTAATCTTACACATCACGCTTACATCAGCCTTGCATTCTTTGCGGATATCCACGTTTCTCTCACGATCGTACATGGTTTTACCACACATTCGCCTCAGGGATCTCATTTCTACAGCATTCAGTCTACTTCCATCCTTCCATGCCTCACTGCCATACATCAGGGTAGGTACCAGCACTCCATTATGGACGGCTAGTTTCGCGTCTTTGGACAGTTTTTTATTACCGCCAACGGCATTCAGTCCTCCATTAATGGAGTTACCGGCATTCACCCTTCTTTCAATATCTCTATCAGCCTTCCCATCTTTTGTAAACATACTACCCAGATACACAAGTTGAAAGTTTTTCTGAAGGTTAATTCAACATACAAATTGTTTAAAACTTTCTTGAATTTTTTTAGAATTTCCTTAAAACATGTGTTAGCATTATTAACAAATGCATTTTTTAGAAAATGAAATACGAAAAAATTACAATTTTTTTTTTCTGTGAGGTCCCCTAGACCAAGAGGACCGTGTAAACTGAATAAAAATCTTGCAAAATTACATCAACTTTTTAAACTAGGGGCGCAGAATCTTATATAGGTATATCCAACTTTTCTTAGTACAAAAAACTTGCCTGCCCACGCCAAACCCGAGTTCTATACTGATAACAATTTAGGTAAATTATTAAGAAACACTAAAGATAGAGATCATAAATGTAGCCACTTAGGCATTTACCAATTATGTTGCAATGATTGTCCTTCGTTCTACATAGGTAAGACATCTAGAAATATAAATATTAGAGTTGCGGAACATTTAAGATGCTTAAATAATAATAATTTTTCAGAGTTTGCTAATCCCCTAATTTCCACAGATCACACTTTCAATAAGAACACAGGGGTTAAAATTTTTCACCGTAAAAATAAAAGCAAAAAATTAGATAACTTAGAAGCACTTGAAATCAGAAAATCCCTAAATAATAATGCTAATAACCAAATTAATTTATCTTTTAGTCCCATTCTAAATATTTTTTTCCAATAAACCGCTCTGTTGTGCCCGGAAATCCCGCAATTACCCCCACCTCTTTGCTTACCCCCCACTCAAAAACCTAAAATTTGTATATCTGTCAATATTATGTATAATAGGTTAGTTATAATATTCTGACGAAGGAAAGGTGCTTCCGAAACCGGTAGAGTGTTTATAAAATAAAAGTGGTCTACAATAAATTTATATGTGTTTTTATTGGGTTAATTTTATTTGTATGGGTTGAATGTTATCCTGATATGTTATTTTCAGGGAGAGCACACCGGCGGCTGGTGTTCCGGTTGGCGGGGAGCGCTGTGCAGCGTAGCCCTGGCCGCAGGGGCCGCCAATACACTGCGGTTACCGCGCGAGGCTGCGGCCCACGGTGCGGCTGGCGCGGTACCCTTCCTGCTGGCATTCACCGCGCTGGCGCTGGCGGCCGGCGTACCGCTCGCCTTCCTGAAGTTGGGCCTCAGTCGCTTCAGCGAGCAGGGCGCCATCAAGATCTGGCGAGCGGTGCCCTTCCTCAAAGGTGACACTTTTTCACAAACGCGCCCATCATCCAAATATTTTATCAAGCTACAAGTTGAGGCACCCGGCGTTTCCCGGGATTTATTGTTATTTTGTTATTATATCGTTTATTTGGAACATTCAACAGAGTGATAACAAAAATAATACATATTGATTAAGAGTGTATTACCAGAGAAAACCAGAAATATGTCATTTTTAAATTAGTGTTTAGACGGATTGACTCTTTTTCACAATAAATTATAAATTGATTTCGAAAGATTGTTATTTTATCTAGTAAACGTATGTAATAAATTTTCAGAAAAAATGTTTATTTTGAATATAATAAGGTTATACCATAGGTCGTTGGCGGATTTGTTAAATTTTCAAAAAAGTACATGTATTATACCACACCCATTTCAAATCATATAATCATGCAGTAAAATAAATCAATGTATTATCTGGTAAACGTATGTAACAGAATTTTAATTTTTATTTAAATAAAATTACTAAAAAATATATAAGTACATGTGTTTCTTGACGAAAATTGGTCCGTTTGTGCATTTATTTACGCACTTACAGACTAATATATTTCAGATTTTTTTACATTCTAATTTTGCTAAGACATTGTTGAAAAATGATAAATACTTATGATCAAAAAATAATTACAAAAAGTACATAACTTTAATAGTTTTATCGTCACGCCTTTCAGCATTTTTTAATGCAGGTATAAATTAAAGCAACTTTGGAATGAAGCAAAATCGATATTGAGTGATAATTTTAAAAAGCTGGTACGGAGAATACCTTATCTTTCTCATTGGAACCGCCCTGTACGATCGTAAGAACATCTTTCGACGAAATGTGGATTTTCGTCTGCTGGCTGGTTATGCGCTCTTAAGGAAAAATAAAAGTAAGGTCACTAATCCATTTACAAAATGTTCTCAAAAAGCGTATTTATTTGATACAAAATAAATACTTATGTTACACTACAAAAAATTGATTTGATAATATAATTTAACAGTCCTGTGGCATAATTAATTACTCTAATATTAATCGCCAAACAATTAAAATTTGCACCTTTATTAATCAAAGGTTTCCGACCGCAATTGGAAAAAAAAGAATTTTTGTGATTTTTTTATTAAATATTTTTACATGAAAAAAGTTTATAATACATTTGCCTAATAAAATGTGTGCGATTTTATAAAAAAATATGAAACTTTGGGAATTTTTTAATGCAATATTTTTTCATGAAACAACGTTTATAAGACATTTATTTGCCTGATAAAATGTGTGCGTTTTTATTTTTTTCGTTTTCAGTAATTTTAGTTACAAAAATGTAAGGTGAGCCATTTTTATAACTTATTTGTGTATGCATTAAAATTTTTGTATTTAAAAAAATATTTGTTTATTTTGAAAAAAATTGAAAGCGTATTTCATCACCTTTCAAAAACAATTTTTAGTTTTTGGATGTGTTCAGAAATATACCATTCATTCGGATTTTATGTATTTCAAGTGTGCAAAATTTCGTCAATCTCGAAATGATAGGTACTGTAGATTTGTATTTAAATCAAAGCCACACCGAGACACTTGTTTATATTATAGGCATAGATGTTAATATTGTAGATAAATAGAAATCGGATGTCGACGGTATTTTTTCTCTAATTTTGAAAGTCAAGTGTGTAAAATTTCATCAAGAAATTTCGGAATTCTGATTTAAGTGGTGGGAAATTGGTATGGGGCTGGTTTTTCGAAATATCATATTGACAGTGACCACTTTCTTTTGAATGTGACATAATATTCATAAATTTCATCAATCTTGGGAAAAACTCCAGAATTGAATAAAAATCAAAGCCACAGACACCCTTCTTTATATTTTCTAGGATTTCTGGGACACAACAAGCGGAGAGTGCGAATGTATGTATCAAGCTGGTTATTATTTGCAGATAATCTTCATGAATCTCAATACAAATCATTTTATATTTATGATCTGTGCTGTTATTTCTTGTGCGAATATCTTTCATGCGAAAGCGATCCATTAATGCGAAGCGATGATTTTATTGCGTTGTAAAAACTTCACATTCCATACATGTTTACTACTACTTTGTACCTATTGTGTGTGCAGATCTCGGTAATATTTATATGAGTGGTGCTATTCTCTTACATTATTGACACATTTGACGTATTTGAAATATTTGACAAAATTAACTCGTATTTGACACAATTGACATATTTGAAACATTAGAAATATTTTACGCATTTCCCATATTATTATTTTACGTTATAGACACATTTGCAATATTTTACCCATTTCACATATTTGAATATTTTACGTGGGTATTTTAAACATTTGAAAAATATGGCATATATGACTTAGGAGGAAGTTTTGTATTTTTTTTTTACTACCGACATCTTAATATATAAAACAAAGTCGGGTTAGTTACCTACACAATTTATAAGTGAGAACGGCTGGAACGATTTATATGATCTTTGATTTGTTGGATTTTTCTTCGCCCCGAATAGCAGAATAGCTATTAAAACATCGGATAAATTCACGACAAAAAAAGTTATGAAGAAAATTATTTTCCCTCATACATTTTGTATGGAACGAATTCTCATATTTTGAAAGAGCTGCAGCAATATTGTGAATTGTGATAGATAAGTATAATATTGAACAGTAGGTGAATTCCAAAAATTCAAAAACGTCAAATATCAATGCGCTGATGGATTTGCTTTTGTTCTTGTATATAATGCTGTCCCTCTTTTTTATACATTCACTAAATGTCAACAGTCGAAAATGAGACAAACGGTGAATGTATGTCTGCACCCCTCCAAAGGAAAATTACTATATAATTATCATAAACCTCTTTCACATAAGTGGAAAAATAAGAAAATCCGTAAACAATGCCATCTCTGATACTGACAAAACAAAACACGGGCAGTTGCGCATCGATAATTGCTTCATTGTCTAATTTTTAACTTCATAAAAAAAACTGAATTCAATTCAGCTAATAAGTCAACACGACAGTTATTGATTCTGAGGCGGTACAAAGTTCGTCGGGTCAGCTAGTTGTTAATAAAATGACAAATTTTAAACAATTAACGACACACAATATTATGTCTAATTTAGTTTAGTTTACATATCATTCCCCAGGTCTCGGCTACGTGAAATTACTAGCCAGCTTCCTAGTGGCGGTATACTGCATGATCTATGTGAGCATCACCTGCGCCCTGCTCATCTGGACTGCCAAGGGGCCGGTGCCGCTCATTGAGTGCACGGAGTTACACAGGGATCTGGTTAGTGGCCTACATGAAAATATATTATATGCAATATTCTTCATCATTATTTTCTTCTCCTTGTCCAAAGGCGCCACGATTCTTCCCTGTCCTGGGATTACTTCTATGGACTGTGTCGAGTGCAGGCCCAGTTTCTAGAGTTGCTTTCCCCAACTTTTTCTTCTGCTTCAATCTTGCTATAAAAATATTTACCTATTTATTGATTTAATGAGACAAAATTGACGTTATCTTAATTTTAGGATGGATACCACCTAAATGGCACATCAGGGCAAAAGTGCATAAAGTAAGTACATATATCACATTATTATTTGAATCTACTAATTATCTACGAAAAGTTTAACGATTTTTTTTTTTTTGCAAGCGTTTGTTCCAAAGATATTGAAATAAAAAAGATGTGCTAACTGCAGTTTTTACTGGGTGTGACTGTGTTTGCTGGCGTCGCCGATATTGTTAACCAATACTACTGCACACATTTAAAAAAAATCAACTAAATGAACGAATTCTTTCCGTATTCAAACTATTCTGAGGCGAATGTGTGGTAAAACCATGTACGATCGTGAGAGAAACGTGGATATCCGCAAAGAATGCAAGGCTGATGTAAGCGTGATGTGTAAGATTAAGAAAGGGACTCTCCGATGGTTTGGGCATGTAGAGCGAATGAACGAGGAAAGGAGTGTAAGGAGAATATATGATGCAAATGTGAATGGTAGAAGAAGTCGGGGACGCCCGAGGAAGACATGGCACGACCAAGTGAATCAGTTACTTGAGTCGGGCCATGTGAAGAGTCGGAATAATAGAAGAGCATGTATGAGACGATGTATGAATGTGAACGAGGCAAAGAGTGTGTGCCAAGATTGAGTTGTGTGGCGGTCCGTCCTCTCTGCCTACCCCTGCGGGGAAACGGCGTGATGGTTAGTTAGTTAGTTAGTTCAAACTATTCCCATTTGGTAGTAGTCCGCCGACAGTCGGGCGGGCATCACAGCATATCTCTTGTATTTCAATATCTTCGGATTGTTCTATGATAGATAACTTGCAGATGACTAAGCTCGGGACTTCTTGACTATGGCCTACAGCTTTCTCTAGGATTATTTCATTAATAGATTTTGTTTATCCATTTCAGCAAAACATTTCTGAGGCCCATTTTCGAGGAGCCTATTTGGTATGGGATTATATCAGCCGTTATGTTCACATTTTGGCTTCTCATTCCTTTATGGTAAATATAAAATCTTTCAAAAATAAACAACAAAATTTAAAAAATTAGAACTTTTTATACGGCAATATTTGAGTCCAAAAAAGATGTTAGGCTTTAGAACTGCCTACTTTCCAAGAATAAAAATTGTCCAATTTATGCAGATTATACACCTTTTTGTGTATTTGTATGTATTTTTTACGAAAGCCATATACTTTTCTAGATATGGAATCAATAAAACAGAGAAAGGAGAATTTATTGATGAATTAATGAAAGTTGTTATTTTTCTATTCCAATTCCAGTTTAATAAAGATACCCCAGTCGTTCCAAAGATCTTTGTACTTCTTCGGCGGGGGGACTCTAGTTCTCTGCTTCTCGGCTGCATTCCTGGGTGAACTGGGCGACGTCAGGAAGCTGTGGGCTTTGGCCGACTGGAAGGTGATGCTAAACTTGCGCTTCTGGTACTCCGCCTTCGTGCAGCTGCTGTTCTCCACACACCTCGGCTTCGGCTACATCACCACCACTGCGGCGACGTTTTATTCCAAAAGTAATATTTTTTGGTAAGATCCGTAAATTAGAAACAACTTTTTTAAATACTCTGTTTGTTTTTTGTTATATTTATGCTTTGTTGAAAACCTCTCGCTTTTTTCAATTGTGTATGCACAATAATAATACAATCGGTCGGTGATTATGATGACAAATGCACGCGTCAGGTTTCCACCCAGGTGTCGGGTGTTCAACTCATTCAATTCATTCTTCATTGGATATGTCCTCCATTCGCAAAAGACTGAAGGTAAGGAGTCTATGGCAGTTTATTGAGTCGTATGAGTCAATATACAAATAACGTAATATATTACAAAATAATACATACAACCAAAAAAAAACAACAAAAAAATCAGAGTGTGCAATTCACACACGGTAGAAGTGAAACCATAAAGTCGCTTCCTTTTCTTGTGCCCATTTATTTTGTGCCTGTGGTTTGAAGATTGGATATTGATTTTACAAAAATAAAAATGTTTATTTTTTTGGTTTTATAGGATTCGAACCTCAAAAAAAAATTAAAACTCTTATTAAAGATTAAAACCGCATAATAAAAACAACAAGAGTAATAAAAAATGTATTATTTTTTACTAAATAAATAACACCTACCTTCCCATACACACAAGCACTGCTTTTAATGGAACTACATCATAAAAAATATAAATGCACATTACCCTGTTATAAATTATGATTGTAATTTGTACAAATAAGTTTCTTTAAAAAATAAAAAAAATTATTGCTTATTTCAGGGCTGCCACCTTTCTAATAATCTGGAATACGTGCTTTGGCTGGTTCATCGTGCTACTGTGGCACGGAGTGGGCGGCTCCGTGTATGGCCGCGAGCCCTCTGTGATCATGGTACTAGTTCTGATCTATGACTCCTCCGTGGCCAGGGAGGTTAAGACCGCGCTGCCATCTATTTCTTACGCTCTTATAATGTTCTCGGGCATCACAAGCGCAGTAAGTGGGGAATCAGTTTTCTTATTTTTTGTGAAAAAACTGTATGCAGTTAAAATGTTATGTCATCTCTAAAATGGAATGTAAAGATCTTGGTGTTTACATTGATAGCAAACTTATATTTAATAAGCACATCGACTCAATCGTTCACAGGTCATATAAAATGCTTAGTTTTGTTCTTCGTATAAGGAAAGTGTTCAGTAACCCGCGTATAGTAGTAATACTAGCAATGTTATGTTGACAACATCGAAAGTTCATTGCACAATAATATCAAAAGTTTTTGGTCATACATATCTTCATTAAAATCATCTGATGGATACCCTGCTGCTATGTCCTTCGAAGGACGTAAATCTAACGATGCCCAGGAAATTTGTAATATGTTCTCTGAATTCTTCAAGTCAACATTCGAACCCTCCTCTATCAATGACACAATTAACATCGACCAACTTGAAGCAGTTCAGGACTCTGGACTTGCGCACATTCACACCGTTGAACTAACGGAAAAAGAAGTGCAATCGAGTTTAAAGTCACTAGATATTAACAAGGGTGCGGGTCACGATGGAATACCGGCGTTTTTTCTTAGATCTACTGCATCGTCATTGTGTGTGCCGCTCACCATAATATTTAATAAATGCCTGAGTGACGGGGTTTTCCCTGATAGGTGGAAGTTGGCCTATATTATACCGGTCCACAAGGGTGACTCACGTCACAGAGTGGAAAACTATAGACCAATATCCATTCTCTCAGCGATCCCTAAACTTATGGAAAGACTTGTCCATGATAATATATATCCCCAGCTTGCCGCCAAAATTACAGAGCAACAACACGGGTTTGTAAAAGGCAAATCTACCATGAGTAATTTACTCATTTATGCAAATTTCTTATTCAATAGCATGGATCGAGGCCACCAGGTAGATGCAATATATTGCGACTTCAAAAAAGCTTTTGACAAGGTTGACCATCTTATTCTTATTCAAAAAATTATATACAACGGAATTAGGGGTAACTTATTACGTTGGTTTGTCTCGTATTTAACAAAAAGACAGCAAGCTGTATCATTACGAGGACATACTTCTAAGTGGGAACCAGTTACTTCTGGCGTGCCACAGGGGTCAATCCTGGGTCCGCTATTATTTATACTTTTTATTAACACCGTTACTAAATGTTTCATGCATTGTTTATTTCTTTTGTACGCTGATGACATAAAAATATTTGCCATTGTGAGAAATTTAAACGATTGTCTGCTCATCCAAAGCGATTTAGTAAGGTTCGAAGCATTTTGCAATGAAAACAAAATTTACCTAAGTTACAACAAATGTAAACAAATAAGCTTTACTAAAAATCACAACGCTATCATACACAATTATTGTATTGGTAACTATTTACTCGAGCGCGTTTACTGTATAAGAGATCTAGGCGTACTTTTTGATTCCAAACTACATTTCGATGCGCACATTGAGAATATTGTGAATAAAGCTTACTGCATGCTAGGATTTGTCATCAGAAACAGCCGCGAATTTCGAAAACCTGAAACCTATCTTCTTCTTTACTACACGCTGGTCCGTTCTCAACTTGAATACTGCTCCTCCATATAGACTCCACTTTACGGTATCTATAAAGACAATATTGAAAGTATTCAAAAGAAATTTTTGCAATGCCTCAATTACAGAATGAGCGCACCTAAACGGGTGTACATAAATATGCTCTCGAATTATAACGTCTCTACTCTATCTAACCGGCGAACATACCTTGACCTCATGACTCTATATAAAATCTGCAACAACGTTATTGACTGTCCTGACCTACTGAAACTAATAAACTTCAAAATACCACCCAGAGTAACAAGGCTTAACGAATTATTCCACATTAGCCGGACGCGTACAAATGCTGGTGTCAGGGATCCAATCAGAAGAATGTGCGAATTGTTTAATCGAAATCAAAACCTCAAGGATTCCGACTTATTTTATTTTTCGACACACGCAGTACTTTTAGTAGAAAATTGAAGGCTGTTTTCCTACAAAGTATAATAACTTAGACATTACTTGGCTTATAATTTTAACTAATTTTCTTTTTTTTTTTTAATATCTGTATAATATTATTTTTTATCAATATATATGTTTTTGGACTTACCATCAAAATTTTTCCAAAGATAATTTGTAAACTTTTATAGGGTTATTGCGCACTTTTTTCATCTCTATTTGTAAAATAATTTTCTCATATTTACATACGTCTTTTCCATATTTATAAGTAAAAATATTTGTATATTTTTTTTATTTTATCTGCTGTTAATGTTAATTCGTGAGAAATAGTTTGGGTGCAGGTGAGTTCTCTAGTTATTGTTTTGTATATTCTTGTTAATTGACATCTGTATCTGTATTTTCTCCTAAATAAAAAAAAAAAAAATAAAAAAAAAAAAATAAATAAATAAATAAAAAAAAAAGTTATATTTTGCATTAGTCAGAAGTACACTGAAATATGCCTCGCCAATTCGGAATCCGCAGTACAAAGTATACATAGATAGCATAGAACATATTCAAAACAATCTTATAAAATATCTTACCTTCAAATTCAATAATAGCTTTGAATGAACATTTCAAACTTTGCAACAAAGGCGAGCAATAGCTGATTTGACATTTACATATACACAAAATTTTACATAATAACATTGACTGTTCCGAACTTCTCTCCCAAGTTAATTTTAACATACCATTAAGACGTACACGCCATACAGAACTATTCCACGAGCTTAATTATAAGACAAATGCAGTAACTAATTCGCCAATCAATCGTGCTCTTCATATATTCAATAATATTGGTCTAAATTTTTTATTCCATGGATGTTAAGTTTTAAGGTCTCTTCAATAAAAACTCTCCATTGTACATCACTAATTTTTATTTACAATTGAAAAATCACATGATGAATTCAATTAATATCTTTACTAAAATCCATCTGAACGCACCGGCTTGCTCTGCAGTTTGTAAAGGAAGAAAGATATTCTAGTGAACGCATCTATTTTATTCAAAACATGGCTAGATATTTTTCAAATACCTAAAAAAAGGTAGCTAAAATGGCTTCTAATATAAAAGTATTGAAATATTAGAACAACATATAAGTAGATAACAGAATGCTTCATCCCTCTACAATGTACAAATTTGTACCAATATCTCGGTGATCCCATCTCTTACCGGTTCCAAGCCAACTCAGAATCAAGTCAACTCAACACCTCTTCGAAAAGTCATTAAAAGGTATGAAAAATAAATATTGAATAATAGCCGCGATAACCTAACCTAACCTATTTAACCATTTTTTTTTAAATTGATCACTTTTAATGACTTTTCAAAGAAGGTATTGAGTTGATTTCATTCTGAGTTGTCCCGTCACCATTGTTATTGTTACTTGCTATGTAGGTATTAATAGATATTGTATCATTCTTTTAGCTGATGCTCTTGTACCCAATAATCTGCTGCCTGAACACGGAGGGCCGATGCAAGAAGACAACCCTGGGGGGGCTGATGGCCGTGTTTGGCGGAATGATGTCACTCTTCATCTTCATCTTCGGCCTGGACTTGATAACTTTGTTGGATTTTGACATTATACCAATGTACCTGACGGTTTCTTTGTCTTTGGAATTAATTGGACTGCTTTTTATATATGGTCTGTATTTGAAGTTGTAACTTATAACTTAAAGGTGCTTTACCTACTGTTAGGTATATTCTATCCTCTTCCTAGTTCGCGTAAACAATACAGAAAAAAAGGTTACAACAGTTGCAGGACCATAACAATACAATTTATGCTGGCATGTTTCAAACTTCGTCACATGGATGATCGATTCAATGATCAGCGCCATTTAGAATTTGTGAAAATGGGGTATTTCTACTTTTTTTATTGCTTTAAAAAATTAAGCAAAAAAATTACGATGATTATAGCATTTTTATTTTATTTTTATGTTGATGAATAAATTTTCTACAGCGAGTCAAAGTTTCCCATTTTTCCCAAGTGGCAAACAACGTTTGGTAACTTAGCAGGGGTACCAGCATTCACGGAATAAGATTTGGGTCTTGGCAGCAAATTCGTCTGTCCGTCTCCCGCATTGAGAATTTTACTTTTACTTAAGACTTTTGACCTTTCCAGTTGCACTCTTCCACCACAGTATGAATCTATCCCTCCTCATTGGATTCATACATCGTCACTCCTGGACACACAGCCCCCAAAATTCTACCCACCTATCATATCTTCCTCTCCTTCTTTACGTTGTTTAACAGGCAAACTATTCAAAACACAGCTAATCTTCGCTTTGATCACCAATCAAATGTGACGAATTTTGATGTACCCAACCTTAGTTGTAAGTTATTGATTCTGTAATTATTAAACTGGTAATTTAATACGATTAATTGAGAGATTTCAATTTTTATTTTTAAGTAAGTAAGAAGTTATATGAATTTTTTTTTTAACATTTGTAAAATATTCTTTCAGGCTTCAAATCGATCAAACAAGACATAGAATTCATATCCAAATCCAAAATAACCTATTTGTGGTTTGTGCTGTGGGGAGTGATACCAATTGGCCTGGTGCTGCTCATAGTGGCCAAGGTGGCCTCCTACGTGAGGGAGTGGAGTCAGAGGAACTGGTCCTTCTGGCTCATCATGGTTATGTACAGCCTGGCTGGCTTAAACGTGGTCATTTGGGCCGCCTGGGTCACGTGGCATAAAGAGGGCTATGGAGTCATACAGGTAAGTCTTATCGTATTTGCAGGTATAGAACAAGTAGCGTGCTACTTGCCATACTGCGAAGACTTTCAATCTAGGTGGAATGGTATAGAAGATGATAGGTGTAATATAGGCATAAACTGCCGCGATAACTGATTGCAACAGTGAATGTAGACACCCCGGACAAATGTAGCCACCCTGCAACTCGGGCACTACGAACACTGATCTTGACAAGCGAATGTGTTTGGCATACGGACAATTCATACATGATGTACATCAGTGTCTATATTTTGAGGGTCGAGTATCTGGTGTCATGCAGATATATGTAAGTTCTGGATTTTGCCAGAAGCCTTAAAGAAGTGCTTCCTTTTAAAAGTACTCCAGTTCTAGGAGCAGGTCCGGGTCCAAGTTCTTTGGTGCGGAATGTCTGGGGTACTGTTGCGGACCTTGGAGCCAGAACCCGCAAAAAAACTCGAACCCGGGACCTGCTCACGACTCGCGAGTGGCTCGGGCCGCGAACACAGGGACGCTGGTGGCCATTCGGATTCCGGCTCCGAGTTCTGCGTTCGGGTCCGAGTCTTGGACGCGTATTTACAAAACCTACACCGGTTCAGTCATGGCGGCGACTGAAATGGGAAAGGGTTTGTTTTGCAAAAAATCACCTACAAACACTACACCGGTTCAGTCGCGGCGGCTACTGAAATGGAATAGGGTTTGTTGTGCAAAAATCACCTACAAACCTCGTCGCCAACGGGCTTAATAGGCCACTTGCATGGATTTCATAATGACTTGGAATAAATCGTGTGGATAGATTTTTTTACTAAGATTTCGAAAATGTTAGTAAAAAAATTTAGAAATGTATAGTTTTTTTTACTAAGATCACGAAAATGTTAGTAAAAATTTTTAGAAATGTATAATTTTTTTTATTTTTAAATGAATAAATCCATTATTTGAGCTCGTGACGTTACTACATGAAAATGTCCCGTCTCCGATAATGTTCCCTTAATTTTGTAAAATCCACACTGATTAATTTTTTTTTATATGGCTACACTTTGATTTCCGGCGAATTTTTGAATTTGCGTTTAACGTTCACCAGATTTATTGTTTGTTCTATGCGAACTTATCCTTTGGTTTGATTTTTGGATAAAGATGGCGGTGTTTCTACAGATGTTACGAAGAGAACCCCGTACAATTTATTGCTATTCGTGTGGAAAACGTTATTTTTTTAATGTAATTATCGTTTTTTCGCACCCATAAAATTATGTCCCGTCTTTCCGGTTTATAAAAAATGGTCTGATTTTTCGGATTGAAATTTTCAAAAAATAGCCAGGGTTTCAAAAATACGATTTAAAAAAAAAAAATACAGAATGTCTTAAAAATACGGGATTTTTTTTTTTTAAATGTGATGCAAGTGGCCTATTGCTCTATCTGTTTGTCCTGCCTCTGACTACCCAATGCTGAATTTTCTTTTAGTCTTCGGGTATTTTACCCCAAATATTCAGTTAACATTCTTTGAGGCTTCACTGAGTGGTTGGCTAAAGGACACGGAAGCTTTGTGTAGTTTATGGTCAGATCGAATGCTATTCACATTTTTTGTTGGTACTTGCCAATCGATTTGAGATTTATTGATTACTTATGTTCTCTATTTTATGCAGGTGCTTGCAGGTTTTTACAGATGGAGCCTCATGAATGAGTTTTTCTTTTGCCCTGTTTAATTTATCTTTGTCTTACTAACCTACTCATTTGCATTTTGTTTTTCCTGTTAAGCACTTGCATACTGCTTACTAACAACGTAAGCAGGGACACTGGAGGTCTAGATTCGTTCATCATAAATAAATGTAGCTTTGTTTAACATTAGAATCTTGCGAGAGCCTTGAAGGAGTAACCATCTGTTACTTATACCAGGGCGGGCAAGTGGTGGATAACGTCCAATTCTTCAGTGACGGTGACGACCGTAATTATAGAGTAGCTTCTGTTGGTGCATTTACTTTCTTGTATATTTATTTTTAATATTAATATAAAAATGTGTACCTACAACACATGGCTTGCATTATATTCCCAAAAGGTAAGATACTTATTGTGGGATCATTAATAGCACAGTCACAGTACATTTCGATGCATAATTAAAACTTGCATTACATATTTTGTCATTTACTGCACATTTGCTTCAATGACATTCATACACCGTCACAACATATAAGTCCATACCTACTAGTTCAATCGTCCCAACAAATAATAATACCATCAGCCGCAGGGGTAGGCACAGGCATTGGCCTACTCTATCATCCAGAGATAGCAAAGAAACGCGTTGGCGACTGAACTGGTGTAGGGTTTGTAGGTGATTTTTGCACAACAAATTCTATCTCATTTCAGTCACCGCCGCAACTGAACCGGTATAGTTTTTGCAAATACGCATCCTGGACCGGGTTCTCTGGGAGTAGTCAATTTGAAAAAGGAGTAGGAGTAGAACCCGCTTCCCGCGAAGAAAACCCACGTTCAACAGCCCACTCCTGAACCTACACATCGCTAGTGTTATAGTGTAGGCGTAATTATTTGGGAGGCGGGAATGGGTACCGCCGCCCCGGGAACCTTTATTGGATAACCAACACCTCTGCCATAGGTCACCCCAAGTGGTTCGCTACGTTTGGTGATTTAGCAGGGGTGCCCGGGTTCATGGGGTGAGGTTTGTCTAGGTTTTGGAGGCGGATGACCTGGACACACTGAACCCCAGATTCCTACCCACCCCCTATACCCTTTTCCTTCGCAGAACTCTCCTCTCCCTCTTTTCCTTAAAAAAACCCTCCACACAGCATCCCCAAAGATGACATAGGCCCTGAGGGAAATTGTTTTCCTGAGGGCCTCCTGTGTGGAGCTCATGTAAAAAAAAAAAAACTTAAAAACAATTCAAAATTTTAACAATATTTAACTGGATTTTTTTTAGAAACTGATATCTGCAATCAAACCATCCAGAAAATGGGGGCCTGTAGATCCAATTGTACGAAACCGATGGCTCCAGTACAAACTAACACGGAAGACGCCCAACAATCAAAAGGCGGCCGTAGTTAAGGCGGGCCACCACTACCAGACTGCTCGCTATCAGAGATCCTTGCTCAGGATAGAGTACAACCAAAATCACGCACAAGTTATTAACTCTCCACACGAAAAGCGACCGAGGCCTAAGAAATACCCAAAAGGAAAACAACGCGATCCGGATCTGCATGTGCCTTGCGCCACTCATCATCCTCAAAATAGTCATTGTGTTTATCTGTGTGAAGTTAATTACGGTCATGGTAACTGTTGGATCAATAAAGAATAATATTTATTGAAAACAAGCTGTGTTTGATTTTCCCTAGTATGAACTACTACATATTAGCTATAAGTAATACTCGTACATACATAGAAGCATGGTATGTTGATCTTCAGTTGAGTAGTCAGACATCCAGATAATGAGGAAAGCAATATTTTAATGTTCACCAAAAATCAAATATTATTTATATGTGTCCGTGGTTTACATTTTAAATATGTACTACATATACCACACCATTCAACACAAGTTTTTCTGCATTATAATTGATTTGGAGGGGTTTATGGGTAGTCTGATGGGCCTCAACTGAAATGGAAAATTATTGTACCAGATAGAGGGTATAATTTTACATACAACTGCATCTTCTTCTTCTTCTCCTTCGATGGCGCTACAGCCCATATCGAGCCTTGGCCTCCTGCAACAGTCGCCTCCAACTCTTCCTGTCCTCAGCGGCTGACTTCCAGTTTGGTACCTGGAGAAGCTGTGCTGCATCCCCTCTTACCTCGTCTTCCCACCTCAGTCTGGGTCTTCCCACTTTTCTCTTTCCACCTGGGTGTCCAGTCAAAATTCTTTTTGGGACGTGTGTATCCGGCATTCTCTGTACATGCCCAGCCCATCTCAGCCTGAGGAGTCTCATATGTGCTGAGATGCTAGGGGCCTTATATATGTCATACAATTCTGTATTGTGCCGGATGCGCCACTGTTCGCCCTCTTTCACGGGTCCACATATTCTTCTCAGCACTTTTCTTTCAAAAGTATCCAGCATTTCAGCCATCTTTACCGTCAGTGTCAGCGCCTCACATCCATATGCCAATACCGTTCTAACAATGGTCTTATATATGGTTATTTTGGTTTTTCTGTGGACACTATGTGACTTAAATACTGGCAGCAAAGAAAAGTATGTTTTGTTGGCTGCTGTGATTCTCCTTCTGATTTCTGCTGGGTCCTCATTGTTCTCTGTTAGACTGGAGCCCAGGTAGGTGAATTGATCGACCACTTCGTATGAGTAGTTGTCTTTAAATTGTGCACTACTTCTTCTTCTGTGTGAAGGGTTCCTGCTCTGTACCATCATTTTCGTTTTATCAACATTAACCCGCAGTCCTACTTCTCGTGCCGCTGTTTCTAAAGGGTCGAAGACCTCCTTAATGGCTGAGATTGATCTTCCGATAATGTTGATGTCATCCGCATATCCGACAACTTGACTGCTCTTGAAACAAATATTGGAGCCAGTGTCTATTAGCGTTTTTCTTATTACATATTCGAGCACAATGTTGAAGAGAGTGGGAGCCAGACCATCCCCCTGTTTTAGTCCCTGCGATACCGTGAATTCTTCCGACAGTTCTCCGTCTATTTTGACCTGACATCTTGAGTCTGACATTGTGGCCTTGATGAGCCTAACCAATTTAGGTGGGATCTGGAATTGAAGTAGTATGTCATATAGACACTCCCGATCTATGCTATCATATGCTTGCTTGAAATCTATGAATAGTTGGTGTACATCTATATCAAACTCCCAGCACTTTGCCAAGATCTGTCTGACGGTGAACAATTGGTCTGTTGTGGATCTACCTGTGCGGAAGCCTGCTTGATACTCTCCCAGTAGGTTTTCTGCATACTTATCAATTCTTTGTTTCAGTATCATGGTGTAGATTTTATATGCTGTGCATAGAAGTGAAATGCCTTTATGATTTTCGCATTTTAATTTGTCACCTTTTTTGTGAATTGGGCATATTATGCTTATTTGCCATTCCTCTGGGATTTTTTCCAATTTCCATATTTTTGTTATTAAACTAAGTAGCAGATTTTTCAGGTGCTCATTTTCATATTTGAACAACTCTGCCGGCAGGTTGTCTTTCCCAGGTGATTTGTTGTTTTTAAGTCTCTTTAGTGCAGCATTTATTTCTGACATTGTTGGTGGGTTCGCTGATTCTTCATTACTTGATTCAGTGGGGATGTTAGTAGGGTGGCTTCTCAGGTCGCTATTAGGGTTAAGAAGTTTATAGAAGTAATTTTTCCATACTGTTTTAATTCGTTCCTTATCAGATATAACTGAACCATCAACATCTTTGCATAGTGTTGTATTCAGTTTGAAACCCTTCTTGAAGAAGTTTACTCCCATATATGCCTCTCTAGTATTATTATCAACAAAGTCCTGTTCCATTTTTAGCAGTATATCATTAAAGAATTTTCTTTTCTTTCCCCTTATCAGCTTATTCGTTTCTTTTCTCGCTTGTTCGTACGCCTGTCTTTTGTTTCTTGTTGACCTTTCCAAGTACTTCTTTCTGTGTAATTTTCACTGCATTGGGGAATGGGAAGCAACATGGTAAAGGTTAGGAACATGTTGAGCATCCAAATATTAATAATTTTTTTTTTTAAACAAGTTTTAATACCAAAATCATTAATAACAAACTATTAATTTAATTGTCTGTATGCAGTAGTTGTTACTTCTTACCCAAAGCAGTGCAATGCCAAGATACGGTAGTGCCTTATTCTCCCACACACTTACTGGAAAAAAACTGTGGACTCTCCAACCACCTACTAGTGTTAATTATTTTGTGAGCAGGGCGGAAACCCATTTTACATCTTCCGCTGAATAATGTTTCCAAAATGAATACGAATAAAGAACTTTCTCACATAACCACTGGAGTGACCATATGAAATATCATTTTTCGCCAACATTAAAAAAATCGTGCCTTCGAATTTTAACATGGAGACATAAAAACTTATTATAGTGCTATATAGCCAATGAATTAACCTGTATTTTATCGTTTATCTCATATTTGTAGGAATTATAAAAAAAATATTTAAAAAATCGTAAAGTTTATAATCGCCCAAATCCTGCATGTTTGTTACGTTGAAACTGCCGTGAGAGGTACTTATTCGAGTCAACATAGAATATTTTCGATTTCTGTATTTGGTCTGTTACTTGATAATGAAAGGTGCATATCTATGGAAAAATGACTTAATTTTAACCGTAAAAAGCTGATCAGAAATTCTGTGTGAATAAAATATTTTAAAAATTATTTTTAACATTGTTGTAAAACAGTCTACGAAGTTCGGATTTGCGACATCCATGGTCATAATAGATAAAGCATTTCAATAGCTTCGTTTTAAGTCCAAAATAACAAACATTAGAGCTACAAATATATATTTTTTAAATTTGCCGAATCAAGAGATAATGGCCTATTTTATCCGAAAAGCAATCGGAGACATTTAAAATGGCGCCAACATATGGCAATAATCGCTCGAGTGGTTAAATAAAGCTAAGGAGGAGATTACTGGCATCCATAGCGCCATTACTGATCCTACTTAAAATACTTTAAATTCCAATGCGTTAAACTCAGAGCTACAAAGAGTCAGAACTTGCCTATTAGTTACGGTGTCCCACAAGGCAGTGTTATAGGTCCAACGCTCTTCCTAATATACATTAACGAGTTGTGTAACCTTGATATCGATGCCACTATTGTCAGCTTCGCTGATGACATTGTCCTGCTATTCCAAGCGAAAGACTGGCCTACCGTATAATCGAAAGCGGAGGAAGGAATTCAAAAGCTTAAATATTGGCTTGACTCGAACACACTAACTCTTAATGTACAAAAAACAAAATACTTACTGTCTAGTCTCACCAATATCACAAAACCAAACCTAATCCCACAATTAAAAATACACGAATGTAAAAACTCATCTCCGAACCAGAATTGTAACTGCCCATGCCTTGAACAAGTAGACATTATCAAATATTTAGGATTAACCTTTGATACACACCTAAAATTAAATAAATATACAACAAAATCTGCAAATCCATATACTTTTTCAAACAAACAAGCAATTTCCTCAACCTACACCTTTTAAAAACAGTGTATTACTCACTGTGCCAATCACACATCGAATACAGAGTTTTAGCTTAAGGTAACACTTATTCTAGTGCCGTTGACCCCATCATTAAAGCAAAAAAACTAATTTACATACGTCCTTACCCATATGAAACAAATTAAAATAATAAAATCCTATATAATCTAACTCCATAAATAGATTTGACAGGATTTACTACTTTACTGTATCTCTTCCTTCATTTATAAGATAACTAACTCTCTTTATGAGATTTACCCACACTTTCAATCATCTTTATGTTTAATTGGATTCAAATTTATATCTATCTAACCTTAAATATTCTTAAGATATTCTTAAATACTCTGATATGTATATGTTTTAATAGGCCACTTACATCACATTTAAAAAAAAAAATTCCAGTTTAGGCAAATATTCTAAAGACATTCGGTATTTTTTTTTTTTGAATCGTATTTTTGAAATCCTGGCGATTTTTTGAAAATTACAATCCGAAAAATCAGACCATTTTTTATAAACCGGAAAGACGGGACATAATTTTATGGGTGCGAAAAAACGATAATTACATAGCCGAAAATCATTTAAAAAAAGAATGTTTTCCACACGAATAGCAATAAATTGTACGGGGTTCTCTTCGTAACATCTGTAAAAACACCGCCATCTTTATCAAAAAATCAAACCAAAGGATAAGTTCGCATAGAACAAACAATAAATCTAGTGAATGTTAAACGCAAATTCAAAAATTCGCCAGAAATCAAAGTGTAGCCATATAAACAAAAATTAATCAGTGTGGATTTTACAAAATTAAGGGAACATAATCGGAGACGGAACATTTTCATGTAGTGACGTCACGAGCTCAAATAATGGATTTATTTATTTAAAAATAAAAAAAACTATGCATTTCAAAAAATTTTTACTAACATTTTCGTAATTGTAGTAAAAAAATCTAAACACACGATTTTATCCAAGTCGTTATGAAATCCATGCAAGTGGCCTATTGTATTCAAATTAATATGTTTTTAACCTTAAATATTCTTATGATATTCTTAAATACTTTTATATATGATATTCATTTACATATGTACCTCTACGCCTGACTCAACACAAATACTTTTATATATGATATTCATTTATGTACCTCTACGCCTGTCTCAACACAGGTGTACCCTAGTGAGACAGGCTTATTTAGATCAATAAATAAATAAACTTACCTAGAAGAATACCTAGAGATAAATGTAGGAGTCCTAGAAAGAAAAGTCAAGATATTTGAAATGATCATTGGAAAGAAAGTATTGCCTCAAAAAACAACACCAATTTGTGACATGCTTGCCGAGATAGAGTGAAAATAGATGAAATCGATAAGCAAATCAAAAATTTCAATGGAATTCCTAAAATTATCATAAGTTATGCATAAAACTAATAAATAACTTTTTAAAGTGGATGGATATTAACAAAATATACGAGGAATGCATATAAAATTGCAGCAACTTAAAATTAATTCACCCACTTCCTCATGACATTTTTTTATTATTGAAACATATATATACATACTATGTACTTATTGCTTTGATCGAAATTATAATATGAGTAAAAGTCAAATAAACAGTTCATTCAATAATTAACAATGCTCAACGGAGCTTATTTATAGAGTAAGGAATCATTATTATTACTTATTTTTTTTTATAATTGAAACCTGAATACATTTTAATAATACAATTTATCTGATTCTGATTCGGATTTTGATTTTGGTTTTGATTTTGATTTTAATTTATATTTTGATTTTGATTTTGATTTTGTTTATGACATATTTTTTTTTATTATGATTTTTGTTAGTGATCTTGTTTTTTTTAAGCACATTTAGATTTAGATGTTCTTTGTAAAAAAAAAAAAAATACATGTTAAGGCCCAGCCAGGCGTGAAATTCAAAATAAATAAATTTACTTAAATATTTATATAATGTACATATATGAAGAAAAAAAATTGTTTGTATTTGATGTGTTTTTGGTCTGACAATGAAGACTGCACGAACAGTCAGTCATCCATAATATAGGTACTATGAATTATGTTTTATTAAATTGAGATGAGTTTTTGTGTGTTTTGGAAGTGTGTGGGATCGAAGTCTGGATCGGCAGCGACCCTGGCCTTGATGATGGTGGAGATAGCGGCGCGGAGAGACTCAGCCAGGTCGTCATTCTTTGCCGATTCCGCAATCACGTGTTTAGCGTTGGCGCCCACGGCACGAGTAACGGCAACTGAAAATAATAATAAGTTTATTTTTAAATCTATCATGATGATCTCTTTAACTCCTAAAATACTTATAACCCTTTCAACTTGTTACATTGGAGCATTCAGGCAAAATGTGTGCAAAGATATATCACAACCCTGGAGTTCACTGGAGGGGGTAATTATTCATGATTGTAAGTGATTTTAACCTAAATAAATATCTCTACAAATCACAATTCAATAGAAAAAAATCAATTTACATGAGGACATACTTCAACGTTAACCCTTTACTTACGGTGATAGAAAATCCCTCAAGCTTCAGTGCTGTGTACTAAGTACTCAAGGTACACAAAACCTAATAATTTATCATTTTAAATTACTACTTTGCATTTATTACTTTTAAATCATTTTAATGATACAGTCGATTCCGCTTAATTGGTACACCGGTTTATCGGGACAGACGGTTATTTGGGACAAAATCCAAGGAACAGAAAGCAAATAAAGAAACTAATACTAATTTACTTCAGTTATCTGGGACACCATTCCGTTTAATTGGCACAAATTTCGATGCAAAACGTGTGGCAGTGGCAACGGTGATGGAAAAAAATTGTTTTTTATTGAAAAAAAATCAGACACCTACTGGAATACACTGTAACATTTTTTTTAAATAATGGAAAATTTCTATTTAATAAAAAAAATATTTTTTTTTATAAAAAATTTAAAACCCTATAGCTTTTGTATTACTAGTACTTATTATGTATACCGTATGTAAAAGAATAGAAATGAATAAATAAAAGACAAAATAATAAATATTTACAACATAGGTTACCTTGAATACTTCTACCAGGTGAAGTAAATTTACTCTGCATGATTCTGGCCTTGGTAGATTGCCGCATTGCAGATAAATATGCATCACTGTACGGCCTTACAACTGGTGCTACTTTGGAGTCATTGGTGATTGTCTCATCCCACACCTGAAACAGATTGGTTATACTTGGCTGGTCCACTGAAAGGTGTATTTGGAAACGGTAATATAATAAATAGTTCAGACTCAATCTCGTATCCACAAAAACATGTTTTCACAGGAGATAAAAATAACTGTCTATTTTCCTTACTTACAACTTATATATTTTTTTTAATTTGAAATATACATATATATAACAGATTTACAGAAAGAAAATATTCGGTTCTTAAAAAACTAATTACAGATAAAGTTATTTCTTGTTAATGAATCTACCCAATTTAAAAGAGAAAACATTTCTCGTGTTAGAATTGGGGAGTTGTGCTATTATAGAAAAAGATAAAGAAAAAATAATATACATATATAAAATCTTTTTTTTAAATTAAGAAAATAAACTTATGAATGATAACAAATATTGATTAATAAATTTACTGACATAGCAGTTACTAAAATAGATATACATGATACATGTTGTATAGATAATTAAAAGTAAAAATAATATTATTACATTTGAGTCGTATAGTTCCTATCTACGATAAGTCCACTGGGGTGAAATGTCGGAAAACCATTTGTTTTTCTATTATAATTTAAAAAAATAAAAACCTAGAAAATTATTTATTTCGTGAGATTTGTTGTTGGACTACCTACGATTAGCACACTAAATAAATAATTTTCTATATTTTTATTTTTAAAAGTTATAATAGAAAAACTAATGGTGTGTCAACATTTTACTCGAGTGGACTTATCGTGGATAGGAACTATACGACTCATTTCTCGTAATAGGTAGGTGTTAGATGGAAAGTACATATAGTTGATTCTAACAATTGGATTAGCTGGTAATAATTGCAGGAGTAGGTACATAATGTTAAGTTACAACAATAATCGCTTCATTTCAGTTCAAATGCTGATGAAATATTTTAAGAGGATATGTGAAAATGAGAAGAATACATTAATTTATATATATTTTTTTTTTTTTGTTAATTAATGAAGGAATTAAATGATTAATTTTGAACTAAAGTATCAAATATCATAATTAAGATTTGATCAATTACTACTAATCGGTACAAATTCGTTCTGTGAAATTAAAATTTATAATTTGTGTTGGGTTGATCTAGTAGTTGTTTTATTTGTGATTTAAAGGCTTTATAATTTTCTTCAGATTTGATTATACATATTCAACCCCTCCGGCCTATTTTGTCGGAAGGTCAAAATATTTCTGCTTATCAGTTAAATCCAAATAAAGGGAATACATATTACTGAACTCATCCGAAAACTAAAAACTGTTTTTTAAAGGTGAAGAAAAATATGAAATTTTATAATTTCAATTAATACAATTTTTTTAAATATAAAAATTTTGAATGCAAGCATAAAAAGTTTTAAAAATAGCTCATCTTATGTTTTTTTCTGTGTGAAATTACAGATAATGAAAAAAAAATAAAAACACACACGTATTTTATGAGGCAAATCTAAACTAGCTGACCCGATGAACTTCGTACCGCCTCAGAATAAATAACTGTGGAATTAAATTCAGTTTTTTCATTAATATAAAAATTACACAATGAAGCAATTATCGATGCGCAACAGTCCGTGTTTTGTTTTTGTCAGTTTCAGAGATGGCGTTGTATACCGATTTATATTTTCTTACTTTTCCACTTACTTATGGGAATTTGAGAGGCGGGTGCAGGTGCCACCGCCCGGGAACCATTTATTGGATAACCAACACCTCTCCAATAGGTCACCCCAAGTGGTTCGCTACGTTTAGTGATTTAGCAGGGGTGCCCGGGTTCATGGGGTGACGTTTGTCCGGTTCTTGGCGGCAGATGCGTCTGCCCACCTGCTGCGTGGCAGGCCGGATCGAGAGAGACTGGTTGAGGGAAGATTTATGACCTTTCCAGGAGGACACTCTTGACCCATTGCTTTGCACCGCAGTTGGAGCGATGGATTGGATGTATTCATACGTCCGTCACTCCCAGACACACTGACCCCCAGATTTTTTATCCCAGAACTTCCTATCCTCCCCTTCCTTAAAAAGAACCTCCACACAACATCCTCTAAGATGACATAAGTCCTGAGAGAAATCATTTTCCTTAGGGCCTCCTGTGCGTTAAACTACATTTCATTTCAGAGATTTATTATAATTATTGTATTTTTCCTTTGGAGGCATGCAGACAGGGTCGGATCTAGGGGGGGCAAACCAGGGCGCCTGTCCCGGGCGGCAGTCTTAGGGGGCGCCAAAATCGTAATTTACATTAAAAAAAAAAACTTAATTCACAAAGCGCCTGGCATCCAGCGCACCTTGTTCTATCGATTATTGTTGGTTTTTTAACATAACCTAAGTTGATCTATGAACGTATCCTAACCACTGTCCACTGGAGCGACGGCGCGATTTTTATTTTTTCCTCCGATATTTTGGTGACCGTTTTGAATATTTTCCCCCCACACTACAAACTGATCATAGTTCTATATAGTCAATGAATTCACCTATCTTTGGTTGGTTATAACATATTCCTAGAATTTATTAAAAAAAATATTATAAAATCGTAAACATTTAAAACGGAACTATTCTCAGTAATTTCTCCCTATAAACTCGCCTAGGAAGTTTAATTTTGCCTCCCATTAAATTAAAAATAACTACATAGATATATAAGAAACTGAATTTTGATATGTGATATGTTGTGAACTGTTTAATGTTCCCTCTCAACAAACTTTTGACCAAAATTTTGTCGAGAAATGGCGACATTTGAATAGACTAAAATGGAATTCACAAAAGACTCACCAAAAATAGCTGCAATACATCAAAAAGATAAATCAATTATCTTAAATCCACAATACCAATTAACTCGATTATTGGTTTATTTATTGAAAAAATGGCATTGTCAAACACAGTCCGACCGTAAAAAAAATGTCAAAAATATAACAACAAAACTTTTGTTTTTCAAATATCACTGAATTTTCAAAATTTGAAACACGTTGAACGCCATTATCATGTACTAATAAAGCAAAGTAAACTTTAATATTGGTTAATTTTTGTAAACCCCTTCCCCCCGCCGCGAAAGGGGGGGCCAAAGGGGTCTCCTTCCCCGGTTTGAAAAAGTCGTAGATCCGAGGCTGGGTGCAGACATACGTTCACCGCTTGTCTCATTTTCGGCTATTGATAATTAGTGTGTAAGAAAGAGGGGCAGCATTACACGATTAAGAACAAATGCAAATCAATTAGCGCATTGACATTTGACGTTTTTGAATTTTTAGAATTCACGCACAGTTCAATACTATAGGTACTTATCACAAAATGCCCGCAGCTCTTTCAAATATGAGAATTCGTTCCATACAAAATGTATGGGGAAAGGATTTTTCTTAATAACTATATTTTTCGTTAATTTTTGTGATGTTTTAATAGTTATTATCCTATCCGGGGCGGAGACAAATCCAACAAATCAAAGATCATCAAAATCGGCCCGGCCGTTCTCGAGTTATAAATAGTGTCGACTTTGTTTTATATATTAAGATGTTATCGTCAAATCACTTTTTATCGTTTCATGTAAAAATAATTAATAAAAAAGGTTTCATCATTTTACTTTTTCAAATTGTGGTAAGAAATTTTGGATTCATAAAAGGGTTCATTTTAATTATTTTGCAGTTAATTTATGATTTGGTATTTTCTCTTTCTAACACCGTGTAGACCTTATTTCTAACCATTACAGTAATACTTCGGCCGCATCTGCGCCTATCGTCCCGAAGTAATGCGTGCCGATGCTTCGTATGTTTTGACCTGTGGACATATTAGCGACTTCTTTAATTTGTATGAACTATCCAAGATGGCCAAAATCATTTCCAGACATTTAACTATGGACGATGACTTTCTTTACTTCTACATGTGTGCTAACAATCTAAAAAGAAGAAACCTAAAAAGATTTTATTTTTTTATGATTTACATTTTTTGGATCCCATATGATGGGTTCAGTTTCATAATTATCACATCAATCCACTCCATTTTTATTAATTAAAGAAATAGGTATAACTAAGTGATATTGTTGGTATACTTAGCCACCCGCACACGTCTCAACTAATCGAGAACAACCGCCGAAATGAACAACGCTAATCTGACCATGCAGCGCGATATGTTAGCGCGCTAAAACCCTTTGACATACCGCCTCCCGCACGATAACGCACACGCAGCCTGAATGCTCGCGACGATAGCCAATAATGGGCAGTCACATTTGCGCGTATCGTGTCATAGCACGAAGCTTCGTGACGATACACGCAGGTGCGGCCCCAGCATTAGGGAGACACCGATTTCCATGAGACCTATACGAGTTGTTCTGAAAACCGAACAAGTAGACTTTGACTGGTTAAATTATTTTATATTAGTAACATCGATGATATCTTGTGGAAGTTTGTTCCATACATTCACAACTAAGTGTTGTGATATAATTTGTAAGTAAATTTTTGTATCTGTGTTTTCTTCCTACAAGATGCAGGTTTACTAATTCCTTTCATTAAAAAGACTCTTCACACAATACACTAAAGATGCTGGACTCTGAGAGAGATGATTTCCCTCAAGCCCTCCTACTGAAGTTCATATTCAAAATGATCTTAGAAAACAACTTACCGCAGTAGATGTTGGCGCAGAAACAATTGGAATAGCTGAAGATTTTTCTAGATTTGGCTTCTTTGGTGGAGGTGCGGATCCTGAATTTTTTTTAGTTTCTGAAACGCAATTAGTTGTAACTTATTATTTCGAAAATAGTCATTTTATGCCAATGACTAAGGCATAGCTCAAATACTAAGTTTTTGTTTTGTTTTAATAACTTAATAAGTACAACTTCAAATTGTAATATTTAATCATAATATTAGCTACTCTCAAACAAAAATTTGAAACAGAAAAATCAGAAAAAGATATGGTCGCATCTAGGAATTCCACGACCTCTACAACAATCCCGTAATAAAGTTAACCAGGGATCGAAAATTTTGCAATGTCTACCGGTTCTCAGAAATAGTTTTGCAGTGATCTCAGCATTCATTCCATCATAAATAAAGCATTTTTTAATTGAGTTTATTATTGTTTGTATCATTCTCCTTTTGTGGTAGACTTAAATACTTTAAAAAGAACCCTTGATTCTGCATAAAACGGACGGACCATTTGATAGATTCCACTGTCTTTACAATGGATGGGAATTCTTTCCTTGTTCTACCGATATTTTAACCTGTTGAACGTGGGATGGTATTTTGAAAACTGTGGAAAAATTACCTTGATCAGTTCTGGTCAAATATCGATACAAAAACAAAACAATTGTTTTTTTTGGACTGTTTTCTGCTTACCAGATAAAGTTTCTTATTATCCATGTACATTACATAATAATATCTTAAGAAGTTTTTTCAGAATAGCTAACTAACACAAAAAATATATTAATACAAATATAAATTGATTTTATTATTTCTACACAAACCTAAATACACACCCAACATGAAAGAAAAAACTATTCAAAGAAGTTTTCAATGAAATTATGACTTTTATACTCATTTTAAAACGTAAAATGTCAATATTTTCAGCACTGACAGCTGCCAAAAGTGCAAATTTCATAAAAATTAGATCATTCAGAATAGCTACAATAAACAAATAGAACATAGGTCCCAGTTATATACTGGCGCAAGCGATTATGACCTTGTCATTCATACAGTTTCTTTATACATAAGGGTTAAAGTCGCATTTAAAAAAAATTGCAAACCACAGATGAGAGGTTAATGGAAGATGCTCAGAGAAACTAGCGTTATTGCTCCTTTTGCCACTGGTGCGTATTCGGCAAACAATCCAAATGCGGGCCCAACGTAAATCATGGTTAACATTTTTTGTCACAAGAGAACGGTCGTTTCCAAGAGTCAATCTTGAGTTCAACTGCTCAGCTATTGAACGATTTGCCGGCCTCTGTATAATTTTTACACTCCTTTCTCTCCTCAAAGGGGCCCTACACATAGCATCTCCAAAGAGGACATAGGTTCTGAGGGAAATTATCCAGAGCATGCCTTCAGTCCCAGTGGCTTTCTGCAAGAGCATCAGAAGATTTCTTTCCTTCACCTTTATATGAGTACTTCCACTGTAATAAACTTCCATAAAATAAGTAGAAAGTAATGTCAGGTATTGATGATACTTACTTGGAGCACGGGGAGTTATGGGATGAACGATCGTCTCCTTCTTCAAGAGCCACTCGAGATAAGCATCACTATGTACTTCTACAGTCAAAACTGGCTCATTTTCTACATCATTCTTCATGATAGCATTCATAGTGGACTGTAAAAAAGTTGGAAGGTAAATGTAAACTTCAGAAGATAAATATTATTATTTTTAGTGTGTTTATTAGCAGGTGGTGCATGGATAATAGTAAAGTCACTTTGACCTTATAGAGCTCAATAATAATAATAAAATAATTTGTAAGGTGCTGTTTTTGTGAAAAATCGCCTCAAGGGCTGAATCCCATACATCACACACTAATGGGATTTATTTCAGACTCGCTCTTGTATCATTTCTTTTTCGCTCTTGTATCTCGCAGTATGCGTATCATTCGGATGGGTGAATTTTTCAGCACTGAATGTGTAGCAAAAAGTGTGGCTAAATTATTATTCACTCGAACGATTTTTAGTCTATCATGACAAGTTTGCAAAATGACTTGAGTGATCGCTTGCCATAATGAGTCAAATTTATGTACATTTCGTAAAACATTTATAAATTCTTTTTTAAACTGTCCCGCGATCTACAGTCTGCGATAGTAGAAAGTTGATATAATTCTTTCCCATTTAATCAATATATGTCTCAAAACCACTTCCTGTGGTCGATTTTATATGTTTCTAAATTCCAATATTGTTTTTTCACAAGTTAACAAAATTTTGTTTTCAAATGGGTTCTGGTTAAAATGGCGTAAGTGTTTGTTTTATTCAATTTTCATTACATATTTATATACCAATGTATTTGTAATTGAATTATCTATCTATTTAATGTATTTTCAATTCATGTGAATTAAGAAATTGTAGCTTATTTTTCTTTTTTTTCCTCAACAAAGTGTGAATTCTCCGCCTTATGTGTTTTACATGGTGAAATAAGCTGTCTGTGTAAAACAATTTATTGAACTAAACAAACAAGAATCGATATTATTATTGATAATTGAAGAAGAAAATGTAACTTTCTAAAGTATTGCCACTTCTATGTGGTAAATTTATTAAATATATATATATTTTTTTTTTATATGTTTTATATGGTACACAATGATAATTTTATATCTTAGGTTTTTTTTTACTACTCTTCCATTGAAAGCATTTATTTGCTTGTGTATGGAAGGGGAGTGTACATAAATTTTGTTATTAGTTAGTACTTAAATAATTCATTGTACATAAATATATGTTTGCTGTAGTATTTATTTTGATAATAGTGTGTTTAAAAAAAGAAAGAATGTTATGGAAAACTAAGGATATTTGTAAGATTATTTAAGTGACAGTGGTTTTTTTCTTAAGAATACTTTTTAAATGTCTCTTGACAGAGAGCAGTATACGGGTTTTATCATTAATGCTTCTAATTTCTTCTGGTAGACGATTGAAAAAAGTTCTTCCCTGGTAAGTGTAATGATGTTGTGCGAAAGACATATTTAGTTTTGGGCATAGAAAAACATGTTTAAGTCGAGTTCTGTTTTCATTTAAAAATTGATATTTATCTTTTTCTTTTATAATTTGTATTAATGAGTTTTTAATATATAAATCTTTAAATGTAGGTACTTTAAATTCTTCAAAAAGGCGTTCTGTTGGGTAGTCTAAGGATTTTTTTAATATAATTTTAATAATTGTTCTTTGTACAATTTCAATTGGAAGAAGGTTACATTTATAAGCAGATCCCCAACCAATAATAGCGTACTGTAAAGTGGATTAAACTAAGGCATAGTAGATACTTTCAATTTTACGGTGCTCCAGATTTCATGTCCGGGTTGAATCTTTCCCAAATGAAAGACTAAACCCTTCCACACACTTTTCCACAAATGAATATCTAGTAAATTAACGCAATGTAATTGCACTATATAAGAATAAAACAATACAAGAACAATACGTCAATCCACCAGAAACATAATGGGAAAATATTTCACCGACTCCAGATATTTTCATATCAGAGGGTTCGGCTCTGATGAAATCCTAACTGGTCCGATAAATCCTACTGATCCCTCAATATAAATATTTAAAAAATCTTTCGTAATCCTACATGTATTTAAAATGACCGACTTTTGCATTTTTATGTACAAATTTTTTGACAAATCTAATACGCCTAAATTTTGAATGAAAGATTAGATTAAATATAGATTTTTTTATTGACAGAAAGTTTCTAATTATTAAAAATATATATATTGATTTTCTAATTTTGTTTACTACTTGACATATTTGTTCCTTCCATTTCAAATTTTGGGTAAAGTTCGGTTTATGGGCGAAATTCCTAAAAAATAAAACTAGTTATTTTTATACTAACTTTGGGCCGGGGAATCCGAATCTGAAAGAATTAGGTGGGGGCAAGCAAAAATAAACGAATTACACGACTTTAAAAATTTCGATACACAAACAATCTGCAATGAAATAATGACACATCTTTTTATGGGCGATACTCCGAAAGAAGAAATTTAATTATCTTTATACTAACTTTGGGCTGGGAAATCCGAATCTGAAAGAATTAGGTTACACTCTGCAATATTAACTGAGTTAACGACTGTACAATTTTGAATTCACAAACAATATAAAAGGCCATTTTGAACGCTTTCTGACAATAAATATCATAGAAAAAAACCAAAGATATTACATATTAACATATAAAATTAAGTGTTGCCATTAAGCAATAATATCAATAACGTAAAAAAACATGTTTATATATTTCAGTAATTATTTTTAATAAATTTTATTCACTTTTGTATCACAAACCATGTTACACAAACCTAACTTAGCCGCTAAACTACTTGAAAACTGGGATGTTTTCTTGCCTTGACGCGAGTAGGCGCTACGAAGGGGGCACTTTCTTTTCTATCACAAACCATGTTACACAAACCTAGCGTAGCCGCTAAAATACTTGAAAACTGGGATGTTTTCTTGCCTTGACGCGAGTAGGCGCTACGAAGGGGGCACTTCCTTTTCTATCACAAACCATGTTACACAAACCTATCGTAGCTATGCTTACTGGAAATTCATATGTATGTTGATTGTTTAGGTGGAATTTATATACTGCAGCGTCGACAAACAATTATTTGTTAATAATGCCTAAAGGAACCTAAAATAAAAAGGGGTACTGGCAGAAGTACACCAATAAGTACAAGTAACGCGATGCTACCTAATATATATTTATTTATTTTTTTTGTGTTTTCAACAACATTACAGTTTATCATTTATCAATTATTATTGAAATATCCCTAAAAAAATGTTTAGGGGTTTTGGGGATATTGGTGACCGGTCTACGTCACAACTTTTTAAGACTACGAATTTTCACACTTTTGGTCTAAGAATACGGTCGTTGAGATAGTCATAATTCATCAGGTTAATGTGAGTTATGTGATGAATTATCATGTGAGGAAGTATCGTGTCGAAAGTTTTACGTTATTGATATTATTGCTTATGGCAACACTTAATTTTATATGGTAATATGTAATATCTTTGGTTTTTCTATGATATTTAGTGTCAGAAAGCGTCCAAAATGGCCTTTTATATTGTTTGTGAATTCAAAATTGTACAGTCGTTAACTCAGTTAATATTGCCGAGTGTAACCTAATTCTTTCAGATTCGGATTTCCCAGCCCAAAGTTAGTATAAAGATAATTAAATTTCTTCTTTCGGAGTATCGCCCATAAAAAGATGTGTCATTATTTCATTGCAGATTGTTTGTGTATCGAAATTTTTAAAGTCGTGTAGTTCGTTTATTTTTGCTTGCCCCCACCTAATTCTTTCAGATTCGGATTCCCCGGCCCAAAGTTAGTATAAAAATAACTAGTTTTATTTTTTAGGAATTTCGCCCATAAACCGAACTTTTTCCCAAATTTTTATCGATAATTACTCCTAGATATTTAATTTTATTTGTTATTTTTAGTATTGTACAGTTTGATTTGCAAGTGTTTTGGCTGTGAATTTTAGTATTATCATGTATGACAATGTTAAAATTTTTAGAAGCATCGTTTGGATGGACATTTTGGAATTACAAATGATTTTTCACAATTTAGTGATAGTATTATGTTATTATTACTACTGTGTAAAATAAAAGGAAGAAAATAAAAAGGGAAAATGTACTTAAAATGTAACTAATACCGACTGTAATATGATATTATATAATGTATTCATATATTTTTTGGATGAAATAAATAAATTTAAAAAAAAAAAAAAAAAGTAATGTATGATGTATGACAGTGTTAAAATTTTTAGGAGCATCGTTTGGATGGACATTTTGGAATTACAAATGATTTTTCACAATTTAGTGATAGTAAATTAGTGTCAAAAAATTCTTAAGCGTGTTGATGTCTTCTATGGCCTTTAATTCTACATTCCCAAGTCTTTTCACTTATTATTAATACTGTATCGTCGGCGTATGACGTTATTTGACCATGTAAAGATTGAAAAAATATATCGTTTAAATATATGGTAAATAGTATCGGTCCAAGCACTGTACCTTGGGGGATTCCAAAGCTTGAAATCTCTTCACTCACTATTAACACGATTGATTTTTAACACTTGAGGTCGGGTTTTTAAGTAGTTGGTGATCCATTTAATCGCGTTGCCTTTTATGCCAATATTATTTAATTTTTTTAATAGCATCTCATGAGATATGCTATCGAATGCCTTTCTGAGGTCAATAAATATACCTGCACATTTTTTACCTTTATCTAATGATTGTAAATGTATGAAGTTATGTTAGCAATAGCATCTTGTGTGCTGAGTGATTTTATAAAACCAAACTGGTTTTTGTGTAGTATTTTATTATTATCTAGGAAATTTACCAATTGTTTTTTTTACTATTTTTTTCAAAGATCTTTCCTATATTAGAAATTAGACATATTGGGCGATAATTCGTTACTTGATGTGGATCTCCAGATTTGTAAATAGGTGATATTATTGTGTTTTTGTAGTTCATTGGAAATATTCCATTTGTTAAACTTAAGTTTATTAAATGAATAATAGGTTTTATTAACACCTAAAACAAACACAACATTTGGTCAAAGAAATTTCAAATACATTGCATCTAAAATATACAATAACCTACCTGACAAAACAAGACAATTGAATAATATTAACAAATACAAAATTCTGATGAAAAAATGGATCATCGAAAAAGTTCCTGCAATAATTAGTCACCTCACTCAAATATAATCATTTTATCCAATTATTGTTACCACTACCTACCAACCTGAAATTTTTTGTCAAATGTTTTTACTTAATTGAAAAATGTATTTTATTTTATATTTAAAAAATATTTGTAAACTAGTCTGTCTCGACACAGGATTTCCTAGTGAGACAGGCAAGGCCAAAAAAAATGTAAACCTTTTTATATAGATGCATAAATAAAAAATAAATAAGTAAGGCTTCATAGATTTTAACAGGTGTGTCGTAATAGAATCAAAACCGGGAGACGAACCTCCTTTCATATTTTTTATTATTTTTAAGATTTCACATTCTTTTGTTGTTTCAAACGTTGAAAGTATATTACGTTTCTGTATATTTTTATTTTTATAGTTTTCCGGGTTTAAAGGCTTATGAATATTTTTCGCAAGATTTTTCCCAATATTTGTAAAGAAGGAATTAAATATGTTTGCACATTGTTTAGGCTGTATATTGGCGTCTATAATTGTTTTATCATGTTCAATGTACTTAATATTGTCTATGGCCAAATTCACAGTTTTCCACATTTGTTTATGATTATTTTCTGAAGATAATATTTTATTTTTAAAAAACTCTTCTTTACTTTTTTTAATATAAGATGTTAATTTATTTTTATATTTTTTATAGAAAATATATGCTTTTTCATCAACGGGATTTTTTAAAGTTGTTTTGTAAAGTTTTTCTTTATTTCTGAAAGATATTATAAGTCCTTTGGTAATCCAAGGCTTTAAACATCTTAATTTTGATTTTATGTGTGTTGTTATCTCAGTTGTCGAATTTTTAATGTGTTTTGACAGGATACTTTCGAAGTTAGTCGAACATATTTCAGTATCATCACTGTTTAAAGCATTGTTCCAATCCTCTTTTTTTCGTTTTTTAGAGAGAATAGTCATGTCTATTGTTGATTTTTCCAAACAATTGATTTTAGTTTGTGAAGATCTTTAATGTTTACGTTTGTCCAAATGTGGTATAAACAAGATTTATGCATGATATGAAATTTTGTTCAGTCATACAATTGATGTATTCATTTTTGTTATTATTTTCTATTTTTTCATCAATGTTCACGTTAAAATCACCTACGACGGAGCAAAGTTTATTTTTTAATTTTGATAATATGTATTTAAAGTCATTAATAAACGTAATAATACTCGAGCCATGCGTTCTATAGATAGCTATTAGATGGTACATTGATTTGCCGAGTTTGAAATGTACTTCGATGCAGTTTATCAAATGTATTGGGTGTTCTATTATGTTAACAATACAAAATTTATTGTTTGCAAATATTATTATTCCCGAATTTTTGTTGACGTCTATTTTGGTAGAAATATAATTGTACTCAGGTAAGTGATAAGACGGTGACTCACCGTTTGTAAATGTTTCGGTTAACCGAATAAATAATATGAAGTCCGGTTTTTTAATTAAATTATTTATTTTTAGAATTAATTCATCAAAATTTTTTTGAATGCTACGGATGTTTATGCGCATAATAATTATATCATTGATGTTTTTAGAAATAATTTTGTTACATGAATCAGTACATATACGTTCATATTCTTGAATTTTAATATTTAATTTTAATTCGTTATTTAAGAAATCATCCATTGAATGCATTTTCGGTTTTATTTTGCAAAATTATATACAAGATTTTTATTCAATGTCGTAGTTTATTTTAGTGGCCGTGAATACACTTGTTTTTTTTACTGATGGGATAAGATTTTCTGGAGGACGGACTTGTTGAGAGCCTTTATGTTTTTTTTTAAGTAAAACTTCTTTACGCACGCTCGACACTTGGGGGTAAAATGATTACGAAAAAATATGAAACGTTACGAAAAAATGTGACACGTTAGGAAAAATTCTGAAACGCTAATCAATATGAAACGCTTATCAATGTGAAACGCTAATCAATGATATGAGTTGAGTTGAATTGAGTTGAGTTGAGAGCTGAGAGCTGAGAGTTGAGAGTTGAGAGTTGAGAGTTGAGAGTTGAGTTGAGTTGATAGGGATGTTGAGGGGATGGGGATATTTTTATTCCTGTTATTGTTATATTGTTAATGGACGGCATAAGTTAATGAAGTTTTACTTCAGTCGTGTGGTCTAAAGCACACTCGTTTTTTTTATCACTAATAAGAGTTGTGCACTTTCCTTCATAATATATTCTCTCTTTGGCAATTTACTATATTATTACTATATACTATATATTAATTAAGTGCATTCAATTTGACAGTAAGTTTACTGCATGAATGCACTTCGACACTGACAATGACACATAACCTGCCTAAAATTTTAAAAATAAAATTGTAACAATTCACAGTTGCAGTATATAAATGGAAATAAATATGTGTCATTAATAATTAATGTTTGATAGAGAAGGGTTAAGTACTTAGAAGGTAGTTAGTAGAAGAAGGGTAAAAAGAGTAAGAAATATAATGTTCCTCTATACTTACAAACATTGGGTCATTGGTAGTATTCTTTGTCATTTTGTAATAGGTTAACCTGAAAATAAAGTTAACACAAAATAAAAACATTTCAGTTCACACGTGGTAGAAGTGAAACCATCAGAAAACTAAAGTAGACAAAAGTGGGGAGGCTACGAAGAACCGCACAAAGAGGAGAACGATTATTCTCATTGTCTCTTTTTAGTGTCGCTTTTTCGTTATCGAGTTTCAAATCACAACAGTGCTAAAGAAGTTTTTACTTCAAAAATATGGTAAATATTCAGCCTCATCCGATACTAACAAATTATTTTTAAAAATACTAAAATAGGTACAAAAGGCTGGTTTTTCTGGTAATTATTCCACTAACTGCTGCATTTTTGGCATAAATTATCGAAATTACATTTTTTTTAACAATTTCAGCAAGAAACAACCATTTACAATTATTTTTTTTATTTATTTATCTGTGTAAAGTGTGTTTTCTTTGGTTTTTTCAATGCCTGTCTCACTATAATATACCTGTGTCGAGACAGACGTAAAGATGCATAAATTAATATAATGGTTACAAGAATATTTAAAGTTATTTACATATTAATTTTTTAATTCAATTAAAATAGAAAGGTGATTGAAAGTGTGGGTAAATCCCATACAGGGAGTTGTCTTATAAATGTAGGAAGAGAACTAATGAATCCTGTCAAATCTATTTATGGAGTTAGGATAGACAGGATTCTATTATTTTAATTTGTTTTATATGGGTTAGGTCCTATGAAAATTGTTATTTCTGTCTATGTGTAAGTTATTTTACAGATGTTTGCAGTAGTGTGACGTCAAATATTTACAAACCATTTCTTTATATCTTGTTTGAATTTTGTCATTGATTATGTATGTCTTTTCGTAGCTGGTGGTGAATTTTGTAGTTTACAATCTATGTATTTAGAGTGTCTTTGTCCAAAGGTGGTTTTAGAAAAATGAGTTTGGAGTTTTTGGCTTGGGTATTGTGTATCGTTTGTGTTGTTTTGTATAGTTTTTTTGTTGTTTTTGTGTAAATTTACTAAGTTTTATTTCCATAACACATACACAAAAAGGTTATTAGGTTCTTTGTTTGTTTGGTTAGGGTAAACTAAGTATTTAGATTGAAACAAATGCAAATATCAAACCGTACAAAAAAATAAAATGGCAGAAAGGTATTGTTTTTCTCGGAAAATTTGAACTTTCAATAAAAATGGAATTTTAATGCATCTTTTACCATCTATCCAAACGTAATTAGCTGTTTCTTGTAGTCATTTAGTTGAAATGGGATGGTCCGACGCTCTGTAGGGAATCCGCTTGCGCAGCGCGGGTGTAAACTGCGCGACCTAAATTTTAAGTTTAGACTTACGGAATTCCATACTTCGTTTGCGTGGAAGCACTATGAACTGTACATGATTTTACTTCAATGGCAAGCCAGAGATGAAATATAATGTGATTTCCAAAATCCGTACCTAATAAAATTGCGGCGATTACTGGAATATTTATCAAAAATGAAAAACTAACCTTAAAATTCACTCATTTGTCAAATCATAAAAAAATTGCCTCAAAGTGAACAAGAAGAATTTGTCAACTATTAAAATGCATTATTTTGCTTCTCAGTGGACTTAAATAGTTGTTTCTCTTTGTAATTACTAATAAAAAGTGATATAAAGTGGTTTTTTTTATAATTAGTGCGTATAAGCATTAGGCGCGCCTCCGGATATTTCCCAAAAATATTAAAGAAAATTGACAATAAGCTGGCTGTGATCATATTTCGATAAATTTATTTTAAGTGTATTGAGGAATTCATTGATTTAATTAATTTTCAATACAAACTTTTAACGTGAACTTTTTGACAATGTTTTGACAGATTTCCAGCGTTGACGTTTGAACTTCAAACTTTGAAGTTCAGACAGGCACATCAAATATAAAAGATCATAGCACGCCAAATATCGCTCTCCATACAATCCCTTCGACATGCGCACATCAACCATAGACAATGCATATCTTACTCCGTAACCGCTCCTGAGGCGATATGCCAATGGCGCGACCGCACGCTTCGCAAACCTCAACAAGCCTTCACAAATGCAAGCGTGCGGATAGAGTGTTTGGCTAGGTTTGCGTGGGTTTGCGTAAGCTTGCAAGAGCTTGTAGCCGATCCGATCGAGTGTCGGTTTTTTGTCAAAGGGAATTTGCCACAAGCGTTTGTGGGCACTCAGTCTAGTGTGGGATTGGTATATTTATGCTCGTCTGCACAGCGGTGGCTAACGGATGTAAGTTGTGTTTCAAAATGAGTGACTGGTCAAATGAAGAAGTCTTAAGATTCCTGAAATGCTATCTTCTTTGTCGTATTTTTCTTTCACTTGTTTTCTTGTAGGTATTTATAATAAAAATAACTAGAATAACCAGACAAAACCGGAAATATATCATTTTTAAATAAAATTTTAGCCGTATTGACTCTTTTCCACAACAAAAGTATAAATTGATTTCGAAAAATTGTTATGTTTTAAATTACTAGAAATTTAAATTATTAGTAGAAAATGCGTTTATTTTTAGCGTAATAAAGTTATACCGCCGGTTTATATTCGTCTGTGAACAAGCTCTATCGAGATCTCGCAAAAAATTGGGAACTGGGCGTGTAAAGGGTACTAATAGTACTATAGAGTTTTTCGAAATCAGATGTAGACAGCGACCTTTCTATTGTTTTTTTTTTTTTTTAATGGCTTTTCACCCCAAAGGAGAGTTCTGGCCAGTGTCAAGTGAATGATTTTTGTGTGTAATTTTGTGAGTGTATTTTTGGTCAATATTTACAATTTTGGTACCAAGAACATATCTACATTATATAATAATACCATACAAATAATAATAATAATACGCTAAATTCTTACAACACGAGATGATTTTAATTATTTACATATGTATAACAAGTGGAAGTAACAGGAAAATAATAAATATGCTTATGTAATTTATTATACATAAAAAAATAAACTAAATAATGAAAATTTTTAAACTAAACTTACAATTACAAATTGATGCTGTTAATATTCAGGAAATTAGCCAATACTCTATAAACGCGTTTGTTTTGAGAAGATAACAGACATGCAATGTTGTAGGGAGGCATTATGCCCGTACTGATAAGGTGAGGGATGAAATTTATGTCTGAATTATTTATAGGGCAACTGAAAAAAAAATGATTGAGTTCCTCTTCACCAAGACGACATTCACACATCGCAGAATTCTTAACATGAATATTTGTCAAGTGAACATTGTGGCAGCAATGCCCTATCCGCATGCGGCAAATCGAGGATGTTGAGAATTTGTTCAAAGAGAGTCTAGAAAACCACGGTTTTGAAGGAATCGTTGGCTGAATTATGAAAAAGTTATATCCTTTTGTTTTACTAGACTCATCCCAATGATTCTGCCATGTGGAAATCATGTTTTCTTTCAATTTAATGAAAATGTCATCGGGGTTTAAAAAATTATATAAAATATCCCCCGAAATAATGGCATCTTTCGCCAATGAATCTGCCTTTTCATTTCCAGGGATACCGCAGTGACTAGGTATCCAAGCCAACACGATTTCTTCGCCAGAGTCGGTTAATTTATGGTTTCTATTGTTTTGACACACCCGGTATCCGCCACGCGGCCGCTGGTCACATACACTTATTTTTATTATTTGATTTGTGGTTAGTTATGACTGGTTTATTAATGGGTTAGTTGAACAGTCCGCATAACATAATAATACCATTTACACAATTCTTAGAATGAATGGTTTTGTTAACGCATTTTCGACCACCCGTCACAGTTCTTTTTTTTATTTATGGTTAGTTGTACAGCTGCATTATATATATAGTATCATTTACATAATTTTTAGAATGATGTTGATAAAACGCAAAATTCATCAATTTTGCGAAAAATATAGTTTTTGTTAATTTTGTCATTTTCACGCAAATAACGCGAAATTCGTAAGTTTCTCATTTTTCACGCGATAATCTGGTATTACAAGAAAGTAGGTACGTTCTAAATAATTCTTTTTGACAAGCTTGTATAGCCTAAAATAGTGTCTATGTGGCATAGAGAATTTTTCATTCTCCGCGGGAAAACGAGATTTTCAGTTTATATATACACGTCCGATCGTTCGTTTTCGACGTTTTTTTTGTAATTTCGTTTTATTTGTGTAGTTGAAAAATAATTTCAGCAAAATGGATATTAGAACATTTTTAAGTGGAATAAAAAACCTTACAGACTTCCAAAAGATTTCACAACTGCCGTGCTTCTCTTTAAATGTTAAGTTTGATAAAACCATTCCGATCTTAATGCAAAACTTGTTGTGTCTCGATTTTAAAGTAAGTATTAATAATCATTCATTAGTGATCGGTAAATATGTATCTAGTTGATGGCTTTATAATAACTATTTTTGTCATAATTCTGATAGATCCTCCATATCACGTAACAAGAAAGGTGTGTATTACTTTTTAATTACCGACCTATTCGAACATCATATTTATTTTGATTTGATCAGATCTCGAAGGCGAGTTTATTGGTACTCAAATCAGACAGTTGATGAAGGATGAAATACTTAAAGAAAAACTTAGTGATTTGGAAAAATCAGCTTGGGAATCTTTCATGAAAGTGACTTCAAATTTTCTCGGAAATCACTGATCAAGTGACTATAAAATTATTGTCGCGGAGCTGTTATTTACTTTGGACTGTAATATGTCGTTGAAAATACATTTTTTACATTCAAATTTAGATTTCTTCCCTGAATATTTAGGCGCTTTCAGCAATGAACACGGTGAAAGATTCCACCAAGAAATTTTTACGATAAAAAAGCGATATCATGTCAAGTGGAGTCCACGCATGCTGGCGGATTACTGTTGGACATTACAACGAGACATCGCAAAATACAGAAAAAAATCATAAATTTACGTTGACATTATGATTGCAATATAACGAAGTAGCTTCTTTTTGTTCATAAAAACTGAAATTATCTGAAATAAATTAAAATGAAATTATAGTATTTAGATGAAATTATAGTAGTATTTGTATTAGTATTTGGGAAATTCTAATTTTATTTTTATTATTCTTATCCTTGTTCTAAACATAACTAGACAAAAGTTTTAATGTTACGTACAAAAAGTGTTTTTTTGTTGATCAGCGATTAAAATAATATTAACTCCTCCATTATTGAAATAAATGAAAATTACTCTTATGAAGATATTAAATGTAATTTAATGTTTTCTCATTTCAGGATAGTTTGTTGACCAAGAAAATACCGCAGATATCTTTAAAATTATTAAAAATAATAGTCACAAACTTAAACGATTTGGAAATAGAGCAGAATAACATTCAAATGATGCAACTTTATAAATACATCTTGAAGCAAGCGGATAAGTTTATTTCACTTTCGAATCCAAACATTGGTCAGAGATTGTTGTGGGGTGTACTGGAGGAGATTATTCCAATCATTTCGGTAACTATTATCATGGCTTTATTAATTTAACATAAGCTATCTACAACATTACTAGATGTATGTAATGACATATGAGGCATACCTGACTTATTAATATGGATATTGCTATAATATATTATGAATACGTATTAGTAGCATGGATGACATGTTGTGGAAGTTTGTTCCATACATCCACAATTGAATTAATATTACTTCCTGCTTACTATAGGAAACTGTGTCAAGAAGCCCCTGTCTCGGTAAAGAAATACTATTTAATTTCCGAGACAGGTTCCTAAACATGATCCTGTTCTCGCCCCCATTCTCCGTGGGTCAGGTTTCCTTCCTAGTAAGCCATCTCAATACATGCCTCCATTCCCTACCCTCTCCACCCGAGATAGAACTCTACCAAAGGTAAATATTTTTTATCCCTCAAACAATCTTCCAACATCATAATTTTTTTTGTTAAATCTAATTTGATATTGATTGAGAAACTCGTCTATCTGATATGTGGTGGCATCGAATTTTTGTTAATTTAACAATATGTCAGCCTCTGGGTTTCCTTCTTCCTACAACTTTACTCCTTCCTCTCCTCAAAAAGTGGCAGATTAGTTGATTTGGATATGCAGGTACTCGCAACAACTTCCGCCCAAAGTAATAGCGGCATTTCCAGAGGGAAGATGTCCAGTTTTTCGGCCCAGACAAAGGTGGGGAAAGTAGCTCCAGAAAGCTAGTCGGAGTGCACTGTGCAAGTAAAGGTGCCGTTCAATGGACTGAGGAATTCAGGGGCACTTGTTTAAGATGTTCTAATTTTTTGTCAGTAAACAAAAATCACAAGATATTTTTACTTCATTTTCTGCAAGCAGCCAGAATAGTTGAGTACCTGGTCCGGGTGCGTATTTCCAATCCCTACCGCGATTCAGTCGCTCTACCGACTGAAATGCGTTAGGGATTGGAATGAATAAATCACCTTACAAACACTACCGCTTTTCGGTCGCCTTCGCACTTTGTTGCTCTCTGTTTCTCTGAGGGTGACGACCGTTATTATAGAAGGGTAAGCAGAGAGGATGGACAGCGTTCTTTTTACTTACAAAATCTTTTTTTTCAATATAAAAAAAGATTTCGTAAGTAAAAAAAAAACGTGGTCCATCCTCTCTGCTTACCCTTCTATAGTTATGGTCGTCACCCTAACAGAAACAGAGAGCCACAAAGTGCGAAGGCGACTGAAAAAAAAACTGCGGTAGTGTTTGGAAGGTGATTTATGCATTCCAATCCCTAACGCATTTCAGTCGGTAGAGCAACTGAAACGCGGTAGGGATTGGGAATACGCGGTCCGGGTCCCCTAGTTCCCACTCCTGATTATGATTCCAACACAATTTTGACACAATTCGTAATATAAACCATCCAAACAAAAATAATAAGAATATATTTTTATTTTGTTTTTGCTTTAACTCCACACAGGAGGCCCTGAGAAAAATACTCTCCCTCAGGGCCTATATCATCTTTGAAGATGCTGTTTGGAGGATGTTTTTGGGGAAAGGAAGCAGTGAACATCATGGCTCTATGAAAACTCAGAATCATGTGATTTAAACACCCCTTTGAAAAGTCATTAAAAGTTATCAAAAAAAGACACTATCCGTTCTCGTATGACAAATGTCAACCGTGTATGTATGTTTAGCGTGCTTCCCAACTATGCACTGGAGCCGAGGGGATCAATGACGCTAGTTCCTCGGATCATCTTCCATTGAAATACCAGTAGAACAAGGACAGTATTCTTACCCTACGCCTGTGCACTAGAGCTTGCCATCCGTCGTTAAGATGTGAGAATCTATCAAACGGACCGCCTGTTTCTGCACAAAGTTGAAGATCTTTTTCAGGTATTTTAAGGCTCCACACCAGAGGTGGCTGCCAAATTCAACAGTGGGGTGCACTTGCGATTTGTAAAGAGTTAGCAGTCGTATACTATTAAAGTATCTGCAGGCCCTGTCAGTACGTTTCTGAGAGGCTAACTCAACTCTGGCAGCGATGGAGCCAGAGTTGAATCAGAGTTAACCCCTCAGGCTAATTTGTTCGCTTTTCAGAACGACTCATATAGGTCTCATAGAAATCGCTGTGACTTCTTTTCTATCATAGTGAGAAATATGATCTAAACGTTGTTAGAAAGAGAAAACACCACGCTTTAAATTCAAATCTAAAAATGAACCGCAAAAGAAGTAAAATGTACACTTCTATGAAACCAAAGTTTCGAATAGCAATTCGAAAAACAAAATGAAACTTTGTGAATTTTTTACTAATTATTTTTACATGAAACGACAAAAAAGTGAGGTTACAGTAACATTTATAATACATTTGTCAAACTAAACATGTATTTTTCATTATCAGTAATTTTAGTTAGAAAAAACGAAAGATGAGCCATTTATAAAACTTTTCTATGTTTGCAAGCAAAAATTTAATATTTGTTCATATGAAGCAGTTACTTTGTGATGTGACATTATAATTTAAAATAAAACAATAACTTTGTAAACACCACTTTTATTTTTATACTTTATGCCGACCGGGTTTCGCTACAACCGTAGCTTCTTCAGGGCAGTACAATCTCTACTCAGTAGAGATAAAGTATAAAAATAAAAGTGGTGTTTACAAAGTTATTGTTTTATTTTAAATTAAAAATTTAATATTTTAATAAAATGAAGACAATATTAGCGAAACTCCGTCAAAAATCTGAAAACAGAAAAATCTGAAAAAGGTACGGTTGCATCTGGGACCCAGATGTGACCGATAGTTTTGCTAATATTTTCTTCATTTAATTAAATATTAGATACAATTCGAGGTTTTACTCATTAGTAAAAAAATTATATTCAAAAATTTATGTTTATTTAGAATTATGTATAAAATTTGAGACTTATGGGTGTGCTAGAGTGCTAATATTAAAAAAATGGCATTATTGATGTAAGTAAATTTTAATTTTTTTATTATTTTTAATTGATAAACTAATGTTTAAACAAGATTTTTATGCATAGCACAAAGGGTAGATAACAAATATTATAATCAATAATTATCAGCCTGAACTGAGATACCAACCCGTTGGCGGCCAGTATCTTTTCTCGGAAGATTTTTTCAATGTTCATGAGTGTTTCAGGCTGATAATTATTGATTATAATATTTATTTTTTTTATTTTGAAAATAGGTATTTTAGAAATTTTATTTCAACTTATTCAGGAAATCCATCGCACAGCCAAACTAAAAACCAAAACCAAAGGAATACTATCCCGATATCCCTGAATAACTAATAATTTTGATTTCCTGGCAGCTCCAAATTGGGGGCCCTGATGTGCTCGTGCGGAGACTATCCCCTCCAGGTAATGTTGCTGGAGTTGTACAACTTCCTCGGGCTGAGACCCATCTTGCCCCCGGGGCGTGCTTACAGCCACTTGCATGCTGAAATCTCCAAGGACAACTTCCACCAAGTAAGTCCACCTTCCAATATACTCGCATAACATACGACAACTCCATCTAGAATTTACTATAACGCCTTTCTTGTTCAAATATAAGAAAAAAAACCTCTTACATCATAATTACACCACCAGAACAATAACCAACTGACACTATCTAAACTACATACCACGTCAGCTCCAAGACATTTTATTTACCTAGCTCCTAAAATATTTAACCTTCTCCCTGAGAACTTAAAAACTGAAACCTAACCCATACCTTTAAAAAACAATTATCATCATGGATCCTTACATTAAGAAACTATGATATATAAAATTTGTTACTAAATTGGATTGCAAATTTAATAACTATTATTATCAACCTATTATTATTTTTATGACTTTATGTCCGGGCTAAATCTTCCTCACAGGAAAAACTAAACCCTTACACACACTTTTCCACAAATGATCATTTAGTCAATCCACGCTATGTAAGTGCACTATAAAGTATAATAAATACAAAACAATACAAGAACAACATGTCAACCTACCAGAGACCAAATGGGAAAAAATATTTTCATATCAGACGGTTTGGCTCGGTATAACTCCTAGCTGGACCGATAAATCCTACTGATCCCTCAATATAAATATTTAAAAAATCTTTCGTTATCCTACATGTATTTAAAATGATTGATTTTTGCATTTTTATATATAAATTCTTTGACAAATCTAATAAGCCTAAATTTTGAATGAGAGAGCTAGGTATAATACCAGTAGCCGAAATAACAAATGGTAATATTTTTATAGTCTAAGAATGCCAAATTCTTTTCATCTCATTTTGTAAATCTGTATATTTTCTTATTTTTATTATTGTACTAGCTGGGTTACATGGGAATGTTTCACATTGATTTTCCCGATTCCCTATTCCCGAACATTCCGCAATTTTCCAGAATGTTCCGGGATGTTCTGGAACGTTGTTGAATGCTCTCAAATTCTCTGACTGGGATACCCGACTTCGCTCAGGGACTTGATGTGAGATTGAATTGATGTTCGAATCCATGACGGATCTTGCTTTATATACCCCATTTGGGTAGCCCCATAAAAAAAAGACATATATTCCAGATCATTCCACAACATTAATGAATGTTCTGGAATGTTCCTCAATGATCCGGGATGTTACGGTATGTTCCTGAACTCTCCATCCTATTCCTGAAGAATGTTCCGGGATGTTCTGGAATGTGGTGGAATGCTCAAGAATACTCTGGAATGTTTTGAACTGTTCTAGAAAAAAAAGAGCGAAACTTCCAGCCCTTATATCTTTAAAACCACGCCATTCCGGTAAAAATGGAAACTTTCTTCATGGATGGGGGATAGAGGGCTACCAAACAATATAACTCCCGTTATCATACAGGGCCTAGTCTTTGAATTTTAGCAGCATGCACACTGTACACTTTTTTAATAATGTGTATTGAAGATTAAGATTATCCAAACATCTAGAACTTTCCAAAACCTTCTAGACTAACCGACACACTCCACCACTCATTTCTGAAAGCTTCTAGAACTTTCTCCTTCCAAAACATCCTAGAGCATTAGGGAACCTTCCAGAACTATTTAGAACCTTCTAGACTCACCGACACACTCCATCACTCCTTCCATAACTTTCTATAGCTTTATCGAGCCTTCTAGAACTTTTCGGAATCTTCTAGACTTACCGACATACTCCGCCACTCCTTCCAGAATTTTCTACAGCTTTATCAAACCTACTAGAACTTTCCGGAACCTTCTAGACTCACCGACGTACTCCGCCACTTCTGCCAGAACTTTCTACAGCTTTATCGAATCTTCTAGAACTTTCTGGAACCTTCTAGACTCACCGAAATACTCCGCCACTCCTGCCGAAACTTTTTATAACTTCATCAATCCTTATGAAACTTTCCGGAACCTTCTAGACTCACCAACATACTCCACCACTCCTTTCAGAACTTTCTACAGCTTTATCTAATCTCATAGAACTTTCCGGAACCTTCTAGATTCTTCGACATACTCCGCCACTCCTTCCAGAACTTTGTACAGTTTGTCTAACCTTATAGAACTTTCCAGAACCTTTTATACTCACTGACATACTCTGCCACTCCTTCCAGAATTTTCTACAGCTTTATCAAACCTTCTAGAATTTTTCGGAACCTTCTAGACTCACCGATATACTCTGCCACTCCTTCCAGAACTTTGTACAGTTTTATCGAACCTTCTAGAACTTTCCGGAACCCTCTACACTTAACTTGACGAACTTCACTTGACGAACTCCCCCACTCATTCCAGATCTTTTTACAGCTTTATTGAACCTTCTAGACCTTTCCGGAACCTTCTAGACCCACCGACATATTCCGCCACTTATTCCAGAACTTTTTGCAGCTTTATCGAACCTTATAGAAACTTCCGGAACCTTCTAGACTCGCTGACATACTCCTCCATTCCTTCCAGAAATTTTTAGAATTCTCAAAATTTCTAGAGTCTTCTTAGAACTTCCAGCCCTTATATCTTCAAAAGCATGCCCTTTAGGTAAAAACGGGTAACCTTATTCCCTAGGGGTGATAGAGATCTACCACACCATATATCTCCCTTGATCGTACCGGGACTCGTTTCTGAATTTTTGCGTTCCTCCCCTTTTTTTTACTTTCTTTTATAATATATATATTGATAATATTATAATTACTACATTTAGAAACCACGATATATAATATTTATAATTTAATTTAATTTGTATAATTAAATAACTCATAATTGAATTTATCAACCATATTATGAAAAATTCCAATCTGTAAATTTCACCCGCCATAACACAGGGATATCATTTTTGTGTTATTTCATGGTGGATGAAATAACAAAAAAATCTATACTATAATGTACAAAGTTCTTATAATAAATAAATTCATATAGTGTGTCATACATATTCTTCTGGTATTTTGACCTGACACGACCCGACTCTAGTATTTGATTCACTTGATTATGCCATATCTTCCTCATCTCAGATTTACCATTAGCTTTCGCGTCATGTAATATTATTCTCCTTACACTCCTTTGTTAGGTCATCCACACTAAACATGAACCTAAAAGGCCCTTGACAAAGCATTCATGCGATTTTTAATGAATGAAATTGAAGCCTGGCAGTCACCTCGTATGTTAAACTTTTGAAATGATTTGTATGCAAAGTGGTGTAAAATGAACTATTTAATTTAATTTTTACATTGTTAATGCATCTCTTTCTCTGGTTTCAATCCTGGGATTGGTTTGCAGCAATTTCCTCTAATCTTCTCTTCCATTCTTCCCTGTCTTGTGCGGCTCTTTTGAATTCTGCATATGATGTGCAGCGCACATCCACCAGCAGGTCCTCCAGGTACTCTCGGCTTGGGCGTCCCCTAGAGTTTGTCCCCTCGGTCATACCCTCTATTATGGCATGCAAGAGGCCTTCTTGTCGTATTACATGGCCGATCCATCTTGCATGCCTTTCGGACAAGGTCCTGAGCAGGTGCCTTCCTCCTTCGATTCTTTGGAGAACCTCCTCATTTGTAATGTGGTCTCTTCAGGAAATTCCTTGTAGTCGTCTATAGGACCACATCTCAAAAGCCTCTAGTCTCCATTTATCTCTTTCGGATAGGCACCATGTTTCACAGTCGTACATCAAGATACTCCATTCATAGGTCTTGATGAGGAGTATTCTTAGTTTTAGGTCTTTATTATTCGATTCTATTATTTTCGACCTTTTATTGAATGCAAGCCTAGCCTGGTGTATACGGCTGTCGACCTCGCTCTTAGACCGACCGTCCCATGTTGTTTTGCTCCCGAGGTAGACAAACTCCTTGGTGTTCTTTAGTGGAACTCCTGCCATCTCTACTCTCATCTGATGTTTCCGTTCGGCCTACAGTCAGCAGCTTTGTTTTGTCTTTATTTATGTTGTAGTTGTTTTGAAGAATGCTTTGCATGGTTGTTAAGGCCTCTTGCAGTCTTCGCTTTCAGCAATCATAGCAATATCGTCAGCAAACCTTATCATATCCACCTTTCTTTACACCTTTTCTGTGACTCATTTTCTCTCTCAAGTCATCAATCGGACTCTGTATATAAGCGTTAAAAAGAACAGGTGACAGAGAGCATCCCTGTCTCACCCCTCGTCTTATACTGGCTTCTTTTGTATCATTGTCACATCTAATTATAGCGGCCTCTTTCTTGTATAGCGCCTGGATTATTCATCTATCTTTAATGTTATCGTTAATGCATATATTGGCTTTTTTTGAGTATTTGACGAGACGGGGAATGAATCATGTAACTGTAAAATTAAATTAAGTAAAGGCAGTTTTAATTATCCTCCTCTACACCCTACGGATAGCTCTGTCCACCAGGCCTCTTTAGGTTCATAGCTCTAAATGCTCAAATCATCTAGAGTCCCTTTCTCAATATAAACATTATGCTCACATCAGCCTTGCATTCTTTCAATAATTCCTCATTCACAGTCATGCAAAGTTTTCGTACACGTGCCTGAGAGATCTTTCTACAAAATTATAAAAGGAAACTTAATTTTTGAAAACTTTTTCAGGACTGCAGGAGCTTCTTAAACAAAATCAACACCCTAGAACTGCAGGTTGTATCCTTCCAATGCTCAGAGCTGGCCATAGGAAGCATTGTTATCAGAAGGTCCCTATGGGTTGACTTCAATCTCGGGTCGTTCAGGGTGTCGTGGGCGTGTGACGGGGCAGACCTGGGGCTCTCCTCCGACAATCTGGAGCCCTTCTCGCTGAGACTGGAGGAGGTGCGCCATGTGAACTATCGCAGGTGAGTTTATTTTCATTTTTTTCTTGGAAAAGAACCATCTCAGACGTAACAAACTCGTGTATGTACAGGGTGCGGCAGCATGACTTACTTTTTTAAAATGCGCTCCATTCAGAGCGCTAGTGATCTCGTTCGAGAGGGGGAACTGTAAAGTTTCGTCCCGACACAGTTTATTCGCCATCATGCGTTGGAACATTGAGGAGCGTGTGTTTGCCGTTGAGGCCTTTTTTTCGAAAGGATGTTCTTCCGATTTGTCCCTTTGTGATATTTTTCTATGGGGTTTTTTGAAATCCGGCCCGCTCTCCCGATTTGCCCCCTTGTGATTATTTTCTGCGGGGTTTTGTCGAAATCCCGTGTTTATGTGAACCGTCCAAGGACCCTACAAGATTTGAAAACCAACATCCAGTTAGAAATTGCCAGGATAACGTCTGATATGCTGGCAAGAGTCATGACAAATGCCAGAAATCGGTTTACTTAGTGTATGGAGAATGGGGGACGTCACCTACCTGATTTGATCTTCAAAAATTAAGTAAAACAAAACTTGAGGTATGTGCCTACATTTTAAAAAATAAATAAAAATTTCTGATCATACAATGGGTTTTATTAAGTTTTGAAAAAAGGAAGTTATGCTACTGCACCCTGTATTTACTCCTATATGGTTTTAGATCTAATCTAGGAACTCATGGTTCCATTGCAAAATTACTTTTCTAGTTATTATGGGTAATTGGGATAGATGTCGGAAGTGATTAGGAATATTTATAGGCTTAAAAAAGCTTTTGATAGTGTGTCACATTCTAGGTTGATTGCTAATCTGGTGAAAATTGGACTGGAAGATAAAGTTTTAACTTGGTTCCAGAGTTACTTAGTGTAGTATCCGCAAGCTTGCTTCAGCAGGGCAACATTTACGCAAATAGCCGAACGCTTCCGATGGCACCCGAAGTCGGTAGTCGGAGACAGGCAGCGCGCGGTACATCGGCCGCTCTGCGCTCATTCTCTCGTAGACTTAGCATAGGAGATACTATTACACTGTAAACGTCAATAAACTCGTCTATTACGATCTTATTCTCCTCATTACAAATTCATTTGTTTGTCTTGTTTATAAGTCTATCAAGGACATTACAAATTGGCGCAGCCGGTAGGACAATACGACGCAGTGTTAAATTGACGGATTTATCCACGGTGTACGTGGATGATTCGAGTTTTATAATTTTTTTCTCAGACCGTTATTGTCGTGGACAATCGTGGTGCACTTCGTGGACAATCGTGGTGCAGCCGGAGGAATTAAGTGTAATAAAGTATTCCGTGATACCTTGGAGGGAACAAATTCATTTGTTTGTCTTGTTTATAAGTCTATCAAGGACATTACACTTAGAAAATAGGGAACGTTTAAACTACATACCGAATACATTGAGTGAACCTATATCTTCTGAGTATGGAATTCCAGAAGGCACAGTAATCGGGCTTATACTTTTCCTTATATACGTTAATGATATTTTCCACAATAATATGTTACTTTTCCTTATATACGTTAATGATATGTTCCACAATAATATGTATTTCCACTCAGAGGGAGTTAGTGGAAGTGTCATCTCATATGCGGATGGCAAAGTTATTATCGTCGAAGGACGAACATGGAAAATTGTTCCGAATGGATTAATAGTTCAGAAATACATATTTAAATAATTATAGTCCATCAAGGAAAGAAGGGAGAGGAGGTGGTCATATGAACATTCTCGATGAAGCTTAGTAATGAAGTACTTAGTTAGTAACGAAGTACGAGGTGCAGGGCGTGTGTAGGGCATAGTTTTAGGATTCAGAAAAAATATATTAAACAATCGTTAAATTTATAGTAATGTGAATTCTGCGTATTATTTATTTTAAAATTGCCGTTCGTGGTACCTATTTGGAGCAATTGGGTTTGTCTATGACCTAATTGGTAATCACAGATATAAATTTAAATTCAAACATGCATTTTTTAACATGTAAACACAAGATCAATGATTTGTAAGAAAAAATAATTACATAATTTCGCGTCGCCGAATGTCAATAACAAATAATTCAGAAATGACGCTCTTGTTAAAGTGTGAAACTACTAAGTTAGCTTCGTGATTAATCAAAGAAGAAGTGTTTTAAAATATCTCTTCAAATTGGTTACATTTTGGCCAGCGGTTGCTCGCGGGTTTTTGCAAAATGTGGCCAAAAACACTCCAGAGCCGCATTGAAATCTCCACAATGTGAGCCTTTTCTATGTTTGAAGTATTTTTATAGTTTCATGGTTAAAACCAATGAAACAGTATCTGCTTTTGTTTCTATTATTTATGGATGTAATAATATTTAGCATTTTCTCCCAGGCAACAATTGACTCTAGATGGCGCACGCGTCTCTGCCGGCAGCCCTGAGGCCTGGGCCCTCTTTGAGAACATGCCCCCAAGTCTGACGTTGACATTTCTGGAGAAGCGAGGCCCCCGTCTGATGAAAATCTTAAAATTGCTCAACGATCGAATGCCACCACAAATAAAACTTAACCAGGTCAGTTTCATGTTTTTGTTACGTTGTCCTGATCAAAACTGTGCCTGGCGCTGCTAAAAATCTCAATGAAACTTCCTTGGTGATAAAGGGGCATGACTCTCGATTAGCCATCAGGAGGTCGCAGGTCTTTTAGGTCCTTTATCCCAGGCTTTTTATGTTTTCACAATTTAATCATTTAAAATAATATAAGATACTCTCAGTATCGCCCTGATGTAAGACCACCATTCAGAATTGAAACAATGCTTGAAATGGCTTTAGACGTATTTGGTGACGAGATTTTAATAGCCAGGTACTTCTGCACCTTCCTCTTCCCATCTCACACTTACCTTCAGACTCACAACATGCCCCAATTTGGGTTTCCATAGTCCCACTGGCTCCAGATGGGAGCAGTTGGGAATTTATTTATAAATACAAATTGAAACGGATAACTACCTTTTTGCGTTAGGAATTTTGTGATTATGTTGTTAATTTGAATTTGAACACATTGTGTATGGTTCGCACATATGTGTGTGTTTCAGAAACTATGTGTGGCGGCAGTTTGCATATTTTTGTGCATTTCAGCTACCTTCAACACCGTATACAAAAAATTTTCAAAATTTTAAGTAACCATCGACACAAAAAAGGATTGATGACCTTGAAACTCCCGAACAGATTTTCATGAATTGTAGCTAAGAACCTTCTCGATCACATCAGCTTTCAGACAAACAAAATCATAATAATTGGTCCATTCGTTTAGGAGCTACGATGCCACAGACAGACACACAGACAGACAGACAACTTATAAAACCGCTCCTTGCGTCGGGTGTTAAAAATCACGACTAAAACTTCTAATTTCTTGTCACATTAACTTTTGTTGTAATAGAATACAAACATTAATATCGATACTTCACTTTATTTTGATGGTTCGAAACATAGCTAAAAGTCATCATATGTTTTCAAGGAAGTATTATAAATTAATTTTAAACAAAGGTATTTTTTCTTTGTCCAAAAATGAAATAATACATAGTTTAGTCATTATTAGCTGGTGATGGTTTTCTTTAAAATGAGGACAAAGGATTCGTGATGATGTGACCCAGAGAGACTTATATGATTTCAGCAGTTGTTAAACTGTGTCGTTATTATGTAATATTATATCAAGTGTATTTAACATTTTCTTAATTTTCTTACATGATTTTATTTTGAGATGTTCGAGACTTTTAACCGTATTTGTATTGTTTTCGAGTTCGACCTTAGAGCATTATTGTGTAATAATATACAGTAGAACCCCGTTAATTCGAATTCCACGGGTTATCGAAAATAAAATTTTGAATTAATGAATTCCCACGTAATCTCTACATATTATAAATTAAAGCCCTCCGCCGCGTCTGTCTGTCTAAACTCAAAAACTACTGAACGGATCTTCATACGGATTTTCATCTCCACTTAAATGGAAATTTCGCGGCTGAATCCCATTGCTGCCGAGCCTCTAAATTCAGATTTTTCAATTATATAATATATATATTTTTGTTTTATTGATAAAAGTCCACAGTTTGATGTTTACTGACATATTTTAGGTTGCCGGGGATAGCGCTAATCTCGCCCACCTCAAGTTACACTTTTAAACGTAGCCGCAATTAATTAACAGGAAGGTTACTTCTACCTTTTACGCCAGTTCTACTTGAATGCTGTCAAATATTTTTGTATGAATATTTATTGTACATCAATCTCTTTATAAGGGTCCCAAGCAGTGGCGTGCACAGAGTTTCTAGTGAGCTAGAGTGCTAAGATTGAAAAATTCAACGTAAGCAATGTTGTTGTAGTTGAAAATGATTTTTATTTTGTTTCGAAAATTAATATTTTGTATGAAGATTTTTTATTCAGGGTAGGCATACCTATGCCTACGCTAGATAAAAATCTTCATACAAAAAATGGAAATTTCGAAAAAAAAAAAAAAACATTTTCAACTACAACAACATCAATAATGAAAAAGTTTTACCTTACAATAAAACTTATATTATGTACTTAGCTTTATTTAAAACCTATAAAGTGAGATAAACATTACCATTTTGCAGCCAAATCGACGTTTCTTACCAATATTCGTGTGAAATTCTCAGTTTAAATCTGCCGCCAATGTCACCTGGCAGTTCCAATTGCATCCGTCAGGCGGCGTTGCCAGCACGGCGTGGTGACGCCAATGATTATGCGTCATTAGATCTCATCAGGCAGCCCTTGCCTAGGTTTTAAATAAAGCTAAGTACATAATATAAGTTTTATTGTAAGGTAAAACTTTTTCATTATGTAGCATAGGCTTTATTTAAAACCTATAAAGTGAGATATTGTTTGTTATCGCCTGGTGACATTATGCTAATGTGAATGAGTTACATTATTTAGATGATAGAAATAGGGGCAAGATTTCTAGAAATCAGCTAACCAGTTACAGAGGTTGAAAAAGATCAGCAACAGATGGGTCATTGTTGGTTCGGCCAGCTGATTCTGCAAATTCCCTTCTATAGAATCTGGCAAAGGTATTGGGAGTTCTCCAGTTGCCACGCGACAGTATATCATCTAGCTTATACTTCTGCAACCAGTTCAGGGATGCCACCGCTGAACGGATGCTGCCAGGTGGATCTTCTACGCCGGCATCTCTGAGAACTGTCCTAATCCAACCTGCAATTACTGCCCTGGAGGCCGCCTTTGCCGTCCCACAAGTTGTAATAAATAGATTAGGTAATATCGCCTGCACTCTCCGTTCCCTTGACAGTTCTATGACCTTCTCAGTCCAATAGACAGGGTCTATGTTCCTTGACTCAGAGCGAGCCAGCTTCCACCCTGATTGCTGCCAGTCTGCCGAATCCGTCTTGGCACCAAACACTGGCCAAATGGAGATGCCTTCACTGTCCACTGACAGTCTTTCAGCTGTGCAGTGGAGCAAGGTGAGATCATGGACTCGGCGCCCTGATGCCAAAAGCAGGATTGTGGCTGCTCTCCTTGATGCTTCAAAGAGAGTTATGTGTTGAGGCAAATTCTTCTCCAGCCATGATGAAACAATCCTCGGGTCCCAAATGGGGGGCTTCGAAGGCTTTATTCTAGCTAAAGATATCCCTTTTAATATCTTCTTCACTATTGGACTGGAGTTCAGCTTTCTGTTATCCTCCGGAGAGCCTAAGGTACACACCACTGACTTATGCACTAAAATGGTACTTAGCGATAGCTTTTCTCTGATGTGTAGGTCAGCTAGGAACCTGGCCAGGTCCTCAGCTTTGGGACGTATGGCATCAAGCTGATTCACTGATGCCCAGTGCTGCCACCTCCGCCATGCCGGAGCATAAGTGCGAAGGGTAGAACTTCTCCACCCAGATCTAAGAAGTTCCTTCTGCTGAGTTGACCATTTCCTTAGGTTTTTGTCCCACCCCCACAAAGCCAAATCTCCAGAATGAAGGATTCTACTTGAGGAGGAGGGTTGTTGGTCCTGGTGTCTATCAGTGCTTCTTCTAAATTGCGAATTGTGAGAGGTGGACCTAAGGCCCGACACTTCAGATCCGCTCTCCAAAATGCCCTCTCCCAACGAGGAGCCACTACTAGGTACAATCCCCTTGCTCTGTTTAGGTGGCAAAGAACCCTCGGCAAGAGGCAAGGGGGAGGGAAGATCCAAGCCAGCTGATAGTTCCAGTCCCTGCTCCAAGCGTTGTGGTAGTCTGCTTTGTCGTCCTGAAAATCAAGAGAAACATACCTTTGAACCACGTGTGCTGTCTTAGAGCCAAAGAGGTCTATCTCGGGTCGTCCCCATTTTCTGAATGCTACCTCTGTAAAAGAGGGTAGCAAGTGCCATTCGGGTACAGCACGATGACGAGATAGACAGTCCGCTACTTCATTGAAACGACCTGGTAAGTATTGTGCTGTCATGGAGATACAGTGTTTGTCCAACACATCTAGCACTAGTCGAGTACAGCTCAGGAGTTGAGTTGACTTGGTACCACCCTCCTTGCGGAGGTAAGATACGACAGACTTGTTATCCGACTGGATCAGAAGACCCGAGCCGGACAGCTCGAGCGCGTGAGGAGACAAGGCAGCCAACACGGCGAGCATCTCCTTCAGATTGGAGTGAAGATTCAGCTGATCTTCAGCCCACACACCACTGAGAAGTCTCTCGTCTAGCTGGGCACCCCAACCCTGATCCGAGGCATCGGTTGTCAGGTAATGCTCAAACAGCGGCAGATGTATAGGTGACGTCAGGGTGAGCGATCGAACCCACCATCTCAATTCCCGAGCGGCAGCTGCAGGAATCGGTGATGACTTCCAAGGGTGGTAGTGCCGTAGTCCTAGGCACCCTTTCTGTATATACCGGCTGTTGAGTCTGCCTCTTGGAACTGCAAAACTAGCAAAGTTCAAAGAACCCAAGAGGCTGCGCCCCTTATTTAGTGACCACCTTCCCGTCTGAATCAAACCCTTTAATAGATAAGATAGGGCTAAAACCTTGTTCTGAGGGAGAGACTTTTCGTTAGTTACAGTATTCCAGCTGATACCAAGAAATTGGACTTGTTGCGATGGTTCTAGTATTGACTTATCAAATTGTATCTGCCATCCCAAGTCTTGTAAAAACTCCACCATTTCGGTAGACTGGTGTTTTAAAGTAAGCAGGCATTGGTTTACTAATAAAAAATCATCCAAATATACTATAATTCTCATCCCTCTCTTCCTCAACTCCTGCGCTACCCAGTTAGTGATGGTTGCGAATGCCTTAGGTGAGGTGGCCAGGCCAAAGGGGAGGGATGTCATCTGCAAGAGTTCGTTCCTATAGATAAGTCTAAGGAAACATCTATGCTGCGCACTCACAGGCACATGGAAATAAGCGTGCGTTAGGTCTACTTTAACCATCCAGTCATTCGGTTGTAGAAAAGTAGGAACCCGATAAACGTTTACCAGACGAAATTTACTAATAGTCAAAAAGTTGTTTAAATACTTTAAGTTAAAGACCGGTCTCTTTGAACCATCTGATTTGGGGACGAGAAACATGTTAGAAATAAATGAAGGAGTGGCAGGTGCCGACTCTAAAACTTTAAGGGCCTTGAGTTTTTCAATTTGTTCCGTCATAGCCACGGAAGTCTTAGTAGCGAACGGGGAATTAAATAAATCAATATTATTACTCAGTGGAGGTTTTGAAGAAAATGGAATCCGGTAGCCCTCTAACATCTTAAGGATGATAGTAGGGGCGCCAAGGTTCCTCCACTTACCTGCGAATGAGCGCAACTGACCCCCCTGAAAAGAGGGGCCTAGGTTAAAACCTCTTACGATCCGACTTCCCCACCCTTTCCTTGGGTCTAAACCTATCTCGGCAAGTGAAAGGTTTAGCCGTTCTACGGGCCGGTTCCTGACCTCGGCTCTCTGGCTGCTGCCTTCTCGTGGTGGTCCTCCCCTGCTGCAGTCTGGGACGAAAGGGCTGCAGGTTCTGCGCTGGATCTAACAGGCTGGGTTTAACGGGCGGAGTAGGACGCGACGTGCTAGGCTGAGGAGCGAAGCACTTCTTCACTCCTCCCAACCTATCCAGCCTGCGCCGACAGGATGCTTGGGTCGAAGAGATACTCTGATGTGGGTGGTATCTTTCGCATGGCATCTCTAATGTAGCCGTCACTGATGCCCCGTAATACCCCCTCTCTTCGGAACTCGATGTGGGCTGCCCGCTTTCCGCAGACCATCTGCATAATGTCCTTTGACACCTTCTGGGACTCAGACCCCGTGGCGAAGAGAGACTGTACCTTCTCATACAGAGTGGCAGTGCTCAGCTTCGTGCCCGGTTCCGCGCTCCAGTTGACGAGCTCCTGGAGGGAGGCCTTCAGGAGATCGGCATGCAGCGAAAGGGCATTTGTCAAGGACCCGCAAAAGGAGTCTGTTGACGTACCGGCCGATTCCTCCTGGGCTATGCGCTTCAATTCCGGGTTCAATGCTAACATTGAGAAGAGAGGGGTTGCGGCGTACGACTTCTGGATCTCGAGGTAGCGAACATTGTTCCAATCAGCCGTCCCCAGGTGCTGAAGGAGCTCAACTCTTTTCACCCTCCCTGGGTCGGCCGACGGTATCTTCGGCTGTTTAAGTTCTGTCGTCCACTCCCCGAGATCCAAGGCACGAGACGGCAGAGGACAGGTGAGACCCATCCCTTCATCTCTGTCGGCTTCCCTCGTCAACTCCTCCCGGAGCGACGCGGGGGTGTCCAGGGAGATGCTATCCTCGTCATCCGAGGCGTCACGGTTAGGAGCATCCGACCGCTTCTCCAACAAAAGATGCAACATCTCCTGCATCTTGGACATCTGCTTCGTAAGCACGTCAATTCGCGGGTCGCCGAGTGTCGGCTCACATATCTTCTGCCTTTTGGCATCACCACAGACCCTCGAACGTTTGCCCCGCGTGTCCGTATGAATTATCTTCATAACTTCCGCCCTCGAAATCTCGGCTTCCCCGCTATCCGAACTCCCGAATTCGACATCCCAAAATCACAAAACAACAAAAAACACACGAAACTGGAAATAATTTCGGAATTCGAACAGTATAACTGTTAAAAATGTCTTCGAAATTATAAATTTTGCGCAAAATACTGTAGAATGACAATTTTACGGTATTTTGATGTTTCAAAACATAAACAAACGTGTTTGACCTTCGCAAAAATAAATGCTAATGACGCATAATCATTGGCGTCACCACGCCGTGCTGGCAACGCCGCCTGACGGATGCAATTGGAACTGCCAGGTGACATTGGCGGCAGATTTAAACTGAGAATTTCACACGAATATTGGTAAGAAACGTCGATTTGGCTGCAAAATGGTAATGTTTATCTCACTTTATAGGTTTTAAATAAAGCCTATGCTACATAATGTTGTATTTTCCAGTCTTAGCCCTCTAGCTCACTAAAATGTCTGTCCACGTCCCGGGTCCCAAGTGTATGTGAATGTATAAAACATATAAAACATATAAATATATACAGTAGAATCTGTTTATTATGCCTCCGCCTATATATATTTTTTTTTTTTTTTTTAATGCCGGTAACCCGGGCGTTTATTAACATCAATAGTATAATATACAAATCATGTGCGCTACCCGACTCACTAGATCTGTTCTGAGCCGGGTAGCAGTCAGTATCTATCATTACATGAAGTTTAAATAACAATAAAAGTGTTGGAAGTGTTTGTTAGTTAATGTAGGAGTGGATGGAGAGTGTTTGGTGTGGAGATCCTCTCCATGTCAGGCAGGATTGCCTTCATACCTTACCAATATTGAGGTTAAAATGCTCCTTGAGATCACGGCACTTCCAAGCCGTGATACTGTGTTCAGGCTTATAATAATGATAATGTTTAATTGAAAACACTTAGTTGTCCGCGATATTAGGTTTTATTTAAAATATTATTTACAACAAATATACATTCGCGAACGAACAGGTAGAGAGGTAAAATTGCCGTGCATCCGGATGGATCGAGTACTAGAAGCGGAATAATAATATAATCGCATCTCGGGGCAATCGGTGAGATTTAGTGCCGGTCATCTGGGATACCATACGCGTGAAAAAGTGTTGTGAATAAGTACTGCCATAAAAGTAACTAAAAATACAAAAGATAATAAATAAAGGTACAGAATACCATAAAAATAAATAATAAAACTTAAGTAGAAATACAAAGATTATCTACATAAAATAATTTAAATATTACATATATATAAAAATGTTTTTTTTAGTGTGAATGAAATAATCAAATAATTTTTTTTAGTGTGAATGTTTTTTTTTTCATATATATTTAAATATCAATATACAGCGTATATAAAAAAAAAAAAATTAACATGAACGGTTTGCAAGTAAGTTGTTAATGAAATTTCTTTTTTTGTTAATTAACCACGTATTAAAGTTTTTATATGTACGTTTTCTGTTGGTTTGCGTTATATGTTGTGTTTCTTTTAAGAAAGTGTTGAATATGGAAGGTGCGAGGTAAGATTCATGTTTTTTGGCAAGAGTGAATTTAATATTTGGCACTTGTAAATGATTGTTACATTTAGCTCTAGTGTTCTGGGAGTGAGATATGTGTGAAGGTGACGATTTTATGCAATTTATATGGATAATTTTTTTTATGAATAGCTTCCTGATATCATGTATTTTATTTTGAATTAAAAGATTTTAATAATAATAATAATAATAATAAGACAATTTGTAGAGCGCCGTTTTTGTGAAAAATCACCTCAAGGGCGCTTTACAATTCATTATGAATTCCTAGGTTCTATTTAATTTTATTATTTACAGAAAGATACAAAAACATACTTACCCGCAGGTCACTTCCGAAAAACACACTTTATTAGAAAGTTTATGCTTGGGAAAGGTACGACTTTGCACGTGGAGGGCAATATATTCAAAACACTGGACATTACATGACTTTACCTTTGCTACCCTCATCACTGTTGGTTTTACATTTATATTTATACGAAGATTAATGCCAAAGTTGAGTTAATATTTATTTGAAAGACTAGAGAATTGTAAGAATTTGAATTATTTTTACAAAATTAGTTATTTACTATGTCGCGAGCCGTGAAGCTGAAGTTGAAAGGGTTTTTTTTTTTTTTTTACTTATGGATACGACTGTCTGAAAAGATGAGTTTTTAGTTTAGCTCTAAATTCCGCTGAATCTGTGATCATTCATTCATTCATTCATTCATCTCGTGTGGCAGTCCATTCCAGGCTTTAGGTCCTGACACTCCGAAAGCACGCTCACGCTCTTTCAGTGGGATGAAGATATGGTTTTTTGAACATAGTTCTAATAAGTGATTTATGAGCTGTATTAAGTAGCTTAATGTATGTGTCTGCAGCTCCACCCCATGCCGATATAAAATAAAATAAAAATAAATAAATAAGTGTTTATTCCAGTATGTGGGGAGGGGAGTGCAATCCCACACATTCCATAAGGGTATAATATAAACATACATGTACAAAGTATAATGTATTTGAAAGGAAAAAAAAGAAAAAGAAGGTGGATATGAATGTACACGAAACAAAAAAAAAGATAAAAAGCTAATAGTAGTAAAAGGAAAACAAAAGAAATAATAATATTAAGCTTTCAGGATTCTGTGAGCACGTAAGGAGCCAGTATTTTTCTCCAGTGTGCATCAATACTGGATGATGGACTGAGGCGGGCTTCCATGACGAGGATGTTTCCAGAGCTGGTTATCCTTTCCCTCATTCCTGCCACCCTGGATCTAATAAGGGCTACAAAGCCAGGAACTCGCCCCTCCGTGAACATCCGGGAAGCGCTGCAATATCTGGGGAGACCAAACATTATGCGGAAGGCGTTGTTATACTGAACCCGAAGTCTTTCTATACTACTCTTCTTGTAGTTTGCCCAGAGTTCAGACGTATACAGTGTTGCGCAGAAGGAAAGGAAGAGCGTCCTTTTTACAGCAGTACTGCAAAGGCGGAATCTTCTACTGAGCATGTTTGCTTTTACACTGAGAGCTCTTCTTTGCCTATCGATGTCGTCATCATCCATCAGATTACTGGTGATTATGTGTCCAAGGTATTTAGTTCCTTCAGTCACCTGCAGGTTCACACCATTCAGGGTAGCTGGAGGAATATTTTTTGGTCCTTGTCCATATCTTACGACCAGTAGAGCCGTTTTAGTGGGGTTGTATTGCATGTTTGTTTCTTCAGCAAACTCTTCGCAGATCTTTAAAAGAATACGTAGGCCCCTTATAGATGGTGCCATCAATACCATGTCGTCCGCATAACTGATATTGTTCAGAAACTGTCCTCCAATTTGGCAGCCTACCCCTGCATTGTTTAGCCTATCGGTGAGTTCGTCCATGTACAGGTTGAACAATATCGGGGACATGCATCCTCCCTGTCTAACGCCGCTCTTCAGGAGGAAAGGTTCGGAGAGTTCATCTTTCCACCTTACTAAGTTCTCCTGCTGTCTATGCCACAAGTCGAGGATATGTATCACCGCCGGTGATATGCCTCTTTCCCTGAGTTTATCCCATAGTAGAGGGTGAGAAACCCTGTCGAAGGCCTTGCTCAGATCTAGAAAACATGCATACGTGGTGGTCTTTTTATTCCTGTAGTATTCCAGGGTTCTTTTCACAGTAAATATAGCAGTATCGGTAGACATTTGCTGTTTGAAGCCCATTTGGTTGTCCTTAGTTTCCAAGCTGGGACCGATCTGGTTTAGTAGTAGACGTTCGAATAATCGTGCGATGGTGGTGGCAATTGAAATCGGTCTGTAGCTACCCTGGGAGGTAGAGTCCAACGATTTTGATTTGAGAATGGGAGTTATTATTGTTCTTGTCATGTCAGTTGGTAGGTATCCATTCTTTAAGATGTCGGTAAACAGACTCGCCAGCAGTTGAAGAATTGGTCCTCCAGCGTGTTTGATGTGTTCGGTGCTCAATCCGTCGTGACCTGCTGATTTTCCAGCTTTCATGTATCTCAGGGCGGTGTTGACCATGTCTGCTGTGATCAAGAGGTCACTGTCTTCATTTGGGATAGGACTAGGTGGTGGTTTGCTTGCAGAGTTCGGTGAGGTCGGAGTAGAGATGGAGAAGTGATCTGCAAAAATGTTAGCAATTGCTTTAGTGTTTGTTTCTCCATTTATGTTGCACGGAATTTTACATTTCACGTTGCAGTGTTTATTTGTCTTCAGCCAAAACTGTTTGAAATCACGACTGTGTAAATCTCCTGCTATTTTGTCCATTTGAATTTGCTCGCAGTCGTTTTGGCATTTTTTCAGTGCTAGTTTGAACGCAGCACGCTTTAATTTTCGTTCATCCGCAATTGAGCCCTCATGAGGCCTACCATTTTCAATCCATATCATCATTGCACGTCTTGATTCTATGTATTTTTGTGCGACAAAATCATTCCATCCACAGATTTGTTTACGTCGTTGCAGTCTTCGTTTGCGATTGTTAAATACTGCAATCGCGGCGTTTCGCAGGGCCTCTATAATACGTGTATACAGTGTCTTGATGTTAGCTCGAGCAGGGTTGTCACTTCTCTCGTACCGCGTAAGATCTTGTTTAATTTTTTGTAGAAAAACTTGTGAAGTTCGAGTATAACTATGGATATCGTGTTCATTTTTAGGATTCCATGTTGTACGGTCGGTTTTTATACATGAATAAATTTCGGTTTTCGGTATTCCTTCCGTTTGTAGGATCAATTCGAGAGGCCTGTGATCGGTCCAGTCCACGTCGTAGTGTATTTTCATATCTAAAATCTGTTTGAAGATATTTTTCATCACCAGACAGTGGTCTAACCACCTGGTGGTGTGATGCGCGTCACTGATATATGTGTAAGAGTTTTCTGGTAATATTACAGTATCAGCGCATGTAAGATCATATTCTTGACAGAAAGATTCCAGTTCAGTTCCAAAGAGTGAGTCTGGGTGTGCATTGAAATCTCCGATGATTACGGAGTTGGTGTAATCTTTTTCGTCAATAATTGCTTGCAAGGCGGCAAGACAGTTAATGTACTCTTCGAAGTGATCTGTTGTGCAAGTTGGCATGTACACGGTGAAAATGCATAATTTTTCAGAATTTAGGAATAATTCAATGCCCGCCATGCGGCAATTATTCAACGGGATCGTGGCAGCCCTGAGACATTGCTTGTATAATACACCCACTCCTCCATATGGCCGGCCAACTAACGGGCCCTTCGACATATCAATTGCAGATGTTCCCAAGCTATTGTAATCTGGATGTATATGGGATAAGAACTCTAAATCCGATGGGAGTAGCCACGTTTCTTGAATTAGAACAATATCATGTGTATCGCACAGATCATAAATGAATATACCATAAATTAAAATGCTTTGACAAAGGGAAAAGTATACATCTTTTAATAGTTTAAGTGACATAATGTTTCTAATCGTTTTAAATATATATATGTATTTGTTTCCGGATTCTCATTACAAGTGAATTTATGTGAAGTTCCCATTTTAGTTTGCAATCCACTGTTAAACCAAGATACTTAATATTATTAGAATGCTCAATTTTTTTCGCATTCGCAGTTTGTGATTTGTGATGTAGTACATGGATACAGATGTAAAAGCGGGACGGTTTTTGGTTGCCCAATATTGGTTTTACTGAATGTTAAAAATTTGGTTTTCGAGGTGTTTAGGGTAAGAAGATTTTTATCAAGCCATTTTTTTATCTCCTTCATACCAAATTCTGCGCTTTTAAAGGCCTTTTCCCATGATTGCTCTTTAAAAAGAAGTACAGTGTCATCTGCGTAGCTGATCACATTATAGCTGAGTGTTGGGATTTTAATATCAGTGAGACCATTAATATAGATAAGAAAAAGAATTGGGCCTAAGACACTACCCTGAGGCACTCCGTACTTTATTTCTGCTGTGTCACTCAAGCATTTATTTATTTCAACTATTTGTTTCCTATTTTTTATATAACTGATGAACCATTTAAGCGGTTTTCCAATAATGCCAATATTTTTAAGTTTTTCGTATAGCATATCATGAGAGATGGTGTCGAAGGTCTTGGCCAGATCTAGAAAAACTCCAATTACTTTAGATCCCTTATCTACGTGTTTTACAATGAAGTTGGTTAATTCAGAAATTGCCTGTTCTGTGCCCATTTTTGCCCGAAAACCGAATTGATGTCTTGAAAGTAAGTTGTGTTTGTCAAGGTAGGAAAGCAGTCTTTTTTTCATTGCCTTTTCTAGGAGTTTTGATAGAGAGTTAAGTAGTGAAATAGGTCTGTAGTTAGAGATTAAATTTTTGTCTCCAGATTTATGTATCGGGGTAATACAGGCAATTTTAAGTTTGTCAGGTACAATACATTGGGAGAAACTTTGATTAAATATATGTAGCAGAGGTATACCGATATACTCTCGTAGATTTAACAGGATTTGGTTAGATATGTTGTCCGGGCCAGGTGCGCAATGAGTTTTGAGTAAAAGAATGAGCTCATTAATTTCTGTTTTATTTATTTTATAAATGTTAAAGGAATGATTTGGTCGCAAGGAAGAGCTTTGTTTGACTAGTAGTTCTTCTGTCGTGTGGTTCTTTGTAAGTATTTTTTCCGCTAAATCAGCGCCAACGTTGGTAAAATGGTAGTTTCGGGTTTGGGAACGAGCCCGAGTTCCGGGACAGGGTTCTCTTGGAGTAGTCGCTTTGAAAAAGGAGTGGGAGTAGGAACCGCTTCCCGCAAAGGAGCGGATCACATGAGCCCATTCCGGCTGAACCGACAAGAACGAGTCAAAGAAGCGACCCGTTTTCATGTGACAAATGTCAACCGTGTACATATGTTGGGCACGCGATTGGCGTGTTTCCCGACTACACACCCGTGCCGAAGGGATCAATGACAGTTAATTGTAAAAGTTAGATATTAACATATCTAGTTCTAGAAAATATCTAAGTGGGAGCGAAAAACGAAAGAGAAAGGGAGAGTCTGAAGAAAAAGATAAAAAGTTACCTAAAATTAATCAGTATTTTAAGAATTTTATTTATTTATTTACCTGTAAAGTATGTTTACATTAAGTTTTTCGATGTCTGTCTCAATAGGATATACCTGTGTTGAGACAGGCGTAGAGGTACATAAATGAATATCATGGTTACAAGAATATTATTTAAGGTTAAATACATATTAATTTGAATACAATTAAAACAGAATCGACCACCATAACAGGGGCATCATCCTAGCATGGTGGTCGAAAAATCCACAAATGATGTAACCATAATACGTAATGAATAAAGAAAAACTAAAAAAGAAAAAAAAATAATAAAGATGATTGACATTGTAGGTATTTAAATCCAATAAAGAAAGTCATCTTATAAATGTAGAAAGAGATGAAGTAAAGTAGTAAATCCAAAGTAGTAAATACAGGATTCTATTATTTTAATTTGTTTTATATGGGCAAGGACGTTTGTAAATTGATATTTCTGTCTATATGTAATTTATTTTACAGATTTTTGCAGTAGTGTGACATCCAATACTTATAATCCATTTATTTATATCTTGTTTAAATTTAGTCATTGATTCTGTATGTCTAATCGTAGCTGGTGGTGTATTTTGTAGTTTACAATCTATGTATTTAGAGTGTCTTTGTCCAAAGGTGGTTTTAGGTGGCGAATGAGTTTGCCCACCTACTGTGTAACGGACCGGGTTGAAAGATACTTGTTGAAGGAAACCTAATCTAGATCTCTCCAGCAGGACCTCTCTCGACCCGTCGCCTTGCATTACAGTGGGAGAGATCGATTCATTCGTCTGTCACTCCTGGATACATTTACCAATTTACCCACACCTTCTTTATTTATCCGTTACTCCTCGATACATTAACCAATGTTTCTTATTCACCCCTCACACCTTCTTTCTTTCCAGAACTTCCTTTCCCTAAAAACACCCTCCACACAGCATCCCAAAGATAACGTAGGCCCCGGTTTCTTTTCTTTATTCGTTTACATAAGTTCCACAAAAAAAACCCTAAGGAAAATAATTCCCCTCAGGGCATTTGTCATCTTTGGGGATGTTGTGTAGAGGATATCTATAGGGAAAGGAAGAAGAAGAAGTTATGAGAAGGAAATGAGGTATGAGGGGTGGGTAGGAATCTGGGGGTCAGTGTGTTCAGGAGTGGCAGACGTAAGAATCTATTCCTACCACTGCGGTACAAGACAATGTTCCGAGAGTCATGCTGGTGCGGTCAAAAGATCTCCCGCAATCAGTCTCTCCCGATCTGGCCTGCCATGCAGTTATTAGGCAGACGCATCCGCCACCAAGATCCGAATAAATCTTCCTGCAACAAATCCTTAATTTTGGGAGACGGATGGGTACCGCCGCCCCGGGAACCATTTATAGGATAACCAACACTTCTGCCATTGGTCACCCCAAGTGGTTCGATACGTTTGGTGACTAAGCAGGGGTGCCCGGGTTCATTGGGTGAGGTTCGTCCGAGTCTTTGCGGCAGATGCGTCTGCCCACCAGCTGCATGGCAGGCCGGATTGGGAGAGAATAGTTGAGGGAGTTGCTTTGACTTCTCCAGCAGTACTCTCTCGGAACATCACGAGGGAATGGTTTCATTTGTCCGTCACTCCTGGATACACTGACCCACAGATAACTACCCTCCCCTAATATCCTTTTCCTTCTTCCCGAAACTTCCTCTCCTTCCTTCCTCCACATAACATCCCCAAAGATGACTTAGGCTCTGAGGGGAATTATGTTCCTCAGGGCCTCCTGTGTGGAGAAAATGTAAAAAAAAAACCTAATTCCATAAACCTGGGCATCCCTGCTAAGTCATCAAACATAACGAATCTCTTTGAGTGACCTATTACAGAGGTGTTGGTTATCCAATAAATAATTCTGCCATTTCTTCAAGAGCTAACACAGCTTGACCAACTCTGGTATGTCTGTAGTTCTCCAACAAGTCATAAAATATATTTGGGAAAGAGATATATTTTTTATGGTATGTTTATAAATTATGTGACTGTGATCAATCAACGTACAGACTGAGTTCGATGTATTAGTGTATATTAGTACAATCATAAACGAGGAGGAATGGGTATGTTGTAAACTTCAGTAAAGAAGGTTATAAAACAAACTCAGCGTAATGGCCCAAACCGTCATATCGACGGTGGCGGTCTTTGTAGGTATAACTTAAAATATCTAAAAAAATAAATAAGACACGTACCTGTTTTTTTCACCATGGTTGTTAAATCATAAATCATGAAATGTGAAAAAAAATCACGCCGATACAATAATTATTCAGCATTATATCGTCACTTTACTTTGGCCAGCCGTCAAAATGAAGGCTCCGGACTTTCTAGTGTTAATGATGGGGTTGAGAGTACTAGAATGATGATTTTCCATCAACTCCGAATTTTATATAAACTTGTCGGAGGAAGGTGAAACGCCATTTTGATAAACTTTGCGAAAATGAGCGTCTCCAAGATCCGGAATGTTTGTTTAAAGTGAACATATTTTATCGAGTATTGGACATCATTATTAATCAACTGAAATCGCGTTTCCTTCTAATAATGAAATTGTTTCAGTGTTTTGCAACCTGCCACTTTGAAAAATTCTTATATATTAATATATATCACTTAAAAAAAGCTCTAATATTAGTTGACATATATAAAAAGATATATCCGAATCATTTGCCAGGGAAATACTTAGTTTTCGGTCCACCTTCAAAGACAAAATAGAAAAGGCTTTGTGTATGATCTTGTTGATTTATTAAAAATAAAGAATCATTTTATGTCGTGCAGCTTTCCTGAAGTGTGTACTGCATTAATGTTATTTGTTACAATTCCTGTGACTACAGCTAGTGCTGAAAGATCATTTTCGAAACTAAAATTAATAAAAACCTATTTAAGAAACTCAATGGTACAAGACAGGCTACGTAACTTGGCTATTCTGTGTATCGAAAATTCTGTGGCCCGATTTTTAAACTTTGATGACGTTATTGATTCTTTTGCGGAACAGAAAGCTCGGAGAATTGTATTAATAAATATCTTGTAAAGATTTAATTGTTATTTCATTATAAATATGTAATACCTATGCTTTTGAAAATGTTTTTTTTTAGATATTTAACAAAAATTCACACAATGATACTATATGTACTGTGATAACTCAAGATACGAGTTTAATTCGTTCCATAACCTTGCTCGTTTGTCAATTTGCTCTTATCTCAAAACAATTTTCCCCATTGAAATAAATTGAAATGCCATTAATCCAAAATCTCCCTTATTCAAATCTCTCTTATTCAAAACCCCCATTATGAGAAGATGGAATACTTACAGTCATAACAAGTAAAAGGTTTTTATGAGTCTATAAGTAAGTCAACATGTGGTTTGTGAGAAATTTTTTGATTAAATGATTTTTTACAGTCGGAACTTGAAAAGAGTTTTTCTCTACCGTGTGTCAGCACGTGGTATGTCAAAAATCGTTTTTGATAAAACGATTTTTTACAGTCGGAACATGAAAAGGGTTTTTCTCTACTGTGTGTCAGCATGTGGTATGTCAAAGATTGTTTTTGATAAAATGATTTTTTACACATTTTACGAACATGAAAAGGGTTTTCTCCACTGTGTCTCAGCATGTGGTTTGTCAAACATACTTTTTGAAAAAATCATTTTTGGCAGGCGGAACATGAAAAGGGTTTTTCTCCATGTGTGTTGTCAAATTTCTCTTTTAAGAAAATTAATTTTTGCAGTCGGAACATGAAAAAGGTTTTTCTCCACTGTGAATCAGCATACGGTTCGTCAAAGATCCCTTTCGAGTAAATGATTGTTTGCAGACGGAACGTGAAAAAGGTTATTCTCTACCGTATCCGTATGTCAGCATGTGATATGTCAAAAATCGTTTTTGATAAAACGTTATTTACAGTCGGAATATGAAAAGGGTTTTTCTCTACTTGTCTCAGTGTGTGGTTTGTCAAACATAGTTTTTGAAAAAATGATTTTTTGCAGGCGTAACCTGAAAAGGGCTTTTCTCTACTGTGCATCAACATGTGTGTTGTCAAATTTCCCATTTGAGAAAATGATTTTTCACAGTCTGAATATGAAAAAGGTTTTTCTCCACTGCGAATCAGCATGTGGTTCATCAGAGATCCCTTTCGAGTAAATGATTGTTTGCAGACGGAACGTGAAAAAGTTTTTTCTCTACCGTGAGTCTTAATGTGTTTCTTCCAATCTCTCTTATGAGAAGATGAATACGTACAGTCATAACAAGCAAAAGGTATTTTTACAATGTGAGTAAGGCAGCCGTTCCTCGTATCTCAAATGTTGCTCGTATTTCAAAGCAAAACTTCGCTCGCTCGAAGGCTCGTATCTCATATATCTCGTATGTTAGGGCACTCGTATCTCGAGGTACCACTGTAATACTGTTGGGTAACTTCTTAAGTGATTTATTAAAATTCATTTACAACGTGACGATTTTTACTGGGGGGCCCCATCTAATGAATTTGCCACGGGCCTCAGATGGTATAGTTACGCCACTGTGGTGAGTATACTATATAAAAACATATTATTTTCAAAGATAGGTTTAAAAGCAATTCTGTTTTCTCAAACGGGTTTCTTGTTTTCACCCATTTGAAGTGTGATAATGGTTTGATTTAATCTGAATTTTTCTTCTATTTAAATTGATTCGTTAGAGACACTGCTGAAATCAGTTTTTTTCCGGGTCCAGAATGTAAAGCTGAGCAGTGACCTTTTTAGATTCAGATGGGGTCACCAAATTCAATTGCTAAAGCTGTAGTCTTTCACCAGGGCGATACTGAGATTATCTACCACTTGAATGTTTGTTACTCTGTTGACCCATCCAAGTCGAATTTTCTTCCTATGAATTCGTAAAGCAAATAGTGTTAGTTGAAGTTGAACCTGTACTGAATTAATTCTATTTTCTTTTTAGGATCAGTCTCAGTTTCCAGCAGCGGGTAAGAAATTCCTTTTCTGATTGGTCGTCACCATCATCATCTAAATCATAATTATCACCATCATCATCATCTAAATCATAATTATTACTATCATCATCATCATTATTGTCATAATCATCTTCATTACTATCATCATCATCATCATTACTATCAACATCATTACTATCATCATCTTCATAATAATCATACTATCATCATAATTAACATCATTTTCATCATCATCATTACTATCATCATCACCGAGGAAGGATGAAACTAGACTGAATGCTGTAGAAATGAGATGGAATATGTGTGGTAAAACCACGTATGATCGTGTGAGAAATGCGAAGATCCGCAAAGAATTCAAGGCTGATGTAAGCGTAATGAGTAAGATCAAGAAAGGAACGCTCTGATGGTTTAGGCATGTAGAGCGAATGAACGAGGAAAGGAGTGTTAGGAGAATATGACGCAAATGTGAATGGTAGAAGAAGTCGGAAGAAGACATGACACGACCAAGTAAATCAGATACTTGAGTCGGGCCATGTCAAGAGTCAGAATAATAGAAAAGCATGTATGAGACGATATCTACGACAGTATCTATAAATGTGAACGAGGCAAGGAGTGTGTGCCAAGACCGAGTTGTTTGGCGGTCCGTCCTCTCTGCCTAGCTCTGCGGGGAAACGACGGGATGGTTAGTTAGTTAGTTAACAAATGTTCACATCATGCCCAAATAATAAATAAAAAAAGTCAATAATTATTAACTTTTTTTTTGCCTAATATTATAGAGATATAATATAATCATCATCATCATTACTATCATCGTAATCATCATTATTACAATCACCATCATTATCATCATGAGCCTGCTTAAGTCCACCCCCCTCCACAGTGATTAAGTCCTCCACAATAAGTTGCATCTTCAATTTCTATTTGAAACCAAAGTATTTTTTATTTCAGCTGAAGCTTCTGATTTTACATCCTCAGCTAATAAATCATCATCGCAAGGTCCACATTCGCCTCCCTCTATATTGTCAAAGGTAAATAAATCATCTTGTTATTTTGTAATTTATTGATAATAGTATTAGTGTTATTACACTTTATTTGACTTTTGGAATATTACATACAACATTTGTAGGAATCAGTACAGGGGTGGGATGCATGCAGAATGACCACAAAGAATTAACAATCTTGAGTTTAGCTCTTTTTCAAGATGCTTAAATGTGCAAAAAGGCTCAAAACGACCAAAATGCACAATATTGTATAACTCGTAGTGGAAGTGGTAAACTAATGAATCTATTCATTTGGAGTTGATTTTGAGCAGACTCCTTTAAAATTCATGTAGAACAGACTTAGCACTCCTACATTATGTCTGCATTAGAGATGGCAATCGGTCTGTTAACAACGGATTGTCAATCGCCGCCCTTTGTCTTGGCACACACTCCTTGATTCTTTGTCTTACGTACATCGTCTCTTACGTCTTGCTTTGTTATTCTTACCACTGATATGACCCCTCCTCAAGTATCACAAGTGTTGGCTTGATAATGCATTGCCTTTCCTGATTTCTTCTACCAATAACAAAAAACATTACCTTACTTTTCTAATGATTATTTCTCACAGCTGATGAAGGACATCCAAGAGACCTCCTTCTCAGAGACAGATCTGACTGTGGAGAACCTTCTCCGAGATTCGGACGTGATTCCGGCCACTCCACCAGCTCCAGGTTTTCAACGGCGCAAGGTATTTATTTTTTATATGTTTTTAATATTTAGTAGCCCTCACCATAACAAATTTGAAAACTTTCTTATAATCCAATATGACACAATTATTGATATTTTACTAATTATTCTAACTCTTTGTTAGGTATCAAAAATTGGGCCTATAGAAGTAAGACAACAAAAAGTATCTATGAGCATGAAGATTCACGCTGCTCCCAGATTCTCTCCAGAAGCCCAAGCGGTGGATTCTGGTGAGGGCAATGCTATAGATGTAATACCAATACCAATGTTAAAGAAAAGAAGAATTGATTCTACCTTTTCAATGATTGGGATCAAAGATTTGAATAAAGCGGACAAAAATCTAAATGTCCAGTTCCACGATGTCAGTGGAGAATTGAAGAAAATCGATATTAATAAAATACTGGACTTGCCAACGACAATGAGGTTCAGTCATACAACCAAACTTCATGTTAAGGCCAACTTCATTCCAGAGCCAACTTCTCTGGTCAAACAAACTGCTTTAGAAGTAGGCAAACCTCTTGATAATTTGCCCCAAAAAGAAAATGATGTGCAATCTATTCCTATTCCTTTAAATAATTTGGCAAAAGAGAATGTCCAGTCTACTTCTGTAGATGTATGTAGAACAGATCCTGCGTCAATTAAGAAGTTTCATCCTAAAAGTATGCAGAAAGTGAAAGGTACTGAGAAATCTATTAAGATTTTTCCCTCTCTTTTGTCTCAAGAATCCTCTACGATGAATAACTTAGAAAGTCATCCGGTGGATATTGAAAAGAAAGTTCACACTGCTGAAAGTTCATCTCGAGAATCTTCCGAGAGGAAGAAGCTGAACATTCAGTCTAGCCCATCACACTGTGCAAATCGGTCAACAAAAAAAAAAAAGAAAATTAACCTTAGCCTGAAGGCAAAGTTGAAATCAAAAGTTGAAGAGGAACCCAAACTTATAAAAATCAATCGAGTAATTGGTAATGATAGAGTAGTTTTTGATCTTGCTGATAGAGATATCAGTCCCCTAGCTAGATATAAAGATAGAGAAGCACTAGAGCTGTGTAAAATGTATGGCTCTAAACCAAGATGGTCTGTACTTGATAAATCTTTCCCACAAAATATTCTAATGGAAGATGATCTAAAGGATGTTAGACAAGTTCAGTTTGAGGTACCACCGACTTTACGTTCCGAGTCGGATATCTATATTCCTGCTAGTGTCAGGAAAGTACCTCCACAAGAGGATAAAACTAAAGGGGCCGCTGTCTCAGGTACCTCACGGGGGGTACAAGCTCACTCTACTTGCAGCTTCTCTTATCGTAACAAGGACCAACCTACCCCGAGGGAGATCAGAATATCAGAAGCATTTGACAGTTTGAAAGCAATGGGTCCAACTAATCCCCATAAAGCAGAGTCTCTACATGTTCAATACGTATTTCCCGATTATGACGAATCTGTCCATAATATGCTTCCAAAAATTAAAAGCACAACTGCATCAAAAAAAGAAAAAAAAGGTATTGCTGAGGCAAAAGAGGATTCAAAAAAATATATGAAACTCCCCGTAACAAGAAAACCAAACAAGGAATTGACCAATGAAATAATAGGTGAAATTTCACAGAGCTCTGTATTGATTGATGACTGCATTGATTTAACATATCTGCCAAGTCTCACAGTGGAAAACCTAATAACTCATAATAACTCATTTGATGAGGATAAAATCATGGAGGGGATAGTCAACAACTGGCCTTTATTGGACATCACTAGTGGTTCAGAAATGGATAAGTTCCGCTTGAATTCATTGTCGACTAAAAGTGAGTAACTCAAATTTATTTTCTTTTTATTCTCTAATATTAAGAGTGTATAACCAGCAAATTTAAATTCTGATTCCGACGACAGCGCTCCACACATCAGAACTCGCTAGCGGACGTTTTTAGAAATAGATTTCGTTCCGCTCCAAGCTTGGTTTCGAGTATCTACTAGCTCACGCACAGCTAGGAATATAGACGCTACAGTATGGGTCAGATGAAGATGTTAAATTCTCGCTTCCAGAATTTTAATTAGTAGTAGTTATTTGTAATTTGTACATCGAAGTGCATAATTATAAATAGATAAAAGTAAAATGCGTAAACCCGGTAGGTATTAAATAGATACCTAGATGAATAAACAATTTGTTATATTCTTTTTAATACATATTTTGGTTTTTTGTTTTTAATTGTATTTTACGGCCATAAGAGTGGAAGATATCTCAGTATCGCCCTGGTTTAAGACCACCATTAAGAAATGAAACGTTGCTTGCAATGACTTTAGCCGTGTTTAGTGACCAGATCTGAATAGCCAGGTTCTTCCTCACCTTCCTCTTCCCTATATCCTTCCCCTCCCCACTACCTTCAGTCTTACAACATACCCCAATTGGGGATGCCATAGTCCCACTGGCTCCAGACGGGTGCAGTTGGGACTCTTGTGCGGTATTAATGAAAAAAAAGACTAATATTCAGTTGGATTGTAAAAAATGTCTCATTTTGAAATATTTATTCATGTGCATAATTTTTTATTTTATATTTATGTGAATACCGCACAAGAGACCCAAATGCTCCCGTCTGGAGCCGGTGAGACTATGACGTGACTATGGGGTATATTATGAGGCTGAGGGTGGTGGGTAGGGGAAGGAGATGGGGAAGAGGAAGGCGAGGAATTACCTGGCTATTCAGATCTGGTCACTAAACACGGCTATAGCCATTTCTAGCAAGTTTCAATTCTGAATGGTGGTCTTACACCACCCAGGGCGATACTGAAAGTATCTTCCACTCTGGAACGTGACGTATATTATTTTTAATTTAAATAATTATGAAATAACCCAAATTATTAAAATAAAATTTTTTTGCCCACGCCGGGATTCGATCCCACGACCTTCGGATTGCGAGTCAAGAACCTTACCCCTTGACCACGCCGGCCGTCAATAGGTAGTATCAGTAATTTGGAAGGCGGGTATGGGTACCGCCGCCCCGGGAACCATGTATTGGATTATCAACACCTCTGCCATAGGTCACCCGGGTTCATGGGGCGAGGTTTGTCAAGATCTCGGCGGCGCGGCAGTTGCGTCTGCCCACCAACTACGTGTTTATTTTTTACAATCGCTCGACACACTGCCTATCTCTACTTTGGGAATGCTGTGTGGAGGGTCGTTTTATGGAAAGGAAGGAGAGGAACTTCGGAGAAGGAAAAGGGTATTAGGGGTGGGTAGAAATCTGGGGTCAGCGTGTCCAGGAGAGGGGATGTATGAGGCCATCCCTCATTGCGGTGCAAGGCGATGTGCCGAGAGGGTAAGGCTGGAGAAGTCAAAGGGACTCCCTTAACCACTTTCTCTAGATCCGACCTGCCTTGCAGCTGGTGGGCAGACGCATCCGCCGCCAAGACCTGAAGAAACCTCACCCCCACGAACCCAGGCACCCCTGCTAGTCACCAAACGTTGCGAACCACTTGGGATGACCTACGGCAGACGTGTTGGTTATCTAATAAATGGTTCCCGGGGCAGTGGTACCCATACCCGATTCTCGTGTTTGTTATTTTTGTAATACGAAAAATGGATATAAAAAGGCCTACCCTCCCACCCCCTCTCAACCCCCCCCCCCCCTCTCACCCCCCGCCCCTCAACCTCTAACTCCTCTCCACCCCCCGCCTCCTTTACCCCTCGCCTCCTTTAGCCCCCCCAGCCACCCCATTCATCTCATCTCAACTCTCTTCCAACCTCCCTCCCTTGGGAGCTGTTGGACTCTTATGCGGTATTACGTAACAATATTTTTTTGGAGCATTTGGGACTTTTGTGCGGTATTCACATAGCAATAATTTTTTTTTTAAACGAGTGTGCTTTAGAGTCTTTAGACCACACGACTGAAGTAAAACTTAACTAACTTATAAAGGTAAATTTAAAAAAAATCATACTTCTCAAAAGGACAGCTGTATGCGACCTGCGGACGTGTCGGACGAAAACACAAAAATATATGTGAACCTATCCAAAACCACTTCAACAAACTGAATTAAAGCTCACAAACCCTTTCGTCTTTGAGTGGCCTTGCAACGCCCGCCGGGTGCCCGCTATATATAATGTTATATAATGCAGGCGCTTGCATAATAATGTTGTTTTGCGGGACTTGGGATGGAACCATAACAGTTTAGTTGACCGCGAGGTTACAGTGACCTTGCAACGCATTCCGGGTACCCGCTGTATATAATGTTATATAGTGCAGGCACTTGCATTATAATGTAGTTTCCCGGGACTTGGGATGGAACCATTACAGTTTAGTTAACCCCGAGGTTACATTGGTCTTGCAATGCATGCTGGGTACCCACTGTATGTAATTTATTTATGGAAAAATAGTCCATTAACAATATAACAATAATACGTGTTGCATCCGAAGCTATCTTCGAAAATGACAGCCTCAAATGCAACTGGCGAAATGGACTGTAAACTTACGAAAACGAAAAGAATTGATTGCAGCTGAATATGTGTATGGTAAATTGTGGACTACAAGGAAGTAAGGAAAAACCAAGGCACTTACCAAATTAGAAGGCGAGCACATAAACTTACAAAAACAGTTCCTTCCAATGTCACAAGTCGATGTGTAGTAACTAATGTTGGCTGTTATTGTTCCAAGCTTTCTTCAGCAACGTGACATGGTTGGGGAAGGTAGGATGGATAAATGTGCATATTATCACTTCAAAACCAAACATTCCCGCCCCCGAGAAGAGATTGAAATCTCTTATCTAGGACCAATGGTAAATCACACACTTCCGAATACTGACAACAAACAAATGAATCTAATAACAACCTATAATTAACAAACGACAAACAATTATTCAATCTTTGTGCAATGAAAAACTTTAACGAAATTAAAAAATAGGAACGTAAGTCTAAAATAAAGCCAAAATTAGTACATAACGAATATGTTCCTAAGATAAGTTATCGAAGAACTATCTTTCATAGCAACCGACACTGCGGTAAATCGAACAAAAAGAAAGGAGAAACCAAACGAAAATGAAAACGATAAATGTAAAATAAATTTATGAGGAAAATGTTTCAAAGTGGTAACGGATAAAGTTTGACAACTGGTCGACGAAAAGTTCCTTGTGCAGTTTTAACTGTCACAACCCGTACGATTTGATCAGGACCAGGATGACATTCCTCGATGCGTCCCAGTGGCCAGTGCATAGATGGAATTTTTCCATCATTTAATAACACCAAATCTCCAACATTAAAAATTATATTATCAAAATTGTATTATCAAAATGTACGAGGGATGCGAACAAAACTTCAACTTTTTTCCAAAACTGCGTCAATTCTTTCTTACGAAGTCATCATTCTTACAGAAACTTGGCTTGTTTCTGATATCAACACAGCGGAACTGGGACTACCAACGCACAATATCTACAGATTGGATAGAAACAAGAATACTAGTTCTAAATCAAGAGGTGGTGGTGTTTTGATAGCAATTTCTAAGAAATTAGTCTCTAGACAGCTTAACACTACATATAAAAATGTGGAACATGTTTTTTGCATGATTAATACTAACAAAAAAAATAAAATCATAATAGGTTGTGTTTATATTCCTCCTTCATCTGATCTAATTATCTATAAAAACCATATTGATGAGATTCAATTATTAACATCTAAATACCCCAAAACAAAAATAATCATTGCAGGTGACTATAATCTACCTAATATTAATTGGGATTCACTATCCTCAGAATTATCTGGAACTTATAACTCCAGCGCATCTATCATTGAAAGAGAAATACTCGAAATGTCCAATTTTTTAAACCTCAATCAATTAAACGATAACAAAAATAGTAATAACAGAACTCTGGATCTAGTTTTTTGTAACGACAAATCTATAACTGTTACTAAATCCTTAGATACTCTTCTTCCTGTGGACAATTACCACCCATCATTAGATATAACCATAAACAACACGATAAGTGAAAATCCAAAAATTAAACAAATGTCTTTAAACTTTCATAAAGCCAATTACACAGCAATATGTGACTCCCTCCTCAAGGTTGATTGGTCATTTCTAAACGATGGTGAATTAAATGACAATATTGAACAATTCTACTGTATCTTAAAAGAAAATATTACAAGTCATGTACCTGTTACGTCATATAATATATCAACTTTTCCTAAATGGTTTAATAATGATCTCATTAACTTAGTTTTTAAAAAGAAGAATGCACACCACAAATTCAAAACAACGAGATCACTTCATGATTATACTGAATTTCATAAGTTGCGTAAGCAATGCGCCGAAATTTCAGATAAATGTTACAAAAATTATATAAAAGAGGTTGAAAACTCTATCAAATGTAATGTTAAATCTTTCTTTAATTATTCTAAATCATTATAAAACAGTTATTCTTCTATTCCTAATATTATGAACTATGATGGCAAGACCTGTGCCAAAACTGAAGATATTGCCAATCTAACAAAAGTGTATATGAGGATGATGTCCCTGTGGATAGTGTTCCTGAATTTGTCACTGATATTAACCTGCAATTATCTGAATTAGTAATTGAACGTAACAAAATCATTGCCCCCATTAAACTCTTGGAACCAAAAACAAGTTCTGGTCCTGATAATGTCCCACCCATATTTTTGAAAAATTGTGTTAATAGTCTTTCCTATCCATTGTACAAAATTTTTAACAAATCTCTTAAAAAAGGTCAATTCCCCAATAGCTGGAAATCCTGTTATCTCACCCCCGTATTCAAGAAGGGTTAAAAAAATGATGTATGCAATTACAGACCTATTTGTATTCTGTCTAGTATTCCTAAGCTTTTTGAAAAAATCATTCTTAGTAAAATATCCTCTAATATTAAACATGTTATTACCAATTGCCAACATGGGTTTGTCTCATCTAGATCTACTCTCACAAACCTTACAGTATATGAAAACTACATAAACACAGCATTGACTAACAGGCAACAGGTTGACTCCATCTATACTGATTTTTCCAAGGCTTTTGATAAGGTCTGCATCAAAATACTAATAAATAAACTAAAAAAATTAGGGATAAGTGGCAATTTTTTGGCATGGTTGATCAGCTACTTATCTGATAGATTACTCTTTGTAAAGATCAACGACTGTCTATCCTACGAATTTATTGCTACCAGCGGTGTCCCGCAAGGTTCGCACCTGGGACCTTTATTATTTATCCTATTCATCAATGACGTTACTAGCGTTTTCCACAGTGTCGAAGTTTTACTCTTTGCCGACGATATGAAGCTGTTTAACGTCATTAATGATGTGCATGATTGCACAATCTTGCAAGAGAATCTTAACAACTTTTTCAAATGGTGTTCAAGTAATAAACTTCAGCTAAATATTAACAAATGCCAAGTTATGAGGTTCTACAAAATTAAACATCCAATAATATATAATTATGCACTCTCTAATGTTGACTTAATCTCTGTAGACGAAATACTTGACCTAGGCATCATTTTTGACCAGAAACTCTGTTTTGTATCTCATGTAACTTCTATAGCAAATAGGGCTATGAAAATGTTAGGTTTTATATTAAGGATTTCCAAAGATTTTAAAAATATTCACACATTAAATGATACGTCGGGTAATAGCAGCAATTTTCGGAAGTGTGGCTTGGGAGGTTTGCGCGCTCCAGTTGACGAGCTCCTGGAGGGAGGCCTTCAGGAGATCGGCATGCAGCGAAAGGGCATTAGTCAAAGACCCGCAAAAGGAGTCTGTTGACGTACCGGCCGATTCCTCCTGGGCTATGCGCTTCAATTCCGGGTTCAATGCTAACATTGAGAAGAGAGGGGTTGCGGCGTACGACTTCTGGATCTCGAGGTAGCGAACATTGTTCCAATCAGCCGTCCCCAGGTGCTGAAGGAGCTCAACTCTTTTCACCCTCCCTGGGTCGGCCGACGGTATCTTCGGCTGTTTAAGTTCTGTCGTCCACTCCCCGAGATCCAAGGCACGAGACGGCAGAGGACAGGTGAGACCCATCCCTTCATCTCTGTCGGCTTCCCTCGCCAACTCCTCCCGGAGCGATGCGGGGGTGTCCAGGGAGATGCTATCCTCGTCGTCCGAGGCGTCACGGTTAGGAGCATCCGACCGCTTCTCCAACAAAAGATGCAACATCTCCTGCATCTTGGACATCTGCTTCGTAAGCACGTCAATTCGCGGGTCGCCGAGTGTCGGCTCACATATCTTCTGCCTCTTGGCATCACCACAGACCCTCGAACGTTTGCCCCGCGTGTCCGTATGAATTATCTTCATAACTTCCGCCCTCGAAATCTCGGCTTCCCCGCTATCCGAACTTCCCGAATTCGACATCCCAAAATCACAAAACAACAAAAAACACACAAAACTGGAATATAATTTCGGAATTCGAACAGTATAACTGTTAAAAATGTCTTCGAAATTATAAATTTTGCGCAAAATACTGTAGAATGACAATTTTACGGTATTTTGATGTTTCAAAACATAAACAAACGTGTTTGACCTTCGCAAAAATAAATGCTAATGACGCATAATCATTGGCGTCACCACGCCGTGCTGGTAACGCCGCCTGACGGATGCAATTGGAACTGCCAGGTGACATTGGCGGCAGATTTAAACTGAGAATTTCACACGAATATTGGTAAGAAACATCGATTTGGCTGCAAAATGGTAATGTTTATCTCACTTTATAGGTTTTAAATAAAGCCTATGCTACATAATGAAGGAATTTCGTCCTTGTGACCCATTATCTCGAAGTTAGTTCTGAGGTCATCAGGAATTTTCTTCAGAACAATATGTAGTAATAAAAATGACCACTGATCTGTTGGAAAATGTAAGGCTTCTAACGCCTGAATATTTTCCTTCAAAACATTAACGACAGATCTGAGCGAATCCTTTTTTATAATGGGGCATGAGATAATGTTCTCTACATGCCTGTCGGCAATTATCCGTTTGTTATGAAAACAATCTCTCAACAAATTGTAAGCAATTGGATAATTGATTGCGGAAACCGGAAGATGCTTTATAATATTCAAAGCGTCACCCGATAGCGCTCCTAACAAATAATGCAGTTTATGTATGTCACTTAGAGACTCATTATTATGAATAATTGCATAGAACGTATTTATAAAATTTATCCATTCAGTAATTCCACCCGAAAAAGTTGGCAAGCTAATTTTTGGAAGTGAAAAACCGAGACTATTTGATGTTTTTATTGAATCTTCCTTTGGTGGAAAAACTGCTAGATAATTCGTATGAATTTCAAAATACATGTTCATAAAGGTTTTACATTTATTTTCCAAATCGGTTAAGTCTAACTTTTTACTCTTTGAAGTTTCTAAGATCACATAAGATTCAACAAAGTCATTCCTTTGCTTTTTGATATCTTTGATTCTAACCAGTAAACTATTTCTATCTATTAAATTACCAAAAATAACTGCTTTGATCGATGAATCATGAATTTCCCGAAGACCTAGAATGGCCAATTTATTACGGACAATAGCAGAAGCAGCCATTTTATACAAAGATCGAATAATAATAATCCCTTGCTAATAACTCTGAGAATGATGACGACAACTCTAATCTATATATTCACACTATTAACTTTAATCAATCATGTGTACTTAGTTATTTAAAAAAACTTGATCCGAATAAAAGTGCGGGATCTGATTTAATTCCATCCATATTTTATGTAAAATACCGGGAACAATTAGCTTATCCTCTCTCCTTGCTATTTAAAATGTCATTTGAAGAAGGCAACTTCCCCAACGTCTGGAAACAAGCACTCATTACACCAATCCATAAAAGCGGGGACAAAAATAACATCGCCAACTACAGGCCCATCTCCAAGCTCCCAATTGTCAGCAAGATCATGGAAAATATAGTTCTTGATCAACTTTTTCCAGCGGTACAAACAATCGTATCTGAAAATCAACACGGCTTTTTCAGAAAACGGTTGGTCGAGACAAACCTTCTGGAATACACAGATTTTATTTTAAATTCTATGGGAAGTAAAAATCAAATAGACTCTGTCTATACGGATTTTTCAAAAGCCTTTGATAAAATTAACATTGAATTGCTTTTGAAGAAGCTGTTAAAAATCGGGATCAATGGTGACCTTCTAAGATGGATCAAATCATATGTCACAAAGTCAAGCAGTTAGAGCTAAGGAATATACCTTCAGGAATTCCACAAGGATCACATCTCGAACCTCTCTTATTTATTTTATATATCAATGATATAGGTAAATGTTTTAAAAATTCCAAATTCCAAATTTTTGCTGATGACACTAAAATTTACAAAAAATTCACTAATATTAATGACAGCCTTGAATTGCAAGAGGATATTAATAGGTTTGGAATATACTGTGCGAACAACCAACTGTTCCTTAACATGGAAAAATGTAACACAATATCGTTCACCAAAAGCAAGAACCCCCTAACATTCCCGTACAAAATCAATAACGTAGAAATAAAAAGATGTTGTGAAGTGAGGGACTTAGGAATAATAATGGACTCTGGAATGTCTTTCCGAACACATATAAATTCTATCTGTGACAGGGCATACAAACTTCTAGGATTTATCTTAACCTTTCCCATACCATGCTAAAAATACCCTCGACAAACCGTCATGTTACACAGCATTACTGTATGGGATTTGGAAATTATTTCGTTTTTTTTGTAAAAATATTAATGTGAATATTTTTTATATGGCTTATATTAATTTATTGTAAGAAAAAAACATTGATTTTGTGCTTAATAACTGAAATATTAAAAAAATCATCATTCATAATAAATAATCAAATAATATTTGCAACGCCCAGTGAGGCGTGCGCTTGTGACAGCCGACCGCCTAGGGTCACGTTAGCATTCAGAGTAACACTATTGTTTCAAAAAGCCACATGTGGAATGCGCTAGGTACTGGTAAGGGCTGACACCGACCTACTATCATTTTTTAAATATATTTACAAAAATACTTTATCGTAAAGAGCTTTTTTAATGTTTGATTATCTAATTTAATACCAGATTGAATGGTTTTAACACCACTTGCGTAGAGAAATAGATTACAAGAAAAATACAATACTTACAGAATACTCGAATTTAAAAAAAAAAGTACAGTTTTACGCATAAGCAAACCACGAAAAAAATAATTTTACAATTATTTTGAAGTGAAAATTCTTCAGCACCGTTGTGATTTGAACCTGGTTGAAACGAAAAAGCGACACTAAAAAAAAAACAAACAAACACATGCATATGGCATTTATAGAGAATGAGTTAGAATAATCGGTCTCCTCTTTATGCGGTGCTTCGTAGCCTCCCCACTCTTACCTACTTTAATTTTCTGAAGGTTTCGCTTCTACCGGTGTGAACTGCACACTTGTATTTTTTATAATACTTGTATGTTTTAATATTTTTGAGAAATTTATTTATTATAGGAATTGTTAAAAGAAAAAATTTCCTTTTATGAGTGGAAATAGTTTACATAGCAAATTAAAAATATTTATTTAACAGAAACATAACGACAAAAACCAATCAGTAAATTCTTATTTAAACATTAATCTGACATGTTTATCATACCAAAATGTAATTAAAAATGTTAATGTAAAAGATATATATATATATATTTTTTTTTTACATTAACTCCACACAGGAGGCCCTGAGGAAAAAAATTCCTTCAGGGCCTATGTCATCTGAGATGCTGAATGAATCTGAGATGCAGAATGAGGGGATATGAATCCGGGGTTCAGTATGTCCAGGGGTGACGGACGTATAAATCCAACCCTCCATCAGTGGCACAAGATGCTGTTCCGAGAGAGTCCTGCTGGAGAGGTCAAAGGGTCTCCCTCAACCAGTCTCTCCCAACCCGCAGAGCCAGTTGGTAGACAGACGTATCCGCTGCCAAGATCCGCAAGCAAACCTACCCCATGAACCTGGGCACCCCTGCTTAGTCACCAAACGTAGCAAACTACTTGAGGTCACGTATGGCAGAAGTGTTTGTTATCCAATAAATGGTTTCCGGGGCGGCGGCATGCCGTTATTATGAAAAAAATGCATTTTAGAAAATTATCGAAATAGAAAGTTAAACAAAGACACTTTGAGCATTCTAAAATAGTAAAAAAAATTATATTTAAAAATATTCTAAGAATCCTAACATTTGTTGCAAATTGTACCTTCAATTCGTTGAAAATAGGGATGTTATGGATATGAAATTTCGGATCTGGATACGGATACGGATATAGGAATAATATTATACCGGTTTCGGATACGGATACGGATATAAAATTATTTCGGATTATCCGCTAGTTTCGGATAATTTCGGTTACAGATATTAGAATTTTAAAATTATAAAAGTAAAATACAAATAGAAAGATTTGACTTTTATTTCTAGTCTATTATCAAATGTTTTTACAATCAGTCAAATAAACAACTATTATTTTAGCAACTTTAAGTGATATGTAGGTTTGTAGTTACCTATGAACTGTGAAGGTATGTAGTACATACATGAATACATACTATGTACTTAAAAATATAAAAAAGAAAATTATAATAAAAAAAAAATATATTGCAATAAAACCTTGGTACACTGTTACTGTAATCTAATTACATAATAACGAAAACAGTTCTTAATGAATTTTGTAAGTAATGAAACCATTACAAAATGTTTATTAAAAAACTTAAACCTTAATTGTAATTTTAATACTCAAAAACTCCCACTTTGAATTCTACGTGTGGGGGAGACTATTTTGTTATACCCGCCTGCACGCATGGCTTGTGTGACAAGTGGCGCCTCGGCCGGGCAAAACAAACAAAAACCGGTCGTAACCTGTCATTTAGACTCCGCCTTTATCCGAAACTATCCGAAACTTTTATATCGGTTTCGGTTACGGTTATGGATATTTTTTATTTCGGATATCCGATAGTTTCGGTTACGGATACGGAGCTCCATAACATCCCTAGTTGAAAACTAACCATCTATATTTATTGCTACTTCCTTCCATGTAATAATCATTTGTAAAGATGTCACTTAACTACTGTTTCAATGGAAAGAAATAAATAATTATTTTATGGGGGTAGTTTTACCCGACCTCACAAAAGAGTTTTATGGTGGTGCAGTAATAAATGTTTACAATCGTATTTTGGTTGAAGTATAGTCTTCGATACCGAAATTACATCATGCCGTGCTGAGTAGATAGGACATACCACCAAAACCCTCTGTCTCGACACACACTCCTTGCTTCATTCGCATTCATAAATCGTATAATACAGATAAATCTGAATAAATAGATGCTTGGATGCGTTACGGTGCACTCTATCGGAGGACTACAGCGAGGTAAAAGATACATTCAAACCTACTCTCTTTAAAGTGATTTATCTGTATATTTCTATTATTCTATCTCTTGGCGTGGCCCGACTGAAAGTATTTGATTCACTTGATCATGCCATGACTTTCTTAGCTTTCTCTGACTTCTTCCACAATTCACTTCGCGTCATATATTCCTTTTTTAATGCCCTAACTAACTAAGCGTACCTTTCAATCCTACCCATCAAGTGCACTAGAGGTGATTTATCACATATATTTTTATATTAATCACATTTATCATATTTATTTTATTTATAGAAGTGGTGCTATAAAAAGTTGAAAATTATTATAATTTTTATCAGCCTCGTATTCCTTCCAGATCTCCACAATTTAACATGGCTATACCCATAATTTTACCATATGGTTTTACAACACATAGGTACACATCAGGAATCTCATTTATACAGCATATCTACATTCATTCTTCCTCTGCCAGTTCAATGCCTCACGTTTCAATTTGGGAGGCGGGTATGGGTATCGCCGCCCCGGGAACTATTATTAGATAACCAAAACCTCTGCCATTGGTTATCCCAAGTCGATCACTACGTTTGGTGACTTAGTAGGGGTACCCGGGTTCGTGGGTTGAAGTTTGTCCGGGTCTTGGCGGCGAATGCATCTGCCTACCAGCTGCATGGCAGGCCGGATCGAGAGAGAATGGTTGAGGGAGTATCTTTGACTTCTCCAGCTGTTATCTCTCGGAACATCGCCTTGCACCGCAGTGGAAGTGATGGATTAATACGTCCGTCACTCCTGGACACACTGACACCCAGATTCCTACCGTCCTTTATAACCTTTTCCTTCCCTGAACTTCCTTACCTTCCTTTCCTAAACAGACCCTCCACAGGTCATCCCCAAAGATGACATAGGCCCTGAGGGGAAATATTTACCTCAGGGCCTCCTGTATGGAGCCAATGTAAAAAAAAAACACTGCATTGTCATTGTCTTACATCCTTGAAAATCAAGTCTTCCACGAAAATATTATTTGATAAAAAATAAAATTAAATAATACCTATAAACATTTATTATGAACTAATGTGACATGACCCTGCAAATAACCCAAAACCCATAAAACTAAGCAAAAAACATCCCCCTTGTCCAATTGCCTACACTCGTCCCATGTTGTCGTCAATTTTAAGGAAATATGCAGAAAGGGATTAAAAAATTAATCTGGTTTGAGGCTAAGATGGTCGGTCGGCCAAACCTTCCGATATGGTTCCTTATTTTTTTTGTAGCTCTTTTTTTAATGTAAACGGAAAGTCTAGCAACTTAAGTTTTTTGCAGTAAGATAATTAATATTGTCATCTCTGTTTTTAGACATTTCAAATTAATGCACTAGAAAGAGACAACACACGAAATATCATGTCAACTTTGAGAAGTAAAATAGTCTCTACAGATAGGCAAAATATTTAAACGTTTTATTTTACATCTCTTTTTGTTATACATAACTAAAAAGAGATCGTAATATCGTAAGAGGTTTATGAGGTTGGAATGAATTAATGTTTTGTTTTCTCTGTTATTCCCATATAAATTTGAAATTTGTTGTCTCTATCTGACACAGAAATGTGTCGATATTTAGGAAAACATTTTTATCATTTTATACAGAATCATTACAATTTTTTAAGTATTTTTCACGAATGCAAAAATATATTTTTTAGGAATACCTAAAATGTAGGTTTAATGATTAACATATTTAAGGAGTTATTGATGTTTTAAAGAGTGTTGTAGACTAAAATCGCACCGCGGAAACGGGAGTGTTAAGAGTGACTAAACCATTCAGGTCACCACATGTAATCAAAATACTGTATGTCTCTTTTGTCCGCTCAATATTAGAATTCGGATCAGTCATATGGAATCCCCAATACAAAGTTAATATTTTAAGGTTAGAAAGAATTCAAAAAAAGATACTAAAACATATAGACTTTAAATCCTTTCGAACATCAGAAAACCTACAAGACTCATTAACATTCCATAATTTATCAACCTTAGAAGATATGTATAAGAAATATTTCCGACCAGAAATTTTTATTCAAAATCATTAACAACGTTGTTGACAACAACTATCTTCTAGAACACATTAATTTCCACTGTCCAACAAGAAATACAAGGTCAAACCAACTATTCCACATCCCACACTCAAAAACAAATTACACACAACATTCATTTTTCCGAAGGACGTGCACAAAATACAACGATATGTTTTACGAAGCTGATATTTTCCATTTGTCCTCAGGCCAATTTATTAAATTCATAACTGAAAAAATTAAAACCAATTGTTTATTGCGAACCCTCCATCCCTGCTGTCTGTTGTTTTTTCATTCTCATTATGTTGTTTTTCCTTCTTATTATAAAAATAATAATATTTTGATGATTTATATAGCGCAATTTTTTGTTGTTGTTGTGAAAAACCCCCTCAAGGGCGCTGGCAAATGGCTAATCATTTATCCTTAAACGTTTTCTAATGATGTGAAAATATGTTAATTTTATATATGTTCGCTGTTTAACTTCATCTTTTCTTTCCCACATGCTTTAATTTGTGTTTTTTCATTTCTTTTGTATTTGTTTTTCTTTTTTCTAACACTTTATTTTTTCTTTAACGTTTTAATCTGTGTTTATATATTATAATTTTTTTGCGGAAACTTCACTTGTTAATGCACCCATGTAATATGTAATTACCTTATAATATGTACAACTGTTTGTTTCCCTAATAAACAAAAACAAAAACAAAACAAAACAAAATATTTGAAAATAGAATTCAACAAACGAAAAATGCGCAATTTACCACGAATTTTATCCCCTTTGAGGTGACAATATGCCCAATTCGAAGGCCGAAATGCCAGGAATATTAGGAACACGGGATCAAGGTTATTGGAAAAACACATACAAACATCCAACTACAAATGCTCACGAAATCCGGCACGATTGGAACAAAAATGTTGCGTCCGAAGCTATCTTCGAAAATGACAGCCTCAAATGCAACTGGCGAAATGGACTGTAAACTACGAAAACGAAAAAAATTGATTGCAGCTGAATGATTATATGTGTATGGTAAATTGTGGACTACAAGGAAGTAAGGAAAAACCAAGGCACTTACCAAATTAGAAGGCGAGCACATAAACTTACAAAAAACAGTTCCTTCCAATGTCACAAGTCGATGTGTAGTAACTAATGTTGGCTGTTATTGTTCCAAACTTTCTTCAGCAACGTGACATGGTTGGGGAAGGTAGGATGGATAAATGACATTCCAGTAGGTACTGTGCATATTATCACTTAAAAACCAAACAATACGAATAACATGCGTTCGTTAAGGCTCGACCCGCCTAGCAATCGATCACCGTTCGCATCGATTACCGTTCGCAGGACATTTTTCGTAACAATCATCACTTTTCGTAACGCATTTACCAGCTTACCCCCCATGTGTCGAGCGTGCGTAAAAAGTTTTACTTCAAAAAAATTATGTTGAAGCAGTTGGGACTCTTGTGCGGTATTCACATAAGAATAATTTATAATAAAAAATATTCAAAATTATAAAAATTTTTGCATAAAAATATTCAATGAACATAAATTTTTGTGTTAACAATTAAATCATATTATTTGGTTTCATTTTAAATTCGTCATTCCAAAATGTTACGATACAGAGCGCCGCGGAGAGAACCGCCGGCTGCCGCATTTGCGGGTAGAGTGATTTCTCAATTCTATGTCGTCGAGCTATAAGAAAAATGGTTAAACGCGAGCTGTAAATTAATTAATATTAATTACTTCCTATGATTATTTTTCGATCAAAATTTTTATGACTTGTCAATTTGTCTTAGCAAAATAAGTATGTAAAATATCTGAAATATATTAGTTTGTAAGTGCGCAAATAAATATACAAACTGGCCAATTTACGTCAAGAAACACATGTACGTATATATTTTTTAATGATTTTATTTAAACTAAAATTAAAATTCTAAAACATGCGTTTACCAGATAATGTATTAATTTATTTTACTGCATGGTTATATGATTTGAAATGGGTGTTGTATAATACATGTACTTTTTTGAAAATATAACAAATCTGCCAACGACCTATGGTATAACCTTATTACATATACTTAAAATAAACATTTTTTCTCAAAATTTAAAACTTTCGTTTACTAGATAAAAGAACAATCTTTCGAAATCAATTGAAATTTTTTGTGGAAACGAGTCAATACGTATAAACACTGATTTAAAAATGACATATTTCTGGTTTCTCTGGTAATATACTCTTAATTGATTTTTTTATCAATTTCATGATGAAATTACACGCATACTATCAAATGTGCACTTCACAGAAGATCCACAAGCTAGCTATGCTGTTGCAGAACTAACCGCATTATAATATTACTGTCATCGTAATCATCATTATTACAATCACCATCATTATCATCATCAGCCTGCTTAAGTCCACCCCCCTCCACAGTGATTAAGTCCTCCACAACAAGTTGCATCTTCAATTTCTATTTTTATTTATTTATTGTTTTCAAGACACAATCCCGTTAAACCGCAATAAATCAGTTTGTCAACAGAATGTTAATGTTCAATTACAATTTAAACATACATACATATTGTTATTACTATAACTATACAAATTGTCACAATTAACACACATTAATTAATATAAACAATCTCTATTTAGTAACCATTGTTTCAGCATATATCTTAATCTATTTGTAGAGTCGCAATTTTTTATATTAATTGGTAACATGTTCAATATTTTTGGCACGTTAAATTCCAGGGTTCGCCGTCCGTAGTTATTATTATATTTTGGAACAAGCATTCCTTCATTCTTTGTGAACCTCGTATTATGCTCTTGTTCCACTTTCTTCTTATAATCAGACTCAGATACATACTGAATCAATATTTTATACCATAATAAGGCCTGCACCGGTAATATTGTTAAATTCCGATACAACAATGAAATGTTTCGTCTCTGTGAAAAAATATTTTTTTGAGCTAATAACTTAATCATAGAATTTTGTACTGATTGCAGGCGGTTTAAATTAGTTTGCAAGAGTGTCCCCAAGTAGTTAATCCGTATCGTAAAGTTGATTCTGCGAGTGATAAGTAAATAATTTTTAAAATATTAACCGGAACGAAACAATTCAGTTTGTACAGCCTACCCACTATCGCCCTCAGGCGTTTACAAATTTTGTTTATTTGTATATCCCATTTGAAATTACAATCAACAGTCACTCCCAAATAAACATATTAATTTACAAGTTCAATACTATCGCACATGCAGGGCTGCAAAATGTTTTGATGAATACATGTAAAGTCATGAGATATTATTTTAGGCGTTTTCTGAAATGAAGCATGTGGAGATCGTATGTGCATCAATTTAGTTTTTTTTTATTAATGATTAGACCTGCGTCATGTGACCATTTTATCAGGGACGTAAAGTCATGTTGCATACATTTAATCGCAATGGATAATTGTTCATCAGATATGACAAGAGCAGTGTCGTCAGCATATACAAAGTGTTTTACATATTTAAATAGTTTTTCATTATTGATACAAATATAATATATAGGGTTGGTCCCAAAATTGACCCCTGCGGGACTCCAGCACACATTTTTTTCCTCCTACTCATTTTTTCTAATATTTTTACACAGATATGTCTATTAAATAAATAATTTTTAAACAAATTAAGTAGGTTTCCTCTAATTCCAACTGCTTTTAAGATTTTTAATAATTTTTGTGGGTCAATTGTATCAAATGCTTTGGAGTTATCGATAAATAGTACTAAAACATGTCTTTTATGGTTTAATTCATTATTAATATACAGGGCCGCTGACAGCCAATCTGGGCCCCAAGTCTAGTAGACTATACCGGGCCCCTTCCCCCCAACTTACCGGGGGGGGGGGGGGAGAGAGAAGACAATTAAAAATGTCATGCTTACCTGCTACTGCTAGGAATACTATTTCATTAACTTTTCTTATTTTCTGTTATCTTATACCATTATACCAATCATTCGAATTTAGCATAATTATTCAAAAATGCTTAAAAAGTTATGGTGAATACTCAAAATAAAATATTTGTGTTTATTGTCTTAGGCTAGTGTGTGTGGATTTACATATTCTTCGTTGTTCATTACATCTTAAAGCTAAATTAAATTATTATAATATCAACACACTCGCAGATGTGTTAGTAATGGAATACTAAATTGGAATATTTTTAAAATTATAGTAAAAACTCCACAAACTATAAAATAATAATATAGGAAAATAAAAATTGTCATCTACAATATTGCTTTTCTACTTTTCTTGTTTGCAAAGCTACATATTTATAACATCAGCAAAGTCCAAGTTTCTGGCCAGACCATTTTCTAAGGATAACATTCCCAAACTTGTTAAACGTTCTTGACCCATTGTAGAACGCAAATTTTTTTTCACTCTAGACAACAAACTAAAAGATCTTTCTGCTTCCGCAACTGTTACAGGCAGAGTACAGAAAATTCAAATGGCAATTACTGCATTAGGGAAGAGATTTGACAGTTTTTGGTTTGAAAGAGTATTTAGTAACTGCAGTGGATTTAAATGTTCTGAAAAGTTTCCTGGTTTAATAGTTTTTAAATGTTCAATTTCCAAAATCTTTTCTTCTTCAGATACATCAGTTTTATAGAGATCACACCAGTTTTTCACCCTTTTTTAGTTCTTCTTGAGTCATACTTAGGTATTGCCAAAGAAACTTAAACAATTCATTAATATTGTTGACAGCTTTCTATCTTCGGGTCAGGTTTCCAATGGCACTGTCAAACAACATATAAAAAACATTAATTTTAAAGTTCTCTTCTGGGCAATCAATCTGTTTTTCATGACTTTTATCAGCCAAAACTTTTTCTTTTTTTTGGGAGTTCTTGTGAAATTCCAATATTCTCAGCTACAAGTTTACACTCTTCTAATATTGTAGTCCACTTAGAACGAAGGGTAGTTAGGTTTTCAACAAAGTGTTGCAAATTGACAACTTCCGCGTCCGGGTTGCTTGTCTCGCTTGAAAAACTATACTCCAGCAGCCTTACTCATAATGAAACCCTACCACGACTCTACCGAGTCGCGGTAACTACACAGGGGGGTACACTACACCTCTCAGAGTAAAAATCTTTACTCATCTTCATAATGTTACTCGACAGCTGTTATGATTTTTTTGCGGTAGCAACACTCTGTTCCAAAGCTGAAAAACGCGGTAAATTTGGCATTTCGCGGCGTGTTGCCAACTTCACGTTTATTCATACGTCAACAGAACAGAACAGCGTCAAGCGTCAACATATTCGAATTCCTTATTTTAATATGGTGTGCAGTCGATGGCACCTATTATTCCGGGAAAACGTTTTATTGCTTGGAAATTTGCAACTGTTGCTTGTTGTTCTTCAATACTTTGTGGCATTTTAATGTACTGTGGAGCAAGGCGGGCAAATGCAGTTGCAACCCTTTTAGCTATACGGGACATTGTTTGTTGGCTAAATCCGTGTATGTCAGCATAATCATTCTGTATCTGCAAAAAAAAATGTTATAAAAAAATAATAACAATAAAGCCTGTTTGGTTAACGATTTCGTTGATTTGTTTCACAAGAACGTAGGTAATTATAAACACTGTCTCACCTCGTTTCTACCCCAGTATCGTATGGCACAAAGAACTTGGAGATCGGTAGATATTTTGCCACCCCGTTTATTGTTCACATCCAAATACGGCCGCACCAAATCAATCAAACGTCTCATATTAACTTTTGTAAATCTATATTTAGACCTAAAATCTCCTTCCGTAAGTGCCACAAATGGATCGTACCTTTTTTTGTACCTTTTCGGTAGCCGTGGTACACGAATGCCGCGAATACGGTCAATATTTGCCAATACTCCATTCAAAACGTCAAGATTCTCGTAAAAGTTCGCCATTTCGAAAGTTACAACGCCGTGGTACTGAGTTAACCCTGGTGACCGGTCGGTTTAAATTCTGACAGCTACTACAACTCCCCGTACAGCGACGCGGGTAAGAAAACACGGATGCGCGCCATGTTGAGTAACAATATCACCTACCCTGGCCTTGCTCTCGTGGTTGTATCTTATTTTGTGATTATGAGTAACACTGCAGGAGTTTATTTCAGACAGCACTTTAAACCATGTCGACGATATAAGTAGACATTCAAATGTATTCATATACTGTTCGATGCCCTTAATTTCGGCCAAATTTTGAGGAGTGAGATAAAGCTCTTTAATCTTACTAAGAGCAACTTTCAGTCCAGGAATATGAGCAGCAAAAGGCCGCACGCTGTGAACTCTTTCAGACCATCTTGTTTTAGAATGAAAGTGAAGCGAACACCAAATGCTTTCTTGCAGAATTTTCCATCTTCGTGGACTTAAACTGAATACATTGTATCACTTTTGGACGATTTCGAAGAACGTAATAGCCTCTACACAAGATGCCGCATCTTCTATACATACGTTGAGACTATGCGCAGCACATGGTGAATATAATGGAACTTGAATTTTGTTTTGAAGAATTTTAATTTTCAATAATACTGAATATGAAACTTAATTTATTTTTTCTAAGTCTTCATTTATTTTTTAGATACATAATATAATTTTGATTTGTCAGTGTTAAAAATAACATTGCTTGATATTAGCCGGCACGATGGCGTGCTTGACCGCTGGGCCTACGGAGCGTGCGGGCCCGGCCCGCATCCGCTCCGAGTGTCATTGGTTTTTATTAGTCAAAAATCCGGGGGCCGTCCCGGGCCCCCCCTTAGGCCCGGGCCCCTAGTTTCAGACTTGGCCAACATACCCTCTCGGCGGCCCTGTTAATATAATTTGAAAAATCCTGTAATAAATTCTCTGTACTTTTTTTCTTTTGAAAGCCATATTGTTTTTTGTCTATAATGCCAAATTTTTCCAAGTAATTAATTAATTTTAAGGAAATATATTTTTCAAAAAAATTTTCCAGTGCAGGCAAGATACTTATAGGTCGATAGTTTCCTATTTCTGAGTGCTTTCCTCCTTTGTATATAGGTCTAATAATAGCACATTTAAGATCATTAGGCAATTTAGCTTCTATAATAAGTCTATTAACAAAGTGCGTTATAATGGGTCCTAAGATATCTATATGTCTTTTTATGTCGTACATTCTTATGTTGTCCATTCCCAAGGATTTTGAATTTTTCATATTTTTAACAATATTTTTTATCTCAGTAAGAGTTGCCTTTGGTAAATACATACTGTGAGGTAATTCTATTTGATTAACATTGGATGCTTTAAAATCACATCTGTGAAACATTTGGCTTATAATTATTATATTTGAAACCAAAGTATTTTTTATTTCAGCTGAAGCTTCTGATTTTACATCCTCAGCTAATAAATCATCATCGCAAGGTCCAAATTCGCCTCCCTCTATATTGTCAAAGGTAAATAAATCATCTTGTTATTTTGTAATTTATTGATAATAGTATTTGTGTTTTGTATATATTTTGTATATATACTTTATTTGACTTTTGGAATATTACATACAACATTTGTAGAAATCAGTACAGGGGTGGGATGCATGCAGAATGACCACAAAGAATTAAGAATCTTGTGTTTAGCTCTTTTTCAAGATGCTTAAATGTGCAAAAAGGCTCAAAACTACCAAAATGCATAATATACATAGTGTCCGGAAACTCGTAGTGCAAGTGGTAAACTAATGAATCTATTCATTTGGAGTTGATTTTGAGTGATAACTTTTTTTATTTAAGTTTACGTTTTCGTAGTTTTTTTCGAGCAGACTCCATTAAAATTCATGTAGAACAGACTTAGCACTCCTACATTATGTCTGCATTAGAGATGGCAATCGGTCTGTTAACAACGGATTGTCAATCGCCGCCCTTTGTCTTGGCACACACTCCTTGATTCTTTGTCTTACGTACATCGTCTCTTACGTCTTGCTTTGTTATTCTTACCACTGATATGACCCCTCCTCAAGTATCACAAGTGTTGGCTTGATAATGCATTGCCTTTCCTGATTTCTTCTACCAATAACAAAAAACATTACCTTACTTTTCTAATGATTATTTCTCACAGCTGATGAAGGACATCCAAGAGACCTCCTTCTCAGAGACAGATCTGACTGTGGAGAACCTTCTCCGAGATTCGGACGTGATTCCGGCCACTCCACCAGCTCCAGGTTTTCAACGGCGCAAGGTATTTATTTTTTATATGTTTTTAATATTTAGTAGCCCTCACCATAACAAATTTGAAAACTTTCTTATAATCCAATATGACACAATTATTGATATTTTACTAATTATTCTAACTCTTTGTTAGGTATCAAAAATTGGGCCTATAGAAGTAAGACAACAAAAAGTATCTATGAGCATGAAGATTCACGCTGCTCCCAGATTCTCTCCAGAAGCCCAAGCGGTGGATTCTGGTGAGGGCAATGCTATAGATGTAATACCAATACCAATGTTAAAGAAAAGAAGAATTGATTCTACCTTTTCAATGATTGGGATCAAAGATTTGAATAAAGCGGACAAAAATCTAAATGTCCAGTTCCACGATGTCAGTGGAGAATTGAAGAAAATCGATATTAATAAAATACTGGACTTGCCAACGACAATGAGGTTCAGTCATACAACCAAACTTCATGTTAAGGCCAACTTCATTCCAGAGCCAACTTCTCTGGTCAAACAAACTGCTTTAGAAGTAGGCAAACCTCTTGATAATTTGCCCCAAAAAGAAAATGATGTGCAATCTATTCCTATTCCTTTAAATAATTTGGCAAAAGAGAATGTCCAGTCTATTTCTGTAGATGTATGTAGAACAGATCCTGCGTCAATTAAGAAGAAGTTTCATCCTAAAAGTATGCAGAAAGTGAAAGGTACTGAGAAATCTATTAAGATTTTTCCCTCTCTTTTGTCTCAAGAATCCTCTACGATGAATAACTTAGAAAGTCATCCGGTGGATATTGAAAAGAAAGTTCACACTGCTGAAAGTTCATCTCGAGAATCTTCCGAGAGGAAGAAGCTGAACATTCAGTCTAGCTCATCACACTGTGCAACTCGGTCAACAAAAAAAAAAAAAATTAATCTTAGCCTGAAGGCAAAGTCAAAATCAAAAGTTGAAGAGGAACCCAAACTTATAATAAAAATCAATCCAGTAATTGGTAATGACAATGACAGAGTGGCTATTAGCATTGATCTTGCTGACAGAGATATCAGTCCCCTAGCTAGAGATAAAGATAGAGAAGCACTAGAGCTGTGTAAAATGTATGACCCTAAACCAAGATGGTCTGTACTTGATAAATCTTTCCCACAAGATATTCTAATGGAAAATGATCTAAAGGATGTTAGACAAGTTCAGTTTGAGGTACCACCGACTTTACTTAAACTTTACAAATGTTTAAAAGAAATAAATAGCTCAGCTTCCGAGTCGGATATCTATATTCCTGCTAGTCTCAGGAAAGCACCTCCACAAGAGGATAAAACTAAAGGAGCCGCTGTCTCAGGTACCTCTCGGGGGGTACAAGCTCACTCTACTTGCAGCTTCTCTTATCGTAACAAGGACCAACCTACCCCGAGGGAGATCAGAATATCAGAAGCATTTGACAGTTTGAAAGCAATGGGTCCAACTAATCCCCATAAAGCAGAGTCTCTACATGTTCAATACGTATTTCCCGATTATGACGAATCTGTCCATAATATGCTTCCAAAAATTAAAAGCACAACTGCATCAAAAAAAGAAAAAAAAGGTATTGCTGAGGCAAAAGAGGATTCAAAAAAATATATGAAACTCCCCGTAACAAGAAAACCAAACAAGGAATTGACCAATGAAATAATAGGTGAAATTTCACAGAGCTCTGTATTGATTGATGACTGCATTGATTTAACATATCTGCCAAGTCTCACAGTGGAAAACCTAATAACTCATAATAACTCATTTGATGAGGATAAAATCATGGAGGGGATAGTCAACAACTGGCCTTTATTGGACATCACCACTCTTACTTTGGAGTTTGATAAGGAAGAAGTGGAAATGCGACATCTTTCCCAGAGCTCTGTATTGGCTGATGACTGTATTGATTTGACATTGGATGATGAACCTGAAATGAGTGGACAACAGCACATCTCCGATGGCCCTGCTGACAGTTTAGTGATGCATCCTAGCCAGAGCACCAGCAGTTGCCAAGCAGATTCTACGTTGCATTCGGAAGCTACTGAGATTATAATCATTAACGATGAACCAATTTTACATCAAACAGAAAAAGAACCTAAAATAAGTCGCAAAAAAAAGCTGCCTATATTTGATTTTGATCATACGAAATATATTAGTGAAGTTTCTCATGCCAGTTCGCCCGACATGATTAATTGTGGTTCAGAAAAGAATAAGTCCCCCTTGAATCCGTTGTCGACTGAAAGTGAGTAACTCAAATTTATTTTATTTTTATTCTTTAATAATTGATTTTTTTATCAATTTCATGATGAAATTACACGCATGTATATTACAAAATAAATTAACATCTTATATTAAAAAAAAGAAAGAAGAGTTTTTTTTAAATAAAATATTATCTTCAGAAAATAACCATAAACAAATGTGGAAATTAGTGAATTTGGCCATAGACAATACAAAAAAACCACAAAACATTAAGTTCATTGAACATTGAAAAAACTTATTGTATAATTTTTAGATAACAAATATTATAATCAATAATTATCAGCCTGAAACACTCATCTACATTGAAAAAATGTTTCGAGAAAAGATACTGGCCGCCAACGGGAATTGAACCCGTGTCCCTCTGATTGCCGGTCAGCTGCTCTGACCACTGAGCTATGGCGGCTTATCTAATACCCGCCAAACAATTCAATATATACTAGTGTTTCATTCGACAATTACTTATTATTACATTTTTCCAACTGAAAACTACCAACTTTATTTTCTCGGAAGATTTTTTCAATGTAGATGAGTGTTTCAGGCTGATAATTATTGATTATAATATTTGTTATCTACCCTTTGTGCTATGCATAAAAATCTTGTTTAAACGTTAGTTTATCAATTAAAAATAATAAGTATAATTTTTAGTATAAACCAAAAAAAAACTCCTGTTACCTTAACCGCTTCTGTGCCAAGAGCGAGATTTCTCACATCCTTGGTCGTGCCCAGCAGGCCGGCCATAGAAAAATAGCGAGTTTTCTCGCTCTTCTTTGAGCCTCTGTAGCATACATATGCCCCGTTTTTTATTAATTTAAAATATGGAACACACAGAGATGACATTGGAATGATTTTGATTTTTATTCGGTTTATTTTTATTATTTCAGACGCCTTCGGTCAGATGTGACACAACGCCATATCTGAGTGAAGGTGTGGATGAAATTAACTTTACTAGTTAATAAGTTTTCCAAATGCTTACGGAAGCGTGATAATGTTAGTATTGATTCAGTTAATACGTAGTTCAAAATTAAATAATACACCAGTTTTAAATGACGAATTGTATAGTCTAGTAGTTTTTAATAGAGACTAACATCACGCTCCGGTAAGCAATTGTTGATATATACTCTTGTTCGTTCATGAAACTTCAGTGATACTTGAAGAGAAGTACATTATGGATGTAACTCTAAAAATACATAAATAAAAAAACTCAAGTTTCATGAACACAAACTTATATATTTTCTAAATTAATAAAATAAAAACAAGTACCTTCACCATATTTAGAATATAGACCAGGAGACGACATAGGTAAACCCTACGTCATCGAGTACACGGATGAAACTACTTTTTAGTGATAATGGACACTTAGAAAACCTTAAAAAAGCTGGTCTGCCGGTGCGCCTCTTGGCAGGAGCAGGCATTATTTTGTTTATGAAATTTTCCTTTTGTTAAACTTAAGTTTATTAAATGAGTAATAGGTTTTATTAAGTAAGGTTTCATAGATTTTAACATAGATGTGTGCCGTAATATATAGAATCAAAATCAGGAGACGAACCTCCTTTCATATTTTCTATTATTTTTAAGATTTCACATTCCATTGTTGTTTCAAACGTTGAAAGTATATTATTACGTTTCCGTAAATTTTTATTTTTATGTTTTTCCGGGTTGGCTTGTGAATATTTTTAAAGATATATATATCAACATTTGCAAAGAAGGAATTAAATATGTTTGCACATTGTTTAGGCTGTATATTGGCATCTATAAAATATGAAAATTTATTTTTTTATCATTACCACTTTATCATTATTGAAAAAATTTATTTAAGAATTAAAAAAAAAATTAAAACTTTAAAAAGTCGTACACAAAAAACTACCTGGCTGCTGGTGGCAGACCAAAGAAGTCATAAATGAGATAATCTAGACTACAGTTTTTCATTAGTTTCGATCTTGTATTCGATGTAATCGGTGCAGCAGGGCAAGCGAAACCGATATGAAACGAACGGGGTTTCAGAAATTTCCGTCGTTTTACGGACGAACGCAGCTCTTACAGCGATGGTGCGTTTTTTTTCGAACTTCCAACTACTATGAACTATTAGGCAATTTTAAAAGGACTATTAATATTATAAATTTGTACAATAATATTGACACGCGACAGCGGTGAGGGGCACCGCGGCAGGTTTTGTAAGTGGTTTGGCGTCGAACGGCTCACCTGACGGATGGGTACACTCGGAACTCTCAAATAATTTTTTTTATCATTATCGTTCATATTTTTAAAATATGGCATTCAAAGTTTTTAAAAATATAATAAAATAAAAATAATAATAAAGATAAACGAAAAATTGAAAAAAAAAAAAAAAAACTTTAAATAATCGTACACAAAAATTTGCCAGGCTGCTGGTCGGCAGACCAAGAAATTCTTAAACGGAATGATCTGGACTATAGTTATTCATTAGTTTCATTCGTGTACTCGATGACGTAAAAATTACTATTTTTTACCCCACTTTGACGCCGGCTGCCTGCGAACTTGCCAGGCTGCCGGTTGGTAGCCCTGCTTTTTTCTCATTTTCTAATCGACCTTTATCATATGACACCATTCCCGTTCGTGTACTCGATGACGTAATTTTTTCGAAAAAAATCGCTGACTATTTCCATGGCAGCGCGGCTCCTGCCAAGAGGCGCACCGGCAGACCAGCTTTTTTAAGGTTTTCTAAGTGTCCATTATCACTAAAAAGTAGTTTCATCCGTGTACTCGATGACGTAGGGTTTACCTACCTCGTCTCCTAGTCTAATAGGAATGTTGTCATATTCCAGTGATAGGAAAATTACTTTGTATGAATAATTTTTAGATAATCCTGTATCATACTTACCTTTGCCACATTAATAGTAATAAATTTTTCATATTTCAGTGATAGAAAGATTACTTTGTATGAATAATTGTAGATATTACTATATTACATTCACCTATAACACTCATTAATGTATTCATACATGAATAACTTATCCAAGTTTCAAACCATTCCGCTAGACGCGTTGAATATTAACCATGTACTTTATCATATTTTAGTAATAGAGTATTTACTTTATATGATAATAAGCTATAGTTATTCTAACACTGTTACATTATAGGAACATAATTTGTCTTATATTGACCACACACTCAATATAACACTTATTTATTACATATTTCCATTCCTAAATAAATTTTTTAGAACATTACTCACTTTGCGATGAAAAAGTAACATGTACTTCTAATCACTCCGCTGTACGCGTCGAAGTTAAAAACTATACTCTAAAATGTTATATAATTCTTAAATACAAATATTACATGTACCTAATTTTAAAAATTTACCAAGTTTTCCATTATGTTAAAATGTTAAGTTAATAAAAAAAAAAATTTCAAACACGTGCAACCAGATGTTCCTTGACGTCCACATCTGATTGAACGGGTTGATTTTTTTATCATATGATAATGATTCGTTCCAAATGCTTAAGGAAACGTGATAATGTTATTATTAACTAAATTCATTTTTAATTCATAACTTAATAGTTTTAAAAGGTGAATTATATACCTGTCATTGACTAAGGCATACCATGTCTAAATGTTTTAAAAAATACATAACACCTCCAATAACATCACATTTCGTTAAGCAATTGACATTAATATACACTTGTTTGTTCATGAAAGTTCGGTAACAGTCAATAAGATATATAATGGATATAATACCACACATAAAATAATTTAACCCAAGTTTCATAAACACAACCATATATTTTTTATATTAACCACTCAGCAACATAAGCAGATATACACGTTAATATGCCGACATCAGTTAAGTACAATAAGCGTGTTTACACGTCAACGCGTATGTTTATACAGAAATCGTCATAACTCCGTTATTGTTCTAGTGACATCCCTAAAACAAAAAGGAGAAGCTCCATAATAAATCAAGCTACCCATCACTATTCAAGATGTCCATAGAAATAGATAAAAAAATCTTTTCTGTCAGATACATGATAGACCGCCAAATTGCCTATCCACTGTTCGACATCGATATTTTTTTATTAAATATTCTTGTATGAAATGATAAAAAAGCGAGGTGACCAAATTGTTTATTATACATTTATAAGATAGAATAAATATTGTATTTTATATAATCCGTGATTTTAGTACCGTTTTTACATAAAAACATCACGTGAGTCATTTTTACATTTTTTTTATGTTTGCATTCTAAATTTTAATGTTTACAAATGTTAATATTTATTTGTAACATAACAATTTGAAAGCTTATTTCATATCCTTTCAAAAACAGTTTTTAGTATTCGGCCAAGTTCGGAAATATTTCATTTATAGAGCTTTAATTGTGAAGCGGAAATAACATAAAGTTTTCGTAAATCTGACATGTCGTTTAAGACGTAAAAAGTGCATATTCACAACGTATCGGAGTGGTTATTCATATTATAATAATAGGAAAATTACTTTATATTAATAATTTCTGGTAGTTCAGAACTATATTTGCCTTATATATATAGGTACCTACTTGCTCATTAAGCTTAAGTAACCTGATAAAATGAATAAATAATGATTCAATCATAGGTCATACAACTCTCAGTGCTCCAAACAAAATGTTTGTCGATGCAAACTTTCAAGCAAAACTTTAATGCAAACTTAAAAATGTAATAAATTTCTACAAATAGCAATTCTGTGCAATGCGACATGTTATAATTAAGTATATGTTAATTTTAAGTACATAGCATTACATAGGTTATTTTTTTCTCACCTACTTTTGTTATCGTTTTGCAAACTGGGGTGGGGTAATAGAGTTTGTACGCTAGCAACTCAGCTGACGTCACTTTGCGCCGAGCTCCGTTCGTCAAATACACCGAACTTTATTCGTTTTCCGACCGTCCGATGAGCCGCTCACGTGTAGAGATATCGTCTCCCACATATTCCTTCTGATAAAGATTTGTCGTGTTTTATATAAGTTCGAATAAATAATAACTTCAGTGTAAAATACTTTCTTTTATTTGAAATATCACGGTACACTTTGGTAACCTAATATGGAGTCAGATAAATAAGTAAGTACAGGCAGATCGCCCGAACACATGGTGAAGGCCGCCAATCTACCTACCAAACACTAAATTAATGTATACCAGTTTTGGACAACATTACTACACTTTCACTGGAGTGATGTGGTTCAATCAACTAGTGACAGAACTGAGGTTAGAACTTGATCATAATAAATTAAAAAATAAAATAAACTATTCTATCATAAATATTTTAGCTAATTAGAATCAATTGACATCTTATTTTTCTTATTCTATTACTTTTAGTGTATCTAGTATTTTTTTGTTTTTATTTTTATTTTTAATAATTTTGTTTTGAATGTTTAACTTTATATTATTGTATACAAAAAGTTCTTTTCACTTTTGCATGTACAATTTTTTTTTTTTTCACACTGAATGTTAAATTATAATTTTTAGTTTATTTATTTATTTTTTCCCCTTTACACACGAGTTTTTAACTCTCGTAAAGGTAAACATGTCTATTTTATAATTTGAAATATACATTATCATGTTAATTTAAGAACCTTTACGATTGTAATAAATAAATTTAAAAAAAAAAAAATGGTAAAAGAATTATAGATGCCAATATACAGCCTAAACAATGTGCAAACATATTTAATTCCTTCTTTGCAAATGTTGATATATATATCTTTAAAAATATTCACAAGCCAACCCGGAAAAACATAAAAATAAAAATTTACGGAAACGTAATAATATACTTTCAACGTTTGAAACAACAATGGAATGTGAAATCTTAAAAATAATAGAAAATATGAAAGGAGGTTCGTCTCCTGATTTTGATTCTATTACGGCACACATCTATGTTAAAATCTATGAAACCTTACTTAATAAAACCTATTACTCATTTAATAAACTTAAGTTTAACAAAAGGAAAATTTCGTAAACAAAATAATGATCAAAAATTTCTTGAAATTTTATACATTTTTCTGAAATTACTATCTGAAACTTTGGTTTCGTAGAGGTGCACATTTAAATTTTTCTATACAGTTAAGTTCTAGATTTGAATATAAAGCGGGGAGTTTTCTCTTTCTAAAACTGTTTAGAATCATATTTCTCAGCGTGACAATAAGGGAGATATGACGATGTATATGTGACCTATGTGAGCTGGGACAAATTAGGTCTCCTGTGATCATAAGGGTGAAATCAATTATAATCACAATGTTTTTTTTATTTTATTATAGGAATGAAGGACAGAATTCAGTAGGAGGTGGCTGCATCAGTGGCACAATTGAAGAAAGGTTTTAAGATGGGACGAACTACTGATTGATCAGTGAAATTGAGCTGAAAGGGATGTGCAGAAAGGATGTCCGCCGAATAATAAAGTACAAAACATATCTTCATTCAAATGCGTCAAGGAAAAATCTACTGGTCTATATACTCGTACTATGTATACCAGGGACCAGGGCATAAGTTCAAAAATCTACACTGTATATAAATTCGCATGATATTCACAAACTTATTGTTGGGTATTTTTGTAAATTTTTATAAATATATTTATGAAACTTAGAAATTACATTCTTAGAAACCCTAAAAAGAATGTTTTGCATATTGTTATGTTCAATAAAAAAAAACATGCAAAAGTGTATTATACTATCTCCATTCTGAAGGAAGCCGAAATCGACACAACTATATAGAGCGTAAAGTGCTCCCAAGATAAAACGACCAACAAAAAAGTAGATTAAAATTAAAACAAAATAATATAAATATGTGAAGCGTAATTTTCAATTCATGTAATCTTTGAAAAATGCTAGTCTTTAATTCTATTCTGTTTAATTTTAATTTTATGCTTAATTTTTTTGTTATTTATGTGATGAATTTTATTTTCATTTTATGTTTTAATAAGGTACCTAACTAAAATGTAAACATATATATTTTTTTCTTTTATAGTTTATAGTTTTTTTTATGGCAGACTGGGATTGCACTATCTTCCTAGTCCTTCTGGAATAAAAACCAAATAAATAATAAGCAATGTTGTATTTGGGTAGTAAAAAGGAATAAAGAATTAATTGACTTTTAAGACTCCGCTACTCGAATTTCTACTGATTTCTTACATATCTCCCTTAACCGCTTCTGTGCCAAGAGCGAGATTTCTCGCATCCTTGGCCGTGCCCAGCAGGCCGGCCATAGAAAAATAGAGAGTATTCTCGCTCTTCTTTGAGCCTCTGTATCATACATATGTCCCGTTTTTATTAATTTAAAATATGGAACACCCAGAGACATCTATTGGGATGATTTTGATTTTTTTTTTTTTTTTGTTAAATAAGATTTTAAAATGATTTATTTTTACTAAAAATTCACGGCCTGCTGTACACAGCTACACTTCTACCTACTGGCATTTAAAAGGTTAAACATTTGAAGTTTTTAAGCTCTTAAAAATATATGTTTTAAGATAGTATCCAGGTAATCCCCGGGCCGAAACGGAAATTATATGAAATTCCCTCGATTATGGTTTACACGATTCTTTCCATTATTTTAAAAGTTTTTTTTTTTTTTCAATTATTTCTGACTTTCACCCTTCAAGGGTGTTCTAGACCATCATTTAAAATTACAGATAAAGGAAAGGTGAAGGTGGGATGTTATGGATATGATATTTCGGATCTGGATACGGATACGGATATTGGAATAATATTATACCGGTTTCGGATATGGTTACGGATATGAAATTATTTCGGATTATCCGCTAGTTTCGGATAATTTCGGTTACGAATATTAGAATTTTAAAATTACTACTACATACTTACTACTATCATCCCAGGAACCTCTATTTTTAAAAGAGTCTATTATTGACAACTGTTTTTTTACTCTTATAAAGATGTTAGCTGTTGAGGTGGTTGTTGTTGTTTTTGTTGAGTATCCTTTTCCAGTAACAACCATATTAAACAATGTGTTTCGATATAAGATGAAGTTCCAGAGAAGTAGTGCCACCTCCTTTGCGTGAAGAGTTTTTACCATACAGTTTACATTTTGCAGAATCTACATTAATTTCTTCAAAAAATGTCCAAATTAAACTAGACTTACAACGCATTTTGCTTTTTGCCAAAACTATAACAATTTATTTACACAACTCTTTGAAACCAAGTAAGATGGTACTCATAAATAATAAGTTTTAATGTTTGTACACCCACAATCACAAAATAAATAATAAACAATGCAAATTGCAAGAGACACGCGCGTTTTGAGTTTGTGTAACAGGTGACGGCTCGGCCGGACAAAACAGACAAAATCTTGTCGTAACCTGTAATTTTGACTCCGCCTTTATCCGAAACTATCCGAAACTTTTATATCGGTTTCGGTTACGGTTACGGATATTTTTTTATTTCGGATATCCGATAGTTTCGGTTACGGTTACGGAGCTCCATAACATCCCTAATGTATATATTAATTTTATTTAAATGAGCAAATTTAAGAATTATATGAAAGATTGGAGTGGAGTTCAGACTTAGAAGAGATGAGATTTTGAATGGAGGGGAGGCAATTTTAGATAACGCTTGATAGAAAAGAGGATATTTATTTAGAGAGGGACAACCAAAAAATATGTGTTCTAAAGTTCCCACATCTAGACCACAGAACGTACAATCTGGGGATTCAAGGACGTGAATTTTAAAAAGGTGAGAAGGAACGGAACAATGTCCGATTCTCATTCGAATAAGTGAGGAAATTTCTTTTTTTTGAAAAAGGGGGGAATTTTTGAAACCACGGTTTTGATGGGATAATCCTTTGTACTGAGGCGTAGCAGGCACCCTTGGATTGACTAGCAATATTCCAATACTCTGTCCAAGGGCGTAGCTAGGATTTTGTTAAGGGGGGGGGGGGCAGACGGGGGGGAGGGGTAGGGTGAGTGTGACTAGGGTTATGGGGGGTCACCAGCTCTGTGACGTTACATGAAAAAAAAATTGAAATACTCTTTTGACTATTTTTAGATGTAAAATTGCAAAATATGTGATTTCACACTAGGGGAGGAGAAGGGGGTCTCACAAATGTGACGATAGGGACAGGGGGGGGGGGGGGGGGGGGGTAAAAAATCATGAAATTCGTGTGACGTAATTTATGGATGGCCCTTTAGCTCATTTTTCTCTAAAAAAAACCCTTGACTCTGTGCAGAAACGGGCGGTCCGTTTGTTAGATTCTCCCATCTTAACAGACGGATTGCAATCTTTAGAGCACAGGCGTCAGGTGGGAATGCTGTCCTTGTTCTACCGGTATTACAATGGAAAATGCTCCAAGGAACTAGCGTCGTTGATCCCCTCGGCACCGGTGCATAGTCGGGAAACACGCCAAACACGCGTCCAACATTTGTACACAGTTGACATTAGTCACATGAGAACGGGTCGTTTTTACGACTCGTTCTTGAGTTCAACAGCTCGGATGTGGAACGATTTACCGGCCTCTGTGTTTCCTCCCTCCTACAACATGGGTCTCTTCAAGACCCATGTTCACTCCTTCCTTTCCTCAAAAAGACCCTCCACACAGCATCCTCAAAGATGACATAGGCCCTGAGGGAAATTATTTTCCTCAGGGCCTCCTGCGTGGAGTTAATGTAAAAAAAAAAAAAATGTGGGCATTTTGTTAATGAGGAACTAACAAAAATTTTAGCTGACTAACTTGAGTATAAGTCCCAATTCTGTGTCTGAGGCCCTAAGGGCCCTAACCGTATTTTAAAATATAAGAAAAGAAGCAATAATAAAACAATTAAAGACACATTTTTTACTTCGAGAATACATATTTCTAAGGAAAGGGTTCGAGGGCCTCTATGGATTAAGTCATAAATTATAAATACCTAAACTGCTTGAAAACATTTGAAACCGTACATGGTTGAAGTTTTACAAATGCACGTAAAAATAATACATAAAAAAAAGGAAAAGTAAAATACAAATAAACTTACAATCTTTAGTTAGATACGTAAGTTATGCGGGTACAAAAAAAGCTTTTCTAATATTTATCCCAACTTTCCACGGTGCACAAAAAAATTATAAACTAAAAAGGTATGTAATAATAAAAATTAAATTGATTCTCACAAACAATAGGCTACCGATGTAATATTACTTTACGGTTTGTGAGCATTCCTGAATCTTCTAGGGGGGGGCAGCTGCCCCCCCCTGCCCGTACCTAGCTACGCCCTTGACTCTGTCCAAGCATTGCGGGATCTATTTTTGAGGATGGAAAAATATCAGATAGGGGAATATGGTTTTCGAGGGTAACGGTAGGGTTAGACGCTCCTTGTTTTGCCAAGGAATCAGCAATATCATTACCCACTATGCCAACATGTCCAGGAATCCAAATCAGAGTTACAGTTTTTCCAGAGCTTTGAATGGAGGATATCGAATAAGACATACAAAGTGAAATTATTTTAAAAGTTATATGAATGAAAAAATTCACAACGTTTCTTTAAATAATACTAAAGACAATTGTCGCGAGATTTTTCTCTTTTTTAAATGAGCCGTGATGTTCGGGCACATACTCATAAATAGTACACATTTCATGTTCCCTACTTCCATACTGTCCGACCTACCTACCAATATTACCCTACCCACTATCTGTCACCAGGAGAAGGATTGTTCCTACAGAGTTTTAGTAAAATTTCTACCTCGCTGAGCAGCACATTGTCATATGCAACTGGCAAGTGTTTTCTTGGTCACAGTAATAATTCGCCGTGCGTTTTTGTGCAACTTCAAGAGGGAACAAGAGAGGATTCCAGACTATACTAAGGTAGGACATTCATTATTCTGGTGGCATCCTCTCCCAGTTTCATTTTCTGTTCCCTATTTCCTCAATTCACCATAGGTTTCCAAGAGCTATTGAAACACGTGATTTATTAAATATTTATAGAACAGTCGCTTATGTCGTTTAATTCTAATTCATTATTATTACACGCCTCTATCTCTATCGTGCGTGAAAGCTATTTGCCTTTCAAATATTCGTCATTCACTGTCCAGACAGCTTGCTACACAGATGTGTAGTCCCACGTTTCGTGATTTGTTTATTAATATCATCGACCAAGATAGACCGGCCCTAAGGGTATTGAAAATGACCCCACTTGTGACCATTACATGTCTTTTAGACAGCGTTTTAATAAACGTAATAATGTTAAATAATTTATTTTGTCACCATTAAAGTTTCTGACGACATCAAAGCACCACAATGCTTGTGACGTCACGACAGCTCGACTACTACAAGGAGGGCTAGTATCACAAGATGGAAGTGATTTTCAAACTTTTTTAAAGCGCGACCCGCTTTTAGTAATAAAATAAATTATATTAATTCTATAAATTACTAGCTGGTTCCCGGCATGCGTTGCTATGCTATTAAAAGAAATAAATTGTTTAACCCTAAATGTTTAGCGTTAATATATAAATAAATAAATGGATATTTCCATGCATCCCTTTTCCGTCCTGCGTTCCCCTTCCATCTTTTTGACATTGACTTCCCTCCCGTACGGCCCATAAGATGTTGCCTAGCTAGCTAGCCGAGCGGGGTGATCGGCGACCATGCAATTTTTTCTAATACTTACATTTTTAAACTCGTGATATCTTTCTAATGGGATGTCCGAATTGAATAATTCAAAAAGTTATATAAAGGTATTAAAGCAGTCTTGATTATGAAGTAATTTATTTTGATAAGGATTAATACCAAGATACAAATAAAGAGCCTTTTCTAGCGGCGGAATTTCAATTAAATTTTTAAAATAAAGGAACACTTATTGTGGCATAACTATAATAGTTAGACATATGCTGTCCAGACACTTTTTGTAAATAATGATGTGTTTTGCAAAGTCGTAATACATTATTTTATTCTATCATCAATAGTTTTCGCAGCACACTCGATGCAAAGAATATTTTAGGTAATTTTTTTACACCTTGGGTTACATTATGAGAGTTTTAGTAAGGATCCCTATTTTTTTTTAATATAAAATATAGCCTATGTCACCCAGGGATAGTGTAGCTTTCCACCAGTGAAATAATTTTTAAATAGGTTCAGTAGTTTCGGAGCCTATTCAATGCAAACAAACAAACAAATCTTACCTCTTTATATATTTATTTATTAATTTTCAACGCCCTGGTGGGCTTTTACATTACATGTTTATAATACAGAGACAGCTTTTTAAAAACAAAAGATAAACTATAAAAAAAATAACTAGTACACGTCATATATGAGTGTATAAGTAAATTAAGGAAAGATAATACATTACAATAAAAGAGAAAGTTTCTAAGTTGTAAATAGCATAGAAAATAAACTAGTAGGTACTCGTATGTTAGTAATTACAAAATTTACAGGTGACTTATTAATTGTGATGTGTAAATACATGACAAAATGCAAGATACATAAATATAAAACGGTAACAAGTTTTTACATTGTGGATTAATATAGAAATATGTATACGAATAAATGCATTAGCCCCTATGTGATGCTCCTTAAATATCAAAATATTCTACATAAAAGTATCGTTCAGGTATTTCTTAAATAATGGTAAACTTGTGTTAAATACATCGATATTAGAGGTGAATTTGTTTCCTAATGTGTGAAGTCGAGAAATAGGTGCATGTATGTGGTAGTTCCAGAATTATTGTTGCAGAATAATATGTTTATAATATATAGTGTCTATGGATAATTATAATTACATAAATTTACCCCCCGCTGTTTTTTTAGGAATGAATAACCTTTTTAGTCGAAGTATTATTAATGTATCCATTATTAGTTTGTATGCAGACCTTGGTGGGAGCGTATGTACAATATAACCTGGTTTTAACTTTGTTGTCGGTGGAGTCGCAAACCTACTTTATGTTGTAAAACAATATTTCTTTAATAAAACTATCCAAGTGGGTAAAAATAAAGCGCCGCTTGTCTTTTTTATTAACACCTGTAGAGTTTTATTTTTATTTAAATTTTAATTTATTAAAAGTAAAACCTGCTTTACTACTTTGTATGAAGTTGGTCAACAGGTACGTAGTGACAACATTTTATGCAATAACATGGTAAATTTTAAAAGGATGTTGTAGCATGGCAATGTTCCTTGGGAACCATCGGATTACCTTTTTATTTTTCTAACAGTAGAGCAGAAGAATCTCATCAGAAATATGGGAATAGAAATACAGGTTTTCCTACTTGTAGGGATTAGATTGACTTGATGAATAAAAAGAGTTCATTTCAATATAACAAAATCCTAGTATATTTATAAAGAAATCATCGTAACAAAGGTTGCCCTTTGAGGGACCGGATTTCGACTACCCAAAACATAACCTATACTGTAGTAAACCGACAATTAACAAAAATACAACAGTAAAAATAGCGTACCTGTGGACCATGGAACTTAATATCATTACTTTAACCAAATACAATTTTTTATAGAAAAAAAATAGAATCATAAATCCCATGCAACACGGATTTCAAAAAGAAAAAAGTACTACACAATTACTTTCTAAATTCACTGACCATGTAAATTATCATTTAACCCTAGAAGTACAATCACATTTTTGCAGCTATAAAGCCCAATCATACGTCAAAAAGACGTGTAATATTTAACTATGGACGTGCGGTCTCACAGGCCGCTTGCAGTTTGTGAATCGCATGCCCCTCTCCTCTCACGTACCTTATGCGTCTGTCCGCCTCAGTAGCTTCAGTTTTAGTGATGAAACGACTGTCGAGAGTGAAGGTTACGTCGCTGGGTGTATTTTGGGTGAGTAATTTCGCTTTATATTTTGATTACGGTCTGTGGGACTGCGCGTCTAGGTTTGTGTAATAAATTTAGCTCATGGTGATTTCATTTGTTCTTCTAGATTTATTAATTAAAAATGTCAGAAAACGATCAACCTAGTACAGCTGCAAGTGAACTATGCCCACCAAAGATAAAAATAAAGACGATTTTCACTTGTGAAGGCTGTAAACAGCCAATATGCGTGCAATGTTCTAAGCTATTATGCAAAAACTGCCAATAAATATGCCCAAGTCGGGCCTTGGTTAAAGTTTTTATGTTTTGTTTTATTTTATTGTTATTTTTTTATTCCTTATGTTTTACTGTAAAATTAGTGAAACTTACTGAAAAAGTAATTTTCTATGGATAATGTTCCTACAAAATGATCTCGAATAAAAATGACTAAAAGGTGCCTTTGATTGTTAAATCGTTAGATTTTAGTTTAAAATAAATATATTTCAATTAAAATGTCTTGTTTTATTTACATTGGTTAAAGGTCGTAAATAAATAAAAAATATTTAGGTACAATACTTACTTAACTAGATAGATTCCGGCCTTTAAAGATCCATCCATAGTAGTGTTACAAAAATGTAATGTCCATAGTTAAAGGTTAAATCTCTGTTTTCATTTTTTTTTATTTAAAATTATATACCAGTTCTACATTATTTATTCAATATACAGTCTAATGAAATAAAAAAAATAAAAAACAATTTATTTGACAAAATATGCTTTTTATTTATACTTTTACAATATGTATAACTTTGCAAACATAACAAAGTTGAACAAAAAAATTAGATCCTCTTGAGTTTTCTTATGTAATACTAAAATGTTCAAAAATCAACCAACAAAAATAATTTGTTTTGTTAAAATTAAATCAACTCTTATTAATGCTAAATATGTAAAAATATAAAAAAAAACAGTCTTTATATGCAGTTTTGCAAACATCAATTTTATATTCACCGCATAAAGCGCCCTTGAGGTGATTGATTTTTCACAAAAACGGCGCTCTACAAATTGTCCAATTATTATTATTATATACCTTTTTGGCATTTGCTACACTGTGTTTCGTCATCCTCCTTTTTTTATAGGAGCAAAATCCACAATAGCGTTGTTTTTTTGATTCGGGCTCATCACATGAAGTATTTGTAGTTGCTTGTGGTTCGGTCTTTAGTATATTTGTTATATTACCACGTAAGGTCCTCTTCAAAGTGAGTGCCTCTAATCGTTGAAAGCGGAGCAAAGGGTCTTCAATATTTCTACACACGCGAGTGGGTCCTTTATTTGTATGTACAATATTTATAGCTGAGGTTCTACCTGTAAAACGTCCTTTTGTTGTTAACCATACATGGTTATTTTTTTTCACGAATTGAACGCTGAGGTAATGTAACGATTCTATGTGAAGTCGATGCTGTTACCTCAAGAGTGGCCGCTTTTGAAGAAGATTGCGGGTTCTCAAGGACCTCCTCTTGCCTGTTTGCCGGATTTGTACCAGTCACAAAGTCCACTATCTCGTCTTCACCATCACTCCTGACATCCGTCTTGAAAAACATTATCCTCTTCTTCAGAGTCCTTATCATGCTGAGAATAATCGTCCTCATTTTCCAATAAAGTTGATATTTCATCAGGTTTCAAGTGTTGTCGAGACGCCATTTTGTATGTTTGTAACTAAAACAGAAGTATCAATTAAGAAATGTAAGAAAATAAAACAATAAATAAATGAAAAATACATAAAAGCACAATATAAAAAATCGATAAGCTGTGCCCTAAGTTACATAAAGCCCAAACATACGTCGAATGTACGTGCAACATTGTTGTTATGACAAAATGGAGGCACTTACCAAAGCGACACTGCCATCTCGTGCAAGGCCTCGGCGGGCACTGGTCGCGGCAATCCGATCACGAGTGTGAAAGAGATGACGATAATTCGTCGGCGTGTACGTCTAAACGACGTAGATTGGGCTTCTAGGGTTAAATGAAAATATTATGTTGGTATAATTTTTATAGACTTTAAAAAGGCCTTTGACACATTGGACCATGAAACATTATTAAGGGCAATGGAGGAATGTGATATTAGAGGTCCTTAGTAGCAACAGGGTCGATATTGGGGCCTACATGTTATATAATGCAAGTAAACAGTCTACCAAACGTAATAAAACGTTGTAAAGCAGACGATACTTGCATTATATGTGCTGACAAAAGATCCACAAAAAATTGAGGAAATTTTACAAAAAGACATAAATAACATAATTAAATGGTCCCACGACAATGGCATTATTATTAACGCAAAAAAAAAACAAATATATGCTTATACACTCACCGTATGCAAGTTGTCAGGATAAGGAATTGCATATAAAAGTCATTCATATGATTGTTTGCACACAAAAAACCAATCCCAGCAGTGTAATTGCCCAAATACAGAAAAAGTGTACCAATATACATACCTTGGTCTTACAATGGATGTCAATTTTAACTGGTCAAATCATAATGAAAATTTATGTATTAGATTAAGATCCATATTAGGAAAATTTTACCAACTAAAAAAACTTTGTTAATAAAAATATATTATGCTGTATACACAACGCAATAGCAGAATCAATTATAGGATACGGAATAAATAGTTACGGATTAACGTACAAAACGTACTTAAATAAAATAGAACAATTACAAATCCGTTTCCTAAAATTGATATCAGGCAAAAAAAAGTTCAGTTATGTGAAAGCGGTTATAAAAAAATGTTCTCCTTGTGTGATGTCCTCTCTATACACAGTAAGGTAGATTACCAATTAACGCTAGATGAATTCTGGAATACAGAATTCAAAAAACCTATAAACCACAACTACCCTACTAGGCATAGAGAAGCACAAAATATTTATCTTACTAATATTTTAAATGCGAATGTTTGTATGGATGGATGTGTCTTACTCTTTCACGCAATAAATACCTAATGGAATATAAAAATTCTTTCACTAATCGAAAGCTACATTATTTGCTAGTAATATAGGCTATATATATTGGTAAGCTCTGGCGTTATTTTATTTTTATTTTATATACATAAATGGCTATACTGCCTTTTATAAATAAACATATAATAGAGTACAAAAGTAAGAAAAATAATATCATTACATAATAGTAGTTTTAAACTTTAAAATAACATACAATCATTTTGTGTATCACAACAAAAAATAATAAAAAAGAACAATGAGAAATATCATTATTTCATTTCAACATGTCCATATTGCGTATATAAAGTTACATTTTGGAAAAATAATTTTTGAGTGCATGTTTATATTGCGCTAATTTTAAGAAATAAATGTCGCCGATGTTAGCATGTTCATTTCCCAAAATGTGTAATCGATTGATTGGTGAGTAATAATGTGATAATGTATGTGTGTTATTATAGTAGAACGGTAGAGTGAGTCTATTGTTAGCGCGACCAGGGCAATGAAATCGTATTAGTTCTATTAAATCAGGGGTATCCAAGACCGAGTGAATTATTTTATATAATATTAATAGATCACAGATTTTTCTGCGATCTGATAAATTTACGAGATTAGTCCAGTTTAATAACAAATTATAGTCCACGGATTCTCTTGGAATACCTAATTTAAAATTAATATACCTAAGGAATCTATGCTGGACTTTTTCAATCGCTTGAATATGGATATTGTAATGTGGAGCCCAAATCGTAGAATTATATTCCAAAATGCTTCTCACTAGCGTTATGTATAAAATGCGAATAGTATCAATGTTACAAAATTGTTTAGTTATTCTAATAATAAATAGTTATGAGTAAGCTGTGGCGTTATGAAATTGTTTATTATACGTTTATTGGCAAAGCATGTTGCTAAGTAAATTTTTGACGTGGGCTGTCATTTTGTTTTTTTTTATTGTTAGTTTTTGTGCGTGTCACTAGAATGCTCAAGCCAGCGTGTCACTAGAACGTTCTTCAACTGGCACCAAAAACACTCGGCCTGTTCCGCGTTCATAGCCACCAAACACCCCCTGTCCGTTGACGAACTTGCCTCGGTTGTATTTCCGTTTTCCAAACTTCGACTCATCTATTTCTACTATTTTTCCCTCGTTGCCCAGCTGCTCCGTATTGTCCATGAAGCTGCATAAAACTACCTCGCGACAAAATGATGCCCAATCAACTAGCGCATGCTGACCACCGATCATAATCGCCTATGTACGTTAACGGTAGGTTTAGTACCCACATGCGAACAAAGCCCAATATCTGAAAAATGTTTAGCCTCGACTGGGCAAAAAATGTTCCACTTCGAAACGCAACTTGATTAGCGCAAATTTTCCTCTTTTGTTTTCGTTCACTCACATAATTTGAACAGTTCCATTGCCAGCCGTCAATCGCCCGATCCCGCGTTACCAACTTTAACGCTCCACCGCATTTCCTGCACAAATAATTCGGCTCGCTAGGTATTAATTCCCACTCACACAATTTACACAACAGCTTTTCAGTGTCTTTCAGGGGGATATACACATAAATATACTAACCCGCTGTACCACGCAGCTGATGGGCAGACCAGACCAACCTCACCCCTTGAACCCGGGCACATTTGCTAAGTCACCAAACGTAGCAAACCACTTGCGGTGATCTACGGCAGAGGTATGATGAAGTCAGGAATCGTTGGTTAAATAGTTTAATAATATTACGAACACACCTTGCTGCTTGCAAACATTTGTTCATCTTTGATTGTTTCCCCGTCATTTTCTGCTTCGTAGTTGTAAAAAAAGGTTACACAATCACGTTTGGATATAAAAGTGTGTGTATCAAATGCCAGCAAAGCACATGTCGCAACATAATGTTATGAAGATGAAATGTAACAACCTATTCCCCTGTATTTCCCTCATCTCAAAGTCATCACTGAGCGCGATTTTTTTTTAATGAAAAGATTATTATATATTATTTGCCCACCCAAAATCGGACCCACGAGCCGCCACTGAGTGGAATCATGGTAAACAGTTTAAACTTTCTCCTAAATAATATTGAGATTTGAAACTCGATGAAATTAAAAATAGGTACACTAAAAAGAGAGAGAAAGGAAAAAAAACAGAAGAGAGAGATTCATGGGGTGAGTGTTGTCCGGGTCTTGGCGGCGGATGCATCCGCCCACCAGCTACATGGCAGGTCAGATCGAGAGAGTGATTGAGGGAGTCCCTTTGACTTCTCTAGCCGTACTCTCTCGGAACATTGCCTTGCACCGCAGTGGGAGGGATGGATTATATGCCCGTCACTCCTGGACACACTGAACCCCAGATTCTACCCATCTACCCACTATTACAAAAAGGATAAAATCACTATCACAGGGTAAGAAATAAAATTGTCAGTTGAATAATGTTTATTATTTCCTTTATTGTTCATAATATTAGGATAAAATTCTTTAGATGGCATGCTTCCTATATTCCCCTTATCAATACTTAAGCAAAATGACAATTCAAAGTGCAATTTACACCAAATGCATGGATAAATAGAAATTGTATTAATCACACAAATTTAGCACATTTTAAAATTCATTCACATTTATTTAAATTTTGCTACAGTCTTACCAAACTTAAGACTAAATTACTTTACGGCATACAACACTCGCAAGACTGTCACTCACCGTGTTTTACTAAGGTATACAATCAATCACACGTAATAAAAATATAACTCGGGTACGTATTACTAAAGGAAACATCCCATATTATTCCCAGTGTTTGATTGTGTAATTCTACAGGATAAGTTAAAAACAAGCAATCAGAATACGTATGTTGTCTATTCTTACATATTTCAGGTACCTCCAAAATAATTTCGCCTAGATCACCAAGCTCTAGTCAATATGTATTATAAAAGTTCAATCAATGATGATCCGTTTGAGTGATTGATTTAGCAACCATCGTCAGAATAATCTATCTTTTATTGTAAAACAAATGCAATGCTTTTTATTATAATCTAGATTACGTGTCTATTTAGAAGATTGATACATAATAATATACCTACTAAATACCATATGTATATATTTAGCAAGTTAGGTATTTATCCAGATCAAGTAATACACATATGTAAATTGTTTTCAAATATGATATTTTGCAGAAAAACATGGCCCGAAAAAAGTGAAAATTGGTGTATGTGATGTTTGTTTTTAATATCCTCATGGACGGAATATTCAAAACATTAAAAGGACACTTCCTAAAGTTAGCTTGGACTAACAACAATAGTGCAATTACAATGCTTTTTCAGGGATTCAGGAAGATTTAGACTTTGATGTATTGTAACCAAGATTTTGATACTTTTATTTTATTATTCTTATATATTATCTTCATTGTAAAAAGAACCCGCTAAACCCCTAGAGTAGTTTATCAGAAGAATAATGAAACCCAAATTGTTCATGTTTTGGTAAAAGTTAATAAAATTCTAAATCAAAATTTTGCACTTAAAAAAAACCTTTATCTTTTGTAAATAGCATCAAAAACTTATTGCGCTTCATAAGAAATGTAATATATTCCCACACAAAACAGACTTTAAAAAGAATATACCCATGGAGACGGGAGTCAGACACATAGCAAAAATGGTCTTTTAAAAACTTTGACCAAAACACAAGTCAACAATTTCATTAAATTCTTGATTACATGTTTGATTCAAACTCTAATTATATTGTGTTTGGACTTAATTGATTTCAAAAAACAAATTAGGACGTTTATTTTTATATATGTATTTATCACTTCATATAGAATCGAAATATTTTCTGAAGGAAGGACATTTCCTTTTACAAACTTTAAATATACATAATATAATATAATAATAGACAATATGGATGTAATAAAAAAATGTACCTGGGCCTAACTTTTTTATTAGGAAAAAAGAATTTTATTTAATTTTTAACACATTATGCAGGAACCTGGACCTGTGGCTTTCGATGCATTAATAACATTTTAAATTGAAACAAAGTTTAAAATTTATTTAAGAGCTCAAAATATCATTATAATTTTGCGCAAAAAATTGACAGTAATATTGTATTGTAAAAATTGCTTGGTAAATTAAACTTATGTTAAATATTCATGCAGATGGTTCCTGGAGTTGTGGAAACATAATCTGAATTCTTTTTAACTTTACATTAAAAATGCAATATTCAGTAATAAAAATCACAATATCTTTACATAATATTCTCTTACATTATTAATAATTAATCAAAATACATACATGTAGATTTACAAAAACTACGGGTTATTAATAATGTGTGTTATTTACGGCTATTCCCAATGCTCTTTCTCCATTAATTCATAATGTCGGTAATGTATAATGCCCTCCCTACATTAACCTATCAGAGTGCAGACGGTATAAGGCAGTAAATAATTGTTGTGTGCATAAAAGATCAACTAATTTAAACTGCATTTTAATTTTACACCTAAACAAATAAACTTTATCATAATACTGAGGAATATTGAATTGCCATCCAGTTTAACACATATTATAACATTCATTAATTTATCAATAATTTTGATTAATTTAGTCAAATCGCCCGTGTGACTAAAGAAATATTTCCAAATTTAAAAAAAATTGACATGTAAATAAAAGGAGTCTGCTGATGTGATTATCTAAAGGACTCGGGTTATATGTACATACATTAAAGCAGAAATTCCTTTAAGGAAATAACACAGGAGCAATCAAAGTAAGTAACAATTTTTGTATGCTTGCATATTTATGTTAAATTTAGACAACTTCTAAATAACTCACAAACCCGGCTTGAGTACAATGAAAAATAAGAAATAATTATGGGTATAATGGACACTACGAAAATATTAATTTTCTACAGAGACGAAAATTATGTTTCACTATAATAAGGTAAAATGTATACTATAAGGATGGGTGAAGATGGCAGTGTGAATCACAGATAATATGGTAATAATATGTCAATTATTTATTTTAACCTAAAGAAGAAACATTAATCTTTTGTAAAATATTCTACAATTCAGAAACATCACACAACAAAACAATGAGCAAAGATTTAATAAATTTCAAACACGACTGTCAAAACAATCTAATCCACTTGTGTAAAAAAAGGATGGGTGAAGATGGCAGTGTGAATCACAGATAATATGGTAATATGTATGTATGTCATTTTTGTTTATTTTAACCTAAAGAAGAAACATTAAGCTTTTGTAAAATATTTTAAAGTCCACAATTTAGAACCATCATAATATAAACATACAACAAAACAGTGAGCAAAGATTTAATAAATTCAGATGCGACTGTCATAAAAAACAATCTAATCCACAATAAAATATGTGAGTTCTAACGTCTTTAAACATTTTGATAGAGTAAATTTAGTCTCATTCGGTACCTCTAAAAATAAGATTCACAAAATAACATTCGCTAATTGTTTGCAAATCTTGTCTAACTATAATAATAATTTTCATTACTAGAATAACTTTGGCATAAGTAAATAAAATTAACTATTGCACACTCAAAACCTTACAATCCAGTTAGAGCACACATAATAATATAGTAAAAAAAAACTGTTATGTTAAACTTATACAACGCTAATCAATTTTAAAACATCAAACTGTAATACATAATATGTAGTTAAAATGCACTATGTTGCCGTGTTACATTTTCTATGATTAGAAGGTAACTTAAAATGAGAGGGACAAACTCCTAAGGGTTAAGTTTGTTAACTTAGTTCCAACACACTGGTTATAAAACAAGAGTGCAGAGGTAATCAATAAGTTTTTAGGCCTTTTAGAAACTGAAACCGTCCTTTGAGGTGCTCAGGTCTGGAGGCTTAAGCGCCATTTTACTAATTTCATCAGTTAAAAAGTTTAATGTTTTAACTCATTGCGTTTCAATCCCATTTCTCTGTTTGGTCAGGTCAAAATTTGTAATTTCAAGCTCTAAGATAAATGTATTCCTTGTCCTGTTATATCTTCAAAGTAAATTACTTTTACCTTACCAGTGTGCAAATACGCAAGTCCAATGCAAAATACAATTCTCAACGGACTACTTTTGACCAAATCTCAGGAACTCAGAAACGAGTCCCGGTACGATGAAGGGAGTTATATGGTGTGGTAGCCCTCTATCCTCCATCTGTGAAGAAGGTTCCCGCTTTTACCTGAGGGGCATGCTTTTGAAGATATAAGGGCTTAAGTTTCGCCCTCTAGAAATTTTTCCAACAGAGCAGAATATTCAAGAGTATTCCACAACATTCCAGAACATCCCGGAACATTCTGGAATGTTCAGGAAGTCTGGAATGTTCGGGAACATCCCAGATCATTGTGGAACATTCCAGAACATTCTCAAATGTTGTGCAATGTTCTGGATCATTTTTGGACCATTTGTAGCCTTTTTATATAAAGCAAGATCCGTTGTGGGTTCGAACGTCAGTTCAATATGATATCAACTACCTGAGTAAAGCCGGGTATCCCGCAAGTGTAAGATAAATGTATTCCTTGTTCTGTTAAATCTTCAAAGTAAATTACTTTTGATACGAAATGCTACAAAGATAGAGTTTTCAATGGACTCTATTTTGATAAAATCCTAAATAACTTGTCTTAAATCATGGAGACCAAAAGAGATATAATCAACAGTAAAAATAAGTCACAAATTATAAAATCCCCTTTGCTCAGAACTTTTCAAGTGATGCTTAATCCCCTCTTGTCTTGGACACCTCACTTACCAAGGCAACCCCAAACAATATTGCAAAACACGTAAAACCTTATCACAAGTGTCTCAAAGAAAACTTATTCATTACCTAATTATAAACACACTTGAATATTTTTTAAAGTCTACCTACATTCATAATAATAATAATATATACATTTGGAAAATTAGTTTCTCTTAGATATACATATAGTATAACATGCATAGACACAATATTATTTAAAATGAACTCTTGAAAAATAAAGTTTAAGGGAAACAATATCTTTAAAGAGACCGGAAAAGGTACCATAAATAATTATTATTCTTAACCCCTTATGCTAATTTGTTTGCTTTTGGGAACAGCTCACATAGGTCTAATATAAATTGTTGTATCTTCCTTACTGTCAAGCTGAGAAATATGATCTAAACAGTATTAGAAAGAGAAAACACCATGATTTATATTTGAATCTAGAAGTTAACCACAGAAAAATGTGCACATCTATGAAAAAAATGTTTCCAACGGCAATTTGAGAAAAATTTATGAACCTTTGTGAATTTTTTTAAGAAACTACAAAAAAAGTAAGTTGACAGTAATATTTAACATACATTTTTCTAATAAAATATGTACAGTGAAACCCTCTTAAGAAGTTTGGTTTTTTCGGTCCCTGGGCCAAAATTGGCCCTATTTTCCCAAATACAAGGTTTTCCTGCTTAAGAAGTTTGTTTTTTCCAGCCCCTTGGAAAACTTCTAAAGAGAATTTCGCTGTATGTGTGTGTTTTTCTTTTTTTTTAGTTATCAGTAATTTTGTTTAGAAAAACAAAGGTGAGCAAAAAACATATTTTAAAACCTTTTTTATGTTTACATTCAAAATTAGAATATTTAAAATTATGCTTATTTCTAATAATAAAATTTGAAAGCGAATTTCATCACCTTACAAAAACAGTTTTTTGATAAATGCAGAAATATTCCATTTATTCAGATTTTATTGCAAGGTGGAAATTTTCTGACCTGAAAGAATATGACCAAGGCATGAGGGGTTTAAAACGGAACAATATTTTACAAAACCAATATAAACAGTCTCTTAAAAAAATCAATAATAAATAAAAGCATAAGTTTTTAGTAAAAATTCAACATACACTGAATGACCAAAACTAAGGTGGTTGATGTCTGGTTGTATGTTGTATGCATCATAAAATACAAAAGACAATAAAAAATTTACAAATATATTTTGTTTTTTTTTTTTTTATCTAAATTAAGTTCTAACGATTTTAAGAAAATAAACAACAGTTCGGTATCAACAGTAAGTTCTATTGGCACATCAAGAAATGCAGAAAAAATATATATTAAAAAAAGTAAGTACATTTGACCTGCTGCACTTGATAATAATGTTTCTTTTTAAAATATAATCTAAGAAAAAAATATTAGTCTTGAATTGTGATAAAATAATTATTTTTTAAATAAAAAAAATTACATTATATAAAAAGTAGAAAAATAAATAAAATGTTTCAATAATTTGTTTAGGAATACATGGTTTTACTCTATGGTGAAAAATAATATTTTTTTATGAAATTCCATTGGCTATAAACATGATTGATTCTGCAGCAATACTACATTATATTTTTTAACAAAACCTTACAAATGAAAAGACGGTATAAATGTATGTTAGAGTAATACTGAAAAACATTGTATTTAAATGAACAAAAATTAATTTGTGTGTCAAGAATTTAACTCAGAAACAGTTTGTAATTAAATTCAGTAATATTCTATATATACAAATTTAACACATTAATATTTTTATAAAAATGAAGAATGTTATGTAAGTACCTAGTATATATAACATATTGCAGTTGATACTTTATAAAAATTAGAATTCTATGTATGAACTATAAGTTATGACAATAAAACATAATTATAGTGATTTATTTTTGGGGTATTATGCCGTGGTGCGCTACCCCCCCTCTTTATCCAATGTTTCGGATAGAATTATAGTGTCCATCATCATGGCAGATGTGTAATCGAAGATTATGGTGAAGTGTGTAGTAGATGTATGTAGATGCGATACGTGTTGCCAGCTCGGATCTCCTAAGAACTGGTACTATTAGAATAATTTAAAATGGTTTTCTGCGTTTAGTTTTGGTGTAGTCGGCTGATACCTTATATTATTGAGCTTAGCCCCGTCTTCCCCTATTTATATTAATGAGATTTTTATGATTATTGTCTTCATAATGAGGTTTGCTCAATGCGTTCCGCGTTCCAGGTTTTGGGTCTTCCTTCCAAAACGCATAGAGCAGACGGAGGCAATTGAAATTAACCTGTTGAACGTGGGATGAAATTTCGAAAAACTGGTAGAAAATTAACTTGTTGAGTTCTGGTTAAATACTGAAATAAAAACAAAGAAATTGTTTTCTGTTCACCAGATAATATATGTTATTATTCATTTATATTACATGATAATATCGTAAGAAGTTTTTCCAGAATAGCTACATAAAAAATAAAACCCCATTTTGGAAACAATTTTCAAAAATATATATTCATACCAATGTAAACGGATTTTATTAGTTCTACACAAACCTGAATACATACCCAACATAAAAAAAAAATTCAAATGGAGTTTTCAAAGAAATAATGAAAAATATCATTATTTTCACCACTGACAGCTGCTAAAAGTGGTGCACAATGTTTTAGAACATTCATTTGACAGCATTCCGAGAAGCTAGATTAATGGGGCTAAGCTCAATAGTTCTTTATTTAGTAATTGATGGCTACACCAAAACTAAACGCAGAAAACCATTTAAATTAAACTGTAATACATACCAGCTCTTAGGGGATTAGAGCTGGCAACACGGTGCGAAGCATCTACATACATAAGCACACACTTCACCACAATCTTTGGTTACACATCTGCCCAGATCATGGATACTGTAATGCTGTCCGAAACATTGGCTATAGTCGGAGGAACGGCAACATGGCATAATACCTCAAAAATAAATCACTACAATACTTATAGCCGTGAAAATCTCAAATCATATCTGATAAAATACAATAATTATGGGATTTTAAAACTGCTGCAGGTTGCTAAGATTTCTTCAGTCACTTGTGGTTATGCCTAGGGATAATTAGTAAGAAGCTAAATTTACCCAAACATAATTTTGTGAATAGTTTGAGGTACTTATCTGTTTTCTATGCTCGTATTACGTCTTTATAAAGCTTAGTAACAATTCAATTATTTACTTTGCTAAGTTTTGAGAGCATTCTAAGAGTGACTTTGGTCTTATGTTAAATTGGTTGTTCATTAAAACCCACTTAAGAAGTTTCGTGGCTTAAGAAGTTTGGTTTTTTCGATTCCTTGACCCAAAATTGACCTAATTTTTCCCATATATAAGGTTTTCCTGCTTTAAAAGTTTGATTTTTCCAGTAATAAAACTTCTTAAGAGGGGTTCACCATATTTAATTTAGTGAAAAACTATAAAAACTATATTTTTAAATAACAATAATTATTATATAACTAACGCAGTACATTTATCCGGTAAAGTTATTAGTTTTTTTTTTGTTTTGTTAATGTTATCGTCCATAAACAATAGAGTTTTAAAAATATTCTGTAATATGTTAGTATGTTTGTCGCCCGCAAAATTAAGCTCTAAAATTAACTTACATTAAATTTAATACCATCATAACTGCTATTGTAATTATAATAACAATAACAGTAGTATCAATCACTATTGATGTTTGCTCTGGTTTGGAGTTTCAAGTTTTACTTAACAAGTATTAGTTAAAATATTTTATTTATACAAATAATATTGTTATTATTATTATTAATACTAATGTTAAAAATCTTTTTTTTAATGTGACCTAACAATACAAATGATTTATTTTGTATTTGAGTTTGAAATTTTACATTATGTTTCAAAAACCTAATTAAAAATTATTCTCAGTCTCACCTCACAGATTAATTTCTTTTTCGTTATTTCTTTGGCTTATAATAGTGGATGGTCGGCCGTTCTTGTGGTAGTTGCTCAGCAGGAAGGGCGTGGGCACGAAGTCGAGCGAGGGGCTGGACTTGGTGGTGGGGGGGGGTCAGACCCAGTACTGGTTGCGGCGCAGCATCGGGTTGGCGCTGGCCGCTCGCACCGGGTACGCCGCCTCGCTTGCGTCGTAGCTGCTCCACTCTTCAGCCTGCGAAATAAAAAATACCCTTACTATTTATACATACTAATTCATCGTCACCATTGAAAAGATAAACTGATGCAGGTGTTGGCATATTGTTTTCGTAAATGCATAATGGAATAATTTTACCTACCAATAAAATTTACATTTTGTTTCCATCGATGCCTGGAATACTTAATACTTCTCGTCCTGGCGTCAGGCAGCAACACTGCTCAGAATCACCCCAAAACATTTTATCAACAAGAGGAGCACTATTACCCTGTGGCCAATTTTCGGGGCAAAAACTGATACAGCCAACCACAAACAATCAGGCTGGAAACTGACGGCTTCTCAAAAAGGCAACATCAACCTCCTTAAATGGTTGAGGAAAGTCGTTGCTCTCTCTACAACCAGAAGAGGTCAGCTGCTAAAGAACCTGTTTGTGACCACATCAGGAGAAGCAAAACCGGCAACACAAACAATAATAGGGGGATAATAATAATATTGGACACTTTGTAGAGCGCCGTTTTTGTGAAAAATCACCTCAAGGGCGCTTTACAATTCATTATGAATTCCTAGGTTCTATTTAAATGATGGGAAGGTTTAAATCAGTCCTCAGGGAAACAGGAGTCCATGCCACCCCGGGAAGTGTACGCTCGGCGGTAGCCTCCCTAAACTGGTTGGAAGACTACCCCATAGAAGAGATACTTGCTAGAGGGAATTGGAAGTCTGAGCACACCTTCCGGAAGTTCTACCAAAAGGATATAGTGCACTTCAGTAGCAAGCACCTCCAGCGCTCAATGTCTCCATTCTTTACTCCAGTATAAATAGCATCACATATAACGCTAGATTTCCAGATCACCAGGTGAGAGCAAACACATCTTATAATGGATTCCAGGCATCGATACGGAACACAAAATAGAATAATTTTACCTACCAATAAAATTTATATTTTGTTTCCATCGAGGCCTGGAATCCAGGTAATCCTACCTGGTGCATTACGAGTCATATGAAACAAAACACCACGTGATCTGAGACCGCGTCATCGCAGTGTTGCCAGTAGAAAAAGAAAGGGTGGTAAGTCGAATAAAAAGGCAAATGTAGGGAATAAACGCGCGCGAAACGGTTACAAAAAGGGCAAAAGAGCTAGCTCTCTCTCTTAATGGATTCCAGGCATCGATACGGAACACAAAATAGCAATATTGGTCTCGACATTTTGTAATAACTCTATTAATAACTTACAATTTGTCACTTCATTTGGATAGGGTTCTAACTTCACTTCACCTTGTTCTGAGATATGAGGTGTCAAAGTTTGCAAAAAAAGATTTCTCATAATATATTTAACAATTTCCAATTTTGAGAATGAATCTTGTGTAATATTGAATGTATTAAAGGAAAATATTTACATAGTACGTATGTATACTTACCATTTTAGAGCATACCTAAACATGCAAATAAAACCAAATGCAACCAGATAGGGCATAATAATTCATTCCACAAGGTTTTAATTAAATTTCCCTAATAAATTTCAAGCTAGGACCACGTCCTATTTAAATACTTTACATTAAAATGTGATAAACTAACATAATTTAACTAAAATTATTAAATAGATTAAAAAAATTCTTCTTTGCAAACTTTAAAACCTTAGAAAATGGTAAGGCAAAGTTAGAACCTTATCCAATCAAAGTGACGAACCATAAAGCGCCTCATAATAACGAGCAACTGTCAGATACAAACAAAATAGAGAGTGTAAATGACATTAGAACCTTCTAAAATAAATGATTATTTAAAATGCTTGTTTTTAGAACATAATATAACATCATACATATATCTATGAAAATACAACACTGATGGTTCTGAAAATTATTTTGAGTACAGAAATGAGCAAAAGAAATGCTTTCAAAAGTCATTTTTGAAAAAAATGTCAGTTAGAACCCTATCCAATTAATGAGGTGACGGATTTACAAAATTATATTTTTGTAAATTAATTATACTATCTGAATAATGTAATATATCTACGTACATATGATGTCCGGAAATCAAGCGGAGTGCAGGCGGAAAATTGGTGAATCTACATCGAATTCAGAGTCAATTTTTTGGTATAACTTTTTTGATTTGAGCTTTCGTTTTCATTTGGATAAAATAGGATTTTGGGTTCTCTATGTCAGCGGTCCCCAACCCACGGGCCTCGGCCCGGTACCGGGCCGTGGACCAAATGGTACTGGGCCAAGCAAGGGCCTGCTTAAAAATCAAAATTATGTAAAAAAAAATCAAACATACACAATAAAAAATTAAATAATTATCCACAAAAAAATACAGTGGAACCTCTCATGACGAGCACCTCCGATAACGAGTAATTCGCCTAACGAGCAAAACAGATTTTGAAGAAAACGCTCCCTTAACGAGCGAATTTTCGCATAACGAGCGACATGTCGCATAAAGCAAGGAGAAGTCCAATCTTTACGTCACCCACTTGTGAGTCGGGACTTCTGCGCCAGTTCATCAGTCTCTGGTTAGCAGTCGTTCCGCTAGCGCGTTAGTATCGCATGTGCTCATACATTTTTCCAAAAATTTTGTTTTTTGAATTTTTTTTCATTATTAGTAAAATTTCAGAACACGAAAAAGGTTTTTCTCCACAGTGAGTCAGCATGTGGATTTTAAATTGTCACATTTGAGAACACAAATAGTCGCAGTCGGAACATGATAAAGTTTTTTCTCCACTGTGAGACGGCTTGTGGACTTTTAAATGTTCCTTTTGAGAACATGAATAGTTGCAGCCGGAACATGAAAATAGTTTTAAACCTTGTGGGTTTTTAAAGTCTTATTTCTAGCACATAAATAATTGCAATCGGAACATACAAAACGTACAACGACCGGCCGGCAAACGTACAACGGAACATACAACGGCCGGCATAGCGCAGCGGTAAGGCGCTTGACTCGCACACCGAAGATCGCGGGATTGAATCCCTGCGTAGCAAATAAATTTTATTTGATTAATTTGTGTTATTTCACAATTTATTCATTTAAAAATAATAAATAGTATATTTGCGCCACGTTCCAGAGTGGAAGATACTATCTGTATCGCCCTGGTGTAAGACCACCATTCAGAATTGAAACGTTGCTTGAAATGGCATTAGCCATGTTTGGTGACTGTTTATATTACGAGTTTCCGAACACCATGTGTAACAAAAATGTATGTTTATAGTATAAATGATTTTCCCAGAAGAGCTACTTAAAATCATAGAAATGTTTTTTTTCTTCTCCCTTATGGTTACTAAACAAGTTAATGCAGCTAAATGGGTGTTTTTCTAAAGAAAAATAATTCAATGAGGTTTTAGTGTAAATACTTTCAGTAGTGAAACTTTGAAAATTGTTAAAAAAAAAACTTCAACCAATTCAAAACATCTCTTTTCATTGATTTTTTTGTTGACAAATGATAATGGTTCATTTACAAACGGTGCCAACAGATTAAGTATAAAACCCATTAAAACATAATGCTGAAGGTGTATGCCGGTCGGCAGCCACAGAGATTATTAAAATATTTATCCCAGTTGGACATATTTTGACTTATGGTATGTAGTTATGGAAGTGCGATCTCCATCTTTAGTTGTAAGGACAAGGATCCAGAAAAGTAACATAATACTAACGTCAGTGTGGTCGTCAGCAGCCCCGTAGGGATAGCGCGTGTTGAGGTCTGCAGGGGGGAGAGGTACGGCATCCACAACGCGCAGTGGAGTCACCTTGCACTGGGGGATACTGCCCACTGAAGGCAGAGGAGTGTTGGTTCCAGTGTGCATAGAGTTATCAGAAGATACGTATCTGAAATATAACAAGTTAGAATATGAGATTATGGCCTGGTATAATATACCTGGCAATTCCTTGAGGGTCTCTTGCTTTGTTAATGTTGAAAAGTAAGTACAGTGAAACCCTCTTAAGAACAAATATTATAATCAATAATTATCAGCCTGAAACACTCATCTACATTGAAAAAATCTTCCGAGAAAAGATACTGGCCGCCAACGGGAATTGAACCCGTGACCTTCTGATTGCCGGTCAGGTGCTCTTGACCACTGAGCTATGGCGGCTTATCTAATACCCGCCAAATAATTCAATATATACTAGTGTTTCATTCGACAATTACTTATTATTACATTTTTCCAACTGAAAATTTCGTGGCTTAAGAAGTTTGGTTTTTTCGGCCCCTTGGCCCAATACTGGCCCAATTTTTTCCACATATAAGGTTTTTGTTTTTTCCGGTCCCTTGGGAAACTTCTTAAGAGGGTTTCACTGTATTGTGTTTAAGGTGCTAAGGTGCTAAGTGTGATTAGTGGGTTGGCTGTTACGGTATTAACCCCTCATAAGGGGAAAACAACACACAAATTAATGTAATTTAAGCAGATAAGATTAGATAGACAAACAAGAAGAGGACACCGTCAATCAAGTAATGCAAAGCAGTAAAAGAGATAGTAATACATATATATGTATATTATTGTAGTCCTATCTAGTAAAATGCACACCTTTACCGACAGCACCAGTAGCATTCGAAGGGGGGGAGGGGAACTAAGTTGTGATAAATTAACCTATTTGAAAAATTGTATGTTAAAATTGTATAATCAAGACTATATGGAGATCCGGTAGATCCGACGACGATCGTCGGATCTACCGGATCTGCCCTGATGATGGACACTGCAACGCTGTCCGAAACGTCGGCTATAGTAGGAGGTAGCGCAACACGGCATAACACCCCAAAAACTAACAACGAAAATGCTTTTGGCCGTGAAAATCTAAAAACTTATCTGACATGTCAGATTTACGAAAACTTTATGTTATTTCCGCTTCATAATTAAAGCTCTATAAATGAAACATTTCCGAACTTAGCCGAATACTAAAAACTGTTTTTGAAAGGATATGAAATAAGCTTTCAAATTGTTATGTTACAAATAAATATTAACATTTGTAAACATTAAAATTTAGAATGCAAACATAAAAAAAATGTAAAAATGACTCACTCGATGTTTTTATGTGAAAACGGTACTAAAATCACGGATTATATAAAAGACAATATTTATTCTATCTTATAAATGTATAATAAACAATTTGGTCACCTCGCTTTTTTATCAATTCATACAAGAATATTTAATAAAAAAAATAACGATGTCGAACAGTGGATAGGCAATTTGGCGGTCTATCATGTATCTGACAGAAAAGATTTTTTTATCTATTTCTATGGACATCTTGCATAGTGATGGGTAGCTTGATTTATTATGGAGCTTCTCCTTTTTGTTTTAGGGATGTCACTAGAACAATAACGGAGTTATGACGATTTCTGTATAAACATACGCATTGACGTGTAAACACACTTATTGTACTTAACTGATGTCGGCATATTAACGTGTATATCTGCTTATGTTGCTGAGTGGTTAAAGTTTGTAAATTGCATGGAACTTAATGTTGATAAATGTAAAATTTTGTCCTTTTATAGAACCCAAAAAACCTATTCAGTTTGAATATAAACTAAATAGTGTTTGTCCATCTACTGTCACATAGATGTGACAGTTGATAGACAAGTTGATGTTGTGAATTTTATCCAGAATGTCGAGACTTGTCAACGCAAGTCAAAGCATTGAATGTTTTTTATGTAAATCTAAATTGACTTTCGGCAGTCGATAAGCAATATTTAAATGCTTCTTCATGCTTTGACTTGTAATGTCTTCTATATGTACTTTTTACATTTTATATTGTCATTGTTATTCATTTATATGTGCTCTACCTTCACCGTCATCTCTGCTTTTTTTATTTGTGTTATTATGTTTTTAATGGACTATTGTCCGTAAATTAATAAATAAACAGTTTTACTTATACTTTAGCAGAATATTTTTTCCTGCATGGATTATATTGAATGATAATTTTACAAACCCATAATTTTATATTGGCTTCTAGTCATATTATAATCCACTCTAATGATTTTTGGCATATTATGGCAAGTTTGCAAAACGACTTGAGTGATTGCTTGTCATAATGCCAAATTTATCTACCTTTAAAACCTAAAATTTCAAACCTTTCCGCGATCTGCAGTTTGAGTTAGTAAAAAGCTATGATAATACTTTCCCATTTTATCAATAAATGAGTCATATCGACTTCCTGTGGCCAATTCTACACGCGTCAAAAATCCAATATCATTTATTCTCAAGTAAACAAAAGATTATTCTCTAACTCGCGCTTGTTAAAATGACAATGATTGATAAATAAATAAATTGTTTGATAAATGTTCATAACCACTAGAGCGGTTTCGGTCAATAAATGGACCACTTTTATTTTTATGTGATTGATTTCGGTCCAAAAGTGGACCACATTTTCCTACAATTCGCAAAACATTTATTGTAATTATTTAAAACATTTTCCTGGCCAGCCGTTTACTTTAACACGAAGTATTACTAGCAGACCCGGCCACACGTTGCTGTGGCTAACGAAACACAACGTCATTACCCAATCTTTATAAAGTCCACACCACCCGCTTGCCCGCTGCCAAAATTGAATATTTGAATTTCTCGGCTTTTCTCTACTATAATAAGCATGTATTATACATATAAACCTTCCTCTTGAATCACTCTATCTATTGGTGAAAATGAAAACCGCATGAAAATCCGTTGCGTAGTTTAAAAGATCTAAGCGCACATACATTTTGAACGACTTCATTTTATACTATGTAATGATGATGACCATAGATGTCGCAAATCCGAACTCTTTAGACTATTTTAGAACAATGTTAAAAATAAATATTAAAAATATTTTTTTCCCGCTGAATTTTTGAACAGCTGTTTACGGATAAAATTAAGCCATTTTTTCATAGATATGCACCTTTCATTATCAAGTATACCACAGACAACAGAAAACGAAAATATTCTATGTTGAGCCGAATAAGTATCCCTCACTGCAGTTTCAAGTAAAAAATACCCAGGATAAAACTAACTAAAACTAACTAACTAACCATCACGCCGTTTCCCCGCAGGGGTAGGCAGAGAGGACGGACCGCCAAACAACTCGGTCTTGGCACACAGTCTTTGCTTCACTCACATTCATACATCGTCTCATACATACTCTTCTATTATTCCGACTTTTGACATGGCCCGACTCAAGTATCTGATTCACTTGATCGTGCCATGTCTTCCTCGGGCGTCCCCTACTTCTTCTTCCATTCACATTTGCGTCATATATTCTTCTCACATTATTTTCTTCTTTCATTCGCTCTACATGTCCAAACCATCTGAGGGTCCCTTTCTTAATCTTACTCATTATGCTTACATCAGCCTTGCATTCTTTGCGGATATCCACATTTCTCACACGATCATACATGGTTTTGCCACACATTCGCCTCAGGGATCTCATTTCGACAGCATTCAGTTTACTTTCATCCTTCCTCTGCCAACTCCATGCCTCACTGCCATACATCAAGGTAGGTACCAGGACTCCATTGTGGACTGCTAGCTTCGCGTCTTTTGACAGTGTTTTATTAGCGCCAACGGCATTCAGTCCTCCATTAATGGAGTTACCTGCATTTACTCTTCTTTAAATATCTCTATCAGCCTTCCCATCTCTCGTAAACATACTACCCAGGTACACAAACTCATCCACCTGCTCCAAGTATTCATCATTCACAACTATATTGCACACTGTTTTCGTACTCTCCCTTTCAAATACCATGACTTTAGACTTACTTATATTCATCATTAACTCATTTTGCATACACACTTCGTTCATCCTAGACACGAGAGACTGTAGATCTTCCATAGTGTTAGAAATCAGCACCGCATCATCAGCATACAACAGGCAACATATTTTCAGATCACTCAAATTCGCGCCCAATCCCATCTCTTTCAATTCTTGCATACAATTATCCATGTATAAATTGAATAACCATGGTGACATTACGCAGCCTTGCTTAACACCTTTTGTGATGTCAAACCACCCCGTAAAACCACCGTTCACCCTAACACATGCAACGCTTCCCTCGTACAGAGACGCAATTGCCTGTATGAGATTTGTATTCACTCCATACTTGGACAACACCTTCCATAGCTTTTTCCTGTCGACTCGGTCGTATGCTTTTTGTAGATCTACAAAGGCACAAAAAAGTTTTTGGTTTTTTGCCAGAAACTTCTCAGTGAGCATACGCAAGGAGAAAATCTGGTCCATGCATCCCCTTCCACTCATAAAGGCACCTTGCACATCCCATATTTTATCCTTTGTTTCCATTCTTACCCTTTCAATCAATATTCTTCCGTACAACTTGCCGACTGAACTTAGCAGGCTAATAGCTCTATGATTCCCACATTCCATACGTGACCCTTTACCTTTGTATAATGGCATGATTACAGCCCTTCTCCAATCTAATGGCGTGTAACCCTCCTCTAAACACTGGTTAAAAAGTTTGCACAACCATGTGAGAATAATATGGCTATCTCCTTTAAAGTATTCAGCCGCAATATTGTCGAAACCTACAGCCTTACCATTCTTCATGCATTTTATCGAATTTTTAATTTCATCCATGCTGATTTTGATAACATTCACTCCGTCATCGTTCATACCCGATTCGCCGCTGGCCTCACTATCACTCGGGTTGCTTTCGAAGACTTCCTCAAAATATTTCATCCATCTCTCATTTATTTCTTCCTCATTCGTCAACATTCTTCCATCTTTCGATTTTATCACTTTTAGGCTCCCATTCTCTGGACCGCTCCGGGACTTTTTGACCTCCTTCCAAAACAGTTTAATGTTTTCTTGGAAGTTTTTTGTCATTTTTATTCCCTCTTCCTCTTCCAGACGTTTCTTTCGTACTTTCACTCCAACACTTACTCTTTTCTTGCATCCCTTATATACTTCTTTCGCTCTATCTCTCTCTTCGCTAGAAGCATTGCCAGCCGCTATCAGACATAACCATGCTTTCTTCTTCTCTGAGACCAGTGCTTTAATCTCGTCATCCCACCATGCGTCACCTTTCTTCCTACCTTGCGTACTTATTCCACACACATCTCTAGCAGATTCACAAAGACTAACCTTTATGTGGTTCCATGCTTCATCAATGCTTAGACCATCCATTTCCTTCTCATTCAATCTCGTCTCTGCACGCTTCTCATACTCACTTCTGACATTAGCGTTTTGCAGTTTTTCTACTTTGACTCTGGTAGGAGTTGATACCTTTTTCACTTTAGAGCGCCATCCGCGAAAGAGGTTTACTCTTGACACCACCAGAAAGTGGTCAGTTTCAACCTCAGCCCCTCTGAAAACTCTTGTGTCCTCAGTAACGGCTCTCAACCTAGAGTCAATTACCACAAAATCGATTAATGATCTTTCATTTCCTCTTTCCCACGTATATTGATGGATACGTTTATGATCGAAGAAGGTATTCGATACAAACAGGTTCCACTCTAAACATACTTCAAGTATTCTATTCCCATTGTCATTCGTTCTTTTATCCCCAAACTTACCTAAGGCTGAATCAAATCCATCACGTCTAATTCCCACCCACCCATTCAAATCGCCCGCCATTATAATCCTTTCATTCAAATTTTTTAATCTCATTACGTCATTCACACCAGTCCAAAAATCATCTTTCACTTCGTCGCTTTCAGAATTAACAGGAGCATAGCCGATAACAAGAAACACCCTTGTCAACCCAATTTTAAATCGGATCCACATTATTCTCGAACTTACACATTCATACTGCAACATACATTCAACCATTCTGGGAGACAGTAGCGCTGCAACACCCTGACAAGCCCTCTCCGTATCCGGTCTCCCAGACCAGATGACGAACTTATCATTATGCTGCATTGTACCGCTCTCCTTTTTCATACTCTCTGTCACACAAAGTATATCCAAAAATTTACTATCCATTGCATCGCATAATTCGTTCATCTTTCTTTCCATTCCTCCTCTGATATTCCATGTACCAATTCGACATTGTTCACGTTCCGTCCTCCTCTTTGCGCTACCAAAGGGTTGGCGATGTGATGGGTAGCGAGCCTCATCGACATCTGTTTCGGCCATTCCCTTCCAGGTACTACATATAACACCTTAACATCCCAAAAACAACGTTACACATATTCAAACCTACCTCTAATAATTATACAACTCAAAACAACAATAGTTAAAATCAATACAATTACTTACTTAACAACTTAATTAACACTAAGAAAAAAATATATAGTGTCTTATCACCGTAAAATAATTATGTCATCGAAAAATGTTTATATCTTGTTAAGTTCTTATTTAATTGTAAAATTTTTGGTCATATAATGTCTTATCACTGTAAATCACTCTCACTTAGGGAACGCAGAAAAAATATGCAGGCTCCGTCCGATGTCATCCTTCTGTGTGCGCGGGGCGGAGGGACGGGAAAGGCGGCAGGGCGGGGGGTGAAGCTCAGAGTGCAGAAGCCACCAGATCACTCATCTCATTTCTCTTTCTTTCTGCGAAAGGCCGCTCCAGCGGCCGATGCAACGGATAGGTCATAACGGTCATGATGTATACTGCATGACGGTGCGGCAGCGGGGGTGCAGTGTAGTTTGTAGGTGCGGGGTAGGCGAGGGGCACGCCTGGGTTACCCAACAGCCGAAGGGATGGTCACATCTGGCGAGTGTTCGATGCCCGTCTGAGATTTTAGACACAGAATTTAGAATGCATCTTATAATTAGCCAAATTGCTCGGTACATAAATTTAAAACTCGTTGCACGTCCACACTATTCACATAAAAATTATTTTTACAGCACTTAGGTAATTTTCACACAGTAAGGAACATTTTTTGATACTTTTAAGGGTTCAATATATGAAATATCCCTCTTAATTAGTGAAAAATAACAAGACCGACCAAAAACACGCCAGGCTGCTCCGAGCGCCCGACGTTCACCACCTGGATACCCAGGATTCGCGCGATTATAAACTTTATGATTTTTTTTATAAATCCTACAAATATGAGATAAACGGTAAAATACAGGTTAATTCATTGGCTATATAGGACTATAATAACTTTTTATGTCTCCATGTTAAAATTCGAAGGTATGAAAAATTTAAAAAATGACCTGGGAAATCTCAAGCAATGGAGGCAAATTTATTTATTTCGCGTGATCGCTCCAGTGGCTAAAGTAATACTAGTTTTTGTGGTAAATACATTAAATATCCTAATTTAGTGCATTTAATTTTGACAGTCCGCAAATCCCGATTCTATAAAATATTTTTTCACACAAAACTTTCGAACAGCTGTTTACGATTAAAAAGTGAGTTTTCTAATGTATATTTGTATCTGTGATTATCAGGTAGGCCATAGACAACATACAGATAGATTGCATTACTGTTAAAACATACCGGCTTCACACTATTTCACCCCAGTTACCTTTTGATGGGAGGCGTGCCCTGCGTGGGCGAGGGCATGAGGTGGTCTGGGGGGCGAGGCAGGGGCAGGGGAGCACCCGCCGGCTGTGTGTGCATCTTCTCCAGCGCGCTCTGCTCCTTGCGAGCGGTGGCACGCGCGCGGCACTTCACCACCCCCGCCACCACCGCCACGGCCGACACCACCACGGACACCACTATCACTATTATCAGGTAGTCGCCATTCATGGGGGAACTGCCCACCTAGAAAAATAGTCAAACAAAAATAGGACGAGTCCACACGCAAGAGTTGTTTTCAAATACGGGAACATTTCTAAAACCAAAAATTTCACCAGAGTTCTGGGGCAATCCAATCAGTCATATTGGCAACAGATCGCATTTCTATATCTTTTAATGCTAAAAAGAAATAGAGTAGATGAAAAATAACAACTACTAAATTATACAAGTCTAGATCCTCCGATTGACAATCTTTTGAATTTTTGACATTTGTATGGTTTTGTTGAACGATTCTCAGTGCTTTTCAGCATTTGATCAAATTGTGATCAGCTGGCAAGCATAACAGTCATGTTATTACAGTGAAACCCCTTTTAAGGTTCCATCTTAAGAAGAAGTCTCCCATCTTAAGAAGTTCTCACTTAAGACGTTTTGTGGCTTAAGAAGTTTAGTTTTTTCGGTCCCTCGGCTCAATATTGGCCCAATTTTTCCCACATATAAGGTTTTCCTGCTTAAGAAGTTTGTTTTTTCCGGTCCCTTGGAAAACTTCTTAAGAGGGTTTCACTGTATTCTTCTCTGATGAAAATGATGAAATGGGCGGAAAATCAGCGTTTAACAGGGACTGTGCAAACGTCAAAAATTCTAAATGATCAATCATAGATAAGAAAACATTAGATATAAGATGTCAAATTTTATATCTAAATAAAATAAACGATAATAATAATAATAATCCCCGAATTGATATCACCTTCATAATATATATTTGAATACACGTAATGAATTATATAAATAATGAATTAATAAGACATTTGATTCCAAAACGACTTGCTGGATTGTCTCAGTAGACTGACAATGTATTTAACGCACTCATAAAACCTATTGGCACTTGTATACATATTAGGAACCATATAATTTCGCAACGCAATCACTAGTTCATGATGCACTCGGTGATCATATATACATACGCAGTAAAGAATAAAATTCATAATTATTTTCCTGACAACTCAAATATAAAAAGTTACACAGCTTTTGACAGATGAGTTTTCACAAAAAAGATTATGGATATTGTCATAAATTGCTATTATTCGCATTGTTCATTACAAATATCTGTTTCTATTAATAACCAACCTATTAGATCATTATTGAAGTAATAGGTGGTTAGGAAATAAAGAGAGATATTTGTAAGACATTTTCGCCATTATTTACATAATGCAATAATATTAACTTTTTTTCTCATGATAGGTTTTGACAGACGCAATATTACCTCTCGGTAAATTAAGGGACAAGATTGAAATTAAAGTAAAGGTATTTATTAGAGACTACTTACTAATGTAATAAAATAGTAACAATTTTAGGAACTAAAACAAACCTGTATGCCTTCGTGGCTCTCCGGGTCGTTGGGGCCCGGCAGCCCGTCCTTGGACCTCTTAACTAAGAAGATTTTGGTTTCTCCTATGGCAGGCTGGAATATGGAAGCTGCCAACATAAATTTAAACATATCCTCTATTTCTTTAATATCACTGGTTACTTTTTTAGGGACGAAATATATAACTCCACTTTTAATGTCTTCGTGGGTGAAAGAGTTCACTTCTCTCTCGCGCGCATTTCTGTGCTCCCCGGAACTTCTAATTATCTTCTTTATTTTACCATATCTAGGTCGTTGTATAATGGTGTATATTGGATTACTTCCAGTGAGCTTTGCTAAAAGTGTAGCATCCAATGTACTCAAAGTAATTTTACTCTTATCCGAAGTGCCTACTTTTAAGTTGCCAATCGTCATGAATGGCTGAACTATTATAAATATTTCCACAGGAATCGATGTAGTCATTGGAGGAACTGATGCTATAATCTCAAAGCTGTCATTAGCAGTGGTCATGTCATTTTGCATATACATCACATTGTTGGTCTCCAGGTCCCGGTGGGTAAACGCCGATGTGGGATTATCTCTGACGTATACCATACCATGGGACGGTTGCCTGGTTATGTTGTAGTTTACCTTCCCTCTCCTCACGTTGGTGGTGAGGTGAACTTGCTCCTTCGAGAGGGATACAACATTTGAACCTTGCTGCAAGTACACTGGGGCTCCAGTACTAACATTGAGCACTATAGGCAAAACTAAAATATTAAAAACTGTATACGTCGGCTTAAACTTTCCATCCCACACTCTAAAATAAAAGGTAGTGGTTTGTAACAGTCCAGAGTGTTCGTAGAGTATTTTCCCTTTGTTGACATCGTCCTGAGTGAACTTGTTTATTGAGGAAGCTTCACTTGCAGTGCCAACTTCGGGTAGAAACAGAATCCTCCCTTGAGTCGGTCCGCTGATGACCTCGTACACTATATCTGTGGAAGGCGTGTCAAGGTCCTCCGTCAACAGATCCTTCTGAGTGATGGTGTAATTTTCTCCTTGGACAACAGATATTTGAGGAGTGTCAGTCAACAGCTTAAAAGGCTGATCATTGATGGGTATGATCCTGATTGGCAAGGATATGTTACACAACAGAACGTAATCTGGGATGAGGAATACAGATGCTTTTATAGAATCGTTCAAGGAATCTGAATGGTCATGGTGGTAGGACAGGGCACCGTTCTGCAGTTGGCTTTGTGTGTAGCTGGCGATGTAAGGCTTCAAGTCCCCGTGGCGAGGAGGGAACATCTGAGCCTCCACCAGGGGCTGCCTCAGTCCCGCGTGTGCCTCCAGGAAGTTGACCACCCCAGTCAAGTTTAGCCTCACATCAGTGTGTCCCCCTTCTTCAACCTCCAGTTTAGGAATATTAATGTATTTTGCCAGGCCACCGGAAGAAACTGATATTTCTATATTAAATATCACACCGGTAACCGGTTTGGCTAAAGTTGCAAACACATCGAATTTGAAGGAATCATTTGTGTATAGGTCTGAAAATGGGTGGGTGTGTTCATAATACACCACAGAATTATTTATATCTTTCTGAGTGAACTCTTTAATGGTTCTGTGATGATTGTCTCCTGTGTCTAAGAGTATCCGACCAAGGGTGGGTAGTGTTCGTATTTCATATCGTATTTCCCTATTCAAATCAGGGCAAGTGCTGAACAAGATGTCACTCGTAATAGGTTTTTTCAACAAAGGGAAGACGTGGAGATTCTGTTTTCTAATAAGTTTTATTGGGACTGGACGAGTTGTGATGAGGAATGTTACTTTTGGTAAGATGTGAATACCATCGGAGATGTTGAAGATAATCCTTCCTTTCGTGCCATCTAAAAATAAAATGAAACATGTAACAATAATTTGCAAGCCCAAACTTTTCACCATTTTTTAAAATTATTTTTTTTATATGAATACCGCACAAGAGTCCCAACTGCTCCCGTCTGAAGCCAGCGAGACTATGGCATCCCCAAATGGGGTATGTTGTGAGGCTGAGGGTAGTGAAGGAAGGGGAAGGAGATAGGGGAGAGGAAGGTGGAGAAGTACCTGGCTATTCAGATCTGGTCACCAAACACGACTAATAGGGTGATACTGAGAGTATCTTCTACTCTGGAACGTGCCGCAAATATACTATATATTATTTTAAATGAATAGATTGTGAAAATAACACAAATTAATCAAATAAAATGTATTTGCCACGCCAGGATTCGATCCCGCGACCTTCGGTGTGCGAGTCAAGCGCCTTAACGCTGCACTACGCCGACCATTACACTGAATATGAAAGATTTTAAAAAATACTTACTTGTATGCATGAAGACCACTTCACCTCTATCGATTTGACCCTGCGTAAAGTGTCTGTGGGCAACATTTGTACTATTTTTTAAGGCAATGTATCCACTACTCATTTCTAATACTGTAAACGTTACATTATCTAATGGTGTATCTGCATCAGAAACATCTGAAACAAAACACAATTAATAATTACAAAAGCTCTAACATAATATTAGGATGTAAACAAAAAAAAAAATTGAAATTCTTGGTATACTTACAAAGTTCTCTTCTAGTAAATGTGAAGCGTCCCCCTTCAAAGGAACACAGCCCCGTGTTGGCATTAATAACAGGGGGCTCGTCATTAACACTCATAATATTAATAATAACCTTAAATGGGACACTCTCTTTACTTGTTCCCGTGACTGCTACCAGTTCAAAACTGTCGTAGCTTTCTTCAGAACCATTGTGTTCATACTGAAATTAAAGGACAAAATCATTAGATAATTATTTACTTTATAAAATGACAATCACAATAATGGCATGCCACTGATAGCACCGTTACTCTGTTACACTCTCCCTCTGTTCATGGGGTGAGGTTTGTCTAGGTCTTGGCGGCGGATGCTATTGCCCACCTACTGCGTGGCGGGCCGGTTAGGGAGAGACTGGAGACTTTTTGACCTCTCATGCCGGACTCTCTCGACCCATCGCCTTGCAAAAGACCCTTTACACGGCATCCCCAAATATGGCATAGGCCCTAGGGGATTTTTTTCCTCAGTGCCTCCTGTGTGGAGATAATGCAAAAAAAATAAGTAAACAAAAGAAAGGTAAAGAGATGCACGTACCTTGATACCGTCCACATCCAGTTCTTTCAGTGTAAATTTTTGTATTGGCTTTCCATTCCAGAGCTTTCCGTACTTCGGTGGGACCTCTACGCGGTATTCTACAATTTTCCCTTTATAATAATCAGTCAAAACTACGAACTTATCAGATTTAAAGGTCACATGACCGCCTTCCATGACCGTAATGTTCTTAGCTTGCAGGTACAAGAATTCCGGCACAATCACGATAGACAATTCCAGACCTTTGAGCCACACAATCCCGTTGGTGACGTCAATGGTTATTCTGTCACGGGTTTGGTTCACTCCGGACTGCACGTAGTTGAGCCTCTTGGCGTTGATGATGGCCTGGTCAAAGACCTTAGATGGTTTGGGTTCGTCTTTTATGTTTTCTGTTTCGATTGGGATGGGGGATGAAACGACTTCAAGCCACCCGTAGTGAGGACCATCTGTCACTTTGTATATTATATTACTGGGTTCGATTTGTGGATGCATAACCTGAAATATATATTTTTTTATTAGATACAAATTTTTATTTCAACAAAAAGAGGCATATATCAAAGTCTGTGCGTTGCGCAAAAGACTACTTAATAATTATACACAATCTTTACCTCCAAACACTTTTTCGTTACGATAACACTAGTGGATTCCTCAACAACAAGCGCTCTGTTTGATAAAACCTTGAGAGGTTCCCAGTAGCTCGAGGGAAATATCCGGAGTTGATAAACTCCCTCCCCATCCGTCTCCTCGCAGGTTACTTTAAACCTGAAATACAACATTCACGACATTAGATTATTTATTAAGTTCCTATCAGTTTTAAAACTTTATGAAAAAAAAAACACTTTTTTAAAGAATTAAAACTATACTCAATGCGAAGTTTAAGATCTACAACATCTGGGAATTTATATGTACCTAGATCCAACACAAGAACACCATTTCAAATACCAAGGCCCTAAGCTATTTAACAATTTACCTGATTTTATAAAACTAAGCAAACATTTTTACCGAAAACCAACAGACAGATTTGAACAATGATTTTTCAAATTATTCTGTTGCTATTACATACATTTTTAATGTATTTTTTACTTATTGTCCAATATATATTTTTTTTGTAACTATGTTGTACCTTCATTATTTTTAAATATGTATTAGAAAATAAACTAGCTCCCCGGTTACACCCGAGATCATTTCCCTATTAACTGGGTAATTAAAATGGTTAATGAATGTTATAGTCTGTCAAATAAGAGAAGAAAATATAAAAAATGTAACTACAAAATTTGTAGGCTGGTAACACCAATTTAACTGTCAAATATTCATTTATAGTGAATTGACACTGAATGTATAGAACACAGTAAACCACATTTTTTTTTCGTGACATAAATTTGATTAAAAGGTGTTTTATAAAGCGATTTGCTTTAATTTAATTTAACATAAATTTGAATTTTACAGTAGATAGAAAGGAAGAATCGCTAATGGTGAGTTTAGTTACACTACTTTTAGATCTGAATGAGTTAAGAGTATATTATAGGGGCAGAATTATAATTTGCTGAAAAACGGCTCTCTAAAACGGCTTAATACTACCTTTCGTGTGTCATTCTCAGACTTGATATTTTTTGTTACCAAATAATGGACTTTTATTTTTCAATCTGTTTATTTTTTTTTGTAATCGATGTAGGCATTTGACCATGAAAAATAAAAACATTGATACACCATTCAACCCACTTTTAAAACTTTAGTCTATGATTATCGCGTAAATAATGATTTTACACAATATTTTAAATTTAAAATATATACATAATACACACATCTGTAAAAGTACGGCCTCTTATTATCGTTATGATATCTGTGGATATTGATAATTAAATAAATACTTCATTTTTCACCAAAATCGAACACATTTCGTAGCTTCTATTCATTCCGGGCTAGAATCTCCCGTTGGCAGGTATGGAATCTGTACGCTCCTCGTTTGACAGCGTATATATTTTGAAAATACGGGCGAAATGTTTTATTAATAGCTTTAAACATAGAATACCGACTCACTTGAACCACTGCAGTAAACTCAGTAAGCTACAAAAACAGAAAGTACTCGAAAATCCTCTTTTTTGGTGTAGGTTTGTCGAATTGTATTTTTTCAACCGCCATATTGTATAAATCGTTTAAAATATAACATTTCATGTGCGTTATACTTCCGAAAATGGTTTGTGCGATGTTCATATTGTTCCATGCGTGTGGCGACGGGCACGTTTTGCAAGTATGTGTGAGAATTCAATGCTGCGTACACACACACAGCTATAATATATGTAGCGTGACGTATTTCGGAATATCAGTATTAGTTCATTTGTGTGAGAAAGGTACTCAGGATGCAAGAGCGAGACGGAAGATGAACGAGTATAAAAGAAGATGTTCGCCCTTGCTCTGTCTCCTTTATCACCAACAGCGCCGAAAGCTAGGTTTAGCTGTAGAACTCATTATTGTGCAATTATAATTAATACTCGACACGCGCATTATTATTTCTAAACTATTCCCTGATCACGTAAAGATCCCATTGGAAATTAACAGTTTAACAGTTATAACAGTGGCGCAGCCAATACGGAATTAAATATAACGATTGCGAGAATCGACGCGCAAAAATTGCACGCTAAGCACGCGAGTTCAATAGTTACGTGTTGTAACATTATTTTCGGGTCGGTAAAAAAGGCCGGACCGAAATTAAAAATCTTCACTGGAAGGAGTGAAGAAGAAGAAGGGGAACACTGGAGCCAGCCTAACTTCTCGGAAGGGGGAAGATTGCACGGGAGGGTCCAGGACTTCAAGAGCGGCAGCTGGGTGTCCAGGTCACTAGACGGGTCTGGAAGGAGCCATCGTCATCAAGGATCAAGAAGCGGTTTCCTGAGAGGGTCAACGGAGCAGTACAGATTGAGGAGGAATATCGTAGGGGAGTGTTTTTCTCTTTTTTTTCTTTTCTCTCTCTTGTTGTATCATCTGGGTAGAGCAAACATGGAGTCAGGAGGATTGGGGTCCTTCAGTTTGCGTGACGGTAACTGGGAGAATTTCAAGGTCCGCCTCGAACAGTATCTCCTTGTGAATGATGACAAATACGCATCAGATGTGAAAAAAAGGGCTATTTTTCTTAATGCCTTGAAGGATGACTGTTTCTCACTTTTGGTAAATTTGTGTATTCCTAAAAAAGTAACCGATGTTAAATTAGAAGATTTAATTTCTAAACTCAATGAGTATTGTAGCATGACGAAATGTTTTTTTGAGGAGAGGTCACAGTTTTACACAGCTAAACAGAGGAGTGATGAGACAATTCGTGATTTCGCAGTTAGGTTAAAGGCTCTTTCGGTTAATTGTAAATTCGGGAATAATTTGTCGGAGAAATTAAGAGATTTCTTTGTGCTAGGATGTAAGCCCGGGAAAGTCAGGGAAAAATTATTTCTTGAAAGTGAATCGTATACTTTCGAAAAGTGTGTCCAAGTAGCAGAGTGCATCGAACTCGTAGCTTCAACGCAAGCCCAAGGTCGGGAGTTTAACTCTGTTTTAGCAAATAACAGTGTCAGCAGTGGTCGTGTTTCACCTAGTTCATATGAAAAGAAAAGAGTAAGCAATAGATTCAACCGGATGAGTAGTCCACATAAGTCGCGATCGCCGTCGCCAAAGCGTAAATGTTTCGTTTGTGGAAACGATAATCATATTTCGGCGGATTGTAGATTCAAAGGCTATACATGTAGAATTTGTGGTAAAAAGGGTCATCTAGCAAAACAGTGTAAAAGTTTTTCAGTGCGTAAAAATGTGAATACCTTGTTTTCAGATACAAGTGTCGATAATATAAATAGTGTTGAACCATATTGTGTAGAGGTTTCTTTGGACGGCATTAGAAGTAAATTCATGTTAGATTCAGGTGCATCTTGTAGCGTGATTGGCAAGGATTGTTATTTCAATCAGTTTAATAGTAATAAGTTAGTGCATGAAAACATTAGTCTACGGGGTTTTGACAATACGCTCATCAAAGTAATAGGTGCATTTACTCCGCTGGTAGAGTATAACGGACAATGCCGCCAGTTAAAGATTATTGTTGTAGGTAGCTCTACGTTATCAATATTAGGACGAGACTTCATGGAACTGTTTAACTTAGGAATTACTGGAATCGTGAATTGTGTTAATCGAAATACATTAAAAGAGCGATTAGTAAAAAAATTTCCAGAAGTTTTTACGGATAAACTAGGCAAGTTTAATAAATATGAAGTTAATTTAAGGTTGGAAGATACCGCTGTTCCGGTGTTTCGAAATAATAGAATCATTCCATTCGCTTTAAAAGAAAAAGTCGAACGAGAGTTAAATACTTTAATCTCAGATGGAATAATAGAGCCGGTTCATTATAGTGAATTTGCAAGTCCTATCGTACCAGTGATTAAGAAAAATGGTAGTATTAGGTTATGTGGTGATTACAAGTCAACAGTGAATAATCAGCTGTTAATTGACAAGTACCCTTTACCTAGGATTGAAGAACTGTTAACCAAAGTCAATGGTGGGAAAGTTTTTGCAAAGATTGACCTCAAGTCGGCGTATAACCAGTTTGTTTTGAAAAAGGAATGTAGGCGTTTCACAACGATCAACACACATTTAGGGTTATTTCAGTATAAACGGTTAGTGTATGGGTTAGCTTCTGCACCGGCTATGTTTGCAAAAGCAATGGCAAATTGTTTGTCAGGATTACAGAAGATGACATTCTATTTGGATGACATTATTGTGATCGGGGAAGACGAAGAAGATTTAGAGAAAAACGTGTGTGACGTTTTAGAGAGGTTAAAAAGCTGTAATTTAACGGTGAATAGTGAAAAGTGCGAATTTAATTTAGAAGTTATTGAGTTTTTAGGTTATAAGATAAGTGAACAAGGGATTCAACCGTGTCAACGGAATAAGGAAGCTATTTTAAATGCACCGTCACCTAGTGATTTAAATCATTTGAGAAGTTTGTTAGGCATGATTAGCTATTATCGTAATTTTATCCCAAACATGGCAAATGTATTGTCACCGTTGTACGAATTACTTAAAAAAGATAACAAATTCCAATGGGGTACAGAACAGGAGAATAGTTTTGCGATTATAAAAAAAATTTTAACTTCGGATAGGATTTTAACTCATTTCGATGAAAATATTCCTGTGAAACTTGTCACAGACGGTAGTCTCAATGGTGTTGGAGCGACACTTATACATGTATTTCAGAATGGGTTTGAAAGGCCAATAGGTTTCGCAAGCAGAACTTTAAGTAAAGCGGAAAAAAATTATTCAATTTTAGATATTGAAGCAACTGCTATTATTTTTGGGATTAAAAAGTTTTATCAATATTTGTACGGGAGAGAATTCACCTTAGCTGTGGATAACCAACCCTTAGTGAGAATCTTCGGTCAAAATAGAGAAATTCCTAAAATCGCAGCGTCTAGGTTACAACGTTATGCGGTTATGTTAGGGTCGTTCAATTTTAAGATTGAATATGTAAAGTCGAAAAACAATTGTTCAGACTTTCTGAGCAGGTGTCCGATTGAAAAGGGAAGCTGTGAGGATAAGATAGAGTCTGGTTACATTAATTACTTCGAAAATAACGGGTTTAATTTATCTCTAGACGTGATAAAAAGTGAGACCGAAAAGGACGATATGTTAAGTCAAGTTAAGAAATTTCTTATCGAGGGTTGGCCAGCATCAGTAAAAAAAGTTCAAAATAGTAATTTTAATAGAATTTTCTGGGAAAAAAGGTTAGAATTATCATTGATAAATGGGTGTATTTTATATCAACATAGAGTTGTGGTTCCGGAGTCTTTAAGACAAGAGGTTTTAAAGATGTTACACAGATCTCATTTAGGGGTTTTTAAGACTAAAGGTATTGCGAAAAGTTTCGTGTGGTGGCCAAAAATTAATCAAGATTTAGAGAAAATAACTGAAAATTGTAAGGATTGTTTAGAAATTAAACCAGAATCTCAAAAGAGTTCTCTAGCAGTCTGGCCATATGAACCTGAAGTATGGTTCAGGGTACATATTGACCATGGTAGCTTACATAACAAAAACTTTTTAGTTGTGGTAGACGCTTCTTCGAAGTGGATCGAATGCCTGGAAGTAAACAGTCTGTCTTCAAAAGAAAATATTGAGGTACTTCATAGGTTATTCTCACAATTTGGTTTTCCAGCAACTTTAGTTAGCGATAATGGTACGTGTTTTTGTTCTGAGGACTTTGAAATTTTCTGTAAAAAAAATGGTATGGTACATATAACTAGTCCAATTAATCACCCTAGCAGCAACGGACAAGCAGAGAGTGCGGTTAAGATATGTAAAAATTTTCTTAAAAAAATTTGTAAACGTAATAGATTTCCATCAGACTATAAAGAGCAGTTGGGTAACTTTTTAACAGATTATAGGAATACCGTGCATGCAACTACAGGGTGTGAGCCATCATTATTGTTAATGGGAAGGAAAATTAGGACTGTCTTTGACTCTCTAATACCTAGGAAAGTGGAGGAAAGAACCAGTAATTCAGGTTCTTCTCGACAAAACAAAGTAATTCAAAAGGTTATTCAGAGCCAAGGCAATCAGAAAAGGCAATATAGGGGTAGAACTAAGACAGGTTTTGATGTAGGTCAGAAAGTGATGGCCAGAGATTTCAGATCTCAGGGTAATAGATTATGGGTCCCTGGGGTTGTAGTTGAGGAAAAAGGCAGCAAAGTATATTTCATTAAAATTAACAATTCTAATATGGTATGGAAAAGACATTTAGACCAGATAAGGAAATTACATGTTTCATGGCGGGAGGAAGATGGTCCTGAATTCATCGCGTCTGACACACTAGAACTGTCGACGGACGAATTAAATCTCTCCGGTATGTTGCGCAGTAGAAGCGACTCTAATTCTATTTCTCCATGTTTCAGGTCTAAACCGTGGCATGGACGACTTCGCCCAAGATGAGACGGACGAACGAGAGAGAGAGAAGAAACGGAAGGGAAGAGGAGAAATTATACTTAATTTTAAGTTACTTGAATAATGTATATTATATTGTAAGAAAATGAAATATGTAGCCTAATATTATATTGTATGTAATGAAATTTGTAGCAACAGGAAAATGAAATATGTAGTTAGGGAATTTTCAATTTTAAGTAGGGGAGGATGTGAGAAAGGTACTCAGGATGCAAGAGCGAGACGGAAGATGAACGAGTATAAAAGAAGATGTTCGCCCTTGCTCTGTCTCCTTTATCACCAACAGCGCCGAAAGCTAGGTTTAGCTGTAGAACTCATTATTGTGCAATTATAATTAATACTCGACACGCGCATTATTATTTCTAAACTATTCCCTGATCACGTAAAGATCCCATTGGAAATTAACAGTTTAACAGTTATAACAATTTGTTTGTGTCGTGGGCATTCTTCATTCACTCGTCGAAAATTACTCCGTAGGTACATTATGTACGCTGTGTTTGGTAGTAGATACAAAAATTACCTTATATGATTAGTATTAGTATTAAGTATAATAGACAAAGAGACAAGATAGGTAAACCCTACGTCATTGAGTATACGAATGAAACTACTTTGTAGTGATAATGGACGTTTATAAAACCTTAAAAAAGCTGGTCTGCCGGTGCGCCTCTTGGCAGGAGCCGCGCTGTCACGGAAATAGTCAGTGATTTTTTTCGAAAAAATTACGACATCAAAACAACGAGAATAATAAAGGTCGATTAGAAAATGAGAAAAAAGCAGATCTGCCAACCGACAGCCTGGCACGTTCGCAGGCAGCCGGCGTCAAAGTGGGGTAAAAAATAGTAAATTTTACGTCATCGAGTACACGAATTAAACCAATGAATAACTATAGTCCGGATCATTTCATTTAAGAATTTCTTGGTCTGCCGACCAGCAGCCTGGCAGCTTTTTGGGTACGACTTTTAAAAAAAAAAAAAATTAATTTTTCGTTTTTCTGAATTATTATTTTTATTTCATTATAGTTTTAAATTAGAATGCCATATTTTTTTTAAATAAGCCAAAATCTGCCGCGGTGCCCCTCACTGCTGTCGCGTGTCCATATTTTTGTACAAATTTATAATAATAATAGTCATTTTAAAATTGCCAAAATAGTCCATACTAGTTGGAAGTTCGAACAACCAACGCACCGTCGCCGTAAGAGCTGCGTTCGTCCGTAAAACGACGTAAATTTCCGAACCTCGTCCGTTTCATATCGGTTTCGCATGCCCTGCTGCATCGATTACATCGAACACAAGATCGAAACTAACAAAAAACTGTAGTCTAGATCATCCCATTCATGATTTCCTTGGTCTGCCGACCAGCAGCCTGGCAGTTCAAAAATAAAAACACCATAAAATCGACTCCAAATGTGAACCACGAGAATAATAATTACGAAGCAGAATATGTTTATAATAAACTGTTTTTATTCAATACATAACTACGAAATACATAATCACGAAACAGAACTTGTTTATAATAAACTTTTTTTATACATTAAATAATAATATTATTGAACATTTAAAAAAAATAAAAAACGAGTGTGCAAGACCACACGACTGAAATAAAATTTCACTTATCTTATAAAAGAACATATGACATTGGGGTGACATAGACGTTGACATTCCAGACAATTTGGTTTGTTGCATTTCACACAGTAGTACACACTCAGGCGTCTTTTTTTCGCTGGGCAAAAGTTGCCCCGTTTTCTTTTGCATGCTTCGTTTCCTTTTTTAATAACATTAATCACCGTTCGCATCGATCACTGTTCGCATCGATTGCCGTTCGCATCGATTGCCGTTCGCATCACACTTTTCGTAACGCATTCACCAGTTTACCCCCAAGTGTCGAGCGTGCGTAAAGAAGTTTTACTTCAAAAAAATTATTTATACAATGCATAAATACGAAATACATAATTACGAAGCAAAACTTGTTTATAATAAACTGTTTTTATACATTAAATAATAATATTATTGAACATATAAAAGAAATAAGAAATTAAAATGGAGTTCTACAAAATAAACTTAATAACAATAAATGAACCACGAGATTCCAAACGTCGCGTCGGTAGTTTATAATGGGAGCTGCGCGAGTGTATACGAATGACGTGAACTATGGGAAAAAACCATCAACAAGCAAATAATGAAACATTCGTAAAAAGGATCATACTAAATATTCTACCAAAATAATAAGTTCCATAAATTAAACACACTTTGTTATTGGTTTGGTTTTTACTTCGATATTTAAAAATATTGTGCTCGTCGTAACATAACACAAGTTGAATGTTGAAGTTTTAAAATTCGCGATGGCATTACTACCGACATCTAGCGACGTAATAATTAATACATTTTGACAGTTTTCGAATTCGGCCGTGGCTAGTACATCCCTTTAAATATATTCAGATCCAAAATTAGAGACATGATCTAAAACCTGGGCAATACTAGGTACTAAGTTAAGCTTTGTCTATTGCGCGGGCAAACGCCAGACTATTGACAGTCCAACACAACAATCAAGGTCATAAATGTTTAACAATTTTTGCCAACACTCAAGGCCATAACTTTACACCAACATCGTTTGGGGTGAAGTTCGAGCGGTTCACACAATTTGACAAGTGGTCTGAGGTACGGACGTTTCCACGGCACGCACACTTGACGTTTATATCAATATTAAAATGCGTTCTGATGACAAAAGAGATGCATCAGGGAGAAAACACAGATATTTTAATAGATATTTATTTATCAGGAAAGATTTCCGACTAATACGCACAACCTAAAGTTACTATTTATTAAGAATTTAGAGTGAATACGTTTTGTTGCTATGTAAATAATTACGTAGCATCAAAAATAAAATATCGATTTACAATGGTCAATTTCTCCCGTGTCTCTGAAACCGATTAATAAATTAATAAACTTTATTTACAAGTGAGTTCACGAAAGAAATAATCATCCATTACGACAGTGTGTTTATTTACAACTTAAAATCATAATTATTAGGTCCGCGTACCAAAAAATTTGACGTTTATCGTTTGCATAAATGTTAAAATGCGTTCGATGTAGAAAAGATGCTACCTGCATCAGGAAGAAAACACAGATCAGGGTTTATCAGGAAAGATTTCCGACTAATATCGATTATTGCACCAATGACATTATATAATAACGTCATTTTATTGCACGACCTAATTTAGAACTATAGAATCTAAATTCTATTATCTATCTAAAATCTAATTCTACTCTAAAGTACGTAAATATTTACGTCAACAACAGAATAATTATAAATATTTGATATTATATTATCAAATATTTATATTATTATATTATATTTAGGTATAATAATATTTTAAACTCGTGATTATCATGTTCGCTCATACATAGCACATAACCACAAAAATCCGTTCCGATTTTTCTACATACACGGACCTGCACGGACCGCACCGCGCGACTTCTGTCAAAAAATGAATTCTCCCCCCCCGCTGGACCCCGCCTGCCTTCCCGCTTCACCCGGGATGAGATGTTTAAGTTTTGTTTTCCGCCGAACACGGGAAGCACAAACACTGCGGCCTTGAGTGTTGGCAAAAATTGTGACCTTGATTGTTGTATAGGACTGTCAAGCAAAATTCTGGCGTTTGCCGGCGCAATGGACCCCGCTTTAGTATTAAATAAATGTGAGCAATTACTAAACTGTGCTTTACATTTTAGTAAATAAAGTTGTAAAAATATATTTGAAGATAGAATTAGCATATTTACCCAAATTGATCAAGAACTGATCCGATTTCTCTGTGTTTGTAGGCAACCCTTCCGGCTGTGACATCTAATAGGGTAAAGCTTGTAGCTCCTAAAGCTCCCCCCACCTCCACTACACCCCTCGAAGGGCCATTCGATACCTCAAACCGGATGTCCTCCTCTGCACAGTTCATATTCGTGTCCACCTGAAAATACCGTCACAGTTTGTAATCGGTTCAAATAACTAGTACTTATGGAGTAGTATTAATATAAAATGAATTATTGTATAACCTTGCACATGTTATCATTTGTATTGTAAAAACAAAATTCTTGAAATAAATAAATAAATATATAAATAAACAAGTACCATGAGATTAAAACTTGTAGAATAATAAACTCACTTGCAAATCGGTAGGTGACAAAATAACAGTTTTCCCATTTTCAACAATAGAACCGTTTGAAGGAAGTATTCTTATGAATGGCGGTGATGCTTGGATTTCCAATATACCATTTGAGTCATACATTCCGTCAGATATCCAAAGAGAGACTTTTCCATACTCGTCTCCTTGGTGTTTAAAAAGAACCCGGTTCTTATCCAAATCTTCTTGTGAAAATTGAGCAAAAGGTTCAAATTGGCTGTTGGCACGGTAAAAGACTCCATTGGGAGTGTTCCTGGCTGTGTATATGATATCGGATGGTTTGGTGTCAATATCAGCATCCATGTAGCGCAACTCTCGGCCTGTGATTAGTCTTGACCCTCCATGAACCACATGGAAGATGCCTTCTGACACACGAACAGGACTATTATCGTTTTTCAGAAGAATGTCGATATGAAATACGCCAACGTATTGGAAGTCTTCAGGTTCTGGACTCAACGCCATGAAGTGGAAAGAGTCGTGGCGACTCTCAGAGTCATCATGGCAGTAGTACACAAAGGAACTATTCAATTCTTGCGATGTAAAGTAGGTAGCGTTATCTCTTACTACTTTCTGCAGCTCATCCACAACTTCCAACTTTCCATGTTTCGGCATGTGAGTGATGTTATAAATCAAGTTGGTGATGGATTCTGTTTTAAAGTTCAAATGAGTGCTCGGTATTACCATCCTCGAGCCTTCATTAACTTGTAGTCTTTCCAATGTAGTGTGAATGTGAGACAATTGGTGGTCATTGGTAGGTGGGCCGGGGATGTGCCTTATAGATAACATTCCCGTTGCGTTTTCACATTCGGTTGCACTAACAATAAAGAAGAATTCATCCTGGACATGCGAGTATGCTTTTCTATGGAGTCTGTACCAAAACTGATCAGAATCGACGTGGCTTTGAGTGAATACATCGTGGGATTGAAGATGGTGCTTTCCCGTGGACAAATGCAGCATTCCGTATTTGGGTGGCCTTATGAGGGTATACTGAATCCGTTCTCCCGGTAACATCAACGGTCTGGTTTGGAACCGCAAATGGTGGGCGGTAATAAATGCTTCTCGACTATTGTTAAGTACCAGCTCGTTGTTAACAGTCTGATAGATTTCTAATTTAATAAACGTCAGACGAAAGTCATACAGGGTATTGGTTCGAATGTCACCAACAGATGCTTTGAACTGTAATAAAAAAAATGAATGTAAGTTCCATCATAGATTAAACATACAATATAATGTATTATGTAGTGTGATTATTGTTACCTTGAATTCATCATGAACAGGTTGTCCAACCAAATGCATATAACGGACTCTTCCGAAAGCAACCATCTGGCTGGAGAATGAATCCACATTTTGCCAAGTTCCGTCCAAGACTCTCAACCTTTCCACAACTCCAAACTGAGGAGGTTTGATGATGTCATACCTGCAAAGAAAAATAAGAATTAAATATACACAGAAATAAAAATGATATCTGAAAATGGTATCTATTGAAGGAAAGAAAGAGATTGGCTCAGATTATGTTACAGTCAAACCCGCTTAAGAAGTTCCCGTTTAATATGTTTTCCCGCCTAAAAAGTGCAGTTTTTTCAACCCCGAAAAATTCCCATACAAAACACGCATTTTGTTCCCGTTTAATATGTTTCCCGCAAGAAAGGATTTCCCGCCTAAGAAGTTCAAAAATATAATCCCCCAACAAAATAATTACCCTCTTAAAAAGTTTTTACAGCACAAAATATAATTGAAAGCATTTAACTTGCCCAATAAAACAACCCATTTCGTGTTATATTAGTCATGCCGGCGCGCCTCCGGCTTTGTCCTTTGTTCTGCCTCTAAAAGGTCCAATAAACAAATAAAACCCATTTCACCTATTTGAAAAATGATCATTATCAATGCACTGGAATAACCCGAGACATAAACATGAGATAATGAGCTCTAAAATTTACTACTCTAAAGACCATTATCGCATAACGTCGTTGGTTCAAATGGAACCCTTTTCATTCGAAAATTTTAATCCTCTTGCCTCTCTCCACTTTCACATAAATCACAATGGATGTGATAGAGATAGAAGCCAAAGCTTTCTGACAGCTGGGATCGATGTGGCTTATAGAAAAAGGTGGCATCTACACAAATTAAAAATAAAATTATTTATTTTAATAGATAATGTTGGGGGTCGCGAAATTTCAATTCCGCGGAAATATGTCATCTTATCTCAAACAAAATCTGGCAAATCTGCATCTGACAAGCCCGTCTTTTACCATTTTTTTCGATTTCACCAATTTTTATGATTTTTTCCGAATAGGTATTTGAACAAGGGCCGGCCGCGATGGAATTCGGCCGCGAAAATTCGATTTACGCGAAATATTTCTTAATTTGATGAATTTATTCCGAATAGGTATCTGCATTATGGCCGGCCGCGACGGGATTCGGCCGCGATAATTCAATTTACGCGAAATATATCGTATTTTTATAAATTTATTCCGAATATGTATCTGAATTACAGCCGGCCGCGATGGGTATCGGCCACGAAAACTCAATTTACGCGAAATATAACGAATTTTTACGATTTTTTCCGAATAGGTATCTGAACAAGTGCCGGCCGCGATGGAATTCGGCCGCGAAAATTCGATTTACGCGAAATATTTCTTAATTTGATGAATTTATTCCGAATAGGTATCTGCATTATGGCCGGCCGCGACGGGATTCGGCCGCGATAATTCAATTTACGCGAAATATATCGTATTTTTATAAATTTATTTCGAATAGGTATCTGCATTATAGCCGGCCGCGACGGGATTCGGCCGCGATAATTCAATTTACGCGAAATATATCGTATTTTTTATAAATTTATTTCGAATAGGTATCTGCATTATAGCCGACCGCGACTGGATTGGGCCGCGAAAACTCAATTTACGCGAAATATATCGTTTTATTATGAATTTATTCCGAATAGGTATCGGCATTATGACCGGCCGCAACCGAATTCAGCCGCGAAAATTCTATTTATGCGAAATATTTCTTAATTGGATGAATTTATTAATTTATTCGCGATAATTCAATTTACGCGAAATATATCGTATTTTTATAAATTTATTTCGAATAGGTATCTGCATTATGGCCGGCCGCAACGGGATTCGGCCGCGATAATTCAATTTACGCGAAATATATCGTATTTTTATAAATTTATTTCGAATAGGTATCTGCATTATGGCCGGCGGCGACAGGATTGGGCCGCGAAAACTCAATTTACGCGAAATATATCGTTTTATTATGAATTTATTCCGAATAGGTATCGGCATTATGACCGGCCGCAACCGAATTCAGCCGCGAAAATTCAATTTACGGGAAATATTTCTTAATTGGATGAATTTATTCCGAATAAGTATCTGCATTATGGCCGGCCGCGACGGGATTCGGCCGCGTAAATTGAATTTACGCGAAATATATCGTATTTTTATAAATTTATTTCAAATAGGTATCTGCATTATGGCCGGCGGCGACAGGATTGGGCCGCGAAAACTCAATTTACGCGAAATATATCGTATTTTTATCAGTTTATTCCCAATAGGTATCTGTATTATGGCCGGCCGCAACGGGATTCAGCCGCGAAAATTCAATTTAGGTGAAATATATCGTATTTTTATGAACTTATTCCGAATATGTATCTGAATTACAGCCGGCCGCGATGGGTATCGGCCACGAAAACTCAATTTACGCGAAATATATCGAATTTTTACGATTTTTTCCGAATAGGTATCTGAAGAAGTGCCGGCCGCGATGGAATTCGGCCGCGAAAATTCGATTTGCGCGAAATATATCGTATTTTTCTTAATTTATTCCAAATAGGTATCTGCATTATGGCCGGCAGCGACGGGATTCAGTGGTGAAATTTCGATATACGCGAAATATACCGATTTTTTATGATTTTTTCCGAATAAGCATCTGAAGGCCGGCCGCGATGGGTATCAGCCACGAAAACTCAATTTACGCGAAATACATCGTATTTTCATGAATTTATTCCGAATACGTATCTGCATTATGGCCGGCCGCGACGGTATTCGGTCGTGAAATTTCGATTTTAGCGAAATTTATCGTATTTTTACGAATTTACTTCGAGTACCTGAATTCAAAGGGCCAGCTGCATCGGAAATAGGCTGCGAAATTTCGATTTACGCGGTAATACTTATATCACTTTTTTTTTTAGTTTAAAGGGATGGCCGTAACGGTAATCGGCCCCGAAAATTTGATTTACTCAGAAAATATCGTATTTTTCTGTAATTATACTTCGAATAGGGCGCAGTCCGCGGCGCTACACGACTGCGTTAACTAGATTTACCCAGGGAATAAGTCGTATTATTACGAATTTATTCCGAAGAACCTACCCGAATTTGAATTTGCCGCCAAGAAATTTAATTTTTGGCGATTTTTTTCCTTCCCTTCCCCACTACCTTCAGCCTCACATCATCATACCACAATTGGCCATATGTCATATCATGATGCCATAGTCTCACTTGCTCCAGACGGGAGCAGCTGGGGCTCTTGTGAGGTTTTCACATTAAAAAAAATCGTTTTTAAGGTTTTAAATTTTTTTAACATTTTTTAATGCAATATTAATATTTTGGAGAAACGCTTTTTACTTTTAGTCAATCATAACAACAGATGGTATCTGTGCCCAGCTGACAAGTAGTGTAAGGTAGCAGGTTGTGAAGTCGACAGAGAGTCAAATAATTGCCTTCACCAAAATTTGAAATGAGCTAGTTGGTGAATACCTTTTCAAATACGTAAATTTTAACAGTACTTTAATTTGATTTTCTTGGAAGTCAACAGTCGTCCGAAAATTTAGGCGGGAAAACCTAGTATTCCTTTGTAAATCGGCATTTAAAATAATGTGCCCATAAAAGTACCGCTAACCCGCATGTGTTTACATTTTTGTTATCACCTAACATGTTGGCAAAATAAATGCCTTTGGAATTTCCAAATTCAGAGTGTTTGAAATAAAGAGCTCTGCCAAGTTAACCGTGAACTCAGCAGAGGGTCAAATCATTGCTTTTGCCAAAATTTGAAATGAACTCGTTGGTGGATACCTTTTTCAAATATGTACGTAAATTTTATCAGAACATTTACGGAATTTTACTATCCGACCTGCCAGTCAATACTGAGTAAACAAATCATCTTCACCTATTCAACTTTTGGGTTAGGTGCATGATACCTAACAGGTAAAAGGAAATTTTACGAATTCAGAGTGTTTCAAATAATAAACTCTAAATTATCTTCCCTTAGAGCCCATTATCCCATAAACTTTGCTTTGTCGGATGAATCTCTAAGAGGTTGAAATATTAATCTAATTTTGTGATTGTATTTTTGACTGGTGTAAATTTTGAACACTTTGGGAAAATGGCTTATCCTGCCACTACATTAAATGAAACCTAGCATTTGGACGAAACATTTGACTTTTGTGAACTTTTCCCGCCCTTTTGATTTGTATCTTGGCTAGCCTTCCTTACCATGAAAATAAAAACAAAATGTTAGTTTCGGATAACGTTTCATGGTTGCTATGTTTTTAGTAAGGTCGATACCCCAAACCCAGTATGTTATTATTTTTTTTTTTCAAAAACATTTTTTTTTGTTATGAATAAATTAATTCTTGACTTCTAATTTTAAGTAAAAGGAACTTTAAAAATTTTTAAAGTGAACTTTATGTAGCAAGCTGACAATACATATTTTTATTTAACCTACCTATCGTACAACTACAATATTTATAAAACCGTTGATTGGATGTTAACTTGACAGTCAAATTTAATACAAAATTGAAAACCCTCTTAAGATGTTTTCCCGCTTAAGAAGTTTTTATTGACCGGTCCCTTGAAGAACTTCTTAACAGGGTTCGACTGTATTTGATTACCGGACTTCAACCGTGGTGTCATCTGAATTGGTTGCAAATGTCAAATTATCTGGGGTGACGAGAGCATAGGAATTGTGCACCAAAGCAAGGCCTGTATTGTTGACAAGTCTCACTTGTAGCGGAACAATCGCTATTCTCAGAGTTGACGGGCCACTTGTTTCAATACCATCAGATACCTGGAAACAAAAGAAATTACACAATGTTAAACAGTTTGCAAATGAAATCAATATAGGGCTCACTAAGTTTGTCATCTTGATTGGAATTTATTGTTTTTACCTGTAGTGACAAGCGTGCGGATGACTTGTTAGATGTTTTGTCGTTTCCGGTGAAGTGTACATATGATATCAGACCAGAGTCTACGTCTTGCTGTGTGAAGGAGTCCACAGGCTGCCCAGACATCTCTATATGACCACTAAAACAAAGCATTTTTTCACTCCAATCTATCATCAACTGTTCATAATGTGTGCAGAACAGACTGTTATACAGAATATACAGTTATACAATAAAGAACATAAGAAAACGCTGCGTAATTGTTGCAGTTAGCAATAATTATTATTATTCCAAACTTAACGGATAATAGGTACATTACATAATCTTTCTGCAGGGCTATCCGGAAAATAAATAATCATTGCATATCAGATAAGCTAATTTCGTTCAAAGCAATTTATTTTTATCGCCGGAGAAATGTGAAAAATTAAAAACTCAAGAAAGCAGATATTTAACAAAATATGTATACTGAAAACTTAGAGTTGATGAATATAATATAGGTACATAGACGAATGACAATGAAATAGAGAAGAGACATATTTAATGGTCAAAGGATGCAGTTTTTCATTATCGGTCTTGACGAGGCCCTGATTATATAAATGAGAAATGACAAATTGGTAAAAATCGAGTTATTAAACAAAAAAATGTCTTGCTGCGGATACCAACTGGAATCAGCCTATCTGATAAATTCTTTATGATATGATAAAAGAGAAGCTCTTACCTCATTGGTTCATTTTTCCCGTGCAGAACAGAGTAGAGAAGGTCCACTGGGGGAGTGTCGGGATCTTCTGCTTTCAATATTTCTGATGTAATCACTTTACGTGTTCCCTGCAAAAGTATCGTAAATATAAACTCAATAATGTTATGATTTGTTCCCTCTATACAAGAGAATCAATATGAATGCAAACAAATTTTAGATTGTAGACAATCTACAATAATAAAAAATATTGGGAAAAGAAATCAGAATCAATTAAATTGATGACTGATGATGTTTGAAATAATGACTGGACTATTCAGAATGAATTCAACTTAACATGAAAAGTCAATAAAAGTGATGAAAATATATATATAAAAAAAAATTGTTAAATAAGTAAAGTTAGGTTAGGTTATGGGATATTTTTCAATTTTTTTTTCATAGCTTTCAATGACTTTTCAAAGAAGTGTTGAGTTGATTCTGAGTTGTCATGGAACCGTTTGTTAAGTAGATAATATGTTAACTAGTCCCTTTTTATAATACCAATAAAATGATATGGGTAAGTAAATTGTGTGATATTCATGAATAACTAATTGTTAAGCATTAATAAAGAAAAATAATATACAAATTGTATGAAACCCTCACTTGTCACTAAACATTGAAAGAGCTATATTGTGATAAATTTGTGGGTTATTATGCCGAGTTCTTTCTCGGTCAGTGTTTGAGTCCATCATCAAGGATCACTTCTTAGGGTCGGTATTTCATTACAATAATTAATGTGCTTTTTGGCATTTAGTTTTGGTATAAATGTCAAGTATCGGATACCAAGCTATCAAGCTTAGTCCCGTCAACCCTATTTGTATTAATAAGGTTTTCGTGGATTTCAATTGCGTAATAATAACTCAAAAATGACACGATAATATTTTTACCTGTGAAAATCTCAAATCATAAGGCTGGGGTTCCACTCGTAATTAATATTTACAGATTACATAAGATTTTGACAGGTCACTCACAGGAGCGTTTACATATGCACCCGACTTGTGGTAATTAATGATCTCGGAAGTTCGACATGTGTAAATGCTCATGCGACCGTTTACATCTGTAAATTTATTTGCGGTAAGATGGCTTCCTGTCAACAACAACCTGCTACTGTCAAATTTACGCAATTTTGTCAATAAAGACGAAAATGCCCAAATAAAGTGTTGAAATAGATTTTAATTCAACAATTCTCCACGCGCTTTTGGGCCGTCAAAGGTGGCAATTAATTTAGTTTTATCCGAACGACAGCTACCTGTCAGACTTCGAATTCAAAATTTCAAATATGTAAATGTTAAAAACAGAAACATTAAGATTGGAAAGGATTGGACCGATAATTGAATATAAGGATGCTCATTTTCCAGAAAACTTAAATAAGTGGAAATAAATACTAGTTTTGTAGGAAAAAATCCTATGAAATCAATTGTCTTTTAATTTTTGACATTTCACAACGGCACATTTCGGAACTATTTCTTGTAGTACGTCGCTTAGCTTATCAAACTGATTATATAAGCTGGAAATTCGCATGGGCGCGATTAGACCAGTCAAAAAACTTCCGAAAGAATAAGTTCTGTAACTTGCTATAAATTACGTTAAGTGACTTTAGGTGTCTTAACTGACATTGGTAATTTGGCCATAAATCGCTTACAAGAGCGATTTACAGGAAAAAACTTACGAGTCTTAACCCAGCCTAATAATAGGCCACTTGCGTAGATTTCATAACGACTTGGAAAAAATCGTGTGGATAGATTTTTTTACTAAGATTATGAAAATATTTGCCTAAACCAGAAAAAAATTTAAAATGTGATGCAAGTGGCCTATTGAAGGCGTTGTGTAAATAATCTTAACGGTGGTTTTTCACTAGTTCTTTTTAGTCCTAGCTTGAAAAATAACTTTTTTTTAAGTGACATCTAGGTACATATTAAAATGTAAATCTAAACTAAATTTGATAGAGGTTAAAACATGTAATCTGATTTTTAAATATTTTAATGGATCCCTTTAACCGTTGATTCTCTTTCCATTACAGCTTTTTTTCATTATGCTGTTATGCTAAGCATCAATATGATTTTCATTCAAATGTGACAGACTGAAACACCCTAACCTAATGTCTATTTGTATGAACACCTTTCACATTTAACATTATCATCAAATTTGCCACTGACACCGTTTCCAGTCAACCTTCGGTTGTTGAACAAAATGGCCTGACGTGATGAGAATTGGTGGTTAATGGAGGCCGTCAAAGGCTTCAAATATCAGATTATATAATTATTTTGTTAAAAATACTTACATTAACAAATAAAAAAAATATATAAAATGGATGAACTTACTTGTAATGCTATCTCGGGTTAGAGTTAGCGTGCATGCCATAATCACACATGTTAAGGATACAATAGCGCTGTTGGGGACATGCCTGGCCAAAATAGAAACAACAAAAATAAAAATCATATAAACAAAAAAAGCTAAAAACTAAAATATGTTACATTATTAAATATTACCTATTTTTTTTTAAATACAAAATACAAAAATGAGTTAAAAATAAATGAATGAGAATACTAAAAATGTAGTGAGATTTCATTGTTATAAAATTAAAAGATAATATGTATCAGTAATATTTATTAATATGGAGCTACGATACACTAAACTTTAAAGTTAAATTAGACGGTTTATTTAAAATGCGTAACATGCTTTATGCAACAAAATGATACAATGAATGCCTAAACATCAAAAATACTGCAATTAGTCTAAAAAATTAATCTCATTTAAAAAAAAACTATTATTTTTAAATAGAGTTAATAATAATAATAATATTTGGACGATTTATATAGCGCCGTTTTTGTGAAAAATCACCTCAAGGGCGCTGTACAAACTAACCATACATGCTAAACATCAACTGGTAGTAATCCCGTAACTAGACTTCTGTAGGTCAAAACAAATAAAATGGAGTTTTGCATCTTCATTATGTATATGGATATATAATTCAGCATGACTACTTGCGGGAGTACGGAGTGTTAAAAAATATCTAAAATTATTTATGTATGTAATTATAACGTGTTATTGATGTGTAACCTGGGTGAGCCTCAAGACCTTGCCGGGCAGAATGTTGAGGACAGGCGCGTCGTTGATTGGTGTGACATTGACGTGGAGGACAAACGTGTTGCGACCCTGCAGGTAGCTGGGTAGCGTAAAGCGGGCATCAGGGATCAACTCCATGTCCAGCACCAGGCGGTCTTGGTGGTTTTCCGATCCGTCATGCACATAGCGAACCTAAAGAGTTCAATAAGTGAACTTTGTTAATATAATTTGTCTTTGGTAAGAGAGATTCAAATTTAGGCACTGTGTTAAAATAAATGGTGACCGGCCAACTCAGAATGAAACCAACTGAGAAACACCTCAGAAGGTCTTAAGAGCGATGATAAAAAAATTGGTTAAATAGGTTAAGTTAGGTTAGGTTAGGGTTACTAACTATTTTAAAATTATTTTTTCATAGCTTTTAATGACCTTTCTGAGGTGGTTCTGAGTTGGTTTCATTCTGATTTGGCATGGAACTAAAATAAATATTCAGCGTGGAGGGGGCCCTGAGATATCCTACAGTTTTTGAGAGATAATAAAAGGTATCTTCTGAAAAAATTGCTTCTAAACAGATGTGATTGTGTCCAGAATGCATCTTGAACAGAATATTTTGAAGCACAGATAAGGGAGGAGTCTGGTCCAGCCGTCTAAAAAATCTACTTTTTTTGTTGACTAAAAATCTTCCTATACATGTAGAGAATACATTCCCAAAGTTATAGCACCAAATTCGACCTCCAAATATAGACAGAGAACTGAGCGGCCTGGTTACAAATGAAAACTTTTCAAGTTGGCTGGAATCATGGCACTTTAAATTTTCATCCGATTCACTTCATTCAAAGTTTAAATTAAAGAAAAGAAAATGTATATGCAGATGAACATAGACTTATGAAAAATTATTATTATAGGACAAAGTTATTGCAAAATTAAGGCCGTTTTTTTATCAATTTTCATTTTGTTTCCATCATTTTTGCAATCAACAACTTTTTTTGCAAACTGTGTTTCTTGAGCATTCTCCATTCATAAGATAATAATTTTTTTTTTAATATCATATTCAGATGATTTCCAACCTCTCCTCAAAAAGACCCCCCACACTGCATCTTGACTCCAGGACTCCAGCCGATTTGTCGGAACCTCCGCTTGCGGCCGCTATATCTAGACGTGTAGATACTCAAATCAAATTTTCAATTGTGTTTTTTTCTTATTCAAATGTACTGGGCCGCGTGTTGGCCACCCTTGATCTAAACCACTTCTTAAACGTCTTAAATAAAATCTTCCAGACTGGCATAATGCCTGATGACCGGAGTTCTCAAATAATCATCCCAATCCTAAAATCAAACAAATCACCCAATTCTGGATCTAACTACAGGCCAATTGCTCTTTCATCCACCCTCAGTAAAATATATGAAACATTAATTAAAAACCCGTTAGAATTTTTTTGTCGAAAGTAATCAGCTTCTCTCTCCATCTCAATTTGGATTTACGAAAAAAAAAATTACGCAAGATAACCTTGCCATCATCAGCACTGATATTAATTTATCCATTTCTAACCATGAAGTATGTCTTGCAGTCTTTATAGACATAGAAGGCGCCTTTGACAATGTTTCCATCCCAATCCTTAAAAAAAACTTTTAGGCCTTGGCCTACCCCCCATGTTTGTCCAATCTATTATTAATCTATTTCTTGAGAGTAGATCAATTTGGAAGGGGGTATATAAGGTATAAATACCCCAAGGCGATGTATTATCCCCCTTACTGTATAATATATACACGTACGATATGCATGTCTCTATTCCCCCTCAAGTAAAAGTTATTGAGTTCGCTGATGACTTAGCTTTCTTCTTATCATCCGAAATCATCCCACTCGCCGTCAAATATCTTAATGAAGCCATGGATGCCTTTTGCACATGGCTCACTTTAAATGGTCTGGAACTTTCAGTCCAAAGGAGTCAGTGTGTCACCTTCTCAAACCATCGTAAAAATCCTCCTGTTCAAATTTTATTTAAAAACTCTCCAATCCCCAACGCCTCTGAAGTTAAATTTTTGGGAGTAACATTTGATAGGAAACTTAAATGGTCTTCCCATATTCACAACATAGTTACTAAATGTGAAAAAAATTTAAATATCATCAGATCATTGACTGGCGTTTGGTGGGGTGCTCACCCTACCTGCATTAAGTTGCTTTACAATGCACTTATTCGAAGTCATCTCGACTATGCCTGCCCACTTTTTAGTACTGCATCCAAAAATGCACTCAGTAAATTAGACAAAATTCAATCTAAGTCATTGCAAATAATAACTGGAGCGATGCAGTCGTTGCCCATCAATTCCCTTCAAGTGGTGTTCGGATCCCCCACTTTATTTAAGGCGTCAACTGTTTGCTGACAAATTTGTTCTTAAATGTTTAAATTCTAAATGTCATCAGGTTATTCCCAGAGTTTCGTTGTTCAAAGACTCAACACATTCATCTACAATCAGAGCTCGAACTAAACCTCTTCCTGCCATCTGTAAAAATTTTCGCTCTCTCTCAGAGCTTCAAATTATCCAAAATGATCTTCCACTATACAAATTAAAATATAGTCACGTCAACCTATCCCCAACAATTTTAGAAGGGATCGGCATTCTTAAAAGTCATTCCGATCTTCCAGCCCATACTGTTAATAATATGTTCAATGACATTATTTCTTCTAAATGGCCCAACTCTTCTCAACTGATGGCTCCAAATCTCCAGACTCTCCTAACTGTGGTATAGGTATTAACGTTTACCACAATAATTCTAATGATAGAATATTTTATTCAATTTCAAACCAATTTTCAATATTTTCTGCTGAGTGCATTGCAATAATTGAAGAACTCAAATATATAATCAAAAATAATTGTGAACATTTCCTTGTTCTCTCTGACTCTCTCAGTTCCCTCCAAAAACTTCAATCCTGTCCTCTTCTTCATCCTGATGATCACTTTGTATGACTTATTAGAGTGCTGATAGCCTCCATTCAAAGTTCTGGAAAAACCGTAATTCTTGTTTGGATCCCTGGACATGTTGGCATAGTGGGTAACGATATTGCGGATTCTTTGGCAAAACAAGGAGCGTCCAACCCTATTGTTACTCTCGTAAACCATAATCCCTCTCTCTGATATTTTTTCCATCATCAAAGATAGATCCCGCAATGTTTGGACAGAGTATTGGAACATTGCCAGTCAATCCAAGGGAGCCCGCTACACCTCAATACAAAGGACTATCCCATCAAAACCGTGGTTTCAAAAATTCCCCCATTTTTCCAAAAAAGAAATTTCCTCACTTATTCGAATGAGAATCGGACATTGTTTTGTTCCTTCTCACCTTTTTAAAATTCACATCCTTGACTCCCCAGATTGTACCTTCTGTGGTCGAGATGTGGGCACTTTAGATCACATATTTTTGGTTGTCCCTCTCTAAATAAATATCCTCTCTTCTATCAAGCGTTATCTAAAATTGCCTCCCCTCCATTTAACATTTCATCTCTTCTCTGAACTTGACTCCAATCTTCCATATAATTCTGAAATTTGTACATTTAAATAAAATTAATATATAAATTCACCTTTCCTTTCTCTGTAATTTTAAATGATGGCCTAGAACACCCTTGAAGGGTGAAAGCCAGAAAATAATTGAAAAAAAGAAATGTACCTTTAGATTTAACAAAAGTTTTGTGAACGAAAATAAATTTTATCTTTGAGAAAAACACATTGAAAAAAATCTCAGCTGGACCAGACTCCTCCCTTAAGAGGGAATAACCAGACAAAACTGGAAATATGTCATTTTTAAGTAAAATTTTAGCCGTGTTGACTCTTTTTCGCAAAAAAGTATAAATTGATTTCAAAAGATTGTGATTTTATCTGGTAAAGTTATGTTTTAAATTATGAGAAAAAATGTTTATTTTTAGCATAATAAGATTATACCGCAGGTCGTTGGCAGATTTGTTAAATTTTCAAACAAAATTTTGTATTATAATTTTATATCATGCGATAATATAGTAAAATAAATCAATAAATTACCTGGGAAAGCTATGTTTCAGAATTGTAATTTTAGTTTAAATAAAATCATTAAAAAAAGATCCACGCACGTTTGTCAATTTATTTACAGTCTTACAAATTAATATATTTAAGATTTTTTTTACATTCTTATTTTGCTTAGACATTATTGAAAAATGATAAATACTTATGATCAAAAAATAATTACAAAAAGTACATAATTTTAATAGTTTTATCATCACACCTTTCAGCATTTTTGAATGCAGGTATAAATTAAAGCAAATTGTGAATGAAATAAAATCGTTATTGAGTTATTATTTAAAAAAGCTGGTACGGAGAATAATTAATCTTTCGCATTGGAACCGCCCTGTATGATAAATCATCTACATCTATAACATCTTTCGAAGAAATTTGAATTCATTGTGATAATTATCTTAGTTCCCTTCACTTATATAAAATAGAGCAATCCTGTGAATAAAATATATGGCACAAACCTTATCTCTGGTCAGATCGAGCAGCGTAAACACCTGCCTCTTTCCCTCCCCTTCCACCAGCGACGCCTGTGAGCCGGGCGCCCTCTGCAGGTCGATGGCGATGCGCCCGTGCTGGGGCGGCTGCACGATGTGGAGCAGCACCCCCGTGGGTCGTACCCCGTACTTGTGGTGGTCGAGCACCACATCGATGTTCTGCGCCATAACCAGCGCTACTCCCCCCTCCTGCACTACCAGTGGGTAGAGCGAGATGAGCTCCAGCTGGTTTTCAAGCTTGGAAAACACCTGGGAATAAAACATTTTGTTAGCAAGGGTTATATCAAAGATGTAGAAAAAAATTTTAAAAAGGTTTTAAAACATAAAAAATAAATAGTGGAGTTTAGTAGAATAATCCATCTGAGATAAACGCATTCAAAGTTAAGTAATGTGTTCAAAGGTTTAAAAAAAAAAATCAAGTGCGGGTCACATGCGGTAGAAGAGAAACTTTACCAAAACAATCTCAAACAATAGGAACCTTTAAAAATATGGTCAAAATGAGCGCAGTTCAATGCTTCGCAGGTGCTATATAATGCGTCATTTCAGTTTCATCCGAATTTTACAACGAGGCCAAAGAAGTTTCACTTAAAAAAATAGATATTCCAGAGTGATACACTTTATGGGTTTTTTAGCACAAAGCCCATTGATAAAAATATCCTTGCAATTACAGTGAAACCCTCTTAAGAAGTTCTCTCTTAAGAAGTTCTCTCTTAAGACGTTTCGTGGCTTGAGAAGTTTGGTTTTTTCGGTCCCTCGGCTAATTATTGGCCCAATTTTTCCCACATATAAGCTTTTCCTGCTTAAGAAGTTTGTTTTTTCCGGTCCCTTAGAAAACTTCTTAAGAGGGTTTCACTGTAATTCTAATTCCAAGTAGGATGTACTGATTACAGCAGGTCTATTTACTGCCTCAAATAACCTACAAGCCTAAAGTCTGGTCTCCTGTGACCGAGAACATGAACATTTGCTTTCACATTACAGTAAACATTGCCAATGGGGAGCGTGGCATTGCAAATTTTTGTATGCGTCCACAGTAAAGCCATGCCCCCATTGCCAATGTTTATAGTGATATGGCAAGGTACTGTTTAAAGTGACGCGCTTGTTGACCATAGATATTAATATAAATTATTCCGAGAGACTAGGCGCTTTGCGAGTTTCGGCATCATGAACAATGAGAATGGCCCAAGCGAATCCATAGATATTAATATAAATTATTCCGAGAGACTAGGCGTTTTCAGGTTTCGGCATCGTGAACAACGAGAATGGCCCAAGCGAATCTGACCATACAGTTTCTTTATACATGAGGGTCAAAATCGCATTGATTTTTTTTTTTTTGCCGGGACACCAGGGTCCGAGCGGCCTCAGATGGGTTAATGTACAATATATTTTGTTCTACTGGCAATTTTGAATGCTGGTCACACCGGACAAGCAATACTTTAGTTCCAATTTCTACCACCAAAATCATTCTATCCCGAAGTGTCCTGGTGTGTACAGCTATCAGATTTACCCTCGCAACTTTTCTGAGATTTAATATTGTGTCGCGTTAATTGAGTTTGAGTATTACAATAAAAAGTGGATCTGTTAAAACCTTCTTATCATTTATCAAACCCGTGTGACACTTATGGAAGTATTGATACCAGGTAAGGTCAATATATCCATATTTGTGTAAGCAAATGTTCATGTTTTCGGTCGGAAGAGACCCGGCTCAACGCAACCTTGGACTTGATACTCTGAAAGATTGCTTGGATGGCAAAGTACAGTATGCATAATTGATGAAGAGATCACAAATTACAAGAGCATTGGAGTTGTAACAGACAAATTGAAAAGTTCTACGATGATTTCACAAAGCAACTTAGTTAGCAACAGCAACAACTTAGCAACAGTTATCACTGTTTAGGGTTCAATATAACTTCTATATAACAGTTCTCACCTCCTTATCTTTTTTCCTATTTTGATACTGCTTTATTGGCATCAATTATTATTATAACATTATTCTTATAACAATGTTATTAACTTATAGATATTAACTTACTAATGCATCATTTATTACCTTATGTTTTTAACTTTGTAAGTAACATGTTATTGTCATTAAAATTATGTTATTATTACTACTGTGTAAAAGAAAAGGAAGAAAATAAAAAGGGAAAATGTACTTAAAATGTAACCAATACCGACTGTAATATGATATTATATTATGTATTCATATATTTTTTGGAAGAAATAAATACATTTAAAAAAAATAATAGGCCACTTGCACCACATTTTTTTTCCGGTTTAGGCAAATATTCTAAGACTTTCTGTAGTTTTTTTTTTTAATCGTGTTTTTGAAACCTTGGCGATTTTTTGAAAATTTCAATCCGAAAATTAGACGATTTTTTATAAACTGGAAAGACGGGACATAATTTTATGGGTGCAAAAAAACGATAATTACATAGTCGAAAATCATTTTAAAAAAAAACCGTTTTCCACACGAGAATAACGAGGCACACTGAAAATATTACATCTCATAGTTATTTGTTTCCTTGATCCATCTTTTTTTTTGGTTTTTAATTTTTCTTTATTCATAAAATACAAAAATAGGATTACATCATTAGTGGATTTTTCGACCACCATGCTAGGCTGATGCCCGTGTTATGGTGGTCGATTTTACATAATTTAGTGCAATAAAAATCAGACATTCGTGTAATATTTGTGACGAAAATAAATATAAAATAAATATAATTATAAAATAAATATAAATATAAAAACTCTGTCAAGAGTGCATTAGAAATGTATTAAATGAGTACAAAAATGCTTAAATATATTGACATATATTTTGTACTACTTCCCTCCTGTTATAATAATGTAAAATTTTTTGTTGCAAGATTACTATTTAATTTCTAGACACAATATAATGGTATGATGAGGAAATCTATAATTGGTTATTGATCATTAATAATTAAAATGTTTAACGTCTACATATAACTAAATGTAAATAACCAATGTAATAAACTTGTACTATGTAATAATAATAATATACAAGGTGTCCGGAAACTCGTAGTACAAGCGGGAAACTGGGGATTCCCCATCACATTTGGAGTCGATTTTGTGGTATAACTTTTTTTGATTTGAGCTTTCGTTTTCGAGAAAATCGAGTCAGAAGTTGATTTTTTTTTTGGTCAAATTCTTGTTAATTATTACCGACGATCATAGTACCTAACTAATAAAAACAATTTAAAAGAAAACCAAACAAAGAAATCGGTATTAAAAGCATAATTTTGAAATTGCCCATCAATTAATTCAACATAAAAATAAAAAGTTCGCTCGTTCCACGGTTCAAACACAGCTGTGCACAGCTGTTACTACATATTCGCAGCTTCTGTTAAAATAACAATGCAAAATTAGCTCTATCTCTTTCTACGCTAGGTACAATCAACACGTGAAAGAAGAGACGAGATAGCGTTTTCGATATTTCGTAAACAGGTTCCATACGGACGAACTAATAATTAAAGGGCTCTTCACACGGCACTGCATGCAGGGAATCTGCCGCAGAGTTCCTGCAAATTGGGTGGTTAGTAGTCAGAACCGCCTGCCGTATTATTATTTACCCTCTTCGAATTCTCTGTCGTGTCAGCCGCAGAGGGTCCGCCTCCAACTTGCGACCAATCTGCCGGAATGAACATGTTACGACACGTCGTTGGCAGCGACTTGTACCAGAACAGCGATTAGGATATAAATATTATTATTTTACTCATCATGCATTGAAAAGGAAAAAGAAGTTTGGGTAGAAATTTTTGATTTATAGATGCTTGTGTGATATTTCCCACAAAAATTATTTGCGGCGAGATCTAAACCATAGATTCTCAACGTGGGCGATAAGGGGGCGACAATTCAGGGGGCGGTACAATTAAAGGAGAAAATTGACGGCGTTTCAGACTTTCAGGTGGGCGGTAGGAGACCCAGATAAACCCATCGCACCCTATCCCATTAGGGGCCATCCAATCACAAAAATAATTTCCCTATCCCATTACGCCTCCTCCGTTGCGGCAAATGTAGCCCCATCGTGATATCCCGTTACGCCCCCTTCGTCGTGGTGATGGTGGTGTACCGATACGCCCCCTCCGTTATGGCAAATGTAACCCTGTCGTGGTATCCCATTACGCCCCCTATGGCTGTTTCGGATAGGGGGCACTAGAAATAAAAAATATTCTCAAAGTGGGCGGTGGGAAAAAAAGGTTGAGAATCTGTGATCTAAACGGTGCGGTGTTATAAATAAACAACACCACTTTTTAAATTCGAACCTAAAAGTTAACCTCAAAATAATAAAATATGTACACTTTTAAGAAACTTAAGTTTCTGACCACAATCTGAAAAAAAATTGTAAAATTGTGGGAATTTTTGAATTAATTTTATGCAAGAAACGACATAAAATGAGTGGTTAATAATGTTTATAATAAATTTGCCTAATAAAATATGCGTGTATTTTTATTTTTTTTCATTATCGGTAATTTTAGTTAGAAAAATACGTAAGGTGGGACATTTTAAATTTTTTTTCATTTAAATTGTTCCATATTGTACCAACCTTTTCTCATTTTTTCCATTGTTACCGTTGTCTATGTTTATTATTAGTCTATGTCTGTTATTTTTCCTTGACATCATGTTCTATGTCTATTTTTTAAAAATTAGTATTATTAAAACTCCGAAGAAATAAGCGTTGCTTACGAAACATTCGGTTTTTATAAACAATAAAAATTGTAAAAACTAAGTAATTTATTCATTTGGACTTTTTTTATTTGTCAGGGTGTAACAGCACGTACCCGAGGAGATTTTAACCAGAGATACCCGAGCTTATTTGGAGTAAAAAAAATTATAGTCATTTTGAAATTTAAAGTCATTAAAGTCAGTCAGCGAGCGCTCCGAACACGTACGCACAGCGCAAAAACTAAGAACTCTCTGCAAATTTGGTTGTTGCCCTGCTTGCATGAGTGCCTGCTTGCAGGGGTGCCTGCTTGAAGTGTCTACAAATCGGGCCGTGAGGAATGCCCTTAAAACATGGCCGTTCATTATTATAACGTACTTCCTTCCTTCCTTGCTTTGTTTGGGCAAGTTCAAGGTTAGTTCTCGCTGTCACGCGTTTGATTGAGGTCGTTCACATCTTTTAACCGTTCTGTTAATTAAACTCTTTTTTTTTTTGTTTTATAAAAAAACAACAAAGTTTGTTTGTGAATTATTTGTGTCATTTTCATATTTTAAAGTGATTAATTATTGTGTATTACAATGGAATAATACCAACGCAGAATAATTATGACGTATTAATGTATTTTTTGTGATGTGCAGTGTTTTAAGTTTTTGGATTACATTTCCTCGGAACATTTCCACATAATGTAAGTAGGTTAACACCTATGCTAATAATTTCTCTCACAAGGATTGTTCGAATTGGTCCAGTACTAAGTCAAGTAGCGTGTACACTGAAATGTTGCTGAAAATCGTTCGTGTTGCTTTCAAATACAATACATTTTTGCCCGCCGCCCGTTACAAATTTAAACCCTAAAGTAGCCGAAAAAATTCATTTTTTTTTTTTTTTTTAAATTTTAAATGTAAAAATGCTTAAATAGAAAATCTTTATGTTTATTTGGGTTCTCTATGTGATGTAGGTTCACCAGTTTTCCGCTTGTACTACGAGTTTTCGGACACCGTGTATAACGTATTAATTTACCCAGAAATTTAGGAGGTAGAGGTATAGTCAAAATAACATCTTTAAAACATAATCAGGTAGAAATGCTAAGAAATTTTTTCCATAGGAAAGCTGATAGTTCAGAAATGCACAAAATTATTTGCAAGGCAGATAGAAATATTTCGCCATTAAATTTATACGACGAGAATGCCAGCATTCTTATAAATACCAACCAGGAATTATTAGATTCCTGGTCAAATAAAATTCTTCACGCAAAACACTTCAATTATCTCAACCAAACATATGTTGACAAATTTTCGTCAAACAAATGGTTGAGTATTGGAGAGTTGAGCGCAGAGATAGAAGGCTTTATGCTTGCCATTCAAGATAGAGTCATTAATACTAAAAATTATAGGAAGCATATCATCAAAGATGCAAATCAAATTGATGATTTATGTAGAAAATGTTTGGCTTTTCCGGAAACTATAGAACATATTATATCTGGATGTTCTGTATTAGCGCCGTCCGAGTATACATTTAGGCACAATCAAGTTTTAAAAATAATTCACCAAAGTTTGGTAATTAAACATAACTTGATTGACTGCCGTAATGTACCATATTATGAATATGAACCAAATTCATTTTTAGAAAATGAATTTTATAAAATTTATTATGATAAAACTATTCTGACAGACAGAACAATTAGTCATAATAGACCCGATATAGTTTTGCATGACAAAATTAAGAAAATAACTTATATCATTGATGTCGCTATTCCAAATTCTTGTAATATTCAGAAAACTGTTTCTGAAAAAATAAGAAAATATACAGATTTAGGAAATGAGATTAAAATAATTTGGCATTCTCAGACTATAAAAATATTACCATTTGTTATTTCGGCTACTGGCATTATACGTAGCTCTCTCATTCAAAATTTAGGCGTATTAGATTTGTCAAAAAATTTGTACATAAAAATGCAAAAGTCGGTCATTTTAAATACATGTAGGATTACGAAAGATTTTTTAAATATTTATATTGAGGGATCAGTAGGATTTATCGGACCAGTTAGGATTTCATCAGAGCCGAACCCTCTGATATGAAAATATCTGGAGTCGGTGAAATATTTTCCCATTATGTTTCTGGTGGATTGACGTATTGTTCTTGTATTGTTTTGTATTTATTATAATTATATAGTGCACTTACATTGCGTGAATTTACTAGATATTCATTTGTGGAAAAGTGTGTGGAAGGGTTTAATCTTTCATTTGGGAAAGATTCAACCCGGACATAAAATCTGGAGCACCGTAATATATTAAATTTTAAAATACCATTATGCTCCTAAGCATCTATATGATGTTCAATTTATACACCGCCATCTTTATTACCATCTGTCAAAACATCAAAACAAACATAAGTTCACAAGGTAACGAATAATAAATCTAGTGAACTTTAAGTATCAAATTGAAAAAATTCGCCGGAAATCAAAGTGTTGCCATATAAAAAAAAGTAAATTAGTGTACAATTTTACAAAATTAATTGAATATTTCGGAGACGAGACATTTTCAAGTAGTGACGTCATGAGCCCAAAAAACGGATTTATTTATTTATTTGAAAAAAAACTATAAATTTCTAAAAAATGTAGTAACATTTTCGGAATCTCGGTCGAAAAATCTATCCACACCATTTTTCCAAGTTTTTATGAAATCCAAGCAAGTGGCCTATTAGTCCAGTCAACCTGTGTCATAGAACACCAGTTGAAGGAACTAAATAGTATAAAGCTAATTTTTTCTCCATCGACTACTACTATTTAGACAAGTGTTTAGCCAAAAGTCCCCACCCCTACCCCCCTTGCTTCCCCCCCTGTGCCCCCCAAAACATGAAAAGTGTAAGGGTTTCGTAAATTGCTTCTATCTCGATTACTAAACAACGTATCGGATTGCAATTTTTTTTATTCTCTTTGCTGTAACATGGTCTACAATTAATGTCCAGTTAAATTTCGTCGCAACTTTTAGTGTTTGTTTGTAATTCGTAGGAAAAGGTAAAAATTTGTATATTTTTTGGCTGGTAATTTTACTTTTTGTCACAGAACTTTTTACGCTGACATTTTATGAAAAAATGTTTCATACAAAAGTTGTAGCTCCTATTATTACCATTAAAACAATATAAAATAGTACTTACTTTGTTAGAGATCCAGCGAGATTCAGCCGGTGTAATACAGAATGCGTACTCTGTCATAGCTGGTTCGGTCGAGGTGGGGCCGGCCGGCGCGGCGTTGCTATGCAAATATTGTTGTATAGTGAGAGTGTTTTTTTTATCTTTAAGGTACACTATTGCATTTTATATAAAAAACTAATTGAATCTCAGTGAAACCTAAATTCCTCACCGTTTAAATATGTTTCAAATAATAATAAGTCCTTGTATACAGCTAAAATAGGTATTTTAAATAGTTTTTGGTTTTAAAATGCATGTTATATTTTTTTAAGATGTTTTTTTGAGAACAAAATAATTGCGGTATCTTAGTTTGAAGTATAAAATATATTCAGATTATTCTCAGTAAAAAATAAATTGATGTTGACCATTTCCGATTTCCTAAACTTCCATGACAAGTTCTTCATTTTCCTCGACTCAAGCTCAGAAGCTTTGAAGCAAGCATTCCAACCATTGTGGCGGAGGAAGATGCAGATACTGAAGTGGTCGGAAGAGCAATAGATGTCTCCCAGATTTAAAGTGGGAGGCCTATAGTTGTTGTCGGACAGGATACTGATCTTTTCGTTCTATTGGTGTCACATCTTGTCAAAATGTGCAACTATTCTTTCACAAACCCTCTGGCACACCATCAACGTATGACATCAGCAAGATTCTGTAATGACTGCGGCAGAGCAGGGCTCAGCTCAGGATTATGGGCATATTCTCTGTCAAATGGGTGGGAATTGAGAAAATCATAAGAAGATAAACTTTGATAAACTTGTAATATAAGCAAACTTGAATGCACAATTAATACAACAAGGACATACCGGATGGACTCCTGGACATGCTAAACTAACTTATCGAAGCCTGAACGAGGAAAACTAACGCCGGATGACGACTGACATCTTGGTTCGTCTAGCGAACGGTCCTGGCGGGTCTTCCAGCGTCAACCACCGAGGACGACGTGGAATCCAGGGAGCCTAGGTCCTCCTTCTATGTGATGCCTCCAAGGAGCGTCTCCCGTCTCGGATTGACCCATCAATCTCCATCCGAAAGGCACGTGGCCCAACCAGTCTCCAAGACTTACGGTTTCCACTCTCAGCAATCCGTGACTTCGCGACGCGGGGTCAACAAGGCATATCAATCTAGCCACAATACAGGAACCATCACTTTATAACCCCGAATCAAAAACATTTCCACAAAATGGCTAACTGCCAACACGGGAAAAAAAAATGGGATTCATATAACCACCAAAAATCATAACGTACACGAACCACTCGTGTTACTTAAAAACACCCCGCGCCCTTTTTAAGAGAAAACAAACTTTGATTCACATGATTTAAGTGACTAAAACACCTCTATGGCGAGTGACTAATTCCGCCGACCATTTGCCCAAAAAACGCTCGTGGAGGAAGTGACCATAAACAAACTCACATTTTTCTTCCCAAGAAAAATTGCCAGTCTCCAAAAAAATTACCATAGACAAAATAACCAAATAGGCAAGAACTGCACTAGTCACATAATATTTATGTGACAATTCGTGAAGAGATTGGTGATTTTTGCATGCTATCACAGGATGTGCTACCACGTCTTATTTATTCGGCAAAGGCAAAATTAACTCATATTAAAATATTCTCAAAGAGGTACGTGAGTTGAGGCTTTTGTCTTGAAACTATATGGATGCACAAGGTCTGCAAGTCTGAATGACAGTAAATATTCAGTGTACCTTAAAGCTGTTGCAAAAATGTCATTAACCTCTCAGAAATAGACGTTTTGTTTATTATGTGTCCCTTAGAAAACTGTCAAAACGTGATAATATTTGTATTAGTTACGATTTTTACTAAAAGCTTCATAAATCACATTTTGGGAAACGTAGCCTCATTCTAAAAACTGTTTTGAAAAGGTTATGAAATAAAATTTCAAATTGTCTTATTACAAATAAATAATAACATTTGTAAATATTGAAATTTAGAATGCAAACATAAAAAAATTGTAAAAATGACCCACGTGATGTTTTATGTGAAAACGGTACTAAAATCACAGATTATGTAAAAAAAATACTTATTCTATCGTACAAATGTATAATAAACAATTTTGTCTCATTTTTTTACCATTTCATACTAAAATATTTTAATAAAAAACTAACAATGTCTTGAACAAATGACAATCAAACAAGATGGAGGTTCCATTCAGCTCAGATAATTAATCTCTATGTTCACTAGATATTTTTTAATACAGACGCTTAGCGTTGTTCATTATCGATATTCTGTTTTTTATTTCATGATAATCCGTATACTAGTGATGGAAATAAATCAATTTTTGTAAAATCTCACGCGTTGACGTCAAAAGAGGCTCTAATGTCTTGACCGCTATTATTATATTTGCGTCTTTTGACGCTCTAATGTTCCGAGTGGTTAAAATCCAAATTTAACATGGCGTCCCTCCCTCCAACATCTGGTGCTGCCGCTGCTGAACAACACGCCTGTCAAACATACTATCAGATTCAAAAATGGTTCATGATTCATGGGGATGCATTTTAACTGACAACAAGCTGTACCCAGTGCACTCAAAAAAACCACCGGCACCCGAAGAAGTTATAAACTTAGTTTCCTGCAACTGCAAAAAGGCTTGCAAAAATAATTGTAGCTGCTGTAAAGCATCACTTGATTGCACAGAAATGTGCGGGAGCTGTGGCGGATCATGCAGCAATGTAACTTTGGTTGAAGTTGAGGAAAATGAAGAACTTGTCATGGAAGTTTAGGAAATCGGAAATGGTCAACATCAATTTATTTTTTTACTGAGAATAATCTGAATATATTTTTTACTTCAAACTAAGATACCGCAATTATTTTGTTCTAAAAAACCATCTTAAAAAAATATTACATGCATTTTCAAACCAAAAACTATTTAAAATACCTATTTTAGCTGTATACAAGGACTTATTATTATTTGAAATATATTTAAAGGGTGAGGAATTTAGGTTTCACTGACATTCAATTAGTTTTTTATATAAAATGCAATACTGTACCTTAAAGATAAAAAAAACACTCTCACTATACAACAATATTTGCATAGCAACGCCGCGCCGGCCGGCCCCACCTCGACCGAACCAGCTATGACAGAGAAGTTTTTAGATTTTCACGGCCAAAAGCATTTTTGTTGTTAATTTTTGGAGTGTTATGTCGTGTTGCGCTACCTCCTTCTATAGCCGACGTTCACACATCGTCGGATCTACCGGATCTGCCCTGATGATGGACACTGTAACGCTGTCCGAAACGTCGGCTATAGAAGGAGGTAGCGCAACACGGCATAACACCCCAAAAATTAACAAAAAAAAAGCTATGACAGAGTACGCATTCTGTATTACACCGACTGAATCTCGCTGGATCTCTAACAAAGTAAGTACTATTTTATATCGTTTTAAAGGTAATAATAGGAGCTACAACTTTTTTAGGAAATATTTTTTCATAAAATGTCGGCGTAAAAAGTTCTGTGACAAAAAGTAAAATTACGTGCCAAAAATATACAAATTTTTACCTTTTCCTACGAATTACAAACAAACGCTAAAAGTTGCGACGAAATTTAACTGGACATTAATTGTAGACAATGTTACAGTAAAGAGAATAAAAAAAATTGCAATCCGATACGTTGTTTAGTAATCGAGATAGAAGCAATTTACGAAACCCTTACACTTTTCATGTTTTGGGGGGCACAGGGGGGGAAGCAAGGGGGGTAGGGGCAGGGACTTTTGGCTAAACACTTGTATAAATGATAGCAGTCGATGGGGAAAAAATAAGCTTTATACTATTTAGTTCCACCTAAAAACACAGGTTGACTGGACTATATTGTGACCAATACGCTTCGATTCAGTGGTTAAAAAAGTTCTTGTTCAATTTAGTTTGATGACCAGAATTTATGAAAGAATATGCAGAACTTACCTTATACTTTTCGGCATAATCAGGGTTAATGCACAGCGCCGCTTCGCACTTGCACGTGAAGTGGTCGACGCCATGCTGCTGGCACGAGGCATGCGGAATACAGGGCGGGTTAGCCGGCGTGTCGTGGCAGGGGTATGACCACACGCAGTTGGGCAGCACACCCCGAGTCACCACGGCAGACGGCAGGCCGTACAGTTTGTCGTCCACCTCTATGCTACGGATGCAACCCTGGAATAAGTGATTTACATTTAGTAGGTTCTGTCTGACTGCAATTTAGTTGGTTTTCCCCTTAAACCCCTCTGAACCCCACACCATATGAAAGAAGATGTTGGTGTTAGATATGATATCCTCGTGACAGTGATAATAGGAAGAGTTTGAATGATTTCAGAATATGTTGATGTGTTTGAGGAGTGCACAAATTTTAACGCAAGAAAAAGAAAGATAGAAACTCGCATAGTTTTGACCTTACACCACAAAGACCGCTTTGACTTTCTGGACGATTTTAGTATTTCAATTATTAACGGAAATTTTTTATTTGTTGTTTACTGAAAAATTTAACAATAGTTAAAAAACAAAACTTTCCTAAACATATTATTTATTGTTATCAAATTTAATTTGTAGAACTTCACTTTTTTGTCTTTTATATATTCAATAATGTTATTATTCAATTTATAAACAAGTTCTGCTATGTAATTATGAATATGCGTGATAGGTATCACGCCTTCAGAAGGTGAAAATTTATAACTAAACTGTTTTTATAAATCGAATAATTTTTATTATTAAATATGTATAGGAATACCTACCTAGAAATGCATAGGATTCCTTTATGTTCGAATTTTAAAAAGGTGTTGTCATGGAGACAGAAAATGATAGATGATTGTTGTTTTGTTGTCTAGCTGGGTAGCAGAGATTGAAGTAATAAGAAGATTGAAAAATAAGTTTATAATTACAAAGTGATATAATATTTTGAAGACGGACAAATAACTTTAATTGTAGTTTCTTTGTCAGCAAAGCAACTCATGATATTTGTATGTCACATTATTAATAAAAAATTACAACAAATTGTCTTATAAATATATAAAAGAAAAAATGATTTAAAAAATATCCTAATCCAATAAAAAAAATATTGTGCCTTTTTGTTAATTTTATTAACTTTTAAGTTTTTGCTGTCCAGTCGGTAAAAATGATCTAACAATTAAACAGTGCATTTTACAAACAAAAACACGCTTGGCCCATCTCTTGCCACCTCCGCTATTAACTTTTTCTTTAACATTCCCTTAAACATCTGACAATTCTTATTGTGTTTCAAGCTTTCCATGGGCAATGGAAAAAATTCCCATCCCGGTTGAAGCGGGAAGGCAGACGGGGCCTGCGGCGGGATTAGTTCATTTTTTTACAGCTACCGCGCCAAGCGGTCAGTGTTCTCAACGGAGAATAAATCGAATGAATTTTTGGGGTCATGTCAACTGCGCGAGCTTAATAATTATGACTTTAAATTGTAAATAAATACTGTTGTAATGGATGATTATTTCTTCTGCGAACTCACTTGTAAATAAATTCTATTAAAATACATGTAGAGGGCCCATAAACCAATGTAACAATTTATGATAATATTTTTGTTTTTAAATTCTTAAATGGTACCCTTAGGTTATGTACGAATGCTAGTAGCCAGAAATATTAATGTAAATGTAATTCGTATTTCTGGTGATTTTTTTCTTACACATGAAGTTAGTACCTTTAATTAAACACAGTTCTTCAACATCGGTTTCAGAGACACGGAAGAAATTGACCAATTTCAATCGGTATTCTATTCTTAATTTCTGATAAATAAATACCTAATAAAAATTCGAGGTAGGTAGTACGGTCTAACTTGAAATCTGCGTGTTCTCTTTGATACTTCGTCCACAATCTTAACGCTAAATTTGATATCAGAACTCGACGTTTTTGTTTACGTAATTATTTACGCACTCGAAATTCGTAACTTTAGGACGTGCAATAATCGATATTAGTCGGAAATCTTTCCTGACAAATAATTATACTTATGTTTTCTTTCTGATGTAGCATCTCTTCATCAGAACGCATTTTAACAAAATATCTGCTCATAGATGGCGGTAAATAATCACACAAACTAAACCAAAAATTCATTTAATCAAGTTCCGTTAATAAGCAATAGATGGCAGTAACAGTACTGTAAATTTAAATAAATACTTATATAACAAATCAATACGCATCAAAATTATTAAATTAAAAATTAAATTTAGAGAAAACAAACATAATCCAATAAAATAAAATAAAAATTATAAAAATAATATAAAAGCATAAAATTGAAAATCATAACATAACACTAATCATGGCAACTAGAGCTAAAAGTGCACTGGAGCTTGAAGACAAAAACATTGACAAAATTATTCAACACATAGATAAGAAAATGGATATTATGAAAATGGAAATTTTCACAAAAATGGAAGCATTTAAAGAAGAAACACAAAAAAGTATCGATCTCGTCAGAAAACAATACGATGATATAATAAAAAAAATGGACCAAACAATATTCCAGAATCAAAAAATTGAAAACAAAATGGAAACATTAAAAAAGGAACAAAAAGGAACTCAAGCTACAACGTATGCGACTATTGCAGCTAGGCAGAAGACAACCCTTCAAAATCACGCCTTAGTAATAAGCTCCGATGACCCGCAGAGAAAATCAGCCGACATTGAAAAACTCATCAAAAAGCACGTAGATGTTCGCACTCTTGGGATCGGTGTTGCACGCATGCGAAAATCGAATAACAGTGACAAATTAATCTTCAATATGGTCTCCCTGGAAGATAAAAATAATTTTAAAAGAGAACTAAATAAAGGGCTACAAGGCAAAATAAATATAGAAGATGGAAAAAAATTGAATCCTTTGGTTATAATTAGAGGCCTTATCAAGGGAGCAACTAATGATGACCTAATGCATTCCCTGGAGAAACAAAATAATGGGATAGGTATAGATTTCTCGGAAAAAATATCCATTAAATACAAAAAAAATCATAGGAATACACATCTTTGCAATACCATATTAGAATTATCGCCAAAAAACTGGAAAAGCTTGATAGAAGCTGGCCATATCAATGTAGGATACCAACGCTTAAAAGTGGAGGATCAGTCACCATTGGTCCAATGCTATAAATGTATGGGTTTCGGACACACCCAATTGTTCTGCAAGGAAGAAACGGCATGTGTTCACTGCGGCGGCAACCACAAATACGAGACCTGCCCTAACAAAAAAGAGCAGCCTACATGTATCAACTGTAATAATGTAAGTCATAACGACCACAGATCCACCAGCTCAGAATGTCCAATCTGGAAGATAATGGATGAACGTGTTAGGGAAAAAGTGGACTACGCTGGAATTTGTTGAAAAAGCTGCTGACCAATCAATCATACAAAGGAAATACCATTCGGTGGATGACTATATGCCTATAAAAAATAGTTTGAGAGTCCTGTACATTAATGCCAGAAGTATTAGAAACAAAATAGACGAAATAGAAGAAACGCTCAAAAGAATAACGGATACTGTGCACGTTTTAGTTGTCACCGAAACATGGCTGGGAGATGGAGAAGGATCTTTGTTCAACATCAATGGCTACCAGGGTACTTTTGCTTCCCGGACTACTGGAAGAGGAGGAGGAGTGGCGATATATACTCACAATACATTTAACTGTGAAGTTATTGAAAAGTGGTCAACGAATAACTCTTTTTTAGGAGTTAGGGTACAATATAAACATTTTAAACCATTAAACATATATGCTATATACAGGAAACCTAACAACAATATAAATGATTTTCTAGTATCTCTTGAATCTATTTTACAAAAAAGTAGCCTAGATACACTCATCTTCGGGGATTTTAACATTAATGTTCTTAAAAAAAATGATTCCACAAAAAAATATATCAACACTTTATTTTCATATAATTATTTCATATGTAATAATACACATCCCACGAGAGTTACGGAAACCTGCAGTTCTCTCTTAGACCATATTATATCAAATAGAGAAAACATATCTTCAACGACCTCCAATATTGATAACCAGATAAGTGATCATAGTATAATGATGTTAGACTACCAAAACTCTTTGAAACACCACTCTAACAACAGAATACCACCAAACATAAACATCAGCATCAATAAGAGGGCTTTGAGAACATATCTTGAAACCCGACCGTTTTCTCATAACACCACCAACATAACCGAAAATTTTAATCAATTCTTTAACCTTTTCCCCGCGTTGAACTACTCCGTTTGTTCAATACCCATACGCGGTACATGTTTTCAAATACCTATCCATCCAATTTTATGTCAATTACAGCATATTATGGCATGATTTATCATACTATATAAACAGATGAGATTATTATCTACAATTTGAAACCAAATCGTCGTCTGTAAACACTCCTAGATGTTTATAAAAACAAAAACATTAAATTCCATACAAAAACATACCCATGTTATCTTAAAGGCGGCGCCATTTCCCCGCGTGCTTGTACTCAGGACACTGCGTTGATAGACACAAGTGGTACCTCAATCACTTATTATTATTAATTCGAATAAACAAGTTCTAAAACTCAACACTTAAAAATAACACGAGACGAATAGATTTTGTCATATAATAAATATTGTTTTAATTATCTAAGCACTTAAGAGGAGTTTACGCCGGTCACAATTTTTTTGAGGTATGGTATATTTTAAAACAGGGTTCGATACATAACGACACACCGCATTCTTTACACATGTATCTCGTTAACTGCATTTTATTATTTGTAAGTCGGCATACACGACATCGTCTGCGCGGTTTATTTGATTTGTCGGTTGCTGGAATCAATCCTGCCATATGCTTAGTGGCATGTTTAGGCAGAATCCGAAATGGACTGAGGTGGGCTGATGTTGTAGGCTGTGGTATTTGTGTAACTTGTGGTTTATATTTCTCAACAAGTTGCATTATAACCGCCAATTGAAAATCTGCTAACGGCTTTTTTATACCTGTCACTTGGGTGTGCAAAATAAGTGCATTCAATAAATACAGGTCAATTATGTGAAAAAAGACTTTTTTATACCACTTTATCGTCTTTCGCATACATGATAAACTGCTCAGCATCATGTCGCCTTTGTCAACAGTTCCCATAGATTTATTGTAATCGATTATACAGGCGGGCTTGTGAATGGGTTGTTTAGTTCGGTGATTTATTTTCCCTGTTTCTTTAAATATGTCATCGTGCAAGGTAGTTAGCATGTGAACATCCCTTTTATCACACCATTTTAATGCTAAAAGGGGACCGCGGCTTTTTGACTCAAATTCACCTTTTTTCAGATTTTTAAATTTGGGCATTTCCTTACGGTTTTTTTTTACTGTCCCACAGGCATTCGTTTTTTCCGAATGCAAAAACTGGAATAACTTTGGGCTTGTGTACCAATTGTCACACCACAAATTGTGCCCCTTGCCAAAATAATCATTTATAAGTGTGGTTACAACAGCGCCGGTTATTCCCAAGTTCTGCTCATCCGTTATTTCCGTGCCTTCTCCACAGTAAATTATAAAATCAAGAATGTATCCAGTTTTCACATCACACAAAACAAACATTTTGATTCCAAAGCGGTGTCGTTTCGATGGAATATACTGTTTAAAAATAAGCCTACCCTTGAAAACAATCATGCTTTCATCTATGCATAGATCTTCATAAGGTATTACAGACTGTTTGAATAGTGTTCGGGTGTGATTTAAAACTAACCTTATTTTATAAAGACGATCTGTAGACGGCGAATTTGAGTCACAGAAATGTAAATTTTGCAATAACAGTTGATATCGATCTCTACTCATGATCTGGCCAAAAATAGGCGAACTAAGAAATATATTTGTACTCCAATACTCTTCAATAGTCAAGTGTTGGTTTCTTGTCATTAGCATGGTTATTGCAATAAATAAATACATTTCTTCAATATTTGTGTCCTTCCATTTATGAATTCTTGAATTCGCACCAAATTCCTTTGTATTGAGAACAAAGCTATGGTAGTTATGTATTTCTCTTACAATTTCATTCATAATGGAGCGATTCAAAAAATGTTCAAAAAAATCACTTTCTGTTGAGTTTTCGTTAAATTGTACAGAAATGCCGGATTGAAAATCATCAAATTCGTGTACTATTGGAATATGAGGTCCTGACACCCAGGAGTGTAGCACTTCTTCCCGTACAGACTCATCAGCTTGAGTTTCTGCTTCTTCCCGTACAGACTCATCAGCTTGAGTTTCTGCATCTGAAATTTCCGAAGGTACAAATTCATCCTCGGACATTTCATAATCAGAATCCAACATCTGCAGTATATTTTCAATTTCATCATCTTCCAAAATATGGGCCATTTTTATTCTTAAAGTTAATTTCAAACACTAAAAACTTATTGTGAACGTTTCCTAATAACTTTGAAACAGTACGAAAAAGAACACGAAAATAAACACGCACTTTTGTAACTAATTTATAACCAAAATAGACATGTTATAAAATTCTGATGACACTTAAATTAATAAAATTTTTATGTAAAGTCAAAATCACAGTTTCACAATACAAACAAACGTTTAGAATACGCGAGATCTCTACAATAAATGTTATCGACGCTTGTCCACTATGATCAATCGGAAACGCATGCGCAAAGAGCGAATGACTACTAGCGCCATCTGTTGACTAAATTATGAACTATGGCACTCAAACGCACGACGACACATTCACTTGATTATCGATGTTCTTTACGAAATACAATTTTATTTTCGAAATATGCCTGAAGATGTCAGCATCGTGATAGTTACACGAATGTCCTAGTGAGCGGGAAAAAAAACTGTTACATAGGAGCGCTGTGATATCGGCAGTCGAAGTTGGCGTAACAAGGTCTGATACGGGCGCGTGTGAGGCATGGATTTTTGCCGTATCAACTGTTGTTACGATCGCGTGGAAAAGGTTAAATATATCAAAACAGCAATCGACACTTGCAAATTTAAGCCAAGGATACAAATAGGAAACCCTAAGCAAGGTAATACACCATGGTTTGACAAAAAACTGGATCTTCTTATTAGAGAACGAAATACTAACTACAAACAGTGGAAGAAAGATCCGCAAAACAGTCAACTTTTATCACAAAAAAATAAGTCAAGAAATTCGGTAACTAATTACAGACGTTTCGCCAAAACAAAATATTACACAAATATTTTTACAGAAAACATACATAATCCAAGACAAACCTGGAAGACAATAAATTCAATCATAACTAACAGTCCAAAGAACTCAACAAATAAAATTGAAACTCTTACCATCAATAATATAGTCATAAATGACCCGAAGCAGATATGTACAGCGTTTAATGACTTCTTTACATCGGTTGGTGAAAATTTAGCTGCGAGTATCCCATCTTATTCAGATGACATGAATACAATAAACATGGAACCAAAGCCATTACAGTCCCTCTACATGGCCAATACAAACAAACTAGAAGTTTTAAAAATTATCTCAAAACTAAAAACTAATGCATCTCCAGGAGTCGATGGTATGACAACTAACTTACTCAGATTCTGTAAAGAAAAATTAGCGGATCATCTTGTTATTCTAATTAATCAATCTTTAGTGAGTGGACTGTTTCCGGATCAATTAAAGCTAGCAAAAATCGTTCCAATTCACAAAGAAGACTGCAAAAAAAATCCATCTAATTATCGTCCAATATCAATACTCTCAGTCTTCTCCAAAGTATTTGAACATGTAATTAAAAATAGACTAACAAAATATCTCGCAACTAATAATATTCTTACGCCTCAACAATATGGGTTCAGAAAATTCTCCAACACGAAATGTGCTGCCTTTGACTTTATACTAACTCTTCAAAAACACTTAGATCAAGGAAAATATGCAGCGGGCATTTTCATAGACCTCAAAAAGGCATTTGATACGGTTGATCATAAGATTCTATTAAAAAAACTTGAATATCTGGGCATCGTGGGCAACAGTCTAAAACTTTTATCTAGTTATCTTACGGGTAGGTGCTGTTCGGTTGTTATTGGAAAAGAATCAAGTGATCATAGGAATATAACATGTGGTGTACCACAGGGCTCGATTCTCGGACCATTATTATTTTTGATTTATATAAATGATATTGCAAAATGGGGAGTGAAAGGTACACTTCAACTTTATGCTGATGACACAATATTATTCTACCATAATACTAATTTAAACGAAATGGAAAAGGACATGGAAAGGGATTTGGCTCATCTAGCCGAGTGGCTGAGAATTAATAAACTTAGCCTTAATATTAAAAAGACTCACTATGTGCTATTCGGGAATAGGAGAGGACAACGCCTAAACATTTCCCTGGGAATAAACAAACTGGAACAAACAGATGTCGCGAAGTATCTAGGACTTTTAATTGACTCACGGCTTACATGGAAAAACCATTTTGACCATGTTAAATCAAAGATTGCTCCAGTGACCGGTGTAATGTACAGACTACGTAGATTGCTTCCCACAGCCATACTGCGATCTTTGTACTATGCTATGATTCACTCCCACTTGGCATACCTTTTGAGTATCTGGGGTTTTGCTACTAAAAAAATGATATCAGAGGTGCAAATAATCCAAAATAGAGCCCTACGTAACATTTTTGGCTTGCCTTGGGATACACCTGTTAAAGATATTTACCGTCACGCACTTGTATTGCCATTTAAGATTGTTCCTAGCTTTGAGATAACAAACACCATTTTAAATATTATTCAGTGCAACACCCACACAAATATAAAACTGAACTATAACAACGACGTTCACCAATATAATACACGACAACACAACAAACTACACATATCAAAAATACACTCAACAAAGTTCGGACTGAAATCATTAGAATACATTGCCTACACTAACTATAACAAACTGCCTGAAAATTTGAGACAGGTATATGCCTCTAACAAATCTCGAAATGATATATTGAAAACATATTTTTTCAAATGTTATTTGGAAAACGAGTCATAAGTAGGTACAAACTCTGTTCTGATAGCCCTAATTATCTTCAAATACTAAACTTATAGTATGATGGGCGCGGTTTATACCTTACTTAAATCTCGTCATTGTATTTGTATGTAAACATCTTGTATTAGGTCTGTATATTTTTGAGCCCGTACCTTATATTGTATTTTCCTGATTTTGTTTTATCTATGCATTTCTTAGTACATCTCATTAGTCCATCATGGAGGAAACTTTATTTTAACTTTTTGAAACCCAAAGTACATAAATCAAATGAGTCAATGAGTAATACAAATTCATAAAATGTTATAAGACATGTTTCTGTGAAATATTTGTAAAGTGATTCTTCATATGTTTGTATCTGTATGTTGCTTCTGTGAAATGTTTTGTAAATTTTTTATTCATAAATTGTGTCTACATTTGGGTTGAGTTGGGTTTAACTTCTCAAAAGTACCAATTGGCGATCCCTTAATGAGTTTTGATAACTCATGGGAGTGCAACTTCGTTGTATGTTTTTAATAATAATAAAAAAAACATTTATGTAAATGCCAAACGTCAAATGTTAAGTATTCAGTATGTACATGCGGACACATCCTTACCACGGACCCCTAGCCAATTTGTGTGTGACCATGCGAACTTCGCCCCAATCTTTCATCCATGTTTCAACAAATGGAGAAGACGGAAAACAAATATCATAATGTTAAAGCATGTGTTTAAGTTTACAGCCGGAAGAGACCTGCCTTTACAAAAATATTGCTTACAAACAAAAACATGCTTACAAAAACATCAACAGCAACGTTTAAAATTGGCTTTTGCTTGAAAAATATTGAGTGTTTCGTTCAACTATTTAAAAAAATTATTGATTTGACCTGCCTAGATCAAGTTTAGAAACATAAATATATTTTGTGATTTTCTTTATTTATGATGTTCATATTCACTAAAAAGCAAAAGGATGATGTTATATTAAGGACAATTCAGAATGCGTACCATTATACTGGAATCAGCAGCTTTGATGCCCTTTATAAAAGCCCGCTGCCTTTTCTCTGGTTCGATGCCACCTAGGTAAAAAGAGTCAGAGAGGTCCAGATAGCGAGCCCCGGTAGTCTCCACACGGGTGCTCATGGCCACTCCATCTACAGACAACTAAAAACAAAGAAATATTTCATTAAAGAGAAAAAAAAATAATGTTGGATGCAAAATAAGTACAAAAACTTGAGAAGTCCAATATAGAATGTTAACAAATAAATTAATTTAGATCCTGAAAGCAACAATTATGAAGGGAGATTTCAACTTTCAACACTTCATTTCACGCCTTCACGACTTAACCTGTTGAATGTGGGATGAGATTTCCGGAAACCTTGTGAATGATGACTTCTGATCAAATATCCATATAAAAACAAAGGAATTGTTTTTTTTTTGCGATTGTTTTCTGTTTACCAGATAATATACCTTATTACTAATATATATTACATGATAATATCGTTAGAAGTTTTCCCATAATAGATAACTTTAACTAAAAAAATTCTCGCATTCGGCAAACACATATCAAAAAAAAAAATTAAAACAAGCATAAATTGATTTTATTATTTCTACACAAACCTGAAATACACACCCTACATGAAAAAAAAACAATTCGAAGTTTTCAAATAAATAATGACATTGATACTCTTTTGAAAATGTAAAAAATTTCGTTATTTTAGCCATTGACAGCTGCTAAAAGTGACGCACATTTGAAAGCATTCCGAGAAGCTAGATTGATCAGATGAAGTGTTACGTCAAGAAAGATGTTGGCGCAAGCGATTCTGACCTTGTCCTTCAGACAGTTTCTGTATACATAAGGGTTAAAATCACACTTAAAAAAAAAAAACTTTTTTTTGTGCCCACCGGTGGGCGAAATGACCAGCATTGAAAAGGTTGAAGACTGAACGTTAGAAATATTTTAAAATATCGCACAGCATATAAAGCACAGAAATCTTGAGTGACTGTGTACCAATCCATAAATTTTTTTCATGCAAAGTATGCTCTTTTTAACCTTTTCGTTGCTGGCTTTTTCAATGCAATCTATCCATCTTACAGAACGTTTGACACAATGTATGTGTTTTAGGGAAACTTTATGGATCACATACGGCAATAGTTATATTGTGCGTCAGCCGTGTAGATAATGTTAAAGTTTTCAAAAGACTGCAGTAATTATACTGTAATAACAAAGCTCGCGAGGGGGGTACGGGTACGGCCGCCACGGGAACCATTTATTAGTTAACCAACACCTCTGCCGTGCTCTAGTCACCCCAAGTGGTTTGCTACATTTGGTGACTTAGCAGCCCGGGTTCTTCGGGTGGGTGACGTGTGTCCTGGTCTTGGCGGCTGATGTGCCTGACCACTCGTCACAGATCGGGAGAGGCCGGTTTGGGGAGACCCTTTGACCTCTCCAGATGGTTGGTGGCACCGCAGCGGATTCATATGTCCGTCACTCCTGGAAACACTGACCCCTAGATACCCACCTACCCACCCCTCATACCTTTTTCTTTCACAGAACTTCCTTTCCTTAAAAAGACCCTCCAGCATCTCCAAAGATGACATAAGCCTTGAGAGAAATTATTTTCCTCAAGAAGACATCCTGAGTAGGGTTAATGTAAAAAAAAAAAAATTTTAGAGTAGGAAAAGTGAAAAGTTCTTTGTAAAGTCGGTGATATGTGGGTGACATTAGTCCAGTTTTCCATATTTTCACCAGTATATACATCTGATATGTGATATAACAAAAATAAAGTCCAGTGTACCTCAATCAGGGAGGGGTTGAAGAGCAGGTGAAGCTTGTGCCACTGGCCGTCGTTGACTCGCACCGTGTGCTTGATCTGTCCGCGCGCCATCTTCACACGTATCATTCCCTCCAGCACCTCTACGGACAGGTAGTCCTTGCTGCTGCCCCCGTTGTACAGCACTATGCAGTCCGGCGATATCGTCTTCAGCTCTATTTGCCATCTGCAAAACAAAAATGTTTTGAGTTTGTGCAATCAGTCCCATAATTTCACACTAGTCCTACCTAGTCACTAACCCTGAGGAAAAACGTCCCCTCAGGGCTTATGTCATCTTTGGGTATGCTGTGTGGAGGGTGTTTTTAAGAAAGGAAGGAATGAAAGTTCTGAGAAGGAAAAGGGTACCAGGGGTGGGTAGGAATCTGGGGGGTCAGTGTGTCCAGGAGTGACGGATGTATGAATCCATCCCTCCCACTGCGGTGCAAGGCGATATTCTGGGAGAGTATGGCTAGAGAAGATAAAAGGGACTCCAGCCTGTAACAGTCACTTCTCTATTTATTGGATAAAAATTGTACATTAATCTCTCACATGTTGTCATGCTTTAGAGGCAGGTTAGCTCGTTGAGACCCTCTCAGGTTGATGTGGGGATAATATTGAATCTGCTCATGGAAGAACAGGCACACAAACGCTCAAATAAAAGATTTATAATCTTTCAAACAAGTCTATAATTATTTCAACATCCTCCAACAAATCATCATAACCTAAAAGCCACATTTCAATAAAAACAAAAACAAATAAATACCTTTTAAAACAACTAGATCCGAATCATTTTCAAGGGTGAGAGAAAGAGAGTAGAAAAAGAGATGTGAATCCGGCGTAATGCTACGAAAGGAACCGCCTCCACAACGTGTCCTACTTCTTGGCTCCACCGTGTTTTGAATTCGGGCTGCCACGTCCCGTCGTGAGAATCCCTTAATTCGTCCAGAGATCCCGTCGCCTTCCAGAATGCGCCTTGTCCATACGAAGGCCAAACCGTTTGCCTGCTACTTATCATCTGCGGCGAGTCCCAAATTACGGCGCGGACGACAAACCATCGTCAAAGACGATTCAGCGGAATCCCACAATCTCTATCTCGCCGGACCTGCAGTGCAGATCATAAATCTTAATACTTCGCATTCTATTGAAGCGATACTTTTTACTCCTCACAAAAATAAACCTTTTGGTGAGCCAAGCCACTAAAAAATAACAGGCTCCCACTGGCCATCCGTTAACTTTCCGTTCCGTTAACAAAAATTGCACATTACTGTCGCTACACCGACTTCCCACACCGACTTTACTCACCAAAAACATTGGCCTCCCGGCACCGAAAAAGAATATCTACGTCTCCCGCCATGTTGCCGGGCGACAACACTACAGTGGCGACTCTCCAGGGCCGCCAACCGACAAATTCTCCACAAAAATAAGACTCGGGTACTTTTTTTGTGATTAAAGTTTGCATAATTAAATAGCTATAAGGCGTATAAATTAAATGTTTTTTATTACATTACAATGTGTTCAATAGGAGTAATTATTTTATTGGGGGTGATTATTCTAACTCCTTAAGGTGTTAACCAAAGGAGAATATCATTTTTAAATGTTTGAAAGGTAATTAGTATCAATTACATCCGTCTCACGTTAAGGATGTTGCATAAGGACTGATAAGTACCCATTGAGACAAAGTTACAACTGGAAACAGATGGAGTTGTTCCGGATGTGACAAGGTTTATGTTGGCCAGACAGAATGGATGATCTCCAAAAGGATATCAGAACACTTTCGAGCATGTAAACTCGGCCACCCTGGCAAATCGGCAATTGCCGAGCATTTAATTGAAACTAGCCATTACTTTGAATTTGTTCCTGAAGTTCTAGAAAGACCTATATCACTCTATAGCACGCAAAATTACAGCGGCAAATGAAATTATAAAAAAATCCCATTAATATTAATAAAGACGACGGGGCTAAGCCAACAGTTCTTGGTATCCGCTAATTGACTGCTACACCAAAACATTTTTTACACAGAAAACCCTTTTAAATTCCCAGCTTGATTACCACTCTGAATCTTTAAATTTTGTTTCAAGTGAAAATTTCTTTAACACCGTTGTGATTTGAAACTCAATGAAACTAAAAATAGCGATGCTAAAAAGAGACCAACACATACATCTATAGGATTTAGCCTGCGAGAGAATGAGATAGTATAATCGGTCTCCTCTTTGTGCGGTGCTTCGTAGCCTCCCCACTCTTGTTTACTTTAGTTTTCTGAAGGTTTCGCTTCTACCACATGTGAACTGCATCTGATAATTTTTTATATATGCTTTAAGATTTTCACGGCCAAAAGTATAATCATGATTTATTTTTGGGGTATCATGCCGTGTTGCACTACCTCCTTCTTTAGCCAACATTTTGGACAGCATTACACAATGTCCATCGTTAGACCAGATGTGTAATAGAAGATTGTTGCCAAGTGTGTGCTTATGTATGTAGATCTGATGACGTGTTGCCAATTCCAATCCACGCGGTAGAAGTGTAACCTTCAGAAAACTAAAGTAGACAAGAATGGGGAGGCTACGAAGCACCGCACAGAGAGGAGACCGATTATACTATCTCATTCTCTCGCAGGCTTAATCCTAGAGATTATTATTATATACTGTCTCTTTTTAGTGTCGCTCACTTCCGTTTCATCGAGTTTCAAATCACAAAGGTGCTAAAGAAGTTTTAGCTTCAAAACAATACATACCTTCCTCCTGCACGAGAATTGATTTTGGGAAGTATAAGATAGGAGCCCTCTTCAATGAAACTGATGGCTGCCGTGTAGTTTGCATCAAACTCTGGGGCACAGTTCCAAGTCACTCCCTCCACCCTCACGGCTCCGGTTCTACTGCGAGCCTTCTCAATGATCTTCACTCCGTTGTATTGCACCTACAGACAAACATTTGAAGAAGTAATTTATTTACAAAACATTCTTTTTAACCACTCTTATCTATTGCGAATATGCGAGTTTTTCGTCTTAAACGAAATGTCAGATTTATAAAAACTTTGTGTTATTTCCGCTTCACAATTAAAGCTCTAAAAATGAAACATTTCTGAAAGTAGCCAAATACTACAAACTGTTTTTGAAAATTTATGAAATAAGCTTTCAAATTGTTATATTACAAATAAATACTAACATTTCTAAATATTAAAATTTAGAATGCAAACATAAATTAAAAACGACTCATGTGATGTTTTTATGTGAAAACGGTACTCTAATCACAGATTATGTAAAAAAAAAAAACAATATTTATTCTATCGTATAAATGTATAATATACAATTTAGTCACCTCACTTTATTATCAATTCGTACAAGAATATTTAATGAAAAAAGAACAGTGTCTAACGACAGGTAGGCGATTTGGCGGTCTACCATGTATCTGACAGAATAGGTCTTTTCGTGTATTTCTATGGACAACTTGAATAGGGATGTGTAGCTTGATTTATTATCGAACTTCTAGTATTTGTTTTAGGGATGTCACTAGAACCATAACAGAGTTGTAACGATTTCCCTGTTAACACGCGCGTTAACCTGAAAACACGCTTACTGTACTTGACTGCTATCGTTATATTATCGTGTACGAGTGGTTACGTATTGGCTTACGTATCGGAGTGGTTAAAAATAATGTGTTACTCTCACTAATCCTACGACCCAAAACCGGGCAAGTGTCTAATTAGTGAAAGCGGCAGATTATAATGCACACGTACAAAATAATATACTAAAAATAATTAAAACAGATATTTTGTAAAAACAAACAAACGTCGCTATTGATCTTTTGTAAGATTTTCAATAATCGGTTTAAATTTAAAGTGTCATGTTTACACTTGCAGAAGAACTCCATCTTGTAAAGTTATTCAAACAAAAAAAAACATGGCAGAATGAAACACTGAAATACACATAGGACTAACCGAAATGTTCTAAAACAATAACAATCAACCCTGGTGACTGGTAAAATGGTCAACAATGGTAGCTGGATGGATAGTATATAGTAACTGAGTATTTAAGATTAAGATAACCCAAGCCGTCACGTCTGTGAACAAATCTTGGCGATTAAGTACGACCATGCGGCGGATTACTGAATTTGGTATGTATATGAATACCAGCACATTACAGATTGATTTTGTGCTTTCAACTGGTAAAAATAACAGTGGATCATAGCAGTTGTCAAATAATCTAGCAGCAGAGAGAGTGCTATAATGCAAAGCCAGAAAAATAAAAGTATAAAAGAGAGAAAAGAAAAGAATATATTAAAAGCAGTTTTGATCAAATTGAGTAAATGTGAAATAAGGAATAGTGTTACTAATCTATTGTGAAAATGATATAAAAGTTGGAGCAGGTCACGTAAACCTGGAATTAGGGCTTGCAAGCTCTCAAAGAATTACATAACCACTGGAGCGACAGCGCATTTCTCCGTTTGCTCGAGATTTTCAGAAGATCATTTTAAAATTTTTCGCCAACATTAAAAAATCATACCTTCGAATTTTAACATGGAGAAATAAAAATGTATTATATATTAGACATAAAAATTAACCTGTATTTTACTGTTTATCTCATATTTGTAGGGTTTTAAAATTTATTTTTTTTAAAAACGTAAAATTTGTAACCGGGCGAATCCTGCTTGTTTTTTTACCTTCAATCTGCCGTGAGAGGTACTTATTTGAGTCAACATAGAATACATATTTTGATTTCTGTATATTGTCTGCAGTGTACTTGATAATGAAAGTTGCATATCTATGGAAAAAGGACTTCATTTTAACCGTAAACAGCTGATCAGAAATTCTTTCCGAAAAAAATATTTAAAAAATTTATTTTTAACATCGTTACAAAATAAGTTCAGATTTGCGTCATCTATGGTCATAATAGATAAAGCATTCCAATAGCTTAGTTTTAAGACAAAAATAACAAACTTGGGAGCTACAAATACATATATTTTTTAATTTTTGCCAAATCAAGGAGATAATTGCCTTTTTTATCCGAAAAGCAATCGGAGACATTAAAATGGCGGGAATATATAGCATATATCGCTCCAGTGGATAAAGTGACATTGTTTGCCGGGACATTGAAGTATTGTATGCTACAGTTATTTTACAAGACTCTGATAGACCAAAATATGTTAATGAAGTGAGATTGTTGACCAGGACACTGGATGTCTGGTTAACTACTATCAATTTATTCCATTTTACGAAATTCAAAATGTGAATCTGCAGATTCTGAGATAACAAATAAACAAACTTCAACTAACAAAAATTATTTTGGTGCAAGCCGTGCTAGCGGCATAAAACTTACATCTTCCATACAGCCCCTGAGGTTTTCCATATGCCCCAGAAACAATTCAGTAAAGTCTCCTTGTCCACCAAGAAATATTCCAAAGTGAATGTTCAGCTCAAAGAATCGACCGGGTAAACGTTTCTTCACAACAGCTTCATCAATCTGAAAGCAGAAGAACAGGAAACATTGAAACAATTCCATGAGAGTACCAAATTTAGAAAGGTATTTACTATAGATTTTGATGGCAAGTTCTGGCAAGTAAACAAAATGTATGTAATAAGTATTCTTTTTAGGATTTTGAAGCTTGGATAGGTTTACCTTGATTGAGAGGTTGGCTTCTCTTCTGACTACACTCAAGTGGTGCCACTTGGTGTCATTGAGATATAGGCCTCGTGGTGAAGAGATCTCAGATTCACCAGCACCCAGATTGATATGTAGTTTCAGACGCCCACCTTCAAGACGAATCTAAACAAAAGAAAGCAATTGATGATTTAACATGTTCGCCATTGGGGCGATTTTGCACAAAAATAGCACTGCACAAATAATCAAATTATGACACATTCTTGTCTATTCTTGGATGCAAAATTGATGTGTGCAATATGTACATTCTTTCCACAAATATTGAAGACAGAAGTTTGAAATGTGGAAGAAAATGTAGGAGATGGGTCTGGGAACCGACGCCCAGGGAACCGTTTATTGGATAACCAATACCTCTGCTATGACTAGTGACTTAGCAGGTATGCCCAGGTTCACGGGGTGAGGTTTGTCTAGGTCTTGGCGGCGGATGCTTTTGCCCACCTACTGCGTGGCGGGCCGAAACGGGAGAGACTTGTTGAGGGAGACGGTTGAGGGAGACCTTTTGACTTCTTTCTCCAACTTAACTCTGTCGACCCATCGCCTTGCACTGAAGTGGGGGGGATGAATTCATACATTTGTCACTCCTGGACCAATGACCTCTAGATTCCTCATACCATTTTCATTCCCAGAACTTCTTCTCCTTCTTTTCCCTAAAAAAAACCCTTCACACAGCATCCCCAAAGTGACATAGGCTCTGAGGGAATTTTTTTCCTAATGGGCCTCCAATGTGAAGGCTAATGTCAACAAAAAAAAATAGCTACTGGGTACTTTAGTGAAAAGAAGGCCAATTATCATTTCAGAATATTGGGACACAAACAAGTAACTTATAGTCTTGAAATGATCTGTTAACAAGACAACTCTGCTTCAAAAAATGAAAATTGTGTTTGAAAAAGGATGTATTAGATTTTAAAATTTTGATATAATTATAAAAAATGAAAATAGAATTATCAAAAGGACTAATAATGTTTAGAGTTTAGGTCCAAACTAAAAACCTACCTTTTCGGGCTCTCATACCCTTAACTTATTTTAAATATACCTCTCTGAGAGTATCATACTTGTATTGCCTATGATATGTCTTAATCACACATTTCTAACTGAATTAAAATTACTCGAATCCTTACACATCAATCTGTCTCTAGGAAGATCAAATCCTTGCATCGCCCACCATTAAATGTTGCTTTTACTTTCCAAAATACACTCATTAAATAATATATTACATATTAATTTTAAAATATTTTCAGGATTAAACAACATGTGTTCACAATTATGTCCTCTGCGTGCGAACTCTATCTAAATTTCTTTAAATAGACAATAAACATTGTTAATTTCAAACGACCTCCCAGGTAAGTATGGTCCTGTATTAATTCATTTTTAGGCAGCATCGCGTTCATTTGTCAAAATATTGTACATATATTTTCGTATCGGTGATCAATGAACCGGTGAATGCAATTTTTAGCCATAAGTTGTTTTTAATTGTTTGTCTAGCTTGTAGTCTTTCTAGATTTTAGGCATGTATGGTAAGTTTGTACAGCGCCCTTGAGGTGATTTTTCACAAAAACGGCGCTATATAAATCGTCCAAATATTATTATTATTAATGTGTTTCACACCCCCCAAACCAATACCAAATTAATGCAAACACATAGCAGTTTTATTGGCCCTCGTACATTTAATCTTCTACCAAAACACATTCAAATGACAGTTAAAATATCACTTTACATAAAAGAATTAAAATTATGGCTGAATGATGAGACTTGTCACCTTGCCCAATACGCTATGGAAGGCACGCTAAGGTGCAAATATACCGCATTATATTAGAACCGAGTTATGTGTAGAACTGAATTGTGACACATTTCCATTTCACCCGAATTTCAAGTCACTAACGGCGATAAAGAAGTTTCACATCAAAAATTTAACAATTTTTTTCATCTTTCCTCATGCAGAACTATTTCATGATTCCCATCCGGGTTTACATTGACAAAATAAATTTAATTAAATCTTTCAAAATAATTGTAAGTACTACTAATTTATTCAAATCAATTTTAAACAACATTTCAATTAAAAATTCATTTCAATCAATTTGAAACATTTCAGAATTTTCAGAAACATCAAATTGATAACTAATTCAACAGAATAAATTTGAATACTTATTTTAGTAATTTAAATGAATGTTTCGAAGCAAAAAATATTTATTTTTTTCCAAAAACAATTCTCTTTATATAACTTTTGAAGGTTGTTCCCATCAATTTAATATATCAATGAAGAAGAAGATAACACTAATAAAATCTAAACGAATATATGAAAGAGAACAAGACACAGTAAAATAAAAAGATAATGGTCGGAACTGAGACTCGAACCCAGAACCTCTTGTCTTACCGGGACGGGTGCCTCTACCAACTCGGCCACTGCCACCTTCCATCAAACCGTCATATTTGTCAATTTCATATTATGTGACGAGCAATCAGCATTCCGGAACAACAACTCTTGCGAAGCGGCGATAAATATAGTAATTGATACATGGAAGAAAGAAACAGAAAAAAAAAAGATTTCAAAAGAGCATTTGAAACGATAGAAAGGAAAATACTATTGGAAAAACTAGAAGATAGACTGGATAGGTCTTTCTGACGTAGCTCTGAATCTATTCAAAGAATATCTCCAGGAAAGAAAACAGGTAACGAAAGTTGAAAGCTCAGAATCAGAACCGATAGAAAACAACCTTGGTGTTCCGCAAGGGTCGGTATTAGGTCCAATTCTATTTATAATTTACATAAATTATATTATTAAAACTATTAAACATTGCAAAATAAGACTATTTGCAGACGATACCTTAATATATATTTCGTGTGAAGATTACATAGATGCAATTAACAAAATAAATGAAGACCTACAAAATATATCAAAATGGCTTAAATTAAAAAAATTGAAACTGAACGTGAACAAAACAAAATATATGGAAATAGGCAATAAAAACCGTAACACAGGGTTAAATTTGACAATTAATGGTGAAAAAGTTGGAAAAGTAAATGAAATCAAATACCTGGGTGTAATACTCGATTCAAAACTGACTTTCACAGCAAACTTTGAATATGTGTTAAAAAAGGTATCAAAAAAGGTCAATTTTCTTAGAAGACTAAGACATAAATTAAATAGAAACACTACGGAGCTCATTTATAAAACTATTGTTGCTCCACATTTGGATTACTGCTTTATGATGTTATATTTTGCCAATGAAGGAAATTTAAACAAACTAGAAGTTATACAGAACAGAGCTATGAGATGTATACTGGGGAAAGGCAAATACGCAAGGATTAATCAAATGAGAGAGGAGCTAAATTGGATTCTAATAAAAAAAATACTACTATTTAATGTGCTAATTTTTGTCCATAAAATTATGAAAAACCAAATGCCAAAATACTTTGGATGAAATTGTTTTTAATAGAGACGTACATAATTACGAAACAAGAAATATAAACAGGGTTCGATTGCCACAAATGAAGAAATCAAAATCACAGAACTACCTAATGTATACAGGACTAAAGATGTATGATGAAATGCCTGAAAGTATGAAGAATGAAGAAAGAATTAATGTATTTAAAAAGAAAAGCTATGCTTACTGTAAAAATATTTAAATTTATCAAATGAAATGTTACATTGTGCTTATTAGTTTATATTCATGTGGTATAAACAAACTCAATAAATAATAAAAAAAAAAATAAAAAAAAATTTGAATTAACAATATTATATTCAACAAATTTTTCCATATCATGGACAACTACCTTTTTCATTGGAAACAATCGCTCTAAGAACTTGTTTGTAACCTTCATAGCGTCTCGGATAATATCCGATTTTATTTTTATATGGAACACATATTGACCATTTTACAAAAGTCTAAATGAATATTCAATTTTTTCTAAGAACAACTCTCTTTTTATAACATTTGAAGGTTATTCCCATCAATGTAATATATCATTAAAAAATATATCTCAGTAAAACGAGAGGTTCTGGGTTCGAGTCCCAGTTGCGACCGTTATCTTTTTTATTTTTCTGTGTTTTATTCTCTTACATATTTTACTTTTAGATTATTTGTGTTATCTTCTTTTTCAATGATCAAAAAATATTAATATATTAATTTAGAAGCAGATAACTCAATCATGACCATTGCTCATCTGCAGTCAAAATTTTGGTATATTAATAACTAGCTTTTACCCACGGCTTCGCTCGCATAGTATTGGTGGGAAATTACTGGCATAATTGTTATTATTCTTGCTATTTTGTCTAATAGAAAATAATTATCGTTTAATAGAAAATTTCAAAATTTGAGAATGACATTTCGCAAATAAAAATTCTATTTTAGAAAATATTAAAATTATGGAAATAGAAATTTATTTTAAGTACCTACTCCCTTTATTAGTATTTTATTCATATTTGAATCCAGAGTAACCTAAAGAAATAAGAAAATGACAATCCACTTCAAACGCTATGCTTTATAGAAACGTTATGCTTTTTGTTCGGAGAATAAACATTTTTAGAGATATGTAGATATTAACTACGACGCCAAAAAAGTCCCCTTTTTAATCACAACAAAGCACTCTTTTTAAGCCTAAAATTTAAAAAAAAAACATTGTTTCGAAGGTAACAATTTGTTTGACGTTTGCAATAACTCGATTTTGTTAGGGACAGAAAACGTATGATACATAATTTTATAACACCACAGCTCATTCATAACGCCAGAGCTTACCAATATATAAAGCCTTTGTTACTCGCAAATAATGTAGCTTTCGATTAGTGAAAGAATTTTGAAATTCCATTCGATATTTATTGCGTGAAAGATTAAGGACCATCCAACCAACCATCCATACAAACTTTCGCATTTATAATATTAGTAAGATAATAATTGGATAATTTGCAGAGCGCCGTTTTTGTGAAAAATCACACCATGGGTGCTTATATTTATTAAATTTATATCCATTATAAATATTTATGAAATATTACCATGCAGTAGTCTGTCTTCCCGGCAGCCAGAAAAAGGAGAGCATCAGAGAGCTGTGTGCGGAACTTGAAGCTCAAGTCAGTTGAGCCCTTGGCTTCTTGAAGAGGGTAGGCGATGTAGCTCGCCCCGTAGAATGATGCTAAAACAACAGAAAACAACAATATTAATACACAGAATGACTTGAATTATAGAGAAGCAACAATGTTATTTGTTCAATGAGAAGGAAGGATGGTGTGACACCAGGCATGAACCATCGATAAAACCCTGTATAAATACGATATTGACCAAATCCGTCATCTATGGTTAGTTATCAATATTTGCGAGCACGGTCAACGATTGTTAACAGATATTCCGACCGACGATTGATAAATTTTAGGGTGGCGATAAGTTTTGGTTAACTGTCAATATGTATACCTAATATTATTATATTACTTGCGTGGCAACTTTCCCTTATCCCTCTCCTCCCCTTACCCGTCCCAACCCAAATACCTATTTCGCAGTCTATTTAAGTATTGTTTTAATTATTTTATTATTGTTTATAACATGTTTATCACTTGTTGACTTAACATCTGTATTATTATTTTTTTTAAATTGCTGCTTAGTTCTGTTTTTATTTTTTCTGTTTTTCTTAAATTTTCTAGTTTACATTCAGTTACTTTTATGTTTCTAAATACTAAAAACCTATCTGTGAACATTAATAATTGGTCTGTTTTTTTGCCATCCTCTTATGTATATTTTATTACTATGACTGTTTATGTTCCTTAAATAAATAAATAAATAAATAAATATGCACATATTTTTTAACAATGTCATTCGTTACACAAAATTGGTGGTTTATTTAATGAACGGATTGAACTAACGAACCTCTTAGAAAGAAGTTGTATACGCCATCTACAGACCTAAATAATGCATTTAAGACGCAATCAATTTATTCCATTCAATCTTTAATTACTTAATCGATTAATTTGAGAAACGAAATTGGTTGAAATATGACTAAAGAACTAATTAACACCCGTTTAGTGTCAAAAATTAAATGTGGACTGCCAATGCACATTTAGGTTAGTAATTTATTAATATTTTTATTAATTGATTGGCGTTTGAATGTGAATTTGTAGACAGGTCCGCCAGTGTTATCATCATAAATAGATTTAATTTTATTTTCTGTCAATATCGGTTCGGCTGTCAACAGTGAAACCATGCTCGGTTTATCGATAGAAAATCTTCGGAAGTTACGTCTATCGATCCAATATTGTAAAGTTATTGATTTCTGTTGACCCCCTGGCAGTGATCGTTAAAACATTCATACCGTGTTTGGTGACCAGATCTGAATAGCCAGGTACTTCCCCATCTTCCTCTTCCCTATCTCCTTCCCCTCCCCACTACCTTCAACCTCATCACAACATACCCCAATTGGGGATGCCATAGTCTCACTGGCTTCAGATGGGAGCAGTTGGGACTCTTGTGCAGTTTTCATATAAAAATAAAAATAAAAAAAAACAACCCACGATCAGAGGCAAATTTGTTTCATCATACAATTAATGGTATTTGAAAGAGAGATTACGAAAACAGTGTGCAATATAGTTTGTGAATGATGAATACTTGGAGCAGGTGCATAAGTTTGTGTATTTGTGAGAAATGTTTATGAGAGATGGAAAGGCTGATAGGGTATTAAAAGAAGGGCGAATACAGGATTAATTAATAGAGGACTGAACGCCCTTGGCACTAACAAAAAAATATCTAAAGAAAATGGAGTGCTAGTACCTACCCTGATGCATGGCAGAGAGACACGGAACTGGCAGAGGTAGGTCGAAAGTAGACTTAGTGATGTAGAGATTCTCAATGTTTATGGTGTGAATTGTAGAAGAAGTTGGGGACGCTTGAGGAAGACGTGTCACGATCAGGTGAACCAAATACTTGAGTCGGACCATGTCAAGAGTTAGAATAACAGGATATGTATGAGAATGTGTATAAATTAAGGAAGGTGTGTGCCAAGACCGAGTTGTTTGGCTGTCCATCCTCTCTGCCTACCCCTGCGGAGAAGTGTGATGGTTGGTTCGTTGTCCTTTTGCTAAACCCTGGGAGGAGCAGTTCTGTTAACTAATATTGCTCAAGCTAAGAGGTCCTAAAGGAGGTCTCGGTGGTGTTGCCTAAAAAACTCTTCCATTATTTTGACTCCTGTATTCATTTCATTGTGCCATTTCTTTCTGGGGCGTCACAAACCGATTCTCCCATCCACTTGCGCTTCAAATAGGTATTCTTAAAACACTCTACTCCCCTCCCCTCTAACTAGATGATGCCTTCATTACATTGTATTTATCAATAATAATCTATCTTACGATCAACTAACAATTTTTATAAAAGGACCCGGGATTGACAAAAATGGGGAAGGAAATCATGGCATGATCAAGTGAATCAAATACTCGAGTCTGGTCAATATATGTTCATGGAGGGATGCCAAAAAAAGGTATTGTTTGATGTACCATCCGATCTACATCTATCTATCTAGTTATAAGTTTTAATTTGGAGGAGGATCTCTCATGAAAGTAGTCTTAGGTATCTTGGGGTAACGCTGGACAGAAGCCTGATATACAGCTCACACCTGGAATTATCATAAGAAAACCAGCTGAGATAAGTACGAGGGGGGACCCAAAAGTAACCGGAATTTCGCCAGAACTTTTTCATTTCTCAAAATTTTACATCAAATTTTGTACACCTTTAAAGTATTCCCCATTGACCACAACGCACTTCTCCAAACGCTTCTTTCATTGTTCAAAACAATTTTTAATTTCTCTTATCGGGATGTCCTTTAGGCCTTCCAGCCATTTTTGCTTTACCTCCTCCGCAGTGGCAAAACGCATTCCTTTCATGTCCCTTTTCGCTTTCCTTTCATGTCAGTCACATATTACCTTGGAAAAAAATTCAGGGCCTTCTTCGAGCTGATTTTGAAGCTCGAAACATGCCTGAATTCGACGCTCCCTTTGCTCATCTGTGAGAAGGCGAGGGACAAATTTAGCTGCAACCCTTTTCACGGGCAAATCTTCGGTTAAAATCCTCTGAACTGAACTCCATGACATTCCAGACATCTCACAGTGTTGATCAATGGTTCGGAGACAGTCTTCACGAACGAGGGTATTGATTTTGTCGATATTTTCGTCAGTTTTTGAGGTTGAGGGGCGTTGGTTGGTGGTGGTTGATCTTCAATTAACATTTCTCCATTTTTTAAAACATGAAAACCACTCGTAGATTCTGGTTTTACCTAGGGCAGCATCCCCATAAGCAGTCAGCATTAATTAGTTTGCCGATTTCCCCAACAGGAAACAAAATTTCACAGCCGCACGTTGCTTTCGATAATCTGCCATTACGTTTTAGTCGAAATGGAAAAAGTTGTTTTACTATAAAAATTCTTACAGGCGAACCGATGCACCCACAGCGACACAACTTCGTACACTGACTCAGTAGGAGTGACCCTAACGGATACTTGGTCGAAAAATGTTTTTCTCAATCTTCCTCTCCACCACAGCACAACTCCCTTTACTTTTTGGTCCCCCTCGTATGTGTGAATAAAAACTGCAATGCACACGGTGAGTGGAACACTTTCTTCCAGTCTCCTACAATGGTTCCCTGTCCTCTCGAATATTGCAAAGCCCACTGTAAGAAGACAGACAGCAACCTTCAGAGAATACAAAAATGTCATGAACAGCAACATTCCACTTCAAGATGACCTTCCAAACCAGCCGGCTAGCCGCATCATATCCAGAAGATCCTACTGGACTCGAGGCAAAACTCAGATTCTATCACGACACTCCACTTTGGTGGGGACCCAACTATTAAACTGCTAGGGTTCTCTCTCTCTCTCCAAAGTTGTGAACCTCACTGAACCGCATATCTTTTTTTTTTATCCCAGTAAAAAGAAAATTACATTTTCACTCATTTAACTAGAAATAATTAAACACATTAAACTAAACTAAATATTACAATACAGGGGTATTCTATTTCATTACTTACTTTGTTTATCAAGAATAAAAATTAATAATTTTTTTTAAATTTATGTGTATGGGAGGCAATATAAGTTGCCCCCCTCGTAACCAATGGATTGTTTACCATAGTTAGTGTAGATGGTGTTTAAATGTAATTGTGTTATATGTTGTAAAATGTTTGACTTGGGACGTTTATTGTTTATTTTGTATGTAAGGAGACATGTATTGTATTCATATATTTTTCTTAATGTTAATAGTTTTGGTTCCATACATAATTTTTTGTGGATGTTCTGGTCTTGTAGTGAAATAGTTTTTTGATTACCTTGTTTTGTATTACCTGTCATTCATTTGTGTATGTTTCACAAGCGTTTCCCCAGTATACGTACGTCTGCACCGCTGCATCGCGTAAAGTATTATCTGTTAATTCCGGGTTGGGTGCTACTTGCCCTAACCCTTTGCGCACGCAAAAAGTGAGGTCTCCAATATGTCAGTAAACGAAATATTGGAGACTTTAAAGAGTGATGTATACAAAAACATTAAAGATGTAAAAATTAAAAATTTAATTGAAAAACAATTCCTTCAACTTGAAAACACAATCAACAAAGAGAAAATATCGGACCAACAGGAAATAATCAAATTAAAAGACCTTCTACTAACGAAAACAGAAGAATATGCCAAAGGACTAGAAAACATAAACCGAAGTTATCCTATAAGTTATGAAGCCAAAACGACAAATAATTTACCTCAAGATACAAATAAATTTTCAATCATTATTTCTTCTGATGATAAAAACAAATCATCAGAAGACATTGAAAAAATAATTACAAAAAAAATTTCTGCTGCAAAACTGAAAATTGCAGTAAACGGAGTTAAAAAAATAAGCAGGAACAGATTAATTATTCACTGCCCAAAAAAAAATGATGCTTTAGTATTGTCAAAAGAGATTAATGAAAATCTTCGCAACATCCAAGCTGAAGAAGTGAAGAAGAGAAAACCTAGGATCATTCTAAAAGGACTTCATGAAGATATTCACGATGAAGATATTGTGCCGAACTTAATCGCACAAAACCCAGATCTGGAGGAAATGATTAAAATGAATCCGGGCTTAGACTCCCTAAAAATGTTAAAAACATTTAAAACAAAATATTCAAAAAATTGTGTCCTGGAAACTAGTGGGAGTATGAGACAATTTCTATTGTATAAACAAAAAGTGAACATCAGCTACCAGCGGGTTAAGGTGGAAGACAGCAGTGTACTCACGCAGTGCTACCATTGCCTTCGTTTCGGACACACTTCGCTCCGATGCCTGGATAAAACAAATGCTGCTACTTGCAATCACTGCTCTGGAAATCACAACTCTCAACAATGTACTCACAAGAACTCTGATCCTATATGTAATAATTGTTCATATCAAAACAAAAACTACAAACTAAGTTATGACACAAACCACAATGCATCCAGCATTAAATGTCTATATCGTGCTAAAATGCTTAGAATTGCTCAAGACAAAATCGATTTTTCGTAAAGTAAGTAGAAGTATGATACATGAGTACCTATTTCACGTACTAATTACTCGTATTATATATTCACACTGCATAAATTATTTTAAAATACAAACTAAAATAAATATTATTGCTACATATATTAAATTCACCATACTATTATATACGAAAATATTATACTTACGAAAATATTTGACCATGTCAAATATAACTGTTATAGGTCATTCTATCAATAATGTTTTTTCACTAACTATAAATCTGAGAAAAATATATATTTTATATTTGAGAGTTTTGTTAATACTTTTTCTTACTGTAGTAAACATGTTTAACTCGACCAACACTATACATTTTTTCCATGCAATTACATCTCAACAATACGATAATGTCAAATCAATATTTTATTATTCTATACTCTTAAAATACTTCCATGTCTGACTCATTATTTGAAGATATAGATTCATCTTTCAAGATTTCGGAAAATATTTGTTTATCTAGTGTAGAATGTAATAACACACTATTAGAAATGGATCCCCTGAAATCATTAACAATCCTCCACTTAAATATTCGTAGTGTTTCTAAAAATTTTGATCATTTTACACTTGCATTAAATGAACTCGCTCATAAACCAGATTGTATTGTGTTATCAGAAGCCAGAATTAGCGGCTACTCAAGTACCTTCAATTTACCTGGATACAAATACTTTGTTACAAATTACAAAATAAATCAAAACAGTGGAATCATTGTATTTGTAAAATGTACTCATGACAATATTTCCGTTAATGAAATACATATCGATCTTGTAAATTGTCTTCATATTCAAATTATCATAAAAAACAAGTTTTATGATATAATTGCATTATATAGAACACATAACTCGAGCATTAGTAATTTCACCGAGAAACTGAAATCTATTATAAATATAAATTGTTCTCAAAATGCATTTATTGTGGGGGATATTAATATAGATATATCTGATGAATTTGTAAACAATAGAAACAATGAAAAAACTGAATATATTAACACATTAACGGAACTAAATTTTAAACCATGTGTAAAAAAATATACAAGAGAATGTCTTGGACAAAGGCCATCATGCATTGATCACATCTGGTGTAATACTAATGAAACCGAAAAAATTAAATCAATTATATGGAAAAATAATATTACTGATCATCATACATGCATTATAGCTTTTAAAACTGACAAAATTGATGTAAATAATTACTCCCACAACAATTTTTCAAAAACTATTATTAATTACGAAAAATTACAACAAAACCTTAGCATGGAAAATTGGGAATCTGTTCTATCCTCTAATAACACCAATTTATGTTCCCTGAATTTTGAATCAATTTTAAATAAGCATATCAAAGCTTCTTCTACCATAATAAAATACTCTACAAAAACTAAATTCAAAAAATTAAAACCGTGGATAACTCAAGGAATCATAATTTCAATTAGACATAAAGAAAAAATTTATAAAGAACACAAAAAGTTTCCTGAAAACTATAAACTATATGAATATTTCAAAAAATTTAGAAATAAACTATGTTACATTATCCGGAAAACCAAAGAAGATTTCTATAAAGAAAAAATCAATATTGCTGGCAACAATAACAAAAAGGTGTGGTCAACTATCAATGAAATTATCAATAAAAAACCAAAAAAATCAAACATAAACAAAATCACAGATATTGATAACAAAATTTACGATGTAAACTCGGATCCAATGAAATGTGCGAATATTTTTAACAATTATTTTGGATCAGTTGGTGAAAACTTAGCACTTAAAATTAAAAACAACGGTAACAATGAACTATATACATCGCCTTCAAATCCTTGTAAAACCTTAAAACAATTCCAAAAAACTAACTTTGATGAAATTAAACATACTATTAATCAATTAAAAGGTAATTCTTCCCCCGGTTATGACAATATCTCAGTAGAAATGCTTAAAAAAAATTCTGATTCACTTTGCAAACCATTGGCACATATCATAAATACAAGTTTCGAAAATGGCAACTTTCCACTAAATTACAAAAAAACTATTATTACTCCTATTTTTAAATCTGGTGACCCTATTCTTAGTAATAATTATAGACCAATTTCTTTAACCTCAAACATTGCAAAAATATTTGAAAAAATTGTAAAAAAGCAGATGTTTAAATTTATAAAAGAAAATAATACATTGAATGCACATCAATATGGTTTTAGAGAAAATTTAAGCACTCAAGATGCCATTGTAGACTTAACATCTGAAATATATAAATCCTTAGATAATAAAAAAAAATGTATTGGAATTTTTGTCGACTTAAGAAAAGCATTTGACAGTATATCACATTCGAAGCTTATCTCTAAACTCGAGAAAATTGGTATAACCAATAATGCCTTAACGTGGATTGAAAATTACCTACTTCATAGAGAACAATATGTCAAGCTAAATGGTGTTCTCAGTGATTCCCAAATTAATAAATTTGGTATCCCGCAGGGAACGGTATTGGGACCAATTCTCTTTATTATTTATGTGAATGATATTTTTAAACTCAATATAAAGTCCAAACTAATATCATACGCTGATGACACAGCAATTTTAACTGAGGGATTAACTTGGAATGAAACTCAGAGAACGGCGGAATCAGATATAAATTTAATAAAAAAATGGTTTGATCAAAATTTACTATCTCTAAATACCGATAAAACTTTTGCAATACCATTCACTCTGACTAAAAATGCAACCCCTGAGAACCTAAACATATGTATCCACTCATATAATTGTAATTCAAATTCATGCTTATGTAAACCTGATTGTTCTGTACTCACTGTTAAAACCAATGTTAAATACCTCGGTGTAACTATAGATAGTAACATAAAGTGGAAGATGCAAATTTGTACAACAGTCGAGAGACTAAGAAAATTAATATACATTTTCATTAAAATTCGAAACATTTTAAACATTACGATATTAAGAACTATTTACTTTTCCTTAATCCAATCAGTGCTTCAATATGGAATCGTAGGTTGGGGGGGTGCCTTCAAAACTTCTCTTTTACCATTGGAAATCATTCAAAGAATAATCATAAAAATAATTTTAAAAAGGCCATACGATTACCCCACCGTCAAACTATTTCAAGATTTTAAAGTACATTCACTTCATGTTATCTACAAAAAAATCACAATCTTACAAATACACAAAGATTGCCTCAATAATGAGAGCTTTACTCCTTTTTCTAACAGCATTAGAACACATATTCTCGGCACTATGACTCTCCCACGCTGTAACACCACCACAGCCCAAAAATACTATAAATATATTGGAGTTAAATGGTTTAACCAATTACCAGCTAACTTAAGATTGGAAAAAAATTATAAAAAATTCAAAAAATCAATAAAAGCTCTTTATATATAGCTTATTACAATCACTTCATCTTTTTAAATACTATATTTCTCAACTCAACTTGTAATATCAGTTATCCTTTTTCTTTCTTTATCTTCATCCTTTCTTTTATTTTATCTCCTCCTCTTCTTTGTGTTACATTACTTCTTTTATATGTTTCATACATATACTATATAAAAATATATAGACATATTATATAATATAAATGATTTTTCTAGCCTAATGTTAATTATATTACCTATATTTAGTTTTATACTCATATATATAAAAAAAATTTGTGTTACTTTACCATTAGTAATTTTTTTTTTTTCTAACTACATTCGTTTTCTCCGCCTTTTTTGTCACGAGCTTTGCTCCTAAAAAAAGGTGTAAACGTAATAAACAATGTATTCTTGAAATAAAAAAACTTTATATAATGTATTAACCATGTAATATTTTAAAAATAAATATATTAAAAAAAAAAAAAAAAAAAAAAAATATTTAGTGTACTCACATTTAAATTATTTCAATTAAATAATTTAAATGTGAGTATACAAGATTATGCAGGGTGCGGCAAATCAAACAGTGCAGTTTTGAATGGCTATTAAAAAAAAGCAGCGTCACTTACAGAAATGGGGTTAATTTTATTTTATTTGGTACATCATGCCGTTTTGTGCATCAAGTCCTGAAGATGACATCAGAAAGATGATGGCCCCTAGCAGCGATACATTGATGAAGACGATTTCTGAAGTTTTCGACTGCATTTTTGCATATCTCGATGGGCATAGTGGCGATATCCTCCCGAATTCAATCCTTGAGTTCTTCCAAGGTGTGAGGTCGATGTTTGAAAACTTTTTCCTTCAGATAGCCCCAAAGGAAGAAGTCGCAAATGCTTAAATCAAGTGAGCGCGCGGGCCACTCCTCAGAGAGACGAGGCGCGCAGGGAACATCTGTCGCAGTTTCGTCTATGAAACTCGAGCATTATGGGCCGTAGCAACGGTGTCTGTTGAAATCAGATGTCTCCCAGATCTGTTTCTTCTATAAGTTCTTCCAATTGAGGTAAAAAAAAATTCTAACATGGAAACATAAAGTTGAGCGTTGACAGTCATGGTTCATCCATTATCCTCGAAAAAATACGGCCCAATCACCCCAAATTTCTAAATCGCACACCACACGGTCACTTTTGGGGAAAGAAGAGGTCTCTCGTGAAGTTGCCTCAGGTTATTTTCAGTCCAGTACCGAAAATTTGATTTATTCACCGCTCCTCGGAGATGGAAGTGGGCCTCGTCACTTCGCCATTTTTGGCTATTTTCAAGATACGTGCGGATGGCAAAGCCCCGGTGTTGTCCGAACCAAACAGTGGCAACGACTAAAAACGGCATGACCCTCCCGACATAATGAGACCACTACCAGGTTTCTACTCCCACCACACGGGATGTACCGGCCTTTCAAAACTGCACTGTTTGATTTGCCGCACCCTGTATATATATATTTTTTTTTTTTTTTAAAAGAAAGACAAACATTTCCGGGTTACGAATAACCCAACAATCTTTGAAAATCTCCTATGGAGGAGGAAGGATGGATGGAGGACTTGGCCAGCCGAGGAATCGAACAAGCGACGCCCGGTTGGGACCCAAGCGCTATGCCCACTCAACCACTGACCGGTCTAATATTATAAACCTTTTTTAATTTATTGGGCAACAGATATGATAGCCGCAGTATTTCTTGTGATATCTTGGAGTGGTTACAGCCGTTGTGTTTAAACAAGGCCTAAAGGGACTCTGAATTGTATGAATGTGGACATATTCAAACAGAACACATCATAAAAGAATGTCCCTTTCATAAATTTCCCTTAGGCACAACTGTGTTGAAATAAGAGACTCCCGGTGCCGTCGACTGGCTGAACAGACTCCCCCATCTATCCCAAACCATATGAAGAAGAAGAAGTTAATTATTCAATAAATATTAAAATGATTGAGTGTTCCCAACAAAAAGAGCTGGCCATACACGAAACATCCCTCAACATGGTAAAAGACATTTTTTTTTTTGTTTTAAATTTTATTTAAAAATAATTATACTTTTTTTTTTACATATTAAACAGATTTGTAATATTAATGTAATAAAAGCCTTTCCTCACCATAAAGATACAAGGCTCTTGTGTTTGGTGAGTGAATTCATACTCAATTATGTTATCAATGTTATCATTTGAGTAGGTATTTTGAGTAGGTATTTTGAGTAGGTAGGTAATTATACATTTGAGTATATAATTTATATAGATTTTTTAAATATTTATATAGATTTTTTAAATATTTATATTAGATTTTTTAAATATTTATATAGATTTTTTAAATATTTATATTGAGGGATCAGTAGGATTTATCAGACCAGTTAGGATTTTATCAGAGCCGAACCCTCTGATATGAAAATATCTGGAGTCGGTGAAATATTTTCCCATTATGTTTCTGGTGGATTGACGTATTGTTCTTGTATTGTTTTATTCTTATATAGTGCACTTACATTGCGTTAATTTACTAGATATTCATTTGTGGAAAAGTGTGTGGAAGGGTTTAGTCTTTCATTTGGGAAAGATTCAACCCGGACATAAAATCTGGAGCACCGTAAAAAAAAAAAGAGAAACTTGAGGATGTGTCGATTAATAGAATTAAATGAAGTGAAATAGTAATGTAACTCTTACAGTTGTTTCAGGTAATTTTTTAATTTAGTTTGGAATTTACTTTTATTTTCAATAATTTTTACTTTTACTTAATGGGAGTTTGTTGAAAGAATTTATACCATGATACAGATAGGAATTTTGGATGTGCTTGGTATTAAATTTTGGGATTTTAATATTGTTTTGATATCTTGCTGAGATATTGAAATGTAATTTTTTTAGCTGTATTTCTTTGAAAGTTTGTAGTATTGAATATTTTTTATATAAATTGTCTATTGTAGTTACTTTGAATATTGAAAAGATTTTTTCGGTAGAAAATGTAGACGGTTTTTTCAATATAATCTTAATTATTAATCTTTGAACTATTTTGAGAGGATTTAAAATAACATCATATGTTCCTCCCTGTCCTGTAATACCGTATTGTAATATAGATTGAACAATTGCATAGTACACTCTTTTTAGGTTTTCCAGTCTAAGAATATTTCTGAGTCTTATAAATATATATATACATTTCCTAATTCTTTTGACAAGTTCACAAATATGTGATTTCCATTTAAAATGTTGATCTATATATACACCGAGATATTTAATTTTGGAAGTTGAATTAAGTGTAGAACATTCATTGGAGTGCAATTAGTTCCACTACATTTACTCTGATGTATTAGAATTTTTATTTCTGGTTTAGTTTTAAATTTATTGATAGAGAATGGGATAAAGTTTGTTTTTTCGGTATTTAAAGAGAGGAGATTTTTATCGAACCAGTTTTTCAGTGCATTGATGTCAATATTCGCTAGGTTGTTCACAGTATTCCAATCAGCACCTTCAATTATTATGACAGAGTCATCAGCATAAGACATTATTTTTCCGTTTTTTCTTTGTGTGAATATATCATTTACATAGATGATAAACAGTAACGGCCCCAGGACTGTACCTTGAGGTATACCAAAATAACTTGTATCTTGTTGGCTGAGCACATTGTTGATTTTTACGACTTGAGGGCGTTTGAAAAGGTAGCTTTTTATCTATTCTAGAGCTGTACCGTTTAATCCAATGTTTCTTAATTTAGTTACGAGTTTGTCATGTGATATGCTGTCAAATGCTTTTTTGAGATCTATGAAAATTCCAATACATTTTAATGATTTATCTAATGAATTGAGAATAAGGCTAGTTAATTTTGCAATTGCATCCTGTGTGCTTCTACCTTCCATAAATCCAAACTGATTTTCATCAATTATTTTATTACATTTTATAAACTGGTTCATTCTTTTTTTTACTATCTTTTCAAAAATTTTTGCTATATTTGAGATTACTGATATTGGTCGGTAGTTGCTTACTTCTTCTGGATTACCAGATTTAAATATTAGAGTAATGATAGTTTGTTTGTAAATAGATGGGAACACACCGCTTTGGAAACATAAATTTACTTGGTTTAGAAATTTGATTTTTAGTATTTTTTAAAATATTAACCGTAACTCCATCAAATCCCGGTGCAGAACATACTTTCATATCGTTTATGATAGATACTATTTCATCCTCTGTTGTGTCTTGAAATGTTGTTATTTTATTTTCTGTATCAATATTGCAATCTGAAATTGGGTTGGTATTTATGTGATTTGCAAGATTTTTTCCTACGTTTGCAAAGAATGTGTTAAATATATTTGCAGCTTTTGACGGGTTTTCTTTACAACATATTTTCGAGTTATCGTGAGTAATAGCATTGATTTCATTATTCCTACATTTTTTATTATCAATTATTTCATTTATAACCGTCCACACTCTTTTACTATCATTTTCCGCCTGATCAATCTTTTGTTTATAATAACTTTCTTTTCTGTGTTTTATAATTTATTAAAGTTTGTTTTTATATGCCTTAAAACAGTTAAGTAATTTTTTTATTATTTGGTTGTTGGGTAGTTAACTTGTGAAGGGCTTGTTTATGTCGTACAGATATTATAAGACCATGGGTAATCCACGGTTTTATAGGCTTGTAGTTAGATTGTTTGGATTTGGAAATATTAATATTTTTTGTCGAATCGTTTATGTATTTAGATATTTTTTCTTCAAACAAATTGCAGCAAACATTGACATCATTACATTGTAGTAATTTATTCCAGTTTTCTGATTCAAATTTATGTAGTAACGTATAAATATTAAGTATTTTTTTTGAGGCATTAATTTGGTTAGGTAATGGAGAAGATGGATTACTGCATTTATAATTAAATATACATGAATAATGATCAGTGATAGTCGTATGTATGACAGCTGAGGTTATATTTTTAATGCAAGGGATATTTGTGAATATATGATCTAGACACGAAGGCCGTTGACCTCGGACGTTTCTTGTATAATGATTTATGCATGAGATGTAGTTTAGTTCGGCCAACATATTAAGGTAATCATCTTTATTCTTACTAGAGGAATCGTTTGCAATATTTAAATTCACATCTCCCACAAGAATATTATTTTTATTTCTAAAATTTTGTAAAATGTTTTTTAATCCATCTATAAATTGTGGTAGAATCGATTTATGTGTACAATAAATAGCAATAATATTATAATATTTATTTACATCTTCAATTTCTATATTTAAAATGTTAACATTACTAATATTAATTATCTCTCTAATTTATGGATGATTTAAAATTATATTCGAATTCTGAACCAAATTTAGAGAAAATGATTAAAGTAGTTAAAATTTTTTCAGATGATATTAAAATGACTTTTGGTTTAGATAAATGTAGAACGATCCATATAGAGAATGGTAAAATTGTAGATGGAGACGAGGGTATATTTAGAAATTTCAAAATTGAAAGTATGAAAGGGGGTGAGGTTTATAAATATTTAGGATATCCGCAATCAAATAGATTAGATCATACTAGTATTAAAAATGATATTAGGATTAAATTTAAAACTAGGATCAGAAAAATTTTGAAATGCAATCTATCTGCTAAAAATTTAGTAAAGGCGATAAATACTTGGGCAATACCTCTATTAACTTACTCATTTGGCATAATTAAATGGTCTAATACAGATTTAGATAGCTTAGAACGATTAATTAGAACTACATTAACAAAATTTCATTGCCGTCATCCAAATTCAGCTGTAGAACGAATTAATTTACCCAGAAATTTAGGAGGTAGAGGTATAGTCAAAATAACATCTTTAAAACATAATCAGGTAGAAATGCTAAGAAATTTTTTCCATAGGAAAGCTGATAGTTCAGAAATGCACAAAATAATATGCAAGGCAGATAGAAATATTTCACCATTAAATTTATACGACGAGAATACCAGCATTCTTATAAATACCAACCAGGAATTATTAGATTCCTGGTCAAATAAAATTCTTCACGCAAAACACTTCAATTATCTCAACCAAACATATGTTGACAAATTTTCGTCAAACAAATGGTTGAGTATTGGAGAGTTGAGCGCAGAAATAGAAGGCTTTATGCTTGCCATACAAGATAGAGTCATTAATACTAAAAATTATAGGAAGCATATCATCAAAGATGCAAATCAAATTGATGATTTATGTAGAAAATGTTTGGCTTATCCGGAAACTATAGAACATATTATATCGGGATGTTCTGTATTAGCGCCGTCCGAGTATACATTTAGGCACAATCAAGTTTTAAAAATAATTCACCAAAGTTTGGTAATTAAACATAACTTGATTGACTGCCGTAATGTACCATATTATGAATATGAACCAAATTCATTTTTAGAAAATGAATTTTATAAAATTTATTATGATAAAACTATTCTGACAGACAGAACAATTAGTCATAATAGACCCGATATAGTTTTACATGACAAAATTAAGAAAATAACTTATATCATTGATGTCGCTATTCCAAATTCTTGTAATATTCAGAAAACTGTTTCTGAAAAAATAAGAAAATATACAGATTTAGGAAACGAAATTAAAAGAATTTGGCATTCTCAGACTATAAAAATATTACCATTTGTTATTTCGGCTACTGGCATTATACCTAGCTCTCTCATTCAAAATTTAGGCGTATTAGATTTGTCAAAAAATTTGTACATAAAAATGCAAAAGTCGGTCATTTTAAATACATGTAGGATTACGAAAGATTTTTTAAATATTTATATTGAGGGATCAGTAGGATTTATCGGACCAGTTAGGATTTCATCAGAGCCGAACCCTCTGATATGAAAATATCTGGAGTCGGTGAAATATTTTCCCATTATGTTTCTGGTTGATTGATGTATTGTTCTTGTATTGTTTTATTCTTATATAGTGCACTTACATTGCGTTAATTTACTAGATATTCATTTGTGGAAAAGTGTGTGGAAGGGTTTAATCTTTCATTTGGGAAAGATTCAACCCGGACATAAAATCTCGAGCACCGTAAAGAAATAATTGGTTTGAAATGAATATTCCAATACCAGAGTTTTTGTTAATTTTTGTTATTGTTGTATGATATGAGTACCCAGGAACAGAGTAGTTCAATTCGCCTGCAGAATGTGTTTCAGACAACACAATCAGGCCCGGGAAAAAATTTAAATCTTTTAATGATATTATTAATTCTTCTAGGTTTTTTTCTATGCTTCTAATATTTATATGAAATAGGGTAAATCCTTTTTCAGTACAAATTAAATTGAAATCTCTTAAGGAGTGACATAATTTTTCTTCTACATATACACATTTTTTTTATCTAGTGCGTTACATAAAAAATCATAAATTTTTTTTTTTTTTTAGAATTTGAGTAAATAAAAAATTCCAAAATTTATTCATAGTCAATGCGCTCTCTGGCAATTTGAAGCATTTTTTGACGGTATAGACATTTTATGCTATCGACTCTATGTTCAGTGGAATAATTTGTATCAAACCTTTTATTTTGGATACAGCAATTGTTGCATATTGGCATTTTTTCTTTATTTTCACATTTAGAAAGTGTTTGCTCCTTAGTGCAATGTAGGCAAATGGGGGCTGCGTCCTGGCGAGACATCTTTGGGCTGTGTGACCAAATTTGAGGCAATGGTAACATTGGGTGATCGGATTGCAGTCTTCTACGTACACTCTTTGGAATTTGATATTTATTTTATTTTTTTCAATAAGTATTTTTCTTAATTTACCGGTTGTTTCAATAATGTAGTTGGTGGTGTCATTTTCTTTTCCTTCATTGTACTTGTTTTTTAATTCCTTGATGAGTTTAATGTTATTTTTGTCGTCTATGGTTAATCCTTCATTTTGTTGAATAATCCCATCTACAATTTCCTCTTCAGACAATTGGCATTGTAGTCTTTTCAACATTAAGAACGGTTTCTTTTTTTTTATTTCTTCGGCTGATATTTCTTTTTCAATTACCTTATTTATTTCTTCAGTTAATTTTTCTGCTTCTTCTTTTTTTTTTGCATGAAATCAGTAATTTCTGTTCTCCGATCTTTTTTACTCCATTAACTCCGACTTTTATTTTTGATAAATTAATATTTTTTTTAATTTTTATTTTTATATCCTCGGCCTTTAAGGTGTTTTTTGAGGTAACTAATATGGCATATTTCTGTTCTGTGTTGTATGATGTTTTTACAAAGTTTTTATTGTCACCTGACATTTGCGTGACATTTGCATAGGATTTTTTGTTATTATAATGAAATTCTTTAAGTTTCTGTGTGTAGTGGTGATTATTTTTAATATTAGTTTCTTGTAAATCTATAATCTTCTTTTGTAGATTAATTAGTTCGTGTTGAATTTTTTCTTCCAGTGTTGTAATATTTTGTTCTAATGATGATTTTATTTGAGTCCTTCACTGAAGTTATTTTATTTATTAACTCTTTGATGTTTCTAAATATTACTTCTGTTTCCATATTGGTTGGAATGGATCGCCCTGATGGGCAGGTTATTAATGTATGTAATAGTAAACTATATTTATTGTTTTACTTGTCACAAAAATTTCGCGACTGTACTCCTTTGATGCGGAGCATGTAATGAAAACAGAATGTAATGAAGACATCACAACATAAAAAAGACAAACAAGATGTTACTTATCTTAAACACAATATTTCCTTTAGAAGGTTGCACCATTTACACAGTTGAGGCATTTGTAATGAGAAATTGTTATGGAGCTTTTAATAGTACCATAAATCATAATTTAAAAGCTATGACGCCTTTAGCAGTATACAAGTGAAATCTTTAAATACTTTATTGGGAATTGTAACTTTGCAAGGCAATCTACCTAGGAGCTGTGAGTTGTGAGTATCTCATTGATTCTATATATAGTACTCGGTTGCAAAGAGTAAAAATAAGAGCTTTAAGTGAGAACTCGCATATATCAAGGAAAGGTGGATATAAATAAACTAAATATGACGAGTTTGTACCTACACTGGTAATTATATCAAATAAATATTATAATTGGCAATATTTGTATTGACGACTTAAAGAAAAATAAAAAAAAAGTGCAATTTACAAATGGACAAAGGATTCGAAGCACCTATTTTCCTGTAACAAATTTGAATAATAAATAATGTGTACTCCTAAATAATAATAGCTACTTACTAAAAGCGTATCCAGTAAAATTAAAAAAAATTGTGCAATTAATTTGAATGTGGAAAAAAGTTAAGGTTAAGTTGACCACAACTAATGATGTTATGAAAATAAACATGAATAAAAACAACAAACACAAAAAAATTGTAGCATGAATAAAAATTTACACATCCTATTCAGATTTCATATTTTCCAGTAGTTATGAAGATAAATGCCTAATACACCAACATATTACGTTAAAAACAATACCATAATAATATTTGTTATTTGTGATGATTGATTTTTTTTTTGACAATCTAACTACACCCACTTTTCACGTCAAACTCAAACAACGCAGCACCGGTCTAAGCCAAACTCGTTCACTCTATGAATGCATTATTATTAAAGTGCAAATAAAATCAATCTTACCTCGGTCAGCCGCAGTGCATAAATTGTTCAGCAGAATAAACGACAAAGCCACACACAGTTTGACCGCCACACCGAGGAACCTTGACTGCCCCATGCTTATAGAACATTTACAAATGCATTACAAAACTGTCCCGCGGTCCAATCACATAATAAACTCCGCTAAAAAAGTCTAATCGAGACACAAAGGCGGAATATGTAATAAATCATATCGGGGCAATTTACACATATTGAACAGGCGTGGTGTACCAAAATGGCACTCGAATCCGTGATGGGGAAACTACGAAATAACTGTATGAAACGTCGTGATATAACTCGTGCGCGGTTTAACGTGTTATTGATTATTGAAACCGTCAAACTTAACGCTCAAGTGAGGCATTAATCGCAATTTTCACTTAACATTTGACGTCGCGTCTGACATACGCCCGCACCCATAAATATACTACTAACCAGTGTTGCCAACTCTCAAAAATATTTATCCCTTAATTAAACTCAAAAACCCCTAGAAACCGGCAAATTACTTGAAAATACCCCTAAAAAAAATATTTTCTAAAAATAATGAATAATAATTAATAAATGATATCCTGTAATGTTTTTTTTATAATCCTTATTTATAAATTATTTAATAATCAAATATTGCATAATTTTCTGGAGAAGAATCAGATTTTTTTAAAGTCATACATGAATTGAATAAGTTAAACATTTCAGGAGATGGATTAAATGTAGCGCAAGATCCGCCATTTCGATTTAATGTGAACCGAACCATCATCATGCTTTGAAGCATTTCAATGGAGAATCTATTCCGCAGCTTATTTTTAATGATATGGTTAAAAAAATTAAAAAATATATGGAATCACAAAACCCCCAAAAATACCCCTAAACATATTGAACCCCTAAAAAAATCCCATCCCACTTATTTTCCCCCTAAATTTGGGGGGGAAAACCCCTAAGTTGGCAACCCTGCCCCCCGCACCCATATACACAGAAAATAAACCGTAAACAATCCACACAAAAAAACCAAAGCAGTGCTGCCAGCGAGTAAACGTCAGTTGTGGAGAAACTGGGGTCGTTTGTTACAATACCCACTGGTGATTTATCAACCTTAGGCCTCGATTATATTTATTTTATTTATTGTATCTTTACACTGCAGATAAAATGTTTACAATACAACATGTCACCTCACTAGGACAAGCCTGTGTTGAGGTTAACAATTTTACAAATGAACACATAATTATACAGATATTGAAAGAACAATATTGTTGTATTTCTTACAGATTGAGATTATGGGTAGGTACCTACTAAACTGCTGGCGCTAGGTAGTACATTAAAAAATATATATAAGCCGAGACTCGAACCCGGAAGCGTATTCCCAGGGGGGTATAACTCCGATTCATTTCTTCAACCGAATTCAAAAATGGTAAATTTCTATGACTGCGTGATGTCAGGGGGTCTCCACACGGTGCTGCCCATAAATAAACCAGTCATGTGCTGCCGCCACCGCCATCTTTATTTCCAAGCCGTGCTGTAGAAAATCAACTGACATTTAAAGAGTCCTATTTTTGGGACTTCATAACTTTTTTCTACGCGCCAGTATGGATATGGATTGTGTAGGCGTCAGAAGAGTGTGTGCTACTGATTGAAGCAGATATTTAAAAGTTTTCATCACATTTCTGTAATATTATTACTTAAATTTTGTAAAACAATACGTTGGTGGTAATATACGATCGTTAAGGTAAGACATTTTTAATATATTTACGATTTTAACGTAGTAATAATGCTTTCAACCATTTTTCATAATGGCGGATGATGCTTAGCTTTGAAGCTGTACCGATTATCATTAGAAATTCTATAATTTACTAGATAATATAATCTACCTAATAGTACTATTTTATAACATGTGTAGAGCTTTCTGAGAGAATAATAGGATATTTAATCCATAAACCGCAACGTTTTTAGTTGGAACTTAAAAATGACACTTCCTTTCGACTCGATTGTTGATTTGCTTTCCAAGTGAAATTTTATTGGTTTTGAAAATACGTAATATATTATTTATCAGTGGATATTATTTTCAGATGCCTCATAAGTGCTGTGTTCCGGGATGCAAAGCGAATTACGCCAGTTCTCTGAAGAAGGAAGGTGCTGTTACCATCTTCAAATTTCCAGCGGAGGAAGAACGCAGATAGTCATGGATCAGGGCTATTCCCCGCAAAAATTGGATTCCAGGTGCTTTCTCTGCCGTTTGCATCAATCATTTTGATAAAAAGGATATCATAACTCACCCTAAAAAACCAAAATTGGCTATCGGAGCTACACCAAGTATTTTTAAGGGTTTGCCAAGTTATTTAACAAAGAAAAAGGCAACGGAGAGAATGAATCCCGAAAATCAGAAGTTAAAAATAAAATACCGACACGAGGAACAATTTGAACTTTTCATTCAAAGTGACACGATAGTGGATTACAGTGATTTTGTCAGAAATATGCAAATTAAAATTAAACTCAGTGAGTGGAATGTAAAAACTATAAATGACAGAACATATTTTTACGTCACAAACTTTGACAATGTAGATAAACATTTGTATTTAAGTTCTCAGATTGTAGTTGACTATCATCTGAATATCAAAGTGTTTGTCGGAACAAATTAACTTTCTCACAGTGAATTGAAGTGGCTATTCCCTAAAACTATGATATTGAGTTTATGGTCACAACTAGAAAATTTGTTGGTACGATATCATAATATTAATATAGATGACAATATTAGTTATGAAGACAGAATTCAAAATACTGTAAATAATCATTTATTTATATTTTATATAATACATACTTCTACAAATAATTCTTTTACTATTTATCCATGAAATTATAAAATATCTACTTCCCACAATAATTATTTTACTTTTTACCCATGAGATTTAGGTAAGTACCTATATATATTCATTAATATGAATCAAAACGATTTGTGTAGGTGAAAAAGGTAAGTATTTATAAACAAGAAATATACATGCCTTCACTGTAAATTAAATTCACCAACATTTTTTATTAGAACCTTTAAAATCAGAGCTGGAATGATGTATTTGCTTCTTGGAGAAATAGGCCTCTTTACTTTGAATTTTGATTTCCCGCCAAGTCTACAGCACGGCTTGGAAATAAAGATGGCGGTGGCTGCCGCAGTACCAACTGCCGCAGAACTGTAGTCAAAAGCGCCAGCCGTATTGTTATTATAATAACAATACGGCTGGCGCTTTTGACTACAGTCAACTAAAGTTCTGCAGCAGTTGGTGCTGCGGCAGCACCGTGTTACAGCGGGACCAATGGAAAGCTTGACAGCTATGCGTATGTGTATGTAATGTGTATGTGTATTATGTATTAGCAATTTAGCATATAATCCAAAATGGTCGCTCTTCAAAATTTCACGTTTTATTTACCCGAGCACAATCTAAAACTTTAAACATGTAAATATCAGCGCGGTGTGGAATTAGCAGACTTGAATACATTGTTTACCCGATTTTGAGAACTCGTGCATGTGTTTTTGGATAATACTATCGTGAAATGGCACATCGCGATTGAATGCATAATCGTCGTGAATTCATAACCTCCAGGTACAAATATTTATGTTGATTATTTATATTGAATTTTAAGCTCATTTCGTACGGCTATTTTAGCGAATAATTACAATCACTTCATAGTGTCAAAAGTACATTAATTTAATCTTGTTTTCACGCATTTATAATGTTTTGTTTTGATCTGTCTGTTTTTATTTGTCTCACGAGTTTTTCTAATACTTTCAGCTCGAAACACCAAAGTGACGGATATAGTGTCAGGCTGCCTACTTTCTACCCCTACAGCTGGCAGGCTGGTGGAGACTATTAGTGCTGGAGTACACTCATTTCCTTCAGTAACCTTGTGGTGTCATGCCGGGAGATGGGGGGCTGACTTATTCCACCACTTCCTGGCACCGCTGTCCTGGAGAGAACACAAGAAGGAAGAGTCTCCACCAGAACTCGACAAGAACGACACATTCTCAGTACGCCTTTTCTATTCTGTACTTTATATTTTTGTCAGTAGAGAGAGTACAAAAACAGTTTGTAATACAGTTGTGAATGATGAATGCTTGAGCGGGTGAATGACTTTGTATATCATGGGAAGTATGTTTACAAGATATGGGAAGGTTGATAGAGTTATTGAAAGAAGGGTAAATGCAGGTAACTCTATTAATGAAGGATTGAATGGCGTTGGCGCTGACAAAAAAACTGAAAAGTCCAAAGAAGTGAAGTCAGTACTGTACCTGATATATGGCAGTGAGGAACTGGCAGAGGAAAGATGAAAGTAGACTGAATGCTGTAGAAATGAGATCCCCGAGGCGTATGTGTGGTAAAATCATGTATAGTCCCTTTCTGCCTGTACTGAGTATAATGAAAGCTATATGTGTATATTTTACGCAGCATAGCGTTTATTGGTCAAAACGAATGTACGAGTATAGTTTCATATCAGTGATCACTGAACCGGTGGATGAAATTTTTTGCTATAAGTTAAAGTGGTTTTCTACTTTATTTATAAGTTTATGCAGAGCGCCTTTGAGGTGATTTTTTTTACAAAACTGGCGCTATGCAGATCATTAAAATATTATTATTTATGATCATGTGAGAAATGTGGAGATTCGCAAAGAATGCAAGGCTAATCGTAATGAGTAAGATTAAGAAAGGGACCCTCAGATGGTTTGGGTATGTAGAGCTAATGAACGAAGCATGGAATGTAAGTAATATGACGCAGATGTGAGTGGTAGATGAACTCAGGGATGCCAGAGGAAGACCTGACACGATCAAGTGAATCAGATATTGCCTCGGGCCACGTCAAGAGTCAGAATAGTATGTATGAGTCGATTTGTGAATGAGGCAAACAGTGTGTGCCAAGACCGAGTTGTTTGGCGGAACGTCCTATCTTTCCACCCCTGTGGTGAAACGGCGTGATGGTTAGTTGGTTATTCTTGGATTTCCTGTTTTTAACTAACTAACTAACCATCACGCCGTTTCTCCGCAGGGGTAGGCAAATAGGACGGACCGCCAAACAACTCGGTCTTGGCACACACCCTTTGCCTCACTCACATTCATACATTGTCTCATATATTCCTATAATTCTGACTTTTGACATGGCCCGACTCAAGTATCTGATTCACTTCCTCCGGCGTCCCCGTCTTCTTTTACCATTCACAAATGTGTCGTATACTCTTCTTAAACTATTTTCTTCGTTCATTCGTTCTACATGCCCTTGTATTTCCTTCTTCTTGTATTGTATTTCCTGTTTTTACCTGTTTATAATAAAATATTAAAACATGTTATTGAGTTTTCATTTATTATGACATTCCATTTTATTTTTAAAATAATATTTTAGGCTAAAAAAATTGGGTAGGTACCGAAAGATAATTATATTGTCTATGGTCGAGCCTTTTATTGTTTCCTCTATTCTTGTCGATGGTGTCTATGACGTCATACCGCGAGGAAAAAAAAAAAAAGTTGTCACATTTATGGCGTATCTATAGTGAAATAGCGTTGAAATTTTGTCTGAGCAAAAATCAGGAAGTTATCAATCTAATGACTGGTTTATTTATGCGTATTCCCAATCCCTATCGCGATTCAGTCGCTCTATTGACTGAAATGCGTTAGGGATTGGAATGCATAAATCACCTTACAAACACTACCGCGTTTCAGTCGCCTTCGCGCTTTGTGGCTCTCTGTTTCTGTTAGGGTGACGACCATAATTATAGAAGGGTAAGCAGAGAGGATGGACCACGTTTTTTTTTACTTACAAAAAAGTTAAAAAATATTTTTTTTTTTAAAAAAATATTCAAAAAAAAAAAAAAACGCGAATTTACTTAAAAAATTATTTTTTTCAATGTAAAAAAGATTTTGTAAGTAAAAAAAACGCGGTCCATCCTCTATAATAATAATAATAGTAATAATATATTAGATTTGTCAAAAAATTTGTACATAAAAATGCAAAAGTCGGTCATTTTAAATACATGTAGGATTACGAAAGATTTTTTTAATATTTATATTGAGGGATCAGTAGGATTTATCGGACCAGTTAGGATTTCATCAGAGCCGAACCCTCTGATATGAAAATATCTGGAGTCGGTGAAATATTTTCCTATTATGTTTCTGGTGGATTGACGTATTGTTCTTGTATTGTTTTATTCTTATATAGTGCACTTACATTGCGTTCATTTACTAGATATTCATTTGTGGAAAAGTGTGTGGAAGGGTTTAGTCTTTCATTTGGGAAAGATTCAACCCGGACATAAAATCTGGAGCACAATAATAATTTTCTAACTAAGGGCATTACTTATATGTTGCCTAAAAGCGAACATATTAATAATCCCTCTCAGTATAGACCCATTACATGTTTACCGACAATATATAAAATTTTAACCTCTTGCTTGACAGATTTAATATACACTCATTTAGATGAAAAAAATGTTTTATCTGAACAACAAAAAGGTTGTCGCAGAAAACATATGGGATGTAAAGAACAATTAGTTATTGATTCTGTAATTCTAAAACAGATTCAAACCCAAAAACGTAATTTACATATTTGTTATATAGATTACCAAAAAGCTTATGATAGTGTCCCGCACTCGTGGCTGATAAAAGTTTTAAATATATACAAAATTAACCCAATTATTATTAGCTTTTTGGAAAAAATTATGGCATTTTGGAATACCGATTTGCTTTTGAATTTGAAAGATAAGAAAATTATAGTACCAGGCATTTCAATAAAAAAGAGGGATTTTTCAAGGAGACTCATTGAGTCCTCTTTGGTTTTGCTTAGCATTAAATCCTCTATCTAAAATGTTAATTAAAAGCAAGTTTGGAATAAAAATTAAAGGTAATACTAGAGAGAGAAATATAATTTCTCATTTATTATTTATGGATGATTTAAAATTATATTCAAATTCTGAACCAAATTTAGAGAAAATGATTAAAGTAGTTAAAAATTTTTCAGATGATATTAAAATGACTTTTGGTTTAGATAAATGTAGAACGATCCATATAGAGAAAGGTAAAATTGTAGATGGAGACGAGGGTATATTTAGAAATTTCAAAATTGAAAGTATGAAAGGGGGTGAGGTTTATAAATATTTAGGATATCCGCAATCAAATAGATTAGATCATACTAGTATTAAAAATGATATTAGGATTAAATTTAAAACTAGGATCAGAAAAATTTTGAAATGTAATCTATCTGCTAAAAATTTAGTAAAGGCGATAAATACTTGGGCAATACCTCTATTAACTTACTCATTTGGCATAATTAAATCGTCTAATACAGATTTAGATAGCTTAGAACGATTAATTAGAACTACATTAACTAAATTTCATTGCCATCATCCAAATTCAGCTATAGAACGTATTAATTTACCCAGAAATTTAGGAGGTAGAGGTATAGTCAAAATAACATCTTTAAAACATAATCAGGTAGAAATGCTAAGAAATTTTTTCCATAGGAAAGCTGATAGCTCAGAAATGCACAAAATAATATGCAAGGCAGATAGAAATATTTCACCATTAAATTTATACGACGAGAATGCCAGCATTCTTATAAATACCAACCAGGAATTATTAGATTCCTGGTCAAATAAAATTCTTCACGCAAAACACTTCAATTATCTCAACCAAACATATGTTGACAAATTTTCGTCAAACAAATGGTTGAGTATTGGAGAGTTGAGCGCAGAAATAGAAGGCTTTATGCTTGCCATACAAGATAGAGTCATTAATACTAAAAATTATAGGAAGCATATCATCAAAGATGCAAATCAAATTGATGATTTATGTAGAAAATGTTTGGCTTTTCCGGAAACTATAGAACATATTATACATATGACGTACAAGGAAACTCAGTACCCAAAATGGTTTTCAAAAGATCTGATAGACTTAGTTTACCTCAAAAAATTATCTCGTAAGAGATTCAAACAAAGTCGCCGGGCTATCGACTATATTGCATTTAAAAAAATGAGGGAAGACTGCAAAAAGCTTTCTGCTGAATGTTACAAAAAATACATAAGTGATGTCGAAGGCTCTATCATGAACGACTCAAATTTCTTTTGGAAATATGTCAAATCTCAAAAAGATCACGGTACTTATATCCCTACTTGTATGTCATTCGATTCTAAAGTATCTCAAAATCTCCAGGAAACTGTCAATCTGTTTGCAGATTTTTTTAGCGGTGTATACGTTAATGCAAATGTAGATAGCAATATCACATGCTCTGATTTGGTTGAGACTCTTGATATATCTGACTGTACTGTAACTATTGGTGATATTATATCCAAGTTAAAGAGTCTTGATTCCCGTAAATCTGCAGGACCTGACAAAGTTCCACCCATGTTCTTAGTTAATTGTATGCATACATTGTCATATCCTATACATAAGTTATTTACAAACTCACTCTCATCAGGTGTGTTCCCGGATCTTTGGAAGTTTAGTCTTTTGACGCCCATTTTCAAAAAAGGTAATAAGAGGGACGTAAAAAACTACAGGCCAATATGCACCATGTCTACATTACCCAAACTTTTTGAAAGTCTAGTACTAGACAAGTTGATATCCCGAATTAATCCCACCATCTCACCGCTTCAACATGGATTTATTAAAGGAAGATCAACCCTTTCCAATTTAATATTGTATACGAATGATATTGTTAATGCCTTGATTGCATCACATCAAACTGATTCCATATATACTGACTTCAGTAAGGCATTTGATAAAGTAAACCACAAAATCTTATTAAGAAAACTGAAATTGTTGGGATTTAGAGGGAATATTTTGGAATGGTTTAAGAGTTATCTATTGGGAAGGTACTTAGCGGTCAAGGTTGATTCGTTTACTTCTTATACATTTGCAGCCTCGAGCGGAGTACCACAGGGATCTCACTTAGGCCCGATATTATTTTGCTTATTCATTAATGATATAGTTAATATTTTTAGTAATGTTAAAGTTCTGTTATTTGCTGATGATCTGAAGATATATAGAACAATCAAAAATGATGATGATCGCGCCATTCTGCAGTTGAACCTGAACAATCTATTTACGTGGTGTTCTGTCAATGATTTACAACTAAACATTGGTAAATGTCAGATTATTAGTTTTTACAAAGGTAAAAATCCTCTTAAGTTTTCATATGATATGAATGGTGTTAATCTTCTTCGTGTATCACAGATTCGTGATCTTGGTATCATATTCCATGAGAGTCTACAGTTCAATATTCACATCGATGAAATAACAAGTGATGCAATGAGAATTCTTGGTTTTATTTTGAGAATGGGTGCAAATTTTAAAAATGTATCAACATTAAAAAATCTGTATTGCTCGTTAGTACGAAGCAAATTAGAGTACAATTCCACCATTTGGTCACCATATTACAAAATCCATTCTCTATTATTGGAAAAGGTACAAAACAAATTCCTTCGGTATATTAATTTTAAAATGAAAATTCCAATTGAACTTATAAATTATAATAACTTACGCGCAGAAACCAAACTCCTTAAATTATCAGATAGAAGAGTGTTAATTGATTTGTTATTTTTATTCAAAATTATCAAATCTTTAGTTGACTGCCCTAATTTATTAGAATTAATCTGTATTAATGTACCTGCTAGACTAACTCGCAATAAAGATATTTTCAATTTTAACAATACCCTCAATACTAACTATTCTATTAATTCACCAATCCCTAGAATGCATAGCCTTGCAAATAAACATTGTGAATCTATAGATATATTTGGTGTTGACAGTTTTGCAATTTTCAAGAGACAACTCATCTCTATTTTATCTGTTAATAATTAACTTTTCTTATTTTTGTTCTTTTCATAAAACCTCCTCTCATTTAAAATCTTACCAGTAATTTATAACCTTATTTTATTTTATTTTGCTGTTCTATTTAGTTCTGTTTTATCATTGTTCATTATTATACATATATAATTGTTTGTTTATACCTACTAACTAGCTTTTACACATTGCACTTTATTGTATTTCTGGTCTTATTACTGATTTTTTCTTATTACTCATAGTATTTAATTTCTTTTATGATGTTTAATTTTTTTATGTTTTTAATTTCTGTTGTAAAAGCCCACTAGGGCGTTAATAAATAAATAAATAAATAAATATTATATCGGGATGTTCTGTATTAGCGCCGTCCGAGTATACATTTAGGCACAATCAAGTTTTAAAAATAATTCACCAAAGTTTGGTAATTAAACATAACTTGATTGACTGCCGTAATGTACCATATTATGAATATGAACCAAATTCATTTTTAGAAAATGAATTTTATAAAATTTATTATGATAAAACTATTCTGACAGACAGAGCAATTAGTCATAATAGACCCGATATAGTTTTACATGACAAAATTAAGAAAATAACTTATATCATTGATGTCGCTATACCAAATTCTTGTAATATTCAGAAAACTGTTTCTGAAAAAATAAGAAAATATACAGTTTTAGGAAATGAAATTAAAAGAATTTGGCATTCTCAGACTATAAAAATATTACCATTTGTTATTTCGGCTACTGGCATTATACCTAGCTCTCTCATTCAAAATTTAGGCGTATTAGATTTGTCAAAAAATTTGTACATAAAAATGCAAAAGTCGGTCATTTTAAATACATGTAGGATTACGAAAGATTTTTTAAATATTTATATTGAGGGATCAGTAGGATTTATCGGACCAGTTAGGATTTCATCAGAGCCGAACCCTCTGATATGAAAATATCTGGAGTCGGTGAAATATTTTTCAATTATGTTTCTGGTGGATTGACGTATTGTTCTTGTATTGTTTTATTCTTATATAGTGCAATTACATTGCGTTAATTTACTAGATATTCATTTGTGGAAAAGTGTGTGGAAGGGTTTAGTCTTTCATTTGGGAAAGATTCAACCCGGACATGAAATCTGGAGCACCGTAAAAATTTTTTGGATGACTTGTATAGCGCCGTTTTTGTGAAAAATCACCTCAAGGGCGCTGAAATCACCTCAAGGGCGCCTATGCATACACTTCTATAATAACGGTCGTCACCCTCACAGAAACAGAGAGCAACAAAGCGCGAAGGCGACCGAAACGCGGTAGTGTTTGGAAGGTGATTTATGCATTCCAATCCCTAACGCATTTCAGTCAGTAGAGCGACTGAATCGCGTTAGGGTTTGGGAATACGCAACCCAGAACCTTATCTTGAACCAAAAAAACTATCATTTTTATCTCTTTGAAAAGTACCGCAACAGTGCTACTCATATAAGTTGGCAAAAAAGAAGGGCATTGTCGTCTATGACAATGATAGAAGGTGTGGTTTCCAGTTTTAAAATTATTGAGATATTATTAGAAATTAGTTCATGTTTATGCTACCGCCAACTTATACGTCTAGCACTGTGCGAAGTTTTAACACTAGAAAGACCGGGTACTTCTCCATACCTATAAAGACCACGACCGTCATTTTGACGGCTGATCACTTTTTGCCAATTGGTAGGCGAATATGGGTTCCGCCGCACCGGGAACCATTTATTGGATAACCAACACCTCTGGTATAAGATACTCCAAGTGGTTTGCGCTATTTTTGGTGACTTAGCAGGGGTGCCCGGGTACATTGGGTGAGGTTTTTCTGATCTAGGTGGCGAATACGTTTGCCCACCTATTGCGTAGCCGACCGGGTCGGGAGACACTTGTTGAGTGAGACCTTATCTAGACCTCTCCAGCAGGACTCTCTCGAACCGTCGCCTTGCACCGCTGTGGGAGAGATCGATTCCTTCGTCTATCACTCCTAGATACATTTACCAATTTCTCCTATTCATCCCTCACACCTTCTTCATTCATCCGTAACTCCTGGATAAATTTACCAATTTTTCCTATTCACCCCTCACACCTTCATTCCCAGAACTTCCTTTCCCTAAATACACCCTCCACACAGCATCCCCAAAGATGGCATAGGGCCCGGTTTCTTTTATTTTTTCGTTTACATAAGCTCCACAACTCCCCTCAGGGCATTGTCAATTTGGGGATGCTTTGTGCAGGGTACCTATAGAGAAAGGAAGAAATATAAGTTATGGGAATTAAATGAGGTGTGAGGGGTGGGTAGGAATCTGGGGATCAGTGTGGTGACAGACGTAAGAATCTATTCCTATCACTGCGGTGCAAGGCAATATTCCGAGAGTCCTGCTGGCGAGGTCAAACGATCTCTCTCAACCAGTCACTCCCGATCTAGCCTGCCACGCAGTCGTTTGGTAGACGCATCCGCCACCAAGATCAGAACACACCTTCCCCGTACAAATTCCCAGTTTGGGAGGCAGATATGGGTAATACCGTCCCGGGAACCATTTATCAGATAATCAACACCTCTGCTATAGGCCACCAAAATTGATTCGCTACGTTTGGTGACTTAGTAGGGGTGCCCGGCTTCATGGTATGAGGCTTGTCCGGGTCTTGGCGGCAGATAATAATAATATTTGGCTAATTTATATAGCGCGATTTTTATGAAAAATCACCTCAAGGACGCTGTACAAATAAATATGCGTCTGCCTATCAGCTGTATGGCAGGCCAGATCGGAAAAGATTGGTTGAGGGAGTCCCTTTGACTTCTCCAGCCGTGCTCTCTCGGAACATCACGGATGGATGGATTCATACGTCCGTCACACCTGGACACACTGATCCCCAGATACCTACCCACTCCTAATATCCTTTTCCTTCCCGGAACTTCCTCTCCTTCCTTTCCTAAAAAGACTTCCTACACAGCATCCCCAAAGATAACATAAGCCCTGAGGGGAATTATTTTTCTCAGAGCCTCCTGTTAGCTAATGTAAAAAAATACCTAACCTCATAAACCTGGGCACCCCTGCTAAGTCACCAAACTTAGCGAACCTCTTAGGGGGGCCTATTGCGGAGGTATTGGTTATCCAATAAATGATTCTGCCAGTTCTTCAGGAGCTAACCCAGCTGGACCAACTCTGGTATATGTTTGCATACTCTGTCTTTAGTTCTCCGACGAGCCAAAGATAAACTTGGGCCAGAGATATAGTTTTTGTGGTATTTTTATAAATTATATCATACATGATAGCGAAAGAAAGAGACAGACATATTAGTACTATCGTGGTTCTATCATAAACGAGAAGGAATGGGCATGTTGTAAACTTGGGTAAAGAAGGTTGTAAACAAACTCAGTATTATGTCCCAAACCGTCACATTGACGGCGGCGGTCTTTCTAGGTATAAGTCAATATATTTCAAAAACTAAATAAGACCCATACCTGTTTTTTTCACCATAGTTGTAAAATCATAAAACATGAAATGTGAAAAAAAATCACACCAATACAATAATTATTAAGCATTATATCGTCACATTACTTCGGCCAGCCGTCAAAATGAAGGCTCCGGTCTTTCTAGTGTTAAATAAGTAAATAAAACAAAGTAATGCATTCATCCATTTATTTGTTTTATGGGAAGTATTACAGTTGTAATAAGTTTATTTATTTTATTTATTTATTTATTATAGATAGATACAAAATACATATTAGGAAGTTTTGCCTGTCCAACTAGGAAAGTTTCCGGTTCCAGGGCAGACAAATCGACAGGTTTAGTTAATATTATTATGTAGCATAGGCTTTATTTAAAACCTATAAAGTGAGATAAACATTACCATTTTGCAGCTAAATCGACGTTTCTTACCAATATTCGTGTGAAATTATTAATTAACTGATTGGAACTCAATTCAAATTCATACTGATCCAAATATCATATTAAATCACTCTTCAAAACAATTTATGAAAAAAATAGTTTCAAAAAATTAGTAAAAAAAACGTACCGCCATAACCAAAAAAGTTGGATGAATAATATTCTAATAGAAAATATACAAACAAGGGATAAATTATGGAGAAAATGGAAAAACACGCCAACAAACAAAAAATTTGAAAAAGACTACAAAATATACAGGAATATTTTAAATAAGCAAATATTAGATACTAAAAAAACTTACTACAATAACAAATTCAATAATTGTTTTAAGGATATTAAAAAAACGTGGAACGAAATAAACAAAATCTTGGGGAGAAAAAACAAATCCAGCTGTGACGCAGTTATATCGAAATATTTCTTGAAGACCACACCTACTGATGTAACTGCTGAAAATTTTGCTAATTTCTTTGACGATGGTGTTAACAAGTTATTACACGAATGTGACATCCGTGCGTCCTCATACCTGCTTGACGATTTACCACACTCTATGTACCTACCCAGAGCTAGCGTAAAACAAATTGAATATATTATCGGTCTATTGAAAAACTCAAAAACACCAGGATTGGATCAAATACGTATGTATGATATAAAAAAACATGTTAAAATACTGAGCCCAGTAATTACTCATTTCATAAACAGTATAATTGATACTTGCCATATTCCCGAAGGATTAAAAACTAGTATTGTTAGACCTATTTTTAAAGGCGGTGATCATTCAATTATAAATAATTACAGACCTATTTCCCTATTACCTGCTTTGGAAAAAATTCTCGAAAAATATATTGCGGTATACTTAGATGCATATTTAAATAAATTTGGTATGATGATGCGGTGCTGATTTCTAACACTATGGAAGATCTACAGTCTCTCGTGTCTAGGATGAACGAAGTGTGTATGCAAAATGAGTTAATGATGAATGTAAGTAAGTCTAAAGTCATGGTATTTGAAAGGGAGAGTACGAAAACAGTGTGCAATATAGTTGTGAATGATGAATACTTGGAGCAGGTGGATGAGTTTGTGTACCTGGGTAGTATGTTTACGAGAGATGGGAAGGCTGATAGAGATATTGAAAGAAGAGTAAATGCAGGTAACTCCATTAATGGAGGACTGAATGCCGTTGGCGCTAATAAAACACTGTCAAAAGACGCGAAGCTAGCAGTCCACAATGGAGTCCTGGTACCTACCTTGATGTATGGCAGTGAGGCATGGAGTTGGCAGAGGAAGGATGAAAGTAAACTGAATGCTGTCGAAATGAGATCCCTGAGGCGAATGTGTGGCAAAACCATGTATGATCGTGTGAGAAATGTGGATATCCGCAAAGAATGCAAGGCTGATGTAAGCATAATGAGTAAGATTAAGAAAGGGACCCTCAGATGGTTTGGACATGTAGAGCGAATGAAAGAAGAAAATAATGTGAGAAGAATATATGACGCAAATGTGAATGGAAGAAGAAGTAGGGGACGTCCGAGGAAGACATGGCACGATCAAGTGAATCAGATACTTGAGTCGGGCCATGTCAAAAGTCGGAATAATAGAAGAGTACGTATGAGACGATGTATGAATGTGAGTGAAGCAAAGACTGTGTGCCAAGACCGAGTTGTTTGGCGGTCCGTCCTCTCTGCCTACCCCTGCGGGGAAACGGCGTGATGGTTAGTTAGTTAGTTAGTTTGGTATCATTGACGAATGTCAGTACGGATTCCAGAAAAAAAAAAGCTGTGACGCACTACTAAAAAATTTTACTAATTTCATAAACACCGAGCTCAACTCTCAAAAACATGTACTTGTACTCTTCATTGATTTCTCTAAAGCCTTCGACACACTATCACATAAACAAATAATAACAGTTCTACAAATCATTGGAATCCGAGGTAAACTGCTTACTTTCTTTAGTAACTACTTATCAAATAGAAAAATGAATGTAAAAATGTTGAATGTGATGAGTAAATCTAAATTTATAAGGTCTGGTGTGCCACAGGGGTCAATTTTGGGTCCAAAATTATATATAATTTATGTTATAGCTATGTCGAAACTATTTAGAAAAGCGCGTAGATTCATTTTCGCAGACGACACCGCACTTATTGTATCAAATGAAAATCCACAAATAGCGATGCAAGAATTACAAACCGACTTCGATGAACTGCTGAAATGGGCACATGATGTAGGATTAGTTATAAATGTTAAAAAAACAAAATGCATGTATATCAGATCACCAAGTTTGAAAATATGGAATATTCCGAATCTAACCGCACATAACCTTGAATGCATTCATAGGAAAATAACAATAAATTGCCAGTGTGAAAAAATTGAATTTGTCAACGAGTATACTTACCTGGGATTAAAAGTAGATAACACATTTAAATGGGATAAGCAAGTTACTAAAATATGTAACCAGCTAAGAGCTCTGGTGAGCAATTTCTATAAATTAAAATTTGTCTTGCCTCATAGCACACTCAAACTAGTGTATTTTTCATTGGTAGAATCAATTCTCAGATATGGAATTCGAAGCTGGGGAAATACAAGCATGACTTATATTAAGTATATACAAAATTTGCAAACCTCTATCATAAAACAAATTGTACCACCAACTATATATAGACAAAGACACAATGTGCAACTCTTATATTGTGCTGAGGGCCTGCTCTCAATAAAAGGTATATTCTGGTTCCTTACTATTAAGGATAACTGGGGAGATAGTACTTATAAAAGACCACTGGTACATAGTCACAGCACACGTTTCACAGAAAAAAAAGGCCTGAAAATACCTAAAATATCCAATAAGTATGGAAGTCGGACGCTGGAGTACTGTGTACCAGTGATTTTTAATAAGCTCAAAAATAATTTGGTTTTTGAGGAAAATGAAAATTTAACCATGAAAATTGTAAAAAAGTGGCTTATCAATGAAAAATCTATGTATCTGCAAAATAAAACAGAATAAACAAAAAAAAAAAGAATGATTGGTGATGTTATGGCAGTTAACTTTTTAAAAATATTTTGACTTTTTCTTGAATGATACCAAAACTGTTATTTTATTTTGATTCTTCGGGAAGACTATTAAAATATTGTATTCCTTTGTAAATAAAATTATTGTGTATTTTTGGCATCAAAAATATTGAAATTTGTTGTTTAGAAAATCGGTTGTTATGTTATGCCTAAATGAGGAGTTAAGTTTAAACATTTTTATTTTTATTATTTATTACATTTTCTTTAAATATTTGTAATAATTAATCTTTTTACAGAGGTCTTAAATTTTTGGAAGGTACTTCAAAATTCTGAACAATGATGCTGGAGAGAATGTTGGTTCTTTTTTATTGTTTTTTTTTTTTTGTTATTACTATCTTTCAACCACCTTAACATTTTTCTTCATATGCGCCTCCCCATCCACTGATTTCCTACTGAATTAAGGATTGGACCAGTGCGAAATAGTCTTTATTTATTTTTTAGATTACTTAATTTGAGTAAATTTCTTAATCTGATAAATATATAGATATATTTCCTAAAGCGCATATATGACTGTTCTTCATATTTTGATCTTCAATTACACCGAGGTTCATTTTTTTTTGTCAAATGATTTAATATGGTACATGAATTATTACAGACATCTTTGTCACATTTTTTGTTATGTTTATGTTTAAATTAGAGTAAATTCTATCAATGTTAGAGTAAGTTCTAAACATATTCATTGAGAATATAAAGTTTTTTTTTTTCTGCATTTTTTGTAAGGTTGTAATTAGATTTGTATCGCATCAGTTTTTTTAGGATTAGGATGTCATTATTTGCATTTTCCATTACGATTTTTGATATTATACATATATATATTTAACTTCTAATATAAACGAGTGTATATTAAGGTAGAACCTGCAGACAAGCAGCCATGTGGCAGCTTCGCGGGACTACCGATAAATTGTCTAAATTATATATTTATGTAATTTGTGTTTTTGTTGGAAAATAAATAAATTCTCAGTTTAAATCTGCCGCCAATGTCACCTGGCAGTTCCAATTGCATCCGTCAGGCGGCGTTGCCAGCACGGCTTGGTGACGCCCAGCGTTGCCAACTCTACGTCTTTTTACGTAGATCTACGTATTTTAGGTCCTTCCTGGACATCTACTAACTTCAGTACAGAATCTACGTATTTTTTGTCAACTTGTACAAATTTGCAAAATAACATAACTTATTAGGCTGAAGAAGCATATTTTCTGTTACTTTACGGTGGCGCCCCCGTCTGCGGGGCAAAGTATGTGGCGCGGACTCCAACAAACGTTCCGTTTCATACTAGAGTCCGCGCCGGGGTTGGGATATCTAGGGAAATTACCCTAGATCTAGGGGAGAAAAATATTTTTTAGGCAAAAGGGAAATCAGCACAAATGTAGGAAAATTTTGAACTATTACCATTAAATTTTTTTTTATTGGAGTTGTAATCTTCTACTTCCCGGTAAAATACACAATTTCAGACAAAGGCATCGCTAATTTATCTATTGCTAGTATTTGACCTTAACTGTTTACTCCATATGCATGTTTTTTTTTCCTAAATATTGCCTATTACCCCACATTTGCATAATACTATATTTCGTTTCATTTAAACCTTAGGTTCTCAACGTGGGCAATAAATAACGCCCCCTTGTGGACGTTTGAGACTTTCAGGGGGCAGTAGAAGACCCAAAGAGAGGGCGTTGAGGTGGCACAGTAATGGCGAGGGCAGGTAAAAAATATAGTCTAAAAGACAAAAAAACACGCTCATCTCGTACAATAAACTTTAATATTGGTTAATTTTTGTTATTTTATGTATTGTAATCGTTTTTATCACGTGTGCAAAAATTCACATGTTTCGGTAGTTGAGGAAGTGGAAGAAAATTGAATCCATTAACCCCCCCCCCCCCCCCGCCCCCAAAAGGGGTTCTCTAAAAAAACCTCAAAGTGGACGGTGGGCAAAATTGAGAGGCAAAGTTGAGAACCTATGATAAATCATAAAAAAAAATTAAAATTTGCAAAAAATGCATTAAAAATAATAGATACATTTCAACTTAATTACTACAAGAAATAACAAATTTCGTTCACCTACCCTAACTTCTATATTTCACTCAGAAAAAAAAAGTACGTAGATCTACTAACTTTTCATAATCCAAATTATACGATTCTACGTAACTTTCTAGTCCGATCTACGTCTTTTTCAAAAAACGGGTTGGCAACACTGGTGACGCCAATGATTATGCGTCATTAGCATTTATTTTTGCGAAGGTCAAACACGTTTGTTTATGTTTTGAAACATCAAAATACCGTAAAATTGTCATTCTACAGTATTTTGCGCAAAATTTATAATTTCGAAGACATTTTTAACAGGAGGAATCGGCCGGTACGTCAACAGACTCCTTTTGCGGGTCCTTGACTAATGCCCTTTCGCTGCATGCCGATCTCCTGAAGGCCTCCCTCCAGGAGCTCGTCAACTGGAGCGCGGAACCGGGCACGAAGCTGAGCACTGCCACTCTGTATGAGAAGGTACAGTCTCTCTTCGCCACGGGGTCTGAGTCCCAGAAGGTGTCAAAGGACATAATGCAGATGGTCTGCGGAAAGCGGGCAGCCCACATCGAGTTCCGAAGAGAGGGGGTATTACGGGGCATCAGTGACGGCTACATTAGAGATGCCATGCGAAAGATACCACCCACATCAGAGTATCTCTTCGACCCAAGCATCCTGTCGGCGCAGCTGGATAGGTTGGGAGGAGTGAAGAAGTGCTTCGCTCCTCAGCCTAGCACGTCGCGTCCTACTCCGCCCGTTAAACCCAGCCTGTTAGATCCAGCGCAGAACCTGCAGCCCTTTCGTCCCAGACTGCAGCAGGGGAGGACCACCGCGAGAAGGCAGCAGCCAGAGAGCCGAGGTCAGGAACCGGCCCGTAGAACAGCTAAACCTTTCACTCGCCGAGATAGGTTTAGACCCAAGGAAAGGGTGGGGAAGTCGGATCGTAAGAGGTTTTAACCTAGGCCCCTCTTTTCAGGGGGGTCAGTTGCGCTCATTCGCAGGTAAGTGGAGGAACCTTGGCGCCCCTACTATCATCCTTAAGATGTTAGAGGGCTACCGGATTCCATTTTCTTCAAAACCTCCACTGAGTAATAATATTGATTTATTTAATTCCCCGTTCGCTACTAAGACTTCCGTGGCTATGACGGAACAAATTGAAAAACTCAAGGCCCTTAAAGTTTTAGAGTCGGCACCTGCCACTCCTTCATTTATTTCTAACATGTTTCTCGTCCCCAAATCAGATGGTTCAAAGAGACCGGTCTTTAACTTAAAGTATTTAAACAACTTTTTGACTATTAGTAAATTTCGTCTGGTAAACGTTTATCGGGTTCCTACTTTTCTACAACCGAATGACTGGATGGTTAAAGTAGACCTAACGCACGCTTATTTCCATGTGCCTGTGAGTGAGCAGCATAGATGTTTCCTTAGACTTATCTATAGGAACGAACTCTTGCAGATGACATCCCTCCCCTTTGGCCTGGCCACCTCACCTAAGGCATTCGCAACCATCACTAACTGGGTAGCACAGGAGTTGAGGAAGAGAGGGATGAGAATTATAGTATATTTGGATGATTTTTTATTAGTAAACCAATGCCTGCTTACTTTAAAACACCAGTCTAGCGAAATGGTGGAGTTTTTACAGGACTTGGGATGGCAGATACAATTTGATAAGTCAATACTAGAACCATCGCAACAAGTCCAATTTCTTGGTATCAGCTGGAATACTGTAACTAACGAAAAGTCTCTCCCTCAGAACAAGGTTTTAGCCCTATCTTATCTATTAAGAGCGAATAACCAGCAAATTTAAATTCAGATTCCGACGTCAGCGCTACACACTCGCTAGCGGGCATTTTTAGAACTAGAGTTCGTTCCGCTCCAAGCTTGGTACTAGCTCACGCGCTAGGACTGTATAGACGCCACAGTATGGGTCAGATGAAGATGTTAAATTCTCGCTTCCAGAATTTTGATGAGTAGTAGTTATTTGTAATTTGTACATCGAAGTGCATAAACATAAATAGATACAAGTAAAATGCGTAAACCCAGTAGGTATTAAGTAGATACCCACATGAATAAACAATTTGTTATATTCTTTTTAATATTTTGTTTTTAATTGTATTTTACGGCCATTAGATATCTCAGTATCGCCCTGATGTAAGACCACCATTAAGAATTGAAACGTTGCTTGAAATGACTTTAGCCGTGTTTAGTGAACAGATCTAAATAGCCAGGTACTTCCCCACCTTCCTCTTCCCTATATCCTTCCCCTCCCCACTACATTCAGCCTTACAACATACCCCAATTAGGGATGCCATAGTCCAACTGGCCCCAGACGGGAGCAGTTGGGACTCTTGTACGGTATTAATGAAAAAAAAATAGTAATATTCAGTTGGATTGTAAAAAATTACTCATTTTAAAATATTTATTCGTGTGCATATTTGTTTATTTTATATTTATGTGAATACCGCACAAGAGACCCAAATGCTCCCGTCTGGAGCCGGTGAGGCTATGACGTGACTATGGGGTATATTATGAGGCTGAAGGTGGTGGGGAGGGGAAGGAGATGGGGGAGAGGAAGGCGAGGAATTACCTGGCTATTCAGATCTGGTCACTAAACACGGTCATAGCCATTTCTAGCATGTTTCAATTCTGAATGGTGGTCTTACACCACCCAGGGTGATACTGAAAGTATCTTCCACTCTGGAACGTGACGCAAATATATTATTTTTAATTTAAATAATTGTAAAATAACCCAAATTATTCAAATAAAATTAATTTGCCTACGCCGGGATTCGATCCCACGACCTTCGGATTGCGAGTCAAGAGCCTTACCCCTTGACCACGCCGGCCGTCAATAGGTAGTATCAGTAATTTGGAAGGTGGGTATGGGTACCGCCGCCTCGGGAACCATGTATTGGATTATCAACACCTCTGCCATAGGTCACCCCAAGTGACTTAGCAGGGGAGCTCGGGTTCATGGGGCGAGGTTCGTTTACGTGGAAGGTCGGATCAGGAGAGACCGTTTTTTTTACAATCGCTCGACACACTGCCTATCTCTACTTTGGGAATGCTGTGTGGAGGCTCGTTTTAGGGAAAGGAAGGAGAGGAACTTCGGAGAAGGAAAAGGGTATTAGGGGTGGGTAGAAATCTGGGGGGTCAGCGTGTCCAGGAGTGCGGATGTATGAGGCCATCCCTCCCACTGCGGTGCAAGGCGATGTTCCGAGAGGGTAAGGCTGGAGAAGTCAAAGGGACTCCCTCAACCACTTTTTCTAGATCCGACCTGCCATGCAGCTGGTGGGCAGACGCATCCACCGCCAAGACCTGAACAAACCTCACCCCCACGAACCAAACGTTGCGACCCGCTTGGGATGACCTACGGCAGACGTGTTGGTTATCTAATAAATGGTTCTCGGGGCAGTGGTACCCATACCCGATTCTCGTGTTTGTTATTTTTGTAATACGAAAAATGGATATAAAAAAGGCCTACCCTCCCACCCCCTCTCAACCCCCCACCCCTAAACCCCCCCCCCCTTACCCCCCACCTCTAACACCTCTCCACCCCCCGGCTCCTTTACCCCCCCCCCCCCCCCCCCCCCTCCCCCTCAGCCAACCCTTTCATCTCATCTCAACTCTCCTCCAACCTCTCTCCCTTGGGAGCTGTTGGACTCTTATGCGGTATTACATAACAATATTTTTTTGGAGCATTTGGGACTCTCGTGCGGTATTCACATAACAATAATTTATAATATACATATTTTTTTTAATTTAGTGTGCTTTAGAGTCTTTAGACCACACGATTGAAGTAAAACTTAACAAACTTATAACAATAAATTTTTTAAAAAACATGCTTCTCAAACGGACAGCTGTATGCGACCTGCGGACGTGTCGGACGAAAACACAAAAATTTATGTGAACCTATTCAAAAGCACTTCAACAAACAGAATTAAAGCGCACAAACCCTTTCTTTCTTTGAGTGGCCTGGCAACGCCCGCCGGGTGTCCGCTATATATAATGTTATATAGTGCAGGCGCTTGCATTATAATGCAGTTTTCCGGGACTTGGGATGGAACCATTACAGTTTAGTTGACCCCGAGGTTATAGTGGCCTTGCAACGCATGCCGGGTACCCGCTGTATTTAATGTTATATAGTGCAGGCGCTTGCAATATAATGTAGTTTCCCGGGACTTGGGATGGAATCATTACAGTTTAGTTGACCCCGAGGTTACAGTGGCCTTGCAACGCATGCCGGGTACCCGTTGTATATAATGTTATATAGTCCAGGCGCTTGCAATATAATGTAGTTTCTCGGAACTTGGAATGGAACCGTTACAGTTTAGTTAACCCCGAGGTTACATTGGTCTTGCAACGCATGCCGGGTACCCGTTGTATATAATGTTATATAGTGCAGGCGCTTGCAATATAATGTAGTTTCTTGGGACTTAGGATGGAACCATTACAGTTTAGTTAACCCCGAGGTTACATTGGTCTTGCAATGCATGCCGGGTACCCACTGTATATAATTTATTTATTTATTAACCGATAAATAGTCCATTAACAATAATACGAATAACATGCGTTCGTTAAGGCCCGACCCGCCTAGAATCGATCACCGTTCGCATCGATTACCGTTCGCAGGACATTTTTCGTAACAATCATCACTTTTCGTAACGCATTTACCAGCTTACCCCCCATGTGTCGAGCGTGCGCAAAGAAGTTTTACTTCAAAAAAATTATTTTGAAGCTGTTGGGACTCTTGTGCGGTATTCATATAAGAATAATTTACAATAAAAAAAAATTTCAAAATTTTCATAAAAATATTCAATGAACATGAATTTTTGCGTTCGGTAAACCCTGTAGTTTTTACAAACACGAAACAATGAAATCGTATTATTTGGTTTCGTTGTAAATTCGTCATTTCCAAATATTACGATACAGAGCGCCGCGGAGACAACCGCCGGCTGTCACGTTTGCGGGCAGAGTGAATTCTCAATTCTCGAGTCGTCGAGCTATAAGAAAAATGGTAAAACGCGAGCTGTAAATTAATTAATATTAATTACTTCTTATGATTATTTTTCGATCAAAATTTTTATGACTTGTCAATAATGTCTTAGCAAAATAAGTATTTAAAAAAATCTTGAAATATATTAGTTTGGAAGTACGCAAATAAATACACAAACTGGCCAATTTACGTAAAGAAACACATGTACGTATATATTTTTTAATGATTTTATTCAAACTAAAATTAAAATTCTAAAACATACGTTTACCAGATAATGTATGGATTTATTTAACTGCATGATTATATGATTTGAAATTGGTGTTGTATAATACATGTACTTTTTTGAAAATATAACAAATCTGCCAACGACCTATGGTATAACCTTATTATACTTAAAATAAACATTTTTTCTCAAAATTTAATCCATAACTTTACTAGATAAAAGAACAATCTTTCAAAATCAATTTATAATTTTTTGTGGAAACGAGTCAATAAGTCTAAACACTGATTTAAAAATGACATATTTCTGGTTTCTCTGGTAATGTCCTCTTAAAGGGTTTGATTCAGACGGGAAGGTGGTCACTAAATAAGGGGCGCAGCCTCTTGGGTTCTTTGAACTTTGCTAGTTTTGCAGTTCCAAGAGGCAGACTCAACAGCCGGTATATACAGAAAGGGTGCCTAGGACTACGGCACTACCACCCTTGGAAGTCATCACCGATTCCTGCAGCTGCCGCTCGGGAATTGAGATGGTGGGTTCGATCGCTCACCCTGACGTCACCTATACATCTGCCGCTGTTTGAGCATTACCTGACAACCGATGCCTCGGATCAGGGTTGGGGTGCCCAGCTAGACGAGAGACTTCTCAGTGGTGTGTGGACTGAAGATCAGCTGAATCTTCACTCCAATCTGAAGGAGATGCTCGCCGTGTTGGCTGCCTTGTCTCCTCACGCGCTCGAGCTGTCCGGCTCGGGTCTTCTGATCCAGTCGGATAACAAGTCTGTCGTATCTTACCTCCGCAAGGAGGGTGGTACCAAGTCAACTCAACTCCTGAGCTGTACTCGACTAGTGCTAGATGTGTTGGACAAACACTGTATCTCCATGACAGCACAATACTTACCAGGTCGTTTCAATGAAGTAGCGGACTGTCTATCTCGTCATCGTGCTGTACCCGAATGGCACTTGCTACCCTCTTTTACAGAGGTAGCATTCAGAAAATGGGGACGACCCGAGATAGACCTCTTTGGCTCTAAGACAGCACACGTGGTTCAAAGGTATGTTTCTCTTGATTTTCAGGACGACAAAGCAGACTACCACAACGCTTGGAGCAGGGACTGGGACTATCAGCTGGCTTGGATCTTCCCTCCCCCTTGCCTCTTGCCGAGGGTTCTTTGCCACCTAAACAGAGCAAGGGGATTGTACCTAGTAGTGGCTCCTCGTTGGGAGAGGGCATTTTGGAGAGCGGATCTGAAGTGTCGGGCCTTAGGTCCACCTCTCACGATTCGCAATCTAGAAGAAGCACTGATAGACACCAGGACCAACAACCCTCCTCCTCAAGTAGAATCCTTCATTCTGGAGATTTGGCTTTGTGGGGGTGGGACAAAAACCTAAGGAAATGGTCAACTCAGCAGAAGGAACTTCTTAGATCTGGGTGGAGAAGTTCTACCCTTCGCACTTATGCTCCGGCATGGCGGAGGTGGCAGCACTGGGCATCAGAGAATCAGCTTGATGCCATACGTCCCAAAGCTGAGGACCTGGCCAGGTTCCTAGCTGACCTACACATCAGAGAAAAGCTATCGCTAAGTACCATTTTAGTGCATAAGTCAGTGGTGTGTACCTTAGGCTCTCCGGAGGATAACAGAAAGCTGAACTCCAGTCCAATAGTGAAGAAGATATTAAAAGGGATATCTTTAGCTAGAATAAAGCCTTCAAAGCCCCCCATTTGGGACCCGAGGATTGTTTCATCATGGCTGGAGAAGAATTTGCCTCAACACATAACTCTCTTTGAAGCATCAAGGAGAGCAGCCACAATCCTGCTTTTGGCATCAGGGCGCCGAGTCCATGATCTCACCTTGCTCCACTGCACAGCTGAAAGACTGTCAGTGGACAGTGAAGGCATCTCCATTTGGCCAGTGTTTGGTGCCAAGACGGATTCGGCAGACTGGCAGCAATCAGGGTGGAAGCTGGCTCGCTCTGAGTCAAGGAACATAGACCCTGTCTATTGGACTGAGAAGGTCATAGAACTGTCAAGGGAACGGAGAGTGCAGGCGATATTACCTAATCTATTTATTACAACTTGTGGGACGGCAAAGGCGGCCTCCAGGGCAGTAATTGCAGGTTGGATTAGGACAGTTCTCAGAGATGCCGGCGTAGAAGATCCACCTGGCAGCATCCGTTCAGCGGTGGCATCCCTGAACTGGTTGCAGAAGTATAAGCTAGATGATATACTGTCGCGTGGCAACTGGAGAACTCCCAATACCTTTGCCAGATTCTATAGAAGGGAAATTGCAGAATCAGCTGGCCGAACCGACAATGACCCATCTGTTGCTGATCTTTTTCAACCTCTGTAACTGGTTAGCTGATTTCTAGAAATCTTGCCCCTATTTCTATCATCTAAATAATGTAATTCATTCACATTAGCATAATGTCACCAGGCGATAACAAACAATATCTCACTTTATAGGTTTTAAATAAAGCCTATGCTACATAATGAAAAAGTTTTACCTTACAATAAAACTTATATTATGTACTTAGCTTTATTTAAAACCTAGGCAAGGGCTGCCTGATGAGATCTAATGACGCATAATCATTGGCGTCACCACGCCGTGCTGGCAACGCCGCCTGACGGATGCAATTGGAACTGCCAGGTGACATTGGCGGCAGATTTAAACTGAGAATTTCACACGAATATTGGTAAGAAACGTCGATTTGGCTGCAAAATGGTAATGTTTATCTCACTTTATAGGTTTTAAATAAAGCTAAGTACATAATATAAGTTTTATTGTAAGGTAAAACTTTTTCATTCCTGAAATTTATATGTAATTACATAACAAAAAAATTCTATTTTCTCTGAAACTAAGTTGTATAATGAAGAAATATATATATTTATAAGACTCAGAAATATTCTTAGGCTGGAAAACCTAAAAAGAGTGTACTATGCAATTGTTCAATCTATATTACAATACGGTATTATAGGATGGGGAGTAACATATGATGTTATTTTAAATCCTCTCAAAATAGTTCAAAGATTAATAATTAAGATTATATTGAAAAAACCATCTATATTTTCTACTGAAAAAATCTTTTCAATATTCAAAGTAACTACAATAGACAATTTATATAAAAACTATTCAATACTACAAACTTTCAAAGAAATACAGCTAAAAAAATTACATTTCAATATCTCAGCAAGGTATCAAAACAATATTAAAATCCCAAAATTTAATACCAAGCACATCCAAAATTCCTATCTGTATCATGGTATAAATTATTTCAACAAACTCCCATTAAAAGTAAAAATTATTGAAAATAAAAGTAAATTCCAAACTAAATTTAAAAATTACCTGAAACAACTGTAAGAGTTACATTACTATTTCACTTCGTTTCTTCTTCTTTATGTGCCTTATCAGGTCCCCCCGACGTTGGCGATCACTCTTGAAAAGGTCTCTCTGTCTTGCGCTGCCCGGAATAGCTCCTCCACACTTCTAATGCCGGTCCACTCTCGTATGTTTCGCAGCCAAGACATTTGTCTCCTACCAGGCCCTCGGCGACCCTCTATCTTGCCTTTCAATATTAAATGGAGCAAGTGATACTTCTCCCCTCGAAGTATATGACCCAGATATGAAATTTTCTTGATTTTAATTAATGTAAGCAGTTCCCTATCTGCTCTAGCCCGCCTGAGAATTTCTATGTTGGTGATCATGTGGGTCCATGGGACCTTGAGCATTCTCCGGTGAAGCCACATTTCGAAAGCCTCTAACCTGTTCATGGTATTTATTTTCAAGGTCCATGTTTCACAACCATACAGCAAGACCGACCACACATAACATTTTAGCATTCTCTGCCTTAGTTTTAAGCTTATATTGTCATTGCAGACGAGGGATTTCATTTTTATGAATGCAGTTCTTGCTGCTTCAATTCTGCACCTAATCTCTATATCTGGGTCAAGAGTCTCTGTGAGGATACTGCCGAGGTATCTAAATCTCTCCACCTTTTCGACATTACAACCATTTAACTGAATCATTGATCCAGAGTGATCTAGTCGTCCAAAAGTCATCCATTTAGTTTTATTGACGTTGATTGTTAGGCCCAGTTGCTCACCAGCATTATTAACAAGATCTAATAGGTCTTGGAGGTCACTGATACTGTCAGCTAGTAATACAGTATCATCTGCATATCTTATGTTATTAATGACAACTCCGTTGATCTTGAGACCCTTCTGGGTATTACTTAGGGCTCTTTTGAAGACATAGTTGGAATAAAGATTAAATAATAGTGGCGACAGGATACATCCTTGTCGTACTCCACGCTGAATGGCGATTGCATTAGATCTCTCATTCCCATGTCTTATTTCTGCTGTTTGGAACCAATACAGGTTTTTAATGAAATTCTGGTCTTTGGTGTCAACGTTACAATCCGCAAGCATTTTCATTAGGTCAGCATGTTTTACCCTGTCAAATGCCTTTTCGTAGTCAATAAAACAGGCAAAGACTTCCTTTCTTTGGTCACGACACTTTTGCAATAGTACATCGATAGAAAATAATGCTTCACGCGTACCGAACGCATTTCTGAAGCCAAACTCTGGGTCATCCAAGTCCTGCTCACACTTATCCCGTATCCTGGCATGTATTATTTTAAGGAATAATTTAAGGACATGACTCATCAAGCTTATTAATCGATAGTCACTGCACTTCTTCGGGTATTGTTTTTTAGGTAATGTCACAAAGGTAGATTTTAGCCAATCTTGGGGTATATTCCCTGTGTCATATATAGAGTTAAATAACCTCAACAGGTAGTCAACATTTTCATTATCAAAGAGCTTCAACACCTCAACTGGAATATCGTCTGGTCCGCACGCTTTTCTATGTTCTGAAGTCTTTATCGCATGAAGAATTTCTGATTTTAAAATCGATGGTCCATGCAATTGATCGTTAGGAATATTAATGTCAGGTCTAATATCTTTGAATGTATCATGAATATACTTTTCCCACGTTTGTAAAATATCTTTTTCATCCAATATCAATTTATTGGAATCGTCAACTAAACATGATGGAGTAATTCTTCTAGAAGTGCCTGTAATTTCCTTCAATTTTTTGTGAAGTTTAAATGCATTGTGACTACGACTGTACGACTCTAGTTCTTCACACTGTGACTTCATCCATTCTTCTTTGGCTTTTTTAATTTCACATCTAATCGTTCTTTGTAAGTTTTTATATTGTGTCTCATTATGTTTGTGTTTACGTCTCTCATCCATTAAGTTCAAAATGTGGTCAGTCATCCAATTCTTTTTTCTAATTTGCTTATCAGCTTTCAAATTTGTATCACAGGTTTCACATACAACTGACTTCAGGTTATCCCACTGTGTTTGTATTTCTATTGATGGATCACGAGGGAGTAGTCTAATATTATCGTTCAAAGTCTGAGATACCTTATTTCTGACCACTTCTTCTTGGAGTTTCGAGATATCCATTTTAATTTTGTTTTTGGGCTTTTTTATTTGTTTTAAGCATAAAACAATATCGGCAGTTAACAAAACATGGTCAGAACCAATGTCCGCACCAGGGTACGTGGTGACTCTCTTTACAGAGTTCCTGAATCTATGGTCTACTAACACATAGTCAATTTGGTTCCTGACAATATCATAGATTGTTCCATCCTGAGGTGATCTCCATGTATAAAGCCTTCTTTTCGGGAGTTTAAACCAAGTATTTAATACAACCATATTTTTATCCTGGCAGAATTCATATAGTCTATCACCTCTTTGATTGCTTATGCCTAAGCCATATTCACCAACTACATATATGAGAGCGGCGACCTTCACCAATTTTGGCATTTAAGTCTCCAATGACAAAATTGACTTCTCCTCCTTTCAAACTTGCTAGTGAGTCATAAAAAGATTCCACATCACCATCATATCTCACTTCCGCTGTTGGTGCATAACACTTGAATAATATTAATGTTGATGGGTTGACAGTGTAATTGTAATAATATTATTCTGTCCGAGATGGGTACAAAATTCTTAACAAATTTTACATACTTCTCCATGACAAATATAGCAACTCCGTTTCGACGATTTTTGTCCTGCGGGTCACTTCCTGAGTAGTATAGATTTCCCTTCTCATGTTGGTGTATGCCGCTGCCAGTCCATCTCAGTTCACTAATTCCAAGAATATCCACTTTTCATCTTTCCATTTCCTGTATCGTATTATCCAATTTACCGCTGTATAAACTTCTAACATTCCATGTTCCTAATCTTATATTTGAATTCACTATTTTGAGCCGGGAGATTCTTCGCACCCCTGGCCCATTTAAGGGCCGCCCGGGACTCGGGGCCATTGGTTGGTTTCTCTCCATAGTGATTTGCTGGGAAAATATACTGGAGTGGTTTCCCGTTGCCTTCTCCAGGGATTTTTCTGTAGGGGTTACCTTCCCTTAGCTGAGCTGATCCGGTTTTATGGCGCCGAAAACTCGCCATTCGCCCTCTCCTTATCTGCTACAACCACGATGTTAGGGTCAGTGGTCATATTGCCCGGGACTCGCGGGATCATAATGACCACTCTAGGACGCTAAGGAGTAGGACTCATTTAAATCAGTTAATCGACACATCTCAAGTTTCTCTTACTATATCTATTGTTAATAGTTGCAATATTATTATTCACCTACTCAAATGATAACATTGATAACATAATTGAGTATGAATTCACTCACCAAACACAAGAGCCTTGTCTCTTTATGGTGAGGAAAGGCTTTTATTACATTAATATTACATATCTGTTTAATATGTAAAAAAATCATAATTATTGTAAAAACTGACACTTGACACTTATAATCGTCTAAGTTTTTCTGCTAGCTGTGCACGTAGTTGGCATTCTCTCTGCATTTTAATTTTTTAAAACCAGTTTAAATCGCTTATCAAAGTGTTTAATTGTTGTATTTGGGTTACGGGACTTCTTTCCTAACCATTTTAATATAATTTTGTTTTTGTGTCGGAACAAGTCCCTAGCAACCAGTTTTATTTCTTAAATAACTACTTAAATTAAATAATTACTAAATCTGAAATTCAGTTCTGTGGCTTTTATAAGTTTATCCTAATGGATATAAACGAGGAAACGAGTGAGCTTCGTTTGCTAACGATGGCCATCGAAGCTCTTTCGGTTAAAGTGGACAATTTAACTAGTGAATTGAATGTTGTAAAAAAATTTCTAAAAATATATCCATTAATTGTCGATACTTTGTGCAATAGTGAAACTGTCGCAGTGCAGAACTTTCCTGTTCTCGCTACAGGCACACTTGGCCCGCCCGGGCCCCTCGTCACCGCCATTACACCGCCCCCGCTCGCCGCTGCTGGGCCAGATACCTACGTTCTGATTCCCCCGCTTGTCGCTTCGCCTCCTAAGCTGGCTCCTACCTTAAATAATGCTTCTAGTTTTACCACCGGTAAAAGAATTACCCGCATGCAGGCCTCGAAAGCGTCCCAAAGAGGGGATAAAAACAGTAACGCTTTAGACAAGGGACAATCTTTTTCCGCTTCTGCTTCATCCAAGACAGAAGTTGCACCTGATACTGTCAAACCTGAATGTTTGCTGTCAACATCATCTGTCCAACCACAGATTGAAATGCAGCAAAAACTTGTTATAACAACATCCTCCGTACTCGCTGACCCATTGGATCCGTCTCCTGTGAACGAACCCTCCGCTCCTGCCATGACGGATAACACTATAGTTTATAAGTCTGATGCCAATATGTTACAACCTAAAGGTCCATCTGATCAATGGACAAAAGTCACACGTAAGCGGCGTGTCACCGTAAGGGTTAATCTAAAGAATGAAAACGAACCAGTATTTAACTTCTTTCACTTTTACCCCTTTCATCCTAATACTTCTTGCGATGACATGTTACTTTACTTAACGTCACTATATGGCGCCGCTTCTTATAAGGTCATTAAAATTAAATCTCGGGGTGAGTACTCATCATTTAAGATTGGCATCCCCCACACAGCTGTAACCGAAGTTTTGAAAGCTTAACACTGGCCGCGCCGCACATTCAGAAGTTGCGGTCGGCAGCAGCTGACTCAACTCGCATAGTAAAAATATACAAATTCATCATCTCACAAGCATACCAATAAAACGGCCCTTTAAAATAAATTCGGAAATAAAAAATTATTATCAAAACGTTCGTGGATTACGCACAAAATTACAAGATTTGAAATCAACATTTCCTACAATGGATTACGATATTTTTGCTTTTACCGAAACTTGGCTGAACGATAGTATTTATAATTCTGAGTTGGGTCTCTGACCACACCGTGTTTAGGAAAGACAGAGATGTAAGTACTACTAATAAAATGATTTTGATAGGAGATTATAATATACTTAATGTAGTATGGGATTCTGAATATTTTAAAACTTTTTGCCCAGATAATATTAATCGTGGTTCCCATGAAATAATTGAAATGTCTAATTTTTTTAAACCTTCGGCAGATTAATTTTGTATATAATGTTAATTCCCGTCTTCTAGATCTTGTATTTACGAACTCCGACAGTGTTAATGTTTTACGTGCAAAAGAATGTGTCCTACCAATCGATGTGCATCATCCACCTCTGGTAATTTACTGTAAAAATACTATCATGAAAAATACTAGAAAAACTAGTTACAAATTAAACTTTTTTAAAGCTGATTTTACAAAAATAAATGAGTTGCTTTCCTCGACAGATTGGTCATTTTTGAACTTAAATGATAACGTAAATTTGTTGGTAGAAAAATTTTATGATATTTTATATAACGCAATTGATTTACATGTTCCCATAACAACAAGTTATGCTACTAAATACCCCAAATGGTTTAGTAAAGATCTTATTTAAATTATTTCGCAAAAGAAAATTTGTCACAAAATTTATAAAACAACTAGAAATATAGATGACTTCAATAAATTTCGAGATCTACGATCTAAATCAAAAAGGATGTCAAAAATGTGCTATTTAAACTATATTGATAAATTTGAAGTGTTAGCAATTGAGAATCCGCAAACTGTTTTCAAATTCTCTGAGACTCTTAATAATAAAGAATCAGGATTTCCTTCCACAATGTTTTATAAACACAGAGTAGCCGATAACTCTTTAGATATAGTAAACTTATTTGCTGATTGCTTTGGTGAAGTATATAATACTAAAACTGATTTCCCATTACATGATTTTACATTTGACGATTGTATTGACTTTAACAATTGTATATTTAAATCAAAATTACGGTTAGTTATTAATACCGCATACGTCCCGTCGTCGTGATTCTCCTCCAAACGTCAACAGCAATCCCCAAAACGTCGTCCAGCACGTCATGAGGCCGCTCGGTTAAAGGGAGTCCTCCCAACAAAACAGGCACAGCAGATTCTCACCCATCAAGCGGCATGAGCCAATCTCACCGGCTAAAGGAACAGCAAAGGAATATTGGCGGGTCCAACCAGAGTCTAGGAGCCGCTCCATTAATAAAGGGAATCCACCCAACAAAACAGGCACAGCAGATTCTCACCCATCAAGCGGCATGAGCAAATCTCACCGGCCAAAGGAACCACCAGCAAAAGAACCCTTGCGGGCAGTACATCACTCGTGGATTCCGGTCTAAATTGACTTCGGCACGCGGATAAATCTATCTCGCGGCATCCGGCGAGGGATTAAACAAAATAAAAAGGCTTCAATGCCATTTGAGTCGTCACACACTCACGTGACGTGTAAAAATAATATTTCTAGGCTACATAGCACTAGTATCTCACTTTATCCTCCCAATCGCCCCGAAAAACACTCCCCCCGCACTAAAAGTGCGGGGGGAGTGTTTTATAAGTTATGTCTTCCGCCATGATTCCCTGAATGCTCTCTTTCCGGTCTCCTTCCAGTTTTGCCAACCAACAAAGTTAAAATCAGAAAAAAAAATAATAACCAATAGACAATAAACAGTACCTACTTTGCGCAGTACCTGCTCACGAAATAGATATGTTACAGCTTCTTGTGAATTCATATATAGTATCGCGTCTTGATTACTGCAATGGTATCTATGCAAGTCTTCCTAAATGTCAAACTGATAAACTACAATCAGTGTTCAACGCCGCAGCACGACTAATCACAGGGGTACCCAAGTTTTCGCACATTTCGGAACACCTCCGAAATCTTCACTGGTTAAAGTGTCCTGAAAGGATCCAGTATAAGTTATGCTGGATGGTGTTTAAAGCTATTAATGAAATGGCTCCACCCTATATCTCTGAACTATGCATTCCGGAAAATATAGGTCTAAGGCAGAAGGCAGTCATCTCTTAGATCAGCGACATCGTCTGCAATTGGAAGGTTGAAAGAACCCAAGCGAAATCTGAGGCTTGGAATAAAATTCCCATGGAGTTGAGATGCATAACTAACCCAGCGGAATTTAGATCCAAACTTAAAACTCACTTTTTCGAATACTCACATCCATAAATTCGTCATTATATTTAAACTTTGTAAATTAATTATACTCTGATAATTGTCGATGTCCACGAATATATACTATTTTATTTGCTATTCCCTACAACTAGGTACTAACGAAAACTCAAAATGCTATTGATCTACCTACCAATGGTCTGTCAGTGGTAACCTAACACCTCAATCCGTTTAATGTTGAGCAATGAATCATCGTAATGCGGTAAAGATCGGCGATTAATTTCAACAATTTATTTAAGATATCCATAAATTTTTGTAAATCCGATAAATTTTGCATCCATGTCCTTAAATAGTAATATTATGTAAAAACTTCCTTCTTCTTCTGGCGCTGTGGGTGATTCTGGCGAATGTATGATATTTATAAGATGTTTTCAAGTATTTTTAAATGTAAATAAATATGTTAGTTGTAAATCTCTAACTTTAAGTCATAATTGTAAATATATATGTCATTGAGCTCAGTTTTAGGTCAGCTTTTATATGTCTTAGTCATAAGTCACTAGCAATAAGTCTTAGATGTAAGTCACTAGTTATAATTGTAAATCTTAGTTGTAAGCCAGTAATATTATTTTTTATGTATTTATTTGTACAGCGCCCTTGAGGTGATTTTTCACGAAAACGGCGCTATATAAATTAGCCAAATATTATTATTATTATTATTATTATATCTGAAAGCATATTTATTCGATGTTGTGTTGCTAAAAAACCTATTAATTTTTCAGTACCCGGTATTTCATCTTTTTTAACAAGAGATTCAAAAGACCGACGCGTTTTTAAATCTATTTTGAGTAGAACCATATGACAAACGAATTCCTCAAATAATTTTCCCCGATTTAATTCGCGTAGTCCCGAGAGATTTTCTCGAAGGACATTTAAAATCTCTTCATTATTAGAAAAATTACAATTTAAAATCGAGTTGGCGTAATGTATGAATAATGCTCTAGACTCGAAATAATGACTCCACAGTGTTTCCACAGTGGAATGGTTTTAACCAATGACAAAGCTGTTCCCTTCAAAGAGGTCAATAAATAATGGAATTTTTCAATCTCACTCAAAATGGTACTGTCATGAACAAGGCTCCTGAATAAATTGAAATATTGTGGCCATTCTCCAATATTTCCACTAAATATAGGAATTTTTATTTCCGGAGCTAATAAGCTACGCATCTGGCGTAGTTGCATTTCCTCATTTGAATTATCATGGCTTGCGTGACCTTTATCCGATTGAATGTCACGCGCCGACGTGACCTCGAAATATAATTCCTCAAAAACCCGTGAAACTTCCAAAACATCGTTTTTTTATTCGAATTCCGGAAGCGAAACCAGATCCGATAATTCGCATTGTATGTTTTGGAACTCTTCGTACGTGGATTCAATTTTTTCCATTCTAGCTTTAAATTGACAAAGTTTTGTTTTTTGCTCTAAATCCTTAATGAGATCATAAGCGGCCTGTACTCGCCCAAACAATCTTTGCCGTTTTAATTTTAACGAACCAATTTTGGCTGCAAGTTTATCCATTTTGGAATGTATTAAATACGTAAATTAACAATTATAATAGTAGCTATCTACTTGCAACTTGCAACAAATAAAAGTATTCTATTTGCACCCAAATTCTACCTATCAGCTGAACTGATAAGCCGTACCCACTATTACTAATTGCTACAGACTATTACTAATTGCTACCCACTATTGAAAATAATCTTGTAATGAAACTAATTTGAGTACAATTTCTAATCATGTAATTAAACTTATCTGTAAAGAATCAAGGTTAATTCTACATCCGGTGAAGGACCAATGTTTCGATAGCTCTTGGAAACCTATGGTTTTTTTGGGCCGCGTGAATTTTGCGCTGAAGGAAATAGGGAACAGAAATGAAACTGGGAAAGGATGCCACCAGAATATTGAATGTCCTACCTTAGTATAGTGTGGAATCCTCTCTTGTTCCCTCTTGTAGTTGCACAAAAACGCACGGCGAATTATTACTGACCATGAAAACACTTGCCAGTTGCATATGACAATGTGGTTCTCAGCGAGGTAGAAATTTTACTAAATCTGTAGGAACAATCCTTCTCCTGGTGACAGATAGTGGGTAGGATAATATTGGTAGGTAGGTCGGACAGTATGGAAGTAGGGAATATGAAATGTGTAGGTACTATTTATGAGTATGTGCCCGAACAGTAAGCGTTAAGCTCACCTTCGAGAGTTAGTCCAACCAAAGTTTTAGCTGTTTTATTCCATCTTCTGTTTTGCAGTGTACATCGTTCCATGTTCTTCCTTCAAATATTAGGACAGTATCATCTGCAAATATTATAATGTGATTGGAAAAATTTCTGTTTCATAGATCATTTATATAAATACTGAACAAAATAGGTCCTAAGGTACTCCCTTGGGGTACACCAAATTCTAAAAGGGCCGGATCACTAACAGTACCATTTTTTTTAATTTTATTTATTGACAATATAAGATAAAGTAAAATTACAAAATGAGTATATTAATTTTAACTTTTTGGTATCTGTTAGCTAAGTAACTACCCATCCATTTGTATAGCTGTCCCTGAATACCTATAGCCTTTAGTTTTTTTAGAAGCATTTTATGTGAGATGGTATCAAAAGCTTTGGCAATACTATTGGAAATAATATCCGCCAGCTTAGCAATAGCATTTTCTGTTCCTAGACCTGGTCGAAAGCCGAACTGGTTATTAGATAAGATTTTATGACTTTCTAGGTAGAGGGTGAGACGATTTCGCAATAATTTTTAAGAATGAGTTGAGTAGAGATATTGGCCGATAATTATGTATATCCGATTTGTTTCCATTTTTGCGAATCAATAAAACAACTGATTATTTTAGGTGGTTTGGGAATGTGCCTGTCTTGAAACTAAGATTACAATTGTATGCAATAGGACTCGCTTTATGTAGTTTCAATACTTTCAGCAGATTTGAGGAAATTTTGTCTGGCCCACAGGCATTCGATGACTTAAGCTCATCTATCATTTTCATGACTTCATTAATCGTTGTTTGAATCTCGTCTGTTTTGAGATTTGGATCAGTTGTAGGTATGTTGGCTAGTTCAGATTCAGTTTTCTTACATTTTTCAAGGATTTTATTTGCGAGAGAGGCTCCTACTGAAGTGAAATAGTGAAATAGAGTTAGTAGTACTTGTGTTTTTAATATCCAATGATCTTATGAAAGACGATATGCTGTTTTTTGTTTTGGTAATTTTACGAAATATTTCCTAGAAATGTTTTGGAGTTATGGTGTTTTCGTATATATATTTTTTGTAGAAATTTTCTTTAGCGGAAATAATTAGTTTTTTACATAAGTTTCTATATTTCTTGATTGTTCTTGAACTGGAATGTTATCTGGTTGTCTTTAAGCATTTTTGTGAATTTGATTATGTCTGTGGATGAATTTGACTAGGCCAGGGGTGATCCATTGCACGAGTTTAAATTTTGTTGTTCGGTATAACTTTGTTAATAGTGTGATTAGATATGTAGTATTTTGATAAATATTGTGATAAATTGCTGCATTGCTTGCTCAGTGTCAGTCTGGTCTATTACGTTTTGCCACTTTTCTGTTGACAGATCCTCAATTAGTGCGTGATAATTTATTTTAGAAATATATTTATTTTTAGAAGAAGAGGAAGGCCTATTTCTTAGGCCGAGCGCTGTGGTATAATGATCTGAAATGGTTGTGTGTATAACAAACGAGTCCGTAAAATCAATGTTTTTAACGTTGATGTGATCCAAGCAGGATTTACTTGTGCTTTGTACTCGAGTGGGGGTGTCAATTATCGGACTAAGATTGTTTTCGGTGAGAAAACATAAATAATCTTCGGATTGGCGAAGATTGTCTAGAATAGTATTAATATTCAAGTCTACAATGATTATTTGGTGTTCTGGGTTATCTGTGCTCTTAATGATAGAGTGGAGTGAATTTAGAAAGGAATCAATGTTGTGGAATGATGGTAATCTATAGATTGCAAAAATGCATAGGTTTTTGTTAAGCACAATTTTTAGCTTGTGATAAATTGAGTTCATCAATTTGTGTCTGTATACTGTCCCTTACATAAATTACATTACCAATAGCCTTATTTATTATACTGGTTGTGTGGTACTCAGTATAATTTTGTATCTCTTTGGAGGTGAAGTATTTATTAATCCAGCATTCAGTCAAAACCAGCAAATCAAATGTGAAATTAAGTTGGTCGATAAATACGAGAAAGTCAGCAATGTTGGTAATATTTACTTCTTATGTTCTGGTGAATAATTTTCAGATCGTACGATTCCCAACAATATTTATTCATGTCTTCAGGATTATCAATCACATTTTTGTTACGTGTGAGCAGGGTTTCTTCGGGGATATCAAAAGATACGTGAATCATTTCAGAGGCAAAGTGTATAGCTCGTGATTCTGTTATTTGGCATACGTAGACACATCCCGCTTTCACCCATACGTAGGTTAGGTTTTTTTCCGTAGCCGTCTTCTTCGCCAGGTAAAGTAGGTGTTTATTTGTTGTTGTTAAGTGTTCCGATAAGTAAACTGGTGTACGCGGTCCGGAAAGGGTGTCTTCCTTCGTAGTAGCGTTTTTTTTTATTTATTTAATATAGATATATAAGTGTACAAAGGTGTTACATAAATTACATATCGGTACAGAAATTATTTAAAATTGCAATCTCATCAAAGAAGAAGCTAGTTCTTGTGCTTGATGAGCGAGTTACACTAATTATAACAGAAATAGAATAACATTATGCAAAGGGTAAGTATATAATACGAACAATTGAGCCTTCTGGATCATCAATATGTGTAGGTGCACATACATAGGATACGGTACGAAATTCGAAAAATCTAAATAAAATAGAGATGAATATAATTTATAATAAATGGAAAGAAAGAGAAAAACAGGTAATTATTTAGTTTTAATTATTCCTGATGAAGTGTAGCTTCAGTTTGAGTTTCAGTTTATTGATATCTTTGGTTTTTTTTATTTCAATTGGAAGGTTGTTGAAATACTTTATTCCTAAGTAGATATAATTGTTTTGCATTAGTTTGGTATTAAATTTTGGTATTTTGATGTTGTCTTGATATCTTATTGATTGGTAGGTTTCAAATTTTTTGATGATATTATCTTTGTAAATTTGGATAATTGCATTTTTTTTGAAGATATTCTCTACTCGAGGCACCGTAAAATCTGCGAAAAGCGTTTCTGTTGGATATGTGGAGGGTTTCTTTAGGATTACTTTAATGATTAGCTTCTGGATCACTTTGATCGGGTTTAGAATATTGTTGTAAGACCCCCCCCATCCAATAATTCCATATTGAATTAATGACTGGATTAGCGCATAGTATACTCTTTTTAGATTGTTGAGTTTTAAAATATTTCTTAATCTTATGAATATATATATACACTTTCTGATACGCTTAACCAATTCACAGATATGGCTCTTCCACTTCATATGTTGTTCTATTATCACTCCGAGATATTTAGTTTCTGATACTGATTTCAACGTTGAACAGTCTTGAATACATGTGATTTTATTACATTTGTTATTGTGGATAATTATTTTAGTGTTGGGGAGTGTTTTTAGTTTGTTAATTGAGAAGTGTATGTAGTATGTTTTGTTAGTGTTCAATGAGAGAAGATTTGTATCAAACCAATGTTTTAAGGTATTCATGCTATTATTTGCTTGCTCGTTTACTATATCCCAGTCGATCCCATTCACTATGATAGCTGTGTCGTCGGCATATGATATTATGTCTGCGTTAATTGGTAGTTTGAAAATGTCGTTGACATAAATTATAAATAGTAGGGGGCCTAGGACTGTGCCTTGAGGTATCCCGAAATTACTTGTTAGTGGTAGACTTAGAAAGTTGTTTATCTTGACTACTTGGTGTCGTTCAAATAAATAGCTTTTTATCCATTTTAGAGCTTTATCGTTTATCCCAATACAGTTTAATTTTTTAATAAGTTTATCATGAGAAATACTGTCGAAAGCTTTTTTAAGATCTATGAAGATTCCGAGGCATTTCAAAGATTTGTCTAATGTGTTCTGGATAATGTTCGATAATTTGGCAATCGCATCTTGGGTACTTCTATTTTTCATAAATCCGTATTGGTTGTCGTGTATTATGTTATTTTTGTTAATAAATTCAGTCAATCTTTTTTTGATAATTTTTTCAAAGATTTTAGCAATGTTTGAAATCAGCGATATTGGACGATAATTTGTCACTTCTTCTGGGTTGCCAGTTTTATGAATTGGAGTGATGATGGTTTGTTTATATATCGTTGGGAATATTCCGCTTTGAAGACTAGTGTTGATTAAATGTGTTAATGGTTTTGAAATATGTTTTTTGATATTTTTCAGTGTTTCGACAGTAACCCCATCGAAACCTGGTGCTGATCTTCCCTTCATGCTTGAAATGATTTGTTCGATTTCCTGTGCTGAAGTGAGAGGAAACATGTTAATTTTGTTTAACATATTGGCGTTAATGTTCTGTTCGTCATTAGACGGTATTTTTTTAATTTGATTTGCAAGGTTTTTGCCTACATTTGCAAAAAAGTTGTTAAATATGTTAGCGGCAGCCGATGGATTTTCTTTGCATCGTATTTTGATATTGTTATGTGTAATACTATGTATTTCATTTTTTTTGTGTTTTTTCTTGTCTATGATTTCATTTATAATATTCCAGACTTTTTTTGCATCATTCTCCGTTGCTTCTAGTTTTTGCCGAAAATAATTATCTTTTGTGGTTTTTATTAAATACGTAAGTTTGTTTTTGTATGCTTTTAGGTATTTTTTTAAGGTTTCGTTTGTAGGTTGTCGGATTATTTTTTTGTATATTGTTTCTTTGTGTCTGATTGATACAATTAATCCAAATGTTATCCATGGTTTAACCGGTTTAAATTTTGATGATTGTTTTCTGGAATCAATAGAATATGCAGTACTTACGTGCATTGATAATTTTTCTTCAAATAGTTCGAAGCATTTGTTCGTATCATTACAATTAAAAATATCGAGCCATTTCTCTTTATCCAGATTATGTACTAAGGCATTTATGTTGAGCATTTTGCGTTGGCTGTTTTCATTCTCCGAAGTTTGGGTTGGTAATGGTGAATATTTGTTTTCGTAATTGTAGGTAAAAATGCACCCGAAATGATCTGTGATTGTCGTTTGTATAACTGCAGATACTATGTTTTGTATGTCTTGAATATTTGTGAAAACATGATCTATGCACGAAGGTCGTTGACCTGGAATCATTCTCGTAAATGAGTTAATACACGATATATAATTTAATTCTGCCATCATATTAAGATAATTATCTTTATCATTTGACGAATAATCATTTGCAATATTGAGGTTAATGTCTCCGACAACAATGGTTTTCTTATTTCTGTTCGCAAGAAGAATGCGTTTTAGATCATCTACATATGTTGGTAATATTGAGGCGTGAGTTCTATATATAGCGAATATGCTAAATGTATACTTTTGGTAACTGATTTCCATATTTAGGATGTTTACATTGTGCATTTGGATTTCTCTGTTAAAAGTCACAACATATTTATTTGAAATAAATATAGCGATTCCGCTGTTCTTATTAATTCGGGTATTTGTTGCATAGTATGTATAACCCGGAATGTTATATGTTATATCGCTCGATGAGTGCGTCTCTGTTAATATTATGCAGTCCAGTCTATTAAGTGATTTTATTGTTACCAGGATTTCGTCTAAATGTCGTTCGATGCTTCTTACATTCATATGAAATATGATTAAGCTAACTTCGGGATTCATCGCTAAAATGTTATTTGTATCGTTCACTGATGTATAAATTCTTTCGTCTATTGACGTTCAAATGTATCTTTTTACACTACTTAAGAATTCATCTCTTAAGTGAATGTCTTTGAACTGCACGATTATAGGCCGGGTTTTTGTTGGGGTTGGCCTACCAGGAGCTCTAAAGGTTGACTCGATATCATTTTTCGTGGTGGTTGTGCGAATTTCTTGACTTATGTTGAAAATAATGTTATGTAACTGTTCTCCTTCAGCCTCCGGTATCCCTCTTATTTCGGCAACGAAATTATTTTTTCGGCGTTCTTGATCGTCGAGTATGAACTCGAGCATTAGGCGCGTTCAGACGTTTCGATTTTTTTTGATCCACTTCTATTTGATGTAAAAAGTTGAATAAGATTCAATTAAGTAGAACCGAATTTGACATTCTAGATGGAGTCAACTGAAATTGTTAGTGCGTGCGTCTCTCTAATTTCTGATGTTCTGCGAGATGAGCTCGAAAGAATAAAAAACGTCGTATTTGGGCGAGAAAATGGATCATGAGAAGGAGTGAATTAGGCGCATTGAACAAAATTTTGAAAGAGATGGCCCTAGAAGACTCCGAAGGATATAGAAATCACTTGAGGATGACAGAAAAACAATTTGATAAGCTGCTTGCCAAAATTGACAATAAAATTCAAAAGCAAGATACGCTCATGCGAGCAGCTGTCCCGGCAAAAACAAAATTACAAATCACCTTATGATATCTAGAGACGGGAGATTCGTTTCCGAGTCTGGCATACACATACAGAGTTCCTAAAAATACCATATCAGAAGTGCTCCTTGTAATAGTTGAAGCCCTGAAATATGTTATTGGTGAGAAAATATTTATTTTTGCAATTTTTCAGAGATGTTTAAATACTAAAGTAAACTAGTATTACTACTAAGTTAATTATTAATAATTACTACTAACTTCAGTAACCGGAAAAGCAAGGAAATAATGCATATTTCGTTAAAATTAACTTTACCATAACCTAAAAACGACAACGCCAAACGTCAAAGTTTGACATAGGTAGTTGTTGTTATTAGATTTGTACAAAGTGTTTTTTCTTTTAATTTATGCGTATTAATAGTGACGCATGTTCTGAATATTTACCGTTATTTTTTGTCATTATCATAATATATTGGGTAGGTAGTGTAAATGAAACAAATATTTATTATGCATGTTTTATATCACGAATCTGCAACTTTAAACAAAAACCCTTTAAAATAATGTATGAAACACAATACCTAGGTATTAATAATTTAATAACTTTACTATAAAAAATATAAACATAAAATAGATATAAGAAACAGGAACATTTTACCTTTGGTTTCAAACATAAAACCCAACCTAGATACTAATAATGTAAAAACATAACAAAAAAAATAACATAAAATAGATTATAAAGTAACAGGAACATTTTACCTTTGGTTTCAAACACAAAACCCAACTTGGATACTAATAATGTAAAAACATAACAAAAAAAATAACATAAAATAGATTATAAAGTAACAGGAACATTTTACCTTTGGTTTCAAACACAAAACCCAACTTGGATACTAATAATGTAAAAACATTACAAAAAAAACATTTTACCTTTGGTTTCAAACACAAAACCCAACCTAGATACTAATAATTTAAAAACATTACAAAAAAAATAACATAAAATAAATATAAAGTAACAGGTTTCACATACAAAACCTAACCTAACTAAAAATGTAAAAACATTACAAAAAAAACAAACATAAAATAGATTTAAAGTAACAGGAACATTTTACCTTTGGTTTCAAAAACAAAAAGTGCATACTAAAAATTTAAACATGTATAATAAAAATGTAAACACGTATACTAAAAATCTAAACATGTATATAATGATATTTTTAGTCTTGCATAAAAATAAAGACGCAATTGTGTTTCTCTGTAATGAACAAAAGAAACAACATTTAAAGTCCTTATTTCAGGTTTCTTTAAGTACATATAATATAAGATAGTATTTTAATGAAATACTTCTGTTTAATGTTTGTCTTTATAACTTGTTTGATCGTTACTAAGGTTACTGTAGCTAACATCACATCTGTCAGCAGTGACATCTAGTGAGCCACCAACTAACTTGTCACTCTTAAGCGGTTTTCTTTACATCTCCCCCCCTAGGTAGAAACAATCGCAAAAGAGAATGCACGCAATTGTTTATATACTAGCAAACACTGGACACAGTTTTGTAATGTGGTAGAGGTTTGATTCTGCTTTCCTGTGTCCGGCATCAACTTCATATATTGAATTTGAGATCTTCTTTAGAATTTTGTATGGTCCAATCCGCAATTCCTCCAATTTCTTCCTATTTAATTGATTTCCGTTTTCCACGTAGACTCTGTCTCCCACTTCAGATTTATTTTCTTCCCTGTGCAGGTCGAATATTTTTTTATTGTAGTTGTGTGATTTTATTGTGTTTTTAAGAGCTAGTTCCCTATCTCTTTTCGGGTCTTCACTTGTATGTCTTGATTTTAATTCAAGTGGTAGAATATTCACATTTTCGCCTTCCAAGAGGTATTTTGGAGCAAACTTGGTGACTGTGTGTTCTGTTTCATTATATTTTTCTACACATTTCTGTGCAATCGTAGTCCATGCTGTTTTCTTATCATTTTCATTTATTTTACATCTTATCTTATTGACTAAAGTTTGATTTAGCCTTTCATTCAGCCCGTTTGAAAATGGTGCGTCCACAGCAGTGAAAACCATTCTTATGTTCTCCTTCTTCAGAAATTCTTTAAATTCTTTGGAATTTATACCAGGGTATTGGTTCGTTAATACCATATCAATGTTGTATCCTTGTGTCACATTTTTTATTAATTTTATAAAATCACTCGAGCTTTGATTTCTTGATGTGAAATTATAGGCATATCTTGTGAAATGATCAATCAGAAGATGTAAATATTTCTTTGTTGAGCGTGACCCTCCAAAGCCTCCAATGGTATCAATAGATATAATTTCAAATGGACGTGTTGCTGGACCTAAATGTGACATTAAACCATATTTTGGCTTCCTCCTTGATTTGTTTTTTATACAAATTTCACATTCATCACAAATTTGTTTAATGTTTTCAATGATATTCTTTGCTGTGTAGATTGGTGTTATTTTATTTGTCATCTGGGTTCTCCCAATGTGGCAGTAAGTATCGTGGACATTTGTTATTAGACTTTTGCTAAGTTGTTCTGATAGTACAATTTTTTTCCTTTTTTTATTCTTTTTGTAGTATATTTCATTCTCCAATATAAGTTTTCCATTTTGTAACTCTAGATTGGTGTGTTGGTCCTTTTTTATATCTTCTAGGTTTATCAAATTTACTACTTTAAAAAAAATCATCAGTATTTTCATAAGGTTCTAGAACTGGGTTTCTGTTTAAACAGTCTGCTTCTTGGTTTGATTTTCCTGGGTTATATTTAATCTTAAATTGATATTGGGATAAATAATACATCAAATCCCCTAGTTCTTCGTCAGTTCTAGCCTTTATGTTCATATTTTCTAATGGTTTATGATCTGAGTAGACCGTAAATTCTTTTCCCATGAGCCAGTGCTGCCAATATTTCACAGCTTCTTTTATTGCCAGACATTCTAGGTATATTGCTTTCTTCTTTTTTGAGCTTCAGTCAATTTTTTTGAAAAATAAGCAACCAGCTTACTGTCCTCGTTTTTATCTTTTTGTTTCAGCACTGCTCCCACTCCTTTGGTACTAGCATCTGTGAAAATGCTGATTGGTATTTCGGGGTCAAAGATATTTAGAAGTGGCAATGCTTTTATTTTATCAAATGTTTCCTGACATTCTGTGGACCATATGAATTTCACATCTTTCCGTAATAAATTGTGTAACGGGTCCAGGATAATCGCACTGTGTGGCACAAATTTATGATTAAAATTTATTTTTCCTAGGAATTGGCGTATATTTTTTTTTGTTTCCGGAATTGGAAAGTTTTTGACAGCGGTTAAATAATCTTTCAGAGGTCTGATTGAATTGTTTTCTATTATGTGACCTAAATACTTGGCATGTTTTTTGCAAAAGTACATTTCGAAAATTTTAGTCTAAAACCTTCTGTTAGAATTGCCTCCATTAGTATATGTAGCATATGTTCTTCAAAAGTTCTTGAAAAAATTATTATGTCGTCTATAAAATTGAGGACGTGCGCTGCTCATCATATGCAGAATTCAAAAGAGCCGCACAAGACAGGGAAGAATGGAAAAGAAAATTAGAGGAAATTGCTGCAAACCAATCCCAGGATTGAAACCAGAGAGAGAGATAAAATTTACTGCAAAACTGGAGAGTTTGTATTTTCTTATGATGTTGCTCAATATTCTTTGAAAAATGGCTGGGGCCGTCCTTAATCCAAACGGGAGACACGTCCATTGAAAATGACCTTCTTGTGTAACAAATGCAGTTTTATATTTATCTTGAATTTTCAAAGTAATTGACCAAAATGCCGAATTTATGTCAAAAGTAGAAAAATATTTACAGTTTACGGTTTTAACCATCAAATCCTCAATCAACGGAAAAGGTTGTGACTGAGGGACGACAATTTTGTTCAATTCTCTGAAATCTATACATAATCTTGTTTTTTGTTCATCTTCTTTTTTATATGCCATTGTTACTGGAGCAGCAAATGGGCTATAAGATTCCTCAATTAAATTCTTCTCTAATAGTTTTGATATTTGAAATTCTATTTGTCTTCTATCTTCCGCTGTGCATCTGTATAAACGTTTGTAACAGTATTTATCCACTATCAAGTCAATATGAGCTTCATAATGTTTTACAGTACCGACGTCATATTTATCTTTGGCGAAGACTGGTTTATATTTTTCTATCAACTTATCAATTTCTGATTGTTGATATAAATCTAGATGGTTTATTATCAGTTCAAATTCTTCATCGTTTATATGTTCATTGAAATTTATTTCACCTTTGTTTATGTTTTTGGTGTCTTGTTCCTCAGAATGTAAAAATAACCTTTCTTCAATTTTTTTACCTAGTACATCAGGAATATTGATATTTGTTATATTTGAAGTATCATTTTTTGAGTAGTTATTTTTTTTATATCCTCATCTCTTGAGGTCACTTCTTCTGGGTTGTTACATTTTATAATCCGTAATTCTTCATTTTGCATTAATTTGAACTTTTTTATACAATCCAAACCAATTAGAAAATCGTAATTAAAATGTTCATTATCTACTACAAATATGTCCATAATTCTTTCTATATTGAAGATTTTTATTTTTAGTGTTACCATACCTTTTGTTTTCTTCTCACCATTAATAGTCTTTAAGTTAACTGTTTGTATAACACTTGTATATGCTCTTGGCTGTATCTTTAATAATTTTGCATTAATTAATGACACATTTGATAGCGAATCATAAATTCCAGAAACTTTTAAAGCATCATTTAATAGTAACTTGACTTCTATTAATGGTGGCACCACTAGTTTTTTGGATTCTTCTCGTTCAGTTCAATTTCCAATTCAGATATTTACCGTTTTTACAACTGCTTTTTGATTTTTCTCCTTAAACCAGCAATTTTCCTCAAGATGGTAACGTTTCCCTTTTTTCTCGTTAACACAGATTCGGCATGGTTTTTTTTCTTCAATTTCTTTGGATTTAGAGCCAGAATATATAATACTTTTTTTTTCGTACTTATTCTTCCCAACAAGATGTTCCAATTTTCCTATTTTATTGTAAAGATCTTCCGTTCCTTGTAAAATTTCTCTGTCAATTTTATCAGTCACATAATTAGGTAGGCCAAATGCTATTAGGTCGATAAGTGTCCCAGTATCAATCGATTTCCTTACTTCCAGCAGTAATTTTTCTTTTTTTAAAGCATACTCGAGCAACGAACCTGTTTGATATTTAAAGGCGAGAGCATATCTAATGGGTGACCATCCTTTGTTTGCAAACGTATCACAAAAGTTTTTTTCCCATGTGTCCCATTCCGATTCCACTGTAAGTTTCATTAGCATGCAGCTGTACCACTCTACACCGGAGTATTCCATAAAATGTATCAAAATTTCAATTTTCTTTTTGTCTTCGTTGATTTGGAAGCGTTCACATTCTTTATTAAAATCTTCAATCCACTGGTTCGCATTTGAGCTCCTGCCAGTGAATTTGCCAATCATGAAATCCTGAGAGAAAAAAATTGAGGTTCGATTTTGCTGTGAGACCAACGGCAGATGGAAAATCAAACATCATATGCATAACCTCGATCGCTACACCTGATGGACGGATTTTTGAAATACCACCCGAATCCCAGCCTACAAATCTACACTAAGGAATTACAAGCACTCCAAACTATGCTAAGGTAAAAAATCTTTAAATAAAAGACATTAAAACAAGAAAAATATGGATAACCTTGACGGATGATATGTCAAAAATATATTTAGATACGGAACAAAACTTACAGTTTAATGATATTTACCTAGAAGAAATGATGGAAAACACAAATAAGGCTGAATCTATACTTGGTGAATCAAGTCAAACGCTGGAAAAACTTTTAGAGGCATTGCTTGAAGGGAAACAAACAAAATCTGAAACTCAAAATTTAGGGAAAATTGAAAAGGATTTCATGATTGGCAAATTCACTGGCAGGAGCTCAAATGCGAACCAGTGGATTGAAGATTTTAATAAAGAATGTGAACGCTTCCAAATCAACGAAGACAAAAAGAAAATTGAAATTTTGATACATTTTATGGAATACTCCGGTGTAGAGTGGTACAGCTGCATGCTAATGAAACTTACAGTGGAATCGGAATGGGACACATGGGAAAAAAACTTTTGTGATGCGTTTGCAAACAAAGGATGGTCACCCATTAGATATGCTCTCGCCTTTAAATATCAAACAGGTTCGTTGCTCGAGTATGCTTTAAAAAAAGAAAAATTACTGCTGGAAGTAAGGAAATCGATTGATACTGGGACACTTATCGACCTAATAGCATTTGGCCTACCTAATTATGTGACTGATAAAATTGACAGAGAAATTTTACAAGGAACGGAAGATCTTTACAATAAAATAGGAAAATTGGAACATCTTGTTGGGAAGAATAAGTAAGAAAAAAAAAGTATTATATATTCTGGCTCTAAATCCAAAGAAATTGAAGAAAAAAAACCATGCCGAATCTGTGTTAACGAGAAAAAAGGGAAACGTTACCATCTTGAGGAAAATTGCTGGTTTAAGGAGAAAAATCAAAAAGCAGTTGTAAAAACGGTAAATATCTGAATTGGAAATTGAACTGAACGAGAAGAATCCAAAAAACTAGTGGTGCCACCATTAATAGAAGTCAAGTTACTATTAAATGATGCTTTAAAAGTTTCTGGAATTTATGATTCGCTATCAAATGTGTCATTAATTAATGCAAAATTATTAAAGATACAGCCAAGAGCATATACAAGTGTTATACAAACAGTTAACTTAAAGACTATTAATGGTGAGAAGAAAACAAAAGGTATGGTAACACTAAAAATAAAAATCTTCAATATAGAAAGAATTATGGACATATTTGTAGTAGATAATGAACATTTTAATTACGATTTTCTAATTGGTTTGGATTGTATAAAAAAGTTCAAATTAATGCAAAATGAAGAATTACGGATTATAAAATGTAACAACCCAGAAGAAGTGACCTCAAGAGATGAGGATATAAAAAAAAATAACTACTCAAAAAATGATACTTCAAATATAACAAATATCAATATTCCTGATGTACTAGGTAAAAAAATTGAAGAAAGGTTATTTTTACATTCTGAGGAACAAGACACCAAAAACATAAACAAAGGTGAAATAAATTTCAATGAACATATAAACGATGAAGAATTTGAACTGATAATAAACCATCTAGATTTATATCAACAATCAGAAATTGATAAGTTGATAGAAAAATATAAACCAGTCTTCGCCAAAGATAAATATGACGTCGGTACTGTAAAACATTATGAAGCTCATATTGACTTGATAGTGGATAAATACTGTTACAAACGTTTATACAGATGCACAGCGGAAGATACAAGACAAATAGAATTTCAAATATCAAAACTATTAGAGAAGAATTTAATTGAGGAATCTTATAGCCCATTTGCTGCTCCAGTAACAATGGCATATAAAAAAGAAGATGAACAAAAAACAAGGTTATGTATAGATTTCAGAGAATTAAACAAAATTGTCGTCCCTCAGTCACAACCTTTTCCGTTGATTGAGGATTTGATGGTTAAAACCGTAAACTGTAAATATTTTTCTACTTTTGACATAAATTCGGCATTTTGGTCAATTCCTTTGAAAATTCAAGATAGATATAAAACTGCATTTGTTACACAAGAAGGTCATTTTATCAGATTAAGGACGGCCCCAGCCATTTTTCAAAGAATATTGAGCAACATCATAAGAAAATACAAACTCTCCAGTTTTGCAGTAAATTTTATAGACGACATAATAATTTTTTCAAGAACTTTTGAAGAACATATGCTACATATATCAAGACTAATGGAGGCAATTCTAACAGAAGGTTTTAGACTAAAATATTCGAAATGTACTTTTGCAAAAAAATATGCCAAGTATTTAGGTCACATAATAGAAAACAATTCAATCAGACCTCTGAAAGATTATTTAACCGCTGTCAAAAACTTTCCAGTTCCGGAAACAAAAAAAAATAAATTTTAATCATAAATTTGTGCCACACAGTGCGATTATCCTGGACCTGTTACACAATTTATTACGGAAAGATGTGAAATTCATATGGTCCACAGAATGTCAGGAAACATTTGATAAAATAAAAGCATTGCCACTTCTAAATATCTTTGACCCCGAAATACTAATCAGCATTTTCACAGATGCTAGTACCAAAGGAGTGGGAGCAGTGCTGAAACAAAAAGATAAAAACGAGGACAGTAAGCTGGTTGCTTATTTTTCAAAAAAATTGACTGAAGCTCAAAAAAGAAGAAAGCAATATACCTAGAATGTCTGGCAATAAAAGAAGCTGTGAAATATTGGCAGCACTGACTCATGGGAAAAGAATTTACGGTCTACTCAGATCATAAACCATTAGAAAATATGAACATAAAGGCTAGAACTGACGAAGAACTAGGGGATTTGATGTATTATTTATCCCAATATCAATTTAAGATTAAATATAACCCAGGAAAATCAAACCAAGAAGCAGACTGTTTAAGCAGAAACCCAGTTCTAGAACCTTATGAAAATACTTACGATTTTTTAAAAGTAGTAAATTTGATAAACCTAGAAGATATAAAAAAGGACCAACACACCAATCTAGACTTACAAAATGAAAAACTTATATTGGAGAATGAAATATACTGCAAAAAGAATAAAAAAAGGAAAAAAATTGTACTATCAACTTAGCAAAAGTCTAATAACAAATGTCCACGATACTTACTGCCACATTGGGAGAACCCAGATGACAAATAAAATACATAACACCATTCTACACAGCAAAGAATATCATTGAAAATATTAAACAAATTTGTGATGAATGTGAAATTTGTATAAAAAACAAATCAAGAGGAAGCCAAAATATGGTTTAATGTCACATTTAGGTCCAGCAACACGCCCATTTGAAATTATATCTATTGATACCATTGGAGGCTTTGGAGGGTCACGCTCAACAAAGAAATATTTACATCTTCTGATTGATCATTTCACAAGATATGCCTATATTTTCACATCAAGAAATCAAAGCTCGAGTGATTTTATAAAATTAATAAAAAATGTGACACAAGGATACAACATTGATATGGTATTAACGGACCAATACCCTGGTATAAATTCCAAAGAATTTAAAGAATTTCTGAAGAAGGAGAACATAAGAATGGTTTTCACTGCTGTGGACGCACCATTTTCAAACGGGCTGAATGAAAGGCTAAATCAAACTTTAGTCAATAAGATAAGATGTAAAATAAATGAAAATGATAAGAAAACAGCATGGACTACGATTGCACAGAAATGTGTAGAAAAATATAATGAAACAGAACACACAGTCACCAAGTTTGCTCCAAAATACCTCTTGGAAGGCGAAAATGTGAATATTCTACCACTTGAATTAAAATCAAGACATACAAGTGAAGACCCGAAAAGAGATAGGGAACTAGCTCTTAAAAACACAATAAAATCACACAACTACAATAAAAAAATATTCGACCTGCACAGGGAAGAATATAAATTTGAAGTGGGAGACAGAGTCTACGTGGAAAACGGAAATCAATTAAATAGGAAGAAATTGGAGGAATTGCGGATTGGACCATACAAAATTCTAAAGAAGATCTCAAATTCAATATATGAAGTTGATGCCGGACACAGGAAAGCAGAATCAAACCTCTACCACATTACAAAACTGTGTCCACTGTTTGCTAGTATATAAACAATTGCGTGCATTCTCTTTTGCGATTGTTTCTACCTAGGGGGGGAGATGTAAAGAAAACCGCTTAAGAGTGACAAGTTAGTTGGTGGCTCACTAGATGTCACTGCTGACAGATGTGATGTTAGCTACAGTAACCTTAGTAACGATCAAACAAGTTATAAAGACAAACATTAAACCGAAGTATTTCATTAAAATTAAATTATATTATACTAAAAGAAACCTGAAATAAGGACTTTAAATGTTGTTTCTTTTGTTCATTACAGAGAAACACAATTGCGTCTTTATTTTTATGCAAGACTAAAAATATCATTATATGTATACTAAAATTTTTAAAATGTATGTTAAAATAAACTAATTAAGCCGCCATTAATTAGTTACTATTTTTTTTATTTTTTATTTCATTTTTTATTTTCGTTCATTTTCATCAATTTAAGGAATTTTATTTTCAGGTATATTAAAAATCGACAGGTATACAGGCTGCTGATGTTGTTGCACCTGTGGGGGCTGCTGGATGTGCGGCACAGAAGCCGGAAGTGGCGGTTGTTGTTGAGGAGCCACGGGTGTCTGCGGCGCTACGGGCATCTGCTGCGGGCCCATCATTATCAGCTGACGCTGTTCCACAGGTGGGGGCTGCTGGTGCTGCCACACGGAAGCCGGAAGTGGCGGTTGTTGCTGAGGAGCCAGGGGTGTCTGCGGCGCTACGGGCATCTGCTGCGGGCCCATCATTATCAGCTGACGCTGTCCCACAGGTGGGGGCTGCTGATGCTGCCACTCGGAAGCCGGAAGTGGCGGCTGTTGCTGAGGAGCCACGGGTGTCTGCGGCGCTACGGGCATCTGCTGCGGGCCCATCATTATCAGCTGACGCTGTTCCACAGGTGGGGGCTGCTGGTGCTGCCACACGGAAGCCAGAAGTGGCGGCTGTTGCTGAGGAGCCACGGGTGTCTGCGGCGCTACGGGCATCTGCTGCGGGCCCATCATTATCAGCTGACGCTGTCCCACAGGTGGGGGCTGCTGGTGCTGCCACACGGAAGCCAGAAGTGGCGGCTGTTGCTGAGGAGCCACGGGTGTCTGCGGCGTTATGGCCATCTGCTGCGGGCCAGTCACCATCAGCTGATGGGGCTCCGCAAACGCTAGCTGGTGTTGTGGTCTTGATTGCATTAACTGGTTAATGACTCGGAGATTTGGATCCACAGGAACCCCCTGAAATAAAAGTTATTTTTAAATAAAAGTGAAAAAAGAATTATGCGAGTAAATAGATTCATTCAATGTTTATCAGTGACATCATTGCGTGACTTTTATATTTTAGAAAAAAATAAAAACAAAGTGCGCATATCATACACGGTAGAAGAGAAACATTCAGAAAACTAAAGTAGACAAGAGTGGGAGGCTAAGAAGCACTGCACAAAGAGGAGACCGATTATTTATCTCATTCTCTCACAGGCTAAATCCTGTAGATTGTTACGATGCACATTTGGGCAGCGAAATATTTAAAATTACCGCCTAAAATTGTCAATATTTAATAACAGATGTCGCTAGCGTCGCGATAGCGTACGCATCCGTTTTTTTAATATCATTTTTTAGGTCATCGTTTTTATTTTTTATATTTTCAGAGAGACATTTATTTTCAATAATTATTTTTTCGCATTTTGTATTGAGTTGGTCGTATTTTTTAGACAAACTTTCCATTTCTTTTAGGATTGTCAAATATTTCTGTAATACTTCCTCCATTTTGCCTTCATACATTTTAGACTGTTCGTCTACTTTATTTTCAAAGAAAGTTTTTATTATTTCAAATTCTTTTCAACATTGTTTTAATGTTGTCAGATATGTTTTTTTCAGATGCCTCTTGCGTCATATTTGCCCTGGTGGAGCGCGTAGTGGTAGACATTTTTGGGTCCTCAATTTGGGTTCAAAAATGCTTCCACTCTTGTAGCGATTCGGCTTCCCATCCCTACAGTTTGTTGTATGAACATCACTAGGTCACAACAAACCATGTGACCAGCGAGCGTTCCTGGAGCGCGTGGGCGACTACACCGGCCAGTTTGGATTTGGGAACGAGTGAAGAAACACCCACCTTGCGAACGGAGGATCGCGTCTGGTTGCCGGACCTTCAGAATTCTCCTGCGGAAGAGTCATGCTATAGCCTTATCATCGCAATTCTACACGTAACGTTAATTAGCTTTATTATCATTTACCATGGTTTATCCTTTACTGATTCTGATTGTTTTCTTATTCGCAACAAAATAAGATGGCGCTCAACCTTTACCACGTTCAATTCCTTAAACTATTAACTACCTACTTTGTTCGGCTTCCCATCCCTACAGTTTGTTGTATGCACATCACTAGGTCACAACAAACCATGTGACCAGCGAGCGTTCCTGGAGCGCGTGGGCGACTACACCGGCCAGTTTGGATTTGGGAACGAGTGAAGAAACACCCACCTTGCGAACTGAGGATCGCGTCTGGTTGCCGGACCTTCAGAATTCTCCTGCGGAAGAGTCATGCTGTAGCCTTATCATCGCAATTCTACACGTAACGTTAATTAGCTTTATTATCATTTACCATGGTTTATCCTTTACTGATTCTGATTGTTTTCTTATTCGCAACAAAATAAGATGGCGCTCAACCTTTACCACGTTCAATTCCTTAAACTATTAACTACCTACTTTGTTTAAACATTCAGAAATACATAATCATTGACTCTTCGAGTGAATGACACGCCCTGTAGATTCTATTAAATATTTTATGTTGGACTTTGATTTAATAGTGTTAATTAAATTTTATATCTCATGCTCTGGGTTTTGATTTACAACATATTTCCTTGGTACCTACATTATCTTACATAGCATCACTTCATAAGCATGCTATTTAAAAAGTAGATACACTCTTTTATATCTCCGCTACAAAATGGCGCGCAACGTGGTTTAACCTCAGTAATTTCTGTTTCGTTTATTTTTTTTCATTGGGTAGGAATTTTTTTTTGGTATGACTCCGATGTTGAGATTCTGTGGGTTCCATGCGCATCTTCTGTTCGTGGGGTGAGTGTGTTTTATATTTTATTTATTATAATGTCCTTAAAACTTTTATATTCATTGTTTCCCACATCCAAACTCATTTTTTTTTGTATTCGTTTCGTCATAAGTGTAACCGCTCACGAAGATACTTTAATCATTATATTAATTTTATATCATGTGTTCCCATTTCAAAAAAAAAATAATACTTCAACGGTTCTTTCATTTTCACAGGTTTCAATATATAATAGCGGTTATTTTGATTCGCATAATAATGTTGGTTGGTTTCCTTTTGTAATAATGTTGCAGGTTTATATAATTAGCTATCACCGGTAGCTCCGTACATTATTAACGATGTACTTTATTGGTTGCGATCGGAACAAATATGTACCTACGGTCATAATGGCACGCGCTGTACTACAGTTGCTGGTTTTCTTCACATGACTATTGGATATGAGAGACGTCTATTATTCAATTGAAATTGCCGAGTCCAGTTTAGCATTGCTTCATGGATAAAAGGTTTTTCAAATAACTTATTTTTATTTTCGGTTGAGTTGTTGATTGATTTTACAGAAATATTTTGTAAATAGTTTGTGTGAATTTCTTTGGAATTCTTCAATAACTTTAATTGTTAATTATTTATGAGGAATTTATTGGCATTTTGTCACAGTCAAATCATGTCGAATTATTGTCGATTCTATCCAATATGCCTGAGCTCATGTGTGTTGTTTAAAATTGCGTTAATTTTAATTTAATTTTTAAAATTAATTTTATTAATCCTGAGTTAAAAATTTTTTGAATTGAATAATACGCGTGTTAATTGGGTTGATTTTTTCTATAGTTTGGTTCCTGGAAGTATTAAATTTATCGACTTTACCCACTTGATAATTTTAATAGCTTCTTCGGTATTAGAATTGTGGGAATTATATAACTTATTGATGGATTACGTCACAAACTCTTATGTTAGTTCATACAGGGATAGAACTGATAATGACGGTTTTGTAGCCTTTCATCATACATCGTTTCTATAAATCTGACGGCATTTATAATGAGTAGTTTGTATAAATTGATTTTCGATTAGAATGTTGTTTACAATTTTATGATTCATTAACATTAGAATAAATTCAATTCTATTTCACCTTGATATAACATCTATTATTTCAATTTCTTGTTGTACAATTTATTTGTTTTGCAAGCGGGTTTTTTTTTTTTTTCTTTTTGGATCATTCACATATAACAATTTTCTCTCTTTTCTAAAACATTAGGCTCAATTTTAAGGTTTTCTAAAATGTTATAGTAGAATTTTTTTTTTTCGATATTGTTACATTAGAACAATACTTAAATTTTTAGTTTGAAATTCAGTGTTTTTTTGGGAATTTTTATTAAATTTGAATATATCATCTTTTTCTCAATATTTCACCGCTCTCCTTTAGTAATTTCAAGCTTAGCGGTTCCAAATAAATATAAATAACATTAATATTTAAATTAGTAGGAAGCTACTTTATTTTTTCAGATATTATGGCGGTTTTAGCATTCGATTCTTTGTACACCTTTATGGGATTTTATTGTCAATCAATTGAATGTTGGAATCGTTATTTTGTCTTAGTAAATTTATAATGTTTAAAATTTAATTTTCATTTCAGCTTATCGGAATATTATTTATTTAATTTAAATACAATTAATTTTATCATTTAGTCACAGCATTTATGCAGTTGCTAAGTAATTATTATAATTTTTATCGCATTTAACGACATCTGTACGTCGCGCGTCAGGTTAAAATATTCATACACCTTAATGATTTCATTAATAAACATTCATCAACGGTTCTGTTGGATTTATTATGGAAGTTTGATACAGCATTGTTGGTTGCTATAATTTTTTTCAAAAGTTTTATACAAATATTTACAGAAGCTTAAGAATTGTTATATCTCCGTTTTGTCTTCGAACAAACTTCGGTTAATAATGGCATAAGTAAATTTATTTTTCGGAATTTTTTTTTATTTTGCGGGAACACATATTTTTTTGTTGTTGTTGGATCAACGTTATGATGTCAACTGTTATGTTGGATTTGTATGGAAGTTATGCAACGTTAAGTTGTTCATAAAAGATGTTAGTCGGATTCTATAATGGCTATTAGGTCTGATTTTGGTGTTAGATATACATCATATTTCGGGATTATTTTATTCCTTACTTTGACTTTCAATTTTTTTTTGAGCGGTTTCACTTTATTTGCGGTTAGGTAGTACTGGAAGGAGCAGCGTTTCACTTTGTCCGGCACGAAGAGGGATGTTATTCTTTCTAAAGAACACACATTCGACGTTCATATATGAACACGAGTATGAACTTCGAATGGTTGTTTTGTTTTTTTGTCTGTCCTTTCGTGGCGTCCATGTGATGTTTCTTTTGTTTTCTAATTTCGGGTCATAATTTTCATAACTTTCCTTTCGGTGGGAATGTTTCGGCATTTTGGAAGCGATATGCGAATAATTACGAGCTTTCCATGTTTAAGACCTCTGAGTTCGTGAGTAGTTAGTCTCGGGTTCTATGTTCTTAACCTCTGAGTTCTCGGACGCGATTTTTTTTTAAATCGTTTCGCGGAAATGGATTTGGGTTTTCCTTTCCTTTTCAATCGCAGGAAGACAGGGGACCTACTGATACAGATGTTTATTCCTGTAGTGGTGGGAGGCCTGTGGTCCTTTTCTATTTGCCATGGGTTTTTTTTTTATTTTCGATAAACTTGAAGACGACGTAACGTTTCGTTATAGTAGGAAGTTTTCCGGGTTTTCCATCTCATTATGAGGATTTATATGGGAAGTTTGTTCAATTGATATTTGAACAACGTTATTTCATTTGTTAATGAGACACTTTGGGGTTTTATAACATTTATGTTATTCTTTGGAAATGATTTTGCAGATATTGGCGCACGGGGATTTTTCCGGTGTTTCGGCATTTTGGAAGCGATATGCGAATAATTACGAGCTTTCCATGTTTAATACCTCTGAGTTCGTGAGTAGTTAGTCTCGGGTTCTATGTTCTTAACCTCTGAGTTCTCGGACGCGATTTTTTTTAAAAATCGTTTCGCGGAAATGGATTTGGGTTTTCCTTTCCTTTTCAATCGCAGGAAGACAGGGGACCTACTGATACAGATGTTTATTCCTGTAGTGGTGGGAGGCCTGTTGTCCTTTTCTATTTGCTATTTTATTACGTTAATATTGAAGACGTTTTAACGGTTCGTTATGTTTGGAAGTTTTCCAGGTTTTCCATCTCATTATGAGGATTTATATGGGAAGTTTGTTCAAATGGTATTTAAATAACACTTGTTCACACTTTGGGGTTTTTATACAACATTCACGTTATTCTTGGGAAATGATTTTCCAGGTATTGGTGTTCAGGGATTTTCCGGTTTTCCATCTCATTCTGAGGATTTAAATGGAAATGTTGGGCAAATTGTGTTGTTCAACAGTCGTTTTACTTTGTTCAGATAATTAATTTTGATTTAAAGATTATATGGGATTATAGTTTTGAGTAATGCATTATCGTTCGGGATGATATTTTAGTACAGTTCTTGACGTCATATTTTATGAACGTTTATTTGGGTGATTATCTGAACAATCCTTATTTCATGTTTTCGTGTTCATCTTCTTAAGCACTTCCCCTATCTTAGGGAAATTGCTTGACGAGTTTTTTTTTTATATGAATTAAAAGAATAATATTAATACAATTTCTTCTTACGTCAGATATAATTTATCTTTGATTGTTGATTTCAATCATTACTTGAGGTGTGTAGATGCAAAGGCAGCAATCTCCCACTTTTGTGTTTTTGAGAAAAAGGCAAAAAACTTGTACATATTAAATGGGATTTCACTGAATGCTGAAAAAATTACATTAAATAGCAGTTTGATATCACAGAATATTTGCATCATCAGATTTTGTTTAATGCACGCCTATAAAAAGATAAATAACTTTTTAATCCGGAGATTGCTGCTTTTGCTACCAAGTGTTGGAGATTGCTGCTTTTGCTTCATACAACATTGGAGATTGCTGTGTTTGCTACAAACCTTCCCAAAAAACCGCCATCTTTGTTTTGTGTTGACTGGCTTCAAGGAATACTTTATAACTCAATAAGGGGTAATTGCAAATAAAAACTTTTTGAAGATATTATTGAACATTTTTTTTTCTAGAAAACAGGTGTTATTATATGTGCAGCAAAAATATGAGAAAATATGATACATAATATTCTGAATAATATTAAAATTCAGAGAGTTAAGCAAAAATTAATATGAGAAAGAAAAGAGTATAATATGAGAAAAATAAAAAGTAGCCTGAAAAACTATTTTAATATTATTATGTCAAAATATATATATTTTTTTAATATGAATACCGCACAAGAGTCACCAACTGCTCCTGTCTGGAGCCAGTGAGACTATGGCATCCCCGATTGGGGTATGTTGTGAGGCTGAAATTAGTGGGGAGGGGAAGGAGATGGGGTGAGGAAGATGGGGAAGTACCTGGCTATTGGTCCCCAAACTCGGCTACCTGTCACCAAACACGGCTAAAGCCATTTCAAGCAACGTTTCAATTCTGAATGATGGTCTTACACCAAGGCGATAGTGAGGGTATCTTCCACTCTTGAACGTACAGGAGGCAGGAATTGGTACCGCCGCCCCGGAAACCTTTATTGGATAACCAACACCTCTGTCATAGGTCACCCCAAGTGGTTCGCTACGTTTGGTGATTTAGGAGGGGTGCTCGGGTTCATGGGGTGAGGTTTGTCTAAGTTGTGGAGGCCGAAGACCAAGACACACTGAACCCCAGATTCCTACTCACCCCTAAAACCCCTTTCCTTCCCAGAACTCCCTTTCTTCCCTTCCTTAAAAAAAACCCTCCACACAGCATCTCCAAAGATGATATAGGCCCTGAGGAAAGGGCCTCCTGTGTGGACCTCATATAAAAAATATATATATTTATATACTAAATATTATTAAAAAGTGAATTAATTGTGAAATACCACAAATTAATCAAATAAAATTTATTTGCGCTCGCCGGGTTCGAACCCGCGACCTTCAGATTGTGAGTGTTACCTCGGGACCATGGAGGCCGTCAAAACATCAAATATGGCATGAAGAAAAGATGTCAAATTGTCTGATTTTCAATGAAATAGCTACTAAAATACATTATTTTCCATTTTTGCAAACAAAAATACTTACTTCTCATTATTATCTAACGGATACTAGGTATTTTTGATATAAAAAGTGCAAAAGTGAAAAATAAATAGATTATCTTAAATATTTTTGTGAGTTATAATGCTTTCCTCCAAGCCAAAATGAAATGTGACAGCTACATTTCTTGATATTTTTGTAACATTTCGTTTCCAATTTTCAGACTTAATAATAGGTTTGCGGGTGTCTTTTGATAATGCTAGGGTCGGGTGATAATCCATCTTTAATAATTATTGAAAATATTTATTCCAAACACACTTTTACATACTTCAAAACATCAAAAACTGACATAGAAAAATCAGTACCAAATGCCATTTTAGTATGGAGCGGCCATATTGTCACGTGACACTTCCTATGAATTTGATTGGCCGAAATGGAGAATGCTGCGTTTGCTTTGAAAAGAACGTGGAGATTGCTGCCTTTGCTTTTAAGACGTATTTTCAAACTCGGATTTTGATGGGAATAAGTTGAGTTTGTAACTAACCAATGAACTTATTAGATGCACAATTTGAATCTCTATGGAACTGCATTCATAACTTTTTTTTCGATATTTTGGAGATTGCTGCCTTTGCATCTACACACCTCACTTGCATATACCGTTGGTATTAATTTTGAATTTTCTTACAAAGGATATAATACATATATTTCAGTGGATTACACACTGTATTTTTAATGTTTTGGCAGATTACAATTTTCAGTAAAATTTTGTTTTAATATTTGAATTAAATTTAATTCTTTGCTAAAATTTATATTTAAACATAATATCGGTAATTTGATAACTCGGGTTTTAATTTTATGTTGTAATTATTCCTTGAGAATTCTTCTCTCACATATTCGGTATGATTAGGCTTTGTATGCCTGAGTTTGTTTAATTACTTGTTGATTTTGTTGTGATAACTTTTAAGTCATTATGTATAGGCTTGGATAGGCTTGTCACTTTGAATTTTATTGGTAAAATTCTATTTTCAATTTTGCAGTTTTAATCGCTTGCTAGCATTTCACATTTGTTGAGGTCAAATGTTTCATAGTTTTTCCTGTATTTTGGGAGACTTTTTATTTAGATTGGTATAAAGCGCTTTAAATTTTTTTAATTGTTGGTTAAACGATGTTGTATTTTATTATTTCAATTTCCTTCCTGATAAACCATAAGTTAGGCAGTCTTAGCTGTAGAGAACATCAAGAAGATTGGACTCGTTACACAGCTTCTCATCATTCTGGTGTTTCATCCTGTTACATTTTGGTTTCCTTCATCAAGAAATTGGACCATTCACACTTCTTTCAAATACTGGCTCCACCTCCTGTCATGTCATGGGCTCTTAACAAAGAAGATATGAACTATTTTGGCAACATTGCATCCTGCTTGGACCTTCAATTATTACGTCAACCTACTTAAAGTTGCTCTTGAAAAGGCAGAAGTTTTAACTCCTACATTTGGACTTCAGCACTATTGGTACCTTGGATGCAGCCTTCGGGATGGATACCTCATTAACCTGGTCTCAAGGGTTGTTGATGGCTTCTCCTCCTGATCATCTGAAGAAATGGAACTTCAACAATGTTCCTGTTGCTGTTGCTGTAATAGGCGCCTGGAGGGCCTACATTTCCTGCTGGAAATGTTCTCTTTGGGAAGGGGGTAATGTAGCGATTCGGCTTCCCATCCCTACAGTTTGTTGTATGCACATCACTAGGTCACAACAAACCATGTGACCAGCGAGCGTTCCTGGAGCGCGTGGGCGACTACACCGGCCAGTTTGGATTTGGGAACGAGTGAAGAAACACCCACCTTGCGAACGGAGGATCGCGTCTGGTTGCCGGACCTTCAGAATTCTCCTGCGGAAGAGTCATGCTGTAGCCTTATCATCGCAATTCTACACGTAACGTTAATTAGCTTTATTATCATTTACCATGGTTTATCCTTTACTGATTCTGATTGTTTTCTTATTCGCAACAAAATAAGATGGCGCTCAACCTTTACCACGTTCAATTCCTTAAACTATTAACTACCTACTTTGTTTAAACATTCAGAAATACATAATCATTGACTCTTCGAGTGAATGACACGCCCTGTAGATTCTATTAAATATTTTATGTTGGACTTTGATTTAATAGTGTTAATTAAATTTTATATCTCATGCTCTGGGTTTTGATTTACAACATATTTCCTTGGTACCTACATTATCTTACATAGCATCACTTCATAAGCATGCTATTTAAAAAGTAGATACACTCTTTTATTTCTCCGCTACACTCTATTCAGAATTTAAAATATTGTCTCTTGTTACAGTAACAGTCATAGCAATATTCTGTTAACTTTTTGTCTATGGCTTCAAATTCAAATGTCATTTGTCATGGTAATTTCAATATTTTGTTTTTAAATTCACTGTTATAGTTGATATGTTTCCACTATGATTATTTAATAATTGAAATAAGATTCACTTTTTAATGTTATACACTTTGACGTTGAGATTCAAAAACCTGAACGGGGTTGGTCTTCAATTAACATTTCTGCATTTTTAAAACGTGAAAACCACTCGTAGACTCTGGTTTAACCTAGGGCAACATCCCCATAAGCAGTCAGCATTACAATATGTAACGGCTGTGTGCTCCGCTCAGGTTTGTGGGGATTTCTGTCAGTGTAAGAGGGATTTTAGATAAATAAAAGAGTATGAACTGTTCAAAAAAACTATATTGTCGGCATCAAAGTTAGGGCCATCAATCACGGCCATCAAAATTAATCAAAACAAACAAACACTAAAACATACCAGATGGACTCCGGGAAAAAGAAAGGCTATCCTAACTAAACACTGGGTTCGCGGAGTGCGACGATATCGGGACGTTTCACGCAGAAACCAGGGAACCGGGGAGCCAGGGTCATCCTTCTATGTGATTCGGTGCCGCTACTTCCATCCCAGGCGGCCTCCACCCTTTCCACACCAACAGCACGTGGCCCCAAATAGTCTGCCAGGCCTACAGATATCGTCTCACGGAGCTTACACCCATCCGTGGCTTCGCGACGCGGGGGTCACCCAAAGGCATAATCAAAAGCCACTGCCAGGACCAGTCATTTAACGATATGCTGTCCATTCAAATACTTTTCACAAAACATGGCGATCCACCAACACAGTAACAGGTGAGATTCACCGATCCACCAAAATAAAAACGTGCACGAACTTCTCGTGACACGGTAAAACGCCCCGCGACCTTTACAAGACAAAATCCACTTGGATTCACATGATATTTTCAATAAAAGACTTTCATAGTCAGTGACTAATTTTTCAGCCGGCTAGCCCGTCGCCAGGAGAAAAGGAAGTGACCATCAACAAACTCGCATTTTTCTTCCCAAGAAAAATTGCCATTCTCCAAAAAAATTACCATAGACAAAATAACCAAATAGGCAAGAACTGCACCAGTCACATAATATTTATGTGACAATTCCCCCCTTCCCACGAAAACGTTTGCCCTCAAACATGAAAAACTAAGTCCACTAACTAACTAAACTATGAGTCCATCAGGTATCTTGAAAAATGAGATCAAAAACATTAATTAGTAATTAGAATAACAACTTAGAACTAAATTTCTTAAAACTAAGTTTCTTAAAAATAAATTTCTTAATAATGAAGAACAAATAAGAAAAGAAAGGCACGAAAACAAGGAGTCAACCATCAACTACTAAATTAAATAAAGTTTTGAATTTACTTAAAAAGAGACCTGTGGTTTTCGTGTCAACTTAACATAAGCTATACTTATAAAATACTCAACGTTTGTTATTTTGAAAAAAAAAAAAAAACACAACCAAATAGTTTGTAGAAAAGAAAAAAAAAAATTTGATCACTTTTCCTTGCACAGGAAATAAAGGCCAATTTGGCTTCACTTTAGGGTGGTTAAACAGCCCTCACTTACACTGAATTTACGCTATAATTAAATAGCAAAAAGAGTAACCTATCTAACTATGTCCATCCGGTTTAACATTCTTATGACAAAACTTAAAATTAAACAATACTTAAAATTAAACAAGACTAAATAATGAAAATATCTTTATATATATATACATTTTTCAACTCAGAACAATGGAGTTCAATGTTGGCAAAACTAGGACACAAGAAAATACTTTTCTGTGTTATAGGTAATATAGAATCAGTTTACAAACTGTCTATTAGACGTGGACAGATCATTTATCTGTCATTTTTGAACCAGGATTTACAATTCCAAAGAAATACCTATTCGTAAAAGGTCGTCAAACTGGAATAATATTTAAATTACCCATTTTTCAAAAATCAAGTCAGGTTTTATAAAACAATAAATACCTGCCAATCAAGGTCAGATTTAGGATTTACATATCACAAAACCTATCTATCTATCAGATCATGACAGAAGTCAATTAGTACTCAAAAGCAAAACAGCAACTAGAAAGTTAAGCTCACGGCTTAGGATATACAAAAATCCGTAAAACAATCTGCAGCAAACACTCAACAGAGTGACATTGTTTGTAAAAAAAATGAGACCAAGGCAATACCCAAGCTGGCATTCCTTTAAAAACACTCCACGTGTGGAAAAAAAAAAAGTCAGCATTTCTTGTACAAACAAAACAAACATGTGTGATCAACTATGGCTTTCAGTGAGTTGACACTATTCTCGGGGTGATCAATCCAAAATTTTAATGAATGACACTAACATTTATATTATTTAGACTTAAAAACTATACAGAACACACTTTCCTGTATTAGAGGCAAAGTGATAATTCCAAAGGAATTAATTATTAGTTAAGCACGCCGAAGCAGTACTTACTTTGTAGAGACAAAACAACTTTCTTATGAACTAAGACTTATATAAGGAACTTATAGAAAGCTATACCTTACTTAAATTTATGAAACACAAACTATCAATAATACAATTAACAGAACTCTTGCGCATCAGAAAGTAGCTCAAGTCTCTGAAACGCAAAATTCCAAGATATTCCTTCTTAAGTTCCCTGGAGGTTCTATGGGCTATGGGCTATGAAAAGGACCTCCAGTGCACTCAAGAAAGAAGGGCATAAACTTAAAAATAATAGTATTACAGATTAATCCGTTATACAGACGGAACAAAGTATAAAATCAGTGTGTGTGTGTGTGTGTGTGAATCAGTATATTATTACCAAAATATTCATACATTTAATAATGCAAAAAGCTCGAAACTAGTGTATGTTATTATTAACAAAAAAAAAAGGTAAAGTAACGAAGGAAAGAAAGACTTAACTAACAAAATTTGGGCGCCAGTGACCGCAAGGATCACATTCCAGTTTACGGAGGGTAAATAAACGGTTTATCGTCGATAAACTAGAATTACGTGTCTGTACTGAGCACCAGATTTGGAGGTACCAAACTCCAAAGCAAGAGACCAGAACATTCACTAAAGGAAACAAACGTAATAGTGTGAAGGGTTGGTAGGCCTACACACTACAACATTGGCCTCCTTGAAGAACAAAAAACAAAACTAATCTATCCGAACAATATCTTTGACGTGAAAATTACCTACAATTTTTCCTTGCATATCTGCCAAGGTGTACACTAAATCCGAGACTCTATTTTTTATAACATTACGAACGAATCTAGGAGCCAACTTATGGGAAAAGTAATCCGGACCGCTGGATTGAGCAAAATTCTTCCTCCAAACTATATCACCTATATCATAGATCACAGATTTACGACGTAAATTATAATGTTCGGCATTCTTTTTAAAGGCCTGTACTAATGCATTTGAGACTTGTTCATAAATAGGAACTAAGTCTTCCAACTTTTTTGCAAATTCGGTTCTAGACTGATCTAAAGGTATGTCTGTGACACTAGAAGATACATTAATTTTGTGTAATTTACCGTCAATAATTTGTTCCCTGCCGTGCATAAGGAAAAAAGGCGTGAAACCTGTTGCGAAATTTACCGTATTATTCAAGGCTGACTGAATCTGAGGCAGGAATCTAGACCAATTACGATGGTCAGACTCGGTCAAGATAGACAAAGCAGTCCCGATAGTTTGGTTATACCGCTCAACTACATTATTTTGCGGGGTGTAATAGGCGTTATAAAAAGGCATAGGAACATTATAATCGGCCAACAATTGTTTGAACTCTTTTGAAACAAATTGTTTACCATTATCACACACAAAGGTTTGTGGAACACCGTGAACTAGAAAAATAAATTGTTCAACATTTTTTACAATGCTTTTAGCAGTGGCATTTCTGAGTGGAAAAATCCAAGTATATTTCGAAAAAACGTCAACAACTGATAGAATGTACATAAATCCTGCGTAACTACGTGGAAGGGGACCAACAAGGTCGATAGACAACATTTGCATCGGCCTGTTGACTATTTTTGGATTCGTAGAAATACCAGCCGGCGCAGATGTATTTATTTTATGTGCCTTGCACGTTTTACACTTATTAACAAACTTTTTGACATCATTATACATACCCGGCCAAAAATAACGGAGTTGAACTTTCTTATAAGTTCTGAATACACCGGGGTGGCAAGAGCTAATAGACTCGTGTTCTTTACTTAAAATAGCGTTACGGTCCTCAAAAGGCACAACCAGCTTCCAGGCTGTATCCTCTTGCAAAGCGAAACGAGATTTAGAATGTCGAAATAAACAATTATCTTTAATTTGGAAATTATTGAAACGTTAGGGATTATTCGTACAATTGGAAAACAAATTACTATACCAACTATCCGAAGTTGTGGGCGTAGAATCTATGGCAGCAACAGTAAAATCGTCTTTACGAGAAAGAACATCTGGAACAGTATTTAATTTACCCTTTCTGTGCACCACATCAAAAGAATACTGAGAAAGACGCGTAGACCAACGAGCAAGTCTACCAGTTGGATTGGACAACGAAACCAACCACTGCAAACTGGAGTGATCCGTCACCACTGTGAAATGAACACCTTCTACGTAAGGCCTGAAATGATTCACTGAATCTAACACCGCAAGGAGTTCGCGCTCCGTAACGCCGTAGTTTCGCTCGTGAACATTTAAACACCTAGAGAAAAAGGAAACAGGATGTTCTTCACCGTCAAACACCTGGGTAAGCACGCCGCCGATTCCAACGTTGCTCGCGTCGCAATGGATAGTAAAGGGCAAAGAAAAATCTGGACAACTAATAACGGGAGCAGAAGTTAGAGCTTTTTTTAATTTTTTAAACGCGTCTTCTGCTTCTGTAGACCAAGAAAAATTACTTATTCCCATTCTAGAACCAGTGAGTTTTGTTAACGGGGCCGCAATAGTAGAGAAATCTTTAATAAAACGCCTGTAATAACCGCAAAGACCTATAAAAGCTTTAATTTGCTTCGAATTCTTAGGGGTAGGGTAAGTACGAATACATTCTAATTTAACGGGGTCTGTACGAAGACCTTTCGCGTCTACGATGTAACCTAGATACTTTAAATCTTCTTTACAAAACTCGCATTTTTTGAGGTTAACTGTTAGGCCTGCATCTCTTAAACGTTCATAAATTTTATTCAAAATCTTCAAATGTGATTCAAAATCTTCAGAAATAATAATGAAATCATCGAGATAACAAAAGACGTTCTCGTCGAACTCAGGACCAAAAAGAGCATCCACAAGACGCTGTAATTCGCTGGGAGCATTCTTAAGACCGAACGGCATCCTCACAAATTCAAACAAACCATGGCCTGGTACAACGAAAGCCGTTTTAGGACAGGATTCCTTATCCAAGGGAATCTGCCAAAATGATTTCGACAAATCTATAGATGAAATAAAACGAGCACCCCTAAGTTTATCTAAAATACGCGAAATATAAGGGAGCGGGTAGGAATCTGCCAATGTAACGCTGTTTAAGCGCCTCGAGTCCAAACAAAATCTGACAGAACCATCCTTCTTAGGAACAATTAAAACTGGGTTTGACCAAGCCGAACGAGAACGACGGACAACACCTAGATCCAACATTTCTTTTAATTGTTCTTCCAATTGTCTCTGGCGAGTTTGAGACAATGGGTAGTAACGCTGCTTAATAGGATCCCCTGTTGTATTTATTTTATGACGAACTAAATGTGTTTTACCTAAACCACGGTCTTCGAAAGAAATTGATTTAAACTTTACTATAAGCGAATTTAATTTGAGATTGTCTTGGGGGGACAGCAAGGAAGCTGATGTTAATTTGCGAACCTCACTGACAACCTTCCCACAGTTAACATTGCTGTCGACTTTTGGAAACAACTGAGGGGCCACGTCGAATTGCTTCCAAAAGTCCACTCCCAAAACAATAGATGAGGACAGAGACGGTATAACGAAAAACTTAAAATATTTCTTAATGTTATTATAAAATACTAATACTCGCATAGTACCAATTATATCCTGACGTTTGCCATCCGCGGTGGTAACGTAGGAATCCAACTTATTTAACCTATATCCTAAACTTACGAAAAAATTATAAACAGAACCACCGAAACAACTGACAGATGCTCCACTGTCCAAAAGTCCCGAAAAAACTAAATTCTTAATTTTAATATTAACATGTGGTCTCACATCTTGTCCACAATCAGATAACGGCAGACATGCGTCCATGTTGCGCGTGGTAAACTTTGATTTATTACTATGAACCGACAACGATCTCCTGTCATCCTCGTGCACAGAACGCAAAAGATCGTCGGCTAGTTTTTTTAATTATATCTATTTGATTCATTATGTTTAAAATTATCCTTTTTCCATTTTTTACAAAATTGTTTCGTATGCCCCTGTTCCTTACAATAGAAACAATTAAAAGTTTTCTTACTATTCAAAGAAGTACCTGAGGAAGAAGCGCGAGGGGAAAAGGAAGCCTGATTATAAGGAGCACGGGGAGAATACGATGTTTTGGTAAAAGCTACCCGCGAAGATGAATTAAATTGTGGTGCGGGCTTGTCTACTGAAAGCTTATCAAATTTACTACACACACTTACTAACGCTGAAAGACTCTTTTCCGAGAAATAGGCAACGGCCAAGGCGTATTTTGGTTGAAGACTGTCACAGACTAAGTCCACCAATTGTTCCTCAGAGAGTGGAACATCTAACCTCAAATTTGCTAATTGGACATCCTCAACATATTCCACTACAGCCTGGTTAAACTTTTGCTTCATAGCGAACAAGGCTTTTAAAGCTTCCGTTTGATTGGTACAAACGTCAAAACGAGAAATGAGGAGCTTTTTTAAGGTCGACCAAGACAAAGTGTCATCAAAAATAGTTCTAAACCAGGAAAGTGCTCTTCCCTCAAGGAGGTCAGTGAAAGAGGTGACAACCGAGGACAACTCCACCTTCCGGCATCTAGATAGTTCTTCTATGCGTAAAATGAAATCCCTGACGTCCGAAGACCCAGAAAATTTCAAACCCCAAGAATGGACGGACGAAGAAGAAGAAGTTGAAGGAATAGCTGACTGGTAATAATTATTAATTATGGTTTTAGTATTTTCTGAACAAACTGTATTATCATCACCCGAAAGTATATTGGAGGCACCCCCCTCCTTCAAACTTTTATTAAAAGAACGAGCCTGTTCGCGCATACTGGCTAATGTCCCTTCCGGAACAATCTCTCGATCCGTTAACAATTTTATCATTTCCTCCTTTGACAGTCCATTAATATCGGAAATCGCCATTGTAATAATATAATTAACCAAACTGATATAAATAAAAAAATATATATCTGTAACACTCCAATTACCAAACACCCTGTTCTTATGAATTTAATAAAAAGTTATTGTTTATTAATAACGATTATGCAATGTAAAACTGATAAACACAGATGAAACCACTGACAGATAAATTCGGCTTGCCAGTCAACAGAAAATTAATTCCCAACAACATTTCGGTCATAACCTAGAGATAGCAAGTATTAATTAATATTTATGTTATTTAATTATTAGCAACACTTAAAGTTTGTCTGTCACTGAAGACAATTCAGTGAATAGATAAGACACACACACACTGATAATACGTATGTCACTGTAATAATACATATGAGAAAAAAGTACCTAAAATCACTCGTACATGACAGAAATTTTTCGAGCACCGAAAATAATTTAAATTTTACACGTTGGGCGTCAATGTAACGGCTGTGTGCTCCGCTCAGGTTTGTGGGGATTTCTGTCAGTGTAAGAGGGATTTTAGATAAATAAAAGAGTATGAACTGTTCAAAAAAACTATATTGTCGGCATCAAAGTTAGGGCCATCAATCACGGCCATCAAAATTAATCAAAACAAACAAACACTAAAACATACCAGATGGACTCCGGGAAAAAGAAAGGCTATCCTAACTAAACACTGGGTTCGCGGAGTGCGACGATATCGGGACGTTTCACGCAGAAACCAGGGAACCGGGGAGCCAGGGTCATCCTTCTATGTGATTCGGTGCCGCTACTTCCATCCCAGGCGGCCTCCACCCTTTCCACACCAACAGCACGTGGCCCCAAATAGTCTGCCAGGCCTACAGATATCGTCTCACGGAGCTTACACCCATCCGTGGCTTCGCGACGCGGGGGTCACCCAAAGGCATAATCAAAAGCCACTGCCAGGACCAGTCATTTAACGATATGCTGTCCATTCAAATACTTTTCACAAAACATGGCGATCCGCCAACACAGTAACAGGTGAGATTCACCGATCCACCAAAATAAAAACGTGCACGAACTTCTCGTGACACGGTAAAACGCCCCGCGACCTTTACAAGACAAAATCCACTTGGATTCACATGATATTTTCAATAAAAGACTTTCATAGTCAGTGACTAATTTTTCAGCCGGCTAGCCCGTCGCCAGGAGAAAAGGAAGTGACCATCAACAAACTCGCATTTTTCTTCCCAAGAAAAATTGCCATTCTCAAAAAAAATTACCATAGACAAAATAACCAAATAGGCAAGAACTGCACCAGTCACATAATATTTATGTGACAAACAGTTTGCCGATTTCCCCAACAGGAAACAAAATTTCACAGCCGCGCGTTGCTCTCGATAATCTGCCATCACTTTTTCACCGAAATGGAAAAAGTTGTTTTACTAAAACAAATCTCACGGGCAAACCGATGCACTCACAGCGACAAAACTTCGCATACTGACTCAAGAGGAGTTACCCTAATGGATACCTGGTCGAACAATAGGTCCCCCCACTCTTCCTCTCCACACAGCACAACTAACGTTACTTTTGGGTCCCCCCTCGTAAATGTACTTTTTTCCTTCGTGAAATAATGGAATTACGGCCCAATATGTCCATAAAACCACAATTTCGTGACATAATATTAATTGACACATCAATGCACCCTACACATCAAAATAAACATAATCTAAAAATTCAAAAGTTAAATGAATAGCTGATAATGTGTTGCTATGCCATTTAATAAAGAAATTGTTTCTCCCTGCGCATTCTTTCCAATTCGTTCCACCGCACACCCTCCCCCCTCCCCCTCCCACCTCTCGCATTCCACACATTCATTCCCGGTACATTCAGTTTTCAAACTGCTCACGTGCCACCTATTACAAGTTTTTTATACAAATTTCATAATGCCAGAGCTCAACAGTAGTTTTATACAAAATAACGAACAAAAAAAGAATTATCCAATTTGGTGCAGTTCGGAAGTATTTCGGCGATTCATTTTTAGAGATTAAAAAACGACGCCAACAAAGTACTCTTTTTAACCCTTTGATTAGTAGGTTATTTTTATGTGATCTACATCGTGCAAGTGAGTTATTTTTCCCGTTTTTCCTAATTTTTTAATCGATTTAATTAATTATCATTTTACTTTTTTTTTAATAAAGAAGTTAATTTTGGAGCTTTACTTTTTTTTTTTTTTACATTAACTCCACACAGGAGGCCCTGAGGAAAACAATTTCCCTCTGGGCCTATATCATCTTTGAGGATGCTGTGTGGAGGGTCTTTTGGAGGAAAGGAAGGAGTGAACATGGGTCTTGAAGAGACCCACGGAACGGGATATGGGGTGGAGTGGAATACGGTGGGGTGAAATGGAATACCATCTTCGACTAGCTGGTGCAGATATCGGGCTCTACTGCGGCATGTTTTTTTTCCACTGTCGGGTGTAACCCCTCTTCGGGTGGCACTCGGGGCGGACCGCCCCCCTCACCTCGCTAGGCCACTGCCCCCCTGCCTTCAAATAAAAATACCCACATTTTCAAACCACTCGCCCACCATCTGTAGTAAATTTGTTATACAAATTTCATAAGACCAGAGCCTACCATTATATATAGAAATACTTTTCTTCTAAAATGCAATGTTCTGTAAAAAATTGAGTCAATCCATCGATTACTTTCCGAGATTTGTGGACAACAAAATACGGAACCTAAATTTGTATATATATTGTAAAATGTTGAGAGCCACTGAATTTGTTCAACTTATTATAAGACCTTACGTATACCTTTGTTTTAATTTTTAGTATTATCTTATTATTATTGCACATTTTTTTTATAAATAAAAATAATAATTTTTGAAAACACTATTTTGTAAAATGTTGAGAGCCACTGAGATTAGTTTACTTTTTATATTTTTAGTATTATCCCTTTATTATTGTACATTTTTTACATAAATAAAATAATAATAATAAATATATATAAAGAGATAATATTTGTTTGTTTGTTTGTGTGTTTGTTTGCATCGAATAGGCTCCGAAACTACTGAACCGATTTGAAAAATTCTTTCGCTGTTAGGAAGCTACACTATCCCTGGGTGACATAGGCTATATTATTTTTTTTTTTTAAATTATCATCCTTACTAAATCTTCAATAATGTAACCCAGGGTGTAAAAAAATTACCTAAATTATTCTTTGAATCGCGTGCGCTGCGAAAACTATTGATGATAGAATAAAATAATGTACTACGACTTTATAGAACACATCATTATCTACCAAAAAAGTCGCGACAGCATATGTCGAACTATTATGGTTATGCCACAATAAGTATTCTTTTATTTTAAAAATTTAATTTAAATGTCGCCGCTTAAAAAGGCTCTTTATTTGTATCTTGGTTTTAATCCTTATCAAAATAAATTACTTCATATTCAAGACAGCTTCAATACCTTTATTGAACTTTTTGAATTTTTCAATTTGGATATTTAATTAGGAAGATATCACGAGTTTAAAATTGTTAGTATTAGAAAAAAGTTTCGGCTATGGGCCGGGCGGGAGAGGAGTCAAGAAATGCAGTGCCAGGGGGGTTGGCGGGACGGGGGAGCGGGAGAGCGGTGGTGGGGAAGGTGGAAGTGGAACGCTGGGGGGGGGGGGGGGGGGACGCACGGGAAAGGACATGTAAGGAGTAACATTTTATTTATTTGAATATGGCATATATTATAAAAGAAAGTCCAAAAAAAACTTGCAGCTCGCAAAAACTCAGAAACGAGTCCCGGTTCGATCAAGGGAGTTATATGGTGTGGTAGATCTCTATCCCCCCTAGGGAATAAGGGTATCCGTTTTTACCTAAAGGGCGTGCTTTTAAAGATATAAGGGCTGAAAGTTTCGCCCTCTTGAAATTTCTAGAACAGTCTTCCGGAAAGTTCTAGAAGGTTCCATAGAGCTGTAGAAAGTTGTGGAAGGAGTGGCGGAGTATGTCGTGGAATGATCAGGAATAGGGAATCGGGAACATCATTGTGCAACATTCCAGAACACTATCTTATTGTCCTGAGCGAAGCCGGGTAACCCAGCTAGTAATAAATATTTTGAAAACTTTTTATTCGTAAATTGTTGAGAGCCACTGAATTTGTTCAACTTATTAACCTTGCTCATACCTTTGTATTTATTTTTAGTATTATCTTTTTATTATTGTACATTTCTTTTTTATAGATAAAAATATATTTTTGAAAACACTATTTGTAAAATGTTGAGAGCCACTGGATTAGTCCACTTTTTTAATGTCAGTATTATCCTTTATTATTGGACATTTCTTTTTATATAAATAAAAAAATTGAAATTTTTTTATTTGTAAAATGTTTAGAGCCACTGAATTAATAATTTATATTTATGCATATAGATACGTAACAATTTTTGAAAGAATACGTAAAATCATTTGACAAATATATTTGTATTATCTATAAATCATAATTTAATCGAAATTACAAACATGGCATAGAAAAAACTGAATAAAGTCGTACAGCCGCACGTATGCGGCAATACTCTATTTGGATCGTCTCAGTGCCGCCGCATACGTGCGGGGATACTCCTCAAAGGGTTAAGGTGAATTGATAATTAAAAAAAAAAAAACATGGTTTCGAAGGCAACAATTTGTTTGCTTTTCTTCTGACTTTTGCAATAACTCGATTTTGTTAAGGTAGAACAGTTTACATGGGAAAATGAAATTGTTGTTTTTACTATATTTTCCATATTTCCTCACCGTTTAAACCTTCCCTGGACCACGACAAACATTTCAAAACCAAAATCAGCTAAATCGGCCCAGCCGTTCTCGAGTTTTAGTGAGACAAACGAACACCAATTGATTTTTATATATATAGACTAGCAGACCCGACTACACGTTGCTGTGGCTAACGAAACACAATGCCATTACCCAAACTTTATAAAATCCACACCACCCGCTGCCCGCTGCCTGAATTGAATATTTGAATTTATCGGCTTTTCTCTACTATAATAAGCATGTATTATACATATAAACCTTCCTCTTGAATCACTCTATCTATTAGTGAAAATCCGTTGCATAGTTTAAAAGATCTAAACGCACATACATTTTGAGCCACTTCATTTTATACTATGTAATAATGATTAGCCATCTATTGGAATTCTTCAGCTCAATAATATTGCAGAGATAATGTAAAAACTTGATGTATTAAGGCTTGACTCCAGCGACCAAATATTGTTTGAAAGTCCTTCAATGACCTTCAAACATTTTACACCAACATTTTTTGTTTTCTGTCTCCTCCGTTTGGGGTGAAGTTCGCGCGGTCCACACAATTTGACAGGTGGTCTGGAATACGGACGTCCATATGAATACTTGACGTTTGACGTTTATTGCATGTCCTAAAGCTACTATTGAATTTGGATTGTATACCTACATAACTGCAAGTGTCAAAAAATGAGCTCTGACGAGGAAGACGTCGAAGACATTCTTGTGATTTTAGCGGTCGTAGACAATTTCACCACGGCGGACACGCCGATTTCAAGTACGACCGTAGACCGAGAATATTCCAGGCATTTCTCGATTTCGATTTCGTTTCCGAAAAATTATATCAATATTTGTTATTATATTATAATTTATTATCAAATATATTTATTATAATATTATATGTAAGTATAATAATATTTTAAACTCTTGATTATTTAAGCCCGCTCATTGCACATAACTTAAAAAGTCGTTCGGTTTATTCTTCCATATTACGACCTCACCGCGCGGCTCCTGACAAAAAAATGACCCCCCCTCCCCTCCATCCTTCACCCGGTATGGGATGTTTAAGTTTTGTTTTGGAATGAATTTGGAATGAATTTGGAATTTATGACCTTGAATGTTGTATGGGACTGTCAAAGCAAAAGTCTGGCGTTTGCCCGCGTAATGGACCAGACTTTACCAAAACTAACCCAGGAAGTCAGGAGAAACAAAAAATGTTACGATATTACAGAAGAATGATCCTTTCCTTCACTTTTAAAATTATATTCCAATTATGTACCTTCAGCCTCACAATATACCCTAATTGTGCTGGATGTCAGTCTCACTGGCCACAGAGCAGTGGGAATTCTTGTGCCATATTTACATAAAAAAAACATAGGTTAAGTTTACATAAAGTAAAATAAATAAATTAAGCTTACATTATTGTTGCATCTCATGGCGTATCGCGTCATGTGTTCTATGACTGCATCACGCTGCCGTACCTGAAAACCAATAATAATAATTAATATTTTATTATAATAATACAAATTTGTGTACTCAACTTTTTTACATGTTATTTATTTGGGAGGCGAGTATGAGTACAGCCGCCCCGGTAACCATTATTTAACAATTATCGAAGAAAGCAAAAAGTTTGTGGTTTGACATTATACCATGAAAAATGTTCTTTGTTTAAAACCATTTTATTTATAAAAGTTGACCGGTTTCGATTGATCTCAACCTTCATCACGACAATCTATGTCCTGATGAGAGTTGAGAACCGAAACCGATTGATGTTTATAAATAATATAAGGTGATTTTATATGAAGAAAGTTTTTCATTTGCATTATTGTCACTGGACTCTCTCGACCCATTTCCTTACACCGCAGCGGGAGAGACGATACGCACATCTGTCACCCCTGGACACACCGAACCACCCCTTTTACCCTTTTTCATCCAGCATCCCCAAAGATGACATATGCACTGAGGAAAAATATTTTCCTCAGGGCCACCTGTATGGAGCTTATGTAAAACATTTATTTTTATATTAATTATTACTATCTGGTACCCGGCATGCGTTGCAATGACATTCAAGAAATAAATTTATTCTCCCTGCACATCATTTCGCATGCGTCCCCGATCCCCTCCCGAGTCCCCTTCCCCTCCCGCGTTCCCCTTCCACCTTCCCCCACCCTACAATTTTCTTAATTTTTCTTTCCGTAAGAACCTTCTAAAATGTATTAGAAAACTTAAAAAAAAAAAGATAAATGAAATAGGTATGGTTGTTCTGAAGTTATGGCGTGACCAAGGGAAACAGGAATTAATTTATATATATATATATACTGTCTATATATATATATATATATATATATACATCCCGCTATCATTGCTGCGTCTTCTAATGGTCCACTTTCATTCAATCCTGCGTCTGACCGTCATTCTGCGTCCGGTATACAGACGCAGGATTGAACACATGTAATTTCAAGTTTTCCCCACTCCTGTACCCTCATACAGTTCAAAAACGAAAATAAGCCAGACACGGTTTTGGTACCTTAATCAACTGAAATATACTATTTTAGTTCAGTGTTTTGTCACCGAGCGGCGAGCCGCGGCGCTGCAGTAGATGAGCGTATATTTTTAGCATAATATATGTTTCATTGACTCGCGTATCGCAACTCCTACATTTGGCAACATCGCCTTTTAATAGCGTGTCTTCTGTTCTCTGCGAAAACAGAGCAATCATTCTAAGATATCGCACATTGCAATATAATATTACATTATTCAATATTGGCGCCAAATATATAGATGGATCTTTGTCAAACGTACGTAATTAATATTTCAATATTACCAAGACAATGTTACAACAATATCGTCATTGTTTACGCATTAAATAAAAGTTATTTTGCTGATATTGAATTTGCAAAAGCTAGGTTTTTTTTTTTGAAAGCCTTGATTTTACTACTTACTAGCAAAGTCAATTAAAATTCATTCTTAAACAAATTTAAAATCACGGCATCCATGCTTATTTCTAAAAATAAAGACTGCCTAAACTAATTTACTATGGTTCGCTACATTTGGTGATTTAGCGGGGGTGCCTGGGTTCATGGGGTGAGGTTTGTCCTAGTCTTGGCATTGTATGCGTCTGCCCACCAGGTGGGCAAACGCATCCAACATGCCAGACCAGAATGGGAGAGAATGGTTGAGAGAACCATTCTCTCTGACTTCTGACTTCTCCAGCCGTTCTCCCTCGGAACATCGCCTTGCACCGAAGTGGAAGGGATGGATTTATACATCCGTCACTCCTGGACACACTTACCCCCAGATTCCTACCCACCCCTAATACCATTTTCCTTCCCGAGACTTCCATTCCTTCCTTTATCTAAAAAGACCTTCCATACAGCATCTCCTAAGATGACATAGGCCCTGATGAAGATATTTTAAAATATTGTCTGGTTATTCGAAACCATATGCAAAGAGTCTTTTTTTATAATAGGTGAATTAAAGGTTTTATATAAAAAAATATCCATGTTAAGCGTGGCCCGCGATCGGGAAAGATTAATGAAATTGTTTATAAATAACCTTTTTTATAAAGCGAGTACCCGGCGTGCGTTTCAATGCCAGTCAAAGAAAGTGTTTGTGTCTTAATTCCTTTGGGATATACAATATTTTTTAGATTTTCCGTCTGGGGCGCACACGAATAAATCAGAAGGTTTTCCGACCTGTGAGCAGGCCACATATAGCTGACAGTGTGAGAAGCAGATATTATTTTTTCTAACATATAAATTAATTGTATATTGTTTATGCTAGAAGTGAATGATTCCGGTCTTATACTTCCACTCGGTCTCTCTTAGAACTACAGCTGGCATAACAATATGTAAACATTGTAACACTAGATAATAATAAACCGAATTTTAAAAAATAACTCATCTTTGCTTGCTGAACTAATGAGTCCAGCAAAACAAAACCTCACCACATGAGCATAGTATATTATAGGCACCCCTGCCAAGTCACCAAACGTAGCGAACCACTTGAGGCGATCTATAGCAGAATTTTTGGTTATCCAATAAATGGTTCCCGGGGCGGCGGTACCCATAATGTAAAAGAATGCAAGGCTGATGTGAGTGTAATGAGTAAGATAAGAATAGGACGCTTAGGTGGTTTGTACATCACGTAAAGCGTAGAGCCAATGATCTAAGAAAAGGTTGCAGGGAGAATATACGACGTGAACTTGATTGATAGAAGTATAGAAGTCGATAAGTCGGGGACGCCCAAAGAAGACATGGCGTGATTGGTGAACCAAATTCTTCAGGCATGCCGAATGACAGAATAACAGAGCGATGTATAAATGTGAATGAGGCAAGAAGTGTGTGCCAAGATCGAGTTGTTTGGAGATCCTCTCCGCAAACCTCTGCGGGAACAGCGTGATTGTTAAATAATATTATTTATTAAAAGGCATGTTATTTTATTTGTTTAGAAAGCTTTATGCTCTCGCTATTATTTTTTCCCTTTTTCCTTTCAATGGATTTAACATATAATTTAGTTGTAAAGTTTGCGAAAGACCCTCAAAATTGTTTATCCCGTGAACGAAAATGCATTAGTTAATTTGACAAGATACTTGTACCTAGCGTCAATCATAATAGACTTGATAAGCATTTATATAATTCTAATTTAATTTTTCAATAAAATAATACCCCGCAGGACCTTATGTCATCTTTGGAAATGCTGTATGGAGGTACTTTTTAGGTGAAGAAGGAGAGGGAGTTCTGGGAAGGAATAGGAAGATGGGTAGGTATCTGGGGGTCAGTGTATCCAGGAGTGACAGACGTATGAATCCATCCCTCCCTCTGTGGTGTGTAAGGCGATGTTCCGAGAAAGTACGACAGGAAAATCAAAGGAACTCCCTCAATCATTCTCTCCCTATCCGGCCTGCTATGCAGCTGGTGGGCAGAGGCATCCGCCACGAAGACCCAGACAAATTTCATCACATGAGCATAGTATATTATAGGGCACCCTTGCTAAGTCACCAAACGTAGCGAACCACTTGGGGCGACCTATGTGTATAGGTGTTGGTTATCCAATAAATGGTTCCTGAGGCAGCGGTATCCATACCCGCCTCCAAAATTGACTCTTTACGAAGTCTACTGTTTCTTTGTAATTAATAGGTCACATAATATTTCAACTGATAATCGTGTTGTAGTAATAATTAGTCACTTATATCTTAAGTTAAATCTTTAAAATTAACATGAAAGGACTCAATGTTTTTTATGAAAAAACCACACCGGAGTCCACTGCCATACTAATGTAGTAATCACTATCGTGATGCGAAATCAAATCGGGGAGAAGAGGAAGCATAGGAAGGTCCCAGCAATACAGATCTAGTCACTAAAAATAACTAATCACACTTCAAGCAACGTTTTATTCTGAATGGTTCTCAAAAAATCCCATTACAATTTAATTAATTTTACGTGCGCATCGCCGCCGGGTTGATTAGAGTCCGCGACGTATGGGCCAGTCATATTGGCGCCATCATATTCTATAAATACCTATACAGTCATCTACTCAAACTTGAACGAATAAGTTTTGTCGTCAACATAAAAACGAATATATATTTGGACGCTGTATTGTCGACCAAATTAAAGTAAATTAAATCACTGCATTGAATATAAAAGGAGTTCAGATTGGTGGAACATTAAAGGGTGTTTTTTTCGTTTTGTATATTTTTAAATTAATTCTTTTCAAAAATCAAAAAATACCTAGCAACAATCAAACGCTTAAAAGCTAGTTTATACTTTAGTTAAAACTATGTAAAATCAAGTCCTTCAGATAGACGCAGTAATGTCGATCTAATGAAAGGACGCAGAAATGATCATATATAGACAGATATATATATATAGACAGATATGACTGGAGTATTGCACTATCCGCTCTGGATTGCCAAAATAAACAATATTATTATACAATCTGTTGGAATTACTTTTGAAGGTTATTTACATTAATATAATATTTAATCACTTAAGAAGAAGATAAAATTCATAAATCTAAAGAAAACATGGTTCAGAATAAAACACAAAATAAAAGGGTGACAGTAATCGAACCCAGGACCTATATCTTACAGGGACAACGCTCTAATCACAAAGCTATTGAGACCTCATTATTTTCTGTCTGTTTTGTCAATCTCAAACCGAAATTTAAGAATTACTAATAGTTGATATTCTACGAATACCTTTTTTAATTTATGTGTCGTGTTCTGTTTCAAGTTTCGTTTAGTTTTATAAATATTATCTTCTTAAACACAAACAACTTCTTACAAAAAATGAAAACAACAATTTAATATAATTTATCTATTTATTTAAATTTACGGCACAAAGTGCCATTTACAAACATGTGTTTATTTAATATTTTTTAAACAGTCGTATCACAGTAGAGAAAGACTTTATATTATTATTATTTTTAAATTTCACATAACAATAGAAAAGAAAAAAAATTACTAACTGATGAAAGTTAAGAAGTGACCTCGTTAAAATACATATGACTGAAATGTTTCATCAGTAGAGCCTTGTATTTTAATAATGAAATATTGAATATATCAGCAACATTGGCATAAAAATTACCAATGGTGAGTATTCTATTTATAACAGAATTGTGGCCTGAGACAGACGTATAATTGTTACAATAATACATACTAGGGAACCTTGTTCTAATGGTAGGTACATGAAAGTGAATCAGCTTCAATATATCAGGGTTATCCAACTGATGATTTACAATTTTATATTTAATAAAAAGTCATAATTTAACAGCATTATGGAGACTCCTGGTAAAGATAAAAAAAAAATAAACTCCAAAAATGCTTAAAAAGGATAGGGTAAGAAAAGCTAGAAAAAGAAAGTTTTTGGATAAAATGACTAAAGAACAGAAAGAAACTTAAAAGGCTAACGACAGGAAATATTATAAAAAGAAAAAGGCAGAAAGTAAATTGATGAAAATTGCTGATATGACTGAACGAGAGAAGAGAAAGCAGATAAAAGATTGGAAAAATGCATAAAAAAAATACAGAGAAAAGGAAAAAGGTTTAGCAAATATAATAAGTAATACGCCGCCACAATCAGATGACGACGAGAAGATAAGTAGGTAGAAAAACCATACCACAACCATAGGGCGAAATATGCAATAGATAACTATTTGAAAATTAAGAAAAGAGTAAGCATTTCTAAGTCTGCATACAATTCATCTTCCTCAGATGATGAAGATTTAATGGCAATATCTCTCCGTCAGCAGATTAAAGAAAAGCAGATTGACGTTGAAGCAAGTACATCTTATGGCAAAGAAAATATACATCCAAATCTCGTATCCCCTGGGACATTCTTGATTGTTAAAGTTCCTACTGAAAAGCCAAATATTTGCGCTTAGATATGTTGCTACCTGCCAGACATGTGTCGATGACGGTGATGGGAAAATCTTAGTAACCTTTTTGAGATCTGTGGGTAACAATATCAGAAAAATCAAACTGGAACCAAAGCATGTGTCATATATTAACTTAGAGCAAATAATCAATATTATTCCGACACCATTGCTGAAAAAATAACAAAATCGAGAATGATACGTTTTTAGATTTTCACGGTCAAAAGCATTTTCGTTATTTGTTTTGGGGGTATTACGCCGTGTTGCGCTATCTCCTTCTTTAGCAGATCCGGCAGATCTGCCCTGATGATGGACACTGCAACGCTGTCCGAAACGTCGGCTAAAGAAGGAGATAGCGCAACACAGCTTAACACCCCAAAAACAAAAACGAAAAAAAAAATCGAGAATATTATTATTTTGATAATGATATTGATGTTTTCGAAAAATAATAAGTATTGTTTTGTTGTTGGCAATATTAATAAGTAACTTTATTATTTAAAACGTTGTTTATAATTTAAATATTCCTATACTATACCTTATGATATCAATATTATCATTCCGCCAACATTTTTGTCATTCCGGGAACGGTTGATATTTCCGGTAACATGAACATTTACAAAATTTCAATAAAATACGCACAATTTGAGCTATTTTTTAGAAAATACATAATTTATTAGATTAATAAACTTTCATTCTGTTAGTGTAATGTTAATTCGATTGTAAGAGTTATAGATATTTTGAAATTTCTTAAATTTTATGCACAATAATAGCAACTTGCTTTATTTTTTTACGTACTTTGCTTGTAGAAGATTTTTTCTATGTATTGTTTTCATATTTTTTTATATAATATAGACACATAATATACCCATGTTATTCAACAAAGCTTAAATTATGTACTTTTTGATTTTTGTTCATTTTATCAAACTTAGAAAAACGTTCCCGAAATGATAGTTTTCTGCAAAATATCCACTAAAAAGCAATATTACAAAAAAAGTATAGAATTCTGTGCGCTGCCCTGTCAAAGTTTATTAATATACAAATATTGCAACAGTATAAACTAAGAGTCATCATTATAGTTTGCAATTTTTTTTGTCATAAAACTAATCTTGAAATTTGCAACCTTGGTGATTTTGAGCCATATGGTGTTACATAATTGTAAAAATGTCATTAAGTCACTAGTTTTAAATCAGCTGTTATAAGTCTTAGTCAATAATAATAATAATTAATAGCAGTTAAAAACCCGCTCCGCAGGTTTTTGCTGCTTCGCCCGGTTTGAGTGTTTGTGACCATTTTATAAATCCGATAGGAACTGGTTCCTAAAATAGCCAGTTCCTCGGATCTACTGTGATCCAGTGACAGCTAGACACCGTACACCGTCGGTGACTCACCGAGACAAAGTAACAGTGACAAAATAATCGAGACAAGCAATGACGTTATTATGTATCCTGAACCGTCATTTCAAACCTATATTGGAGAGAAGCATTCTCAAATCCTCTTTCGCGCGGCCTTCCCCGATTTTTTTTAGTACCTTGCGGCTGTCAAGTGGTCACCAGATGCTATACAAAAGTATCTACATACAACTAACTTTAGTTAATGGCATTTTTTCTCATTAGCGTGTTAAATTTGGACGCTGGCATTTTCGTTTTGTAATAGCTCCGAAATTATAACGATTTTTCCCCAAAAAAGCAAAAATATTTCAAAATAATATTTTTTATTATAACAGCGAGGCTGTTCGAAGTGTTTTAAAATTAAAAAAACAGAGTTTTTTAAGACCGATAAACGACAATATTTGTGTTGAACACAACAAAGGAATTTGTTGGCATTTGGGGCCCTTTGTTCCTTTGTTTGTATCTTGTGATTGACTTGTGTTGTGTAACAATGAGCGGGTCCGAAATGTCGTCATCCGATTCAGTAGAGAGTGGAGTGGAGCATTTAAGCTCATTTATCCGAAACTTTATGGCGTCAAAAACGTACGAAGATAGAGATGAATCCGAGGTTGAATCAGAAGATCGAGAGATGCACGGGGACAATTCACTAGGGATTGATCTCGTTAATCCTATTCAGGAGAAGCGAGAGTTAAACCTCTCGATGGCGGAAACGACCTGTAAGGAGCCAACAATTCCTACAGCTGACGTAAGCCGGGTGAAAAAGATCGAAGGCTTACAGCACTTTGGTTCACCGAAATGGAACGAAGTGAGGTATGGGGATGTGGTAAAGAGATACCTTGCCAATCCCATGTTCAACCAGTTGGAGGTGAATGGAGAGTTTCTCCATTTAAATAAATCGGAACAATATGCAGGTTCTTTAGATAAGTTCTGTGGGGCACTGAGCCATGCCCTCTTGCAGCAGAATGAGTGCCTCCGAAAATCTCTGCAGGAACTTGTGAACTGGAGTGTAGAGGAAGGAAAGGAGTTGACAGCAGGCTCCCTGTTTAAGAAAGTTGAATCACTGTTTGCTCCAGATACAGAGTATCAGGCAGTAACTAAAGATGTTTTGCAGATGGTCTGCGGAAGGAGAGCAAACGCGATCCAGCATCGCAGGGATGCAATCCTCAATGAAGTGAAGAGCCTTTGTCTTGCCGCAGCGTTGAAAACAGATTGTAATTGGTTGATTAGATTTTTTGGAAGACTTGCATATATTCCATTGCGATAATCTAGACGTGAGACAACATACGAATTGACAAGTAATTTAGTCGCCTCTGTTGGCAGGTTTCTCCTTACTGCTTTAATTTTCCTTAATTGAAAGAACCTCGTGCTTACAGTTCTGTTCACTTGAGTTTTAAGGGAGAAATCAGCGTCCAGATTGACACCCAGTAGTTTTATACATGTCTTTGGAGTGATATCGCTTCCAGAAATAGTTATCGGGGAGTTATCAATGTTATGCTAGCGTCTGCTTGTGGCGGTCCAGAGAAACTCAGTCTTTGACGGATTTAGTTTCAATCTATTTGAGGTCATCCAGCGGGTAATTGCTTCTAGACACTCAATTAAGCGAGTTTTTAGACTGTCTACTTCCTCTGGTAAGCAGTAAAAGTAAACTTGTTGGTCATCAGCGTAGCAGTGAGATTTTTTTTTTTTTTTTATTTGAATTTTATTTTAGTAATTTGTACATTTAAGGTTACAAATTTCTAATTAATTATAATATTTTATATTTCAGCTAATTAATTATAATATTTCAAATTCACAATATTTTTTCTTTCTTTTTTTCTGGTTTTATATAGCTCCTACAATACCTCTTGAACTTTTCAATTGGTGAGGACTTTAGAGTTTCTGGTAGTGTGTTATATAACTTAATTCCTTTGTATAGCAAACTGTTTTGCGTATTCGTTTTGTCCTTTTTGTTTAATCTTATTTCCTTGCACGTCCTTGTGTAATGTCTGTGAATGTCCTTATTGTATACGATTTTATTTGAGAAGTATTTTGGTAACATGTTGTTTAATATTTTGTGAATAAATATCAACGTGTTTAAGGTCAGCATTTGTTTCACTGTTAACCAATTAAGTTCCTTTAACATTTTATTTATTTTCGAAAATCTATTTCTTCGGAGAATTATTCTCATTGCTCTGTTTTGGAGAATTTGAAACTTATTCTGTTCTCTTTCATTACACAGGAAAAGGATACTTGAACAGTAGTTGAAGTGTGGAGCAATAATTGAATTGTAAATGGTGATGGCAGTTTTTCCGGAAATTTTAGGCCGAATTCTTCCCAAAAAAGATATCTTTTTGCCAATTTTCTTTTGGGTATATTCGGCATATCTGTTGAAGTTTAGTTTGGAATCTAATATAACTCCTAAGTATTTCATTTCAGTTACATTTTCAATAATTTCACCATCAATTTTAATTTTGCTTTCACTGGATGTCTTCTTATATCCAATCACCATACATTTTGTTTTTTTGTATATAATTTAAGCTTATTTATTTTTAGCCATCTTGATACATCATTTAGTTCATTATTTAAAATATTTATTAGTTCTTCATAGTTATCTCCAATTAAGTATATAAGTGTATCATCGGCAAATAATCGTACTTTGCATTTTGAAAATATTTTCACCATGTCATTAATATAGAGTATGAACAATAGGGGTCCAAGGACCGATCCCTGCGGTACTCCTAATTTATTTTCCATTGGTTTTGAAAATTGATTATTTATTTTTGTTACCTGTTTTCTGTCTTTCAAATACTCTTATATTAATTTAATGGTTATAGATGAGAAACCAATTTCTTTAAGTTTTCTTATTAGTATTTCTCGATCTATAGTTTCGAATGCCCTTTGAAAATCCAAAAATATTGCTAAGATAAATTTATTACTATTCGTTCCTTCCTTCCATTCTTCGACAATTACGTTTAATACTGTTTCACACGAGTTATTAGATCTGAATCCTGATTGCTCTTCGTACAAAATATTGTGTTTATCTAGGTATTGTAAAATTTGTTCTTTTATTATCACTTCAAGAATCTGCTCATATTTTGGTAAAGTGTTGATTGGTCGAAATTCTTCACATTTTCTAGTATTTTTAACCTTCGGAACCGGTATAATGGTAGATTGTTTCCATGACTGTGGAAATTTTCCTTCTTCAATCGTCTCATTAATAATATTTAATAGAGTAGATCCAATTACTGGAAAAGCATTCCTTATTATACTAATAGTTAATCCATCTGAACTATTCTTTGATTTAATTTAACTTTAAGACTTTAAATAAATATTCTGCATTTATTTTTCTGAAGACCAATAATTCTTTGTTTGAGTCGTTATTTTCATTTATGGGGCTAGCAACAATGTTGGGTATTAATTTGTTGATTTGAGTAATGCTTTCAATAAAATATTTATTAAAGCTATTAGCCATGTTTTCTTCGTTTATCTCTTTTGGGAAGTTTACAATTTTTATGTCGTCTTTGTTTTCGCCATGTACTAATTCTTTTATGCTTTTCCAAATTTTTTTGGGATCCCCTTCTTCTGAGTTAATTTTATTTTTTATGTACTCATTATGCGTTATTTTTATGTCTTTAGAGTATTTGTTTCTTGCTTTTTTGTAGTTATCCCAATCCATAGTATTATTAGTAAGGCGTGCTCTTTTGTAAAATGTATCTCTATCATGCTGCATTGTGCGTAGTTCTTTTGTGTACCACTTATTATTATTTATTTTATGTATCTTCTTTTCTGGAACTACTTCATCAATAGATTTTTTAAGTTTAAAATCATCTGGTCAGCTTTTTTGTTATATTCCATTTGATTTATTTCATTCCAATTAATAGCCTCCAAGGTCTGAATGAAAATTTCTTTATTATATTTTTTGTAATTTTTAAAAGTTATTACTTGTGTTTCTTTGCTGGAGTTGTATTTTTCTTTTTCATTTAATAGAATCTGAATGATGTTATGGTCGGTAATTTTAGAATTATCTAATATATTAATATTTAAGTTGAATTTATTTGAGATTACAAGATCAATCACTGTTTTCGAGGTTTTAGTAATTCGTGTATAATCTTTAACCAGTTGTTTCATCCCTGCAGCTTGAATAATATATTTCAATTTTTTTGTGTATATGTCTGCCTTTGCTTTGACATTTATATTAAAATCTCCAGCTATTATAATATTTACATTTTCGTCTTGTAAATTTTCCATACAACATTTTTGAAAATATAAAAAGTCACACTTACTTGTGTTTGGCGATCTATAAATAACAGTATATATACCTTTCTTGTTTCCTGTTTTAATGGTGATGGCTAAGATCCAACAAAGTTTTTCAATTTGATGATTTGATATTACTTCATACGGGAATTTCTTACTTAAGAGAATTATCACTCCTCCAGTGTGTCGACTATGTGAGTAGCAACGGATGGTATTATAATTTTCAAATTTAATTTCACTATCTTGGATATCTTCAGTCACATGTGTTTCACTCATCATTAGCATAAAAGGTTTCCTCTCTTCTAAAAGTACTTGGACCTCTTCGTAATGTGCAATGATGCTTTGTACATTCAGGTATATTATTTCATCTTTCTCGTAAATTTTTTTTATAAAAAAGAGATTCTGCTCATTTTGGCTTTTAATTTTCGTTTATAAATTGGGCATTCCTTGCTCATGGCTGAGTGACAACTATTTATTTTTAATCCCAATCTATTATTTGTCATTATACAATTTACACATTGAATATTCTCATCGGTGCAATCTTTTAAATCATGATGCTTTGCGCATTTTGGACAAGATTTTAGGTTTCTGCAATCTATAGCCTTGTGATTAAAACCATTACATTTAAAACATCTCATGATATTTAGATTATCAAAAACCCTACATCTGTCCCATCCAATATTTATTTTTTCTTCTTTTAACATATTGTTGTATGTCTTTCCATCAACATCAGCATATACAGTGTAGCTGGTTTGATTTCTTATATTTTTTGTTTCTTTTACAAATGTTACTTTTATTTTTGAGTTTTCTTCAAAAATAAACTCATTTTGACGTTTTATTTTCCTTTCTACCTCTTCAAAAGAGTATTTTTCAGTTAAGCCTATAATTTTAACAGATGGTTTTTTTTCTTGTGGGATTTTCACATCATATTTGTCTCCTATCAGTCCAGTCACCTCATCCTGAATTTTTTTTATATCGGTGGCATTTTTGAATTCCACTATTACCCCTCCATCCTTAAAATTTCTCATTCCAGTTACTCCAAAGTTTACTGGATCAATATTTCCTTTAATTTCGTTTTTTGTTTCAATATTTTCTTGATTTTTCTTTTTTGGTTTTATGATTACAATCGGCTCGTGTTTTTTTACCTTTTCCGCATAAGTTTCAGGTACTATTATTATTGTCTTTTTTAATTTCTTCATTTTTTGTGTTCATGTTATTGAAAAGTGATTTATTTTCCTGCATTATTTTTTTCATTTCATTAAAATTTTGGGTAACTATTTTTGTGAGCGGCCGGAGAATTTTTAATTCGCCTTTCAATTCATTATTTTCTGCCACTAAATGAGCTATAATGTTAAATAAATTATCCATTCCTTCATTTATTTTTTCTTTTTGGCCCATGGAAATTTTTCCTTTACTTTCTGAGAGGGTTGTCTTCATGGAATTAATTATGATTCTCGAGTTAGTAAGTGCGTTACTCACTTGATTTGTCTCTATCAATGTAGACTTTTCTTCCTCATCATCTCTATTATTTTCCGAATCGGACGATAAATTATCGTCCTCTTGTTCATTTGGGGATCTTGGGGTCATAAAAGATTTCGTAAATGGGTCCGAATTTTTTACTCTGGGTGTTTTATTTCCCTTTTCCATTTTTAAAATTCAAATAATTTTAATAAATAAATAATTTTATATTTTATATATCTACTGCCATCTGTTAATGAATATCGGTAAGTAGTATTTCTTTAAATTGGTGTATTTACCGCCATCTATTATCAACTTGAGTAAAGTATTAATTTACTTTTGATAAATAAGATAGAAAGCCAAATGATTCGATTATTTTAGCGACATCATTTGTGAAGAGGATGAAAAGAAATGGGCCCAGAACAGACCCCTGGGGTACTCCAGATGAAAGGGTTGCATACATATTTTGATTGGTTTTTCCCTACCTTTACGGCTTGTAAACGGTTGCCCAAGTACGATGTTAGCCAGCTAAGCCAAAAGATTCTTCTAATCGTTTAATAAGAAAATTATGGTCGATCGTGTCAAAAGCGGCACTCATATCCAAGACTGAAAGGAGTGCCAGTTTTCCCGACTCGATAGCGAGAGTTATGTCCAACAAAACACGTAGTAATACAGTTTCCATCGAGTGAAACCTTCTTTATGCAGATTGGTATTTAGTCAGCAATTCATTTGAGTTTAAGTGACATATTATCTGTGGGGCAGATTTTTCTAAGATTTTGGATATTAATGGAAGATTTGAAACGGGTCGGTAGTTTGGGATCTTCAGCATCCAATTGCGGTTTTTTTATTAGTGGAGTTACAACAGCTGATTTAAGGGGTTTTGGGAAATCACCCGTGCTGAGTGACTTATTGAAAAGATGAACTAGAAACAGTGGCGGACTAAGCCCGTGAGAGGCCCGGGGCGGCAAAGCTGAATGAGGCCCCCTCCTAGTATAAAAAGTTTATGTAATTTTGCAAGATTTTTATTCAGTTCACACGGGCCTCTGGTCCTGGGGGCCTCACTGTAAAAAATGTAATTTTTTTGTATTTTTTTTCTAAAAAATGCATTTGTTAATAATGCTATCACCTAATGTTTTAATGAAATTTTAAAAAAATTCAAGAAAGTTTTAAACCGTTTGTATGTTGAATTAACCTTCAGAAAAACTTTCAATGCATTTATCTCGAAACTACGTTCTTCAACCTGGTTGACAACATCTTAGAAAAACTATACATCCGATTTGCATGCACCAAGTCTTAAACTGTTAGAAAATCCAGTCACTATGGCACCACATAGGAATTTTTTTATAAAGGACCTCCGGGTTTCTAATTTTGGGGCCCTCTAATTTTTTTTTAAGGACGCTGAAAATTTTCCATAAAAATTCGAATATAACATTCGCTGGTCCGCCATTTTTCTTTTTTTTTTAAATATGAAAATTCCTCTCCGTGATGCCATAGATTTGAATAGATTTTCGAAAGGATTAAGAGTTGGTGAAATTTAATATTTTTTTCAATGCAAATGCAATTAAAATACATACAGGCGGATGTATAGTTTTTTTAATATATTGTCAACCACGTTTAGGGACCCCGACATGGTTAAGCCGGCCCTAGCAGGGCCCTATTGTCCATAAGGCAGTCTAGGCCACTGCCTAGGGGCCCCGCATCGGGTAGGGTCCCCGAGACGTGCATTGTCTAGGGGCCCCGAAATGTTTAATCCGGCCCTGACTATGACCCTAAGAAAGGGATTGTTTTATAAATGTCCCCGTTCTATTTTTTTTTCTTATGAAGGGTGATAATTTACCATAAAAAATCGAAAATAAAATTCATTCAAAAATAAAACGCATTCAAAGTTTTGCTGAAGAATAATTCAACATATACAATTTCAAACGGTTTCATATAAAATGCTGTAAAAAAACATTTGGTGAGAGCATTGTTAATTCGGAAAATGAAATTTAAAAAAAAATTATATATCTTTTTTTTACAGTTTCCTGATGCCTCAAGGCGCCTTATCCCTGCTCAAAGAGAAGAAAATGCAGAGATATATAATTACGAATTTTGGAGAGAGTTCGCTAATATTTAAAACGATAAAATTGAAGCGAAAATTGTAAAAATGTTTAATAAAACACGACTCGTTTAAAATAGAGAAAAAATCTTTTGGGGGCTATCTAAAATAGCATTTAAAGAAACACTGTGAATTTTTCAATACATATTAACTTGTAAAATAACTGAATCAGACGTTTTTATAATAATTTTCGGAGCATACTTTGCGATTTTTTTCCATTGAGGGAATTTCATATAATTTGCATTTCGGTGTGGGGAATGTATAGATATTATCTTCCAAAATAGTATAATATATATTTTTTAAGAGCTTAAAAACTTTAAATGTTTTAGGGGGATATGAAAGAAATCGGTAGAAATTCGGGTAGAGGCTTAAAACCTTGTTTGACAACACATTAGAAAAACTATACATCTGATTTGCATGTACCATGCACCAAATCTTAAACTGTTTGAAAATCCAGTCACTACAGCCGGGGGTAAGGGGGCCCCAATACATGCATTGCCTAGGGGCCCCTACACGTTTATGCTGGCCCTGGCAGGGCCCTAGGGACCCCGCATCGGGTAGGGTACCCGAGGCGTGCATTGCCTAGGGGCCCCGAAATGTTTAATCCGGCCCTAACTATGACCCTAGGTAGGGATTGTTTTATAAATGTCCTCGTTCTATTTTTTTTTTTTCTTATGAATGGTGAAATCGAAAATAAAATTAATTCAAAAATAAAACGCATTCAAAGTTTTGCCGAAGGATAATTCAACATACAAACAGTTTCACATAAAATGTTGTGTCTCGGTCAATTTTTCAAATTTATTATTAATAAATTTGGTGAGAGCATTCTTAACAAGTGCATCAATCAAAAAATGAAATTTAAAAAAAATCTCCTTTTTTTACAGTGGTGCCTTAATCCTTGTTTAGAATTTGGTCAAGGGAACATGGAGGCGTTTGGGGGGCCCCTAGGACCGGAGGCCCGGGGCGTGCCGCCCCCCCGGTAGTCCGCCACTGACTAGAAAGGGAGATATTTCCTTGCAATACTTCTTTAGTTACTGTGATGACCGAGGCCGGTTATCCCATAATAATCTGGACTCCCTTTGATGGATCCAGATTCCTCTGTATATGATGATCTCAGTACAGGGTTTCAATACAATAAGAAGACGTAGGTAGTATGTTGATGTTTATTCCGGGATAAGGTACAATGGTACTTCTAAGGAGGTCTTTTTTTTTTTTTTTACAGAGAAAACCGCACAAGAATCTCAACTGCTCCCGTCTGGAGCCAGTGAGACTATGTCATCCCCAATTGGGGTATGTTGTGAGGCTGAAGGTGGTGTGGAGGGGAAGGAGGTGGGGAGGAGGAAGGTTGGGAAGTACCTGGCTATTCAGATCAGGTCACCAAACACGGCTAAAGCCATTTTCAAGCAACGTTTCAATTCTGAATGGTTCTTACTGATAGTATCTTCCACTCTGGAACGTGCCGCAAATATACTATATATTATTTTAAATGAATTAATTGTGAAATAACACAAATTAATCAAATAAAATTTATTTGCGCACGCCGGGTTCGAACCCGCGACCTCCGGTTTGTGAGTCAAGAGTCTTAGCCACTGGACTACGCAGGTCTGATGGTAAGAGGACGAATGGACAACAACCACACCCTTTTATGCGTTCCTCATGTTGTCTCACTCATACACGCATGTCTCTTTCATACCGCAAGACAAACGTTCACCACATCCCTCCACACTTAAATCAGAAGACAGTTACACAACATGATGATGATAATAATATTTACAATACATACAAATAACCATTTTTTACAGTAGGTATTTCATTATCATGTTGAGTCGAGAGCTGAGTCCTGTCTTCATTGACTCATCTGTGTGTCCGTGGTCGTAATCGGTCCTTCCAATTTCCTGACGTGGAAGCCACCGGATCACTGGAGCTGGAAGTAAGAGGAGAATCGCCCATTAGATTGTCATCCGGCACAAAGCTGGAGACATCGTAATCATCATACGACAGCCTCTTCGTCTCAGACGCGATATAAGGATTGCTGGGATTCTTTTCCCATGATACATACAATTTAGACAACTGATAAAAATGTCTTTTCCAATAGATAAGTTTACCATTTAAATTAACCTCAATTAAATACAATTTTTTTCCTATTTGTTTATGTACTTTCTCTGGTACCCATTTATCATTATTTTGGTCTCTAAAATCTCTAACCAGTACTTTTTGATTAATCGAAAAACCTACCGACTCTTTATTATTTCTCTTATAATAATATTTCTGATTTTCCTGACATTTAGACATTTTAATTTTAGTTTCTTTATTAATTTTATTATCCTTATCTCTCCCCCCTCTGTATGCAAAACTATTTAAGTTAGACCTTAGTTTCCTTCCAAACTTACTATAATTATTCGGAACTAAAATACCTTCTGATTGCAAACGGACTAATTCCGTTTCAACCTTTGCTTTTAAAGAAAAAGGTATATTTCTCGGATTGCAGAATTTTGTTTCCGGGTTCTCTTTTAATTTCAAATGCACTTTATTTTCATTAAATTTACCCAGTTTTTCCGAAAAAACCTTCGGGAATTTTCGAATTAATTTGTCCAATTCACTTCATCATTCTCAACTACATTGTGAGAAAAAATATCACTACCCTCCTGGGTTGCAGTGGATTGTAACCCCGTAAATCCAATATTAAACTTTTATATAAAGTCACGCCATAGAACATTAGTTGTTCCATTTTTTACAACGCAAAATTCTAACAATAGCGTAACCCGTTAAGGTTAAATCCTTTGGTTTTAAATCCAACTGTTTGAAGAATTTAACATAATCTATGTCTGTTAAAATCGAAACTGCAGCTCCTGTATCCAGTAAACCAATTAACTCAATATTATTCACTAAGATTTTGCACAATATTGGCTCAGAGTACACAAATACAGAAGAAATAACTTTATTATTACCGCAACATATTTTACTTATGTGACCTCTGCGATTGCATTTAAAAGAAATCACGTCTTTAAATTTACAATTTACCGATTCGTGATACTTTTCACAATGTTTACATCTTATTATCGATCGATCTATTGACTTCGGTCTGGACAATGTAACATTATTATCTATTTCAGTTCTGTCTGCTACCGGGCAGGCAACAGTCGTGTGTAGCTGTACACTAACTGTGTTAACACATTGCGACCAGGGAATAAAAAAAAAAAAAAAACTGGAACGATGGAAGAAGAAGTCGATCCACATGAATTTATTTACAAAGCTAAGAAAGAAATAGGCAAATTGACCGCATTATTAGAGGACAGTCCAACAAGAATCACCAAGGAAACGAAAATTGAAATCTCAAAAAAAATAAATACAATCATGGAAAATATTTCACATATGGCCATAGACATGGCAACATTAAAAGAAAAAAATACGATGCTTAAAGAAATGCTGAAAATTAAAAATGAAAGAGCAACGTACGCATCAGCATTAAGAAGCAACTATCAACAAGAAACTTTCACAAAAAAAGAAGAGAACGAGGCTGTAAAATACGGAATAATAATTTCTTCTAAGGATGTAAACATGGAACACGAAGGACTGAAAAAAAAGTTACAGAAGAATGTTAATGTAACTTCTCTAGGTATCGGTGTAAGCGGAATCAAGAAAATATCAAATAATCGTTTGATTGTGACATGTGACAAGAAAGATGACTCAGAAAAACTTGAAAAAGAAATTAATAAACAAACAAACATCATCAACATAATGGCAGAAGAGGTGAAGAAGAAGAAACCACATATAATATTTAAAGGAGTTGAAAATGATATAATTAATGACAATAATTTATTGGAGAGCATTTTACTACAAAATGAAGATATTAAAAATGTTCACAAAATGGACGCTACTTTACACAAAATGGAGATAAAAAAGGTAATTAAGAGAAAAAACACTGAATTTTCGAACATCATTGTGGAAACTAGCGGAGTCATGAGAAGAATTATTTTGAACAAAAATAGTGTTAATATCGGATACCACAAAGTTAAGGTAGAGGATTGCAGTCCAATTATGCAATGCTACCACTGCCTTAAATTTAACCATTCGAGCCTAAGATGCCTAAATAAAACAAAAGACCCAGCCTGCTCACATTGCGCAGGCAACCATAAATATCAAGAATGCAATAACAAACAAGAACCACCAAAATGCAAAAATTGCATCTTAAACAACGAAAGAAGATCTACAAATAATTCAATTAATCACAGTGCGAACAGTGACAAATGTGAATACAAACAGTTTATGATGACAATTGCTCGTCAAAAAATAGACTACTAAAAATGGAAGATTTTATTACGGAAAACATTGACCAGCTGTATAAAATAAACGAAAATGTTTGTGATACTAGCGACGAGTGCAACGATGTTCTGGACGAATGTGATCCTCTGTTTAGTATAATGCATATAAAAATAAGAAGTGTCATAAGAAGTGTCAAAAAAAATTTTTGCAAATTTTTAGTGCAATTACATTTTTTTTTATCTATTTGTTTTTATTTTTATGTAACTATTTGTTTAGTAGCAAAAAAAATTTCGCGTTCCTTGAAAACATTTCTTTTAATACCTACATGATTATCTAGTAATAACAATAAATTTTCGACCGTAATATCCGTAATTTTTTTTTGGAAAACACAAATCAATCAATAAATCTATTGTCTCTGTGTGCAAATGAGATATTAAAACCGCTCTCTTTTTCTCAACCGAATTAATTTTGTCATCATTGACAAGGATGAACTGCTCGTACTGAAGAACCAATGTCTCCAGCTTGTCCCTCAAATGACAAAACCTGGGCAGTTCTCCTCCTTCCATTTCCACACAGATGCAATCAATAGCAAAAAAACAGAAGAAATAACAAACAGCACTCAACTCACGACTCTAATGACTGGATGCTGCCCAATCTCGCCCTTCCGCGAACCGTCTCTCGCTCCTGAACCCTGGTCTTCCTTCTAATGCGCCTTCCGTGAGGTCTGCACCGGGTCCCAGCTCTTCTCCTGAAGATCCAGAACTGCTGTATCTACGCCTTACGCGAATACTCCTCCAGGTTCTCGGCTCCGCAATTATATAGAGTCGTGATCTGACCTTTTTCTGCCCGATCAGGTTGACCACTGTAGCCTCTAATATTCCTTTTTGATGACCGTGGCCGGTTATCCCATAATAATCTGGACTCCCTTTGATGGATCCAGATTCCTCTGTGTATGATGATCTCAGTACAGGGTTTCAATACAATAAGAAGAAGTAGGTAGTCTGTTGATGTTTATTCCGGGATAAGGTACAATGGTACTTCTAAGGAAGTCTGATGGTAAGAGGACGAATGGACAACCACCACACCCTTTTATACGTTCCTCATGTTGTCTCACTCATACACACATGTCTCTTTCATACCGCAAGACATACGTTCACCACCACGTTGGAATAGGATCGAGTGAGCACTGCTTGTTCGGTGAAGTAAGTATTAACTTCCTTACTTCCTCGACGGTTATAGGTTTGAAGGCAGCAAAGTTTCCGCTATTGCTTTTAGTAAAATATGGTGGTGGGGAACCGACATAGATTTCCGAATTAACATTGATAAAACAAAATACATTTTTTTCCATACGTAAACCAAATCTTCTCCAAAACTGCCAAAAACTCACCATACATTCATGTTCACAGAACCTTAACACGCCTACATCACCTCACAAAAACTGCTCATGCAATAACCTAAAATTATCAAACGAAATCAAGTACTTGGGAGTTATCATAGATGATCAACTACGATGGGAGGCACACATAAATTCTGCAAAACAAAAAGGCTTCACAAATTATGTTACATTTTCTACTCTCTTAGATCTATCCTTAACCTACAAACACTAAGATGTGTTTACTTTGCACTTTTTCAATCAATTGCTACATATGGTATTGTAGGGTGGGGAGGTTGTGCAACATCAATTCTTCATCCTATGACCTTTATACAAAAACTATTGCTAAGGATAATATTCAAATGTAACCCATCACACCCATCAGAACCACTTTTTAAAAAATTCACAGTATTAGACATTCGACAATTATACACAAAGACGATTCTCATATATATATGGAAAAATGATTTGATGAAAAAAACACAACAAAAAATTCACACCCGGTACTCATCCCAACTAAAATGTATAATTACTCCAACAAAAACAGCCTTCGCACAGCGTCAGTTCTCTTACATTGCACCCAAAATGTTCAATTCGCTGAGTATTGATACCAGGAAATCAAAAACTGACAATCGTTATATCACAAGTGTTCAGAACTGGTTGATTATAAAGGGAAGGAACTATTTTAAAGAATGCCTGACATCATTAAATTAGCTTAACTTAAATTAACTGAATACCTAAATTAACTTAACTTAATATTTTCTTCTAAAACAGGGATAGATGTCTAATTTTATTATGAAGGTCAAAATTTACCTAAACCGATTTTATTACTGTTATCTGTATAATATAATATACCATATTACTTCATTTATTTGGAGGAAAACATCATTTTATTTTATTATCATTTTACTTTATTTTCATTGTGAAAACATAATAAAGCTCACAACTTTTCTTAAAAAATGGCGGAATAGAAAATAACGTTAGATATCACCTATTACTCAACCTAATTACATCCTTCTTGGAAATCTCCCAATCCAAACCGCTGCAGCATAATGAACAATGCAATGCTGAGCCGCCATGATGACGTCAGTGGGTAGGAATTTGCAATAAAAACCAGCATTAACAATTGGTGACAAATGGGCAATTAGTTTATTGAGATAAATCCTCTGTACAAAGCAATGAGACTATTAAGTAATGAATCTACAGGGGTGGTTAAATATCGCCAAGTCCGCGATATTTAACTGAAATATTCAATGGCTCTAAACGCGACGGACATAGGTAACATAAGTATTGCAAAGAATCTAAAAAATGGGCGCCTGTAAAGAAACATAATTCTTACAAATTTATAATAAGCGATTCTAAGCTACTCTATTTAAATATCAAACATGTTATCTCGCACTGATTACTCTCGATACATTATTAATCTCTCACGTGAGTTTGGTCCGACACTTCCTCGGCTCGCCGTCCAGCTGCTTGCTTCCACCACTAGAATCCAACTGACTCGCTTAGAGGCCTCAAGCTCCTCCCCCTTCCGTTCCGGAACCCGCGCCTGTAGAATATGTCAGGGATACGAGCGGCTACAGTTCTTGTAAGTTCTTTCCACTCCAAGCCTTTTTTTTGTTCTTTGTTTTTTAGTTTTACTTCACCAACTCCATGATGAAATTGTGTATTTAAGTTTTAGTTACTTTTTGTAAATAAAATTGATATTAGATTGTTTACCACCAACAAAAGTTTTTGTCGGTAAAGAACTATATGTAATTACTAGAATATAAGAAGCCAAAAGTTTAAATACTTTTAAAGTAATTACTTAAAACTGTTTGGCACCCTGATAAGTCCCAAATGTACTTCCCAGCAAAAAAAAATGGTAACAATAATAATAATTTACTATTCGTCGGACTGAAACATGAACTCTTTGTACTTACATACTAACTGTACAGTGTAATTCGCCGGACTTGGATACATAAAGCCTAACATTTATTTGTACAAAAATTGGCTTAAAATAATGTACATACTTACCAATATAACCACGCACATTTAGATTTGCAACATAATAAAAATCCTTTCTTATTTGCTTACCATATAGTACTCACTTTGATTTTATATATTTTATAATTACACACTTTTGTATTCTTTCGTTATATGATTTCTATGTTTTATACTTTTCATATTCTTTTATATTCACATTCTTTCTAACTCTTTTAAATTTAAATTATTTTATATTATTTTGTATTCTATAATATTATATTATTTTATGTATACAAGGTGTCCGGAAACTCGTAGTACAAGCGGGAAACTGGGGATTCCCCATCACATTTGGAGTCGATTTTGTGGTATAACTTTCTTTGATTTGAGCTTTCGTTTTCGAGAAAATCGAGTCAGAAGTTGATTTTTTTTTGGTCAAATTCTTGTAAATTATTACCGACGATCATAGTACCTAACTAATAAAAACAATTTAAAAGAAAACCAAACAAAGAAATCGGTATTTAAAGCATAATTTTGAAATTGCCCATCAATTAATTCAACATAAAAATAAAATGTTCGCTCGTTCCACGGTTAAACACAAACAATAACAATGCAAAATTAGCTCTATCTCTTTCTACCCTAGGTAAAATCAACACGTGAAAGAAGAGACGAGATAGCGTTTTCGATATTTCGTAAATAGGTACCATACGGACAAACTAATAATTAAAGGGCGCTCCACACGGCACTGCATGCAGGGAATCTTCCGCAGAGTCCCTGCGAATTGGGTGGTTAGTAGTCAGAACCGCCTGCCGTATTATTATTTACCGTCTTCGAATTCTCAGTCGGGTCAGCCGCAGAGGGTCCGCCTCCAACTTGCGACCAATCTGCCGGAATGGAGATGTTACGACACGTCGTTGACAGCGACTTGTACCAGTACAGCGATTAGGATATAAATATTATTATTTTACTCATCATGCTTGAAAAGGAAAAAGAAGTTTGGGTAGAAATTTTTGATTTATACAAGGACCTTCGATGCTTGTGTGATATTTCCGACAAAAATTGTTTGCGGCGAGATCTAAACCATAGATTCTCAACGTGGGCAATAAGGGGACGACAATTCAGGGGGCGGTACAATTAAAGGAGAAAATTGAGGGCGTTTCAGACTTTCAGGGGGGCGGTAGGAGACCCAGAGAAACCCATCCCACCCTATCCCATTAGGGGCCATCCATTCACAAAAATAATTTCCCTATCCCATTACGCCCCCTCCGTTGCGGCAAATGTAGCCCCATCGTGATATCCCGTTACGCCCCCTTCGTCGTGGTGATGGTGGTGTACCGTTACGCCCCCTCCGTTGTGGCAAATGTAACCCTGTCGTGATATCCCATTACGCCTCCTATTGCTGTTTCGGATAGGGGGCGCTAGGATAAAATTATTCTTAAAGTGGGCGGTGGGCAAAAAAAGGTTGAGAATCTATGATATAGGTTCTCAACGTGGGCGAAAACGCCCCTTTGGGGGCTTTTCAGACCTTCAGTTGGGCGGTAGAATACAAGGAGAGAATTGGGGGGCGTTTCAGACTTTCAGGGGGGGTGGTAGGAGACCCAGAGAAACCCATCCCACCCTATCCCATTAGGGGCCATCCATTCACAAAAATAATTTCCCTATCCCATTACGCCCCATCCGTTGCGGCAAATGTAGCCCCATCGTGATATCCTGTTAAGCCCCCTTAGTCGTGGTGGTGGTGGTGTACCGTTACGCCTCCTCCGTGGTGGCAAATGTAACCCTGTCATGGTATCCCATTACGCCCCCTATCTCCGCTTTTCTCTACTATAATATCCATGTTTTATACATACAAACCATCCTCTTGAATGACTCTATCTATTGGTGAAAACCGCATGAAAACCCGTTGCATTGCTTAAAACATCTAAGCGCACATACATTTTTAGCAACTTCATACTATGTAAAGAAGATATTTTCTTTGAATTTCTCAGCTTTTCTCTACTATAATATCCATGTTTTATACATACAAACCTTCCTCTTGGTCTTCCTTTGGTATCTATTGGTGAAAACCGCATGAAAATCCATTGCGTAGTTTAAAAGATCTAAGCCCACATACATTTTGAGCGACTTCATTTTATTACTATGTAAAGATTTGCATAATGAAATATGCGTGTGTTTTTATTTTTTTTCATTATCGGTAATTTTAGTTAGAAAAATACTTAAGATGGGACATTTTTAATACTTTTTTTGTTTAAATTGTTCCATATTGTCCCTACCTTTTCTCATTTTTTCCATTGTTACAGTTGTCTATGTTTATTATTTGTCTATGACTGTTATTTTTCCACTGACACCATGTTCTATGTCTAATTATTTAAAAATTAGTATTATTAAAACCCTGAAGAAGTAAGCGTTGCTTACGAAACATGTCGGTTTTTATAAGTAATTGATTAATTTGGACTTTTAATAAATTAAAAAATTATAAAAATACAGAGTGTAACAGCAAAGCTAAGACCTCTCTGCAAATTGGGTGGTGTAGTGGAAATTGCCAATCTGCTGTCCTGCCTACAGTAGTAACTAGAAATCGGATCGTGAGGAGAGACCTTAAAACATAGCCGGTATCTGTTATGGTCTTATACACGACACCTTTTTTCAGCCCGATTCCAATTGTAGACAAAAGTGAACATTTTTCGCTTTACGCGATCGCTGTTTTCATCTCTATTCTCATTAATTTGTGAATAAGCCGCCGCACTTTTAAGCACAGATTATGGAAATTACACTCCATTTCAACAATTACTAGAAGAAACAACTATTTACGTACACAAAATAGGTTATTAGGTTCTTAGTTTAGGTAAATTAAGTAATTCATGCGTATTTAGTTTGAAACGAAACTTCATAAATGTCAAATCCATGTAAAAAAACATGGCGGCTATGGAGATGTTTTATATGGGCAATTTTTAACTTTGAATGAATATCGTATTTTAAATGCATATTTTTCTGTCTATCATGACTGAAACCGATGCTTCTTGTGGTAATTAAGTTTAAAAGTAGTTTACTTTTCAAAATTTATGCCTATTTAAAGTGTAGCGGCAAGCGGCGGTTTCTTCACACTTTACCCTATTTTCATATCTACGATTTCAGTAGGCATCATAACAAACAGTATGGTTCGTGTGTTCAGTAATGACAATTGAAATCCTAGATATGAAAATAGAGGTGAAAATAGCGATCGCGTAAATCGAAAAATGTTGACTTTTGTCTCTAATTGGAATCGGGCTGAAAAAAGGTGTCGTGTATAAGACCATAACAGATACCGGCTATGTTTTAAGGTCTTGACATGTTTCGACACGCGAAACAGTTTAGTTCGCTTCACGCATTCCGTTCATTTGGTTAACATTTTTCTATCAACAACCCTGTTGAACTAAACTTTAAAACAAAGTGTGTTTGTGAATTATTTTCATCTTACGTGATTAATTATTGTGTATTACAATGGAATATTCCAACGCAGAATTTGTGACATGTGTTTTTGTGATATGCAAAGTGTTTTTGGATTATCTTTCCTCGGAACATTGCCTCATAATGTAAGTAGGTACACACCTTTGCTAATAATATTACACACAAGGCTTGTTCGAATTGGTCCAGTACTACGATAAGTAGCGTGTATTACTTGAATTGCCGATAATCGTTAGTATTACTTTCAAGTAGGGTACATTTTTGCCCGCCGCCTGTCTCAAGATGACTTGCAAACAAAGTAAAAACACTAATTAACCATATTGTAATGCTTAGAAGAAGTGAAATTTTAGAACAGGTGGAAGAATAAATTAGTAAGATGAAAATAAATAAACTATGGACACGAAAAGACATTTAGCAACTTATAAATCATTTAAGAGTAGCATCTTCGAACTGTCATTTCGACATGAGTTAACCCTAAAGAAGCCGAAATTTTTATTTTTTTATTTTTTTTTTAAATTTTAAATTTAAAAATGCTTAAATTGAAAGTCTTTATGTTTATTTGGGTTCTCTACGTGATGTAGGTTCACCAGTTTTCCGCTTGTACTTTCCTTGTAGTTTCCGGACACCGTGTATATTTTCTATTTTTGCACATTCTTTATAATGCATATGTAGATGTACCTACTGTATAGAAAATCGACCACCACAACACGAGCATGTGCCTAGCATGGTGGTCTAAAAATCCCCAATCTATGTAATAAAAAAAAATTTTTCAATGAATAAAGAAAACTTTAAAAAAAAAAAAGTCTTAGATGTAAGTCACTAGTTATAATTACAAAACTTAGTGTAAGCCAGTTATATTAACGTAGAGGTGGTGATTGAGATTGTGTGTGTAGAGTGGATTTGATATGTGCGAAGATTGACTGACGAAGGACCTTGATTTTTGTGTTACTGTTTACTGCTTGGAATGAGGAAAAAACATATGCTGCATATAAAGGAAAGGACTCACCGAACAGGATAAAGAACTTGTATGCTGGCAATTTTGTCTGCTTCCTCCCCGTCCAATAGGCACAGAAACAGCAATAGGCGTGCGTTTCGTTTACACGGCGAACACGGCGGAATTATGTCAATGTCGCAGGTAGCGGGAGCACAGTGGCTATAGTAGGTATATGTTGCGGCGCGGGCTGTTAATAGCAGACTGGAGCACATGGTGATAATATTTTTAGGAGCGGATTTTGGAACAAGGTAGGACAGGATTTGCAACAATATTAATACCAATCCCAAGCAGTAACAGTATGTATGCGTGCTATGTAGGTGTGGGTATGTGTAGGTATGTGTATTGGCGTAACCAGGTGGTTTGTCACGAAAATCAGCCACTGATTGTTTTTTTTTTTTTTTTAATTATTATAGCTTATTGTATGGGCTCATATTTAATGTCACAGGCAGGGCAGGGCTGGGCAGTATTTGAATTACTTGTAATTGAAATACGTACTTGAAATACAAATACATATTTTGTATTTGTATTTCAATTATCATATTCAATTACTTCCTAAAAATGTATTTTGTAATTGGTATTTCAATTACCTGATGCTAAGGTATTTTGTAATTTGTATTTCAAATACTTATGGCTTCATAATACATTTTCAAATACATTTAGCGATCTTAATAATGATAATGAAAAATAAACTGACATAGATAATACATAGACTAAAAACGTTAGAATATAGAGCAATACATGTTAATATTTAGAGTTGGCAACACTGTACGTCAAAGCAAGTATCAACATTTCGCGGTATTTATTTTCTATACATTTTCTATTATGTATGTAACTAACTAACCATCACGCCGTTTCTCCGCAGGGGTAGGCAGAGAGGACGGACCGCCAAACAACTCGGTCTTGGCACACACACTTTGCCTCACTCACATTCATACATTCTCTTCTATTATTCTGACTTTTGACATGGTTTGACTCAAGTATCTGATTCACTTGATCGTGCCATGTCTTCCTCGGACGTCCCCGACTTCTTCTACCATTCACATTTGCGTCTTATATTCTTCCTACAATACTTTCTTCCTTCATTCGCTCTACATGAACAAACCATCTGAGGGTCCCTTTCCTTATCTTACTCATTATGCTTACATCAGCCTTACATTCTTTGCGGATATCCACATTTCTCACACGATCATTTATTGTTTTACACACACACGCCTCGGGGATCTCATTTCAACAGCATTCAGTTTACTTTCATCCTTCCTCTGCCAGTTCCATGCCTCACTGCCATACATCAGGGTGGGTACCAGGACTCCATTGTGGACTGCTAGCTTGGCTTCTTTTGACAGTTTTTTATTAGCGCCAACGGCATTAAGTCCTCCATTAATGGAGTTACCGGCATTCACCCTTCTTTCAATATCTCTATCAGCCTTCCCATCTCTCGTAAATATACTACCCAGATACACAAACTCATCCACCTGCTCCAAGTATTCATCATTCACAACTATATTGCATACTATTTTCGTACTCTCTCTTTCAAACACCATGACTTTAGACTTACTTACATTCATCATTAACTCATTCTTCATACATACTTCGTTCATCCTAGATACGAGAGACTGTAGATCATAGTGTTAGAAATCAGCACCGCATCATCAGCATGCAACAGGCAACATACTTTCAGATTACTAAATTTCGCGCCCAATCCCACTTCTTTCAATTCTTGCATACAATTATCCATGTACAAATATGTATCATTTTATATTATACTTGTCATTGCTTTTTTTTATTTTTTATTACATTACATTAGATACATTTATATAGCCAAAATAACAGCGTAATAATATTGCAAAATAGCTAAATGTAATTTTTTTTTAATAAAATTTAATATTAATGAAAATGCCAAAAATTTATTCTGTAAAAAAAAGTTGTTTTTTTTTTAATTAAAATATATACTCAATATGCCGTTAATAGCTCACCATGTGAAATTTTAAGTGACTAAATAATGTCACAATTATCTTCTTAAACACAAACAACTTCTTACAAAAAATTAAAACAACAATTTAACCACTCGGAACATTAGAGCGTCAAAAGACGCAAATATAATAATAGCGGTCAAGACATTAGAGCGTCTTTTGACGTCAACGAGCGAGATTTTACAAAAATTGATTTATTTCCATCACTAGTATACGGATTACCATGAAATAAAAAACGGAATATCGAGATTAATTATCTGAGCCGAATGGAACCTCCATCTTGTTTGATTGTCATTTGTTCAAGACATTGTTAGTTTTTTATTACAATATTTTTGTATGAAATGGTAAAAAAGTGAGGTGACAAAATTGTTTATTATACATTTGTACGATAGAATAAGTATTTTTGTTTACATAATCTGTGATTTTAGTACCGTTTTCACATAAAACATCACGTGGGTCATTTTTACAATGTTTTTATGTTTGCATTCTAAATTTTAATATTTACAAATGTTATTATTTATTTGTAATAATACAATTTGAATGTTTATTTCATAACCTTTTCAAAACAGTTTTTAGAATGAGGCTACGTTTCCCAAAACGTGATTTATGAAGCTTTTAGTAAAAATCGTAAATAACACAAATATTATCACGTTTTGACAGTTTTCTAAGGGACACATAATAAACAAAATATCTATTTCTGAGAGGTTAATAATTTTTTTAGACTCCACCCTACCCAAGCCAATCAACCATTTAGTTATTATTGAACCGATGTGGAACATTTTGCAAGTTTAAATATTTTATTCTGAGGGGATTTTACTATATACGAGGGCTGTCAGTAAAATAAGGTCTCCAAGGTGATGCGGTCGCGAGGAATGATTTTATGTGCAATCCTGCAACACTGGCTTATAGCCTGGTTTCCCCTTGTCCGTGTCCTGGTTTCTCCGTGACACTTAGTCTCGGCGTGGCCGCCATTCGCGATGGAGCTTCCAATCGCCGCACCCGCAAGGTGTAAGTTACGCTATGTAATTCGTTTTTAAACTTTGCTTCTGCGAATCAGAATATTCACTTCAAATGCGCTTAATTACAATAAGCTTAAAATTAATCCTATAGTGTTCCTTACGAGTGCTTACAAAATTGATTAAATAATGTGAAACAAAGAATATACAGTATATACAAAGCAATTCCTAAAGAACAATATAAACAACAATAATGAGTGCTGTTTTGGCACATGACAATACATATTGATCCCATTGAAACCATAACGGTGCCATTAAACAAGAATCATTAAAAACTAAAATATACTATAGAACAGGAAACAGTTTACGTTTAGAAATAATACAAATTCGGAGGGCATATAATACTATAGTAAGGAGGTAATCGAAACCAAACAATTAGTGGAAAATTGAGGAACATGGTTTATTATAGTTTTTTGAAAAAGAGTTAAAAATTCATGAAAGGTATGATAAATAAGTTTGTTTTTAAAGCCCTTTTGAATTCATCCAAGTTCTGGATATTAGTAAGAACTGAGGGAAGTTTGTTCCAAATGAGCGGGCCAGTTACACGAAAAGATCGATCATAGTAAACGGCTCGATTTGACCTAGAAAGTTCGATTAAATGATTAGTAACATCCTGATCTGCTGACCTTAGAGTAAGCTGTCTAACGCTTAAGTTTTGCCGGACACATAGTTCCGATATGTAGGCTGGCGCCATTCCTTGTAATGCTTTGAAGGTCATTAAGCAGATCTTGAACTCTATTCTTTCAGGGCATCAAAGCCAATGAAGGCGATCCCTTAGAAGCGGGGTTATACGGCAATACTTAGATTCACCAAAAATCATTCTCGCCGCAGCATTGAAAACGGACTGAATTCTATTGAATTGTTTTTTAGGTAAGCCAGCATGTGCATTATTACAATAGTCCATACGTGAGACAACTAATGAATTTATGAGTGACTTTGCTCCATCAGAGGGAAGAAAACGCCTGATTGATTTTATCTGCCTTAGAGAGAAAAAGCCTGAACTTACAGATTTTGAAATTTGTGATTCAAGAGAACGACTATTGTCTATTGTGAAACCCAGAAATTTTATTTCTGTAGAAGGGATTATATCTGTACCCTGAATATAGATTGGATTAGAATCGATGAGGGCTTGCCTTCCAGGAGAAGCTATCCAAATAAATTCCGTCTTGGTCGGATTAAGTTTGAGTTTATTGACAGACATCCAACTTGAGACTGTGTTAATAAAACTAACCACCTCGTTTTTAAGGATGTCTTTTTCATCCGGGGAATAAAACTTGAAAATGTAACGATCGTCTGCATAGCCTTGTGATTCAAAGCCAGCTAATTGAATGAGTTTCTCAAGGCGATTCGTATAGAGAATGGGATCCAAGACAGAACCCTGGGGAACTCCACATTCTAGGGAGTTTCCGGTGAAGTACAATTATTGATAATTACTGAGGCTACTCGTCCAGACAGGTATGATGTCATCCATTGGAGTACATCACCTCGAACGCCAAATTCGGTTTCAAGCACATTTAATAAAATATTATGATCTACCATGTCAAATGCCGCACTCATGTCAAGAACAGATACCAAACCCAACTTACCTGCTTCCATCTGATGATCAAGTCTGAAATCAACCGCAGAAGAACAGTTTCCATTGAATGAAACTGTCGATAAGCTGATTGATTTTTGGCAAATAGACCGACAGAGTTCAAACACCCCACCAATTGTTTGGCAACGATTTTCTCAAGCAGCTTAGAAAGGAATGGTAGATTGGATATTGGCCTGTAATTATCCGTATTGTCAGAATCAAGATTTTTCAGAATCGGAGTTATGATTGATTTTTTAAGTGTTCCCTGTACAAGTGAATTTACTAGTGACTTCTGGATAATTGTGGTAATTACAGGCGCTATATCCGTAAAACACTGTTTTAAAAGCCAGGTAGGTATGGAGTCTTGAGCGCATTGCTTGTTAGGACAAGATTTTATCGCACACGTGACATCTTCTTCCGTTACTGCTGCAAAAGTAGTGAATTCACTCGAGAGCGGACTTGATGCTGTGACAGAAGACGATCCTACCACACTGAGGGCCCGAATTTTTTCAACCTTACTTCTGAAGTATGTTGCGAGGCTGTTTGCCTCAAGAGAGGAATCGACCTTGCTGTTGCTCTCTCCAGACAGAGTCCTTACGTTTTGCCAGAGTTTTCGAGGGTCCTTTTCTGTCTCAATTTGTTCACACCAAAAGATAGATTTCTTCTGGGTGACTTCTTCCTTGTAACCTTTTTGCTTGGTAATCCAAAGCTGCCGATTGCTGAAAGTCGAGTTTCGTCTGTAAATCCTCTCAAATTTCCGCATTTCCCTCTTCTTTTGAAGACATTCAGCATCGAACCATTTGCTGCAATTCCTAATGCGGCAGACCTTCTCTGTGAAAGGAGTATTTTTATCGAGTAATGCCCGTAGAGTAGAATTATATAGAGTTATTAACTCTTCTACATGGCTCTCCCTATACTTTTCCTTATCACAGGGAGGCGACGCTTTCAATTCACTGCAAAATGCCTCGAAGTCGAATTCTCTCCAATTTCTGGAGACAACAGATTTGAACTATAATTTCGGAGGATCGAAGGCAAACTCGGATGTGACGAGACGATGATCTGATAGTTCAATGTCAGTAACATTTACGTTATTTGGGGGAAACCCAACCCGGGAAATGATTACATCAAGTGTGCCTCCTGCATCACGAATAGCTGAGTTCACCCACTGGTCGCAGCCGAAGTCACGCAGAATTCTGATGAATTTTATGGACATGGGATTAGTTATATTTTCCAAATGAATATTTATATCTCCTAGATTAATAATCTCGCAGTTGTAGTTGGAGGTGCATTCTAGGAGAGACCGTTGAAAAATTTTGCAGTCGTTGTGCACAACCCGGGACGGTAGATGGAGATTATCACGAGGGATGCACCATTAGCAGAAGCCTTGCAGCCGACAAACTCAAAAGTGGTATACACCTGACGTATCCCTATACTGTCTAAGCGAATACCATTTTGCGCTACAATTGCAACTCACCCGTGATTTGTAAAATTAATATCGTTTGTTTCGGTTTTGATCGGCCTTGCAGCTTCATATACTGAGAACCCACTTGACCGAAGGGTTTTGATGGAGTGGGAATTTGCATTTTCATGCCAAGTCTCCGTTAGCGCTAAAATGTGAATACCTTTGCCACGAATCAGATCCACAATGTCTTCGTGTTTATTCGCAATAGATCTCGCATCCCAAGCGGCAATTGTTAGGCGAACGCGAATTCCTGATTCGTGCTAACTGCAGGTTTTTTGTATCTGGGGTCGTGTAGTGTATCCGGGTCTCGTCCCCAGTCACAATTAAGTCCAAGAATTCTTCGCCTCCGATGTCGTAGCACTTAAGGAATTTGAAGGATGCTTCAACCCATTGTTGTTTGTGATCTTCGGTGAGCATTTTGGGACCCCCCTTTTTTCCACTTTGGCAATTTTTTCATCTGAAACCGATGGCCGTCCGGCACGCTTTTAAATTCTCTGCACCATTTGCGCACGTTTTCGCACTCATACACTGTTCTCCATAGACTTCAAGTAGCTGAGAATGAATTTCTACCTGGGTTTTGTTTTTCGCACAAAAAAACTAATTATAGAGCGTAATTCACACCCGCGGGTACAGCAAGCGGAAGTTTTATCGTGAACAGATGCCACGCCGAGACTAAATGTTACAGGGAGTGCAGCGTTGTAGAGATTTGGCGTAGGGAAACCAGGCTGCAAGCCAGTTTTCCCGGATCTCGCGTAAAATTGTTCCTCGCGACCGCAGCACCTTGGAGACCTTACTTTACGGACAGCCCTCATATTTTCGGTCCCAGATATGTATATGTCTTTTGATACTTTTGTGTTCGTGGATAATAACCCTTTTTATGTAGTTTTGAGGAACATCAAGTACATAAAAGTTTTTGATGAGCTGATCGCTAGAGAACCTGTGGGGTTTACGTATAATTACTCTAATTATGGATTTCTGGGCATTCACAAGCTTGAGTTGAGCTTTGTATTGCACATTTTTGGGTCATAGTATTAGATCAAGCATTATAGGAATATTTTGACTGAATACTACATTATTTTTAAGTTAATTACAGTAGAGCGCACTTGAAGTGAAATAACACAAATCTGCGGTATACAAATGTCATGTTTTTATAATAATCATTATTATTATCTACCACCTGGGTCCTATACAACAGAACTTTACAAGTGGAGCGGAGATGAGATGGTGTCTTCTGAGCAATATGATTGGTCAATTCTTGCACGTCTCTGTTTCACCCTGCTCAGCTTAGCTTCTATGGAAACGCACCCTTAGATAAGGGCACTTACGACAATTTATTGCAACCAAAGGTTCTACCAAAACCAAATGTATTTTGTATTTGAAATAAAAAAATGGTTTAAATACTATAATAAAATACTTTTTTGTTTAAAACCACGAGTTTTATTAATTTTTTTGAACCGACCGGTTTCGCTTTACTCAAGCATCATCAGGGTACAAATTAATACTAAACAATAAGTCATAATGTGTGCTTATATAAAACAAAATAAAGAGGGAAACAAAATATAGAGGGAGACAAAATATAGAGGGAGACAACATGATACAAATATAACAAACACATCGACGGCCATAAAATACATTAACCTAAGTGCAGAAGTAATGGAAAATACCGAACTATAATTATGTGACTAATGGGTTACAGTAATAAATTTGGAGAAACAAAGCATCAACAGGAATGGTGGTAAGGAGCACTGGGAATTTTTTATTAAGGGTTTATTGGAAACAGACCTAATATTGGACTACTTGATATGTCTAATTGATTATTAAGTATATGACTTTTGGTTTTTACAGCTTTTTTAATTTCTAGTGCCTCTAAATTGTTAAGTCTGTTACCATGCCTGTTTTTATGTAAGATTTTAGCACCGGTGCTATGACAAAACGTATGATCTTTATCGATCAAATGGTTAGCGAATTCTGAAAAACCGTTATTATTGAGGCAACGAAGATGCTCCTTTATCCTAATATTAACATTACGTGTTGTCTTACCAATATAAAAGTGAACATCAGCTACCAGCGGGTTAAGGTGGAAGACAGCAGTGTACTCACGCAGTGCTAACATTGCCTTCGTTTCGGACATACTTCGCTCCGATGCCTGGATAAAACAAATGCTGCTACTTGCAATCACTGCTCTGGAAATCACAACTCTCAACAATGTACTAACAAGAACTCTGATCCTATATGTAATAATTGTTCATATCAAAACAAAAACTACAAACCAAGTTATGACACAAACCACAATGCATCCAGCATTAAATGTCTATTTCGTGCTAAAATGCGCTCAAGACAAAATCGATTTTTCGTAAAGTAAGTAGAAGTATGATACATGAGTACCTATTTCACGTACTAATCACTCGTATTATATATTCACACTGCATAAATTATTTTAAAATACAAACTAAAATAAATATTATTGCTACATATATTAAATTCACCATACTATTATGTACGAAAATATTATACTTACGAAAATATTTGACCATGTCAAATATAACTGTTATAGATCATTCTATCAATAATGTTTTTTCACTAACTATAAATCTGAGAAAAATATGTATTTTATATTTGAGAGTTTTGTTAATACTTTTTCTTACTGTAGTAAACATGTTTAACTCGACCAACACTATACATTTTTTTTCCATGCAATTACATCTCAACAATATGATAATGTCAAATCAATATTTTATTATTCTATACTCTTAAAATACTTCCATGTCTGACTCATTATTTGAAGATATAGATTCATCTTTCAAGATTTCGGAAAATATTTGTTTATCTAGTGTAGAATGTAATAACACACTATTAGAAATGGATCCCCTGAAATCATTAACAATCCTTCACTTAAATATTCGTAGTGTCTCTAAAAATTTTGATCATTTTACACTTGCATTAAATGAACTCGCTCATAAACCAGATTGTATTGTATTATCAGAAGCCAGAATTAGCGGCTACTCAAGTACCTTCAATTTACCTGGATACAAATACTTTGTTACAAATTACAAAATAAATCAAAACAGTGGAATCATTGTATTTGTAAAATGTACTCATGACAATATTTCCGTTAATGAAATACATATCGATCTTGTAAATTGTCTTCATATTCAAATTATCATAAAAAACAAGTTATATGATATAATTGCATTATATAGAACACATAACTCGAGCATTAGTAATTTCACCGAGAAACTGAAATCTATTATAAATATAAATTGTTCTCAAAATGCATTTATTGTGGGGGATATTAATATAGATATATCTGATGAATTTGTAAACAATAGAAACAATGAAAAAACTGAATATATCAACACATTAACGGAACTAAATTTTAAACCATGTGTAAAAAAATATACAAGAGAATGTCTTGGACAAAGGCCATCATGCATTGATCACATCTGGTGTAATACTAATGAAACCGAAAAAATAAAATCAATTATATGGAAAAATAATATTACTGATCATGCATTATAGCTTTTAAAACTGACAAAATTGATGTAAATAATTACTCCCACAACAATTTTTCAAAAACTATTATTAATTACGAAAAATTACAACAAAACCTTAGCATGGAAAATTGGGAATCTGTTCTATCCTCTAATAACATCAATTTATGTTCCCTGAATTTTGAATCAATTTTAAATAAGCATATCAAAGCTTCTTCTACCATAATAAAATACTCTACAAAAACTAAATTCAAAAAATTAAAACCGTGGACAACTCAAGGAATCATAATTTCAATTAGACATAAAGAAAAAATTTATAAAGAACACAAAAAGTTTCCAGAAAACTATAAACTATACGAATATTTCAAAAAAATTAGAAATAAACTATGTTACATTATCCGGAAAACCAAAGAAGATTTCTATAAAGAAAAAATCAATATTGCTGGCAACAATAACAAAAAGGTGTGGTTAACTATCAATGAAATTATCAATAAAAAACCAAAAAAATCAAACATAAACAAAATCACAGATATTGATAACAAAATTTACGATGTAAACTCGGATCCAATGAAATGTGCAAATATTTTTAACAATTATTTTGGATCAGTTGGTGAAAACTGAGCACTTAAAATTAAAAACAACGGTAACAATGAACTATATACATCGCCTTCAAATCCTTGTAAAACCTTAAAACAATTCCAAAAAACTAACTTTGATGAAATTAAACATACTATTAATCAATTAAAAGGTAATTCTTCCCCCGGTTATGACAATATCTCAGTAGAAATGCTTAAAAAAAATTCTGATTCACTTCGCAAACCATTGGCACATATCATAAATACAAGTTTCGAAAATGGCAACTTTCCACTAAATTACAAAAAAACTATTATTACTCCTATTTTTAAATCTGGTGACCCTATTCATAGTAATAATTATAGACCAATTTCTCTAACCTCAAACATTGCAAAAATATTTGAAAAAAATGTAAAAAAGCCGATGTTTAAATTTATAAAAGAAAATAATACATTGAATGCACATCAATATGGTTTTAGAGAAAATTTAAACACTCAAGATGCCATTGTAGACTTAACATCTGAAATATATAAATCCTTAGATAATAAAAAAAAATGTATTGGAATATTTGTCGACTTAAGAAAAGCATTTGACAGTATATCACATTCGAAGCTTATCTCTAAACTCGAGAAAATTGGTATAACCAATAATGCCTTAACGTGGATTGAAAATTACCTACTTCACAGAGAACAATATGTCAAGCTAAATGGTGTTCTCAGTGATTCCCAAATTAATAAATTTGGTATCCCGCAGGGAACGGTATTGGGACCAATTCTCTTTATCATTTATGTGAATGATATTTTTAAACTCAATATAAAGTCCAAACTAATATCATACGCTGATGACACAGTAATTTTAACTGAGGGATTAACTTGGAATGAAACTCAGAGAACGGCGGAATCAGATATAAATTTAATAAAAAAATGGTTTGATCAAAATTTACTATCTCTCAATACCGATAAAACTTTTGCAATACCATTCACTCTGACTAAAAATGCAACCACTGAGAACCTAAACATATGTATCCACTCATATAATTGTAATTCAAATTCATGCTTATGTAAACCTGATTGTTCTGTACTCACTGTTAAAACCAATGTTAAATACCTCGGTGTAACTATAGATAGTAACATAAAGTGGAAGATGCAAATTTGTACAACAGTCGAGAGACTAAGAAAATTAATATACATTTTCATTAAAATTCGAAACATTTTAAACATTACGATATTAAGAACTATTTACTTTTCCTTAATCCAATCAGTGCTACAATATGGAATTGTAGGTTGGGGGGGTGCCTTCAAAACTTCTCTTTTACCATTGGAAATCATTCAAAGAATAATCATAAAAATAATTTTAAAAAGGCCATACGATTACCCCACCGTCAAACTATTTCAAGATTTTAAAGTACATTCACTTCATGTTATCTACAAAAAAGTCACAATCTTACAAATACACAAAGATTGCCTCAATAATGAGAGCTTTACTCCTTTTTCTAACAGCATTAGAACACATATTCTCAGCACTATGACTCTCCCACGCTATAACACCACCACAGCCCAAAAATACTATAAATATATTGGAGTTAAATGGTTTAACCCGTCTGCTTGTTTAGGAATAAATACATCCCAAAACATGTAATCGCGCTATACTTTCATAAGACCAAAAACGTCCCGAGCGACCCTACATTTTAAAAGCTATATATCTCTCTTCCTCTCATGCAAACCTATGTATTTTTTCTTTTAACCAGAGAGAGAACGAAATAACGCTTCTTATTGTCTTCGAAATATGAATGTTATCTTGCATAGATATTTTACAATCTCGATCTAAAGTGACAGTTTGACCGGTTTGGCGCGAAACATAGGCTTCCGGATTGCGAGGTGCGAATATATTGAACCAAGCAGACGGGTTAACCAATTACCAGCTAACTCAAGATTGGAAAAAAATTCAAAAAATCAATAAAAGCTCTTTATATATAGCTTATTACAATCACTTCATCTTTTTAAATACTATATTTCTCAACTCAACTTGTAATATCAGTTATCCTTTTTCTTTCTTTATCTTCATCCTTCTTTTTTTTATCTCCTCCTCTTCTTTGTGTTACATTACTTCTTTTATATGTTTCATTCATATACTATATAAAAATATATAGACATATTATATAATATAAATGATTTTTCTAGCCTACTGTTAATTATATTACCTATTTTTAGTTTTATACTCGTATATATAAAAAAAATATGTGTTACTTTACCATTAGTAATTTATTTTTTTTAACTACATTCCTTTTCTCCGCCTTTTTTGTCACGAGCTTTGCTCCTAAAAAAAGGTGTAAACGTAATAAACAATGTATTCTTGAAATAAAAACTTTATATAATGTATTAACCATGTAATATTTTAAAAAAATATATATTTAAAAAAAAAAAAAAAAGCCGAACAATTATTACAATTTAATTTATATATTCCCGAATGACTTAATTTGTTGTCCTTATCTTTAGAATTAATTAGAAATTTACCTAGATTGTTATTGGTATAAAAGGCAGGTCTGACTTCAGAAGGAAGGTTTTTTACACTTAAGGTAGAAAAATTATTAATGAATAAAATTCGTCGCCATTGATAATTAATATTGTTATCATTGATTTGAGGACAAGGACTAGCGAATAAGAATTGATTAATGGCTATTTGTTTTAATTTTTTATTTAAGATTAAATCTATAAAATATGGTTCATAGCCATTATTTACAGCTATTTTTTTAATTAGTTTAAGTTCATTAGCAAAATTACTATCGTACATTGGAATTGTGACTAAACGGTGAACCATTGAATGGAATGCGGAGTGCTTATGTGAAATAGGGTGATTGGAGGTGCTGTGTATTACAATGTCAGTATAGGAGGGTTTACGAAAGATGTTAAAATTAATTTTGTTATTAATTATGGATAAGGTAAGGTCTAAAAAATTTAAGGTTGAATTGTTGCCTATTTCTAATGTGAATTTAATCTGATTATGAAAAGAGTTTATAAGATTGAGGAAGGAATTCAGTTGACGCTCAGTCCCTGTACATATACAAAACACGTCATCAACATATCTTTTCCAGTACAAAAGATTTTTAATAAGAGGTGAGGTACTAGTTAAAATTTTATTCTCTAGGCTATCCATGAATATATCAGCAATCAGAGGACTGGTAGGGCTGCCCATAGCCAGGCCGTCACATTGCTGATATATAACATTATTAAATTGAAAATAATTTTGACTCAGGCAAATATTAAACAAGGAAGTTAAATCTTTTATAAAATCTGTAGAGAGATCCGAACTATTTAGCAAATCAGAAATTAAACATTTACTCTCTTCTATGGGAACACTAGGAAACAAATTTACAATGTCAAAATAAATGAGTTTAGAATTACTAGGGAGAATCATATCTTTCAACTCTTCTACTAATGAAAAAGAGTTTTTAAGGGTATGTTTCGGTGAAAAAACATTGGTATTTTGAAACACATTAGTAATAACGGATGATATTTTAAAATTTGGGGCATTACAACATGAAACCACTGGTCTGACAGGGAAATTATTCTTGTGTATTTTAAGGAACCCATATAATTTAGGAGTTTTGGGATTTTTAGTTAAAAATTTAACTTTGTGATATGATTCATCTTGAAATATTTTAGTTTTACATGTTTGAAGGGTTTGTTTCACATTTTCTTGGAACTTATTGGTTGGGTCTTTCGCAAGTATTACGAAATTGTCACTGTCAATGAAGTTCGCCACTTTAATATTATAATCACTTCGAGGAATAACGATGACTGTATTCCCCTTGTCCGCTTTCGTGAGGATCAAATCTTCATCTGCTAGTTTGGCACGAATATTCTTCATTATTGCCAACTCAGGATTTGGGTTAGGTTTAAATTTCGGTATTATTTTTTGTAAAGTTTCAGCACTTTTGTAACTGAATTTTTTTGGTTTATTATATAGAGCTGTGTCTATATCCACCGCGACCTCTTCTATTGCAGCATTAAAATTATTATTAGAGTATTTAAGGTTATATTTTAATCCCTTTGCCAATAGGGACATCTCCTCAGGCAGAAAATATACAGAAGACAGGTTCTGTACACGGTCATAAAATGTATGGACTGGCTCCGGGTTACTATTATTAATATTGTCACATAAATATTATGTGACTAGTGCAGTTCTTGCCTATTTGGTTATTTTGTCTATGGTATTTTTTTTTTGGAGACTGGCAATTTTTCTTGGGAAGAAAAAGGCTTTTTTGTTTATGTTCACTTCCTCCCGGACAGCTTTTTGGGCGAGCTGTTGGGCGAATTAGTCACTCACAATAGAGGTGTTTTAATCTCCGATAAACATGTGAATCAAAGTTTATTTTTTCGCAAAAAGGATGCGGGGTGTTTTTGAGTAACACGAGTGGTTCGTGCACAGTGCGATTTTTGGTGGATGTGTGAATCCCATTTAGTTTTTCCCGTTGTGGCAGTTGGCCATTTGGGTGGTAATATTTTTGGACTCGTAGCTTTGAAGTGAATGGTGGCTGGATTGCCTGTGTGACAACCGTAAAATTGAAATTGAAATCGAAACCGTAAGTCTTGGAGACCGGTTGGGCCACGTGCCTTCGGACGGAGATTGTTGGGACAATCTGAGACGGGAGACGCTCCTTGGAGGCGTCACATAGAAGGAAAACCTAGGCTCCTGGGATTCCAGGACCGTTCGCTCGACGAACCAAGATGTCGGTCGTCATCCGGTGTTAATTTTCTTCGTTCAGGCTTCGATAAGGTAGCTTAGCATGTCCAGGAGTCCATCCGGTATGTCCTTGATGTTGTAATAATGGTGCACTCTCATGTGTGTTATTTTTGCTGATATTATAAGTTTCACAAAGTTCATCTTCTTTTGATTTTACCAATTCCTACCCACTTGACAGAGAATATTCCCATAAACCTGAGCTGTGCTCTGCTCTGCCGCATTCATTAATCCTAATCCCATTACATTGGCGCTCAACGTGTAAAATCAATTGTTTTCGGTGCACGAAATATAATTCTCTGTCATGTGGGGGTGGATTTTCAGTGATTTTGCTGTTAGAATTAAATCGGTGTGTGTGTACATATTAGACATGGGCATATTCATTCCCAAGAGTAAATCGATTCAGTCTGATTCTCCTTGCCTTTTGAATTGATTCCTTGTATTCATTCATTCCTTTACATCAATTCCAAAAAACACCCTTATAAAAAAAAAATATAAAAAAAAAAAAAAAAAAAACACCCTTATATTATCTACACGCGGTTAAAGTTTTTATTTATAACAATTTGATTAATTTAATTATTACGTTTAATTTAATATAATTACTTAAGAATAATAATTTAATTATAAATTAAATTATTATAAATTAAATTGGATAATTTTATTATAAATTAAATTATTTTAATTTATATAAATTTTTTTTTTGTTTTGAAATTTTTTTTTTCAAGCATAACAAAAATGGCGATTTCCGATATTAATGGGGTAACCAAGGAAGAAATGATGAAATTGTTAACGGATTGTAAAATCGATCCGGAAGCTACTTTATCCAGTATGCGCGAACAGGCTCGCTCTTTTAATAAAAGTTTGAAAGAGGGGGGTGGTTCCAATATGAATATAGGTGATGATAATACAGTTGGATCAGAAAACAATAAAACTATAATTAATAATTATTACCAGTCGGCTATTCCTTCAACTTCTTCATCCATCCATTCTTGGGGTTTAAAATTTTCTGGGTCTTCGGATGTCAGGGATTTCATTTTACGCGTAGAAGAACTATCTAGATGCCGGAAGGTGGAGTTGTCCTCGGTTGTTACCTCTTTCTCTGACCTCCTGGAGGGAAGAGCACTTTCCTGGTATAGAACTATTTTTGATGACTCTTTGTCTTGGTCAACCTTGAAAAAGCTCCTCATTTCTCGTTTTGACGTTTGTACCAATCAAACGGAAGCTTTAAAAGCTTTGTTCGCTATGAAGCAAAAGTTTAACCAGGCTATAGTGGAATATGTTGAAGATGTTCAGTTAGCAAACTTAAGGTTGGATGTTCCGCTCTCTGAGGAACAATTGGTGGACTTAGTCTGTGACAGTCTTCAACCTAAATACGCCTTGGCCATTGCCTATTTCTCGGAAAAGAGTCTTTCAGCCTTAGTGAGTGTGTGCAGTAAATTTGAAAAGCTTTCGGTAGACAGAACCGCACCACACTTTAATTCATCTCCGTGAGTTAATTTTCCTAAAACGTCGTATTCTCATCGGGTTCCTTATTTTCAACCGTCGTATCCGCCACAAGTTCAAGGCTCGTATTCTCCCCGTGTTACATATAATCAGTACGTCATAAAATAAATACAACAGGGGATCCTATTAAGCAGCGTTACTATCCATTATCTCAAACTCGCCAGAAGCAATTAGAAGCACAATTAAAAGAAATGTTGGATTTAGGTGTTGTCCGCCGTTCTCGTTCGGCTTGGTCAAACCCAGTTTTGATTGTTCCTAAGAAGGATGGTTCTGTCAGATTTTGTCTGGACTCGAGGCGCTTGAACAGCGTTACATTGGCAGATTCCTACCCCCTCCCTTATATTTCGCGTATTTTAGATAAACTTAGGGGTGCTCGTTTTATTTCATCTATAGATTTGTCGAAATCATTTTGGCAGATTCCCTTGGATAAGGAATCCTGTCCTAAAACGGCTTTCGTTGTACCAGGCCATGGTTTGTTTGAATTTGTGAGGATGCCGTTCGGTCTTAAGAATGCTCCCAGCGAATTACAGCGTCTTGTGGATGCTCTTTTTGGTCCTGAGTTCGACGAGAACGTCTTTTGTTATCTCGATGATTTCATTATTATTTCTGAAGATTTTGAATCACATTTGAAGATTTTGAATAAAATTTATGAACGTTTAAGAGATGCAGGCCTAACAGTTAACCTCAAAAAATGCGAGTTTTGTAAAGAAGATTTAAAGTATCTAGGTTATATCGTAGACGCGAAAGGTCTTCGTACAGACCCCGTTAAATTAGAATGTATTCGTACTTACCCTACCCCTAAGAATTCGAAGCAAATTAAAGCTTTTATAGGTCTTTGCGGTTATTACAGGCGTTTTATTAAAGATTTCTCTACTATTGCGGCCCCGTTGACAAAACTCACTGGTTCTAGGATGGGAATAAGTAATTTTTCTTGGTCTACAGAAGCAGAAGACGCGTTTAAAAAATTAAAAAAGCTGTAACTTCTGCTCCCGTTATTAGTTGTCCAGATTTTTCTTTGCCCTTTACTATCCATTGCGACGCGAGCAACGTTGGAATCGGCGGTGTGCTTACCCAGGTGTTTGACGGTGAAGAACATCCTGTTTCTTTTTTCTCTAGGTGTTTAAATGTTCACGAGCGAAACTACGGCGTTACGGAGCGCGAACTCCTTGCGGTGTTAGATTCAGTGAATCATTTCAGACCTTACGTAGAAGGTGTTCATTTCACAGTGGTGACGGATCACTCCAGTTTGCAGTGGTTGGTTTCGTTGTCCAATCCAACTGGTAGACTTGCTCGTTGGTCTACGCGTCTTTCTCAGTATTCTTTTGATGTGGTGCACAGAAAGGGTAAATTAAATACTGTTCCAGATGTTCTTTCTCGTAAAGACGATTTTACTGTTGCTGCCATAGATTCTACGCCCACAACTTCGGATAGTTGGTATAGTAATTTGTTTTCCAATTGTACGAATAAACGTTTCAATAATTTCCAAATTAAAGATAATTGTTTATTTCGACATTCTAAATCTCGTTTCGCTTTGCAAGAGGATACAGTCTGGAAGCTGGTTGTGCCTTTTGAGGACCGTAACGTTATTTTAAGTAAAGAACACGAGTCTATAAGCTCTTGCCACCCCGGTGTATTCAGAACTTATAAGAAAGTTCAACTCCGTTATTTTTGGCCGGGTATGTATAATGATGTCAAAAAGTTTGTTAATAAGTGTAAAACGTGCAAGGCACATAAAATAAATACATCTGCGCCGGCTGGTATTTCTACGAATCCAAAAATAGTCAACAGGCCGATGCAAATGTTGTCTATCGACCTTGTTGGTCCCCTTCCACGTAGTTACGCGGGATTTATGTACATTCTATCAGTTGTTGACGTTTTTTCGAAATATACTTGGATTTTTCCGCTCAGAAATGCCACTGCTAAAAGCATTATAAAAAATGTTGAACAATTTATTTTTCTAGTTCACGGTGTTCCACAAACCTTTGTGTGTGATAATGGTAAACAATTTGTTTCAAAAGAGTTCAAACAATTGTTGGCCGATTATAATGTTCCTATGCCTTTTTACTAACGCCTATTACACCCCGCAAAATAATGTAGTTGAGCGGTATAACCAAACTATCGGGACTGCTTTGTCTATCTTGACCGAGTCTGACCATCGTAATTGGTCTAGATTTCTGCCTCAGATTCAGTCAGCCTTGAATAATACAGTAAATTTCTCAACAGGTTTCACGCCTTTTTTCCTTATGCACGGCAGGAAACAAATTATTGACGGTAAATTACACAAAATTAATGTATCTTCTAGTGTCACAGACATACCTTTTGATCAGTCTAGAGCCGAATTTGCAAAAAAGTTGGAAGAATTAGTTACTATTTATGAACAAGTTTCAAATGCATTAGTTCAGGCCTTTAAAAAGAATGCCCAACATTATAATTTACGCCGTAAATCCGTGGTTTATGACATAGGTGATGTCGTTTGGAGGAAGAATTTTGTTCAATCCAGTGGTCCGGATTACTTTTCCCATAAGTTGGCACCTAGATTCGTTCGTAATGTTATAAAAAATAGAGTCTTGGATTTACTGTACACCTTGGCAGATATGCAAGGTAAAATTGTAGGTAATTTTCACGTCAAAGATATTGTTCGGATAGATTAGTTTTGTTTTTTTTCTGTAAGAGTTAATAACCAGACAAAGCTGAAAAATGACATTTTTGAATGAGCTCATAGACGTGTCGAAGCTTTTTACAGAAAAACGATAAATTTATTTCGAAAGATCATTATTTTATGTGGTAAACTTATGTTTTAAATTTTGAAAAAGTTAACATTTTTTTAATAAAAAAATAGTTTTACTGTTGGTCGATGGCAATATTTGTTAATTTTCAAACGAGTAAAGTTATTATACAATACATATATCATACCAAATAGTAATACAGTATTATAAAACTGTTCATTATCTAGGCAAAATATGATTTCGAATTTTAATTTAATTTCAAATAAAATCATTAAAATAAAAATCCAAGCACCTGTTTTGTGCCGAAAATACTACAACTTGACTTATTTATTACACACTTACAAATTGATTTCTCTCGGAATTTTTAACACAGAAATTTAACTTAAGATGTTATTGAAATATTAGAAATAATTTTTAACCAAAAATATTTTCTCGAGTATATAATTCTGTTGAATTTGCGACATGCTTTTGTGAATATTTTATTCTGTATTTTGACGCGCACGGCGCTAACCAAAACTCTTAGTATCTGTCGATTCACGGCAGCGAGCGGTCGTGTTGTCCGCGCCGGTCCAGTTCATAACATTTTAAATTTATTCGTCCGCTTAAAATGGGGAGAAAAATCAATAAAGAGAGAACTTTCATAAAAAAATCAAAATTACCACACCAAAAACATAACTGGGAGAAATATAACGAGAAAAAACAAAGATTAGTAATATTTAATTATCAATTTACATTGTACATACCTTATATGCTACAGGGTCGTTGGAACGAATCTGTCAGATTTATTGTGTATTTTTTATAACATGTTGTTTAATTTTTAGAGAAAAGAATCAACATTCTAAAGTAAATAATGACTGTAAAGTTTCATCGGTATGTGCAATTCAAATTTTTATTATATATATATATTATTATGTACGCGTAAATGGGCTTCGACAAAGTATATTTGATCAATGAAAATGGGTAATAACTTCAATACATTGTGATTCATGGATATTACGGTGACCGATTTATCCGTTTATACCGCGGAAATTATAAACTAGCAATACTACCCAGCCTTACCGTGTATAGGTACACGGTGTCGGGAAATACGTGGTACATTACGGTGACCGATTCAATTGTAATTACCGCGGTAATTATAAACGATAATTTACTAGCATTAATACACGCAAGCAACATTGCCTTATATACACGGTGGCGGGAAACCCATGGTACATTCCGGTGACGTTATTATAAACAATAATTCACTAACACTAATACCCGGCGTTGTGCGAATTATACGCTCGCAACATTACCTTGCATATGTATGTCGTAGGCCGATCGTAAAATCAGGCAGATCATGGTGCGCCTACTTACTTCGTGAAGTGCCTGGCAGCAGATCGTGAAGTGCCTCAGACGCATCAAGAACGGCCTGATTTTACGGTTTGCCTGCGACATATACACGGTGGCGGGAAACCCGTGGTACATTACGGTGACCTAATTATGAACAATAATTTACTAGCATTAATACTAGTGAGGACTCAAATTTGACCACGGGAACAGAAGCTTTTTACCATACTTTTTCTTCTATTTTTAACTTATTTATTTTTCTTTTTACGAACATATTAATTTATAAACAATAATCTGCGTAAATCGTCCTCAAATTCAATTTGATTCTGAATCTACTTTGCTTAAGACAAGTTCGTCCAGTCAATGAATGATCCAAAAGGTTTTAGGGTGCGTGAGCAGGAACCTAAGCGATTCCTTCAAAAAATTGTTTAGGGTGCTTAGGGTGTAAACATACTAAAAGTCCTGACGTCTAGGTGGTGAGTTAAGGGGTGGGGGGGAGGTTTCCAATTTTCAGGTTTCCGCTTATATCTCGAAAACGGTGCGTTGCAGAGGAAAATTTTCTGAAATTAAGTAAAAGCTCATAAAATCATCTCCAACTTTTATTCTTTATGTAATTTTCGAAATCCCAGCCGTTTTTGAGTTACACGTTCTAAAAAAGTAGATATTTTTGAAAAAAATCATTTTACCTCACATTTTTCATCAAACATTCCTTCATGTCGTCTAAAATATTCAACAAAGAAAATAAATTTATATTAAAGAAGTTGTAAAGAATTTAATTTACTTTTATAATATAATTATATATATATATATATATATATATATAGGTTTATGTTACGGCATTTAGAGGCTCAATGCGTCCATGAATTACCGGAACATCTTCATCATTGCGACTTACTGGCTCATTTGGGCACTTAGTGGCTCATCGTTTTTTTTTTTTTAAGTCCATCATATCAAACTCGATGAGACGAGTCGAACGGTGCAAAAAAAATTTTTGAGTCAATAAGTGACATTTTCACATGGACCGTTTATGCTCCGATATGCTTTTTTATCAGTAAATATTCATTCATACTTAGGACATCAAATTACATATATTTTTAATCGCATCTACAACTATCATCGCGTGCGACGTTGCCGGACTTTCTCGTCATACAATATCATTCGAACTCCAAGTCGTTTATCAATGCTTTGCAATAATGAACTCAATAGTTGAATTCCTCAGAACCTATTATCGCATGTCATTGCTATGTCAGATTGAATCTTTTTGCGATATGTTATATGTTAGCCGGTATGTTGTACGTTGTATTCTATCTGTATAGGTAGCCAGAATGTCAAGCGCTCGCTGTAGGCTGTAACTAAGAACAGAGATTATATTATAATATTTTGTGAAATGCAAGCGGTTATTCGCGCGAGTTTTTAAAATTGAAGATTGATCTACGAATTGCTTTTTTAATATCGTTTATGTTTTAAATTGTTTTTGTTTTTATTGTAAGGTTTATATAATTACGTATTTAAATACACATTTATGTAGTTTTTTTTAATAAATAAAATATTTGCTACGTAATTATTTGTCTTTTGCGTTCCGAAAGCATAGTCAGTTGTAATGTAATGATATCTATGTAGGGTTTTCTAAAAATTTCAGAAATATATTAGGTACTCATGTAATATGTTTTCTCATGTTTACATACAGTTTTATTAATTTTTTAAAGGTTTTTTTTAGTAGAACGTAGTTTTTATAATGGATTATATTATCATATTAAAGAAATCTAACAAGTTTTTCATTTTTAAAAATGCTCTGTACCTAAGTAATTATTTTTACGCGTGACTATTTTTCAAAAGCATTGTCTCTAGTTGTATTGTAGTAATAAAAAGGTGTTTTATTGTTGTTTAGGTGTATTTTATAAAAAAAAGTTGTGAACAAAAATAAGACCCTTGACTCACAATCCGCAGGTCTTAAATTTTCTTTGATTAATTTGTGTTATTTCAAAATTAATTAATTTTAAATAATATCTACTAGTACTACTAGTAGATACTATCAGTATCGCCCTGGTGTAAGACCATCATTCAGAATTGAAACGTTGCTTGAAAATGGCTTTAGCCGTGTTTAGTGACCAGATCCGAATAGCCAGGTACTTCCCAACCTTCATCTTCCCCACCTCCTACCCCTATCCATTACCTTCAGCCTCATAACATACCCCGATTGGGGATGCCATAGTCTCACTGGCTCCAGACGGGAACAGTTGGGACTCTTGTGCGGTATTCACTGTAAAAAAATAATAGTTAGGTATTAACTTACTGGCATAATACGATGCTTTTCTGGTGGTTTGAGGGATAGCCAAATAAGCATAATAGTGGTTTTCTGATGTTTTCTGATACCACAATTTGTGAATTGGTCAAAATAAAGTTTATTTTATTTTTATTTATTAATCTTAAGTTAGCTCACATCTTTGTGTGTGCTAATATTTTATAAAGATATAAACATTTATATTGGTTGGCAAACATAATCAAGTTGGCAACACATGGGCAACACTGTCTCGGTGATTTTGTTGAAATTTGCGCTGACTCGCGCCGCCTGGCGCCGCCATTATAAAATGCGGAAGGAAAGGATTCACACGCGAATTCGCGTGTGAATCCTTTCCTTTCGCATTTTATAAAATGTCACGCTGGCGAAGGATTAATACAATTATTGCCATGTCAATGAATTCTTCAATTAACGGTAAGATTTTATCATTTAACCTAAAATATTGTGTTGCATAATAAATTATTACAATCAATGACATGTAAAATTACGTTATAATGCGTTGCATTTTTAGGTTATGGTCTCGTTAAAAACGCTTTTCACTGTTATTTTAATAATAATACTTGTTGATTTTCACATGAGTATATAATAATAATGCTTTTTGTTTTTTTATGTTTATATTTTTAAAGTGTTTTGTTATTTTATAGATAAAAATATATCCAGTACAAGTGAAGGCTCACCAATTTCTGAACATGAGAGAGTCGTAATTAATGAAATGGAGAAAAAACTGGATGATCCATTTGCATACCCTTCAGATTCAGGTAGCTACATGTATTGTGATAAATTATTACTATCAATGACATTAAAAGTGTTTTTATGTAAAATTACGTTATAATGCGTTGCATTTTTAGGTTATGGTCTCGCTAAACACGCTTTTCACTGTTATTTTAATAATAATACTTGTTGATTTTCACATGAGTAGGTATATAATAATTATGCTTATTGTTTTTTATGATTATGTTTTTAATGTGTTTTGTTATTTTATAGATAAAAATATATCCAGTACAAGTGAAGGCTCACTAATTTCTGAACATAAGAGAGTCGTAATTAATGAAATGGAGAAAAAACTGGGTGATCTATTTGCAAACCCTTCAGATTCAGGTAGCTACATAATAATTACTGATAATATACAATAATCTTAGGTATTTTTCATTACATATTAACATTACGTTACTTATTACTGTGAAATGTTTTAGCAATTAACGGTAGTGATGCTTAGTTTTGGAATATTACATTACCTACTATGAATTTTTTTTTTTCGAATATTACATTATTATGCTTTATTTTAGAAGCAAGTGTGACGTCCGGCAGTGATGACTTATTCAAGTTACCCTCGAGAATTTCGTCTGATTCTGGTAAGTAGAGGTACCTGCTCAATATTGACAGAGTGTATCAGCAGTTACCTGACAAATGTTAACCAATGATTCCTGACCATATATGTGATAAGCGCATGGTAAGCGCTCGTTTCAAATTTCCAACTTGGTAATGCAAACGCTATGCTGTAGCGCAGGGGTTCCCAACCTTTTTGTACTCTATTCTCTGTCCGCGATAAGATAAACCCGCGATTGTACGTAACTTGGTTCGTATTGCGCACACCATTCCCCCCGCTACGGTCCCTACACCCGCGCTCTGCTCGTCCGAGTCATTCCGCTAAAAATTTAGTATGTCTTCGGCAGACTTCGGCTGTAGCAGTGGGGGTAATGGGCGGAGACATGCGCGTACACGGGTTAATCTTATAATGGATCGAGAATAGAGCACATTCTAAAATATCGGTAGGGTGGCGGGCACCACCTATTTTTAATTGACAAACTCCTCCCATAACTTCTCATTTTCCCATAATTTATTTTCTTATATTCATAATTTATTAATAAATAATAAACAAAAATGTTTCAAAATAATAAAATTATTATTCAAATTGCGCACACACAGAGAAATGTATTAAATTATTATTACATCTAAAAGGGATCACAATGAAAATCTCGTCTCCTTCAACGGAAGTAACCTTTCGAACAGGCCCTCCATTGATATGTTCGGTGTAACTCTAAGTGACCAGCTCAGATATGGGGCTCCATCGAAGCCAGAGTAAAGCTAGCCTCTCAAAAACTGGGCCTACTGTACAAGGCCCGCAGATACTTTAATAGTACACAACTGCTAGCCTTGTACAAATCGCAAGTCCGCCCCACAGATGAATTTGGCAGCCGCCTCTGGTCTGGAGCTCCAAAATATCTGAAAAATACCCTCGACTCTGCAGAAACGGGCGATCCGTTTGATAAATTCTCCCATTTTAACAGACGGATTGCAATCTTTAGAGCACAGGCGTCGGGTGGGAATGCTATCCGTGTTCTACCGGTATTTCAATGGAAAATGCTCCGAGGAACTAGCATCATTGATCCCTTCGGCACCGGTGCATAGTCGGGAAACACGCCAAACGCGTGCCTAACATATGTACACGGTTGACATTTGTCACATGAGAACTGGTCGCTCCTTCGACTCGTTCTTGTGCTCAACAGCTTGGCTATGGAACGATTTTCCGGCCTCTGTTTCCCCCTTCCTACAACATGAGTCTCTTCATGACCAATGTTAACTCCCTCTTCTCCTCAAAAAGACCCTCCACACAGCATCTTAGATGACATAGGCCTTGAGGGAAATCGTTTTCCTCAGGGCCTCCTGTGTGACTGCTGATACACTCTGTATAATTCTCCACACAAATTTAATTTATTAAATATGTTACAAAATTTTAATGCATTTTTAAATTTTAGATTCATATACCAGCGATCATCCAGGGAATCAGGAAAGAACGGACTGCTATGTGTCATCGACTTCAAAACAATGTACATCTGATTTAGCTAGTAAAAAACCAAGAGTTTATGACCGTAAAAACTTCTGTCCATACTGCTTCAAGCTGATAACCAACTTTGCACGCCACATTACAACCCAACATCCCTTGGAGGCAGAAGTGATTGAATATAACAAAATTTTAGATCCCGATCTGCGCGAACGAAAAAAAAAGCGAGAATTAATTTCGAAGAAAATAAGAAATAGAGGCAATTATCTATACAATCAGGACGCGATAAATAGAGTTGATGGAATATTACTACCGAATCGCCGTCCAAGAACGACTGCGACAGCTGAGGATTATGCGGTTTGCATAGAATGCTGTGGCACATTCAAAAGAAGTTTACTCTATAGACACCTGAAAAAATGTTCAAATAGAAAACAATCACCTGAAGGAAATCCACTAAAACGCCGCAGAGTGTTAAAATCATCCGCTATTTTATTATCCCCAGACAATTCTGAGATCACAGAATCTTTAAGATCTCAGATATTTCCTGTGTTCAAAAATGATCCTATTGCAAAAATTGCAAAGTCTGAGCCATTAATTTGTTCATATGGTTCCCTACTATTAAGCAATCATAAAGAACATCATTTGAAAACACACATTACATCCAAGATGAGAGATCTCGCTAGACTGTTCATGGTCATCAAAGAAAAAAATCCTGCAATTTCCTCATTTGACATTGCATTTGACCCTATACATTTTAATGTTTTTATGGACGCTGTCAAAATAAATAGTGGTTACGATGAAAGTACAGGTTCTGTAAAAATTCCTAGCATGCCTCAACGACTTTGTACAGCTATAAAAGATTGTGCTGATATTTTAATGCGTAAAACAATACAGAATCCTGTGCTGACCACTTCATCCAAAGAAGTTATAAAAAACAAGTTGTCTGAATTTAAAATAATCTTTGATCACGCTTGGAAATTTGAAATTTCTACTAACGCTGAAAAATCAAGGAAAACTCAAAAAATGCTGAAAACTGATGTCATGCCTTTAACTACTGATATAAAAAAAATATGCACGGAAGTTATGAAACTAGAAGTGAATATAGCTCAACGATTTGAATGTGAAAAGTCTTATATCGCCTATGAAGAGCTATGTAAAATAACAATTGCTCATATTATAATTTTTAATAGAAGGAGAGCAGGAGAAGTAGCAAGAGCTCCATTAGAAAATTATATAGCCAGCCAAAGTGAAAAACAAGACATTCCTAAAGAAATATTGGAAATCATGAGTTCTGAGGAGCAAAATGCTATAAATACATTATATTGCTTCCATATCCCAGGAAAAAGGGGGAGAACAGTTCCAATACTTCTTCGAAATCAGATGAAAAGAAATGTAGACACTATATTTGCATACAGAAATTTAGTTGGAATTCCAAATGAAAACAAATATTTATTCCCAAAACTAGGGGGTGAACCTTATTTTTGTGGCACGCAAATTTTAAGGGAACTAAGACACAAGTTTTCCTTTGTGAATTCAGATCATATAACTTCAACTGGACTGCGACACCATGTTGCAACTATGAGCCAAGTAGCTGGAAAGAATAATGCTTATGTAAACGCTTTGTCTCATTTCTTAGGGCATACACCAGGTACACATAAAGGGAATTACATGATACCACAACTGGCTCTTGAGAAAGGTAAAGTTGGCTTGAATTTACTGCAGTTAGCCGAGGGAAAAATATCTTCCCGATCACAGTCTGATAATGGAACGAACATTACAACAACTTTACAAAATGAAATAGATTCCGTCCCTCAACCTGAAGAATCACATAAAGAAAATGTGGATCATGTTACGTTGGATAATAGTTTAGAAAATGACCAAGAGTCTTTACCAAGTAATTTACTTGATGGGAATATGGCAAAAAAAAAGGAAAATATAGTTAGAAGGAGGTGGCTTAATCAAGAAAAAGATGAACTTTATAAAAACTTTGCAAACTATTTCATCGAAGGAAGAGATCCAGGAGCTGCAAAAATAAACGAAATAAAAAAACAAACAGGAATATTGTCAATGAGGTCATGGAAGCAAATTAATACATTTATTAATAATCACCGTGTCAAAAAATTACCCTTACCTAAGGATTTGCAGAGAAAAAGAGAATTCTACCTACAGGATGCTTAACTTGAATTCAAATGAATTGCATTGGTTAAGAGGCCGCTATACCGGCTTCAACGATTGAACGATCCAAAGGTATCGACTCCCATTCCACTACAGCTGATATAAAGCGTCAAGCAGTCGTAAAGTAGCTGTTGGCTTCTTCCATCGTTTGATCATTGGCAGTCGTTATAGGAGTTCCATAATATTTTACCTTTTATAATACTGGCATACAGAGTACCGGGCGGTATTGGTTGTGGAGGGTTATAATTTATTTTAGTTTTTGTTAAATTTATGTGTAAGGTATAATTTGATATCCCTTTTGTTTTGAAGAGTTTTAATTTTTAATGTACATTTGTTACTTAAATTTTAAATTTTCTGCCACCCGTTTCGACACAGTCGTGAATGACACGGATGTGTCGAAACCGGTCGCAGAAAATTTAAAATTTAAGTAACAAATGTACATTAAAAATTAAAACTCTTCAAAACTAGAAGTTGTTAAAAACTCAAGAGAAAAAAAACAGAAGTTGTTCAAAACTAGAAGTCTAGAAATTGTTACATAGTTAATGCCCAAGCAATACAAAAAATTGATATCCCTTGTTAAATAAAAAAAAAACGAAGGATTCTCCTGTAATGTACAATGCTTCGTGTTTCGTGAACGATGTATAATACAAAGTCATTTGGTTTTAATTATGATTTAATTTTTTGGTTGTGGAGGGTTATAATTTATTTTAGTTTTTGTTAAATTTATGTGCAAGGTATAATTTGATATCCCTTGTTAAATAAAAAAAACGAAGGATTCTCCTGTAATGTACAATGCTTCGTGTTTCATGAACGATGTATAATACAAAGTCATTTGGTTTTAATTATGATTTAATTTTTTAATATATTATGCTATTTTTATAATAATTAAGCGAATAAAAAGTTATTAGGTTATAATTAATTTTTTTATTGTATTCTATTTTTCAAATGATTACACCCTTTTTTTACCATGTATAGTAATATTTTTTGTTTTTAAAAATTCAAAATAAAGAGTTTTTTTTCAAAATGAGCGTTTTTATTTTATCATCTGAACCCTTGAAATGTTAAAAGGTACTTTTGAGACCCGTATTGTAGGAAGGAGGACACACAGAGGCAGGCAAAAATGAGTCGTAGAAATGACCCGTTCTCATGTGACAAATGTCAACCGTCCATAAATGTTGGGCACACGTTTGACGTGTTACCCGACTATGCATAGGTGCCAAAGGGATCAATGACGTTAGTTCCTCGGAGCATCTTCCATTGAAATACTAGTAGAACAAGGACAGCTTTCGCACCAGGCGCCTGTGCTCTAATACACACACACCGACACACTAATCTTGGGATTTGTGTGTCGGTGACGGACATATGGGTCTATCTCTTCTACTGCGGTGCAAGGTGATGAGTCGAGAGAGCCAGGCTGAAGAGGTCAAAAGGTCTCCCTCAACCACCCTCTCCCAGATGCGACACCTGAACAAACCATTTGCGGTGGGCGGCCTATTGTAGAGACATTGGTTTTACAACTATAGAAAATAATAAAATTAGGATACGTGTATAAAATTGGTGGAAGGTAGGTACCTACCTATGTGTCATACAACTGGAGACAATGCTTACACGCATAAAAATAATTATAGAGTAAGATAAGTAGGTATAACATGATAATATAATAGATTAATAAAATTACATTTTTACACACATGTGAATAAAACTGTATGTAAACATGAAATTAATAAACATATTAAAAATTATAATTTGCAAACCAACCTACAACTTAAAGAAACGCACGAATCAATGAACAAAATAAATTATGTAATTTATTTCTAATAAGTTTATTCATAATTTTTCGAAAACACTAATATCACTAATAAAACTAAAATAAAATAATTATGTAGCAAATAAAAGAAATTACACATGAAATAATAAATGTCCAAATATTCATTTCCGAAGCATTTATTGCTAATAATTTTATTCATAATTTTTCGAAAAAACTAATATCTCTAATAAAACTAAGATAAAATAATTATGTAGCAAATAAAAGAAACTACACTAATATGTATTTAAATACCTAATTTTATTTATGATAATAGTAAAATAAACCTTAACACAAAAAAAAACAACCGTCAACACCAAATAAATAACAATATTAGCAAATCATACTTCAATTTTAAAATACCGCGCCAATAATTAAAAACGGCCGCTAGAAATAATAAATATGTGAATAATCATTTCCAAAGCAACATCCGACCTCCGACCAGTCCAGTCAACCTACCAACATAATATGTGTGCTTGCATACGCATACTTATATTGGTGTGTGTAACATTAAACTTGGCAACATAGCGTGAAGCGGTAAGTGCGTTCTTAAAATAGATGAACGAATGCACGTTATTTAATGATAATTTTTTTTAATATATAAACATAACTTTTGATTACATATTATAGCTGACCATATTTTAAACAAAATTTAAAAGACAGCATGTTAGTACTTCATCTACGTAAGTATATATTACATGCGAAAGAACGAGCTACTTAAGTGGCTTCTTCTATGATGAGCCACAGAATGTGGTATGACATAAATATATATATATATATATATATATATATATATTTAGATGCAAATTAATCTCCAACCAGTAAATATTCACAACAATTTTAAGTTTTTTCGTAAAATATCATTTTCAGACAAAGCTGTTTTTATCTCATTACTGACACACATTTTGTTCGTTCGCCTAATAATACGTGTGACCACAGTTTAAAGCCAATTTTTAAAGAAAGTAGAAAAAAATAATATCACTTGAAAAATTTTAAATTGTATTTTATAATGAAAATTATAATTATCTCATGACAAAATTTTACGAAAAAACTTAAAATTGCTGTAAATGTTGACCGGTTTGAGATTAATTTGCATTTGTATATATATATATATTCTAAAAGGGAATTAAATTCTTTATAACTTCCTTAAAATAAATGTATTTCTTTGATGAATATTTTAGACAATATGAAGGAATGTTTGATGAAAAATGCAAGGTTAAATGATTTTTTTCGAAAATGTCTACATTTGTGGAGCGTGTAACTTAAAAACGGCTGAAATTTCGAGAATTACGTATAAAACAAAAGTTGTAGATAATTTTACAAGCTTATACTTATTTTAAGAAAAAATTTCTCTGTGACGCACCGTTTTCGAGATATATGCGGAAATCCGAACATTGGGACCTTCTCCCCCTCCCCCCGCTAGCTCACACCTAGACGTCAGTACTTTTAGTATGTTCAGACCCTAAGCACCCTAAACAAGTTTCTGGAGGAATCGCTTAGGGTCCTGCTCACGCACTCTACACCTCCTTCCTTGACTGGACTAAATGTGTACATCAGCGTGGAAAATGAGACAAATATTCCTATTATCGTTTTCCAGTGATTTCGAAAGTTTACCCACATCCATTCACATTTTATTTTTATAAGATCTTTATTTGCTTTTAGCAAGCATTCATTTGTCATTTTCTATTTTTCTTTAGCTCTCCGGTAGGTTGTTTCTTTTTTTACCCTTAGATTAATTTAACACACTAATTTCGGTAATAATTATATATTAGAAATGTGTACTCGCTTTATTTAATTTTTTGACAGATGATTTTTGAGCTTACTAAAGACGTTCATTCGAAATGTAAATTTCTGACGCCTCTCTAATTTGTCAAAAAAATATATTATAAAGAAATTTGATACTGTGTCTTTGAATGGTTATGGATCGTGTTTTATATTAAGAACGACTGGTGAATCCAAATCAATATTTAAAAAAAATTAAAACGCTCTTTAGAAGTTACTTTCTGTTAAAAGAACTTACACTTTCTCTGGTTAGAAGTTACTTTCTGTTAAACAGTGTTTTAGTAACACATTTAATAATAAATACTGTACAATTTCTGTTTTGAACTATTACTAATAAAAAATGTCTTTAACTGGCTGCGAAAGAGAGGCTAGACATATGCATGCACCATGCGCGTGAATTTCCCGTAAAAATTATGGTTTTAATTTGTGATTGTGTAATTCAAATCGTGTTTTTGTTAATAATTTCTGTTATAATGACCAAGTCTCTAATATATTAGTATATTCAGTATATTTTATATTATTTTCAGTTTTATTCTATTAATAATGCCATAGAGACATAGTCCCTGTTACGATCAATGCACTAGGTGAGCCGTGGAATCAGGTCTTCATTCCCTTATCGTTCAACTCCGCCGTCAAAAATGCAATCAACTCTCCCTCCGCATCCTGGTCGGTCTCCAAAGATTTTTCGTCCATGTGTTGCTTCAGGTGAAGAAAGAGGTGTAATTCATGTCATTCATTGCCTTTTTGGTAGGGTTAGGTGGTGAACCCATTTTTCAACCCAAAAAAGTTTCGCCTTGGTTGGAAAAACAGTTCGAAGAGATCCGAGCGCATTTGCGCAACGAGCATTAATTTGCATACTCCATTTTTCCCTCAAAATCATTTGTGTGGTAGACTTACTGACATCTGGGATTAAAATTGCAAGCTTATGAACTTCAACAGGGCTAACTCCCTCTAAATTTAAAAAGCGAATAATTGAGCGCACCTCGCAGGGGGCGGGATTCGACAACGGAGCGTCTTTCTCAAACGAACGCAAAGATCGCACTGAAGCAGCTACCAAGCCGGATCACCGCTCGGTTTTTTGGGAAAGTCTGAGCTAACGCTAGTGCCACCATATTTTGAGAAACAACGAGCAAAGGTAGTTAATTCTTGGACAACCTTCACATTATTGTATTGCGGTCTGTTTTCACTGTGCAACTACTAACAGTCCTACTGTTTTTATATTTTCAAGTTCTGTACATATATTATGTAGACTATACTAAAATATATGCTTGTTGCTATATATTACATATTTTTTATTATAATGCTGCTGTTTTTTTGGTTATCTTTATTTATAGTTGAATTACATAATTTTGGTAAAAATATAAATGTTAAAAATACATTTTACTTTTTTTGACATTAGCTCCATACAGGAAAATATTTCATAATAAGAATAAATATGTCATCTTTGGGGATGTTGTGTCGAAGGTCTTTTTAGAAAAAGGAAGGAGAGGAAGTTCTTGGAAGGAAAAAAGGTATGAGGGGTGGGTAGGAATCTGGGATCGGTGTATCCAGGAGGATGTATGAGTCTATCCTCACCACTGCAGTGCAAGACTTCCGAGAGAATCCTGCAGGAGGGGTCAAAAGATCTCCCTCAACCAGTCTCTTCCGATCCGGCCTGCCACACAGTTGGTGGGCAGACGCATCCGCCGCCAAGATTCGAACAAACCTTATCCCTTGAACCCGGGCAAGTAAGTCACCAAACGAAACGAACCCCTTGGGGTGACCTATGGCAGAGGTGTTGGCTATCCTATAAATGGTTTCCTGGGCGGCGGTACCCATACCCGCCTCCCAAATTGGGTTCTGGATTCTGGGAAGGAAAAAGGTACCAGGAGTGGTAGGAATCTAGGGGTCCAAATTGAGTTCCGTTTCCCAAATTGGGTTCGGGATTCTGGGAAGAAAAAAGGTATCAGGGGCATGTAGGAATCTGGGGGTCAGTCCAAGAGTGACGGACATGAAAAAATCTATCCCTCCCACTGTAAGGAGATGTTTCGGAGAGTGCTGCTGGGTAGGTAAAAGATCTCCCAGGTCCAACCAGTCTCTCCTGATCCGGCCTGCCATGCAGTTGGTGGGCAGGTGCATCCGCCGCCAAGATCCGGACAAATAAATGAACCCAGGTACATGGGGTGAGGTTTTTGAAATTCAATTTAATTTAGATTACCAACAATAATCTCCCTGGTTCCCGGGCGGTAGTACCCATACCCGCCTCCCAAATTACTGATAATACCTATTGTGAGAAGAATAAATATGTAAAAATGAGATATTTCTTACAATCAAACTGAATATCACTCAGTAGAAATACAATTAAAAACCAACAACAGAATACTCGTAAAAACATTTCAAAAATCAAGAAATTTGTATATTACGTAAGTACCTATTTTATACCCACTATTTTTACGCATTTCACTTGTATCTATTTATGTTTATGCACTTCGGTAAACAAATTACAAATAACTACTTATTCGGAAAAAGCTGGAACCGAGAATTCAATATCGATGTCGTCTGAACCATCCTATAGATATCGCCAGTTGAGTGGGATATGCTGCTTGCGGCGGAGCGAATGTGGTATTTCTATCTCGTTCTAAAAAACTTCCGATCGCGAGGCCGTCTTTTGATGAAATTTGAATTTTCGGCCGCTGGTAATGCCCTCTTAAGGAGGCAAATGTTGTAGTGTGTGGGCCTACCAACCCTTCACATTATTACGTTTGTTTCTTTTGTGATTGTTCTGGTCTCATGCTTTGGAGTTTGGTACCTCCAAATCTTGTGCTCAGTACGAACACTTAATTCTAGTTTATTGACGATAAACCGTTTATTTACCCTCGGTAAACTGGAATGTGATCCTTGTGGTCACTGGCGCCCAAATTTTGTTAGTTAAGTCTTTCTTTCCTTCGTTACTATGCCTTTTCTGTTAATAATAACATACACTAGTTTCGAGCTTTTTTGTGTATTGTTAAAAGTATGAATATTTTGGTAATAATATACTTATTTCAGTACGTACACACACACTGATTTTTATACTTTGTTCCGTCTGTATAACGGATTACGTTGTAATGCTATTATTTTTAAGTTTATGCCCTTCTTTCTTGAGTCCACTGGAGGCTCTTTTATTGCCCATAGCCCATAGAACCTCCAGGGAACTTGAGAAGGAATATCTTGGAATTTTGTGTTTCAGAGACTTGAGCTACTTTCTGATGCACAAAAGTTCTGTTGTTCTATTATTGATAGTTTGTATTTCATAATTTTAAGTATGGTATAGCTTTCCTAAAAGTTCTTTATATAAATTTTAGTTCTTAAGAAATTTGTTTTTGTCTCTAACAAAGGAAGTACTGCTTTGGCGTGCTTAACTAGTAATTAATTCCTTTGGAATTATCGCTTTGCCTCTAATACAGGAAAGTGTGTTCTGTATAGTTTTTTAAGTCTAAATAATATAAACATTAGTGTCTTACTGTTAATACCAGTATTAGACTATAAATTAAGTGATATTAGTGTCATTCATTAAAATTTTGGATTGATCAACCCGAGAATAGTGTCAACTCACTGAAAGCCATAGTTGACCAAACATGTTTGTTTTGTTTGTACAAGAAATGCTGACTTTTGTCCACACGTGGAGTGTTTTTTAAGGAATGCCAGCTTGGGTATTGCCTTGGTCTCATTTTTTTTACAAACAATGTCACTCTGTTGAGTGTTTGCTGCAGATTGTTTTACGGATTTTTGTATATCCTAAGCTGTGAGCTTAACTTTCTAGTTGCTGTTTTTGCTTTTGAGTACCAATTGACTTATGTCATGATCTGATAGATATATAGGTTTTGTGATATGTAAATCCTAATCTGACCTTATAATGGGTAATTTAAATATTATTCCAGTTTGACGACCTTTTACAAATAGGTATTTCTTTGGAATTGTAAATCCTGGTTCAAAAATGACAGATAAATAATCTGTCCACGTCTAATAGACAGTTTGTAAACTGATTCTATATTACTTATAACACAGAAAAGTATTTTCTTGTGTCCTAGTTTTGCCAACATTGAACTCCATTGTTCCGAGTTGAAAAATGTATATATATAAAGATATTTTCATTATTTAGGCTTGTTTAATTTTAAGTATTGTTTAATTTTAAGTTTTGTCATAAGAATGTTAAACCGGATGGACATAGTTAGATAGGTTACTCTTTTTGCTATTTAATTATAGCGTAAATTCAGTGTAAGTAAGGGCTGTTTAACCACCCTAAAGTGAAGCCAAATTGGCCTTTATTTCCTGTGCAAGGAAAAGTGATCAAATATTTTTTTTCTTTTCTACAAACTATTTGGTTGTGTTTTTTTTTTCAAAATAAATAATGTTGAGTATTTTATAAGTATAAATTATGTTAAGTTGACACGAAAACAACAGGTCTCCTTTTAAGTAAATTCAAAACTTTGTTTAATTTAGTAGTTGATGGTTGACTGCTTGTTTTCGTGCCTTTCTTTTCTTATTTGAGCTTTATTATTAAGAAATTTATTTTTAAGAAACTTAGTTTTAAGAAATTTAGTTCTAAGTTGTTATTTTAATTACTAATTAATGTTTTTGTTTTCATTTTTCAAGATACCTGATGGACTCATAGTTTAGTTAGTTAGTGGACTTAGTTTTTCATGTTTGAGGGCAAACGTTTTCGTGGGAAGGGGGGAATTGTCACATAAATATTATGTGACTAGTGCAGTTCTTGCCTATTTGGTTATTTTGTCTATGGTATTTTTTTTTGGAGACTGGCAATTTTTCTTGGGAAGAAAAAGGCTTTTTTTGTTTATGGTCACTTCCTCCCGGACAGCTTTTTGGGCGAGCTGTTGGGCGAATTGGTCACTCACCATATAGGTGTTTTAATCTCCGATAAACATGTGAATTAAAGTTTATTTTTTCGCAAAAAGGACGCGGGGTGTTTTTGAGTAACACGAGTGGTTTGTGCACAGTGCGATTTTTGGTGGATGTGTGAATCCCACTTAGTTTTTCCCGTGGTGGCAGTTGGCCATTTGGGTGGTAATGTTTTTGGACTCGTGGCTTTGAAGTGAATGGTGGCTGGATTGCCTGTGTGACCCCGCGTCATGAAGTCCAGGATGGTTGAGAAACCGTAAAATTGAAATTGAAATTGAAACCGTAAGTCTTGGAGACCGGTTGGGCCACGTGCCTTCGGACGGAGATTGTTGGGACAATCTGAGACGGGAGACGCTCCTTGGAGGCGTCACATAGAAGGAAGACCTAGGCTCCCGGGATTCCGCGCCGTCTCCGGCGGTCGAAGCTGGAAGACCCGCCAGGACCGTTCGCTCGACGAACCAAGATGTCGGTCGTCATCCGGTGTTAATTTTCTTCGTTCAGGCTTCGATAAGGTAGCTTAGCATGTCCAGGAGTCCATCCGGTATGTCCTTGATGTTGTAATAATTGTGCACTCTCATGTGTGTTATTTTTGCTGATATTATAAGTTTCACAAAGTTCATCTTCTTTTGATTTTACCAATTCCTACCCACTTGACAGAGAATATTCCCATAAACCTGAGCTGTGCTTTGCTCTGCCGCATTCATTACATTTAACAGATGCATAATCCCGTTACAATATCCAACCACATATATATATATATATTAATATCAAACCACAAAGTGATTGCTTTCTACAATAATAAGGTTTAAATACTGTATTTTGTATTTCAAATACAAGACTTGAAAGTATTTCGTATTTTAAATACATGAAGAAGCGACCCGTTCTCATGTGACAAATGTCAACCGTGTACAAATGGTAAGCACGTGTTTGGCGTATTTCCCGAAGGGATCAATGACGTAACTTCCTTGGGGCATCTTCCGTTGTAATATCGGTAGAACAAGGATAGCATTCCCATCCGATGCCTGTGCTCTAAAGATTGCAATCCGTCTGTTAAGATGGGAGAATCTATCAAGGGGATCACCCGTTTCTGCACAGAGTCGAGGGTATTTTTCAGGTATTTTGAAGCTCCAGACCAGAGGTGGCTGCCAAATTCAACCGTGGGGCACACTTGTGATTTGTACAGTTATTTGGGTTAGCAGTTGTGTACTATTAAAGTATCTGCGGGCCCTGTACAGTACGCTCAGTTTTTGGGAGGCTAACTTTACTCCAGCTTCGATGGAGCCCTCATATCTGAGCTGGTCACTTAGAGTTACACAGGGTGGCTACAAAAAACGGATTTTAAAATTCCCTGATAATTCCAGGTTTTCCAGGGCAGTTTCTACATTTTTCGCTGATATGATTAATTTGATATAAGGGGATATCGTTTGTTAGGTAAATTAGGGAATTCCGTCATCTATGGCATTTATTATTTCTTTGCATCCCAATAATCCATTAAAAACAAAATACACCTGTTACAAATTTATGATATTTCGCCTGAAGACAATTTGTGAATAAATGAAAAGACCAGACAAATAAACAAAAAAAAACATTAACATTAGAAGAGATACTAAAAAAATATCACATGAAACAATATTTTTCACTGCAATCGGTGAAGAATGGAAAAAAAGCCGCAGTTATTATTGTGAGGTTTGAAAAACATAATGTTGTCAGAAATGACAGTTGTCTCCAAATCTTTGGGTAGACCAATATATGTACCGTCAACTATGGCATCTTTACCTACTTCAGTTAACTTTACCTACGTCTACCAAGTGCTTGAAAAACTTAAATTCCTTGAAAGCAGAAAACGGCAGGTACTTTAATGACTGGTAGATTGTTTTTTGATAGACCTGGCAACTCTAAAAAAACTTTTCACTGGCAACACTGTAATAGTTGTCAAGACATTGAAGATTCGAAGTGCGTTGCGTTATTTACTGTTGGAGGTTCATGTGCAAAATTTTATCATTTTCGTCGTAACTGCTGAGCAGAGGTGAGTAGAATTGATATATTTTAAGTAACATCCTCTTCTGAAGACATTAAAGTGATTTTCAAGCGTTTCTTTTAAATAGTTATGAAAAAATTCGTCTGGGTAATGTTAGTTGACTTTAGGTAAAGGTATTTCAAGAAAGTGGTTCTAGATCAAGGAAGAAAAAAACTGCATGATATATTAGAGTCTCGCACTCTTGATGAACTCCAGTTAGCAGCAGAAATGAGATTGCACAAATGTATAAATGGGGCTGTGATGGTTATGGTAGTCACAGTCACTTCAAGCAAAGGTATAGTGATGGAGAATATCATGATGACTCGAATCTCCCTACAACGTCGTAGGTGCCACTTCAGCTCTACAGCCAAGGAAACTCAAGAAGCAAGACTTATATAGCTAAACCCACGGTCTTCATCTACAAGGAACTTCAGACCAATAAGATTACAATTTAAAAAAGAAACTCCCGAGATAATAAGAAACGAATTTGCATTTTGCAACCATTTCCTAAAAAAAAAGGTTCTATTTACCTACTGAAGTTTTAAGTCTACTAAAAATTCGTTCAATGGTTCTGGAAATTTGTGTGATGATTTTGACTCCAACGACAACACAAACACTTTTAGCACTTAGATTTTCTACCATTTTTCGATTAAAATATGTGTGTACCTAATTATTTCTTGTCTTTTTTTGTTTATATATGTGAAATATAATATGTGAAATATAATATGTGAAATATAATATGTGAAATATAATATGTGAAATATAATATGTAAAATTTAAAATTAATATGTTTTATTTGCCTAGATATTTGTATATTTTCACAATGTACCTATTATTTTGTTGTTGTAAATTTCTACGGAAGAGTAAATTAATAATTTTTACTACAAAATAGTTATAATTTATTAATAAGATCAAAAAAATAAAAATTGCATTAATATTTAGTCAGCAAGGAATTAATTCGTATTTTTTCTTCATTCCACTGTGCGTCGCAAGTAAAAGTAATAAAACACAACTTTGGGGTTTCACAAATCACAAAATAACGAATTTTGTTTTATTTTTGGAATTCCCTGATATTATAAATTTTTTTTGAAATTCCCTGACATTTCCCTGATAATTCCAGGTTCGGTAAAATTCCCTGCTAATTCCAGGTTTTCCAGGTCCTGTGGCTACCCTGTACACCAAGCATATCAATGGACGGCCTGTTCAGAAGATTGTTTCCGTTGAAGGAGACTAGATATTCATTTCAATCCTTTTTAGATGTAATCAGACAAGATTGGGTCTTTGAAACATTAAATGAAACATTAAGTAAGATTATTTTTACCCCAAGAGAAAACACTTTCAAGGTAACCGTCCATTCTCTGCTTCAAAGCCCTCCGAGCCATTGGAGTTTGTGACCCTTTGGGGGCTTGTCAAACAAAAAGCTATCATGGACTGTACTGTCATCCACCTAATAATGAATTGGTGCACATGACCAAAGGTCGTTGATGTGTAACAAAAACAAAGTCGGAGACAAAACCGATCCCTGTGGGACGCTAGCATTTATCGAGTATGAGGAAGAGGTGAAACCATCGGCTACCGTCTGAATCAGCCTCTCCCTCAAAAAGTCGGCAATCCACATACACAAGGATGCGGGAAGTCCGTAAGAAAGCAGTTTGTTGACTAGTCCTCAGCTTTTTTCATGTGAATACTGCAAGAGAGTCCCAACTGCTCCCAACCGTCTGGTGACAGTGAGACTCTGGATTCCCCAATTATTAGGCTGAAGGGGTAAAGTTTCCTTACTCCACTTACTTCTTATTAATACAGTAAAACTCTCTTAACCCTTTGAACTCCGAGGCTTTAAGCAAGATCTCCGACCTATTTCTGCACTCGATACGATAGTTATGAAATTATAGCGATGACGTCGCTAACGAGTCAAAACTATTGTATCGGTTTTTTTTTGCAGACAGGTATTTTGGGAGTAGGGAAATAAAGATAGATGTCGATGCCGGTAAATCGGAAATTAGGGTATATGCCTCGCTTGGTCGATTTACCGGCCTATAGGCATTAAGAAATTTTCCAAGGTACCGGAAAAAAAATCTTCTTAAGCAGGAAAACCTCAGAAAGTTCAACCAACTATTAATTTATTTTTAAAAAAATATATCAACACTCATTATGGATGCGCAAGTATACATTTCCTTGGCTAAAGACGCCATTAATGCATTAACCAACATCGTAATGGACCCTTAACAATAAATTTACCAAGGAGCATATTGCAAAAATAATGCCTAAAACAAATAATATTCTTAGCTCCATTGGACAAATGGCAGCTAGAATGGCTACTTTAGAAGGTGAATTGTCAGTTTACAAAAATATTCCTCCTACAACAACCACTACTATTCCCTCAAATTTGCAAACCAAAAACTTTTGTGAGATTATTGCTGAGATCAATGAACAAAATTATAGAGAGAAAAATATAATAATTTGTAACATTCCTGAAAGCGAAGCATCAAAACAAACAGATATTATGAATAGTGATACCACCAGCATAAAAAAATATATTTTTGACTTGGACAACTCTACAAACTCTCTCGACCTGAAAATATACAGGATCGGGAAAAGGGATATAAATAAACCGAGGGGAATCAAAGTTGAGTTCCCCGAGTCAAAATGGCCTAAAATCTTGCTCGGCAAAAAACACACATTAAAAAATAACATCCGCATATACCCGGATCTATCATTTGCGCAAAGGAATCAGTTAAATGATTTGAGAACAGAACTTAAAAATAGGCAATCATCAGGTGAGCAAGATATCACAATTAAATACATCAATAACAACCCAACAGTTGTCAAATTATCTCCAAAAAACTGACCAATAACCTAAAATCTACAAAACTCTCTATGAATATATATTACTAAAATGTGAGAGGACTTAAAACTAAACTAAATGATTTAAGAATTAAACTACCGACTTTAGAATATGATGTTTACTGCTTCACTGAGACATGGTTGACCCCAGATATTAAAAATGGCGAGTTAGGATTTCACTCCCATGACACATATCGAATGGACCCCGATACCAATACTAGCAACAAAAGTAGGGGAGGTGATTGTCTAATTTCTATTAATACTAAATTTACCTCAAGAAAAATCAAATGTACAAATATCAACGTGGAACAATTATTTGTTTTAGTGACAAGCAAAAGTGAAAAAATTATAGTTGGTTGTACGTACATTCCACCCTCATCTGATGTCCAGCTATATACTAGTTACTGTCAAGAAGTAGAAATATTGCGAAAAAAATATCCGGACGCTAAATGTATCCTAACAGGTGACTTTAATCAACCTACCGTACATTGGGATATTAACAACAATAATACTCCCACAAATTCCACTTCCAATAACCACTGGAGCGACGGCGCGTTTTATAACTTTTGCCTCGGATGGCTCGTGATATTTTAATGACCGTTTTGAATATTTTCCGCCAACCTTAAAAAAATCATACCTCCGAATTTTAATATGGAGGCATACAAACTGATCATAGTTCTATATAGTCAATGAATTCACCTATCTTTGGTTGTTTATCACATATTCCTAGGATTTATAAAAATAATATTATAAAATCGAAACATTCAAAACGGAACTATTCTCAGTACTGCCTCCCTTTAAACTCGCCTAGTATGTTCAAATTTCCCTCCACATTGTTATATTAGGATTTATTTTATTTATATTTTCTATTAGGATTTTTTTAAATGGTTTAATTTATAATTACAATCTACATATGTATGTAAGAAAACTGAATTTTGATATGTTGTGAACTGTTTAATGTTCCCTTTCAGCAAAATTTTGACACAAATTTATTCGAAAAATGATGACACTTTTAATAACAATAAAATGAAATCTTTAAGACTCACCAAAAATAGCTGTTGTACAGCAAACAGATACATCAATTATCTTAAACCCACAATACCAATTAACTCGATTATTGGTTTATTTGTAGAAAATATTGCATTTTCAAAAACACATGACGATCGGAAAAAAATGTCAAAAACATAACCATAAAACTTTGTTTTATCAATAATTAGTGAAATTTTAAGTTTGAAACACGTTGAAATAGTTGAATGCATTACTCATTCAATTATTATAACACTGGTACACAAATTTGTTATAAATATCCACTAAAATACGATAAAAAAGCCGAATTTTACACTGACAGGTCCAGAACGTAACATTGTGATTTGCAGCGAAAATAATCGATCTAGAAATTTCCATAATTAAATCATAGAAACAAAGAATTGAGACATCTCTGGAGAAAGCGCTAAAGGATTTTGTCAACTACATGATTATGCAAATTACAGATCGCGGGAGTTTTCGAAAATATTTAAATAAAATTTTTAGTGCGTCAAGGGAGAATTTGCCATAATTCGACAACTTTGAGCAATCTTAGCTTTTGTAAATGGTGCCGAAATACGACCAAAAGCATTCCAGTGGATAATGGATCTCGTGAACTTATAGAAATGTCATGTTTCCTAAATCTTAGACAAGTGAACTTTATATATAACTGCAATAATTAACTTTTAGACTTAATTTTAAGCAATTCCAACAATATAAGTGTACAACATGCAAATGATAATGTTTCAACAATTGATAACTATCATCCACCACTTTTTGTTAAGCATATATCTACACAAAATTTAAATTTAGAGTCTTTTAAAGAAAAATTAAATTTTAATAAAGCTGATTATCCTAAGATTAACGAGTTTCTCGCCAAATCAGACTGGAACTTTATTTAGTAATTGTAATAATATTAATGATATAATAGAATCGTTTTACTGTGTAATTAACAAATCAATTGAACTTTACATTCCTATTACAAAATAAAGGTCATCTAATTACCCCAAATGGTTTAACAAAGAGCTAATTTGTACAATCTAGTCAAAAAAACTTGCACATAAAACATTCAAAATATCTCGAGCTCCGAATGACTATCTACTTTTTTCTAAATTGCACAGGGTGAAAAACATATCGAACTCATGTTACAAAGAATATCTGGAAAATATTGAGCAATCGTTACAAAATAAACCTCAAAATTTATTCAAATTTGCAAATAATCTTAATAGTAATGAATCTGGTATTCCGTCTAACATGTACTACAATGGTAAAATTGCTGATACATCTCAAGGAATTACTGACTTATTTGCCGAATGCTTTGGCGAAGTATATGATGCAAACCCATCCAATAACCAAATACATACCTCAATTCAACTCAAATATTTCTATTGATTTCAATGACCTTGTTATTGATGAAATCGATGTTCAGCGTAAAATTACACTATTAGATACTCAGAAATCGGCTGGCCCGGACACCATACCTGCAATTTATTTAAAAAACTGTGTATCTAATTTAAAAGGCCACCTAACCAATATATTTAATTTATCATTAGCATCAGGCGTTTTCCCACAAAAATGGAAGATCAGTTTCCTTAGTCCCATCTATAAAAAAGGTGAAAAAACAGATGCTTCTAACTACAGACCTATCTGCGTACAATCAGCAATACCTAAATTGTTTGAATCCGTATTTTTATCAAAATTTATGTTACAGGCTCGTAAAATCATTTCCCCTCACCAACATGGATTTATATCCGGTAGACCTATACTTACAAATTTAATTATATACGAAAAATATATATCAGACAATCTAAATTCAAGATTGCAAATGGATGCAGCATACACAGATTTCAGCAGAGCATTCGATAAAGTTTCTCTAAAAATCTTATTAAACAAACTAGAAGTATATGGGATAAAATGAAATCTACTAAAATGGTTTGAGACCTATTTAACATCTAGAATACTATACGTTAAACTTTTTAACCATATATCACACAAAATTGAAGCTTCAAGTGGGATGCTTCAAGGTTCTCATCTAGGTCCGATTCTTTTTTTGCTATTTATCAATGATATTGTTTCAATATTTGAAGGTATTCATTTCCTATTGTTTGCTGATGACTTGAAAATTTACACTATTGTAAGAAATTTAATGGACTGTCTTGTATATGCAAAATAACTTGGATCGATTATATAATTGGTGTAACGTAAATGATTTATTTTTAAACATTAACAAATGTCAATCTATAAGTTTTTCTCGAAATAAAAATGTAATACTCTTTCAATATCACATCAACAATGTTAATCTTTCTACAGTAACATTAATAAAAGATCTGGATGTTGTTTTTGATAACAAGATGACGTTCGTCCCCCACATCGATGCAATCACGAATAAAGCACTTAAATGTCTCGCATTTGTGTTAAGAACGTGCAAAGATCTAATGTATATTAATACACTTAAAACGCTGTACATAACACTGGTCCGAAGCATTCTTGAGTATAATTCCTCTCTCTGGTCGCCTTTGTACAATGTACATTCACACAAAATCGAAAGAGTACAACATAGATTTGTAAGGCATATAAATTACAAATTACACATTCCCATAGAATATTTAAATTATAATTATTTAATGCAATTGCTTAGACTACCCGAACTATCACAGCGAAGAAAAATCTGTGATGTTTTATTATTATTTAAAATCATTAACGGATATTCGGATAGCCCTGAACTAGTGAATATGATAAATTATCAAGTACCCAATAAATACAACACTAGACTCCATGCTCCATTTAACATAGTTGCTTCTCACACTAATTTTATGTTCAACTCTTGTCTTCAGAGATTGCATCGTGTGGGGAATGAAACTTGCTCTACTGACGTATTTCTTTATAAAAACATCGCTTCCTTTAACCACTTCTGTGCCAAGAGCGAGATTTCTCGCATCCTTGGTCGTGTCCAGCAGGCCGGCCATAGAAAAATAGCGAGTTTACTCGCTCTTCTTTGAGCCTCTGTATCATACATATGTCCCGTTTTTTTATTAATTTAAAATATGGAACACACAGAGACGACATTGGAATGATTTTGATTTTTTTTTTTTTTAAATAAGATGTAAAAATGATTTATTTTGGTTAAAAGTTCACGGCCTGCTGTTCACTGTGCAGATGCAAAAATCTGTAAATGTTTCAGATTGTTAACAGTAATAAATTTAATACCCACTGCTCTGTAACTACTTTCATAGTACTTCTGACTTCTTTATATATGTAATTGCTGTGTACCTTTTATTTTTTTCATAATAATAACAAACTTACGTAAAAATCCTTAGATGTTTCAGATTGTTAACAGTAACAAATTTAATACCCACTGCTCTGTAACTACTTTTATAGTACCTACTTACGTCTTTATATATGTAATTGCTTTGTAGCTTTTATTGTTTTCATAAAAATAACATACTTACGTACATTTATAATAGCAAAGAAAAATAAATAAATTAAATTACAAGAAAATTACCAACTTTTATATTATTCGCTAAAAAATGTTTTATACCACTGCCAACCGGTATGCTTCGAGTATGTTTGTAATCATGTTTTGTGTAATATTGTGATAATAATTGCTGAATCTACTGTAGCCTGATATATATGTAGCCTATAAAAATAATATATACCTATTATAATGATAAAAAGAAAATTGCTTAATTAAACTTCTTAAAAATTTCACTTATTAAATTTCTTTACACAATGAATAAACCAAAGCGTTGTACACGAACGCGCGGCCTAAGGGCCTCCGGCTCTGCGACAGAATATAAAACAAGCAAGCGCCTATCAACGTACGACTCGACCATGGACATAGGAATATTACTAGACCTGCCCTAAGTGATAAAAGTGGTCTGCCTATATTTAAAGAGGAAAGATTTGATTGTTTGTTTGTTTGCATTGAATAGGCTCCGAAACTACTGAACCAATTTGAAAAATTCTTTCACTGTTAGGAAGCTACACTATCCCCGTGTGACAAGGGCTATATTATATTTTCAAAAAATTAGGTCTCCTTACTAAAACTCCAATAACGTTACCCAAGGTGTAAAAAAATTACCTAAAATATTCTTTACATCGCGTGCGCTGCGAAAACTATTGATGATTGAATCAAATATTGTACTACGACTTTGCAGAACACATAATTATTTACAAAAAGTGTCGCGACAGCATATGTCTGACTATTAAAGTTATGCCACAATAAGTGTTATTTTATTTTTAAAATTTAATTAAAGTGTCGCCGCTTGAGTCGTAGTAATTTTTCAAATCGGTTCAGTAGTTTCGGAGCCTATTCAATGCAAACAAACAAACAATCAAATCTTTCCTGTTTAAATATAGGCAGACCACTTTTATCACTTAGGGCAGGTCTAGTAATATTCCTATGTCTATGGACTCGACAATTAGTAGGCAGTTCTCAGCGCCGTCAGCCGCTGTACGCTCCACACTCAGTGATGATTTTAGCTTCTTCGGCATGTTGAAATCGTCAGATTATATTATTTCTGTGATCCTTACATTATTTCCTTCAAAATAAAAAAAAAATTAACCGCGCTCGAGTAAATCCACGTGACGTTTTTTTTTGCAACTTTGTGACTCGCTAATTTTCTTACGTCACGTTCAAATCGTCAGATTATTGAAATGTAAACTTTTCTGCATGTAATTAACTCACAATACCTTAATCTGACACGCTCGAGTAACTACAGGGATCGATTTGTTTTTACTAATCTGATCGGTTGCCCTAGCCGCACCCACCAATATTATTGGTTCATAAATGGTGGTAGTCCATAACAGGGTGGGGAGGTATCTCCCCTTAGTTAATCTGACGCGCTTGAATAAATCCCAAAATCCCTGCTTCGCCTCCCCTACTATAATGTAAACCGATTCGTAGTGAAGATTAATCTAAATAGTATCTAAATGGGAGTTCACATATAGTTTCACCGTATAGTTTCATCCGGCGCAAAGGCAACTTGTCACTCTCCGACGGACTCGATGGGTAATACTCGTGAAAGATCGGAGATCACGTGATATCCATGACACGGAATCACGGCGCACAGAGCGGGAATGAAATTGGCAAAGAAATGGATATTTTCGTTCAAAGGGTCTGTATGGGCCAGGATGTTTTTGTAAGGAGAATTTTGCGCGCTACCACTTCACACACCAAATGGACATAGGTACCAATTTCGACGCAGTGTCGCGAGTTTAAAATACGGATTTTAATGGAGCCCTATTTATAATGTGATTATAAACTTGTTTTATAATGATTCCAAACTTGTTTTATAATATTATTATTATTATAAAACGAGTTTGTTTTATTTTATCATCTTTCAATGGGGGTTCACTGCACAAACGCACTTTAGAGAAAATCGCCACTGGCTTTAACCAAACTTTTCGAGTCATTAGGATACCATTGTAAAACATATCAACAATATTATTGTTCCTAACCAACATAGCTTTATCAGAGGTCCATCTACCTGTAATTTGACTATCTATAATAATTACATATCCGAATCCCTAAGTCTGATACAACAAGTGGATTCTATATACACCGATTTCAGTTATGGCAGTACTTATTTACAATACTTTTACGCATATGGTATCCCCGATGATCCAATCGAAAACTCTCCGATTGCTCCGAAATGACGAAGCAATTTATTCCGCTTCTAGTACTCGATTCTTCCGGTTGTGCGTGCACTTTACCTCTCTACCCGTTCGCACGCGAACGCATATTTCTTGTAAATACTATTCTAAATAAAAGTTAATATCGCGGACAAATAAGTGTTATCAATTGATCGTCATCATAATTATAAGTTTCTGAACACCGGATCACGGCTTGGAAGTACCGTGGTCCCAAGGAGCATTTCAAACCTCTACATTGGTAAAGTATGAAGGCTACCCTGCCTGACGTGGAGAGGATCACCACACCAAACACTCTCCATCCACTCCTAAACTAGCTAAACAAACACTTCCAACATTGGTGACCCCGAGAATTTCTAATGATGATGATGAACACTGCCGAAACGGAGGATCGAGTGCTGGAATGTGGAATCCTGGACACCCTAAATCTTGTGAGTAACATTTCGATTTTTTAACTTAAATTCAGTAGGTCCAGTATGTACATTAGAATCATATGAAGATAAATCGTAGTGGACCGGCTTTAGAAGTGTGGTGGAGCTATTCCGGGCAGCGCAAGACAGAGAGACCTTTTCAAGAGTGATCGCCAACGTCGGGGGGACCTGATAAGGCATATAAAGAAGAAGAAGAAGATAAATCAGTAAAGAACATTATTGTCCACCAAATCCAGTATCATACGAAAATACCTACTTTCCCCGCAACTCAAATAACGAAAATACCTACTTGTTTATGTGGATAGTATATTGCCGGTAAATATCAATTTCAGATAAACAAGAGGCCCAGCAGCTAAGGCAGAGTATCCTAACCAACAGACGCGATTTCGCAGACAGACCCAGGTACCAGGATGGCCTACACTCGACCTCGCAGCATCCACCGCAGATCGGAGTAAAGCAAGTAACGCAAATTCAACTTCCCACAGTGATCTTTTTATTAATCGGTAATCCGAATATTTTAACGAAATTTAGCAACCCAGCAAGTACATTTAAATATTGTCACACGGTATAAATTTCTAGTCTACACCGCACAAAAGCAATAACAATATTGCAATACCATTAGGTACTAACATTTCAAAGCAAAGATAAGGGATTTTGCCAAAATATTGGATACCATCAATTTAATTTTTCAGATCCGGATTAGATTTATTGTTATTTTCTTGTTCATGCACAATGTTGGAGTTTTACCTACCATTAAAACTCTTATTATGTTGTCTTGCTCATCCAGAATATTTATAAAAATAAGCTGTTATTTCACAAGAGTCTTTGTCCAGGGCGATCTGCCAAAAAGCCTTAGACAAATCTATTAAGCTTATATATCTGGCTCCACCGAGTTTATCGAGTATTCTAGAAATATACGGCAAAGGGTAGCTGTCACGGATCGTCAGATTGTTAATTTTTCTGGAATCGAGGCAAAAACGTCCCGTTCCATCTTTTTTTGTGACTATTAATACTGGACTAGACCAAGGTGAACGTGAAGGACGAATGACTCCTAATTTGAGCATTTCATCTACTTCCTTATCTAATTGTTTCTGTCTAGCAGGAGAAAGAGGGTAATATCGCTGTTTAACCGGAGGACCCGTAGTAATAATTTTATGTTTTACTAAATGTGTTAACCCTAAGCCTTTCTTTTCAAAAGAAATGGATTCGAATTTCTTTATAATTTTGGCAAGAGTTTTATTTTCCTTTTTGGTTAAGGAAGAAGCTGGCTGAATAGCTCTTAACTCATTGACCTGACCCATTCGCTGAGGAATTGGATCAATTGACCCCTAAAATAAAATTAGGAGATAGAGAAGGGACGACGTAGAAAAGTACATTATGTGTAGTGGACTTATACGTAACAGGCAACGTCATTGTACCTAATACCTGCTGATTTGTTCCATCAGCGGTTGAAATATTGAAATCAATATTAACTAATTCATAACCCGATTGTAAGAATACTAAATGAATATCACCTCCTAAACAGGAGATTGAAGAACCACTGTCGAGCAGTGCTTTATAAGAATTATTAAGAATAAGGATATCCGCGAAAGGTCGATTATCCCTTTCAAGCTCGGGATCCTTCGGCGGCGGTACCTCCACCTCAGAACTCGAGTCCGAAAGAAACTGATTAACTTGACGGAGCCAACTCTGCCACTCGCACTTCCTCTGCGCAAAGGAAGGCGCGTGAACAGAGCGACTCTCATCTAGTTTTTTGAATCCCCATGTTTGACAGAAGCAACTCTCGGATTGGGATTGTTTTGTCTTCTCTTCCTACAATCCGATAGTAAATGACCTTTTAATTTACAAAAGGAACAATAAATATTGTTCTTGGTAGAATTCGGATCAGGATGACACATCTCCTTTTCTCTATAATCATTAGAAGTATTCTTTTTAGATTGATTATTATAGAAAAAACGAGTACTATTGTTATTAGAAGAATTGCCACTATATTGTTTATTATTTTTATTTACGGTGCTCCAGATTTCATGTCCGGGTTGAATCTTTCCCAAATGAAAGACTAAACCCTTCCACACACTTTTCCACAAATGAATATCTAGTAAATTAACGCAATGTAATTGCACTATATAAGAATAAAACAATACAAGAACAATACGTCAATCCACCAGAAACATAATGGGAAAATATTTCACCGACTCCAGATATTTTCATATCATAGGGTTCGGCTCTGATGAAATCCTAACTGGTCCGATAAATCCTACTGATCCCTCAATATAAATATTTAAAAAATCTTTCGTAATCCTACATGTATTTAAAATGACCGACTTTTGCATTTTTATGTACAAATTTTTTGACAAATCTAATACGCCTAAATTTTGAATGAGAGAGCTAGGTATAATGCCAGTAGCCGAAATAACAAATGGTAATATTTTTATAGTCTGAGAATGCCAAATTCTTTTAATTTCATTTCCTAAATCTGTATATTTTCTTATTTTTTCAGAAACAGTTTTCTGAATATTACAAGAATTTGGTATAGCGACATCAATGATATAAGTTATTTTCTTAATTTTGTCATGTAAAACTATATCGGGTCTATTATGACTAATTGTTCTGTCTGTCAGAATAGTTTTATCATAATAAATTTTATAAAATTCATTTTCTAAAAATGAATTTGGTTCATATTCATAATATGGTACATTACGGCAGTCAATCAAGTTATGTTTAATTACCAAACTTTGGTGAATTATTTTTAAAACTTGATTGTGCCTAAATGTATACTCGGACGGCGCTAATACAGAACATCCCGATATAATATGTTCTATAGTTTCCGGAAAAGCCAAACATTTTCTACATAAATCATCAATTTGATTTGCATCTTTGATGATATGCTTCCTATAATTTTTAGTATTAATGACTCTATCTTGTATGGCAAGCATAAAGCCTTCTATTTCTGCGCTCAACTCTCCAATACTCAACCATTTGTTTGACGAAAATTTGTCAACATATGTTTGGTTGAGATAATTGAAGTGTTTTGCGTGAAGAATTTTATTTGACCAGGAATCTAATTTTTTTTTTTTTTTTTTATTGAAAATTTTTTCTTTCGGTACAATACAATAGATACATAAATAAAATGAAAGTATATAAAAGCTTAATGCAATTATAATTATTACAATTATATAATATATATTTTTAAATTATTCTCCCATAATAAGCAAATGCTTGTGTGTACGGGAGGAAGTATTATTTGTTTGGTTATTTTTTTATTTTTTTTTATTGTTGTTTTTATTTATATTTAGTACTTTGAAATTTAGTTTATGTAAATAATAAGATAAATGTATGTTTATATAAAAATATAAATTTTTATTATTATTATTATTTTTTTGTTTAGTTAAGGTTTTCAGTATATTTTTTTAATTGTGTTTTGAAATTTTTGAAACTGTCACAATGGGATTTTATATTTTCTGGTAATTTATTAAAGAAATTTGTTCCCAAGTATTTGTAGTTTTGTTGGCCTAAAGTTTTTTTACAAATGGGAATTGGTAACATGTATTTTTGCCTGAGATTTGCTGTGTTTTTGAAAGGTATAGTTTTGTTTAGGATATCCTCTTTGTAGACTTGTAAGGTTGAGTGATACAGAAAAAGAGTATTTAATTTTCTGACTTTAAATTCTTTGAATATGAGTTCTGATGGATATAAAAATGATTTTTTTAATATTATTTTAATTATTAGTTTTTGCGCAATGTAAAGAGATTGTGTGTGAGTTTTATAGGCGCCACCCCATCCTATTATACCATATTGGATTATGGATTGACAGAAAGCGAAGTACGTCATTCTCAGTAGTTCTTTATTTAGAATGTGTCTCAAACAGCTAAAAATATAGGTCAATTTTCGTACTCTGTTTTTAAGATTGGTTATATGCGGTATCCATTTTAGACATTGGTCAATAGTAATTCCTAGATATTTGGTTGAAGTTTTCATTTCAATATGAGTACACAGTAAGTTACAGTGGTGTTGTTGAGTGTTTGGGGCAGAGTGGATCCTTATGTTAATTTCATGCGGCGTGTTTGGTTTTTTTATGAAAAATGGTATATAATGTGTTTTTTTAGAGTTTAACGTTAGTAGGTTATTGTCGAACCATGTTTTTAATTCGTTTATGTCCGTGTTAGCCTTTTTATTCAGTTCTAACCACGTGTTTGCTTTTAGAAGAAGCACTGTGTCATCTGCATATGATATTATTTCCCCGTATTTAGCAACTTCAAATATATCATTTACATATAATATGAACAAAAGTGGTCCTAGAACTGTGCCTTGTGGTATTGAGAAGTTACTACTTTGAGAATCACTTAGTTCATTTAATAATTTTACTTGTTGTGTTCTATTTTCCAAAAAGCTTACAATCCAGGATAACACCATTCCATTTATTCCAATTGATTTGATTTTTTTTATTAAGTTAGTATGAGATATACTATCAAATGCTTTTTTAAGGTCAATAAATATTCCAATGCATTTTTCATTTGAATCTAGGGCGGTGTATATATAATTTGTTATTTTCGCAATGGCATCTTGGGTGCTGGTGTTTTTTTTGAAACCATACTGTTTAGAATTTATAATTTGATGTTGTTCTAAGAAGGCCCAGATTTGGTTTTTTACAATTTTTTCGAATATTTTTGATATATTTGATAAAAGGGATATAGGGCGGTAATTTTGTGGGTCTTTAGGGCAGTCTGCTTTATATATCGGTGTTATTATTGTTCTTTTATAATTGTTTGGAAATACACCTTTTATAAGGCTTGTATTTATTATATGAGTTAATGGGCAAGTTAGATATTGTTTCATTGTTTTTAATATGTTTACATCTATGTTGTCGTAACCGGGAGCAGAGCCCCCCTTTAAATCATCGATTATTTTTCCAACATCAGTTTCTGTTATTTTGTTGAAATTATTATATTGGTGTTGGGATTCTTGGGTAGTGCGGGATTTATTTTTATTATTGTTGGGACATGTTTTTATAGCGTTAGCCAGATTTTTTCCAACATTTACAAAATAGTTGTTTAAGATATTACAGCATTTTTTAGTTTCGAGTTGGACATTATACGTTTTTTTCCCATCTGAGATTTCGGATATACCATTTTTCTTTTTATTTTTATTTATTATTTCGTTTATTGTAGTCCAAATTTTTTTATTATTATTTTTGGCCTCTATAATTATTTGGGAGTAGTAGCTATTTTTCGTTTTTCGAATTAAAGTTGTTAAGATATTTTTATATTTTTTGTAATATGAAATAATTGATTTTTTAGCATTCGGTTGATGAGCTAGTTTGAAAAGTTTATTTTTTTTCCTAACTGCTTTTACTAATCCGTTAGTGATCCAGGGTTTAATTTTTTTTGTTTTTGTGTTTTGATGAAAGTTTTTAATTTCAGAGGCATTTAAAATGTGTTCTGATAATTTTTTTTCAAATAAATATGCACATTCATCAGCGCACATATTGTTTATTACTTCAGTCCATTTTTCTGTTGAGAGTGATTTTTCTAATAGTTGGTAGCTTAAAGTGGTTTTTGTAGTACTTAATTTATGTATGTTTTTATTTTTATTTTTAGTTTCATAGTTAAAAATGGTTGCGTGATGATCAGTTATGTTTATCTTCCAAATCATAGATTTGATATTTTTTATGTAATTCAGATTTACATTACACCAAATATGGTCTAGACAAGATGGCGTTTGATTTGGTACCTCTCGGGTATAGTTATTAATGCATGATTTGAAGTTGTGATGCGTCATCATGTTCAAGAAGTTATTTTTTTCCAATGAATTATTAGTATTTGAAATGTTTATGTTAAAGTCTCCACATATAATCGTAAAAATCTTTGTTAATTTATTCAGGTATAGATAAAGTTCATTTGTAAAATTCGTTATGTTTGATTTGTGTGTACGATATATTGTTATGATTCTATAAATAGAATTTTTAAATTTAATATCTATTTTTAAGCAGTTGACAAATTCAATATTAACTTCTTCTGTGTTTATCACTTCACAATCGTCGCGTACGAACATAATTATTCCACTATTTTTGTTTATAGATATTTTGGTTGCAATTCCTCGGTAGTTGGGTAGCGCACTTATGTATTGATCGCTGTTGGAGTGTGTTTCAGTTAACCCTATGCATACCGGTGATATGTTTAAATTATTTATGTTTATTAATAATTCATCTAGATTTCTTGAAAGGCTTCTTATGTTCATGTTTAACACTATAAAAGCTGAATCAGTATTATGGCACCATTTGTTAATTTCGGTAACGTTTTCGCATATTTCTTCTGATATATTGTAGTTTTCGTCGATTTTTTTAGTAATGTAATCATCCATGTTTAGTTGTAGTCGATTCGTTCCTTTGCATATTGTAACATTTTTATGCGTTGTTTGCATTCTTCGTTGTTGGCTTTATGATTTGTTGGATAAGAACTCTTTTTTATCAGGTTGTTAGTTGTGCAGTTTATGCACTTTGGCACTTCATTTTTGTTTTGACAGTCTTTTAGTCCGTGATCTCCAGCGCAGTGAGGGCAAATAGGTTTTTCGTTTATTCTTAGACAACGCGTGGCTGTATGGCCATATTTCTGGCAGTGGTAACATTGCATTAAAGGGTTACAGTCTTCCACTTTTATTTGGGAGAAACCCAGGTTTACTTTTTTTTTTTTAATAAGTAAGTTTCTAATATCTCCAGTGCATTCGACGATAATGTTTATTTGTTTATATTTTTTAATGTTGATTGTTCCTCTTATTTTGATTTTTTCTTCTACATTTAATGTTTTTATGTCTTCGTTTTGTAGGATTAAGTCATTCAAAAATTCTTCTTTATCATAATTCTCGTCGATTCCTTTGAAGATCATACACGGACTTTTCTTTTTTAATTCGCCCACGTTTATTCCTTCAAGGTTCATTTTTTCAATTTCATTTTTTGTCTTGATCCTGTCTTCTTCTTTGTTAAGGTTGATAATAAGTTGGTTTTTCGATGTTTTTCTGATGCTAGCAATACCAACGCCAGTTTTAGAAATCTTTACGTTCTTAGTTATTATTTCCTTGATATCTTCTTTTTCGTTTTTTGAGCTTATAATGATGGGATATAAAACCGGGGATTTGTGTTGCGCGCTAACTTCAGCGTATGTTTTAACATTTTGATTTGTTGAAATTATTTTTTCTAATTTTTGGCAGTAATTTTCATTATTTATAATTCCTGGTTGGTATTTATAAGAATGCTGGCATTCTCGTCGTATAAATTTAATGGTGAAATATTTCTATCTGCCTTGCATATTATTTTGTGCATTTCTGAACTATCAGCTTTCCTATGGAAAAAATTTCTTAGCATTTCTACCTGATTATGTTTTAAAGATGTTATTTTGACTATACCTCTACCTCCTAAATTTCTGGGTAAATTAATACGTTCTATAGCTGAATTTGGATGATGGCAATGAAATTTAGTTAATGTAGTTCTAATTAATCGTTCTAAGCTATCTAAATCTGTATTTATTATATTTTACGGTGCTCCAGATTTCATGTCCGGGTTGAATCTTTCCCAAATGAAAGACTAAACCCTTCCACACACTTTTCCACAAATGAATATCTAGTAAATTAACGCAATGTAAGTGCACTATATAAGAATAAAACAATACAAGAACAATACGTCAATCCACCAGAAACATAATGGGAAAATATTTCACCGACTCCAGATATTTTCATATCAGAGGGTTCGGCTCTGATGAAATCCTAACTGGTCCGATAAATCCTACTGATCCCTCAATATAAATATTTAAAAAATCTTTCGTAATCCTACATGTATTTAAAATGACCGACTTTTGCATTTTTATGTACAAATTTTTTGACAAATCTAATACGCCTAAATTTTGAATGAGAGAGCTAGGTATAATGCCAGTAGCCGAAATAACAAATGGTAATATTTTTATAGTCTGAGAATGCCAAATTCTTTTAATTTCATTTCCTAAATCTGTATATTTTCTTATTTTTTCAGAAACATTTTATAATTATTATTATTATTTTGTTTATAATTATAATCCGTAGAACGATTATTGTAGGTACCACGATAAGAAGAGTTACGATTAGAATTGAAATTATTATTTTTACTGCCCCGTGAATTGGTGAAATAATTTTTTTTATCATTAGAAAAAGAAGAAGAATTATTTTCTAACAAATTAGATGTTGAATAAGACTCCAGTTTATTTGTAGCTTCGGTAAGTTCTGAAAATGAGTTGAAATCTCTGGATGCAAGAAGGTTGATATAAATGGGTAGTAATGCCCTCATGCATAATTGTAAAAGTTCAGAGAGTGGTAATTTAGAATCAAGCATATTATTGTGCTTCTGCATTCTTAACGTAAATTCAAAGGCTGACATACCAGCTGGTTGTTTCATAGAGAAAAGTTGTGATTTTAATTCAATCTGTCTATTATTTGTTTCGAATTGTTTTATAAGTAATATAGATAATTCATTCCAAGTCAAATCAGGTGTATAAATTGATCTGAACCATAATAATGCCAATCCATCTAAAATTTCAGGAAAACATCTCACTAAATCGTCATGACGAACGTTCCTAATTCTACATTTCTCTTCTATTTCCAGTATAAAGTCTCTTACGCAACTATTACCATCAAATCAAATTTAATATTCCAATTATTAATGGTACTTGTGGATGAAGATGAAGAAGAGTTTGATTCATTATAAATAACTTTTGTATATTTAATGTAGTTTGAGCCAAATTCGTTGTCTTTATCTGGGTTAACACTTCCCTCATGATGCTCGATAGCTTCAGATATTTTAATATTTTTGTTATGCCTTCTGGCTTGAATCCGCATTTCTTCTAAAGTACCGTCTGGTGTTATATTCCTGGATAAAAGATCCGCAGAAAGTTCATCTTTCGATCTACCATTGATGTTGTCTATTGTAGTCGACATTTTGAAAAGTATAATTGTAAAATTCCAATAATTAAATGTAGAATGTCAATAAATTAGCTAGTAACGATAGCTACGAATATATTGCTTACCCGCAGAGCAATTATATAATTAACCGTATTTATAAGCACTTTATAGTATTTATTGTACACGACAATCTTAAAAACTTAAAGGTGTAATTACATTATGACAGTTGTTGTCAAAATGCAATGTTTGTTTACGATTGACATAGCCGTCTGTCAAATTGACACTTAGTATTCGTGTTGCCCGTAAGTCCGAATAACTTAACCCACAAACAAATTAAAATATATAATAATAATGTGTACAGCGTTATTATCAAGTTGGCTGCATTGTTGACAGATTGATAACTTCGCAATATTTACGTGTATACCGGAATGACATTTAAAGGTTATGTTTTATGTGAGATGCTTCGAAATAACAAAAACAATTATTGATCGATTGCAAGACAAAACTATAGCAATTCCAACCCAAAACCTAGACAAATAAGAATTATACGAGCCCAGGACACAGTTGTAGGCGCCATGTTAGGGTCAGATGTACAGCCAATAGTCGGCATATTTATTAATTGGATTTAATTATAGTGAGTGGTCGAAATGGCTTTGCCGGTTAGTACCGGACGCGCCAGGATCTGATCCCGAGGAATCCTCAGCCTCAGACCCGCCAAATCGACCAGCACAGCGGTAGAGCAGAGTTCCCCCTCCCAGAGCGGGGAATTATGTTCTAAGATGTCAGGCATAGGCAGGAATTACCAGGTTTTGTAAATAAAATAAGGTTAATTATAAATGGACTAACCGTATAGGTTTATTTAAAATATTGCATGTAATAGTACAGATAGGATAGAACTTACCCCCACAGACCATAACCGAAAACTATAGCTAAAGTAATCTGACTATTAACGCGATCGTTTAGACGATGAGGGATCTTCCCGGTGACTAAGGTTGGTGCAGCGGCCCACGTCCCACGGTGATGCGAGCTGACTATATTGGTGGCAGGAACCCTCTGGCATCTGCAGCATGAGCAAATAAGGCTACTCCACGTCCCACGGTGAAGTAAGCTGACTATATTGGTGGCAGGAACCCTCTGGCATCTGCAGCATGAGCAAATAAGGCTACTCCACGTCCCACGGTGAAGTAAGCTGGCGCTGGTTGCAAATGATGAGTCACGCACGTGTATGGTGAATTGATACACCAGGAGATTTCCTGGCGGAGATCGGGTAGAACATTATATTGGCCGGAAATCACACTAGCCCACGGTGTTTCTGGGACTAAAGGCAGGGGCGTTTACTGTCCAGATTGAAATTTCCTATTCCTAAACGAAATACAATTCGGCCATGTGTGAACACAACACTTTTTCCGGAGCGCGACTAGCGGGGTCGAAACCATAACGGGAACTCAAATAAACTTGTAACGGCACTATAATAACCGCCCGAACTTTACGGGAACTTCTCGAATCTATGATTTGGCACCGATCCACTTCATATTCCCCGATTATCTCGAATCCCGACTCGACCTCCGGCGGGCGGAAGTCCACCGGGAAGTGCCACCATCCCATTTCCGCTCCTCTCTGGTGTTGCCAGGATGAAAAACAATAGACAATGCTAAGGTGCCGCCTCATAGACTCCAGTACTAACTTAAAACGACAATTAACCTATGTTATATACATAACAATATATAATATGAGATATCGCGCTTATTTCTCGCTAGCGCCCGTCTTATCTGTTGCTATATCTTGAATTTCCCGCCTTCCTTTTGTAGCTCCCTTCAGTTGTATAATTGTCACCTTGCAGTTGGCGTCCTGAGACGTCATTTCCTTCAATTTGGACTCACCAAGCAGAGCTTGAATATATATTCTAGGTAAAACTCCAACATTATGTGTGTCGTTGCTCATCCAGAATATATATATAATATGAGAAGTGTTTGTTATCGCTTGGTGACAATTCTAAAGCCAAAATTGTGACTATTACTGTATTGCTTGAAATAACTTGGTCAAAGACTGAGAGTGAATGGGTGGATTCAGCACCTCAACATTGAGACCTCTGATCTGCTTTCTATAATATTTCTTGAAAGTGTTTTCTGAACGCCAGTTTCCTCTTTCCAAAATGGTGTCTATAGGACACTCTTCCAGCCAACTCCTTGAGGCTACTGCTGATCTCAAACTCCCAGGGGAGGCATCAATCCCAGCGTCCTTCAAAATTGTTTTAATCCATCCACCAATAACGGTTCTCGAGGCTGGCCTGGCAGGCCCCAATGTGGAAATAAACAGACATTCAACACCAGCTTCGTGTCTCCTGTTCTCACCCAAAGACATAAGCTTTCTCAACCAAAATATAGGATCTATATTACAATCCTCTGCTTTGCAAAGTTTCCAACCAGACTGTCTATGTGTAGAGGTGTCTGTTTTAGAACCAAAAATTGGCCATAATATAATGTGATCATCATTGTCCACAAGATTATCAGGAGATGTATGTAGTAAAGTCAGATCATGTACTCGTCTTCCTGATGCCAGAAGTAAAATCACAGAACATCTACGAGATGCTTCGAAAAGAGTCGGGTCCTTTGGAGGATTTTTACAAAGCCAAGATACCAAGTATCCTGGATCCCAAGTAAATGCTCTAGGCTTCTTATTTGCAGAATTTCCTATACCTCTCATCACTCGCTTGACCAAGGGATGATTACTTATCCTCAAATCGCCGTTGGGGTCACACAAAACCGACACTGCAGACTTGTGAAGTGCTATAGTACTGGGAGCCAAGCCTTTCTTTACCCTTAAGTATGCCAAAAACCGTGCCAGCTGTGATCCTGAAGGGTTATTAGGATGCGTATTATTAATGGAATACCATTCCTTCCAGCTCTTCCATGCCATGTGATAAGTTGAAAGCGTAGATTTGCGCCAACCCGCATTCAACAGAGCTTTCTCTTGCTGTGACCAATCGTTCAATGCTTCACTCCACCCCCAATCTTCCACACCTGTAGTTGGAGCTTCTGGACCTGTTGAGGATGAAGTCCTGTCGATAAGTCTATCAAGTTGTCGACCAACATGGGTATTATGTGAGGTCGGTCTAGGGCTCTTCTCTTTAGGTCTGGTAACCAAAACACTTTTGGCCAATTTGGGGCTACGACCAGGTACACCCCTGATGACTTGTTCAGGTGTGCAAGCACTCGTGGCATTAAACAAGGGGGAGGAAAGATCCATGCCAAGGGAAATGCCAACTCCTGCTGAACGCGTTGTGAAACATCGCTCTCTTGTCGTGGGAATCTATCGAGACATACTGATCCACGACGTGAGCCCTCGAAGAAGCGAATAGGTCCACTACTGGATTGCCCCATTTGTGAAAAACAGCTCTTACCGCTGGGGGAAGAAGGTGCCATTCTGGTAATGTCATCCCTCGGGATAGATGATCCGCGAGGTCATTGTAGCGTCCTGGCAAATATTGGACTTGTAAAGCGATTCTGCACTTGTCCAAAAGAGCAAGAATCTGAAATGTCAGATGAAGGAGACCCATCGACTTGGTGCCTCCCTCGTTCCTCAGGTAGGCTACGACTGTCCTGTTGCCTGATTGAATGAGTAACGAAGAACTTCTCAAATTCTGAGTCACAGATGTTAAGGCATTTAAGATTGCTGTCATCTCCTTTATGTTGCAATGTCCCCCCCTCTGACTGTCCAACAACCCGACAGAGGTACATCGTCGATCAGGGCTCCCCAGCCGTGATCCGCCGCATCCGTGGTCAGAAAGTGTGTTGGGCTGGGAACATGAAGAGTTGAAACATGATCTAAGTTGGTCATCCACCATTTCATTTCCGACAAGACCTCCTTCTTTATCGGGGACTTCTGCTGAGGGGTCAGCTTCAGCATTAACTGTAATTGCATCAGCCGAGTATGGAGTCGACCTCTGGGGACCACAAAGGTAGCAAAATTCAACTTCCCGAGAATACTCTGAGCTTCTTTTAGAGTCCATCTTCGTCTTGTCACGAAGCCCCGAAGTGAATTCCAAAGACTTTGGCGTCTGAATTTGGTCAAATACTTCTGATTTAGATGAGGGTCCCATACAACTCCCAGGTATTCCACTGATTGTGCTGGCTGACTGATACACTTCTGGAGATTCAGTGACCAACCTAACCGCTCCAACAAATGAAGGGCTTCCCGTGTTTGACTGAGGAGGACCTCTCTGGTCTGATGAGCCAGGAGAAAGTCGTCTAGGTACACAATGACCCTGATACCCCGTCTCCGCAGGATTTCTGCAATCCAATTTGTGATAGCTGCAAAGGCCTGTAGTGCACTGCTCAAGCCTTGAGGCAGGCATGTCAACTGTAAGTGAAGACCTCAGTAATACAATCTCAGAAAGCAACGGTGAGCTTTTGCGACCGGTATGTGGAAGTAGGCCTGCGAAAGGTCTATTTTTGTCATCCAATCGTTGGCTTGAAGAAAGTGTGGGACTTTGTGGTGAGATATCAGAGAAAACTTTTTTCAAGCTACATCTAAATTGAGAGCTTTTAAATTGAGGATTGGCCGTTTTGAGCCATCGCTCTTTTGAACAAGAAAAAGTGTTGATAGGAAGGAGGCATTGTCGCCAGCTCTTTCCAGTGTACCATCTCTCATCATCTTTTTTATTTCGAGGGTCATTTCCGGGGTTACTTTCGTCTTGAACCTCCTTGCGGAAGCATGGCTTGGACTTATCAACAAGGGCTTTCGGATGAATGGTATGCGGTATCCTCTTATCATACGTAAGATGGTCTCTGGGGCATCTAGGGCCCGCCATTCTCTCCAATAATCCTGTAGTTGACCCGCCCGAAATGGTTGATTGTCACTTGTTGAAGCGGCCACGAGAGGTCTGCCCCCTCGCGCCACGCTTCTGTTCCCTCCCCCTACGCCTCGTACCGGAGGAATAGTGGGGGTCTCGCCCGTGGTCTGCCCGCCGGGGAAACGAGGGAAATGCCATATTTTCCTTTGATGTCTGCTTGGGGGAAAAGGCAACAACCTCCTTAGATGTTGAAGGGCGGTTGTGCGTCAACACCTGTTGAAGCAGCCATGAGAGGTCTGCCCCCTCACACCACGCTTCTGTTCCCTCCCCCTACGCCTCGTACCGGAGGAATAGTGGGGGTCTCGCCCGTGGTCTGCCCGCCGGGGAAACGAGGGAAATGCCATATTTTCCTTTGATGTCTGCTTGGGGGGAAAGGCAACAACCTCCTTAGATGTTGAAGGGCGGTTGTGCGCTGAGTGGCTACCCTGGGGTAGGCGCACTGGATTAAAGCACTTTGTTACACCACCTAGTTTCTGCAACTGAGCGGACATTGCTTCTTCCCCAAAAAGATGAGTGGAAGAAGGAGGAATTCTGCTGAATAGCTTCCGTTCCACTCCTGTCTTACAGCTGCCCAAAATCTTATCCCTTCTGTGTTGTAGAAGGTTTTGGCGCTGCAGACTCCTTCAGAACAGTAGAGGGACCCGGCATCTGATACTGCCTTTCAGGCGACAACGAGCAAACGCTCCCAGATGCATGCGAAGATGCCGCTATATTTGGCCTGCTGACAGTGGTTTCCTGCGTTGACCTATCCATGACAAGATCCTGCAGGGTCTTGACCTGATATGCTAATCTTTTAAGCAGATGTCTGTCATTCCGCTTTCGTCTTTTCGTACGCCTGCGACGCCTACTACTCTTCGATGCCGAACCGCTAGATTGCGAACTCGAAGAACTGGTTGACATTGAACGGCGTGGCCTTCTTCGATCACGTCGTTTAGAGGTTACATCTTCTACATGCTCCTTCTCTAAGGGCATTTTGACCCGTGCACAAAAAATGTTTGGGTACGCGAAGGAAAGCGGCGCAGTTTATTCTGCGTGGCAGTAAGACGCAAATAACTTTATAAATAATCGCACAATCACTCAGCACTAGATTTACACAAAATTACGACAATTTGCGGGTAGCAACAGATTCGTTTTCGTTAATATAATTACGAAACAAAATTTCACGACCGGCGTAGGTGAAATAGTCGCCAAAATTGAAGGAAATGACGTCTCAGGACGCCAACTGCAAGGTGACAATTATACAACTGAAGGGAGCTACAAAAGGAAGGCGGGAAATTCAAGATATAGCAACAGATACGACGGGCGCTAGCGAGAAATAAGCGCGATATCTCATATTATATATATATTCTGGATGAGCAACGACACACATAATTTTGATAATTTTATCTGCATACCCACACGGTCTATTGCTACTACTACTGTTTTTGTCTTTTGCCATTGCCTATTACTTGCCATATTACAACGACAATATGCCGCTAGAGGAAACTCCTACTTTGGAAACAGAATCAGGAACCAGAGCTAATAACACAAAAATGGACTCAGTCATAAACTCCGTATCAGTTAAAATACCCCCTGTCTGGTGTGACAACATACAGCTCTGGATTGCCCAGGCAGAAAGCCAGTTCTCCAACTCAATAATCAAGGATGACTCCACGAAGTACAACATTATTGTCGAATCCCTGGACATCGAAACCCTCAGGACCGTCAGCGATGTTGTCATCAAGCCACCAGCAACGGACAAGTACTCTACCCTAAAAACTGCACTCACCACGAGGTTGCAAGATTCCGAAGAAAAGCGTCTCACCCGACTACTAACCGGATTACAGTTGGACGACAGGAAACCATCCGGACTACTTCGATTGATGCACGAACTCGCCGGTCCCGGGTTGGCTGAAAGCGCAATCATAAGCACGTTATGACTACAAAGACTTCCCCAACATGTACAAGCTATATTGACCGCACTACCAGACGACAATCTACTACAACTTGCGTCAGCAGCCGATAAAATCCTGGATGTCTACCAGACAACGGAGTGCGGAGCGATAAACAAAAATCAACGTAGAGATACCAATTACAGAGAAGATCCCGACATCACTTCCGTTCTTCAAATTTCTGCACTATCTCTAGAAGTCAAACAACTGAAGTTAAGTCGCAGAGACAGTCATAGCCCCGCACATCATTTTTATAATCGGCGTAATCCTAGCCCCTGCCGAGAATGGCGTCATCCATCGACATCGTACTCAAATTCCGACCGCCGCCATCGACCCCGGTCGAACGATCGAACGGACAATAACAACGCATTTGACAAAACAAACGACTACTGCAGATACCACAAAAAATTCGGGGAGAAATCATTCAACTGCATTCAACCATGCACATTTCACAGAGATAATTCGAAAAACAACGGCGACGCCACACAATAAGTGTGATTTCGCTAACAGTAGCAGTCCATCGTAACTTTCCTTACTTACGCACAAGTAACAAAAACACTTGTAGCAATTTAACAGGCACTGACAACAGGAAACTGACCATTAGAGTCAGCAAACAGGAAACTGGCCATTTAACAGGCACAGACAACAGGAAACTGACCATAAGATCCACCTGAAACTGGCAACGGATAGCACCAGCAAACGGGCAACATGCAACTGGACGAGATCCAGCAAACGGGCAACAGGCAACTGGGAGCAGGAATACTAAAGGACTCATGAATATCTATGAATATCTACTGAATAGCTACGATCTCGAATTTTTTTAAAGAGAAAAATCGATTTTACCGCTATCTTCTCAACTTCAACATCTCCAATAATTTTACAATCTACACTGATCATAAACCTATAACATTTGCGTTCAACAAGAAACGCGCCTCAAGTTCCCCGCGACAAGAGAGACAACTTGATTTCATTGCCCAGTTCACCACCGATGTTAAACACATTTCCGGTCACCTAAACACGGTAGCAGACACGCTGTCTCGTATAGAAGAGATAAACAGCCCTCCTGCTATCGATTACAGACATATGGGATTAGAGCAGAGTCACGACGACGATCTAATTAAGGCACTTGAGGACTCCTCCCTTGTCTTGAAAAAAATGATAATTCCCAACACGAATGAACTATTATGGTGTGACATCTCTACAGGTCGTGTGAGACCTTTCGTTCCTCGAAGTATGAGAGAACAAGTAATAAGCAGCGTACACAACACATGTCACCCAGGCACCGCGGGTACCGCTAATAGCGTACGTCAGTGATTCGTCTGGCCCAAGATGACAAATTATATCAAAACCTTCGTCAAACATTGTCAAAAAGTCGTCGCTTGTCAAAAAGCCAAAATATCACGACACACAACTGCACATCCAGCAACATATCCACTTCCCGAAGATCGATTCCGAAACATCCACATAGACTTGGTCGGCCCACTACCAGCTCGCAGTGAGTATAAATATCTCCTTACAATAATAGACAGATACACCCGCTGGCCAGAGGCAGTCCCTTTAAAGGATATGACGGTAGCGACCGCTCAAACCACACAATGGATCGCTCGACACGGCGTCTCGGAAACAATTACTACGGACCAGGGACGACAATTCGAATCAGGCCTGTTCAAGAGCCTCACGCGAAAATTCGGATTCAAGCATACACGAACCACTGCCTACCATCCACAGGCAAATGGTATAATAGAAAGATGGCACAGAACACTAAAAGCATCTCTTATGGCTTATAGCAACCCGGACTGGTTGGAAAACCTCCCACTAATTCTACTTGGTCTTAGATCCACCGTTCGCGAAGATCTGAAATGCTCACCTGCAGAAATCACCTACGGAAGAACATTGAGATTACCATGTGATTTTTTTACTACAACTCCCCGCGAAGAACCTGACACCTACATAAGAAGACTGCAAGAAAGGTTTGAAGAAATCAAACCTACTCCCACTAGCAACCATAGCAATCGAAAATTTTTTGTCCACAAAGATTTACCTAACTCGTCACATGTTTTCCTGCGCACAGACGGCGGAAGAAAACCACTCGAGGCTCCCTATGATGGACCTTATGAAGTTCAGGAACGAGACGACAAAACGTACGTCATAACTATCAACGGAAAATCCAAAAGAGTTTCGGTAGACAGACTCAAACCAGCATTTTTCCAAAATTCTGAGGAAATACCGCAAAAAACAGCAAGCACACCGCCCACAATAACAACAAGAAAAACACGCTGTGGAAGACATGTACATTTTCCTGAAAGGTACCAGTCGTTTTAGTAATACTCGGCAATACTTCAATGAAGAAAGTTATCGTTAAAACAAATTAATTAGAAAACTTATATTGATGTATCCAAAATTTATTATACGATTTGTATCACTGTATCTCTTAATTGATTAAAATTCTAATGCACTACTGTAAAATAAAACTAAGTTTATTTAGGTATTTAGCTAGCGAAACACCGCCCTATGTAAATTATTGCATTAAGACGTACTCAGTATTTTTAACAAATAATAATATTATATCAATTCATTTTCGTATCCCGAATACTGAACAGTATATAGTCTACATTTTATTTGTAAACAACTAATTAATAAGATTAAAAAGGTATATCAAATTTAGTAAATATGTTATCCAACGTGTATATAATTTCTGTTAATTTCCATTCTCTATTAATTTTACCTAGTGTTATCTTATTAAAAAGAAATCACAATTTAGATCGGACCCTCATAAATGTTAACCAAACTGTATCTGTTTAACAATAATAATATAATAAATAACAATTCGACATTCCAATACCACTGCGGAAGTATGTACCTAAAGTCAGGTAATAAACAAAATTTAATGTTCTTAATAGCTATTTCGATTAATATTTGTTAAAAATATTATGAACTAAATATACAATTTGGCTGTCCTAAAACGGGTATCCTTCCCAGTTGGACAGACAAAGTATCACTTTGTAATGTATTTAATATATATGTATATAAATAAATAAATAAATAAATAAAAATAAAAAAAACAAAGACAGCTCTTGGAATTCGAAGTATTATTTTCCCTTGATTAAAAATGAATTCACTCCTTAGTCCTGGATTTATAAAGTTAATTTTGAATAATAAGGTTCATGTATTTTATTTATAGGTATTTTAATACAAATACAACATTTAACAAAGAGATGTTAAAATAACACTTGTACTCAATTACGCATCGTTATGTTTACCTTCGTTGAAATTGTATAAACGCATAATAAGTATGTAACGAGTCAGCCAGCAGCTACTCACCTTTGTAAATAATCACCGTTATGCATTCTAGCAGGTTCCTACTTCAACAGTTACTACACGTCTAGCCGTAAGAAGGAACAAGTAATAATAATAATTTTAATCAGTCAATACCGACTGAGAAACGACCTCCGTAGTCCAGTGGGTAAGACTCTTGACTCACAATCCGGGGGTCACGGGTTCGAACCCGGCGTGCGCAAATAAATTTTATTTGATTAATTTGTGTTATTTCACAATTAATTCATTTAAAATAATATATAGTATATTTGCGGCACGTTCCAGAGTGGAAGATACTACCAGTATCGCCCTGGTGTAAGACCACCATTCAGAATTGAAACGTTGCTTGAAAATGGCTTTAGCCGTGTTTGGTGACCAGATCTGAATAGCCAGGTACTTCCCAACCTTCCTCTTTCCCACCTCCTTCCCCTCCCCACTACCTTCAGCCTCACAACATACCCCAATTGGTGATGCAATAGTCTCACTGGCTCCAGACGGGAGCAGTTGAGATTCTTGTGCGGTATTCACTGTAAAAAAAAAAAAAAAATAAAAAAAAATAGGCACTTACTTCTATTACTAATGATAATTAAGGACTTGTAAACAAATAACATTCTAATTTTAATACGTTCGAACATTTTGTAACTTATGTTACGTTTTCTTTTTTCATAGACATTTTATGTTATAAGTTAATGATGTAAATTTTACAACGTAAGAGTATTTTCACAAAACTATTTTTGTTCAAAATTATATTTTCGAGTATGAAAAACATTGTTTATATTTTGTATATATGTATATCTCAGACACATACTTAACCTTATTTAGATGTATATGATTTATTTTTTTCGATTGCCATATTTTGTAATTCGCGTGCAACGCTGGTGGGGAGGTATATGGCAGTACTTATTTACAATACTTTCACGCATATGGTATCCCCGATGATCCAATCGAAAACTCTCCGATTGCTCTGAAATGACGAAGCAATTTATTCCGCTTCTAGTACTCGATTCTCCCGGTTGTGCGTGCACTTTACCTCTCTACCCGTTCGCACGCGAACGCATATTTCTTGTAAATACTATTCTAAATAAAAGTTAATATCGCAGACAAATAAGTGTTATCAATTGTTCATCATCATAATTATAAGTTTCTGAACACCGGATCACGACTTGGAAGTACCGTGGTCCCAATGAGCATTTCAAACCTCTACATTGGTGAAGTATGAAGGCTACCCTGCCTGACGTGGAGAGGATCACCACACCAAACACTCTCCATCCACTCCTACACTAGCTAAACAAACACTTCCAACACAGTAAAGCATTTGATAAGGTTCGACATCACATTCTTGTATCCAAACTCCGACTGTTCAAAGGTAGTTTATTGACATAGATTATCAGTTACCTCAGTAATAGAGTGCTTAGTGTCAGGATTAATTTTATAGAATCCTACGTAATCGAGGCCACAAGTGGTGTTCTGCAAGGGTCGCACCTCGGCCCAATATTCTTCTTAATGACATTGTAAACATATCTAAAGATGTACAAGTCCTACTTTTTGCAGATGATCTAAAATTGTTTAAAAGAATACGAAATATATATTATTGCCTAATTTTACAAGCTAATTTAGATGAATTTTTTAAATAGTGCGAACAAAATACCTTATTTTTGAATATTGAGAAATGTCAAGTAATACGATTTTCCAGAACTCATTCTAATATCTTACATGAATATAATTTAAATAATGTTAAATTAACACCAGTATCCCAAATTCGCAACTTGGGAGTTATATTCGATTCAAACTTAACATTCACAGCATTTATAGATAATATAACTAATAAGGCTTTAAAGATTCTTGGCTTCCTTTGTAGAACCCTAACTGGTTTTAAGTCCTTGGATTGCATGCAGTGGCGGACTAAGCCCGTCAGAGGCCCGGGGCGGCAAAGCTGAATGAGGCCCCCCCCCTAGTATAAAAAGTTGATGTAATTTTACAAGATTTTTATTCAGTTCACAAGGGCCTCTGATCACTGTAATAAAAAATTGTCATTTTTTTTATTTCATTTTTAAAAAAATGCATTTGTTAATAATGCTATCACAGTTTTAAGGAAATTATAAAAAAAATCAAGAAAGTTTTAAACAGTTTGTATGTTGAATTAACCTTCAGAAAAAAATTAGAACGCATTTTGTCACGTGCTCCATAAGCGAGGAAAAAACAATACCGAGTCCCACAGAGGGGCCCGAGAACGCAGCGTACGTTAGTTAGAAATCCACTCGACGTAGAAAACCACTGCCGGAACGGGGGACCAACACAATTCCTCCCCGTCCATAGATTAGGCGTACGTAAATCTACATGTTTGTTAAAAAAATGGCCAACGGAGCGAGCGGGAAGCGCAGGTCAGCTTGGTTCGGCCGCTCGTTGCTTTCTGGCGCGCGGGGTCTCTCCGGGCCAAGGGCGGAAAACGCAGGGCGGGGAAGGGGTGCCCGTCGTTGGGGTCAGGCGATCGGTACGCACCAATGGAAGCAAGCTTGCAGTGTGGCTATTCCCGAAAACAATTCTTCCCGGTAACTACTATGCACCTACCCGTGTTACATAACAATATCTCTCCATCTTCTTCTTTTTGAGTGCGGATGCGGCGCCTTAAGACTTGATGCATGCAAATCGGATGTCTAATTTTTTTAATATGTTGTCAACCAGGTTGAAAAACGAGTTAAAAAAGTTTCGAGAAAAACGCATTCAAAGTTTTGCGGAAGAATAATTCAACATAAAAAGTTTCAAACAGTTTCACATACAATGCTGTAAAAAACATTTGGTCAGAGCATTATTAACATCGGAAAATTAAAAATTAAAAAAAAAATTGTAAACATTTTTTACAGTGTCGGTGCCTTGTCGCCGTATCCCCGCTCATAAAGAAGAAGATGGAGTGATATGTAATTACGAATGTTGGAGAGAGTTTGCTAATATTTAAAACGGTAAAATTGAAGCGAAAATTGTGAAAATGGTGTTAAAAAAACACGACTTATTTAAAATAGAGAAAAAAAGCTCTTGGGTGCTATCTAAAACAGCATTAAAAGAAACACTGTGAATTTTTCCATACATACCTAAGAACTTGTAAAATAACTGAATCAGACGTGTATATAATAATTTTCGGAGCATATTTTGCGATTTTTTTCTATCGAAGGAATTTCATATAATTTGCGTTTCGGCGGGGGGAATGTATAATATATTATCTTCTAAAATAATATTTTTTTTAAGAGCTTAAAAACTTCAAATATTTAAGGGGGATATGTAAGAAATCGGTAGAAATTCGGGTAGCGGCGCGCAGCTTAAAGCCTTGTTTAGGATTTGATCAAGGAAACATGGAGGCGTTTGGAGACCCCCGGGGACCAGAGGTCGCCACTTCCGCCCCCCGTTAGTCCGCTACTGAATATTTTGAATTACTAACCTATTTTATTACTCTCTATACATTATCTGTAATGATAAGATAACCTTTAGCAAATGGCCTAAGTTAATAAAAATAATACGAAGTGTAATACGTAAGTGAAACTAGAACGAAAACTGTATAGACATTATAAAGATTAGTAGTAGTAATTATATTTTTTAAATTTTAAATTACAGGTTCGGGCTGTATTTATTTATTCCTATTAAATCTGTATGGGATGATGTTTGTATGGTACCTCCCAACTCCAAATCACCTCTTAGATAGGTATTAAGCATATTTTTAAGGCACCAGCTCACAAGAAAAAGGCCACTTTTTTATTTCATTTTCTAAAATATGCATTTGTTGATAATGCTTTCACCAAATATTGTAAGGAAATTCGTAAAATTGACGGAGATACTGCATCTTATATGAAACCGTTTTAAACAGTTTGTGTGTTGAATTATCCTTCAGCAAAACTTTGAACGCGTTTTTCTCAAAACCACGTTTTTCATACTGGTTGTCGACATATTAAAAAAAAACTATACATATGATTCGCATGCACCATGCACGATTTTTTTACAAAGGGCCCCCTTCTATTTTTAAGTCTTAAACTGTTCGGAAATCCAGTCACTAAAGCCGAGGCCGTATTATCCATAAGACGTATAGGCAACTGCCAAGGAGGCCCCGCATTGAGAAGGGGCCCCAAGATGTGCCAAGAAGCATTGCTTAGGGGCCCCGACATGTTTAAGCCGGCCTGGCAGGGCCCTATTGTCCATAAGGCAGTGAAGGCCACTACCTAAAGGCCCCGCATCGGGTAGGGGCCCCGAGACGTGCATTGCCTAGGGGCCCCAATATGTTTAAGCCGGCCTTAGTAGGACCCTATTGTCCATAAGGCAGTGTAGGCCTCTGCCTAAGGGCCCCGCATCGGGTAGGGGCCCCTAGAGAAAAAGGGCCCCGAGGCGTGCATTGCCTAAGAGCCCCGACATGTTTACGAACCTACAACTATGACCCTACGTAGGGATTGTTTTATAAATGACCCCTTCCATTTTTTTTTTATGAACGATGAAAATTTACCATAAAAAATCGAAAATGAAATTCATTATATTCCGTATCCGTAGTGTAGGGGCCCCGCATCGGGAAGTGGCCCCTGGGGTACAGGGGCCTCGAGACGTGCATTTCCTAGGGGCCCCGAAATGTCTGAGCCGACCCTGGCAAGACCCTATTGCCCATAAAGCAGTGTAGGCCACTACCCCGCATCGGGTAGAGGACCCGAGATGTGCTTTGCCTAGGGGCCCCGACATGTTTAAACCGGCCCTGACTATGACCCTACGGAGGGATTGTTTTATAAATGGCTCCCTTCTATTTTTTTTTTATTTTTATGAACGATGAAAATTTACCATAAAAAATCGAAAATAAAATTCTTTCAAAAATAAAACGCATTCAAAGTTTTACTTAAGGATAATTCAACATACAAACTATTTCAAACGGTTTCCCATTAAATGTTGTATCTCCGTCAATTTTTCGAATTTATTTTTTTAAAAATTGGTGAGAGCATTCTTAACAAGTGCATCAATCAAAAAAAAAATTTCAGTGGTGCCTTAAAGCCTTGTTTAGAATTTGATCAAGGGAACATGGAGGCGTTTTGGGGCCCCACAGGACCGGGGACCCGGGGCGGGCAGCCCCCCCCCTTAGTCCGCCACTGATTGCATGAAAACACTCTACATTTCATTAGTTAAAAGTCAAGTGAAATATAATTCACCTATTTGGTCCCCTTTCCATAAAGTACACTCTAACAAAATAGAACAGGTTCAACACAAATTTTTTAGGTACCTACTTAAATTTCAAGCTCAAAATTCCAATAGAAAACATTAATTATTTAAGTTCGATGAATCAACTTAATTTAACTACGCTATCTGACAGAAGAATCATTTCAGACCTAATTTTATCATACAGAGTCATGAACAACCTAATTGACAGCCCTGCCATCGTTGGTACTATTGAACTCCATTTACCGACAAGGAATACTAGACAAAATATAACATTATTTTGCAACACATACACAACCAGCTATCAATCACACTCACTTACCAATAGGATGAATGATTTAGGCAACAAGTTTGGTGGTATTGTAGATTTATTCGCAGATTCCCTTAATAATCTCAAATGCAATTTAAACCAACACTTTGTGGAATCCTACAAATTATTGTAACGTGGGTATAATATATTTAACGATTTGATGTGTTATTGTAATGTTTTATATTATATTATGTTCTATGTTATTGTCAAATATTATATTGTTTGAAATATTTCACGGATTTACGCTTGTATCAGTGGTTGAGTGGGCATAGCGCTTGGGTCCCGCGTCGCATGTTCAATTCCTCTGCTGGCTAAGTCCTCCATCACAACACAAGCAACATTTTCGGCTTTCTGTGGTGGTAGTAGGAGATTTTCAAACATTGTTGGGTTATTCGTAACCCAGGAATGTTTGCCTTTCTTTAAAAAAAAAAAATATATATATACATATATATATCCTTAAAATTTGTTTTACTACTTGTATATTCTTAAAATTTTTCACTTTTAAAACATTTGGTATAAATTCTATATATGTGTAATCCTCGATAACTTAAATATTATTTTATAATCTATGTAAAAGCCCCTATGGGCGTATAACAACAATAAATAAATAAATAATAGTTTTTAAATGGGTTACTATTACGAAATATCGATAGTCAGTATTTAAGCGTATATATAAATAGTCAGTATTCCCATAAATAGTCCCATTCCTAGAATTGATGGTAGATAACTCCAGTGGCTGAACAGGGGGGCTAACGTCAACACAAACTTTTAAAAATCATAAAACATTGATATCATAATCTAATTTTGTACTTACTGGTGAAATGATATTCCATTTGTTTTGAAGTGCACTTGGCATGTTGTATTTTTCAAAGTTGCACTGAACAAGACGGCATTTAACACAAAATCAACTAAATGAAGGAATTGTATGCGTATTCAAAGTACGCGCAGTAGACCGTGATCACAGCATATCTCTTTGTTTGTATTCTATTATCTTTGATCTTAATTCCATCTTGGATAAAGAGGTTGTAAGTTTTAAAGTTACCTGTCGCTGAAGATTTTTAATTTCTTCTAGAAGCGAGGTTATAGTCTGTTGTTCCGCTTGGTCCCTACAAAACAAAACAGTAAATTCAATAAAACATTCAGAAAGGTTTAATTACATAAATTATGGCAAGTTATTTATTACATTTTTTATAACAGTCATGTGTGAGAAATAGAGTGGGTTGTAAGGTTATTTATGATGGCAGAGCAACTATACAGATATTTCATTGGAATTTATCTCAGAAACTTTGGAGAAAATGAATATTGTAAATTACATAAGGACAAATGCAAAAAAAGTCCAAAATTATCGGCCTTTATCTATACATCCAGCTATTTCTAAAAAAATTTAATTTATCATAGAAAAATTATTGAAATATCTCCAACACAATAAAATTCTCACATCAAAACAATACGGTTTCAGGCGACAATCTAACACTAAATGTAGAGCTTTCGATTTTATATCAAATCAACACTTGGGTATTGTTGGAACTTTTCTGATCTTACCTATCAAATCGCTTTTCGGCAGTAGAATTAGGAGAAATGAGTGAATTAGGTAAAATAACATGTGGAGTGCCACAGGGATCAATTCTTCGACCGTTCCTATTTCAAATCTATATGAATGAAATAAAAAAGATAGTCCAGTCAAAATAGACGAAAAAAAAGTGCTGAGTTTGCATTGATTCCGAACAAGCTGAATTTTTGTACAGGTCTTGAATACATCATTACAAATGCTATGCCAAAAGTCCCCTTCGATCTAGCGTTAGCATAGTTTTTTATCCGAAGTCAAAGGTAACAATGTTTCGTTTTTTGCGTATTTCTCGGAAACGGTGAGAGCAACTTAAAAAAATCATGAGAAGAGTTTGTAGATCGTAAAATTCTCTACAAAAAAGATATTCATACCTTTTTCCCTACAAAGCACCGTTTTCGAGTTATCGCGATCTCAAACAATTATGCACTCGTATCGTTTGTTGGAACAGTCATTGATCGATCAAAAACGATATCAGACGATGAAGATGTTTTTGTAGTTCGACGGCATTGTTCTGCAGCTTTGATATTTTTCGTGTAATCAGTATAACCATCAAATATTATGGTAACGTTGTAACCGAAGTGTCTACGAACATACTGAAGATATTTGTCCAAAATACCATTGAATGTGTCCTCTCGATCCCATACAACACGATGTAACAGATATCCTCCATCGATGATGTAGGTAGAATTTGCGCTCTCGACTTCAATATTCACACATTCAAAACATTAATATATGGTTGACTTCTTTGTTTTACGCATTCCAATTGCATCAAAGAGCGATAACAGGTAAGGGGCTAAGTCATATTCGAAAAAATTTTCAAGTTCATCTTCAAATGTCTTCGCAATACTCATGCGTTGAAATAATAATACAGGATCTATCGGTACCTTCTCATCCTGGATTTTCAGCGCGTTTCAATTTAATATTGTTAAATGTTTGGCCCGTCATTTTATTGATAGAAGCAATTCCCACTTCACGAGCATTATGACAATTAATTTCATCTCACCGACAACTCCTCTGGCAATGAACATGATTTTGTGGAACTCAGGAAAAGGATCCTATGATAAAAACCATTCACGAAGTTTCTTGATGTCTTCAATATCTCTCTTTTGGCGGGAATCACTTTTTTTATTTATTTATTTATTTACACATATACGGCACAACACGTGCCATTAACATAATTTACATATGTACTTATAAATTAATAGTACAACAACATGAAGAATGTAAGTGATATTTAAGAAAAAGGGTAAAAAGTAAGGTAATAAGCAGTGAATAAAATGTAAAATGTATAAAAGTAAATGTATAAAAGTAAATTATAAAGTGTAAAGTATAAAATATAAAGTATAAAGTACAAACTATAAATTATTAGATAAAAAGTAAAAATAAAAAATTAAAGTGGGAAATAAAAAGTAAAATATAGAAATATAAGATACCTCTAAAAGTTACCTACAAAGATTTAAATATAAAAAGTAAAAAGTCCTGGATTATGTTATCAGATATGATAAAAAATGTAAAATGTATAAAAGTAAGTTATAAAGTGTAAAGTATAAAGTACAAATTATTAGGTAAAAAGTAAAAATTAAAATTTAAAGTGAGAAATAAAACAATAAAAAGTAAAATGTAGAAATATAAGATATCTGTAAAAGTTACCTACAAAGATTTAAATATAAAATATAAAAAGTCCTGGATTATGTTATCAGATATGATAAAAATATATAAAAGTAAAATAAAAAATATAAAGTATAAAGTACAAACTATAAATTTGTATTATAATATTTACGTGGTACTAGCAAACAAATTTAGTTTAATGCATCTTTTGTATGAGGCTAGATTACCAGCGGCGTGTTCGATATTAGCATATTCATTGCCTAAAATATGCAAGCGATTTATGATTGAGTTTTGTTCTGCGTTCGTCAAGGTATTGTCTCAATGAAAAGGTGCTTTGAGTCGAGTCAGTCTACAAGGTACGTGATAATTTATCAGCGAAACCAATTCAGGGGAGTCAAACCAGTTATTGTTTATTTTAAATAAAAAAAATAAGATCATTGAGTATTCTTCTATTTTTTAACGATAAGAGTCGCATTTTTTGTGATAGATAATCATAGTTTATTTCAACCGCGGGAATTCCTAATTTAAAATTAATTGATCTGTGAAATTTGCGTTGGATTCTTTCAATGGAGTTTGCGTGGCTTTTGTAAAAAGGGTTCCAGATGGGGGAATTATATTCTAAATGACTCCTAACCAGAGTTGTATATAGTAGTTTAAATGTTTGAATATTTTTGAAATCTTTACAAATTCTTAGAATGAATCCAAGCATTTTCATTGCTTTACCAGTTATTATATCAATGTGGTTGGTAAATAGTAATTTAGTATCGAAGGTTATTCCAAGGTCCCGTATTACAGGTACTGACAATAAACTGTGATTGTTAAAGGAATAACTATATTTGACAGGGTTTTTTATTCTAAAGAAACTCATAATTTGACATGTTTTAATGTTAAGTGTAAGTTTGTTAGTGGTACACCAATCTACGAATTTTATAAAATTGGATTGAAGGGACAAGCAGTCGTATATATTTTTTATGATTTTATAAATTTTCATGTCATCAGCAAATAATAAAATGTTAACATCAGAGAATATTGAAGTGACATCGTTTATGAATAGTATAACCACTGGAGCGACGGCGTGTTTTTTTATTTTTTTCCTCGGTTTTCTATGGCTTTATATACATAGATGATCATAAAAGGCTTTAATATTTTCATCGAGGTTACCTCCTTCTAGTATAGACCAGTCAGTATTATATAGATAATCACTACGGACGTACAAAATATATGGACATGCCCTTACGTGTTAAAAAACGTTTTATTTCCCCCTCCCATTGGAACCATTTTTCGGAACCGGCTGGGCGTGTCCGGACCAATGTCGTGCTCTCGTCGTACATTTTACGCGCGGACGCTGTATGTCTATGAAACACATACTTAGACAATGAAGAAGACTTGGCGAATCACAAGTCTCTTTCCTCTCTTCGCCCCGCCATAGTTGGTTTTTACCCCTCATCTATAAGTTCTCGTCTAGTTATTTGTATGTCTATGATAATCACGTATTGCAACATAATTGGCTTTATTAAAGTTAGGAAATTGCATCTGGTTTTTAATTTGACATTTTATAGGGTTACTTTATAGTAACGTCTAAAGGTGGGTGATAAGAATCAGGGGCAAGAACTGAGTCGAGTGACTTATCAACCGCGGTTGCCATGTCAGTACAAAGAACAAGATCAAGTTATCTATTATTTTTATTTATTTTATTTATTAACAGAAACAAACAGTTCATTATTTACATTGGTGAAAAAAGTTTACAGTTAATAAGTATATTTCAAGTTAGGTACCTATGATATGTTTCATTGAAGTATCTTGTTTATATTAAATTTTTACCGGGTGATGTGCGTTGTGGGAGGGTGTGTGAGGGTGTGAGAGGGTGAGGGAGGGTGTGTGAGTTGGTATGCACCTTCATTCGAGGACCTTCACAGGTCTTTAGACCCAGAATCCGAGGACTCACGCGAATCCGAGGACGTCCTCGGATTCGAAATGCGAAAAACTGAATATGTACCTATAATCTATGCGTTCTGATTGGTCAACTGTCGAAATTTTGGGCCAATCGGAGAGAGTCCTCATTTTCGTGGTGAAAAATATCGTGTTTAATTTGGCTAGAGTTTCATTAGTACGGACGTGTGACCACCAGGGCGGCGCCGCTAATGCTGGAAATCACACACAGACCCTAAACCGAGGACTCTCTCAAAGTCCTCGGTTTCGTGTTAAAAGGTGCCGATCACCGGAATGTAAACACCAGGAGGCGCTGCAAGCTCGAGTGTCAAGAAATCTCACCTACGCCCTAAACCGAGGACCCGTCGTTCGAAATTCATACGTGCATGTGAATATATTAAGTATTGCACTATTAAGATTGTGCGCACAAGGAATTCAGTTTTTGACAGTTGAAACAAAATTCAATATTGCGTTTAGTTCGTATTGTGAACTATGTCCTGTAATACTGTTTAATTCGCTGTACGGTATTATAATATTTAATAATTGAAAGTTATTAAATATTACAATGAAAAAAATTAGGACACCTGCTCAAGTATTTGATTAATCTGCGTCATATATTCTTTCACTCCATTCTTCGTTAATCCGCTCTACGACCCTATTACCTACACCCAGGGCTGGTCAAAATACATACTTTGCTGTAATTGAAATACAAATTACAAAAAACGTTTTCGCATGTATTTAAAATACGAAATACAAAATACTTTCGAGTCGTGTATTTGATATACAAAATACAGTATTCTATCCATTTTTTTATTTCAAATACAAAATACACTTGGTTTTGGTAGAACCTTTGGCTGCAATAAATTGACATAAGTGCCCTTATCTAAAGCCTACAATACACAACAACTTTTTTAAGCCCGATTCCCGTATAAGAGACCTAAGGCAAAAATTTTTCGCTTTACGCCATCGCTATTTTCATATCAGCGATTTTAGTTGGCATCACAGCAACAATATGGTTCATGTACTGTTTGCCGTGATGCCAATTGAAATCATAGATATGAAAATAGAGATGAAAATAGCGATCGTGAAAAGCGAAAAATTTTGTCTATGGTCTAGTCTCTATGCGGGAATCGGGATGAAAAAAGGTGTCGTGTATTATAGGTATAAGAGTGCGTTTTCATAGAAGCAAAGATCTAGACTTTACTCGGACCGAAGGGCCCTGGAACGTCGGTAAAATCGGTCTTGAGCTAACCTGTCCAGAGGAAGTAGACACCTGTACTCGGACTTGAAAGCTCGACAAGGCTGCAGGCCCAGATGGAATACCCCCTAATATAATTGCTTATGTGTCAAAAACCATTTGTCATCCGCTGAGCTATATGTTTAATCTTAGCACATCGACTGGTTGTTTCCCTCATTCTTGGAAACTAACGCGTGTAAGCCCAATTTTCAAAGCTGGAGACAAGTCTGATATAAAGAATTACAGACCCGTAGCTATACTGTCAACTATACCAAAAATATTTGAAATGATTATTTATAAGAAATTACATCACCAAATTATGCCTTTTCTAGGAGAAAACCAACACGGTTTCATGCCAAGAAAATCCACGGTTTCAAATCTGTTAACATTTTCGCGATTGGTGGCCGTCGGACTGGACTCGCGACACCAAACAGATGTAGTGTATACGGATTTTGCCAAAGCTTTTGATCGAGTTGATCATGATATTTTACTACATAAAATGTACAAACTTGGTTTTGATCATCAAACACTTATATTCTTCTCGTCGTATTTAAAACTCAGAAGTCAATATGTAATAATAAATGGACACGAATCTAAACAATTCCTGGCGTTATCAGGTATTCCTCAAGGGTCAAACCTTGGTCCTCTGCTGTTCCTTATACTTATAGATGACATCCAGGTATGTGTAAAATATTGCAAATGTCTTTTGTTTGCTGATGACCTCAAACTTTTGGTGGAAATAACCTGTTACCAGGACTGCTTAAAAATGCAATCTGACCTTGATGCTATAGCTGAATGGTCAGTAAAAAACAAATTAGAATTGAACATAAAAAAATGTGTAACTATGACATATACCCGCTCCCGGAAGCCCATAGTTTTTTAATACAACATTAAAGGGAAAACATTATGCAGAGTGAACAGCTTTAAAGATCTCGGTATCGTCTTTGATCCCAAACTGACATTCTCGGATCACATATCGCAGCTCACTCCAGCTTGCTATAAACTCCTGGGTTTCGTCATCAGAATATGTAAGCAATTTGATGACCCAGTAGCAATGATAGCCATGTTCGATGGCGTCATAAGAAGCAGGCTGGAGTATGCTAGTGGTGTGTGGACTCCGCACCAAGGTAAGTATATTAATATGCTGGAACAAATCCAGAAAAAGTTCCTTAGGTATGTCTTTATGCGGATGCATGGAACGTATCCAAGATTCATGCACCATATGGATTTGCTTGAGGCAACTAATAGATTTAGCTTGGAAACTAGACGTTTTGCAAATCTTGCAGTTCTTGGTTATAACATAATCCATAACCGTATTGACAGCCCATTCCTCTTGGAATGTTATGGCTTATACGTGCCTGAAAATTTCAGCCGTAGTCGGCGACACGACTTGTTCAAGGTACCATACGGTAGAACAGATGTTCTAGCACAGCATAGCATGACAAGAGGAATGGTGCTGTTGAACGAAATTTCGGAAACTCTAGATATATATAACTCTTCTTTAGATAGCCTCAAGATTTTTTTGTATAATAATCATCTTCCTAGGTGTTAAGACTGTCAAAATGAGAAAAAAAAAAAAAAAAAAAAAAGCTGAGCAGAGTGAAACAGAGACTTGACAGAGACAGAGGCAAAAATTGACCAATCATATTGCTCAGAAGATGCATCTCACCTCCGCTCCACTTGTAAAGGTATAGGACCCAGGTGTTAGATAATAATAATAATAATATGACATTTGTGCGCAGTTTTGTATAATTTCACTTCAAGTGCGCTCTGCTGTGATTAACTTAAAAATATTTTTAACTTTGTGAATAAAAATAAAAATATTCATCCTAGACTTGCAGAAAAGGTTCATAGATTTTTTTTTCTTTATATGAGTTCCGCACAGGAGGCCATGAGGAAAATAATTTCCCTCAGGGCCTATGTCATCTTTGGGGATGCTGTGTGGAGGTTTTTTTTAAGGAAAGGAATGAGAGGAGAGTTCTTGGAAGGAAAAGGGTTTAAGGGGTAGGTAGGAATCTGGGGTTCGGTGTGTCCTGATCATCCGCCTCTAAGACCTAGACAAACCTCACCCCATGAACCCGTGAACCCCTGCTAAATCACCAAACGTAGCGAACCACTTGGGGTGACCTATGGCAGAGGTGTTGGTTATCCAATAAAGGTTCCTGGGTCGGTGGTACCCTAATTACGCCTCCCAAATTGTATGTATGAAATGTCGATGTCGCGTATTAAAAATCTAGATAGCATTTAGTTCGGGTTGAATCTTGCAATAATTTTTTTTTTACATAAGCTCCATACAGGAGGCCCTGAGGAAAATAATTTCAATCAGGGCCTATGTCATCTTTGGGGATTTTGTGTGGAGGGTTTTTTAAGGAAAGGAAGGAGAGGAGAGTTCTGGGAAGGAAAAGGGTTAAATGGGTGGGTATGAATCTGGGGTTCAGTATGTCCTGGTCATCCGCCTCCAAGACCTAGACAAATTCACCCCATGAACCCATCACCAAACGTAGCGAACCACTTGGGGTGACCTATGTCAGAGGAGTTGGTTATCCAATAAAGGTTCCCAAATTGAGTATCATATATAAAGATAGCAACCTATAATGCGCAATATGTGCGTTTAGAAAATGAAGATAATGTTGGTAATTCTTAGTCGAAGTACCTATGATACAATTAAAAGTGACCGAATTGGAAATGGGTTCCATAGCTCAGTTGATTGAGCACTTGCTATGTAAGCAAAGGGCCCTGGGTTTGAGCCCCAGTGGAACCAATATCTTTTTCTGATTTTTCTGTCTCCAGATTTTCGATTGAGTTTCGCTAATATTGTTTTCATTTAATTAAATATTAAAAATAATCTTTTTCATCCATTATCAATAAACTCACGTATTCATGAATAAATACCGCGAACGTTGAAAACGACAAATAAATATTAACATATCTTGCTCTGGATTCTAGCGTTTTTAGTCTATGTATTATCTATGTCAATTTTTTTTTTATTATCATTATTAAGATCGCTAAATGTATTTTAAAATGTATTTTGAAGACATAAGTATTTGAAATATAAATTACAAAATACCTCAGCATCAGGTAATTGAAATACCAATTACAAAATACTTTTTTAGGAAGTAATTGAAATACAAATACAAAATACGTATTTGTATTTCAAATACTTCCCAGCCCTGCCTACACCTCACAAAAACGCCTCTTTCTGAATTAAGGACAAGGGAAGAATATCGCCACCATGGATGGGTGATGTTGTCAAGCGGGTTAAGGAGGAGCTGTAGGAAGGGTTTTGTTAATGCGGATCTTGAAGAGTCGGAAAAAATTACTAAAAAAATTACTAAACGCAGAGTAACATTATCATCAAATAAAACATACAAAATGGTTAAAAAAAAATTATGGTTTTTTAGATAGTCTGACACAAAAATTAAGACAATGAAGTCGTTTATAATTAAAATTGTTGAACCGTTCGTTTTACGGATGAACGCAGCTCTTACAGCGACGGTGCGTTGGTTTTTCGAACTTTCAACCTACTACGGACTATTCGGCAATCTTAAAAGGACTATTAATTATTATTATAAATTTGTATAACAATATGGAAACGCGACAGCGGTGAGGGGCACCGCAGCAGGTTTCGTAAGTGATTTGGCGTCGAACGGCTCGCCCGACGGATGGGTACACTCGGAACTCTCAAATTATATATTTTTTTATCGTTGTCGCTTATTTTTTTAAAATATGGCAATCTAAGTTTTTAAAACTATAATGAAATAAAAATAATAATAAAGATAAATGAACAAAAAAAAATTTTTTTTTTTTTTTTAAATCGTTCACAAAAATTTGCCAGGCTGCTGGTCGGCAGACCGCGAAATTCTTATATGGAATGATCTGGACTAAAGTTATTCATTGGTTTTATTTGTGTAGTCGATGACGTAAAAATTTCTATTTTTTTACCCCACTTTGACGCCGGCTGCCTGCGAACGTGCCAGGCTGCCGGTTGGCAGACCTGCTTTTTTCTCATTTTCTAATCGACCTTTATCATATGAAACCATTCCCGTTCGTGTAGTCGATGACGTAATTTTTTCAAAAAAAATCGCTGACTATTTCCATGACTCCTGCCAAGAGGCGCACCGGCAGACCAGCTTTTTAAAGGTTTTCTAAATGCCCATAATCACTAACTTGAAAGTAGTTTCATCCGTGTAGTCTGTAGGCGATGAAGTAGGGTTTACCTATCTCGCCTCCTAGTCTATAAGTAAGAATACTATTTCGCTGGAGACCTGTCGTCGGAACAGTTCGGAAGTTTTCAGTACTTTCCGTATTACGAACGCCGATTACTAGCCGATCTGCTGTTGCACCGGGCGCGCGGGTGGAGGGGTGCACTGCCTGTCGGGTGTCAGCTGTAATGATATCTTACCAAATTCATATATTTAGATAGGCAATTCAATTTTATTTTGAACCTATTTTTAAGTTTTGTGCAAATTTATATTTTAAATAAAATATTTAGGAATACGTTGAGGCGTATAATTTTGTTGCCTGTTCACCGCACGAGTGAACGTTAGGACTAGCCGCGCTATTTTGAGGACCCAAGTCCTCCAAAAACTACAGACCACTAAAACGAGGACCTTCCGAGATCCGTGTATTTTACGTAAGTGTAATCCTGAATACGTGGACAGGCCTCGGATATGGGAAGTCCTCAGTTACCGGGTGTGTATTCCGGTTTTTTGAGGACCGTTTTCTAGGTGCTTACCGGGTGTATGATGAAACTGAATAGAAAGCAACGATCACGATTAACTTGAGTATACGTATAAGTGTAGAATACATGTTTACTTTATATAATATAACAAGACCTCGAATTCGGGTAGCCAGTTGAAGTCCTCGAAATCGGGATTGGACAAACAAGGGTGTGTGTGTGTGTGTGTGTGTGTGTGTGTGTGTGTATGTATGTGTGTAAGTATGCGCATTAAACTATATGATTGACATGATGCTCTTTTTAAATTTGGGCAGTGAATCGGAGAAAATGTCGATGTTATAATTTAGATTAATATTATTGAATACATGAAGAGCACGATTGATTGGCGAATTAGTTGCTGCATTAGTCTTGTAATTAAGCGTGTGGAATAGTTCTGTGTGGCGTGTACGTCTTAATGGTATGTTAAAATTAATTAGGGAAAGTAGTTCGGTACAATCGATGTTATTATTTAAAATTATTATTGTCATTTTTATAATAGTTTACTATTACTATTATATACTATAATATTACTATACTATTTCTTTTTCAGTTTCTGATAAGCCAGAGTTTTGTGATACTGTAGAATTGTCGCGGGTGCCCCAATTGATTTTAGGTAAATTGTAGTCACCGATGATAGTGATTTTACAGTTTGGAAATTTGTACGACAGTTGTTCAATATCCTCAAAATGACTTTTGTATACACTTATATCCGATGACGGTGGAATATAAACACAGCTTATTATATTTTTTTGATTTTTACCGTTTAGTAAGATGTAAACTTTCAATTCACCTTGCATGACTCCAAAATCAACTACCAATTCACCAATCGTAGCCATAAGTTCGGTAGTTTTTGGTATTATCTTTATGATATTTTCTTTCGAAAATTTATTGATTGAATCATGAACAATTGAGATCAATCCACTGATTATCGCATTAACTTTGGTAATGTACTGCGAAGCTTTATCACTTAGAGCCACTTTTATTTAATTTTTTTCGAGTAAAACAGTTGTATACCCCTGGATTTTTGGTAAGGCGAGGAGGTACTGTCGCCGGAAGCGGCATTGCAGGTGCGGGCCGGGGGGGGGGGCTTATAAGAACTGTCACTTGATTGCACTAATCGTTCTTTTATACACTTTAAATGCACTATATACTGTTCTGATGGTTCGTATACTTTAAGCCAGTATTGATTTAGTACAATTCAGTGAAACACTTTGATTTTAATACTTTTTGCGATTGCTTTAGATGATTTTGTTGGGATAAAAATAATGCGTGTACACTCTCCGTATTGTTATTGTTGGTTTTTGGTACTTGCGGTAGAAGAAGTCGAGGACGCCCAAGAAAGACATGGCACGACCAAGTGAATCAGATACTTGAGTCGGGCCATGTCAAGAGTCAGAAAAATAGAAGAGCATGTATGAGACGTTGTATGAATGTAAATGAGGCAAGGAATGTGTGCCAAGACCGAGTTGTTTGGCGGTCCGTCCTTTCTATCTACCCCTGCAGGGAAACAGCGTGATGGTCGGTTAGATAGTTCTCTTGCATCTACATGCTGATCTGTAGTATCCATTCTAACATTAGCGAGATCTTCCAATCTTTCACACACAGTATTCATTGCATGCATGCCATATATCCATTTACTTATGATGCTCTCTTGCGTACTTCTCCGTCGAGCTACACCTCCGTCTGTTTTCATTGACTTCATCATGGATTGCTCAGTGACCATATCCGTTGAAGTTTCACAATTTAATTTATCAGAACGTCTAATAGTGAAAAATCCTCGTATAAATCTTTCATAAACCAAGTTTTCTAATTGTAGCATATCTTATAAGCTATTCAAATGAGCTTGCCAATCCCCTATATGTTCAACTCTACTAAACTCCTAAGCAATCGATACCATGTGAACATATTGAATCAATAGTTTTGTAATCGGTCCTCGTTCTTCATATTCCTTTGGTTTTTGATTGAACTGATCGAGTAGGTAATGCATCAGCCATCATATCACCACTTTCAATATCATTGTACGAAATTGTGTTATTTATTACAAGCTCGACGGTTTCCTTCAGATGAGCATCCATATTATCATCAATGACAAGTTCTTTTGATATTATTGTTGCTAAAGTGAGACAGAGTAATGCGTGAGCTCTAACAGCTCTCGCATAAGCATTGCCATTCAACATTTTTTCTAATGAATTAGTGGCATAAATTAAAGATAGCACCTCTTTTATGCCACTTCCCTGCATAATACGACCAATTGCTCCAAAAAAATACATGAGTAAATGGAAACCTCCAAGTCTCACAACGATTTTCGGTACCTCAGATCTTTCAGGTGCTGCTGATACGATTTCTTGACCTTTTGCATACAGAGGCTGATCAGTGATAATGCATACATCGTGACCATAACGTTTCGCATTCTCCGAAGCATAGAGTAAAGTTGTGTAGATAGTATTAAGGTTACTTGCTGGCTGCTGAATAAATGGTAAAAATGGAATTTGCGAAATCGAAAAATACAGGATATTACTCGTTAAACATTCAATGTAACCATTCCTACCAGGTAATGGTAAAGCTTTCCATTTTCCATTCAACCCCAGAATATAAATTTTTTGAGTAAAGATACTGGTGTATTACCTTCATAATAAAAATTTTGTGCAACTATTTTACAATATCATCTACAAACACGTCCATTCGCTGCGAAAAACGGGTTACGTCCCTCGAAAAACGCTGGTTTCTTTGGAAAATCCGAAAAATGCAGGTATACCCCGGCGGTTGCAGGCACATGTTACTCAAGGCCAACCAACTCATGAAATTAGGGATAGACGTTGACTCAATCAGAATCGTATATTTTTCACGTAACGAGTGCACGAGTCTCAATAACCAATATTCCAATATGACCCGATGATGTATGAGAATACTGGCCGCATATGAGTGCATATTCGTTTGAAATCGTGATAACTCGAGAATGGTGCTTTGTAGGGAAAAAAATATGAATATCTTTTTTGTAGAGAATTTTACGTTCTACAAACTCTTCTCACAAATTTTTTCGGTAGCTCTCACCGTTTCCGAGAAAAATACGCCGAAAATGAAAATTTGTGACTTTTGACCTTGGATAAAAACGCTAATTCTAGATCGATGAGGACCATTGACATAGATTGGTAATGAAATATTCAAGACCTGTACAAAAATTCAGCTTGTTCAATGCAATCAATGCAAACTGGATAAGAATGCAATCAACAAATGTTTTAAAGAAATTCGTAAAATTGACAGAGATACAGCATATTACATGAAACTGTTTGAAACAGTTTGTATGTCGAATTATCCTTCAGCAAAACTTTGAACATGTTTTTCTTGAAACTTTGTTTTTAAACCTGGTTGACAACATATTAAAAAACTATACATCCGATTTGCATTTTTTTTTATATGAATACCGCACAAGAGTCCCAACTGCTCCCGTCTGGAGCCAGTGGGACTATGGCATCCCCAATTAGGGTATGTTGTGAGGCTGAAGGTAGTGGGGAGGGGAAGGAGATAGGGAAGAGGAAGGTGGGGAAGTACCTGGCTATTCAGATTTGGTCACCAAACACGGCTAAAGCCATTTCAAGGAACGTTTCAATTCTGAATGGTGGTCTTACACCAGGGCAATACTGAGAGTATCTTCCACTCTGGAACGTGTCGCAAATATACTATATATTATTTTAAATGAATAAATTGTGAAATAACACAAATTAATCAAAATGAATGAACCAAGTCTTAAACTGTTTGAAAATCCAGTTTCTATGGCACCTCGTAGGGATTTGTTTTAAAGGGACAGCTTCTATTTATTTTTATTTTTACGAAGGATAAATTTTTTTCATAAAAACCGGGTTGAAATTCGCTAGTCTGCCTTTTTTTATTTTTTCAGATATCAAAATTTCCCTACGTGGTCAAATTTAATATTAAAATAACTATGTAAAATTTGAACTATTTCCTACCACCTATGAATTGTAAGTTCCTCCCGTCCTAAAATGAGTTCTGTAACTCATCGGGAAAAATATTGCAATTTTGTGACCAACCTTAGAAAGTGTCTTGCATCTTGCATCTGTGACACCGGCATTCCAGCTACGTCGTACACACCTCCTAAAGTTTAATGACAAAAAAACATTAATTTTTCTAAATTATCTTTTACATGAATGTTACACAAAAGTCCCAACTGCTCACGACTCTCCGGAACCAGTGAGACTGGTCAGCAAACACATGCCTAATCCATTGATAATGATTAGGCATGTGTTTGCATGCCTAATAGATTTGACAGGATTTACTACTGTATCTCTTCCTCCATTTATAAGATAACTAACTCTCTTTATGAGATTTACCCACACTTTCAATCATATTTATGTTTAATTGTATTCAAATTTATATCTATCTAACCTTAAATATTCTTAGGATATTCTTAAATACTCTGATATATATGTATTAAATGTATTCAAATTAACATGTCTTTAACCTTAAATATTCTTATGACATTCTGAAATACTCTTTTATATGATATTCATTTATGAACCTCTATGCCTATCTCAACACAGGTATACCCTAGCGAGACGGGCATCGAATAACATAATGTAAACATCCCTTATATAGATCAATAAATAAATAAATAAATTGAAAATAAATTGTTCAATTAAAATACAAATAAATTTACAAGAAGAGGCAATGACTGCGTAACATATTTTGAGCGATGCAATGGATAATAAATAGCCTTTAAATATATTGAATGCTGCTTGCCACGCTGCTTATCTGTATTTGAAATACTTTCCAGAATGAGGTGTGTAAATTGTCTTCAATGTCATTCTCCTTTCTGCCAGTTCCATGCCTCACTGCCATACATCAGGGTAGGTACCAGCACTCCATTGTAAACTGCTAGCTTCGCTTCTTTTGACAGTTTTTTATTAGCACCAACGGCGTTCAGTCTTCAATGGTGTTACCTGCATTTACTCTTCTTTCAATATTTCTATCAGCCTTCCCATCTCTAGTAAACATACTACCCCAAACTCATCCACCTGCTCCAAGTATTCACTACTTTTTAAAGTGCGTAAATAAAGCCAAGCGTTCCATATTGGTTGAAAAACAAAAATGAACAAAAATAATTCTTACCATAGGTTACCGGAGGAACCACGCCAGGAAGAACTGGTTGCAGTTGATCCCGCCTATGTTTATGTGCATCGTCACCAGTCCTAGTTTACAGAAAACAGAAATAATGTTATAACTAGAGACCGGATTATATGCAACAAAAATAGCCCAAAATATGCATGCAAATATGCAATAAAAATAGCTAAAATATGCACGAAAATCCATAAAAAGGGTCAAAATATGCAACATGAAATAATACAGGAAGTCGTATTTTTACACATTTTTATTTATTTTAGTAAGCTATTAGTTCTCAAGGATAACAATTATATATTCTAAAATATTAATTATAAAATGTAAATAATAAAATTAATTAATTAACAATAAAATTTAGAATTTACCTTTAAAAACGTATATGACTAAGTACTGTTCTAAATGTTCTGTAGACAAATTGTGTCTACGATCGCTTAATATATTTTTGTAAGCGGAAAAGGAAGGTTCTACGTCTACTGATGTGGCTGGACAGAATTTAAATTTGGGTGCGATTTTTTAACTTATTGTTCCGGGCAAAATTTCACCTGCCCCGTCGATGAAGTTATCAATTTGGCACAAGGATTCAAACCCTGGGTTATTTTTCAGTACGTTTTCAAATTTTTCTTTGAGTTTACTCGGGAATAGCTTTGGCAACGAGGTCATAAGGCGAATTTTCTTCATAACCTGAATAGATGCATTCAACGCCAATCCATGAGTTTCAAGCGTTTTTATACTTGCAGGTATGTAGGCGAAATGAGTGGTAATCATAGCTAGGTTTTTTTTTAATACTAGCGTCGTCAAACGATTCTTTGCACTGGAAAACTGCCAAAGCCTCTGATCTATCGAAGTCATTGATAACACCCTTGATGGCTTCAAAATGTTCATGGTAAAACATCGCAGCTTCGATCCATGTACCCTAACGTGTTATTACTGGCTCGGGAGGTAAAGGGATATTTGGCAGTTTTTCTTTGTAGGCCTTTATACGAGCAGGCGCCTTAAGGAACACTTTCTTTGCTGATGAAATCATGTTATTTACGTTCGCAAACGTGGATCTCACTTCTTCAGCGAGTCTGTGTATTCCGTAAGCAAAACACGTCACATGAATCAAATTGGGATAAAATACTTGGAGGGCTTTGCCTGCTTTGATCATATAGGGGGCAGCATCTGAGAGCAACACATACACATTTTCATCCGCAGAAGATTCAGGAAATATTTTTTTTATACCCTCATTCACAAATCTGGCGATCGTAGAATGATTTGCCTTTTCAAGTTCTCTGCAGGCCACCAAATAGGAAGGTGAAGGTTCAAGTTTTAATGCACCAACAATCAAATTTGCAATGTAACGGCCGCAAGTGTCGATGGTTTCGTCAGCTGAAATCCATATGATGTTATCCTTGAGTTTATTGCGTATTTCTTCCAGGACATGTAGATAAATTGATGGTATGTAATTTTTACATAAAGTAGATTCCTCCGGTATATTTTGATTAATGCAATGTTTTCTGAGAAAATCCTTCAAGGCAGGATTTGTCAGTTTGTATAGAGGGATATTGCTTGCAAGAAGTGCTTCACATACATAGATCCATGCAAAAGTGATTTTGTTGTTTACCTTTGGAGGTTACTTCACTGTTACTGCTACTTGCCACTGTAAAAACGTGTTGTCGTGAGCCCTTCTTCTGCACTCCTGCGATATGAACACTGGTTTTGACATGCTGGTCTATTTGGAACTTTTTTGTGCTAGAAATGTTTTTCTCGCAAACTCGGCAGTATAAAACTTTTCAGTCGTATGTAAATATTCCAGGATATTCAGCTATCCACGTATGGGCACTTTTTTATCAGGGGGCATGGTTCACTTTCACAATGTACAACTTCGTGCAAACAAACAAAACACTAGACGAAACTCTAAAGAACAGCGCGTGCGACAAGTGAAAAACAAAATTCCCAATTCACTGAATTACCATAAAAAATGTACCAAACCACCCCTCATACGAATGAATGAATTGTTTTCGGCAATTAGCCGAATTAAGCCGAGTAGGCGCGAGCGCAGGCGAAGATGAGAGAGGTTCCCGATCAGTAAGATCAGTTATCAGTTCGCTGGCCGCGCGCCTTGCTATCTGACGTTTATAGTGTCGCTATGTGAGGCATCTGAACGATATCAAGCGTAAATATGCAAGATCTCAAATTTTTTGCTAAAATATGCAACTACCGCTGAAAAGGGTCTAAATATGCATTTGCATATGCAAATATGCAAATGCATATAATCCGGTCTCTAGTTACAACTCATCGCTAGTAGGCGACTGGCAGAGGCAAATCGAAAATTCGTGATCCACTCATAATTAAAGGCAAAACAATTAAATTATTGTTATTTAACTGGTCAAATTTGTTTTATGGGTCCAAGAGACTTAGCTATAAAAGATAATTTGGTTTTGACCTCTTTCAGCATATCGCTCGCCATACATTCCCAATGTTTTTGCCTCCGCCAGCCGCCTACTCATCACTGTTATAACTCAACCTTGTGTATCTACAAAAACATGTTTTCTCAGAATGTGAAAGAAATAGTTTCTTATTTTAAGATGTTTTAAAGCAATTATTTATTATTTAATTTTGCATTTTATTTCTGTGCTAATATATAATCTAAACATAGTATAAAATTAAGTCGGTCACGCTCTCGGTTTTCACCAATAGATAGAGTGATATGAGGAAGGATTTTTTAGGTATATAATTTATCAAGGTTTTGTGAAAATTGGTTGAAATATATAATATATCTGGCCAAGCGGCAGCGGGCGGCAGGCAGACAAATCGGAGGTGTGGATTTGATTTAACAGATGGCGTCGGTTATAAAGGTTTCATTAGCCACAGCAACGTGTGGCCGGGTCTGCTAGTAAATATATAAATTGTTTTAAAATAGGGAAAATAGTCGGTTTCTTTCATCTCCTAAGACAACTTATAGTTTTGTAAATATTAAAGAGTCAGAAAAGTGATGATGTACAGTAAAACTATCTTTAGAAGTTTTGCAAGGGACTGGAAAAAAGAAACTTCTTAAGTAGCAAATCCTCATTTATGGGAAAAATTGGGCCAATTTTGGGGCGAAAGACTGAAAAAACCAACTTCTTAAGAAGGTTTCCCTGTCTCAAAAATTGAAACAACATATCAAAAAAAAAAATATGTATATATCAGAGTCTGTGTAATTCACACGCGGTAGAAGTGAAACTAGAAAGTCGCTCTCTTTCTTTTCTTTTGCCTTTTTATTTTAAAGAATTTACCGCATTATATTAGAACTGACAACCGCCAAATTATTAATTTGTGACGCATTTTCGTTTCATCCAAATTAAAAATCACTAACGGGGCCAAAGAATTTTCACTTCAAAAAACAAAAACATTAATGCCTAATACTTGATTATATGATGGAACTCTCTTAAGAAGTTTTCCAAGGGAATTTCTTAAGTGGGAGAACCTTATATGTGGGCAATTTTTAAAATTCACCTCCCTTAAACATTTGAAGTTTTTAAGCTCTTAAAAAAATATATGTTATTCTTGACGATAATATCTAGACATTTATCGCGCCTAAACGCAAATTATATAAAATTCCCTCGATAGAAAAAAATCGCAAAGTATGCTCCAAAAATGATTATAAACACGTTTGTTTCGGTTATTTTACAAGTTATGTGTATGAAAAAATTCACAGCGTTTCTTTAAATAAAATTAAAGACAATTATCGCGAGATTTTTGCTCTATTTTTAACGAGACATGTTTTATTAAAGATTTTCATGATTTTTGCATCAATTTTATCGCTGTAAATGTTAGCGCGCTCTTCTAACATTCGTAATTTCATATCTCTCCATCTTCTTCTTTTTGGGGCCGGGAACTGAGCCTTAAGTAGGAACTTCTTAAGAGAGTTTTATTGTACATAAAAGGTAAATACTGTAAAAACTAAGAAAACATTAAAGATCGTATCGGCTTTATAAATTAATGTAGCAAACAGCGGCAGCTGCATGTTTTTGCCACATCAAAGAATAATTTGGGACATTTTTGTAAGAAATCTGAAAAATAACAAAAGCTGCATCTATAACCTGTTGCCACCATAGTATTAATGGTATACATAGTACACATGATTTTTTTAAATCACAGAAGTTTTATGGGTTTTCAATAGGCCACTTGCATCACATTTAATTCTTTTTTCCGGTTTAGGCAAATATTCTAAGACATTCTGTATTTTTTTTTATCCTATTTTTGAAACCCTGGCGATTTTTTTAAAATTTCAATCTGAAAAATCGGACCATTTTTTATAAACCGGATAGACAGGACATAATTTTATGGTTGCGAAAAAACGATAATTACATAGCCAAAAATCATTTTAAAAAAAATAACGTTTTCCACACGAATAGCAATAAATTGTACGGGGTTCTCTTCGTAACATCTGTAAAAACACCGCCATCTTTATCAAAAAATCTAACCAAAGGATAAGTTCGCATAGAACAAACAATAAATCTAGTGAACGTTAGACGCAAATTCAAAAATTCGCCGGAAATCAAAGTGTTGCCATATAAAAAAAATTAATCAGTGTGGAATTTTACAAAATTAAGGGAACATAATCGGAGACGGGACATTTTCATGTATTGACGTCACGAGCTCAAATAATGGATTTATTTATTTAAAAATAAATAAAAATATACATTTCTAAAAAATTTTACTAACATTTTCGTAATCTTAGTAAAAAAATCTATCCACACAATTTTTATTCCAAGTCATTATTAAATCCATGCAAGTGGCCTATTGTTTATAGCTTTGGACATTAGAGAGATTCTTCTGCAATAAGGAACTTCAGTGAAAAATATTATGGCTTTAAAAAAATATGTTCATATAGACCAGGGTTTCCCAAACTGTGTTCCACGGAACCTGAATAGGGGTTCCGCGACAATTTGTCAGAAGAATTTCTTCTAACATGATGTACACATATTCATATTTCAACATTACTGATATTATTCACAAGAAACGATTATTTGTATATATATTTCACAATAGTTCTTAATTGTAACTTTTAAATATATATATGTAACTAAATTATAAGCACCTGTTGACAAGCCAATTCAATTGGCTTAGCAGGACTTGTTTGTTGACGTGTATTAAGTACTTTTTTTCAATAAATATAAAAAAAATAAAAAATAAAATTTAGGAACTAGACACTTCTAGATACAGAGTCTAAGCTGTATGGAAGTTGAAAGAGTCGTTTATGCTGTTATAATCGCAGTAAATCTTTATTTTACGTACTAAAAAAATCTCTGAAATTTATTACTGTGCTGTATAATCTGTGATAAGAATCGATAATACGAACACCTGAAGGATGTGGAACGGGATAATGGATCTGCATGTATTTCACAACATTATTGTTCCCAAGGAACCCAACCATATATTTTTTAATTATTATTTTTAATTGATAAACTAACGTTTAAACAAGATTTTTATGCATAGCACAAAGGGTAGATAAAAAAAATACATATTATAATCAATAATTATCAGCCTGAAACATTCATCTACATTGAAAAATCTTCCGAGAAAAGATACTGGCCGCCAACGGGAATGAACCCGTGTCCCTCTGATTGCCAGTCAGGAGCTCTGACCACTGAGCTATGGCGGCTTATCTAATACCCGCCAAATAATTCAATATATACTAGTGTTTCATTCGACAATTACTTATTATTACATTTTTCCAACTGAAAACAACCAACTTTATTTTTTGTGAGAGAGGTATTCTTAAATACCAAATCCCCCGCTAGGTGGCGTCGAGACTTGGCTGATAATTATTGATTATAATATTTGTTATATATTTTTTAAATCGACTTTACCTGCAAGTAAAATAACGTACAAATCAATGAGTCTTACTACACCTTGTTAGCAATAGTCGAACTATAAACACACATAATAATTAATAAACTACCCCTTGATATACGATCGGAAGAAAGCTACGAAAAATATAAAAAAAAAATTAAATTAAAATATTCTAGTACCACCTCATAACTTAACTTAATGTATATTATATCTAGAAATATGTATTGCACATTTAGAAATATTTTTTGCCTTATCAATACTTTAAATCATTTATTTTAACTAACCTATATTTTTATTACTTTTATCTGTATTTTCTCATTAAATCACTATTATTTTTTGTTAAATTACTAATATTTTTTGTTTTAATTTAAACAAATGTAATTTTTTTTTAGTTGTCCTCTCCTAAACACAAGCAGCTGCTTTATTAGGAGAGTGATTGAAATATTAATTGTATATATTATGTTGTAAAACTGTAACTCTTTTATATTTTTAAATAAATAAAAAAAAAATAAATAAAACATGGTGCCGTAAATGTTGGTGTAAAAGAACAAAAAAATTGCAATTTCGGATTTCTATCTAATCATTTTGATTTTTTTCCTGCCTTACACAAATTTTTGAATGAATAAAATTTTAAAGTAGATGAAGAGGTTTCCAAAGAATTTTAAGAACATCTACATAAATTGAAAACAATTATTTTGCAATATTTTCCGAAAACTAGTATCGATGATTCCTGAGTTCGAAATCCATTTTCCGTGACACCAAACCAGTAGGCTTAAGCGCAAGTAGAGTATGAAATTCTAATTGATTTAATTAGTGACTATGACTTTCGACTTCGCCTTTAAAGATTTCTGGGCAAGTTTGTCAGAAGAGTACCCCAAAACAAGCTATTATTGTATTACTTCCGTTTTCTACAACCTATTTATGCTAAGCAGGATTTTCTAATTATTCTGCAACTAACGGCCGCTGTTCCCAATCCTACTAATCAACTTCTAAGCTGAAACTTAGGTTCATCACTGCTAAAAGCATTCCCCAACACAAAAGCTTCGCTTAAGCAAGCCACTCAGTCTAAGCCAGCCGATTACTGGATTAGCTGTTTATGCATATATCTAAGGAAATGACTAGTTATAAAAAGTGTCCACAGAATGAAAAAATACCGCGAATGATCAAATGTCACTCTGACAATCGACAGTCGGGTTCGCGATCTTTTCAGTCTTTTTGTGTTGCATTTGTCAAATTATCGTTTTAAAATGGATAGAGAAGTGTTAGACATTATAGAAATAATAGATATTGCGGAGTGGGCGGAAGTACTCGACGAAAACATCGGGTTATATAGGCGGCGACAGGATGTGGATGTTAATTACATTGAATTATTAAATGACAATGATTTTTTTGACCGTTTTCGTATGACAAAAACATGTTTTTTGTATATTTTGAACCAAATCGAGGAGAAGCTAACTTATAATAATAAAGGTAAGTTTTTATTTACGCAAGTGTCATTTTTGCGATCAATATGCGAAATATTTTGCCCTTACCTGTCAGATCTGAAAACCTTTCTATTCTATGAATTAATGTTATTATACCTTATTTCTTTTTAGAAACTGTCCAATTTTACCGTGCACTCAATTACTGATAGCATTACGCTTTTATGCGATGGGAAGTTTCCACATCACCAATGGAGACTTCTTCAAAATAAGTCCATCTGCCACCAGCAAGATTGTAAAAAAAGTATCTTATGCCTTGGCAAGCTTGAGACCACTTCACATTCAATTGCCAGTAGGACAGGAGGTGGAAATTGTGAAGAGGGACTTTTATGAAGTTGCAGGATTCCCTAACGTGATAGGTGCGATTGATTGCACTCTTATCAAAATCCAATCCATTGGTAAGTGCCAAACATGTTACACATAAATAAACCAATACATGTGTTGGTTGTGCCTGCATTGTTTTCTGTACAGTAAATAAGTACCTATGTATTGTGTTAACCGTCTACTTTCTCCAACAGGTGGGCCAGAAGCTGAAACTTTCAGAAATCGGAAGGGGTAATTCACATCCTTGACTACCCAGATTGTAAATTCTATGGTTTATCTAAAGTCTGAACTCGAATCCAATCTTCCACACAATTCTGAATTATGCACATTTAAATAAAATTAATAAACTTAAATTCTCCTTTCCTTTCTCTGTAATTTTAAATGATAGCCTATAACATCCTTGGAGGGTAAAGCCAGAAATAATTGAAAAAAATAATTAAAAAATACTGGGTTCAGTGTTTATATAGTTTTAATGACTTTTAAACAAGACATTTGCATAAAATAACATTAAAAATACTGTGTTCAGTGTCTACATAGTTTTTGACTTTCAAAGAAGACATTTTCATAACATAACTTGAAAAATCAGCAAGGAACGTACGTTATAATCTCTTTTCATAATTTAACTATTACAAAAAGTTATTTGGCAATGTGGAATGTAAGAAACATTTAATTAATGACTTTTAAACAAGACATTTGCATAACATAACTTTTAATACTGTGTTCTGGGTTTACATAGTTTTAATGACTTTAAAACAAGATTTTCTTAATAATTTGAAAAAATCAGTAAGAAATGTACGTTATAATAATCTGCGTTCATAGATGGCGCTAATTTAATTATTACAAAAATGTTATTTGGCAACGTGGAATGTAAGAAAAAGTTAATTAATGACTTTCAAAGAAGACATTTTTATAACATAACTTGAAAAATCAGTAAGGAACGTACGTTATAATCTCTTTTCATAATTTAACTATTACAAAAAAGTAATTTGGCAATGTGGAATATAAGAAAAATTTAATTAATGACTTTTAAACAAGACATTTGCATAAAATAACTTTCAAAATACTGTGTTCTGTGTTTACATAGTTTTAATGACTTTCAAACAAGATTTTCCTAATAATTTGAAAAATCAGTAAGTAATGTATGTTATAATAATCTGCGTTAATAGATGGCGCTATCTTAACTATTACAAAAATGTTATTTGGCAACGTGGAATGTAAGAAAAAGTTAATTAATGACTTCTAAACAAAACATTTGCATAACATAACTTTAAAAAAACTGTCTTCAGTGTTTACATAGTTTTAATGACTTTCAAAAATTTTTTCCTAATAACTTGAAAAATCAGTAAGGAACGTATGTTATAATCTCTGCGTTCACAGATGGCGCTAATTTAATTATTACAAAAACGTTATTGGGTAATGTGGAAAGTAAGAAAAAGTTTAAAAACATACAAAGTTATAATGCACATTTCAACGCGCACCGTTTGCAGGTGCTCCAGTTCCTCGATTTTAAGGACATTCTGAAAAAGAAAACCGTACAATATTATTACTAACATATTAATGTTTTATTTCAGACGTATCTCATGACACCATACAGGAATCCAGAAACAGCTGTCCAACATAACTACAATGAAATTCACATAAAAACCAGAAACGTTGTGGAAAGACAATACGGATTATGGAAAAGGAGATTTCCCGTCTTATCGAACGGCCTGCGACTAAACCTCAACACCACAATGGAAGTTATTGTCGCATGTGGAGTTCTTCACAACATATGCATTAATCGTGGGGAGGAACATCCACAAGATTGGATCAATGGCGTTGATGATGTTCCAAACAATGTCGCAGAATTGAACAATGCGGGGAACATTGCAAATTTAAAAAGAGACATTATTGCAAATAATATGTACAATGGATGAGCACTGATGGGTATGTTTTTGACCCTGCGATCCAATATGTGTGTTACTTGTTTTCTCTTTTTATGAAATATAAGTATTGTTTTAAATTAATGGTGTAATGGATATAATATTAAGATTGATGAATATTTAAATAAAAAGAATAAGTAAACAAAACAATTACCACTTCGTAGTTTCTTTAGGCTGATCTCCTTGGCTTCCCTCTCCAACCTTATAATAGCCAGTTGCTCTTTTAGTATCTGTTGCCGAATTGCCGATTCAGCTGCCTTTGCGAGCCTCTCCTCTTTCTTTGCGAGCCTCTCCTCTTCTACCATTTCCAAAACAACTTTGGAATGGGCGGCTTGCGTCGTGAGTATTTCCGTTGCCACATCTGCCTGGGCCTTTGCCTTTGCCTCCATGTCTTGCATGTCCTTTACTCTTTTTTCTTCCCTTTCAAGCTTGGCGGCTGCAATTTTTTGTAAATCAGTGAAGAGAGAATCCTTCACTGTTTTCGTCAAACACAGCCGCCTCTTGAACGCCTTCCTAGGAACTGAAGGATGGACAGTCAGTGCGGACGTCACTGGAGTATCAGGACTCTCAGATGGTAGTGGGGGGACAGCCGGTGCTGACATCACGGGACTTTGAGTGGCGTGACTCTGAAGGGTTAATGGAGGCAGGGGCGTGCACTCGATATAGGCACATAAGCACTGCCTACCCTAGCGTATTTGTAAAACGTAAGCATCTAAATAATATTATAATTTATTAAATTATTACTAAAAATAAATACACACGTTCAAAAATAAGCGCGACAAAGCTGAGCAACCAAAACTACGCGAGCGCCACATCAAACGGCATACTACAAACGTGACATAAACTGTAACTAAAAACTACACGCGCCCTCCGACTACCTCACTAAAATGCGGGCTAAGCAGGAATTATTTCTGCTTAGAGATAACTTCATACAAGATATAATATAAATGTTTACGAAATGCACGTAGCATAGAGTAGAACTGTCGTTTGAATTTGCTCCTATGAGGTTTATTTGTTAGTATCAGGCAGTGCTTTCTGGAACAAATTAGCAAATGGCAATCAGTGGCGACAGTGACATCTGTTGTTATCTGAAGTATGAAAGTGAGACAACGCCAACTGCTTTTATCAAGGCCACCTCGGATATCCATTAATTAATTGGCTTGTGATAATTCGCTTACATGAAGCGATTATTTATTATTTGTATATTAAAGTGGCTTAGATAATCCAAACCTACACCATCTACAGCCAGCAGCAAGCACACTTAGCGAAAACTTGTACGAAGGGAGCTATCTGTGGCAAGTTTCTTTTTTATTTATTTGAATCAATTCGGCGGTTTTCCTACTGCCTACCCTGATTAAAAACTCTGTGCACGCCACTGAATGGAGGGACAGCTTGAAACGACATCTCGGGAATTGTGAAAATGGGGTTTTCATCCTAAACAAAAGATAATAAAAAATTCAAATACAACTGACAAATTTATTTATAAAGAAACAAACAGTACATTGATTACAGTGGTGAGAAAATTTACAGATATTAATAATATTTCATGGTTGGTACCTATGATATGTTTCTCTGTAGTGTCTTATTTATGGTATGTATATTTATAAATTATCAGGTGATGTGCGTAATGGGTGTGTGTTGTATGTGTGAGTATGTTTGTAGATGTGAGAGTTGATGATGTGGGAAGGGATATGGATGCGTATTGAGCTGTTATGTTATTGACATGGTGCTCTTTTTAAATTTGGGTAGTGAATCGGAGATGTTAGAGTTTAGGCAAATATTATTTAACGTTTTGTAATTCAGCGTGTGTAATAGTTATGTGTGGCTCTTACGTCTTAAGGGTATGTTAAGATTAATTAGTGAAAGAAGTTCAGTACAGTCGACGTTATTATTTAAAATTCTGTGTATATGATAAATCAGCTATTGCTCGCCTTTGTTGCAAAGTTTGAAATGCACATTCAAAGTTATTGTTGAATTTGAAGGTAAGATATTTTATAAATTTGTTTAAATATGTTCTATGCTATCTTTGTATATATAGTATTATATATCTTATCCTTGAATGTGAATGAGAAGTCAGTATAAAATAAATAAAAATTACCAATGACCAGTAATCAGTCTCTACTGATTCTGGTTGATGTTGTCCTGTTGAAGAGTTGGCTGCGTTGGCAGTTGGCTCTCTCACAGCAGGAGCATCTGAATCCAACCTTTAAAAATACAATAGAAGGACTCGTATAATATTAACCAAGCCAGAAGTAACATACACAATCCAGCTATTTTATGCATGATAAATTTTCAGATTCCACTACGTAAAACTAACTAACCGTCACGCCGTTTCCGCAGGGGTAGGCAGAGAGGACAGACCGCCAAACAACTCGGTCTTGGCACGCACTCTTTGTCCATTCACATTCATACATCGTCTCATACATACTCTTCTATTATTGTACTCTTATGTAATGGCCAATAAAAGAGCGTTAAAAAATAATAAAAATTATACTTACTGGTTTTCCAGGCCGGAAGAACTTATTCCGATTGCTGCTTCGACCTTTAAAAGTACAGGGTCCTCAACATCTTGGCTGGGCCCCCCCCCCCAGTACCAAATATGTGGCAACGGATGGTTGCCCTCTGCGTTCTGGCTTCTCTTTTTAAATTATCCCAAGCCTTCTTGAGAGCCACGAGGGATCTGCAATGATTTAAAAGATTAGATGAAGCAATTTGACCGCATTGACATTCTAGCATCTTCTCATACAAACTTTGGTTATTTTGACTCTTGACATGGCCCGACTCAAGTATCTGGTTCACTTGATCGTGCCATATCTTCTTCAGTCATCCCCAACTTCTACCATTCACATTCGCGTCATAATATATTCTCATTCGCTCTAATACGAAACAGAATTGAGCTACGAAAACACGAGATAAGTACGAAACATGACACAATATTATAAAAGATAAACCACATACCGTTGAGATGAGCTGCCGCTGTTTAGCTGGGATAATATTTGGTTCCAGGCAGCATCCTTCAATCTTGTATTTAACAAATAATTCGGACCGCCCGTTGTTGATTTTGACAAGATTATCGGCGATGCTATGATGAGCTCTACAAGCCTCATTTTATCATTCTGTGTGAAATTCTTTGCACGCTTTGCTTTATTTTCCATTTTTTAGAGATTGTTTACAGTAGTTTACTTGCCGACGTACGGAGAAAAACTTACGCCGATCTGTCAAATCAAATGGGAAGTCCCGATTGTGCATCACGTTCAAGATGTCACTTTATTTTTAATATATTATCTACGTTTGTTTAAAAAATATAAAATACCCGTTGATGAATAACGATATTTAAAAGAAATAGTGTGTGTTAATAAGAGCTACAATAATTAACTCTTTAATATTAATTTAACATAGAAAGTTTTTAATTTGATGTCATTTTATTGTCGATGGTATTGTGCGGTAGTGTGTGGGACCACTTAAGATTTTCAAAGATAAAATGATTGGGAACAACGTGAATCGAACGTTCCCTACAAAATGCTTAAAAATCGCTTGGCTGAGCAAAAACTAAGATTAAAACTTAGATAACGATTAAAAAGTTGGGAACAGCGGCCGTAAGTCATGTGCAGGAACAGGTTCGACGCCACACCAGATATTAGAATCCAACATACCAATATTGTGCCTGATATCAAGAAGATATGCAATTCACTGACTCAAAATCATCAAAGTTGCTTTATTTACTTCATTTTTTTGTTTGTTTATATGTATTCCATTTTTTTTGTTTATATTCTAAATAATGTTTTTAATACAATTTTTTAAAATTTTTACTTTTAGAAATTATTACCCAACCTAAAAAATAAGCTGAGTGTTTCGTTAAAATTTACGGGTTTGCGAAGAGTTCCGTCGCAGAAAAAGTTTGGGAATCCCTGATATATACCAATAAATGCTGATTCTGAATATATAAGTTTTATTAAATAATATTTAACCTAGAGTTTTAAAAAATTTATAAAAAAATTCCATTTTTAATCGTGTCATTGAAACACGCTGTCGAGTTGGTATTATTAAATGTTTAGTGGAGTCGTCACTCCTCACCAGTCATTGTATTGAAATGTATGACACAAGTCATCATATTAACAACATTTCACGTTATTCGTTTATTTACATACTTTTCATATAGATTTAGTTGTTGTGTTTATTGAAACATTATTTACGCCTAAATAATTCAGTTTCAAAAATAGAAGTATCTTTATTAATTTATCTCCTTTATTTAAAATATTCAAAAACTAAACTGTACAAAAAAATCATAATGCTGGTTCCACAGCCAATTCTCCGAACTACGAATTCCAAAATGGCGGATGTCGATTAGCTGATCCGGCGCCGTATCTCCCACAAGCACACTTTGGAGCGACTGGGTCCCGCGCCACTTGAAAAGTAAAGACCGATAGGTTTACAGCGCTGTTCACTGTGAGACTTTTCTGTGCGGCGGCCTGAAGTGGCGCGGGACTCGGTCGCTCCGAAGTGTGCGTGTGGGAGATGCTATTCTTCAGATTCCGTAGGCTAAAAAGCTTATGATTCATAATGCTAAAAAAATAATAATTTCAAACAATTTTTATACCACTCTCCCGTAATAATATTGAAAAATATAATCTAATATGAATAATGCAATAAAATAAATAAATAATTCCACCTAAATAATGTATTTACTTATTGAATAGTTTCATAGCTTCTTCCATATAACTGTCATACAATATGACAACACCTGTTGAAAATAAACAAACTTTTGGTGAGTGATGACGTCACACGATTCACCATACATACGGTGGTTTTCAGGGATCTTGAAAAATTAAAACTTTGACAATTATTTTAATTATTAAAACTAACTCTAAAATTTAAAAAAAATATTCAGTTATTTAAGTTAGAAAAATTCATTAAAAAAATTGGAATGGAGTTCCTTATTCCTAAGAGAATTTTTTTAACGAATTAAAGAAATTTGTTACCTTACAATTGTGTCTTCCGCCAGGCTCGGTGGAGGTACACTAAAATCCATCTCATTTATAGGAATGGCTTCTGAAAAATACCAAAGTTAATTTTATTATCCATTCAGTACCTACATATATTAATGATGACATTGAACCAAATTCTCAGAAAGTTTTCATTTTTTCGATGCATCTCGTCTCCTTAATTGTCCAAACGACCATTAGAAAATTTTACAGAAGGAGAAGGTTTTCTTTCATTATTTCAATGAAACATTATGATAGGTATTTAAGATAAAGCTTTTTTTTGTAAAGGTAAAGATCTCATTAGTTTAACCCGTCTGCTTGGTTCAATATATTCGCCCCTCACAATCCGGAAGCCTCAGTTTCGCGCCAAACCGGTCAAACTGTCACTTTGGATCGAGATTGTAAAATATCTATGCAAGATAGCTTTCATATTTCAAAGACAAAAAGAAGCATTATTTTGTTCTCTTTCTGGTTAAAAGAAAAAATACATATGTTTGCATAAGAGGAAGAGAGATATATAGCTTTTAAAATGTAAGGTCGCTTGGGACGTTTTTGGTCTTATGAAAGTATAATGCGATTACATGTTTTGGGATGTATTTATTCCTAAACAAGCAGACGGGTTTTAAATAGTTGTGTTTTGTTTTTGCTCTTGAAAGATTGATATAAATAGTTTAAAATAAAAAGTTTTTTTTATCTGCTTTACTGTGAAAGTGGTAGCTGTGAGTGACTGTAGTTACCATGAATGAAGACCAAGACGATAAGGCTTCTAATTGTTCAGATGGCCCTGAAGTCGAGTCTGAAAGCGTCTCCGGAATTGAGATTCTAAATGACACTCATAATAGCCTTAATGCACTTCAAGGAGTTTTGGCAGAAAAGCAAACAAAATTGTCAAAAGAACAGCAACTGAGGATCACCAGTTTTGTCTCCAACGTATCGCGCTCAGTTGTTCAACTTCTAATGGAGCGAGAAGTTATGCGAGCTGTGCTGACCACCGTCGAAGCCAAGCTTAAAGTGGCAGAAGGAGCGGTTATCATGGAAAAAGCCGAGAAAAATCTCTTGGAACAGAAAATCTGGATGTTAGAGTCAGAACTAGGACCTGTTATGAGGAGGGTTGCAGATGCCACGGAGGCGAGCCTAACTTTCGCAGATATCGTCCGAAATCGTAAGCAGAAGGACACTCCACCTCCAATCACTCGCACTGGACACTGCGTCAGTTCCCCAAAACCTTCTATATGCGTCTTCCCTAAATTGGATACGGCCAAGGACAGTGAGGAAACTAAACAACTCGTGAAGGAAATTATACGACCATCAGAGATTGGAGTACGCGTCACCGGATAAGGAAGATCCGCAATTAAGGAATAATCATTCAAACTGCTTCTCGCGAGGAACAGGAAAAGATTTTAAAGAACCCTGCTCTTGTGAACTCTGATGTCCTGACAGCCCGGCTTCCGTCAAAGCGACTACAAAGGATTATATTTTTTAATGTGCCGCGTGATTTAACAGATAAGGCGTTCATTAAAAGTGCTCTAGCGGGCATCCCTAATATAGAGGACATAGAGACAACTATAAAAAATGCAAGCTGAGTCATCTAGCTGGCCCACAGACAGGCTCAACGTGCCAACAAGTGTACGAGGTTCCTGCCAACACTTGTCACATGCAAGGTCTTCGTGAATTGGAGTGTGTGCCGTGTCCGTGATTTTATTGGTATCACCGCTTGCTGCAAATGCCACGCATTCAAATTTTACAAAGAACAGCAGAGATGTAGTCACTGCGCTGCTGAAGGTCACGACAAGACAAACTGCCCCAGTGCTGCCGCCAAGCCAGTCTGCACTACCTGCACCAGGTTTGGAACACCCGCTGAACATTCTACTGGAGACAGGAACCACTGCCCTGCTTATCAAGCTGCCCTTTCGAGAGACTTCCGCTACAATTAACTATGGCGTCTGAATATATAGATGATGATAGTAATGTTCTGTTCACAAGGACCAATAATTTAAAACAGTGGATGGAAGGACATACTTAGACAGTGAAATAGGTAATCTTTTCTGTGTACAATTAAACATTCGTTCTATGCTACACTAATGCGTTTATGATTATTTAATTTGTGGTTGTAACTAATCTGTGGAACTAATCTCCTGCTGACAAGCTACTTGCAGTAGCTTAGCGGGTAGTGAATTCCAATTGTATGCAATTTTTATACATTAATAAAAAAAAAGTTAAAATCATTTTTTATACTTTATTTTTAATTATTTTAAAGTGGAGATTGAACAAAAACTAAAATGGTTGTTTGGACAATTAAGAACTAAGGTGACGATCTGCTAACCATCACAAATATTCAAATGAAAAAAAATTGATTTCATGTAGGTACATATCTGTATTTTAACATAAGTAACCTTGACAGCCTCCGTGATCGAGGGGTAAGGCTCTTGACTTGCAATCCGAAGGTCGCGTTAGCGAATCCCGGCGTGGGCAAATAAATTTTATTTGATTAATTTGGTTATTTCACAATTAATTCATTTAAAATAATATATAATACATTTAAAATAATATATTTAAAATAATATATAATATATGTAATGGCAATATATTCCATTTAAATTTGAATCCTGTAGTGTCAGTTGGAATACTTGGAATGTAATTATCAATTGTCACTTGTTTTATTTTCTATTATTTTATTATAAATAAACATAAATGTCGTTTCTTTGTTAAACTTTGCAACACAAGTGTTTTATTTATAAATCAATAGAAAAGAATTAAATCATATTATAAAACAACATTTTTCGTAACCACAAATGGAGAAACTTCAATTTGAATTTACGCTACTACCTGGAGGCGATGGCAAGTCAAATATTATTAGCATTACAAAAATAGTCACAAGTGATGAAAAAGTGTTTACAATACCAGAAATGTTACAATCCGCCAGCCATCACAAGGAGATTATGAAAAGTGGTGCTTTTGGCAAAGTAAAAAATAGTTTAAAAAAAAGATACCAGGTTAGAAGAGTCTGGGTAACAATGACAGAAGAACTAAAAAAAACATATGTAGACGAAGATGGAAACCTACAGTTCGGAGACCAATACCTCGAAGAATTGGAAGAAGAAAGTTTACAAGTACATCAAAAAGAAGATACACTGGGAAGATTGATGGTAAAATTAATGGAAGATAAGCAACAGAGCCTCAAAAACATTGCTGAGAATTTTGTTATAGAAAAATTCTGTAGTAAAAATACAAATGCAAGCCAGTGGATAGAAGTGTTTGAAAAAGAATGTTTACGATTTGATGTGACCATGGATGAAAAAAAAATAGAAATACTAAGATTGTTCATGGATAAAAGTTGTGTAGATTGGTATAGTTCCATGATTATTAAACTAACAATGAACTCAGAGTGGTCAACATGGAAAAAAAAATTCTGTGAATCATTCGCAAACAAAGGATGGAACCCTGTCACCTACGCACTATTATTTAGATACAAAGATGGTTCTCTGTTGGATTATGCTATGAGAAAAGAAAAACTTCTATTGGATATGAGAAGATCAATCGACACCGGTACTTTGATAGATCTTGTTGCTTCCGGATTACCAGAGTTCATACTTAACAAGATCGATAGAGAAGGATTACAAGATACTGTGGATTTATTTAATGAAATAAACAAGTATGAACATATGGTCAACAAAAAAAGATTCATGAATAGGAGAACATTTGGGAATGCAGAATATAATAAAAATGAGGATAAAAAGCCATGTAAAATTTGTGAAAAATTGAATAAGGGCACTCGTTACCACCCTGAAGCCACATGCTGGTTCAAAACAAAAGAGGATGAAAAATTTAAGAGAAATGCCACTAAACATGTAAACAATTCAGTGATAGAGACTGAGATAAATGAAAATGATCAAAAAAACTAATAGTAACACCATTAATCAAAGTCAAACTATTACTAAATGATGAATTAAAAATATACGGAATTTATGATTCGGGTTCAAATGTTTCTCTAATTAATTCTAAGTTTTTGAAACTAAAAAGAAAAGGAAACAATTTGAATGAAGCAAATTTAGTAACGATTAATGGTGTTAAAAAAACGAGTGGTTTGACAACGTTGAAGATTAAAATTTTTGAATTGGAGAAAAATGTTGATGTGTACATTATTGATGAACACAATTTTAAGTATGATTTTTTGATTGGATTAGACATGATAAAAGACTTCAAACTAATCCAAAGTGAAGACTTACAAATATCACAGAAAATCTGCCTGACTAATACAAATAAAAAAGAAGAAAATTCTACAAATATGAAAACAAATACTGAATTTAAACATTCTGAAAATAAGAACATTATAGAAAAACACCAAATTAATTTTAATGAACATGTTAAAGAAGAAGATTTTAAAATAACAATAAATCATTTAAATAATGATCAAAAAACAGAAATAAATGAACTAATAGGCAAATACACATCAGTGTTTGCGAAAAGTAAATACGATGTTGGTACTGTTAATGGATATGAAGCGAAGATAGACTTATTGGTGGATAAATATTGTAGTAAGAGGCCTTACAGATGCAGCGTAGAAGATAAAAAGGAAATAGAAGAGCAAATAGCAAAATTAATAGACAATAAACTGATAGAAGAGTCGTACAGCCCATTTGCTGCACCTGTCACTCTAGCATTTAAAAAAGAAGAAAACAAAAGATCCAGATTATGCATAGACTTCAGAGACTTAAATAAAATAGTAATACCTCAAGCTCAACCATTTCCATTGATTGAAGACCTAATGACAAAGACCAGAAATTGCAAATTTTATTCAACGCTGGATATAAACTCAGCTTTTTGGTCTATTCCGTTGCGGATTGAAGACAAAAAAAAAAACAGGATTTGTAACACAGGAGGGGCATTATCAGTGGACCTGCCTACCTTTTGGATTAAAGACCTCTCCGGCAATTTTTCAGAGGATATTAAGCAATATATTGAGAAAATATAAACTAACCGATTTTGCTGTCAATTACATAGATGACATGCTTATATTTTCAAAAACTTTTGCTGAACACATCGATCATTTAACAAAGTTGCTGAATGCAATCAAAACTGAAGGTTTTAGATTAAAATTTACAAAATGCACATTTGCATCAGACATGGTAAAATATCTGGGTCATATAATTCAGAATAACTCAGTCAAGCCAGTAAAGGATAATTTGATTTCAATAATGAATTTTCCTATTCCAAAAACACAGAAGAATGTGAGACAATTTCTAGGAAAAATCAACTTTTATCATGAGTACATTCCGAAGAGTGCAATAATACTAGATCCTTTGCATAACTTACTAAGGAAAAACCAAAAGTTTATTTGGACTGATAAATGCCAAAATGCTTTTGAAACGATGAAAAACCTACTATGCTCACAACCAATCCTGGAAATTTTTGATCAAGATTTACCAATTAATATATATACAGATGCTTCTCTAGAAGGCCTTGGAGCTATTTTAAAACAAACACAGTCTGATGGAAAAGAAAAACCTGTAGCTTACTTTTCGAAAAAACTAAATGGCGCCCAGAAAAAGAAAAAAGCAATTTACTTAGAATGCTTAGCTATAAAAGAAGCAGTGAGATACTGGCAATACTGGTTGATAGGTAAACCATTTACAGTTTATTCAGATCACAAACCACTGGAAAACATGAATCTCAAATCTAGAACCGATGAAGAGCTAGGTGATTTAACATATTATCTTTCTCAATATGACTTTAACATAAAATATGCTCCAGGAAAACAAAATTTGGAAGCTGACTGTCTAAGCAGAAACCCAGTGCTGGAATCAAATGAAAATACAGATGAGCAATTAAAAATTGTCAACTTAATAAAATTAGAAGATATCTTAAAAGATCAGGTAAAAAATGAGAAGATACAGTGCAGAAGAGATAAATTGATATCGAAAACTAATGTTTATTACAAGAAAGTAAAAAAAAGAGAAAAAATAATTCTATCAGAAAAATTCAGCATAGACTTTATCAGAAATGTTCATACAGAACTAGGTCACATAGGAATTACACAAATGCAAAAAATGATAAGCTCATGGTACACAGCAGAAAACATGACAAATAATATAAAGAGAACCTGCGAAAGTTGTGCAGTATGTTTAAAGAACAAATCAAGAGGTGAAAATAAATATGGATTGATGTCCCACTTGGGTCCCGCAACAAAACCTTTTGAAATATGTTCCATTGATACAATAGGCGGTTTTGGGGGTTCACGATCAACAAAGAGATACTTGCACCTGTTATCAGATCATTTCACGAGGTTTGCATATATTTTGACGTCAAGAACTCAAAATACCAATGATTTCATCAAACTCTTAAACTCCACAGAAACTAATGACATTGGCATGATACTCTCAGACCAATACCCGGGTATCAATTCTAGAGAATTCAAAAAATTTTTGGATGAAAAAAATATTCCAATAATTTTTACTGCAGTGAACTCACCTTTCTCAAATGGATTAAATGAAAGATTGAACCAAACGCTGGTCAATAAAATTAGATGCAAAATCAACGAAAATGACTCAAAAGTAGCTTGGACAACTATAGCGCATAATTGTGTAAAAAACTATAATGAAACGGAGCACACTGTTACTGGATATGCGCCACAGTACCTACTTGACGGCACAGATGTTACGATTTTGCCAAATGAGTTAAAACTTAAGAAGACCGGCATCGATTTGATTCAAGAGAGAAAAAAAGCTCTAGAAAATACTATGAAGTCACATAATTACAACAAGATAATTTACGATAAAACCAGGAGACACTTTGACTTCAAAGTTGGTGATACTGTTTTTGTGGAGAATGGAAACAAACTTAACAGGAAGAAGCTCGACGAATTGAGAATCGGACCATACAAAATCATAGAAAAATTATCAAACTCAATTTACAAGATAAACACTGGTCGAAAAAATTTTGAATCAAATTTTTTCCACATCTCGAAGTTAACTCCAGCACCTTTATTTATGAACCATGAAGAGGACATCGAAGATGAGTGAAAATTTTGCAATAATTTTATTTCCAGGGGGAGGGGAGATGTAATGGCAATATATTCCATTTAAATTTGAATCCTGTGTGTCAGTTGGAATACTTGGAATGTAATTATCAATTGTCACTTGTTTTATTTTCTATTATTTTATTATAAATAAACATAAATGTCGTTTCTTTGTTAAACTTTGCAACACAAGTGTTTTATTTATAAATCAATAGAAAAGAATTAAATCATATTATATATATTAAAAATAATATACAATATATTTAAAATAATATATATAAAGTATCTCAAAATCTCCAGGAAACTGTCAATCTGTTTGCGGATTTTTTAGCGGTGTATAATATTGTTAATGCAAATGTAGATAGTAATATCTCATGCTCTGATTTGGTTGAGACTCCTGATATATCTGACTGTACTGTAACCATTGGCGATATTATATCCAAGCTAAAGAGTCTTGATTCCCACAAATCTGCAGGACCTGACAAACTTCCACCCATGTTCTTAGTTAATTGAATGCATACATTGTCGTATCCCATACATAAGTTATTTATAAAGTCACTCTCATCAGGTGTGTTCCCGGACCTTTGGAAGTTTAGTCTTTTGACGCCCATTTTCAAAAAAGGAAAAATAAGAGGGAAGTAAAAAAAACTATAGGCCAATATCCTCTTCGGGCCCAAGACCATTTTTTTTTACTTTTTAACTTTTTTATACTATTTTCGTATTCTCTACCATCATATTTAGACCACATTTTTTTTTTTTTTTTTAATTGCCGGTTTGGGTGTAAGGGATGGTATCATATATGATACTTGGGGACTCTAGCTCTACAAATATTGTGTTTTTTTTTTCAATATTTTTTTAATGCTAATAATTCGAGAATCAGATTAATCAAGTGTAATAGAAATAAAATAGTAATGTTTTTGTTTTTTTTTATGATTTTTTTTTTTTTTTACAAAAATTGTTTTTCAGGCACTGTAACCTACCACCTAAATTATAAAGTGTAATTTGAAATAAAAAAATAATAATAACTGTGGATGAAAAATAATAGATCAGTTCAGTTGGTTGAATGAAAAATTTTGAAACAGTTGCGGTCCATGGAAAAACACAAATAAACCTGACACTTTTCACAAAGTACAAATGTGAATTTTTTACACCCAGGAAAACGACATTTGGAACGATGCTTCTGCTGATCATTCATCATAACTGGCAAATAAAAAGCCTTTTTTGTCCTCAATTCTTTGTGTGCTAAAGGCTGCACAGATCGGTGTTTTCGAGGTCTCTCACAAATCTCAATACTATCATCATTTTCATCACCTACCAAATCTTTCGATTCTAATCCGGCTAGTAAAACATTTGTTTATCCCATTTAAAGTCGTAGTAGTCCAATATCTTGTTCTTGGGAAGATGTTGTTGGGCTTGGAATTTTTGATTCCTACTGGATAGGTTTACACCGAATTATTTGCCTGCTCTTGCATTTACTTTGAAAGGGTATCATTTGTTTATCAACAGAAATATTTTTGGTTCTATTATTTTGTAGGCAACCTTTTTGAACCCGTAGTACAATTGGCCTGACCTTCCAAAAGCTGTCAAGTTGTTTTTCAGATTCTGACACACAATTCTCATTGACAAGTTTTAAGTTTGACCGTAAATTAAAAAATCTTTGGCGTGAAATGTTGTCAGCAACTATAGGGATTCTAGTTTTTTGTGCCCAATTCTGGCGGATGCAAGGAAAACCCAAAAGGCTGATAATCATAATGATTCTACTATTCCTTGCTCCTCACTATCCTAATCACCCACCCAACCATAGTCACATTCGAAATCGGAATCATTTGGATGCACAGGAAGTAGCAACTCTGCTTCGATTTCATCCTCAACCAACCCTAATATGAAAATAAAAGATGTCATAGAGGCCCGCGGTATCACCTATGATACTTCAGTTTAAAATGTCCGTAAATCTAACAAAAACGCCGATAGCCAAACATTTTTTTTATTAAACGATAATAAATCGAACAAACTACAATTTTAATAACAATTGGATGATTAAAATAATAAAATAACTCCTTACCTGCATTTTTTCTCAGAGACATTTTGAAAGCTAAAAATCACGATGTTTCTAAGACAATAGTTCATTCAAACTAACTTCGAATCAGTCCAAATGCTCCTAGTCGGTAAGGTATGAGTCTTCATTATCAGATACTTTGGATCTATATTGGAAATAATGACTTAGAAATGTTTTGTGAGCTTAAAACGGTGAGTATCATATATGATACCCAGGGCCCGAAGAGGATATGCACTATGTCTACATTACCCAAACTTTTTGAAAGCCTAGTACTAGACAAGATGATATCCCGAATTAATCACACCATCTCACCGCTTTAACATGGATTTATTCAAGGAAGATCAACCCTTTCCAATTTAATATTGTACACGAATTGTAGTTAATGCCCTGATTGCATCACGTCAAACTGATTCCATATTTACTGACTTCAGTAAGGCATTTGATAAAGTAAACCACAGAATCTTATTACGAAAACTGAAATTGTTGGGAATAAGAGGGAGTATTTTGGAATGGTTTAAGAGTTATCTATTGGGAAGGTACTTAGCAGTCAAGGTTGATACGTTTACTTCTTATACATTTGCAGCCTCGAGCGGAGTACCACAGCGATCTCACTTGGGCCCGATATTATTTTGCTTATTCATAAATGATATAGTTAATATTTTTAGTAATGTTAAAGTCCTGTTATTTGCTGATGATCTGAAGATATAGAAATTATGACAATCGTGCCATTCTACAGTTGAACCTGAACAAACTACATATGTATGTGGTGTTCTGTCAATGATTTACAACTAAACATTGGTAAATGCCAGATTATTAGTTTTTACAAAGGTAAAAATCATCTTAAGTTTTCCTATAATATGAATGATGCTAATCTTCTTCATGTATCACAGATTCATGATCTTAGTGTTATATTCCATGAGAGTCTACAGTTCAACGTTCACATCGATGAAATAACAAGCGATGCAACGAGAAATATACTAGGTTTTATTTAGAGAATGGGTGCAAATTTTAAAAGATATCAACATTAAAAAATCTGTATTGCTCGTTAGTATAGTTCAACCGTATGGTCACCATATTACAAAGTCCATTCTCAATCATTGGAAAAGGTACAAAACAAATTCCTTCGGTACATTAATTTGAAAATTAAAATTCCAATCGAACTCATAAATTATAATAACTTATGCGCAGAAACTAGACTCCTTAAATTATCAGATAGAAGAGTGTTAATTGATTTGTTATTTTTATACAAAATTATCAAATCTTTAGTAGACTGCCCTAATTTGTTGGAACTAATTTGCATTAATATACCTGCCAGACAAACTCGAAGTAAAAATATTTTAAAATGTAACAATAACCTCAATACTAACTACTCTTGCGAATTTATAGATATATTTGGTATTGAAAGTTTTTCAATTTTCAAGAGGCAACTGATCTCGATTTCATCTGCTAATAATTAACTTTTATTATTTTTGTTCTTTTCATAAAACCTTCTCTCATCTAAAATCTTACCAGAAATTTATAACCTTATTAATATTTTATTTTTCTGTTCTATTTAGTTCTGTTGTATCATCCTACAATAATATACACACACAATTGTTTGTTTATACCACTAACTAGCTTATTGCACTTTATTTTATTTCAGGTCTTATTACTGATTTTATATGTATATATATATATATCCTGCTACATTTGTTACGTCCACCCCCTAAAATCTCTATAGCATTGTTGCGTCCACCGACTTACGGCGTCCGATATACGGACGCAACAATGTTTTGACCTCAAAATTGGCCAGATTGATGCTTACCCCATGTAGAATCATTTGGCAAAAATTGTCATGGAAGCAAAAAATCTCTCAGAATGTCTGAAAGCGAATATTGAACGTTTGACGATTCACCGCCAGGTTTGCTACACGAAGTATATTTTGAGTAGTGTATATTTTCATAAATATTGCCGGTCCTTCTGCGTCCACGCAGATATACTATTTTTAAGACATAATGACGGTAGTGCTGCATCTACACAGTTAGTCATTCTTGCGTCCACGCAGATATACTATTTTTAAGACATAATGACGGTAGTGCTGCATCTACACAGTTAGTCATTCTTGCGTCCACGCAGATATACTATTTTAAGACATAATGACGGTAGTGCTGCATCTACACAGTTAGTCATTCTTGCGTCCACGCAGATATACTATTTTTAAGACATAATGACGGTAGTGCTGCATCCACACAGTTGGTCCTTATTGCTTCCACGCAGCAACATTATTTTAAAGACATAACGACGGTCGTGCTGCGTCTACACAGTTGGTCTTTATTGCGTCCACGCAGCAATATTATTTTGAAGACATATCAACGACCGTGCTGCATCTATACAGTTGGTCCTTATTGCGTCCACGCAGCAACATTATTTTTAAGACATAACGATGGTTAAACGACTTAAAAATAATATTGCTGCGTGGACGCAAGAAGGACCAACTGTGTAGACGCAGCATGACCGTCGTTATGTCTTAAAAATAATATTGCTGCGTGATAATAGCGTGATAATAGCGTGATAATAGCGTGATAATAGCGTGATAATGGCGTGATAATTGCTTGGACGCAAGAAAGACCAACTGTGTAGACGCAGCACGACCGTCGTTATGTCTTAAAAATAATATTGCTGAGTGAACGTAAGAAGGACCAACTGTGTAGACGCATCGCCGTCTTTATAATAATAATAAAGAATGTATGCAGGGGTAGTGCAATGCAATACATTCCATATTTTGAAATAACAAAAGAAATTAGATAAATAATAAGTTAAGGTCAAAAGTAAATAACATTAAAACGAATGAGCATGAAAAACATAAGAAATATAACTGAAAAAATAATAAACAATAAAATGAATTCATGTAACTGTTTACGGAATGGTATTTCCTCGTCGTTTCTCGTCTCCAGAGGGCCATCAGGGGGACTCAAAGATATTGAAATATAAGGAGATGTGCTATCCGCCGTTTTTACTAGGTGAGACTGCGATTCCGGGTGTCGCCGGTATTGTTTATCAATTAACGAATAAACTAAACGAACGAATGATTAACGAATTGACTAAATGAACGCTAAACTAAATGAACAAATTCTTTCCGTATTCAAAGTGTATTGTCAACCAATAATAATGCACACCTTCAAAAAATCAAGAAAATGAAATAATTCTTTTTGTATGCAAACTACGCGTATTAGGCCGTAGTTCGGCGACAGTCGCGCGGACATAATAGCATATCTCTTTTGTATTTGAATATCTTTGGGGGGACTCCATCCAGGCAGTCATGGCGGTGATGATCGCATTCTTCTATTGGCGTAGTCTTCGCCATAAACTTCCCATGCGGTGGCAGAGAAGTGCTCGGAAAGTATGCACTCGTCCCTCCAGGAACAGTATCTCGGTAGGCGGAAAAGTTGACGATATGTGTTATTGTAAGCAACTTTTTACTTATGCCATTGGGATGCAGTGTAGTAAACCCACAGTTCTGGTGTGTACAGCGAGTACCCGTGAACATCAGAAAACAAGGTTCTTTCTGCCTTCTAGCGCCTATATAAGGTTGTTAAAAAAAACCATAGATAATGATAAAATTGGAATCCACAGTACCTACCTATTCGCGATTGTTATTAAAATATTACATACAGGGCCCGCAGATACTTTAAAAGTATACAACTGCTAACCCTGTTAAAATCGCAAGTACGCCCTACGATTGAATTTGGCAGCCACCTCTAGTCTGGAGACCAAAAAATACCTAAAAAACCTCGACTCTGTACAGAAACGGGCGGTACGTTTGATAAATTCTCCTAACTTAACAAACAGATTGTAATTTTTAGAGCACAGGCGGCAGGTAGGAATGCTGCCCTTGTTCTACCGGTATTACATTGGAAGATACTTCAAGGAACTAGCGTCATTGATCCCCTCAGCACCGACGCATAGTCAGGAAACACGCCAAACATGCGCCCAATATATGTATACGGTTGACATTTGTCACATGAGAACGGATCGTTTCTACGACTCGTTCTTAAGTTCAACAGCTCAGCTGTGGAACGATTTTCCAGCCTCTGTGTTTCCTCCCTCCTACAACATTGGTCTCTTCAAGACCCATGTTTACTCCTTCCTGTCCTCAAATAGACCCTCGACACAGCATCTTCAAAGATGATACAATGTGGAGTTAAATGTTAAAAAAGTGCCGTTTTTTTAAAAAATCACCTCAAGGGCGCTATACAAACTTAAAATATTATTCTAAAATCCTACTTCGAACTACAAAACTTGACAAATAATCAAAAACAACTTATGGCTAAAAATTGCATCCACGGGTTCTTCGATCGCTGATACGAAAATATATGTACATTGAATTGACCAATGAACGCGATTCTACCTATTGATACTACTTTTAGTGCATAACGACGCAAGAGTGCTTGAAAATGCTCTTTATTCAGAGGGACGTTTTACGCCGAAAATTTGACTGTGGAATGGAAAGTTATAAAAAAAAACAAAAATTTTAATTACACCGCATATGTTTATTATCTATATCTATTATATATATATATACACAATTCGGTTAAATAACTACTAAAAATATTTTTAATATTCTTTACCTGGCATGTTTGAATCGTCATCAGTCATCACTATCATCATCACCAGCATCATCTATACTATCATCAAGATCATCATCATTATCATCACTACCATCATCATCAGCCTGAGTACTTGGATAAACTCCACGTACTGTACGTAAACGGCTGTAATATAATGTAATTAATGTAATGGTCTCATAGAAATCGTTGTGTCTCCCTTACTATCGTAGTAAGAAGTATGATTTGAATGGTATTGAAATAAGAAAACAACAATCATGCTATTTTATATTAAAATCTAAAAGTTTACTACAGAAAAATTAAAATATACCTAGTATGAAATAAAAGTTTCCGAATATAATTTCAGAAAAAAATTATTAAACTTTATGAATTTTTAATGATTGTCTTTTTTACATGAAACGAAAAAAAGTGAGATAACAATAACGTTTATAATAATACATGTAGATTTGTCTTACAAAAATGTATTTATTTCGTTTTTTTAAGTAATTTTAGATACAAAAAGCGCAAGGTGAGCCATTTTTAAGACTTGTTTATCCTTGAATTAAAAAAATATATGCTTTAAAAATTATATGTGTCTTAATAATAAAATAAGGAAGCGTATTTTATCTCCTTTCTTAACCAGTTTTTCCTTTTAGTATACCTATGTTCAGAAATGTTCCATTTCGACCGGTCAGTGGTTGGAGTGGGTGTGTTCGATTCTTCGGCTGGCTAAATCCTCCATCACAACACAAGCAACATTTTCGGCTTTCTGTGGTGGTAGTAGGATTTTTCGAACATTGTTGGAATGTTTGTCTGGAATTAGTGGAATGTTGGTCTTTCTTTAAAAAAAATACAAATGGATTTTATCGTGACGCGGAAAGTTATTTGACCTTCTGGCAAGATACATCATACATCCTTCCTACAACATGGGTCTCTTCAAGACCAATGTTCACTCCTTCCTATCCTCAAAAAGACCCTCCACACAGCATCCCAGATGACATAGGCCCTGAGGGAAATTATTTTCCTCAGGGCCTCCTGTGTGGAGTAAATTTAAACAACAAAAAAAAGATACGCCCGGGGGCTTAGGGGTATTAATTTAAAAGTGCACAATACCGATAGAATTTTAATTAAGTAACTAATATTTTAATAAAACTAATTAAAATGTACACATCTAATAAAATATGTTCGTTTTTTTTCAGTAAGTTGAAAAAGTAAGGTAGGCCATTTAAAAAAAAATTATGTTGACATTAAAAAAAATTATATTTAAGAAATTATATGTGTAGTACCTACTAATAATATCACATTTTAAAAATAGTTTTAGTTTTTGGATACGTTCAGAAATATTCCATTTATTTGTATGTTATCACAAAGAGGATAATTCTGACTAAATACCTATGCCCGAGACGTGAGGGGTTAATTACTTTAAAAGTACAACAAAGTGGCAAAATTTAAAAAGTGATAATGTTCAAATAATAGCCCGGCGGTGCCCGAGCTACGGATATATCTAATGAATCTGAAATTTTTAGAAATCAAGATCATTTTTTTTTTTGTATTTAATTGATATACGCTTTTACTCATCAATACGACTAATGATTTTATAAATATAATATGAAAAAAATAAGTTAAATACTTAAACACGATGATTCTATACAACAAGTACTTTGGAAGATTGAGTTATTTTTTTAATGTCATGTATATTATCGAAGCTTCTGACTCACACAATGTTGTCATTTTTTGTCTCATCTGTTTTTAAATTATAATAATTATCATTATAATCTCTGATTTTTTTTTAATTTTTGAGACAATACATATAATAGTTACATAAAATAATGAAAAGTGAATAGAAAAAGCTTAAAATGATAAACGTATGAGCAAAAAAATCCCACAAAGGCAATGCCTGTACGTGGGTATAATATTGATTTTTTACTTTTAGTTTTATTTCTATGGTTATGGTGAATAGTCAAAGTATATATAAATTAGGGATTTAAAAAGAGCTGAATAAATGCATTTAAAAGGTACTTTGTCCTTTTATATTCATTTTGTATAAAAAACACTTTCAAATATTTTTCAGTATACATAATCTGATAAATTTAATTATTCTCGATTTATGGTTTCATTCGGTCGAGGCTATTGACTTCCGATGAGTTTGACGTCATTAGTATTGTCACTTTCTGTTACTTGTTACTGTTTTTGTTTGTTTATTGTATCGAAATGGGGTATTTGGCCCCACTGTGCGACGATCGTGCTGCATCTACACGGTAAAATTTTCACAATCACAGTCATATCTTCACAGTCTGCTGTAAAGCTTTGCAATGTGTAAAAAACACCAAATATCTAGGTGTTATTATAGACAATCATCTTAAGTGGAAATATCATATCAACAACTTTTCAATAAGGGTAAGAAAATTGATTCACATATCTATTCTTGCATTACGAAATATAATTAAACAACAGGCCTAAGGAAAATATATTCCGGATTGTGCAATCCCATCTTAACGTATGGTTGTATTGGTTGGGGTCAGGTAGAACAATTTTAGGTCTGCTTGTGAAGGGCCAGAAATCCATAAATATAGTCATTATATCGCGTTTATTGGTCAAAACATTGCACATATAATTTCGTATCAGTGATCAATGAACCGGTGGCGGTGGATGCAATTTTTAGCCATGCATTGTTTTAAATTCTTTGTCTAATTTCTAGTTTTTCTAGATATTAGAAATATATTATAAGTTTGTACAGCGCCCTTGAGGTGATTTTTCACAAAAACCACGCTTGATAAATCAAATTATTATTTTGCGTACAGGTTCTCTAGCAATCAGCTGTACAAAAAATTGAATGTAAAAAGGGTTATTATCCGCGTACACAAAAAATCTAGAAAATATTAATAAAATTGATCATAAATATATCACAATAAGTCACACCAGAAAGGATGTCGTAGTCCCAGGGTGAAATACGCAAAGTATCAAAAGACATGTGGTAAAAATCAATCGTGTTAATAGTAACCAAGAGATTTCAAGCTTTGATTTCCCCTAAGGTACAGTGCTTTGACCAATTCTATTTACCATATACGTAAACGATATATTTTTTCAACCTTTAAATGGTCAAAATACATGATACGCCGATGATACAGTATTAATAATAAGTGAAAAGACTTAAGAAAATGTAGAATTAAAGGCCATAGAAGACATCAACACGCTTAAGAACATTTTTGACACTAATTTACTATTACTAAATAGTGAAAAGAAATTTGTAATTCCATTTGCAATCCATCCAAACGATGCTCCTAAAAATTTTAACATTTTCATACATGATAATACTAAAATTCACAGCCAACAATGCAAATCAAACTGCACAATACTAAAAACAACAAATAAAATTAAATATCGAGGAGTAATATTTGATAAAAATCTGAAATAAAAATCTCAATAAAAATCCGGGCTAGTTTAAACAAGTTGATTTTTGAACTTTTGTGTAAAAACTGTGTTTCTTTTGTTGTTTTTTTTTCTAAAAAACAGTGTCTAAACGTTTCTTTTTTGTGCTGTAAACATTACCATTCGACGCGGATTAAAAATCCGCGTCTAGTGATACCCTGCTTGCCAGGTTCAGTATTGTTTGTCTGAGTTTTATTTGACTTTTTCATCTGTAATTGACACCGTTTTGATTTTTCAACATTTACACCATTTGTGCACGTCTGTCTGTAACTTTGAAGTTAATATATCCATTGTTGGCAAATCTCAAAAATACAAAAATTATATAGGTATCTACTATCTACACGCGAATGGCCACGAGGACGCAATATTATCGTCGTTATGACTGTAGACCAAGAGCTACTTTACACTTTCAAAAATAAAGGAGCTGATGACGTGCAGTGTGCACGGCTGATGTCTGCTTGGTGATAGTTGTTGTACGTATACTATGACTATGACTATGACTCATATACAGTCATAACGACGATAGTATTGCGTCCTCGTGGCCATTCGCGAGTAGATAGTAGATACCTATAATATTATTGCTATGTATTGTTTGAGCCCTTGATGAATGAAATCGCCAGATTTGGCAACAATGTGTATATTTACAACGACGCCAAACGCCATTCAGAACTAACTGCGCGCCCAGTAGGTTCTTATAAGATTTTTTTAGAGCCGGCGGTAAATTAGTGTCCCGGCCTAAAAATGTTTAACCGCACACTATAAGGGCGCGAACCGGTGCGTTATGAAACGATTCATTTTGAATAAGGGCAAACAAAACTGTCACACTCCTGCGCCCAGTAGGTACGTGTGTAATAGTGTGTATACAAAATATTCATTCAAACTTCTAACAATATTTATTATTAAGAGACAGTTTGTTGTAAGTTTCTGAGGTGAGGTGACCTTGCGCCCTTTCGCTTTGTTTACGTTGTGACGTCCGTGAAACGTGGAATAATGAACAACAGAAGTCGACGCATTGTAAACCTAGCTCTGAATAAAGGTAAGTTACTTTTTTGTAGTGTGCCCACTTGCAAAGTAAAAAGACAGTTATTCACATGCGAGTCTTTCTTCAGATTTCTCGGCTTTTAAAAGTTTTTTTTATCCTTACAGCATAATATGTAAAATTTGCCTAGTACTAATTTTTTGTCCTAACACTAGGAGACACTCTATATTATCAGTATGATACGTACTTTAATTAGTTTTTAATATATTTATTTATTAGCGCCCTTTTTCGGGGATTTTACATTAAATTGAACCATTTAAGATTCGCATAAATTGAAATTTTACTCATAAAATAAAATAAAAAGAATAATATTATTTTTGCAACCATAATGAACCATTTAAAATTGAACAATTTTAAGATTCGCAAAAAATTACGCGTATATTACAATAATAACTTTTTTAAAAATGAGAATTTATCACCAAGTTTCAAATATAATTTTTTTTTTTTTAACTTTATTAGTAAAATCTCAAATTATAATATTTAATTAAATGAAAACAAAATTAGCGAAACTCAATCAAAATCTGAAAACAGAGAAATCAGAAAAAGATATTGGTTCTACTGGGACCACGGAATATATTAAAATACACTTGTTTCTCGATTATGAACTCAGGTTTCTTTTCCACATAACTGTAAAATAATAGAAAAATATTATATTTAATTAAATGAAGACAATATTAGCGAAACTCAATCAAAATCTGAAAACAGAAAAATCAGAAAAATATATTGGTTTTACTGGGACCAGTTGAACCAATATCTTTTTCTGATTTTTCTGTTTTCAGATTTTGATTGAGTTTCGCTAATATTGTCTTCATTTAATTAAATAAAATATTTTTCTATTATTTTACAGTTATGTCGAAAAGAAACCTTAGTTCATAATCGAGAAATAAGTGTATTTTAATATATTCCGTGGAGCATAATATTAATCACCACTGTCATTAAGGACGCCATTTGTTGTAATAATTATTAGCTCATTAAACTTAGTTCACGTTAGTACGTAACATGCACTAATTGTAATTATTTTTACAGGAAAAGATGATAAAAATGATACTTTTGGCAAAAAAGATCACTCCTTACCCAATAATGTAAGTATATTTTTGTACCTTTTAGGTAACATAATTATTTATTTTTTTGCAAAACACGAATCATTGTTTCAATAAATTATTTAATCACATGATCTAGATCCCAGAGAATGTAGATAAAGCTTATTTTTAACGTTGTGTCATAGGTTTTAGGTATGTATATACGTATCTTTGCACAAAGGGGTATTTCCATAAATAAAGGATTCTTTTAAAAAAGTGCGGAATATTTAAAGATAATTTTTCTGGTTTTAATCATCCTACTAAAAATATTTATTTTTTATGTTTTCATTTAATATTATTGCTTTCAACACTTTCGGGCCTGACCGGGGGACCTATACTAACGAGAGTTTTAAGTTATTTTTTACAACACATAATCGATAATTTAGGTATTCCTTGAAAAAATATTCAGTTATCGATCTGCATTTAAAAAATGTATATTGCATGACTATTTTTTTAAATATTAAAAAATTCCGACGAAGTATTCGTACATCTCGTCCCACCTCGTCTCTGTTGGATCGGCTATGTTACCCCGTTCCTTAGTTTTTTAAATAATACAATTTTAATAAAACCAAAGAAAATAAAAATAAGGCACCGCAGGCGAAGCAATAAATGCTATCGATTTTTTTCATTCTGAAATATTAAAGAACGACTAAAAAGTATTTGCAATATTGGCGGCTGATTCAAAATAGACCTAAAAAACTAAAATTAGAAGCTGACCTCATCTCAAACATAGCCCCAATGTTAAAAAATTTAAAACGATCTAAAACTTACAAAATTAAAACGGCCCGTGGTTGGCAAATCGGATTGTGACGTCACAAGCGTCGCTCAGCTGGGCCAGCATAAATAAACATTGTCAGTCCACGTCCAGTCAGCGTCCACGCTCATGACGTCAGCCCCGCCCCAAAATATCGTTTTAGTGGTAATTTAAAAACGGGAAACTTTGACTCGCTGTAGAAAATTTGTTCGTCAACATAAAAATAAAATAAAAATGCTGTAATCATCGTAATTTTATGATTAATTATTTTAAGCAATAAAAAAATGTGGAAATGCCCTATTAATAATTAAAAACATAGTTTTATGAATAAACCGTAATCTGTACACCTACCTAACTTAATGTAACCTTGTTTCATGTTTCACAGAAATCCTGGGAATCTTTTACGGGCGATGAATGCTCCGATTATGTACCATCTTCAGAGCAAAGTGGATCTTCATTTATTTTCTCAGAGGATGATTACACTATGCCACTACAAACTGTTGGTTGTTCAACAGTGCCGACCGATGACCACGCCGCCTCCGTCGCGAATCAAAAACATGGTGATGATCTTTCTTTTGTACCCCCGTGCCATGATGTAATTACACTGATGCCACTACAAACTGTTGGCTGTACAACAGTGCCGGCCGATGACCACGCGGACACGAATAAAAAACATGGTGATGGTCTCTCTATGGGTAGCACAATAGTGCCAGTCAATGACCATGTTGACATGCTCCCTTACCGTATACCCAGGAGCCAAGAAATTAATACATCAATGCCACCACAGATTATTGATTGCTCGACAATGCCAGCTGATGACCGTTCACGTGGATCCAGTGACACTAAATTACCCACGTCGAAACCATGTCGCTCCAAAGATTATTGTTTTTACTGCGAAACTGCAGTACTCAATTTCGCTAGACATATCATTCGACAACATTTCCTTGAGGTCGAGGTGCAAAAAATGTTATCACTCCCAAAAAAAAGCAAGGCGAGAAAAAATATTATTACTGAGTTAAGGAAGAAAGGAAATTATATCACTAATACGGTCAGATGTGAGAAACCGATGAGGAAACAAAAAATGTATGAGGCAACTGACTATTTGCCGTGTACGAATTGTTTGGGATTTTACAAGAGAAAACAGCTATGGAAGCATAAAAAAAAATGCAATCCAGAGTCATCTGTCTCTCACATACAAGTAGATGCACAAAACTTTATGTGCTCCAACAATGTTGATAAAAGACTAGAGAGAGACGTTTTTTCTAGAATGAGAGCTGACAAAATCTCTTTTATAGTCAAACAGGACACGTTGATTTGTGCATTTGGTGCCAACTATTTGAAAATCCATCGCGAGGAACATTTCATTAATGTTGCTTCAAGAAAGATGAGGGAGTTAGCTAAGCTGCTTATCGAAATAAGAAAGCTTAAACCTGAGGTTAAAAATTTATTTGATGCACTAAGACCACAAAACTATGACGTAATAGTGGAAGCAACAAAAATTGTTGCCAAGTACGACGAATCAAAAGATCGGTATGCATCTCCTACATATGCGATGAATATTAGCACTTCCTTGAAACAATGTTGTCACTTGGCAGTTATGAACGTGCTAAAATCAGAACCTAGCGTAAAATCCGCAGATATCCAAGTAGATTTGAAGACTCTTGTACAGCTGATTGAAGCCAATTGGCGATTCGACGTTTCGAGTAATGCTGCTGATGACCTGAACATTAAAAAGTGGAACAAAATTACAATTGTGCCACTGGCGAGCGATCTAAAATTATTAAAAGATAATTTATGTTCAAAAGCCAAAGGTGCAGCAGTAATATTGATGCAAGATGAAAATCTTCACGTTACTGCATATAACGACTTGTTGGATACTGTTTTTTGCCGTATACTGCTATTGAACAGAAGACGTCCTGGAGAACTACAGAGATTTATGCTCAGTACTTATCAAGAGAATGAATCTAAAGGGAACAATTACGAAGAGTTTGATCGTACTCTTAGCGCCACCGAAAAGATTTTAGTTCAAAACTTCAAACGTTTAGTAATACGTGGGAAAAGAGGTAGAGGAGTTCCTGTATTGTTCAGTCCGGACGTGCAAAGTGACTTACAGCTTTTGATTTCTATTAGACATAAATACATAGATGATTGTAATAACTTCTTATTCGCCAGACCGGGATGTACAACCCCCATATACGGATATAAAACATTGTGTAAATATGCCAGATTATGTGGAGCAAAAAATCCACACGCTATATCTTCAACTAAATTGCGAAAGCATCTGACTACATTGACCCAATTATTCAATATGACAGAAAACGATATTGAACAGCTGTCCAACTTTATGGGTCACACAAGCGGGGTACACCGACAAAACTATAGGTTACCTGACGACGTATATCAGACGGCAAAAATTTCAAAATTGTTGATATTAATGGAAGATGGGAAGGCCGATGCCTTTAAAGGCAAAACTTTGGATGAAATTAATATAAACATGGAAGAAGAACTACAAGGAGAAACATTAGAAAACGAAGACATCATAGAATGTGAGGAATTGCTTACAATCGTAGACGATTTTACACCAACTCAAATTTTAACCCAAACCCAAAACTCGCTACCAATGAGATCTAACCGTGTCATTACGACTGAAAAACTTAGATTGAAAAGAAATCTAGTACCCTGGACTTCAGAGCAAAAAAAGGTTGTTCTAAAATATTTTTATAAGCATATAAAAACAATGAAACCTCCAAAGAGACACGAATGCGACACGTTAAAACAAGAACATCCAGAACTATTAACAAAACAAAGATTGGCTAAAAATAAAAGTTTTTATCCAAAATACTTACAATAAAAAGTAAAATATTTCTTTTTTTTAACAATCACAACACCTAAACCAAAGTAAAAGAAAATTAAGATAGCAAAGTGATTTATTTAAAGCTGCTGTAAACAAATAATTTTAAGAAAATCTACTAACGTAACCTAGTTATAAGTATGATAAAATATTATTCTATGTTTACCTATATCGAGTTTTCTATATGTATCCGTTTGATACTTAATAAAAACAAAAACGATACTCACCTGTTTAAAAAATATCACTCTTATGTTTCGGTTTTAAAACTGTTTTATTTTATTAAAACAACGTAATTTTTTTTATTTTAATTTAATATGTTGCCACAAAGTAATTTTACACTATTCGAAGAAGTGTTTTATTTTAGTTTTCAATGTGGTTTTAGAGATACTTTGTTATTAATTGCTTACTAAATTATTACTATTATGTAATGAAAAATATTATAACTTAGTTTACACAACTTATATAATTAAAAAATCGACATGTTTCGGTGCCAATATTACCTTCATCAGGAACAATGTTACCTTCATCATTTACTATTATTATTATTATTTTCATTATACGAGTATGTTGACTTCCTGTGCTTACTGTGTAACAGTGTAACAGACACAAATATATATTTTTTTAACTTTCATTGAAGATTGATTTTGTATTTTTGTTGTGTATCAAAATTTGTTATTATTTTTATCAAACGTAGATTTTTATTGTTTTCTCTGTGTATCGGGAAAAAATCAAATTTTGTACTATTGATTTTGGTTAGTTTTAAAGGGTTATTTTGCGTTTTCGGTGTATACCAGGCCCACATTTATTAATATCGTTGAAAATGGATGTTATTTTTTACGCTGTGTATCAGACACGAATATATTTTATTATTTTCATTGAAGGTTGATTTTGTTTTCGTTATATATCAAAATATACCTAATTGTTATTATTTTCATTGAATGTTGATTTTATTGTTTTATCCGTGTATCGGGCACAAACATTATTTTTAAATATTTTTTGGTTTGATTTATGTTTTCGCTATATACCAGTCACACATTTATTATTTTAATTCAAGGTTGATTTTGTGTTTTCGTTGTATATCAAAATATATTGTTATTATTTTTATTTAATGTTGATTTAATTGTTTTCTCCGTGTATCGAACACAATCATCATTTTTTTGTTTGATTTGGGTATTCGCTGTATAGCAGTCACACATCAATTTATTATTTTCATTGAAGGTTGATTTTGTGATATCAAAATATATATGTCAAAATATATTTGTTATTATTTTCAATGAATGTTGATTTTTTTGTTTACTGCGTGTAAAGGGCACAAACATATATTTTTTAATTATAATAAGAAAAACTTTCTTTTATACTTTTTTGAAGGTTATTCCCATCAGTGAAATATATCATATTAGAATAAGTTAACAATAATAATCCAAACGAAAATATGAAAGAGAACAAGACACAGAAAAACAGAAAAAAGACAATGGTCGCAACTGGGATGCAATCCTGGGATGCAACTGGGATGCAATCCCAGTTGCGACCATTGTCTTTTTTCTGTTTTTCTGTGTCTTGTTCTCTTTCATATTTTCGTTTGGATTATTATTGTTAACTTATTCTAATATGATATATATTTTTTAGTTTATTTTGGGATTTTGCTGTATACCAGGCACATATTTATTAATTTCATTGAAGACTGATGTTATATTTTCAAGCGGTTTATCAGACACAATTTTTTTTTTCATTGTCTGTTGATACTGCTTTTTATCAGGCACAAACGTATTGTTTTATTATTTTCATTGAAGGTTTATTTTGAATTTTAGCTGTGTATCAAAATATATTTGTTATTATTTTCGTCGAAGGTTGATATTATTTTTTTCGCTGTGTATCAGACACATAAATAGGTACATTTCATTGAAGTCTGATTTAGTCTTTTCGCCGTGTGTCACACACATACTCGTATATTTTTTTAAATTGTATTCATTGAAGGTTGATCTTGAGTTTTCGCTGTAGGTATATCAGATATCTACATATATATATATTTTTTTAATTATTGCTACATGAAAAAAAAATTAATATAATAAATGATTACTATTCCCAGTTTGTGTTCGATTTTATAGAAACGTTAATTATTAAATAAAAAGGTTTCACATAACGACTGATTTGTTTTATTTCTATATATACAAAGGTGGGTAACCTTTTTAGCGTCGCGGGCCATTTGGATGTTCATACTGGACCCCACGGGGGGGGGGGGGGGGGGGGGTAGAACTGGTTTTACTGAAGCTAATAAAAAAATTATTACATAACTGCCTACACTCCTTATTAAATATAGCTACACTCAGAACATGCAAATGAATTTCCTACAATTCTAGCTGCACATATGTAGCCTGCAACCAGAATTTTGTAACTGCACTTTGAACACAAGAAAGTTTCCTTCAAAATGCTTCACCAGATGAAACCACAACTGCAATTTTTCGTTGCATTCTGAACCCAGATATAGTTTTAATTTGTTGTAATTTAGTTGTTGTAATCCTCAAAGTTGAAAAAAAAACTTTTTTATGTTGATGATTCATTTTAATGCTTAATAAATTCCTTCAGGGCCTATGTCGTCTTTAAAGATGCTGTGTGGAGGGTCTTTTGAGGAAAGGAAGGAAAGGAAGTTCTGAGTAGGAAAAGGGTATTAGGGGTGGGTAGGAATCTGGGGGTCAGTGTGTCCAGGAGTGATGGACGTATGAATCCATCCCTCCCATTGCAGTGCAAGGCTATGTTCTGAGAGAGTACGGCTGGAGAAGTCTAAGGGACTCCCTCAACCATTCTCTTCCGATCCGGCATGCCAGATGGTGGGCGGGCGCGTCCACTGCTGGACCTGCACCAACCTCACCCCATAAACCCGGATACCCCGGCTAAGTCACCAAACGTTGCGAACCACTTAACCTAGGCCTACAGTTTGGGAGGCGGGTATGAGTACTACCGCCCCGGGAACCATTTATTCGATAACCAACCCCTCTGCCATAGGTCCCCCTAAGTGGTTCACTACATTTGGTGACTTAGCAGGTGGGCTCAGGTTTATGGGGGGAGGAGTGATTGGCGGCGTATTTTTTTTTTTTTACATTAACTCCACACAAGAGGCCCTGAGGAAAATAAATTCCTTCAGGGCCTATGTCGTCTTTAAAGATGCTGTGTGGAGGGTCTTTTTGAGGAAAGGAAGGAGTGAACATGGGTCTTGAAGAGACCCATATTGTAGGAGGGATGAAATACAGAACAAGGCAAATCGTTCCACAGCGGAGCTGTCGAACTCAAGAACGAGTCGTAGAAACGACCTGTTCTCATGGGACTAATGTCAACCGTGTACAAATGTTGGGCGCGTGTTTGGCGTGTTTCCCGACTATGCACCGGTGCCGAGGGGATCAATGACGCTAGTTCCTCAGAACATCGTATGCGGCTGTCTACCAACTGCGTGGCTGGCCGGTTCGAATAGTATTATTTTGACCCATTCATAGCATACCTGTGGTCTGACATTTTAATATGGACAATTATTAATATTTTGGAGGCGGTTATGTGTACCGCCGCCACGGGAATCATTTATTGGATAATCAACACCCCTGCCATAGCCCCCCTCCCAAGTGTTGCGTTACGTTTGGTGATTTAACAGGGGTGCACAGGTTCTTGGAGTGAGGTTTGTTTAGGTCTTGGTTGCGAATGCTTTTCCCCACCTACTGCTTGGAGGTCCATATCGGGAGAGGCTGCTTAAGGCAGACATAATTTAGACCTCTCCAGCCGGACTCTCTCGACCCATCGTAAATAATAATAATTGTAACTAATATTATAACATAAATGGTTCCCGGGGCGGCGGTAAACACATTCACCTCTTAAATCGTAAGTAGATACAACGTATAAATATACTGAACATATAAGTATGTCGTATTTTGCTATTCGTTAGTACCTATTCATTCAGAATTGAAACGTTCCTTGAAATGGCTTTAATGTGTTTGATGACTAGATCTGAATAGCCACTTACATTTACCACATCTCTTTCCCCTCCCCACTATCTCCAGCCTTGCAACGTATTAAAATTGGGGATGTCAGATCCACATCATAATCCACGTACGTGTTTTGTGTCGAAAATACTTCAGTTTGTCTATTTATTTACTGTCTTACAAACATATATATTTAAGTTTTTTTTTAGATTCTTTTTTTGCTTAGACGTAAAAATTAAATTAGAGTGCATGACGTGAAACCTATCTTAAGAAAACGGTAAGCAGCTTACAAGGAATGTATACCCGGACGCCAAAATAAATAATTTAGTGCGCACGTGAAACCTTTATTAGAAAAGTTGGCAATATGCGGAAGATGTAAAAATAAATGTAAAGTGTAAGGACGTGAAAAATATATTAAAAGCGGTATACAAATAATATTCACTCGGACGCACAAAATACTTTATTCAGTATGGACGTGAAACCTTTATTAGAAGAGTTAGACGCTAAAATTAAATTAGTGTGAAAGGACGTGAAACCTATACTAAAAGAAACCTACAATATACAAAAAATATACACCCGGACGTGAGTATGTACGTGACGCAAGAGGTGTATGAAAGTATAATAAACATCAAATCCTGAATTATTATGAATATTAAAAAATCATGATATTAGCGATAATTGTGAGCATTATAAAAGGCAATATTCACAAAAAAAATCTGAAAAAAATAACTAGAACTGATGGACGCCCAAAGACGGATTTACGTACGGACGCAAAAAGTGTAGTGGGACCTATATATATATATATATATATATATATATCTTAAGCTAAATTTTATTAGTTTTTTTTAAGTACTACTCATACTATTTCATTTCTTTTAATCTCTGTTATTATGTTCTATACCTTGCGATGATGATTGCTTTATTATTTATTCTGTTTTATTGGTTTAGTAACAGACATAATTATTATTGTGAGTATAATTTTCCTTCTATGCATGTAAAAGCCCACTAGGTTATAAATAAATATAAATAAATATAGTATAGTATATTGCGGCACATTCCAGAGTGGAAGATACTATCTGTATCGCCCTGATGTAAGACCACCATTCAGAATTGAAACGTTGATTGAAATGGTTTTATCCGTTTTGGTGACCAGATCTGAAGAGCCAGAGGCTCCCCACCTTCCTCTTCCCCAATTCCTGCCCTGCCACTTCCCCAATTCCCTCCCCTCTCCATTACCTTCAGCCTCACAACATACCCCAGTAGGGGATGCCTCACTGGCTCCAGACGGGAGCAGCAGGGACTTTTGTGAGGTATTCACACAATTTTTTTTTAAATCTAAAAACAAAAATAATACTCAGTCCTTTTATAACAGTTTTTCTCTCGACCACCTGGAACCAGTGAGACTATGGCTTCCCTAATTGGGGTGAATTGTAAGGCTGAGGGTAAGTGGGGAGGGGGAGGAGATGGAGAAGAGGAAGGCGGGAAAGTACCTGGCTATTTATATATAGTCACCAAATGTGACTTAAGTCATCTCAAGCAACGTTTCAATTGGATCGTCTTAAACCATAGTGAACTAACTAACTTTTTGATTTAGAGCTTGAAATGAGGGCTCAAAATCACCAGAAAGAAGAACCAATCAGAGAGTCTATGATTGGTCAAGACAAAATATCACTGATTGGTTCTCTCTGGCAAAGCTAGATTATGATTTGGAGCCCTCATTTCAAGCTCCAACTCTGAAATTGCAAAAAGTGAGTTAGTTCACTAGGGTTTATGACGATCCAATTCTGAAAGGAATTCTTACACCAGGGCGATATTGAGAGCATCTTCCATTCTGGTACGTGCCGCAAATATACCTTATATTATTTCAAATAATTAAATTATAAAAACACAAACCAATCAAAATTACAGTGGGTTTTGAACCCGCGACCTCCAAATTGCTAGTCAAGAGCCTAGCCCCTCGACCACGAATATTGACCTACAGGGGGTGGTGACCTGCAACCTACATATGGCAAATTAATTCAAATTTTAGCCAACCCAGATGGCAGCTGCTATGCTGTGGAGTGAAATTCAAAATCAAGGTCATGGTGGAAATGCACATAAAATCAACAGTTAAGAATATGATTACCTCCCGGTCGCTTTCCAAGCCCTTTTAGCGTTGTCACTGTAGGACTTTTTGGAGGCAGTTTTCCAAAATTTTTATAGTATTCCTCCTCTTCCATATTTCTATGGTAAAACAGAAACTTCTTCGGTAGGGCACCATACACTTTCTTTTTTGTTTGTCCCATTTTAAAGGGAACAATACCCGCGGCAGGTTGTAGAGGGGGAGGAGGCTGCGAAGAATCAAACACCATTGGAGAAGGCAGTGGGGCTCTAGGGAGAAGGGGTGGTGGGGGCGGAAGGGAGGCACGGGAGGATAATATGGCGGGCGGAGGGGACGCGGGAACAATACCCGGGGCAGGTTGTAGAGGGGGAGGCTGCGAAGAATCAAACACCATTGGAGAAGGCAGTGGGGCTCTAGGGAGAAGGGGTGGTGGGGGCGGAAGGGAGGCATATATGGTGGATAGGGCGGGCGGAGGGGACGCGGGGGACAGTCCTGCTGGGAGAGCTGGGGTAGTGGTGGGGGGTGGAAGGTCTGGGGGCAGGGCGGGCAAAGGGGACATCCCCCCGTTCTCTTCGATCCCTTCCATAGAAGTTTCACTCTCTGAAGTCATTACAGTTACTGGTCTGGTCTGAAATTATAATCTGGAAAAGATAACAGAAAACCATCCCTTTAATAGTGAAAAAACATTATTATAGACAATAAGTAGCGTATAAATAACCTCTCCCAAATAGCTATCAGAAGCTGAAAAGTCTAATGTAGAATAGAAGAAAAAAAACGAGTGTGCTTTAGACCACACGACTGAAGTAAAACTTCACTAATTTATGCCGGGTACCCGCTGTATATAATGTTATATAGTGCAGGCGCTTGCATTATAATGTAGTTTCCCGGGACTTGGGATAGAACCATAATAGTTAAGTTGACCGCGAGGTTGCTACAGTGGCCTTGCAACGCATGCCGGGTACCGCTGTATATAATTTATTTATTTATTTACGGACAAATAGAACAATATCCCCATCCCCATCCCCATCCCCATCCCCATCCCCATCCCCATCCCCATCCCCATCCCCATCCCCATCCCCATCCCCATTCCCATCCCCATCCCCACCCCACCCCACCCCTCCCCACCCCACCCCACCCCACCCCACCCCACCCCACCCCACCCCACCCCACCCCACCCCACCCCACCCCACCCCACCCCACCCCACCCCACCCCACCCCACCCCACCCCACCCCACCCCACCCCACCCCACCCCACCCCACCCCACTCCACTCCACTCAACTCTACTCCACTCCACTCCACTCCACTCCATTCCATTCCCAACTCCCCACTCCCCGTTCCCCGTTCCCCGTTCCCCATTCCTAATTCCCCATTCCTCATTCCCCATTCCTCATTCCCCATTCCCCATTCCACATTCCCCATTCCACACTCCCTATTCCCTATTCCCCATTCCCCATTCCCCAATACCATTGCCCATTCCTTTTTCGTAACGCCTTCATCATTTTACCCCCAAGTGGCGTGCGTAAAGAAGTTTTACTTCAATAAGAATAGAATAAATCTGATTAAAACTAAAAAAGATCGAAATGATAATCTGATTTCCCGTAAGTTCATGAAAGTAATCTTCCTCGGTGTATTGTTAGTGACCAGCTCATGCGCGGGGCTCCATCAAAGGCAGAGTTAAGAGGAACGGCTGCACGGTTATTTTCATACAAAACTTAAATTTACTTAGAGTTGAGGCCAAAACACCCAACCAAACAAAAACATATATTTTTCGAAAGATATAGCTAATATCTAGAACGGTTGTGTTCTGTTTTATTGATTTTAGTTTTAAATTATGATCGATGTAAACTAGAGTTTGTCAAATAGGAGTAGAAAACATAGAAGGGCGCCACTATTGTTCAAATGGCAATACTAAACATATAAAGGCTCCAGGGGGCCTAGTCCCTATCTTTTACGTTTTGCTAACAGCCTGTTAGCTTAACTTGGTGGTTTGAGCAAAGTTGTCACAACTGGCTAAAATGGTAGTCAGTAACTTTTCTGTTAAGGTTTAGTTTATTTTATCGTCGCGACCAACAGAAAAGAAACAGAAAAGTTATTCACTACCATTTTTAGCCAGTTGCGACAACTTTGCTCAAACCACCAAGTTAAGCTAACAGGCTGTTAGTAAAACGTAAAAGATAGGGACTAGGCCCCCTGTTCACGTTGGCCAAGTGCGCTTGGCGAATGCGCTCGGCAAATTTTCGTGGTACTGTTCACACGTTGGCGTGTTTCATTCTGCGTTGGTCGCTAGATGAAGATGGATGTGCATTTGTAGATGAATGTTGGTGCTCTAGATTGATGAAATTGTGTCCTATCTAAAGAAGAAGTTCAGCGGTTTTTACAAGAAAATTAGGTCCCAGATATGTTAATTTTGATATTCTATAGAAAATATTCAAGTTAGAATAAACTTATTTTGATATTTAATTATTAAGTTATTTTATTCAAATTACAATAAGGTAGCAAGCAACCACAAACTGATTGCTACCTTGGAAAGTTTTACACTATGATTTATTTAGATTATTTTTGAACCAATAGGTTACTAGTCAAATTGACTAAAATAGATAAGTATGAAATCGTAATATATGGATATCTACAAATGTTTTTGCAGGTCTGGAATACATATTCTTGAAACAAATCCTCAGGAGCCTTAATATAAAGGCTTTCGCTAAGCAAAAGGGTGAAGAAAATGATTACACCTTGCATAACTGATAACTTTGTTGAACGAATAGATTGTGCCAAGAGAAAATTAATTCTCACAAAATAAATAATTTAATAATATCTCTAGAATTTTATGTTTAATTATAATTATTTGCAGTACTGTAAACGTTACTTTTCTTCATCAGGATTTTTTGATCAGTTTCATAAATTATTAGTATTATTATACAGTGGCATTTTTGAATATATTTATGCACACCGATGGTGGTTTAAATTCAAATTGAAACAATTAAGCGCGACACTGCAGTCTGCTCCGGTTGACGCGTAACTATGAACTGAACACTCGGCCAACGTATGATCGCTGTTTGCAGCTCGCGCCAAAATCCTTTGATTTGTGCATGAAAAACCGACACTCACGAGTGTTGGCCGCAAACGCCAAATACACCCAAAATGGCCCTGTACACGTTGGCCCAAGAAATTAAACATCTTTTTAACAATGTTACTTTTCTCATCTCTTTTCCCATACACATGCACACTGTTTTCATACTCTCTCTTTCAAACACCATGACTTTAGACTTACTAACATTCGTCATTAACTCATTATAAATTAATAGAAATAAAATAGCCCATATCCGCAGTAGACATTTACTATACCTTTTGAATAAAAGATTAATTATTGAGTTTGGTTGGGTACACGGGATATGGGCCTCAAATTCAAATGAAAGTTTTGTTTGAAAAAGGCAGCGCTTCCTTCCTCTCAAGCAACCTGTCAGAAGCAGGAAGTGTGTGTACTGCTTTTACAAATTGCCAGTGCTTGCCTCATGTTGTGTTTTTTAGCAGTCTCTCTGTACGACACATTATTCTTCTTTAATAGTCTTCTAAAACTTGTTTTATCTCTTCTATTTTATAAGAAAAATGGCGTCTGGATCGAGGATTAGGCTTGTAGTTATTTAGCAACTTGTAAAGGGTTATTGAAACAAAAATATATTTTACGTTAAATAATGGGATTACTAAAACAAACCACGCAATCTTTTTACATTTGCTAGAATGAAACACAAATCACCACATACCTACGTTGTTTCTAATCATCATCGGTCAAAATACAAATTCAAATTTTACGAGAAATGCAGCTCACCTTTCACTTTTAATCAGTTCTCTATTCATGTGTTTAGGAAAAATAAGAAGCACCAGCTGAATTGATGACATGAACTATTAGGAACTTACTAAGTTTGTGACATGAAAATAGCCTAATGTTTTGTGCGAACTAACCTCAAATATATCAATATAATGGCATTATAAACACATAAAAAACACTTACCGAGTACTTTCGAAGATAATCTGCTCTGCAAAAGTAGGTATATCAAAGTCTCAAAGAAACCTAAACACGTTTAAGATCAAACTTTTTATATAATGTATAATCAAAGACAAAAGTTCAAATAAGAAAAATCCGTTGTTTGTAATGCCTATAGATAATATACAGTAGATAAACCACTCGTCAATCTCGTTACGAAAATTCGGAAGAAAGAGATCCCAGGAATATTTGCGGTGTTACCATTTATGATATACACTAGTGGACTTAATTTTGGACACTTTTCGAGATTTCTTGTATCTTGTCGTTTGCCTTATTAAAAAACAACTGATTTTGTTACAGAACCCTTCTAAGTTTTTTTTCGTGTTCCTTGTGCTATAGTTGATTAACAAACATACCGTACAATAATGACATTAATACTGGACGCGGGGTAGAAATCTCAAAGTGGGAAGCCAAACGCAAGACGATTGTAGCTGTCTCTATTTCTAGTACTTTAGTACTGAACTGCTGCGCGTCGAGTGAGGTCGTGTCTTACCAGTAAGTAAATTGCATTGCAAAGCGCCAAAATGCCCTCCTGTGAGATGAGAAAATGCTTCAATTACACGGCAAATAGTCGTAAAAGCAAAGGAATAACACTTACTTTCTAAGTACACGCAAATTACTTATTATTATAAATATTACAATTAATTTTCATGTTTTCCGCCCGCGGTTTTACGCGTCATCAGAGAAAATTCTAGGCCCTACTAAAGTAAAGGGTCTGGACGCGCAACAGCCAAATTACTGTTGCTAAGTAAACTTTACTATTTTAATATAGACTAATCAGCCTAAACACTCTGTTTATTTGTTTGCTTCCGGCAAAACAACACATAAATCAGCAGTTCCAACAAGTATTGACGACAACCGCCACCATTTGAAAACTGTCGTTGCCCTATTGTATTTATTGTGTAGCTCGAAACATCAAAGTACGACAGGCATCCGGACCTTTTATTCTAGTTGGCCTTAAGAAAAGCAGACAGTGAACGTTGCATCACAAAGTGACATAAGCATACGCTGCCCGACCACATATATATGACATTCACACACGTACATTCTTTGATTGTCTGTCTTTATCACACAGGAATAAAGTTTTGAATTTAGAAATTATACTGAAAACCGCTGAAAACAAAAGAGCGTTGCTTGCTTTCCACGTTATATTGTGAGTATGTGAGACGATGGCGAGTCTATTTATAATATATAACGTCATTGCCGTACAAAATGCCATATGGTGATTAAAAATTCTTATCACTTTGTATGAAAAATGGGAGCAAACGTCTTTAAAAGAACCAATTTTTGAAAATAATGTTTTTGAGTTTTGGCAACCCTACAATGTCTCGTGTTCTGTCTAAAGCAGTAGAAATACTTATATGTAGTACTAATGATGTTGTTTTAAATATACGTGCTTTTATTCTAGTCCCGTCCGGGGCTAGAATACTACACCCTAAATCATTTTTTTAAATATATTTGTTCTACAAATAAATCATGACCTTAACCAGGTAGCCCAAATTCTATATCTTACATATTTATTGTCTACGAATAATCTTTCATGCGAATTTAAATTGAGGTTAATGTTTCTCAAGTTATTGTTCTTCCACAGGTGAATTTAATACAAAAATCTTAATATACAAAAGAAAATATCATTGGTGGTCTACCGAAACGAAATCTTCACAGACTGAGATTGATAATAAACCTCAAAACATACAAGTTAATGATTCTAAAATGATCATTATATCCAAATTGCCCAGATCACTTCTCGTGTCCAATCTAGCAAATCGGTAATTTCAGCCAAATTTCTTATAAATGTATTCAAGGCTGTCTGAAATGTACCTATCTAATGCATTATTATGATTGCTACTAATTCTGATAGTATAGAGTTTATTCATTGTAGAATAAAATTTATATGCTTATATATTGTCGTATGTTATTTATATTTTATTGTATGTGTTCGTTATGGTAGTCGTAAAACTATTTCTTCAAATTCATTACAGCCAAACTGAGAAAGTCGGAGTTATATTAATTAAATGATAAAATCGAATTTATGGTGGAATTCAAACACGCAACCTCTCAACTCAGTCATTAAGTTACAGATGTCACTGTCACCATCAAATCTTAATTAGGTATATACCTGTTCATTGATGTAGAAAAATATCATTAGTTTTCATGATAACACAAATGAGCATACAGGATTTACTTGTTTTTGTTGAGTTAAACATAGAAACCGAATATGCAGGATGTAAGACTTTTTAAATATTTTGTCATATACTAACTAACTACTGTCCAATTATACAATACATATAAAACGAAACGAAAAATAAATATTACAGAAAAGAAACACTACATTTTGTATACAATGAATAATTAGTGAAGCAAATTAGGGGGCGTTTTGGAGGTCTGGGAGGGCGTTTTTAAGTTTTTAGCATTTAGGGGGCGCTGCAGAAGTTCGAGTGAGCATTGTGTCAAAATTTCAAAATAGAAATTAAGCTCATTCACGAGCTATGCATACTGACACATTGACACACTTTCTTAAGGTGCAACAATTTGACAATTCCAGTTAAAGAAACTACACTTTCATGCACAAAACATTTAAACTGAGGCATAATACTCAATGTCAATCTTTAATAATGTGGTTTATTTATATTTCTCATCATTTTTTTATTTGTTATAGGAAATACATTGCTGCGTAAATGGACAAAAATTTTAAATTTCGTTTCGGGGGGGGGGGGCTGGATAATTTTATTGCCGTAAAGCGGACGATTCTTCCAATACGGTTAAGAAAAACTGATCTAAACCAACCGCAAAGTGCAGAGGATGCAATACGATTAAGTTTTACACCCGTGTTAGTCAGTCATCCAAAAGAAAAGTAATACTGTTTTTTTAATTAGTATTATTAAAATGGCTCCTAAGGTGCCAAAACATTCCGATTGGTCACCCAAAGAGAAGCAGAGCTATTGCACTTCGTGAAAAAGGCTACATATACGAAGAAATTGCAAAAATATTGGATGGAGGAGCTACCAAGCTTTGAGTAAGAAAGGTTTTCCAACGCTGCAAGGAGACTAAAACTACAAAAAACAGTCCGAAAATCGTCCAAAAGCCAAAGGTTATGCCACAAAATGAAAGTAGCACGTGTTGCCTTACCCTGCAGAACCATCGTCAAACATCCAAAGATACAAGGTCGTTAAAGCTGCAGGACTCGATATTACTGATATAACATTTAGAAAAAAAATAGGCAAGAATTATAAAAGTCTAACCATAACAAGAAACAGAGGTATAAACGGCTGAAATGGACTGTAACACATAAGGAATGGACCTCAGAAGACTGGGCAAAGGTGATATAGAGTGATGAGACCAAAATTTTCACTTTTGAGAGTGATGGAATCAGATTGGTTCGTTGCCATCAAGTTGAAGATGTGATACCAGAATGCACTATTGCAACAATGAAACTTCTTTTGAGTGTAATGTGTGGGCTTGCATGATAAAGGATAGTTTTGGACGTCTGGGAGTGGTAGAAGGCAAGGGCGGATCCAGGATTTTTTTCTGGGGGGGGGCACAGGGGGCGGAGAGACCTACCCCTCAAGAGCACAATTCCCCCCCCCCCCTAAACAGCGAGTCTGAGTTCGCAGATCATTTATTAAAAAAATAATCATAATTTTGACAAAAACGATGGACTTCAAATATTACATACAGGCTGTAAGGCATCACAGATAAATAATTTAGAGATTTTAGAAATTAGAAACAATGTTAATAATAAAGCAGACATAATTAATAAGCAGCAAATTTTTATTAACCCTCTTTTGAATCTTTTCCCACTTAACCGGTCTTTCCCTGCTAATGGTTTTGAAATCCCTAATTGATAAACTTTCCCCACTCTTACCCCTCCCCCTCCCTCCTACCCTTTCCTTCCATGTGTAATCTATATTTAATTTTTAAGTTTAGTATACGTTTGATCCTGATGAAGTAAACATTGTTTACGAATCATGTTGATTGTGTACCAATAAAAGTGATGTAAACAAAGTTATTTGTCTTTTTACCAAAATTATTGCCTAGCATAATGATTTGTTCGAAGGTAACCATGGAAAATGCAATTTCCAGCACCATGGATCCCCATTCCACATAGCAAAACGAGCATGAAATGATTGCAGAACCACCATATTGAATACTATCGAAAATCTCTGGTCTAGATTAAAAATATTGGTTTCTCGTCGCAAACCCAGCAATAAAAGAGAAATAACTGAAGCGATTATTCAAGCATGGTTCCATATCACCAAACCTGAAAATTAGTGACGTTTGGTGGACTCCATGCCTAGAAGAATTCGGGAAGTTATTCCAACGTAATAATAACGTTAAATATTATGCAAAATCTTCGTAATTAATAAATAATTTGTATTTTGCCATGTCTTTGTTTTGTTCAGCATTTTTGTTATTTTTATTAAAAAAAAAACATTTAAATCTATTCAAAATATAACAGTTTAATATATTGTTGGATTAATTCGCTAAAAATACAGTTAAACAGCAACGTGATTTAAAAAAGAGCGAATGAACATCAAATACAAGAAATTTATAAAAAGGGTCCATACTTAAGTCCACTAGTGTACAGTGGGTTGCCATATTCCAAAAAATTTCAATTTTTGTGTTTACATTGTCTCTACTTTTAAATTACCTAGATATGATAAACATTCTTTCGTTATTATTGCTGCCGGCATCACCACTTCTTAGGTAGAAGTTCGACAATTCTTGGCACTCCGGGTCCTGCCAGCTCCCAGTGTTGCCAACTTAGTGGATTTTCCACAAAAAATGGTGGTTTTCATACTTCATTTAGTGGCGAAATATTTCTTTTAGTGGCTGGTGGATTTTTCTAGCGGTTTCGAAAATTTTTGAATAAGTTTTGAACAAGCACTTAATCTCAATAAAGAACCACTAATTGATAATAGCTCAGTTCAATAAAAGTGCAGAACATATAGCAAGAGTCGATGACCAGTGGCGTCAAATTCATTTATTGAAATGGAATCAGACTAAAAACACAAAAAAAATTTTGGAACGAAGTATTGAATTTTAAAGATGCTCAAGGAGGACTGAGTTTAAGGAATTAGCAACTTTTTCGATTAGTAAATACTGCCTATATAGGTACCTACTCCGAATACTGCCTCATTCAAATGCCGATGTTGAGAGACTATTTAGCAGTATGAATATAATTTTAAAAAAAAAAACAAACAAACAGAGGAATAAAATTAAGTTAAATCTTTACTGCTATATTGAGATTACGCTGTGGTTTGAGGTTGGAAGGAAAATGCTGCAATGATTATGAATTTCCAGTAGCCGTTATAAATCAAATCGGTACCAAAGAGTCATATAAATCTGAAACCGACGATTATGGTGCAGGCAAAAATGATTTGTCTGAAAAAGACGACGTAATTTAGAATTAGTCGTTATTGAATAATTTTTATGTTGATTTATCTACAAATAATATGTTGGTTACTAATTATTATTTTTGTAATAATAAAAGAAACTAATAATTTCTAAACTTATTTTGAGTGTGAGTGTAGTACTATATTTTTAATGGTATTCTGGTGGATTTAAAGGTTGAATCTGGTGGAAAGCTGGTATAACTGTTGGCAACACTGCTCACACCCCCTACGGCGGAATGGAATCGCCCAAACTTCAGTTTGCCGACGTAGTCTCGCACACAACGGCTGGATTTTACCCAACGTTCGCCCGGCGTCGCCGTTCTCCGCAACGTTCGCGCGGCGCGCCCGCCACCATCCGGTGATGGCGCTGGGCACCTCATGGGACTGTCTGGGTCAGTGTTGCCAACCGTACGAGGTTCCTCGTACAAATACGAGATTTGTGGCCTTCCGTACCAGGACACTATCAACCTCGCACAATTATGTACGAGATTTTGATAATACCTATGGAAGATCCTGTCTTGTCAAAGTTACACGTTTTACTGTATCAGCGCTCTACCACAATTTCAGGAACCGTTTCCCTACACTTATGCCCCTAATGGAAGTAGTACCCCATATAGTCGCACCAGCTGATCACGCAATTAAGGGGGCGTTCAAGTATTACGTAACGCAATTTTTGAAGATTTTTGACCCCCCTTTCCCCCCCCCCCCCCCCCCCCCTCCCCCTGTAACGCGCCGTAACGTTTTCCTATGCACCCCCCCCCCCCCCCTAAACGTTACGTAACGCCCAAGTGACAATTTTTACCTGAAAGTCACAATTAAGTTGCGCAAAGTACTGGAAAGTCGCTTAAATACCTTTTTTCTTGTTTTAATCGCCTTTGCGGTAATAAATACTAACTCGAGATACATGCATATATTGTATATTTGATTTATTCACGTTACTAGTTATAAAAAAATTGGAAATTATTAATATTTTTATCGACCTTATATTCCTTCCGGATCTACACAATTCACACTGTCTTTCCTCATGTTCCGAATGCAGTTATTCAAGTTCTCAAAGGGAAGATTTAAAAATCCACATTATGATTCACAGAAGAGAAAAACCTTTTTCATGTCCTGACTGCAACTATTCGTTTTCTCAAAAAGGGTTACCTAAGTGGTCACTTGCTGACTCGTAGTGGAGAAAAATCTTTTTAAAGTTCCGACTGCAACTATTCATGTACTACGAAATAATTACAACTATCCATGTACTACAAAGTAAACGAAAATCTAAAAATCACATGTTTACCCACAGTGGAGAAAAACCTATTTCATGCCCCGACTGCAACTATTCTTTTTCTCGAAAAATAACTAAAACGGCACTTGCTGAGTCACGGTGACGAAAAACCTTTTTCATGTCCCGACTGCAAATATTCATGCGCTACAAAACGATATCTAAAAATTCACACGTTTACCCAAAGTGGGCAGAAACCTTTTTCATACCCCGACTGCATTTATTCATGTAGTACAAAGGAACTTCTAAGAAATCATTTGCTGACTCAAAGTGACATAAAACCTTTTACATGTTTCTACTGCGACTTTTCATGTTCTACACAGAGGCACCAAAAAAATATACATCTTAACCCACAACGGAAGAAAACCATTTTCCCGCCCCGAACGCAGATACAAGTTCCCAAAAGGGAGATTTAAAAATACACAATAGGATTCACAGAAGAGAAAAACCTTTTTTATGTCCTGACTGCAACAATTCGTGTTCTCAAAAGGGATATCCAAGAAGTCACTTGCTAACTCATAGTGGAGAAAAACCTTTTTCATGTTCCGACTGCAACTATTCATGTACAACAAAGAGAAATCTAAAAATCACATGTTTATCCATAGTGGAGAAAAATCTATTTCATACCCTGGCTGCAAAATTTCTTTTTCTCGAAAAAATTACTAAAACGGCACTAGCTAACTCACTCACCTTTTCCATGTCCCGATTGCAAATATTCATGCGCTACAAAACAGTATCTAAAAATTCACATGTTTACCCACTTGTTGTACAACTTCTTAGAAATCATTGCTGACTCACAGTGACATAAAACCTTTTACATGTTTCTACTGCGAGTATTCACGTTCTTCAAAGAGGCACCAAGAAAATCACATGTTTATCCACAGCGGACAAAACCATTTTCATGTCCCGAATGCAGTTATTCAAGTTCTCGGCAGGGAAATTTAAAAATCCACATCGCGATTCATAGTGGAGAAAAAACCTTTTTTGTGTTCTGAGTGTAACTATGCATATACGAAGAGAAATCTAAAAAAGTCGCATGTTTTCCCATAGTGGATAAAAACCTTTTTCGTGTCCCGGCTGCAAATATACATGTTCTACAAAATAACAAATAAAACGTCACATATTTACCCAGAGAGCAGAAAAATCTTTTTCATGTCCTGATAGCCACTATTCATGTTATCGCAAGGGACATCTAAAAAATCACGTGTTAACCCACAGTGGACAAAAACCTTTTTCGTGTCCCGACTGCAACTAATCATGTTCTCAAAAGGGACGTCCAAGAACGCACTCGCTTATTTACAGTGGAGAGCAACCTTTTTCGTGTACTGACTGCAACTATTCATGTACTATAAAGGGATATCTCAAAATCATTTAAATTTAACACTGAAGAAGTTCAAAATAGTGCTACTAAGTGTGATGACCGTGGCCGGTTATCCCATGTTAAGCTGGACTCCCTTTTATGGATCCAGATTCCTCTGACTATGATGATCTCAGTACAGGGCATTACTTCAATAAGAAGACGTAGGTAGTCTCGTGATGTTTATTCCGGGATAAGGTACAATGTTATTCTAAGGAAGTCTGATGGTAAGAGGACGAATGGACAACAACCACACCCTTTTATATGTTCCTCATGTTGTCTCACTCATACACGCATGTCTCTTTCATACCGCAAGACATACGTTCACTACATCCCTCCACACTTAAATCTGAAGACAGTTACACAACATGATGATGATAATAATAATTACAATACATACAAATATTCATTATTTACAGTAAGTAATTCATTTTCATGTTGAGTCAAGAGCTGAGTCCTGCCTTCATTGACTCATCTGTGTGTCCATGGTCGTAATCGGTCCTTCCAATTTCCCGACGTGGAAGCCACCGGATCACTGGAGCTGGAAGTAGAAGGAGAATCAACCATTAGATTGTCATCCGGCACAAAGCTGGAGACATCGTAATCATCATACGACAGTCTCTTCGTCTCAGACGCGATATAAGGATTGCTGGTATTCTTTTCCCATGATACACACAATTTAGACAACTGATCAAAATGCCTTTTCCAATACATAAGTTTTCCATTTAAATTAACCTCAATTAAATACAATTTTTTTCTTAATTGTTTATGTACTTTCCCTTGTACCCATTTATCCTTGTTTTGGTCTCTAAAATCTCTAAACATTACTTTTTGATTAATTGAAAAACCTACTGATTCTTTATTATTTCTCTTATAATAATATTTCTGATTTTCCTGACATTTAGACATTTTAATTTTAGTTTCTTTATTAATTTTATTATCCTTATCTCTCCCCCCTCTCGGTACAAAACTGTTAAAGTTAGACCTTAGTTTCCTTCCAAACTTACTATAATTTACCGGAACTAAAATACCTTCCGATTGCTAACGGCCTAATTCCGTTTCAACCTTTGCTTTTAAAGCAAAAGGTATATTTCTCGGATTGCAGAATTTTGGTTCCGCGCTCTCTTTTAATTTCAAATGCACTTTATTTTTATTAAATTTACCCAGTTTCTCCGAAAAAACCTCCGGGTATTTTCGAATTAATTTGTCCAATTCCCTTCTATCATTCTCAACTATATTGTGAGAAAAAATATCACTACCCTCCTGGGTTGCAGTGGATTGTGACCCCGTAAATCCAATATTAAACTTTTTTATAAAGTCACGCCCTAGAACATTAGTTGTTCCATTTTTTACAACGCAAAATTCTAACAATTCCCTATAACCGTTATAATCAACTGTTAATAAAATATAAACCAATAAATTCAACTTACAGTTAGCGTAACCCGTTAAGGTTAAATCCTTTGGTTTTAAATCCAACTGTTTGAAGTATTTAACATAATCTCGGTCTGTTAAAATCGAAACTGCAGCTCCTGTATTCAGTAAACCCATTAATTCAATATTATTCACTAAGATTTTGCACAATATTGGCTCAGAGTACACTGTGTTTATCCATAACTTTTTTTTATTTCCCTGCGCATTCACAAACACAGAAGAAATAACTTTGTTATTATCACTGCGACAAATTTTACTTATGTGACCACTGCGATTGCATTTATAACATATCACGTCTTTAAATTTACAAATTACCGATTCGTGATACTTCCCACAATGTTTACATCTTAACGCGCGGTCTATTGACTTCGGTCTGGACAATGTAACATTTTGATCTTTAGGCCTGGAAAAATGTTTCCCAGATGGTAACAATTCGTTCCGATTATTATTTTTAGCAACTTGATTTACACTTTCCGATTTAATTTGCTCATTAATTACATCAAACGAATCCATCGCAATAGCAATCTAAAACTTTCTTTAATGAAAAGTTTTCAGCCTCGACAAATAATTTTTCTTTGATATGACCCATTCGAAGACCGGTGATAAAAATATCTTTTAAATTATATTCAAGTCTGTCTTCGAATTTGCAAAATCTAACTAGCTTCCGTAATCGCGCTATAAAATCATTCACGAATTCTGTAACTTTTTGTTTCGTAGCAAAAAATTTCGCCTTCCTTGAACACATTCCTTTTTATACCTACGTGGTTCTCTAATAATAACAATAAATTTTCGACCGTAATATCCGTAATTTTTTTTGGAAAACACAAATCAATCAATAAATCTATTGTCTCTGTGTGCAAATGAGATATTAAAACCGCTCTCTTTTTCTCAACCGAATTAATTTTGTCATCATTGACAAGGATCAGAGATGTGCTTTATTTCAAATAAATGCATTTTAAATGGTTTTTCTTTTCACCCATTTCCATTTTCATTTTAAACGCTTTTCTCAATGCATTTTCCATTTTAAATGCATTTTTGCAACATTCTTCCTACTATATTCATTCTGTCGGTCCATTGGTCCTTAACCTCGATATGAGAAATATTTACGTCTGTCAAGTTGCTCCCTGGTAGGAACCCTGCCAAGCAGACGCTGTAATATTAAATTTTTGATAGAAGTTACTATTTTTTTACTCTGGCAACATTAGTCCGTTATGCTGTTATGGATATTCTCACAGTATAGGAGAAAATAAACGATGCCATGAAAGCTCTGAAACTCACTATATTCAAAGATGCAGACTTAGCCTTCCTAAAAGAATATACAATATGCCTAAAACCTTTTGCAGATGCCATTCAAAGTCTACAGGGTGAAAAACACACATACTCTGAGGTACTCCTCCCTGAATTGCAGAGAATTAACAAAATTTTAATTTCGTTAAAATTAGAAAACCTTGTATACTGTAGAGCTCTTTGTGAAAAATTGGAAGAAAGCGTAACAAAACGATTTCACAGATTTTTTATTCTAGATTTAAGTGCGAATGATGCAATTTGCGCTACAGTATCGCATCCATTTTTTAAAATGAAGTGGATTCCTAAAGAACAAAAGGGCAGAGTCCTTTCAGTATTTTTACTACAAACAAGGAAATTAAAAGAAAGTACCAAAAAATCTAATGTAACTCTACAAAGTGGAAATAATTATCTTGTACAGGATGAATCCTATTTTTTTTCCAAGATAATGAAGATTCATCTGATTCTTCCGCAGCAACAGCAGGAACTCCGGATTTAGAAACCTTGCAATACCTTCAAGATAAAATAACCGATTTTGAAATGTTGCATGACTACCCTACTGTTAGGCACATGTTCATCAAATGCAATACTTGTCTTCCGAGTTCAGCACCAGTTGAACGCCTCTTTTCATATGGAGGTATGATCACGAGGCCGCATAGAAGAAAGATGAGTGATGATGTTTTTGAGAAGCTTGTTCTTCTTAAATCTAATAATGGCTAAGGTTTATGTGACCAAGACTACTAACTAGGTAAAGAAAGTTAAGATAATTTATGTATATATATATTACTATAGATTATAGAATAGATAGATCAATATAGATCACAGAAAACTCCATTAAAGTAGGCGCACTAGAAAACCACATATATTGTCTATATTATGTATATATATATATATATATACATCCCGCTACCATTGCTGCGTCTTCTAATGGTCCACTTTCATTCAATCCTGCGTCCGACCGTCATTCTGCGTCCGGTATACGGACGCAGGATTGAATACATGTAATTTCAAGTTTTCCCCACTCCTGTACCCTCATACAGTTCAAAAACGAAAATAGGCCAGACGCGGTTTTGGTACCTAAATCAACTGAAATATACTATTTTAGTTCAGTGTTTTGCCACCGAGCGGCGAGCCGCGGCACTGCAGTAGATGAGCGTATATTTTTAGCATAATATATGTTTCATTGACTGGCGTATCGCAACTCCTACATTTGGCAACGTCGCTTTTTAATAGCGTATCTTCTGTTCTCTGCGAAAACAAAGCAATCATACTTAAATATCGCACATTGCACAAGATTATATTAAAATCAGCTGGATTATTCAAAATTGGCGCTAAATATGACTACAATAAGGATGGATCTTTGTCAAACGTATGTAATTAATATTTCAATATCACCAAGACAATGTTGCAACAATATTGTCGTTGTTTACGCATTAAATAATAGTTTTTCTGCTGATATTAAACTTGCCGAAGCTGCGTTTTTTTGAGAGCCATGATTTTACTTCTTACTCGAAAAATCAATTAAAATTCATTCTGAAACTAATATTAAATCACGGCATCCATGCTTATTTCTAAAAATAAAGACGAAATCGCCTAAAATAATTTACTAGAAGTGGTATTATTCTTTTAGATTCATTTAGTTCTTCTGACTTTTCAATTTCAATTTGGGATGTGGGCATGGTTACCGCCACCCCGGGAACTAATTATTGGATAACCAACACCTTTGCCGTAGGTCAACCCAAGTGGTTCGCTTTGCACTGCAGGGGTGCCCGCGTTTACGGGCTGAGTTTTGTCCGGGTCTTGACGTTGGATGCGTCTGCCCACCAAGTGCATGGCAGGCCAGAACGGGACAGAATGGTTGAGGAAACAATTCTCTCTTACTTCTGACCACTCCAGCCGTTCTCTCTTGGAACATCGCTTTACACCGCAGTGGGAGGGATGGATTCCTATGTCCGTCACTCCTGGACGCACTAACCCTTAGATTCCTACCCACCCCTGATACCCATTTCCTTCCCAAAACTTATATTCCTTCCTTTACCTAAAAAGACCGTCCATACAGCATCTCCAAAGATGACATAGGCCCTGATGGAATTCTTTTTTCCTCAGGGCCTCTTGTAATGTAAAAAGAGTAAGATATTTTCCAATATTGTCTGGTTATTCGTAACCGTACGCAAATAGTCATCTTTTATAATAGGTGAATTAAAGTGATCTATGGCAGAATTGTTGGTTATCCAATAAATGGTTCCCGGGGCAGCAGTACCCATAATGTAAAAAAATGCAAGGCTGATGTGAGTGTAATGAGTAAGATAAGAATGGGACGCTTAGGTGGTTTGTACATCACGTAAAGTGTAGAGCCAATGATTTAAGAAAAGGTTGTAGGGAGAATATACGACGTGAACTAGACTGATAGAAGTCGATGAGTCGGGGACGCCCGAAGAAGACACGGTGTGATTGGTGAACCAAATTCTTCAGGCATATCGAATGAAAGAATAACAGAGCGATGTATGAATGTGAATGAGGCAAGAAGTGTATGCCAAGATCGAGTTGTTTGGAGATCCTCTCTGCAAACCTCTGCGGGAACAGCGTGATTGTTAAATAATATTATTTATTATTAAAGGCATGTTATTTTATTTGTTTAGAAAGTTTTATGCTCTCGCTATTATTTTTTCCCTTTTTCCTTTCAATGGATTTAACATATAATTTAGTTGTAAAGTTTGCGAAAGACCCTCAAAATTGTTTATCCCGTGAACGAAAATGCATTAGTTAATTAGCGTCAATCATAATAGACTTGATAAGCATTTATATAATTCTAATTTAATTTTTCATTAATTTTATTAAAACAATTCCCCGCAGGGCCTATGTCATCTTTGGGGATGCTGTATGGAGGGACTTTTTAGGTGAAGAAGGAGAGGAAGTTCTGGGAAGGAATAGGAAGATAAGTAGGAATCTGGGGATCAGTGTATCCAGGAGTGACAGATGTATGAATCCATCCCTCCCTCTGTGGTGTGTAAGGCAATGTTCCGAGAAAGTACGACAGGAAAATCAAAGTAACTCCCTCAACCATTCTCTCCCTATCCGGCCTGCTATGCAGCTGGTGGGCAGAGGCATTTGCCACGAAGACCCAAACAAATCTCATCACATGAGCATAGTATATTATAGGGTACCCTTGCTAAGTCACCAAACGTAGCGAACCACTTGGGGCAACCTATTGCAGAGGTGTTGGTTATCCAATAAATGGTTCCTGAGGCAGCGGTACCCATACCCGCCTCCAGAATTGACTCTTTCCGAAGTCTATGGTTTCTTTGTAATTAATAGGTCACATAATATTTCAACTGATAATCGTGTTGTAGTAATAATTAGCCACTTATATCTAAAGTTCAATCTTTAAAATTAACATGAAAGGACTTAATGTTTTTTATGAAAAAACCACACTGGAGTCCACTGCCATATTAATGTAGTAATCACTATCGTGATGCGAAATCAAATCGGGGAGAAGAGGAAGCATAGGAAGGTCCCAACAATACAGATCTAGTCACTAAAAATAACTTATCACACTTCAAGCAACGTTTTATTCTGAATGATTCTCAAAAAAATCCGATTGCAATTTAATTAATTTTACGTGCGCATCGCCGCCGGGTTGATTAGAGTCCGCGACGTATGGGCCAGTCATATTGGCGCCATCATATTCTATAAATACCTATACAGTCATCTACTCAAACTTGAACGAATAAGCGGCAACGTCGCAAGACGTTGGTTTGTCGTCAACATAAAAACGAATATATAATTGGACGCTGCATTGTCGACCAAATTAAAGTAAATATACGCAGGATGCCTCACTGCATTGAATATAAAAGGAGTTCAGATTGGTGGAACATTAAAAGGTGTTTTTTTCGTTTAGTATATTTTTAAATGAATTATTTTCAAAAATCTAAATACCTAGCAACAATCAAACGCTTAAAAGCTAGTTTATACTTTAGTTAAAACTATGTAAAATCAAGTCCTTCAGATAGACGCAGTAATGTCGATCTAATGAAAGGACGCAGAAATGATAGCGGGATGTATATATATATATATATAATATGATTTAATTCTTTTCTATTGATTTATAAATAAAACACTTGTGTTGCAAAGTTTAACAAAGAAACGACATTTATGTTTATTTATAATAAAATAATAGAAAATAAAACAAGTGACAATTGATAATTACATTCCAAGTATTCCAACTGACACTACAGGATTCAAATTTAAATGGAATATATTGCCATTACATCTCCCCTCCCCCTGGAAAGAAAATTACTGCAAAATTTTCACTCATCTTCGATGTCCTCTTCATGGTTCATAAATAAAGGTGCTGGAGTTAACTTCGAGATGTGGAAAAAATTTGATTCAAATTTTTTTCGACCAGTGTTTATCTTGTAAATTGAGTTTGATAATTTTTCTATGATTTTGTATGGTCCGATTCTCAATTCATCGAGCTTCTTCCTGTTAAGTTTGTTTCCATTCTCCACAAAAACAGTATCACCAACTTTGAAGTCAAAGTGTCTCCTGGTTTTATCGTAAATTATCTTTTTGTAATTATGTGACTTCATAGTATTTTCTAGAGCTTTTTTTCTCTCTTGAATCAAATCGATGCCGGTCTTCTTAAGTTTTAACTCATTTGGCAAAATCGTAACATCTGTGCCGTCAAGTAGGTACTGTGGCGCATATCCAGTAACAGTGTGCTCCGTTTCATTATAGTTTTTTACACAATTATGCGCTATAGTTGTCCAAGCTACTTTTGAGTCATTTTCGTTGATTTTGCATCTAATTTTATTGACCAGCGTTTGGTTCAATCTTTCATTTAATCCATTTGAGAAAGGTGAGTTCACTGCAGTAAAAATTATTGGAATATTTTTTTCATCCAAAATTTTTTTGAATTCTCTAGAATTGATACCCGGGTATTGGTCTGAGAGTATCGTGCCAATGTCATTAGTTTCTGTGGAGTTTAAGAGTTTGATGAAATCATTGGTATTTTGAGTTCTTGACGTCAAAATATATGCAAACCTCGTGAAATGATCTGATAACAGGTGCAAGTATCTCTTTGTTGATCGTGAACCCCCAAAACCGCCTATTGTATCAATGGAACATATTTCAAAAGGTTTTGTTGCGGGACCCAAGTGGGACAACAATCCATATTTATTTTCACCTCTTGATTTGTTCTTTAAACATACTGCACAACTTTCGCAGGTTCTCTTTATATTATTTGTCATGTTTTCTGCTGTGTAACATGAGCTTATCATTTTTTGCATTTGTGTAATTCCTATGTGACCTAGTTCTGTATGAACATTTCTGATAAAGTCTATGCTGAATTTTTCTGATAGAATTATTTTTTCTCTTTTTTTTACTTTCTTGTAATAAACATTATTTTTCGATATCAATTTATCTCTTCTGCACTGTATCTTCTCATCTTTTACCTGATCTTTTAAGATATCTTCTAATTTTATTAAGTTGACAATTTTTAATTGCTCATCTGTATTTTCATTTGATTCCACCACTGGGTTTCTGCTTAGACAGTCAGCTTCCAAATTTTGTTTTCCTGGAGCATATTTTATGTTAAAGTCATATTGAGAAAGATAATATGTTAAATCACCTAGCTCTTCATCGGTTCTAGATTTGAGATTCATGTTTTCCAGTGGTTTGTGATCTGAATAAACTGTAAATGGTTTACCTATCAACCAGTATTGCCAGTATCTCACTGCTTCTTTTATAGCTAAGCATTCTAAGTAAATTGCTTTTTTCTTTTTCTGGGCGCCATTTAGTTTTTTCGAAAAGTAAGCTACAGGTTTTTCTTTTCCATCAGACTGTGTTTGTTTTAAAATAGCTCCAAGGCCTTCTAGAGAAGCATCTGTATATATATTAATTGGTAAATCTTGATCAAAAATTTCCAGGATTGGTTGTGAGCATAGTAGGTTTTTCATCGTTTCAAAAGCATTTTGGCATTTATCAGTCCAAATAAACTTTTGGTTTTTCCTTAGTAAGTTATGCAAAGGATCTAGTATTATTGCACTCTTCGGAATGTACTCATGATAAAAGTTGATTTTTCCTAGAAATTGTCTCACATTCTTCTGTGTTTTTGGAATAGGAAAATTCTTTATTGAAATCAAATTATCCTTTACTGGCTTGACTGAATTATTCTGAATTATATGACCCAGATATTTTACCATGTCTGATGCAAATGTGCATTTTGTAAATTTTAATCTAAAACCTTCAGTTTTAAGTCTATGCATAATCTGGATCTTTTGTTTTCTTCTTTTTTAAATGCTAGAGTGACAGGTGCAGCAAATGGGCTGTACGACTCTTCTATCAGTTTATTGTCTATTAATTTTGCTATTTGCTCTTCTATTTCCTTTTTATCTTCTACGCTGCATCTGTAAGGCCTCTTACTACAATATTTATCCACCAATAAGTCTATCTTCGCTTCATATCCATTAACAGTACCAACATCGTATTTACTTTTCGCAAACACTGATGTGTATTTGCCTATTAGTTCATTTATTTCTGTTTTTTGATCATTATTTAAATGATTTATTGTTATTTTAAAATCTTCTTCTTTAACATGTTCATTAAAATTAATTTGGTGTTTTTCTATAATGTTCTTATTTTCAGAATGTTTAAATTCAGTATTTGTTTTCATATTTGTAGAATTTTCTTCTTTTTTATTTGTATTATTCAGGCAGATTTTCTGTGATATTTGTAAGTCTTCACTTTGGATTAGTTTGAAGTCTTTTATCATGTCTAATCCAATCAAAAAATCATACTTAAAATTGTGTTCATCAATAATGTACACATCAACATTTTTCTCCAATTCAAAAATTTTAATCTTCAACGTTGTCAAACCACTCGTTTTTTTAACACCATTAATCGTTACTAAATTTGCTTCATTCAAATTGTTTCCTTTTCTTTTTAGTTTCAAAAACTTAGAATTAATTAGAGAAACATTTGAACCCGAATCATAAATTCCGTATATTTTTAATTCATCATTTAGTAATAGTTTGACTTTGATTAATGGTGTTACTATTAGTTTTTTTGATCATTTTCATTTATCTCAGTCTCTATCACTGAATTGTTTACATGTTTAATGGCATTTCTCTTAAATTTTTCATCCTCTTTTGTTTTGAACCAGCATGTGGCTTCAGGGTGGTAACGAGTGCCCTTATTCAATTTTTCACAAATTTTACATGGCTTTTTATCCTCATTTTTATTATATTCTGCATTCCCAAATGTTCTCCTATTCATGAATCTTTTTTTGTGGACCATATGTTCATACTTGTTTATTTCATTAAATAAATCCACAGTATCTTGTAATCCTTCTCTATCGATCTTGTTAAGTATGAATTCTGGTAGTCCGGAAGCAACAAGATCTATCAAAGTACCGGTGTCGGTTGATCTTCTCATATCCAATAGAAGTTTTTCTTTTCTCATAGCATAATCCAACAGAGAACCATCTTTGTATCTAAATAATAGTGAGTAGGTGACAGGGTTCCATCCTTTGTTTGCGAATGATTCACAGAATTTGTTTTTCCATGTTGACCACTCTGAGTTTATTGTTAGTTTAATAATCATGGAACTATACCAATCTACACAACTTTTATCCATGAACAATCTTAGTATTTCTATTTTTTTTTCATCCATGGTCACATCAAATCGTAAACATTCTTTTTCAAACACTTCTATCCACTGGCTTGCATTTGTATTTTTACTACAGAATTTTTCTATAACAAAATTCTCAGCAATGTTTTTGAGGCTCTGTTGCTTATCTTCCATTAATTTTACCATCAATCTTCCCAGTGTATCTTCTTTTTGATGTACTTGTAAACTTTCTTCTTCCAATTCTTCGAGGTATTGGTCTCCGAACTGTAGGTTTCCATCTTCGTCTACATATGTTTTTTTTAGTTCTTCTGTCATTGTTACCCAGACTCTTCTAACCTGGTATCTTTTTTTTAAACTATTTTTTACTTTGCCAAAAGCACCACTTTTCATAATCTCCTTGTGATGGCTGGCGGATTGTAACATTTCTGGTATTGTAAACACTTTTTCATCACTTGTGACTATTTTTGTAATGCTAATAATATTTGACTTGCCATCGCCTCCAGGTAGTAGCGTAAATTCAAATTGAAGTTTCTCCATTTGTGGTTACGAAAAATGTCGTTTTATAATATGATTTAATTCTTTTCTATTGATTTATAAATAAAACACTTGTGTTGCAAAGTTTAACAAAGAAACGACATTTATGTTTATTTATAATAAAATAATAGAAAATAAAACAAGTGACAATTGATAATTACATTCCAAGTATTCCAACTGACACTACAGGATTCAAATTTAAATGGAATATATTGCCATTACATATATATATATATATATATATATATCACACCGTCTATTTGGCGACCATCATTGGCAAATATGCATTTAAAGTGGCGACCACCGACATTTGGCGACCGATATACGGTCGCCACTTTATTTTTCGAAATTTTTACACAGTTCATTAATATATGTCGTCACAAGCATCTTGGCGAAATTTGTCCTGGTCGCCAAATTGGGCTTGAAGTGGATGATTTCGAATATTAAAGTTCCGGAGTCTGTCGCTACGCAGCTAGGCGCTAGGTGATATACATGGCCATGTATTCTTCATTTCATTACAACCCTTTAGTGGCGACCGACTATGACGTATTCCACATTTCATTCCTAGCATTTAGTGGCGACCAGAAACGACGTATCCTGCATTTCATAAAGTCCGAAATGGCGACCGCGAAGAACAAGATGTACCTACCTATGTTTCACGTCATTCCTAGCTTTTAGTGGCGATCGGGTATGACGTATACCACATTTCATTCCGAGCATTTAGTGGCGACCGGGTATGACGTATCCCGCATTTCATTCCTAGCCTTTAGTGGCGACCGGTGACGTTGGCAAATTTTGGTGGTGTATTCGGCATTTCGTACTAGCCCAAATTGGCGACGTTGCCGGTTCAAGTCAAATCCCGTACGAGTGTTGAGGTGCACACCCCGGCGGCGTGATTTTGCGACGTTGCCGCACATATTTGGCCGGTTGCTGCGAATGTTTTGCCTTTTCAAAATTTGTCGCGATCAACCGTATTATCGTATACCGAGCATTGACGTCCATGCGGCTTAGGGTGTATTTGGCGACCGATCATTTTAGTGTCTTATTTACAATACAGTATTGATTACTGTTGATGCATTGAAATGGAACAAAATAATTGAAAGAATAACAGAATAGCCATACCAAGATTACTCTTCGGAGTCACACCAGCCCTCTGACGTAGAATTCAGATATTGTGAGATGTGTGCCTTCAAATAATATTTCATCTTTTCAATCGTTTTACGGTCAAATTTACTTCTATAAAATTCCCTTTTTATTATTTATTGAGTTAGTTATACTACATGAATATAAACTAATAAGCACAATGTATCATTTCATTTGATAAATTTAAATATTTTTAAAGTAAGCATAACATTTATTTTTAAATACATTCATTCTTTCTTCATCCTTAATACTTTCAGGCATTTCATCGTACATCTTTAGTCCTCTATATTAGGCAGTTCTGTGATTTTTATTTCTTCATTTGTGGCAATCGAACTCTGTTTATATTTCTTGTTTCGTAATTATGTACGTCTCTACTAAAACAATTTCATCCTTCAAGTATTTTGGCATTTGGTTTTTCACGATTTTATGCACAAAAATTAACACATTAAATTGTAGTCTCTTTTTTATTGGAATCCAATTTAGCTCATCACATTTACAGCTTATAGCTCTGTTCTGTATAACTTCTAGTTTGTTCAAATTTCCTTCATTGACCAAATATAACATCTTAGAGCAGTAATCCAAATGTGGAGTAACGATAGTTTTATAAATGAGCTCCGTAGTGTTTCTATTTAATTTATGTCTTAGTCTTCTAAAAAAAATGACCTTTTTTGATACCTTTTTTATCACATATTCAAAGTTTGCTATGAAAGTCAGTATTGAATCGAATATTGCACCCAGGTATTTGATTTCATTTAATTTTCCAATCTTTTCACCATTAATTGTCAAATTTAATCCTGTGTTACGCGTTTTATTGCCTATTTCCATATATTTTGTTTTGTTTACGTTCAGTTTCAACTTTTTTAATTTCAGCCATTTGTAATGTAATCTTCACAAGAAATATAGATTAAGGTATCGTCTGCAAATAGTCTAATTTTGCAATTTTAATTTATAATTTACAGGAGTTCCACTTACTCTGAAGGTGATGGTGGGATACGACCCAAATCCCAAATTGACACCGATTTCAGTTTTTAGACAGCGGATGTGTGAAACAAAGACGAGCTCACCAGTTAATTTTACTCGAAAAAATATTAAAAAATTCTGATAACGACCATCGTACATCGTTTCCACCAAACTTCAATGTATTGACCAAATCCAAGAAGAAAATATAAATAAATGATATGTAAATAACAAACACATACACTGCGCAGTTCACACGCCATAGAAATGAAACTTCAGAAAACTAAAGTAGACAAAAGTGTGTAGGCTACGAAGCACCGCACAAAGAGGAGACCGAGTATTCTCGCAGTGTAAATCCTATAGATTTATGTTTTTGTCCCTTTTTAGGGTCACTATTTTTCGTTTCATCGAGTTTAAAATCACAAAGAAAGATAGACTAACATTGATGGGTTACGAATAACCCAATAATGTTTGAAAATCTCTTACTACCACCACAGAAAGCCGAAAATGTTGTTTGTGTTGAGGTGGGACTTTTTTATATTAGCTCCACACAGGGACCCTGAGGAAAATAAATTCCCTCAGGGCCTATGTCGTCTTAGGGGATGCTGTGTGGAGGGTCTTTTAGGGAAGGGAAGGATAGGAGGTTCTGAAAAGGAAAAATGGCATGCGGGGTGGGTAGGAATCTGGAGGTCAGTGAGTCCAGGAGGGGACATATATTATAAACCCATCCCTTCAACTACGGTATAAGGTGATAGGTAGAGAGAGAGCACTACTGGAAAGGTCAAAAGGCCTCCCAAAACCAGTCTCTCTCGATCCGGCCCACCACGCAGCAGGTGGGTAGACCGCCGTCAAGACCTGGACAAACTTCCCCCCCCCCTGAAACCCGGATATCTCTGTTAACATACAGCTATAAAATGCGTGGGATGGCGTTTTTCGGCATATCGCTTGCCGTACATTCCAAATTGGAATATAAGGCCAGCGTTATGCTGAAATATGACGTCCCACGCATATTATAGCTGTGTGTGAACAGTGAACACGCTCAACCTCCAAAATACACGCGGCACGCGTCGTGATAAACCCACCGCGCGCCGCCCCCTGACCCTTGACCCCAACCCTCGTACGGGAGAGTTCAAACGAACTGACAGCGAGTTTTGAAATGCAGAATGCATCTTCCCTTCTTGTCGTCACCAAAAACTAGGAATGAACTGCAGGCTGGGCGCGCGTTTGGCGTATTTCCCGACTATGCACCGGCACCGAAGGGATCAAAGACGCTAGTTCCTCGGAGCATCTTCCATTGAAATACCGGTAGAACAAGGGTAGCATTCCCACCCGACCCATAAAGATTGCAATCCTTTTGTATTGATGCAATCTGTTTGTATTGTTTGAAAGATTTTAATCCGTTATATTTTTTTACATTAACGCATGAGTAAAAGCGTACATCAATCAAATACAAAAATGCTATCTTTATTTCTAAAAATCGTAGCTCCGGGCACCCCCGAGGTTCCATTCGAATATTTTTAAAACCAGTAGCTATTATTATTTACGAATCACTTTTGCATCTTTTGTTGATTTTCACAAAATAAACAATAAATAAAATTAAAAGTATTTAAGTTTGTTGTCTGTAGGTTACGTTAGGATTACTCTATAATACTATATATTAATGCTCAGTTTTTCGAAAAACTCACTTTTGCCTTGATGCGAAAAACGACAGTACCGCCCCTCGCGTTTCACCAACCTCAAGGTTCACTTTGGCTTGGCGACGCAAAAATGCCGCTGGCACGCCAAAACAACCTCTCCGATCCTCGAGTTTCGCACACCTCAAGGTTCAATTTTGTTCAAAGGGAATTAGCCCGACGCCTGACACGCGAGAATGGACATTATCGATCGCTATTTTGGAACGCTTCAAAGTTCACAATCCTTCGAAGAGTCGATTATTTTCCAGCCACTAGCTTTTGTTTCGTTTTTGTTAGGGGAAACATTTTTCATCGTTATCAATATGTTTGCCAAAACTTTACGGGAGACTTCTAGCGGTGCGGAATACAAGTATGGATTATTCACATTAGAAAAAATAAAATGTCTATCGAATACTGTTGTAGTTCTATTTTCATCCGTTCGAAATGGCAGCTTCGTCTGAATTTAAATAAATACGCTAGCTTCACGATTTTCACAAAAAAAATAGACTAGACAGGAAACTCACATAAAATTGAACTGACACATTTTAAGAGCGAAAATTATATAAATTTGCGGCGAAAACTGGAACTACTCATTAAATCATCCAATTCGGCTCAGTTATAGTTCCCGCCGACAGGTTCGCATTAAAAAAAAAACCCACAAATTAGGCCTTAGTTTCAATGCAATGGAAAATACTAGAGAGAATGTTGATACAGGTCAGTTATCAGTTACCCGAGATGTCAAAACAAAACGGATCTCTCAGCGGTTTGGGTTGTTGTTTTTCGGGAAACGGCATTGCGGCCGGAAAAACGATTCCAGCTTGGATGTTTTTGAAAAATACGGTACCCGGCAATATAAGGCAACTTTTGATAACGATATGACGTGTCCGTCCCATGTAAAAAATTTCAGGGTCGCCGAAAAACCAATAAAATTTTACAAAAAAAAACAAGAAAATTGGTGTCCATAGATTCACTTCAGTAGGGTGGATATTTACCGGCCAGTAGGTACAAATTGAAATGTTATTAATTCAGGGTAGGTACCTACTTATCTCGGTAGTATTGCAAATATGATGAGAAAAGCAAAAACATTGCCGGAATTTTGTAAGGAAATGCGCCGGTACCTGCCGGAATAGGTAGTTGGACAATTATTTAGGTTTTTGATGCAATTTAATTTACTAAGGTAATGTTGTTTCCACGATACTGAATAATTTAACAATTTTTTAAAGTTCATTTTCACGTTCTGTGTAAGTTCTGTTTTTTTTATCAGTAAATGCCAGTTGCATCATAAAACTGAAATAATTACAGAACTTGAATAGAATTCGAACCGAACTTTTACAGAACGTTAAAATTGACTTGAAAAATTGAAGAATTTTTAATTTTGTTAAACAACCCAGCCTAAATATGTGTTTTTTTACTCACTCTTTTTGCACTCGGAATTTAGGTAGGTACCCATCTGCACATAACAACTCAATATCATCCAACTATATTGCATACGTATTAGTTTTCTAATTTTACAATGAAATTACTCGAAGTTCAACGGAATATTTTTTTAAAAGTATTAAATTCATATAGCGCTTTATTTTAAGCAGTAAAACTACTGGTGAGTTCTGGCATTATAAAATTTGTATGAAAATGTACGTATGCTCATAACTTCCGAAGGACTGCAACAAATTGAAAAATTCTTTTTGTGTTGTGTTCGTTATTGTTAGTACAAGGTTTGTATAAAATTACTGGTGAGTTCTGGCATTACGAAATTTGTAAAAAAAAAAATTATAGGTGGCGCGCGAGCTGTTTGAAAAATAAATGTACCGGGAATTAGTGTATGTAACGCGGCAGGTGGGGGGGGTGGAAACAGGAAGGGGGGGGAGGGGGACCTGGGAGGGGGGAGGGGAACTCGGGAGGGGGTTTACGATACGGAGAAGCCTAGGAGTGAAGTGGGGTGAGGGAAGGTGAGGGAGGCGGAGTGGAAAGGGGAAGAGGACGCTGGTGAGGAGGGGGGGGGGGGGGGAGGGGGGGGGAAGGGGATCGGAACAAATGAGAAAGGACACGCAGGTAGAAACATTTTCTTTATTAAATGGTATCGCAACGCATGCCGGGTACCAGCTATCTTCTATATATATAAAAATCAAAAAAATGTTTGGCTGTATGTATGTCCGCTATGCGTTGCTAAACCATTCATCCGATTGCGATGAAACATTGGGAATTTGATGTGTGCATGACTGCTATGGTTCCTGTATACAATAGTGAGCTCTGGCAACACGAAATTACGCATTGCTCAACCGTTCATCCGATTTTGATGAAACTTTGGGGATTTGATGTGTGCATTTCTACAATGGTGTTTATATACTAACGTATAGCAGGTTGTTGATGCTAGGTCCTGCGGACGGATTTATACATAGTTGTATGTTTAACCGCTAAGCGTTGCTAAACCATTCATCCGATTGCGATGAAAATTTGTAGATTTGATGTGTGCATGCCCACGACGGTTTCTGTATACAAAAGTGAGCTCTGGCATCATGAAATTACGCATTGCTAAACCGTTCATCCGATTGCGATGAAACTTTGGGGATTTGATGTGTGCATGCCTACAATGGTGTCTATATACTAACGGATGGCAGATTTTTGCTGCTAGGCCCTGTGGGCGGCTTTATATATATTTGTATGTTTAACCGTAGGTACCTACCCGCTTACTATGAATTTTTTTTCTGTTAGTTAGTAAGTCAAGTTAGTTTTAACCCGTTAGTTGCATTTGCAACAGGCATAAGCTAGTATATATAGTATTGTTTGGTTTTTTCAAAAACTCACTTTTTCTGGCACGCCAAAATCGACCGCACCGCCCCTTAAGTTTCACCAACCTCGAGGTTCACATTCGGGTACAACCGATTAAGACTTTTGATGGATCCGAAAGTGACCTTTCCGCTCCTCGAGTTTCAAAGACCGCAGAGACCATATTCGGTTCACGGGAAACTCACATAAAATCGAACCGCTACATAATTGACAGCGCCAAATTACGCAAATCAGCGGCGAAAACTAGAACCTCTGAATAAATCTATCACCTTTGGCCTCGGTTATATTTTCCGCCGACAGGTTTGCACTCCAAAAAAGGCAGAGAAAAATTAAGACACTCATTTCCATACAATGAGAAATTTATTCTAATTTATTGTACGGCGTTTTTGAGAAAAAATGACATTTTAAACATGATTTGCGGGATCGTAGATTACGTTAAAAAAAAACTTTCTGCCGGAGATGTTTTTTAATAAATATAAACATTACAAGTTTTAGAAACTTTTAAAACCAAAACATGTTTAGCTCCCTCTTGAAAATCTTTCACAATATTGCATTCAAATTCGACATTTTTCTGACATTTGCGAAAAATTCACTTTCATCGATAAATGCAAATCGTTTGCAGCCTGTAAAATTGGCTGGTATATTAAAATTTTATAATTTTTCTCGAACTTTGCAACACTGAAGATGGAGTCGTGATGGCGTCAAAAGCCACTACCACCTTAAAAAAAGCAGACCCCGCCCTAATAGGTTTTGTATGAAGAATTTTTTTTTTAAATGGCGGATTTCAAATTTGCGTTGTTCAGCAGGGCCTAAATTTAAGCGGGATTTCTGCAAATTTGTGCATCGGTCTTGCCTGTGTAAAAAATATAATTATGGAATATTATCTGTCCGTGTATGATATTGTAGGTAAGTACCTAATACAAAAGACCCGCGCTTGAACAGAAAATGTTGAGACAGCCCAGTATCCGAAATGTCATATGTTTACTCTAATAAAACGGATCTCTCAGCGGTTTGGGTTGTTGATTTTGCGGTATACGGCATTACGGCCCAAAAAACGATTCCGGCTTGGATGTTTTTGAAAAATACGGTACACGAAAACATAACGCATCTTTTGATAACAATATAAGGTGTCCGTCCCATGTAAAAAAGTTCAGGGTCGCCGAAAAACCTATAAAATTTTCGAAAAAAATACGACAATATACGCCCATAGATTAACTTCAGAAGGATAGATATTTACCGGCAAGTGCAAATTGAAATGTAATTGATTTCAAGGGTAGGTGCCTACTTATTTCGGTAGTACCTATTGCAAATATGATGAAAAAAGCAAAAACATTGCCGGAATTTTTTAAGGAAAAGCGCCGGTACCTACCGGAATGGGTAGATAGACAATTATTTAGGTTTTTTGATGCAATTTAATTTACTAAGGTAATGTTGTTTCCACGATACTGAATAATTTAACAATTTTTTTAAGTTCATTTTCACGTTCTGTGTAAGTTCTATTTTTTTATCAGTAAATGCCAGTTGCATCACAATACAAAAATATCTATAGAACTTGAATAGAATTCGAACCGAACTTTTACAGAAATTACTCGAAGTTGAACGGGATATTTTTTTTAAGTATTAAATTCGTATAGCGCTTTTTTTTTGAGCAGTAAAACTACTGGTGAGTTCTGGCATTATAAAATTTTTATGAAAATGTACGTAGGCTCATAACTTCTGAAGGACTGCAACAAATTGAAAAATTCTTTTTTTGTTGTGTTCGTTATTGTTAATACAAGGTTTGTATAAAACAACTGGTGAGTTCTGGCTTCACGAAATTTGTATAAAAAAAAATAATAGGTGGCGCATGAGCTGTTTGAAAACTAAATGTACCGGGAATTAGTGTATGTAGTGTTTCAGCTTTTTGCTGCTAGGTCCTGCGGGCGGCTTTATACATAATTCTGTGTTTAACCGCTAAGCGTTGCTAAACCTTTCATCCGATTGCGATAAAAAATTGTATATTTGATGTGTGCATGCCCACGACGGTTTCTGTATACAAAAGTGAGCTCTGGCATCATGAAATTACGCATTGCTAAACCGTTCATGCGATTGCGATGAAACTTTGGGGATTTAATGTGTGCATGCCTACAATGGTGTCTATATACTTACGTATGGCAGATTTTTGCTGCTAGGCCCTGTGGGCGGCTTTATATATATATTTGTATGTTTAACCGTAGGTACCTACCCGCTTACTACGAAATATTTTTTTTTCTGTTAGTAAGTCAAGTAAGTTTTAACCCGTTAGTTGCTTTGCAACGGGCAAACTTCTAGTTTTAATTATTTCCTCATCTTCATGTTTACGTAGCCATAATTTCATGTCTTTTTTAAACTTTTTTTTCTGCATGGTGTTCTTAATTTCAATTGGAAGGGCATTGTATAGTTTTGTAGCATGGAAATTATGGTTTCTCTGCCCAAAAGATCTATTTAATTTCGGGATGTCTAGTAGTTTTGAGGATTTCATCCTTGTAGTGTAGGTGTGTTGGTCAGCAAGGTACTCATATTTTTCTTTAAATTTGATAAAATTGCATTTTTTAGTATAGTTAAGTAATGCTGAACACATTTGGAAAAATTGTTTTTCATAGATGTGTACATTTTGATTCGTTTTTTTTTTTAAATTTACTGATTAAAAAAATTATCAATTAAAATCTGCCACCTTTTTGAACTTTTACATTAATTTACCCCTCCAGTCCTCGGGCATGTTTTGTCGGAATGTCACATAATTTTCTGCTTCGCGATGAAATCCAAATAAATGGAACATTTTCGAATGTATCCAAAAACGAAAAACTGGTTTTGAAAGATTTTTATTATTAGAAAGACATATAATTTTGAAAACATTAAATTTTTCAATGCAAACATTAAAAAGTTTTAATAACGGCTCACTTTACGTTTTTTCTAACTAAAACTACTTATAGATACCGAGAAAAGAATCAATAAACACATATTTTGTTAGACAAATGTATTTTAAACGTTATTGCCACCTCAGATTTTTGTAGTTTCATATTTAAAAATAACTGAGTATGCGATTCACACGCCGTAGAAGTGAAACCTTCAGAAAACTAAAGTAGACAAGAGTGGGAAGGCTACTAAGCACCACACAAAGAGGACACCGATTACACTATCCCATTTTCTCGCAGGCTAAATCCTGTACATGAATTTGGTTTTTTAAGGTTTACACATAAAAAAGAAGTTTATTTGTAACCTTCCATCCCACATTCAAATTTTCACCGTAAAACGTCCCCCTGAATAAAGGGCGTTTTCAAGCACTCTGCGGGCAGCTTTTTGCTGAACTTCAGGTCATGCATATGCATTGTCATTTTAAAGACGCATTCATATAAACAAACATTTTTTTGTTTGTTTTTTTTTTTTTAAAGAAAGACAAACATTCCCTGTGGTTACGAATAAACCAACAGTATTTGAAAATCTCCTATTACCACCACAAAAGGCCGAAAATGTTGCTTGTGTTGTGATGGAGGACATAGCCATAGCCAGCCGAGGAATAGGGCACGCGACGCCCGCGGGTGGGACCCAAACGCGATGCCCACTCAACCACTAACTGGTATTTTTAATGTGCTTGTCTGTCTTGGTGATGCTTGGGATAATGCTCGCTTCCTGAACAGAAGACCTCTGGTTAGAATCCTACCCACGTCCACAGATTTTGTCCTATTTTCCACTACCCAAGCGCTTAAGAGCCATTCAAACACGCTATGTATTTTATTCGAGTGGGGAGTAAAGTAATATCTAAACGCGTCCGAACACCATCATTTTAGTAGAGTGGGTTAGTCAGCTTTTTAGTGGATTCAATCAATTTCGTTCTATTTTTAGAGCGTATAGGGACCCCCCCCCCCCTCGCGTCCCTGTGCACTGACATGCCGTTTTAGCAGAGTTCATTTGTAGACCCGCGGAAATGTCGAGGCATTGGAGCGAAGTTGCTACTCTAAAATTATTTATTTGTGCTGCTATTAATCTCTTTTTGTGGACATTTTATTTATTATTATCTCACTAATTTATTCTTCCACGTCTTCTATAATAAGCATTAAAATCAGCTTAATTAGCGTATTTACTTTGCTTTGTAGCAGCCCGTCATCCGCCGTCATCCTACAACGGGCGGCGGGCATAAATGTATCTACTCTATTGGTTTTCGGCGAGTCATGTAGCAAGCGTACTCTCTACTTGACTTACCACTTGACCAATGTGAACAAGCCCTTTAGCTATGCGTGGAAATAATGGAATTGAAATAGTGTATTATTGTACAATTTTATAAGATTTCTCTTTTTTTAAACATAATTTGCTTTCAGAGCCGTTAATACTCCACTATATTATTATTTAAAAAAACTCAGAATAGAATTCTGAAAATTTAAAACGGCAGACGATTTCATGATATCATTTTATGTTGTATAATTGAACAGAAAAATAACACAAATCTATAAATATCTTTCTTCTCGCGTGTCAAAATTATCAATCGATTTTGACTTTTATTTTAAAGCTCCGCTTTTTTTTGGTACCTAAATTGGTATAAATTTAAAATACATATAATTGTTTTTATATAAACAGTTGAAAAGTAAAGAATAATACAATTAGCAGATTAACCAAAAGAATCCCACACAGGCATCGCCAGTTCGTGGGTGTACTTGTGTGTTTTTAAAACAGTTAAAATTTCTTCATAAACATGCACTATCTTCGTAGAGATTAAAAAATAAAATTAAATAAATAAAAAATAAAATCATTGTGATCGTGATTACTGAATTACAATTCACACGACATTTTAATAAAGATTAATAAAATTTGTGAAGTTACATCGGCTCAGATGTTACAGCAAGTAAATGTCGGTTTCAATGGTATTTATCCAAGACTTTATACATTTTGTGTATTTTAAATATCGTACACAGTAAATTTTTCTCATCTCTTACAATTCAGCTTCTTGGAATAATTGCAGGAAGGGGTAGTTCATATCATTATGCGACATTATTATTATTATACACCCCCTCCCCTACCATCCAATTATTCCATAAGATTCTTATGATTGCACCAATGCATGTTACACAAATTTCATTATTTTAATGTCGACTCTTTAATTTAAACGTTTAAAAATATAAGTTAAATACATAAATTTATTTACAAGCTTTTCTATGTGATCTGTCCATTTGAGTTGGCTGTCTAATGTAATTCCTAAGTATTAAACTGTATTCGATGGCCGGTGTGGCCGGTGTTTAGCGGTGAGGCTCTTAGCTCGCAACCCGAAGGTTGCGGGATCGAATCCCTGTCTAGCAAATAAACTTTATTTTGTTAATTTTGTTATGTATCACAATTTATTATTTTAGAATAATATATGGTATATAATCAATAACAGATCGCTTTGTATAAGCCACTATATGTATTATAAACAATATCTACATGTTTTTTTAATTTAATATTTTTCGTAAAGATACATATACAGATATCATTATTCATGAAACATCTAATCATCCATTTTCACAAAAATTAGCAGCTTTTCATACCTTGCTAAGTAGATTAATTAATGTTCCCTTATCTTTGCGTAATTTTAAAACAGAATTAAATACTATTAAACAAATTGCAATTAATAACGGTTATACTTTAAAATTAATAGACAATATGTTAAACAAAAAATATAAGAAAAAGTTTTTTAGATCTTTTGTTTATCCACACGTTGTTGAAAATGATAATAATTGGAGAATTTTTTTTTTTAAATAATAGCATTTCAAATTTAAAAATTAAAAACATGCCAAATAATGTACAACCAGCTTTTTATACAAATAACAAATTAAAAAAATATATATTAAATAATAAGGATAAATGTGATTTTTTGAACAAATCTGGGGTTTATAAATTAATTTGTAATGATTATGACTTTTTTATTTTGGAAAAACTTCTAGAAATTTTAACATTAGAGTTAAGGAACATATAAGATGTTTAAATAATAATAATTATTCTGAATTTGCCAACCATATTTTGGAAACAAGTCATTCCTTTGATATTGATACAGGTCTTAAAATTAACACTACGGGCATACAATTGGATAATTTAGAAATTTTAGAAATTAGAAAAAGCATTAATAGTAAATTAAATTTTATAAATAACCAAACATTTTTTTAAAATAGCCATCTTTTAAATTTATTTTCTTATTAATACTTACAATAATTATAATTATTTATTTTTTGATTTAGACTAATTATTTGAATTATTTGTTCTTAAAAGTTTTTTTATTATCTAAATGCAATTTTATTTTTCATTAAATAATTTTTATATTTAATTTTGTATAACTATTTTTATGATTTTTAAGCAATTAATCACCTCTACTTTTTTAATATTTTGTCTATGTTCTAGTTTATTCTAATTTGTCTATACTTGTTTGTCATTTATTTTTCTTTATATTAACATATCCTGATGAAGATAACATTGTTATGGAAACATGTAGATATTGTTTATAATATAGTGGTTTCTACAAAGTGATCTGTTATTCATTATATAATTAATGATGCCACAAAGTAATTTTGCGAAGTTTGAAGAAGTAAATATATGGTATATTTGCGGCACGTTCCAGAGTGGAAAGTACACTCAGTATCGCCCTGGTGTAAGACTTTAGCCGTGTTTGGTGACCAGATCTGAATAGCCAGGTACTTCCCCACCTTCCTCTCCCTCATCTCCGTCCCCTCCCCGCCACCTTCATCCTCACAACATACCCCAATGGAAGATGCCATAGTTTTACTGGCTCCAGACGGAGCACCTGGGACTCTTGTGAGGTATTCATATAAAAAAAATCCCCGTATTCATTTCCGTACAGTTAGAGCATTAGACAGAATTGTAAGTATTTTTGTGAAACCTTATATTTAAGGGAGTTAAGGGTCTCTGTCGCCTTTTTGGTATTGTTAAATGGAATATAAAGAGTTTTTCCGCAGTTCAGAGTTATAAGGTTTTGATTGAGCCATACTTTGACAATGGATGTGCATTTATTTGCATTTTCAGAGACCAGATGTTAGGATTATACATATATAGGAATTAGCCTGCGAAAGAATGACACTAATCTGTGCCCTCTTTGTGCGGTGTTTCGTAGAATAAAATAATTTTTACACTTGGTAAAAATATTACAATAAATAAACTCTACAATTATCCTACTCCTGATTCGTTTCATTATTTCTAGGTTTAGTTTTATGAAGGCTTCACTTCTCCCTCGTGTGAACTTTATTTATTTATTTCTATATAAGTATTACAGTATTTACCTAATTATTAACATTTTTACATAATATATTTGGCAATTTTATTATGTTGGGTGTAAGGTAGGTTTGTGAAGGTGAACTGCACACAAGTTTTATATATTTATTTTAAAGATAGAATCATTGACCGGTCAGTGGTTTAATGGGCATCGCGTTTAGGTTCGGGATGCGGGTATGGGTACCGCCGCCCTAGGAACCATTTATTGGTTAACCAACACCTCTGCCGTACGTTACCCCAAGTGGTTAATTGCGTTTGGTGACTTAACAGAGATACCCGGGTTCATGGGATGAAGTTTGTGCAGGTCTTGACGGTGGATGCGTCTGCCCACCTGCTGCGTGGTGGGCCGGATCGAGAGAGACTGGTTGTGGGAGGCCTTTTGACCTTCCCAGTAGTGCTCTCTCTCTACCCATCGCCTTACACCGTAGTTGGAGGGATGGGTTCATACGTCCCCTCCTGGACTCACTGACCCCCAGATTCCTACTCACCCCGCATACCTTTTTCCTTTTCAGAACCTCCTATCCTTCCCTTCCCTAAAAGACCCTCCACACGGCATCCCCTAAGACGACATAGGCCCTTTTGGAATTTATTTTCCTCAGGGTCCCTGTGTGGAGCTAATGTAAAAAAAGTCCCACCCCAACACAAACAACATTTTCGGCTTTCCGTGGTGGTAGTAGGAGATTTTCAAACATTTTTGGATTATTCGTAACCCAATAATGATGGAGATTTTCAAACATTATTGGGTTATTCGTAACCCAGCAATGTTAGTCTATCTTTCTTTGTGATTTTAAGCTCGATGAAACGAAAAATAGCGACACTAAAAAGGGACAAAAACTTTAATCACAAAGCACAAAGAGGAGAATAATCGGTCTCCTCTTTGTGCGGTGCTTCGTAGCCTACACACTTTTGCCTACTTTAGTTTTCTGATGTTTCATTTCTATGGCGTGTGAACTGCGCAGTGTATTTATTTTGTTATTTCTATTTCATTTATTCATATTTTCTTCTTGGATTTGGTCAATACATTGAAGTTTTGTGGAAACGATGTACGAAGGTCGTTATCAGAATTTTTTAATATTTTTTCGAGTAAAATTAACTGGTGAGCTCGTCTTTGTTTCACACATCCGCTGTCTAAAACCTGAAATCAGTGTTAATTTGGGATTTGGGTCGTATCCCACCATCACCGTCAGAGTAAGTGAACTCCTGTAAATTATAAATTATCATTGCAAAATTAGACTATTTGCAGACGATACCTTAATCTATTTTTCGTGTGAAGATTACATAGATTCAATTAACAAAATAAACGAAGACCTACAAAATATAGCAAATGGCTGAAATTAAACAAGCTAAAACTGAATGTAAACAAAACAAAATATATGGAAATAGGCGATAAAACGCGTAACACAGGGTTAAAAATGACAATTAATGGTGAAAAAATTGGAAAAGTAAATGAAATCAAATACCTGGGTGTAATATTCGATTCAAAACTGACTTTCACGGCAAACTTTGAATATGTGCTAAAAAAGGTATCAAAAAAGGTCAATTTTTTTTAGAAAACTACGTCATAAATTAAATAGAAACACTACGGAGCTCATTTATAAAACTATCGTTACTCCACATTTGGATTACGTCTCTACGATGTTATATTTGGCCAATGAAGGAAATTTAAACAAACTAGAAATTATTCAGAACAGAGCTATGAAATGTATACTGGGGAAAGGCAAATTCGCAAGGATTAATCAAATGAGAGATTAGCTCAATTGGATTCCGATAAAAAAGAGACTACCATTTAATGTGATAATTTTTGTGCATAAAATTATGAAAAACCAAATGCCAAAATACTTTAAGGATGAAATTGTTTTTAATAGAGACGTACATAATTACGAAACAAGAAATAAAAACAGAGTTCGATTGCCACAAATGAAGAAATAAAAATCGCAGAACTGCCTAATGTATAGAGGACTAAAGATGTACGATGAAATGCCTGAAAGTATGAAGAATGAAGAAATAATGAATGTATTTAAAAATAAATGTTATGCTAACTGTAAAAATATTTTAATTTATCAAATGAAATGTTACATTGTGCTTATTAGTTTATATTCATGTAGTACAACTAACTCAATAAATAATAATAAAAAAAATTTAAAAAATAGGAAAACGGAATTTTATAGAAGTAAATTTGACCGTAAAAACGATCGAAAAGAAGAAATATGTGCGGCAACGTCGCAAATCACGCCGCCGCGGCGTGCACATCAACACTCGTACGGGATTTGACTTGAACCGGCAACGTTGTTTCGCCACCGGTCGCCACTAAAGGCTAGGAATGAAATGTGGAATACGTCATACCCGATCGCCACTAAAAGTTAGGAATGAAGTAAAACATAGGTAGGTACATCTTTTTCTTTGAGGACGCAGTTGAGGAAGGGGAGGCGGGGAGGGAAACGGGACGAATGGGAAAGGACATGCACGGAGAAACAATTATTTATTCAATGGCATAGCAACGCATGCCGCGTAACAGCTAGTTTAATATAAGTGACAGGTTATTCGTAACCCGAGAATGATTGTCTTTCTTTATAAAAATATTACCTTGCTACCTATCGCAAAACGGTAGCCACTTTTATTCTGATTAATCGGTAACTAAAATAACGATTGGATCAATGCAGAGATTTAAAAAAGAAGCCAAAAGCGATAGTTAATTTTGACACTTTATATTTTTTTACATTAGCTCCACAAAGGAGGGCCTGAGGAAAACAATTTCCCTCAGGACCTATGTCATCTTTGGAGATGTTGTGTTGAGGGTATTTTTAGGGAAAGGAAGGAGAGGAAGTTCTGGGAAGGAATAAAGTATGAGGTGTGGTTAGGAATCTGGGGTCAATGTGTCCAGGAGTGACCATCCCTCCCACTGTGGTACAAGTCGATGGATCGAGGGGTCTGGCTGGAGAGATGAAAAGATCTCCCTCAACCAGTCTCTCCCGATCCGACCCGCCATGTGGTAGGTGGGCAAATGCATAGGCCGCCAAGAGCTAGACAAACCTCACCCCGTGAACCCGGGCACCCCTGCTAAGTCACCAAACATATCTAACCACTAGGTGTTACCTATGGGAGGGTTGTTAGTTATCCAATAAATAGTTCCTGGGGCGGCGGTACCCACACCCGCCTCCCAAATTTATAATTTGTTTGATATTGCCTCCCAAATGTAAAACGTTATCATAATAATCGTTTACCGTTTTGAATTATTGGGATTCTGTTTTGGTTTCCTTCAAAATAATATTTGTAATATTAGCGGCTCTGAACGCTATTTTTTTTTAAAATCATAAAATATTGTACATGAATGCATTCTTTTAATTTCCTCGCTAAACTAAGCGCGTAGTGGTAGAAGAATGTTGAAGGTAGAATTCTATTCAGGAAGCGAGCATTATCCCCACTCCCCAGCACCACCAAACCAAACATGTAAATTTAAAAAAAAATGCCAAATTTTATTATGTCGTCAAGTTAGCCTTTGTATGATAACCAATCATTATGTACCTATGATACACTGTTGGCAAATCGCGACCGAATTAAAAGGATTCTGAAAGCGTCGTAATATAAACGTAATGCATACAGGAATATACGGAGGTCGTCAAATGTTCGTAATGAACGGACGCCCTAAATATGGAATGAAGTGTGATATACGTACGATATACGCGGTTACCAATACGACGGCAATATGAAAGGAAGTCCAAAAGACTCTAAAGTATACGTAACTACCAAAAATTTGAATACCCTTAAAACACAATTTCTGGATAATTCTTTTACTATCACTCTTTTCTTAAGCTAAAAACATGTGAACATTCACAGCAATTTTATTTAAAAACCTACCGTAAGCAGTGGTTGCCAAAAGGATGCGAAGTGAAAGGTTGCCAAATCTGTTGCGGGATGTATATATATATATATATTAAAATACACCTACATAATATAGACAATATATGTGGTTTTCTAGTGCGCCTACTTTAATGGAGTTTTCTGTGACAATCTATAGTCAAATAATGGGTGCGCAGTAGAAAACCTCATATTATATTGTCTCACTGTCCTGTATTTCTTTATTGTTCACAGGTGAATGTCCCCTCACTTGAGAGTTACTACACAAATGTAACCATAAGAAAAATTCCTTTAAAATGACATTATTCAGTTAATAATAGATACTATTATATTCCACTCAAATTTAAGATTTTTTTACACAGTACGTATCAGTATCTATGATTTTTTTTATTCCACAAGTTGATGGCCATTATTAAATAATAAAGTTGTTTTAAAATTCAATAATTGTTTTAATTTCTACCTTCTATTATAGTATATTAAAATATAAGTGGATAAACAGGTCTTTAAAACACGCGCGATTTTTCGAGCACGACGGCGTAGCCGAGTGCTCGAAATAAAGCAAGTGTTTTAATGACCAGTTATCCACGAATATTTTACGCTATTTTTTTTTATTGGTACACTTTGAAAACATAAATATTGATATTATTATTAAAAATTTGGAAATAAGAACTATTAATGAATTCGTGATGTGACATCACAATATCTTGTTGTCATGGAAATGAAAAACACAAACATTAATTTGCAATCTGTCACGTTGACATCACAGTTTTTACTAGTTATTGTGTGTTGGAAAATGAGTTCTAACATTGATAATTTAAATACCAAAGCAGAATCGCGGTTAATACCTGAAAAATCCAAAGACGTTTATAAAAAAGAATATGAAAGGTTCATAACATGGATGGAGGAGCAAAACGTAGTAGACGTAGATGAACGAGTTGTGCTTGCTTACCTTCAGAAAATGTCGGAACAGTACAAAGCATCGACTATATATTAATAATTAGAATGTAAACGATGTAAAAAAGAATGTAAACTTTGAATAAAATTTTTGAAACATTTGTAATGTTTTATTTGACGTTTAAAATATTCCTGTCAGATTTATAGTTAAAAGTTGACATTTAGACTTCACATTTTGTTGATTTGTTGATGTTGCCATGGTAACTTTAAAAAACGCGCGTTCCATAAAGTGCGATTTAAACACGCTAGAGCGTACTTTAAATGAGTAAAAAAAGGCACCAATAAAAAAAAAACAATTATTGAATTTTAAAACAAATTTATTATTTAATAAGAAGGCTGTTAGTTTTTACTCTCTTTTGACCTGAGAAACCATTTTGCATTTTCAATGCATTTTGAAAATAGGTATTTTGCATTTTGCATTTGAAATGCTTTTCTAAAAACCATTTTGCATTTTGCATTTTCAAATGGAAAAGTTTTGACCCATTTCCATTTTGCATTTCAAATGGTTTTGGGTACCCATTTTGCACATCTCAGACAAGGATGAACTGCTCGTACTGAAGAACGAATGTCTCCAGCTTGTCCCTCAAATGACAAAACCTGGGCAGTTCTCCTCCTTCCATTTCCACACAGGTGCAATCAATAAAAGCAGAAAAAAATTACAAACAGCACTCAACTCACGACTCTGGTGACTGGATGCTGCTCGATCTCGCCCTTCCGCGAACCGTCTCTCGCTCCTGAACCCTGGTCTTCCTTCTAATGCGCCTTCTGTGAGGTCTGCACCAGGTTCCAGATCTTCTCCTGAAGATCTGGAACTGTTGTATCCACGCCTTACGCGAATACACCTCCAGGTTCTCGGCTCTGAATAGCCTTATCCAGCGCCTTGATGTTCCTAGGATGCTTCTTCTGCTGCTCTTGCTCCTTCCTTGCTCCACAATTATGTGGAATCGTGATCTCGCCTTTTTCTGCCTGATCAGGTGGACCACTGTAGCCTCTATCTCGGTCCTTTTTAGGCTGCCAATGTGATGGCTGTCCTATTTCGGCTGCGCCAATGTGATGACCGTGGCCGGTTATCCCATGTTAAGCTGGACTCCCTTTTATGGATCCAGATTCCTCTGACTATGATGATCTCAGTACAGGGTATTACTTCAATAAGAAGACGTAGGTAGTCTCGTGATGTTTATTCCGGGATAGGTACAATGTTATTCTAAGGAAGTCTGATGGTAAGAGGACGAATGGACAACAACCACGCCCTTTTATACGTTCCTCATGTTGTCTCACTCATACACGCATGTCTCTTTCATAACGCAAGACATACGTTCACCACACTAAGTTTGTTAGTAACGACATAATTTTGGAGGTTTAGAAAAGTGCTTTTTTGATGAATGTATCCATCTACAATCTTATTTAACAACGATAGCTTGAGATGGAGAACTGCCCCGAAAAACCAAAGCGATTTTAAGTTCTAAGAAATAAAGAACTTAAAACAATTTACTCAAACATTGACATAGCCTTAAGAATGTGCATTAAGTTTCTAATTCTCTATATTTTATTAAAAAAAAAAAAAACATGTTACGTAACGCGTTGTTCGACCCACCCCCCCCCCCCCCCATAACACGCAGTAACGTTTTACTAGACCCCCCCTCCCCCCCCAAGTGCGTTACTTGGGGGGGAGGGGGGCTAACTGTGGAAACAGTGAACGGCATACTTCTTGCTGCAGAAAGCGCAAAAGGTTCAACTTGTACTGGAAACTGCGTCAATTTTGAACCCACAAAAGAAATGTATAGCCGCATGACAACAGACAAAATATACGGCAGAAAAAACGATGACAGTGAGGATGTTCCTGACAAAGATTTCTGATTCAACTCAAAGATTGATAAAATATTGGGATAATTAAATTCAAATCTTACAAATAACATTAAATGTATAAAATCCATTTCAACAATATAGAAAGGGTACAGCACAAATTTCTAAGATTTATTAACTTTAAGCTGAATATTCCAATTCAAAATATTAACTATGTCCTTTTGATGAAACAACTCAACATAATTACGCTGTCAGATAGGCGGATCATCTTTGACCTTGTACTATTAAATAAAATTATTAATAATTGAATTAACAACCCTGAAATTCTCTCCAAAATAAAATTTTACATACCGACCAGAAATACGAGACAAAGCGCTACCTTTTTCTGTGACAATTTCAAAACAAATTATGAGGCTCATACACCTATTAATAGAATGCATCATCTGGGCAATAAATTTGGGAATACTGTAGACATATTTAAAGATTCTGTATTAGTCACAAAACGAATTCTTTATAATTATTTTAGTAAAATGTATGATTTCACGACTCCGTAGTGAATACACTTTATATTTCTATTTTATTTAGTTTTTATATGTCTTTTTACAAATTTCGCTTTCCATACCTATACTTTTAATTTGTCTTAAATTTATCATAAATCAATATATATTGAATACTATGTATTTGCTAACACAACTGTATTACTTATTTATCTATCTTGTAAAAGCCCACTAGGGCGTAAATAAATAAATAAAATAAATAAATAATATTTGGAGAGGAGATATCAATTATGTTAACTTGATTTACATTTAATTTTTTGTGATTTAACTTGAGTAATAATAACTCAACTTGATAATAACTTAACTTGAGTAATAGTAATTTAAATACATGACACACATTAAACACATGGATGTTTTATTTAGTAGGAAACTTGCAATAGTTAATTTCATTCAGTAAAAAGTCCTAAATCCAGTAGTTGTAATAAATGTACGAGGTTTGAAAGTCAAAGTATGAGATTTTTAGCTGCATCCGTATGAGGGAATTTTTTTTACGGTTGGCAGCCCTGGTCTGGGTCTAGTTGGCCAGGGGGTCTGATCCTCATCAGCGGGGCCCCATGGCCAGCGGGCCCTCTTGCCAACTCCCAGGGCTGCGGCCTGTCCTGGGGGCCCTCACACCCTGGACCCAGTTGTCAACCCTTAGTCTAGGGTTGCCAGCGTCCTGTTTTCCCAGGACATGTCCTGTTTTTTGGGGTGTCCTGGTCTGTCCTGGATAGTTTTTTAAGCATCGTCCTGAGTTTTTAAAGAGTCCTGTTAAGGAGCAATGTTTTAAAATTCACGCGCCACTATTCTCTCCGATCGTTTTGTCACTGGGATCGCGCCGCGCGTGTGAAGTTGACTCTTTTTTCAGTGCAATATAACTTTAAAAATTAGGTACTGCTCTTATTCATACATGGTCCTGGCTTTAAACCAAAATGTCCTGGTTTTTCTACCTTCAAATCCTGGATTTCAAAGTTTGGAGATTGTTATTAATTATTGGTCATGATCAGGATAATTGACTTTTTGTAATCCAAACACTTGAAATTTTATCAGCCATTTATTCACATATTTACATCTTGTTATTTCAATTAACAGTGGGTAACATTTTAAATCTTAGCCCGACCCCCACAAACTACTTATAATCAACTTTTTAACGAGAAATACGGAGAAAAGAAGAGAGGGAATTTTTAGGTGGTGACATTTTATACCAAAACCAAAACAATTAGCCATCAGTTACCATTGGTCAGAAAAAACCTAGGTCAAGTCGGTAAAGACAAACTCTGTAACTCTAGCGACTGATTTTAACATAAATAGCCAGTAGCCGATTTAGGATAATTAATACGACAAGGTATAACAGATAGCGCTAATGCTCCAATTCTTAACAGAGATGGCAACCCTACCTTAGTGCCGTCTTCTGCCAAAGCAGGATCACTCCAGGCCGACACCATCGCACGACTTTAACCAAATCCCTTACGATACATCCTGATGTCTAAGTTTCGCCAGAGCCTAGATACATACGAGTACCTACCTATTTCCACCTGCCAAGTACCTAGTTTCAGCGTGAATATACCAACCTTTGTGTCTAGTACCTACCTACCTATTATGATATTGAAATATTAATTAGGTAGGTACTACGTACCTGTTTACATATTGCAAATTGCAACGCCTAGTCTGATAAAATTACCCGCTCAACTACACATAGGTAATATTATATAACCGGCGCGGCAGAAACGTTACTATTATATTATTATTTCCATCAAATAAAGAATAACATTCCAAAAGTATTTCGTAACCAATAATAAAAGAAACATTCTATAAGAAAGTAGCTAAGAATATCTTAAGTCACTGTGGAAATTAAAATACGGTTCCAGTCCTGGTTTTGTCAATAGGCCTTGTAGGCTGCGGCCTAGGGGCGGCAGAGTTTAAGGGGCGGCGCTCGCTCGCTTTGGTAAGCCGTTAGGTTTGTGGGTGAATATAAATAAATAAAAAAAGTCCCTGTGGATCGATAGAGTTTTCTATTTTTAATAGCATTTGGTAAAAGACGCTAATTTCCAGCACTCATTCCCATTCTATGCTAGCAGTGCCAGTTTTAGCACTACCAGCGCCCTGGGCGAGATTTCTACGGCGCCTCCTAACTGCAATTCAATTCCATACGAAAAAAGGCAATGGGTATGATGAAATAACCGTTTATTAAAAAAAAACATTTATTTAAAAAAACTAATAAAATTTCACTTTCATAGCCTTTCTATCGGCGAACTCTTTTATTAGGTTATCAAAATCGATGTTTTCAGCATCGATTGACAAAGTTGCCAAGTTTGTGAATCTAGATTGAGATATTGTCGATCGCAGATAGGTTTTTTTATCAGCTTAAGCTTAGAAAAACTCATCTCCCCACTAGCAACCGTTTCAGGTATAGTCAATAATTTTCGAAATGCTATCCACACATTTGGATACAGTTCTTGTAAGTTGCGATCTTTGATAAAATTTAAAACATAAGCCGGGGTAACCACATTCTGATTAGGCAAAAAGATTTCAGGCTTACGAGTTCATCACACAACATAAAACCATCTATCAGATTTAGAAGCTAGAGTTAATTTCAATTGGAGATCACCACAGAGTTTGACAAGGTCGGGTTTTTCCGGAATCTGTTTTATATTGTACAAAAAAGACCAAGATTCCGAGTTCTCCTTTAACTGTTTATTTATTTATTTATTTATTAACAGAAACAAACAGTACATTATTTACATTGGTGAAAAAAGTTTACAGTTAATAAGTATATTTCAAGTTAGGTACCTATGATATGTTTCATTGAAGTATCTTGTTTATATTTCTGCTCTTTTTAAATTTGGGAAGTGAATCGGAGAAAATGTCGATATTAGAATTTAGACAAACATTATTTAACATATGAAGAGCACAGTTAATTGGCGAATTAGTTGCTGCATTTGTTTTATAATTAAGCGTGTGGAATAATTCTGTATGGCGTGTACGTCTTAAGGGTATGTTAAAATTAATTAGGGAAAGAAGTTCGGTACAGTCGATGTTATTATTTAAAATTCTGTGTATAAATGTTACATCAGCTATTGTTCTCCTTTGTTGCAAAGTTTGAAATGTGCATCCAAAGTTATTGTTGAATTTGAAGGCAAGATATTTTATAAATTTGTGTTGAATGTTTTCTATGCTATCAATATACAGTTTGTACTGCGGGTTCCAAATTGGTGAGGCATATTCCAGTGTACTTCTGACTAATGCAAAATATAACATTACTACTGTACGCGGGTTACTGAACACTTTACTGACACGGAGAACAAAACCAAGCATTTTATATGACCTGTTAACGATTGAGTCGATATGCTTACTAAATATAAGTTTGCTATCAAGGTAAATGCCAAGATCTTTACATTCCTTTTTAGAGATGACAATTTCATTGTGGAGTGAATAAGAGTACTCAATTATATGTTTATTTCTGGTGAATGTCATAGTGTGACATTTGGAAATATTGATATCTAAACAGTTAACTTTGCAATACTTGCAAAGCCTATCTAGGTCACTTTGTAACGCTTCACAGTCAGAGAGAGAATGCACCACTTTGAATATTTTCATGTCATCAGCGTAAAGCAAATATTCGGAATTTTTAAAGCATGATCCAATGTCATTTATATAAATGTTGAACAAGAGCGGACCTAGGTGGGAACCTTGCGGGACACCAGATATTACCTCTATAGACTTTGAGAAGACGCCGTTGATTAATATTACCTGATTGCGATTACTAATGTAAGAATTAATCCATCTAAACAGGTCGCCATGTATACCAAGGAGGATGAGTTTTTTCAAAAGAATTGAGTGAATTACACGGTCAAAGGCTTTAGAGAAGTCTGTATACATAGTATCGACTTGCTCCTTATCGTCCATCTTGCTATGCAAGAAGTTAATGAAAAGGGCAAGGTTGGATTTTGTAGACCTACCTTTCATAAATCCGTGCTGATTCGGCGTAATGATTGTCGAAATAGTAGAGTACAATTGACCAAAAACAATTTTTTTAATAACTTTACTTAGAATAGGAAGTTGGGAAATTGGACGGTAGTTTTTAACATCATGTTTATCACCTGTCTTAAAGATTGGTGTGATAACGGCTGATTTCCATTTGAGAGGAAACGATCCTTCTGTCAGTGATTTTTTATAGATGGCGCAAACCGGAACACAGATGTATTTACTGCAGTTGCGTATAAAAATCCCGGGCAGCCTGTCTATTCCTGGTCCTTTGTTAGTATCTATGCTTGAGAGATATTTTAAGGTGATTTCTTCATTTATTTATAACTGTTTCATTAACTGAAATTAATGTAGTGTTCAAGAAAGAGTTGAAAAATTCAAACTGAAATTTTTTTTCTGGAGAAGTTATAGGCTCGTTGCGGGAAGTTTCACCAGCTTGACGCTTAAAAAATCGAATTATTGTTGTGGCTCTAAACACAGGTTCAATGTCTAGTTCTTCAGCCAATTCCTTTGCAGTTAAAATGGCGCTTTTAAAGCCTGTATTTCTATATTCTTACAAGAAGGTGCAGCATTTTTTCAACATTTCTGTGCATTTACTGAGATCTATATCTGTTGATTGTAGAGATTTACTAACAACATTAATTTGAAAAAGTATGTCATACCAAACAACCAATGAAACTATGAAGCTGAAATCTTTTGACTGTTCGGCTAGAGTAGTAGCCATATGAGAGACTTGAACATCACTTTTCTGAGTTTCAATAGCCAAAGTAATTAAAGCATCATGGATGGCACTAATTTGATGACAGACTGCTTTAACACTAGATAAGTTTTTAGATTTTCACGGCCAAAAGCATTTTCGTTGTTAGTTTTTGGGGTGTTATGCCGTGTTGCGCTACCTCCTACTATAGCCGACGTTTCGGACAGCGTTGCAGTGTCCATCATCAGAGCAGATCCGGTAGATCCGACGATGTGTAATTGTTAGTGTAGAGTGTATGATTATTTACTTGGAAGCGATACCGTGTCGCCAGCTTCAATCCACTACGAGCTGGTAGGTATTTCAGTAAAAAGGGAACTGCGATTTTAGTGAAAGCGCAGTATTTACGTTAGCCTGGGGCCCGTCCATGTGAGAATTGCCGACGAAAGTGGCGCCATCGTTATTCTAGAATTAGAAAACAGAGTTCGAGTGGTTAAAGAGAAAGTAGCCAATATAAGCAAAAATGGATTTATGCCTTTATATTGTATTATTATATGGTATTACAGTATACTTAGACATGGTATTTTTTGCGTTTAGCTTTGGTGTAGCCGTCAATTACCGGATACCAAGAGCTGTTGAGCTTAGCTCCGTCGTCTCTATTAATATTAAATGGATTTTTGTAGATTTCGATTGCCTCCGTAATCAGGCGTGATCTGTAAGTTTTGGGTCTTCCCAGGACCTCAGGAACAAATCCAAAGTAGTGGCCGGTTTCAATTAAGTGCTCGGCGATTGCCGATTTATCAGGGTGGCCGAGTTTACAAGCACGAAAATGTTCAGCTATCCTTTTGGAAATCGTCCGCTCTGTTTAGCCTACATAAACTTTGTCACATCCGGAACGGCTGAGTTTATACACTCCATCTGCTTCCAGAGGAAACTTAATCTTTGCAGACCTCAGTAGGTCTTGGATACAACAGGTACGGGGTACACAAGATAAAAAGAGGGTACGACAAATTTGTAGTAAGAGTCAAGGGGTGACCCCGAGGTTACAGTGGCCGTGCAACGCATGCTGGGTACCCGCTGTACATAATGTTATATAGTGCAGGCGCTTGCATTATAATGTAGTTTCCCGGCACTTGGGATGGAACCATTACAGTTTAATTGACCCCGAGGTTAAAGGGGCCTTGCAACGCATGCCGGGTACCCGCTATATATATAATGTTATAAAGTAAAGGCACTTGCGGGACTTGGGATGAAACCATTACAGTTTAGTTGACCCCGAGATTACAGTAGACTTGCCCGTTGCCAGTTGGGTACCCGGCATGTATATAATTTATTTATGGACAAATGGTCCATTAACAATATAAAAATAACTCAAATAAAAAATTTTAAAAAACCAATCATCTCGCCCGATCACCGTTCGCATCGATTACCGTTCGCATAACACTTTTCGTAACATCACCACTTTTCGTAACGCATTCACCAGCTTACCCCCCAAGTCGAGCGTGCGTAAAGAAGTTTTACTTCAATAAAGTAGTTAAAAATAAAAGAACTCTCCATTTAATTATAATGTCAAGCCACAAACTTTTTGTTAATTATGTACTATTTTATAAAAATGTTTTTTACTAAAAAAAACCTTTGCCCAATAATGAAAACGTATACCTACCGTTTTTGGTTCCACAGGACCTGTTCAGAATGTAAAAACTAAACATGAAAACTAAAATGTTTCATGTTATTTATTAATCGCTTCCTGATTCAGCCCTTTGCCAGGCCCCTTTCGTGACGTATTTCTCGACTTTTGTTTAAAATTAAAAGACCACATCTTGTCACACAATGAACGCCCTTGGGTTATTTCTTCAAGCGACTTAGCGAGCGTGTACGGCTAGTTTATACCAAGTAGGATTGGTAAATTCATCTCCACAATACGTGACACGTGATATTCAAGGCATCTGATTGGTTGATGAATGTAAAAACTACATAATGGGATTGGAGAACGAACTTTGTGTTTTAGGAACTGGCATTAATATTCTCTAGGCTTTTTGAGCGAGGCGGTGGAATACAATGATGAGTTGTATTGTTAACATTAATATACATGGAGTCATTATTCACAGGCAAGTAAGTTAGGTAGGACTTATCTAGACTTAATTGATCGATGAAAAAACCCAACTAAAATTGCATGTTTTGCACAGCTCAACAAGCAAGATTGCAGCCAAGCTCGGGAAGAATATATACATACGTGTGTATTTGTGTTATGTTGGGAGTGGGAAGGAGGCGGTCATGTCCTTTTATTTGGAGTTCTTCCGCATTTGCCTTCGGGAATGAGGAAACCATGAAAAACCTCATCCGGGAAGAGTCGGCCGAAAGTCAACATGAAACTTGGCGGCCTTCAGTGATTTCAGTATATGAAATCCTGCATTGTGTGGTGAGGGGTGTGTGTGTCTGTTTTTATGTGAGATATATACAAGTCATATATATATAGAAGTCACAGCTACCTTATTGGCCAGCAAGTGTAAGGTGGCCCCCCTGAAGCCACTCTCCATACCCCGCCTCGAGCTCCAATCAGCGCTCATGGCGGCCAGACTAGCAGCAACACTGAAGAAAGAATGTCACAGCAACATTGCGCGAACAGTGTTCTGGACGGACTCTACGACGGTGTTGTGTTGGCTACGAACAGACCCACGTACCTACTCAACCTTCGTGGCTAACCGGCTTGGCGAGATCGATGAGCTCTCCCGCATTGAAAACTGGAGATGGGTTCCCACAAAGCTGAACTCTGCCGATATTGGCACCCGAGACATCGAGACTCCCGATCTATCACCGGCAGGACGTTGGTTCAGCGGCCCAGCCTTCCTCACCTTGGCCGAGGCAGAATGGCCGCGCGAAAGGTCCAGACTGCACTGGCCGGATGACAGCGTCCTTGAAGTGAAGGCCCAGTATGTCGGGCTCACCTTAACCATGTCAGACGCGCTACCGGAGATCAACCGCTTCTCCTCATGGCCCCATCTCATCAGGGCCACCACCTGGGTCCACCGCTTCATAAATCGATGCCGTGTGGGACCCCACAACCCCCCGGACGGATACCAGCGGCTCAAGGAGACCCGTGAAACAAAGATCCGGTGGGTGAAAGCGGTCCAAGAAGACGCATTCGGCACCGATTTGAATGCTCTTCGCCAAGGAACTCCCTTACCAAATGGCAGCTGGCTCAGAACGCTGAACCCCTTCCTAGGACTCGATGGACTGCTGAGGATGGACTCAAGAATAAGGACCACCAGCAGTGTCTCCCGAGATGTGCGGACACCCATAATCTTGGATGGAGACCACGCCTACACACGACTCCTAGTGAACCATCATCACCAGAAGGCTGACCACCCAAGTACGGAGAGGAAAATGGCAGATATACGGGGCAGCTACTTTGTGCTGCGACTGCGCACAAACATCCGCAGACTTGCCCACAACTGCCCCACTTGCAAGATGCGCAGAAGCAAGCAGGGTCCACCACTGATGAGACCCTTGCCACCATCACTGCTCGCCCACCATGTTCCCCCTTCTCATACTGCGGGTTGGACTATTTCTGGCCCATGGACATCACCGTCGTCAGACGTCGGGAGAAGCGGTACGAAGCCCTCTTCACCTGTCTGTCCACGCGCGCTATTCACCTCGAGCTGGCTACTTCCCTGTCTGCCGACTCAGCCATCATGGCCCTCCAACGCATGACGGCGCGCCAAGGCCAACCAAAGACGATATATTCGGACAACGGGACCAACTTCCACGAAGCAGACAACGAATTGAAGGACGCCCTGAACTCGCTCAAATGTCTCCTCATATGGGGGGAGCAGAAGAACGCCTGGTGCGCTCAGTCAAGCACACCCTGCGAGCCATCCTGAAGGAGAGGGCCCCAAGAGAAGAGACCCTACGAACAGCGCTGGTCGTGGCTGAGTGGACCGTCAACAACCGTCCTCTCACACACGTCTCCGCAGACCCAAGAGACGAGGAGCCCCTCACTCCCAACCACTTTCTATTGGGAGCAGCAGGCAACCGGTCCCAGTTGTCACTATATGACAAACAAGAAGAGTATGTTCTTTCAACAAAAAACATCATTGGCGGTATCCTCTACAGTTCAGTGGTCATTTTTGGAAATTTCACAAAAATTCCGCTTGGCCTCTAAGCTCGTTAGTACCGTACCGCCAGCGATCTTTTTTCGTTGAAAATATTTTGTTTGTTTTTCCAATAAGAATCTAAAGTTATTCCAAATGTAATATCATGTTAATAAAATAATTTTCTTTTTACTATGCTTAGGTTGCCACCAGGGACATTTTTCAACTCATGATTTCACACGTATTTTTTGTTTGTTATTTTTTTTACATTTTGTTAATTATTTTTACTTACGAGCCAATTAGGATAATGAAACTGACAAATTTCATTCCGCAGTCCTACAAGGCATCGAGGGAAAGAGAGCCTGAGTCTCTAGCCCTTAAATTATTCAAATTAGGGCAAAAGATGGTGAAACAAAAAGGTTTCATTAACCCACCTTACGGGGGACCCCGTAAAAATAACACTGTATCTCCAAATCATTAAATATCCAGCCAAACGGCAAAACACTTTTAATTTTTTACGATTTAGCTTAAAAATGAGCTAAACCACCCAAACTAAAAATCTAGTAATAAACAATAAGTTTATTTCACCATTACCACAAAATAACAAACACATATGTACACAATAAACCCTGTAGAATTATTCTTGAATATAGATTTTAAACGACCGCCTTCAAAGGTGACATCGGCAAAATAGGGTGCCCACATCTTGGCCGCCCTATTTATACCATTTGGTTTGAGGACTAAATCCCTCCACTTTTCTCAATAAACACTGCCCGAACGCTGTTGGGAACAAGTACCCCTTAAATGTAGTAAAAATTTGACAATAAATCAGTTCACTTCGACTCTTCAAAACTTGTTTTATTACTTGTTACCTCAGAAATATTTTCTTCAACACCAGCTGCCTCCCGCCGACTTCTGCCTGTCTTCAGCCCTGGTGCCTACCTCCTCCAGACAACCCGGCCCTACTCCAGGACACCGCAAGGCGCCAGGCTCAGGCAGAAGAATAGGCACATCCAGTGTCCCTTACTCATCAGACACTGTTTGTACGGAGACCAGCTTTATTATTTCTTCATCATCATCATCCGCTGCGTGCACTTAGACCCGGACCTATTTTACAGTTCTTGTAAAGGCGTCACGTCTGTTACACTGTCTATAGAAACACGTTTATTCTTGCCTTTTACGCTGATGACAAACGTCTTCTCATTGCGTTCTTCCACTTTGCAAGGACCTTCAGGGGGGTTTAGAACGGGCCTTCTTCCACTGTCTGTTCTAAGAAAGACGTGGGTAGTCAGAGATAAGTCTTTATGTACAAAGCATTTCCTTGATCCATGGGGGCTGGCAGGTGTTGGCTTGATGTTTTCAAATTTTCTCTGCAAGCGACCTACGTAAGTGTCGGGTTCTTCACTAGGTGTTTCGGTAAAGAAATCACAGGGTAATCTTAATGTTCTACCGTATGTGAGTTCAACCGGGGAACATTTCAGGTCTTCGCGAACTGCAGATCTCAATCCGAGTAGGATGAGCGGGAGATTCTCCAACCAGTTCGGGTCACCACTTGCCATAAGAGAGGCTTTCGGTATACGATGCCATCTCTCTATTAAGCCGTTGGCTTGTGGGTGGTACGCTGTGGTCCTTGCATGTTTGATTCCCAATTTCTCCGCCAGTTTCTTAAATAGAAAACTTTCGAATTGACGACCCTGGTCTGAAGTTATCGTCTCAGGAGTCCCGTGACGAGCTATCCAGTAGTTCATCAGTGCCGTTGCGACGGTTTCTGCAGACATGTCTTTCAATGGGACTGCTTCAGGCCAGCGGGTGAATCTGTCAATCATTGTCAACAGGTGTTGGTATCCGTTGCATGCTGGAAGAGGTCCAACTAAATCAATATGAACGTTGCGAAAGCGGTCTTCTGGTAAGATATAAGCTGATGGTGGAGCTACTGTATGTTTTGAGACGTTCGCTTTTTGGCAAGGGATACAGTTTTTAACGAAAACTTTGATGTCTTTCGCCATGTTGGGCCAAACAAACCTCAATTTCACCATACTTGTTGTCCCTAGTATGCCTGGATGACAGACATTGTGTACGCTTTCTATTACCTCTGTTCGCATGGTAGTTGGAACAAAAGGTCTGACATGACCAGTCGAGATGTCACACCATAGTGATCTGTCTGTGCCGGGTATCACCATTTGACGTAGAGAGAGGCCGGTGTCAACTTTTGCCTTAAAATGATTTTCGTTTTGACACTGCGCTTCTGCCATCTTCCCATAGTCAATCGTAGTAGGGCAGTTTATCTCTTCGATTCGAGATAGGGCGTCCGCTACTATATTCTGAAGTCTAGAGATATGCCTGATATCAGTTGAGTTGATATCAACTGTCTTTCCTGACGTGGAGAGTGTGATCGGCTTGTGGTCAGAATATATTATAAAATTTCGTCCTTCAACGTTATTACGGAAGTATTTTACGGCTTCGTAGACACCTGTTAGTTCGCGGTCGAAGGTACTATAATTCCGCTGAGCTGGGGTGAATTTTAAGAAAAAAACCCAAGTGGTTCCCATGTGTCGCCGTTGGATTGTTGCAAAGAGGCTCTAATTGCTGTGTCACTAGCATCTACCTTGATGGCGATTTTCGCATTGGGATTCGGATGAGCAAGCAGCGCTGCATTCGCTAGATGGTTTTTGCAATCCTCGAACGCTGCCATTAATTCCTGGTTCCAAGTAAGTACATATTCTTTTGTCGTTTTTCTTATAGCCAGTTATGCAATCGAATAACTTCGCTTGAAAGTTGATAGCTCTAGTTAGGAACTTTCTGTAGATTAACATACCATACCATTCTGTAGTTTAACATACCTAAAAAGCGATGTAAACCTTTCGCTGTTTTAGGTAGTGGAAAATCTGTTATGGCTTTAACTTTTTCTTTGATAGGAGTCATGCCTCTTGGAGTAATTGTATGTCCAAGAAAATGTACAGTTGTGGCACCAAATTGACACTTTTGTATATTAATGATTAGTCCATTGTCAGCTAGACGCTAAAATAATGTGTACAAGTGTTTTTGGTGTTCTTCTTCGCTTGCGGAAGCAATTAATAGGTCGTCTAGATAAACGAAACAAAAATCCAGATCCCTGGTAATGGCGTGCATAAAGCGTTGGAAACTCTGTGCCGCATTGGATAAAACAAATTTCATGGAAGTAAATTCATACAATCCAAACGGTGTGATAATAGCCGTTTTTGGTATGTCCTCGGTTTCAACAGGTATCTGGTGATATGCCCACGTCAAATCAATAGTTGAAAAGATCATTGCCTTAGATAGTTTGTGGGCAAAGTCGTGGAGCTGCGGAATGGGGTATTTGTCCGGGACAGTCTTTGCGTTCAAGCGCCTATAGTCTCCACACGGACGCCATTCTCCGTTGGGCTTCTTTATCATGTGTAATGGACTGGCCCAGTTGCTCTTGAAAGGTCGGCATATTCTCGGCTAGATTTTTTTTTTTTCTTTTTATAATACTGCATACCAAAAAAAAAAGAAAAATTTTGTCATAAGAAATGAATGATATTTGTACAAATAGAAAATCATGGTACATATATAATAACCTCTGAAACTAATGTTGCATCAAATTGTATAGATATACTAAAGCCATATACACAATTAAAATTATACTCTACAAATATTCGCAGCATAGAAAAGAACTTTAACAATCTACTAGTAACGCTTGTCGGTTTGAATAATATATTTGATATAATAATTTTAACAGAATGTTGGATCAAATCAAATTACACTCACATAAAAATTACAGGTTTATTTATTGTTATCAAGTTTAATTTGTAGAACTCCATTTTAATTTTTATTTATTTTATATATTCAATAATTTTATTATTAAATTAATAAAAACAGTTTATTTATAAACAGCAGAACTTGTTTATAAATAAACTGTTTTTATTAATTTAATAATAAAATTATTGAATATATAAAATAAATAAAAATTAAAAATTACAGGATTTAGTGTTTTCAATACATCAATGATGACCCCCAGATATTTTATGTGGGTGGCTTGTTCCAAGTTTGGTCAATTACAGGAAGAGCAAGTTCTTAGACAGGAGTGAATTATTATCTTCTGATTGTTGGTAGGTTGGGTTGCAGCAGAAATACTGAAGGTTAAGAATTTTGTTTTTCCGGCGTTAAGGGTTAGGAGATTATCATCTAACCATTTCTTCATATGACCTATGTCGTTTTGAGCTATGTCGAATGCTTCTTTCCAGTTTTTGTGTCTAGTTATTAGTACAGTGTCATCTGCAAAAAATATTAGTTTCCCGGTTGTGGGAAGATTACAGAGATTGTTGATGTAGATGATGAACAGAATAGGGCCTAGAACACTTCCTTGTGGGACTCCGAAATGGATTGGTAAGGGGTTACTTACAGCTGTGTTGTTAATTTTCACAGTTTACGATCTGTCTGTTAGGTATGATGAGAACCAGTTAAGAGTTCTACCTCGGATGCCTATTTGAGATAGTCTTTCTAGAAGTATGGGGTGGGAAACCGTGTCAAATGCTTTGGCCAAGTCTAGGAATATGGCTAAGCAGGAATCACCTTCATCCAGGCTGTTAGTGATCTTATCCGTCAAGTCTAAGATTGCAGATTCTGTATTTAAATTGTTTTGAAAGCCAAACTGATTAGGCGAGAGGATCTTATGGGTTTCAAGATGTGAGACAAGCCTACTTTTAACAATTTTTTCAATGATTTTTGACAGCACACTTAGCAAAGAAATTGTTTTTTCGCCGCCTTTATAGATTTGGATAACTGTTGCATGTTTTAGTAAGTGTAGGAAGGAACCTCTTTTAAAGATTAGATTAACGATATGCTTTAACGGCGTTGTTATAAAGTGAACTATGTGTTTTATTATATAAGGAGAAATATTGTCATTACCAGCAGCACTGTTTGTTTTAATGGTGAGTATTGTGTCAACTATTTCTTTATTGGAGGTAGGGGCTAGGATTAGTTCAGGGTGCAAAGAGCGCTGTTGTCTTACCGGTGAGGTTAAGAGATTTTGTGTTTTGTTTGTTGCTTTTAGAATTTTGTTGGCTAAGTTCGTGCCAATGTTACTGAAAAAATGGTTGGCGTGATCGGCTAAGGTTTTTGGGTCATCATGGACTTTCCCATTAATAGCGAGTTTTTTTGTTTTCTGAGATATCATTGACTACGTTCCAGATTATTTTACTGTCATATCCTGACTCTTCAATATTTTTTTTGTAATAGTTTTGTTTGGTTATTGTTATGAGATTATTGCAAATGTTACGATACTTTTTATAGAAGCGCAAGAGTTGGAGGTCTGGGTTGTTAACACGTTCCCGGATGAGCATGCTATAGCATTCGCATTGGATAGTTTAATTATGTAGCGGATGCTATAGCATTCGAAGTTTTTTTGTCAGATATGCTTGAGCAGTTGCTTTATCCCTATAAAATATAGGTAGTCTATTTCTTACTGTCACTGCTGACACAACCACAGATCGCTTACTGTCACATGAGACCTTTTCTGCACACAAAGATAAAACAGTGTTTACCCCTTCCCCTACAGCTCGCCCGGCGTACCCCACGTGGTGGCGTATGCTATAGCATGCGTCAATAGTGCCAAAGTAGGGTGACTCACTGCCCGTGAACGTGTTAAGGGCTTGTTTATGGAGTCTGTCTCTTTTACGTATACAGAAGATCAGGCCATTTGTAATCCATGGTTTTAGTTTCTTTTTTTTTGTTTGAAGCCATTAAGATGGGGGAAGTGGCGTGGTTAATGTGGGCAGTTAGTGATGCAGAAAATTTTTCAACAGCGTCATTGACATTTTCAGAAAGCAGGGTAGATTCCAATTTTTCTTATCAGTTTTTATAATTTTTAATAATTTTTCTTACAGACTTTATCAATTGATCCGTATCAATAGTTTTATGAGAAGGATTACTGGCCTTAGAGGGAGAAGATTTTGAGTTGTGTACATAGTTTGAGAATGGTTGAGTAATGGTCAGTTACAGTGGATTCAAATACAACTGTTTTAGCAGTTCGCCTTGATCTAACCATAATGTGATCTATGCATGTCTTAGCAGTGAGGGTGACTCGGGTAGGTATGTTGATGTGTGGTATAAGGCCATGCAGTGCCATTAGGTTTAGGTGATTTGTAGCGTGGGGGCTGGATTCATTTAGGATGTCTATGTTGATGTCACCGATTATGATGAAATCCTTAGTTTTTTCATCGATATTTTTTTCGAGAGAATAGAGAAAAGGGGTGACATTGTTGGACTTAGGGGAGCGGTATATTGCGAGAATATTTAAGTTATCGATTGAGATATTAAGGCAATTTGCATGGTCGACTGTAATTTCAGATACTGCATGTTTAAGGTTAGACTTGACATAAACTATGACCCCATCGGATTGGGACCTGTGCTGAGACGTATTGTACACAGAGTAGTTGTTTATTAATTTCGGGATGTAATTAAGGTTAATCCGGCACTCTGAGAGAACAATGATGTCAAATTCATTATTCAAATTTATGTATTGTCTGAACGACAATCGCCCACGCCACAATATCATACTCTTATCAAGGGAGAGTTCTCTGTCTAGATAGTGTTTAAGTTTGGTTTGTGTAAGTTTTAGGTCTTTATTTCAACAATAACTCCAAAGTAGATCAAAGATAGTTTTTATTGAAACCAACAGAATATACAACAATTTTCCTGAAGCCCCCCAACGGACCGATAATATATGTTTCCTTTTAAAGGCAAACTAATGCAGAAGAGAAAGAATTAAGAGAAATCATCCTATTTGTAAACATTATTATAGGTCCATTGGAAGGGGACAAATATAGCTGCTCCTGAAATCTATGCCAAAAACTCTAAACTATAATTACTCCTGACATCTGTGTCAGGAGTAGAGAAACGTTTTACCTTAAACAAAAGCTTCATTTCCTAACAGATAGTAAATATTCCTCATTTTTTCATTAACCCATTGGCCACAAACCCCGGCAGCCTGCCGGGTGTGCAACTTAGGTACTTAACCACAAACCCCGGCGCGCTGACGGGCTAGGGCAGGTCCGCCAAAAAACGGAAACGAACACGACAATAACATTTTTTTTTTTAAATGTTAATTCCGAACGTTCTGTAGGTAATTGACCATTCATTTCGTAGAATTGGCAATATTATGTTTCTTATGTTTTTTAACTGATATTTGTGTTCCAAGTTTTGTATGCATTTAATTTATTCAAAATTGCGAGTGGTTCTAGGCTTTTGGCAGTGACCCTGCATGTCCCTGATTGCTTTGAGGACTATCATACCAAATTATTTTATTAGTTATTAGTAGACATCGGATTATATGCACTAACAAAGTGCCAAAAAATGCATGCAAATATGCACTAAAAAAGGCCGAAATATGCACTAAAAACTCTTGATATGCCTAAAATATGCACAATACAAAATCAAAATACCATTTTTATTTTTGTATATTTTAATTAAAGAAGATACAAAAACAGCGAAATATTCTTAAAATTATGTATTGTTTTTGTGACAATACATAATTAAGTATTTTTCTAAATTTTCGGGCAAAAATTTTTGATGTTTGTCACCCAAAATGCCGAAAACGACTTCTCTACGTCAACTGACGTCATTCGACAAAATTAAAAAAATTTGGCGCCATTTCTGGAGATACCTGTTGAGGCAGGGTATGTATAACCTGTGCCGTTGATGTAATCATTGTAGTTCTTCATGTCCTCAAGACTCGGATTTTTAAACGAAATAGTGTCTAAATTTTCACTAATCTTTTCTCATATTGAATTGGGAAGGGCGTTGGCGAGTTCAATCATTGTTTCCAGTATTTCTAGTGATTTAAATAGAGGAAGGTTTTTTGTTTCCAATTTTTCTATGGCATCTGGTAACTTGTGGAAATGTGTTGAGATGAAGGCGATATTCTGTTTAATGGATGCGTCTTCAGTGCTAAATATGCACGATTGGGAAAAAAAGGCTAAAATATGCATTAACGCCGTAATTAAAGAGTTATATGCATTTGCATATGCAAATATGCAAATGCATATAATCCGATGTCTAGTTATTAGTATATATTTATGTAAAAAACAAAAATTATTAATGTTTGATTTATGAATATGTATAATGTTTTTTTGTAACTTTATGAATAAGAAAAAAAACTTTCGAAAAAAGAGAAGATTATATTTGTATCCTTATTTACACATATTTTCATATTTTTTAAATTTTAATTTTCATGTTTTTCTTTACCTTAATCCAATGTGTAAACTAATATTTAAAAAATAATTCATTTGAATATATATGGTTCAAAAGTTATAATAGATTTAGTACACCAATGGAGGTTGTCAATTTTTGGTACAAAATTAATTCGGTGGTGAAGGCCAATTTTTAGCTCATTAATTCTGTGGCCAATGGGTTAAAATAATTATTGACTGGGTGGATGGGAACCCTGAGAGGTACAATTCTCCTATTAGCACCGCATTATTAGGAGGAACCGATTTCTAGACATTTGTTCGGCAAAAATCGAAATACTTTTTTGTACTTTTTTCAATGGCCTAATTTTTCTTTGAAAACCAATTGCTGTAAAATGTTGGTACAATTGTCAACAACGCCAGCTACAAAAACAACCATCCGCCGCGAGTGCCGGCAGGAAACTGATGTTTGTGGAAACATACTACTCATGGCTCCGGCCGGAGCCGACGGCACCCAGTGCAAGACGCCGAATGGCTCCGACCGGAGTCACCGACAGCGAACCTGATAAACGTGCAAACCATTTAGATGTGACTGTTCTCTACATGCCTTATTGTGACTATGGCAACTAAATTGTACTGTAATTGGAATAATATTTATTTTATTTTATATGAATACTGCATAAGAGTCCCAACTACTCCCGTCTGGAGCCAGTGAGACTATGGCATCCCCAATTGAGGTATGTTGTGAGGCTGAATGTAGTGGAGAGGGGAAGGAGATAGGGAAGAGGAAGGTGGGAAAGTACCTGGGTATTCAAATATCATCACCAAACACGGCTAATGCCATTTCAAGCAACATTTCAATTCTGAATGGTGGTTTTACACCAGGGCGATATTAGGAGTATCTTCCACTCTGAAACGTGCCGCAAATATATTATTTTAAATTAATAAATTGTGAAATAACACAAATTAATCAAATAAAATTTATTTGCCACGCCGGGATTCGATCCAACGACATTCGGATTGCGAGGCGAGGCCTTACCGCTGCACTACACCGGCTGTCTGTTGTACAATTATAATAATAATAAATATTAAGAGGTATTATTTTCGAAATGAGCGCGGTCGAATCCAAAACCGAACAACCGGAAATCTATATCGCTCAAATGGTTATTAATGTTGAAAAAATTAAGGTTTCATCCATACTCTTTCAAGGAATATTAATAAACAATTTCAATTCAAATGTGTACTTTATTTTTCTAGGTACATAGAAACAATTTAGACATCTTTTACAGGACATTCTAATTATTATACGAGTATGTACTACCATTCTCACAAAGGAAATTAACATTAAGTACTTTCCAATGTGGCTTTCATGTTGTTAACAGGGTGCAGCAATTAAACCTATCATTGTCAACTTGGATCGTCAATACTCTTCTGTAATCCGCCTACTGCAAGGACTTTTTTTTTTAAATTACACAATAATAAACATGTTTAAATACTAAATTGTTTATTCTATGAGGTTAAAAAATAATTTCTTAAGACAAATATATTTACAGCGTATTAAATTAATGTTCAACATCAATATTTAGGTAACTCAAACAGTGAATACAATGTCTTCTGATTTTAACATTTCATACAAAAATGACAAACACTCCTATTTCAATATATTAGCAAGTAAAAATACATTCATACCTAATTCGGTAAAATCTCACAGATGAAGCCAAGAATAAAAGACAAATGAGATGCCGATAATCTAATTTAAACAAAAACTCGACGTTGAATTGAAACAATGATTGTATTAAAATTGGAAATCAGCGAGGCTTTAATTCATAGAGAATTGAGGAGCTAGATGCAATAATAACTTAAGACAAACATTGTAGTTTTTAATAAACGCTTAAAAAAAATTTGAAATGGGTAATATTCACTTGTCACCAGTGTTCAAACTTATGGGTTTAGCTCAATCTGTGTAAAGCCTACAGAAGTAATATTTACAAATCATATAGAGAAGGGATTGGAGATACCAAAACGGCGATGGGAGCAAAAACAGCCGGAAAGGTGCGCCTTTAAGTTGTTATTGCATCTAGCTATCTAGGGAAATTATTTTCCTCAGGGCCTCCTCCTGTGTGGAGTTAATATTAAAAAAAAAAAAAAATAGATCCTCAATTTATATGTTTACAATTTTTATAGTGAACAATACATATAAATGAAAGAAGATACAACGACATAACTGATCGGGAACTGGTGAATAGATTTCACAATTTCTTAACAGAAGCTGTCACTAATCTGAGAACAACGCAAAACATATTTTCTTAAATAAGACTTTCTCATCAAAGCCTTACAAGATTGCTTTATTTAACCGCTCCGATCTATCGCGAATATACAAGTTTTCGTCTTAAACGAAATGTCAGATTTACTAAAACTTTGTGTTATTTCTGTTTCACAATAGGCCACTTGCATGGATTTCATAACGACTTGGAAAATAATTATGTGGATAGATTTCTTTACTAAGATTAAGAAAATGTTAGTAAAAATTTTTAGAAATGTATAGTTTTTTTTATTTTTAAATAAATAAATCCATTATTTGATCTCTTGACGTCACTACATGAAAATGTCCCGTCTCCGATTATGTTCCCTTAATTTTGTAAAATTCCACACTGATTAATTTTTTTTTATATGGCAACACTTTGATTTCCGGCAAATTTTTGAATTTGCGTTTAACGTTCACTAGATTTATTGTTTGTTCTATGCGAACTTATGCTTTGAATTGATTTTTTTATAAAGATGGCGGTGTTTTTACAGATGTTACGAAGAGAACCCCGTACAATTTCGTGTGGAAAACGTTCTTTTTTTAAAATGATTTTCGGCTATGTAATTATCGTTTTTAGCACCCATAAAATTATGTCCCGTCTTTCCGGTTTATAAAAAATGGTCTGATTTTTCGGATTGAAATTTTCAAAAAATCACCAGGGTTTCAAATATACGTTTAAAAAAAAAAAAAAAAACAGAATGTCTTAGAATATTTGCCTAAACCGGTGCCTAAATATTTACTTAGAATATTTGCCTAAAATGTCTGGCCTATTGCTTTTCTTACATAAGGTTTTTTCTCTGTTTTGTCAAAATGAGAATACATATTTAAATATGTTGTGAAAGATAAGTTTACGAGATGGATAGTAATTTACTTTTTTTCAGGTTACTGAAAAACATTTTTAGATAAATCTACGGTCTCACAATCATTAGATTGATGTGATGTAAGCATGTAATATACATTTTAGATAATCACAGGTGCAATTTATGACTTCTAAATTATTGAGGACGACTATTCATGGGTCAGGGTATGAAAAAAGTTATGTCGGAAAAGTCGAAAATATTTTTAAATCAATCAATATTAAAAGCCAAAAACTCTACAAATATCGCACATCCCATAGAAAAGAATCGTAAGTCAAAATTTTCTGATTCATAAATTTTTATTTTTATCTCTTAGTAAAATGATTGTGATTATCTACACCCCACGAAGACCGTATTTGTTAGATCACTCCATCTCTGCGAAATGTCGCTAGTGTCTCTTTTCAACGGGACCGCTTGTTTCATCAATCTTCATTTTTCACTCTCCCGTAAAATTTACTTTTTTGACTTAAGACACTTTTCAAAGGGATATTTTGCTAAGGAAGATATGAAAAGTCCAAATTCTGTGCACATAAAGGTGTATTTGTATTAAAACATTGTTTTTTCTACATTGGTTTTAAGGTGAGAAAGCATTGAAGAAACACAACTTTAAATTTGAATTTTTTGACTTCTCTGCCTTCGGACCCCGACCCAACAATTTAATCCAATAGGTACTAAGTTTAGTGTACTCATTGTGATGCTTTCCATCAACAAAGTTTATTGCAATAAGTAATCTATTTTATAATAATTTAACTACATATGTATTTATTTTTTTATTATTTAATGGTAAAAAATAATTGCTTTATCTAAGTAAATACAACTGATTTTTTTTAAATAACTACATCAATTTAGCCAAATCCAATTTTCTGTGAGTTAACTCTTTCAACAACAAAGTAACAAATAGGATTTTATATTCTGAGTAAGCTAGCCAAACAAGCCAATGCTTAATAATTCATTATTAAACTTTAATCTTATTCAATTTACAATATTTACATAGCTGCTTCTTTCTGTACATTATATACACAATCATTCACCCTCTACAGATGAATATTAATAAACAGAATCTCTCAGTAATCTGCCGCCCGATTATCCAATAACTATTATAATCAGCTGTTATTTTTACTAGTTGAGAGCACAAAATCAAACTCTATAATTCGCCAGTATTTTCATAGTTTACACGCTGACAGGTTGAGTTATTTTACTCCTACACACTCATTTCGAATTTCTACATCGTTGCAGTGCTTCAAGAAGCTCTGCGGCGAATGGTTGCTGACTGCACAACATCTTGATGAAAAAATAAAAATGCAATTGAAGGAATACTTTCTTGTGTTTTTGATTTGATAAAATTATTTATTTTGATTATATTTTTGATTATGTTTTTGATTATATTTTATACTGAAATTGATTTTATTTTTAATTTGAACTGATTTTATTATATTAAATTTTATTTGAATTGATTGTATTTTGTATTTGAGTTTTAATATTAAGAATTACTTTGAATTCTGATTTACATTATTAATTTATTTTAATTTCTATTATTTATTTATATTGTACATATTTAACTGCGTGTGTTGAATTAGGGATTTGATTTAATTTTCTGTTTTTTTATATTGGAGGCACTGCTGAAAACCAGCTGCATTCCAGGAGAAATCCTGAATTGTAGCTGAGCAGTGACCTTTTCATCAATAGACTCAATGATAAAAGAACAAAATGACTGTATAATACTGTAAAAATCTATTGATGAATAAACGTTTTTATTATTATTATTATTTACAGTAACGCAGTCTAGTGTCTAGAGCTCACCATTTTACCAGACATTTGTTAGTCCTCTGTATATTCTTGCAATTTTCGCTTGTGTTTTCAACAAGTTTATAAAACGAAGTGTGGAATGTGTTTATTTTTACGAAATTTTAATTTTTAAGGTACATTTTGTTTGTACGCACTATAATCTGTCGCTTTCATTAATTGGACACTAGCCCTTTATTTGGGGTGGCGGATTAGTGAGAGAGTGCTGTATAAATGTTTTAAACACGCAGAGTGAAAGCAATGTTTACAAAATATAATTTTCCTATCCTATTTTAAAAATTTGTTAAATACATAAACCAAATGAACCGAAACAATTATTTTGCCTACCACATTATAACAACTTAAAACAGTGTAGGACTCTATTCACATGTATCTTCATATTTTGGTTATTGATAGACGAAAATATAGATTAACAAGCTAAACACTTCATTTAACAGAGTTTTAACAATGTGTATGCATTTATAAAATCAAAAATATAAATTACATTAAAAAAATAAAGTAACACACTTATATGTATATAAGGCTTTAGAAACAGCAGTTTTCAAATTTGACTTAAACCTAATTCTTATCTTAAATCACTTTTCTTTGTTGAGAGCGGCAATGAATTCTTCGAGCTTTTCTTGAATCTGCCGAACTCGTTCTGGAAAGAAAGAAAAGGACAGAATTAAAATCATTATGGAATAAATAACATTGAATCATAAAAATAAGTTAACCCTTACATTTCGCTTCACATAACCTGTTTAACGTTAGATGGTATTTTGAAAAACTGCACGAAAATTACCTTGACGAATTCTGCTCAAATATCAATATAAAAACAAACCAAATGTTTTTTTTTCAATTGTTTTCCGTTTACCAGATAATATATCTTATTATTCATGTATATTATATGACAAGATCGTTAGAAGTTTTCCCAGAACGGCTAACTATAACTAAAAAAAAAAAAAATCTCCCTTTCGGCAAACAAATATAAAAAATATATATTTGTACGAATGTTAACTGATTTTATTGTTTCTACACAAACCTGAGAACACACTCAACATGAAAAAAAAAAAACAATTCAAAGGAGTGTTCATATAAATAATGGCATCGATACTCCTTTGAAAAAGTAAAATATTGTTATTTTTACCACTGACAGCTGACCCGCAATGTCATAGAAAATTCTTTTAAAATCATTCTGAGAAGCTAGATTAATCAAATCAACTGTTATATCAAGAAAGATGTTAGCGCAAGCGATTCTGACTTTGTCCTTCATACAGATTCTTTGTACATAAGGGTTAAAATCATTTAATATAATTTTAATTTAAAATAAAACAAGGCCAGCGACAATTGAGAGGTTAAAGTATGTCTGATGCCATGTGTCGTTTATTTCTTGCAGTCCTGAATGAATTAATATCATACTAAACCCGTTAAAAAAAAATAGATCGCATTTGTAGATTAAAACACAGTTTTTGTACTATTTTACTCAATCAATCGCTGCCGGTAGCCACTTCTGACTTTAGTCATCGTTAGAGATTTTAACAGAGCGGGGCGCGCGGTTATCTTTTTACTTTCTAGTTTTTGCATTTCAACTTTAAAAAGGAACGATCCAGTGAAAAAAGGGGGTACTCTTCAAGAAACATTAAAACTTGTCAAAGTAGAAAAAAATCTCGATGAAAAACATATTAATTTATTTATTTTATTTTATTTATTTATACATATATACATATTACAATAAATTACAGAATGATCCTTTATCTGTCCAACTGGGAAGGATTCCCATTTCAGGACAGCTAAATTGTATATTTAGTTCATAATATTCTTGACAAGGAATGGTTTCGCTCAAGAGATCTCAGGAATGAGCTTGTATCAAGACAGCTTTTGAAAACATTAATAATTGCATTCTGAACGAGGGGGATGGTTTCTTGATGTCCTAGAAAGAATCGCAAATATGTAATTTTTTCAAGGTCATTTTGGAGAACCTTAATGATTGCATTTAGGCTGAATGAATGGTTTCTTTCGGGAGATCACAAGTTTGAGATTCTTTCCTGGTAATTTTGAGAGAACATTTATAACTGCATAATTAGAATTTACAAATTTATAAACCTATATGTGAGGTGTGTAGATGCAAAGGCAGCAATCTCCCACTTTTGTGTTTTTGAGAAAAAGGCAAAAAACTTGTACATATTAAATGGGATTTCACAGAACGCTGAAAAAATTACATTAAATAGCAGTTTGATATCATAGATTATTTGCATCATCAGATTTTGTTTAATGCACGCCTATAAAAAGATAAATAACTTTTTAATCCGGAGATTGTTGCTTTTGCTACCAAGTGTTGGAGATTGCTGCTTTTGCTTCATACAACATTGGAGATTGCTGTGTGTGCTACAAACCTTCCGAAAAAACCGCCATCTTTGTTTTGTGTTGACTGGCTTCAAGGAATACTTGATAACTCAATAAGGGGTAATTGCAAAAAAAAACTTTTTGAAGGTATTATTGAATTTTTTCTTCTAGAACACAGGTTTTATTATGCCTTTACAATATAAAAATATGAGAAAAGAAGATACATAATATTCTGAATAATTAAAATTCAGATAGTGAAGAAAAAATATGAGAAAGAAAAGAGTTATAATATGAGGAAAATAAAAACTAGCCTGAAAAACTATTTTAATATTATGATGTCAAAATATTTATTTTTTATGTGAATACCGCACAAGAGTCACCAACTGCTCCCGTCTGGAGCCAGTGAGACTATGGCATCCCCGATTGGGGTATGTTGTGAGGCTGAAGTTAGAGGGGAGGGGAAGGAAGATGGGGAAGTACCTGGCTATTGGTTACCAAACATGTCTACTGGTCACCAAACATGGCTAAAGCCATTTCAAGCAACGTTTCAATTCTGAATGGTGGTCTTACACCAGGGCGATAGTGAGGGTATCTTCCACTCTTGAACGTGCCACAAATATTTTGGGAGGCGGGAATGGGTACCGCCACCCGGAAACCTTCATTGGATAAACAAACGCCTCTGTCATGGGTCACCCCAAGTGGTTCGCTATGTTTGGTGATTTAGCAGGGGTGCCCGGGTTCATGGGGTGAGAAGACCAAGACACACTGAACCCCAGATTCCTACTCACCCCTTAAACCCTTTTCCTTCCCAGAACTCCCTTTTCTTCCTTTCCTCAAAAAAAACCCTCCACACAGCATCTCCAAAGATGATATAGGCCCTGAGGAAAGGGCCTCCTATGTGGAGCTCATAAAAAAAAATATATATATATATTTATATAAATATATATATACATCCCGCAACAGATTTGGCAACCTTTCACTTCGCATCCTTTTGGCAACCACTGCTTACGGTAGGTTTTTAAATAAAATTGCTGTGAATGTTCACATGTTTTTAGCTTAAGAAAAGAGTGATAGTAAAAGAATTATCCAGAAATTGTGTTTTAAGGGTATTCAAATTTTTGGTAGTTACGTATACTTTAGAGTCTTTTGGACTTCCTTTCATATTGCCGTCGTATTGGTAACCGCGTATATCGTACGTATATCACACTACATTCCATATTTAGGGCGTCCGTTCATTACGAACATTTGACGACCTCCGTATATTCCTGTATGCATTACGTTTATATTACGACGCTTTCAGAATCCTTTTAATTCGGTCGCGATTTGCCAACGGTGTATCATATGTACATAATGATTGGTTATCATACAAAGGCTAACTTGACGACATAATAAAATTTGGCATTTTTTTTTAAATGTACTTGTTTGTTTTGGTGGTGCTGGGGAGTGGGGATAATGCTCGCTTCCTGAATAGAATTCTACCTTAAACATTCTTCTACCACTACGCGCTTAGTTTAGCGAGGAAATTAAAAGAATGCATTCATGTACAATCTTTTATGATTTAAAAAAAAAATAGCGTTCAGAGCCGCTAATATTACAAATATTATTTTGAAGGAAACCAAAACAGAATCCCAATAATTCAAAACGGTATACGATTATTATAACATTTTACATTTGTGAGGCAATATCAAACAAATTATAAATTTGGGAGGCGGGTGTGGGTACCGCCGCCCCGGGAACTATTTATTGGATAACTAACAACCCTCCCATAGGTAACACCAAGTGGTTAGATATGTTTGGTGACTTAGCAGGGGTGACCGGGTTCACGGGGTGAGGTTTGTCTAGCTCTTGGCGGCCTATGCATTTGCCCACCTACTACATGGCGGGTCGGATCGGGAGAGACTGGTTGAGGGAGATCTTTTCATCTCTCCAGCCAGACCCTCGATCCATCGACTTGTACCACAGTGGGAGGGATGGTCACTCCTGGACACATTGACCCCAGATTTCTAACCACATCTCATACTTTATTCCTTCCCAGAACTTCCTCTCCTTCCTTTCCATAAAAATACCCTCAATACAACATCTCCAAAGATGACATAGGCCCTGAGGGAAATTGTTTTCCTCAGGCCCTCCTTTGTGGAGCTAATGTAAAAAAATATAAAGTATCAAAATTAACTATCGCTTTTGGCTTCTATTTTAAATCTCTGCATTGATCCAATCGTTATTTTAGTTACCGATTAATCAGAATAAAAGTGGCTACCGTTTTGCGATAGGTAGCAAGGTAATATTTTTATAAAGAAAGACAATCATTCTCGGGTTACGAATAACCTGTCACTTATATAAAACTAGCTGTTACGCGGCATGCGTTGCTATGCCATTGAATAAATAATTGTTTCTCCGTGCATGTCCTTTCCCATTCGTCCCGTTTCCCTCCCCGCCTCCCCTTCCTCAACTGCGTCCTCGAAGAAAAAGATGTACCTACCTATGTTTCACTTCATTCCTAACTTTTAGTGGCGATCGGGTATGACGTATTCCACATTTCATTCCTAGCCTTTAGCGGCGACCGGTGGCGAAACAACGTTGCCGGTTCAAGTCAAATCCCGTACGAGTGTTGAGGTGCACGCCGCGGCGGCGTGATTTGCGACGTTGCCGCACATATTTCTTCTTTTCGATCGTTTTTACGGTCAAATTTACTTCTATAAAATTCCGTTATCTTATTTTTTAAATTTTTTTTATTATTATTTATTGAGTTAGTTGTACTACATGAATATAAACTAATAAGCACAATGTAACATTTAATTTGATAAATTTAAATATTTTTACAGTTAGCATTACATTTATTTTTAAATACATTCATTCTTTCTTCATTCTTCATACTTTCAGGCATTTCATCGTACATCTTTAGTCCTCTATACATTAGGCAGTTCTGCGATTTTTATTTCTTCATTTGTGGCAATCGAACTCTGTTTATATTTCTTGTTTCGTAATTATGTACGTCTCTATTAAAAACAATTTCATCCTTAAAGTATTTTGGCGTTTGGTTTTTCATAATTTTATGCACAAAAATTATCGCATTAAATGGTAGTCTCTTTTTTATCGGAATCCAATTTAGCTAATCTTTCATTTGATTAATCCTTGCGAATTTGCCTTTCCCCAGTATACATTTCATAGCTCTGTTCTGAATAACTTCTAGTTTGTTTAAATTTCCTTCATTGGCCAAATATAACATCGTAGAGACGTAATCCAAATGTGGAGTAACGATAGTTTTATAAATGAGCTCCGTAGTGTTTCTATTTAATTTATGTCGTAGTTTTCTAAAAAAATTCCTTTTTTAGCACATATTCAAAGTTTGCCGTGAAAGTCAGTTTTGAATCAAATAGGTACTACACCCAGGTATTTGATTTCATTTAATTTTCCAATTTTTTCACCATTAATTGTCATATTTAACCCAGTGTTACGCGTTTTATCGCCTATTTCCATATATTTTGTTTTGTTTACGTTCAGTTTCAGCTTGTTTAATTTCAGCCATTTGCTATATTTTGTAGGTCTTCGTTTATTTTGTTAATTGAATCTATATAATCTTAACACGAAAAATAGATTAAGGTATCGTCTGCAAATAGTCTAATTTTGCAATGTTAATTTATAATTTACAGGAGTTCACTTACTCTGACGGTGATGGTGGGATACGACCCAAATCCCAAATTAACACTGATTTCAGGTTTTAGACAGCGGATGTGTGAAGACGAGCTCACCAGTTAATTTTACTCGAAAAAATATTAAAAAATTCTGATAACGACCTTCGTACATCGTTTCCACAAAACTTCAATGTATTGACCAAATCCAAGAAGAAAATATGAATAAATGATATAGAAATAACAAAATAAATACACTGCGCAGTTCACACGCCATAGAAATGAAACATCAGAAAACTAAAGTAGGCAAAAGTGTGTAGGCTACGAAGCACCACACAAAGAGGAGACCGATTATTCTCCTCTTTGTGCTTTGTGATTTAAGTTTTTGTCCCTTTTTAGTGTCGCAATTTTTCGTTTCATCGAGTTTAAAATCACAAAGAAAGATAGACTAACATTGCTGGGTTACGAATAACCCAATAATGTTTGAAAATCTCCATCATTATTGGGTTACGAATAATCCAATAATGTTTGAAAATCTCCTTCTACCACCACAGAAAGCCGAAAATGTTGTTTGTATTGGGGTGGGACTTTTTTTACATTAGCTCCACACAGGGACCCCGAGGAAAATAAATTCCAAAAGGGCCTATGTCGTCTTAGGGGATGCTGTGTGGAGGGTCTTTTAGGGAAGGGAAGGATAGGAGGTTCTGAAAAGGAAAAAGGTATGCGGGGTGGGTAGGAATCTGGGGGTCAGTGAGTCCAGGAGGGGACGTATTAACCTATCCCTCCAACTACGGTGCAAGGCGATGGGTAGATAGAGAGCACTACTGGAAAGGTCAAAAGGCCTCCCACAACCAGTCTCTCTCGATCCGGCCCACCACGCAGCAGGTGGGCAGACGCATCCACCGTCAAGACCTGCACAAACTTCATCCCATGAACCCGGGTATCTCTGTTAAGTCACCAAACGCAATGAACCACTTGGGGTGACGTACGGCAGAGGTGTTGGTTAACCAATAAATGGTTCCTAGGGCGGCAGTACCCATACCCGCATCCCGAACCTAAACGCGATGCCCATTAAACCACTGACCGGTCAATGATTCTATCTTTGAAATAAATATATAAAACTTGTGTGCAGTTCACCTTCACAAACCTACCTTACACCCAACATAATAAAATTGCGAAATATATTATGTAAAAATGTTAATAATTAGGTAAATACTGTAATACTTATATAGAAATAAATAAATAAAGTTCACACGAGGGAGAAGTGAAGCCTTCATAAAACTAAACCTAGAAAGAATTAAACGAATCAGGAGTAGGATAACACAAAGAGGGCACAGATTAGTGTCATTCTTTCGCAGGCTAATTCCTTTATATGTATAATCCTAACATCTGGTCTCTGAAAATGCAAATTAATGCAAGTCCATTGTCAAAGTATGGCTCAATCAAAACCTTATAACTCTGAACTGCGGAAAAACTCTTTATATTCCATTTAACAATACCAAAAAGGCGACAGACACCCTTAACTCCCTTAAATATAAGGTTTCACAAAAATACTTACAATCCTGTCTAATGCTCTAACTGTACGGAAATGAATACGGGGATTTTTTTTATATGAATACCTCACAAGAGTCCCAGGTGCTCCGTCTGGAGCCAGTAAAACTATGGCATCTTCCATTGGGGTATGTTGTGAGGATGAAGGTGGCGGGGAGGGGAAGGAGATGAGGGAGAGGAAGGTGGGGAAGTACCTGGCTATTCAGATCTGGTCACCAAACACGGCTAAAGTCTTACACCAGGGCGATACTGAGTGTACTTTTCACTCTGGAACGTGCCGCAAATATACCATATATTTACTTCTTCAAACTTCGCAAAATTACTTTGTGGCATCATTAATTATATAATGAATAACAGATCACTTTGTAGAAACCACTATATTATAAACAATATCTACATGTTTCCATAACAATGTTATCTTAAAAAAGTAGAGGTGATTAATTGCTTAAAAATCATAAAAACAGTTATACAAAATTAAATATAAAAATTATTAAGGAAAAATAAAATTGCATTTAGATAATAAAAAAACTTTTAGGAACAAATAATTCAAATAATTAGTCTAAATCAAAAAATAAATAATAAATAATTATTGAAAGTATTAATAAGAAAATAAATTTAAAAGATGGCTATTTTTAAAAAATGTTTGGTTATTTATAAAATTTAATTTACTATTAATGCTTTTTCTAATTTCTAAATTATCCAATTGTATGCCCGTAGTGTTAATTTTAAGACCTGTATTAATATCAAAAGAATGACTTGTTTCCAAAATATGGTTGGCAAATTCAGAATAATAATTATTATTTAAACATCTTATATGTTCCTTAACTCTAATGTTAAAATTTCTAGAAATTTTTAATATAAAAAAAGTTTCAATCATTACAAATTAATTTATAAACCCCAGATTTGTTCAAAAAAATCACATTTATCCTTATTATTTAATATATAATTTTTTAATTTGTTATTTGTATAAAAAGCTGGTTGTACATTATTTGGCATGTTTTTAATTATTAAATTTAAAATGCTATTATTTAAAAAAAATAAAAATAAAAAAAAATAAAAAATAATAAAAAAAAAAAAATTCTCCAATTATTATCATTTTCAACAACGTGTGGATAAACAAAAGATCTAAAAAACTTTTTCTATATATTTTTTGTTTAACATATAGTCTATTAAGTTTGAAGTATAACCGTTATTAATTGAAATTTGTTTAATAGTATTTAATTCTGTTTTAAAATTACGCAAAGATAAGGGAACATTAATTTATCTACTTAGCAAGGTATGAAAAGCTGCTAATTTTTGTGAAAATGGATGATTAGATGTTTCATGAATAATGATATCTGTATATGTATCTTTACGAAAAATATTAAATTGAAAAAACATGTAGATATTGTTTATAATATAGTGGTTTATACAAACCGATCTGTTATTCATTATATAAGATATATTATTCTAAAATAATAAATTGTGATATATAACAAAATTAACAAAATAAAGTTTATTTGCTAGACCGGGATTCGATCCCGCAACCTTCAGGTTGCGAGCTAAGAGCCTCACCGCTAAACACCGGCCACACCGGCCATCGAATACAGTTAAATACTTAGGAATTACATTAGACAGCCAACTCAAATGGACAGATCACAAAGAAAAGCTTGTAAATAAATTTATGTATTTAACTTATATTTTTAAACGTTTAAATTAAACAGTCGACCTTAAAATAATGAAATTTGTGTAACATGCATTGGTGCAATCATCAGAATCTTATGGAATAATTGGATGGGAGGGGAGGGGGTGTACAATAATAATAATAATGTCGCATAATGATATGAACTACCCCTTCCTGCAATTATTCCAAGAAGCTGAATTGTAAGAGATGAGAAAAATTTACTGTGTACAATGTTTAAAATACACTTTTTCTAGAAATATATATTTTTCAAAAAATGAAAAACGATTTAGTAATAGGTTAAATAATGCATTTGAAATTCCATTGTGTAAAACTAGGCTTGCGTAAAGACAGGCGAATTTTATAACACCAGAAATTTATAATGCTCTCTATAAGACTACAGAAATTGAAAGTAAAAATATATCCTCGTACAGCAAATATAAAAATGTATAAAGTCTTGGATAAATACCATTGAAACCGACATTTACTTGCTGTAACATCTGAGCCGATGTAACTTCACAAATTTTATTAATCTTTATTAACATGTCGTGTGAATTGTAATTCATTAATCACGATCACAATGATTTATTTATTTAATTTTATTTTTTAATCTCTACGAAGATAGTGCAGGTTTATGAGTAAAATTTTAACTGTTTTAAAAACACACAAGTACACACACGAACTGGCGATGCCTGTGTGGGATTTTTTTGGTTAATCTGCTAATTGTATTATTCTTTTCTTTTCAACTGTTTATATAAAAACCATTATAATATGTATTGTAAATTTATACCAATTTAGGTACAAAAAAAAATCCTATATTGTTTGTCTCTTTTTAGTGTCGCTTGCTTCCTTTCGAGTTTTTTTTCAAATCACAACGTTGCTAAAGAATTTTTCACTTCAAATAATTGCTTCATCGCAGTTCTCGATCCAAATTGCTACCCAGCGCAAAAATGTGTCCATTTTCATGCATTCAGAATAATTATTGGTAACTAACATAATGTTTGATCGAAAGCGGAGCTTTAAAATAAAAGTCAAATTCGATTGATAATTTTGACACCCGAGAAGAAATAGATTTGTGTTATTTTTCTGTTCAATTATACAACATAAAATGATATCATGAAATCGTCTGCCGTTTTAAATTTTCAGAATTCTATTCCGAGTTTTTTAAAATAATAATATAGTGGAGTATTAACGGCTCTGAAAGCAAATTATGTTTAAAAAAAGAGAAATCTTATAAAATTGTACACTAATACACTATTTCAATTCCATTATTTCCACGCATAGCTAAAGGGCTTGTTCACATTGGTCAAGTAGTAAGTCAAGTAGAGAGTACACTTGCTACCTGACTCGCCGAAAACCGTTCGCCTTAATTTCAAATAGAGTAGATACATTTGTGCCCGCCGCCCGTTTCAGGATGACGGCGGATGACGGGCTGCTACAAAGCAAAGTAAATACGCTAATTAAGCTGATTTTAATGCTTATTATAGAAGACGTGGAAGAATAAATTAGTGAGATAATAATAAATAAAATGTCCACAAAAAGAGATTAATAGCAGCACAAATAAATAATTTTAGAGTAGCAACTTCGCTCCAATGCCTTGACATTTCCGCGGGTCTACAAATGAACTCTGCTAAAACGGCATGTCAGTGCACAGGGACGCGAGGGGGGGGGTCCCTATACGCTCTAAAAATAGAACGAAATTGGTTGAATCCACTAAAAAGCTGACTAACCCACTCTACTAAAATGATGGTGTTCGGACGCGTTTAGATACTACTTTACTCCCCACTCGAATAAAATACATAGCGTGTTTGAATGGCTCTTAAGCGCTTGGGTAGTGGAAAATAGGACAAAACCTGCGAACGTGGGTAGGATTCTAACCAGAGGTCTTCTGTTCAGGAAGCGAGCATTATCCCAAGCACCACCAAGACAGACAAGCACATTAAAAATACCAGTTAGTGGTTGAGTGGGCATCGCGTTTGGGTCCCACCCGCGGGCGTCGCGTGCCCTATTCCTCAGCTGGCTATGGCTATGTCCTCCATCACAACACAAGCAACATTTTCGGCCTTTTGTGGTGGTAATAGGAGATTTTCAAATACTGTTGGGTTATTCGTAACCACAGGGAATGTTTGTCTTTCTTTAAAAAAAAAAAAACAAACAAAAAAATCTTTGTTTATATGAATGCGTCTTTAAAATGACAATGCATATGCATGACCTGAATTCAGCAAAAAGCTGCCCGCAGAGTGCTTGAAAACGCCCTTTATTCAGGGGGACGTTTTACGGTGAAAATTTGAATGTGGGATGGAAGGTTACAAATAAACTTCTTTTTTATGTGTAAACCTTAAAAAACCAAATTCATGTACAGGATTTAGCCTGCGAGAAAATGGGATAGTGTAATCGGTGTCCTCTTTGTGTGGTGCTTCGTAGCCTTCCCACTCTTGTCTACATTAGTTTTCTGAAGGTTTCACTTCTACGGCGTGTGAATCGCATACTCAGTTATTTTTAAATATGAAACTACAAAAATCTGAGGTGGCAATAACGTTTAAAATACATTTGTCTAACAAAATATGTGTTTATTGATTCTTTTCTCAGTATCTGTAAGTAGTTTTAGTTAGAAAAAACGTAAGGTGAGCCGTTATTAAAACTTTTTAATGTTTGCATTGAAAAATTTAATGTTTTCAAAATTATTTGTCTTATATATAATATAATTAATAATAAAAATCTTTCAAAACCAGTTTTTCGTTTTTGGATACATTCAAAAATGTTCCATTTATTTGGATTTCATCGCGAAGCAGAAAATTATGTGACATTCCGACAAAACATGCCCGAGGACTGGAGGGGTAAATTAATGTAAAAGTTCAAAAAGGTGGCAGATTTTAATTGATAATTTTTTTAATTAGTAAATTTAAAAAAAAAACGAATCAAAATGTACAGATCTATGAAAAACAATTTTTCCAAATGTGTTCAGCATTACTTAACTATACTAAAAAATGCAATTTTATCAAATTTAAAGAAAAATATGAGTACCTTGCTGACCAATACACCTACACTACAAGGATGAAATCCTCAAAACTACTAGATATCCCGAAATTAAATAGATCTTTTGGGCAGAGAAACCATAATTTCCATGCTACAAAACTATATAATGCCCTTCCAATTGAAATTAAGAACACCATGCAGAAAAAAAAGTTTAAAAAAGACATCAAATTATGGCTAAGTAAACATGAAGATGAGGAAATAATTAAAAATATAGAGTAATCCTAACGTAACCTACAGACAACAAACTTAAATACTTTTAATTTTATTTATTGTTTATTTTGTGAAAATCAACAAAAGATGCAAAAGTGATTCGTAAATAATAATAGCTACTGGTTTTTAAAATATTCGAATGGAACCTCGGGGGTGCCCGGAGCTACGATTTTTAGAAATAAAGATAGCATTTTTGTATTTGATTGATGTACGCTTTTACTCATGCGATAATGTAAAAAAATATAACGGATTAAAATCTTTCAATCAATACAAACAGATTGCATCAATACAAAAGGATTGCAATCTTTAGAGCAATCTTTAGGGGTCGGGTGGGAATGCTACCCTTGTTCTACCGGTATTTCAATGGAAGATGCTCCGAGGAACTAGCGTCTTTGATCCCTTCGGCGCCGGTGCATAGTCGGGAAATACGCCAAACGCGCGCCCAACCTGCAGTTCATTCCTAGTTTTTAGTGACGACAAGAAGGGAAGATGCATTCTGCATTTCAAAACTCGTTGTCAGTTCGTTTGAACTCTCCCGTACGAGGGTTGGGGTCAAGGGTCAGGGGGCAGCGCGCGGCGGGTTTATTACGACGCGTGCCGCGTGTATTTTGGAGGTTGAGCGTGTTCACTGTTCACACACAGCTATAATATGCGTGGGACGGCATATTTCAGCATAACGCTCGCCTTATATTCCAATTTGGAATGTACGGCAAGCGATATGCCGAAAAACGCCATCCCACGCAGATTATAGCTGTATGTTAACAGAGATATCCGGGTTTCAGGGGGGGAAGTTTGTCCAGGTCTTGACGGCGGTCTATCCACCTGCTGCGTGGTGGGCCGGATCGAGAGAGACTGGTTTTGGGAGGCCTTTTGACCTTTCCAGTAGTGCTCTCTCTCTACCCATCGCCTTACACCGTAGTTGAAGGGATGGGTTCATAATATATGTCCCCTCCTGGACTCACTGACCTCCAGATTCCTACCCACCCCGCATGCCATTTTTCCTTTTCAGAACCTCCTATCCTTCCCTTACCTAAAAGACCCTCCACACAGCATCCCCTAAGACGACATAGGCCCTGAGGGAATTTATTTTCCTCAGGGTCCCTGTGTGGAGCTAATATAAAAAAAGTCCCACCTCAACACAAACAACATTTTCGGCTTTCTGTGGTGGTAGTAAGTCTATCCTTTGTGATTTTAAACTCGATGAAACGAAAAATAACGACCCTAAAAAGGGACAAAAACATAAATCTATAGGATTTACACTGCGAGAATAATCGGTCTCCTCTTTGTGCGGTGCTTCGTAGCCTACACACTTTTGTCTACTTTAGTTTTCTGAAGTTTCATTTCTATGGCGTGTGAACTGCGCAGTGTATTTGTTTGTTAATTCTATATCATTTATTCATATTTTCTTCTTGGATTTGGTCAATACATTGAAGTTTGGTGGAAACGATGTACGAAGGTCGTTATCAGAATTTTTAAATATTTTTTCGAGTAAAATTAACTGGTGAGCTCGTCTTTGTTTCACACATCCGCTGTCTAAAAACTGAAATCGGTGTCAATTTGGGATTTGGGTCGTATCCCACCATCACCTTCAGAGTATGTGGAACTCCTGTAAATCAGAAGTTAATATTGCAAAATTAGACTATTTGCAGACGATACCTTAATCTATATTTCGTGTGAAGATTACATTACAAATGGCTGAAATTAAACAAGTTGAAACTGAACGTAAACAAAACAAAATATACGGAAATAGGCAATAAAACGCGTAACACAGGGTTAAATTTGACAATTAATGATGAAAAGATTGGAAAAGTAAATGAAATCTAATACCTGGGTGTAATATTCGATTCAATACTGACTTTCACAGCAAACTTTGAATATGTGATAAAAAAGGTATCAAAAAAGGTCATTTTTTAGAAGACTAAGACATAAATTAAATAGAAACACTACGGAGCTCATTTATAAAACTATCGTTACTCCACATTTGGATTACTGCTCTAAGATGTTATATTTGGCCAATGAAGGAAATTTGAACAAACTAGAAGTTATACAGAACAGAGCTATGAGATGTAAATGTGATGAGATGTGATGAGCTAAATTGGATTCCAATAAAAAAGAGACTACCATTTAATCTGTTAATTTTTGTGCATAAAATCGTGAAAAACCAAATGCCAAAATACTTTAAGGATGAAATTGTTTTAGTAGAGACGTACATAATTACGAAACATGAAATATAAACAGAGTTCGATTGCCACAAATGAAGAAATAAAAATCACAGAACTGCCTAATATAGAGGACTAAAGATGTACGATGAAATGCCTCAAAGTATTAAGGATGAAGAAAGAATGAATGTATTTAAAAATAAATGTTATGCTTACTGTAAAAATATTTAAATTTATCAAATGAAATGTTACATTGTGTTTATTAGTTTATATTCATGTAGTATAAAGTATAACTAACTCAATAAATAATAAAAAGGGGATTTTATAGAAGCAAATTTGACTGTAAAAACGATTGAAAAGAAGAAATATTATTTGAAGGCACACATCTCACAGTATCTGAATTCTACGTCAGAGGGCTGGTGTGACTCCGAAGAGTAATCTTGGTATGGCTATTCTGTTATTCTTTCAATTATTTTGTTCCATTTCAATGCATCAACAGTAATCAATACTGTATTGTAAATAAGACACTAAAATGATCGGTCGCCATATACACCCTAAGCCGTACGGACGTCAATGCTCGGTATACGATAATACGGCTGATCGCGACAAAATTTGAAAAGGCAAAACATTCGCAGCAACCGGCCAAATATGTGCGGCAACGTCGCAAAATCACCCCGCCGGGGCGTGCACCTCAACACTCGTACGGGATTTGACTTGAACCGGCAACGTCGCCAATTTGGGCTAGTACGAAATGCCGAATACACCACCAAAATTGGCCAACGTCACCGGTCGCCACTAAAGGCTAGGAATGAAATGCGGGATACGTCATACCCGGTCGCCACTAAATGCTAGGAATGAAATGTGGTATACGTCATACCCGATCGCCACTAAAAGTTATGAATGAAGTGAAACATAAGTAGGTACATCTTGTTCTTCGCGGTCGCCATTTCGGACTTTATGAAATGCAGGATACGTCGTTTCTGGTCGCCACTAAATGCTAGGAATGAAATGTGGAATACGTCACACTCGGTCGCCACTAAAGGGTTGTAATGAAATGCAGAATACATGGCCATGTATATCACCTAGCGCCTAGCTGCGTAGCGACAGACTCCGGAACTTTAATATTCGAAATCATCCACTTCAAGCCCAATTTGGCGACCAGGACAAATTTCGCCAAGATGCTTGTGACGACATATATTAATGAACTGTGTAAAAATTTCGAAAAATAAAGTGGCGACCGTATATCGGTCGCCAAATGTCGGTGGTCGCCACTTTAAATGCATATGATGGTCGCCAAATAGACGGTGTGATATATATATATATATATATATATACTACATATTATTAAAAAGTTTATTAATTGTTAAATACCACAAATTAATCAAATAAAATTTATTTGCGCACGCCGGGTAAAACTCACATAGAAAAATCAGCACCAAATGCAACTTTAGTATGGAGCGGCCATCTTGTCACGTGACACTTCCTATGAATTTGATTGGCCGAAATGGAGAATGCTGCGTTTGCTTTGAAAAGAACGTGGAGATTGCTGCTTTTGCTTTTAATACGTATTTTCAAACTCGGATTTTGATGGGAATAAATTGAGTTTATAAATAACCAATGAACTAATTAGATGCACAATTTGAATCTCTATGGAACTGCATTCATAACTTTTTTTTCAATATTTTGGAGATTGCTGCCTTTGCATCTGCACACCTCATGTAATGACATATGAATTCCAAATGAATTTATGACTACAGTGAAACCCTCTTAAGAAGTTCTCTCTTAAGACGTTTCGTGGTTTAAGAAGTTTGGTTTTTTCGGTCCCTCGGCTCTATATTGGCCCAATTTTTCCCAGATATAAGGTTTTCCTGCTTAAGAAGTTTGTTTCTTCCGGTCCCTTGGAAAACTTCTTAAGAGGGTTTCACTGTATTTAATTTAGCAAAGTATTGATGTAAACTTACTCTGCTTGTATTGTAATTTAATTTATAAATTGTAAGGGTAAACTTACTTAAATCTTCTGCTAGGACCACACGGCGCCCGGTGAGGAGTTGCTTCTTCTTATCAGGATCCTGTCCAAACTCATCCAGGACATCTTTCAGTTCTTTATCCAGGCGGTGAGCTGCAAACAATACATAACATCAACAAACCATTAATATTACGTACGCACTTAAACAAACAGTTACATAAAGTTCATCTTCCACATGAATTCGCAAGTATCCGACACTCGACGAATCAATTATCTTGGCTATTACCGCCATACATGATCATTTTGTAAAATCGTTAGTCTCCACTCACATCGTCAAGACTTTAAATATGGCCTCACATGTGTCAGACATTTTGTAACAAAGTATGTGACTTTAGATTAATGCTAGGAACAAAACAGTCAACTAGGAATACAGTGAAACTCTCTTAAGAAGTTTTCCAAGGGACCGGAAAAAAAAAACTTCTTAAGTGGGAAAACTTCTTAAGTGGGATTCAATTTTAGCCATTTAATAACTCGAGTCTGGGGCATACGTCATTCCAATGTCTACCTACGTTAAATTGTTGTGAAAACAAGCTTACATGATGCACGGCAAATTTTGAAGTTTGATTGAAAAAAAAAAACGTAATTATAATGCATCTTTTACCATCTCCTTGGGCATATTTAATCATGTTGTTGTGAACATAAAAATAAAGCTAAATATATTTATTTGAAGGTTAAATTTTCCGTATTAATCGTGATCCGATAGATTTAATCAAAAGTTTTTCGTGTTTTACAAATTCGATGGAATAAAAATTTTATACAATAATACAGTAGAACTCCGTTAATTCAAAATCCACGGGACATCAAAAATAAAATTTCGAATTAACAATTCCCACATAATTCGAAATTTTACGGGTAAGTCGAATTTTCGCAGCCGTATACCGCCGCGGACGGCCCCAAATTTCACGACCGAATCCCGTCGCGGCCGGCCCTCTAAATTCAGATAGGTACCTATTCGAAATAAATTCGTAAAAATACGATGTATTTTGCGTAAACCTAATTTTTGCAGCCGAATCCCGTTGCGGCCGGCCAATATTCAGATACCTATTTGGAAAAAATCATAAAAATTCGATATATTTTGCGTAAATCGAATTTTTGCTGCCGAATCCCGTCGCGGCCGGCCATAATGCAGATACCTATTCCGAATAAGTTCAAAAAAATACGATATATTTCGCGTAAATAGAATTTTCGCGGCTGAATTCGGTTGCGGCCGGTCATAATGCAGATACCTATTCGGAATAAATTCATAAAAATACGATATATTTCGCGTAAATTGAATTTTCGCGCCCGAATCCCGTCGCGGTCGGCTTTAATTAATTTATTCTAAGAAAATTCGTTAAAATTACCACAACCAATTCAGATTTCACAAAATAATAATGCGAATTAGGACGATGTTTACCGCGTTTACGCTCGATTTATCGACATTTACGGCATTTTACCGCCACGGCTATCTGTCAGATTCTGATTTACGAAATTTGTTTTTTTTTGTTGTTAAAATCGATGTTTTTCGATTTACTAATTTCGAATATTGAAGACCCTTGCATGTTCATTACATAATTCCGCGTAGCATATTCGTTCGACATGTCACATTGCTATTGTACCTAGGGGTTACGGCTTATGGCCCGGCCGGCGGCGGCCGACAAAGGGTCTGTTTATGGTCTCAGGTACTAGAGATCGCGAGTAATCTGTGAAGCCAACGTCCTTCACTTTATGACTTGGAAAAAGGTTCATTTTAGATATGTATTTTGCAGCACAATATTTCGTTTGTGTTGACATTACCGCCGGATTTCTTAAAACCTCTTAAGCGGGAAGCAGTTTTAGCTCTAAAACTTCTTAAATGGGATAAAATCGAGTTTTTTGCAGTTTTTTGTATGGAATTTTGAAGGGACTGAAAATCAAAACTTCTTAAGCGTGAAAACTTCTTAAGTGGGAACTTCTTAAGCGAGTTTTACTGTATAACATGATATAAAAATGACAGATACATCAACTGTTTGGTTGTGAGTAAGGTTATGAAAGCATTATTTTTTTTATTTTTTAATGTATATTCTAGTTTTGATGTTTCAAGAACTCAACAATGATCGGCGACGACACGGGTCTCATGATTTCAATGCATCATGTATGGAAGGAGTACACAATACGAGTATTGAATACTTGCATATCTGTCATAAAAATGATATGATATGATTCTGGTGATATGCGTCATAAAAAATGTATGCCTTGCCAATGGCTAGCAAAACGATCTAAATATCAAGATTTTAATGGTTAAAATATTTTTCTTTCGTAAGCGACAAGTTAAAACTTGTGAATACATTAATGGTTATGCATTGTTAGACCGGTCAGTGGTTAAGTGGACATAGCGCTTGGGTCCTACCTGGGCGTCGCATGTTCGATTCCTCGGCTGGCTAAGTCCTCCATCACAACACAAGCAACATTTTCGGCTTTCTGTGGTGGTAGGAGATTTTCAAACATTGTTGGGTTATACGTAACCCGGGAATGTTTGTCTTTATTTAAAAAAAAAAAAAAAAAAAATTGTATGCAATGCCAAGTGTCGCTTTCTAGATTCAAACGTTATAAACAGTAACAGCAATAAAAGAAAAATACAGTTCACACGAGGTACAAGTGAAACCTTCAGAAAACTAAAGTAGACAAGAGTGGGGAGGCTACGAAGCACCACACAAAGAGGATACCTATTATTCTATCTCATTCTTTCACAGGCTAAATCCTATAGATGTATGAGTTTGCCTCTTTTTGGTATCTTCATCGAGTTTCAAATCACAACCGTGCTAAAGAAGTTTTCACTTCAAAAACAGAATGTATCAAATTGGTGAAACACCACCATTCAAAATTGGGATGGTTTTATCCAAATAATTTAATTTAAGAAAACAAAATTGTCCAACCCGACCTACTGCTTTGCTTACGCATTCCTATCACCATATTATTCTACGAAACAAAATTCAGGGGTGACATTGTCCAGTTGACTTCGGGCTAAATATATTTACGACTCTAGGGTGATAAGTATGTTTTTTTGTTGTAATTTTTTTTGATAAAGTACCTTCTCTATTCATGATCTGTTGTCTCAGAGCGTTTGCAGTCATTTTCAACATCTTCTGGATGCGGAAGAAGAGTATCACATCGCAGCACTCCATCTGGAATATTATAATAAGAGAACATTTCATTATTTATTTGCAACATTAACGATTTTCGACTTTTAGATAACATAACATAAAATAGGCATAAAATACAACATGAGAAATTAGTTAATTGTGTAAGTAAAAAGAGCTCATGATCGTGTAAAACAGCAAAGAACAATAAATAGTAGTTAAGAATAGCGATGTGTAGGTTCAGCTGGAGTGGGCTCCTAAACTCGGGTTCTTCGCGCAAAGCGGATCTTACTCCTACTCCATTTTCAAATTGACTACTCCCAAAGAACCCAGTCCAGTACTTGTAGCCGGAACTCGGCGGACCGAGCCACAGTCGGGTGGAGGCGCAGCACGGCGGCAGTTTGCACTCGTCAAACCCAAAACCCATGCATCTCAGTTCTTTTACGGGCTCGGTCCAAGAACTCAAGTACTTTTAAAAGGAAGGACATTTTTTTCCGGTTTAGGCAAATATTCTAAGACATTCTGTTTTTTTTTTTATCGTATTTTTGAAACCCTGGCGATTTTTTGAAAATTTCAATCCGAAAAATGTCCGTAGAATTTTACAAAATTAACCTTGCTCTCACCGATAGGCAGGGGCGTGCACTCCATATAGGCACATAAGCACTGCCTACCCTAGCGTATTTGTAGAACGTAAGCATGTAAATAATACTATAATTTATTAAATTATTGCTAAAAATAAATACACACTTTCAAAAATAAGCGCGACAAAGCTGAGCAACCAAAACTACACGACCGCCACATGAAATGGCATACTACAAATGTGACATAAACTGTAACTAAAAACTACACGCGCCCTCCGACTACCTCACTAAAATGCGGGCTAAGCAGGAATTATTTCTGCTTAGAGCTAACTTCATACAAGATATAATATCAATGTTCATGAAATGCACGTAGCATAGAGTAGAACTGTCGTTTGAATTTGCTTCTACGGGGTTTTTTTGTTAGTACCTATCAGGCAGTGCTTTCTGGAACAAATTAGCAAATGGGAATCAGTGGCGACAGTGACATCTGTTGTTATCTGAAGTATGAAAGTGAGACAACGCCAATTGCTTTTATCAAGGCCACCTCGGATATCCATTGAAGCGATTATTTATTATTATAATTATTTGTATATTTAAAGTGGCTTAGATAATACAAACCTACATCATCTACAGCCAGCAGCAAGTACACTTAGCGAAAACTTGTACGAAGGGAGCCATCTGTGGCAAGTTTCTTTTTAATTTATTTGAATCAATTTGGCGGTTTTCCTACTGCCTACCCTGATCAAAAACTCTGTGCACGCCACTGCCGATAGGCCATATGTGGCCGCGGTAGGAATAAATCGCATCCAAAAAAAAAAACTTTTTTGGATGCGATTTTGACCCTTATGCATAAAGAAATTGTATGAAGAACAAGGTCTGAATGGTTTGGGCCATTCTCGTTCTTGACGTAACAAAAAGCCGCATAGCGCCTAGCCTCTCGGAATAAATAACAAAAATTATCTTTGGTTGACTTGGCAACCTCGGCGTCACTTCAACTGTCATTTTGGGTGTGTAAACTTTGAAAATATAAATATTTTACATTTTCAAAGTATTAATGTCATAACTTCTTCAAAAACACCCTTGGATTGTTTTTTTTTCAGGTATGGTGTCTATTCAGGTTTGTGTAGAAATAAAAAAACCAGTTCATTTTCGTATAAATATATATTTTTTACAATGTGTTTCCGGAGTAGGAAAAAGCTAATTTCGCGCGGTTTTTTTCCAAATACGCCCGGCGACAGCCAGGTTAAGGGAACATAATCGGAGACGGGACATTTTCATGTAGTGACATCAAGAGCTCAAATAATGGATTTATTTATTTAAAAATATAAAAAACTATATAATTTTACTAACATTTTCGTAATCTTGGTAAAAAAAATCTATCCACACGATTTTTTCCAATTCGTTATGAAATCCATGCAAGCCCATTGGGAATGTCAGTCTCACTGGCTCTAGGCAGTTCGGAGCAGTTGGAACTCTAGTGCGGTATTCACATAAAAAATTAAATAAGTTCGAAGTGACGCGCCAGGGTCGCCAAACCCTCTCAAACACACGACAGGGAGCTTGCGTATTACAAACATGAGGGCGTACAAAACACGAAGAGGGTCAGGAAGGTGTACTTACATCCCCGTCGCAGCCCTGCTGGGTGTACAGGTAGTAGCCGCGCCGACACTCGTATGCCCGAGCCAATGCCTGCTTTAGGAAATGCCTGCAAATTACAATATAAATTAGTTTGTGAGAAAACTTTTACAGAGAAATTGATTCGTCTGATTCTAAAAACTACACAGTTTCTAGTTCCATTCAGTCACATATAAAAATTATTATTGGCAGTAATATAGCAAACAAAGTCACTTAGTTAAAGTCACTTCATTTCACAAATTAAAGTTTCACTGAACTTTAATAAGAATGATAATAAATATTGAACAACAATATAAATGCAATCCCTGAGATTAAAACTGGACGCATTAGAAGACTGCGTTCAAGGCTGGACTTTGAGCAGAAAATTAACCAGAATAATATATCTTACTTCCTGTAGACAGGGTGCCAGGTATCCCTGATGTAGTCAGAATCCACGTCAACGTCCTTGTGCTGCAGGTTCTTCCTGATGGCGGCGAGTTCCTCGTAGGTCAGTCCCGGGGCGCGGCGCCCGTTGCCGGTCCTCAGCAGACCCTCGAGCTCCGCGCGCACCGCCTGTCGGCGAAGCTGCTCGTCTGTGGTACTCTGCCAGTACATCCACCTGCAAAGAACATTCATTGGTTAGGACTAGTTGATATAGTTGTGAATAATGTATACTTGGAACAAGTGTATAAGTTTGTATATTTGGGAAGCATTTTTATGAGAAATGGAAATTAAGCTAGCAGTCCACAAGATATATAGATGAACTTAACAAACCAACTTGAAGTAAACTTGTGGTACAAGCTTCTAAAAACGTATGGGAAATCTGCAAAAATAATTTATTTTGTGGCAAAAGTGTTGTCGTAACTTATTGTGTGACATAGTTGTTTTGCTAAAAAGAAATGTAAGATTTTTATAAATTATTACTTCTATCGATACACCATCTGAAAGCTATCTATAAAGTAATAATTTTTTTAAATACTCATTTGGCTGATTAAATTATTAATGGTTAATGATAAAGTACGCGAGAGCTCCCAATAAAAGTATTTCTAAGCGCCTCAATTTCATGTTTAAAAAATGATCTTCACAAAGATAGAGAGCGTTGAGATGAACTTGCTGAGAGACAATTTTCTTCTGTGCAAACCAACAAAAGGTTAAAAGCGACGCCTCTTCTGATCTTTTGACTGTGAGATAATTCACATTCTTTTTGATAAATGTTTTCTTAAATGAATATTTTTGGTTTCGGTGATAATTTTATGATGCATACGCCCTCCTGACTAGAAAAAAACATATTTAGTCGATGAGTCAACTGCTTGAAGAAAATAGAATATAGACAACAAAAATGGCACCTTTCTTTGAAGGACGGTCCCATCATGATCTTCAGGGTGTCCTCAGTCTTCTTGAGTGTGTTGCGTACAGAGTCCTCGAGGAAGGCTACAGCCTTGTCCCAGTCCTTCTTATTGCACACGGTGCGGTCGGCCAGTGCGTTAAGCTGCAGGATCCGCACCATCTCCTGGGCCTTGGACTCCCAGCTGTGCCTGAGAAGAGAAGGAAGATTAAATTAACATCTGTTTTACACAATGTTCCAAAACAATTGCAGGTGATCGCAATCTTAAACCAATAACAATGGTCCGGTCATCTTATAGAACTGGATGGTAAGCCTACATATCTCGGAAGCAAACACAAAAGACGGAATTCCTAAATCTATAGATTTGCATCGAGGTACAAAGCAAGACATCTCTTGTCTTTTGTTAACATTACCAGGTTAAAAATTATGTTTTGGTTTGATAAAGGCTTTGTTTGACACATAATATATGTAAGTCCCAATTACGCGAGGAAAAACTTGTAATTATAAGCTGCATACTTGCGGAGAGCTTCTTCCACGACAGCGGTCTTCAGATTGTCGAAGATGTCGTCATGGTCCGACGTGAGTTTGGCTTTGTTCACAAAGTCCTTGAACTCAGCCTGGAAGGTTTCCCATCCAATCTCCACAGATCTGGAAAAAAGTTATATGTAAGAAACTAGCTCGCACAAACAGTGGAAGAAAAAATAAACAAAACTAAAAAGATATTTTTGCATAATTTGAATGTAAAAATAACTTGAATCGCTCCACTGACGAATAAAAATTGTTACTAATGCTTGTTTTTTTTCTGGCAAAAGCTTCTTTGCTTAGCAATAAAAATTGTTATTCATTTATTTACAGCAAATGTCTTGTAAAATAAGTAAATGTCACCGTTTATTTTAATGGTACTTTAATAGATTTAACGGTTTAACGGTCCTTTAAATAACATGTTCCATCCGACTTACTTCAGGGGAAGGGCATCCTCTGCCCACCGTTTCAATTTGATATCACAGGTTGTGTTGAAGGTACCTGCAAAATAACAGTAAAAGATAATTTGAAATATATGTATACCAAATACAAAAGATATGGAGATATGGAATGGTAGAGGACAATAACAGAGATCACCAAGATGAGACTCGTCCGGGTGTTGAATTTCCCCATATTTCTATATGCAGAAACATGGACCAGTGAATACACCCCTTAGAGATGTGGTGCTAGAGTAAAATGCTCAGGATTCCATAGACATCTAGATGCACAAATGGGTTCATTCTGGAAGAGCTAGGCATCCACAATAGGCTTTCAACTATCTACCTACAACGTATTTTAAGATCCTTTGGACCCATTACTTGAGACAAACTGAGGACTCCAACTTGGAGAAACTCATAGTCACCGGCAAAGGTCACCCAACGGAGTCCCAATGTACGTCGGTGTCCTTGGTTCCCCACGCAGTGCAGAACCACGAAGAGTAGAGGAGCATGGTCCACTATGGAAATTGGAGTAGGGGTCACAATTCTCAGCAATGACTAACTGACTTAAGAAGAATATACCATCAATCACTTATCAAGAAAATTATTTTGTGTGTGAAGTCTCAAACTTTACTCAACGTTCGTGATTACTTAGTGTAATAATAACCTCCCATATTTAAAAAAAGCTAAAAATAAGTCAAACAATACTAATGTACATCACAACAGATTACTTGATGCTTGATGACTTACTATTGTTGGGGGTCATGGCAGCGGGCAGGTAGACATTCTCGAAAACGTGAGTGCTAGTGGTCTCCCACAGGGCGTGCTCGAGGCGCTCCTCCCACAGGCGCGGCGGCACCATGGACAGGTTGATGCTCTGGTCCAGCAACTCACAGCGGGCGCGCTCAAACAGTTCATCACGGTCCATCTCCCGAATCCTGGACATAAGATACATTATTAATAACATACTTTTATTATTATTAATTACATTTTGAAGTAATATTTGAATTGAATACAGTGAAACCCTCTTAAGAAGTTCTCTTTTAAGAAGTTTCGTGGCTTAAGAAGTTTTGTTTTTTCGGTCCCTCGGCCCAAAATTGGTCCAATTTTCCCCACATATAAGGTTTTCCTGCTTAAGTTTGTTTTTTCCAGTCCCTTGGAAAATTTCTTAAGATGGTTTCACTGTATTACCTCCATTCGCCTGTCTACTTTACCCCTATAACATTTATGGTTGTTATTCCCAATCCTACTGATCAACTGTTGAGCCGAAATTTTGCCTCAACACTCCTCAAATGCACTAAAGCGCTCTTCCCAACGCAACTCTCCGACCAACATTACTAATCAAATCACATAGCTGATCGGAGACTCACATTGATCGATCGAAAAGTTGGGAACAACGGCCGTTGCTCCCAACTTTTCGATGGGCGAAATCTGGGGCCGAAAGTCAATTCAAATTCCCAGGCTTACATGTTTACTCTATCACTGCGTAAATCACACTAACGAACATGCAGGCATACCACAGAGGCAATCCGGGAATGTTCTGAAAGTGTCAGTGACGTTGCCAAACTGACAAGCAAATAAACATAGATGCGGATTCATTGACTATAACAAAGGGTCACCAAGTAACAATTAAGTTATGGAAGAATTTGATTACCTGGGGAAGCAGTTCTTCCATTCAGTCTCCAAGTTAAAACGGGTGGCTTTGAAAGCATCAGCTTGCTGCTCCACCGAGGCGTGAACCATTTTCCAGAAGCACTCTGCAACGGCCAGAGACAGGTTCCTCGTTGTGACCTGACTTGACATGATAAGTCCATCCCTGGAAACACAAAACAGTTTTTATAAAATGCCTAAAAATAAATAAGTCAGATAAATAGTATTAAAAGTGAAAAGACATATTCTTTTTGTGTCATAGATTTTAGCTTACTTGAACATTTTGGAATGGCGGAAGAATTTTTCTTCGTAATCCTTTATGGTCTGTATAGAGTCATCCTTATGTCCACGGCCTGTCACAACAGCGAAATATCCCAAGGCTTTCATTGGGAACAGTTTTCCGGATAGGATCTTCCTGATCTGCAAACAAAATACATACATATTTAAGGGTGTATCTCACATATCCTTCTTTGCAAGCATTGAAGTTACATATTTGTAGTTATCCATACAGATATTGTGACATGTAATAGTTTACCTTATTTCCATCTCCCATGTTGTTCTCTTCTGCCAAATCCACCTTAGTGAGAACAAAGATGGTCCTCTTGCCCGATGGATCGCATTGAGCCACCAGGTCTGTCACATTACTTCTCTCCGCATCTACTGAGCCGTCCTGAAATGAGACAAGTTAGCATGATTTTAATGAAATGATAAATATGTACATGTCTGCAGAGAGAATAATATACTCGGTTTGCTGTCCAATTCGCATGAGATTTGATATAGTAAACTTGACTGTGTATGGATGCCAGTTTGCATGAGACTTTTAGACAGGTGGCTATCAATTGGCACGACAAGTGTACTTGATTCTATTGACTTGATCAATTCACTCATCAAGCATATTTGAATATGCGTATGAGCGTTTGTGAGTTCAGTCAAAGTTACTTAACTAACTGTACTGCTACCACAACAGAGTACCGCAGGCACTCAAAGACGAGAACTCACATGAACTGACATCACTTCAAATATAATGGAACATGTGTAGCAACTACAAACTGCAAATTAGATCAAGCCTCAAATGCAAATTGGACGATAAACTTGATCATATGTAGCGACCATTAGTGAAATATTCATGGGACCGAGGTATTATTGATAGAGAGGCGGTCTGCACAACTCCTATAAGCACTCAGGACATAACCCTATTGCTATTCTCCACACGGCTCCCTAGGTATCTGAACCTTCTTATTTTGGACATTGGTAGCGTAGAATGAGTGTTCCTCAATCATTTAAAATTTCCTACAGCACGATGTCGATGCTTTCCACTACCAACAGTTGCATGTGTCTCCTGAGGTAGCAGTGTTGTGTTAGTAGTCCTACTAGTTATTTCAGTGAATATCTATCCATATTGAGTAATTGCCTGGTTTGTTTTGGGTTAGTACTTCATGTTGTAATAAGAACAAATACCTGAATGCAAAGGATGATCGCATTGGGATTGTTCATGTAGGACTGGGTCATCTCGCGGATGGCGTCTCGGGTATCAGAAGCCATGTCCACTGTCTGCGTCTGTAACAAACCAATAATTTCAGATAGATTCAAAGTATTTGGATTTCCCGCACAATCATGTTTAATTCGAGAATGACAATTCAAAACAAATGGAGTTAACATCGCCGCCGCATTATGCAAACTTTGCACACATTAAATAAATAATACGCAACACAGGTCATAAAAAACTAAAAGAGAAATACATATAAGAGATAAGGTACAAAAATTTGAATTATAAATTAGAGAAGCATTTATTCAATTTCTTCTATTTTAGGCTGCTTATAGACATGACAAAAAAAGCGTGAGCCGAGCCACAAATTATAGGAAAGGAATGAACCAACAGCAAGTGGCATCTCACGCCATTAACGGTTGCTTCATTCCTTTTCCATAACTCGTGGTTCAACTCTCTGTTTATACGCAGCATAACAATTTTCTGTTAATTTGTCCGATGAAATTTAGTTAAAGTTATTTTATAAATTCTTTTTACAGTGGAACCCTCTTAAGAAGTTCCCGCTTAAAAAGTTTCGTGACTTAAGAAGTTTGGTTTTTTCGGCCCCTCGGCCCAAAATTGGCCCAATTTTTCCCACTTATAAGGTTTTCCCGCTTAAGAAGTTGGTGTTTTCCGGTCCCTTGGAAAACTTCTTAAGAGGGTTTCACTGTAATTAGAACCAAAATCAGTATTTTATATTATAGTCGTATCAATTTTAGCAGCTAAACTGAAAACACATACAAAAAGACCTATAATTGTTATTTTTGCTCAAATAAAGTATTTCATAATGCGGCCAATTTGAAAGAGGTGATGATCATCTAAATACAAAAATGTATCAATAATATTCATCAGTAAACTTTGTTGAAACCACTTTATTTACTAAACAAATCGGTTAAAATTATATCGGTCGATATAATCGATAATGCATCAATTTTAAGAGTAATATGGAACAGCAATAGAGTAAAAGTAAAGAAGGATCCTTACGGAGATGATGCCGGGCAGATCCACGAGCACCATCCGATGCAGGCCGGGCCCACGCACCGACATGGAGATGACATCGCGGGATACGGTGCGCCCTCCACGCACGCTGTTGCGCATGCGCAGCTCTACCTCCCTATACACACATTATACATTATTTTATTTTAATTTGGGAAACCAACATATTGGTTGAATTACGAGTCAAATGTAAATTTTTATAAATACAGTTATTGCAATCGCTACGCATCTCGCAGGAAAATTTATTTATTGTATAGTTCTTAACATTATATAATAATAAATTTTTCATGTTAAATCAAATGGAATGGCGATATACAATATCAGGTAGTGTAAGAGAGACGGAGTACGCAATGTTGAATGTAGCTATCGCTCAAGTGGTTAATACATAAAAACAAAACGTAATATTATTATAGGTTTCCAATAACATTATAGCCAATTTTAGATTTACCGATAAACTAAACCATTTAGGCTGTATTTTGAAATAAGGGCTGAGACCTGAGCAGGCCCCGTCAATAAATAAATCTGAAGTTTAAAGTGAAGGTAAAATCTAAATCACTGGCCATAGTTTGTGGAGGCAAAACACTGTTATTAAATGTTAAATGTCTCTCATTAAAGCTGTAATGTACTATTTAAAAACCCTCTGGGTGTTAAATAATTTATTTTTTTTATAAATCATCGTGAGTCCAAAGTTAAGATAAGAAAACTCTTACTAGAATTCTTTACATATTATAATAATTTATCAAAATGCTGTCTCTCAGGAATATCTTTCATACTATAATTCAATGAATGCTCTTCTCGAGTTACTACTAGTGAATGCTTCACCATTAGGACTGAAGGTTTTTAAATGTTGCTAAAAAAGAATGCCTTACGCATCAAATTAAATTGATTGTCGCTAAAGCTTATACATATTCAGTCGATTCCGCTTAATTGGGACCAAAACATTTTGTCCCAAATAAGCGGCTGTCCCTAAATAAGTGAAGTTTAAGGAAGACAAAAAAATGTATTTATTGAGCTTTTTTAAAAACAAATTTTATCATTGAAAAATAATTATGTAGGTATAAATAATTATAGGTACAATATCATTGCTGGGTGTGTAATACTTCCAAAGTGGAAAAAAATTACAGGAAAATGAAGAAACACACTTTTTAACAGGAACAAGAATGGAGACACAATTTTTTTTTTGTGTTCGTTAATAATCATTACAATCGACATATTTATAATAATTTTAATATTCATCTTCATTTTCCTGCTTCAAAGTTGGTTTTTTCACTCTCCTCAAAAATGTTATTTTTTTCACATTACTAATTTCTTGGAATCCTATCCTGAAAAAATGGCATCCACTCTCCTCACCCGCACCACACATGCCACTTCTTAACTAAAATTCGTATACAGAGATATGTTTTGCAACGACTTCAAATCGGAATTTGTCCGAATTAAACGGTATGGTGTCCCAGATAACCCAAGTACATAAATACATATTAGTTTAATTATTATTTTTAATTGGTAAACTAATGTTTAAGACAAGATTTTTATGAATAGCACAAAGGGTAACAATTATTATAAGCAATAATTATTAGCCTGAAACACTCATCAACATTGAAAAAATCTCCCGAGAAAAGATAAATGCCGCCGCCAGGACTTCGGGTGGGAGATAAGCCGACGTAGCTCAGTTGGTAGAGCAGTTGACCGGATATCAGAAGGACGCGGGTTCAAGTCCCGTCGGCGGCATTTATCTTTTCTCGGGAGATTTTTTCAATGTTGATGAGTGTTTCAGGCTAATAATTATTGCTTATAATAATTGTTACATATTAGTTTCTTTATTTGGTTTCTGTTCCATGGATTTTGTCCCAAATAACCGGTGCACCAATTAAGCGGAATCAACTGTAGAGAGTACAAGCTTCTTCAGTCCACAAATGAACGAAAATCATAAAAAAAATTATACTAAGAGTTGACATTGGGAAAGAGTAAAATCGACTGAACTGAAAATCCAATAACAAACCAATATTTTTAATCAAATGGGATGTGAAAAATATATGTTTCAATCATTGGTTGGGATCAAAAGAAATATCATAAAAGCAAAAATTAACTCATTTTATTTAATTTTTTGAGAAATGAATAACGTGAACTAAAAGACAAAATATCATTTTACCTTCTAAGCTCAGCGAGGTCAGATTCTTTAGTAAGGTCGAATTCCCGGTTGGAGTCTCTGAACTGGGCCACGTGGTAGGGACCCTCCGACAGAGTCACCTTTACAGGAGCCCTGAAAGTTAGTAAAGCACAAATGGTAAGTTTGAAATACATAATATAACAAGGTATGACCTAATGTGTAGTTGTCGATAATAGAAGCTAATCACAATACCATTTACTATTGATATAACTAAATCTCCGTTAGCCTATTTAAAAAATATGGTCCACTGATGCTTCCAGTCTAAAATTTTCAAACCAAACTGGTTATTCCACAGTGTTGAAGAGATATTTCCCGACTTATAGCTTGTAGTGTGTGGTATCTGTACCTGGTCATCATCTCGCCAGCGCCGCGCGGGAAGATGCGAGCCTGTGCCACCATCTCCAGCACACTCGTCTTGCCAGCACTCTGATCACCCACTACCACCACGCGTGGCAGGTGGTCGCTGCCTGCCCATCCTCCACCTCCCCCGCTGTAGCCCGACAGCTCGTCCAGCACATCCGAGTACATGTCGATCAGAGACTTCTGCAAAGTAAATACAGTCATGAAATAACCAGGAAACTGTCGAACTACTAACTAAAAATTGCCATCTCAAGAGACACAAGCAGTTGTTGGGAGTGGAATACACTATGAAGAGGATGAAGAGACTCCAATGCTACGGGGCCAATGTCCCACCTGGGTGGAAATAAGAATCAGATGCATGGGAATTCCCATTGTGGAACCAAGAAAAAGCTAAAATCTGAATAGAAAGTTTCTTGAACTCTATAAATCAATATGAAAAAAATAAATAACACTCATAGTGAACCGAATACAAACGATTTTGGAATACCCCGAGGCACCATTTTGGGCCCTCTTCTATTCATCTTATATCTTTAAATTATCAATAACAGGAAAACTTATTTCATATGCAGATTATACTGCAATTATATTTCAAGCAAATTCATGGAATGAACTCGAAATAACTGCTAACATGACATCAATACTTATCGTGATATATTTTTAGGCTTATGTCATGTTAGAAAGGTCAAAGAAGGAAGTAGCGCAACACAATACATAATACCCCAAAATAATACACAGGCATAATACCCCAAAATAAATCTCAATAATACTTTTGGCCGTGAATGTATCGAATCATATTTCTTCCCACAGTTTCGTAATCTGCAATAGTATTCCTGGAAAATTTTGTCAAGGGTGATAGTGGACCAAGTGCTGGCTGATTGTTGAACACAGAAAACTTAACTGAAATATAAAGAATCATGTATCTTCGTAGTTCAGTTGTAATAATAATTATTGTTGTACCTTTGTCTTCTTGAGTGAAGCAATGTCCCTTCCCCCGCGCAGAAGGATGTTCTGTTTCCTCAATTCCCTGTTTTCCTTTTCTAATTTGTCAAACTCCCTCTGGTATCTCGCCTGGAGTGCTATTATCTCATCCTGGAGGGAGTTCACCAACTGCTCCGATGAATTGCCAAATGTTTTGGGAGGGGGACTTTCTTTTGCATACGCTGTGTTAAGGTTCACTATTTCGTCTTTAGTTTCTGAAATACAAAAGATGATCAATCGGCAGCCATGCAATTAGCGCTAGTGGAGCCTAATTGAAATTATAAAAATATTTGTAAATCATTTAAATTAGTCTTTAGCTCTTGTGCGTTCAAACCTTAAACTTTTTTATGCAAATATTGATGAGGTATTTAAAAAAATCAAAAGTGAATCAAATCATTATAATGACTGAATTAAAGATAACATAAACCAATAAAATAAATATCATAATATGTCTCCAGAGTCATTGGCTCCCAGACATAATTTATGTACTCACAGTTTATTCACACCAATTTTTACCTAACTATGTTTAGAGCAATAATGATAATTTGAGCAGCACTTAACAAACAGTGCATTTTACTCACAGTACTACAATAATATTAAAGACAGTTGGTTTCTAAATACTTTTTAGTAGTTTGAGGATGGGGCTAGTGTTTAAATAACTTAAAGATTACATTTTATGGATGATTTAACAGAGATAATTTACCTGCAGATATTTTCTTAATATAGACTATCCCGTCGTTGACACCTATTGAAAAAAAGGACAAATCTTACAGAAAACAGAATGAAAGTTATTAAAAACATCAGTGTATATGGAACAGGTCATTCAAGCTTTAATTCAAATGTGAACTTTAAATCATTCCATAAAAGGCAATCTTTAATCTCTCTTAGAAGCGGGATATTTTCAAGCTGGGAACTATTGATTTCGTGATTTATTAAAAAAGCATGAACACGAAACGTTCAGCAAAGTCAAAACATGTGGATTAAATGATTCCTTCTACAGTTCAGAAATAAAACACGTGAAATAATGTTACATTAAAAAACCAAGTGATCTAATGAGAAAGTAGATTTGAATTAAATCAATAATCGGATATTTTAATAACCAAAATAAAAAGGATGCAAAAGGTTAAGAATTTTACTTGAAGAGCTCTCCATTAAACTTGTTTAAATCAAAACAAAATATTTGAATTTACAAAGTTAAGCCATAAATCACACTGTCGTATTTAGCTGCATTCAAATTGGAAACTTTTGTATAGAAAACCCAAACAACTGTTGTATTTTTCAGAAATAATTTGGGTTTGAATGCTAAATTAATTTTGGTTAGAATTTTTTTTTATTTTGCTTTCAGCTACTTAAAATAAAAACATCTGCTTTGCCGACTAACTCCATGGGACAAAAGGTACTACTACTCCATGTCAAATATAAATAAATATTTGTCCATACATTTAAATTTCTTAAATGTTAGAAAGATCCGACAAAGAGATGGAGTCTATATAAAGTTACCCTTTCCGTACACCCGCAAGGAAGATGGTGTTGGGAAGCAATGTTTTATGATGCTTTTTCAAAAATCTATGATTATTTAACTAAATTAATGTAGATTTCACACACAAAACTCATTTCTCATAACAAAAAGATAAAAAAATTCTTGATATGCTTACGTAACGCTCCATAGTACATTTGTTTTCCTGCTCGTATGATAGAAAAAAAAAGAAAAAAAGGATTGTAAAACAAATCAGAAATAAAAATAACTGCAGCAAGAAAAAAAAACTCTAAATATTCAGCATTAAGGGTTTCATCATGTTCCCCATAGAAAAATAAGAGTCCGCCATATTGCTAAGGTCGTTCTTCCACAGTGACATGCAAGTATTCAATACTTGATGATTCTAGTATCTCGGCGACCACTGCTATACTTCTGCGCAGACTTTTGCTGATATTTTATAAACTCGTTGGCGATGCCCCCGTGACCATTTTATTTATTTATTTATTTTATTTATTTATTGTTTGAAAATATTACATAATACAATATAGTGAACTTAAAATGTCCAACTAGGCAATTGCCCGTTTTAGGACATTCCAGTATGATAATGTTTTTAACTAACTAACTAACTAACTAACCATCACGCCGTTTCCCCGCAGGGGTAGGCAGAGAGGACGGACCGCCAAACAACTCGGTCTTGGCACACACTCCTTGCCTCGTTCACATTCATACACCGTCTCATACATGCTCTTCTATTATTCTGACTCCTGACATGGCCCGACTCAAGTATCTGATTCACTTGGTCGTGCCATGTCTTTCTCGGGCGTCCCCGACTTCTTCTACCATTCACATTTGCGTCATATATTCTCCTTACACTCCTTTCCTCGTTCATTCTCTCTACATGCCCGAACCATCGGAGCGTTCCTTTCTTGATCTTACTCATTACGCTTACATCAGCCTTGCATTCTTTGCGGATCTCCGCGTTTCTCACACGATCATACATGGTTTTACCACACATACGCCTCAGGGATCTCATTTCTACAGCATTCAGTCTACTTTCATCCTTCCTCTGCCAGTTCCATGCCTCACTGCCATACATCAGGGTAGGTACCAGTACTCCATTATGGACGGCTAGTTTCGCGTCTTTGGACAGTTTTTTGTTGGTGCCAACGGCGTTCAGTCCTCCATTAATAGAGTTACCTGCATTCACCCTTCTTTCAATATCTCTTTCAGCCTTCCCATCTCTCGTAAACATACTTCCCAAATAAACAAACTCATCCACCTGCTCCAAGTATTCGTCGTTCACAACTATATTGCATACTGTTTTCGTACTCTCTCTTTCAAACACCATGACTTTAGACTTACTTACATTCATCATTAACTCATTCTTCATACATACTTCGTTCATCCTTGACACGAGAGACTGTAGATCTTCCATACTACTAGAAATTAGCACCGCATCATCAGCATACAAAAGGCAACATACTTTCAGATTACTTAATTTCGCGCCCAATCCCATCTCTTTCAATTCTTGCATACAATTATCCATGTATAGATTGAATAACCACGGCGACATTACGCAGCCTTGTTTAACACCTTTTGTGATGTCAAACCACCCCGTAAAATCGCCGTTCACCCTAATACATGCAACGCTTCCCTCATATAGAGACGCAATTGCCTGTATGAGATTCGTATTCACTCCATACTTGGACAACACCTTCCATAGCTTTTTCCTGTCAACTCGGTCGTATGCTTTTTGTAGATCTACAAAGGCACAGAAGAGTTTCTGGTTTTTTGCAAGAAACTTCTCAGTGAGCATACGCAATGAGAAAATCTGGTCCATGCACCCTCTTCCACTCATAAAAGCACCTTGCACATCCCATATTTTATATATGATAATGTTTTTACATGTAAATTATAGTAAATTATAGTGTTGACTATTCTGTTGGTAAAATAATAATTACCATCCGGGCAAAGTTGTTCCCACTCACATCGTTGGGACCTTAAACATGGCGCCGCTTGTGTCAAACGTTGAAGAACAAAGTTGAAGTGACGAAAGTCAAAAAACAATGACAGAATATAAAAATAACAGCCACAGCAATTGTTTGGTTGTGAGTGACAAAATGAAAGCATTCTAGTTTTGACTTTTCGAGAAATCAACAATGATTGGTTGCGATGCGGATCTCGTGAGCGACGTAAGTGCGCAACAATTTATCTGCGACATATGTACACTACTGAGTCTCGGATACTTGCGTATCTCTGTGGAGAAGAGCCTAACAATTGTAAAGCAATTCCATAAATAAACATGGCAAGTGCAAGAAGTTTAATATTTTGAGTTGACACTAAAAAAAAAGGTTGAATGATAAAATTTAACTGTTGGTAATATTTCTAAACCCATTTATAATAATAAAAGTTGAATTTAAAAAAAAATTCAATTGTGCAGTTTACAGGTGGTAGAAATGAAACCTTCAGAAAACTAAAGTAGACGACGTAAAGAGGAGACCGATTATTTACGAAGCACCGCACAGAGAGGAGACCGATCTCATTCTCTCGCAGGCTAAATCCTACAGATGTGTGTGATTGTCTCTTTTTAGTGCCTCTTCTTCGTTTCATCGAGTTTCAAATCACAACGGTGCTAAAGAAGTTTTCACTTGGAAATCTTTTAAAAATGATCATTAATGAATGTGAGTTGAATGGCTGAACTTGGTAATGTTCAAGTGCTTGTAATAATGTAAGGAGATACTTACGGTGGTTGGCGTTGGCTGCCTCGATGGCATTCTCCCACCGATCTCCAAACCACTGCCTCACTTCAGTGTATTTGGCCTCGGACAACATTTTCAACCTAGGATCTACATTACAAGCCATTACAAAAGGACCCAGTTTATTTTAAATATTTATAAGTGACTTATTCAACACAAACACAGCGATGAAGATTGCAACAAATAAAATATGGATATTGTGATATAACATGGTGGTATTTCACCATCGTTCATAGGATAATGTATATTTTCGATTTATGATTGACTTATTTATAGAGTCCGAGTTTAATATTCAGTAAGCAAACCTGTGTCTATATATCGGATAAGTTAGTCGAGCTTTTTAATGTTGCGAGCATTTATTTGTTTATTTATTAATATACATTATCTTATGGATAAACTATCAAAATTATGGTGAAATTCCCCGTATATCTACTTGGGTCTCCATAGTGAATAGATCTTTCTATTTGATTTTCGAGCCGGTAGGTTGCGGGTGGATTTTAGTTTTCATTTAAGGTCGATTATTTAGATAATAATAACGAACCTTATAAAAATGGAAGGACAGTTGTTATGTTGATCTCACCAATTATAAATAAATAAAATAAAAATGACTTGTGATTCAGCAATAGATTCTAGGTTCCAATACAAATAATGGTACAATAGTAAAATACAGTTGATTGTATTGATAGAAAACATTTAGTGTGTTAATTATTTCATAAATCAATATACAGATGGCATAATTTTGCTGAAGGAATTGAATACAGCTCAAAAGAGGGGTTTAGTTATAAAAGTACAATATTTCTAAAATATAAATAAAATACATGTATTTCAAATTGTTAATTTACAAGATTCTAAGTTCATTATTAGTTAGTTATTCATTACAATAATTAGGGTGGGAATGTATTCTCAATGAAATAAATTACTCAAACTGAATAATATAATGAAATGCGCATAATTACTATTGATAAACTGATAATGATAATATTTTTTTAAAAACTTAACTTTGAGGATTTATCTTTGAAGTATTAATGTAAATTGGTAGATTGTAATCATGATTGATTCTGCTTACCTATTTTGATGTTATCTGTGACGTTATCTTTGATGGAAATCAAACTGCCGGTGAACTTCTTCCATTGGTCAGCGTCTGGGATGACTCCATTAACCCAGCCCATGTCTGGGAGGCCATCGCGCCACTCTGCATATTTCTGCAACACAACAAAGTATGTCTTCAACACAGCACAATACATAGCGTAGCAAAAATCTGCTTCAGCATATAAAGGCTATTAAAATATCTCTAGAATTACTCCTTAATTGCTAAGGATAGTGACCGTCCTAGTGAATTGTGGACACTGCACGATGAATTGATCATTATTCCTCTGTTTGTCTAGCCTTTCTCTTTGCCAGTATTAAGTTGCTCCAGGTTTGCGTTATAGGAAAACAGTTGATATCTAGTTCTTCCAGAAAGCTGGCTTTCCATGCTATCCTGAGCATCACCAACTCTTGTGGGTGTCTGTTCTGTTTTTTTCTTTCAACTGACTGAGATTATTTTACACCAAAGTGAGTATTCAACATCATTCTATGAAGTTTTGCCACGGCAGTTACACGGATTGTATTTATACCTAAGGGAAGAATGGAACACAGTTCCAGACCCAACCTCCAAACGGTTTGCAGATAGGTCCCAGATGGAGAAAGGAACAGGAGCCGAGGTCTGTCTGCAAGGATCCAAGTTTATCCATTCGGATACACTCAGTATACCTCTAGGAATACACCGCACTGATTTTCAAGCTGAGAAGGAAACCATCTTAGCCTGTGAACAGGAGAATACATATATGTATCGGGAAAAGGAATAAGTACACAATCATATGTTGATAGCCAGGCAGCCCTAATAGCACTGGAAAGAAACCGATGGAACTCCAGACTGGTGATGGAAAGCAGGACTATTCTTAAAGAACTTGCTACAAACAATAAAATAACCCTAATCCGGGTACAAGGAATGAAATAACCCTGAAGAGCAATTCAATATCTTTTGTGGGATCATTATGAGATAACAGACATTATCTCCTGTCAGATTTGTGTGATTTATTTGCTTTTTTTAAGTACAACGTACATTAAATGAATAAATAATCAAGCATACTTGCAGGAATTCATGTTTAAAACGATTTAAACTAAAATATGTGACAGTAAATATGTAAAAATCACACAAATCTGACAGGAGATTACGTCCGTTATCTCATAACGATCCCACAAAAGATATAGAATCGCTCGGCTGATCTGGTAAAGAGGATTGAGCGGGCTGACGAACTAGCAAGGAAAGGGGCAAAAGCACCACTTGTGAGATCCGAGCCAGCCGTAGGAGTAGCAGCTTGCCACACCAAATTACATATTGAGAGGTGGGTCAAATCCCAGCACTGGAAGGAATGGGAGAGGGCACCCGGAATGAAGCAATCCAAAATACTCATAAACGGACCAGACCCTAGACCTAGACGAACCAGGCAACTATTCAATATGAATACACTCACTGAGGGAACTGGTAGGACTACTAACGGCTACACTGCCATCTCAGGAGACACATGCAGTTGTTGGGAGTGGAAAATACCAATAGACGCAGGAAATGTCAAGAGGATAAAGAGACTTCAATTCACCTATGGTGCCAATATCCCGCTCTTTTGGGAACAAGGCTTAGATACCTGGGAAGACACATTGTGGAATCAGAAGACATAGCCACATATCCAATGACCACCCTGGTGTACTTTATAAAAGGGACTGGGTTATTGTTAAAGCAATGAGGTAAAATAGAAGATAGCACAACAGACCTATAATAATAATACTATTTGAACCATTTTTGCCGTTTTTGTGAAAAATCACCTCAAGGGCGCTGTACAAACTTATAATACATGTCTAAAATCTAGAAAAACTACAAGCTAGACAAACAATTAAAAACAACTTGCAGCTAAAAATTATATACACCGGTTCATTGATCACCGATACGAAAATATATGTACAATGTATTGACCAATGAACGTGATGCTGCATAAAAATGAATGAATACAGGACCATACTTACCCGGGAAGTCGCTTGAAATTAACACGGTTTACTGTCTATTTAGAGAAATTTAGATAGATTTCGCACGCAGAAGAATTAATCATGAACACATGTTATTCAATCCTGATAAATATTTTAATATTAATATGTAATATATTCTTTAATGAGTGTATTTTGGAAAGTAAAAGCAACATTTAATGGTGGGCGGTGCAATAGTACAAGGATTTGATCTTCCTAACTGTGATTCGTCAAGAGACAGATTGATGTGTAAGGATTCGAGTAATTTTAATTCAGTAAGAAAAGTGTGATAAAGACATCATAGGCAATACAAGTATGATACTCTCAGATAGATATTTAAATAAAGGGTACGAGAGCCCAAAAAGGTAGGTTTTTAGTTTGGACCTAAGGCCTAAGTGTTCACAGGAACTATACATAAACAAAATATACATATACCTAAGGAGTCCGTGTTTTATTCTGGGTCAAAATAAACACTCCTTTACTCCTTATCGCAAATGAAATTATCTTTAGGGTGCGATAGTTTTAATTCTGTATTACACAAAACAGCTAGAGCCAATTTTATTATTTTAGTGATGCAACAAATACAAACTCGGTGCAACATAATTAGCCTGGCATTACAACCATGCATGCATTTCAGATCAGAACTATAAAGCATAAACTTTCTAAACAATTATAGCCAAAGTCACAGATTTTTTAATTTCACAACACCAATATTTTCACCAGACGGTGGATTATCTTTGGACAAAGATGCAATACATTGCAGAAGAAATTAGCTTTGTTGAACATACACTATGTGTGTACCTATTTAATAAAAAAACAAATTATCGCCTACATTTAGGCAAGTCATCAAACCACAACACACAGTTTTGAGATACCATTATTTGCGAGTAGGACATGAAGATAAAGGTAGAAGCAGAGTTGTATGTTTTTACAGTTAATGTTTGGGTATTCTTTGGTGACCTTTGCCTTAACGAGGACGATCTTCGTTATTCATAATATATTAATGTACTTTACATTCTATTAGAAACCAATATGATGTTTCCGCCTTCTAAATAAGGTGAACGAATACTCCATATGTGCAGAACTACATGAATACTCGTATGGATTCGTTTGGTTAACTGTCAAAATGTTAACAACTGTTATTCAATCAATATTGGAAACACAGTTAAAAGAAATGTAAGATCGACAAACTAAGAAATGTTGTATCACAAATATAAATGACAATTCCCGACGTGCGGATTTAAATGTTCCAGTTACCTTGTTTAGGGTGACCCCTCCGCTGACAGCGCCCCCGAGCACCAGGTACCTGATCTTCAGGGCCCCTCTCAGCACCCGCGCTATGATCATTCCGTAGTTGCGGACTTGGAGGTCTCTGGAGAAGGCATGCTGCTTCAGCAGGGGCCTGGCCCGCTCCAAACTTCTGAATGTCCAGATAGACAAATTCCTTCTGTGCACAGTTGAGATCACCTTCCTCGAATTCTTATACGAGACCGTCAAATTACTGAAAACACAGAACATTCCATTATTTACTATGAATACTTCATGTCATGCTAAAATCTCTTGCACCCTACTAAAAAGTGATATCCCACGTAATATTTAGCATTAGCGAATGATGAATTATTTAACAATAACCTCAAAGACTCACCCAAAGTTTCCTCGCAGTATTTGTGACATTTTTCAAAATTGATTGACTAATTTAACATATTTAACCCAAACGATTTTTGATGATGAAAGCTGATTTCAGAAGTTGCTAGTCGCTGGACTCCACCGAGAGCATTAGGAAAATAACAATTTGATTGTTGAATAAGACTAGATCTGCTCGGGCAGTTCTTGGTTTTCGGTTTTTCGGCTGTCGGCTGTCGGCAGGTCGGCAGTGTCGGCACCAGTGTTGCCAATCGTAAAAAAATTTCCTCGTACGGATGTAGCTAAAAATCTCGTACTTTGACTTTCAAACCTCGTACATTTATTACAACTACTGAATTTAGGACTTTTTACTCAATGAAATAAACTATTGCAAGTTTCTTACTAAATAAAACATCCCTTTGTGCTGTATTAAAAAAATCTTAATTATTACTCAAGTTAAATCTCAAAAAAATAAATGTAAATCAAGGTATCAAAATTTACATCTCCTCTCCAAATATTATGTCAGGAACATCCGCACTATCATCGTTTTTTCTGCCGTTTATTTTATCTGTTGTCATGCGGCTATACATTTCTTTTGTGGGTTCAAAATTGACGCAGTTTCCAGTACGAGTTGAACGTTGAACCTCTTGCGCTTTTTGCAGTAAGAAGTGTGCCATTCACTGTTTCCACAGTTAGTCGGTTTCTTATATCTGTTTTAATTAAATTTACCTTACTTATGTAGATCTACAAAAAGCATACGACCAAGTCGATAGGAAAAAGCTTTGGAAGGTGTTGTCCAAGTATGGAGTGAATACAAATCTCATACAGGCAATTGCGTCTCTGTACGAGGGAAGCGTTGCATGTGTTAGGGTGAACGGTGGTTTTACGGGGTGGTTTGACATCACAAAAGGTGTTAAGCAAGGCTGTGTAATGTCACCATGGTTATTCAATCTGTACATGGATAATTGTATGCAAGAATTGAAAGAAGTGGGATTGGGCGCGAAATTGAGTAATCTGAAAGTATGTTGCCTGTTGTATGCTGATGATGCGGTGCTGATTTCTAACACTATGGAAGATCTACAGTCTCTCCTATCTAGGATGAACGAAGTATGTATGAAGAATGAGTTAATGATGAATGTAAGTAAGTCTAAAGTCATGGTGTTTGAAAGAGAGAGTACGAAAACAGTATGCAATATAGTTGTGAATGATGAATACTTGGAGCAGGTGGATGAGTTTGTGTATCTGGGTAGTATGTTTACGAGAGATGGGAAGGCTGATAGGGATATTGAAAGAAGGGTGAATGCTGGTAACTCCATTAATGGAGGACTGAATGCCGTTGGCGCTAATAAAAAAAATGTCAAAAGTGTTGGAATATTTATGATACCCTATGCGGCAACACTGTCAGTTCCGTTTCCGTATTCTTATGTTTTTTCTCTTCTGTTTGAAATTGTGTAACTAGAGCATTGTTTACCTGACAATAAAATAGATCTGTACCTTGCAATTGAGTATATTTTATTACAAACCAACAGGTTATGGGCCACATTATGCTTAAAGGCACTCTGTTGTGATCAATGACTTTTAAGTGTAAAATTGTGAATATTGTGATTAACGTTTGTATAGAACAATGTCGTTCCAACTCCCTATTGAAAAGCTGAAGGGCCGTGAGAACTACGACATCTGGAAGTTCGCTGCTCAAGCGTATTTAGAAGACCAGGAATTATGGGAATGTGTTGAAGGTACAGAAACAGATCAGAAAAAGGATAAAAAATGTCGTTCCAAGATTGTTTTATTGATTGAACCCGTTAACTATGTGCATGTCCAGTCTGCTACAACCGCGAAAGAAGCCTGGGACAATCTTGCTGCTGCTTACGACGATAAAGGTCTTACGAGGCGCGTCGGGCTACTAAGGACCCTTATTACAAAAAAGTTAGAAAACTGTAAATCTGTTGAAGATTACGTCGATAAAATTATTACCACCGCCGTTAAATTGACCTATATTGGTTTGAAAGTTGATAATGAATGGATAGGTACCATTCTTCTTGCGGGGCTTCCAGAAAAATACACCCCCATGATTATGGGCATAGAGAGCTCTGGAATAAAAGTGACTGGGGATGCTATAAAAACCAAATTGCAACAAGATGTTTCGCATAATAATTCAACATTAGAAAATCCCAATGACATTGCTATGTACGGATCAGGCTCGCCCAGATGGGGAAAATACAGTGTTTCTGGAGGTAGTAGCAGTTCAAGAGGGGTGGCAGAAAACAGTTCATACAGAAAAAGATCGGAGGAAATAATTACTCACAACCCTGCAGATAATAAAACGGGACCGCGCTGTTACCGATGCAACAGAAATGGTCATATAGCCCGAAACTGTGAGGTGATATTTGATAAAAAGAACTGTGGAAATAAACAAAGTTCAATGTACACTGCTTTTTCTGTGACTTCTAAATCAGCTGAAGAATGGTTTCTCGACTCAGGGGCTTCTGCACATTTAACAATGGCTGATAAAAATTTATTCAATAAAATCAAAAAATCTTCCCAGTTAGATATCACTACTGCCAATGGTGATAAAATGATCAGCGATACAGTTGGAAACCTACAATTAATTACATCTTGTGGAGAATTAATAAACGTAAGTGATGTGTTTTATGTTCCACAAGTGAAAATCAATTTGCTATCTGTAAGTAAAATTGTTAGCAAAGGAAATTCTGTAATTTTTAATTCAAATGGAGCAAAAATTTTAAATAATAAGAATGAAATTATTGGAACAGTATCACTAGTGAACAATTTATTTAAATTGGATGTGCAAAGCAATGTTGGCTTCGCTGTTCACACAAATGATAATGATAGCATTCTTTGGCACAGAAGGATGGCCCACCTGAATTATGATAGTTTAAATAAATTGAAAAATGGATTAGTTCACGGAATTCAGTTTTCCTCGTGTAACCCACCAGATGTATGTGAAGTTTGTGTGAAAGGGAAGGGCCACAGGTTGCCTTTCCAATCGAGCAACTCTAGAGCTGCAAGACTACTTGAAGTGATCCACTCAGATCTTGTAGGACCAATGCAGACAAATTCATTATCTGGTTCTAGATATATTCTCACATTTTTGGATGATTTCAGTAGAAAATCCTTCGTTTATTTCCTTGACACAAAAGATCAGGTGGCAGAGTGTTTTAAAACATTTAAAAATCATGTTGAAACGCAAACTGGAAAGAGAATCAAGGCTCTTCGTACTGATAATGGAGGTGAATTTTGCAACAAACGATTAGACAAAATCCTGCATGATTGTGGTATTGAACACCAAACCACGGTTCCATATACACCAGAACAGAATGGTCGGGCGGAAAGACTGAATAGATCAATCCTGGAGCGTGCCAGGTGTCTTTTGATTGAATCCAACTTTCCAAATATTTTTTGGGCTGAAGCAGTCTTCACTACAGTCTACTTGATGAATCGTTCTCCCAGCAAAAATGTGGATAAAACTCCCGAGGAAATGTGGTCAGGAAGAAAACCTACTGTGAAGCATGTAAAGGTATTTGGCTGCAAAGCCTATGCACACATTCCGGATGCACACCGAAAAAAGTTGGACCCTAAATCAAAGCCATGCATTATGATGGGATATTGTGCTCTGTCCAAGGCTTATCGTTTGTATGACCCTAACAATAATTGTATTTTTGCATCAAGGGATGTCATTTTCTCTGAGAATGAGGAAGGAGTTTCACTGCTCACAAGGAAACAGGATAATTCAAGAGGATTGTTCTTTCCTGCAGCGGAAGATGAATGTTCATCAATAAATGAAGATATTGTATCTAAGGACTCACCCAAAAATGTTGGCTCAATGGATTCAGAGGACATTGCAGATAAACGGGATACTGAAGACTTCCTAAATCGGCAAGCTGCAGACTTACAGTCTGATCTAAGAAGGCAGGACAGGGTTAGGAATCTTCCAAAAAAATATGATGATTTTGTAGTTTATACTAGTGTTAGTGATGAACCCTCAGATCCCTTGACCATTGAGGAGGCAACGGAGCGATCAGATAAACAACTTTGGATTGAAGCAATGGACCATGAAATGGAATCACAAATGGATAACAACACATGGGAACTGGTCGATCTCCCATCTGACAGAAAATCTTTAAACAGCAAATGGGTTTTTCGCACAAAGAGAGATGCAAATGGGGATATAGTCCAGCGTAAGGCTCGTCTGGTAGTGAAAGGTTGTGCTCAAAGAAAGGGTTTGGATTTCGAAGAAACCTTCTCACCTGTAGTCCGATACAGCTCCATTCGATACTTAATGGCATTAGCGGCCGAACTTGATTTGGACATAGATCAGATGGACGCTGTTTCAGCATTTCTCCAGGGCGATCTTCAGGAGGAAATCTACATGTATCAACCAACAGGATACCAAAAGTCTGATAAAGTTTGTCGCCTAAGGAAAAACCTATATGGATTAAAACAAGCAAGCCGTGTTTGGAACATAAAATTGGATGCATGCCTGAAGAATATTGGGTTTCAACAGTCAAGATATGATCCATGTGTGTATGTGAAAAATGAAAATGCGACTGTGTTGATCATTGCTGTTTGGGTGGATGATCTACTTATTTTTTCTAGTGACAAATCACAAAAATATGCTGTAAAAAATCAGCTCAAAGAAAATTTCAAAATGACTGATATCGGTGAAGCCAAATATGTTTTGGGATTCCAATTGACTCGAGACAGGCAAAACAAGAAGCTGTGGATAAGTCAACAAAGCTATATCGAACAAGTTCTGAAGCGCTTTAATATGGATGGATGCAACCCTGTGGACACACCACTAAGTCCTAATGAAAAACTCTCAAAACAGCAATCACCAAAAGAGAACACTTCAGCCATAATGAAAAATATTCCGTTCAAGAGGCAGTCGGTAGTTTATTATTTGCCTCTCAAGTTACCCGACCTGACATTTCATTTGCGGTTAGTTATGTGAGTCGTTTCAATAACAATCCAGGTCAACCGCACTGGGCTGCAGTCAAACGAATCATGCGTTACTTAAAGGGTACTGCAGATTGGAAACTGGAGTTTGATGGATGCACACCGTCTTCAATTGTTGGTTTCTGTGATGCTGATTGGGCCAGTGATTGTGACGAAAGGCGATCTGTGACAGGCTACATTTTTACTAAATGTAAAGGAGCTGTTTCTTGGGGGACAAAAAAACAACCAACTGTGGCGCTGTCGACAACCGAAGCAGAATACATGTCCATGTCTGCTGCGACACAGGAGGCGTTGTGGTTAAGAGGTCTGGCTCAGGAAATCGACAGTGCAGTATATGACACTCCTACAGTTATCTACGTGGACAACCAGGGAGCGGCAAATCTAGCCGTGAATGGGTGTTACCAAGCCAGAACCAAACATATAGATGTGCGACATCACTTCCTTCGTGAGAAGATCCAGTGCCAACTAATTGACTTTAAATACATACCTACCACAAAAATGTTTGCCGACTCTCTCACCAAAGCTTTGGATAGAGAGAAGCTGATGAGATGCATTTGCAATCAGGGTATCATCAAATAGGGAGGGTGTTGGAATATTTATGATACCCTATGCGGCAACACTGTCAGTTCCGTTTCCGTATTCTTTTGTTTTTTCTCTTCTGTTTGAAATTGTGTAACTAGAGCATTGTTTACCTGACAATAAAATACATCTGTACCTTGCAATTGAGTATATTTAATTACAAACCAACAAAAAGAAGCGAAGCTAGCAGTCCACAATGGAGTCCTGGTACCTACCCTGATGTATGGCAGTGAGGCATGGAACTGGCAGAGGAAGGATGAAAGTAAACTGAATGCTGTTGAAATGAGATCCTTGAGGCGTATGTGTGGTAAAACAATGTATGATCGTGTGAGAAATGTGGATATCCGCAAAGAATGTAAGGCTGATGTATGCATAATGAGTAAGATTAAGAAAGGGACGCTCAGATGGTTTGGGCATGTAGAGCGAATGAACGAAGAAAGCAGTGTAAGAAGAATATACGACGCAAATGTGAATGGTAGAAGAAGTCGTGGACGTCCGAGGAAGACATGGCACGATCAAGTAAATCAGATACTTGAGTTGGGCCATGTCAAAAGTCAGAATAATAGAAGAGAATGTATGAGACGATGTATGAATGTGAGTGAGGCAAAGAGTGTGTGCCAAGACCGAGTTGTTTGGCGGTCCGTCCTCTCTGCCTACCCCTGCGGGGAAACGGCGTGATGGTTAGTTAGTTAGTTAGTTACCTTACTAAAAACCCGCTCGCAGTCAGCATTCGCATGGGGTAGGGATAGTGCAGAAAGGGCAAAATGAGCTAGCTTGGAAGAGTCTTCAATTTTGAGTAATTGAGCCCAAAACTTATCTGGCTCACTGATATCTTTTATACCTTTAGGATAACGGGCTTTTACATTAGGCAAATTCCTCAATTAATCATCGAATCAAAAGGTACGAGGTTGATAGTGTCCTCGTACCTCGTACGAAAGGCCACAAATCTCGTATTTGTACGTTGTGTTTGGCAACACTAGTCGGTACGGTTCGGCAGTCCAAGAAAGTTGCCAGCCTAAAAATTTATAATAATGATTAGGTATATTATAATGTTGTCAACACTAAAACATTGAATATGGCGATAATATAGTAAAACTAAATTCTAAATAATTGAAAAAGGTAAAATCGACATTTTCATGTTATTTCAAGAGATACAAAATATTTCTTATAGTGGGCAAGTCGTATTATTTCAATTTTACAATAGAATTTTCGTACTAAATAACTTTGTATATTAGCTTTTACTGACGTTTTTATCAGAATATTTGTTAATCTACTATCTATCTACTACACTATACATATAAAGAGGTAAGATTTGTTTGTTTGTTTGTTTGTTGGCATCGAATAGGCTTATTATTTATTATCATTATTTTGGAAATGTACATGTCTACTACATCTACTTCTTCTACTACACTATATAAAGAGGTAAGATTTGTTTGTTTGTTTGTTTGTTTGCATTGAATAGGCTCCGAAACTACTGAACCGATTTGAAAAATTCTTTCGCTGTTGGGAAGCTACACTATCCCCGGGTGACATAGGCTATATTATATTTTCAAAAAAATTAGGGATCATTACTAAAACTCCAATAATGCAACCCAAGGTGTAAAAAAATTTCCTAAAATATTCTTTACATCGCGTGTGCTGCGAAAACTATTGATGATAGAATAAAATAATGTACTACGACTTTGTAGAACACATCATTATTTCCAAAAAAGATCGCACCAGTATATGTCTCACTATTATGGTTATGCCACAATAAGTATTCTTTTATTTTAAAAATTTAATTAATATGTTGCCGCTTGAAAAGGCTCTTTATTTGTATCTTGGTGTTAATCCTTATCAAAATAAATTACTTCATATTCAAGACAGCTTCAATACCCTTTTTTAACTTTTTGAATTTTTCAATTCGGATATTTAATTAGAAAGATATCACGAGTTTAATAATGTTAGTATTAGAAAAAAGTTTCGGCTACGGGCCGAGCGGGAGAGGAGTCAAGAAATGCCAGGGGGGTTGGCGGGACGGGGGAGCGGGAGAGCAGTGGCGGGGAAGGTGGAAGTGGAATGCTGGAGGGGAACGCACGGGAAAGGACATGCAAGGAGTAACATTTTATTTATTTGAATATGGCATTGCAACGCATGCCAGGAAACAGCTATGTATTATAAAAGAAAATCCAAAAAAAACGCGCGGACCGCAAAAACTCAGAAACGAGTCCCGGTACGATCAAGGGAGTTATAAGGTGTGGTAGATCTCTGTCCCCTCTCGGGAAAAAAGGTACCCGTTTTTACCTAAAGGGCGTCCTTTTGAAGATATAAGGGCTGGAAGTTTCGCCCTCTTGAAATTTCGGAAAGTTCAAGAAGGTTCTGTAGAACTCTAGAAAGTTCTGGAAGGGGTGGCGGAGTATGTCGTGAAATGTTCGGGAATAGGAATCGGGATCATCATTGTGAAACATTCCATAACACTCTCAAATGTTTTCCTGAGCGAAGCCGGGTAACCCAGCTAGTTTATAATATAAAGCAATTAGAGGCTAATATTATGTACATATTGAACGGGGAAAATAATTCAGATGATAGTATAAAAGAAATTTATTTTATTTTATTACGTTTAGGAATTAGTTATTTGCATGATAATTACTTTGTAAAATCGATACACGTTAAACCATAAATAAACCACTAAACCAATTAAATTAAATATTTAGTTTTTTATTTGTAATGCGACTCCAAGGCTTTTTCGTACTTACTCTTAAAGTTATTTCTAAATCTATAAAGTCTCCGAAAAAGATTACCGGGTGGAAATCGTAAAAGCAATTTTTTTGAAATGTGTATTTTGCCTTCTAACAACCATAATATATATTTTTTTATCAATTCCATCTAACGAAAAACTGAATTGGAATTCTGGACATATAAATATTTTGAGTAGATCTGTTTGAAAATGTTAAAACAAATATTTTTTTATATTATTATTTCGAACATTCTCAATGGAAGGGCATATTTATCCGTAATTTTTAGTAATGGCATCAATCGGCTTATCTTTCGAGACGAACGTTCTCTAAGCATCTGAAATCTTGGGCCAAACAAACAAAACCGTACCATTGACTAAAGCCTCGATGACACACGGCGAGTTTACAAGCTACTATCTACTAAATTTAAAAGCGGGTGAATCGGCGAGTGAGATTGTCATGATGACACACAAAACTGTCCACTCGCTCAGTAGCTCGCGACATTTTTGTAGGAAACTGGACTCGCACGTAGCTGCTAGCGCCAATAGCGGAAATAACGTGAACTAATCCTTCAGACGGTTGACAGTCGAAATTGGTCGAAATCAGCTGGTTTTTGGCAGCCATATTGGAAACACAAATAAACCAATCACGAGTCGGCTTGTAGCGTGTGAAGTTGAGGACCTTTCAACTTTTTCTGTGGATTGTCAACAATCTGCTAGTTAGCAAGTAACACGATGACACTGGGCGAGTTTACTAACAGATAGTGAATTTCCGAGATAGTAGCTTGTAAACTCGCCCTGTGTCATCGACGCTTAAGGAACGTATTTAAAATGAGTTCTATGAATTATATACATTTTGGATTTTCACAGATCCAATAAAGAGTAAAATTGAATTATTAGATTAGGTAAAAAGGCCCGTACGAGGTTTTCTCATACGGGCCTTTTTCACAAAACATTACTACTTGTATCAAATCTCTCAGTGAAACACGGACTTCAATCTACGTCACGAATTTTAGACAAGCACCGCTCTACCTCCTCGATGAGCTTACCTTTTTTAATGCATTTTCTACGAACCTTGATATAATAGAATGTAATATAATAAATATATGAATCTATAAATTTTATATTTATTTTTTTAGATTCAATGAAAACTGAAAATCTTGCTGGAATAGACCGTTGCGAGTATAGGCACGAGGCATTCTCTTGACACCATTTTTGATGTGAAAACATTTTTTCTTTGAATATATGTAAAGCAATGTATGAAAAACTTATCGACTGTACATACTAGAATAGGCAAAATTAATTACTGCCTAACAATCATTTAATTATTAACAACATTAAAGATAATGATATCTCTCAGCCAAACCGACTGCTGATCAATGTGAGTATAGTAACAAGGCTTTCTATTAACTAAAATTGTGATGTGAGAACGATTTGCGTACACATTTATAATATGTACGGTATCAAAACTAGTAAAATGTTAGTTTGGAATCTGCATGTATAAATCAATGCATAAATAATCAATAAATAGTTAAAAAAATTAATGATGAAAATATTTCGCCTCCTTATCGACCGGTAGTTTTCGGTTAAGTTGGCGTGCATGGTTTACGCCCTTCGAAAGCCGTAAAGTTGGCTGCGATTCTTGCAGCGCTCACCTGATGCAACGTCAGTGCAGTTAGTCTTGCCGTACACAAAAAGGTGAAGCCTGTGTTTTTCGCGTTCTGAAGTATTGAATAGTTAGTGCTATTGAAAATGGGTGAATGATAGTGAAAATGTGTTTCCGCACTGGATTAACGACTGCGTGCAACTCGGTTCGCGCAGCCCGTGCCGTGTAAGGAGTGGTTTGGAGTTTCCCAGCCGCGGAACCCAGGGCTGGGTGTTTCTCTGAGAGTGCACACTGCTCGCCAGACGGCTGAGCCAGGGACGAACGACATCAACCAAAGGTTTTTTTTACTTGTGTATGTTTTGTTTTTGAAGGATGGACAAACCGGATCGCTCCCGAGACGTTTTTTCAGCACTCCCTATGTTGTGAGATTGATATTTACCCCAGGCACAAAGCGAATCAGTATTTTTCATTGTCCGAATGCACGTAAGGTAGGCCATTTCGTGTTTTGTTCCTGGCCATTCTTGCATTCTACACATCTTCATAATGTCACCTATTGTTTATGGCTCTTGTCAGCATTTGTTTAAGTGATCATTTTGGGATGTTTTTATAAACGTTGCATCCGATTAGAAATCTGAAAATATTATGATAATTTTTAACCTCAGAAGTAATAAAGTGGAAGTACCCCGCGGATACCATACACATACACACCAAAATAAATGGTTCTGTTTGCTCGGGATCGATTTTATATTTCGGTTACCTAGGCTTTTACTTATTGCTTATGACGGAAATGTCTCTTTGTGGCACATTGATTGATCGAAACAAAACTATTCTACTCCATTAACATATTAATGAAATGATTTTATCAAATTATTTTTCGAAGTGTCACTATGATAATAGAAAATAATACAACTATGGCGTCTTCAAAATATATAAGTATGTTTTTTGACACAATTTTTTAGTTTGTTATTTTTATGCAAATGTTTACACATTCTTTCAATATGGAGTCATTTGTGTTTGTATCAAGACGAAACAAAGAAAAAAAATTGAAATTGCCTTTAATTGATGCATCTGTTTGTGTAATTGATTGGGGTGTAGTCTGGTGTAGTTTGGATTGATTAGCTGTGGATTTGGTTGGCTGGGTGTTGGTTGGTGCACCCGTTCCCGGTGCCGGGTGCATGCACCTGCCTGCTGCCTGCTGGGTGGCAGGGGTGGGTGGCAGCGGGTGGCCTGGTTGGGGAGTACCGCCCGCTATAGCTCTCTTCTCTTTGTTTCCTTGCTGCATTTTCTGCCTATTCTGCACTGCATACACGCTCCATACCTACTCAAGAAAGCTCAAAATACTTCCTACAATGCAGCTGTGAACGGAGAACATCCCCCTAACTTTATTTTAAGTAGGTGTTTAGCAATGGTTCCCTCTCTAGCGATTGGACGACGTTTTCAATCTAATCATCATCCATTGAAGTCAGAGTTAAGTTAGCCTCTCAAAAACTGGGCGTACTGGGAATGCTATCCTTGTTCCACCGGTATTTCAATGGAAGATGCTCCGAGGAACTAGCGTCATTGATCCCTTCGGCACCGGTGCATAGTCGGGAAACAAAATACCTGAAAAAAACCCTCGACTCTGTGCAAAAACTCAATTTGGGGGCGGGTATGGGTACCGCTACCCCGGGAACCATTTATTGGATAACCAACACCTCTGCCATAGGTCACCCCAAGTGGTTCGCTACGTTTGGTGACTTAGAAGGGGTGCCCGGGTTCATGGGGTGAGGTTTGTCCATGTCTTGGCGGCGGATGCGTCTGCCCACCTGCTGCATGGCGTTTTTCGAGGGAGACTGGTTGAGCTTTTGACCTTTCCACCTCTCAACCTATCGCCTTGCACCGTAGTTGGAGGGATGGATTCATATATCTGTAACTCTTGGGCACAGTGCCCCCAGATTCCCACCCCTCATACCTTTTTCCTTCCCACGACTTCCTCTCCTTACTTTCCCTTAAAAGACCCTCCACACATCATCCCCAAAGATGACATAGGCCCTGAGGGGAATTATTTTCCTCAGGTCCTCCTGTGTGGAGCTAATGTAAAAAAAAAAACGGGCGGTCCGTCTGATAAATTCTCCTAATTTAACAAACAGGCTGAAATCTTTAGAGCACAGGCGTCGGGTGGGAATGCTATCCTTGTTCTACCGGTATTTCAATGGAAGATGCTCCGAGGAACTAGCGTCATTGATCCCTTCGGCACCGGTGCGTAGTCAGGAAACACGCCGAACGCGTGCTTAACATATGTACACGGTTGATATTTGTTACATGAGAACTGGTCGCTTATCGACTCGTTCTTGTGTTCAACATCTCGGCTGTGTAACGATTTGCCGGCTTTTGTGTTTCCTCCTTCCTATAATGTGGGTCTCTTTCTCTCCTCAAAAAGACCCTCCACCCAGCATCTCAGATGACATAGGCCATGAGGGACATTATTTTCCTCAGGGCCTCTTGTGTGAAGTTAGTGTTAAAAAAAGTGGTCCTTGTCTGAGAGCTCAGTGGCCACTTCCCTTACTGATACATTAGTCGCTAAACAGTATTGCGCCTTTACACCATATCTCTGTATTCTGTAGAAGTATCCTAAATTTCATTCCTACATTTTGTTCATACTTTTGTATCCCTTCATGAAAATCAATGTTGGACATAAGCAGACTTAAATTTCTGCCAAAATCGTTTAGCCTTGATCTGCCATCTGGAACCATGTCATCGATCCATCTTGTTCGACATCCCCCTCTTTTGTGCGTTGTGCGTACCAATAATTCTTAACCGACCTCATGTATTTCATTGACTAGATCATTCCATGTCTTCCTCGAGCGTCCCCGACTTTTTTAAATCTAGGTACTTCCTCGTCCTCCTGAATGAAATACTTTCTTCACACACACGCTGTCTTGTGTGGGAAAAGTGGATAGAACCTATTTCTTTAATTTCACTCCTTGCTTCCTCTAAATTCGTGCATTTTTTTTACAAAATCATGTTCTAGGTACTACACAAACTTTCATAAATTAGATGCCATCCCCAATTTAATCTACGATGTCCAGCGATTCATTTAATTTTTATTTTATGGCATGACCTGCAAAAGCCAGTACTTGTTATGGCATCCCAAATTTGGGGTACGTTGCTACCCCCTACGATTCATAATTTTTACAACGCAAAATTCGTAGCTCATATTTCCCAAAATGTTAATCATTTTCATGGCAAAACTGTGAAAGTTATTTTTGTGAGATTCAGGAGAGTTTTCAAGAACTTTCTATTCTACTACAATGTTAGCACTCGCCTCAAGACAACCTTCGAATATTTAATGAACACTGTATATCCCAAATATTCTTTGCGTACCCGTCCACTCCGAATTATGTTATTACCACTATTATGTTTATTCATTGTTTTTTCTAGCCGTTTGAGATCGACAGATTTACCACCGAACCCTAAGAACAACGTACTTAAGGTTAAACGTCACGTACGTTATAATCTACGCAACAGATGGCGTCAATCAATTTTTTTTAGGTTTTTAATGCTTTTTGCACGTTACGCTTTAAAATATTAAGGTAAATTAATTGTTCGCGATCGTACATATTTAATTAGAATATAAATTAATAGTTTTGTCCATAAACAAACCCAAATATTTCAAGAAAGGCTGAAAAATTCAATTTTGTATCGGTGACTCAATCCAATATTGTATTTTTCAGCCTTTCTTGAAAGATTTGGGTTTGTTTATGGACAAAACTATTTATTTATATTCTAATTAAATATGTACGATCGAGAACAATTATTTTACCTTAATATTTTTAAGCGTAACGTGCAAAAACATGAAAAACCCAAAATAATTTGATTGGCGCCATCTGTGAATGCGTAGATTAAAACGTACGTGACGTTTAACCTTAAATTTTGAATGTAATTTGTAATTTAAATTTTGAATGTAACAATCTCAAGGTTTCTCTTATAAAATCACTCCCGATCCGAAAAGTCAGAGAATTATAATTGAGAGATGGAGAGATATGAAATTACGAATGTTTATATTTAAAGCGACAAAATCGATGCGAAATTTGTGAAATTTTTTAATAAAACCCGACTCGTTTAAAATAGAGCAAAAATCTCGCGGGGGTTGTTTTAAACAGCATTTAAAGAAACATTGTTTTTTTTTTTCATACATATAACTTGTAAAATAACCGAAAAAATGTGTTTATAATAATTTTTGGAGTATACTTTGAGATTTTTTTCTATCGAGCGAATTTTATGTAATTTGTATGTTTCGGCGCGGGGAATTTCTAGATATTATCTTCAAGAATAACATATTTTTTTAAGAGCTTTAAAACTTAACTTGTTTAAGGGAGATATGTAAGAAATCGGTAGGAATTCGGGTAGCGGCGGCTTAAATAAAACAAATAATCATGTGTGCAGTTTACGTGCGGTAGTAATGAAACCTTCAGAAAAATAAAGTACAAAAGAGTGAGGAGGCTACGAAGCACCGCACAAAGAGGAGACCGATTAGTCTTTCTCATTCTCTCGCAGGCTAAATCCTATAGATGTATCTGTTTGTCTCTTTTTAGTGTCACTATTTTTCGTGTCATCGAGTTTCAAATTACTTACAAGGGTGCTGAAGAAGTTTTCACTTTTAAAAAAAAACTATGTCCCACCTACCTTTGTATGATACTTAAATTATTTTGTCATTATAAAATGCTTTCTTGTTTTTTCTTCTGAATTTTTACCCATATTCCAAAAATATTCAGATTTTATTATTATATTATGTATTAAGAGGACATTACCAGAGAAACCAGAAATATGTCATTTTCAAATCAGTGTTTAGACTTATTGACTCGTTTCCACAAAAAACTATAAATTGATTTTGAAAGATTGTTCTTTTATCTGGTAAAGTTATGGATTAAATTTTGAGAAAAAATGTTTATTTTAAGTATAATAAGGTTATACCATAGGTCGTTGGCAGATTTGTTATATTTTCAAAAAAGTACATGTATTATACAACACCAATTTCAAATCATATAATCATGCAGTTAAATAAATCCATACATTATCTTGTAAAGTTATGTTTTAGAATTTTAATTTTAGTTTAAATAAAATCATTAAAAAATATATACGTACATGTGTTTCTTGACGTAAATTGGCCAGTTTGTGTATTTATTTGCGTACTTCCAAACTAATATATTTCAAGATTTTTTTAAATACTTATTTTGCTAAGACATTATTGACAAGTCATAAAAATTTTGATCGAAAAATAATCATAAGAAGTAATTAATATTAATTAATTTACAGATCGCGTTTTACCATTTTTCTTATAGCCCGACGACTCGAGAATTGAGAATTCACTCTGCCCGCAAACGTGGCAGCCGGCGGTTGTCTCCGCGGCGCTCTGTATCGTAATATTTGGAAATGACGAATTTAAAATAAAACCAAATAATACGATTTCATTGTTTCGTGTTTGTAAAAACTACAGGGTTTACCGAACGCAAAAATTCATGTTCATTGAATATTTTTATGAAAATTTTGAATTTTTTTTTTATTGTAAATTATTCTAATGTGAATACCGCACAAGAGTCCCAACAGCTTCAAAATATTTTTTTTGAAGTAAAACTTCTTTGCGCACGCTCGACACATGGGGGGTAAGCTGGTAAATGCGTTACGAAAAGTGATGATTGTTACGAAAAATGTCCTGCGAACGGTAATCGATGCGAACGGTGATCTTAACGAACGCATGTTATTCGTATTATTGTTAATGGACTATTTTTCCGTAAATAAATAAATAAATTATATACAGTGGGTACCCGGCATGCGTTGCAAGGCCAATGTAACCTCGGGGTTAACTAAACTGTAATGGTTCCATCCCAAGTCCCAAGAAACTACATTATATTGCAAGCGGCTGCACTATATAACATTATATACAACGGGTACCCGGCATGCGTTGCAAGACCAATGTAACCTCGGGGTTAACTAAACTGTAACGGTTCCATCCCAAGTTCCGAGAAACTACATTATATTGCAAGCGCCTGGACTATATAACATTATATACAACGGGTACCCGGCATGCGTTGCAAGACCAATGTAACCTCGGGGTTAACTAAACTGTAATGGTTCCATCCCAAGTCCCAAGAAACTACATTATATTGCAAGCGGCTGCACTATATAACATTATATACAACGGGTACCCGGCATGCGTTGCAAGACCAATGTAACCTCGGGGTTAACTAAACTGTAACGGTTCCATCCCAAGTCCCGGGAAACTACATTATATTGCAAGCGCCTGTACTATATAACATTAAATACAGCGGGTACCCGGCACGCGTTGCAAGGCCACTATAACCTCGGGGTCAACTAAACTGTAATGGTTCCATCCCAAGTCCCGGAAAACTGCATTATAATACAAGCGCCTGCACTATATAACATTATATATAGCGGACACCCGGCGGGCGTTGCCAGGCCACTCAAAGAAAGAAAGGGTTTGTGCGCTTTAATTCTGTTTGTTGAAGTGCTTTTGAATAGGTTCACATAAATTTTTGTGTTGTCGTCCGACACGTCCGCAGGTCGCATACAGCTGTCCGTTTGAGAAGCATGTTTTTTTTTAAATTTATTGTTATAAGTTTGTTAAGTTTTACTTCAATCGTGTGGTCTAAAGACTCTAAAGCACACTAAATTTAAAAAAATATATATATTATAAATTATTGTTATGTGAATACCGCACGAGAGTCCCAAATGCTCCAAAAAAATATTGTTATGTAATACCGCATAAGAGTCCAACAGCTCCCAAGGGAGAGAGGTTGGAGGAGAGTTGAGATGAGATGAAAGGGGTGGCTGAGGGGGGGGGGGGGTAAAGGAGCCGGGGGGTGGAGAGGTGTTAGAGGTGGGGGGTAAGGGGAGGGGGGTTTAGGGGGTGGGGGGGGGGTTGAGAGGGGGTGGGAGGGTAGGCCTTTTTTATATCCATTTTTCGTATTACAAAAATAACAAACACGAGAATCGGGTATGGGTACCACTGCCCCGAGAACCATTTATTAGATAACCAACACGTCTGCCGTAGGTCATCCCAAGCGGTTCGCAACGTTTGGTTCGTGGGGGTGAGGTTTGTTCAGGTCTTGGCGGCGGATGCGTCTGCCCACCAGCTGCATGGCAGGTCGGATCTAGAAAAATTGGTTGAGGGAGTCCCTTTGACTTCTCCAGCCTTACCCTCTCGGAACATCGCCTTGCACCGCAGTGGGAGGGATGGCCTCATACATCCGCACTCCTGGACACGCTGACCCCCCAGATTTCTACCCACCCCTAATACCCTTTTCCTTCTCCGAAGTTCCTCTCCTTCCTTTCCCTAAAACGAGCCTCCACACAGCATTCCCAAAGTAGAGATAGGCAGTGTGTCGAGCGATTGTAAAAAAAAACGGTCTCTCCTGATCCGACCTTCCACGTAGACAAACCTCGCCCCATGAACACGAGCTCCCCTGCTAAGTCACTTGGGGTGACCTATGGCAGAGGTTTTGATAATCCAATACATGGTTCCCGAGGCGGCGGTACCCATACCCGCCTTCCAAATTACTGATACTACCTATTGACGGCCGGCGTGGTCAAGGGGTAAGGCTCTTGACTCGCAATCTGAAGGTCGTGGGATCGAATCCCGGCGTAGGCAAATTAATTTTATTTGAATAATTTGGGTAATTTTACAATTATTTAAATTAAAAATAATATATTTGCGTCACGTTCCAGAGTGGAAGATACTTTCAGTATCACCCTGGGTGGTGTAAGACCACCATTCAGAATTGAAACTTGCTAGAAATGGCTATGACCGTGTTTAGTGACCAGATCTGAATAGCCAGGTAATTCCTCGCCTTCCTCTCCCCCATCTCCTTCCCCTCCCTACCACCTTCAGCCTCATAATATACCCCATAGTCACGTCATAGTCTCACCGGCTCCAGACGGGAGCATTTGGGTCTCTTGTGCGGTATTCACATAAATATAAAATAAACAAATATGCACACGAATAAATATTTTAAAATGAGTAATTTTTTACAATCCAACTGAATATTACTATTTTTTTCATTAATACCGTACAAGAGTCCCAACTGCTCCCGTCTGGGGCCAGTGGGACTATGGCATCCCTAATTGGGGTATGTTGTAAGGCTGAATGTAGTGGGGAGGGGAAGGATATAGGGAAGAGGAAGGTGGGGAAGTACCTGGCTATTCATATCTGTTCACTAAACACGGCTAAAGCCATTTCAAGCAACGTTTCAATTCTTAATGGTGGTCTTACAGCAGGGCGATACTGAGATATCTAATGGCCGTAAAATACAATTAAAAACAAAATATTAAAAAGAATATAACAAATTGTTTATTCATGTAGGTATCTACTTAATACCTACTGGGTTTACGCATTTTACTTGTATCTATTTATGTTTATGCACTTCGATATACAAATTACAAATAACTACTACTCATCAAAATTCTGGAAGCGAGAATTTAACATCTTCATCTGACCCATACTGTGGCGTCTATACAGTCCTAGCGCGTGAGCTAGTAAATCTCGAAACCAAGCTTGGAGCGGAACGAACTCTAGTTCTAAAAATGTCCGCTAGCGAGTGTGTAGCGCTGACGTCGGAATCTGAATTTAAATTTGCTGGTTATTCGCTCTTAAGGGCGGTTCCTACACATTTAATCAAGGAAATATTAGTTTGGAAATATAAGTCGTAAGGTAAGTAGATTTATTTGGATTCCAAGTTTAAGGAACTTTGGAAATCTGTTTAATCCACAATAGATGTTAAAATTCCCCACCAGTTCCTCTATCTCCAAAATGAAACAATATACCTACTTTTCAAATCAGCATTTATTTTCTTTCTATAAATTTTCGTATTTTTCTCCTTTGTTCCGACTTTAAAAATAAATTTTAAAAATAGTTTTTTTTTTTTTAATTTGCTGCGAAAGAAAACGTAATTAGATTCATTCTCACAATTATGAAAAAAAAAAATCAACGTGATTGGATTGTAAAGAAATGCCCATAATTCCCTCATTTTCCCCACAAAAACGTTCTCCCAGTAAAATACCCAATTCTTGATAATCTTAAAAACTCCCCGAAATTTAGGAAATTTTTCATGAATTGGCAACCCTGAGCTTTACCCTCCTCGCGTTCCCTTTGCTTCACAAATTTCCCCATATTTTATACTTGTTTCCAATATTGAATCTGGGCAGATAGCACAAGAAACATCGTCACAGTTAAAAATTCAAAGAGATATGGGCCCGACAGACTTAGCTATAAAAGCGCCGGAGTTATTTGGCTTGGCCTATTTCAGCATATCGCTTGGCATACATTAACCTTTGGAAATTATCAAATGAAATTCCCATTGGAAATGTACGGCGAGCACGGACGTGTTATTTGTATGTCTATGACGGCGAGCGATCCGCCGAAATACGCCAAGCCAAATAACGCTGGCTCTCTTATAGCTAAGTCTGTCGGCCCCATATCTCTTTGAATTTTAAACTGTGACGATGTTTCTTGTGCTATCTGCCCAAATTCAATATTGGAAACAAGTATAAAATATGGGGAAATTTGTGAAGCAAAAAAAATGTGGGGAGGGTAAGAAGTCCCATGATTGCCAATTCGTAAAGAATTTCCCAAATTAAGAGGAGTTTTTTTAAGATTTTTTAAGTACAAATGTGGTATTTTGAGGGGAAAATGTTTTTTTGGAGGCAATGCGAGAATTATGGGCATTTTTTAATAATCTAATCACATTCAAAAATAAGATTTGCATTATTTGGAGAATAAGTTTAATTACGTTTTCTTTTTAAGTAAGTATTTTTTTTTTAAATTTCGCTTAAACTGTTACACAGTATAAAAAAATATCATCGGTAAGTGATTTTAAAAACTAGCTCATATATGTCGTTATTTTATTTTTTAATTGCATAAATATGTACATTTTTTTAAATCTGAGTCTTTCCTGCTTTCAAAAAAGTACTTACTTCATTTTGGGAAATGTTAAAATCAGCGAATCTATTTGAAATTGAATGTCAAGATGAGAAATTTGATGACATCATTTTATCCCGTCTAGGCCCGGGGGGTTAACATTTTTAGCTTCTTTTTGAGCGTGTGTTTTATTTGTTGTAAGCTAAATAATTGTGAGAAAGATAATGAAATTAGCAGTACCTATCTCTTCATAATATCTATTCACTAAACATATCCACGAGAAACGTCTCAATTCACCGGGGCTATTCTAACAAAATATTTGTTTATTCATACATTAATCGAGTCAGGTGCATGATCTATCTTCCAGACAGAAAAAAACCCTTTAACTTATTCATTAAAAAAAAACTTTGCCCATCAAATGATTCGTCGCTGTTTGTTTGTGCTATCCATTACCCAAATTTAGTCATACAATTAAATTAACATCGGTATACAGGAGAAATATAATTATACTGGTCCCAGCGAGAGATCGTAAGTGACGTCGTAGTTCTTGTATATTTTGTCTTTTTCGTTTTCAAACAAGAAGCGTGTGAAGGAAGAGGACGAACGTGGATGACTTCTGTTCGAGCTTTCGCTGGGACTAGTTTAGTATTGCATCTAATTCTAAAGACTGATTAAAACTCAGGTACGCTTCATACCTCGTTCATGGGTCCGAGTGGTTAACAAAGACATCTTTCATTTTGTGTTCTGTGTTATTCGTTTTCTTTGCTTCACATTTCAACCTTGGAACGAAACAGAGTTTCTGTAGTCATATTTCATATAATCTTTATATGATACCGTAACATGGGGCGACTTTGACGAATTAACCAAGTCATCCCATTTTACGGATCTGAAAAAAATAATCTTTATAACTACAAAGAGCCACGGGGACTTGATAATATTTGTGGAGTTTGATCCTTCTTTAGCACCGTTGTGATTTGAAACTCGATGAAACGGAAACAAGCGACATTAAAAAGAGACAAACACATGCATCTATAGGATTTAGCTTGCGAGAGAATGAGATAGAATGACACCTTACTGCATTGGCCGCTTTGATTATGAGCTTACTTTTCAAGGCTCATATTGGTTCGGATTGTGTGGGTGTAGGTTTCACTTCTACCGCGTGTGAAATGCACTCGATTTTTTGTTGTTTAAATTTTGTTACAATTTTGATTGATTGCTCGGTTTAATTATTTATTATTAATTCTATTCCAAAACATTTTTTAGTCAATAAACATCTATTCTCGTTTCTTTTCTTGGGAAAATGTTACATCTTATAAAATTGTAGTCCAAAATGGCGTCCTTGGCCCAGTTCTCGATCAATTAATTCGAATAATAATTCGATTACGCCCGTCAATACTCCCAACTGAGTTGTTCCAGCGTAATGGAATATTTCGTTCGTATCTTATTTATCCATCACTATTCTGGTATCCCCATCCTAAAAGACTATCCTTATCCCTCCGACCCTCCGACCTCGCCTATTTTCTCGGAAAGTCAAAATATTTCTCCTTTGAAGTAAAATCCAAATAAATAGATTAATTCTGAACGCATTTGAATACCAAAAACTGTTTTTGAAATACGCTTCAAAGTTTTATAATTATTCACATACAATTTTAAAACATAAAATTTTTGAATTCAGCATAAAATATTTAAAAAATGACTCACTTTTACGAAGTAGAATTACTGCGAACAAAAAAAGGGGGTGCTAGAAATAAAAATATTCTCAAAGTGGGCGGTGAGCAAAAACAGGCTGAGAATCTATGATTGTAAAGTAATCCCATAGTGATTCGTACGTCGTCGACGATCGTCCTTTTCCTTCTCACATGTCTTGTGTGAAAACGAAAGGCGCTGAAGATGCTAGAATGATGATGTCATGTACGACTTCTCTCTGTAAAAGTCGTACTATATTCAAGCGAGTACTTTTATATTTCTAATCAAATCGACACTCGTCAGCGTTATTATGATTTTTCGACATTTAAACGGTCTCCGCTAAACGTCGACTCTCAACCCATTTTGGCTTTTAATCAATTTGATCAAAAGCTGAGGCTGGCCGAGAAGGGTCGCTTAACGGGGAACACTACGATTGAGAAGCATAACGACGTGACTGTTACGCTTCTCAGCTGATACCTTTGATCAAAAGCCGCAACGGGCCGAGAATCTGAGTTTATAACAGGGACTTTTCAAATGCCTAAATTTCAAAATGGCAGATGGTCGATTTGTTTGGCAATCAATTATTTTTTTCCTAGATTTAGACTTTTATTATTTACTAGCTGGGTTACCCGGCTTCGCTCAGTACAACATTCGAGAGTGTTCTGGAATGTTTCACACTGATGTTCCCGATTCCCTATCCCCGAACATTCCCCGACATACTCCGCCACTCCTTCCAGAACTTTATAGAGCTCTATCGAACCTCCAGCCTTTATATCTTCAAAAGCACGCCCTTCAGGTAAAAAAGGGAACCTTCATCCTGGAGGGGGGATAGAGATCTACCACACCATATAACTCCCTTGATCGTACTTGACTCGTTTCTGAGTTTTTGGAGGCCGCACGTTTTTTTTAAACTTTATTTTATAATCGATATATATTTATTTTAAATTATTTCGAAATGGTCGTTTCGATTATTCCCGTATTGATTATTCCCATTCGGTCCTGACGTGAACCTTCGATTGTCCGCAGTATACACCTTCGACGCTGTTCATCCGTTTTTTTTCCATACCTAACCTTGCCCCCTTTTAAACACCGGTCAAACCGGCCATCACCGGGTATATATTATCACAGAGTGTGCGACGAACAAACTAAAACACGTTGGGCAAACAGTTACACGGAATAACATAGCGCGGTGATGTGATTTATTCCAAACTAGACGTTAAAGGTATCGACCACTGCACACTGAAATAATAATCTCTAGAATTGTTATCTATAGTTCGATTGAGCGTAGCGAAGTCCTTTTTTAACTACACCGTTTTGCATTTCGTCTGTCTGTAAATTTGTTTGTACTTTCCGTTTCAAGGTGATGGCATGTTTAAATGTGTAATCATGTTTATATGGAGTTAATTTTTACAATTTTATGCTACCTATCTCCCTACCTGCCCGAAGAAAGTTTAAAAATATAATCGTCTTTGAGAAAGTAATGTTTTCTTGGATAAATAGTACTAACCTATAATTCATTGTTGGAAGTTTAAAAAAATGTTTTTCCTGTTAAAGTTAACAATGTAACCATTTCTAGACATTTTGTTTTTAGTCCAGGCAACGAAGACCAAAACACACCGAATAGCGGAAATAATTCGTGTAGAAGCGAATTTTAGCACAGTTGTACGGGAATGTGTCCTTAACAAAATACTAAAAGTACTGAGGGGTGGGGGTGGAGCTAAGGGTGGGGGGTGTCTCTAAAGGTGCCTTTTTCCAGTTTTTCGTTAATAACTCAAAAACTACTACCTCTACCGGAAAAATGTTTATGTACTAAATTATCTACCTACATAAAATTTTCTACAAAAAGGTTCTATAAATTTTTTTGTTATGATCAATGAATGCTTAAGGCGATATGGAGGGGGGGAAATTTCAAAAAATAAAGAAACAGTTTTTATTGTTAAAATTGAAAGTTTTATTGTTCAAAATGAATGTTTTATTGTAAAAAATGAAATGGAAGAGAAGAGAGACATCTTGACTATGCTGACCAGCATGGAGGAACTTACACCAGACAAAGTTGAAGAGTTTACTCAGTGTCAGCTTTGACTAAATTTCAGAATCATCTGGAATCCCTCAAGGATAATGGGCCTACCGCTGCTATGTGGGTTGAGTACTTTCACATGGTTACCCTGATGAAGAAGTTGATTAATTGATTCTGAGCGTCGTGGTGTTTGGGATGGCGTGTGTACAGCAGATGATCCCATTCTTCCACGCAAGTGGGCACTTCCAGTATGCAAAATGTGCCCATCTCTACGTGCAAGATATGATACAACTGAAAACTAGCCATCCGGAGACGTACAAGAAGTTTTCAGAAAATTCTTACTTCACTATTAATGGCACCTTGGGCAAGTATTTGGTAGGATATGGTCATAGAACAAACACTGCTGAGGGATCTGTGAATATTGCTGAAATTTCTTGGGTGAGGCCAGGATTTTATGTGAAGAGCTTAAATTAAATTCCACACTGATAAATTTTTTTTTATGGCAACACTTTGATTTCCGGCGAATTTTTGAATTTGCTTTTAACGTTCACTAGATTTATTGTTTGTTCTATGCGAACTTATCCTTTAGTTTGATTTTGATAAAGATGGCGGTGTTTTTATAGATGTTACAAAGAGAACCCCGTACAATTTATTGCTATTTTTAAATGATTTTCGGCTATGTAATTATCGTTTTTTCGCACCCATAAATTTATGTCCCGTCTTTCCGGTTTATAAAAAATGGTCTGATTTTTCGAATTGAAATTTTCAAAAAATCGCCAGGGTTTCAAAAATACGATTAAAAAAAAACATAATGTCTTAGAATATTGGCTTAAACCGGTTTTTTTTTTTTTTTTTTGATGTGGTGCAAGTGGCTTATTCAGTGTTATTTATAATTTGAATGCCAGTTCCTACTGCCGTGCCAGTCATTATAATATATTCACACGCTTATCGGCCGGCTGCAAAAATCAATATTTTGATTATTTGGTATTTTTCAAAAATTTCTGTCTCAATCTGTTCCGTTCAAAACTAAAGTAGACAAGAGTGGGGAGGCTACGAAGCAACGCACAAATAGGAGACCGATCACACTAGCTCATTTTCTCACCGGCTAAATGCGAACCTGCGAGAGAATGAGATAATATAATCGGTCTCCCCTTTGTGCGGTGCTAGTCTTGTCTATTTTAGTTTTCTTCTACCGCGTGTGAATTACACACTCTGTTTTTTTTTTTAATAAACGTTCCGCTGACACTCATAATAATAATTACATAGCAGAACTTGTTCATAAATAAACTCTTTATAAATTTAGCAATAATATTATTGAATATATAAAGTAAAAACATCTACCTGTTTTTACAAACTTTCCCATATTTCCTATAATATACTAATTCGTTATATATTTCGCCGCAAGACAGAACGTTCTTTTGACGCTGTGCGGTTTTTTTGCCGCACGATAAAAAAACCGTACGGAATCATTCTTTAGCGTTGTGAAGAACAGGGAACCTTTCATACTATACGTTCACGGTACAGCACCGTGTAGTTTATCAGTCGTCCATTGCCAGTGGAATCAACGGCTTTCGAGCCGTGACTTGACCCAGTGGCCTACGTGATTTAATGCATGCTTTCATGTGTATTGTACATTTTTAGTCATACGGCAGCTCCTCCCATTCGAGCTTCCAGCGGCAAAAAAACGTGACCAGTGTGAAAACAACGTACATGCACAGCAAACAGCCGTACGGTTTTTTTATTGCCGTGCTGCGACTCGTCACAGCAAATGGACGAGGTTCTTACTGATATTTTTAAACATTTTTGACATTTTAATGGTCTTGCCAGTCGGGAGAGCTGTCTTGTTGTTAAATAGAATCACTTCGAATATCGATATGTTTAACACCAATGAAGCACTATCTTATTTTAAATATGTGCTCTCTTTTAAAACGCTTTGAAATGTTAATTTTAAAATGAATAAATTGAATTGAATTTTTTCAAAAATGATCATGAATGCAAAACCAATTCTTTTGCTCATTTCTACAATCATAATTATTTTCAGAGCCATCTGTGTTGAATTTCTGTAGATACTTATATGAGGAAGTTCTGACATCAAGTTTTTAAAGCTTCCATTTATTTTACAAGGTTCTAACATCTCGATCGAGACAGATATCGGGCGAGATCTCTTGTCAGATTTGTGTGATTTTCTATGGCTATATATCAGCAACATAAGCAGATATACACGTTAATATTCCGACATCAGTTAAGTACAATAAGCGTGTTTACACGTCAACGCGTATGTTTATACAGAAATCGTCATAACTCCGTTATTGTTCTAGTGACATCCCTAAAACAAAAAGGAGAAGCTCCATAATAAATCAAGCTACCCATCACTATTCAAGATGTCCATAGAAATAGATTAAAAAAATCTTTTCTGTCAGATATATGATAGACCGCCAAATTGCCTATCCACTGTTCGACATCGTTATTTTTTTATTAAATATTATTGTATAAAATGATAAAAAAAGCGAGGTGACCAAATTGTTTATTATACATTTATAAGATAGAATAAATATTGTCTTTTATATAATCCGCGATTTTAGTACCGTTTTCACATAAAAACATCACGTGAGTAATTTTTTCATTTTTTTTATGTTTGCATTCTAAATTTTAATGTTTACAAATGTTAATATTTATTTGTAACATAACAATTTGAAAGCTTATTTCATATCCTTTCAAAAACAGTTTTTAGTATTCGGCTAAGTTCGGAAATGTTTCATTTATAGAGCTTTAATTGTGAAGCGGAAATAACAAAAAGTTTTCGTAAATCTGACATGTCGTTTAAGACGTAAAAAGTGCATATTCTCGATGTATCGGAGTGGTTAAATGAATAAATAATCATGCATACTTGCATGAATTCGTGTTTAAAACGATCTAAACTAAAATACGTGACAGCTCACAGCTGAAATTCTGACATCGGCCCATAGAAAAAGCAAATCAAGCCAAAGAAAATCACACAAATCTGACAGGTGATCTCGCCCGAGATCTATCTCGATCTCACAAAACATAGAGAATCGCTCGGCAGAGATGTCAAAGTTTGCAAAAGCAATTCTCGTAATTTATATAACAATTTCTGATTTTGAAGTTCAATCTTCTCTAAAGTAATTTAGTTTATCATTTTAAAAAGAAAATATCTAATTATCCTGGAATGCCATTAGGGAAATATAGTTAGAACTTTATGCAATGAATTACTATGCATTAGCCTGTTGCATTGTTGCATATGGTTCTATCTGCAAGTTTATGTTCCAAAGTGGTAAGTATACGTCCTATTTAAATAGTTTTCTTTAAAATATGTTAAACTCAAATAATCTTACTTTACTCAAGTTTCTACCTCAAAATCAGAAATTAGATTATGAGAAATGTTCTTTGCATACTTTGATACCCTTTATCTCAGAAAAATGTTAAGTGAAGTTAGAACCCTGTCCAACCAAAGTGACGAACTGCTCGTATGGCGTGGTGTGGTTCGTAGGTTAACCATATAAGAAGTAAAATGTACACATTTAGAAACCAACGGTTTGGATCGCATTAAAATTATGACACTCTGGGAATGTTTTATTAATTATTTATTTATTTATTTTCTGTTTATTTATTTATTTCAACGCCATAAAATGGCTTTTACAATCCGGTGATACATTAGACACAGTGGTACACAGGAGGGTAATTATAATGATAATAAAATAAGAATGTACATTAAACCAAGTACATATATACGTGTGATAACAACTAGTATTTAGTTATAGGATACAATTATGTATTACAACCAAAAAAAAAGAATATGAGCTCTTATAGAGAATACACATTTTATGCAGAATAAAAATAAGTAAATAAAGATGACTTCTTAATACTTTAATTCTATTTGTACATATCGTTGGATTCTAGTAATTGGCTAAAATGGAGTACATGATATTATTGTTACCTTCAGTTTGTTATATTGAACTATAAAAAGTGAGATGACAATAAAGTTTATAAAACGTTTTTCTAATAGAATGTTTGTGTTTTTTTAACACTGCACTGTTATGATTTGAAATCGATGTAACGAACAATAGTGACACTAAAAAGAGACAAACACATAAATACATAATATAGGCCTATACACACGAGAGAATGAGATAGTATAATCGGTATCCTCTTCAAGCGGTGCTTCGTAGCCTATTGGTCTCCGCTTCATAGCCTCCCCACTCCTGTCTATTTAAGTTTTCTGATGGTTTCACTCCTACCGCGTGTGCATTGCACTCTGTTTTTTTTTTAACAGTAATTTTAGTTGTAAGGTAAGCCAATTTTAAAACTTTTTTATGTTAGCGTGCAAAATGTTTATATTTCTAAAATAAATGTTTATTTCGATTTCTAAAATTTGAAAGTGCATTTTATCAACTTTCAAAAGCCGTTTTTAGTTTTCGGATACGTTCAGAAATATTCCATTTAAGTATTTGGATTTTATTGTGGAGAAATATTTTTACTGACATAATACGGTCGGTCATGAGAGGGTAAGATTCCCTCAAAATGCAGTATCCACCAAGATATTTTTGCATTGTAAATTCGTTCATTCAATCTAACAATGATTAACTTTCACGCCACTTTTCCCGAAGTTATAGGCGGAGAAGGATAGACCGCCACGTACATAATCTGTTTTGGCAAAGCCTTCGTTTCATTCACATTCATTTAATATTAGCATGTTGAGTTTTACCGACTCGTGACATGATTATTTGCGACACATATTTGCTTCAGGATCATTACCTTTTAAAAACAAATATGTGTTTTGCTGACAAGTTGGAGAGACGTCAAAAATTTACCTTTCAAATGAACTTTGTAAAAAAAATTGGGAAAAATAACGAAATTTATACACAAGAAATACACAAAAAAATTATTAAACTAAATTAATTTTTGTATATATTTTATCGTTTGTTTTGCGTTTGCACAATCAGTTTGTGGTTCCACAGTAGTTATAATTTTGAAAATTATAAGTTCATTGAACTTTAATAATCTTACGCATTACGTAGGAATATTTCACACCACTAGAATTTGTTTTGTTAGTTGTTATTGTTTGCACCTACCTACCACCTACCCGGTTAATTGATCAGGCAGAGTATGAAGTACATATTATAAAAAGTTAGTATACACATACAGTAATGCATTTTGAAGTTAAAATTTAATGAATCTAGGGAAAATTTGCCTAAAACTGGCAGCAAAGCAATCCGAGGCATTTTAAATTGTGCCATATTGTGGCAAAAAGCGCTCCAGTGGATAATAAACAATTTTGTAACCTCACTTTTTTACCATTTCATACAAAAGTATTTAATAAAAAAATAACACTGTCTTAACGGCGCGTATGCGATTTGGCGCACGAAAACTGTTTCTACAAAATAAGTTTTTTTTTTAACTACATCTATGTACAACGTTGAATAGAGATGTGTAGCATTTTTTATTAGAGATATTTTAATTTTTGTTTTAGGGTTGTAACATGTTGTAACACATGCGTTAGCTTGAAAACATGCTTATTGGACTTGACTGCCTTTTTTAAATTAAGCTTAGGGGTCCAAGTGCTTAATACTGGCTAAAACACTTGTTTGTGATGAAAAGCCAGTTTTTATTTTTAAAACGTAAAGTAGGTAGTGAGCAGAAGCAGAAGTAGAAGCGGGCAGCGCACGGGGCGCGGCAGTCCGGGGGGGCGCTCTCGGAGAAGCAGCGCCGGCGATCAATAAAGCGATGACACGTTTCGTGGGAACTCGTCGGGCCGGGCGAAGAACGACGCAGCCCAAACCACAAATCTACTCAACAAATATGGCGTCTTTGCTTATGGTCGTTCTTTATAATAATTCATAATTATCTGCTTCTTGTCGTTGGACTACTGAAATACACAGCTTACTGTTTACAGCTGGTATTGCCTTACGAACAGTTTTGAGTTTGTAAAGCGCTGGCGCTGGCGCTCTATCAAATTAATTAAAATACACAGTGTTTTTTGCCCGTTGCACTCAACGGTGATGATTAAATTTTTTAATTAAAATTAATAGAAAAGTCGTTTATGAGAGGTAAAGGCGGGAATACACATGCCTGTAAAATGGGACAGTAGCTTGCATGCCTGTTAATGGCATGTACAAGTTACTGGCATAATGCGGATACATATGCAAGTTAAATTTGCATGCATTTTGCGTCCTTGCATGCCTGTAACTTGCAAGACGTATACACAAGCTAGTCACTAGACAGTACGTGCCTCAAGTCACTCAGTTCTCAAGCTTTTTAGCAATGGAAAACATTCGAAGTGAATTAAATATCATCGTATTGCAATTGGCAGTACAATGTGTGTGTAATTTAATAAGAGAAAAAAAAGTAAAAGAAGACGGATTTGGGTGAAAGATTGGATTAGCAGAAGGGAAAATTTTGGAACAAGTAGTTGTCTGCTTACAGAAATGCTACAAGAAGTTATAGATGGTTACAGAAACCATTTAAGAATGCTGCCAGAAAAAAATGATGAATTATTAGGAAAAATTGCGGATAAAATAAAAAAGAAAGATACTCATATGCGAAATGCAATGACAACCAGTCAGCTACTGGCATGCCCGTACCTATCGCGACGTTCACACATGTCAGTTTCGTAGCCCCCCGCGTCCCCTCCCTCATCTTGCATGGCAGTTACAGGCATGCAAGTTAGCGTATACACATGATAGTAGGTGGCATGTGCAAGGAGCTTGCATGCAAGTGTGCCAGCTACTGTCATGTGTATTCCCGGCTTAACATCCTGGAAGAGACCATGAAAATGCTTACTATGCAATACTATGTTTTTATACTAGTTGACCCGGACGCGTATTCCCAATCCCTACCGCGATTCAGTCGCTCTACCGACTGAAATGCGTTAGGGATTGGAATTCACAAATCACCTTACAAACACTACCGCGTTTCAGTCGCTTTCGCGCTTTGTGACTCTCTGTTTCTGTGAGGGTGACGACTGTAATAATAGAAGGGTAAGCAGAGAGCATGGACCGTGTTTTTTTTACTTACAAAATCTTTTAATACATTGAAAAAAAATATTTTTTAAGTAAAAAAAAACGCGCGTTTTTTTTACAATTTTTTTGTTTGTTTTCAATGTAAAAAAATATTTTGTAAGTTAAAAAAAACGCGGTCCATCCTCTCTGCTTACCCTTCTATAATTATGGTCGTCACCCTAACAGAAACAGAGAGCCACAAAGCGCGAAGGCGACTGAAACGCGGTAGTGTTTGTAAGGTGATTTACGCATTCCAATCCCTAACGCATTTCAGTCGGTAGAGCGACTGAATCGCGGTAGGGATTGGGAATACGCGACCCGGACACGCGATGTTTTTTTTTGTTTACATGAGCTCCAAACAGGAGGCCCTGAGGAAAGTAATTTCCCTCAGGGCCTATGTCATGTTTGGGGGTGCTGTGTGGATGGTTTTTTAAGGAAAGGAAGGAGAGGAGAGTTCTAGAGAGGAAAAGGGTTTAAGGGGTGGGTAGGAATCTGGGGTTCAGTGTGTCCTGGTCATCCGCCTCCAAGACCTAGACAAACCTCACTCCATGAATCCTGGCACCCCTGCTAAATCACCAAACGTAGCAAATCACTTGGGGGTGACCTATGGCAGAGGTGTTGGTTAACCAATAAAGGTAGAGAAACCGGGCAGGTCACCGTTATAGTTATATCTGGTAGCCAAACACTGCTAAAGCCATTTTAAGCAACGTTTCAATTCTGATTGATTATTATCTTACGCTAGACCGATAAATAATGAAATGTGCCGCAAATATGCCGTACAGTACTTAACATGTTGAAATTGGGAAATAAATTAATATAAATAAGAATTACTTGCGCAAGCCGGGATTTGAACTCGCGACCTTCGGTTTTGCCAGTCGAGAGCCATACCCCTCGACCCCGGAGGTCTAAATTATAACACGACTACTATAACGCGAAGACCCGCGAAAAATCATGGAATATTATAGATAAGTATTATCAATTATAATTATTGTGTGAAGCTGAACGTTTATGTAAATAACACAACAAAACAACGACGATTGATGCAAAATTATCAAGATTTTTTAAAGCGAAAATTCTTTAGCACCGTTGAAATTTGAACCTCGATGAAACGAAAAATAGCGACACTAAAAAGAGACAAACACATACATCTGTAGGATTTAGCCTGCGAGATAAAGAGCTAGCATAATCGGTCTCCTCTTTGTGTGGTGCTTCGTAGCCTTCCCATTTTAGCCTTCTTGTCTACTTTAGTTTTTTTGAAGATTTTACTTCTACCGAGTGTGAATTGCACACTTTTTTATGTTTTCTTATGTAAATACTTCACAAGAGTCCAAACACATGGAGCCAGTGAGATTATGGCATCTGCAATTCGGGTGCCTTGTGAGGTTAAAGATGGTGGGAAGGGGAAGGAGATGTGGAAGTGGAAGGTGGGAGAATACCTGGCTATTCAGATCTAGTCACCATACACCGCTAAAGCCATTTTAAGCAATGTTTCAATTGTTTATCGTACATTATTTAAAATTGAGAAATAATTATAAAAATTACTTGCGTAAGCTGGGATTTGAATCCGCGACCTCCAATTTTGTTAGTCGGGAGCCACAGATAGATACTTTATCACCTGTCTGATGACAGTCCATTTTTGACACGTCACTTCCAATTTCGAAAATGACAGTTGAAATATTATATTACTAGCTTTTGTCCCCGGCTTCGTTCGCATATTCGCCCCCCCCCCCCCCCCTTTCATACCCGTTACATTAATTTTTCACTATGTCACCCATTAAAACGTAACAATCAAATATACGCGCTAGCTGTTGGCTAAGGTCAAAATGTAGATTAGTACATATTTTATACATATTTAAATTTTTGCTATCAAAGGAATCTCCAGAGTAACATTAACAAATAACAAAATGACAGCCCACTTCAAACAATTACTTAGCAACACGCTTTGCTTTTCGTTCGGACAATAAACGTATAATAAATAATTTCACGATGCCAGAGCTTACCAATACATTTAGCCTATATTACTCGCAAATAACATAGCTTTCGATTAGTGAAAGAATTTTTAAATTCCATTTAGTATTTCTTGCGTGAAAGAGTAACAAACATCCATACAAACATTCGCATTTATAATATTAGTAAGAAAGATAAGATGGGTGGATAGGTACTGTATCGCTTGTCTGACTTCTTCACTGAATGAGTTTCAATTTTGAAAAATGAAAAACTTAAATTCAAAGCAGATTCGAGTTCTCGAGTTCCTAGAAATTGAATTAGAATTTTTGATTTAAGTATTATGTTGTGTATAAAGTCGAAATCATTAAATGATCGTGAATAACAGTGAAATTTGTGTCTAGCTTTTTAAATTTTGAATTTTCCATTAAAAAAAAATAAAATGTGATTCTTTCTCGCATGACGACTAGTTGGCGTATCTTCCTACAAAACACGTTCCTTGATGAAGTGCCATAATACTTTAAAATGAACCTGCACCCCCAAAAATAATTTACGAGTACAGAGTGAGTTTACAAATCTCGCGTCCTGATTATAAGCTGAAATAAACTGGCCTAGTGGGAGTGGGAGTGGGAGAACGATTGGATTGGGTCCATTATCAAACCTAACCTCATTTCGATTGGTGTAGCAGAAATGTAAATCAGGCCAAAGCGATACGAGTGGCTATTCGTCGTATAAAGATATTGTGACTGGTATTTCATGCAAAATTTGAACCGTTCATTTATCTGCTCTTCTTTAAATTATCTAACCCTGTGTTAAGAATAAAGGCTGCGAACGTAAAACTTCTTTACGCACGTTTGATTTGGCAGTAAGCTAGCGAATGCGTGACGAGAGTGTTACGAAAAGCGAGACGAACGCTTCGTGACTGTAGAAGCAAGATAGAGCAGTGCGCGCGCACATTTTCTTTCCCTCTTCCTATCATATAGATGGAATAGAAATTTTACTTTAGTTGTGTGGTCTAAAGCTACGTTTTTTATTTTATTTATTAACGCTCTTTTAGGGGCTTTTACACATAAACAGCAAAAATATTACAGTATTTATTGTACATAACTGAAATGCTTCAGTAACAACATTTGACTAGTGACAAATTGAAGATGTCCACTTAATATAAGGTATAATTATTTACCTCCATTAGTATTCTTAGCAAAGAGGAATACATGTGGTAGTTATCCCAGAATTTCTGCACTGAATAAATTCAGACTTTTTGTATTACGTAGTGGAATCAATTCTGGACCATCAACTACAATAATTTAATATTTTACATTAATATAACAACTCAGTAAAGAATGAAAAATGAAAAAAAACAAAATTTACAAAAAGATATAGGAAATTTAATATCTAGTACGGATGTGTGCTACTTTATTTATTTTATGTTTTAAATTATAAATTATTTGTGGATTAATGATCATTTTTTAAAAATAATTTTACCTTCTTTACCATAGAAATATGACTAAATATAAAATAAAAGCGATCTATTTGCGGTCACACAATCGGGGTTAAATACCAGAAAATCACCTGAAAAATTCGAAAACATGACATTTTTCGAATGGTGCGAATTTTTCAGGTCTCTACCAATAATACAAATACATATAGTATTTTGGCACCCGTTTGTCCTTATTCCCTTCTCGGTAGCGGCTTGGTTTAGAATCTCGGCCATGCTCGACACACAATGCGTCCATGATTAAATTCTACTGAAATTGTTCCTCGGTGAGTCCATTTAATACGCTAGGGCTAGAGTCTGCTGCAGCAGCCGGCAGCCGGCAGCCGGCCGGCCCAGCTCAGTCATTCGGTCCGCCCTTTGTTCTGCGGCCGGCCGCGGCGAGAGTGTGGATAGCTGATCATGTTATTATTGCTTGTCCGATCGTGGACCACATACTACTCGGACAAAGGGCGGCTTTTATAAGGTTAACCGCACTTAGTTAGATCCGATTGTTCTGGACCAGAATATTTCCACTTACTCCTAATACATTTCCACTGTCTCTCTCTCTCTCCTTTGTTCTTATAGTAGTACAAATGCACAAAAAAATGATGCATTCATGAAACTTTTCTCAATATATTAATTTTATATTATATTATTATACTTAGAATTTATAAATCGTCGTTTAAATCCCGCACGTGCGGTATCAATTATTTAAAAATTACTTCTACGACAAAACCAAGGTACGTATGACGTCACGCGTACCCCGTCAAATTTATTTATTTATTTATTTATTAATTATAATGTATTACAAAAATATGACAAGTAACACATTATTCCCAATGAGTTGAGAAGAAAACTCATTACGGGACAATTTAAAACCATTTGAAAAATACGATCGTTAGAACTTTATTTAAAATTCCAAAAAATTAGAAAAATTAGCAGAACATAGTATTTATTTTTAATTTGAAATATGAGATCGACAAAAATTAAATAAACTGTACCGGTAAGAGAAGCGATCCTGGGTTCGACTCCCAGATGCAATCATTACCATTACCTTTTTTTATGTCTTATTCTGTTTCACGTTTCGTTTAGATTTATTAGTATTATTGTCTTCAATGATATATTACATTGATGAGTATAATCTTCAAAAGTTATTCCAATAAAATTGTATTATTATTCTGTTAAACCCGTTGAAAAGGATTGTTTTTAATTTGATTCTTGATGGATTGAAAAATGATCCACCATTCCTTGCCTAGCTTTTAGTATGCTTTCCAAAACATTCCTCAAAGTATGGACGTGCGAGAAGAATTCAGGAACCTCCCAGAAAGACTTTTCTGGCTTTGCCATCAGGGAAGCAAATGTTTAGATCAGGTTATGTTAAGAGTGTTGTGATTAAATTGATCGAATATTTGCAAATAATATCGAAATTCTTTCTTCAATTTTCTTATCCAAAAAATCAATTAGCCTGCCTGAGGCATAATAAAGAGTTGAAAAGATGTCGTCGACCGACATTAGTTTTCTTCCAAATCGGTATATCTAGGAATTATTTGTTCAGCGCATAAATCCTTGTGATATCCTTTTACACTTCAAACGGAAAAGGTCGTGAATATTTTTTATTAGCCTGCTCGAATTTATAGGCACCCATTAAATATATGCATACAAAATGTATGTTTTATTTTTAAGGCACACATATTTGCAATTCAACAACGGTTTAGAATTATTTATAGTTTTTTTTCCACTTTAACAGGTTGGTTTAGAGTAGGTGCTTCAAGGGCATCATCAGCCGGACCCGAGCCGATGTGCTCGAAGATCATACCTGTGTCTGCCAATGTGGTCGGAGATTTATTTTTATAAGTCGCAGTTCGCTTTTAATTCTCCGTTGTTTTGTTTTAATTAGAAGGGGAATTTAATACTATTAATATTTTGTTATGATAAATCATTTTAACGTGAAAACGATACGATCCCACAGAGTTAGCGATTAAAAATATTTGTAGTAACCAACTATTTTAATACATGTCATGGCCCAAGGGTTGTGGCGCCAAGTGGCGTGTATCTTCTAAAATTTGTTTGTTATTCATCGAGCGGGATAGAGGGCTGATAAGAGCCTCGATATTCACTCTGCGCAGCTAAAAAATCAGCAACGGAAAGGTTACACGAGTTAGTCGTGCGTCGTCGTGTAGATCTTGAGGTGCTATGAAAAAATAAGCTGAACTGAAAAACATAAATTAAGCCCAGCGTTGAACAAAAGCAAAGCAAGCAAATCGCTCAAGAGTAAGTACCTCAATTGGTACTAGTTGGACTGTGGACTTTTCTAACTGGAGATATGTAATGATACTCTATCCTAATGAGCGTAATACACGAGCCCGATTTTCAGCCCGATTCCAATTAGAGACAAAAGTCAACATTTTTCGCTTTACGCGATCGCTGTTTTCAACTCTATTTTCATACCTACGATTTCAGTAGGCATCACAACAAACAGTATGGTTCATGTGTTGATTGCAGTGATGACAATTGAAATCCTAGATATGCAAAATAGAGGTGAAAATAGCGATCGCGCAAATCGAAAAATGTTGACTTTTGTCTCTAATTGGAAACGGGCTGAAAATCGGGCTCGTGTATTACGCTCTTAAGGATAGTTTTACTTTTTTCATTAATACTTCACTCCGGTCATGCCAAAAGTATGTATGAATGTGAATGTGGCGAGGAGCGGTTCCAAGACTGTAATGTGGCGGTCAATCTTCTCTGCCTGCCCCTGCGAGAAAACGGCATTTCCTCGCCTGGGTAAGCAGAGAGGATGGACAGTCGAACAACTCGGTCTTGGCACCCACTCCTTGCTTCATTCACATTCATACATTGCCTCAAACCAACTTTTGTGTCAATCTTTCTCTTGACATGACCCGACTCAAGTCTTTGGTTCACTTAAAGAGGCCCCTAAAACAGTAAATTATTCCTATTATTTTCTCTGACAAGGAATAACTAACATACGAGAATAAAAGAAAACATTTATCGTGATTTATTTTTGGGATATTTTGCCGTGTTGCACTTCCTCCTTGTTGAAGATAAAAATACTTTAAATTTCTCTACGTGTGCATTGTGACAGTGGAAAAAACTTTATTACCAACTGTAAAATTTATAGCGGTGAAAATATAGAAACGTGATTAATTAATAAACAAAACTTTTAACCAAACAAAAAACGACTTCAAAATATGCACTAAAATAATTTCGTACGATTGTTATTTTTGGAGTCGGTGTGAGCCAAGGTAACTAAATACATAGGTTGTTATGTGGAGATCTTGGCTGTCACCGACTCCAAAAATAACAATCGTACGAAATTATTTTTTTTACTTTTTAGTGCATTTTTTTAAGTCGTTTTTTAATTTGTTAAAAGTTTTGTTTATTTTTTTTTTATTTTTAGTGACGAGCGTGCGTATAGAAGGTTTACTTCAAAAAAAGAATCATCGAAATCTGTTGGCGTAATATTGAGTTATTCGTCCATTTGTCGCGCACATACTTATTGCAAATTTAAGACATATATGGTTTTATCATGGATCCCATTGTCAAAACTGGACCAAATTAAAATGGGTCCACACGGGAAGCATCAGCTTTCTAATAAAAAAAAGAAACATCAATATCGGTTCACCCAATCAAAAGTTCTGAGGTAACAAAAAAAAAAATACCGTCGAAATGATAACCTCCTCGTTTTCGAAGTCGTTTAAAAAATAACAACCTAACCATCACGCAGATTCTCCGCTGGGGCAGGCAGATAGAACGGACCGCCACACTTCTTGCTTCATACCATTCGTTTATTTCTTTAAAAACATTTACATTGCATACATATAAACAGTGGGTATCAACTATACTTAGTCGTAACAAACATTCCCTTTTTTCGCTTTTCTACATTCACCATTCAAAAACATTCATTGTCTCATACATACCCTTCCTTTATTCAGACCAATGAAATGGTCCGACTCAAGTATTTGGTTCACTCGATCGCGCCATGTCTTCCTCGAGCGTCCCCGATTTCTCCTACCATTCGCGTCCAACATACCCCTTTCACTGAACACAAACAAATTATTTTCTTCGCCCAACAAATTATTTGTTTCCTTCGTTCACTCGTTCTGGATGCCCAAACCATCTAAAAATCTCTTTCTTAATTTTATTCATTCTCATTACGCTTACATCACCAGCCTTACATTCTTTGCAAATCTTACACTATCATACGTGGTGTCATTACACTTACACAAATACTTCAGGGTTCTCGTTTCTATGTCATTCAGTCTTTAAGGCATTTAAAGTTTTTGAAATGTAACTTCTTTAGTACCGTTGTGATTTGAAACTCGTTGAAACGAAAACGACACTAAAAGAGACAAAACACATACATCTATAGGATTTAGCCTGCGAGATAATGAGATAGAATGAAATCTTACCGCATTGGCTGCTTTGTTTAAGAGCTCAATTTTCAAGGCTCCTATTGGTTGAGATTGTGTGGGTGAAGGTTTCACTTCTACCGCGTGTAAACTGCTCTAGATTTTTTTGCGATCATCCAGAGCCAGCGGGATTGCGCTAACCCGAACGTGGATTATGTAAGATTGTTGTTTAAAAAAAGTGGCTATTCAGATATGGCCATTGTAAAAAAAAAACTAGTGTGCTTTAGACCACACGACTGAAGTAAAACTTCACTAACTTTTACCGTCCATTAATTATCTAACAATTACAGGAATAAAAATTTCCCCATCCCCTCAACATCCCCATCAACTCAACTCAACTTAACTTAACTTAACTCATATCGATTGGCGTTTCACTTTCATTATAACGTTTCATATAGATTAGCGTTACATATTTTTCGTAACGTTTCATTTTTTTTTCGTAACGTATTCATTTTATCCCCCAAGTGTCGAGCGTGCGTAAAGAAGTTTTACTTCAAAAATATTGATTCTGAATATTGCTATCACCGGGGCGATACTGAAAACGACAGAATTAAGATGCCTGAAAAGTTTCTTTCAACAGAACGTTTCTTTCTGAACAGTTTTTTCTACTTCAGTTTTTCACTCAAACAGGCTTACTGCTTCATATGCTAGGTTAGGTAACCTATTTTATAAATATCGACATTTCAGGAAATTGGGTCAGAACTCAGGTATTATTATACAAACAGCAAAACAAATTAATAACGGTATTATAATATGATGTTATTTTCTGCTACGTCGGCCTACCAAAACTCCATTTATACATATAAATCACAAGTCCTTTACCACGTTTATTTTTTAAACGACTTCGAAAAGGAGGAGGTTACCAATTCGACGGTATTTTTTTAATGTTTGTTACCTCAGAACTTTTGATTGCGATATTTATGATTCTTTTTTTATTAGAAAGCTGGTGCTTCCCGTGTGGTCCCATTTTAATTTGGACCAGTTCTGACAATGGGATCCATAAGAAAACCATATTAATATGTCTTAAATTTGCAATAAGTATGTGCGCGACAAATGGAAAAATAACTCAATATTACGCCAACAGATTTCGAGGACTCTTTTTTTGAAGTAAATCTTCTTTACGCACGCTCGTCACTAAAAATCAAAGAATAAACAAAAATTTTAATAAAACAAAAAACGACTTAAAAATGCACTAAAAAGTAAAAAAAATAATTTCGCACGATTGTTATTTTTGGAGTCGGTGTCAGCCAAGATCTCCACATCTCACCTATATTGATTCTAGACCTATGTATGTAGTTACCTTGGCTGACACCGACTCCAAAAATAACAATCGTACGAAATTATTTTTTTTTTACTTTTTAGTGCATTTTTCTAAGTCGTTTTTTGTTTTGTTAAAATTTTTCTTTTGCTCTCAGAGAAAATAATCTTTTGTTTATAAAATTATTAAGTTGAATTTAAATATAGCTCAACAAGGGTTCTGAATGAAAGGGGAGCACCTTTTTTCCGAGTTTTTAACGTGCTTCGTTACGTAGGTCGGTTCAGCCGAGAATGGCCTATTTTCGGATAAGCCAACGGAACGATCGATACAAGCGAATTGGGCTAAAGGTATAAAATCGGAATCGCTCAATTAGCTGCCATTGTTTGCACGCACATCAACTTAATGTGCTTTGCGTACAACTTTTCAACGCGTTTTGGAGCAAGGCTCCAAGAAACGCCTGCGTTTCTTACTTTTTAGTGCGCTTAGATCTTTTAAACTACGCAACGGATTTTCATGCGGTTTTCACCTATATATAGGGTCATTCAAGAGGAATGTTTATAGTAGAGAAAAGCCAAGAAATTCAAATATTCATCATTACTTAGTATAAAATGAAGTCGCTCAAAATGCGATTTTCATGCGGTTTTCATCAATAGATAGAGTGATTCAAGAGGAAGGTTTATATGTATAATAAAAGCTTATTATAGTGGAGAAAAGCCGAGAAATTCAATTATTCAATTCAGGCAGCGGGCAGCTGACAAGCGGGTGGTGTGGATTTTATAAAGGTTGGGTAATGGCGTTGTGTTTCGTTATCCGGGTCTGCTAGTTGAGTTATAATTTTAAAAAGCTGGTACGGAGAATAATTAATCTTTCTCATTGGAACCGCCCTGTACGATCGTAAGAACATATTTCGACGAAATATGGATTTTCGGCCGCTGGCTGGTGACTTCTTAACTCAACCTTAACGGTGACTTCTAAACTTCTCTTTCAATTTTCAATGACTGACTATTTTTTTAAAATTGTTAAATATAAAAATATGGTTCCATGACAACAAAGGAAAGTGGCATTTCAACAACCCTTTACAAAGTCATTAAATGTGATGAAAAATAGTAGCTTATAACCTAACCTAACAGTACCTATTTTAAATTAATCACTTTTTAAACGACTTCGAAAAGGAGGAGGTTATCAATTCGACGGTATTTTTTTTAAAAATCAAATGATAAACAAAAATTTTAACAAAACAAAAACGACTTTAAGAAATGCACTAAAAAGTAAAAAAATAATTTCGTACGATTGTTATTTTTGGAGTCGGTGTCAGCCAAGATCTCCACATCTCACCTATAACAACCTATGTATGTCGTTACCTTGTCTGACACCGACTCCACAAAAAAACAATCGTACGAAATTATTTTTTTACTTTTAGTGCATTTTTTTAAGTAGTTTTTTGTTTTGTTAAATTTTTTGTTTATTACTTTAAGTTGATGCGAGAGAGTCATTCCGGTAAATTGCCAATTACAATCTATGGACAATAACAATGTATTGCTTTTTCAAGACGTCTTCGCACAGTTAGTAATTTGAAGTATCTAGCTCGACTTTATTATTTTAGTATGTTTTTGGGATAATATAAGTATTAATTATATGAAAAAATTGTTAAAAAATATATATTGTGCGATTCAACCTTGTACAATAATACAGAGGTAGCGCAACACGACATAACACCCCGAAATAAATAACGTTAATAATTTTGGCCGTGAAAATCATATCTTTATGTTCAATTTTCAAAATCAAAGGTTCCACCATTTGTTCAATCATAATTATTTTTATTAACACGTGCCACGTGTTTCCGCCACATTTAGTTAATTATTTATTTAACACGGAACCGTGACAAGTGTGAATCCATTATCGTAAGTACTAGTTTAACACATAATAATAGAAATAAAATAACATTTTCAAAGCAAAATCTTGATTTGAAACCGATTGTAAAAAAGAATAACAAATTTGATTTTCTCAAAAGCAAATCTACACCTTTGGCAATGTATGACGGTCACGTGGAAATTTTTGCGCTGTTCTGTGTCTAGATTAGGTGTTTTCCTCAAATGTGCAAAACCTTGTACTGTTGTACCTCTGTCGTGATTTACTGCTCTCTTATTTTCTCTGCGGTAATGACTGCATTGATAAGATAGACTAAATATAATTATTATTGGCGTCACGGTATGCGTTTCGCTACCGCTATTGTGGTTTAAAACTCGATGAAACGAAAAATAGCGACACTAAAAATGAGACAAACACTACTATAGGATTTAGTCTTCGAGAGAATTATATAGTATAATTAGTCTCCTTTTTGTGCGGTGCTTCGTAGCCTTCCCACTCTTGTCTACTCTAGTTTTCTAAAGGTTTAACTTCTATCGTCTATTGGACGGACCTGCTGTCGAATTTGCCCTATCAAATAATGTGGGAATCTTAACGACATAAGTGAAGAAAGCGTGTAAACAAATATGCGCCCGCGGCACGGCGTATTGGACGAACGTACGGTCGAATTCACCCTAGCTGGCCTGGAGATTCGACTTTCCGCCGCGTTAATTTTAATTAATTCTGAAGAACGTGTTACAAATATTTAAAATGTGTCTCCATGTCGCACTCTCGAAGTTATTAATTCATCGTCAAGAAAAATAAAATCTGGTCCTTATCGCTAACTTTATAGTTGAAAACGGGTTATAAAGTTTTAAAATCGTTGTACGTAAAAATATTAATGGTAAGGTATTGTTTTTATTAATCTTAAATTCAAAGAACTTACATCCCCTGTACGCTGTTGAAATAAAAAAAGTTATTATACATAGTAAATGTGAGAGTATTGAGCAAATAAAAATTATTAGGGTTGTGTACCGCCTTCAGTTACTTATAGGAATTTACAAAAAACCTTCAAATTGTCTATTTTGAACGCCATCAACATGCGTTTAGTACACAAATTTAAAAACTGTATTTTTTAGAGGGCAAAACGTGCAGACATAAAATATTTTCTTTTTATGAAGTTGGTGAAAAATACCTTAAAAGTCTGTCTAGTTTTTGGAGGAGAAATTTAATGTGTTAATAAACAAAATAAATATGATTCCACTGACAAATCTTGATACTTTCCGCCGCCATACTGCATACTGCATAGTTTATCGTATTGAAAAAAAGACGCTAATTAGTCGTAGTGCAAATAGTGCAGTGTGGGGGTCAGTAATATAGTACAAGCCAAACCTTGTAGCTGATACCTACCTGACGTTGATGCAGAAATCGACGCAATAGGATTGCCTCCCCGCCCACACCTTTCTCTGTCTCATTTACCTTTTACGCATCTTTCTCTTTCATTGCCGGTCATTGTAAAGTTAGTACAGTGACTATGTGCACGAGAATGGATCGTATCAACTTCAGGTCGGCTTTTAAGTTTGGCGCATACAGTTCTAGTGTTTGTTGTATCTCAGTAGGTACCGGGGATTCCATACTTCTCCTTATATTGTCAATCGAACTTCTTACCCTTAATTTAATGCTATAATTCTATTTAAAGCAGCCAGGTATTGATGTGTTTGATTTCTTATAAATTATTTATTTGCATTGTCTTTTGGTACTAACACACATGCCCATAAATGAGCATTCTCATTTCCCCTTCCTTCCGCGAATCCAGTAGCATCCTAAGAAATCAACAGCCGGTTGATTTGTGAGCATGCTCATTTGGGTGTGACACACGCCACACGCGACTAGGTAGCACTTGCTCATTAGTAGCAAGAGAGCATGCTTCTAATGAGCATATCTGTCTGTGTCTGTGTATACAGCTCGGCGAGTAACATAGAAATGACAAGTATTATGTTATTATTTGCTTCTTTTACTATTGGAAATGAAATGTTTCAGATTTGACTGCTCGCTAGTTAGTAGTTAGTGTGCATACAATAACATTTTGATATTTTACAAGATTTGAAACGTTGAATAACTAAACCGATGGAAGTGTATCGTGCATTTAAAGTGAGGTATATTTAGTCTTACTTTGTTAAGTGACACAATACCCCTAAAATATAGTTAGAATCTAACGATGTAGATTTTTTTTAAGTACGTTTATTCAGTTTTTAATTTAACACTATTTTATCTTACTTATCTTACAAAACTGACCAATCAGTTTGAAATCTCTCATTTTCCTATTAAATTAATACTATCTATATACTTTCAAGTAATACATAGTAATTACTTAAAAGTGTAATACTTAATATTAAAATGTTCCTAGAATTGGTTCACGACTTGTAAATTATGTTCCGTTAAATATTAAAAAATATCGAACTAAGCTGGGGTATGACTCAGCTTTATCAAGAATGTGCCGTAATTTTAACGAGGCTTATAAAAAACATTCAATTAATTTGACAATGTCAACATTGGCCAACTTCAAATCGTCTATTAACAAGATTTAAAGCTCCCTTTTATATTTGTTATATAAACTTATAAACTAAACCTTTAAACTTATATTATAATATTATTGTTCTGCAAACTTGTTTCAAAATTTTGTAATGTATGGTGTGTGTGTGTGTGAATGATTGTATATATATGTGAGTATTATGTTATCAATGTTGTGTTTGTCTTTAATTAGTGATAGCATCAACCATGTTCAGTGTAATTGTATCGTGAAAGCTTTGATGTTAATCACTGTTGACAAACCTAATAAAAAATAAAAAAAATACTAATTATTATAATGTTTATGAACACAATGTATGATAGTTATTTCTAGGTACACAATATTATTCTAGGTATTTGATCAATATGCAATCTAGGTATTTGTACACAATATTATTTGTTTTCATGTTCTACGGAGGTAGAATTATTTAACTTTTGTTTTGATTTTTTAATAAGATGTCTCATTTTTTTATGCTTTCAGGTAATGCGTTAAATATTTCCGGAATTTTATGCCTTTTTCTTCTATCACCGTAAACATTTTGAGATATATTAATAATAAACATTAGTTTCTCTATGCCCAGTAGGGTAGTTGTGGTTTACGGGTTTTTTAAATTCTGTATTCCAGAATACATCTAGGGTTAATTGGTAATCTACCTTACTGTCTATAGGGAGCACATTACACGAGGAGAATTTTTTTTTATAATCGCCTTCACATGGTTGAATTTTTTTTGTCTGGTATCAATTTTAGGAAACGGATTTGTAATTATTCCATTTTATTTAAGTACGTTTTGTACGTTAATCCGTAACTATTTATTCCGTTGATTCTGCTAATGCGTTGTACCTATACACAGTATAATATATTTTTATTAACAAAGTTTTTTTAGATGGTAAAATTTCCCTAATATGGATCTTAATCTATTACACAGATTTTCAATGTGATTTGACCAATTAAAATTGACACATTGACAATTAGTACACTTTTTCTATATTTTGGGCAATTACACTGCAGGGATTGGTTTTTTGTGTACAAACAATCATATGACTTTTATATGCAATGTACGCTTATACACTCACCATACGCAATGGTATGCGTATGATGAGTGCATAAGCGTTCATTTGTTTTTTTTTGCGTTAATAATAATGCCATTGTCGTGGGATCAATTAATTATGTTAATTAGGTCTGTTTGTAAAATTTCCTCAATGATGAAGAAGGCGTGTACACAAATATGCAACGCGCGACCCCGGTGTTAAGGACAGACCTATTGTCGAAATTACCCTAGCAAATACTCTAAAATAATGTGGGAATCTTGACGACGTAAGTGAAGAAGAAGCGTAAACGAATATACGGCGCGCGGCCTATGGTATTGGACGGACCTACGGTCGATTTCGCACTAGCAGTCCTCGAAATTTGATATTTCCGCTGGGTTTATTTTAATTCATTCTGATAAACCTATGACTTAAATTTCAGATGTTTCTAAAAGAAACCCTCCAAAAGTTATTAATTCATCGTTTAGAAAAATAAAATCTGGTGCTTAACGCTAATTTTTTTATTGAAAAACTTTCTTATAAAATTAATAAAATTTATATAAAATTTTATATAATTATAAAATTTTCAACCCTTTTAATATTTCAATGGTAAGTTACTGATTTTATTGATCTTAAATAAAGGGTGTTAAGGGACATATTTTACTTACTTTAGCCAGTGATTCCTGACATTATTTGTGTTTAATTTTAGTGTTCTGTAGTTTTAGACACATATTCTAACAGATTCTCCAATAACACCTTGGATGGATATTACTTCTTTGGAATAATAGATTGTTGATGTTTATCTGGTTTTATTGTATACTTCGCGTATTACAATAGTGACCTCGTTAGTCGACCTAACTAGGAGCTGGCTAAATGGATTCTGATGAGAGGGGTCCAGTGAACACTCTCCCTGAGCTGCTCGACCCTCTGTTGGTCCCCACATATATTAAGCTACCTGCCGTCTAGCGGAATGTAAGGAGAGCTCTTAGCACTGCCTTCTGTGTCTAAAAGCCGGAAGCTTTTAGATACACTAAAGAAATTTTGTTTCAGTGACTTTTTTTTTGTCTTTTTTCAATTTTTTAGTCTTCAAAAAATATTATTCCACTGATGGTCACTAAGTCGAGTAACCACCAACCCCTCACCCCGCCCTTAACCGTTCGCTACAAACTTATCTTTATGTTTTCAGTTGAAAAAAAACATCAGAACTCTCAACGGAGACCAAAATTTCATTTGTATGTTTAGCTAAACAAAGGAAATCAAGGGAAATAATACGAGCATGTTGTCAGTAGAAATTAGGAATTAACGATAATCTTAAAGCACCCTTCATGCAAAACTAGAATAGTGCTATGAGCTATACAATCCTCTTCTCATTTGTATATTATATATAATATATTAAAGAAATTAATTCAAATTTTATGATTTCAACTCCGTTATCTTCTCATTCCAAGCGTCTTTATTACGCAAGTCATCATTCTAATTGGTTGGAAATTGAATCTACTAATCCTCGCTCGGATTCAGGCAGGTACCGGGAGACTTCCATTCATATCCTAGATACCATTACGCAAGGCCTATTGCTCAAGTGTTACACTGACTTGGAGCATGGTCGCCGTTGGCTGGCTGGCCTCAGACATGTTGTTTTATTGGTTTGTGATTCTCCTGCATCAATCTTCCCAAGTCTCTCGCGTGCTGCGGCCGCTCACTAACGACTCTCCTCGCCCCTCGCCTCTCATCTCGGCCCTTATCACTATCTATTATCAACCTACTACTGTCCGTACTGCCCGCTGCTAGGGGCACTAAACTAATTCCCCGCCCGTTCACACTTCCGTCGTAAAAACGGAGACGGGTTCCGTCGTTAATACGAAAGCCCTAGGCCCCTGTTCACACTTCCGTTTTCAAGACGGATCCTACTCTACGAAAACAACGACCAAAACATTTTATCATTCTTCAGTAGACGGTCGTGCGCACTGCGCAATGCGCAATGCAAATATTGCAAATTTTACTATTATAAAAATTCCTCTTAGTTTGGGCCGTAAAAGGCCGACAGCAAAAACTTTCCCTTGGGGCTGCCATAAATAGTTATAGGTGCTATTTGAAATGTACAAATACCTACTTAAAAATAAAACAATTTAAATAATAAACTTTTTCTTCCAAATCGGTAAGGGAATGTATTCATCTAATACCAGCCATAAAATTACTTCAGGGGTCGGACCTTATTTGTTCAAACCGTTGGAGAATATTTTGTTTGCAAACTTGAAAAGGAGAAAGCACGCGAAAATCATCCAGCAATTATTATAACTGAAATGACTAAAAAACATGAATGATATGACTAAATATTTTCTTGAGATTAAATAGAAAAAATCGCATTCTGGAACGAACATATATATTATATAATATTATTATAAACACCAAACGCGCGCCCCGTAAACACACAATTTGCCTGCTCGCTTGCGTCTGGGAGCGGGCGGTGGTGAAGAGTTAAGCGGGGTGTGGCGGATTTAAAACGGATCCGTCGACGGACACTCTGCGTAGGCGAACTCTCCGGCAAAAAATAACGGATCCGTCTTCACGCCGGATCCGACAAGTGTGAACAGCTCCACAGGGCTTCCGTCGTAAAGACGGAACCCATCTCCGTTTTTACGACGGAAGTGTGAACGGGCTCTTATAATACAGTGGCTCATCTGATGTTACAGACTATAGAACCCTCTGCAGTCTCGGGGCAAGCACATTTTTAACATACTGACTTATTTCTAAGAGCAGGTTTCAGGATGAATCGATGGGTGTGGGTGATGAAATAAAATCGATATTTTTTTATTTTTTTCTATTCTTCAACATACATACATATTACAGATAATTACATTGGTATACATAGGTATTAAGTTAAGTAATAAGGAAAAAAAATAAATGTTACTGATCCGTAACTGTATATAGGTAAGTACCTAGTAGTATTTTGTGAACACCTCACTAGGCGAACCTGTGCTGAGGTGTTCCCATGTTATGGAATAATTGCAATTCTGACGACAAAAGTAGAAACACCGTATCCTCCTTGATATTGTCAAGAAGAAGACTGTGCGTCGACCCATGGCGGCAGTATCGTATACATAAAATAAAAGATTAGTTGCAGTTAGGATCTATATATACAGTTATACACAGCATCTAGTTTATGTACAAGATAGATAGTAGTTTTGATAAATAGGTAGGTATATTATTCTAGGGACCGCACGCCAATAGAATGAATAATATTGTGATTTTAATGTTTTGTCTTAAAACAAAGTTATAATTGCCTACTATTTCTTTTTAATATTTGTTTTTGGTTATGTTTGATATCATTATCATTTACATAGTATAAAATGAAGTTGCTCAAAATGTATGTGCTCTTAGATCTTTTAAACTACGCAACGGATTTTCATGCGGTTTTCACCAATAGATAGGGTCATTCAAGAGGAAGGTATATATGTATAGTTTATAGTAAAGAAAAGCCGAGAAATTCAAATATTCGTCATTACTTAGTATAAAATGAAGTCGCTCAAAATGTATGTGCGCTTATATCTTTTAAACTACACAATGGATTTTCATGCGGTTTTCACCATTAGATAAAATGATTCAAGAGGAAGGTTTATATGTATAATAAATGCTTAGTATAGTAGAGAAAAGCCGAGAAATTCAATATTCAATTCAGGCAGCGGGCAGCTGACAAGCGGGTGGTGTGGATTTTATAAAGGTTGGGTAATGGCGTTGTGTTTTGTTAGCCACGGCAACGTGTGGCCGGGTCTGCTAGTTGAGTTGTAATTTTAAAAAGCTGGTACGGAGAATAATTAATCTTTCTCATTGGAACCGCCCTGTACGATAGTAAGAACATCTTTCGACGAAATATGGATTTTCGGCCGCTGGCTGGTTGAACGCCCTTAACGGTGACTTCTAAATTTCTCTTTCAATTTTCAATGTCTGACTATTTTTTTTAGATCGTTTAGTATGAAAATATGGCTCCATCACAACTAAGGAAAGTGGCATTTCAACAACTCTTCGCAAAGTCATTAAATGTGATGAAAAATAGTAGCTTATAACCTAACCTAACCTAACCCTACCCATTTTACATAAAAAAAAGTTTATCACTTTTAATGACATTTCAAAGGAGTGATGAAGTGTCACTTTGTAGAGTGTCTGGTCAGAAAATATAAATAAAAAAACAGAGTGTGCAATTCACACGCGGTAGTAGTGAAACCTCCAGAAAACTACAGTAGACAAGAGTGGAGAGGCTAAGAAGCACCGCACAAAGAGGAGACCGATTATAATATCTCTTTCTCTCGCAGGCTAAATCCTATAAATGTATGGGTTGGTCTCTTTTTGGTGTCGCTATTTTTCGTTTCATCGAGTTTCAAATCACAACGGTGCTATAGAAGTTTTCAGTTTTGTAATTTTTTTAAAAGTATTTTTTGCTTTAATAGACATCACGGCCGACCCAAGATTTGCTGACTCTAGAAATGTCGACACTAACAACGAGTGGTGATCGGTTCTTGTTTTACCGTGCGTCCAGTGAACCGCCGCATCTTGGTCGGGCCGAAGAACGCTCCCAACTCCCATAAATTCATTTATTTATGGAATGTCATCGTTCTTAGCATTCTGCCGCGGCCCGCTTGTGGTACCGTGTACGGTTACCCGTGTTCATGCAAAACTTTTCTATGTAAATGCCTAGACAAAGAAAACTAATACGGCCACCGTTCTATACATAATTTCTAACAAGTTGGATGGTCACTTGTTAAAAATTAATCAAACACTGATTGCAGATAATATCCTAACACTTGGATTTGATACAGAACGCGCTGAACTTGAATGCCTAGGTTCGATAAGTTATATAGATAGATCCATTATCGTTTAAAACACGTTTAATCACAAAATATTATATTTGTCCCAACTCACCTCATAGAAATTGTTGTGTCTCCCTTACTATCATTGTGAGAAATATGATCTAAACGCTACTGGAAAGAGAAAACAACACTAAATAACTCCAAATTCAACTTTTGAAGTTACGTAAAAATCCGTACCATTATCCCCTATACATGTCGATTGTCCAGTTGATTAGACAGACATCTCCAAATACTAAGTTTTTAGACGAGGAAAAGAACATTCGAATACTGACCATAAAGCTAATATTATTTACACGTGTCCGTATTTTACTTATTAAATGTAGGTACTATACAATAACACCGGGAAGCATAACAGTCTTGTACAATAGTACGACATTTTGGAATACTCGCCACCTACTGGATGGTTACTTAACCTTTATAACCACTGCCACCTGTTAATTTGCAAACAAATCAAATCCACACCGCCAGTTCGCCAGCCCGCTTGTTCACCTATTTTACACCAAACCTTTACAAATTATATACCTAAATCTACCGCGTGTGAACTGCACACTCTGATTTTATTTCATTCTTGATTCTAATTTGTCATGGAACGCACTTTTACATATAACTGCATACTGAACTCAAATTTCGACTTTTCGGAGTTGTATAAGCAATCAACTGAACGATCGATGTGTATGTCACAAACGCAGCCCATGTCTGTGGATGAGGAAGCAATGTGACTCGAAAAGGCTGCTGGTTGTAGTAATTACAGTGACGGGTCAACTCGGAACCTCTTTTAAAAAGTTTTAATAGGTTACGTTAGGTTAGGGTTATGGGCTATTTTAAAATTATTTTTTCATGGCTTTTAATGACAAAGAGGTGTTGAATTGACTTGATTCTGGTTGGCATGGAAATGAAGGTGTTGGTTATCTATTGAGTGGCCTGAAGCGCGGCGTAGCCAGTGAGGCAGTGATCGAGCGCGAGCGGTACGGCCGCGAGCACGCGCGACCCACTTCGGTCACAGCAGCATTTAGGAACTCTACTCTAGCTCTCCGCTAGGCCGGGGCCGGGTCGATGACCTGCCCAGTGCCCGTTCCCTGCTCCTGGGGGCTGCCCTCTGGACCAGCCACCGCAACCGGCCACGGCTACCTGGCATTCCTGTAATACCGACCAAACAATCAACCAACCAACAAGACTGGCAACTTATGTTATGATAAATATGTACATGTAGATTAGGGGTAGTCTATTAATCACGTGATGTTTTTTAGCAACTTTTTAACCCCCCCCCCCCCCCTGGTGATATGTGGTGAGGTTTTGGACTACCCCCCCTCCTCCCCCTTTTTTAGTACAAAGTATATTGAAATTTTCAGAATATTATCTTTAAATACAGGTATAATCTGATTCAATTTTGGAAAATGGGGTATTTCCACAAACGAGGGATTCTGTTGAAAATGTACGGAATATTTAAATATCATTTTTCCGATTTTAATCATCCTACTAAAAATGTTTGTTTTTTATGTTTTCATCCAATATTTTTGATTTTAAAAATGCTCGAATACTGACAAAATCAAAACGGACCGTTTTTTGCAAATGGGTGTTGTGACGTCACAAGCTACGCCCGGCTGAACCAGCATAAATAAACACTGTCAGGGAGCGTCCGCACTCAACACGTCACGCGGGGGCGTGGCCACAAAATATCGTTTTAGCGGTTATTCAAAAATGGGAAAATTTTACTCGCTGTAGAAAATTTATTCGTCAACATAAAAATAAAATTTACGAAATCGGGCATGTTATCCAAAGGGATTCTCAAGAAACTAATTTGCCCCATGAAAACTGTATTCAATTAGTGACTACAATAGCTACTTGGAACGTTAGGGGCGCTGCCAATAACGAAAATAATAATAAAATAGACGAAGAGCTTAAGGAAAAAAATATTTGCATAGCTGGATTGCAAGAGACGCATTTGGCAACCGGATCCCTCAAATCGGACAACTACAAATGGCTACTAAATGAAGGAGAAAAGGCAAAGGCAAATAGAGGAGTGGCCATACTAATAAACAAAAGGTTAAACGTCGAAGTAAAAAAAGTTGTTCGGAAAACTGAGAACGTTATCGCAGCACACACAAAAGAGATAGATTCCGCAAAATCATGGTTCATAATAACAGTACATGTGCCACAAGCGAACACGGTAAACTGTAAAAGTGTAGAGACATTCGCAGAAATGGGACCCAATACCTATCACGATGCTTCCAACGAAAACGGATTATTCCTAATAAATTTTATTTTACAACACAACCTAAAAATCAATAGCACGTGGGGAAGAAAATCGGTTAGAACAACATGGGCAACGGGAAACAAAAAATCTCAAATCGATCACATAATCACACCAAGGTACACAGCGGTGTGTTTCGAATACATCGCAGGTAAACATTCAAACATAGTCAAATCCGATCACAAACTGATTTGGGGAAAACTTGTGCCTAGGAAAGCGCGTGCAAAAACACGAAACTCAAACACCCATGTCAGGAAACGATACGACCAAAGAAGCTCGACAACACAGAAATTTAACCACAAAGACTGGAATTATGAGCTTCTTAAATCTAAAGAAGAGTTAAAGGAATTTCAAGCAACGGCGAGGAATAAAACTAAGAAAGTAGTGGAGGGGAAAAACAACGACCCCAGTGGAACCAGCTCGTGCTCGTGGTCGGAAGTAAATGAAATCCTAAAACACACTACAAAGGAGACTTTGAAGAAAGGGAGAGTCCTCTCAAGAGAGAGAAGGATAGCTTTAGCGCAAATATCAAAAGCGCAGTTCTGGAAAAACAGAGACCCGCATGACCCAGAAAAGAGTAGAAAACTTAAAGAAGCAAGAAAAAACTATGTCTCGATTCTGGGGGAGGAAGAGCAAAAAGAATGCTTAGCATTCTTTAGTTCCCTGGGTAAGTTGAAACCATCAACAAGAATGAAGTATACATACAAATTCTTCAGAAAATTTAAAAAGACAACCCGACGAAGCCAGAGGAAATTTTTTATCCCTATGTCCAAATGGACAGAGGAACTTGAAAAAAGCGAAGGGCCCCAAGTAAACACAATCGAAGAAAGGGACTACAAACCTTTGAGAGCACCCCCCACGATAGAGGAAATTTCCGGCATAATTCGTGGAATAAAAGGAGGAACAGTCCCGGGGACGGACCAGCTTGTGGTCGAACTATTTAAAGCTGCTCCCACAGAACTTGTGGATGAAATCTCAAAAATCATCACAGAAGCCTGGGTTAATAACATAATTCCAGAGGAATGGTTACACACAGTCCAAGTTCCAATCACAAAAACAAAACTCCCATAAAATATATCAGATTACAGGCGTATCACAATCTGCAACGTTGGATATAGAATCTACGCGAAAGCACTCCTTAACAAATTAGAAGAAGAATATGACGAGCTAGGATGCTATCAAACGGCATTTTTGCAGAACCGTTCCACTGATGACCACATATTCACTATAAGAAGAATCCTCGACGAGGAGTGGAGGGCGGGACACACAACATACGTTGTGTCGCTGGACATAGAACAAGCCTTTGATATGGTAGACCTCCAACAAATGGTTGCGATCCTTTAGAACCGAATAAGTCACGCCCTCACCAATAGAATAATTGCAGCGTGCATGGTAGAGAAAACGTCAATATCTTGGTTTGGACAACAATCAAGAGTAATATTAAAAAACCGAGGGGTAAAACAGGGGTGCCCCCTTTCTCCAAGGCTGTTTACAATACTTATGGACGAAATCCTAAGAACTCTAGAAGAAGAAATTGAAGAATTAAATTTAGATCAAGACCTCAGAATCATTCTGCCGATCATATTAGCATACGCAGATGATATAATTATACTGGCAAATAACACTAATAATTGAAAAACTGAAACCGCTATTGAAATCAGTAGGCCTGACCCTGAATGAAACAAAAACTAAACTCTTAGTCAGAAATCCAATGAGAATAGTTCCAGAACCACAATGGTACAACGTAGGAGGAATCCGTATGAAACCCGAAAAAGAAATTAAATACCTAGGAACTTATATAACCTCAACAATGAGCAGGAAGGACACAATCAAGAAACGCTGCAAACAGGCAGTTCAAAATACTAAAATCGTATTGCCATTCTTACTTAAAATGAAAATGGACTGGCAAACCTCTAGACTACTTTACATCATGACCATTGCACCAGCAATGATCTACGGACTAAAAGCCGTCGCTCTAACCAAAGCCAACAGATCAAGATTACGAAGATACGAACGATACATCCTGAAACAAATGCTGGAAGAGTCTAGGAACGCGCCTAAAGAAAAAATATGCCAAATACTAGAAGGTAAAACAATTACTAAGAAGATAAAAACTTACAGGTTAGGATACCTCGGACACATTTTAAGACGAAAGCCGTCGCATCTATTAACAGCAGCTTGGAACTACACTGCAGGTAAACGTAAAATTGGAAGACCTATTTATACGTGGAATAACTCTTTACAACATGACATGAGCTACTATGACAAAACGCTGGAAGAATGGAAGGAAATAGCTAAATACAAAGACAAACTTCGAGAGTCAACTCAGAAAATATATACTATGAACGAAACGGATTCCGATAATAGTGACCCGGCAGAATAAGTGGGATACGGGAGGAGGAACTAGAAAACAGGAAGAAGGATGAAGGAAGAAACGACATGAAAGGGGAGGAACTGCGAAAGTGGAAAAAATAAATATATATATATATATTTTTTTTTTAAATAAACATTGCTCAACCCATCCCATTCCGGCCCAACCTACTTTCCAATATTGGCTCAATAGGTTGCCATGTACACCGGCTGATTAAACTCCAACTCCCCACCCATCCTTAGAGCACGTGTTCCAGTCCTAACAAATCAGTGCCCCCTGGTGTTCCGGTCTCACCGGGACAGGAGTGCTCCTGGCTGGGGTGGTACAATCGTATCGTATCGTATCGTCAACATAAAAATAAAATTAAAATGCCTTTATCATCGTAATTTTTTGCTTTATTTTTTTAAGCAATAAAAAAATAACGTGGAAATACCCCATTATGCATTGTGATACAAAATTCCAGAGAGACATCAAGGTTGCAGGTCGTTTTTGACTGACATTTGGTTTAGAAATCGTGCGTTTAACGAAAAATAAATACACGTGATATCTCATTACTCATTACTATACATCGGATTATATGCACCAACAAAGTGCCAAAATATGCACTAAAAAAGGCCGAAAAATGCACTAAAAACTCTTGATTTGCCTAAAATATGCACAATGCAAAATCAAAAAACCATTTTTTTTATAAATTTTAATTAAAGACTATATAAAAAAGCAGCGAAATATTCTTAAAATTATGCATAGTTTTTGTGACAATATACAATTAAGTATTTTTCCAAATTTTCGAGCAAAAATTTTTGATGTTTGTCACCCAAAACGCGAAAACGACTTCTCTACGTCAACTGACGTCATCTGAAAAATTTAAAAAATTTGGCACCATTTCTGGAGATACCTGTTTAGGCAGGGTATGTATGACCTGTGCCGTTGATGTAGGCATTAATATTCTTCATGTCTTCAAGACTCGGATTTTTAAACAAAATAGCGTCTAACTTTTCCAGAATCTTTTCTGATATTGAATTGGGAAAGGCGTTGGCGAGTTCAATCATTGTTTCCAGTATTTCTATCGATTTAAATAGAGGAAAATTTTTCGTTTCCAATTTTTCTATGGCATCTGGTAACTTGTGGAAATGTGTTAAGATAAGGGCGATATTCTGTTTAAGTCTTCAAATGCTAAATATGCACGATTGGGAAAAAAAGGCTAAAATATGCATTAACGCCGTAAATAGAGAGTTATATGCATTTGCATATGCAAATATGCAAATGCATATAATCCGATGTCTACTCATTACATATACCCCCTTGTGATATTTCGTTTTCTGACCCCCCCCCCCTTTCGAGCTTCACGTGATTAATGAACGACCCCTTATGTTATTTATAGCTAGGGTTTGCAAATCCGGCACCTTTATCAAATCCCGCTGGATTTCTGATAAGAATTTAGAAATCTCTCGGGACTTTTAGTAAGGTGCCTTTAATTGAAATAATTATAACTTTTAATATCACCTTTTTTATCATATGGTATAAATTTATTTTCATTGAAAATAGTCTTAGTCTGTATATATAAAAATCTAAAAAGGTTTGAATGTATGTATGTATGTCCTATATAAGCATAGAAATTGTTTCAAACTTTCAAAATACCTTCTTTAAACCCCCGCGAAGGTTTCTGCATTATAACAACCACATGACAATACATCTGAAAAGTTTTTTAATCATTACAAAAACCCTTGCAAAACTGTCAAAAATGTCAAAACTTGGGAATGACATTTTGCAGAACAATGATTGTTAAATCATAATTCTATTTTCGAACATCTTTAAATGAACGGATTTATTTGAAGCACTCGAAACATACTTTGAATCGAATCAAGAATTATAGATATTTAAAATAGGTCCCTATGTTAGTTACCAAAATTGATTGATTGTTCTTATAATATACAAAATGAATATTTGTAATATAAAAAATGAAAATTTGAATAAAAAAATTGTAATAGGGTGGGCACGCGGGCTGTTGGAGAACTGAATGTACTGGGATTGAATGCATATAACGCGGGAGGGGGGTTGGCGGGTCGGGCGAGCGGGAGAGGGGTGAGAAAAGGCGGGGAAGATGGAAGGGGATCGCGGGAGGAGACCAGGAACGCACGGGAAAGGACATACAGGTAGAAACAATTTATTTCTTTGATTATGGTATCGCAACGCATGCCGGGAACCAGCTAGTATATTATAAAAAAGACATTCAAAAGGTAAAACGGTACCTAAGTAATTTACGAGGGCTTTTCGTATCATTTATCGTTTGTAGGTACCTACTAGTAATTTTGTAATTTTTTTAACATATTCAGAAAAATAATGTTATATTATTTACGTAAAATATGTTACAATCTAGAGCAGTGGTTCTTAACCTTGTTGGAGGTCTGACCGAATTCTCCGAACCCTTCTTAATTAGAAATCGAACGAATCATATGAGTCGGGGGTGTGTCTTGACCTCCGCTGAACCCGCGAGACTGACTCACCGTTTGCACTTTACGCCCACTGTTATATGAATGAAATGGGTTGGGAAGGCTGAGTTAGTTTCAAATAAACATGTCTTGACATATTATATATTAAAGTCAGATTTTACAATCAAGTTGAATGTGTTTTAATGTAAAATTTAAAAAAAAGGTTTGTCCTTCGGTATGATTTGACGAACTGGTACGGTAAATCATTCCACCGGTACATAAATCGCACCTAGGCCAAAATTCAATCTTAAAATCAAGGAATAAATTCAATTCGGGTACGATTTAGCCAACTCTGGAAAATGGAAAAATGAATCCAAACAAAACCTCTTGTACACAAGCCCCTTGCAAGTTTGAAATTTATCTTCGTTTAAACTTGTTGAATACACGTTAGACCGCCAAGCAAATTAAAAATGAATATCCTTCAACTTTCACTTGGCGAGATAACTTACCGTTTCGTGCATCGGCATCGGCAGTCAATCAAGTGAGCATGCAGCGACTTCTGCCTAGTTAGAGTAGGCTATGGCTAGTGGCTAGTGGCTAGTGACTAGTTTGGTATGTACCTGGTTAAACCTGTAATTTATTTCCATAGAGCAACCTGCACGTGAACGACGATAGAGCGTGCGGCTAAACTGACTGCCAACTTTCAAACGTACGTCGTCAAATTTTGTTGTAGTGTAACGATTATTGGTAGTAGTGATGTGCACCCGGGATATTCGCCGATCTAATGTAAATCCCCCAAATCGGGAATTTATTTTATTTATTATTTTTTCTAAATGAAGTTGCTTTTGTTTTTACGAACAGTTAATAACGATAGTAAATTTAGTTTTTCGATATTTCCAAAAATAACTAAGCTATGAGCTTTCAAAGAGAACTTGTCACACATTCTACAATTCAGTAAAACGTACACTTTGTTCATTAAATTTAATAAAATTATCTGAATCTGAAGAATCATTTCCGATTTAACCTGTTTGTATAAAATCATTAATTCAATGTTTGATACCCCTGATTATGTAATCTCTTTTCATACTCCAGACAGGTTAGTTACAAGACAGTACCTACCATATTATTGTAGCAATTCCACATCAATGTCCCAATATTATGCGACGGATTCAACAGCTAGGAAACAAATACTCAGATGTTGTTATATTTTTTAGTACATCAATTTTCATATATAAGCATAAACGGTCGGCGTAGTGCAGCGGTAAGGCGCTTGATTAGCACACCGAAGGTCGCGGGATCGAATCCCGGCGTTGCAAATAAATTTTTTTATAAGAAAAACTTTCTTTTTATTACTTTTTTGAAGGTTATTCTCATCAGTGAAGTATATCATATTAGAATAAGTTAACAATAATAATCTAAACGAAAATATGAAAGAGAACAAGACACAGAAAAACAGATAAAGACAATGGTCGCAACTGGGACTCGAACCCAGACCTCTCCGTCTAACCGGGACGAGCGCGTTAACCAATTTCGCTATTTGATTAATTTGTGTTATTTCACAATTTATCCATTTACAATAATATATAGTACATTTACGGCACGTTCCAGAGTGGAAGATACTCTCAGTATCGCCCTGATGTAAGACCACGATTCAGAATTGAAACGTTGCTTGAAATGGCATTAGCCGTGTTTGGTGACCTGAATAGTCTGAATAGTCAGGTACTTCCCCACCTTCCTCTTCCCTATCTCCAACCCTCAGCCTCACAACATACCCCAATTGGGGATGCCATAGTCTCACTGGCTTCAGACGGGAGCAGTTGGGACTCTTGTGCGGTATTCAAGTAAAAAAAAAAATATATACGTTTTTTTCATCAAGTAGGGGAATATTTTGAAAAAGCTATTTAAATTGACAGCTATTTAAATACATTAACAGTATTTTGTCGGCTGAAAGAAAAAAAACTCTTTTGGATTTTTTATATTTTGTACCTACATACTGTGTGGATAAAATTCAATAATATTTTTACTTTATATTTATTTTTGTGCAAGTGTTTTAAACAGTTGTTTCCTGCACTATTTATGAGTATTATTTCGTAAATATTGTTATACTAGCTTTTACCCGCGGCTTCAATCGCATGGTATTAGTGGGAAATTACTGGCATAATTATTGGCGTAATTATTATTATTCTTGCTTTTTTGTCTAATAAAAAATAATTTTTATTTAATAGAAAATTTCAAAATTTGAGAATGACATTTCGCAAATAAAAATTCTATTTTAGAAAATATTTAATTTATAGAAATTTATTTTAAGTACCTACTCCCCTAATTTATTCTGATGATTTCGCCTCAAGTAGAAATTAGTATTTTATTCATATTTGAATCCAGAGTAACCTAAAGAAATAACAAAATGACAGCCCACGTCAAATAATTACATAGCAACGCTATGCTTTTCGTCCGGACAATAAACATTTTTAGAGATAGGTAGATATTAACTATGACGCCAACAAAGCACTATTTTTAGGGTGAATTGCCTAATTAAAAGAAAAACATTGTTTCCAAGGTAACAATTTGTTTGACGTTTGCAATAACTCGATTTTGTTAGGGACAGAAAACGTATGAAAAATAATTGCATAACGCTACAGCTTATTCATAACGCCAGAGCTTACCAATATATATAGCCTATGTTACTCGCAAATAATGTAGCTTTCGATTAGTGAAATAATTTTCAAATTCTATTCGGTGTTTATTGCGTGAAAGAATAACACTCATCCATACAAACTTTCGCCTTTATAATATCTATAAGATAAGATATATGTAAATCACAGAGGAATATCGTTACTTTGCACAGCGTATAAAATTTTCACAATGATTTTGAAAGAAAGACTAGAATATTACTCAGAGAACTTACTAGGAGAATATCAGGCAGGTTTCAGGAGGGGGAGATCCACCACTGATCAACTCTTCATTACTCGACAAATCCTGACAAAATGCTGGGAATTCGATATAGATATATATCAACTATTTGTTGATTTCAAACAGGCGTATGACAGCATAGATAGGGAGAAGATTTATGAAATACTCCTAAATTTTGGAATACCGCCCAAAATAGTCAAGCTTGTAAAAGCAACAATGGTCGGCTCACGGTGTCGAGTAAGGATAGGAGGTGAAACAACGGAGGATTTTAACGTCTCCCAGGGGCTGAAACAAGGTGATGGCTTAGCACCTACCCTTTTCAATATTGTACTGGAGCACGTCGTTAGGAAGACAATGATCAGTACCGATTCAAACATCTGCTACAGAAGCAATCAAATAGTTGGCTACGCAGATGACCTTAACATTGTCGGAAGATCCCTACAGGCTGTAAGAGATGTGTCAGACCCTTTGGAGACTGCGGCAAAAGAGGTGGGGTTGCAAATCAATGAAAATAAAACAAAAATCATGATGCAAACCAGAACCCCTACCGCAGAATAAAAGATAAAGTGAAATTTAAAGACAATTATAATTTCAAAGTGGTCGAAGAGTTTACCTACCTGGGCTCCATCATAACGCAGGACAATGAAGACCCAGTAGAAGTAAGAAAGCGCATCACAGCCGCTAACAACACTTACTTCGCGTTGCTGCCAGTGTTCAAATCACGAAACGTCCATAGGAAAACCAAAATAACCTTATATAAAACAATTATCAGAAAGGTCTTGGCCTATGGATGTGAGGCGGGAACACTGACAGCAAAGTCAGCAGAACAGCTGGACATCTTCGAAAGAAAGGTACTGCGAAGAATCTTAGGAGCGGTGCGAGAGGGAGAGGCATGGAGAATCCGCCACAACAATGAGCTCTATGAAATTTATCAAGCTCCCAGACTCTCCACCCATTTAAGGCTCCAAAGATTAAGATGGGCCGGACATGTGCACCGAATGCCAAGCACACGAGTACCGAAGAAGGTTCTGACAGGACACCCGGGAGGTAAACGAAAGGCGGGCAGACCTAGACTGAGATGGGAGGATGATGTCAGGAAGGATGCAAGAGGATTACTCCATGTTGCAGATTGGAAGACGACGGCCGAGGACAGAGGGCGGTGGAGGCTTATTTTGAAGGAGGCCAAGGCTCGAAATGGGCTGTAGCGCCATTGAAGAAGAAGAAGATATATGTAAAAGCCTAAAAAAAAAAAAAAAAATAATTCGAATGGCATTGCCGCATTATTCATTGTTATGTACCTTGGCATCATACGCTTATCGCCCAAAATAAAATTAATATCTACATTTTGACGACTTGTATTTTACGTACTATACTCGTAATTAATGTGATACTCGTTGTATATGACATGAAATTTCGTTGAAGGAGACAACCTTATGGTGTTTTCGGGAATTTTCCCTAAAAATATGTATCACCCAATTGATTGCAAGGACTATACGATTATTTTTATTAAACAATGATTACAACTATAATTTTGTGACATGTAATCTGTATTTATGGTATATTTATACCGTTGATGTTAATAAATAAATACATAAGTTTTCAATAATCTTACGATTACAATAAATTATTAATTGATCCCGTAGTCATAAGAATGCTTTTTTTGCATCCAATCTATTCTCAAGTGTAGCTGTCGGATTGTAATATATTTGCTTGATTGTTGAGGTTGTTAACTTTAACAAAGAACGGCACTATGACATTGTTAAATAAATAAAGATTCTTGAAAATAAATTGCCTTCTACAAATAATCATTTGTTAAGCGTGCTGCAGCTTTTTGTATCCGTAAATTACACTGATTTTAACTTGTCTTGCCAAGAAAAAAATGATAAATTTAGTTTCTACGGAAGCACATTGCAGATATATAACAAAAATAATCGCATTGTAAAAATATACTAGAAGTAGGTAAGGTAGACTACCAACTCTATCGCTTTTCTGGATTTGAGAAGTTCTTTTTATAATTCTAATTAACACATGCATCACTTCTAATTTTGAAAATGTCACACTCATGTGCCCAATGTGAGAACGGGTGAAGAATTTATAAATATGTTGAGTTCGCCTAAATGTGGATACTGAAGATTGAATTTGTTGACCAGCTCCAATCGTGTTAATTGAAAAAGCACACATCACGTGATAAAACTCCGACCATCGTAAGCTGGCGGCGGTGAAATTGGGAACTGTACATGTTCGTAAAGTTATATTTTTTTGTTGTTTTTTAATATGATTGGATACCAACGGCTCTCGGGTCCACCGGTAAACTTGCGGTAGTCAGATTTGGACATTGTACCTTTGAACCCAATGTAGGCAGTCATTTCTACCTAATATGTCAAGTAGGCATCTATACTCGATCCAAAATAAGATCAACCCGTGTATGCACATGTCTCCGCCCATCACCCCCACTGCTACAGCCGAAGATATACAATTTTTTTAGCGGAATGACTCGGGCGAGCAGAGCTCGGGTGTAGGGACCGTAGCGGGGGGAGTGGTATGCGCAATACGAACCAAGTTTCGTACCATCACGGGTTGATCTTATCGCGGACAGAGAATAGTAGCCGAGCTTTAAAAAAAAAAAAAAATATATATATATATATTGTGTTTTGCGAACAAAACTCCTAATTACAACACCAAAGAATAACATAATATCGTGGACATACTGGCAAAAAACGTTAAGTCGATTTGCCTTACATTTGGTGTGTGGAAGTGTACTTGTGTCTGCCCTCATCATTTCTGGCAGAAAACTTAAACTCAACTTGATTTTTTTGGCTGTAGGCTTTTCGCGTGACTACACTTCTGTAAACATCACATAACATTTAATGTATGTTTTTTGATTTTGTTTGACAGTTTGAGGGGAATATTATTTTTTAGTAATGACAGTAGAGGCTGTCAATTTGAAACCGATACCTAACGACAAAAGAAAAAAACAAATATCTAATAAAAAAATCACTTAGCAACTTAGTGTTTTTTTCCAGAACAAAAACGTCTGGCATTATATACTAATTGCTACGATTTTGGAAATAAACTTAAAAACCGGTTATTCGTAATAAAAAATCAAACAGATACAAATGAAATAAACCACCATATCATATTTTGTATATCAACACAAAATGCAATTTAATTTTACAAAAACCGTTTGAAGTTGGTACAACACTTAAATGCTTCTTTTCTCAAAACAGCGATTTTAGAGTAAATTTTTTTTCAGTATTCCCAAGATAATAATTGAAGGAGTAAAAAATATTAAAAGAACAGGCTGAGCAACTAACTGAAGAAATCATGTGATTTTGTTTTTTTGGTATCAACCTGAAAGCATTCAATTAACGAAGACCTCGTAAGTTTTATCTGACGGTGTTCCTGGAACACACTTTCGAATGATCCAAACGTAATGTGCTCTGCACACTCGACAAGATTACCCGAGGGAGTGCGTAGTCGCCTCGCCTGTATTTTATCTTTGTAAAATTTGCATTCTTGGTTTTTTTGTCTGTTTGTTTTGTTTAGTTTCATTGCAAGTTCATTTTTATTATTAGTTTTTTTTTAAATTTATTTTAATGCTATTCTTCGTTTCAATCACTTCAGTTTAATTCATCATGTAACAGCACATTTTTGTCATGTACCTACCTTTTCTATGATTTTCGCATGTCAAACATTAAAAATAAGCTTGTGGTTTTAAAACTAATGGCATTCGCTCGTCTCTTCTCCGAAAATTAAGAGTAGTAATAAAAACAAGTAGACTAACTTACTGTAATGATAGAACATTGAATGTATCCATTCATGTAAGTTAGTAATCCATCCGCGTCAATATTCCTCCATTACCAGAATCTTCATCCCCAAGGACCAGGATATACGACCCTGGTCAAGTAGAGGAGTTGGCGCAAAGATGTATTTCTCACAGTTGCACTAGTGCCCTATTCATTGTATGTGCTGTGACATCACACGCTTATCGACCGTCCAAAAATATCAACATTTTGACGTCTTGCAATATCTCATTTTCCATAAATTCTAAAAAGTTCCATCTTCGGCATGCCTCAATTAATTTGACAGATGTGTAAATAAGGTGAAATTTCACATTTTTTATTAAAATTCCCGCAATATTCGCCGTTTTGAAAAAATTATCCAAAAATAAATTCCCGGAAATTTACACATCAATATGAACAAATTGATGTCCCTAAATGTTGCTAAATAGGTTTTGTATGTATCTACTGTCCCACTGTCATCGGACAGTTGGGTTTTTTGTGCGATATCAAGTATGAGGTACAAATCGTCACAAAAGAAAAACTTAGATTTCTTTTTTCATGACAGCTTTCCTAAGGCTGTATTGTTCCATTGTTTCCCTATTCCTCCCCTGTCATTCGCCGACCCGCCCGCAAACCGCTCCTGCAAAGTGCTGCCATTTCCAGGGCATTAGACCTCTCCACTCCCCCTTACCCCCTACCCCCTGCTCGAACCCGCAGATTGTTCCCTGGTCGCCGCGGTCACGAGTCGTAAATAAATGTACCCAAGAACAAGAGTGATAAATGTCCTTTTAGTACACATTGTACTATTTACTTCTTTTACGGGCGTCATATACCATGTTACGAAGCTTTCAAAATTGTTTGCAAAACTCAAAACGTATTTTTCTCAAGATTGACTTACGTAAAATATTTTCTCAAACCAAAATAGGGCGGTGCACTGAGAAGTAATGCATTAGTTAAAAAAATAATCTGTAATTAAATACTGTAAGTAGAACACATCTAGGCTCTTTGAAATAATCGAACATTTTTCAAGTATCATGTCTACACAAACTGCTTTAAAGTGCAAAATCTCATACTTACGAAATCCATTTCTGTTATGGTTGTGTTGTACAATATTACAATTAAGTTCTCTAGAAAATGATCGGATACGATATGAATATAGAAATAAATTAACAAATTTGATTTAAAAAAGTAAAGACGACTACTTTAAAAAAATAATCTCTTCTTCAGAAAACAATGTGAAAGTTATTTGGAAACCGTTAAATTTTGCAATGAAAATAAGAAAAAAAATAATTCTATAAAATACGTAAAACATGAAAATAATATCATAGACGTATCCGAAGATCCAAAACTAACAAAAAACACTTTTAATTCTTATTTCTCTAAAATAGGAAATTATCTCGCCGAAAAAATTTCTAAACCTTTACACACCCCAAAACCTATACACAATAATACACAAAAACGAAATACCTTATAATAGAAAACATGAAAGGTGGATCTTCTTCAGGTTTTGACCATTTTTCTGTGGAAATTCTTAAAACAATGAAAATGTATCTACTGAGACCTCTTAACCACCTTATTAATCTCAGTCTGACTAAAGGCATGTTCCCAACAAATTAGAAAATATCTCTAATATCCCCTATCTTTAAAACCGGTGACCCACAAAATGTTTCAAATTATCGACCGATATCCCTAATCATATTATTAGACTAAGCGTGTATCAGATAGGGAATACGTAGTTTAGTAGCTTGTAAACTCGCTCAATGTAAGCGAGACTTCAACACGCTCGACAATAATCTGAATTGCCCGAGTTTGAGCGATTTTCAAGAATTTTTCGAAACAGACTAGGTCAGCTCAGCAGTCATCACATAGTCCGAAAGCAGAGCCATTCCCATTATGATTTGCAGTGCAATTGCTGTTCGACTACAAAGTCGCATGCGCTCGACAATCACCGAATGAACAAGCGTCGTCCGGGACGTTTCCCGCTTTTAACAAATTCGGTTCGGGTCAGTAAACAGCACAAAATCCGTAACGGGAGCCGTTAAGAGTAGAGTAGTTATTAAAGTGGAGTTGCAAGTTGCAACTCGAGTACAAAGTCACGCAATCTACGATCACCAAAAGAGTGAGCATTCCAGCTTGTTCCGGATATTTCCAGTATTTAAAGCGAAGAAACGCAAACTCGTGTATTTTTGGTTAACATTTAGATGTGCCTGAACTTCAAAATCAAATTTAACATGCATTTTGGCGATGTTCATTGAAGGGAAAACTTTTTTAGCACCCTTGTGCTTTGAAACTCGATGATATGAAAAATAGCGACACTAAAAAGAGAGAAACATACATCTGTAGGACTTCGCTCGTATTAGGCGACCGATGAAGTGGGAATTTCAACTTTATCGCCATAATAATAATAATAATAATATTTGGCTGATTTATAAAGCGCCGTTTTTGTGAAAAATCACCTCAAGGGCGCTGTACATATAAGCATACAATAAAATAAAATTAATACGATAGACTTACAACTAAGATTCAAAATTATCTGCATAACCATTGCGTAATTTCACCCGATTCTAAATGTTACACGTCGAGATGAATTGCCTTAATACCTACTTTACTAGACCGCTGATTAATATTTTTATTTTTACAATTTGATTTCATTATATTACTTTTTGATAATCAAATCCTTAACTTTAATCCAAAACTTTTACTAAATGACGATTAAAATTTGTTTCTCTCTTTTTTGTAATTTTTAGTCTTGACTGACTCCAAACCAATTTCATGTGATGCAACAAAATCACACAGTATTATTGTTGGAAAACACGTGTTGTTACTTCGAAAAATAGATTTTCGGCCTTATAATTAAAATTATTACGGCGATCCAGATTTTCATTAACACGGCGAGTAGGCGTGCAATTCCAAATATTGTTATAATCTCGAAATGACTGTCACCTGTAATATCAGTGTAAACAACCTGTGATCTGAAGATAATATTAAAAATGTTAGTTAGTTTAGTGCCTACTGTGGAAGACATAATCTGTAAATTCCACTTTCGAGATAAAGAGTTTTGTGAACTTGTGTTATGCCCGAACCAAGCTCAATTTGCTGAATTGGTCATATGAAATTATTTCTTGAACTAATAGTGTTTAGGAGTCGAAAGGTCTCACGTAAACGGCGGCACAGTTTTATTTCAATGTATGGATCACACTTCTTTCCGTGGAATGCTCGTTGTTATGAGTGACCTCCTAGTAGGTCCCCTTCTTTTTACTGCCGTCTCGAATATTCCTGGTACTCGGCATGCGTTGCTATGCCATTTAATAAATAAATTGTTTCTCCCTGCGTGTCCTTTCCCATTCGTCCCGTTCCGCCCCCCCCCCCATTCCACTCCGCCTCCTCCACCTTCACTCTCCCCACTCCAGTTCAATTTAGGAGGCGGGAATGGGTACCGCCGCCCCGGGAACCTTTATTGGATAACCAACACCTCTGCCATAGGCCACCCCAAGTGGTTCGCTACGTTTGGTGATTTAGCAGGGGTGCCCGGGTTCATGGGGTGAGGTTTGTCTAGGTCTTGGAGGCGGATGACTAGGACACACTGAACCCCAGATTCTTACCCCCCCCTTTCCTTCCCAGAACTCTCCTCTCCTTCCTTTCCTTAAAAAACCCTCCACACAGCATCCCCAAAGATGACATAAGCCCTGAGGGAAAATATTTTCCTCAGGGCCTCCTGTGTAGAGCTCATGTAAAAAAAAACTCCATTCCCCCCCCCCCCCCCTTCCCCCGTCCAGAAAACCCCCCTCCTCCCTCCCAGGTTCCCCTCCCCTCTCCCTGGTTCCCCTTCTCCCCCCTCCCGCGTTCCATAAATAATTTCCCGGTACATTTAGTTTTCATACAGCTCGCGTACCACCTATTGCATTTTTTAATACAAATTTCATAATGCCAGAGCTCACCAGACAATAACGAACACAACAAAAAAGGAATTATCCAATTCGAAGCATTCATTCGAAAGTTATGCGCGTAGGTACATACATTTCGGGAATTCATTTTTATACAAATTTCATAATGCCAGAGCTCACCAGTAGTTTTATACAAACCTTGTCCTGACAATAACGAACACAACAACAAAAAAATTATCCAATTTGGTGCAGTCGTTCGGAAGTTATGCGGGAATATACATTTCGGCGATTCATTTTTATTAATGTATATAGATATAACCGCCAAACGACTCGGTCTTGGCACATATTCCTTGCTTCATTTACATTACATTCATAAATTGTCGCATGTAAACCCTTCTGTCCCTTGACATGGACCGATTTTTGGTTCACTTGATCGTCCCCGACTTCTACCATTCTCATTCGTGTCGTATACTCTCCTTTCTTCGTTCATTCGCTCCCCATGCTCAAAAACCATTTAAGCGTCCCTTTCTTAATCTCTCCCATTTTCTATAGTTTTATAATATTAGATATTTGGGGATTTACCTTCAAAATCTTGTTTCAACTTTTTGTGGCACTAAAGAATTTTTGTTTTTTTTTTCCTTATTTAATTTTTATATTTGTAATATCTGTGTTATCCGGTTTCACTCAGGTAGTTGATATGAGATTGAACTGACCTTCGAACCTCCGACGGATCTTGCTTTATATACCCCTACCACCCTACCAATGGGTAGTCCTACCCATACAAAAAAGGCTTCGAATGGTCCACAATGTTCCAGAACATTCCACAACATTCGAGAATGTTCTGGTATTTTCCATGTTCCAGACTATTCCCGAACAGACTATTATCTCCGTCACCAACAGCATAGATTGTTTTATCCTTCGGCTTGCAGAACCGACTTGCCAATGGTCAGCCAGTCGGGAGAGCTGTCTTGTTGTTAAATAGAATCACTTTGAATATCGATATGTTTAACATCAATGAAGCACAATTTCGACGGCAAGCTTTGTTGCTGTTAGTCTAATTGTGCTTCATTTATGTTTAAATTCCTTAAATCTGCTTATCTAATCTTAATATTTTCTCTCTTTTTAAAACGCTTTGAAATTTAAATTTTTTAATGTTTTTTAAATGAATAAATTGAATTGAATTGAAATGAATTTTGAATTAGATAAATAGAAAATAATACTTCACATCGCTTTGTTTTTTGAATAACCGCCGTAACCCTTTTGCACGCAAGAGTTTATATTGCCAAACATTTTTTGCTTTTCCATAATCCGTGGTCAAAGTTTTCCAATTCTTTTCTTTTATTCTGCTTAAGGAAAACATAAAAACGCGCAATTCTTAATATTTGTATGAAGTGCGTACAAACAGGCATTGTTTTATTTCCGGGTGCACGTGTTCCGGGTTTTTCGATCCTTCGAGCGATGTTGTGAGGTTTGCCTTTTCCTACCAGTCTGTTTCCGTGTTTTGCAATTCGCACCACAAAACACGTGCATGAAGCGGTCTCACATCTGTTTATCGTCGGTATATCGCTTGTTTGACTATTCCTTACAATATGAAGCAGAAATTCTCTGTGCTAAACCAGCGGAGCTCTAAAGCTGAAATTTTACTGATTTTCCTGCTGACTTTTTAGGTAAACGATATTTTTTTTAACCCTTCAGGCCTCGACCATATTTTGTCAGAGGGTCCAAAATTTTCCGCTTTTTTAACATATCCGATAACTAAAAACTGTTTTTGAAAGGAGACAAACTACGCTTTCAAATTTTACAAATCGAAATAAAAATGTAATTTTTTTAAGTATACATTTCTGAACTCAAAAATATATTTTTATTTTTTATTAATGGCTCACCTTACGTTTTTCTCACTAAAATTACTGATAACGAAAAAAAACATTCCTACATATTTTACTAGACAATTATATTACGAAGGTTATTGTCACCTTACTTTTTTGTCGTACCATGTAAACATATTCATATTCCCAAAGTTTCAACATGTTTTTTTCAAACCGAATAACCCGATAATATTTGATAAAAATTATCCGGTTATAAATGTTGCTTGTACTATAATGCAGGACTTGGTAGCTAGCAGAGGAATAAAATTGGAAGGTGGTTTGGGCGTGTTCGGGCATACTTGTACCTACACCCAAGTACCTATTCCTCCTGTCCGTCGTACCTACTTATCCTTACCTATCCATCTTTCCATTGTCACCGGTTCAGGATTGATTTCTAACCGCGAACTCAGTGCAATTACAACAACGGCGCGGTAGGGCGGACAAGTACTTTGTCTCGTCGCCTGCAATCGAAACCCGGATCCGCGCAAGTTAACTATCTCATCCGTGGAGTTATTTTCATTGGTGCATGAGTGTGGAAATCCAGGACATCGCCAGCAAGGTAGGATCATCTTGTATTCGGTTGACATCCTTTTGTTCCTGTCCATCCTTTTCGTTCCCATCGGGGAAAATTGGTAGAGATTAGAGACTCCGCGGAAGAGATAGCATCTTCCAATAGCTATCGAAACATTGGTCCTTCACCGGATATAGAATTAACCTTGATTCTTTACAGATAAGTTTAATTACATGATTAGAAATTGTACTCAAATTAGTTTCATTACAAGATTATTTTCAATAGTGGGTAGCAATTAGTAATAGTGGGTACGGCTTATCAGTTCAGCTGGTAGGTAGAATTTGGGTGCAAATAGAATACTTTTATTTGTTGCAAGTTGCAAGTAGATAGCTACTATTATAATTGTTAATTTACGTATTTAATACATTCCAAAATGGATAAACTTGCAGCCAAAATTGGTTCGTTAAAATTAAAACGGCAAAGATTGTTTGGGCGAGTACAGGCCGCTTATGATCTCATTAAGGATTTAGAGCAAAAAACAAAACTTTGTCAATTTAAAGCTAGAATGGAAAAAATTGAATCCACGTACGAAGAGTTCCAAAACATACAATGCGAATTATCGGATCTGGTTTCGCTTCCGGAATTCGAATCAAAAAACGATGTTTTGGAAGTTTCACGGGTTTTTGAGGAATTATATTTCGAGGTCACGTCGGCGCGTGACATTCAATCGGATAAAGGTCACGCAAGCCATGATAATTCAAATGAGGAAATGCAACTACGCCCGATGCGTAGCTTATTAGCTCCGGAAATAAAAATTCCTATATTTAGTGGAAATATTGGAGAATGGCCACAATATTTCAATTTATTCAGGAGCCTTGTTCATGAAAGTACCATTTTGAGTGAGATTGAAAAATTCCATTATTTATTGACCTCTTTGAAGGGAACAGCTTTGTCATTGGTTAAAACCATTCCATTGATTCCAGAAAATTATGAGTTAGCATGGGAAACACTGTGGAGTCATTATTCCGAGTCTAGAGCATTATTCATACATTACGCCAACTCGATTTTAAATTGTAATTTTTCTAATAATGAAGAGATTTTAAATGTCCTTCGAGAAAATCTCTCGGGACTACGCGAATTAAATCGGGGAAAATTATTTGACGAATTCGTTTGTCATATGGTTCTACTCAAAATAGATTCAAATCTTTTGAATCTCTTGTTAAAAAAGATGAAATTCCGGATACTGAAAAATTAATAGGTTTTTTAGCAACACAACATCGAATAAATATGCTTTCAGATATAAAAGACAAAAGGATTTCTAAGAGGGTATTATTTTCAAACACGAGCGCGAACGATCACAATGTTCATAAAATTACTTGTATTAAGTGTAAGCACTCACATCACCTGACAAAATGTCAAGATTTTCTATCACTAAATGTAGACAGTAGGAGAGACTTCGTAAAAAAGGAAAAGTTATGTTTCAATTGTTTGAATCTACATTTCATTAAAAATTGTAGGTCAAAATTTCGTTGTAGAACATGCAACAAAACGCACCATAGTTTATTACATACTGACGAAAGGTCTCTTTCGCCGAACAGTCGCAGTACTGGAACGGACGACCCTGTACAGTGTAACATAGCTTACGGGCTATCAAAACGTTCGATATTACCTACCGCGCTTGCAGAATTCCTGGACTGTTCTGGACGTAAACACAGAGCGCGGATTTTAATTGATACTGGAAGTGAGGTTTCGTTTATATCTGAAAACCTATATAACATTTTGGGACTACATTCACAGAAATGGTCCGGGAAAGTACGCGGTGTAAACAATGCTGTTGTCAACAACATACAAGGTTTAGTTACCTGTAAAATATACTCTATTCAAAATCACTGCTTTGTGAAAGGGCAAGCGATAATAATACCAAATATTACTTCTAAAATTACGCCCGTAGATTTACAAGAATCATTTGAAGATTTCAAACATTTAGATTTGGCTGACCCAGATTTCCAAAAGCCAGGAGACATTGATTTTCTAGTGGGATCAGATTTGATTGCTAACATATGGAGACAAGGATATGTTTCAAGCCTTAAATGTAATTTGCTAGCAGTGAATACGATATTCGGGTATGTTATCATGGGTTCATGTCTACAAGGTTACAATTCAGCACAACCCGTTGTGACGTCAGCGTTAACTGCAGTTGAAAATAGTGACTTAAATTACGCGGTAAGTCGTTTTTGGGAAATTGAAGAGGCTTTTAACGAAATAATTCAGAATAAGGACGAGAATGAATGCGAAAACATATTTCAGTCAACAGTCAGCCGGGAAGGGTGCGGCAGGTATATCGTTGCACTACCTTTCAAGAGCAGAGATCATGTGGATATCGGAAGCACATATGATATCGCCCTTAAGAGATTTTATAATCTTGAAAAACGTTTATCATTAAATCCAACATTGGCGGAACATTACTGTAAATGTATGGAGGATTTATTGGAGCAAGGCTTCATGACAAGAGTTTCCTCATCGACTGAGATACCGAATACTTATTACATTCCACATCATGCGGTTGTTCAAAAAATAGGGAACAATATTAAAATTCGGGTGGTCTTTGACGCTTCATGTAAATCTGATAAACAAATCTCATTAAACGATTGTTTATATTCGGGTCCAAAATTACAAAATGAAATAAGTCACATACTTTTAAAATTCCGTATATACCCGATAGTACTTACTACGGATATACAAAAAATGTTTCTACAAATTCGATTGAGAGAAGAAGATACAAATTTTCAAAGGATTCTTTGGCGTTCTTCACCTTTACAGCCGGTAGGGCAATATACACTTGGTACTGTCACATTTGGAGTGACTTCTTCGCCCTATTTGGCCATAAGAACTTTACATCAACTAGTGAAGGACGAAGGGACTCGATTTCCAAAGGCTTCTAAGGCACTGTTGTCGGACACATACGTGGACGACATCGTAACCGGTGAATGGGAACCGGAAGGCGCCGCTCAGCTTCAGACGGAGCTGAACGAACTCCTTACAAAAGGAGGCTTTCAATTGAGAAAATGGATGAGCAATTCGCAGTCAGTTTTAAATAACATTCCAATTGAGCATCGGAGTCATACGAGTGGTAAAGTTGCCTTTGATGATAGCACATCTTTCTCGTTGAAAATTTTAGGATTAATATGGGATCCTGATAAAGATACATTTTCGTACTCGGTAGAAGAAAAAGAAAAGGTATTTACAAAACGTGCAATACTGAGCTGTGTTGCGCGTATTTTCGATCCCATCGGATTAATAACACCTGTTGTTTTTAAGGTAAAATGCCTTATACAGGAACTATGGAAAACCAAGTTAGGTTGGGATGATTCCCTCCCGGAAAACCTTGTTAATTTATGGGAAAATTTCTTAGATGAATTACCTAAGTTATGTTATTTACAAATACCTAGGCACTGCAAAACAATTAAAGGGTTAAACTGTACTTTAGTAGGATTTTCAGATGCGAGCGAATTGGGTTATGCAGCTTGCATATATTTGGTTACGAATGAAGCACAGCCTCAAGTCACATTACTTACGAGTAAATCTAAAGTTGCTCCACTGAAAACATTATCGATACCACGTCTCGAGCTTATGGGAGCTTACCTACTGTCAAAGTTGGTAAAAATGACGAAGTCATCGATAGAAACTCTCGTGAAAATTACAGATATAATATTGTTTTCCGATTCCACCATAGTTTTATCATGGATTAAGACACCACCTCATACTTTGAAAACTTTTGTCGCGAACCGCGTTATCAAAATTATTGATGAAATCGATGACGCAAAGTGGTACCACGTTGCGTCAAAAGAAAATCCAGCCGATCTTGCTTCTCGCGGTTTATGTCCATCGCAAATAATAGATAACCAATTGTGGTTTCTAGGGCCTCATTGGTTGGCTCAGCCAAGTCAGAAGTGGCCGTTGACTTTACCGGAAGAATTACAGGCTGAAGAGCTACCGGAAGTAAAGTCCCACGTCTCAACAGTTCACAGGCCCCTCGACTATTATGAGAGCCTACAATTTTTCCGATTTTCTTCTTGGAACCGTCTTCGGAATATGGTCGCTTGGTCGCTTAGGTTTATTTACAATACGCAGCAACGGACCAAGGATGCTCGTAGATCTGGAATTCTGACCGGCGCAGAAATAAATCGCGCGGTCACCCTAATAGTAAAATGCGATCAGCAGTTTCATTTTCCCGAGGAATTCAGAATGCTGAAAAATGATGGGGTCAACTCAGTGGCATTTCAAAAATTAAATGTGTTTATCGACCACGAAAACTTACTTCGCGTTGGCGGGCGGCTCCGCAACTCTCATTTAAAATATAATGCTAAGTTCCCAATAATCTTGGCAAAAAACAGTAAGATTGCAGAACTGTTAATATCTTATTATCATAAGGCCTATCTACACGCTGGTTCACGAACACTGCAATTCCTGATTCAACAAAATTATTGGATTGTATCGGCACGTAATAAAATCAAGAAAATGGTGTCCAAATGTGTGAGATGCGCTAGATTGCGATCTTCACCGTCAAATCCCCTCATGGCCAGTCTGCCAGAGGCGCGTGTTACGCCCAAACGCGTATTCAGTCGTGTAGGAGTGGATTTGGCCGGCCCATTCGTCCTAAAGGAAGGGAAACGTAGAGGTGCTAAGACATACAAGGCTTACTTTGCGATTTTTGTTTGCATGGCAACGAAGGCGATGCATCTCGAGGTCCTCTCTGATCTCTCGTCTGAAGCCTTTATCGCTACCTTAGAAAGATTCGTCTCAAGGCGGGGTATTTGCCAAGCTATTTATTCGGACTGTGGCACGAATTTCGTTGGGGCTAAACGACATTTAATAGGTGCACAAAAATTCTTGAATAATTGTCCTAATGATGAAGATGTAATGCATACATGTTCGGAAAAGGGAATCGCATGGAATTTCAATCCGCCTTCCAGCCCCCACTTTGGTGGACTATGGGAAGGGAATATACGGGTTGTAAAAAATCATTTGAAACGAGTCATAGGTGATAACTCACTAACATATGAGGAATTTACTACGGTATTACACAAAATAGAAGCTATACTAAATTCACGACCTCTTTGTCCTCTAACATCAGACCCTGAAGACATTCAGGCCCTTACTCCAGGTCACTTCTTAATTGGAGAACCCTTAATTTCTATTCCCGAATACGACTATTCGCAGGTTAAAATCAATCGTCTCAACCGCTGGGAACATTTACAGAAAATGACCCAACACTTTTGGCAGCGCTGGAATACTGAATATTTACAAGCGCTTCAAAATCGCGTCAAATGGTATAAGGCTACCCGTAATCTCCAAGTAAATGACCTCGTGGTCATCAAGGATGCTAGGAGTCCTCCATTAAAATGGCCGCTCGGCAGGATAATGGAGGTGAAACCGGGCTCTGACGGGGTCGTAAGAGTAGCCTCAGTTAAAACCAGCGACGGTTTATATCTACGGCCTGTGGCAAAGCTTTGCCTTTTACCTGTAGAATAGAGAGTAACGTTTTTTTTTCTTTTCTTTTCATATGAATCTTGGTATAGGTTCATATTTTTTTGTTTGTCTTTATGCCTTCAATAGTTTCGTATCGATTGCGATTCAGGTTTATTAGTTATTATTATTTATTTTTTCCTGTACGTTTTGCACGTTTAGTCTTAAGTTTCACGTGCACCTAGTTTGTAAGGAATAGATTAAATTTTAGGGGTAGGTTTCTTTTCATATATTTTGTATTCTTTCGGAATCGACCAGTTTCGATAGGTTTTGGAAAAATGTTATTTTTGGCGAGCGGTATATGTTCGGGCATACTTGTACCTACACCCAAGTACCTATTCCTCCTGTCCGTCGTACCTACTTATCCTTACCTATCCATCTTTCCATTGTCACCGGTTCAGGATTGATTTCTAACCGCGAACTCAGTGCAATTACAACAACGGCGCGGTAGGGCGGACAAGTACTTTGTCTCGTCGCCTGCAATCGAAACCCGGATCCGCGCAAGTTAACTATCTCATCCGTGGAGTTATTTTCATTGGTGCATGAGTGTGGAAATCCAGGACATCGCCAGCAAGGTAGGATCATCTTGTATTCGGTTGACATCCTTTTGTTCCTGTCCATCCTTTTCGTTCCCATCGGGGAAAATTGGTAGAGATTAGAGACTCCGCGGAAGAGATAGCATCTTCCAATAGCTATCGAAACAGGGCGTGTAGAGCGAATGAACGAGGAAAGAAGTGTAAGGAGAGTATATGACGCAAATGTGAATGGTAGAAAATGTCGGGGTCGCCCGAGGAAGACATGGCACGACCAAGTGAATCAGATACTTGAGTCGGGCCATGTGAAGAGTCGGAATAATAGAAGAGCATGTATGAGACGATGTATGAATGTGAAAGAGGCAAGGAGTGTGTGCCAGGATCGAGTTGTTTGACGGTCCGTCCTCTCTGCCTACCCCTGCGGGGAAACGGCGTGATGGTTAGTTAGTTAGAATCAAATTTTCTTCTATTGTGGTTAATTTTTAGATTTGAATAGAAAGCATGGAGTTTCTCTTTCAAATACAGTTTAAATAAGTGTTTCTTAACCGTATTGAAAGAATCGCCCCCTTTACCACAGTAAAATTAGCCAGCGCCCCCTTCTTCAAATTCGAAGAAACACACTTTGCGGCGTCATTTTAATTAAATGAACACAAATCACTTTGCACTCACCAATTATTTCATAAAAACATATCACCGTGTTTCAAAACCAATGGTTCTGTTGTATATTAATAAATGGCAATTCAATCATAAGCTATTGAGCCCTATCATTCAAGCATCCGTATTTTGACATCTTTACGGGATGAACAAAAGACTTACATAATATGTATTTATTTACAAGATATTAATTTGGTTTGCTTGTCTGAGGCATAGGAGTCTTCAAGTCTTCTGTCAATTGTGGACATCAGTGTTCTTTGAAATCAGTAGAGCTCACACATCTAGGAATTAGCCGTTTATCTGGTATTTTGCAGAAATAAAAGTGATACAAAAGTAATGATGCAAATGATAGAAAAAGTAATGCACAGTTAATTTATTTGAAAACATTAAACGTATTAGATAGATGTATTGTAGGTACCTACTGCGGTGATAAGATAAGGTTACGGACAACACTGCACCGCTGGACTATGGAGCAAGCAATAGATATAAAAATCGTCGTTTCCGTCTGACGTTGTAAGACGAACCTGCCTTGGAAAGTCAACACCGAGAAGTCGGTTAATTAGACTACGCCTGTAATGTTGTTTATTGCGGCGTCAATTTAATCTTTTTTTATTTCTCTACCCCTGAAAACATTGTTCTTATATTACTCCTCCCGATCTCCTTCCCCTCCCCCTTCCTTTAGTCTTACATACGTATTTTTTTATTATTTATTGAGTTAGTTTATGCTACATGAATATAAACTAATAAGCACAATGTAACATTTCATTTGATAAATTTAAATATTTTTACAGTAAGCATAACATTTATTTTTAAATACGTTCATTATTTCTTCATTCTTCATACTTTCAGGCATTTCATCATACATCTTTAGTCCTCTATACATTAGGCAGTTCTGTGATTTTGATTTCTTCATTTGTGGCAATCGAACTCTGTTTATATTTCTTGTTTCGTAATTATGTACGTCTCTATTAAAAACAATTTCATCCTAATTTATCATCATCGTATGTCATAGTCTCACTGGCTCCAGACGGTTGGGAGCAGTTGGGGCACTTGAGCGGTATTAACAAAATTTTAGTTTATTTTTTTAAACACCGTGTTTTACAAAAAAAAATAACTTTAACCCGATTATTTACACGAGACCACATTTGTCCCAGATCACGTAAGTCTCAAAGAAATCTTTGTGTCTCCATTACCACCATAGTGAGAAGTACGATCTAAACGGTATTTGAAAGAAAAAATAACACGCTTTGTATACAAATCAAAAAAATTATCACATAATACTGAAAATAAAAACCTTTTTGAAACCAAAGTTTCCGACAGAAAAAAAATTAAGTTTGTGATTTTTTTATGAATTATTTTTACATAAAACGACAAAAAAGTGAGGTACAACGTTTATAATTCATTTTTCATGTAAAATATGTATGTGTTTCTATTTTTTTGTGTGAGCCATTTTTTAAAATGTTGGAAGTTCGCGTAAAAAAATTTATATTTATAAAATTACATAGTTATTTCTAATAAATAAATTTGAAAGCGTAAAATTACATCACCTTTCGATAACAGTTTTTAGATACGTTCACAAACATTCCATTTATTTGGATTTTATTGCAAAGCGGAAATATTTTTACCTACTGACAAAACACGCCTGATTTTTGAAGGGTTGATTGTTGAAGTAAAACTTCTTTACGCACGCTTGACTTGGGGAGTAAGCTGGTGAATGCGTGACGAGGGCGTTACGAAAAGTGTGATCGGGCGAGGCGAACGGAAGTTAAGAGGGAGATATAAGTTAGTGAAAATAAAAAGAGACAGAGTTACGTTTCGTATTTACTGTAGGGGCAAGAGAGAGAGGTGCGAGCACACATTTTCTTTCTCTCATAGCCAGTTACGTTTCGAATATCTAAGACACAGTGCAGGCAGTGGCGGCTGGTGTTCATAAAAATAGGTGGTGCACTAGAATAATAATAATAATGATCTTTATTTCAAGATGTGGTAAGGTGAGTGCAATCCCACACATCCCATAGAGATATCCCATAAATCTTGGACCTACCTACTCTAATTAAAATAAATTCAACTATGAAAAAATCCTACCTATTTGTAAATTAGGTCGATCCTCCATTATCTCTGGGCGCATGCAACACATTGAGTCTAAATTAATTTTATTTATTAAGATAGATTAAATTCTTTTAAAGTTTAACAACATCGTTCAATCTAAACAGATGTCATAAGGATTGTGAGGAACAACTCACTGAAAAAGCATTCCATATTCCATTATTTTAAAAGAGTTCTAGTAAAATAAATATTGATCCATCACCATTTTTAAAGTCGCCGCGATTGTAAATTCAAATTCAATAACAGTTGACTCCTATCCAGAAAATTGTATGTAGATACTTATTGGCACGAAAATCGAGTTAAAAAAATGTTCAGTTTATCACACATCCGAAAGTCTTCCTTACGCTCCGAAACTCCAATGAAATATATACTGTCATAACTCATAACAAATAATGTCCGCAATGTTTGTTGTTATGCTGTCGTTGGTCGATGCTGAGTGAAACATAGCATGAAAAAGAGTAGATATTAAAATAAAGACACGATATGGATAATAATATGGCACAAACGTGTCCCCGTTTAACATGCTACAGAACGAACCATTCCTTTTGATGTGGTGGAAATTTTTGGATCGTCACCTACGATTTCGTAAAATTTGCAAAGCGTTCAACCTACCTACGATTTTGGCTCATTATAGAATTATAGAAGAACTCCTGTGATCGCTTTGCAAAACGAACCACCACTCTGAATATAGGCACACAACGATCTGCTTTGTTACGCGGGCAGTCCAGTAGGCACCTATATTACTCATGCATTATAACCGAGTGTATATTGTGAACTGTGATGAGGCGTGTCGGAAATAAGTATGTTTTTTGGCGCTCGGGAATTTTTTGATTTAAATTAATTAATTAGATTAGATTTAAATTAATAGATATATTTTGGGAGTGCGGCGCTCCTCCGCACCTTAGAGCTGGCCGCCACTGAGTGCAGGCCTATTGTCTGTATCACACTTTAGGAGTAAGAGAAAGCAGTGCGCGCGCACATTTTCTTTCGTGTCGTGTGATCAATTGTTAATCAATCATCAATTTTTCTCAGCTTCCTTTTGGATAAGATAAACAAGAAAAACATTCCAAAGCACAGTTTGAAACGTGCTGTTAGTTGGATTACTGCAATAGGTAAATAGCATTTTCCAATGGTTCAATTCTTGCATCTCATCGAAACAATGGAAGCTATTTGTTTCTGTAAATCTAAGGGCTTAGTATCTGGGCACGAAACGATTTAGTGATGGTCATTTGCTCGTGGCAGGGCGCGTTACTCCCGTCTGCTGAAGTTTGTTTATTAATTCAGGGATAACAAACAACACGTCGGTGCATTTATCTAAATCTAAATCGTTGTAAATGAGATATTGCCACGAACTGCGATTTTTTCTGGGTATCTGCTTTGCCGAATAATGTTAACCAGCAGTTTTAAACCTGCGGGCGGCTTTTGCCCAGTTTGAGAGTTGGTGATCATTTTATAAATCCGATAAAAACTGGTTCCAAAAGTAGGCGGTTCCTCGGATCCACTGTGATCGAGTGACAGCTAGTCACCAGGACAGAGTAACCGCGTCAGACAATGACGTCATATATTCACAACTGCCAGTTACAATAATATATGTATATATATATATATATTGGTTTTTGGCAAGTTACAGGGATAAATTAACCCCTTTTTTGTCTTGCAAACTGTAATAGTGTCACCAGATAGATTTTTTTTACCCGGTGTTCGGGCAACCTTGGGCAAGATGAAGGACATTAATATATATATTTTTTTTTATGTTTTGTTTGATATCTGTGAGTGGTATACATTTTGGCCAAGGGCTTTTGGTGAATCTTCTAAGCAAGACATTTTGGAAGTTATAATAATAATTACAAATCCGTAGTACTTACGCCTGCCAGAGGATGCTAATCATACAAGTTGTTAACGTAAGTGGCGCCATCTTTTGGCATTGCTTTAATTCGGTTCTATTACAAAAGTACGTTTGTATACAAACTCCACGTACGAAAACGCTTTTGCGTACTGCGCGGCGCGGCGTCAGAGTTTCATTCTTAGCCGGATTCTTAAATTTCAACCGTACAGTCTCTAACGTATTAATGCGTTTGTTCATTATGAAGCACCAAAGAAATACAATAATTTATTAACCTTTAATCCCCCTGATTACACCCAATTGTTTTAATTTATTTTTATTTTTAATAGTTTTTGTTAAAGCAAGATTTGTTGATCCACCACTCAAATTTATATACCTCCACATTACATATATTGCAATAATTTTTCAATTCACATAACTTCATTTTTTTTGTTAGACAAACCGAATAACCCGATAATATTTGATAAACATTATCCGGTTATAAATGTTGCTTGTACTATAATGCAGGACTTGGTAGCTAGCAGAGGAATATGACCCACAATCCCCGAGTCGGGTCACGTCAAGAGTCAGAATAACAAAAGGGTGCGTATGAGCAGATTTACGGATGTAAAATAAGCAAGGAGAGTGTGCCAAGTCAGAGTTGTTTGACCGTCCATCCTCTGCCTTGCGGGAAAAGGAATGATAGTAGTTAGTTGGCAGTTATCTATGTTTATTAGATACTTTACGTCTCTGCTTTCGATTCTGATGAAGCAAATCAATCGGCACACCTCATTTTATTCCTGCCTTGTCGATGGTCTTGGACTTGGTGCAGAATCGTCAGTGCAGACTACAGATATCGCGGCTACTTTATATTACCCTGAATATAGTGATAGGATGAAATAATCGATAGTACCTATATATTATGTTCGATCGACCATCTCCGTGTAAATCTGTAATGCAAAACACTCCAACAACTCCTCGTGTGAGATGATGTTTATATTCAAATTTTACATTTGCTCTTGGCGTTGATGTATTCAAATACCCTTTTCCAACTTTAGAATTCAAATGGCATTTTTAATACCAGCGGTTTCACGAATAAATCATGAATACATTAAGGACGTAAAAATGGAGGAGCGTAAACTTCTCGGACGATACATAATGCAGTTTCATGCCTTTTCCCGCTATTATAATGCTATTCAATGAGCTTTTTATTTGTTATGGAACAATGCACTTGCCGAGCATTATTACGAACGTTTAAATAAAAATAACAAAAATTTTAACAAAACAAAAAACGACTTCAAAAATGCATTAAAAAAGTAGAATAAACAAAAATTTTAACAAAACAAAAAATGCACTAAAAAGTAAAAAAATTATTTCGTATGATTGTTATTTTTGGAGTCAGTGTCAGCCAAGGTAACTACATACATAGGTAGTTATAGGTGAGATGTGGAGATCTTGGCTGACACCGACTCCAAAAATAACAATCGTACGAAATTATTTTTTTACTTTTTAGTGCATTTTTTGAAGTCGTTTTTTGTTTTGTTAAAATTTTTGTTTATTTTTTTCATTTTTAGTGACGAGCGTGCGTAAAGAAGTTTGACTTCAAAAAAAGAATCATCGAAATCTGTTGGCGTAATATTGAGTTATTCGTCAATTTGTCGCGCACATACTTATTGCAAATTTAAGACATATATGGTTTTCTCATGGATCCCATTGCTAGAACTGGACCAAATTAAAATGGGACCACACGGGAAGCACCAGCTTTCTAATAAAAAAAGAATCATCAATATCGGTTCACCCAATCGAAAGTTCTGAGGTAACAAACTTAAAAAAAAAAATAAGTCGAATTGATTACCTCCTCCTTTTCGAAGTCGTTTAATAAATTAATAATGCTAAACTATATAGGGTATAGTAGCGCTACCCGAAGGATTTTAACCAGCAATTCCTGAGCATATTTGGATTAAAAAATATAGATGTCATTTTGCTGTCCGATGATATATATTTTTTTCAATTAAAAACTGCAACTGAGTGGTTGGGCTCGGCCAGCACGGGTCAAGTGACGCGCAATCCGTCCCATCCTAGCAGCACGGTAGTAGGGGAGAGAGAGCGCATATCACTCGATCCCGTCGTCATGCGTAGCAGTGTGAACAGTGGTGATGTATGATAGAAATATTTTTGTTTTGTGTTTAATTTAAAAATGAATCATCGGACACTAAAATGACACCGACGTTTTGTGTACACGCTTTCTTCACTTACGTCGCGCGTCATTATATTTATTTTTATTTCTGAATATATTTTAGGGCATTGTGTCTATATAATTTATACATTTTACTCCAATATGCTCAGGAATCGCTTGTAAAATTCCTTCGTTTATCGTTTTTGCAATGTATTGGTTTTTTAACTGTTGTTTTTTTTTTAAATTAATATATTTTATAATTTTGTATTTCATGTTAAAACTACACCCTTGAATTTTTATAGTACCTATAACGTGAGGTTCTGCCCGTTATGAGATTCGAACTTTTCTGTCCTACTTAGTTAAATCCGATCATTCAACGCACTGGACTATTATTCCGCTTCTAGACAGATATTTCAAAGCTTTAAACTTTCATTTAAATTAAATTAAAAATCTTTATTTCGATTGTGATTCTGTCTTTAATTCCATTTAAACGAACCTTTTTTTTATTTATTTATTTTATACATTTTACAAATACAAGACAAAAAGTCCCGATAAACTACTTTTTAGCAGTTTGTCTAACGGGTTCTTTACGTTAACGATTAACTAACTCTACAACTTTGATTTGATATTAGTGACATTTTCAAAATTGGAAATGAATTATTATATGTATATATTTACCGTATTTAATAAACAAACATTACATAATTACAATGAAGCCCCGTTATACTGCTAGATGCACGGGTTCGTAAAACCAATCTACTTTACACATTTAAAACTTAGGATTTATACGGTTACTCGACCGTTGGTCTGCCGACAGTCGCCCCCCCCCCCCCCCATTTATAATTGTTATAAATTTGCTGCATTATTTACCCATTTCACACCTAAAATCGACTTTAAAACTAATTTTAATTCTACTAACGGTGTTCATTCGAATACTAAATTTCTGATGGTATCTATATCTAAAATTGTACTATTCTTACCTCAAGTGCTTTGCAAAGGCTTGCCTTAATTTAGTCCCTTTTATTTTGAATTAATTTTAAAATGTCAAGAAAGTAAGACTATATATATTATTAGTATTTTAGCAGTTCCCCGTGTCCAGATACGCAAGACGGTTCCATACCAACTCAGAATCAAACTCAACTCAACACCTATTTTTAAAACTCATTAAAAGCTATGGAAAAAAAACATGTGTGCAGTTCACACGCAGTATAAGTGAAACCTTCAGAAAAATAAGTACAGAAGAATTGGAAGGCTACGAAGCACCGCACAGAGACGAGACTGATATTATCTCACTCTTGCCGGCAAAATCTTATAGATGTATGTTTTTATCTCTTTTTAGTGTCGCTTTTTTCGTTTCATCGAGTTTCAAATCACAACTAAATAAGTTTTCACTTAAAAAAAGAAAGTAAAATAGCTCCATAACCTATCCTAACATATCCTATGTAACCCATTTTTTATATGAGATTTTAGATTTTCACGGCCAAAAGTATTTAGTGTGAAGTGTGTTATGACTGTTATGCCGTGTAGCGCTACCTCTTTCTTTAGCCAACGTTTCGGACAGCGTTACAGGGTCCATCATCACACATCTGCCTGAAACGTTGGCTGAAGAAGGAGGTAGCGGAACACGGCGTAGCACCCTAAAAACAAATAACAATTTTAATAAATATATTTTTTCCTCACCTTTATTGACTTTTCAAAGGAGGTGTTGAGTTGATTTGATTCTGGGTTGTTCGGTCAGCATATCACGCAAAACGCTCGCATTGGCGCGCATATGAGTATAATATGTCCAGTCCATCGGACGCGGGACGGAGTCGGTCCGAGGTTATGAACCCCCCACATAGTTGCTATTTGCGTAGCCGGCGAATCGCTGGGTCAGCAGCAAGCAGCAAGCGCTCACTACACTCGAAAGATAACGTTTGTTTTGAATTTATTGCGCGTTTGTGATGCTCCTCATTTCTTATCAATCAATTATAATACTATTATAATATTATAAATGAATGGTTTTGTTGTGTTGAAATGAAGAATTGAAGACGGTTTTCTGTCTGCAGCTCACTATTCAATTTCTCGACAATTTTAATCATGTCTTGAGTTGCTAAAACATAATTATTGACGTTCTCTTTGTTAAACCAAAAGCAGATTTTACGTTGAAATCGAAATTTTCTTGACGGTATTACACATATTAGGTTGATAATATTTAACGCTTTGGATTTGAACTTTGAACACGTGTAGCGAATGGACGGAGAATAGGGTGTCAGAAAAATAATATACATATATCGCGCAAGCGGTGATGGGTAAATTCTTTGGAATATTTCCTGAAACTCGGAATATTGGAGGAATTTTCACATGACAATAATTTAAAATAAAAATAAAACTTTTTTGGAACAGTTGGGACTCTTGTGCGGAATTCACATAACAATAATTTACGATAAAATATATTAAAAAAAAAACTATATCTCCTATTATCTCACACCTCACGGATCTAATACAAAAATGACATGCAATACAAGAATTTCCTCACCTCACCACCTCATACATTTGTCCCATACGATACGTGTCGTGACATCATGTAGTTCAATACACCAATCACCTCACACCTCGCCACATTTGTCCCATACGTGTCAAGTGTCAACGTGACATGACACGTAGTCCAATACACCAAACACCTCACGTCTCACCTTATATTTGTCCCATACATGACATTAGTAGTCCAATACATCAACCACCTCACACCTCACCTCGTATTTGTACCATACGTGATATGACATGAATGTAGTCCAATACACCAACCACCTCACACCTCATTTTTGTCCCGTACGTGACTACGTGATGACAATTGTAGTAATACAAATAAAAAGAATTGGTACAAATACATTTTGTGAGGTGTGGGGACATTTTACGTTTTTGTATGGACATTTGAGGTGCCTCTTGTATGAGGTACTCAACACTAGTTTGTTTACTGAAACATTAATCCATTTGAATAACAATCATAATATGAAATTTTATCATTGTTACGATTTCATTAAAGTGTGACCCTTTCAAAGGGAAACCATACTAAAATGTTATGTATGAAACTTTATTTTTGGTTTTGAGTTCCGTTTTAAACTGAAACATGTTTATATAACTAACTTAAAATTAAATTATGTTGTATTTTAATTAAGCTTTGATGTTGAGCTTTGTTCTAACTTCTCTTTCTGTTGCACGTGTCGTTTATGAGAATGAGGGATTTGTTGTTACTATATTTGGCAAAACCTCAGTTTTGAACAAAGAACTTGTTTCATTCCGTATAATGTCAAGCCACAAAGTGTTTGCCTTTCTTTGATAAAAAAAAACATTACAAAGCGTGGTTAGTTAGTTAAATGGACGATCGGACAACTCGGAAGAAACTCAAATCAACGCCTCCTTGGAAAAGTCACTAAAACTGATGATGAAAAATTGATTAAATGTGTTAGGTTAGGTGCTATTTAAAAAAAATCATGACTTTTAATGACTTTTCAACGAGGTGTTGAATTGACTTGATTCTAAGTTGGCATGGAACCGTTAAATGTATCATAAATAAAAAATATATAATATACATTTATAAACTTATTTTAGAATACCTAGGTGATAATTGCATTTATATATTGAAAACTTTTATAAATTAACACAAAATAATCAATGTGTAACTAAGAAGTCCATATTTAAAAAAATAAGTTATTATGAAGGTATTTATATTAATCAATATATGTTATTATTATAAAATAAAGTGTGTGAAAGTGTGCGCCTCGCTAAAACTCAGAAATGAGACCAGGTACAATCAAGGGAGTTATATGGTGTGGTAGCCCTCTATCTCCCAACCATGAAAAAGGTTCCCGTTTTTACCTGAAGGGCATGCTTTGAAGATATAAAGGCTGCAAATTTCACCCTCTAGAAATTTCTAGAACAGTCCAGAACATTCGACTGTATTCGAGAGCATTCCACAACACGCCGGAACATTCTGGAATGAAGCCTTTTTTGTATTTGTGGGGCTATCCATTGGTAGGGGTATGGAAAGCAAGATCCGTTGTGCTTTCGAACGTCAGTTCTACCTCGTGGCAACTCCCTGAGCAAAGCCGGGTACCCTAACTAAGAATGATTTGTTTCCAAAATGTGATGGCAAGTTGGGAATTATTATTATTTTTCTAACTCTTTAGATGCTCCTCAACTCTAGTGTTAATATTTCTAGAAGTCTTCCCTATATATAAATGTTACAATGTTTATAAATGATATACTATAGACTACAGATTTGTTCATAAAATCACAATTTTTTTTACGATAATTGAAGAGATTAAATAATAGTGACTAATGTGTGCTTTCCTTTTGTTACAGGAGAATGTAAAATCGTCAAAAGTGCGTCCAATGCAAGTCAAGTTCCCACCCCACCAAGTCCTTTGCAGATAAGGCCTAATGTTTAGGGTGCCATCTGTCTACTAGAATAATCATTCTACCGCTACTTTAGTGTTAACCGTTTTAATAATAATAATATAATCATTATTAAGATATAACATTCGCAACCAGGATAATAACACCGCAGCAAAACAAGAATATATTTATGAAAATAGTTTTTTTTCTCATCAAACTATTAAACTAAATGTTAGCTGTAATCGCATGTTAACTAATTCATCAATTAGTCTAATAATAATAATCATTGTTATTATTATTATTATTCATCGCATCGTAAATCTATAAGTGGATGTCTTAATCACGTCATAATCAGTAATAGCGTAGTAGTGTTTGTTTTAATCTCATCACTGTCAAGAATATTAAATTTAAAAAGTGTTTGTATAATTGTAAATTTAAAAGCAAGTTTTCATCGCTTACTGCAGAAAGTTGCAAGGGTACATTTTTCGCGTAGCAATTTGTTTGTGAATATTGAGACACTCGAGTTTCTCGTCAGCGGAAGAGAAGGCAGCTCTCCAGTGAGTTGAGCTAAGAGCTACGAGATACTAGCTACGAGAGTAGGTGTGCAGTGCGTGGTTGCGCCGCTCTCGCTCAGTGCATCCCGGACTCCCGCGCGAGCCGGACAATGTGCTACGAGGGTCTTGCGGCCCCCGTGTAATCGCCCGCTAGTGCATTGCCACCACTGACAGGGTGTGCGCGCCACGGCCGCGGCGAGCCCCCTTGGGGGGCCCACCCCCCGACCCACGGTAAGTCATTATTATTAACGTCCTTTTTAGGGACTTTTTGCATATACTTAACTGAATTTAAAAAAATATGTGAATACCGGTTTTAAGTTCCAACTGCTAGCCAACAGGACCCAGTGAGACTATGGCATCCACAATTGGGTTATGTTGTGAGGCTAAAGGTAGTGGGGAGGGGAATGAGATGGGGAAGTACCTGGCTATTTATTTCTGATCACCAAACACGGTTACAGCCATTTCAAACAACGTTTTAATTCACAATGATGGTCTAATACCATGGTTACCATCTAAGAGTATCTTCCACTCTGGAACGTGCCATAAATATACTACATTATTTTTAATTAATTAATTGTGAAATGACACCATTTTATCAAATGAAATTTATTGGCGCAGGATTGCTAGTTGACAGCCTTCGTCCTTGACCACGTAGGCCGTCATTAACAATCTTTTGTATTTATTTAGTGATAAATTGAAGACTTACACTAACTCGGCATAATTATTTCCCTTCATTCTGGGCAATGAGAAAAACATATGGTAGTTAGACCCTGAATTTCCGCACTGATATAATTACCGACTTTTAAGTATTACGTAGTGGAATCCGAAAGCTTATTAATGCAAGTAATTCTGATCTATCAAATGCATAATTTAAAACTTTATAAAGAAACTAGCTGGGTTACCCGGCTTCGCTCAGGACAATAAGATAGTATTCTGGAATGTTGCACAATGATGTTCCCGATTCCCTATTCCTGATCATTCCACGACATACTCCGCCACTCCTTCCACAACTTTCTACAGCTCTATGGAACCTTCTAGAACTTTCCGGAAGACTGTTCTAGAAATTTCAAGAGGGCGAAACTTTCAGCCCTTATATCTTTAAAAGCACGCCCTTTAGGTAAAAACGGATACCCTTATTCCCTAGGGGGGATAGAGATCTACCACACCATATAACTCCCTTGATCGAACCGGGACTCGTTTTCTCAGTTTTTGCGAGTTGCACGTTTTTTTGGACTTTCTCTTATAATATATGCCATATTCAAATAAATAAAATGTTACTCCTTACATGTCCTTTCCCGTGCGTTCCCCTCCAGCGTTCCACTTACACCTTCCCCACCACTGCTCTCCCGCTCCTCCGTCCCGCCAACCCCCCTGGCACTGCATTTCTTGACTCCTCTCCCGCCCGGCCCGTAGCCGAAACTTTTTTCTAATACTAAAAATTTCAAACTCGTGATATCTTTCTAATTAAATATCCGAATTGAAAAATTCAAAAAGTTAAATAAAGGTATTGAAGCTGTCTTGAATATGAAGTAATTTATTTTGATAAGGATTAAAACCAAGATACAAATAAAGAGCCTTTTCAAGCGTCGATATTTAAATTAAAATTTTAAAATAAAAGAATAATTATTGTGGCATAACCATAATAGTTAGACATATGCAGTCTCGACCTTTTTTGTAAATAATGATGTGTTCTATAAAGACGTAGTACATTATTTTATTCTATCATCAATAGTTTTCGCAGCGCAAGCGATTTAAAGAATATCTTAGGTAGTTTTTTTACACCCTGGGTTACATTATTGAAGTTTTAGTACGGATGCCTATTTTTTTTTAATATAATATATCCTATGTCACCCAGGGATAGTGTAGCTTCCCAACAGCGAAAGAATTTTTCAAATCGGTTCAGTAGTTTCGGAGCCTATTCGATGCAAACAAACAAACACACAAACAAACAAATATTACCTCTTTATATAGTGTGGTAGATAGTAGATAACTATTCGACATAAGACTGTTTATCCAAATTACGGGAAAACCCATTTTAAAACCAGAATTTATTTTGCATTTGTTTAATATTGTAAGGTGCATTCCTGATGGGAGAATTGTACTCAAGTTGACTTCTAACAAAGGCAAAACAGTTTAATTCACTTAATATTGTTGAAATTTGTAGTAGTTAATATGGTTATAAATCCAATATTTGTAAGCCCTTGTCAGACATTTCAGTCATGTGGATAACAAATGAAATATTTGTTGAAAAGTGATGCGTAAGTCTTACATTTGTATTGTTTCAAGTACATTGTTATCCATGTTGTAATTAAAGATCACTGGATTTATTTATTCTATTGTTGCACTTTTCATGAAATGTCTTAACCGGTTCCGGGTCTTGCATCCCAGACAAGTGGATTACAGTCCACATTGTGGGTGGCATCGGTGCATGGGGGTTTATTTTGCACCGGGTCTTCGCCAAAATGCGTGTTTCATTTTATTTTGTGAAATTCAGACAAGTAACTAACCATCACGCCGTTTCCCCGCAGGGGTAGGCAGAGAGGACGGACCGCCAAACAACTCGGTCTTGGCACACACCTTTGCCTCGTTCACATTCATACACCGTCTCATACATGCTCTTCTATTATTCTGACTCCTGACATGGCCCGACTCAAGTATCTGATTCACTTGGTCGTGCCATGTCTTTCTCGGGCGTCCCCGACTTCTTCTACCATTCACATTTGCGTCATATATTCTCCTTACACTCTTTTCCTCGTTCATTCTCTTTACATGCCCGAACCATCGGAGAGTTCCTTTCTTGATCTTACTCATTACGCTTACATCAGCCTTGCATTCTTTGCGGATCTCCGCGTTTCTCACACGATCATACATGGTTTTACCACACATACGCCTCAGGGATCTCATTTCTACAGCATTCAGTCAGTCTCAAAAATCTTAAAATTAAAAATATGCCACGCAAAACAATAAAATCAAATAAATTAAAGAGCTCGTAAGTAGGAGATTTCGCACTTAGAAGTATTTTGTAGGCCTTATACTTAATTTTTGTAGGCTTTTAAAAGGATTTAACAAAGGCTATGTGTTTTAATTAATTCGCATTGCAAAGCCTTAAAGATAAATAGTTCCACTCTCAGCACAGCAATGTTAAGATTATTAGAAATAAAATGGGACACTAAGTTCCAAAAAAAAGTGAAGTTGATTTATATGGGATTTAGTAAACATTTCATGAAAACGCCTTTTTATCGTCGTCTTCGTGGATTTACAATATTTCACAATTTTTACGACATTTTTTTATCATCAGAACAAAACTCCCACCACTGTTGTCAGCCATTTACATATAAATGATAGTTGACATGAATGGTATTTGCTGCCTTTTTAAAAAGAAATCATGTTGATTCTTGCGCATAGTTCCACCTTTCGGCTGACGGCGCATAGAATTTTTTTTTTTTGTACTTGAGCTTTTCAAATTAAAAGAATCTGTTAAGAAGAAGCCGCTACCCGAATTTTTACCGATTTCTTACATATCTCCCTTAAACATTTGTAGTTTTTAAGCTCTTAAAATATATATGTTATTTTTTAAGATAGACGCGTTCCACGCCGAAACGCAAATTATATTAAATTCCCTCGATAGAAAAAAATCGCAAAGTATGCTTCGAAAATTATCATAAACCCGCTTGTTTCAGTTATTTTACAATTTATAGTTGTGAAAAAATTCATAATGTTTATTTAAATGATACTTAAGATTTTCGCTCTATTTTAGACGAGTCGTGTTTTATTAAACATTTTCACAATTTTCGCATCGATTTTATCGCTTTAAATATTAGCGCGCTTCTCTAACATTCGTAATTACTAGACATCGGATTATATGCATTTGCATATGCAAATGCATATAACTCTCTAATTACGGCGTTAATGCATATTTAAGCCTTTTTTCCCAATCGTGCATATTTCGTTTCGTTTTCGTCAATTTGACAATCCTGAGGCCATCGCAATTCAGTCAAGCGCGAGCTAGCATTTGAAAACGCATCCACTAAACAGAATATTACCCTAATCTCAACACATTTCCACAAGTTACCAGATGCTTTAGTTAAATTGGAAACAAAAAACCTTCCTCTATTTAAATCAATAGAAATACTGGAAACAATGATCGAACCTGCCAACGTCCTTCCATTCAATATTGGAAGAGATTCGTAAAAAGTTAGACGCTATTTTGTTTAAGAACCCGAAGAACATTAATGCCTGCATCAACGGTATAGGTGATATCCTGCCTAAACAGGTATCTCCAGAAATGGCGCCAATTTTTAAATTTTGTACAATGACGTCAATTTTCGGCGTACGAATGAATACTGCGTGACAAACGTCACAAATTAGGGCTCGAAAATTTGAAAAAACAGTAAATATTATATTGTCACAAAAACTATGCACCATTTTAAGAATACTTCGCTGTTATTGAACCATCTTTAATTAAAATATATACAAATAAAAATGATTTTTTGATTTTTCATTGTGCATATTTTGGCCATATCAAGAGTTTTTAGTGCATATTTCGGCCTTTTTTAGTGCATATTTGCATGCATATTTTGGCACTTTGTTAGTGCATATAATCCGATTTCTAGTAATTACATATCTCTCTATCTTCTTCTTTTTGAGCGTGGATGCGGCGCCTTAAGGACACGACTTGGAGTACATCTCTGACGCCGCGCCTTATGCAAAAGCATCTTCGTACGTGAAGGTTGTTACAAAGCTACTGCCGCGGAGCAGGCTTTTAGCTAATTCATGATGGAATTCCATTATAATATATTATATTATAATAAAACATATATTTGTTTGTATCGGGGACGCCCGAGGAAGACATGGCATGACCAAGTGAATCAGATACTTGAGTCGGGCCATGTGAAGAGTCGGAATAATAGAAGAGCATGTATGAGACGATGTATGAATGTGAACGAGGCAAGGAGTGTGTGCCAAGACCCAAGACCGAGTTGTTTGGCGGTCCGTCCTCTCTGCCTACACCTGCGGGGAAACGACGTGATGGTTAGTTAGTTATCCTAACTGTCAAATGAGTTATCACCTGTCTACGCTAATTATGTAATAATATCGTATTATATATATATATACTATACATTTTAAAACTTAAGTATCAATTTAATAATAAAATATATTATTTAGAATTGACTAATAATACGGATATATTAGTTAGATAACACTTGTTATCATTGCTGGGTTCTCAGATAAGCTTAACCCTCTGACACCCAGCCCAGCCATGTGGAGATTGTGGAGCCACTGTTCTCAACATTTGTCTTTTGGTCAATATTATTATGAATGTCTCATAGAAATCATTATGTCACCCTTACTATCGTGGATAGAAAAATGAGCTAAATTGTATTTAAAAGATAAAATACAACACTTTATGCTTAAATGTGAAAGTTAACCACACAATAATTAAAAAGTACCTACACCTTTGTGGAACCAAAGTGTCTGACGGCAATTTAAAAAAAAATTGTGTTGACGATAAGATTTATAATATATTAACCTAATAAAATTGTGTAGGTTTTTATTTTTTTGTTATCAGTAATTTTAGTTAGAAAAAAACGTAAGGTGAGCCATTTTTAATACTTTTATGTGTGCGTTAAAAAAAATAATATTTTAAAAATATTCTGTTCATTTCGAATTATGAAATTGGTCAAAGTATTACATCATCTTTAAAAAAAAGTTTTCAGTTTTCGAATGAGTTCAAAAATATTAAATAATAATATTTTTACCTTCCGACAAAATAGGCGTGAGGGGTTAATAGAAAAAATATATCATCGGATCAAATTGACATCTAAAATTGTAATATATATGCTCAGGTATCGTCGGTTAAAATCCTTCGAGTACGTGCTGTTACACCCTGTATATAATTTTACAACATTGCAGGTTATATAACGTCATCTAATTTGTTGTAAAGTACAGTTGATATGTTTAGTATGTAGTGCCAAAATCCTTTTAAGTTCACAGTAGGTTTCAAAGAATACGTCAATTTTTGCATCTACCGTATTCATGGGTCGCTCTCCCCATGGACATATTCATATACATATTTGAACGACTCACTCAACAATACAACAAGTTGTGGCGACGTCCCCGAGTGTGAGACTCCAGCACTTGATTTGAGAATCCCACCGTTCGATACGTGACGATTAAATTAAAAATATAAATTTTAACAAAGCAAAACATCCACCCGTTTTTGTGAATGGTAGTTAGTTGACGGTCTTTGTGGTCGAGGGGAAAGGCTCTCGATTCGCAATCCGAAGGTCGCGGGATCGAATCCCCGCGTGCGCCAATAAATTTTATTTGATTAATGTGTGTTATTTCACAATTAATTAATTAAAAATTATATACTATTTAAAAGTGATATATTTGCGGCACGTACCAGGGAAGATACTCTCAGTACCGCCCTGGTGTAAGACCGCCATTCAAAATTGAAACGTTGCTTGAAATGGCTTTAGCCGTGTATGGTGACCAGATCTGAATAGACAGGTACTTCCCCACTTTCATTTTCCCTCCTTCCACTCCCAACTACCTGCTTCACAATATACCCCAAATAGGGATGCCATAGTCCCACTGCACTGGTTTCCCCGGAGCAGTTGGGTCTCTTGAGCGGAATACACATTTATAACCGTTTAATGGCAGAGCCGTGTTTACCAGACCAGAATAATCAGAAACTTCTTAACCTTCCTCTTAACCATTTCTGTCCTCCCGCTTCTTTCAGGCTCATATTTGGGGAAGGCATTGTCCCACTTGCTTAGTTAGGGCAATTGGGACTCTTTATTACGCAAAAGGGGGTGTCCTTTCCTCGCAGTATTAAATTTTTACGAATTTTAAAAACTATTCCATTGGTAGAGGTTTCCTCAATTAAACATTGATTATTTATATTGAGAAAAATTGATCATAAAACTTATTTATGAAAAGACATCTCTTCTAACATGCCACCGTTTCTCAATATCTTTGGCAGCGCTGTCAGCTGATGGACGGCCATCATATTTCAATCAATTTGTGACATCTCGGGCAGCAAATGAAGAATTGATTCCGCCAGCAAACATTTCTGTCGTCCTATTAGTGCGAAGGGATATATATACTTTTATTTTATATATAGTTTTCGAAAGGGAATACAAATAATTGCCGACTTGCCGTTATATTATGAATGTATTCGGAATATACTTTATTTTTATTTTAGCGACTAGTATAGATATTGTATTACTTAGTCCTCACTAGGGGGTACTATGCCGAGATTATTTAAATATAGTTTATTTGTCTTCTACGTCGTTTTAAGTGTCTTCATTAGGGTTTTATCGTTGACCTCTTTCAGCCATATGTTTATTCTTGATTTGTAGCGACTACATTTTTTTATGAGTTTTTTGTCTTGGGGAAGGATGTTATGAAGTTTTGTTGCTAAGTAGGTAGTTTCTTGGTCCGAATGTGGTTTTATATCTTGGAATATTTTTTATGTCATTTTAATTCGATCGATCTAGTGTTATGCATACACGGTCTAGCAGAGGATTCGGTGTTTTTGAATAGCTTCAATATTGTTGTACATTTGGTACGTCAAAACTATTGAAAATTTCAATTTATGGAGTTCTAATGGGTACTTTCAGTATGGTCTTTATGATTCCTTTTTTAATTGTAGCTGATCCTCATCATATGATTCCATATTCAATTTGTAAATGGCTTACGCCTAGTATACCTTTTCATATCCTTTTTATTTATCTCACTTCTTAGACTTTTGAACAAATAAATATATATGAGACTTTATTAGTTTTTCCGTAATACCATTGATGTGTAGGTCCCATCTAAGATTTTCATCTCCTAGATATTTTATGTTTTGTGTTGCCTTTATATAATGCAATGGGGTGTTTCCACGTTTTTTTATTGCTGAAAAAAAATTATGCAAAAAATTACGATGATTATAGCATTTTTATTTTATTTTATGTTGACGAATAAATTTTCTACAGCGAGGTAAAATTTCCCATTTTTGAATTACCGTTAAAACGATATTTTGGGGCGTGGCTATCGTGTGACGTCGTGAGTGCGGACGCTCAATGACAGTGTTTATTTATGCTGGTTCAGTTGAGCTACGCTTGTGACGTCACATACCCATTTGCAAAAAACGGGCCGTTTTAGAGCATTTTAAAAATCAATAATATTGAATGAAAACTTAAAAAACAAACATTTTTAGTAGGATGATGAAAATCAGAAAAATAATCTTTAAATATTCCGTACATTTTCAACAGAATTCCTCGTTTGTGGAAAAACCCCATTGAATCTCCACAAATTTCTAAATTAAATCCTAATGTAAGAACAATACCAAAAAGAAAATATGAAACATTTACATTAGACGTATTCAACAGCAATGTATATAGCCTTTTTCAATCCTCTCCTTTAAAATACATGATTTGGTAACCTTCTAGTATTTCTCATTTTCTGGTTATTTTCTCATTTGTTCCTACTTAGCGTTACTTGCTTTTTATACCTTTTTGTTATTTTATAGCTAGTTTCTTTATGTTTTTATTATTTCACTATTTATGTCTATGGGAAAACCTGCGCGGCGTTTTTTCACCAATTTTAAATTTGGATTTGAGGCCGAAATAACCAACAAAACTGAATAATATTTTTTTTAATCAGAAGAGCAAATATCTAGAAATAATTTATGCTATTTTATTTATTTTGTGTTTTAAATTATAAAAAAATAGTAATAAGCAATGATTAGAGCTAATTTGGCAATTATATTATTTAAACAAATTATTTTACTCTACTATGCAAATATAATGAAATATAAAATTAAAATACTTAAATTAAAGTAACATATTTCCGATTTTCTAAGGAACACAAATTTGTTTTACAAAAAAAAAAATTATTAAAAAAACGATGTTTAATTTTTATTTTTTAATATTAGACAGGGCAAGATTATTTTTTTAATAATTATAATTAACTCACAAAAATGCTAAAGTTGCCTCTTAAATCATGCAAAATTGAATTCGTAATGGTCCATATTACATAATTTAAAACGAATATATGTAAAATAGGTCACATCCGTACTATATATTTGCTATACCTTTCTAAGAAAAAATAATTATTCAATTTGATTAGGTGTTCTGGCCTGAAACCCAAATTTAAGTTTTGTGTGAAATGGACCGCGCTCCTCTTAAATGACGTGTTAACTTTTTTATTGTATTCTTGATTTTACACTTGTTACTATTGTTTATCTTTTCTTCCCTATTTATGAACATAACTTTGTAACTTTCGTTTCGTTCACTTTGTAAAAAAACATAATTGTATTGGAATAAAATCTTATTGCCGCAAGTTGCTTATCGTGACACTAGTGTGTTTTTGTGTTACGGGCTGTTACGACGGAGTTGTCTTTACGTACATCCGAAGGTCGAAGTAAGCGTTTCTTACTGTTGCTGTACTCAACACGCCGATATTACTTTAATCATAATTTGTGACGGCTAAATTCCCGGGAATTTATTTTTGGGGAATATTGCGGGAATTTTCATATAATTTGGTGAAATCTAACTTAACCTAACTAACCCAACACGCCGATATTACTTGAATCATAATTTGTGGCGGCTAAATTTCCAGGAATTTATTTTTGGGGAATATTGCGGGAATTTTCATATAATTTGTTGAAATCTAATACAACACGCCGTTATTACTTGAATTATAATTTGTGACGGCTAAATTTCCGGGAATTTATTTTTGGGAAATATTGTGGGAATTTTCTTCTAATTTATTTCTAAGCACAAATGTTAGAATTTTTGCAAAATGCTGAGTAGTACCGAATTTATATGCCCTCAAAATGTTGATATTTGCGACAAGCTACGTAATGCGTGTGTCAGACCACGTTATTTATATGCGCGCTGTATTCTCGTGGCTTGGCCTTTTTCAGCAAGTCGCTCGCCGTACATTCAGTCATTGTTCATTACAGCATATAGTTGTAATGAACAATGACTGACGAGGCAATTGTGGAGGCTACGAAGCACCGCACAAAGAGGAGACCGATGTATGTGTGTGTCTTTTTTCGTTTCATCAAGTTTCAAATCACACAGTTGCTAAAGAAGTTTCGCGGTAGAAATACAACCTTAATAAAACTAGACAAGAGTGGAGAGACTACGAAACGCGGCACTAAGAGGAGGCCGATTATTCTATCTCATTCTCTCGCAGGCTAAATCTTATTGATCAGTGGTTTCCAACCTTTTTTCGACTAGGGACCACTTTATATGTTCTCACAAGGACCTTAAGATACATAGCGTAATTAAACGCGTCCTCGCAATTACATACTATCATTTTGCAATTCATTGTGCCATTTTTTATCTTATTTTTTTTATTAGTAGATTACAAATAGATACATAAATTACAAATAGATTTTATACAGTAATTAATTACATAATAGATATATTTGGTGTATCCCCATAAGTAAGCAGAGCTTGTGTGTATGGGGTGGGGGGTGTTATTGTATTGTTTTTTTTTGCATTTAGTTTTTCTTCTTGGTAGTGTTCGACCGAAACTAGTTTTTACGGCCGAAACTGAAACCGCAACTGAGTTTCGGCTTCGGTCTTAGGTTCGGCCAAAACCGAAACCGAAAATCGCAACTTCCATATTAGGTCATGTTTTCGTGGAAGAAAAAATCAATCTTAATCAGTCAGCCTTTATTTTCAAATCATACGAATATATATGTATATATCATTCAGTCTCTGATATTTGAACTAAAAATAAACATAACATAATATTATCACTTATTATTTCAAATAAATTATTTTGCTTTTTGAAATCGTAATCTTAAATCGCTTCGTAAATAATATTTAAAAAAAAAAATAGTAGGTATTACCTACCTATTTGAACATTATAAACAAATAACATAATTTGTTTAAACAAAAAATACTCTTTCATCTTAAGAACAAAATAATTTCTTATAAACTTTGGTCATATTGTATGGCACTCTTTTTAATGAACTACAACATAATTAAACTGAAAAATTACCTACCGACCTACAATAATAAAATATTTTTAATGCAAATAATACTTAATGTATGAAAATAAGAAGGGTTTTCTCTCAAACTAAATGAAAAGCTTTCATCTTAAGAACAAAATAATTACTTCTAAACTGTGGTCATATTAAATGGCACTTCCGAAATTAGTTTCGGTTTCGGCTGTAGAGCGAAACTAAGCCGAAACCCGTTTTTTGGCCGAAACTAGGCCGAAACCGAAACCGAAAGTTCGGTCGGACACTACTTATTGAACTTCTTTAGCTTCCTCTCCATCATTAATACCAAAAGGGTTACGAATCAGCTTTTGGATACCTTTGGATTCGGTTTTATAGTAAATGAATAAATAATATTTCGTGGATCACATTTTAGATCTTGCGGACCACGTGTGGTTCACGGACCACCGGTTGAGAACATCGCGTTTGAAATAGCAACGGTGCTAAAGAAGTTATCACTTCACACTTCTGGTCTTGTTCCACACCCTTGCTGACGACACGTGGTTAATGACTCTGGTCTGGCTGCCCCCACCGCCCACGTGCCGCCTCCTGCCGAATCATCTCAGAGGCGTCGCGTTATCCGTTTTTTTCTTGCGAGATGAACAACGACGAGTCCTTCTCTACGCCCTTGACACGTACGCCGCTTGCCTCTCCCTCTCTCGCTCGGAGCGGCCGGTGACACACGTGCTGCCAATTATTCTTATATCTTTCATACCGATTATTCGGCGATTGCCGTTACTTCAGTTTTAGATCGTTTTTGATACTTGTTTGTTACTTTGTTTTTTAATCGGTAGATAGTGTCTGGAACCGTTACAACGTGTGGATGTCTTTTGAAGATTGCAAAGAATTAAATCAATTTGTTTTATTATTTGAATAAAACTGTTAAATTATATATATTCATTTTCCTAGGACGATTTGTTGAATAAATTCAATCCGTACGATACTAAGATTTCTCTTAAAAATATCGATCATTTGGTTGTTCATCGGTTCCATGCCAACTCAGAATTAAGTCAACTCAACAACTCTTTGAAAAATCATTAAAAACTTTGAAAACAAAATAGCCCATAACCTAACCTATTTAAACAATTTTTTATACCAAAATATATATTTTTTTGAAGTAAAACTTCTTAACGCACGCTCGACTTCGGGGGTAAGCTGGTGAATGCGTTACGAAAAGTGTAATGCGAACGGTAATCGATGCGATCGATGAATGGTGGGCCGGATCTTTCTAGCAGGACCCTCTCCATCCATCACCTTGCACCGTTGGGGGATGGATGGATTTCGTCCATTCTTACACTCATTATTTTTTACCTCCTAGAACTATCTCTTCTTTCTCTTAAAAAAACCCCCCTCACAGCATCTCCAAAGAGCCGACCTTTAGCACCGTTATTCTGACTATTTCAATCGTCAGTAATGTTTTTAAATTGTGGTCGACCTGCTTCACCCTGGTCTTTTTTTGTCCTCTTTGATCAACCCGACTTTTAATTCATTCAGCCCCTGTTAGTTAGTTACCAAACCTAATTTGCAGTCTATCAGCTTATTGACATTATGGTTAACCTGCCCCTCTCAGGCTCTCTACCGATGAAAACAAATAATATTGGTATATTGATTGAATGGTGATAATAATTTGTCAATACTAAAACACTACTGGTTAAACATTCCATGTAACTGATAAGTATTTTCCGTTGTGACTTTTTTGTTTAGTCTCAGGCTGAGAGGTGTTGGCTCTAGGTGGGAGGTGAATTTTGGTCGAATTAACAGCATTATTTGATAAACATGGTTTAAAAATAATTACGAGTGCGGCACCGCGCACTGTATTAAGGCACCTACTCGAATGTTTATGTGTGCATTTTTAGTGTTGAAATGTTGATATTCATAATTATCCAGGTTTCATTTTATGCGCAGATTTAACTCGTTTTGAAATATTAACATTTATTATTTGCTATCCCTATTGAGTGCGTTTTACTCAATATATTGCGTAGGGCGTACGTGTCAAATGTAAGTTCATATTTTAATCGTCTAGTTGATCAGTCAGTCATCTCCAAATACAAAGTTTTGGGATAATGATGAGAGCATTATTCAAATGCTCGCCATAAAACAAATATTATTTACACGTGTCCGTGTTTTATATATTAAAGATGCTGTAAAATAATACCGTAGGCATTACCGTCCGGCACATTAGTATTCTACTTTGAAATTTAATATCCTACTAGTGACCTAGAATACATCACCATTTAGTTTAATTCACTGACGAAGCTTTTGTGCGTTATAATTGATTTGGTGGTGTTTGTGAGTAATCTGAGTATTGAATGAGATAGAGGGATCACCTTTACATATAACTGCACACGCAACTCAAATTCCGATTTCTAGGAGATGTCTGACTAATGTGTTGACTAACTAAACCTTCATGTATCACCTTTCAATACAAATCTACGGTAACTTCAAGACTAACTTTTTTTTTTTAAACTGTAAAAAAAATCAACAATTTTATTTTATTTATCTCACTGTTTTTACTATATTTTTTCACAGATACATAAATTGCTAAACATTTACTTTAAAATTAAGATTTTTTCTTGTACTTGATGTTATATAGCATTTTTGTTTATATTACACACACACAGGCAGTGCCTTAGTGGGTTCCCATTACCCACTTTTGTCTATTATATATTTAAACATTTACAATATTACTTGTACCTACCTAATGTTTACATGTACTTATATGTATTCAGAAAATATGTAAAATTATTTTGGAAATGTACATATGTATTTAGATATGGGAAAAAATAAAGATGAAAAATAAAATAAATAAAATACTGGACGATCGATTTATTTTTTATTTTTTATTTATTAATTATATTTCAGAAATTTTTACATCAAAGTTTAAAAATTATCAATTAATTATAACATCCTAGCTTTTGCCCCCGGCTTCGCTCGGATATTCGCCCTCCCCCCTGTTTTGTCATTATATCAATATAGGCCAGGTGTTTTACTAACTAACTAACCATCACGCCGTTTCCCCGCAGGGGTAGGCAGAGAGGACGGACCGCCTAACAACTCGGTCTTGGCACACACTCTTTGCCTCACTCACATTCATACATCGTCTCATACATTCTCTTCTATTATTCTGACTTTTAACATGGCCCGACTCAAGTATCTGATTCACTTGATCGTGCCATGTCTTCCTCGGACGTCCACGACTTCTTCTACCATTCACATTTGCGTCGTATATTCTTCTTACACTGCTTTCTTCGTTCATTCGCTCTACATGCCCAAACCATCTGAGGGTCCCTTTCTTAATCTTACTCATTATGCTTACATCAGCCTTACATTCTTTGCGGATATCCACATTTCTCACACGATCATACATTGTTTTACAACACATACGCCTCAGGAATCTCATTTCAACAGCATTCAGTTTACTTTCATCACCAGGTGTTTTATATAACTGAAATAATCACCGAACTTAAATAAGTCTTTCAAAAATGTGAAAATTGACCTCAAATATTTGATGAATTTTTTTAACAGTCATAATTGAAAATCCCCGTCCTAAGGACGGGATGTTTCTCAGAATTTGAATAATTCATCTCATTTCAAAATTTAATTTTTCAGTTCTGTAAAGGTTATAATAAACCTCATTGAAATATTTACTTAAAGAAGAAGATAATAAATACGAAACAGATAAAGACAGTCTAACAGGTAAGACCGAGATCTTACCGGGATTATTAATTATTATTTTACATCTAGGTTGCAAATATATTCGAATTGAACTTTGCAAAGTTACCAAAAATGGCAGCCATGAACATCAAGAGAATAAATTAGTAATTTTTAAATTGAAATATGAGATTGATAAAAATGATCGAATGGCTGCTTTTATAACTCCCGCGGAAACGGCAAGGCGGCGGCAACGGCTCGCGGCTCTCATTTCTTTAAGAGGCCGGTATCCGAATTTCTACCGATTTCTTGCGAACCTCCCTAAAACATTTGAAGTTTTTAAACTCTTAAAAAATATATGTTATTTTTGAAGATAATATCTATACATTCCCCACGCCGAAACGCAAATTATATGAAATTTCTTCGATAGAAAAAAATCGCAAAGTGTGCTCCACATTTTTTTATTCTCAAGTCTGTTTCCGTTATTTTACAAGTTATTTGTTTAAAAAAATCACAGTGTTTCATTAAATACTGTTTTAGACAGCCCCGAAGAGAGTTTTGCTCTATTTTAAACGAGTCGTGTTTTATTAAAGATTTTCGCCATTTTTGAATCGATTTTGGCGCCGTAAATGTTAGCGCTCTCCTCTAACATTCTTAATTTCGTATCTCTCCATCTTTTTCTCTCTGGGGCCGGTTATGGAGCCTTAATACGAGTGAGAGCATGAAATTTCCTTTGGTGGAAGCAGACACCGTTTGACAGTACGTCGTTTGTCTTACTATTAAGTAGTATATAAAAAAGAACTGCAGCATTATTGGGATAAGGAACATACGTTTATTGTCTTTTTTGTGCCGCAACCATGACTGTTGGTCTCGGTAAAATAGCGGTGCTACACGGTTCAATCAAATTGCTTCAATTTGGTAGAACGGCGTAGAATTGAACGGGTGTAATGTTTACACATATCCTGTAGAAGTGAACTATTTGATTCACATTGCTGAGGATGTCTCCGACTCTGGTCGTCCCGTGGGAATTAAGTTAATTTGTGATCATTTAAATAAGGAATTAATTAAACGAAACCCTCCGCTTTAATATTCCACAGGCTGGGTACTTTTCAAAAATGTTCAAAAAACAGAGACGTATGCTCCTCTTTCCATTAATTTATAAACATTAAAAAAAAATTTAAACGCCCAAAAGGAGGCGTTATCGCCCACGTTGAGAACCTGGAGCAAGAGGGAGAGGTGCGAGAACACATTTTCTTTCTCTCTTTCTCTCATAGCCAGTTACGTTTCGTATATCTAAGACACAGTGCAGGCCTATTGTCTGTATCACACTGTAGGAGCGAGAGAGAGCAGTGCGCGCGCACATTTACTTTCTTTCTTCTTTTATAAGTTAGTGAAGTTTTACTTCAGTCCTGTGATCTAAAGAACACTCGTTTTTTTTCATCACTGTAATGACTAAATATCTTTTTTCATTTTTTGTTTTTGTTTGGTCGTTGTATCGAACCGTATAGCCTGGGAGTACCGGGCCGTCACCTTCGCGCAGATCACATTGAGCCCGGCTCGCGAAATAGGTAACGTCTGAATACAATTGTGAGATGAAGTCCTCCGTGTCAATTTCGCTAATGCGGCAATTGATCAATCGCTGGTGCTTGCTCTATGCTCTATAGCCCCATACAGGCCTTAAATACTGACAAAGTGCACTGAGCACTGATTGCGGCAATGCATTGACAATGCCGCCCATTACCAGCTGTTACCAGCTGTTTCCTCGCTATAGACACCTTATCTTATAGCCCTTGCCCCTTGGTAGTCACTAGTACTAGTCAGTCCAGTATTGTACGGTACCTCCTCACGACTGCGTTATCTTTCTATTCATGAGAAATTCACCGATTTTTAAAACTTTTTGCATTGGAAACTTCATTAGCACGGTTGTGATTTGAAACGAAATAGCGACACTAAAAAGAGAGAGAAACACATACATCTATAGGATTTAGTCTGCGAGAGAATGAGAATAATCGGTCTCCTTTTTGTGCGGTGCTTCGTAGCCTCCCCACTAGTTTTAGTTTTCCTTTTTTTACCGCGTTTAAATTGCACATATGTTGTTTTTTTAACTCAGCTCCACACAGGAGGCCCGTGGGAAAAATATTCCCTCAGGTCCTCTGTCATATTTTGGTACGCTGTGTGACGGTCTTTTTAGGGAAAGAGAAAATTCTGGGAAGGAAAAAATCATAAGGGGTGGGTAGGAATCTAGGGGTCAATGTGTCGGGTCTCTCCCGATCCGGCCCGCCATGCATGCATTTCGCGTACTTTTTCCCGGGAGATAAAAGTAACCACTATTCTAGATCTGAATAGCCAGGTACTTCTTCACCTTTCTCTTCTTCATCTCCTTTCCAGCCCAATACCTTCAGCCTCACAACATACCCCAAATGGGGAGATCATAATCTAACTGGCTCCAAGCGGTTGGAGTATTTGGGATTTCTGTGCGGTATTCACTTTAATTAACAAAAATGGGGTGTCCCCATGAAAATATATTTAACAAATAAACCAATTTTTCAAGAACCATTATTTTAAATTCATGATGAAAAAGAAAAGGGGCCTTTTTGGCCCGGAGCTCTGTAGGAAATGGCATTCAAGAAGTCGGTGGGCCATCTGTTGTGTGTTTGGAACAATTTGAAGTTTCATTACTCTCAGGTGAAGGGGTAAAGGAAACCTCGGCGCGGGTAACTTGGAAACGCGGGTCGAGGAATTCGGTTTAGCGCGACCACTCGCGGCCGCTGTAGCTCTCCCGGTGCAGAGTGGAGTTATTCCAGTTTCGTGCTATTCTCGCGCGCGTTACATAGTCGCCGGCTCAGAAATTAATGTTCGCTTCCGATATTGAGCGCGTCAAAGCCAAGAGGTCTATTTTTAGTTGCATTGCTTGTGCATGTGCAGTGAAAACCGTAGGACACTAAATAATGTATGGACACTACGCCAGTGTATTATCTTTAGCGGCTTTCAAAGAACTGCTCTGTTTAACATCCGTTCGATTTCGATTTCTCGGTATCATTGGACTGTCGCTTACTTCTATCAACGTCGGCTCTTTTGTGAGCCCTGTATCCAAGGTGCCATGTATGGACTTGTATAAATATTTTTTTTATTTATATTTTGTCGTTATGGTCTACCATCATAACGTGGGCATTCCAAACTCTTCATGATACGAGAACAAAGGGGCCAAATCTCTTACTTATCCCTTTCGCCAAAACAACTTTTGGTTAAAGAAACTTCAGGTACTTTGCAACAAAACTTTATAATACACTTCCACTGACCATTAGACAGCATACTAATTATGTAAAATACAAATCAGATACCAAGTCTTGGATCACTAGCAAATACAGATTATATACCTATTAACAATATTTTTAGAACCTCCCAATGCATGCTTTCCCATTGGTACGATGCTGATTGTCGTTGTATTTTTACTTTAAATGTAAATAACATTGTTGTTGTTATCCTTATTTTTGTGTTAAACTACTTATGCTAAAATGCACCTGCTCTCAACACATGAATTCCTAGTGAGACAGGCACACCAATATCACCTATGTAACTTGATAAATAAAGATTATAATAAAAAAAATCTCTGAGATAAACAGGTTTACAGTTTATACTAACAGCAACAAAGCTTGCCGTTTGAATTTTGCTTCATTGATGTTAAACATATCAATATCCGATATGTTTATCATATAAATGAATTAACAACAACAATATTTAACAACAAGACAGCTCTCCCGAAAGGCATAACCATTGACAAGTTAGTTTGCAAGCCGGGAGAATTTTGATTGAACCATCTATCTCATGGTTCAGCTCATTATGACGGCTCTCTCTATGTCCATACAAAATTGCGAAAATTGGCTGTGCGATAAGTGAAACGCACCCCCAGGCATTATATGATATGGCAACTAGAATGCGGCAGTGCATTTGCTCGAGACATATTTTCGAGTCCACATTTAGTTGATATAGTTTCTGTATCTTTTCTCGGAAGATTTTTTCAATGTAGATGAGTGTTTCAGACTGATAATTATTGATTATAATATTTGTTATCTACCCTTTGTGCTATGCATAAAAATCTTGTTTAAACGTTAGTTTATCAATTAAAAATAATAATTAATATTTGACAAGTTAAAGTATTTCAGCAAAAAATGCAGACATAATTAGTCTCGACGCCACCTAGCGGGAGATTTAGTATTAACAATACCTCTCTCACAAAAATAAAGTTGGTTATTTTCAGTTGGAAAAATGTAATAATAAGTAATTGTCGAATGAAACACTAGTATATATTGAATTATTTGGCGATTTGAATGATAAGCCGCCATAGCTCAGTGGTCAGAGCTGCTGACCGGCAATCAGATGGTCACGGGTTCAATTCCCGTTGGCGGCCAGTATCTTTTCTCGGAAGATTTTTTCAATGTAGATGAGTGTTTCAGGCTGATAATTATTGATTATAATATTTGTGATATAGTTATGAAAATTTGCGGCAGGCAAATTAATTTTTTTTATTGGTCTTCAAAATATTTTGGAATGCGTTGCACAATTATTGCACCTTACCACGGGCCGTCCTTGGCTTCATCGACCTAGAAATAACATACAGAAAATGTATTCTATTTTCATGACTGGTTTTTGTTGGTTAAGTTCGCACATTTTTAGTTTAACATCTTCTTCTTCGATGGCGCTACGAGGCCAAAACCAATATCGAGCTTTGACCTCCTGCAACAGCGGCTGACTTCCAGTTTGGTACCTGGAGAAGCTGTGCTGTATCCCCTCTTACCTCGTCTTCCCACCTCAGTCTGTCTTCCCATCTTTTAGTATAACATACTCGTAATAATTGTAACTCACGATTGCCGTATGAGTTTTAGTCTTGAATTTTCATTACATAATTAATTGAAAAAGGGTTCGCATTTTGATGGCATCTTTTAAGGGAGACTTATGAGGTGTGTTAACAAAAACCTGCGGTAGTAGTGAAGGGGGTGGGTCGGGTCACACGAGGCCTAGTTAAGGCGGGTATGTACCAACCGACTAACTGCTTCAACCGACTTAAATGGGACATATTCATTGTTTATTCATTACACATGATTACTTTTTGAGATTCGCGCTGCCTAAATTATTATGATAATTGATTTTTAAGGTATCATGCCGTGTCGCGCTTCCTCCTTTACTTAATATTTCAGACGATCAGAAGTTAATAAGCACATATCTGGAACTTATTGGTGCTGACAGACGTGCTCATTAGTAGCAAGAAAGCATGCTACTAATGAGCAAATATTACTTGGTAGCGTGTGTGTCAGTGACGTCAAGATGTCAAATGAGCATGCTCACAAATCGCGGGTGGACGGGGAAATGCTCTAAGTATTGTCAAGTGGCTTGCTTATGAGCATTTTCATTTATTCATACATTCAAAATATCAAAAATGGCCCGTTAAAAATACCTTGCATTTATTATAAAAATCACGAATATCTTTGGAACAAATTCCAAAAAAGTTATTTTACCTCCAAAATGAAAGCAACCTCAATTGAATCTAGTCATTTTCGGATTTGTTGACATCTTGGACCCAAATCAAAATTTTTATTATCTTTTTAAATAATTGCGTTGCAAGCAATTAGATTATTTTGATTAGTTCTGGGCTCTGGGCGAATGGAACGGACTCCATTTGTTGACATTTATTTAAAAAATAGCATGCCCGTAAAGAGCATAAGTGTTCCATTGTTGGCTATTCATGAGCATGCTCAAACCGAGCATGCTCATAAATAAACACTAATGAACATGCTCATGAGCATTCTCATTTATGAGCATTTGTGTCAGTACCATAATACAAGACTCATTGCAACGTTGGCTGAGCGAAGAACGCTCCGATGTTCACCATCAAGGCAAAAGTGTAAATTGTGATGAAATGTTTCACAACATGAAATGAGGTGAGTTGTTTGTTTGTCATCTGCCCTGATGTTTGACACAACAAGATTGTCTGAATATTTGGTTTACAGGAGGAAGCACAATACGGCTTGATATCCTCACGATCAATCACCGTATAATCACATCTTAATATATAAAACAAAGTCGGGTTAGTTACACTATTTATAACTCGAGAACGGCCGGGCCGATTTTGATGATCTTTGATTTGTTGGATTTGTCTCCTCCCCGGATAACATAATAACTATTAAAACATCACAAAATTAACGAAACAAATAGTTATTAAGAAAATTCTTTTCACCATACATTTTGTATGGAACAAATTCTCATATTTTGAAAGAGCTGCGGGAATTTTGTGATAAGTACCTATAATATTGAGTAGTCAGTGAATTTGCTTTTATTCTTTCAAACATATAATGCTACCTCTCTTTTTTACGTTCTAAATATTAATAGTCGAAAATGAGACAAACGGTGAACGTATGTCTCCACCCATCCAAAGGAAAGATACAATAATTATAATTAAAATCCCTCGGAAAGATAATCCCTATAAAGAAATAGAAAAGCATTTTTTTTACATCAGCTCACACATGAGGCCCCGAAGAAAATTATTTTCCTCAGGACCTTTGTCATCTTAGGGCTTGCTTTGTGGAGGGTCTTTTGAAGGAAGGAAAGATAGGAAGTTCTGGGAAGGAAAAAGGTATGAGGGGTGGGTATCAATCTGGGGTCAGTGTGTCCGGGAGTGACGGACGTATGAATTCATCCCTTCAACTGCGGTGCAAGGCGATGGGTCGAGAGAGTCCAGCTGGAAAGGTTAAAAGACTTCCCTCAACCAGTCTCTCTCGATCCGGCCCGCCACGCAGCGGGTGGGACCCGGACAAACGTCACCCCATGAACCCGGGCACCCCTGCTAAATCACCAAACACTTGGGGTGACGTATGACAGAGGTGTTGGTTATCCAATAAATATTTCCCGGGGCGGCGGCACCCACACCCGCCTCCCAAATTCCAAAAGTAAGTGGAAAATAAGAAAATATAAATCCGTACACAATGCCATCTCTGATACTGACAAAAACAAAACACGGGCAGTTGCGCATTGATGATTGCTTCATTGTGTAATTTTTAACTTAATAAAAAAACTGAATTTAATTCAACAGTTATAGATTCCGAGGCGGTACGAAGTTCGTCGGGTCAGCTAGTTTTATATAAAACAATGTATATAAAATGAAACAAAACACAAAAACACGCTCTCAATAGAATCACTTCAAAGATAAGCTGTACCCAAAATCAACCTCAATTTGGGAGGCGCGTGTGAGTACCGCCGCCCCGGGTACTTTTTATCGGATAACCAACACTCAGGCCACAGGTCACCCCAAGTGGTTCGCCACGTTTGGTGACTTTGGAGGTTTGTATAGGTTTTGGCGGCGGATGTGACCTTTGAACTTTCCAGCCGGATTCTCTCGACCCTTGCACCGCAGTTGGAGAGATGGTATCGTACGTCCGTCACTGCTGGTCACTTTGACTCCCAGATCATACCCTCAGAACTTCGTCTCCTTCCTTTCCCTAAAACACCCTCACACAGCATCTCCAAAGATGACACAGGCCAAGAAGGTTTTTTTTTCAGGGCCTTCTGTGTGGAGCTAATGAAAAAAAAGATTTTTTCGCAATATGGATTTTTGGTCAAGCTTTCGAACACAAGCCCACTCTTCTTTAAAAAAAACAATTAAGATGAAGCCATACTAAATAGTGCAAAATCATACAAAATCCTTTGTTTTTGTTTTGAAAACTGGATCGCTTATTATACTGGTATTATAGATGCTTCAATTAAATACTGCGTGTGGAACATACTTTGACCCTTAAAAATATCGGTCAATTTTTTAATAAGTTTTTTAATAAGCCTATAACAAACACTTTCAAGTCCAAACTCTCCTATTTATAAACCCCTTTTAGGATGTAGTTTTATGGTATAATGTGGAAAATTCAGTTTCTTTTATAATAATAGCAAACATAATTAGATATATACGCCCGAACTTAACAAAATAAAATAATATATGCATTTTCGCGTTATTTTACAACACTGCCTCTAGTCGACGAATTTGGTTTTTCAAAGTGAACCCTACGCCGTCCACCGAAGAACTGCTGACTCACGCCACACCCATTTTCAGTAGCGGCCGTAGCGGGGAACAGACGTTAGGCTCCGCGTCGCTTGGTTTCGTGAAATCAATTTTAAATTTCCGTTTTATTACAATAAACAATACGTAAAAAAGGAGTTAATGTTTTTTACAGGTCTTTACGAAATCAGCCTGTTAAAAAATTCTCAAATACCTTTTCCAACCTTTTTCAAAAGCTTTTTCTCAAGTATTTTTAAACTCCTCCCATAAAGGGGCGTGATTTCCGATTTCGACTTTTTCCTGGACTATTGGATCGCCTTGAATAATATGTTTTTAATTAATAAAAATTGGATTTGGGACACAAGTGACAGATAGACAGATACCTACAGCTTGATGGACAGTCAGAAGTCAGAAGGATCGACAACATGAAAATAATATTTGTTTTAGTTTGGCATACCTACTAAATGACAATCAATGAACTAGTGACTAGTGATCCAGTTACTTTAATTCCTTAGCTCGAACAATTTCAGTTAGAAGATTGAGTTTTTATTGTCAAACATAAACACATAGAAGTACATATTCTCATTACGTAGGTGCTAGTTACTCTCAACATCACCCTTGTGATTATACCACTTTCAAAATCTAAACATCGCTTTTATGTATGCTATGATGCACAATTATAGTGGAATAATAATCATGAGATAAATTATTTATTTAATTATAGAACCCACGCAGAAGAATAGTAGTATGTATGTATTATTAGGCTTTTAATATTTATTTATAAAACGTATATCTATTTACATTGGTTTTTGATGCCTGTCTCACTCGGATATACCTGTGTCGAGACAGGCGTAGAAGTATATAAATGAATATCGTAGTTACAAGAATCTTTAAGTTAAAATACATATGAATTAAAACAGAAAGGTGATTGGAAGAGTGGGTAAGCTTTTAAAGAGAGTTATCTTATAAGTGTATTAATAGATAAATAGGCTAACACTGATGTGTTGAGGTTTTTTGTTACAGCCTGTTTGTAACTGAATTCCATGCAGTTGAACACATCCACCACTTCTGAGAAAGTATTGCCAACTGCAAACGTTCTAGGTACAAGAGAGTATCTAAATGTCTCAGTCCTGATATTGTTGTTGCATTTAAAAGAATTTTAGATCGAGTAGTTCTTGTTGGTGTATGGAAGGTATATATCTATCTATATACGAGTATATAAAAATCTAAAAATGTTTGTATGTCCGTTATGCGTTGCTAAACCATTCATCAGATTTCCATGTAGTGTGCATGCCCGTGATCGTTTCTGTATAGAATGTGCGCTCTTCTTCTTCTTCGATGGCGCTACAGGCCAGAGCTTTGGCCTTCTGCAACAGTCGCCTCCAACTCCTCCTGTCCTCAGCGGCTGACTTCCAATTTGGACCCTGGAGAAGCAGTGCTGCAATGTGAGCTCTGGCATCATGAAATTACGCATTGCAACCATTGATCCGATTGCGATGAAACTTTGAGGATTTGATGTGTGCATGCCCGCGATGGTTTCTGTATACAATAGTGAGCTCTGGCATCATGAAATTACGAAAAATTAATTGATTAAATAAAAATGAATCTCAGAGATGTATGTACCCGCCTAAATTCCGAACGACTGCACCAAATTGGATAATTATTTTATTTCTGTTCGTTATTTGTAAGGACAAGGTGTGTACAAAACTATTGGTGAGCTCTGGCGTTATGAAATTTGTATAAAAAAAATGCAATAGGTGGCACGCGAGCTGTTTGATAACTGAATGTACCCGGAATGAATGTATGGAATGCGGGAGGGGGAGGGCAACTGGGGGTAGGAGGTTCGCGGTAGGAGGGGGGAGGATCCCGGGAAGGGGGAGGGGAACTCGGGAGGGAGGTTCGCGGGACGGGGGAAGGGGGGATGGGAGTGAGGAGAGGGGAGGCGGAGTGGGAACGCTAGAAGGTAAGAGGACACGGGAGAGAAGGGGGACGCGGAAGGGGAACGGAACAAATGGGAAAGGACACGCACGGAGAACAATTTATTATGGCATACCAACGCGTGCCGGTACCAGCTAGTGCTTAATAAACAGCACTGTCTGCAATGCCATTTTAAGTTGTGTGGCGGTTTATCCCTACTGCCTACCCCTGCGGGGAAATCGCGTTATGGTTAATTCGTTACTTTATTTAAAATGAGGACAGTTAATTTAATTTCATCGCCTTTCATTTCCCGGAAAAACAAGATAACCTCGCTCGATAGCTTCGCTTCGCGGCACCACGTCCCAACGGAATACAGGGAATGTCGCCTCGACACGTGGACTATACATAGGTAATATAGTAATATATGTATAACAGTCGGTAGGTTGGTCGGTTTGTTGGATGTTGCGAGAGCGGAGCGGGCGCCCCTCGGCCCGCCGCGCCCGGTGCGCTCACCCCACGAGCCACGAGCCACCAGCGATAACTCTAACTTTATATTATTTGTGTGACGGAAAATTCCCACCGAAGAGACAATCTCACTCTGGCCGATCAATAGTCCGCATTCGAGACTAATTGGACACCGCTGCTCTTCTCATTGCTTGAAGACAGAGATAAAATATTATTCATATTTTATTGAAGTGAAAATTTCTTAAGCACCTTTGTGATTTGAAACTCGATGAAACGGTGTCACTAAAAAGAGACAAACTCATCCACCTGCAGGATTTAGCCTGCGAAAGAATGAGATATCAATGAAATATTTATGTAATTAATGGGTACTCGGTTCCAGTATAATACGATAAATCCACGGTCCCACGCAAGCCGCCTTTAGTTTAATGGCATAAAGCGCCAGTCGAACCTAAGCGGCCAGACATTCAGAGGACCAAGGATCGAATCTTATGAAATCCAAAAAAAACATATCACTCTCTTGCTCCTACAGTAATGTACTAAGCGTTCGTAAAGAAGTTTTTCATCAAAAACTAGGTTGAATAGGTTATATTACGGGCTAATTTTTCATCACTTTTAATGAATTTTCAAAGGGGTGTTGAAGTGCCACTTTGTTGAGTTGTCATAGAACTGTTTTCAACTTAATCAAAGCGCAGTAGTGTTTATGGAAGTACACAAAATTCAGCCTAAAACATGCTTCTTTTTTTAATAATAAATGTTACCTACGGTAATACGTGGTACCCATGACTGAAATTGGATCTTGAAGAGTCCCTCGCTGTAGGAGGGAGAAAACACAGAAGTCAGCAAACAATTTCTCAGTGGGATTAATTTCATTGCGTTGGTTTTGACCTTAGAAACTTTCCAGCCAAGCGTCGGACTGTTCTACAACGCGGTCAAATATTTACACTGTCTGCTTGCTTATCATATAATCATTTTCCGGTCGATATCGCAGCGCAGGAATTGCCTGCCGGGTGCACAGTGCACAGTGCACAGGAGGTAGCTAGACCGCCCCGTGGTTACCATCAATGGACCAATCACTTGTCCCTCATCGGCGCTACTCAAAAGCATAATTGAACCTTAAATTAGGAGTATCGTATACACATGTACAGAATAAGTACAGCAATTCAGCAATCTGTCTCCACCTAATAAAAGTAAAGTGTAATGCATTACTGCGAAAGTTTTTATTGGTTTTAAAGTGAAACTTCTTTAACACCTTTGTGATTTGAAACTCGGATGAAACGGAAATGACGCATTACAGTACCTACGAAGCGTCAAACTGCGCTCATTGGCCGCTTTGATTATGATGTCACTTTTCAAGACTCCCATTGGTTGAGATTGTTTTGGTAAGGGTTCGCTTCTACCGCGTGTGAACTGCACTCGATTTTTTTTTTGTCATGAATACGTCGATTAGTTTCGAGATTATTCTATCGTATTCGTAGCTTCATTTTATTCTTAATATATGAAAAATAATCTTTCTGTGTTTGTCTCTTACGCGGTACCTAAACCAAATCCAATTGCAATGAAACTTTTGTGATTTTTTGTCGTATGCATGCCCGCAGATGTTTCTATATGTATACTGGTGAACTCTGGCGTTATGAAATTATTTCCTATACCGTTCATCCGATTGCGATGAAACTTTGGTGAGTTGTTGTGCGCACGCCCGTGAAGGTTTCTATGTATATTGGTGAGCTCTGACGTTATGAAATTGTATTAAAATTTTACAATATTTGGCGCGCGAGTTCTTTGAAAATTTATATGATTCATAATATGGTTCGCAGGGGAGGGTTGAAGGAGAAGTGGGGGAATGTGGGGAAGGTGGAAGGGGATTGCGGGAGGGAAACTGGGAACGAACGTGAAAGACACTCAGCGAGAAACAATTTCTTTATTTAAATGGCATTGGAACGCACGCCGGGAACTCGCTAGTAGCTCTTATAGATTTTATCCATAGTTTTTGATTTCGAAAAGAAGCAAAATGTTGACACTTTTTGACGACATTTTTCACACTTGATGTCCAAAATGAGAGAAAAATTACTATCTACATTTGATTTCGGAAAACTCTTTTATGCCCGGTTGACGCCGGAGATTTCAGCTAATTTCTTATAATTTTTTGACATAAAGTTCTAAATTTTTTTTTTAATTTGACAACTCTTTTTGGAGATTTTTTTGTTTGATTTTATAGCTCTCAAATGGATAATAAAATTTACGTACGTTTGAATAATCCTCAAATTATATGGACAGTTCCCAAGATTTCGATTTGCATTTTTTAAAACTTGTTGCACATTTAAAAAATATTATTGTTATCTGATGAATATTTCGGAGCTCATAATAGAAGATTTTTGCTAGTTGAAAATAGTTTCGTTGACTTACAAATTCAGAATAAAACTGCTATTCAAATTTCATGTCACCAGAGGACAGAGAAGAGTGAGAGTTTGTTGGGGGAAACAAAGTTTTTATATTATTATTTCACTCTTCTACATTTTTCTTGACAAATTGAATGACGAGAGTTCTGTACATCAACTTTTTTTTATATCCCTTATCCTAGTTTTTGCCGACTGCTTTGGCAGTCACTTCTTAAGCGTACGCAAGAACCCAGAAGAACCAAGAGAACTTAGCAAGAACCCAGGCCAGGAGACTGAAACAAGTCGACCTCATAATATTTAATGATAAGCTGAGGTTCAACCTTCGACAAAATAACCAATATGCAATTCTAATTTTGAGATCAGTATATTTTTTTCACTTTTATGCCTTTTTATTTTTTTATAAAAATGTAGGTTACACAGCTTTACTTTAACACAATGAGTTACTTACGTGTTTAGTATTGCCATTTGATCAACAGTGGCGCCCTACTATGTTTTCTACTCTTATTTGACAAACTGTAATTGTGTACACCAATTGTTTTGAAAGTTTCGAAAAAGTTTTTCGAACTAGTTTGAAACACCCGCCCACAGCAGTTCTAAAGGCCGCTATACACGACACCTTTTTTCAACCCGATTCCAATTGCAGACAAAAGTTAACATTTTTCGCTTTACGCGATCGCTGTTTTCATCTCTATTTTCATATCTACGATTTCAGTAGGCATCACAACAAACAGTATGGTTCGTTTGTTGTTTGCAGTGATGACAATTGAAATCCTAGATATGAAAATAGAGGTGAAAATAGCGATCGCGTAAATCGAAAATTTTTTACTTGTCTCTAATTGGAATCGGGCTAAAAAAAGTGTCGTGGCCATTCTGGGTACGTAACTATTAAAAATAATTGTTTTCATCTAGCATCAACACCTACTTAACCTGTAGAAGTAAACCATTTAAATTTAGATTCGCGTAGATATATTTTTACACTTTACAATGTCCACATTGATACATAATTTTTTTTTTTTTTTTTTACTCATTGTTTATTCGTTTATCTGTGAGAATTTCAATTTGGTAGGCGGATTTTAGGACCACCGCCGCCCCGGGAACCATTTATTGGATAACCAACCCCCCTGCCATAGGTCGCCACAAGTGGTGCGATTCGTAAGGTTTGTCCTATTTTTCGCTGAGGTTGGATCTGCCCACCAACTGCGTGACAGGCCGGATCCGGATCGAGAGATACTGTTTTGGGAAGACCTTTTTACCTCTTCGGCTGGACTCTCACGATCAAAGATATTGAAATATAAGGAGATGTGCTATCCGCCGTTTTTACTAGGTGTGACTGCGCTTCCGGGTGTCGCCGGTGTTGTTTACCAATTAACGAATAAACTAAACGAACGCTGAACTAAATGAACAAATTCTTTCCGTATTCAAACTATATTGTTATCCAATAATAATGCACACCTTCAAAAAATCAAGAAAATAAACAAATTCTTTTTGTATGCAAACTACGCGTATTAGGCCGTAGTTCGGCGTCAGTCGCGCGGACATCATAGCATATCTCTTGTATTTGAATATCTTTGCTCACGATCCATTGCCCTGCACCGCAGTTGGAGGGATGGATTCATGTCCTTCGTTCCTACCCACTCCTCATAACTTTTTTTCTTCCCAGAACTCCATATCCTTCGTTTCCTCAAGATACCCTCCAGACAGCATCCCCAAAGGCCATAGGCTAAAATTACAAAGGCCCTATTTTACTGAGGGCCTCCCGTGAGATCTAATGTAAAAAAAAATAGGATATTCTAGCTATATATGTACTCTAGGTACTTTATTTATTTATTAGCGCCCTTTTTAGAGGCTAATTAGTAAAAAATATACATATCTGAGCTGCCTCAATGAAAAAAAAAAGTATGTGTTTAGTGATAAATTCACTGACTTAGTGATCAGTGTAAATGTTCCATTCGAACAATAGCATATATCAAATTAGAATAGGTTAACAATAATAATCTAAACGAAAATATGAAAGGGAACAAGACACAGAAAAACAGAAAAAAAGACAATGGTCGCAACTGGGATTCGAACCCAGACCTCTCCGTCTAACCGGGACGAACGCGTTAACCAATTTCGCTATTGTCACCTTCTGTCAAACCGTCATATTTGTCAATCTCATATTTTCAAATTTAAGAATTAACATTATTATCAACTAATTATTTTTCTCCATTTAGACGGAGAGGTCTGGGTTCGAGTCCCAGTTGCGACCATTGTCTTTTTTCTGTTTGTCTGTGTCTTGTTCTCTTTCATACTTTCGTTTAGATTATTATTGTTAACTTATTCTAATATACTATTTCACTGATGGGAATAACCTTCAAAAAAGTAATAAAAAGTTTTTCTTATAAAAATTGAATAGCATATATCGTCAAAAGACCTGTTTTTGTTTGTATTTATTTATTTCAAAAACATACGGCACAACATGTACCATTAACATAATACAATAACAGAGAAAGTAACATATAAATGTAGAGTTAATTCTAAAAACAAAAGGTAAAAAAAGGAGTTAATAATAATAAAAGGTAATAAGTAGTAAAAAAGTAAGATGTATAAAATGAAATTATAATATAAAGCATAAAATCTGAAGTATAATGTAAAAGTAAAAAGTTTGAATATAAAGTTTAAATGCAGGAAATAATATAGTAAAAAGAAAAATGTATAGACTACGAAATATTTTTAAAATTAATAAAAAACACAAAAGTTATAAGTATGAAAAAGTAAAGAGTAAGAAATGCTCTTAGGAGACAAAATAAAAAATAAAATAATAATATAAAGTTTTAAAAACATAAAAGAGTTTTAAAGTACCTGTGATATGTTTCTAATCTATATATATTAGAGTGCGTACTGGTAGGACACATTATGGTTACATGATTATTTTATGATTACGTGGTAGTACTAGTAGAAAATTTTTGTTTAATGCGTCTTTTATATGATGACAGACTTCCGGCATGATCGATATGAGCAAATTCATTACCTAAAGTGTGTAAACGATGTATTATTGAATTTTGTTCTGCATTACTGAGAGTATTGTGGCAATAATAAGGTGTTTTGAGTCGAGTTATTCTACTAGGAACATGATAATTTATTAATGAAACTAGTTCAGGGGAGTCAAACCAGTTATTGTTTATTTTAAATAAGAAAATTAGATCATTAAGTATTCTTCTATCTTTTAACGATAACAGTCGAATTTTTTTTAAAAGAGAATCATAGTTAATTTCATCCACAGGAATTCCTAATTTAAAATTTATTGATCGGAGAAATTTGTGTTGGATTCTTTCAATGGAAATTGCATGACTTTTGTAGAAGGGGTTCCATATGGGAGAATTATACTCTAAATGACTTCTAACTAGAGTTGAATAAAGCATTTTAAATGTATAGATGTTTTTGAAATCTTTCGATATTCTTGTAATGAAGCCCAACATTTTCATTGCCTTACTAGTAATGATATTAATGTGATTAGTAAATAATAGTTTTGTATCAAAAGTTTTACCGAGGTCTCTTATTTCAGGTACTGACAATAAACTATGGCTGTTCAGTGAATAATTGTATTTGATAGGGTTTTTTATTCTGTAAAAACTCATGATTTGACATTTCTTAATATTAAGTGTAAGTTTGTTTATGGTACACCATTCTACGAATTTTAAAAAATTTGATTGTAGGGACAAGCAGTCGTACATATGTTTTATGATTTTATATATTTTCATGTCATCGGCAAATAATAATATAATAACATCAGAGAATATGGAAGTGACATCATTTATAAAAAGAATAAACAATATTGGACCAAGGTGCGAACCCTGAGGCACGCCACTAGTGGCTTCAAATTCGTAAGACAAATGTTCTTTAATAGAGACAGTTAGTACACGTTTTGATAAATAATTCTTAATCCAGAGTAATAAATTACCACTTATTCCTAGTTTTGACAATTTATTTATAAGAATTTTAATGCAAACCTTATCAAGTGCTTTACTAAAATCTGTATAAATTGAGTCAACTTGTTCTCTATTAGCGAGGGCACCTGAGATAAAATGTTCGTACAGTGTGAGGTTAGTTAAGGTAGATCGTCCAGAGATAAAACCATGCTGAAATGATGAGATGTTAAATTTTATGGAAGAACATATTTTTTGAAGAATTAACTTTTCAAAAATTTTTGGTATCGACGATTGTATGCATATTGGTCTGTAATTTTCAACTAAAGACTTGTCTCCGCTTTTAAATATTGGAGTGAGAAAGCTATTTTTCCACATTTGTGGGAACTTCCCTGTTAAAAGTGATTGATTAAAAAGTAGGTACAGTGGGTAAGAGACACTAGCCCCACAGTTTTTAAGAAATACGGGGGGAATTTTATCTGGCCCTGAGCAAGATTTAGGTTCCAGTAGTTTGATACATACTGCAATTTCTTTAATAATATCTGTCTATGCATTGTGATATATATGGGCTTTATTTTTTCTCTTGGGGTTTTATTTTTTATTCTTATTTTCGGATTAGATTTTTACCTATGTATTTTGTTGTTAACTTTTATATTTATATTTGCGATGACAGTGATATAAACAACTTGTAAAATATAATGTAAAAAGTCCACAAGAGCGTGTAACAAATAAATTGAATAAATTACGTACTGGTATCCGAAAGCTTATCAATGCGATACAATCAGAATTTTAACTTCGAAATTTTATGAATTGTTAAAATTCTGTGAAAATCCCGTCCTTCAAATTTTATATGGAAATACCAAGTCAGTGAAAACTAAGAATAATATTCAATTCTCGCCCATAAAGACCACTACTTAAAAAAATCATAAATGTAGACTTTCAAGAAATTCTCAAGTTCACACGTAAAAAGGAATTTTAAAATGCATAATTCCTCCACCAAAAGCAGCCCTCGCCCAGCGACAGTTCTCTCCGGCTAGGTGCCATAATGATATACATTGAGGACACTGGACTCACTTACAAAATATTTCACATTTTTAAATAATCGGGAAATGTTGTTTGTGCAATGTTGAATTGGTGACGCCTGGGTAGGAATCCGTAGCATTTGTTCACTCCGCTACTAATACTAAAAGATTTCCATTAAAATTTTATTTTCATTATTATTAATTAGATTATTGATTTCGGGCTGTCCTAAATACCCCAAAAATCACAAAGCATTAGATTGTTTCAAATAAAATATTAAAGGATTTTGGTGTAAAAATTAAAATTAAAATCAAGAGCTTTATTGGTTTGCCCTTGTACGTGATAAATTTAGATTTGATTGATTTGTTTTTTCATAATTTAATAATAAAAATAATATAAGCTATATATATTTGCGGCACTCCAAAGGGAAGATACTCTGGTGTATGTCCACCATTCAGAATTGAATCGTTGCTTGGAATGGCTTTAACTTTAATGTTTGGTGACCGTATCAGAAAAGCCAGGTATTTCCCCACCTTCCTCTTCCCCACCTCCTTCCCATTCCCTGGAATTAAGTATATAATAAGTATTCTGGATCCCGACCTTGAGATTTCCTTAGTATTTATTATACAGTCGATCCCTACAATATCGACAGCTAAGCGCCATCTATGTGTAACCTAATTGACTACTATCTAGTGACATTTATGATAAGCTCCTAATATCTAGGATATAACCAATGACTAATAAAATACCTGATATTACGGGTATACTTTAAGAAATAAAATAAAAATGAGTGTTTCGGTATCGCTCTGGTGAAATGCCACATCAAAATAGAAACCATGCCGTTGCTCGAAATTGGCGTTTGTTTGTTTAGCAGATCTAAATAGCGAGATACTCCTAACCTAACCCAACCTTTCTCTTCCCCATTAACTTCCCCTATCCACACCATTCAACCTCAAAACATCCCAATTAAAGATGTCATAGTCTGTCGAATCTAAATTCTCTATATTCATGGGTCCAAATTTGTGGCCTAACCAGTGGTTTCTTCGTAGAGCAAATACACGAACAAACCCTAACCAAATATTTTATTTTATTAGGTGACTTACGACGCGGCTCTTCACGTTTCTACCCACTTAAATCACATTTTAAAGCTCTTTAAAAATATGTATAATCTGAATGATGAAAAATAAAATCTGGTGCTTACCGCTAACTTTATAGTTGAAAAACGGGTTATAAAGTTTTAAAAATCGTTGTACGTAAAATGAATTGGTAAGTTATTGTTTTTATTAATCTTAAATACAAGAACTTACATCCCTAGGACAAGATCTGAATAAAAAAGTTAATATAGTTACGAATTCGCCAGATATTATTAAAAAGTGAGTTTTGAGCAAACAAAAGTTATTGTTAGTGTCCGTGGGTAAAGTGCATTAAATTTTCATTTCTATAAAAGGCAATAATATATTATAGATACTTTAATTCTTTCCATTACACTTAACAGAGGTACCATGTTTAGTTATATATTAATAAAATATCCAATTGTTAGTCATGCTTTAGTATATTTTAACCTTGTTGGGCGTGCATATTTTGTGACTCACGTGGCAGTGCTTATTTAAACTTGTCATTTCTGTAATAGGCAATAATATATTATAGTTACTTTCTTTCTTTCCATTGCATCAAACAGAGATAAAATCTTTACTTATATATTAACACAATATCCGTATGTTGGCAATGCTTTAGTATATTTTTGCCTTGTAGGGCGTGTGTCATTTTGCCTTGTAGGGCGTGTGACTCACATGGCAGTGTTGTTCAAACTTGTCATTTCTGTAATAGGCAATAATATTTTACAGTTACTTTCATTATTTCCATTACACCAATCAGAGGTACCATCTTTACCTACACATTAACACAATATTCAAATATTAGTAATGCTTTAGTATATTTTTGCCTTGTAGGGCGTGTGTCATTTTGCCTTGTAGGGCGTGTGACTCATATGGCAGTGTTGTTCAAACTTGTCATTTCTGTAATAGGCAATAATATTTTACAGTTACTTTCATTATTTCCATTACACCAATCAGAGGTACCATCTTTACCTACACATTAACACAATATTCAAATATTAGTAATGCTTTAGTATATTTTTGCCTTGTAGGGCGTGTGTCATTTTGCCTCGTAGGGCGTGTGACTCACATGGCAGTGTTGTTCAAACTTGTCATTTCGTAATAGGCAATAATATTTTACAGTTACTTTCATTCTTTCCATTACACTAAACAGAGGTATGCAGGGTGTCCGGGGGTAAAGTGTATTTACTTCGGGGGTGATTCTACATGGTGGTATGAGTAAAAAAGATTAACAACTTTTGCCGAAATTCACACTTTTTTTTGCCGTACAAAAAGAAGTACCTACTAAAAATCCTTAGTGTGAGGTACGATCTTACTTGCTGAGAGCCTGCCGGGCACGATTGAGGCAACAGTGCATGGTTGTGACTGGCCTGGCGGCACACGCCGGTCTCTATTTTTACCTTTTTACCACAAAACATCCCCTAAAAGTTGGAATTTCGAATAAAGTTATTAATCTTTTTTACGTAATCATGTAGAATCACCTCCCAATATACAAATGAGAGGGCGATAATTAGAAGAACAAATGTTTGAATAGTGCATTACATATACACTGTCGTGAAATAAAATTTATTTGAATTAACTATAAAATTATTACGGCTTATTTATTTATTTACGGCACAAATATCTTTATAATACAGATGAATGTAATAATTACAATAAAATAACATAATTTAGGTTTGAATACCACTTTATTGTATATTTTTAATACATTAACCTACCAGTTTCGTTTCAACGTGAACTTTCATCAGGGGTACATAAATTATTACTTTTTATGATTGCAAACCAGTGTAAAAATACTGATACGATTTAAGTTAACTAAAATTTACAATCAGATTAGAAAACTATATTAAAACTCTTTTTTTTTTTTCCAAAAAAATACTTGAATTTTTTTTGTGAATTTTTTCGGTGCTATTAAAAATATATGCTACTTCTGCGTATTGGTTAACTAAACTGTGTATGCTTGGTACGAGGCAGTATAAACGAAATAGTATTGATGACAGTTCTGCTCTAATGATGGACATTAAAACGCTGTCCGAAATGTTGGCTAAAGATGGAGGTAGCGCAACACCCCATAAATAAATCACGAAAATGCTTTTAGTCATGAAAAGGTGTTGACACGTTCATTAAATTAAAAAAAGGGTTGAGCCTGCAAGCAAGTTACCATTTCTATTGCCATTCTTGAAATGTCGATGCTTTATAATAAATAAATTATGTACAACACAAACAAAATTAAATTATTAAAAAAATCTTTCTACTGGTTTGGCAGGAATAGGCCAAATAATATATATTTTATATAGCACCACGTCCCGGTGAAAATAATTTCACTCAGTAGTCCAGTCAACCTGTGTTTTTAGGTGGAACTAAATAGTATAAAGCTAATTTTTTCCCCATCGACTACTACCATTTAGACAAGTGTTTAGCTAAAAGTCCCCGCCCCCACCCTTCTTGCTCCCCCCCCTGTGCCCCCCTAAACATAAAAAGTGTAAGGGTTTCGTAAATTGCTTCTATGCCGATTACTAAACAACGTATCGGATTGCAATTTTATTTATTCTCTTTGCTGTAACATGGTCTACAATTAATGTTCCGTTAACTTTCATCGTAACTTTTACCGTTTGTTTGTAATTCGTATGAAAAGGTAAAAATTTGTATATTTTTTGGCACGTAATTTTACTTTTTGTCACAGAACTTTTTACGCCGACATTTTATGAAAAAATGTTTCCTACAAAAGTTATAGCTCCTATTATTACCTTTAAAACTATATAAAATAGTACTTACTTTATTGGAGATCCGGCGAGATTCAGCCGGTGTAATACAAAATGCGTACTCGCTCAGAGCGGGTTCTGTCGAGTTGGGGCCGGCCGGCGTGGCGTTGCAATGCAAATATTGTTGTATAGTGAGAGTGTTTATTTTTTATCTTAGTACACTATTGCATTTTTTATAAAAAAACTAATCGAATCTCATTGAAACCTAAATTCCTCACCTTTCAAATAATAATAAGTCCTTGAATACAGCTAAAATAGGTATTTTAAATAGTTTTTGGTTTGAAAATGCATGTTATATTTTTTAAGATGTTTTTTAGAACAAAATAATTGCGGTATCTTAGTTTGAAGTAAAAATATACTCATATTTGTAAAAAGCATTAACTCTGTGGCTCACCATAATTTACAATAAAAAACACAATAAAAGTGGTCTACAACAAATTTATGTGTTTTTATTGTAAAATATATTCAGATTATTCTCAGTAAAAAATAAATTGATGTTGACCATTTCCGATTTCCTAAACTTCCATGACAAGTTCTTCATTTTCCTCGACTTCAACCAAAATTACATTGCTGCATGAGCCGCCACAGCTCCCGCACATTTCTGTGCAATGAAGTGATGCTTTAAAGCAGCTAAAATTACATTTTCAAGCCTTTTTGCAGTTGCAGGAAACTAAGTTTATAACTTCTTCGGGTACCGGTAGTTTTTTGGGTGCACTGGATACAGCTTGTTGTCCGTTAAAATCCATCCCCAGTCCGTAGTGCTGATTTCCTTATCTCCGATCCATTTTTGAATCTGATAGTATGTTCGACAGGCGTGTTGTTCAGCAGCGGCAGCACCGGATGTTGGAGAGAGTGATGCCATGTTAAATTTGGATTTTAATGACATTTTTGCAACAGCTTTAAGGTACATTGAATATCTACCGTCATTCAGACTTGCAGACCTTGTGCATCCATATAGTTTCAAGACAAAAGCCTCAACTCACATACCTCTTTGAGAATATTTTTGTCTGCCTGTTTTTCATAAAACTGTAAAGCTTTTGTGCGGAGATCATTTGATGAACTTAGCCATTTGTACGCGTTAATTTTGCCGTTGCTGCAATTAATAAATATTATTTTTGCATGCAAAAATAATATCACATCCTTCATATTACCAATCTCTTCACGAATCTTGCTGATGTCATACGTTGATGGTGTGCCAGAGAGTTTGTGAAAGAACAGTTACACATTTTGACACTGTGGTAGCCCTTATAATAGAACGAAAAGATCAGTATTCTGTCCGACAACAACTATAGGCCTCCCACTTTGATCTGGGAGACCTCTATTGCTCTTCCGACCACTTCAGTATCGGCATCTTCCTCCGCCACAATGGTTGGAATGCTTGCTTCATTAAGCTTCCGAGCGAGCTGTTCAATAAGCTAGCTTTTGTTTTTTGGGTTTGCCAAAAATTCATTTTGCTTCACAGAGCATTCCGTATTAACGTTGAATTTCATTTCTAGAGATGTTTTTTTACTTCTCCGAATATGTTCGATCCCTTTTGTGGTGGGATAGTCAGGATACCCATCGAACACAACATAACAATCTTTCCCATACCGTTTCATTACAGTAACAACATACTTCTCTATGATGCTGCTAAATGTTACTTTGTCAGGTCAAATATCACTGTGCAAAAGATACCCTCCATCTACTACATATATTTTTGGGGGCAAATTCTCAAAAACTTCGTTGCTAAGTGTCTACTTTTCAAATATTTTCATAAGACTTGATTTAGTTCCCTTTCTCATCATTTTATTGTTTTCAAATAAAGACAAAGGGTATATATAGGCTGTTCATAGTCGAAGTATTGTTTTAAATTATTTTTTCCTTGAGACATACAAATAACCCTATTAAACAGACATACGCTTCAGCAGTTACTTACTAGACCAGAGGATAAAGACACCAAATCGTTGCTCTGTCGGAAAGGATTATGAATACGCAGCTATCCGAAAATTTTACTAATGTCTTGCAAGTCCCTTTCTCTTCTACTGCATCTTAATTCAGTGTGCTATTCGTTAAACTGAGTCAAGCAGCCAGAGAACTTCTCGAAAGCCTCACAAATTTGCAGGGATCCAGGAACGCAAGCAATGAACTTGGTTAGCGTCCTCTCGCTTAATCCTCGTCCATGAGTAAGGCCACCCATGGATTTTTATGATCGCATTAATGTCTGCTCTATGGCCATGTCCGTCCAGTACCAGTAAAAAATCCATCGGTTCGCCGAACTGTTAAGAAACCTTTATTGACGAACCTTCAAAGTCTTCATTTGACATCTTCGTTTGTACACTCAACATTTGTTGTAAGTATATTTGAACGGATTTGGCGTAGAGCAAATGACCAGCAGCATGGAAATAACGTATCATTTGCTTGACTGTGTTAGTGTGCAAATTCCAATCGCCGATTCTCTCGGCCAGAATAAAGTCTAGAACCAAATTCACCAATTTAAACTCTCGTAGCTACAGTTTTCAAGTTCTACTAGTTTAGAATTAATGAGTATGAACATCATACACGAGTAGTGCGGCAATGAATCTGCTGCCGAGGAGCGCCGCAGAGATGGTGTATGATGGATATCTGGCGTTTCCTAGCGATGAAGTACACATAAAAAATATTATTTTACATCTCATAGAAAGGGCTACAACCTTTGTAGGAAACATTTTTTCATAAAATGTCGGCCTGAAGTCGAGAAAAATTAAGAACTTGTCATGGAAGTTTAGGAAATCGGAAATGGTCAACATCAATTTATTTTTTACTGAGAATAATCTGAATATATTTTATACTTCAAACTAAGATACCGCAATTATTTTGTTCTAAAAAAATATCTTAAAAAAATATTACATTCATTTTCAAACCAAAAACTATTTAAAATCGTACTATAATTATATAAATGGAATTGAAAAATCTATACCCTCTAATATAAAAAACTTTTTCACACATGTTAACTCCCTTAGAAAAAATAAGCAAGGTTTACCCATCTCAATGCACTTTAAAGATAAGAGTAGAACTGATATGAAAGTAAAAGTTTACTATTTTGCTGATTACTTCAAAAGCGTCTACGACGAAGATATCCCAGTCAATTATATACCACCTCCTTCCCTTCATGAGGGCATACATATCCATGTTGTACACATCAATATAAACGACGTTAAAACAAAAATTAAATCTTTAGACAAAAACAAGAAGGCCGGACCTGACAATGTTCATCCCAATATCCTTATTAATTGCATTGCTTCACTGGCGGAGCCGATTTGTATATTGTTTAACCAGTCCCTCGACACAGGTTGCTTCCCTGACATTTTGAAACGTTCTTATCTAACACCTGTATTCAAAAAGGGTAATAGAAGTGATATCACTAACTATAGACCAATATGTAAGCTATCTGTAATCCCGAAACTCTTTGAAAAACTATTACTTGATCAAATTTCCCCATGTATTAACCATCTCATTGTTCCGAATGGATTTTTTTCTGGCAGATCAACTCTAACAAATCTTTCGTTATATGAAAATTATAAATCAAACGCATTAGCTAACAGAACTCAACTCGATTCCATATATACAGATTTTATCGAGGCCTTCGACAAAAGTATGCCATAAAATTCTACTGGCTAAGCTACGTAATCTAGGCACCGGCTGATCTCCAACAAAGTACTATTTTCTCTATGTATTTTATATAGTTTTAAAGGTAATAATAGGAGCTACAACTTTTTAGGAAACATTTTTTCATAAAATGTCGGCGTAAAAAGTTCTGTGACAAAAAGTAAAATTACGTGCCAAAAATTTACAAATATTTACCTTTTCATACGAATTACAAATAAACGGTAAAAGTTACGATGATAGTTAACTGGACATTAATTGTAGACAAAATTATAGTAAAGAGAATAAAAAAAAAATCAATCCGATATGCTGTTTAGTAATGGAGATAGACGCGATTTACGAAACCCTTACACTTTTCATGTTTAGGGCGGCACAGGGGGGAAGCAAGGGGGGTAGGGGTGGAGACTTTTGGCTAAACACTTGTCTAAATGGTAGTAGTCGATGGGGAAAAAAATAGCTTTATACTATTTAGTTCCTTCAACTGGTGTTCTACGATACAGGTTGACTGGACTACAGGGCCTATGTCATCTGAGAGGATGCTGTGTGGAGGTTCTCTTTAAGTAAGGGAAGGATAGGGAATCCTGGGAAGGAAAAAGGTATGAGGGGTGGGTACGAATTTGGGGGTCAGCGTGTCCAGAAGTGACGGACGTATGAATCCTTCCCTCCAACAAGCGATGGGTCAAGAGAGTCCGGCTGGATCGGTCAACAGGCATCCCTCAACCAATCTCTCTCTATCCGGCCCGCCACGCAGCATCCGCCGCAAAGAACCGGACAAACCCCACTCCATGAACCCGGTCACCTCTGCTAAATCACCAAACGCAGTGAATCACTTGGGGTGACCTATGGCAGATGTGTTGGTTATCCAATAAAGGGTTCCCGGGTGGCGTTACCCATACCGGCCTACCAAATTGAAGATACATATCATCGGTATATATGTATATGATGATACATCCGTTGAAACCTCTTCATCATTTTCATAAAAGACGCGTGCATCGAATGATATATGTATCAATGGATCTCTCAGTGGCAGGTCCATAAGTTTAATAATTTTGCATCGTAGTGCGTCATTTAAAGCTCGAATTCAGCGGGGGGGGAGGGGTTGGGTGGCAGCCCGGGCCCGACCGGACCACCGCGCTCCGAAGCGCGCCGTCGGGAAAATAAAATGAAAAGAACCGCTGCGGGAAAAAGCGGGCCGGGGTCGGCGCGTTGCTAGGAGAGGAGGAGGGCCCGTTGCCGGGAGACGGCTATCGATCCGGAGACCGGCACGTGCGCGTGCGCGTTCCCACCGCCCGCCCCACACAACCAGGTTCATTATTCATCGCAAATACTCAACTAGGGGGAGGCCATTTCTTAGCCGATCCGTTGGAAAGATTCTAAATTATGAACACACAACTTTGAGCCGATGAGTTCGGGTTACATTAAATTAAAACTTTTTTAATCATTAAACAACTCTGAAACAAAAAATGTGAATCAGAAAAAATCAGAAAAGGATTCGGTCGCATCTAGGATTTGAACCCTGGACCACAGCCTGGGCTTTCCTCTGATCACTATTAGATTATCCGACCTTATTTACCGACTTCGGTCTTACGTAAGAAAAATATCACAATCTGAGGTTTTGCTAATAAGTTCTTCCACTATAATTTTTTTTTTCTGTACGAGATTTGCTATTTTTGCCACCATCCTAATATTTATATGGAATAACATGAATGAATTCATAATTTCTCCATCTCCACATCCTTAAAACATACCCCAATTGTCGATAAAGATTTTATCGACAATGGCGGTTATCTTTATACCAGTTCTAGTTTACTGAATTAAATAGATTTAGTTGACATCCATCTGCGGGTATGCTCAAGTATTAATAAATATTTGCTCGATATTGTTCGTATTGATTTCGTTTTGGTAGATCTGGCCCAGGATGAAGTTAAGTGGCGAAAGCCTTTAGCTGCAGTTTATAAACAGTTCTGCTATGTAATTATTTTTACGCTTGGCAGCTTTCTGAAGGCATATTATCAAACTGTGGTTTAATCCACTTACAGAAGATACATTAACATCATTTCTAGATGCAATATTAAAGACAATAAGTACATATCTAGAAATGATATAAATATTTTCTGTAAGTGGTTTAACCCACAGTTTAATAATGCCTTCAGAAAGCTTCTCACGTATATAATAATATTATTGAATACATAAAAGAAACAAAAATTAAGAGGAGTTCTACAAAACATACTTGATAACACTAAATAAAAATGTCTTTAGCTGCTTTAGCAACCCATATTTTAAAGATATTGACAGATCTAAATAACCCACCTTCCTCTGCCCAGGGAGTTCAATTCTCCAATAGTGGTCAAGAGTTATTCGTTATGCGTTATCTACTAATGAAAAATTACCGGTCGTTTAAACGAACTTTGTCGAATGTTTCATTAATACGTATTCTTGAATGTCGACGGATTGAAGGGATGAATACATTGGCAGCCATTTGAATATCGTTTATGTTTCTGGCGTCTTTTCTGGTAAATGAACCACCCGTGGAAAATAAATTGAATGCTGCTGACTTTAGTTCTTGTTGGTTTTGCGAAGCGTTCTTGTTGGTCTCAAAGCATCTCCTTCATCTTGCTCTACGTTAGGTATTGCAGCCAATATCGCTAGTAATCATTATGCCTTTATAGAAAATTACAACTACTGTACAAAAATACGATTCTGTCCTCTGAAGAGCGCGCGGAAAACGATCTTAGGTTAATAGGATAAAGCATTCTAGATTTTGACAGTTTTATCGAAGACAAGTCGATGTGGACATAATGGACCCACTCATTGTTCGAGAGGATTAATTTTGACGGTTGGCGTCCAAGCATGTACCTTCAACGGCGATTGCGAGCGGCTTGGGTTGGAGAATTGGGCTCCAGAGAGGAAGAAATTCATATTCATACGATACATACCTAATAATAATAAATTTGCAATATCGTTCTTCTGATAACTTTGCTTAGTGTTTGCTTTAACAGCCAACTTACTATTACTTCCCAACGTTTTCCTCTACACTAATTTTCCGACATACACTTTCGCCAGTTTGGACTTCTGTGTGATGTCACTATAATTTCTTTATCTTTCCCGTCAGCACAAAATTCTCCTATATTGGGTATTTGGTAACTGTTTTGTCGTACTAATTCCGGGTATCTTACTTTGGATATTACATTTAAAAAAATGCGTGTTTTGGTTCGTCCGGGATCTTTAAAATCGTATTATTTGGTTTTAAAATTGGACCATATACAATTTTATTATTTTCCAGGCCATGCAGCATATGAGTATAACATTCGGAATCAGTCGAAATCAGATCCTCCTTACGCAAATGGCGATAAGATAGAAATTTTATCGCCATTTTCCAAATTTAAAAAAATATCTACTGAGCGTAGTCTGAAGAACTTAATTTTCCACATTATACAATAAAACCACATTCAAAAAGCGGTTCGTAAGTAGTAAATCTTGCACTTCAAAGCATTTTTTATAGGTCTGATACGTTTTTTTCTCTAAGCTTATAAAAATATTTATCAAAAAATTTCTTTACATATTATAGCAATGTCCAAGGCTTGTTTTATTCGCATTTTTTTAATTATGGCATTTAAAATATTTGTATGCGACAAATTTTCAAACCAAAAACATGTTTGTTTTATTATTTTCCTTTTATTCAATTATTTTTGCAAACTATTTTTGTTATTATTTATTTATTATTGTTATACGCCCATAGGGGCTTTTACATAGATTATAAATAAGTTTTACATAAGTTATCGAGTTAGAATTTATACCAAAAGTTATAAAATTAAAAAATAACAAGTAGTTTTTTAAGAATATGGCGTAAAGAAATATTTTAAACAATATAATATTTGAGTTATCGAGTTAGAATTAATACCAAAAGTTATAAAAGTGATTATTTTTAAAAATTACACAAGTAGTTTTTGAAGAATATGACGTAAAGAAATATTTAAAGAATATAATATTTGACAATAACATAATTAAAACATTACAATAACACATCAAATCGTTAAATATATTATTTATTTATTTATTAATTTTCAACGCCCTGGTGGCTTTTACATTACATGTTTATAATACAGAGACAGGTTTTTAAAAACAAAATATAAACTATAAAAAATAACTAATATACAGATAAATTAAGGAAAGATTACAATATTACATTACAATAAAAGAGAAAGTTTCTAAGTTGTTACATTACAATAAAAGAGAAAGTTTCTAAGTTGTAAGTTGTAAATACATGACAAAATGCAAGATACATAAAAATAAAACGGTAACCAGTTTTTACATTGTGGATTAATATAGAAATATACGAATAAATGCATTACCCCTATGTGATGCTCCTTAAATATCAAAATATTCTACATAAAAGTATCGTTCAGGTATTTCTTAAATAATGGTAAACTTGTGTTAAATACATCGATATTATAGGTGAATTTGTTTCCTAATGTGTGAAGTCGAGAAATAGGTGCATGTATGTGGTAGTTCGTCCCAGAATTATTGTTGCAGAATAATACGTTTTGCCTTGTTGCTCGATTGGGTACCCTGAAATCGATGAGATGCGGGAGTTCGCAACAATCTAATTCAGAATGAATAATTTTAAACAAAAAAGTTAGGTCATTTATTTTTCTTCTGTTTTCTAGGGAATGCAATTTAAGTGTATTTAGTAAGGATGTGTAGTTAATGTGTTGAATAGTTATGTGTAACTTGAAGTTAATAAATCTTAAAAATTTGTGCTGCACTCTTTCGATATTTTTTATATGAATTTGATAATAAGGTGACCAAACTATGGAATTGAATTCCAACAAGCTGCGTACGAGTGACAAATATACGATTTTTATAACTTCCAACAAGTTAAAGTCTTTGATTGTTCTGATTATAAATCCTAGTGTTTTCATGCCTTTGTTGGTTATTTGTTATATGTGATTTATAAAATTTAATTGCGTGTCAAACACAACTCCAAGATCTCTAATTTCATTGACTTTTTCTAAGATTTTGTTATCTATTGTGTATTTGAAAGATACACCCACAGATATAGCCACAGATATACCCACATTAAAATAATTTGTAGGATTCCACTAAGTGTTGGTTTAATTTGTTGTTGGTTTAATGGCATTTAAAATTATAAAGGGAATCAGCAAATATATCTATAATACCACCAAAATTATTGCCCAAATCATGCATCTTATTGGTAAGTGAGTGTAATTGATAGTTGGTTGTGTATGTGTCGCAAAATAATGTTGTACTTTGTCTAGTATTCCTTGTCGGTACATAGAGTTTAATAGCAGCAACGATGGCAGGGCTGTCAATAAGGTTGTTCATGACTCTGTATAATAAAATTAGGTCTGAAATGGTTCTTCTGTCAGACAGCTTATTTAAATTAAGTCTATTCATCAAATTTACATAATTAATGTTTTCTATTGGAATTTTGAGTTTGAAATTTAAGTACTTAAGCAATTTGTGTTGAACCCGTTCTAATTTGTTAGAGTGTACTTTATGGAAAGGGGACCAAATAGGTGAATTATATTCCACTTGACTTCTAACTAAAGAAATGTAGAGTGTTTTCCTGCAATACAAGGACTTAAAACCAGTTAGGGTTCTACAAAGGAAGCCAAGAATCTTTAAAGCCTTATTAGTTATATTATCTATAAATGCTGTGAATGTTAAGTTTGATTCGAATATAACTCCCAAGTCACGAATTTGTGATACTGGTGTTAATTTAACATCATTTAAATTATATTCATGTAAGATATGAGAATGAGTTCTGGAAAATCGTATTACTTGACATTTCTCAATGTTCAAAAATAACATACTTTGTTGGCACCATTTAAAAAATTCATCTAAGTTAGCTTGTAAAATTAGGCAATCATTATTACTAAACCTTGTGTAAATAATTGTAAACAATTTGTACCAAGTGTAAAGCCCTATGTACGTATAAAATAAAAAATAAACATATTTTTCAAAAATATAGAAAATCCGGAAACAGAAAAATTAGAAAAGATATTGGCACCTCTGGGACTATGTTGGAAGTTCTTAGTCGAAGTATGATACAGTTAAAAATGACACTATGATAGAAGTTATTAGTCGAAGTATGATACAGTTAAAAATGACCGAATCGGATAGGGACACCTTAGCTCAGTTGGTAGAGTCCCGGCCCGGAAAGCCGAAGGTACCGGGTTCGTGTCCCAGAGGTGCCAATATCTTTATCTTATTTTTCTGTTTTCCGATTTTCGATTGAGTTTCGATTAAATTGTCTTCAATTGCGCCGTTTTTGTTAAAACTCGCCCCAAACTGTACACCTTCTAACTACGCCCTAGACACTACGTAATACTAAAGTCGGGATTTAAAAAAATTCTAGGACTACCATTATAAACTCCTCATTGTCCAGAATACTAATGGAGGACAATAATAATATGGTTCCATGCCAACTCAGAACCATCTCAGAAAGGTCATCAAAAGCTATGATTTTTTTATTGTTTATTGTTTTTTCCCGTTAAACCGCAATTAAGCAGTTTGTCAACAGGATTTTAATCTTCAATTACAATTTAATTACACATCCATAATATTATTACTATAACTATACAGATTGTCACAATTAACACACAGACTTAGTATAAACCATCTCTATATGGTAACCATATATTCAGCATATATCTCAATCTATTTGTGGAACTGCAATTTTTTTTTATATTACTTAATAACATGTTAAATATTTTGTGCACATTATATTCCAGGGTTCGCCGTCCGTAGTTATTGTTATATTTTGGAACAAGCATTCCTTCATTCTTTGTGAACCTAGTATTATGTTCATGTTCCACTTTCTTCTTATATTGAGATTCAGATATATGCTGAGTCATTATTTTGAACCATAACAGAGCCTGCACAGGTAAGATAGTTAAATTCCTATACAATAATGACATGTTTCGTCTCTGTGAAAAAATATGTTTTTAAACTAGTAATTTAACCATAGAATTTTGTACTGACTGTAGATGGTTTAAATTAGTTTTGTAAGTTTGTCCCCAAGTGGTTATGGCATACCGTAAAGTTGATTCTGCGAGTGATAAGTAAATATTTTTTTTAAATATTCACTAGAACGAAACATTTCAGTTTGTACATCCTACCCACTATCGCTCTCATAATTTTATAAACAAAAATTTTAACAAAACAAAAAACGACTTCAAAAAATGCACTAAAAAGTTAAAAAATAATTTCGTACGATTGTTATTTTTGGAGTCGGTTTCAGCTAAAGTAACTACATACATAGGTAGTTATAGGTGGATGTGGAGATCTTGGCTGTCACCGACTCCAAAAATAACAATCGTACGAAATTATTTTTTTAACTTTTTAGTGCATTTTTTTAAGTCGTTTTTTGTTTTGTTAAAATTTTTGTTTATTTTTTGATTTTGAGTGACGAGCGTGCGTAAAGAAGTTTTACTTAAAAAAAAAAGAATCATCGAAATCTGTTGGCGTAATATTGAGTTATTCGTCTATTTGTCGCGCACATACTTATTGCAAATTTAAGACATATATGGTTTTCTCATGGATCCCATTGTCAGAACTGGACCAAATTAAAATGGGACCACACGGGAAGCACCAGCTTTTTAATAAAAAAAGAATCATCAATATCGGTTCACCCAATCGAAAGTTCTGAGGTAACAAAGAAAAAAAAAAAAAAAAATACCGTCGAATTGATAACCTCCTTCTTTTCGAAGTCGTTTAAAAATAGCCGGTAACCCTAACCTAACTTAACCAATTTGTTTTATCATCCTTCTTAATGACTTTTCTGAGGTGGTTCTGAGTTGGCCGGTCACCTAATAATTTATATATTTTTAAAAATTTTCTTTATTCATTGCTTGGATGGTTACATAATTTGTGGATTTTTTAAGCACCATGCTAGGCACATGCCTGTGTTATGGTGGTCGAGTCAGTGAACATCTTTAAGTTATGAAATTGCCGGAGCAGTTCAGCTACGTGTGAAAAGACTGTATCGTTTTCACTATCCTTATGTAGGTCGCGGTATCGAATCCCGACGTGCACAAGTAAATTTGGTTTTGATTAAATTGTGTTACATTTAATTCATTAAAAATAATATATAGTTTGCAGCCCGTTTCAGACTGATGTATACTCTCAGTATCGCCAAGGTTAAAGTCCACCATTCAGGATTGAAGCATTGCTTGAAATGGTTTTTGGTGATCAGATTTGAATAACCAGGTACTTCCCCCCACTTGCTCTTCTGCATCCTCTTTCCCTCTCCGTAGCTTTCAGATTCACAAAATACCTCAATTGGCGATGCCTCTCACTGGCTCCGGTTAGCATGAAGCCTTTGGTACTTATGTGCGGCATTTTGACTTCGGATTATAGATCGCGCAATTAGTGCTGCCAAAAAAAACCCCAAAAAAATCAACCCAACGCCACTGGTAGACAGTCTTTAGTATTGTTTACGCATATTTATTGTTTTTAACGAGAAATGTGCAATTCTTGACATTTAAAATATGGGGAACAATAGAAGTCTACATAAGATTTCGAAAAAACCACCTCATCCCCTTTTCCTACCCCTAAAAGCTATATTTTGTTACTTTTTTAAGAAATGTTGCACGCTTAATTACTGTCCACATTAATTTTTAAAAAGGCTTTAAACTCGGTTAACACCTGTTTATGCCTTCGTCTATATCATAGGTTCTCAACGTGGGCGATAACGCCCCCTTGGGGGCGTTTGAGACCTTCAGGGGGGCGGTAGAAGATCCAGAGACAATTGGGGGGCGTTGAGATGGCACAGGGGGGCGTTGGCAAGTAAAAAAATATGGTCTAAAAAAGACAAACAAAACACGCTAATCACATACTAATAAAGCAAAGTAAACTTTAATGGGTAATTTTGTTATTGTGTGTATTTTAATCATTTTTATCACGTTTGCGAAAATTCATTCGAGAATTCGGGAAGTGAATGAAAATTGAACTGATAGATTCCGTTACATTCAGATCTACAATAAATTTTATAAATGAAAATTTTAATTTGTTGATTAGAATATATATATTTTTTTAAATTTAAATCTTCTGATTTCACGTGAAATATCTCATACATACATAAATACAGGCGAAGTTAATAAAATCCTGTTAATAAAAAAAAAGTTTGTAGCTATTAAATTATAACCTGCAAGAATTGACAGTATTATCTGTGTATTGATCTAACTTGCTCAGTGTCGTCAATGCATTCGGGAGTCAACGAGTGAGCTTACATGCGTCGACAAGACAGCCCCTTAGCCCCCGATCCATTCTGTTCCTGCGTCGCCTTTGTCTCCGCGACAAGTCCGCGATTTATTTCTGCGCCGGGTGGCGTATTTACAAAATCTATAGCGGTTCAGTCACGGCGGCGCGACTGAAATGGGATAGGTTTTTTTGTGCAAAATCATCAACAAACCTAATACCATTTCAGTCGCCAACGCGCTTCGTTGCTCTATCTATCTGTTTCAGAGACTGTGGGGACCGTAATTATAGAGTAGCTTCTGTTGGTGTTGGTGCTGGTGCATTTCCATGGTTATATATTTATTTCGTAAATTTATAAAAACGTGTACAATTCATAGCTTGCATTATATTCTCAAAAGGTATGAAACTCATGGGTGAACTCAAACTATGTTGGATCATAAGTGCAGTTGCAGTACATTTTGACACATAATTAAAACTAGCAATACATATTTTGTCATTTACTGCATACTCCTTGCTTCATTGACATTCCTACATCGTTAAATTTACATACAAGTCCAAACCTACTAGTTCAGCCATCCCAACAGACTATAATACCGTCAGATAGTTTAACCGCAGGGGTAGGCAGAGATGGTGGATCGCCAAATAACTCGGTCAGACTGCTTGCTTTAACCACATTTATACATCGTCTTGTTTACTAGTCTTTATTATATACCCACCATTTCAGTTATGGTAGCTAATAACATCAGGCCGCTTCTCTAATAACATCAGGCTGCTTCCCTCAGAGGGAGGCACAGAGGATAGACCGCCAAACAACTCGGTTCCATTGCTTGCTTAGTCACGAGAATAGATACATCTTACTAATATTTGAAAGCGTGTCACTGCGTGTTTATTTTATTCCTGTCGAAGCGTGTTATATGTCCCCAACCTATATAAAGGCACTGATTTATCATTTTATGTTCATTAACATTAACGCGCGCCATTAATAACAGGGTTTTAAGAGTTAATCTTTTACTCACGTATCTCTAAATGTCGGAAGTAAAAAAGAAGATACGGCAATATGGTGTGGATTATATTAAATACGGATTTATCGAAAATCCTACAAATCGATCATCGCCAATGTGCCTTATTTGTCGAAAAATATTTTCAAATGAAGCGATGAAGCCTTCTAGGCTTCAAGATCATTTTAATAAAATCCACCCGGATAAGAAAGACAAAGATGTGACCTATTTTCAAGACATGAAAAAGAAGTACGAAATTCAGCCAACTATATCAAAACAATTTTCGACAGCTTCTAAGCAAGACGATGATGGACTTCGAGCTTCGTACAATATCTCATTGTTGATTGCTAAAACAGGCAAACCACAAACTATTGGGGAAGATTTAATTTTACCAGCAGTAAAAGAAGTAATAACCACTGTGCTCTATAAACCAGCTGCAGATATTATGCGAAAAATTCCTTTGAGCAATAGTTCTGTGCAAAGACGAATTGATGAAATGGCTGAAAACATTGAAGAATCATTATGCAATCATCTGCAGTCTTGTCGATTTTCAATTCAGCTGGATGAGTCCACTTTACCAACCAATGAAGCATTGTTATTGTCATACGTGAGATTCATCAAAGATGAGAAAATATGTCAAGAATTATTGTTTGTTACAAATTTGGAAACAGATACAAAAGGAGAAACCATATTTAATACACTGGAAAAGTTTTGTGACGAAAAGAAAATTCCTTTGAATAATATTTTGTCAGCTGCTACGGATGGCGCCCCAGCTATAACAGGGCGTAACAAAGGCTTCATAGCATGCTTAAGAGTGAATAACCAGCACATGACAACTTCGATTCCGACACTAGCGCTAACACATCAGGGCTCGCGAGCGGGCGTTTTCAGAACTAAATTTCGTTCCGCGGCAATCCGAGTTTTGAGGGTTTTGTTCACTCGAGCTAGGGCTACCCGCTACTATTGCTACTTTATATTACTATTCTCGCTTCCAGAATTTTAATTAGTAGTAGTTATTTGTATATTGAAGTGCATAAACATAAATAGATACAAGTGAAATGCGTAAACACAGTAGGTATTAAGTAGATAGCTACATGAATAAACAATTTGTTATATTCTTTTTAATATTTTGGTTTTTTGTTTTTCAATTGTATTTTACGGCCATTAGAGTGGAAGATACTCTCAGTATCGCCCTGGTGTAAGACCACCATTAAGAATTGAAACGTTGCTTGAAATGGCTTTAGCCGTGTTTAGTGGTCAGATCTGAATAGCCAGGTACTTCCCCACCTTCCTCTTCCCTATATCCTTCCCCTCCCCACTACCTTCAGTCTTACAACATACTCCAAATTGGGGATGCAATAGTCCCACTGGCTCCAGACTTGTGCGGTATTCATGAAAGAAAACGAGTAATATTAAGTTGGATTGTAAAAAATGTCGCATTTTGAAATATTTATTAGTGTGCATAATTAATAATAAGCACTTCAACAAACAGAATTAAAGCGCACAAACCCTTTCTTTCTTTGAGTGGCCTTGCAACGCATGCCGGGTACCCGCTGTATATAATGTTATATAGTGCAGGCGCTTGCATTATAATTCCCGGGACTTGTGATGGAACCATAACAGTTTAGTTGACCGCGAGGTTACAGTGCCCATGAAACGCATGCCGGGTACCCGCTGTATATAATTTATTTATTTATTTACGGACAAATAGTCCATTAACAATATAACAATAACACGAAAAACAAGCGTGCGTAAAGGCCCGACCCGCCGAGCAATCGATCACCGTTCGCATTGATTACCGTTCGCATGTCATTTTTCGTAACTATCACCACTTTTCGTAACCCATTCACCAGTTTACCCCCAAGTGTCGAGCGTGCGTAAAAAAGATTTACCCCAAAAAAATATTTTGGAGCAGTTGGGACTCTTGTGCGGTATTCACACAAGAAAAATTTAAAATAAAAAAAATATTCGAAATTATAAAAATTTAAAAAAAAAAAAATTCAATGAACATGAAAAATTGCGTTCGGGCAACCCTGTAGATTTAACAAACATGAATCAAGGAATTCGTGTTTATTTCAAATTTCGTTTTCAAATTTCATTTCCAAATATTATTATTCAAAGCGTCGCGAAGACGTGCTCTCCTGGCCGCGTTTGGGCCCGTAATGAAATCTGAAATTTATGTTTACGGGCTGCGATAAAAATGGTAAAATGCGATGTTCAAAATTATTTAAAATTAAATACTTCCTGAAATTATTTTACGATCAAATTATTTATGATTTGTCAATAACGTCTTAGCAAAATAAGTATGTAAAAAAATCCGAAATATATTTGTTTGTAAGTGCACAAATAAATGCACAAACCGACCAATTTTCGTCAAGAAACACATGTCCGTATATATTTTTTAATAATTTTATTTAAACTAAAATTAAAATTCTGAAATATACGTTTACCAGATAATGTATTGATTTATTTTACTGCATGATTATATGATTTGAAATGGGTGTTGTATAAGAAATGTACTTTTTTGAAAATTGAACAAATCTGCGAACGACCTATGGTTATAACCTTATTATTCTAAAAATATTTTTTTTTTCTCAAAATCTAAAATATAAGTTTACTAGATAAAAGAACAATCTTTTGAAATCCATTTATAGTTTTTTGTGGAAAAGAGTCAATACGTCTAACCACTGATTTAAAAATGACATATTTCTGGTTTCTCTGCTTATACACTCTTAAAAAATAACGTTCCTGACTTGCTTGCTGTGCATTGCGTAATTCATCGCCAGCATTTGGTTGCAAAAAATCTGAGTGAACGCCTCCATACATCACTGCAATATGTTATCAGAGCAGTTAATAAAATCAGAAGTAACTCATTGAATGACAGATTATTTGGTCAGCTTTGCATTGCCAATGATGAAGATTTCAACCGATTTCTGCTTCACACAGAGGTGCGCTGGCTGTCAAAAGGTTGAGTCTCTGATAGAGTTCCTAGGAAACAAAGACACAGAATTGCGCGACAACCTCACCTCATCGAAGAAAGATATTGCGTACTTGACAGACCTGTATAAATTGTTTAATGATGTCAATCTCCAACTTCAAGGCGACGTCTTCAATTTGATTAAGACAAAAAATTGTGTTGCAGCTTTTGTATCAAAACTGCTATTATACAAAAGAAATAGCGGCAGACGGGAATTTAATAACTTCCCAAATTTATCAGCAGTATCATTCAAGAACGACGACTTGCTTGTTTTGATTCCAGGATATTTTAAACGAGGACATACCAGATTGGGTTTTGGATCCTTTTTCAAATGTCAACACAGCAGGGTCATCCCAGTTAGAAGAAGAACTAATAGAACTGACGACAAATGAGGAATTAAAAATTAAATTTAAGAATGGCTACCAAGAGTTTTGGCTGCAGAAGCCGATTTCGCAACTGTACCCAGGATTATGGTCGATAGTTCAACGATTTTTAATAGCATTCCCATCGTCCTATTTAGCTGAACGTGGAATCAGTTCTGTAGCAACGCTGGTAACCAAAAAGAGAAATAGGCTCCATATTACTGAACGCGGCGACTTACGTTTGTTTTTAAGTAAAATCGAGCCTAATTAATATAAACAAACTTCTTAAAACGCATCAAATTCAACCATCTCGTTAAATAAGTTATAAATTCAATACCTTTTCAATGTTAATAAAAATACTTCTCTGTATAATTAAGTACGCGCTTTAATTAAAAAATCTTCTTCTCAGAAATAGGATAGGAGCCATAACCCATCCCCCTCCCCCCCCCCCCTAAGATGGTATGTAAAAGTAGTTGGGGGGCGCCAGAAAAAAAAATATTGTCAAAGGGGGCGGTGGGCGAAAAAAGGTTGAGAATCTATGGTCTATATGTATACTATTACTATCTGTCTATACAGGTTGTTAAGGGATGTACTAGACTTACTTTAATCGGTGATTCCTGATTTTATTTGCAGTGAAGACTGAAAATTAAATTTCGGTCTCCGGTGACTTCTTGAGTTTTTTGTTTTTGTTTTTGTTTTCAACTTTTTTTATTCAACATCCAACAAAAATATTTTTTTCTAGATGACATCACCAGGCATTCAGTTGAGTACCTGCCCAACCCCTCACCCTCACCCTGACCCTAACTGTAAAATATCTACTGAATTTGAAGTTTGAAAAAAAAAACTGACAATAATGTCACCAGAAACCAAAATTTCAGTTAGGTACATTTGGTTTACACCAAATAATGTTAGGATCAGTGGCTAAAAGTCGAGTATCCCTTAACACCTTGTGTAGTCACTACTTATCAATATAGGTTATATGCCACTAGTAATAAATCGAAGCTGTAAGTCTAAGTTATGGATTGTAGAATAAATGTATAAATTAAGTTGTAAAGCGCCCTTAAGGTGATTTTCTAATGAAAAATGGCGCTATAGAAATGATCTTATCATTATTATAGCCACTATTCATAAGTTCGAGGACCGAATGATAAACGCGGACTTAATAATTGGTTTAATTCGTAAATATAAAATAACACGTTATCCTATGGATATTGCTTAACTAGAGGATGGTGAAATAGTCCCTTAATCGAATAACAGGTTTCGAACATTATCTAAACAAACATCAACAAACAAAACATACGTCTATGTTCGTGTGTGTGAGGGTGTGTGTGTGTGTGTCTGGTTATGCTATCTAGATACCTACCGATAAATTCACTCAATTAAATTACATCCGCAAAGAATGCAAGGCTGATGTAAGCGTGATGTTTAAGATTAAGAAAGGGACTCTCCGATGGTTTGGGCATGTAGAGCGGATGAACGAGGGAAGGAGTGTAAGTAGAATGTATGACGCAAATGTGAATGGTAGAAGAAGTCGGGGAGGCCCGAGGAAGACATGGCACGACCAAGTGAATCAGATACTTGAGTCGTGCCACGTGAAGAGTCGGAATAATAGAAGAGATATGTATGAATGTGAACGAGGCAAGGAGTGTGTGCCAAGATCGAGTTGCGTGGCGGTCCGTCCTCTCTGCCTAACCCCGTGGGGAAACGGCGTGATGGTTAGTTAGTTAAATTACATTAAATTCATGTAAATTTGATCAGTTTTTATATACATCTCTTTAAATTTATCTCTTTAAATTTTACCTTTGTTTTCTTGATTGAATGAATGTATTAATGAAGTGAAATCTGGAAAGTTGAAATTAACCCTCTTCCCAACATCTGTTCGAGCTGAAACTCGGCAGATGGGCTAGTTGTCGATGATAATGCATTCTGTCAACTTTAGGTAGCAATCACGCACACACAAGCGGACATGTCGGCATGTCTCTGAAATTCTATGACGTTACAGCAATTAATATACGAAATAAATGTCGATCTTATCCGATCGGGATTTGACTCGGTAGGCGTTGTTGATTCCGGTTCCTGGGTAGGAAGGTTCAATTCTCAGTCAAACCATTTTTCAATTCTCATTCATAGCACCGTTGTGATTTGAAACTCGATGAAACGAAAAAACGGCACTAAAAAGAGCTTGCGAGAGAATGAGATAGAATATCGGTCTTTTCTTTATGCGGTGTTTCGTAAATAATCGGTCTCTTCTTTGTGCAGTGCTTCGTAGCCTCCCCACTCTTGTTTACTTTAGTTTTCTGAAGGTTTCACTATTACAGCGTGGGAACAGTACACTTACACTTTTTTTAAAAGATTTGTGAAGTGAAACCCTCATCGTGAAGGCCTTCATCCACACAATCTCAACCAATAGGAGCCTTGAAATGTGAATTCATAATCAAAGCGGCCAATGCGCGCAGCTTGAGGCTTCGCAGGTACTGTAAATGGGTAAGGTTTCATTCTAATTCTCTCGCAGGCTAAATCCTATAGATGTATGTGTTTGTCTATTTTGAGTTTCAAATCACAACGGTGCATGACGACTTCGAAGAAGTTTAATTATCAATAATTCAAGTTCCCTGTGTATGTCTTACCCAGAATTAAAGTGTTTGTATCGAAACGTGTTGCGGTTTTCCGACGAAATCAAACCACAGCCTCAAAGCCTATCAAGTTTAGTAAAGCCATTGCTACCCCTTTTGATGTAGGACATCCCCCTACACCTACCCATCCACCCTTCCAAACAATAAGTTTTATATGGCCTGTGTTTTTGATCTACGAGTTTAGACAATTATCTCTTTTTGAGGCCGTATCATCTTCAAAACTCGTTAAAAAATGCCAATTAATTACCGATACATGCATACATTTTTTTTATCATCAGTCTCTTTTTATCGTCAGTTAGGTGAAGGGCAGGCTTACTAGCTTGTCCTGCGCTTTTAGCTTATTCGGCAATAGGCCACTTGCATGGATTTCATAACGACTTGGAAAAAATCCTGCGGATAGATTTTTTTACCAAGATTACGAAAATGTTTGTAAATTTTTTAAGAAATGTATAATTTTTCTTATTTTTAAATAAATAAATCCATTATTTGAGCTCGTGACGTCACTACATGAAAATGTCCCGTCTCCGATTATGTTCCCTTAATTTTGTAAAATTCCACTCTGATTATTTTTATTTTATGTGGCAACACTTTGATTTCCGGCGAATTTTTGATTTTGCGTTTAACGTTCACTAGACTTATTGTTTGTTCTATTCGAACTTATCCTTTGGTTTGGTTTTCGGCTATGTAATTATCGTTTTTTCGCACACATAAAATTATGTCCCGTATTTCCGGTTTATAAAAAATGCTCTTCTTTTTCGGATTGAAATTTTCAAAAAATCGCCGGGGTTTCAAAAATACGATTAAAAAAATAAAAAATACAGAATGTCTTAGAATATTTGTCTTAGCCGGAATTTTTTTTTTTAAAATGTGATGCAAGTAGCCTATTGTTTCGGCTGCCTCACAGTGTTGATCAACAAAAGAAATTTGTAGAATGTAAAGTTACGTTTTTTAAGTTAAACTACACTACAAGGCTGTTGCCAAGAGGATGGATTACCAAAACTCGGTATTGGTTGCTACATTTACACTCCTTGCTTCATTTACATTTATACATCGTCTCATACTCTTCTGTTATTTTCTTTCTTGTCATGACCCAACCTGACCACGACCTATTCTCTTCTACTCTGCAAATGAGTTTATTTTAAATACTTTTTTTCTCAATTCAAAATTATTATGTATCGAACAACGTAACATGGCTTATATTCTTATTTTTTAACAGTTAGAAGTATGTAACAAGGTTCCATAGCTCATGATAAATTTGTCAATGGTGCATTGTAATAGGTGTGTCGCGCGTGCGACACAAGCACATCTCACCTATAACTATGTATGTAGTTACAAACCTATCTTGGCTGACACCGACTCCAAAAATAACAATCGTACCTACATATTGATGAGTAGAAAAAGTAAATTTATTATTAAGTTATAGAAGAATATGAAATTATTTTTTTAGTGCATATTTTGAAGTCGTTTTTTTGTTTTGTTTATTTTTGTTCTGATTGGTTTATGATATAGAATAATTCAGAAAGGAGGTTATTATAGTATTTTATGGCTTGGAAAATATTTTGATTTTGCATTTGAGTTGTTTTAAAATTAGGTGTAATAAATTGGTTTCCATTTCTCTTTAGTTTGTAAAATTCTTGATATTCTTTGTTATTTTTTTCTTTGCACGTTTTTATAATGGAAGGTTGCTTGAATATGTCATCGACATTTGGTACTGGAAACAATTAAAAAAGTGATTTGAGAAGGTAGATTTTTTTCAATATTAGATTCTTTTTAATGATGATTCTTTGCGAAACTTTTACTGAGTTTAGATTGTTTTTGTAAGATCCTCCCCAACCTACAATTCGGTAGATAATTAAAATGAATATTTTTAAATGCAGATGCGGCCTTTCATTGCGTGCGAGTAGGTACTGGTAAATTGTCGCTGGCAAATTAACTCTAGCGATTTTGAATCCGTATTGAACAGAGTTTAAGAGGAAACAGACCATATTCATACAAAACTTCATTTTAGATTTGAAGCCAAAATAATCAACCAAATTTACTAATTATTAAAAGGGGTGAGTGAATATCTAGTACGGATATTTTCTTTTTTTATTGATTTGTGTTATAAATTTAAAAGTTAAAGAAATTAATTTTTCATGATTTAGAGGCAACTTTGGCAATTATTTGAGAGTTAAAATACCTACTTTATAAAAAAAAGATCTATTTATTTATAGATGAAATATATAATAAAAAAGGAAAATGATTATAAAGCAACTTGATGGACGTCAATTTAAATTACTGATTTTATTTTATTTTATTTTATTTATTAACAGAAACAAACAGTACATTATTTACATTGGTGAAAAAAGTTTACAGTTAATAAGTATATTTCAAGTTAGGTACCTATGATATGTTTCGTTGAAGTATCTTGTTTATATTAAATTTTTACCGGGTGATGTGCGTTGTGGGAGGGTGTGAGAGGGTGAGGGAGGGTGTGTGTGTGTATGTATGTGTGTAAGTATGCGCATTAAACTATATGATTGACATGATGCTCTTTTTAAATTTAGGCAGTGAATCGGAGAAAATGTTGATGTTATAATTTAGATTAATATTATTGAATACATGAAGAGCACGATTGATTGGCGAATTAGTTGCTGCATTAGTCTTGTAACTAAGCATGTGGAATAGTTCTGTATGGCGTGTACGTCTTAATGGTATGTTAAAATTAATTAGGGAAAGTAGTTCGGTACAATTAATGTTATTATTTAAAATTTTGTGTATAAATGTAATGATTAAGTATTAGAATATAATTATAATATCATTATAATATAATTCTGATTAGAATATAATGATAAAATAAAATACTGTTTTGTTTAAAACCACGAGTTTTATTATTTTTTTGAACCGACCGGTTTCGCTTTACTCAAGCATCATCAGGGTACAAATTAATACTGATAACCGGTCGGTTCAAAAAATTAATAAAACTCGTGGTTTTAAACAAAACAGTATTTTATTTTATTAAATATGTCAAACCACAAAGTGATTGCTTTCTACAATAATAATAAGAATATAATGACACTGTTAATAACACTTTACCACAATCTACACATTTGCCCTGATGATGGACACCGTAATGCTGTCCGAAATGCTGGCGAAAGGAAGAGGAAGCACACCACGGCATAATACACCAAAAATCAATCACCATAATACTTTTGGCTGTTGAAAATCTCAAATTATAAAAACACTGTTGATTATTTTTCCCTAAACTCACTGATGTAATTTCTCTTCTACCTTTTATTCTTAAGAGGCCGCTCTCCGAATTTCTACCGATTTCTTGCAAACCTACCTTAAACATTTGAAGTTTTAAGCTCTTAAAAAAATATATGTTATTTTTGAAGATAATGTCTATACATTCCACACGCCGAAATGCAAATTATATGAAATTCCCTCGATAGAAAAAATCGCAAAGTATGCTCCAATTTTTTTTATTTTCAAGTCTTTCCGTTATTTTACAAGTTATATGTATGAAAAAATTCACAGTGTTTCATTAAATAGCGTTTTAGACAGCCCCGAAGATTTTTGCTCTATTTTAAACGAGTCGTGTTTTATTAAAGATTTTCGCAATTTTTGCATCGATTTTGGCGCTGTAAATGTTAGCGCTCTCCTCTAGCATTCGTAATTTCGTATTTCTCCATCTTCTTCTTTTTGGAGCCAGTAACGGAGCCTTTATCTTGTTCGATTAGATCAATGATACTCAACCTTTTTTCTCTTTGGGCCGCATACATGTATTTGTAAACTTACGCGGGCCGCAACACTATATGACGAAAAAAAAATCATCAACCACCCCCTCCCCCCAACAAAGAAATATAATTTTTTCAATTTGTCTTGAAGCACTCTCTTTTCAACACTCTGATGACACTCCCGCCATTATTCGTATTTAAATTATAACAAAATAATTCTTTATACGACAGCAAAATTTGCAAGTAGGTACCCGACTAACCAGTTTTTATGTATTATAATTGATGCGGTGGTTTCCAGAAGTGGCAGTTTTATTTATAAATTATTTGTGCGCGAACTTGTGTGTCAAATATTTGTTTTTTGGGAATAAATCTAGCGTGTGCAATAGCAACACTCTTACACATCTGCCCTGATGATGGACACTGTAACGCTGTTCGAAACGTTGGCTAAAGAAGGAAGTAGCGCAACACGGCATAACACCCCAAAAACAAATAACGAAAATACTTTTGGCAGTGAAAATCTAAAAAAAAAGTATCTCACTCTTATACCAGATCATGTGGACCATAATGACAATCCTTTTCGGGTGTTACCATCTGTGCGTCATAGTCGAAACGAATCTCAAGATATACGAAATTTAGAATGATACATTTTTTTTTAAATCAAGTTCCTAATAATAAAGTGTTTAGGGCCGCACATAAAAGCTTAGCGGGCCGCAGGTTGAGTATGGTTGGATTAGATACATCGATTAATGTATTCGTCAAATGACGTTTCGAATTAATCGCTCATTTATGGATGTCGACAACGAAGATCTCGGTCATAAGGCTGTGTATGCACACGTGAAACTGCGCCTGCGATCCGAACCACGAATTATGGAGAAGTCACTGCAAAGAGTGCGAAACGCCGCTTGGGTTGCTTCGGTCTTTTCCCAAAATTCGTAATTTCCCGGATCGGCTCACGCTTATATTCGCAAATGTATGCGAACGATTTTATTTCGACATATCCCATGTTGTTATTGCATAAAATTAATATATTGATTTGTCTGCGTCATCAAAAAAGTTTCAAACTGAAGTCGTTAAATTTGCATATATTTAAGACCCCGCATTCTGACTTTTCTGCCGACATATAACTTTCTTCCCTTGAACAATTTAAGAACAATAAAAAATACTTGTTTTTAACATTAAAGATGTTTAGATGCTGAGTTAAAAAAGTAATTATATGAAATTTCCTATACAAAAAAAATCGCAAAGTATGCTCCGAAAATTTAAAAAAACTGGTTCTGTTTTTTAATATGTTTTTCGTATTACAAATAAATTAAAGTGTTTCTTTAAATGCTACTGAAATCAGACGCCAAGGAATTTATGCTTTCATAACAATCGCTTTCGTATATTGATTATGATAGTTTTTAATATTAGCGCGCTCCCTCTGTCATTCATATTATATCGATCGTCAAGTTGAATGGTCAGACATCTCCGAAAAAATCTAAATTTGAGTTCAGTATGCAGTTATAAGTAAAAGTCTAGTGGGCCCTCTATCACAGTGATTCTTAACTTTATTGAAGGTACTACCCCCACCAGTTTCGTACGCGCATTCACCGAACCTTTCTTAATTGGAAAAATAAAATATGATTTTTTACAAATTGAAAACATAGGTATATTTATACATAGGTGCACAAAATTAACAAAACCATTGAAACATGATTTTCACACAAAAACATAATAATGAATATTTACTACAAATCAGTATGACATAGGGGTGTGTCTTGACCTCCGCCGAACCCGCGAGACTGACTCGTCGAGTCCCTGGGGTTCGATCCACTGCTCTATTAGGATAATACTCAGATTACCCACAAACACCATCAAATCAATCATAATGCAGAATAAATTGTCGTGAATTAAACAAAATGTTTAGGTTTTCTGGGTCTCAAGTATAATATTTCAAAATGTCATACTAATCTATCGGAGCGACACGCCTACCAATTTTATTTAATAGCATATTTAATATGTAAAATACAGACAGGAGTAAATAATATTTGTTTTATGGCGAGAATTCGAATATTGCTTTTCTCACCATGTCAAAACTTAATATTTCACTTAATGTTTCAAATAATCTTCTAAGGCTCCGTTACCGGCCCCAATAAGAAGAAGATGGAGAGATACGAAATTACGAGTGTTAGAGGAGAGCGCTAACATTTACAGGGCCAAAATCGATGCAAAAATTGCGAAAATCTTTAATAAAACACGAGTCGTTTAAAATAGAGCAAAAATCTCTTGGGGGCTGTCTAAAACAGTATTTAATGAAACACTGTGATTTTTTTCATACATATAACTTGAAAAATAACGGAAACAGACTTGAAAATAAAATAATTTGGAGCATACTTTGCAATTTTTTTCTATCGTGGGAATTTCATATAATTTGCGTTTCGGCGTGGGGAATGTATAGATATAATCTTCAAAATAACATATATTTTCTTTAAGAGCTTAAAAACTTCAAATGTTTAAGGGAGGTTTGCAAGAAATCGGTAGAAATTCGGAGAGCGGCCTCAACCATCCTTATCCCTAAAAACACTTATTCCATGTTGTTTGACGCATGCCATTTTCAATTGTAAACTTACTGAAAATTACGTCGCCTTTCCGCAGTGGTAGGCAGAGAGGATAGACCGCCAAACAACACGGTCTTGGTACAATTCCTTACTTCATTCACATTCATACATCGTCTCTCAATGAGAAAAAATACAATAATAATTTAGGAGTTACCAACTTGATTTTTGTTTTTAAGTAAGTTTCTATCGGAATCCCTTTTTTTCATCGTATTTTATAATAATAATAATTTGATAATTTGCAAGGTGCCATTTTTGTGAAAAATTGCGTCGAGGGCGAGTTATAATGACTACATTCAATATATTGATAATTTATTTTCTTCTCGTGTCGGTGCCTCATCGCTGAGGATCGCGATTCCATGATGGACGATTCCATGATGGACGATTCCATGATGGACAAGGCTCTTCCACTCCCGCTGGCCAAGGACACCGACGCTAGTGATACTTGGTCATTCCTCTGTTTCTTCTGCCAAACACTGCGGCCAGTTTCTCCATGTTAGACTGGAGTCCTCAGTTTGGCCAGCAACGTGTCCAAAGTATCTTAAGATACGATGTAGGCAGATAGTTGAAAGTCCATGTGGATGCCTAGTTCTTCCAGGATGGACAAGGCTCTTGCACTCCCGCTGGCCAAGGACACCGACGCTAGTGATACTTGGTCATTCCTCTGTTTCTTCTGCCAAACACTGCGGCCAGTTTCTCCATGTTAGACTGGAGTCCTCAGTTTGGCCAGCAACGTGTCCAAAGTATCTTAAGATACGATGTAGGCAGATAGTTGAAAGTCCATGTGGATGCCTAGTTCTTCCAGGATGGACAAGGCTCTTGCACTCCCGCTGGCCAAGGACACCGACGCTAGTGATACTTGGTCATTCCTCTGTTTCTTCTGCCAAACACTGCGGCCAGTTTCTCCATGTTAGACTGGAGTCCTCAGTTTGGCCAGCAACGTGTCCAAAGTATCTTAAGATACGATGTAGGCAGATAGTTGAAAGTCCATGTGGATGCCTAGTTCTTCCAGGATGGACACATTTGTGCGTCTGGCTGTCTATGGAATCCTGAGCAGTTTTCTCCAGTACCACATTTCAGGGGGGTTTATCGGCTGGTTCTAAAGTGTCCATGTCCACACCGTAAAGAAATATGGGGAAAATCAACAATGTCCGGACGAGTCTCATCTTGGCGGTCTTCGTTGTGCCTCTGTCACTCCATATCGTTTGCATTTTACTCATGTATCATTTTACGTCTTTTGGTCATGAAAACTCTTCTTTTCACTTCTGTTTCGCGACCTCCCTTCGCCTTCCAGTCTATGTTCATAAAATCGTTGCCCGTTTGTAAGTCTTGTTCCCTGTCGATCACCACTAGTTTTGTTTTGCCACTGTTTGTTTGTTGATCATTAGACCTGGATTTCGTTTTTTTCCTCTATTTTAGCAAGGCTGTGGCTCATTTCTTCCGCAGAAGAGGCGATAAGGATAGTGTTCTCGGCGTATCGAAGATTTGAGATTTTTTAACTAACTATTTAGATCCAACATCTCAACAAACAATACATATATATGACATATGTAACATACACGATCAATGAGCGTGTACAAATATATATGCATTCTAGAGTGGAAGATATTATTAGTATTGTCCTGGTTAATCATGTGATGACTCAACCTGAAACAATTTCTCCTGTTGTCCGTCTTCGTAAAGGTTTAAAAATTGCCGGCCTATAATATAGTGTCCAATAGTGAACTGACAGGAATAGTAAGTTATTATTAGTTATTAAATATTATTTTTTATATAGAATATACACGAAGTTTTATAGACGATTACAAATTTGTGCCGTCAGGGAGCAAATGGTTAATTTTATAATGTAATTAATAAATTCTGCAAGTTCTTTTTGTGTCAGATGTTTCCACGTTCAAATACATTATTATACAGTGTTAATCTAAATTGAATTATCGGGTAAGAATTTTAATGCTTATATGTGTGCCTGTATATAATATAAATAAACCTTTTAAGACTCCGCAACCGGGCTTGAAAAGAAGAATATGGAGAGATACAAAATTACGAATGTTAGAGGAGCGCGCTAACATTTACAGCGACAAAATCGATGTGAAAATTGCGAAAATGTTTACTTAAACCCGACTCGTTTAAAATAGAACACAAATCTCTTGGGGAGCATCTTAAATATTATTTAAAGAAACATATTGTGAATTTTTTCACAAATATAATTTATAAGATAACAGAAACATACTAGTTTTTAATAATTTCCGATTTTTTTCTATCGAGGGAATTTCATACAATTTGCGTTTCGGAGTGGACAGCATTATCTTCAAAAATATATATTTTTTTAAGAGCTTAAAAACTTCAAATGTTTAAAGGAGAAATGTAAGAAATCGGTAGAAATTCGGATTGCCGAGGCTTAACGCAGCATCAATTATTTCATTGGTCAAATGCATTGTACACAATAAATGTATATACGAGTATCTTAAATAGTTTTGTATTAGTGATTGACGAACCGGTGGATGCAATATGTTAGCCATACTTTACTAGTTGATATACGAGACAGAAAGTTGTGTGAAAGAAAAAAGGTATAAGGGATGAGTAGGAATATAGTGGTCAGCGTGTCCAGGAGTGACGGACGAATGAATTAATCCCTTCCACTGCGTTGCAAGTTCTGCTGAGAGAGTCAAGCATATCCGCCGCTAAAACGTAGACAAGCTTTACCTGTTGCAAACCACTTGGGGTGACCTATTGTAAGGGTGTTGGTACCCATACCGCCTCCCAAATTGAAAATATCTTTTCTTGACAGTTTAATAGTGGATTTGGCAGATGTCTCAACAATAATAACAATTTGCAGAACCTAATAATACGAGGGCTGTTTGGAAAGTAACCACAGAGAGTCAAGCATATCCGCCGCCAAAACGTAGACAAGCTTTACCTGTTGCAAACCACTTGGGGTGACCTATTGTAAGGGTGTTGGTACCCATACCGCCTCCCAAATTGAAAATATCTTTTCTTGACAGTTTAATAGTGGATTTGGCAGATGTCTCAACAATAATAACAATTTGCAGAACCTAATAATACGAGGGCTGTTTGGAAAGTAACCACAGAGAGTCAAGCATATCCGCCGCCAAAACGTAGACAAGCTTTACCTGTTGCAAACCACTTGGGGTGACCTATTGTAAGGGTGTTGGTACCCATACCGCCTCCCAAATTGAAAATATCTTTTCTTGACAGTTTAATAGTGGATTTGGCAGATGTCTCAACAATAATAACAATTTGCAGAACCTAATAATACGAGGGCTGTTTGGAAAGTAACCACAGAGAGTCAAGCATATCCGCCGCCAAAACGTAGACAAGCTTTACCTGTTGCAAACCACTTGGGGTGACCTATTGTAAGGGTGTTGGTACCCATACCGCCTCCCAAATTGAAAATATCTTTTCTTGACAGTTTAATAGTGGATTTGGCAGATGTCTCAACAATAATAACAATTTGCAGAACCTAATAATACGAGGGCTGTTTGGAAAGTAACCACAGAGAGTCAAGCATATCCGCCGCCAAAACGTAGACAAGCTTTACCTGTTGCAAACCACTTGGGGTGACCTATTGTAAGGGTGTTGGTACCCATACCGCCTCCCAAATTGAAAATATCTTTTCTTGACAGTTTAATAGTGGATTTGGCAGATGTCTCAACAATAATAACAATTTGCAGAACCTAATAATACGAGGGCTGTTTGGAAAGTAACCACAGAGAGTCAAGCATATCCGCCGCCAAAACGTAGACAAGCTTTACCTGTTGCAAACCACTTGGGGTGACCTATTGTAAGGGTGTTGGTACCCATACCGCCTCCCAAATTGAAAATATCTTTTCTTGACAGTTTAATAGTGGATTTGGCAGATGTCTCAACAATAATAACAATTTGCAGAACCTAATAATACGAGGGCTGTTTGGAAAGTAACCACAGAGAGTCAAGCATATCCGCCGCCAAAACGTAGACAAGCTTTACCTGTTGCAAACCACTTGGGGTGACCTATTGTAAGGGTGTTGGTACCCATACCGCCTCCCAAATTGAAAATATCTTTTCTTGACAGTTTAATAGTGGATTTGGCAGATGTCTCAACAATAATAACAATTTGCAGAACCTAATAATACGAGGGCTGTTTGGAAAGTAACCACAGAGAGTCAAGCATATCCGCCGCCAAAACGTAGACAAGCTTTACCTGTTGCAAACCACTTGGGGTGACCTATTGTAAGGGTGTTGGTACCCATACCGCCTCCCAAATTGAAAATATCTTTTCTTGACAGTTTAATAGTGGATTTGGCAGATGTCTCAACAATAATAACAATTTGCAGAACCTAATAATACGAGGGCTGTTTGGAAAGTAACCACAGTTTGGATGTAAATTTAAAAAAAAAACATTGTTTTTACCGTTTGTTCATTTATTTTTGCGTATCTGCATGTTATCCATTTAAAAATTGATTTACTTAACACTTGTATTGATTTTGAGTTCAGTGGTGTGAGCACTGAGCAGTGTCACAAAGAGCGGTGCCGGACGAGCGTCCTTATATATATACTTTTTTTACATTAGCTCCACACAGGAGGCTCTGGGGAAAATAATTCCCTTCAGGGCCTATGTCATCTTTGTGGATACTGTGTGGAGGGACTTTTTTGGGAAAGGGAGGAGAGGAAGTTCTGGGTAGGTAAAAGGTATGAGGGGTGGGTAGGAATCTGGGGGGTCAGTGTGTCCAGAAGTGACGGATGATTGAATTCATTTCTTCCACTGCGGCCCAAATCCTGCTAAGAGTCCTGCTGAAGAGGTCAAAAGATCTCCCTCAACTAGTCTCTCTCAATCCGGCTTGCCTCGCCGCCAAAATCCGGACAAACCTGACCCCCATGAACCCGGGCACCCCCGCTGAGTCACCATTGGGGTGACCTATGGCAGAGGTGTTGGTTATCTAATGAATGGTTCCCGGGGCGGCGGTACCCATACCCACCTCCAAAATTGAATGTAATATAATGAAAACAAAACATGTTCCGAGGCATTTACGTATCTGAAAGTAAATATGTATAAAGTATTAAATACTTGGGTACTTATTCTTTGTATAGGTTTATAAAAATTGTATCATAATAGGATATTTTAAAATCTGAAGGTTTCCATTCTACCGCGCAAATTGCAAGGGCGAACTGTTTCCCAACCTCCCCCGCCCCATACAACACACCGAACACAAACCAATACTTCCAACACAATCACAAGCAACCAACCAACCAACACACTGGCACTCTAAAATTGCTGAACTCACTGCATCACATTGACAACTGACTGACCTTTCCCTGTGTCACACCAACACACCCTATATCCCAATGGCACCCCCAGCGGGGAAATGTCGCGACTTGGGTGAAAAGGGGGATGGACGATCGTAGGACAATTCCTTGCATAAACACTGGAACGCCTCATCTACCGTAAGAATAACTAAAATAATTTGTCGTCGTTCATTTATCCAGTTGGTTTATAACCGTTATCAGCTTTACAAATCTTACAATTATTATATCCTGTAATGTTTACGGGTCTGCACTAGTCCTACAATGGTTTAGATTACAGAGGTTCCCAAACTTATTTTTCTCGTAGACCCCTTTCAAAATTTTACTGATTTCGGTGGACCCCCTGCTGCTACATTTCTACCATTATTCCCAAAACTCGTCAAAAAATATGAAGATTAGATCTAACGATGGAAATTTGCGGCTGAGTTCGAACCCTAAATTCGGAGTGGTATAAATAAAAAGAAAAAATGGTATATTTTCTTGTGTTCTATTTATTAAAATAATATGATTACAGACTTAGGGAGGAAATACATGATGACTCATTCATAAATTCTTAGTATAACTATTTAAGAATATGTTCCCAAAGTTTTAAATAAAAATTTCAATTCGTTCCTGTGTTTGTTTGCCGAACCGCGTGATAAACTTGAAACGCATTTTTCTCGAAACGACTTTTTTTGAATTTGTATCCACTCTAGCTAGGAAAGATTTTAACCAAACATTTTAAAAATGTGCAGATACCTTATTTATATAATTACGTTCTATGTGAATCGAAATACGTAGAAATATCATTACAGTATTTTTTAATTGCAAAAAAATGTAAAAAAATTGAATTACCTTTTTTGGGAAAAGTATGAGACGATGTATGAATGTGAACGAGGCAAGGAGTGTGTGCCAAGACCGAGTTGTTTGGCGGTCAGTCCTCTCTGCCTACCCCTGCGGGGAAACGGCGTGATGGTTAGTTAGTTAGTTCGTTACGTAGAAGACACATGTTCTTCAATTAAATCAAACTCCTATTGATTTGAGATGAAAACCATGGCCTCCAAAGTGCACACAAAAGGTGTGATGGTGACGTTCGATTAGCAACTGATAATTTTCATATTTTCCTAGGAAATGCTATGGAAAATTCACAATATTTTCTTAAATAGATGTATAAAATTACCTCAAAGTTTCAATAAATTATACACATTCCATCCATGCCAAAAAATTCATGAAAATCGTTAAAAAAAACCTAGTCCTGTATTTCCTACCTTAAGAACTATTAACCAGCGGCCGAGAATTCAAATTTCGTCTAACGATGGTCTTGCGATCGTAACCTTGCAACTGTACAGGTTGGTTCCGACGAGAAAGATTAATTATTCTCCATACCAGCATTTTAACATAATAACTCAATATCGATTTTATTTCATTCAAAATTTGCTTTGAACAAAACCCACATTTAAAAACGCTCAAACTCGTGATGATAAAACTATTAAAATTATTTACTTTTTGTAATTATTTTTTGATCATGAGTATTTAAAATGTTTTCATAATATCAAAGCAAAAAGTATTTTCGTAAAAAAAAGGCCGCGGATCTTTTTATATGATTTTATTTGAACTAATATTAAAATTCTGAAAAATAGCTTTTCCAAATAATTTATTGATTTATTTTACTGCATGATTAAGTATATGATTTGAAATGTATGTTGTATAATACAAAATTTTGTTTGAAAATTTAACAAATCTGCAAACGACCTACGGTAAAACCTTATTGTACTAAAAATAAATATATTTTCTCATAATTAAAAAAAAAGGTTTACTGGATAAAAGAACAGTCTTTCGAAATCAAATTATATTTTTTTATGGAAATGTGTCAATACTTATAAAATTTGATTTAAAAATGACATATTTCCGATTGTGTCTGGTTATTCCCTCTAATAGAATACAATATCGAATATGCACGTTTTTACAAGGAACAGTCGTTGACCTTAAAATACACTACTCAAAAGTGAGGTTTTAAAAAAGGGTAATTATTGCTAGGTAAATATTAAGGCTATCTGATCTATAAGCCGGCCTAACTGAAAAAATAAATTCAACTTATCCTAAGGATTCGTATATGGCATAGAATAAAGAATAACACAAGAAGTGCTTTGTGGGCATGTTTCTTGATCCAATATTTGCCCAGCCAACACATTTTCATGTACAATCGTTTTTTCGAAATTCAATAGCGATGGAGATCTATGATGTCAGGCAGAAGTGAGACGAAACGCTGGGAAGTTGGCCAAATGAAACATTTGTTGGTGTGTGAGGCACTTCTAGTATTATAGTTTTTATTCTATGGAATATACCAAAGATATTGAAATACAAAAGAGATATGCTATGATGTCCGCGCGACTGTCGGCGAACTGCTACCTAATAGGAGAAGTTTGCGTACAAAAAGAATTAGTCCATTTCGTTGATTTTTTTAAGGTTTGCTTTAGTATTGGTTATCAATATAGTTTGAATACGGAAATAATTCGTCCATTTGGTTTGACGTTCATTTATATTATTCGTTCGACACCAGGAAGCACGGTTCCACCCAGTAAAAACTGCGGATGGCACATCTCTTTCATCTTTCAATACGTTTGGTATATACGTATTGCCAATTGACAGTCAAACGGTTGGTTGCAGGTGGTTTACTTTTGCTAGTAATTTATAAAAGTGGAACTAGTGTTCAATCAAAGGATATAACTTTATGAAGTGAAAACTTGAAAAATAGTTACACTAAAAAGAGGCAAACACTCACATCTATAGGATTTAGACTGCGAGAAAATGAGATAGTGTAATCAGTCTCCTCTTTGTACGGTGCTTCGCAGCCGCCCCACTCTTGTCTACTTTACTTTTCTGACTGTTCTGGTTCAACCGGTCAGTGGTTGAGTGGGCATAGCGCTTGGGTCCCACCCGGGCGTCGCATGTTCGATTCCTCGGCTGGCTAAGTCCTCCATCACAACACAAGCAACATTTTCGGCTTTCTGTGGTGGTAGTAGGAGATTTTCAAACATTGTTGGGTTATTCGTAACCCGGGAATGTTTGTCTTTCTTTTTAAAAAAAAAAAAAAAAAACTTCTACCGCGTGTGAATTGCACACTCTGTATTTTTTTTAAATATTTTTCTTTATTCATTAAATTGCTGAATTTTATGATTTTTTACCACCATGCTAGGCACGTGACCGTGTTGTGGTGGTCGATTATTGTATATAGATACAGTGCAAAAACATATGAGAAAGTAGAAGTAGTGTGTCCGTAGGTTCTTTAGGTAAATTGTAAGACATTACTGGGAGCTCGTGTTGTGTACACAGTGCACGGTGGAGAGGTGTGCGGCAGCGTTGCCAACCCTACGTCTTTTTACGTAGATCTATGTACGTATTTTAGGTCTTTCCTTCACACCTACTAACTTCAGTCTAGAACCTACGTATTTTCTGTCAAATTTTACAAATTTGCAAAATAACATAACGTATAAGGCTGAAGAAGCATATTTTCCGTTACATTACAGTGGCGCCTACATTTGCGGGGTAAATTATGTGGCGCGGACTCCAACAAACGTTCCGTTTCATACTAGTAATCTTCTACTTCCCGGTAAAATACACAATTTCAAATGAAGGCATCGCTAAGTTATGTATTGTTAGTATTTGATCTTAACTGTTTACTCCATGTACATCTTTTTTTTCCTAAGTATTGCCTATTACACCACATTTGCATCATTACCGAAAACTATATTTCGTTTCAATTTAAACCTCAAAAAATCACATGTTTCGGTAGTTGGGGAAGTGTATGAAAATTGAATCCATTCCCCTCATAAGAAAAAAAGGGGGTCTCTAGAAAAAAATCTCAAAGTGGGCGATGGGCAAAATTGAGAACCAAGATTGAGAGGCAAGGCCATGATAAATCATAAGAAAAAAAAATTAAATTGGCGAAAAATGCATTAAAAATAATAGATACATTTCAACTTAATTACTACAAGAAACAACTAATTACGTTCACCTACCCTAACTTCTTTATTTCACTCAGAAAAAAGTACGTACATTTACGAACTTTTCATAATACAAATTATACTGATTCTACGTAATTTTCTAGTCTGACCTACGTCTTTTTCAAAATATGGGTTGGCAACACTGGTGGGTGGCTATGTGATATATCTCCAATACTCCCTCCCCTCTGCGGTGCCGGTCGGAAAATTTCCGCCCTTGTAGGTGCGTCTATAAATACATTCCATTTCCTATTAAATATCGCCAATCTGCAGTCTGCAGCTCTCCACCGGCCGGGACGCCGCCCGGGACGGTCGTAACGTCGGAACGTCGAAACGTCGAAACGCCGCGCCGGAGTTATTTGTCAGACCTATCAAACGAAGTACCTACCGTATGGTTCACTTAATCCTGGCATAACAAACTTAACCGAGGATCTACTAATTACTACTCGATACCCGATTGATGAATGCATGTCGACGAGACATGAATATCACCCCTTACAATGGTGTGTCTGCTCTACCCAATTACGAACGTTCCCAGATGTTCAACAGAACATCATATGGATTTACTGGGGTATGTATGGTAGCTTCTTTTGACCTCCAATCTGTGGAAGACGCTTGCGTGTACCTTCTACATACCGTACAGTGTACATTCGCATTTGTGCACACACCTGTTAACTGTTACGCGACGCAATATTGCCTTGTTTTCACTATTAGCTATCTACCCTCGTTGTATTAGAAAATTAAAGATTTGCAAAAAAATAAATCAGAGTGTGCAGTTCACACGCGGTAGAAGCGAAATCTTCAGAAAACTAAAGTAGACAAGAGTAATGAGCGTAATACACGAGCCCGATTTTCAGCCCGATTCCAATTAGAGACAAAAGTCAACATTTTTCGATTTGCGCGATCGCTATTTTCACCTCTATTTTCATATCTAGGATTTCAATTGTCATCACTGCAAACAACACATGAACCATACTGTTTGTTGTGATGCCTACTGAAATCGTAGGTATGAAAATAGAGTTGAAAACAGCGATCGCGTAAAGCGAAAAATGTTGACTTTTGTCTCTAATTGGAATCGGGCTGAAAATTGGGCTCGTGTATTACGCTCATAAGGAAGTTACGAAGCACTGCACAAAGAAGAGACCCATTATACTATCTTATTCTCTTGCAGGATTAATCCTATAGATGTATGTCTTGTCTCTTTTTAGTGTCGCTATTTTTCTTTTCATCAAGTTTCAAATCACAACGGTGCTAAAGAAGTTTTCACTTTTAAAAAATCAGAGTGTGTAATTGAAAGAAATGAAACTAGAAAGTCGCTAGATGTCGCTTTCTTTTCTTTTGCCTATTTATATTAAAGTGGTTTGAAGATTGGATATTGATTTACAAAAATAAAAATGTTTATTTTTTTTGGATTTCGTAGGATTCGAACCTCCGTTCGCTGGATTTCTCTGGCCGCTGGAATTTACGACGCGCTATACCGCTGCGTCACAGTACGCTCGTGCGGAGTTGTGAATTTACCGCATTATATTAGAACTGAGGATCCGTCATATAATAAATTCTGGTGACGTATTTGTGTTTCATCCAAATTTGAAATCACTAACGGGCTAAAGAAGTTTCACTTAAAAACAAATTCTATTTACAATCTTAAGAGCGTATAACCAGAGAAAACCAGAAATATGTCATTTTTAAATCAGTAGTTAGACGTATTGACTCTTTTCCACAAAAAATTATAAATCGATTTCAAAAGATTGTTCTTTTATCTATTAAACTCATGTTTTAAATTTTCAGAAAAAATGTTTATTCTTAGTATAATAAGGTTATACCATAGGTCGTTGGCAGATTTGTTAAATTTTCAAAAAAGATTTTGTATTATACATCACCCATTTCAAATCATATAATCATGCAGTAAAATAAATCAATACATTATCTGGTAAACGTATGTTACAGAATTTAAATTTTAGATTAAATAAAATCATTAAAAAATACATACATACATGTGTTTCTTGACGAAAATTGGTCCGTTTGTGTATTTATTTGCGCACTTACAGACTAATATATTTCCGATTTTTTTACATTCTTATTTTACTCAGACACTATTGAAAAATGATAAATACTTATGATCAAAAAATAATTACAAAAAATACATAATTTTAATAGTTTTATCAACACGCCTTTCAGCATTTTTGAATGTAGGTATAAATTAAAGCAAATTTGGAATGAAATAAAATCGATATTGGGTTATAATTTTAAAAAGCTGGTACGGAGAGTAATTAATCTTTCTCATTGGAAACGCCCTGTACGATCGTAAGAACATCTTTCGACGAAATGTGGATTTTCGGCCGTTGGCTGTTAAACGCTCTTAAACCGATCCATATTTTAAATTTTCGTGATGTTTTGATTATCCAGCGAGTAAATTTCAATATTATTTTATCTGCTGCCAACTTATTTGTATCATCTATTTATTATTCCAATGATCTCTCGACCGTAATATCTACTAGGCACTAGGCACTAGGCACATTCCGAGAAAAGCTAGATCAATGATTACTTCGAGCCTTGTTACATTTGGCTGAAGGACTGAATCTGCCAAATCCATCTATTAGAATTCTACACGTGCTATTCTGCACGTGCACTCATTTTAAGTGTACCAGAGTTCTTCGATTACATTATATTATTTGTAGGTAGGTAGGTTGGTGGTAGTGTAGGTTGGTGTTAAGTGCAAGAATCACTATTTGCTAAGTAATTTTTAAATCAATGTGTTGATTTTTCGCTCATATGAATGCAATGGATTGGATTGGAATATGGAATCAATTAACCATCTAAAGTTTAACCTTTAACCCCTCAGGCTAATTTATTCGTTTTTGGTTCGACTCATAAAGGCATCTCCCTTATAACCATTGTTAGAAACATGATTAAAACGGTGTAAGAAAGAGAACACCACGTTTTATATTCAAACCTAAAAGTTAACACAAAAAAGTTAAAATGTACACCTTTATGAAACCAAAGTTTCCGACCGTAATTTGAAATAAATCTAAGAGACTTTAGAATTTTTTTTACATGAAACGGCAAAAAAAGTGAGTCGGTGATAACGTTTATAACATATTTTTGCCTAATAAAATGTGTGTTTGTATTTTTAAACGACTTCGAAAAGGAGGAGGTTATCAATTCGACGGTATTTTTTTAATTTTTTTTATTTATTTTTATTTTTTATTTTATGTTTGTTACCTCAGAACTTTCGATTGGGTGAACCGATATTGATGATTCTTTTATTAGAAAGCTGGTGCTTCCCGTGTGGTCCCATTTTAATTTGGTCCAGTTCTGACAATGGGATCCATGAGAAAACCATATATGTCTTAAATTTGCAATAAGTATGTGCGCGACAAATGGACGAATAACTCAATATTACGCCAACAGATTTCGATGATTCTTTTTTTGAAGTAAAACTTCTTTGCGCACGCTCGTCACTACAAATCAAAAAATAAACAAAAATTTTAACAAAAAAAAACATAAAACCACTTAAAAAAAGGCACTAAAAAGTAAAAAAAATAATTTCGTACGATTGTTATTTTTGAAGTGGGTGTCAGCCAATATCTCCACATCTCACCTATAACTAACTACCTATGTATGTAGTTACTTTGGCTGACACCGACTCCAAAAATAACAATCGTACGAAATTATATTTTTACTTTTTAGTGCATTTTTTAAGTCGTTTTTTGTTTTGTTTAAATTTTTGTTTATTTTTCTTTATTCGCAATTTAAGTTAGAAAAACGTTAGGTGAGCCATTTTTAAATCTTTTTTTATGTTTGCATTCAAAGTTTTTGTATGTCAAAAATTATGTCAATTTCGAATTATAAATTTTAAAGCGTATTTCGATTCGAATTTTGAACATTTGGCTGTCATCAGTTATTTTGTTTTGCTCCTCAAAAAAATAATATTTTTTTTTTTATTATTTTAATCAATATTTTTATGTTTTCTGGTCAATAAAGTGTAGTGTGTTGTTCCTTTAGGATTCTTCTCCCCTCTGATCTTCCAGGAGTCTATTTTCTTCGCTGATTTCCAGATATTATATTATAACCTTTTTTACTTCTGTCACTTTCCATACATATTTTTGTTTGTAATTTTGTGAACAATGGAGGAGGATTATCCTCCTGGACACCCTAAAAAGCCCCCAGATCCTCCTCCTGACCCCCCAGATGGTGAAAATACATTCTAACAAACTTCTATTCTCCTCATTCCTGTGGCCCGTTAATAGTATGCTCAAAAAACTGAGCGAGGTAAAACCATCCACCCTCTTGAATTTGGTAAATTCCTATCAAATAGCAAGAACCATTCGAAATCGCCACCAACTCCATCAAAAACATTTTCATTTCTTCAAAATCCAAGGCGTACATACCAACATTCAATGTCACTCGAATAGGCCTGGTCAGAGGAATCTCGACCGATCTGTCCATTGCAGAAATTCTGTCTTCACTTTTAACCCCCCAACATATCGGCAATCACATAAAATCTAGGAGGCTAAATTACAAGGACTCCTCTCAAGGCAGGGCATCGTTTCCTGGAAGCCCTCCCGATCTGTCGTCATCACCTTCGAAGGACAATCTCTTCCCTCCCATATATATTTATTCTTCAACTCCGTACCGGTTAAAATATATACTTATCCCACCATTCAATGTTACAATTGCTGCCGTTTTGGTCATACCAGAGCTGCATGCAGATCCCCTCCCAGAAGTTTCAAATGTGGAGAAAACCACACGACTGACCAATGTTCTTCTCTCTCTTCGCCTAAATGTTTCAACTGCTCAGGCGCTCATACCGCCATCAACTCTTTGGTCATACCAGAGCTGCATGCAGATCCCCTCCCAGAAGTTTCAAATGTGGAGAAAACCACACGACTGACCAATGTTCTTCTCTCTCTTCGCCTAAATGTTTCAACTGCTCAGGCGCTCATTCCGCCATCAACTCTTCTTTCCCGGAACAATCTCGCCAAAAAAATATTAAAATGTCTATGGCCTCTCAGTCTTTTATGCAGGCTTCTAAACTATTTCCGCCTGTCAAAAAATCATTTGCCGAGGCTTTATCTAGCAATTCTTCATCCAACCCTCTCCTCTCCTCCTCAACAATAATTTCTTCTCGTTCAACAAAAACCCTATCTCTAAACCGACTCCTGGATACGATCAGCAACAACACAACTCACTACTCTTAAATCACAATGGTTCACCTCTTTCAAATGCCACAAATGGGTGCGCAAACAATTATAATCCATCCTCAATGAACTCTCAAAATCTTTCTTAAAACTCTCCCAAGATAATTATTTATCTATTCAAACTCTTATGATGCTTCTAATTGACCTAATTTCTTCTCAAAATAATCTACCGTCCAACGCTGCTTCTATTATTTCCACATTAAAATCATTCATTCAAAATGACTCTTCAAGATGTCAGAATACTTCAGTTGAATAGCTGAAGTGCTATTTCTAACAAATCGAACCTCCGTAACCTATTAAATTCAAACCTTATTTCTGTGGCTGCTGTCTCGGAGACATGGTTTACTCCATCCACCCACTTTAATGTGGGAGGGTATTCCTGTCTTCGCGATGATCGCCCGGAAGGTACGGGCGGCGGTGCTGCCCTTTTTATTAAAAAATCCCTACCATTTTTCCCAATAAATAATATCAAACCCCCAAATGCTGACTTTCAAATGGTTGCAGCTAAAATAAAGGACACTTCATTTCTTTCTGTCTATTTTCCCCCAATTCACTTGAATAAGCAAGCTTTGTTCCAAATTGTCCGTCAACTAAGCCCTCCTTTCTTTTTATTGGGCGATTTTAATGCCCATTGCTCCGTCTGGGGTTCTGCTTTCTCTGATCGAGATGCTCGAAGTGTGATGGATTTCCTAGATGAATCAAACCTTTTCCTTTTGAATGACAGATCTCCTACTAGAATCTCTCGCCCCAACAAAAACCCCAGTGCAGTGGATATCTCCATATGCTCTACTAATCTGGCACCTCTCTCCTCGTGGGTGGTGTCCCCCGATCCTTGCTCCAGTGATCATTTCCCGATCACCATCACTTATTAAACTTCTTTCCATTCAGACAAGTTTCATATTTCGACAAAGATTAAAACAGAACACACCAAATGGGATGAATTTAACGCATATGGATAAGTTTATACAAAATTTACCCTTTACCGATATATTATCTGTGAAAGATGACTATGATAACTTCAAATCAATGCTCATAACTGCAATAAATAAATCAAATCCTCCCCCTAAAACTAAATCTCTTAAAAAACTCCCTCCGGGCGTTGATGAGAAATGTTCCAAGGTAGTGAGAATTCGGAAAGCTAAATCTCTTTCTTATCGTTCCAATATGACTATGGAGAGCTATATTATATACAAAAATGCCGAATCCAATGCCAAAAGGGTATTGAGGTAAAAAAAAAAGATCCGGGTGGTACAACTTCTGCGGTTCAGTTTCTCCAAACACTCAAATTTCGGAAGTTTGGTCTATGATTTGAAGATTTCGATCTTCCTTCAGTTCAACATCTCCTCAAGCGTCTCATTCTAAATAGATAGATGAATTCTTGGACCAAATTTCCTTCTTTCTGTACCTAACTTAGATGAAATAACTCCCATCGACAACACTCCTATGTCTGATCATTGGCTAGACTCTCCATTCACTTTAATTGAATTTAAAAAAATTGTTCGTCAACCGTCAAGGACTCATCTCCAGGCAGAGATGGCATACCTTATGCCTGGTAGCATAATCAAAAATAGTAATGATAATGATCTAAACGACTTATTAAACATCTTAAATAAAATCTTCCAGACTGGCATAATGCCTGATGACTGGAGTACTCAAATAATCATCCCAATCCTAAAATCAAACAAATCACCCAATTCTGGATCTAACTACAGGCCAATTGCTCTTTCATCCACCCTCAGTAAAATATATGAAACATGAATTAAAAACCGGTTAGAATTTTTTTGTCGAACGTAATCAGCTTCTCTCTCCATCTCAATTTGGATTTAAGAAAAAAAAAATCTACCCAAGATAACCTTGCCATCATCAACACTGATATTAATTTATTTATCCATTTCTAACCAGGAAGTATGTCTTGCAGTCTTTATAGGTAAATAAGGCGCCTTTGACAATGTTTCCATCCCAATCCTTAAAAAAACTTTTAAGCCTTGGGCTACCACTCATGTCTATTATTAATCTATTTCTCCATAGGTATTTTCATTGAGCTACCAGATGTTTCTCCTCAGAGTAGGTCAATTTGGAAGGGTTTACGAATGCCCTTTGTACATGGCTCACTTTAAATGGTCTTGAAATTTCTTTCCAAAAGAGTCAGTGTGTCACCTTCTCAAACCGCCATAAAAACCCCCTTGTTACAATTTTATTTAAAAACTCTCCAATCCCCAAAGCCTCTGAAGTTAATTTTTTGGGAGTAACATTTGAGAGGAAACTTAAATGGTCTTCCCATATTCATAATATAGTTACTAAATGTGAAAAAAAATGTAAATATCATCAGATCATTAACTAGCGTTTGAAGGGGTGCACACCCTAGGTTGCTTACTCCATTCTGCTGCTGTACAATGTTCTTATTCGAAGCTCTCTCGACTATGCCTGCCCAACTGTTTTTAATACTGCATCCAAAAATGCACTCAGCAAATTAGAAGATATTCAATCAAAGTCATTGCGAATAATAACTGGAACGATGCAATCGTTGCCCATCAATTTCCTTCAAGTAGAATGTTCTTATCCCCCACTTTATTCAACTCTTCAACTGTTTGCTGACAAATTTGTTATTAAATGTTTAAATTCTAAATGTAATCATGTTATTACCAGAGTCTCGTCGTTCAAAGACTCAACACATTCATCTACAATCAGAACTCGAACTAAACCTCTTCCTGCCATCTGTAAAAAATTTCGCTCTAACTAAACTAACTCTTGTTTGGATTCCTGGACATGTTGGCATAGTGGGTAACGATATTGCGGATTCCTTGGCAAAACAAGGAGCGTCCAACCCTATTGTTACCCTCATAAACCATATTCCCCTATCTGATATTTTTTCCATCATCAAAGATAGATTCCGCAATGTTTGGACAGAGTATTGGAACATTGCTAGTAAATCCAAGAGTGTGCGGTACCGTTAACCGTAACCGTTCGAAGGATTTTAGCTGCCTCACAAAAATAGACATTTAGATTTTCAATTTGGGAGGGGGGTATGGCGATACCGCTTCCCCGGGAACCATTTATTGGATAACCTGCCATAGGTTACCCCAAGTGGTTCGCTACGTTTGGCGACTTAGCAGGGGTGCCTGGGTTTTTTGGGATGGAGTGGAGATAATGTAAAAAGGACGTTTTACTCTACATTTATTGTTGATGTAAATTAGTGTATTTTATTTATAATTTACACAACCATAGAATTAAGGGGGAATAACCAGACAAAACCGGAAATGTCATTTTTAAATAAACTTTTTAGCCGTATTCACTCTTTTCTACAAAAAAGTATAAACTGATTTCGAAAGATTGTTCTCTCTGGTAAAGTTATGTTTTAAATTATGAGAAAATGTGTTTATTTTTGTGTGTTAAAATGTGTAGATTAGTTAAATTTAAAAAAAAAAATTGTATTACACAACACACATTTTAAATCATATAATCATGCAGTAAAATAAATCAATAAATTATCTGAGAAAGTTATGTTTTAGAATTTTAATTTAAGTTTAAATAAAATCATTAAAAAAAAGATCCGTGCACGTGTTTTATGACGAAAATACTTCAGTTTGTCTTTTTATGTACGGTCTTACAAACTAATATATATATATTTTTTTTTTTGCGGAAACTTCACTGGTTAATGCACCCATGTAATATGTATTTACCTTATAATATGTACAACTGTTTGTTTCCCAAAAACAAAACAAAAACAAATATATTTATACTTTTGAATGTAGCTATAACTTTGTGGTTATCCATTATAGATAAATGAAACAATGTTACTTTGCTTGAACCACTTGTATATTTGTTTAAAGCCGACCGGTTTCGGAACGACCGTTCCTTCCTCAGGGCAAACGTATACTGCCCTGAGTATACGTTTGCCCTGAGGAAGGAACGGTCGTTCCGAAACCGGTCGGCTTTAAACAAATATACAAGTGGTTCAAAAAAAGTAACACTGTTTCATTTATCACAAATATATTCAATAGTATCCGACCGAAACTAGTTTTTACGGCCGAAACCGAAACTGAGTTTCGGCTTCGGTCTCAGGTTCGGCCGAAACCGAAACTTCCATATAAGGTCACGTTTTCGTGGAAAAAAATAGTCAATAAGGCGCGACCAAAGCTCAAACAGTTGGCTTGACAGTCCCTCAAACACCACACCAACTTTTTTTTTTCCTTCTCCACCGTTGCTTGTTGAAATCTCAAACATTTGCCGAACAATCCCTCAATTCCCTCACCAACATTTTTTGTTTTCAAACACGGTTCAAAGATTGGAGTGAAGTTCGCGCGGTCCACACAATTTGACGTATACGGACGTCCACGCGTACGCAATGAACATACTTGACGTTTGGCGTTTATTGCTTGTCCTAAAGTTACTATTGAATTTGAGATGCATCAGGAAGAAAGGACAGATATTTATTTATCAGGAAAATTTCCGACTAATATAGATTTAATGTACGACATAAAGTTAGCATTGAATTTAGAGTGCGTAAATAATTACGTAGCACGTAGCATCAAAAAAGAATAAATTTAAATTGATAAATTTCTCCCGTGTCTCTGAAACCGATTTATAAATTAATAGACTTTATTTAAAAGTGAGTTCACTAAAGAAAGAATCATCCATTACGACAGTGTGTTTATTTACAATTTAAAATCATAAATAATTATTAGGTCCGCGCAGTTGAAAACCAAAAAACTTGACCTTTGACGTTTATCGTTTACATAAATGTTAAAATGCGTTCGATGTGGAAAGGATGCTACACCAGGAAGAAAACACAGATATTTATTTATCAGTAAAGATTTCCGACTAATATCGATTACTGCACTAATGACATTATATATTGTATTGCAAGACCTAAAGCTGCTAAAGAATTTAGAGTGCGTAAATATTTACGACAAAAACAGATTAATTATAAATATAATTTTATTATCAAATATTTTGATTATTTTATTATATTTAGGTACTAGCTGTTTCCCGGCATGCGTTGCAATGCCATATTCAAATAAATAAAATGTTACTCCTTGCATGTCCTTTCCCGTGCGTTCCCCTCCAGTGTTCCACTTCCACCATCCCCGTTACGGCTCTCCCTCTCCCCCGTCCCGCCATCCCCCCTGGTACTTCATTTCTTGACTCCTCTGCCGCCCGGCCCGTAGCCGAAACTTTTTTCTAATACTAACATTTTTAAACTCGTGATATCTTTCTAATTAAATATCCGAATTGAAAAATTCAAAAAGTTAAATAAAAGTATTAAAGCTGTCTTGAATACGAAGTAATTTATTTTGATAAGGATTACAACCAAGATACAAATAAAGAGCCTTTACAAGCGGCGACATTTTAATTAAATTTTTAAAATAAAAGAATACTTATTGTGGCATAACTATAATAGTTAGACATATGCTATCCCGACCTTTTTTGTAAATAATGATGTGTTCTACAAAGTCGTAGTACATTATTTTATCCTATCAATAGTTTTCGCAGCGCACGCGATGTAAATAATATTTTAGGTAATTTTTTTTTACACCTTGGGTTACATTATTGAAGTTTTAGTAAGGATGCCTATTTTTTTGAAAATATAATATAGCCTTTGTTACACAGGGATAGTGTAGCTTCCCAACAGCGAAAGAATTTTTCAAATCGGTTCAGTAGTTTCGGAGCCTATTCAATGCAAACAAACAAACAAATCTTACCTCTTTATAGAGTGTCTAAGATAATAATATTTTAAACTCGTGATTATGCTCGCTCATACCACATGAGCGAGCATAAGAAAAAACGGAACGGCCTTTTATGGTTAATTAAAAGGCCGTTCCGTTTTTTCTCCTTACACGACCGCGTCGTGCATCTTTTGTCAAAAAAGAATTCTCCCCCCCCCTCCCCCCGCTGGCCCCCGCCTTCCCCTGCCTTCCCGCTTCACCCGGGATGGGATGTTTAAGTTTTGTTTTTGGAATGTTTTCCGTCGAACACGGGAAGTTCGAACACTACAAAAATTGTCAAACATTTATGATATTTTGATCAACATTGAATGTTGTTATGGGACTGTCAAAGCCAAAGCCTGGCAAACGCCCAAGCAATGGACCCGTCTTTAACAGTCAGCCTTTATTTTCAAATCATACGAGTATTATTAATCATTCTCTGATATTTTAACTAAAAATAAACATAATATAATTATCACTCCTTATTTAAAATAAATTATTTATGCTTTTTGAAATCGTAATCAAATAATATTAAAGAATGTTTCAAATACTAAAATCTAAAGGGTAATTTTATCTAGTTTCTAAAATGTTTCAGTTTTTAAAACATCTTCAAAAGTAAGACAAATATGCACATTTAATTCAGAAATTTCAATTTTATACAACGAATAAACTACACTCTACCGCTGTATAAACAATGTGTATACATTTTTAATGTTGTTCAATATCACTTTTAGTCAATTTTAGTTTATTAGTAAGGTTTTCACATAAACGGTTGTTTATCAATTATATAAAATTTATTAAGTAAGGCGTAAGTAAGTATGTAACACAACAATAGCGAAAATAAAGTTTTGGTGAAAATAAAAGAGTTTTGGGGGCTATCGCTAAATACGTCCGGAATCTGTGTGGATTCGAGAACTCCTGTAGTAAAACGACATTATTGTTAGTTAGTTACTTATTTGTGAGCTGTTTCCGAATACCTGAGTACTTCCTTCCTCTCCCCATTTCGCTCACCTCCCCACCGGACAAGAGTCCCAACTGCTCCCAACCGTCTGGAGCCAGTAAGACTTCAGTATTAGTCCCTGCAACGAAGACAAAAACACACCGAATAGTGGAAATAATTCGTGTAGAAGCGAATTTTGGCACAGTTGTACGGGAATGTGTCCTTAACAAAATACTAAAAGTACTGAGGGGTGGGGGTGGAGCTAAGGGTGGGGGGTGTCTATAAAGGTCCCCTTTTCCAGTTTTTCGTTAATAACTCAAAAACTACTACCTCTTTCGGAAAAATGTTCATGTACTAAATTATCTACATAAAAGCATTGATCGAAACAAAAAAGATTCTATATACTTTTTGTTTAGATCAATGCTTAATTAAGGTGATATGGAGGGGGGGAAATGTCAAATTTAAAAAAAAAATAAAAAAAAAACAACAGTTTTTATTGTTAAAAATGAAAGTTTTATTATTAAAAATTAAATTTTTCAAAAGAAGCAAACACATTGTGACTTAACATTTTAAATAAATAAAAAGAAAATACTTTGTTTTACGTCACTTTATTTATATTTTATAGTCTACCGGTTTCGGTACCTCCGTACCATCCTCAGGACTGTTATAAAAATACTAACAAATACAGAATAATATACATACAAAATTGTTGAGAAAGAAAGAGACTAAATTAAAGTGGGACAGTGCGTCAGTTGTGGGAGGGAAGTGGGTGAGGTGAGTGTGGGATAACGGGAGGCTTAAGATTAAATAATTTAGAGGCATTGGAAATAAAAAAAAATCAGTTAATTCAAAGGCCGAAATCATCAATAATTAACTTAATTTAACATTCAGCCCTATTATAAGTATGTTTCCCGTTATCCCACACTCTCCTCCCCTCACCTTTATTTAAATTTTTATTGTTAAAAATGAAATGAAAGAGAAGAGAGAGATCTTGACTATGCTGACCAGCATGGAGGAACTTACTCCAGACAAAGTTGAAGAGTTTCCTTGGTGTCAGCTTTGATTAAATTTCAGAATCATCTGGAATCCCTCAACGATAATGGGCCTACTATGGTAGATATTTCCACGTGGTTACGTTGATGATGAAGTTCATTAATTCTGAGCGTTGTGGTGTTTGGAACGGCTACTTGGCGTGTCTACAGCAGATTTTTTATTTTTTTTATTTTTTTTTTTATTTTTTTTTATTTAGTAACAATACATTTATTATATTTTACATTTTTATAGGAAACATGTTAGGTATAAAAAATAAGAAAATATATTCGTAGTCCTCCTCACTAGGAGATCCTGTGCTGAGGGGGACTATGCTTTGGATAAGTTTTCAGCGACTTCTATAGATTAACTTAAATAATAAATAAATAAATAGTTTGGATAAGGTTTTCCAGAAACTTCTATGACGATGTTTTAAGTATACATGTAAGTTCATTTTCCGATAGTTCCTTCAGCCAACATTTAATGTCCTTAATGTAGCTATTTTTTGTTTTAATTTGTTTGGTACTAAGTGGGAGTTTGTTATATAACTTTACTGCTAAAAATTCAGAACTTCTTTGTCCAAATGAAGAGTTACACTTTGGTATATTAAGTGTGATGATCCCATTCTTCCATGCAAGTGGGCAACTTTGTCTGGAGTAAGTTCCTCCATGCTGGTCAGCATAGTCAAAATCTCTCTCTTCTCTTTCATTTCATTTTTAACAATAAAAAAATATTTTTTAACAATAAAATTTCATTTTTAACAATAAAAACTGTTTTTTTTTTTTTTTTTAAGTTGACATCTCCCCCCTACATATCTCCTTAAGAATTGATCTTAATAAAAAGTTTATAGAATCTTTTTTGAAGAAAACATTATGTAGATAATTTAGCACATTAACATTTTTCCGGTAGAGGTAGTAGTTTTAGAGTTATTAACGAAAAACTGGAAAAAAGGACCTTTAGAGACACCCCCCACCCCTCAGTACTTTTAGTATTTTGTTAAGGATACATTCCGGTACAACTGTGCCAAAATTCGCTTCTTCACGAATTATTTCCCCTATATTTCCTTCGTTGCCTGGACTATATCCCCAGTTGGAGTATGTTGTGTTTTTGAAGGTAATGGGGAGGGGAAGGAGATGGGGAAGTACCCGGCTTTTCAGATCTGGTCTCCAAACACCGTTAAAACCATTTCAAGCAATGTTTCAATTCTTTATTGTGGTCTTACACCAGGGCGAAACTGAGAGTATCTTTTATCTTAAAGTATCTGATTCACTTGATCATGCCCTTAAACTTCCTTGAGCCTCACAATATTACCCCAAATGGATAAAATCATCTTATCTTATCTTTCTTATAAGATAAAACAAAGTCGGGTTAGTTACACCATTTATAACTCGAGAACGGCCCCACCGATTTATATGACCGAATAGCAGAATAGCTAATATAACATCGGATTTATATGACCGAATAGCAGAATAGCTAATATAACATCGGATTTTTTTCAAAACTTTGGAATGAAATACCACTGTCTATACGAATATCGACATCTTTGGAGTGCTCTGCGGCGAATGGTTGCTGACTGCATAGTCAACCGCACAATATCATTTACTTACCTATTCATGTTTTTGTTTTTGATTTGACAAAATTTACAATCAAATGAATACTTGTGTTTATGTTTTTGACGTGATTATATTATTTATTTTGAATATATTTTAAATTTAAATTGATTTTTAATATGAATATTATTTGCTGTAATTTGAATTCTGATTAACCTGATTTAATTTTTTTTTAAATTAAATTTCTGTTCCTCGTACATTTTGTATGGAACGAATTCTCATCTTTTGAAAGAGCTGCAGGAATATTGTGATAAGTATAATGAATAATGAGTGAATTCCAAAAATTCAAAAACGTCCGGAGCTCGTCAAAGCTCTGGCATTACGAAGCTTGTATAAAAAATTGCAATAGGTGGCATGCAAGCTGTTTGAAAACTGAATGTACCGGGATTGAATGAATGGAATACGGGAAGGGGTGGGGAACATGGATGGGGGAGGGGGAAGGGATCTCGAGGGGGGGGGGGGGGGTTCGCGGGAGGATGAGGAGGAAAACCCGGGGGGGGGGAGTTGAACTCGGGAAGGGAGTTCGCGGGACGGGGGAAGCGGGCGAGGGGATAGGGTATAGTATAGGTAAAGCGGAAAAGTGGAGTGGGAACGTGAGGGAAAGGGGCCGCGGGAGAGGAATGGGAGGCGGAAGGAGAATGGAACGAATGGGAATGGACAGGCAGGGAGAAACAATTTATTTATTAAGTGGCACAACAACGCAAACTGGGAATTCGCTATAATAATATAACTGGAGCGACCAATCGATTTGTTTTTTATGCAAATTGACAGATGGCGCTGTGAGTTAAAAGGTTGGGTAACCATCCAGTAGATGGCGTTGTGTTTCGTTAGCCGCAGCAACGTGTCCCGGGTAAGCTAGTATTAAAATAAAAACTTACAACAGTTTTGTCTGACTACTAAAACAGAATTTTGGTTTCCGGATTCTGTTTTAAGTTATGGCTATTGATCACTGACCCAGTATCTTTGGGCGGGTATTCCAAACTAGTTGAAAATTTTTGAAGCTTTCGATATCTACTGTCGCATCTAGGAATTGAAACCAGGACCTTAGCCTTGCCGGGGCTCTACTCTGACTTCTGAACTAATTCTACCCTCTCCCCTTCTGTCAATTTAACTTTCATACTTCGCATTAGAACTAACTAACTATTTTATCATTATCTTAATTTCTGAATGCATATTTTTATTGGCTGCTGTTTTCAAAATTGTTTACTGAGATTTTGTCAGATTTTCAGTATTAATTAAAAAAAAAACACTTTTAACTCTATTACCCATACCTATTTTGCAATAGGTAGTACAATTTTTTATTTTCTTTTTAATGTTCATAACATATAATGAAGATTATTTTCGAGTGCCAATTAACCCAGTTGTTTTGATCCTTTGCCTCGCCTGTAAGTATTACTGTAGAGTACAAATGTAGTTTGTTTCAGGATGAAGAGAGATGGTGGAGGCGCGGGCGGCGTGCCGTGCAAGCTGCCGCTGGCCCGGCTGGGCGCGCTGCTGCCGCGCCTGGCCGCCCCCATGCCACCTCCGCCCGCCCCCGCCCCCATGCCGCCTCCGCCCGCGCGCGCCCTCTGCCTGTACTGCGAGCGCACCTTCGCCAGCGCACAGCTGCTGCACAAGCACGCCGCGCGCGTGCACCAGCTGCCACCCAACCGCCGCCAGAGCTCGCGCCACTCGCCCGCACCCGACTCCTTCCACCCCGGCTGCAACCTTTGCGCCAAGAATAGCGGCGTTCAGACAGCCTCTGATCTCCCCGCTCTCTTCCACCACTTCATCGACAAACACCCCACACACTACTTCGCCTGCGCAACATGTACCCTAAGGTTTTCTACACACAATATCCTCATATCCCACCATAAAGATATCCATGGAATTAGTGGAGGAAACACCCAAACCCCCTTGGAAAATAGACTTAACCACACTTTTGTCGGAAAAGACAATAGCGATCCCGAGGAAAATATCTGCTTAGAGAATGATATCTCATCTAAAGGATCAGGAGTTAGTGATCAACTTACCTGTGAAGTTGTGCGGTATGATGGAGATAATATAAATGTGAAAAGTTTGACCAAAAATGTTACATTAAATATACCTAGAGAAGTTTCAGCGGCATCCATTGAAGATGTCGCAGGCAAAAAGAATAACAAGGGAAAGGCTTTAAAGAAAACAAAGAGTCAAACTCTGAAAAATGTTGATACTTCTTTAAATGATGTCAGCAATCATTCGGATGCTAGCCAACGCTTGGAAAATAATACTCCTAACACCGAAGGCATGGAAGACTTTGAGGAAAATATAGTGGCTAACTTGATCATGCCTAGGGGAGTGACTGAATTAGATCAATTAGAGAAACAGGCTAACAAAAAGAAACTATTGCCTGACAGCAATGGAAAGAAGAATGTGCGAACAAGTGAACCATCTGTGTCACTAGCTCGTTTACAGTTCAAGTCTGACTCTAAAGACTCACCAATGCTATCCCGGCTCGGGCTAACGCAGAACCGATCTCCGCGAGCCCAGAGCCTGCGGCGCTGCCGTAAAGCTCCCGTCACTGAAAATAGATCTGCTTCTGAAATGTCACGGAAGGATAAATTAAAAGCTAAGAATAACGACGATTTCATCATCAATAAAAGTAAGAATGATCCCAGCACTAAATTTGATCCAGATTTTTATTGTAACGTCAGTGCTAATGTCCGAGAAAACATCCTCGAGCACTTGGACGGGAAGTTGGGCAAAGCAAATGCAATCGGAGATGTTCCTGATATTATTGATCCAAAAATAAAGAGCACTCACGTCGTCATGCCCTCTCCTCAAGAGCAACCTGCTGAAATACACGGAAGTGACATTAGGTTGAATGCCATCACTGTGTTTCCCACTCTGCTGACCTCCGACCAGTACGGCTCGGACAAAATCCCCCACTATTCGTACGGGGCTAAGGTACAGACTTTCAAGAAAATCATTACAAAGAATAGCTGGAAATGGAAATGGGATCCCATAAAAAAATATAAATACTGTAATGAAGATGGTAAAATTGTTAGAAAAATCAAACCTCTTTTACACATGAGCCCAAGAGATCTCTCAAAATTGGATATTTGGACTCAATTGTCAATGCGAGAAAAATATGACAAGTGTGTTGAGAGCAAAGCCCCAGACATTAATGAAGTAGGTAAATGTGAACGGCAAAAACAGATCAACGAACTTAACACAATATTAGATAGTAGAGTATTTCCGGAAATAGAATGCTCAGAGATCAGCAGCAATGAAAAAGAAAAGGAAGAAGAAGTGGCGAAAGAGAAGGAAAAGGAGACGAAGACGGAGACGGAGGAAAAGCATCTGAATCCGGTGCTGGCGGGGTTGGGGCTGGTGAGGAGCGGAGGGGGGGCCGGGAGCTCGGCGGGCCCCGTGCTGACGGGTGAGTGGGCGCGGCCGCGCTGCTACGTGTGCTGCGTGTGCGGGCGGCGCGCGCCCTGCCTGCGCTTGCTGCAGGCGCACCAGGCCTCGCAGCACCCGCACGTGCATGCCACGCACTACGAGCTCGTGGGCCAGGAGCTGCTGCAGACACAGCTCTACAAGCATCTCTACCTGCCCGGCATCCGCAGGGGCCCAAACCACCAAACAGGGGATAAAACCAAACTGAGGAAGCAATCCATCGCTAGGCAGATCAAGAATGCAACCAATCCTCGCAACACCAGGATACTCCGCACCACCACTAGAACCATCAAGTCCTTGGAAAGAGAGTGCACTAAGTGTAACAAATCCCTTCTGCCCTCTGAACTTTACAGGCATATTTTAGAGTGCGCGGGGGATTATGGGTGGATTATGGCCAAGAAGAAATGCAAATACAAGCCATTTGGAGCAAGAAGGAGGAAATTGAAAGGTCTTTACAAAAGAGAGAGACCCGAGGAAGATGAAGACAAATCTGAAGTTAAAGAAAGAGTTACCAGGCCCAAGTTACCATCTAGACCCCGAACCAAACCCAGTGATGGTATGTTTTTTTTTAAATTTATTATCTTCTTGTAAAAGAATAATGCTACCATGTTTTATTTAATTTATTCATAACACTTTTAGAATTTTTATAAAATGTGTTTTTTAATATTTGAATTGTTCTTAATTTCAGCTGAAACAATTCAGCGAATGCTCGCCAATCTCCCTGCCAAAAGAGCATCTAGACAAATTATGAATATACCATCACCAAAAATAAGACCATTCTTGAATGACAATAAAAAACAAGGACACATTGTGCGCCACATGGTATCAACCAAAACTAGAATCCAAAGAAGTAAAATGATGTGCACATCATCCGTGATCACCGTGACCGAAGGACTTGGTAAGAAAATACGGCGTGTGACAAGGTCTGTGGCTAACACCGTCCAGACCCTACAGCAGAGGAACTATCTACGCAACAGGAAGAATCTAACTTGTAAGAAGGGTGATAAAGAGCATACGCTGGCCAGCCACAAGTCTCCATCCGCTGTCCCTGTGAGTCCCGCTGAGGAGACCCTTGAGCTAACTTCCCCTAATCCAACTAAACCCAATAAAACGTCAATAATTAAGAAAAAATCTCCAATTGTTTCAACTTCAAAGTCTGATCTTACCATCTCTTCTAAATGCAAAAAGGAAGAATCACTTCCTAGACTGTCAGAAGAGAAGAAGTCCAAGCATTATAATAGAGTTCACAGAAACATAGTTTCTTCAGTTGATGTTGCAAAAAGCAACGATGAAGAAATCAAGACAAAGAAGCATAAGTTACAAAGAATACTGCGAAGAAGGCCAGTTCTCAGTAGTAAGATTATTGATTCTTCTAAATCTCTAAAGAAAAGAACTCTTAGAAAAACTCCTGTAGAATGTGAACCAATTGAAGAGTCCTCTGGGATGGATGATGACATAGTACTAGCCAAAATAGATAAGGAGACATTTTCTCAAGAAAAACAACCCTTGAAGGCAAAGGAATCCAATCTGGCTGTGGATAAGTCGTCTATCTCACCTATTCGAAAATCTAAAAAGAATGCTAGAAAATCTTTAGGATTCCCGCCGAAATGGATCGGTACCAAGAAAACCCGGGGTGAAAAACTTAAGGTTGACCAAGTGAACCAAGAATTAGAGAAAATTACTAGTGAGATTCCCGAAACTGAAAGAATCATCGAAGAAAATAGTCTACAAGTATCCGAGGTTATTGAAGAAACCTCAACTGCCGATATTGACTCTGATAAATTACATAGGGAAATGTCTGAGATCCTTGACTCAGAGCCTTTAAGCAATCTGAAATCTAATATGCAAGTAACCGAGGTGACTTCAGACCCTTCTAGTACTGTTTTACCAACAGACAAGTTGAATGATATGCAAAATGAAATTGTACAAGTTTCACCAAAACAAAGCAGTACAGAACCAGAAAAATCGTCAGATCTTATAATTGCGGCGAGCTGTGGAAATTGGTCTAATCCTGGATTTCCTCAACCACGAAATACATCAAATAATGCAAATAAAGAGCTTCCTCCTCAGCCCGAGCGTGACTTATTCAGCAACAAGGGACAAACAGCGAGTATAGTCAATAAAGAGATCTTAACCAATTTCAACCAAGGAAAATATTCTTTCCAGGAGTCTGTGGAAATTATAAACAAAATGAACTCTAAAATTACTATTGAACCTGTTCGTCCACTGAATAATGCAGAAGAATTTGAAATTGACAACATTGACAAACCACCTTTGTTCAGTGTTGTGAGCAGCATTCAATCTAAGCTTAATAGCATGCATCAACTGAATCCGTTTGCTAGTTATGAGCAATATGTTTACAGCGCATATGAACTGCAACACGCCAACTCTAGTTTGCAGACAAGTCAGCCAAGTCTCGAGTCAGATGCTTCCTCAAAGCAATCGGCTAAGATGAAAGCAGCCAAATCTCGGCGTGGACTCAACGACTGCATTGCCATGCTGAAGGGAAAGCTGCATGACAAACCTGATGTGGTTGAAGAAACCCCCAGGGTCATCCCAACAAATATAGCAAGTACTATTGAAAAGATACAAGTTCTGCCATTAGAAAATACTAACACAATTTGCTCTCCATTAATGGATACGAAAATTCTAAAGGAAAATGATTCTGCACCTTTTACGAAGGCAGTTTTCCCAGCTGATCCACCGATTACAGCACCGGTTTTGCCAGTTGAGAACACCAGTTACTTCCCTGCTACAAATTCATTACTTCCTACAGAAAATTTGAATTATTTCCCAGCTCTGAATTCAGGTTCACCCAGTGAAAAGATTAATTATTTCCCAGCATCAAATACCACATTGCAGAGTGAAAAGAAAAATTATTTCCCGGTTACAAATACCGAAATGGCGACAGAAAAGTTAACCTTTTTCCCTGTTATGAATACAGAATGTCCAACTGAGAAGATCAATTATTTCCCAGTTACAAATGTAGTACTGCCCATCGAAAAGAAAAATTATTTTCCGGTTACAAATAAGGTTTTGCCAAGTGAACAGACACATTGTTTCCCCGTGTCAAATGCAGTAATGCCGCTTGAACGTGAGAAAAACATAACATCACGAAATGCAGTTATTCCACCAGAAATTAAAAACCATTCACTCCTTACAAATACAGTGTCTCTAACTGAAAAGGTAAATTATTTACCGATTACAACTACAGTTTTGTCAACCGAAAATATTAATTTACAGATTTCAAATACAGTTTTGTCAACAGAAAAGATGAAATATTCACCTATTACCAATACGGTTTTGCCATCTGAAAATATTAATTATTCAACGATTACAAATACAGTATCGACAAGTGAAAAGATTAAATATTCACCGATGTCACATTCAGTTTTGCCAACTGAAAAGATTGATTATTCACCGATTACAAATACAATTTTGACAACTGAAAAGATAAAGTATTCACCGATATCAAATACAGTTTTGACAACTGAAAAGATAAAGTATTCACCGATATCAAATACAGTTTTGACAACTGAAAAGAATAATTATCCACAAATTAAAAATCAAGATTTGCCAAAGGAAAAAAATAATGAATCGCTGTTTTTAAAGAGTACTGTTTTACCAACTGAAAATAGTAATTATTTACCAGCGATAGAAAAAGTAGTATCAACTAACGAGAAAAATGATTTGCCTGTTCATGATACAATTGAAAAGATAAAGGATGTTGAAAACGATGAAAAGAGTGAAAGTGAATCTGAAGATGATGATAATCTTCAGCCATTAGACTTATCTGGACGTGTTCCAAAAGCAGAGGACTTGTCTTTTAAATCTATTATGGAAAAGGAATTAAAGAGTTCTTTATCAAAAGTACTTTCACGCAAAGCTGTTTATGATCCAACTTTACGCATTCCTCAGTACTCCTTAGGACAAGGGAAAAGTAAAGCAAGTCATGCATCACGACCAAAGAAGAAAGCAGACAGTTTACCATATTATACAGGTGTATCAGAGAAGAAGTCAAGTCCTTCCGCTCACAAGGCCCACCGGTGTCCCTCACCACCCGATTTTCACAAGTGTCCATCGCCTCCGAGGGAACATAAGATACAGAATCTGACAAGCACTGAATTAGAACTTTTACCAAAAGCATTTCTGGACAAGATAGAGAGCCTGCCAATCCACCATCGAAACGAAATTTTCAGGGCATTACCTAATGCTTTCGCTGAGGCCATAGAAAATATGCAAATGAAAAAGATAGCAGTTCTTTCTCAGTGCAAAACTGCCAAAGAAGTTCCTAGACATAAAACTAAACCTGAGTCTGAGGCTTCACCTAAAGTCAGAAATTTTGAACCAAGCCAAACCTCTGGCCGCCTGACATCTGAAATCTCCACACAGACTCTGGCGTCTGCCCAACCTGCCAAGTCGTCTGAACACTCTTCGGAATTCACCAATTTGGATACAGACCACTTTTTGATAGATCCCGTAACGGGAAGTATTGTTGAAAGAACCAACATTGAAGAACCTCCAATGCCAATTGATCCTCAAAATGATTTACTTGGCCAGCCTGACAACAATTCTCCACAAATTTTGTCTCTTCCTATGACCAATACTAATGAAGATAATGTAATAGATCTAACTAATGAAAATCATGATATTGACTTCCCGAGCAACAGTAAGATTGAAGATACTCTGACCGTAGACCCACAAACCATTGAGCAAGGGATAGACTCGAGGAACAATGAGTCACCGCACAACATCACAGTTCTAGCCAAGGAGGCCTCACCAACAGATTCTCATGACGTCCAGAAGGCCTCTCCCGACAAGGGCACCCTAAGTCTGAGGTCTGTACGGATTAAAACCACAACAGAAAAACTTAAACAGAAATCCTTTGATCTACAAAAAGAAGAAAGCAAAGGGAATGCTTTGTTAGGATTGCTTCCAGAAGTTTTAACCGAGATATCTAATCCAACACCCCAAGCTGAAGCCTGCAGTGCTGGTGATCACAGTGACAATGTCAATATTCCTACTGAGAATACTATATCCTCTTCAAAAGATTTAGGACTGGACAGTGGTGTATCGGACTGCCTAGTAAATGTGGCTCTGAAATTAAGTGAACCCGCTATCCAACAAGATGAGGTGAGCAGCACGCAGCACTCAGTGGCAGAAGATAGCTCTGACTTTTCACACACGGAATGTGTAATCAACAAGGATTCTACTTTGCTCGACAATAAACTGATTCTACCTTCGGTAGACTTTCTGAATTTTGAATCTAATGATGTTGTCATGACTGACAAATTAAAAACGGATTCTGAAAAACAATCTGAGAATGTGTCCATCTTATTAACACCTACTAGAACTTTCCAAAATTCATTTAAAAACCTCGTCAGGGGCAAGGAAGTTATTGATACAGACAATGCAGGTGACTCAACATTTAATGAAAAAAGTCGAAAGAAAACAGCAACTAAAAGAAAAAAAGGAATTAAACTCACCCCAAATTCGGAAAGCAAGGAGCACTCTGTACAAACATCAGAGGTGAAAGACTCTATTGAAGAAATTATTCCAGTAGTTCCTGAATATTTGGAAAAATCTACTAACGATTTCGATGGCAAGCCGGAAACTGTAACATGTGAACAACAAAAAACATCATTCAACAAACTGTTAATGATTGAAAGCAATATATTGTCAGAAACTGCTTTGACACCCTCTAATGTCATAGATTTCCACCAGGTTAGCTCAGAAAAATCTGAAACCTCACAAATAAATGAGTTGGATAAAAGTGAAGTTAAGGATGAGTCTATCGTTCGACGTAGTTCAAGAAAGAGCAAAAACAAATTGCCTGTAAAAGAAGACGATAAAATTAGTGATGAGAAATCGGAAACCCTTCAAAATGTAGAAAATTGTAATGATGTTTTGAATCCTGATATGTCTGGTGCGGCGATCATCCCGGGAGAATCCTGCCAGGCCAACCTCGGAGAAGCGGGGGTAAGTCCAAGCCACGACCAGAAGCCAGACTCAGATGACGAAGACGACATCTGCCTCGCTGTCGTCGCCAAGAAGAAAGCCATCATAGTCCCAACAGCGGAGTCGAGCAATGAAATCACTCTAAAGGAATCCACATGTGCAGATCTCTCAACAGTTGAGGAAACTATTTTGAAGGTTGATAAAGTCACCGGCAAAAGAAAGAATAAAACTATCAAAAAGAAAATAATAAAGAAAGCTAAACACAAAGTTCAAACCAGAATTACCCGATCTCGTTTCGTGGAGGCGGCCCTCGACGGCACCAAAGTACCAGTAACTTCAGTCACTCCTAGGCCTCCGCCAGCAGAGAGGAAGGCAGGAACTGACAGTTCGACTCAGAAAAGTATAATTCCTCTGAAGAAACGAAAAATAAAAGCTTTTGGAGAAGTTGCCATTCCATCAAGTACTGATGTTAGTGTGCTAACTGAGGAAGAGCAAGATGAATCTTCAGTATTCAGGTCTGACAAACTGACTGATGAAGAATCTAGCCAGAACAATGAACAAATTGCGTCAGTGAACTATGTGAAACTTAATGAAAACGGACATCTTATTTTCAAGATGTTTAAGAAAGTTAAGAAAACCAGGCAAGTTGATTCATCTAAACCCGATAATAAAATTAAGGACAATGCTAAGAAACTTTTTGGATCTACTAAAAATAGTAACAAAATTAAAAAAGATGAAAGCGGCAAGTACACGGTTGACGAAACTCAACTAACTAATGATTTGTCCTCAGTTGTCGGAAGCGATCCTGTAAGTGTTCCTATAGACAGTCAAAATATAAATATGCCACCGATGAGTGAATCCTCAAAGCAGCTTTCTGTACAAGGAAAGTGTGAAAAAACTGTTACCCGAAAACGTATTTCAAATCGAAACTCTGAACATGATAAGAATGAAGAGAATAAAGAAGTTACCATATCAAATTCAGATTCTTCTATACCGCCTGATGATCAACCTCTAACAGCTTTTCCTAAAATCATTAAAAGCACTAAGAAGAAATCTTCTAAAATTGGATTGGAACTCTTGGAAAGCCTTATTCCCAATGATTCAGAACCCTTGAGTGAGAGAATCACAGTAGTGGACATGATTTCATCTGCTTTAGAAAAGATGATAACGCGAGAAGCTGAGGCACTCAAAATAAAACGTGAGAATGAGATCAAATCTAAAGCGGGGAAACACAAAAAGAAATCCACAAATATGACAGGTGACTTCAAGCAGGACAAGCAGGATTTATCTGAATCAGCAAAAGTGAATGCATCTGAAATTGACAAAGAAAGCGAACAAAATAATTCTAAAGTTTTACATACAATTAGAAAGGGGGTATGTGAATCAACCACTAATATGAAAATGTGCCATGTCGAATTAAATTCCATTGTACATCCCGATGTGCTTGTGGATGCCCTTAAAACTCCTATTAAATCAACAGTAAAAGAAGTCAAAATTGTGTCTAACTTATCAAATACTATTAATGAGCCCGAGGAGAGTCCCAACACCAAAAAATCTAGAAGGAAGTCTCCCAGAGATCTACGAAAAAATGGAGAAACACTATTAAATTGCTCTAATTTGACAGATATTAACAGTAAATGCCCAGAAACTCTTAAAGACAATGTCAAATCTAGTGTGGATAATATCGACGCATCGAAAGTTGTTCAAATTAACAAAAAATCAATGATTGAAGGAACCGTAAACAGAAAGAAATCGCTGGAAGAAATTGTTGCAAAACCCCAAGAACCTTATTCTAACATTCAGAATAATACAAGCGACCGTGTTGACAAAGATACCACATTGGAGACTAGTGCAGATCAGCCGGAAATGAAGGAGGCGCCACAACTCAAACCTGGTACCGGCAAGAAGGACAAGTCCTTAGCTCAATACCTAGGAAGAGAAGACAAAACTGTAAAAAATCTGAAGAAATCTTTAAATCGTGACAATTTATCTGATATTATTATTCCCGAAACTAAAGCTAAGAAAGTTAGCAAGAAACTAAGTAAACCTGCCAATGAAAACTTGCCTAAAAAGCTCAAGGGAAGTCTGAAAGTGGCTGATAAAGGAAATTCACTTGAGTCACCTGTTGATGAAAACCAACCACTATCCAATTCAATCAAATCTTCAGACCTAAGAGGCTCCCAATATGTTTTTGAAGACAGTGATTTTGAAAATTTATCTGAAATTGCATTTTCTTATAAAAAATTAAAAGAGAAGAAAAAAAGTGAGAAGATTCAATTAAAAGACTCTAAAATTGATTCACTAAATGCAAGTTGTGATATATTGGATTTGAACATTTCTGACCAGCTTTCAGACTCTAAAAATGAAATGATGGAAAAAGATAAGAACCGTAAAATAAATTCTACCGAGTTAGCCCTTCTTTCAGAGTCCAAAAATGAAGTGATTAAAAGAGATAATACTCCGAAAACAAAATCAATCGAGTTGGCCCCTCCTTCTGATTCCAAAACTGAAATGATGAAAAAAGATAAAATCCAGAAAACAAAATCAATTGAGTTGGCCCTTCCTTCTGACTTAAATGAAATGTTGAAAAAAGATAAAATCCAGAAAACCAAATCAATTGAGTTGGCCCCTCCTTCTGACTTAAACGAAATGTTGAAAAAAGATAAAATCCAGAAAACAAAATCAATTGAGTTGGCCCCTCCTGCCTTAAAAAACGAAATGATGAAAAAAGATAAAATCCGGAAAACAAAATCAATTCAATTGGCTCCTCTTTCTGACTCCAACAGTGAACTGAAAAAGAAAGAAAAAATCCAGAAAACCAAGTCAATTGAGTTGGTTCCTATTTCCGACTCCAGCAACGAAATGATGAAAAAAGACATTATCCAGAAAACAAAGTCAACTGAGTTTCCCCCTCTCTCCGACTCCAACAATGAAATGATGAAAAAAGATACAATCCCGAAAACAAAATCAATTGACTTGGCCCCTCTTTCTGACTCTAACAGTGAACTGAAAAAGAAAGATAAAATCCAGAAAACAAAGTCAATTGAGTTGGTTTCTCTTTCTGATTCCAGCAACGAAATGATGAAAAAAGACATTATCCAGAAAACAAAGTCAACTGAGTTGCCCCCTCTCTTCGACTCCAACAATGAAATGATGAAAAAAGATACAATCTCGAAAACAAAATCAATTGACTTGACCCCTCTTTCTGACTCTAACAGTGAACTGAAAAAGAAAGATACAATCCAGAAAACAAAATCAATTGACTTGGCCCCTCTTTCCGACTCCAACAATGAAATGAAAAAAGATAAAATCCAGAAAATTAAATCAATTGATTTGGCCTCTTCCGACAGTGAAACGATGAAAAATAATAAAATTCAGAAAACAAAATCAATTGATTTGGCCCCTCTTTCCGACCCAAACAATGAAATGCTGAAAAAAGATAAAATCCATAAAATTAAATCAATTGAGTTGACCCCTCTTTCCGACTCCAATAATGAAATGACAAAAAAAGATAAAATCCAGAAAATAAAATCAGTTGAGTTGGCCCCTCTTTCCGACTACAACAGTGAAATGACAAAAAAAGACAAAATCCAGAAAACAAAATCAGTTGATTTGGCCCCTCTTTCTGACCCCAACAATAAAATGATGAAAAAAGATAAAATCCAGAAAACAAAATCAATTGAGTTGGCCCCTCTTTTCGACTCCAACGATGAAATGATTAAAACAGATAAAATCCAGAAAATGCAATCAATTGAGTTGGCCCCTCCTTCTGACTCCAACAATGAAATGATGAAAAAAGATAAAATCCAGAAAACAAAACCAATTGAGCTGACGCCTCTTTCAGAATCCAACGATGAAATAACCAAAAAAGATAAAACCCAGAAAACGAAATCTGTAGAGTTGACCCCCCTTTCCATCTCTAAAAATGAAATTACTAAAAAAAGTAAATCCCAGAAAATAAAATCAATGGAGTTAATCCCTCTTGAGGACTCTAAAAATGAAATGTTGAAAAAAGATAAAATCCAGAAAATAAAGTCTGTTGGGGAAGCAAAACATTCTCACAATGAGGTACTTAAAAATAATTCACATAAATCTACCGAAAACATTCCTGATTTAATTATAAAAGCTTCAGATCCAGAGAATGACGATAATACATTAAAAAAGAAAGCATTAAGAAAGAAGTTGATTTCAGAGACTGATCCAGTGCTTAAAGTTAACCAACAAGCACTCGCCCCTGCACACTCACCCGTACCCTCACCTTCACCAGTTACCGGAGAACAGTTGCTCCTGGAGAAGTCCAACGCAAGACGGAATAAACAAACCATGACAACTCGCGCTAAGCGTATTAGTCAACGTAGAAGTACATTAGCAACCTGTGAATCTATAAACACTAATGAACTGGTTTCAAGTGATGATGAGTCTATTATTCAAGACAAATATTTAGCAAACTTCGGTATGTTCACAGAAAAAAGACCCAGAAAATCCACTATCTTAGCTATAAAGAAAATATCGCAGACGTTTAGGCCCGAAACAAGTGACACGGATGACTTGGATCATAATAGTAGTAACCAACCCCTTCGCCGTAGTGAAAGACCACAGAAGAAGAAAACAAGGAAAGTGTTTACAAACCTAGACAATGTTGTCGGCGACACATCTGCCATGGAAGCAGACCCCATCGGTGATGCTCTCAAACCGTCAGCCGAATCCACACCTAAAGTGGCTAACTTGAGTCAATCCACACAATATACGGATGATGGCTTGTCAACTGATGACACTTCGGTATTTTCCAAAGAAGACAATGGAAAAGAAACTGACAATTATTGTTCTATTTGCAATAGAAAATTCAGGAGAGCTGAAAATCTTGCTAAACATAAAATGACATTAATGCATATTTCTAAATTGTCTGAAATAGAAGCTAAGACTCTGAAAGCTGATAGTGATAAATCCTTTGAAGAAGTGATTGATGATGGCAATTCTTCTAAAAAGCCTGTTGTAGAACCCGTGTTTGATTCTGCGGTCAAGAATATTTCCACCAGAGCTTATAAGAGTTTAGCTGAAAGAAAAAGCTTCAATAATGATGACTCCTCCTTGGAGTGTGCTTTGTCTCCTGATAAACAACAGCCAACACCTCAGGAAGGTTTGATTTCTTCCAAGGATCTTCTTGAACAGTCTTTGTCTGCGGTGAATTCCAGTCCTAATCATGATGCATCTAGAAAAACTTTAAGTTGTGATGAAGCATTATTCTTTGAATGTTGTAGTCTCCTTAAAGAATCTAAGTCAACCCGAAAGGACGTTAAAATAGTTGAACCATTCAAATCCTCAGAAAAATACTCTAAAGCTTATCCCAGTAGCACTGATGCTCCAGTCATAATTTCCCACGTAGAATCTGCTAATACTTATGAGTTAAATTTACGAAGTTATGCGAAGGAATTTGAGCCAAGGGTGGAAGATTTTGATCTTGCAGATATTTCTGTACCGGTAGGTGTCGAGGAAGTCTTTTATGATTGCACCGATCACATCGAACCATTTGAACTACCAACAAGAAAGTCAACAGAATATGATTTTGATACCTTAAACAAGGACTTGACCAAAATACATACCATCGATCAAGACAGTATTGCTGTTGAGCAGACCGCCAAGTCAACAATAGAGGAAATGGATGAGAAGTCATGTGGAGCTGAGTTTGACCCGTATTCTGCTGAATCACTCATGGTGAGATCGAATTCTGATGATTTTTCAGACAACGGCGATAGTATGCTATCTACTCATGACACTGAACATCATACGCCACAAAGATCTTCAAAACGGCGATCTGAGCCAGAGCCATTTAATCCTTTAATGGAGTTTGAAGACAAGTTTGACAAGATCAAGCGTAAAGCACGAGAGAAGGCACAGGCAGCGCAGGAGGCCATTACGGCGGCCATCACTCCCCGCGGATCTAAAAGGACCATGAAGAAGAATCGCTCCAAGTCCAGGTTAGTGCACTTCATCTTAAGCAAGCATTTCAAACCCATCTTTCTAACACTCATCTGGAGCTTTTATAGCTTATACACTTTCTGAGGCGCTGAACAATTAATTAAGTGTTTTTTTTAACCCTTCGATTAGTGAATTATTATTTTATCATTTACATCGTGGGAGTTAGTTAATTTTCAAGTTTTTCTTAATTATAAATTATAAGTAATCGATTTAATTAATTATCTTACCTTTTTTACTACACAAGTTTCGGAGCTTTTTTATTACTATAACCTTTTATATAATTTAGTTAGACAAATTCAGTGGCTCTCATCATTTTACAATTAGAAAATTTTCGAAATTGTTAATTTTTTATTTTTTATTTATATAAAAGGTAATGTACAACACTATGATAAGATAATACTAAAAAAAAAGAAGTATAAGTGAAGTCTTGTAATAAATTGGACAAATTCAATAGCTATCAACATTTTACAAATAGAAAGTTAAAATATATATATATTTATACAGGGTGTCCGGGGGTAAAGTGCTTTAACTTCGGGAGGTGATTCTACATGATGGTAGGAGTAAAAAAAATTAACAACTTTTTCCGAAATTCCAACTTTTTTTTTCCATACAAAAAGACGTACCTACTAAAAATCCTTAGTGTGATGTACGATCTTACTTGCTGAGAACCTGCCATATCGTAACAGCGGAAAATAATAAATCTGGCCGCACATGCCGGACTAATTTTATCTATTTACCACAAAACTACCCCTAAAAGTTGGAATTTCGAAAAAAGTTATTTATCTTTTTTACTTGTATTATCGTGTAGAATCACCTCCCGAAGTTAATGCACTTTACCCCCGGACACCCTGTATAAAAAGAAATGTACAATAATAAAAATATAATAACACGTACACACACACACACAAACACTCACACATATTTCTCTCCTTCCATAATATACTAACTAATTTAATTTAGGTAAAATGTACAATATATCACAAAAAACATATTTATAACAGCGACATGTCATTGGTACCAATTATTGTATTAACTTTGTAACTATTTTCTTCTATGTAATTATGTACTGCTTGTTTCTGCAAAATAAAATAAAATAAAATAAAAATAATACTAAAAATAAAATAAAAAGTATAAGTAAAGTCTTACTATAAGTTAGACAAATTCAGTGGTTCTCAACATTTTACAAATAGAAAGTTTAAAAAAAAAAATCCCAAGACTGAACTCAAACGCTTGTGCTAATAATATTTTGTTATAATACGTAACAATATTTATATAATACTAGCTGGTACCACCCGCATGCGTTGCAATGCCATTCAAAGAAATAAATTGTTTCCCCCTGCTTGTCCATTTCATGCGACCCCGTTTCCCTCCCGCTTCCCCGCCTTTCCCGTCCCTCGACACCCTTCCTGCGAACCCCACATCCTTCGTTATCCTTCCCCTCCTGCCTTCCCTCACTGCTGTTAAAATAGAAAAAAAAAAACAAATTTTCAAACCACTCGCTCACCACCTGTAGTGAATTTTTTTATACAAATTTCATAACGCCAGAGCTTAAGCTATGTATAGAAACACTATTCTGCTAAAATGCAATGTTCTGTAAAATTTTTGAGTCAATCCTAAACCTAAATTTTTTTATATAGTTAGATACATAACAATATTTTGTTAGAACACGTAAAAGTGTCTGACCAATATATTTGTATTATCTATAAATCATAATTTAATCCAAATTACAAACATGTCATAGAAAAAATTTAATAAAGTTATACGGCCGCACGTATGCGGCGATACTCTAATCTAAATCAATCAGTGTTTCTTAACCGTATTAAACGGTTTAAGGCCGCATACGTGCGGCCATACTCCTCAATGGGTTAATTGTTATTCCTTAATAAGCAATTCAATATTTTCTGTGCAATCCTGCTTCTCATATTTTTCCTAAGTACTAATATGAATATTTTGATGTGAATATTTCAGGAAATCTAAGGGAACACACGAAGAACATTCAAAATCTGGGAAGTCCTTAACCAAAGATAGCAGCATCAACAAAAAGAGAAGTCATGGATCCCTTGGCCAAAAGGCCAATTCCAAAAAGGTTCTGACTAAAGGAGCTTTAAAAGGCTTTGATGGCGTTAAAGTATCCATATTGACAAATGAAATTAACCTGCACAGTATTCTCGATAATAACAAGTCAAATACTCAGGAACATGCAGTTCATGAACATTCCTCTAAGAACTTCAACTCCTTCGATGAGAAGAGTGACCGAGCCGAATCCAACGTTAGTGATATGGACAAGGGTACCAATGACTCTGATGAAACTATCAACTCTAAGATAACCAAGAAACAGCGTACAAAGAAATTAAGCAGTAAACAAAAACGCAACAAGGTTCATCAGGAAAGTGACAGAAGTGTTGTGAAAAATGTAGAACTCGTCATTCCTACTAATGTGGATAAGCAGCATTTGGATGTTTATGACTTCTTTGATGAAGATGAGGATGATGTGTCTGACAAATTTAAATTCCGTACTCCCGCTACCTTGAGCAGCAACAAGGATAGAGTCACCACTAACAAGAAGAATGATAACTTAGGTATATCTGTGTTGAGCACAAATAAGAATAATTTAGAAGCTCTGAATGAAGACTCACAAATCTCAAGTCTGAGTTTTTCTGATCGAGATGACTTTACTTACATGTCTGATGATTACAGAGCAAACGAAAGCGAAGATGAAACCAATCAAAGCTCTGTAGACATGTCAGCCAATACATCCAAATCTAATAAAAAACATAAAAGATCTTCCAAAAGTCAGACAAACACTAAAAAGAGTGCCATAATGGGAAAAATCTTTAAAAATAATGCTATCAGGAATGATCAGAAAAATTCCAACCACAGTGCTAATGAGACAGAATCCGATGATATTGTAACGACTGGGCAAACAGATATGGACCAATTGTTTGATAGTCTCCTGGAACAAACCATTGCCAACAATAACGAAAGTAAGTTAAATATTAAGAAATGTTCTGTTATGAAGGAGGATGCAGACAGTGCTAGGGGAGATGCAGTCGCCACCACGCCAGATGTACCTGAAGATACAGATGTCAGAAGTCCCAGTGGCGATGAGTACTCTGATAATGATGAGTCCATTGATAAGGATATTCCTCCGTATCCTCGAGTCAGTAAACGCAAGATTGTTCCTCGACTCAAAGCCAGGTCTTCAGACGACGAACTTCCCATGAATCCGTCTCCCGCCAAACAGCCAGCTCCCAAAGTGATGCCAGCTCCCGAAGACACAGGTGATGGTGATATCGGTGTAGCAAGTCACAAATCCCAGAGGAAATGTACAACTGGAAAACAAAATGTTCTGGTTGAAAGCTGGAGTTCCGAGTCGGACTACGAAGACTTTCGACAGTTTGAGGAGTATTCCTCCATCCCCCGCACACAAGGCCATCACCGGAAGCCGAGAAGAAGTGGGCGTAATCGACATAGTGAAGACGGGAAAAATTCAGCCAGTGACCAAAACACTAAATCCGAATTGGGTGATCAACGTGACCAACGTGACCAAAGTTCTGCAAGTGAGAAAAGTCAAAAAATCCAATTCACACCAGAGGATGAAAAGATTCACAAGAACTTCCAGGAAAGTGAAACACATTCAGATTCCTTTAGAAATCAATCTCCTTGTGAAGAAAACTACCCAGAAAAATCATTGGAGAGACAGTCTAGTAATTCTGGTAGAAGAGTGTCTTTCAACACATCCAACCCCAATCCTGTACCAAACAAAGGGAGGAGCTCTAGACGCAAACGCAGGCAATCCCAAAAACCTTTTGACTATGACGATGAGTTTAAGCCCACCAGAATAGCAGAACCACCGTCCACGCAGCGGAGAAACAAGCGGGCTGCGTCGGAGATGCTCTACTACTGGTCCTCATCTAGCGAAGACGATGCGCAGAGTGCTTCAGTGGACAACAATAGCCGCGACCCAGAGCCCATCGAGCAGCACGGCTGGATAGTGGGAGACTCCCACAAGAAGCTGGTTACCATGCTGGCTCACGCCAAGGGACGCAAGATAGACGACAACGCTACCGTCAAGGAGAAAAGATCTCGCCCATCTACATAAATTTCAGTAAGTATTTTTTTCAACGGAAGTTCTTACCTAATTGAACAATAATTATTGAAATTAATTTGCTTGTACCTATCATTATTATGAATTGCGTTTTGTCTACCATTCATTTGATTATTCAATGCGATTGAATATTATGCGTAGTTTAACTCGGCACAAGTGGGAAAATTGCGCCAATGGAATTCAATTACTTAATAGTTTTCTTAATTAATCCATTTACAAATTCCTTTCAAGGTCCAAAGACAGGGGATTGCCTTTATTGATTACTACTTATTGTGCACAATATTTTATATTCATTTTTGTCTTGTGAACCAGTATTATGTCACATTAAGTAACACAGATCTGGACTTACTGGAAAACTGAGTTGGTTAATAGGCCACTTGCATCACATTTTAAAAAAAAAATTCCGGTTTATGCAAATATTCTAAGACATTCCTTATATATTTTTTTTTAATCGCATTTTTGAAACTCTGGCGATTTTTTTAAAATTTCAATCCGAAAAATCAGACCATTTTTTTATAAACCGGAAAGACGTGACATAATTTTATAAGTGTGAAAAAACGATAATTACATAGCCGAAAATCATTTTAAAAAAAGAATATTTTCCACACGAATAGCAATAAATTGTACGGGGTTCTCTTCGTAACATCTGTAAAAACACCGCCATTTTTATCAAAAAATTAAACCTAAGGATAAATTCGCATAAAACAAACAATAAATCTAGTGAAAGTAAAACGCAAATTCAAAAATTTGCCGGAAATCAAAGTGTTGCCATATAAAAAAAAATTAATCAGTGTGGAATTTTACCAAATTAAGGGAACATAATCGGAGATGGGAAATTTTCATGTAGTGACGTCACGAGCTCAAATAATGGTTTTATTTATTTAAAAATTAAACGAACTATATATTTATAAAAATTTTTAGTAACATTTTCGTAATCTTAGTAAAAAAATCTATCCACACAATTTTTTCCAAGTCGTTATGAAATCCATGCAAGTGGCCTATTTGTGAATGATTTATCCATTTATCTATTTACCCCTTATTGCTCCATATTGCCTTTGAATGTAGAGTTCTTCTAACAACACAAATTAATGTTTCGACACTTACCTATGGAATTTATTATCGTAAGTGTATTTTGCTAATTATTAAATGCTCTTTCTAGGTTCTGCGAATTCTCCTGAAATGAAAAATGTTTTGATAATTTGGTTATCAGGATTTAAAGGCCCATATTCGATGTTCTCTAATTTGTGTATTTTTGTTTTACTTCAAACTGAAATAATAATTGTGAAATATATATATAAATAAAATAATAATGAAAACTTTTAATATCTATAGAATAATGCACACTCCATCATTTAAGAATTGATGTGGTAACATTCTGATAGGTTTTGTCTAGGAATATAGGATGAAAATATATTTCTGTAATTTCTAAAGTTATTTTTTACAATTTTTAATAATTTTTTGTGATGTTTACAAAATTATGAGAAAAAAAAAACAGATTTAATTACTTATATCATCTCATTGTAAATACGAATTATTGGTGGTTTATTTAGAATTAATTTAGGAAGATATTGTTAGGAAATATATTAATATATCTGTCTTCACATTAATTGATTTTTTCCTCAATTAAAATAACATTGTTTTAGAATTTTATTATCTAAAATATGTTCAGTGCTTTCGCATTCATTATTCTGAATTTGATAAGTTGCTTTTAAAATTGGTGAAGATTTTATGTTCCGACTATGAATGTTATAAAACTAAAACTTATGAGTTTCAAGAATTTAAGGATTATTTAATGTAATATTTCAACAAATATTTCAAAATATATTATTTAAATCTGTAAGGTGTAATAACAGTTTGTGTTTAAATTTAGTCAGATTGATGTAATCTAGATTATTATTATAGTAAATAATATTATTGAATAGGATCTGTGTAAAATATGTATCATGCTGGAGATCACTCTTTATTTGGTATACTTTCAGATTAACTTTTTAGATTGTTCACATTTTGATAAGTTACAGATGCAAAGTTTCATCCTCGATGCATTTAAAGACGGCTCAAAGAGCTATCTCTAGGCGTTCTGCATTCTCCGTGATTTCAAATAGACTTGTGTGGTCCGGCTGTTTCTGACCCTTTGTATTCTATTCTATTTTATTCCCTTTGTTTTACCAATGAATTTGGTTGAGGAAATAAATCCCCCTTTTATTATTATTTGCTATCCACTTCAAAGTATTATTGAGTACTTTAGCGATTTATTTGTTTCTAACATGTTGTATTGACAACCAATTTGCTCTTGTGTCAAACCCCTTTTATCGAAGAAAAATTGTCCATTCAACCTTTTCGATAGATTTGTAATATGAGCTATAATAATAATAATTTTACATATTTAAAAAAATGATATTCCTGTCATAAGTAGATGAGTGAACTGTGAATTGGTTTGCTTTGGTACTTTGTTTACCGTAAGCATCACTTACCCACTTTCTATCAGTGGGCATTTACTTACTCACTTGACCTTTCTATGAACGTATTTGTCAGTATCACAATTTGAGTTCTAATTGGTTGCCAAGATTAATAATTGCGAAAAATGTATTATGTTTTATTACATTATTATTATGTATGTATTTATTTTATCATGCATCTCTAATTATTTATAATTTTATAAGCCTTCCGTCGCCTAGAGCGATCTATCGTTTATTTGAATTATCTTCGCTTTGACTTATACTGCTAGCCTATTTCACTTGTTTATTTATTTGGTGGTATAAAGAGTCAGTCATTTGTTAGGACAGCAGAAGTATCTCTAGGATCACATTCTGATAGGTTCATTCTGATAGTAATTTCATCATTCAATCTCCACTGTTTGTTTTACCACACGCTTCAGAGATATTTGTTACATTTTCCTTTGTGGTAGGAACATCTTCTTTAAGTGGAAGAAGAAGAATAAAGAAAGCACCCCTTGCAACGCAATTACTATTATTCTTTCATCATTTTCTATGTACATATTTATAATGTACTAAACTAGTAGAAGTGAAGAAACATTTATTGTATGCATAGTTATTTGGCTGATAGAATATTTGTCATTTCATGTATAACTAAAACATTATGAATCTAAATAAAATGAATTTAAAAATACTAAATTTGTTATTAATTTTTAGATTAGTAGTCAACTTCTTCATTTACGTTTTTGACAAATTACAAGATAATCATTTCTATTTAATTGACAGTAGCCAATTCATGTGACATATTTGTGTTCTTCAGAATTACCAAAAACAGAGCTCCATAAGTTATTTGAAGTATCTACAGGATAATCAGAGATGGACATTTTGCAACCCAATATGATTTCGTTATGTGCAACCCAACTTTATTTTAACAAACTTATGTGTCATAAATACATGTTCGATACAATGAATGCCGTTCGGTTTTATGACAAATATTTATGCAGTATTACAAATTTTTGTAAAATGGGAATAAGGGGGAATGTTTTCAATTAACAATACATAAAATCTGCTTTAAAGAAAAAGTCAGTTTGATTCATTGAACTGTCTTACGACAGTTACTCACGCTTGTTAGTATTTTTCAGCAAACACTCGCTCTCCAAACTTTTCAGTTATTTTTTGTAATTAGTCAAAAACACAAATATGGAGAATAAGTATTAAATCAGACTTGGACTAAAAAATAAATTTGTATTTAACTGTGGACTGCTAATGCAAATTTCCTTCTGCAAAATAGCTTTAAACTAATTTAATGCTTATTCATAGAATACTAACGATATGCCCATAGACAAAGACAAATGTTTTTCAGCAAAATACAGTGAAACCCAAATACAAATTTCCCACCTGAGAAGTTTTGTATTTTCGGTCCCTTGAATTTTTTGAAGTAAAAACTTCTTTAGCACCGTTGTGATTTGAAACCCGATGAAACCAAAAAGCGACACTAAAAAGAGACAAACACATACATCTATAGGATTTAGCCTGCGAGAAAATGAGATAAAATAATCGGTCTCCTCTTTGGGTGGTGCTTCGTAACCTCCCCACTCTTGTCCACTTTAGTTTAGAACTGCACAATTGTATTTGTTTTTTTAAATTGCCTTATTTTTTTTCACTTGTAAGGTTTTTCTCATACTAGGTTTTTTATCTGATCCCTCGAAGAACCTTATAAGAGAGTTTCACTGTAGCATTAAGTTGTGCGTTGCTCTATTTTTTTATTATAAAAAATGACCAAATTGCAGTTATTTTACAGTTTCATCCACGGACCAACTAATGAATAATACGAATGTGAAATTTTACCCCAAAACCAAATAATTTTGGTTTTTGAAAAAATTATCCAAATCAAGCACATTTTATCAGAGACTCAAGAAAGTGCACGAATCCTTGCTTTAACTTTATTTTTACAAAAAAAGTCCCATCGACAGGGTGAGATTTTTTTATTTCATATTTAGCAAAATTTACACAGAAATATTTTAAACTCTGACTTCTGCTAACTTTTTTATTGACAATTTAATTAGCTATATGAATACTTAAAAAAATACATACCTCACAGTTCGTTTTGAGGCAGCGTTATCGAAGACTAACAATTGACTTAAGTGTTAAATTTCTTTCAAACAAACAAAATACTATATTGTATTACTGATGCATGAATGTATTCAAGTTACAACAATAGTTTGTTCACTTCACATTCAGCAATATGACTTTGCATTCAGTTCGGCAATAGTTGGTACACGAAGTTGGATTCATTAGTTTCAACTTCGAATTTGGTGATGTTTTGTTGACGCGTGAACACTAACATGACCAAATTACATCATGCGATTTGCGATTAACTTAGTTGTGTTAGGAAATTACTCATAGGTGGGCGCATTCGTCTTGAAAATTTGTAAGATATACCTTATCGATGGTCCCATCTCAGTAATTTAAACAAAAACAAAAAAACTACAGATACCAAGCTAATAAGTTTTACAATTCACTTCCTGTACAATTCAGAACATTAATCTTGCAAAATAAAAATTATGTAATATTTAATGAACCGGTTGCAATCCTAATTTTTTTTTCCCCCATATTATATAACACTTTTTTTATTTGTGTTCCAACTTCCTTAATCCCTACTTAAATTTAGTAAATATCTCAAAAGCCAAATATAATATTGAAAATTATATTTGAAATAAAAGACAACTTCTACAACAGCAATACATACATTAAAAACTTCAAAACCTAGCTCTACACAGTGTAAACTGCAGTGCACCTCAAGGTAGTCATTATTTCACTGAACGGCAAATGTAGCCGTAGGGGTTAATTTGTTGCAACATTTTTTTTAGTTTTCAATTTGTTGTTGCTTCAGTCTTCCTTGTTAAATAAACTAACTCTAAGGGCCTTCGCTCATGGAAAAACCGAAAAAAAAAACGTTATCGACGCAATCGCAATCAATCTCACAAAATTGATCAGCATCCCTGGTTTCAGTTGCATTGTTGACAGGTTGCCATGGCAGTGGCTCACGTACTGTCAAGTTTTGACGTGTCAGATTAGAAAAATATTACAAATTTGTTAAGGAGGTTGATTGCGTTTGCGTCAACAACTGTTTTTTTTTTTTAGTTTCTCCGTGAGCGGACGGCCTTTCCCTTGCAAAATGTCCTTCAAAACATCTCCTAGCGTAGAGGGCATTATTCTAAAATAAAATTAGGAAACCTTTAATTTCAAATCCATAACTTTATGATGTTTCAATAGGTAAAAAAGATACACAAAATTTAAATTTCAGTAATAATAACAGTTTTCTGCCGCGTGCTTACACTTTAAAGCCATGTAATCACCTGCCAGCTGTAAATGTAACCAATGCAGATATATTAATGGAGCCCGCTGAGAGTCGCTCGTGGACCACGTTCTTTGGTAACGGTAACATATTATGGTTACAACTAGCAGGTGAATATGCGAATATTATCACTAATTCACTATACCACCATCCAACTTGCTAGAGCTGACCATTTTACAAGTCACCAGGGTTCATTGTTTTTGTTTTAGAACATTTTGTTTAGTCCTGTGTGTATTATAGCAACTGTCGCATGTATTTCTGCCACATTTTTTGTTTTAATAAGTTTACAAAATGTAAATTTCAGGAAAGTTTGATTGCGGTGTTTGTTTGATTTTTTTTTGCAGATTTTGTACGAATCCGGCACTTTCACTAATTTGACATTTGCCCGGTTCTCAGAGTAGCGGAGTAGTGAGAGAGTACTGTATTTAATTATTCTTGCTTATATGCCATTGGCGTGGAAAAAATAACCACTGGATGGAGCACCTTTATTTTGTGTGTACGCCAATTTGATGGGACACTGTATGACAAGGCAAATAATTGGCAAGTTTCGGTTGTTTTAAAAAAAAAATTATATCAATAGAAAGTAGATGTGTTCTCATAACACATTCTCTCTAATAATTGTTATTTTAGCCGTATGTAGATTTCATATTATAAATCTACAGATAATTTAATAAAAATTCTTGCCCAAAATCATCAAAGGATTGCTGACTGCTGAGAGAACCGGTGAGTAGTTTGCCCATCCCTACTTATTTCCTTGAGCGTCCCTGCGATGTAAACTACTATAATAGCTCTGTACATATTCACCTCCTAACGAAATGTATACTCTTTAACTCTTTTTCCTTGCTTTATTTTTCAGCTACTGAAATAGTATTCTTTTTTTGTCCTTTGCTTCAATGAAATACAAAATAATTGTCTGTAGTAAGACATGTGTGGTAACTGTGGGGTGACTGTGGGGAGACTTTGGGGGTGACTGATCGCCTCGCCTTCTTCGACATACAGAATTATAAAAGTTTTACTTACAAAGGGGTGTTATTATTAGTCTTATAACAGTCACTATACAGGGTGTTAAGGGGCGTACTTGACTTACTTTAACCAGTGATTAACCAGTGACATTATTTGGAGTAAAAAATGTAACTTAAATTTTGGTCTGCGGCGACTTAATTGGTGACTTTTTTATTCAAAAAAAAAAAAAATTTCTTCAAAATCAAACAAAAAAAAATTCTTCCGCATGTTGTTACTGGTCACTCAGCCGAGTAACTGACCAACCCCTAACCCCGCCTCCAACTGTCCAACATCTATAATTTTTTTATGTTTTTGTAGAAAAAAAAAACATCAAAAATGTCACCGGAGACCAAAATTTTATTTATATTTTTTACTCCAAATAATAGTCAAGTACGTCTCTTAGCACCCTGCATACAGCTTGCCTTTTGTATAATTTAACAACTCAATATTATAATATTGCTAATTGTTGTGTTCACATTGGCATCTTATTATAACTGTTTAGTATCAGCTGTAAATTAAATATTATGCAAAGCATACAAGAATAAATAATTATTGTACGATTCTGGCTAAAAAATTACTATGACGTCTTTGCAAATGCCATTGTTTAAGGGTTCAAAGAGTCTAATCTGTCTGAAAGACTACTTTAGTGAAGATTCTGGATTATCAGAAATCACTTCACTGTCTTCTTTTTACAGTTTTTAAGTATGATAAAAAGACTGTAAAAAGAAGACAATGAAGTGATTTCTGATAATCCAAAATCTTACACAATCATTTGCGTCCTAACACCATCTTCCTATCGGGTTTATGGCAGCGATCATTTCTTACAAACTTATTTGTGTTGTTTCTTTCAGTCCAGCTAACTTCGTAACAATTTCAAAATACTTATATATTGATATTTAACAGACATATAAGTTTATAACTAACTAGCCATCTAGCTAGAGAGTAGACAAAGATGAAATACCATTACATAATCTCTCACCTCCCACACACTCCTTGCTGCATCCACATTTATATATCGATTGGCGAGTTGATTAATCTGACATCTCAAAACACAAAGCAGTATTGGAATGCTCACCTTAAACCAAACATGTGTTTTATATACTATAAAATAACAGGAGGCATAATGGGCCCGGTACACTACATAGTATGTTATTTTGAAATATCCTATTTGTGACTCAGTTTAATTCACTATAATTTTATGTGCACTATAATTGTTTATGAGTAGTCTGAGTATTTTACCTAATAGAGGGGGTACAGTTTTACATATAACTGCATACTCAACTCAAATTTAGATTTTTCGGAGATATCTGACTAATCAACTGGAATCAATATAGTCTCAAACATACTCTTTGATTGTGCAAAGTCTCTTTGAAACGTTCCCGAATCCCCTTTTCTCCTACATTCTTTGCTCTAGTTTCATTCCTATGCCATTTGCCACATATTACTCCCGGGCAATTTATTAAACAATGGGTTGCCAAATTATGGTCGCCATTGGTTTTTGTGTCAATCAATTTAACTGACTTTAGGGCGTAGGGACATATTTTACCTGAGCCTAGGTTGATGCTTCGCGAATGCGTCTCTTATGTCATAATATGCCAATAATAGAATAATACAAGGAAGCATTTCTAATTCGAGTGTTTACTTTGTTACAGGTGTAAAACGACATTCATTTCAAACATTTGTTTCATATTCCAGAACTGTTAAATTAATATAGATGTAAATATTTTGTACATATAAACTAATAGATTGAACCTATTTATCTGTATATTTGTGTCTTTTAAAGAAACATAGAAATTATCTAAAATAAATTACTTTATAAAATAATAACCTACTGCTTTTTTAATTATCCTACCTTTATTTTGAATTTTTTCTCGTCAATATCAATTTTTTTATATTTCCATTTGTGTTATGCATTAATTTAAAAAGGACATGACATTTTTACTACTTATCTCCATTTATTTTTTAAAATTTAATTCTTGGGAGAATCTTCATTTTGGTGGATCCTTTGGTCTGAAGGTGATCTGTAAAAATCTGCGAAATAAGGAAATACGAGGAATAACTTATTTCATGAAAGATAAGAAAATTTCTGAAAGCAACCGTAATAATGTCCTCAATTGTGTTTTGTTATAAAACATGGATTTAAAACGTACATCAATTTAGGGGGCTGTAATCTGCCCCAGGAAACACTTTTTAGATAACCAAAAACCTCTGCCATAGGTCATCTCAAGTGGTTCGCTACGTTTGGTGATTTAGCAAGGGTCTCAGGCTCATGGGGTGAGGCTTGTCTAGGTCTTGGCAGCAGATTACCTTGTCACGTCGAACCCCAGACTCCTACCCCCCATACCTTTTTCCTTCCCAGACCCTCCACACAGCATCCCCAAAGATGACATAGGCCCTGAGTGAAATTATTTTCCTTAGACTATATAAAAACAAAAAACAGCCCATAGTCACTATAAGGCAAAATTTCCGATGGGAAGAAACAAGAAATTTTAAAAACAATTTTTGATGTGACAATTTTTAATTTAAATTTATTTTAGACAAAACAACACAATAAGCACTATTGACGCAATAGATTACAGTCAGTGTACAGTCTATATGACTTTTTTGATTTCATCATAGAAAACCAGCACAAGAGCGCCCCCGGTGCCGCGGAGCACATTGGAGAAGGCGCCCTTGAAGAAGGCCCCCGGGCCCTCCGTGGCCATGATCTTCTTCCAGCAGTCCAGCGTATTCCGGTACTGCATATCCTCCTTCTTCTTGCCCGACTGCATCATCATCCTTCTCCGCACCGTGTCAAATGGATAAGATATGACACCAGACATCGTGGTTACAGCCTAAAACCAAATATTCATTACACTTAAACCTAGACTGGCAAACAAATGTCCAATTGAGGAACCTTTTATCAATCTAAAATTAAATTAATTGGTGAAACATTATTCTTAAATAGCCTGGCTATAAATATTCATTACACTTAAACCTAGACTGGCAAACAAATGTCCAATTGAGGAACCTTTTATCAATCTAAAATTAAATTAATTGGTGAAACATTATTCTTAAATAGCCTGGCTATAAATATTCATTACACTTAAACCTAGACTGGCAAACAAATGTCCAATTGAGGAACCTTTTATCAATCTAAAATTAAATTAATTGGTGAAACATTATTCTTAAATAGCCTGGCCAACTTTAACCATTGATTCCGGACATTATTTGGAGTAAAAAATGTAAATGAAATTTGGTTTCCCACGACTATTCTTCCACATATCAACATTGGTAACTCACCTAACCTAACCCCTCATCCCGACCTTAACTGGCCATACTGTTTATTTTTTAATGTTTTTAGTTAAAAAAAATATCAAAAATGGCTGGATTTTTTCAAATTTCATTTACTTTTTTTTTTTACTCCAAATAATGTCAGAAGCGATGTTTAGGTTCAGCTGTTTCGAGTGGGCTCTTCAACTTTGCTCTATTAATTTTTCTCCTTTTTTTTGTCTTTCGATCTGCGTTGCTGAAATATTTTTAGGAAAATAAGTGCGACTTTTGCAACATGCATTTAATAGAGAATATTTTTTCTAAAAAATTTAAAATAAATTAAATCCTGTTATAAATAATATAATAAAACAAATATTAAACTTATAACCACTTTAATTTATTTGACCGTAATCGGTTTCAGCTTGTTAAAGCCATCTTCAGACTGGTACAAATTATTCTTAAATCTAGATTTTATATACATAACGCATGTGGGAGGGGGAGAGGGGTGGTCTACAATGATTTTATGCAATTATATGGGTTTTCTTACAATTGTTACCAAGTCGTCTTTGACTCTCGAATTTCTAATTATTTTGGTTATTCCCAATAGGCTTAGTTACCTCGGGTTTGAAGCTTAGGTTAGAATCACTTAGGGTGACCTATGGCAGAGGTGTTGGTTATCCAATAAATGCTTTCCGGGGCGGAGGTACCCATATCTGCCTCCCAAATTGTAATTATTAATTATACCACTAAATCCTATAGATGTATGTATTTGTCTCTTTTTAGTGTTGCTTTTTCGTTTCATGAAATTTCAAATCACAGCAGTGCTAAAAAAAATTTCACCTCAAAAAGATATTTTATGAAACTACAATAGTAATATGTAATTCAATTTTTATTGGAATAACTTTAGAAGGTTTTTTTTATCCATCAATGTAATATATCATTAAAGAAGATAATAGTAATAAATATAAACGAAACATGAAACAAAACAAGACAAAGAAAAATATGAAGGTGACAGTCACAACTCTGACTTCGCTCCTTAGGGCTAGCCACCATTGCTAGTTACGTGAAATCTGGATTATATGTGATTTAGATTCACTAGTTTCCCAATTGTAGTACGAGTTTCCTGACACCGGTAATTGATATAATTATTTCTTCAATGGTCGCAAATTCACTTTGTGGCATCATTTTAATTAAATGAAAACAAATCACTTTATATACACCACGAAACCAATTGTTTCTTCATCAGGAGAAATGAAAATATTCATAAATTTCATTTTAACCTGATGAAGAAATAATTATAGTTTCGAAACACGTTGATAATTTTGATTAATTAATTAAATAATTTATTCCACACTAGCTGGTTCCCGGCATACGTTGCAATAGGTTGCAATGCCATATTCTCAAAGAAATACATTGTTTCTCCATGAATCACCTTTCCCGTGCGTCCCCGTTCCCCTCCCGCGTCTCCTTCCTAGCTAGCAACATAAATTATAGACTTTATGTTATTCCGATGTATGAGCTATATTATTCTAAAGTTTCATTAAAACCACAACGTAACAAACACACATACATCCATACAAATAATAGTAGTAAGATACAATGGCTTACCCACTACATGTAAATTAAAAACAATAACTTTTTTTTTATCGAAGGTGTGACATTATATATTAAATGAAAAAACACACTTTGTAAAACACCACTATATTTGAATTAATAATTATTTAACAGCCTATTAGGCTGTAAAATAATTATTAATTCAAATATAGTGGTGTTTTACAAAGTGTGTTTTTTCATTTAATAAAAACTATAACATTTCCGAACTAGCTAGCTAAATAGATTATTCGTGTAACTTTGTGTACGCAGATATATTATATAATGAGTGGTCTAGTCACTATGAATGAGTATCGCAAGGTACTGAAAATAACATAAATACCTGGGCTATGCCCCACGACACGAAAAAGCTAGTGTTTTTGGGGTCCGGCAGCAGGCCCTTCACCGTGTCAAAGCAGCCGAAGTAAGACGCCCTGTAGATGATGATGCCCTGGACAGAGACACTAAAGCCACGGTACAGTCCCACAGGGCCGTCGCTTTTCACCGTCTTAACGAGGCAATCCACGAGCCCCTGATACTCCCTGTCCTTTCCACCTTTTCCCACATCCGCACCCAACCTGTAAGCAATGTTAATAAGTAGAACAAATATTATTTGACGACTGTGGTGGCTAAGTGCTTCAACTCGATGATCTCGAAGTTCAAGTTTGAATCCAGAAAAAATATATTTGGCAATTGATAGGTATAGTGTATGTAATTATATTTTTAGGGGGCATAAACTTGTCCAAAAAATATATGTTCCCGGGCTGAACCTATAAAACATAATCCTTATAACATAATTATATTGTTAACATAATTGACATACTTAAAAATAGTACAACAACATGAAGAATAACAAGTGAAATTTAAGAAAAAAGATAAAAAGTAAGGTAATAAGTAGTGAATAAAAGGTAAAATGCATAAAAGTAAATTATAAAGTATAAATTATTAGGTAAAAAGTTAAAGTGAGAAATAAAAAGTTAAATGTAGAAATATAAGATATCTCTAAGAGGTACCTACAAAGATTTAAATATAAAAAGTAAGAAATCCTGGATTATATTATCCGATATGATAAATTTTACAAGTAGGTACCTATGATTTTCTAGCACATTAATAGTTTTAGAGTGAAGTACAGGTAGGCATATTATGTTTACATGATATATAAAGCCGGGTACAGACTGCTGTAATGTAACATGAAAGGACCATTTCATAAGTGCGGACGCAGCGCGCGCTCGAACCGAGCATGTACTTACTCGCATCTGTTTCTGGCTTGCGCGCGATGAACATGGCTCAGTCTGCCGAGAGTGCCGAGAACACTTCTGCAGTATAGACACACACAGCCCGTCCACATTGGCGCTCCGTGCACACTGCGCGCCCCTTTGTGTTTGGCGAAAAAACCGACACTTTGCGGATTGCATCGCACACGAGTTGAAATGCTTTGTTCGTGCGTGTAGTGTGCACGGTTTGTGCGCTCAAGGCGTCCACAGTATGGGAATTCTTTTACATTGCGACAATGTGGACGGCAAATTCTTTCATTGCGTGTTACATTTCGTAAGTCTGTACCTGGCTTTATATTTACGTGGTACTAGCAAACAAATTTAGTTTAATGCATCTTTTGTATGAGGCCAGATTACCGGCGATGTGATCGATATTAGCATATTCATTGCCTAAAATATGCAAGCGATTTATGATTGAGTTTTGGCCTGCGTTCGTCAAAGTATTGTCGCAATGAAAAGGTGTTTTGAGTCGAGTCGGTCTACAAGGTATATGATAATTTATTAAAAAGACTCATTCAGGGGAGTCAAACCAGTTATTGTTTATTTTAAATAAAAAAATAAGATTGAGTATTCTTCTATCTTTTAACGATAAGAGTCGCATTTTTTATGATAGAGGGGTAACTATGGCAGGGGTGTAGGTTATCCAATAAATGGTTCCCGGGGCGGGGGTACCCATAACGCCTCACAAATTGAAATAAATATAATTTAAATAAAGAATTACAAAAGTTTATGGTTTTTCCTTTTATCAATCATTACCCAACAAGTAATCGCGGTGACCTCAACAACCATCAAAATAAATAAAAGGTTAATACAAAAAAAACCACTCCCTATTTCTATGAGGTTATCTTTGTCATATAATGTAGAAAAGATGATTCAATTGAGAACATTCACTTTTAGAGCTGATAGTTTTGAGATGAGTTTTTTCTTCATCATTATTATTTTATCTGTGTGAATATTTTAGTTTTTACATTTTCACACAGGAAGCCCTGAGGAAAATAATTTCCCTCAGGGCCTATATCATCTTTGGGGATGCCGTGTGGAGAATCTTTTTAAGTAAAAAAAGAGGGAGTTCTCGGGTGGAAAAAGATATGGGGGGGAGTAGAAATCTGGGGGTCAGTGAGTCCAAGGAGTAAAATATGAACCCATCCCTCCCACTGTCGTGCAAGGCGATGTTTTTTTTTATAGGAAAATAATTTCCCTCAGGGCCTATGTCATCTTAGGGGATGCTGTGTGGAGGGGTTTTTTAAGGAAAAGAAGAAGTGGAAGGAAATAGGGGTGAGTGGGAAGCTGGGGGTCATTACGTCCAGGAATGATGGACGTATGAATCACTTTTAGTGCGGTGCAAGGCGATGGGTCGAGGGATTCTGGTTGTAGAAATCAAAGAGTCTCCATCAACCGGCCTCCCCAATTGGTGAGCAGAGGCATCCACCACCAAGATCTGGACAAACTTTACCCCCCATGAACCCAGCCCCCCTACTAAGCCACCAAAAGTAGAGAACCACTTGGGATCAACAATAGCAGAGGTGTTGGTTATCCAATTAATGGTTCCCGGGGCGGGGGTATCCGGCATAAGCGCCTCTCAAATTTAAAAATGTTTACAGAAAACAAAAAAAAATACCTTGTCCTGGCGTAATCCAATGGATAAACGAATAACAAAGATGTTGCTCCAGCTGCTCCTCCAGAAGCCAAATTTCCAGCAAAATATCTCCAAAATTGGGTGTTTTTATTCACTCCTTCCAAGAACATCGATTTATAAATATCTTTGAATGCAAAATTCAATGCTTGAGTAGGAAAATATCTTATAACGTTCGCTAGGTTCCCCCTCCAAAATGCCGCAAAACCTTGTTCTTTTGGAATACGTCTAAAGCAATCAACCATTCCTTGAATTAGAAAAACACAGATTTATTTTTTCCCTTAAAATTTCGTTTAAAAATAATTTGTAACCGGTAGTTTTTGTTATTATTATATTGTGTAAATTAATCACCTTTATATCGCTGATCTGCTGATATTTGTTTAGAGACATGCTGCACTTGGAGTAGTAGTTTGACTCTTTCAATGGGCGCTACAGCCGTTTTAGAAACTGCGGCAGAAACGCCTCCAGCCATAAAGTCCTTTGCAAACGACATGGCATCTTTAGAGCCCTTCCCCCCACCAGATGATTCACCGTCCCCCATGATTACTTTGAGAATTCAATATTATACTTAGAACACATATAACATAATCAATTTTAAAACTAAGACAGATCGCACGCTCAAATTAGGGCAATGGCCGAGAAATAACAATCGTAATGTTAGAACTTTTGTTTTAAAATTTTTAAAATCTGTCATATGGAATAATTTTTATTTACATACCTACCTGCAAAATTCACGCCTCACGAATATTTTTTTTCAACTTGCCACATCTTTGGTCGTATTATTATTTTGTCTATGATTATATTCCATAGATAAATAAAATGAGTATTGGATTGTCTATGGTATTAAGTAGAGATGTCAGAAATGTCAGAAACTAGAAACGCCAGAAACTGTTGAAGACAAGTTTACTTGCATACGAATTTTGGCAATATATTATTAGTTTATTTTAAAGGTGTTTTTTGTTCTGATAATATATAGGAAATTGTTATACGCCACAGGGTAAATATTTTTCAACAATTTCGTCAAAATAAGGGTAAAAACCGAATTATTTTTCTAATGCAGCTGTTGACGAATCAATAATAATCAATCAGTTAGCGTTAGAGGTAATAATTCCATAAGCCGACGCACTTTAATTGGTATAGATTATGGAAAATACACTAATTTTAAACTTAGTTTCCATAAGAAACATCGGTCTCAGTCGTAATAGATGGAAAAATATGTATAAATTTATATTTCATAAAAACTTTTTTGTACGAAATTTCTCGTTTACGTCTATATTTAGCATTCCTTCAAGTATTGAACATTTAGATAAACCCTACTTGCTATATAAACCATTAAAAACCTGGGATGTATATCTAAAGAACCCCTCCGAAGCTGTTATTTTGTAATAGCATTTGTAAGCTAAGTAATTCATGCCTATTTAGATTGAAACGTAACTTGAAATGTCAAATTGGTACAAAAAAATTCGGTAAATTTTCGTAAGTGGTGTCCACGCGTATTATTGATAATTTTTAGAAAAAACTTTAGATTCGCCTTAATTACTATAAAAGGAAACTTTTTGCATTCCGGGAGGCGGAAAATTATGCATTTTAATTTTCAATTGCGTAAAACCAAAATTCACTTCGGGAACCGATCGCCGACTGTCAGCGGCCATTATGTAAGTCACTGTTATGTTGGTATCCCTGATGCATTAACAAGAGCTAAATACGACCGTAGCCATCTTCGTGGGATATACGAAAACGCGTGTAATTATGAAAAACAGAATTAATAATATTTTTATTCAAACAGTTAGATTTAGCTTTATTATCACGAAAAGTGAGTATTTATGTCACGGGAGGCAAAAATACATGCAAAAATATGCATTTAACATTTTAATTTGAATCGCTTACGCGGTAACGCCATTTTATATTTACCGTTTTTATTTCACAGACAATCAATCATAATTACACAAACCCGCTAGACAAACCCTGCTTTGCCAAACAAACCATTCAAAACCTGGGATGTTTTTTAAAATTATGATGACATGCAGCTTTCGTAGTTTAACCTCAAAGTTCCGTATTATCCGTGAGGTGGACTAAATGCACATTTACCATAATTTTTAGCTATAAAAAAATAATTTTACATTGAAAAAATTTTTTTTACATTGAAAATTTTTTCAATGTAAAAAATAAATTTTCTGTTTATTATTATTATTTCTATTCTTCAATTATAATGACGACGAATACCATTATGAGGGATATCTCTGCGAATTCCTGTGGAAAAGATCGGTGATCAAAAACAAAGACTGACTCCACTCATTTTTCAAAATTGCTGAAATCTACTATTTTTTGTTTATTATTTCTATTCTTCAATTATAATGACGATGAAATCCAACATGATTCGAGTGCCTCAGCTAGACTCTGAAGTGATTCTGATTAGAGGTTAGTTTACATTTTATTATTAATTCTGTCGTGTTTTCTCATAATTACGCGACTCTCATTTATCCCACGAAGATGGCTACGGTAGTATTTAGCTCTTGTTAATGCATCAGGGATACCAACATAACAGTGACTTACCTAATGGCCGCTGACAGTCGGCGATCGGTTCGCGAAGTGAATTTTGGTTTTACGCAATTGAAAATTAAAATGCATAATTTTCCGCCTCCCGGAATGCAAAAAGTTTCCTTTTATAGTAATTAAGGCGAATCTAAAGTTTTTTTCTAAAAATTATCAATAATACGCGTGGACACCACCTACGAAAATTTACCAAAAATTCTAAATGGCAACAATGGGATTGTTTTATATGGGAAATTTTGAACTTTTTTTTAATAAAAATGTAATTTCAATGCATCTTTTACCATCCAAACGTCATTAGTTGTTTCTTGGGTAAATATCATAGACATATGAATATTGATAGACCAGAACAGACAGGAGAGGGGTAATAGCCAACAATAGCGGGGCGCGGGGCGGCAAAATGATTGAAATGATATGTGATTCGTCCATTAATCAATCCAACAGTATATAGGCATCTCGCATTATAATATGACCATTTCGTTCTTAAAAGTAAAATCTGGTTTTGAACAGTGGCGGCTGGTGCTCACAAAAATCGGTGGTGGGCTAAAAATCTGGTACATACCTACCTACTCTTTTAGGTATATACCTACTCTAATTAAAATAAATTTAATTATGAAAAAAATCCTACCAATTTGTAGATTAGGTCGATTCATCGATTCTCCGTTGTCTCTGAGTGGCAAAGACGTCGGTGACCCTGGAGTTGAAGTCCGATATAGATTGAATAAGGCGTTTTTCAATGCTCAGCACTGACAATGCATTGACTCTATCTTGACTAATTGTATTTCTTAGGAAAGATTTAATTTTTGAAAGTTGAAAAATTAAGTTGAAAAACACCCTTCACTCTCCACCGACATCGTAGGAATTATACATACGATTTTTAACAATTTAACACTCTTTGAAGGAGCATCTGATAATCCATTAATACTATTTTTAATTTCTAACCATTTTTCAAAGTTCAGCGCATTGTTTTTTTATAAAATTAACATCAATAATGGAACTCGAATATAAAAATAATAAAGCGAATAACAATGGCGTATTGACCTGCTAATTGTCACAACGGGTCTCACTGTTAATTGTTTAAGTTATTGCTGTAGAGATAAGAGATGGTCAATGCTGAGCGGAACATTGGCTGAAAAAGAGTAGATCTTAATTTAAACACACAATATCAATAATAAAATGACACGAACGCGTCCCTGATTAAGATGCTTCTGTACAAACTGGTCCTTTTGACATGGTGGAAAATTTCGGATCGCCGCCCGCTATTTATCTAAATTTGCAAAGGATTATACCTACCTACGATTTCGGCGCATGAAAAATTCTGGAAGTATTCTCTGTGATCGCTTTGCCAAGCGCACCTCTGCCCTGAATATAGGAACAAAACGTTCTGCTTCTGTTATCTGTTACGTGAGCGGGTACCTATACAAAGACACCTATATTATGTACGCATTATAACCGAAGTGTGTATGTATTGAGATTTGTGATGAGGCGTGTCGGAAATATAGTATGTTATTCGGTGCTCGGGAATTTATAGATTGGCAGAAATTTTGGGAGTGCGTTGCACCGCCGCACCTTAGGGCTGGCCGCCACTGCTTTTGAATGAATAGACATTTTTACATGGGAGAGCGAATTGCTAGCCACGTTATGAACAATTCTGCGAAGTCCAAACATGTCAAAGAAAAGTTCACCTAATTTCATAGGCGGATATGTTGTTTCCATATTTAGTTAAGACACTTTTACAAATCTTATCTTAATATCTTAGTTCTTACTAATATTATAAATGCGACAGTTTGTATGGATGACCCTTGCTCTTTCACGCAATAAATATCGAATGGAATTTAAAAATTCTTTCACTAATCGAAAGCTACATTATTTGCGAGTAACATAGGCTATATATATTGGTAAGTTCTGGCGTTATGAATAAGCTGTGGCGTTATGAAATTATGTATCATACGTTTTCTGTCCCTAACAAAATCGAGTTATTGTAAACGTCAAACAAATTGTTACCTTGGAAACAATGTTTTTTTTTTTAATTTTTTTAATTTTAGGCTTAAAAACTTTGTTGTGCTTAAAAAGAGTGCTTTTCTGGCGTCGTAGTTAATATCTTCCTATCTTTAAAAATGTTTATTGTCCGAACGAAAAGCATAGCGTTTGACGTGGACTGCCATTTTGTTATTTTTTTTAGGTTACTCTGGATTCAAATATGAATAAAATACTAATAAAGGGAGTAGATACTTAAAATAAATTTCTATATATATATATATAATTTAAATATTTTCTAAAATAGAATTTTTATTTGCGAAATGTCATTATTAAATTTTGAAATTTTCAATTAAATTATTAATTATTTTCTATTAGACAAAATAGTAAGAATAATAACAATTATGCCAATAATTATGCCAGTAATTAATTAATATTGCCAATAATATAATACTATGCGAGCGAAGCCGTGGGTAAAAGCTAGTGTTTTATAATTTACTTACCCCAGTAAATAGCGGCTTTGTGTTTCGCGTAGCCGTGTATCGCGTTGCTACTGTGCGTCCTATGTGTTGTTATATTATATTCCTACTATCTGAATAAACTTAAAATAGAGTAAAATAATGCTTACCTATGGAATGTTATACCACAATTGGGTTTATTATCTTTTTCTTTTCTATTTTTACACATTTTTATAGCACAAGCCACCATTTTGCCGTGTTATTTCATAAATGTACGATGAGAGCTCGACACTGGTCCGGACAAGAATGATGACGTCACATTTTTTAGATTGACGCGAGGCTCTCGCAAGCCCAGCCGGTTCTGAAAAATGGTTCCAATGGGAGGGGGAAATAATACGCCTTTTATCACTTAGGGCCCATCTATTTTGTACGTCCGTGGTAAATATGCATTTAGTCCACCTCACGGATAATACGGAACGTTTGTGTTGTCGAAGTTTGATGCACGGATAATACGAAATGTTCTTTTCATCATAATTTTAAAAAAACATCCCAGTTTTTTAATGGTTTGCAAGGGAAGGGATTTCTAGCAGGTTTGTGTAATTATGATTGATTGTCTATGAAATAAAAACGGTGAAAATAAAATGGCGTAACCGCGCAAGTGAATTAATTTAATTGAAATTAAAATGTTAAATGCATTTTTTTTGTCTACCACAACCTAAATAATCACTTTTCGTGATAATAAAGCTAAATCTAACTGTTTGAATAAAAAATATTCCATATTAACCGTGAAGCGGAGTAAGACGTAAATAATGTTTCTTGTAATAACTAAGTTGAAACATAGAGTAATTTCCAAAATCTGTTCCTAATAAAGTTTTTATAAACATTGGTAATTTTACAATGTTGTTGTTCATATTACATTTTTCCTAAGTATGTATTGGTTTTGAGATCTTTGGACGGTTTGCGAAACAAGAGACATTACCTGTATTTTTTAATTTTTATTTTTATTTAATGACAATATAAAAATACAAGGTAAAGTAGTTTGTTCACAGTCCTCCTCACTAGGTATTCCTGTTCCGAGGCGGACTGTATGTTGTTGCAAGGGTGCTGATCATGATTGCCTCCTCTTTTTTTTTGATTTTCATAAAATAAACAATAAATAAAATAAAAAGTATTTATGTTTTTTGTCTGTCGGTTGCGTTGGGGTTACTGCATAATTTTAATTGTTTCCTCATCTTCATGTTTACTTAGCCATAATTTGATATCTTTTTTAAACTTTTGTGTCTCCATGGTATTCTTAATTTCAATTGGAAGGGCATTATATTGTTTTGTAGCATGGAAATTATGGTTTTTCTGACCAAAAGATGTATTTAATTTCGGGATGTTCAGTAGTTTTGAGGATTTCATCCTTGTAGTGTAGGTGTGTTGGTCAGCAAGGTACTCATATTTTTCTTTAAATTTGAGAAGTGCATTTTTTTAGTGTAGTTTAGTAATGCTGAACACATTAAAGTTTTTAAAAATTTATACTACTTTTATGGTACTTTCAGGATTATTTTTATTATTGCCTTTTTCGTTTTTACTAGCTGCTTCATTTGGATGTTTGAGGCAGATCCCTAACCTATAATCCCATATTCTATGCGTGATTGGCAAAGAGCATAATATACTTTATGCATATCATTTTTATTAAGTATATTGCGTATGTTTCCAAAGTAGTACATGAGCTTTGTAAGTTTCTTTGTAATGCTATTTATGTGGGAGTCCCATCGAAGATTTTCATCGATTTCAATGCAGAGATATGTTATGTTTCTAGAATGTGTTATAATGGGGTAGTGGCATGATTGCGTTAATTTTTTTCCTTGATAATCATGTAATTTAAGAGCATAATCTTCAGCTGGTTGTCCTCCGGCCGTTATAGAAAAAGTTATATATTTAGTTTTGTTAACATTAAGTGTACATAAGTGAGTTTTGCTTAAGCCCGTACAATTCAAGCCCGCGTTCAGCTTCTTTGTAAGTGGTTACCCAATCCCTTTGATTAAATAAAATGACAGTGTCATCGGCAAAACTAATGATTTTTCCTTTGGTGTGTAAGTTGCAGATATCATTTATATATATCGAAAATAATAAAGGTCCTAAGACACTTCCTTGCTGTACACCGTAATCAATTGGGAGAGGTTTACCTTTACGCTTTTCAATTTTAACACACTGGGAACATTCTGACATGTGACTTATTAGCAGATTTAAAGTTGTGTTTGATATCCCAATTATTTTAAGTTTCTTGAAAAGGATTTTATGGTCTATCGTGTCAAAGGAATGAAAATTGCCAAAGATTTATTTCCCTTGTCTAAGCTTTTCGTGATCGTGTTTATGACATCGTCTATGGCGTCGGCAGTTCTCAAGTTTTGTCTAAAACCATATTGAGATTTCGATTTTAGATTATTTTCTTCTATATACATCATAAGTTGTTTTTTTAGTACTTTTTCCAATTTTTTTGAAAATATACTTAAAAGGTTTATCGGTCGATAGTTATTGATATCATTATTAGATCCTTGTTTATCTATAGGTATAATAATAGTAGCTTCTTTAAGGGACGTGGAAATATGCTTTTAGTTATAGATAGATTGATAAGGTGTGTCAGTGGGAAGGTAATTTCTTCACTGAGATGTTTTATTGCATTGGTTGAGATTACCAATGATCAAAATCAGCATGGATGAAATTAAAAATTCGATAAAATGCATGAAGAATGGTAAGGCTGTAGGTTTCGACAATATTGCGGCCGAATACTTTAAAGGAGATAGCCATATTATTCTCACATGGTTGTGCAAACTTGTTAACCAGTGTTTAGAGGAGGGTTACACGCCATTAGATTGGAGAAGGGCTGTAATCATGCCATTATACAAAGGTAAAGGGTCACGTATGGAATGTGGGAATCATAGAGCTATTAGCCTGCTAAGTTCAGTCGGCAAGTTGTACGGAAGAATATCGATTGAAAGGGTAAGAATGGAAACAAAGGATAAAATATGGGATGTGCAAGGTGCCTTTATGAGTGGAAGGGGATGCATGGACCAGATTTTCTCCTTGCGTATGCTCACTGAGAAGTTTCTGGCAAAAAACCAAAAACTTTTTTGTGCCTTTGTAGATCTACAAAAAGCATACGACCGAGTCGACAGGAAAAAGCTATGGAAGGTGTTGTCCAAGTATGGAGTGAATACAAATCTCATACAGGCAATTGCGTCTCTGTACGAGGGAAGCGTTGCATGTGTTAGGGTGAACGGTGGTTTTACGGGGTGGTTTGACATCACAAAAGGTGTTAAGCAAGGCTGCGTAATGTCACCATGGTTATTCAATTTATACATGGATAATTGTATGCAAGAATTGAAAGAGATGGGATTGGGCGCGAATTTGAGTGATCTGAAAATATGTTGCCTGTTGTATGCTGATAATGCGGTGCTGATTTCTAACACTATGGAAGATCTACAGTCTCTTGTGTCTAGGATGAACGAAGTGTGTATGCAAAATGAGTTAATGATGAATGTAAGTAAGTCTAAAGTCATGGTATTTGAAAGGGAGAGTACGAAAACAGTGTGCAATATAGTTGTGAATGATGAATACTTGGAGCAGGTGGATGAGTTTGTGTACCTGGGTAGTATGTTTACGAGAGATGGGAAGGCTGATAGAGATATTGAAAGAAGAGTAAATGCAGGTAACTCCATTAATGGAGGACTGAATGCCGTTGGCGCTAATAAAACACTGTCAAAAGACGCGAAGCTAGCAGTCCATAATGGAGTCCTGGTACCTACCTTGATGTATGGCAGTGAGGCATGGAGTTGGCAGAGGAAGGATGAAAGTAAACTGAATGCTGTCGAAATGAGATCCCTGAGGCGAATGTGTGGCAAAACCATGTATGATCGTGTGAGAAATGTGGATATCCGCAAAGAATGCAAGGCTGATGTAAGCATAATGAGTAAGATTAAGAAAGGGACCCTCAGATGGTTTGGACATGTAGAGCGAATGAAAGAAGAAAATAATGTGAGAAGAATATATGACGCAAATGTGAATGGAAGAAGAAGTAGGGGACGCCCGAGGAAGACATGGCACGATCAAGTGAATCAGATACTTGAGTCGGGCCATGTCAAAAGTCGGAATAATAGAAGAGTATGTATGAGACGATGTATGAATGTGAGTGAAGCAAAGACTGTGTGCCAAGACCGAGTTGTTTGGCGGTCCGTCCTCTCTGCCTACCCCTGCGGGGAAACGGCGTGATGGTTAGTTAGTTAGTTAGTTAGAGATTACTTCATCACTTGATGAAACATTTGGAAACATTGAAACATTGTATCCCTACTTATATTAATATCAGCATTCCTGTGTCAGTTATAGTCGTTAACTATAACTGACACAGGAATCTAGACTTCTAGACAAACATCTAGACTTGCTTTTGTCTCACAAACTCAACATTAAATGTGGCAAGTAAGAAACGCTCTTATGTTTATAATATATTCTTAAGTCAAATGTTGTTCATGTACGACAAAGATAGGCATTCAAAGAATGTGTGTGTAGAACGAAATAATTGCTAGGACCAGTCCATTCAAAAGTTCTGTTGAATACTGCCGCAAAACCAACCAGAAGAGGAGGCCTGGGCGATTTTGAGGTGTCCAGTGATCAAGCTATAACAGAGCAAAGACAGATTGTTATTGTACTCGCTATTACCGCTGACTTGTATGTTATTTTATCACATGCATATAAATAAACAGAGTGATTACGACTATTTTAAACAGTAAAGTGTACTTAGCGACAGAACTGACTTTGTAATTTGGCTACTGCACACCCAGGCCTTACATTCTCTAATGATGAAAAAAATGATATCGATAATATGATAGTCGATAAGATTGAAATGATACATTTTCTCATCACGCATGAGGGCATTTTGGCACTTTTTTAATGCAATTTGCTTAGAGGTAGCCCTCAACCTTAGGTGACGCATGACAGTTTAGTACTAAAACCAGGAAATTGAAGACACTACAATTGACTTCTTTTGGCTTGCCACTTGGAGATATATTGCATGCAGTGACTGAATTGCAGAGAGCATAAATACAAGGACCTTGAAATGAAAGAATTGCGATAATTGTAATAATTCATTGTCTTTCATAATATTTTATATTTGATTGACAGAATCGGGACAGAAGAACTGGCAAGCTCAAAAATTATTCTGAATTATTACTTACTAAAAAATTGTCATCACACCACTATAGCTGACGAGTTTTGCCTCCTTCGCAGCGTCGGCAGTCTTGGGAAATTCCCCCTTCCAGATAATAAACAGCCGTCGGTTGGTAACGGGGTGAATTCTGTGGATCAGCATTTTAGTGGACATTGGCATCTTGAGTTAAATGAATTCGTTACACCAAATAAGTCTTGAACCATAATACGTGTGAAAAGTCACTTTATCCTTAGTATTCATGGTAAAACTATGTCATAGACACTGATACATCACTTTAACTTGATGAAAATATAAAACCTTACTTCAACATAAACGGGTATAAAACGTTACTTCAACAATATCATGATATATTTTTCTGGTCCTTATCTGGCAATATTAAAATTATGTATTGTATTTTACAAATTAGCCTTTATACTTATAGAAATAATAAAATGTATTAAATTATTTCAGGAATTCACTGGGAATGGAGATTGTAACTACATAAACCAATCCAACATAATATAATTCATTGCTTGGTGTCCGCAAGAACATAGGAACGTATTATAGCAAGAATCACGTTAAGGAGAAGCTCACACCTTCAAGACCTTCCAATGTCGTTTAAAATGGAAAAGTAAGTTTGACAAAAGATTGTTTATTTTGGTCACTATTCTATTATTTCCAGTCCAACAGGGATAAGTTTTGCTAAAGAAAGAAACGAAAAGGGTAAAAAAGAAGGGCCTTTTAAATTTGAAAACAAACTCTGAAACAACATTATTTACGTTTAACATAAGCTTATGTTGCAACCAGTGGCGGTCTTTCCCTTTCGGTTGTGTGTGTGTGTGTGTGTGTGTGCGTGTGTGTGTGTGTGTGTGTGTGTACGTTTGGTATGGACAATTTGTTTCGGCTACTTGGAATAAGGGTCGTTCTGTAAAAATATATTTTTGAATTGGTATATAACTATTAACACATTCAATCTAATGTTTGATTATTTCAGCATCAAAGAGGAACCTGTGGAAATACCATCTATGGAAACAACTTCAATCAAGATTGAGGTCATCGATGATAGTGAAGAAGAACTAGAAGACCCTTGGTCGTTTTTGACCAGAAAGATTAAAGTATGCCCTTTGTTTTGTTTATGTCTCCACAGGATTCGATTCCTCGGCTGGCTAAGTCCTCCATCACAACACAAGCAACATTTTCGGCTTTCTGTGGTGGTAGTAGGAGATTTTCAAACATTGTTGGGTTATTCGTAACCCGGGAATGTTTGTCTTTCTTTTTAAAAAGTTAAAAAAAAAAAAAAAAAGGTTATTAGAAATATTGTGTACTAGAAGAGAATAGAGGAAGTATGAGGATTGTAAAGCCATTCCAAATTACATTTATGTCAAATCAGGTCATCTTTTAAAATTATATAGTTCATGTGATCAAAAAAGCTAAACTTAAAGTCAGACATCTCCAAGTACTAAGTTTTGAGGTAATGAGTAAAATAATATTCGAATGCTCGCCATAAATCAAATATTATTTGCATGCATTTTGACCTTTCAGAGATGTCCGACTAATCAGGTGCGATATTAATTAATGTATTATTTTTGCATGTAATTTAACTGTAATGTTGCTTATAAATATTCTCCATTGTTCTGTAATTGGAAAAAATCTGTTAGCAGATTTATTTGCGAATTTGCGAGAGAAAAAAATCAGGCCATACCTTATACTTCAAACATTTTATCTGTACAACAGAAGTACTGTGATAGCTTTCACATCAATTTCAGATTAATTTTATTCATAAATCGAGATTTTCAAACTAAAATTTAAAAAATCCTTTAATCTTTACGTGTGAAAAATTCTAAATTTGAAATTTTTTATTTTTATTTATTTATCTATAATAAAATATATTTACATTGGTTTTATTTGTATGCCCGTCTCAGTAGGGTATACATATAAAAAAGGTAAATATAATAAAAAGGTTAAAAAAAAACATATATTTTAGGGTGGGTCCTTTGTATGAATAATTGACACATCAGTTCCAATTTTGAAAATGACACTCAATTCATAATAAATTTGAGTTTGTTGAGTTACAATCACACACAGACGGAACACAACTATAATAATATACTAACCTGAAATAAGCATTTTATAAATTTTACCCTAAAGGTTGGCTGTGACCTTGCAATGTCTCGTCCAGGTAAAGACCCTAACTAACTACAAACCTTTTATATCTATGCCATCATAAACAAAAAGGTAGCTGGAAATTTTCGATGGTCACATTCTGATATCTGAGACCTTTCATTTTTATCAACTTACTAGCAAGTGTTTTCCCCTCCTCTCCCACATTCCCTTTTTCCCTTCCTGCCGCTAAACTATATGAAATACACACATTCTACAAGAAACTTGTGCGCCACCTATTGTGAAATTGTTTTCCCATAGCATATAACCATTAAATATAGAAACTTTTGTATGGGAGTGTGCACCACTAATCACCAAAGTTTCATCGCAATTGGATAAATGGCTTAATAAAGAATTAATTTTTTTATACTAAGTTTAAGTTAAGTTGTAAAAAGTACATCAGAATGTGACCATTGAAAATTTACAGCTGCCTTTTTGCTTATTACAACAGAATTACTGCGATTTTTATTGTTTTAGCTATGCGATGCGAATGTTATTGGATTTTTTTTTCTTGTGGTCTTGTTAATCTTATATTGATTGTAGCAATCCAAACTGTGATTTAAAACAAATTAATTATTTTTCTTTCTTCTGTTCTGAAGTTGGTTTTCAACCTGTCATGGATTTTCTGTGGATGTCAAATCAAGGCATCATCGAGTCTGAGTTATTTACTTTTTAATACCAGTTACCTTGTAACCCTTTAATTTCAGCTGGAGCCTCTTGACTCCTCCCCAAGTCCCATCATAGCCAGTGAGAGTCATGAGGATTTGAAGCCAATATTGGATGTGAAGCAGGAGGTGTTGTCTTCTGGACGTATTCTTAAGCATCTTTTGACAAAGAAAAAACAACCAACATTACAAACTACTATAAAAGAAGAAATACACAAATCTCCCACTAAAACGATTAAAGAAGAGGTTTTGGATATTGACGATGGTCATTCAATTAAATCCGAAGCCAGAATTCAACCCAATTATTCTTCACCTAAAAACAAACAGAAAGTTATCGTTATTAGGCCTTTGATATCCAATGTCAAAACTATCAGAATCTTAAACACAGAACTTCTGAAGAAAGAAAAATATGATGAGCCTGAAACTTTTGAACCCATCATCACTACAAATGTGCAAGAAGGCGCCGTCACTCACAATGAAAAAATTAAGGGCCCGCAAAAGGCCATGAAAACGTACAAAAGTCACAAATTATGCAACAATTTGTTAAAAGAATACTTGTGTGGCACTTGCAAAAAACCTTTTGGAAATATTGTATCTCTACATGAACATGAGCAGACGCACGTAATTGAACAAGTCTTTACCTGCGGAGTGTGCAATTACATAAGCAGCAATCAAAGAAGTCTCACTAAACACTCGTTTGTCCATCGAAAGCACAATCAGATCTTCCAGTGCCCGGGCTGCCGGTTTAGCACCTCGGTGTTGCGGCAGTTCAAGCTGCACAAGGCGGCGCACATGGCCAACAACACCTTCAAGTGCCAAGACTGCCCGTTCATGTGCTCGGACTACGAGATGCTGTCGCGCCACAAGCTGATACACAAGAACCAGATGTTCCAGTGCGACAAGTGTGTGTTCACCTCGCGCCGCCTCTACTATCTGGACATGCACAAGCTCATCCACAAGGGCTCCGACCAGGCCAACAAGTGCGACAGCTGCGACTACGTTGGTTCGCACCCGCGCTACCTCCGCCTGCACAAGAAGTTGAATTCCCATTAGCATCGAACACATATCCATTCATTTTTTTATCCACTCCAGCGATGGAGATTTCCTGGTGTTCAGTTTGCTATTCGGCCATCATTCGTTAACATGTGAATGCATCCGCCTAGTTTTCAACATTTGTCCAATTTTTTTAGGTGTTTTATAAACAGAATTTGTTAAATTTATAATTAATTTTATTTTATTAAATTCTGGGGTAATTATTCCAATAACCACCGCACTTTTAGGCTCAGATTATGGAAATTACACTTCATTTCAACAATGACTACAAGAAACGACCATTTACTTGTACAAATAATTATTAGGTTTTTATTTTGGGTTAACTAAGTAATACATGCATATTTAGTTGAAAGAAAACTCACGCAAATGCCAATCATTGTATTAAAAAAAATGGCAGCAAAGGAATCGTTTTATACGGGAAATTTTGAACTTTGATTGAATAAAAATGTTATTTTAATGCCTCTTTTACCATCTATCCAAATGTAATTAGTCATTTTTTGTAGTAACTAACTTACTAAACTAAAATTACTTTAATTCCCAAAATCTGTGCCTATTAAGTGCTACGTTTAGTTGAATGCTTACCAATTAATCTAATTTGGGTAGTTATTGTTTGAGTGGTTTAATAATTAAACAGTGTTTTTGGATACTGGGTAATTGTTATTCAAATCTTTCATTATTGATAAAACAAAAATTATGTAATTTAACCCTTTATAAAATTGTTTGCCACAATGTAAAAAATGCTGCGTTGGAAAAAGCATTTTGCTACTGTACATATATCTGTTAACCTATGTTATGTGCAATGATAAAAAAGTAGATTTTGGCACCCATTTGGAAAAAACCATAGTATGTACATATATATCAAATTACCACATCGAAATGATGTTATGTAATGAGCGAAAAAATTATGTGTTTTAGTTATACATTAACCCCCTTACTAATAAACGTATTTTAAAATTTACACAACTGATAAAATTTAAATATGTGTTTAGTTTATTTGATTACCTTTTTACAGTGAACATGCATAATATCTACAAACTACACAGGATACAAGTTGGCTTTTGTAAAATTTAAAACATATTTATTAGTAAAGGGGTAAGTTTGTGTAAAGTAATTTTAAACTTTACTTTGAAACTTTATTATTACAATGAAACAAGAACCCACATCTCATGATAATAAAGGACTCCTTTCATGCTTTCTTGCATGAAACACCGGGTCAATTTAAAATGATTTATTAACTGCTCGTTCACAGATGGCTCTAATTGAATTATTTTAGGAAAAAACACTTTTGCAAGTTGCTTCGAAATATTAAGATGAATTGTTTGTTTGCGCCTGTACACACTTTATATAAATATGAACAAATAGTTTTGTCCTTACAAAGATTACAAATTCTTTCAAAAAATACAAAAACAATATTGTATCGGTGATTCAATCTAACAATGTATTTGTATGCCTTTCGTGAAAGAATTGAGTTTGTAAATGGACACAACTCTTTATTCATATTGCATATGTACGGGCACAAGCAAATAATTCATCTTAATATTTTAAAGCATAATTTGCAAAAAATGTTTTTTCTTAAAATAATTTAATTAGCACCATCTAAGAAAGAGCAGATTATGAATTCTTTTAATTAAATATTATTTCTTAATTAAATATTATTTTACATGAAAGTTAGCATTAAGTTCATTTTGTAGAAATACAGAATGCGGTCAAGCATAATACATAGCAACTCTATCGTATAGCTGCTAATCACACCGTAATTTTAGACTTTCGAGTTATGAAGCCATCGTCAACTTCCTCCTCCTTGAACCAACGTTTTGGACTACCTTGCAGTGTCCATTTCTTGGAGAGTGTAGAAAAAAAATCTACGCCTCCCTGATTCAACAAAATTTTCTCTAAACCGTATGAAATTTATATATATATATATCTCTGTTCTGACGACTCAGCAATTTGTCTATTAGCATAACATCCATGCATCCGTAATATGTCGTAAGCCACCACATATGCAAAAATGCTTTTTTATTATTTTAGGTGGTAACATATCGTCTGCCAAATATAATAACCTGTAACAATCGTTTGATCTCTGTATTTACGGTTGACGTACATCGTACATTTCTTATCCCACTTGTGTTAAAATAGCTTAGTTTTAGTTACAATTTGTCGTAAGCGACATTATGTACGATACGATATATTAGATCAACGCATTCTTTAGATTTTACTTAATATTTTCTAAGGTTATATGTCGGAAGCCACGATATGTTTTTTTCACTCTTTTGTAAAATTTGTTTTTTTTGGCTTATGGCATATTACAGTTGCATGAACGATAACACAGCAGTTGGCCGTGGCAATATTAACCTTTTAAATGTCAGTAGGTAAAAGTGTGGTTGTGTTCAGCAGGCCGTGAATTTTTAATCAAAATAAATCATTTTTAAATCTTATTTAAAAAAATCAAAAAAACAAAACAAAAAAATCAGAATCATCCCAATGTCGTCTCTGTGTGTTCCATATTTTAAATTAATAAAAAACGGGACATATGTATTATACAGAGGCTCAAAGAAGAGCGAGAAAACTCGCTATTTTTCTATGGCCGGCCTGCTGGGCACGACCAAGGATGCGAGAAATCTCGCTCTTGGCACAGAAGCGGTTAAAACATCTCTGCTGTTGTCAACCTGAATTGCCATTTGACGGTGACAATAAACCTGCATCTCTTGAAATCAAATTAGACTTCTTATTAATACAGGGACGGGCTCAAAATAATAATTATATCCAATTTTCCAAATGCATTAATTAAATCTCGATTCCCTACTATAATCGCAACAAAACAATTCCACCAGTACACCGCCTACTTCTCACCTCTTCATTTTAAACTTTATTTATTACATAATATAAAAAGTATAAGGCGAACCTTACACATTCAATATTTATTGTGATCCTTCAATATTTATCAAACTTCATGATATTTATTAAACTTGTAAGCTAGCGTGATGGATCACAATATTTATTGCAGATATCTAGATTTCTGAATTCCGTAACGTGAACCCACGGATCGTATAAATATTGATGCGTAGGCTACACATTTGATATATATATCACCATATTTGATAAATATTGACCGATCACAATAAATACATAACACGTAGGGTACCACGGTAACACTGATTCATATTGATGGATAAAAATTGAATGTACAGTTGAGCCTACACCTAAGTCTGTTAAAAATATGGAGAAAAAAAATTATGTAATTTTATGTCTTGTAATGAATTTATTACTTATCAAGTATTTTTAAAAACATATGGTTATTTTCTCTCTTGGAAAGTGACAAAAAATACGGTGAAATAATTCTTTTGGACAGTTTATCATTATTATTAGCTATCTGTCTATTTTTATTTTGTATTAAGTAAATTAATTGTATGCATAAAACTGATTATATGTTGACCGGATAACTCAGAATCACGCAACTTAAAAATTCCTTATGGGCTATTTTTCATTTTTTTTTTCCTAACTTTAAAAAAAGGGGTGTTGAAGTTACATGATTCTGAGTTGTCATGGAACCGATTATACATTATTTGATTTTATTTTTATCACAAATCTACATAAATATTTATTTCAATTTACATATAGATTTACACACTTTATAATAACTAGATATCAATTTCCAATCAATATTCCTCTCGAAGAAGAGTGCCGAAACACTACTTTATAATGTGAAGGCATTTTTATTAAATTTTGTAAATATTTACTGATAATAAATACATATTTGGTAAACAGAAAAGGTTTTTTTTTTAATTGTGATAAAATATTTGTAGGTTGTGTTATACATTACATAAATAATAATAATAATTTTTGAATGATTTGCATAACGCCATTTTTGTTGAAAATTGAAAAATCATCTCATCATGGGTGTTTAAATAAAGGGCCAATTTGTTGATGGATTTAAACACTATCCAGCACAATTTTTACTGGATTCTTTCAAGCCAGTGAAGGTGTTCTGAAATGTGCAATGCCGCTGCATTAAACACGGATTGAAGTTTGATATTATGGAAGGCTGGCATAAATGCAGTTACAAACTCAAGATGTGAGACATATATAGAGTTCATTAGTAGTTTTGTTGCCTCTGTAGGAAAGTTTCTTCTGACTGACTTGAGTTGTCTTAGGTGAAAAAAACCATTGCTTATAGTCCTAAAATATAAATATGTACATATATGTTTTTAACCCTTAGCAACTGAAAAAAAATTTCCCAATTAGGAAGTTGAGTGAAAAATATTTTGACTTTATTTATTTAATACATGAAAAATCGAAAGTACATATAGTTTTTCAATGATATTTCACCCTCCATGCTAGGGATGACCCTGTGTTATGGCGGGTGAAGTTTACAGTTTTCGGATTACATTCATTAGTATTGGTTGAAAATAAAATATATTTACTTAAAATGTATGTTCATGTAGATCAAAAAATATCAATTCTAAATATATAAATATATTTCTATTATTCTTAGAATTAATTAAACGTTCTTAAAAAAATGATTAAAAAGGCGTAAACTAAAAACGCTTCATGATTGGTCTGAAGATTCTGACGTCATCTGTTCCCGGGTTTGTACGGTATTGGAATGCCTATAGTGCATCTCTTTCTATTACATGAGAGATGGTTTGTTTATCATGAGAGTGGTCAGTGGCGTGCACAGGGTTTTTGATCAGGGTAGGCAGTAGGAAAACCGCCGAATTGATTCAAATAAATAAAAAAAAAACTTACCACAGATAACTCCCTTCGTACAAGTTTTCGCTAAGTGTGCTTGCTGCTAACTGCAGATGATGTAGGTTTGGATTATCTAAGATTTAAGCCACATCAAATATCCAAATAATGATAATATCGCATCATTTATGCATATTATCACAAGCCAATTGGACATCCGAGGTGGCCTTGATAAAGGCCGTTGGCGCTGTCTCATATGTCATACTTCAGATGTCATTCCACTGATTGCCATTTGCTAATTTTGTTCCAGAAAGCACTGCCTAATACTAACAAAAAACCTCGTAGAAGCAAATTCAAAGCGACAGTTTTTCTCTATGATACGTGCATTTCGTAAACATTGATTATATCCTGTATGAAGTTAGCTCTAAGCAGAAATAATTCCTGCTTAAGCCTCATTTTAGTGAGGCAGTCGGAGGGCGCGTGTAGTTTCCACGTTTGTAGTATGCCGTTTGATGTGTCACGCTTATTATTGAAAGTGTCTATTTATTTTTAGCAATAATTGAATAAATTATAATATTATTTATGTATATGCTTATGTTTTACAAATACGGTAGGGTAGGCAGTGCTTATGTGCCTATATGGAATGCACGCCCCTGAGAGTGGTATATATATGCCAAACAGTTTTGCTTGCCGTCTTATTATGTGTCTTTTTAGATTAAATAAAGCCTCCAAAAAAAAAGAAAAAAAAAAAAAAAAAAAAACATTGAGCGAGTTTACAAGTGACTAGCTGGGAAATTCACTATCTGTTAGTAAACTCGCTCCATGTAATCATATTACTAGTTAACTAGCAGAAATGTACGAAAAAGTTGGAAGGTATGCAACTTTGCTCGCGGCTGCAAGCGCTTGCATCAAAATGGCAGCCTATCAACAGCTGATTACGTAATTCAGAATTGGTTCATGCGGGGATCGTCATTCTCTCTAGTGACTTGCGTGTGGTGGTAACGTCGATTTAAAATTTTCTGCAAAATATTGACAGAATAAAGGAATTTACTGTTAGGATATTTCAAAGACAAACTCACTTATATCATTCCGGGATACAGAAAAACATAAGATAGGTTCTACTATCTTAAATCTTTATTGTTTGCTAATATCTAAACAGCAGTCAGAGCAATGGATGATCGATGGCTTGTGTACCTATAAAAGGTTTTTAAAGATTTCATCTGAAGTAAGGAAAAATTGTGCTTATTTTGGTCACACAGACACATTCATAATACACTTATAGCGGTTTATCTCTTCAGTGGGTATGATAAACTTTCTTAGTGCATCTGAAAGTCCAGTAGGAATGATTGTTTTTTTTCTACTTATCGTTTCCGCATTGGATCATGACCCACACCAAATTTTATTATACTAACCCTAACAAGAGGACCTTTAAGAGATTTCAAATAAAAATTACTTCATGCTTTACAAGTACCTATCTAGAAATTTTTAAATTAATTTTAAAAATATATAATTCTGAAAAATAAAAATCATTTTGTGAAATGACAAGTCACCTTTTTTGTTTTTGGGTCTATTTTTTCACTCTGGGCAGGGGGTGATATTAAAATTATAAATTTAAAAAAATTACAGTAAATTAATGGTAGAATTTATTTTTCATACAATATTTCCGATCTTCTCAAGTACAGCAGTGCTAAAAATAATAAAAGTTTTCATCTTTTGGTACCTTTTCACCTAAATTAATTGTTGAACTGATGATTTTCGTAGATGTTAAAACATGTTGGTATCTGTTGGTTTTAGTTGATTTATAATCTTTAATAATATTGTTTTTTATTTAGACAACAGAATATATATTTATATACATATCTTTCTAAAAGATAATCTACCCACTTTTGCAAAATGGACGCAGGGATGCCGAGCACTGAATTAGTTGCAAAATTGAAAGAAATTTCTGCAATGGTAGAAAAAAACGAATCAACGATAAACAGAATAAAGAAAAACCTTGAAGAAATAAAAAAAGTAAGGATCAGTAAACATTTTTGGTATAAGTAACTAATAAAGCTAAGCATACACACAATGCGCTGTGACACTGTTGATTTTACTGCGAACCCAAGTGGTCATTAGGTTTGCATTGTTGCAGCAGATACTTGTTATGATATCTGTCGAGAACAGGGAGTGTGTCGAACGCAACGCTCAGGGAATGGAAACACGACCCCCTACAACCATCCCAAACTAAGGTGTGAGCTATCCCAATAGCCATCCCATCCAAAGGTGTGAGCTATCGTGCTCAGGCTGAATGACAGTGTCACGAACAGTGCCTCTGAGAAACAGGGTCGCATCTCAGAGTATTAAGACATTACCTAGCTCTCGGAGCTCTGCTGTAGAAGTAATTTTTTTGGTGGCAGTTGTTTTGTGTGTTTGTCGTTTTTGGGATGGGTGATTTCTGAAATGACACAAACATTTGTGATTCTCAAATTGTAGGTGTTTTTAACATTTCAAGAGTTTCTGTGCTAATTTTAAAAACTTCTCTTCAGTTTTAAAGTGTGCCAGTTTTGAAAATTAGCCATCGTAAAACGATGAGCCACAAAATACACCAGCCGAAAGGACAACTTCTCCTTCAGCCCTTGATACACTGACTGGAGAGAGAAGGCTGTACACACCAGCACCAGAACCTGGAAAGAATATATTAATTCTTATGAATGTATCCAGAAATTAACTGTTATTGGGATTTAATTTTTCAAAAGTCGTAAACAAGTAACTGCTTATTAAAAAAATAGCTCTCCTTTTACTTAAGCCAACTCTCCAATCGGGGGGGGGGGGGGGGGGTTCAAGGGGGTTTATACCACCACCTTGGCAAATCATAACTCGTTTCGCAGGGGGGGGGGGTATTGTAGGACTTTGTATTTCTTGGGCACTAACTAACAATTGACAAAATGATAATTAATCACTTAACTAAGAATAATTTAAACTACTGAGACCTTCTTTGCCTTTACGAAACTAGTTTTATCTTAAGTACCTATCATAATGTTTCTTTGAAATAATGAAAGAAAACCTTCTCCACTTCCCACTAAGGCGACGATTGGTTAACTACAATTTTTTTTACTTAATTTTTTTCTCTTATATCCTTATTTTAATATTATTGATGTTGATATCTTAACATTTCGGGGGGGGGGGTTGAACCCCCAAAACTCCCCCCCTGGCCACGCCCGTGGTGTGGAGGGTCTTTTGAGGAAAGGAAAGAGATGAAATTCTGGGAAGGAAAAGATATGAGGGATGGGTAGGCGATAGAGATGAAACGGATAGTTGTTTGGCCGGATATCGGATAGCTTCGAGGCCGGATGGCCGGATATCCGGCGGCCGGATATTTAAAGTGTACCTTTCAGCTCGTGTTGGTCATGAGAGGCTGTTTTCCGAAGCTGGCCTGGTTTACGAAAACAAGCAAATTCGCTCGTTGCCTGCGAACGCTAAAAATTTAATCTTTATTCACCATAATTTACCCCTTGTTAATTTTGAGTATTAATTCAAAATATTCCCTTTGATAAGAAGAAGAAGAAGAGGTATATTATGGTGCTTCAATGTCAGTATTTAATCATTTCAATGATCTGTGTTTTTATAATGGTGATTGTGATTCGTTAATCATGTTAATTTAAGTTTTCGCTACTGTCTGAGGTTTTTGTAAGTTTTTACTAAAAGTTTTTAGTTTAGATATTTACTACTTATCTATTTATCATTAGAGTGAATATCTCAGAAGAAAATTTTAGTTTTTTGGAAGGCCATTTTTGTAACTTTTTCGACTTTAAATAAAAGCCGTCATAATTATAAGCCATTTTATTGATATTTACCTCACAAAGATTAATGTATTGCATTTTATTATAGGGAATTTTCGTAGTTTTGAGTTACTATCCGGAATCCGGCCGGATAGTAAATTTAGGCCGGATACCGGATAGTTACCGGATATCCATTTCATCTCTAGTAGGCGATGTTCTGAGAGTCCTGCTGGAGAGGTCAAAAGATCTCCCTTAACCAGTCTCCGGATTCGGCCTGCCACACAGCTGGTGGGCAGATGCATCCACCGCCAAGAACCGGACAGATCTCACCCCATGAAACCAAACCACTTGGGGTGACCTAGGGTTGTGGCCAATAAATGGCAGTACCATTATCCATCTACCAAATTGATGGAATCTTTGTATTGCTCTATTTAAAGATTTTTAACCATTTTTTAATTAATGGATTTGAATTTCCTTATATGTATTGTTGCAGATCTTCCAAGAACTCCAAGAATAAATAAGCACAATAACATAGTCAGGGGTGCTCCAATGTTTGCTTTGAATCTCAAATATAGAATTGCTAGAGATACAAAACAGTGGCACGATTCAGGCCGTTGTTTTCACAAATTGGTTGGCAAAGCGTGAAAAATTAAACACTGGGTCAGTTATACCTCTTTCGTCAGTGGAATTTGTAGTGTTGAGGGAAAATGTACACTAAAGATTTCTGTGGGGAAGAGCCCCCAAATGAGTCTAATAACTTTAAAACTACTTATAATATTTCTCTTCTGCATTTTAAAATAACTTTATCATTACCGGTACATTAGTTTTGTTTATTTATCAGTATGATTCTATAAAATATTTTTTTAAATTTTTATTGAGAAATAATTGACTGAAATAGTTGATGAAATGAGGAAAAAAATAATAATATAATGTGATAATATAGATGAAAGTATTGTGCTGCATCACAAAAAATCCACAATAAATGGAGAAAATTTAGAAAGATTTTTCAGTTTAATGATTGTGCTGGTATTCACGGTGTTCAGAACCTCGTAGTACAAGCGGGAAACTGGTAAATCTACATCTACTACATTTTATAATGACGCAAGTGACCAGCCCAGGCACAGGGGTTACATGCAAGCCAGAATCAAGTTAGCCAGAAGCTGGACGCACTGTACAGTGCCCGCAAATACTTTAATGATACACAACTGCCGACCCTGTGAAAATCGCAAGTGTGCCGAAATACCTGAAAAAAACCCTCGACTGTGTGCAGAAACGGGCAGTCCGTTTGATATGATTGCATTCTTTAGAGCAGTCATGGGCAACCTTTCCTAGGCCTGGGACCAAACTATTATTCTGTCTCAAGGGTCAAGAGTCAAGGGCCGGACCAAATTATTAAACTTAATAAAGTAATATTAAATTAAATAAAACACGTTGTTACTTCTTATATATATATTTTTCTTATTTAATGAACGACATAATATTAATATTATATACTGATTACAAAATTTTGTGTGAAGATTGGCCTAGTACTTGAATTACGTAACTGTCAATATTAGCGTTGGTATAATCGCATAGAATTTTCGAGATTTTCATCTGTTATCTTTGTTCGAATTTTTGATTTGGTGTGTTTCATCCTCGAAAAAAAACTGTTCACACTTATGTATATGTGCTGCCAAAACGACAAATGATTTTTCTTACAAATGTGCGTAAATTTGTATATTTTTCTTCCACCAAATAAAATTACAAAAAACCCTCTAAGCAATGTTGTTAAATAGTGATGTTTAGTACTAAATCCCCCTGAAGCTAAGTTCCATCTGTAAGTTTGCTGGCACATTATTTACATCAGCATCCATCAGAAGAGCCGAATCACTGGAAGGGAAATCATGCGCCGACAGCCGCTTGTAACCTACTGTAGGTGTCATCCAAGAAGTGGTGATCATGAACTAGTACAGTGGGCCAGTGCAAGCATCCGCGGCATCTCCATTACGAGGATTTAATCTCTCCCTAAAACTATTAATTTCTTTCTCTATTACTTCACTGAGATGAATCAGGGCCGGACAAAATAGGTCGGCGGGCCGGCGGATGCCCATATGTGCTTTAGAGCAAAGACGCCAGGTATGCTGTCCTTGTTCTACCAATATCATAATGGAAGATAATCTAAGGAACTAGTGTCATTGATCTCTTCAGCACCGGTGTATACTCAGAAAACACGCCAAACATGCGACCAACATATGTACACGGTTGACATTTGTCATGGGTCGTTTCTACGACTCGTTTTTGAGTTCAAGAGCTCGGATGTGGAGTAATTTGCGGGCCTTTGTGCATCCTCCCTTCTGAGCTCACTCCTTCCTAACGCAAAAAGACTGTCAACAAAGCAGCTGTGTGAAGTTAGGGTTAAAAAAAATAATTTTGTAATCGATGTTGTGGTATAACTTATTTTGATTTGAGCTTTCTTTTTCAAGTAAATCGAGTCCGAAGATCGAATTTTTTTGGTCAAATTTAAAAGAAAATGGTTGTTACAGAGATACTATCAGCTGTTTATTGTGATTTAAAATACGTGGAAGGGTAGACCTGGCTCCAAAAGTTTTAATTTGCCAAATTATAAATTGAAACACTTAGATCGAATAAAAAAGTTTTTTTTTGGGTTCTCTATGTGATGTGGATTAGTTTCCCGCTTGTACCAGGAGTTTCTGGACTCTGTGTTTAAGAAGAAAAAAAAGTTTATTCATTATAATAATTTTGCCTTTTTTAAATTGATCGCCCTGTTGTTGCACCCCTGACAAATTTAAACAATGTTATGACTTTATATTATAAAATAATTATACAGAATACATAGTTCCTATAATCCGAACAATTATAAAACGAGTGTTCGGTATAAAGAATTTTCGGATAACTGGAATCTTTAAGAAACAGCTGGATATTCTGAACATTCGAGGGTTTGACCTTTTCTGGGATCTTTTAAGGTACCTATTACCTTTGAAATCGGATGCTGTGGATTAATCAATGTTAAATTCCCACACTAACTTGGTACAACCCTCTGCACTAAGCCGAGTAGAGAGATTGTAAATTATATTCTCTATTTCAGAAAACAACTGTAACAGATGAAGATAGCAAGGAATTACATAAGAATTATGAACTGTTGAAGCAAGAGTTATTGAATCAAAGCAATTTGACACGTCAGTTGCAAATCCTAACAAGTGGTACACCGTGCGGCAATGATCCCAAATCAAGTATGACAGTCAGACATGATTTTAGATTTTCATGATCGAAATGAATTATCGTGATTTATTTTTGGGATATAATGCCATGTTTGCGCTACCTCCTTCTTTAGCCAACGTTTCGGAAGTGTCCATTGTCAGGGCAGATAATCAATAGTGGTAAAGTGTGTGATTATGTATGTAGATGCGATACCATGTAGCCAGTTCCAATCCTCTACGAGCTGGTATTGTAGGATGATTTAAAATGGTTTTCTGCAATGACGTTATATAAATAGACTCGCCATAGTCTCACATACTCACAATATAATGTGAAAAGCAAGCAACACTCTTTTGTTTTCAGCGGTTTTCAGTATAATTTCTAAATTCAAAACTTTATTCCTGTGTGATAAAGATAGACAATCAAAGAATGTACGTGTGTGAATGTCATAGATATATGGTAGGGCGGCTTATTAATTTCTTCGCTGAATACTGCTTTCACATCACGGGTGTGACCTATGGGTGTGACTGAGATAACAAGATACTCTCACTCGGTTACACAATGGACAGGGAAGGGTAAAGAATACAATGACGTATTATTATAAAATTAATTGTAATAATTATAATAATAAGTAATTTGCGTGTACTTACAAATGAAGTGTTATTCCTTCGCCTTTACGACTATTTGCCGTGCAATTGAAGCATTTTCTCATCACACAGGAGGGCATTTTGGCGCTTTGCAATGCAATTTACTTACTGGTAAGACACGACCTCACTCGACGCGTAGCAGTTTAGTACTAAAGTACTAGAAATAGAGACAGCTACAATCGTCTTGTGTTTGGCTTCCCACTTTGAGATTTCTACCCCGCGTCCAGTATTAATGTCATTGGTTTTCTGCATTTAGATTATTTTTAGACCTGTATTTAGACCTGTCCATTAATATTAACAGGATTTTTGTGAATTTAAATTGCTTCCATAATAAGGCGTGCTGCATGCAGCATGTGTTTTGGGTTTTCCAAGGATTTCAGGAACAAATCAGAAGTAATGGCCGGTTTCAATTAAATGCACGGCAATTGCCGATTTGTCAGGATGGCTGAGTTTACATGCTCGAAAGCTTTCTTATATCCTTTAGCAAATCATTAGTTCTGTTGGACACTAAACCTGTCCGAAACATTGGCTAAAGAAAGAGGTAGCGAAACACGGCAAAGTACCACAAAATTAAATCACATAAGTATCACAGTATTTTAATAAGTTTTCCCGGAGAAAACGTCTCTTGGAGAATTTTATTATAAATCTCTTAATTGTAATATTTTATTTTAGCCTGTCCACACTCTTGTAACAAGGATCAGTTGTTCTTGCCCCAGATATTGGTGTGTGGAGACCCAGATGATATTCTGCCAAAGGTTATAATTTGGTAGGTAGCAGAGGAATAAATTAAGTACCTACTTTAATTGAAATATTTGAAATCACAATATGACATTTTTATAAGAAAAATATGTGTATAATTTAATAAATACTACCTTTGATTTAGTTTTATTTATTTTATTATTAATATATTTTTAAAATATTATATATATGTACCAACGGTACATAGAGGATGTTAAGGGAAATATTTGACTTACTTTGACCCTTTGAGGAGTATCGCCGCACGTATGCGGCGGCACTCAGACCATCCAAATAGAGTATTGCCGCATACGTGCGGCCGTATGACTTTATTCAGTTTTTTCTATGCCATGTTTGGAATTTCGATTAAATTATGATTTATAGATAGTGCAAATATATTTGTCAAACATTTTTACGTATTCTTACAAAAATTGTTATATACGTACATAAATATATATATAAATTATTAATTCAGTGGCTCTCAACATTTTACAAATAAAAAATTTCAATTTTTTTTATTTATACAAAAAGAAATATCCAATAATGAAGGGATAATACTAAAAAAAAGTGGACTAATCCAGTGGCTCTCAACATTTTACAAATAGTGTTTTAAAAATAATTTTTTTATCCATAAAAAGGAAATGTACAATAATTAAAAGATAATTAATAAATCCTTCAAAATAGAAATAAGACTAAAAAATTAACCTTGCTTAAAACATCAGCCACAAGTCTTATTATTTAATTCTGCTAACTATGATAAGATTAATGAGTTTTTGGAACGATTTGACTGGTCAAATATTTTTAGTTCAAGAGGTATGGAAGAAGCAACTAATAAATTCTACGAAATTATTTATGAAGCCATTGATCACCACGTACCGTCAAAAACCATTTGTCTATCTCCCAAGTATCCCCCGTGGTACACTCCCTACCTAATCAAAATTATCTAAGAAAAACGTAAGTATCACCGAAGGTTTAAAAATTATTCACACCCCTCCGATTATCAAACCTTTTCATTACTCAGGACTCGCCAAAAAAGAACTGAAAAAGAGTGTTATACCAACTATATAAAGAATGCTGAGTTCAATATAAGGAGAGATGTGAAATATTTTGAGACTTTCGCGAAATCTAAACAATCATCTTCTGGAGTACCTAATAACGTGTATCACAAAAATATTTCCTAGAGCAGAGGTTCCCAAAGTGGGTGCCGCGGCACCCTGGGGTGCCGCGGACAGAGGTCAGGGGTGCCGCGAGGCGCCCAGAGAATTGTGCTCTTGGGGGTGACACTCGGTCCTGAGGCTACCACAGATAAACATTATATGACAGGGGTGCCGTGAGAAAATTCAAATTTTCTAAGGGTGCCGCGACTTGGAAAAGTTTGGGAACCCCTGTCCTAGAGTGATGGTCAACGAATTTGAAATCTTTTTAATGATTATTTCCAATCTGTCTTTGTCCCCGATACAACTGCTAATAATACTTCCACAAATATTGATAATGTAAGTAATGATGATGCCATGAATTCAATTAATTTTAATTCAATTGATATAACCGCACCATTAGTGTTAAAACATCTCAAAAATGTGGACACAAAAAAGTGCCGGTTGTAATAAGGTACACCCAATTTTTATTGTTAATTGTGCTGAAACGCTAGTTACTCCTGTAACACTACTGTTCAAAAAATCTCTTAAAGAGGATGTATTTCCTACCATTTGGAATCAAATTACTTTGTACTTTGATGTCCAAATGTTCATAACCTCACTTATATCTACCAATCAGACAATCAACATAACCTCAATTTATTTGTGTTTGTTCCATAAATAACGAACGGTCAGAAAAATTGGTTGTAGACAATACTTACGATCGTAGAGAATGTGTAGCATTCAACAGCGATTACTGTTTAGCTAACAAATTATCTATGATAATTATCTCTTCCGATTTTATCTTTGACACAAGTGTCGTGTTTTTACACTATCAAATATTGAAAACTGATGAAAACAATTTTCTAAAACTTAAATAAGAATATAAGGTTAATATTAATAATTATTCAAATGTTTATAAATACTTATTGAGAACTAAGTGACATTATGTTCATAATTACATGGCGTGAAAATTTGAAAGAAGATGCAATAAGGACAAAGATGAGTTAAGAAGGGCCAACAATAGTCAATACGAGACAAGAAGTAGCAAAAAGAGCCGAAAACAGACAAGAACTTCCAATAAGAACCAAGAAGAGACGAGATGATCCAAGAAGAGATAAGAGACACGAAGAGAGACACGAAGAGACACGAATACACAAGAAGAGACACGAATACACAAGAAGAGACAAGCAGAGTCAAGAACAGACAAGCAGATTCAAGAACAGACAAGCAGAGTCAAGAACAGACAAGAAGACACAAGAAGAGACGAGAACATCCGAGAAGAAGAAAGAAGAGACAATAATAAACAATAATCTAGAAGAAGAGGCAAGAAGAGACAAGAAGAGCCAAAAAGAGAAGAGACGAGAATATTCCAGGTGAGAGATGAAGAAACAAGAAGAAGCAAAAAGAGACGAGAAGGGCCAAGCAGAGCCGAGAAGGGTGAAGAAGGGACGAGAAGATCCAAGAAGAGCTAAGAACAGCCAGAAATAGAAAAGAAGATCCAAGAACAGCCGAGAAGAAACAAGAAAATGGAAGACATAAAGAAAAGAATAAAAAAAGAAATTCCTGCCCATCCTAAATTCCAATATTGGTTTATTAGGTTGCCATGTATACTGGTCGATTAAACTCCAACCTCCTTCCCATCCCTAGAGCATGTGTTCCAGTCCTAACAAATTAGTACCCCCTGGTATACCGGTCTCACCGGTACAGGAGTGCTCCTGGCTGGGGTGGTACAATCATATCGTACAATGGCATCACCGAATTACTCGCTTTGACTTGACGTTTCATATGGCTGTCATGTTATGTTGATTTACTGACTTTTAAATATAGAGCCCGAACCAAAAAAACAACGCTATTTTGGATTTTGCTCCTATAAAAAAAGGAGGATGATGAAAACACAGTGTAGCAAATGCCAAAAAGGTATATGCGGTGAACATAAAATTGATGGTTGTCAAAACTACATATAAAGACTGCTTTTTAAATAATTTTACGTATTTAGTATTAATAAGAGTTGATTTAATTTTAATAAAACAAATTATTTTTGTTGGTTGATTTTTGAAAACTTTAGAATAGCCGCGCACTAGGCAGCCAGGCTGCCGCAGCCAATCTAACATACGGTGGCTCATTGGAGCCCGCGCACTAGGCAGCCAAGAATTACTGGCTGCGGCAGCCAATAGATCGCGTACGATTGCACGGCAGCCAGCTGGCTGCACGCAACCAGAGCATGCAAGGCAAAACCCACAGGCTAGTATGTGGCTGCCTTCAGTCTCTGCGCACTTGTCATAGCAGCCAGAAGTATTTTACGCTCCGAAACTAGTTTTAACTTCTTTTTGAAAATGAGTTTTTCATTCAATGATCAATTTTTCTTATGGAATTATACAAGCTCGAATGCGAGTAGGTACCCGTAATTGAATTTCTTATGGTTTTCAGGAGGTTATCAAACAATTTCACTGACATTCTTGTACAGCCAAAAAAATGTTCTTCGTGGTTACGAAGATCCTTAAAATAATTATTAAATAAGCCTTTGAGTGTCGTTCCAGAAGAAGAGGATGATTCCAAAATCTTCTCTTTGCTTTGCGTTTCTTACTAAACAAGAGGTAAAGAGTTATTTCTTCTACGTAGATATCGCTTGACGGAAGGGTTACTACTGGCCGTCGACGCTGGCTGCCGAAACTGGCTGCTCAATATTCTGGCTGCCGCAGCTTGGCTGCCTAGTGCGCGGCCATTACATAAGAAAACTCAAGAGGATCTAATTTTTTTGTTCAACTTTGTTATGTTTACAAAGTTATACATATTGTAAAAGTATAAATAAAAAGCAACTTTTGTCAAATAAATTGTTTTTTACTTAATTAGACTGTATGTATATTGAATAAATAATGTAGAACTAGTATAAAATTTTAAATAAAAAAAAATAAAAACAGAGATTTAACTTTTAACAATGGACGTTACATTTTTGTAACACTACTATGGATGTGCAGTTTCACAGACCGCTATCTTTTAAGGCCGAAATCTATCTAGTTAAGTAAGTATACACCTAAATATTTTATTTATTTATTGACGGACTTTAACAAATGTAAATAAAACAAGACATTTTAATTAAAATATATTTATTTTAAACTAACTAAACTAAATCTAACCATTTAACAATCAAAGGCACTTTTCAGTCATTTTTACTCGAGATCATTTTGTAGGAACATTATCCATAGAAAATTAATTTTTCAGTAAGTTTCACTAATTTTACAATAAAATATAAGGAATAAAAAATAATAAAAAATTAACAATAAGTTCTTAAAACAAAACATAAAAACTTTGACAAAGGCCCAACTTGGGCACATTTATTGGCAGTTTTTGCATAATAGCTTAGAACATTGCACGCATATTGGCTGTTTACAGCCTTCATAAGTGTAAATCGTCTTTATTTTTAGCTCTGGTGGGCATAGTTTACTTGCAGATGTACTAGGTTGATCGTTTTCTGACATTTTTAATTAATAAATCTAGAACAAATGAAATCACCATGAAAGAAATATTTAATAAATCACGGCTTATTTAAAAAACAGAAAAAATCTCGTGACAATTGTCTTTAGTATTATTTAAAGAAACATTGTGATTTTTTTATTCATATAACTTTTAAAATAATGGAAAGAATCGTGTAAATCATAATTTTCAGAGTATACTTTGCGATTAATTTCTATCGAGGGAATTTCATATATTTTCCGTTTCTGATGGGGATTACCTGGATACTATCTTAAAGAACAACATATATTTTTTTAAGAGCTTAAAAACTTCAAATGTTTAAGTGAGATATGTAAGAAATCGGTAGAAATTCGAGTAGCCGAGTCTTAAAGGTCAAATAATTCTTTATTCGTTTTTACTACTCAAGTACAACATTGCTTATTATTTATGTTATTTATTTAAGTTTTTATTCCAGCAGGATTGGGAGGGCAGTGCAATCCCAGTCTGCCATAAAAAACTATAAACTATAAAAGAAAAAAATATATGTTTACATTTTAGGTAGGTACCTTATTAAAACATAAAATGAAAATAAAATTCATCACATAAATAACAATTAACCCTAGAGTAGGCGCGCTATGAGCATTTTGCCACCCTCTGCAAAAAAAACGTTGATAGTTGTTAAATCTATTGCGCGTAAATTTTGAGGTTTTTGGTAGCTGGCCGCAATGTAGTTTGCAACCCGTTCCGAAAGACTGGACACCATCATTGTGTGGGGGGCCGCTGGAGAAGGAGTTTTTTTACCAACAAGTGTTGTCCGGCGGCGATTTGCTCACCGCGCGCCCACTCACGTAAGTAAAAATTGCTAAATATTATATACAGTTTAATACATTTATTTACTTATTATGAAAAATAGAAGTAATACTTAAAACTAAATATAAGAATTACTTATTAATAAGGTAGGCACTTCTAAATAAAGAAACTAATACGTTTTTTTTATTTTAGTTATCTATATATTTATTATTTTTTACATTTTTAAATGAAACATATTAGGTATATACAGTGAAACCCTCTTAAGAAGTTTTCCAAAGGACCGGAAAAAATAAACTTCTTAAGCAGGAAATCCTTATATGTGGGAAAAATTGGGCCAATTTAGGGCCTAGGGACCGAAAAAACCAAACTTCTTAAGCCACGAAAGGTCTTAAGAGAGTACTTCTTAAGAGGGTTTCACTGAATATAAAATAGAAATTATATTATAAATACATAGTCCGACACTCTTAGCTCGACAATAAATTACAGTATTGTGGGGGAAAAAGGGTGTTGCAGATGCTCAAAATTACTGTGTAATGAACATTGCACATACTGTGAAAACTGTTTCGGCAAAGCATATCCTGTAAGTTTAGAAAAGATATAATTTTGTTATTTTTTTTTCATTTTTATAAATATTATGAAAGATAATGTAGGATAACTTAAAAAAGTAAATTAAAATGGTAAATTTTCTTAAATCGATTGTAAACCAAAATTCCTTAAACAGACTTCAAAAAATATGTTGGTTTGTTATTCCTTATTTGTGTTTTACTTAAATCCTGAATTTTTTATATTAAATTTCGGTATTCCTGCTTAAAATTGTCCACGAAAACGAGCGGAAAAATGCTCTCCACGCACCCACTGACGTTTTACGGAAAGACGTGCCCACTCTAGGGTTAAGCATAAAATTGAAAAAAACAAAAATTAAATAGAATTAAAAATATAAACACATTAAAAGGGGACTAGCATTTTTCAAAGATTACATGAATTGAAAATTACGCTTCACATATTTATATTATTTTGTTTTAATTTTAATCTACTTTTTTGTTGGTTGTTTTATCTTGGGAGCACTTTACGCTCTATATAGTTGTGTGTTGATTTCGGTTTCTTTCAGAATGGAGATAGTATAATATACTTTTGCATGTTTTTTTTATTGAACATAACAATTTCTAAGAATGTAATTTCTAAGTCTCATAAATATATTTATACATTTTCATTTGACAAGTTCACAAGTATACAGACAAGCTGAAATCTCTTAATGTGAAATAATTTTTTTAAAGAAATTTAAAATCTCTTTTAAAATTTACAGAGATCTACCAAATATGAATTTTGAATGGAATATTTAACGTGCATTACTAGAGTATACTGCCATCTGTTGAATTTTCAAACGTTGAAAGTATAATATTACGTTTCCTTAAATTTTTATTTTTATGTTTTTCCGCGTTGGCTTGTGAATATTTTTCACAAAATTTTTTCCAACATTTGCAAGGGAATTAAATATGTTTGCACATTGTTTAGGCTGTATATTGGCATCTATAATTCTTTTATAATTTTTTTTAAAAATTTATTTATTACAATCATAAAGGTTCTTAAATTAACATGATAATGTATATTTCAAATTATAAAATAGACATGTTTACCTTTACGAGAGTTAAAAACTCGTGTTAGTAGGGGAGGCGAAGCAGGGATTTTGGGATTTACTCAAGCGCGTCAGATTAACTAAGGGGAGATACCTCCCAACCATGTTATGGACTACCACCATTTATGAACCCATAATATTGGTGAGTGCGGCTAGGGCAACCGATCAGATTAGTAAAAAAAAATCGATCCCCGTAGTTACTCGAGCGTGTCAGATTAAGGTATTGTGAGTTAATTACATGCAGAAAAGTTTACATTTCAATAATCTGACGATTTGAATGTGACGTAAGAAAATAAGCGAGTCACAAAGTTGCAAAAAAAAAACATCACGTGGATTTACTCGAGCGCGGTTCATTTTTTTTAATTTGAAGGAAATAATGTAAGGATCACGGAAATAATATAATCTGACGATGTCAACATGCCGAAGACGCTAAAATCATCACTGAGTGTGGAGCGTACAGCGGCTGACAGTGCTGAGAACTGCCCACTAACTGTCGAGTTCATAGACATATAAATATTACTAGACCTGCCCTAAGTGATAAAAGTGGTCTGCCTATATATAAAGTGGCGATATTTTAATTAAATATTGTGGCATAACTATAATAGTTAGACATATGCTGTCGCGACACTTTTTGTAAATAATGATGTGTTCTGCAAAGTCGTAGTACATTATTTTATTCTACCATCAATAGTTTTCGCAGCGCACGTGATGTAAACAATATTTTAGGTAATTTTTTTACACCTTGGGTTACATTATTGGAGTTTTAGTAAGGATCCCTAATTTTTTGAAAATATAATATGGCCTATGTCACACGGGGATAGTGTAGCTTCCTAACAGTAAAAGAATTTTTCAAATCATTTCAGTGGTTTCGGAGCCTATTCAATGCAAACAAACAAACAATCAAATATTTCCTCTTTATATATAGGCAGACTGCTTTTATCACTTAGGGCAGGTCTAGTAATATTCATATGTCTATGGTCGAGTCGTACGTTGACAGGCGCTTGCTTGTTTTATATTCTGTCGCAGAGCCGGAGGCCCTTAGGCCGCGCGTTCGTGTACAACGCTTTGGTTTATTCATCGTGTAAAGAAATTTAATAAGTGAAATTTTTAAGAAGTTTAATGAAGCGATTTTATTTTTATCATTATAATGGGTATATATTATTTTTTGTTCATTGTAATTCTATTCAGTAATAAAAAACAAAAAAAAAACTTAAAACTGTCAGATTAAGAAAACCCCTCCACATAATTGTCAGATTATAGGTCAACACAACAAGGACATCAAACTGAACCATCTGTATAAAAATCTGGCGAGCTCGAGTATGTCAAGGTCACGATTTTTTTTTACATTTTCAAAAATCTGCCACGAGTTTAGGTTACGTCCAAATCGTCAGATTAATGAAATGTAAACTTTTCTGCATGTAATTAACTCACATTTTTTTTAAAAATTTAATTATTTTCATATTACATTAGGTTATAATGATGACGTATTGCCCATCTCACTAGGTGTGAAACACCTGTGTTGAGATGGCAATTTACAGAGTGGTTATAATCTATGATTTTGTTTTATTAATATTATGAACATTACCTTAGTCTGACACGCTCGAATAAATCCAATTTTTTTCAATTTTCTACCTCTTCATGCGGCCACCCCCACCACTCAACTCGTCAGATTAATATCACTCCGTTACCAGAAACACGTAGGGCGTATACGCTATTAATATCTGACGCGCTCGAGTAAGTCATTGTGACGATTTTTTTTTACATTTTTGAAAGTTAATACTCGCTACCCCCACCACTGAAAGGGCATACATCACATAAACTTTTTTTCTTTTTAGCATCTAATCTTTGCAATCCAATAGGTCCCGACAACGCTCGAGTAACTACCCATTTAGCGTTATTTCCTCCCCTACTATTGGCAACTGCTGGTGCTCTGGCTAGGATGCATCACTAAACTGTCAGCAGGGCCATCGGAGATGTGCTGTTGTCCACTCATTTCAGGTTCATCGTCCAATGTCAAATCAATATTCATCAATCAATACAGAGCTCTGGGAAAGATGTCGCATTTCCACTTCTTCCTTATCAAACTCCAAAGTAAGAGTGGTGATGTCCAATAAGGGACAGTTGTTGACTATCCCCTCCATGATTTTATCCTCATCAAATGAGTTATTATGTTTTCCACTGTGAGACTTGGCAGATATGTTAAATCAATGCAGAGCTCTGTGAAATTTCGCCTGTTATTTCATTGGTCAATTCCTTGTTTGGTTTTCTTGTTACGGAGAGTTTCATATATTTTTTGAATCACATTGCCTCAGCAATACCTTTTTTTTTTTCATTTTTTGGAAGCATATTATATTTGTCATAATCGGCAAATACGTATTGAAAATGTAGAGACTCGGCTTTATGGGGATAAGTTGGACCCATTGCTTTCAAACTGTCAAATGCTTCTGATATTCTGATCTCCCTGGGGGTAGGTTGGTCCTTGTTATGACGATAAGAGGACCTGCAACGAGCTTGTACCCCGCGTGAGGTACCTGAGACAGCGGCCCCTTTAGTTTTATCCTCTTGTGGAGGTGCTTTCCTGAGACTGGCAGGAATATAGATATCCGACTCGGAAGCCGAGCTATTTATTTCTTTTAAACATTTGTAAAGTTTAAGTAAAGTCGGTGGTACCTCAAACTGAACTTCTCTAATATTCTTTAGATCATCTTCCATTAGAATCTCTTGTGGGAAAGATTTATCAAGTACAGACCATCTTGGTTTAGGGTCATACATTTTACACAGCTCTAGTGCTTCTGTATCTTTATCTCTAGCTAGGGGACTAATATCTCTGTCAGCAAGATCAATGCCAATTACTACTCTATCATTACCAATTACTGGATTGATTTTTATAAGTTTGGGTTCCACTTCAACTTTTGATTTCAACTTTGCCTTCAGGCTCGGATTCATTTTCGTCTTGTTTTTTGTTGACCGAGTTGCACAGTGTGATGGGCTAGACTGAATGTTCAGCTTCTTCCTCTCGGAAGATTCTCGAGATGAACTGACAGCAGTGTGAACTTTCTTTTCAATATCCACCGGCTGACTTTCTAAGTTATTCATCGTAGAGGATTCTTGAGACAAACCAGAGGTAAAAATCTGTTTAGATTTCTCAGTATCTTTGACTTTCTGCATACTTTTAAGATGAAACTTCTTCTTAATTGACGCAGGATATGTTCCACGTACATCTTTTGCCTTAGCAATACCTTTTTTTTCTTTTTTTGATGCAGTTGTGCTTTTAATTTTTGGAAGCATATTATGGACAGATTCGTCATAATCGGCAAATACGTATTCGTCATATATACGAGACTCGGCTTTATGGGGATAAGTTGGACCCATTGCTTTCAAACTGTCAAATGCTTCTGATATTCTGATCTCCATGGGGGTAGGTTGGTCCTTGTTATGACGATAAGAGAAGCTGCAAGTAGAGTGAGCTTGTACCCCCCGTGAGGTACCTGAGACAGCGGCCCCTTTAGTTTTATCCTCTTGTGGTGGTGCTTTCCTGAGACTGGCAAGAATATAGATATCCGACTCGGAACGTAAAGTCGGTGGTACCTCAAACTCAACTTCTCTAACATTCTTTAGATCATCTTCCATTAGAATCTCTTGTGGGAAAGATTTATCAAGTACAGACCATCTTGGTTTAGGGTCATACATTTTACACAGCTCTAGTGCTTCTGTATCTTTATCTCTAGCTAGGGGACTGATATCTCTGTCAGCAAGATCAATGCCAATTACTACTCTATCATTACCAATTACTGGATTGATTTTTATAAGTTTGGGTTCCACTTCAACTTTTGATTTCAACTTTGCCTTCAGGCTCATTTTCATTTTCGTCTTACTTTTTGTTGACCGAGTTGCACAGTGTGATGGGCTAGACTGAATGTTCAGCTTCTTCCTCTCGGAAGATTCTCGAGATGAACTTTCAGCAGTGTGAACTTTCTTTTCAATATCCACCGGATGACTTTCTAAGTTATTCATCGTTGAGGATTCTTGAGACAAAACAGAGGGAAAAATCTGTATAGATTTCTCAGTATCTTTGACTTTCTGCATACTTTTAGGATGAAACTTCTTCTTAATTGACGTAGGATCTGTTCCACATACATCTACAGAAGTAGAATGGACATTCTCTTTTTCCAAATTATTTAAAGGAATAGGAATATTTTGCTCATCATTCTCTTTTTGGGGCAAATTATCAAGAGGTTTGCCTACTTCTAAAGCAGTTTGTTTGACCAGAGAAGTTGGCTCTGGAATTAAGTCGTCCTTAACATGAAGTTTGGTTGTACGACTGAACCTAATTGTCGTTGGCAAGTCCGGTATTTTCTTAATCGTTGAAAAGGTAGAATCAATTCTTCTTTTCTTCAACATTGGTATTGGTATTACATCATCTATAGCATTGCCCTCACCAGAATCCACCACTTGGGCTTCTGGAGAGAATCTGGGAGCAGCGTGAATCTTCATGCTCATAGATACTTTTTGTTGTCTTACTTCTATAGGCCCAATTTTTGATACCTAACAAAGAGTTAGAATAATTAGTAAAATATCAATAATTGTGTCATATTGGATTATAAGAAAGTTTTCAAATTTGTTATGGTGAGGGCTACTAAATATTAAAAACATATAAAAAATAAATACCTTGCGCCGTTGAAAACCTGGAGCTGGTGGAGTGGCCGGAATCACATCCGAATCTCGGAGAAGGTTCTCCACAGTCAGATCTGTCTCTGAGAAGGAGGTCTCTTGGATGTCCTTCATCAGTTGTGAGAAATAATCATTAGAAAAGTAAGGTAATGTTTTTTGTTATTGGTAGAAGAAATCAGGAAAGGCAATGCATTATCAAGCCAACACTTGTGATACTTGAGGCGGGTCATATCAGTGGTAAGAATAACAAAGCAAGACGTAAGAGACGATGTACGTAAGACAAAGAATCAAGGAGTGTGTGCCAAGACAAAGGGCGGCGATTGACAATCCGTTGTTAACAGACCGATTGCCATCTCTAATGTAGGCGTGCTAATTTCTAGTTCTACAAGAATTTTAATGGAGTCTGCTCGAAAGAAACTACGAAAACGTAAACTTAAATAAAAAAAAGTTATCACTCAAAATCAACTCCAAATGAATAGATTCATTAGTTTACCACTTGCACTACGAGTTTCCTATATTATGCATTTTGGTCGTTTTGAGCCTTTTTGCACATTTAAGCACCTTGAAAAAGAGCTAAACACAAGATTCTTAATTCTTTGTGGTCATTCTGCATGCATCCCACCCCTGTACTGATTTCTACAAATGTTGTATGTATAACCTTTGGGATTGCTTGGCCAAATTTTGTTACCAGCGTGGCAATATTCCAAAAGTCAAATAAAGTGTAATAACACTAAAATAACAAACACTAAAATAACACTATAATAAATTACAAAATAACAAGATGATTTATTTACCTTTGACAATATAGAGAGAGGCGAATGTGGACCTTGCGATGATGATGGTCTATTAGCTGAGGATGCAAAATCAGAAGCATCAGCTGAAATAAAAAAATACGCATTTTTGATTTCAGATAGAAATTGAAGATGTAACTTGTTGCGGAGGACTTAATCACTGTGGGGGGGGGGGGGGGGGGTGGACTTAAACAGGCAGATGATGATGATTACGATAATAGTAATGATGATGACGATTATATTATATCTCTATAATATAAGGTAAAAAAAAGTGAATAATTATTGACTTTTTTTATTTATTTTTTTTGGGAATGATGTGAATATTTGTTAACTAACTAACCATCCCGCCGTTTCCCCGCAGGGGTAGGCAGAGAGGACGGACTGCCAAACAACTCGGTCTTGGCACACACTCCTTGCCTCGTTCACATTCATACATCGTCTCATACATGCTCTTCTATTATTCTGACTCTTGACATGGCCCGACTCAAGTATCTGATTCACTTGGTCGCGCCATGTCTTTCTCGGGCGTCCCTGACTTTTTCTACCATTCACATTTGCGTCATATATTCTCCTAACACTCCTTTGCTCGTTCATTCGCTATACATGCCCAAACCATCGGAGCGTTCCTTTCTTGATCTTACTCATTACGCTTACATCAGCCTTGCATTCTTTGCGGATCTCCGCGTTTCTCACACGATCATACATGGTTTTACCACACATATGCCATCTCATTTCTACAGCATTCAGTCTAGTTTCATCCTTCCTCGGTGATGATGATAGTAATGATGATGATGACAATGATGTTGACTATGATGATAGTAATGATGATTATTATGAAGATGATGATAGTAATGATGATGATTATAATGATGATGATGATAGTAATAATTATGATTTAGATGATGATGGTGACGACCAATCAGAAAAGGAATTTCTTACCCGCTGCTGGAAACTGAGACTGATCCTAAAAAGAAAATAGAATTAATTCAGTACAGGTTCAACTTCAACTAACACTATTTGCTTTACGAATTCATAGGAAGAAAATTCGACTTGGATGGGTCAACAGAGTAACAAACATTCAAGTGGTAGATAATAGACATGGGCAGATTCATTCCCAGGAGTGAATCGATTCAGTCTGATTCTCCTGGCCTTTTGAATTAATTCCTTGTATTCATTCCTTTAATTCAAGTAAAAAAAAAAAAAAAAAAAAAAGCCACCTTGTTTTTATATGTGTATATATTATCTACACGCGGTAAAAGTGAAATCTTCAGAAAACAGAAGCAGACATGAGTGGGGAAGCTACGAAGCACCGCACAAAGAGGAGACGATTATACGATTTTACTATCATACTATCTCATTATCTCGCAGACTAAATCCTATAGATGTATGTATTTGCCTCTTTTTAGTGTCGTTATTTTTCGTTTCATCGAGTTTCAAATCACAACGGTGCTAAAGAACACAAAGCACTCTTCTTAGTTTGAATGATGTCGTTCTGAAAAATTGTACTAACGACGCGCGAAGGGGTTAACGTAATATTTTAATGTGTCTTATATTGACAACAAAATGTTTTTTTGACCAAAAAATGTATTACATTAAGCTAGCAATTTAATTTTTAAATTAAACAGTTTGCGGTTTCACCCCTAAAGTTTTACTAATTTATTAAACTTAAAATTGTTTCAATTTAAAAACCACTTCACGTGATCTAATATAAATAAACATTTTAACAATATTTTGTGACGGCTGACCACAGCCGATTGGCCTTATAATATCTGCAAATTCATATATTATATTATATCTACCTCACATCTGCGTCTAAAAATATGTAGGTACTTATATTCCAATAGTTTTGGTACGTACCAAAAAACAACCAACAATGTAATGAAATTGACGGCTTGGCACGCGGAGAGGAACGAAAGATGAACCTCACAGGCGAATTCACGGCAGGCATTCAAGAATGAATTAGTAACTTTTGACTAGTGCCTGCAGTAACTCGCTAGCTGCGGACCAAGTAAAGACTAGCGTTTTGGACACCCATGATCGAGTCATGATCGATTCGTTTGAACATTTGGTCATTTGCAGTCATTTGGTCAGCGTCTTGTTCATTTTTCATTTGTCATTTGTCTGTCAACTGAACAAGACGCTAAAGTTAATTCACGAATAGAGCGCTTCGGACATAACTCGATAGCGACAGACTAGATCCGCGGATCGGGATCAGATAGGACCTCAGATTGACGGGGACAATACTGAATAGCGAATACATGTATCGATTCTTCGAACAAGTGAAAGGGACACGACCATTGGAACTAAATCAGATGGCCGCCGGACTGCCGGTTTTTGCTTGCGCGGGGGACAATGATATGAGTCGGATAGGTATTTTATTTTAGGCAAGTTCGCGGCGCGCTGCCCATATAATAATATTTAAATACCTACGAAACATTATAAATTATAATCTTTCAATTGTTTACGGTACACATCATTAATTGAAATAATTTAACAGTAAATTAAATGGAAAATAAAAAATTAATGTGCCGTTAAAAATCGTAGGATACAAGGCCAAAGGTAAGGAATGAAGAATCAATTCCTTTTGAAATTGAGAATTAGATGGAGTGTGTCACAAGATTGAATTTATTCATTTAATTCAGTCAATCAATTTTGCCCACGTCTAGTAGATAATCTCAGTATCGCCCTGGTGAGAGACCACGACGGGAGGAAACGGCTTTAGCAATTGTATTTGGTGACCCTATCTGAATCTAAAAAGGTCACTGCTCAGCTTTACATTCTGGACCCAGAAAGCAACTGATTTCAGCAGTGTCTCTAACGAAATAATACATAATAAATAATTTAAATAAAAGAAAAGTTCAGATTAAATCAAACCATTATCACACTTCAAATAGGTGAAAACAAGAAACCCGTTCGAGAAAACAGAATTGCTTTTAAACCTATCTTTGAAAATAATATGTTTTTATATAGTATACTCACCACAGTGGCTTAACTATACCATCTGAGGCCCGTGGCAAATTCATTAGATGGGGCCCCCCAGTAAAAATCGTCACGTTGTAAATGAATTTGAATAAATCACTTAAGAAATTACCCAACAGCATTACAGTGGTACCTCGAGATACGAGTGCCCTAACATACGAGATATATGAGATACGAGCCTTCGAGCGAGCGAAGTTTTGCTTTGAAATACGAGCAACATTTGAGATACAAAAAACGGCTGCCTTACTCACAGTGTAAATAAACCTTTTGCTTGTTATGACTGTACGTATTCGTCTTTTCATAAGAGAAATTGGAAGAAACACATTAAGACTCACGGTAGAGAAAAAACTTTTTCACGTTCCGACTGTGAAAAATCATTTTCTCAAATGGGAAATTTGACAACACACATGTTGATGCACAGTAGAGAAAAGCCCTTTTCATGTTACGCCTGCCAAAAATCATTTTTTCAAAAACTATGTTTGACAAACCACACACTGAGGCAAGTAGAGAAAAACACTTTTCATGTTCTGACTGTAAGTAACGTTTTATCAAAAACGATTTTTGACATACCACATGCTGTTACGTACGGATTCCCTAAAAAAAAAAAACTTTTTCACGTTCCGTCTGCAAACAATCATTTACTCGAAAGGGATCTTTGACGAACCGTATGCTGAATCACATTAGAGAAAAGACCTTTTCACGTTCCGCCTGCATAAAATGATTTTTTCAAAAAGCATGTTTGACAAACCACATGCTGAGACACACTGGAGAAAAACCCTTTTCATGTTCGGACTGTAAAAAATCATTTTATCAAAAACAATCTTTGACATACCACATGCTGACACAGAGTAGAGAAAAACCCTTTTCATGTTCCGACTATTTTTGCTAAAACGATTTGTGACATACCACATGCTGACACATTGACACATGGTAGAGAAAAACTCTTTTCAAGTTCCGACTGTAAAAAATCATTTAATCAAAAAATTTCTCACGAACCACATGTTGACTTATAGACTCATAAAAACCTTTTACTTGTTATGACTGTAAGTATTCCATCTTCTCATAATGGGGGTTTTGAATAAGAGAGATTTGAATAAGGGAGATTTTGGATTAATGGCATTTCAATTAATTTCAATGGGGAAAATTGTTTTGAGATAAGAGTAAATTGACAAACGAGCAAGGTTATGGAACGAATTAAACTCGTATCTTGAGTTATCACAGTACATATAGTATCATTGTGTGAATTTTTGTTAAATATCTAAAAAAAAACATTTTCAAAAGCATAGGTATTACATATTTATAATGAAATAACAATTAAATCTTTACAAGATATTTATTAATACAATTCTTTTCTCCGAGCTTTCTGTTCCGCAAAAGTATCAATAACGTCATCAAAGTTTAAAAATCGGGCCACAGAATTTTCAATAGACAGAATAGCCAAGTTACGTAGCCTGTCTTGTAACCATTGAGTTTCTTAAATAGGTTTTTATTAATTTTAGTTTTGAAAATGATCTTTCAGCACTAGCTGTAGTCACAGGAATTGTAACAAATAACATTAACGCAGTACACACTTCAGGCAAGCTGCACGACATAAAATAATTCTTTATTATTAATAAATTAACAAGATCATACACAAAGCCTTTTCTATTTCGTCTTTGAAGGTGGACCGAAAACTAAGTATTTCCTTGGCAAATGATTCAGATATGTCTTTTTTATATATGTCAACCAATATTAGAGCTTTTGTAAAGTGATACATAATAATATATAAGAATTTTTCAAAGTGGCAAGTTGCAAAACACTGAAATTGGAAACAATTTCATTAATTAGAAGGAAACGCAATTTCAGTTGATTAATAATGATGTCCAATATTCGATAAAATATGTTCACTTTAAACAAACATTCCGGATCTTGGAGACGCTCATTTTCGCAAAATTCGTCAAAAAGGCGTTTCACCTTCCTTTGACGAGTTTTAGAAAATTCAGGGATGATGGACCATTTTTCTGCTACACTATTTGCTTCGTTTTTTAAATTTTCAAATTCATGTCGATACCTTTCCAATTCTTCCAGACAAATTTTCAAACGTTTTAAGGCATTTGAAAGATCGGTGGCTTTAGACTGCAGTGCTCTAGAGGCTGCATCGATAGTTTGTAGAATTTTGCAATGAAAAACCAATAACATAATAAAATTGTAGTTCTCAATCTTCTTCTTGAAGAAGCTTCATTTCTTTTATCCAGTTTGCAATTTAACAGAATTGTTTTCGTTAGCGCTTTTTGGACTTCAACAAACCGAGCTTTTAAAAATAGCACCATAACGTCTTGCCCATCTAGGATTCAATGTTCTTAATGTTACCGAAGTTGAAGACTCCCTTTCTTTATCAGATATAAAACTTGATAATATATTCCATCTTTTGATACTATGCCAAAAAAATTATAAATTTGTTGAACTGTTTCAAAAATATGTTGAATATCAAAATCCTCTCTTACTGCATCATTAAATACTAGATTTAAGTTATGAGCAGCACAATGAACATATAACGCATTTGGCTCGATATCTTTTATGAGTTTTTGAACTCCACCATCTATTTTTGAAATATCTTGAGTCGTATCGAATATGATAGAGTAAAACGGTGTGGCATTTATTTCATTTATGAGTGCATTTTCTATTATTAGAACTAGAACAGAAATGAGCTCATTTTGTATTTTTGGACTTAAGTATTTTATCTGGCCCTTTGGTTTACTTAACAATTCTTGTAAAATTGGATCGTATTTTGCTAATAACTCAACAATACTTAAAAAGTTTCCTCTTCTTTCCAATAAGATTTTTTTTTCTCAATCATGAACTCTTGCTCTTCATCAAGTGTTCCATGAAGCCGCCATTGTTGATACGACGAGAATCCAGGTGAATTTTCCATGTCTTGTGTCTTTCCATGACGTATACAATATGTTTCCAGTCGTCATAACCTTCCATCTAAACATTTTGTATTTTTTTAGATGCCCGATTTGCGAATAACCAACATGATTCACAATACACTTTTTGAAGTATTAAGGGATAGCATAGTGTTGGTATAATGATATTGTCTTTTAAGAGAGGACCCTGAGGTTTATAATGACCGTTTTAGATTACGAACCGTTTCGCTTGACATTTAGTTCTTTAAAATTACCTTTATCAGTAAAATACAATGAAGATGCAATCAGTGGCGTAACTATAACATCTGGGGCCCGTGGCAAATTCATTGGATGGGGCCCCCCAGTAAAAAAATCGTCACGTTGCAATTGAATTTCAATAAATCACTTAAGAAGTTAATACCCAACAGCATTACTCATATTGTGTGCATTTTTACACTTTGATTGCAAACATAAAAAGTTTTATTAAATATCTAATAAATTTTATTTTCAAAAGCATAAGTATTACATATCTTTAATGAAATACCTAACAATTAAGCTTTACAAGATATTTATTAATAAAATTCTTTTTTCCGAGTTTTCTGTTATGCAAAAGTATCAATAACGTCATCAAAGTTTAAAGATCGGGCCATAGACTTTCAATAGAGTATCTTGTCCCATTGAGTTATTATTTCTAGTTTCGAAAATGATCTTTCAGCACTAGTCGCTGTAGTCGCAGGAATTGTAATAAATAACAAACCACTCAGCAACATAAGCAGCAGTTAAGTACAATAAGCGTGTTTACACGTCAACGCGTATGTTTATACAGAAATCGTCATAACTCCGTTATTTTTCTAGTGACATCCCTAAAACAAAAAGGAAAAGCTCCATAATAAATCAAGCTACCCATCACTATTCAAGATGTCCATAGAAATAGATAAAAAATATCTTTTCTGTCAGATACATGACAGACCGTCAAATTGCCTATCCACTGTTCGACATCGTTATTTTTTTATTAAATATTCTTGTATGAAATGATAAAAAAAACGAGTTGACCAAATTGTTTATTATACATTTATAAAATAGAATAAATATTGTCTTTTATATAATCCGTGATTTTAGTACTGTTTTCACATAAAAACATCACGTGAGTCATTTTTTAATTTTTTTTATGTTTGCATTCTAAATTTTAATGTTTTCAAATGTTAATATTTATTTGTAACATAACAATTTGAAAGCTTATTTCATATCCTTTCAAAAACAGTTTTTAGTATTCGACTAAGTTCGGAAATGTTTCATTTATAGAGCTTTAATTGTAAAGCGGAAATAACATAAAGTTTTCGTAAATCTGACATGTCGTTTAAGACGTAAAAAGTGCATATTCGCGATGTATCGGAGTGGTTAATGCAGTACATACTTTAGGAAAGCTGCATAATATAAAATGATTCTTTATTCCTGGCAAATGATTCAGATATATCTTTTTTTAAGAGATTAGTGTCATGTAATTTTTGCATAGTGGCAGGTTGCAAAACGCTGAAATTGGAAATAATTTCATTAATTGGAAAGAAACGCGATTTCAGTTGATTAATAATGATATCCAATAATCGATAAAATATGTTCACTTTAAACAAACTTTTCGGATCTCAGGGACGCTCATTTCGCGTTTCACCTTCCTCTGACGAGTTTATATAAAATTCGGGGTTGATGGAAAATCAACATTCTAGTACTCTCGACCCCATCATTAAAGCACAAAAACTAATAATAAAAACAATTCTTAAACTTCCTCTTACTATCAGCACTGATACGATCTTCAATACTTTCAACATTATGGACATTAAACAGCTCTACATAAGATCCATCTTTGTTTATTTAAAACAATAAAACCCTTTACAAAGCAACACAAACGATATACAATACCCTAGCCAAAAACAAAGAACTTCTCCAAACTCCTTTTACTAAAACCGTCTTTGGACAAAGACACTTTAAATACATGGCTTTTAAACTACACAATACACTACTAGCTACGATTAGACAAACTGAATCAATGACTAAATTTAACCCCTAGGATACGACCAACTACAATAGCAGTGCAGTGAAATCATGACTACACCTACAAATACACAGCAATTTGTGGGTGTAGAGCTAGGTTTTAGAAGTTTTTAACGCATTTTGTTACTGTCCATGAAAATTCCAAAGCAAAAAAGTTGATATTGTAGAAGTCTGTCAATTATTTCAAATATAATTTTCAATATTATATTTGGTTTTCAATATTTACAAAATATTAAACAAGATATAAATAAATGGATTATAAGTATTGGATGTCACACTACTGCAAACATCTGTAAAATAAATTACAAATAGACAGAAATATCAATTTACAAACGTCCTTGTCCATATAAACCAAATTAATATAATAGAATCCTGTATAATCTAACTCCATAAGTAGATTTGACTGGATTTACTACTTTACTTCATCTCTTTCTACATTTATAAGATGACTTTCTTTATTGGATTTAAATACCTACAATGTCAATCATCTTTATTATTTTTTTTCTTTTTTAGTTTTTCTTTATTCATTACATATTATGGTTACATCATTTGTGGATTTTTCGACCACCATGCTAGGCAGATGCCCGTGTTATGGTGGTCGATTCTGTTTTAATTGTATTCAAATTAATATGTATTTAACCTTAAAATAAATAAATAAGTAACCATGATATTCATTTATGTACCTCTACGCCTGTCTCGATACAGGTATATCATATTGAGACAGACATCGAAAAACTTAATGTAAACATACTTTACAGGTAAATAAATAAATAAAATTCTAAAAATACTGATTAATTTTAGGTAACTTTTTATCTTTTCTTCTTTCTCTTTCGTTTTTCGCTCCTACTTAGATATTTTCTAGAACTAGACATGTTAATATCTAACTTTTACAATTAACCGTCATTGAACCCTTCGGCACGGGTGCGTAGTCGGGAAACACACCAAACGCGTGCCCAACATATGTACACGGTTGACATTTGTCACATGAGAATGTGAGTTCTTGTATTCAACAGCTTGGCTGTGGAACGATTTGCCGGCCTCTTTGTTTCCTCCTTCCTAAAACATGAGTCTCTTCAAGACCAATGTTCATTCCTTCCTCTCCTAAAAAAGACCCTCCACACAGCATCTCAGATAATTTAGACCCTGAGGGAAATTATTTTCCTCAGTGCCTCCTGTGTGGAGTTAATGTAAAAAAAAAGACTTTATTTTGCCTCTAATTGCAGGTTCAATAAATCAATAACAACGAAAAATCAACGATACAAATGACCAATTGTCTTAACAATCAAACGAAAAATGGGTAGTAGAGCCCTCCAAACATAAGAAATAGAAATCCGGGATTCCTCTAACACCATGCGTCGCTAGTCCGCCAGCGCCATGAAAAAAGTACTTTCTTGCTTAACATTGCTTTTTATAAATTTTACTAAATTTTGTTGAAAATGTTTGGTTACTTCTGAGCTCGCGGCCTCTCAGACCGGGGCTGGTATACCTGCCACCCTATAGTTACGCCACTATATTGTTCACACTAAAATATGAACAACCAGTGGATGCATTCTAAAATTGATCGACATACTTTTCTTATGAATGCTTTTAAATCTTAATAATAGGCCACTTGTATCACATTTTTTTAAAAAAATTTCCGGTTAAGAGTGTATAACCAGAGAAACCAGAAATATGTCATTTTTAAATCAGTGGTTAGACGTATTGACTCTTTTCCACAAAAAACTATAAATGGATTTCAAAAGATTGTTCTTTTATCTAGTAAACTTATGTTTTAGATTTTGAGAAAAAAAAAATATTTTTAGAATAATAAGGTTATACCATAGGTCGTTCGCAGATTTGTTCAATTTTCAAAAAAGTACATTTCTTATACAACACCCATTTCAAATCATATAATCATGCAGTAAAATAAATCAATACATTATCTGGTAAACGTATTTTTCAGAATTTTAATTTTAGTTTAAATAAAATTATTAAAAAATATATACGGACATGTGTTTCTTGACGAAAATTGGTCGGTTTGTGCATTTATTTGTGCACTTACAAACAAATATATTTCGGATTTTTTTACATACTTATTTTGCTAAGACGTTATTGACAAATCATAAATAATTTGATCGTAAAATAATTTCAGGAAGTATTTAATTTTAAATAATTTTGAACATCGCATGTTACCATTTTTATCGCAGCCCGTAAACACAAATTTCAGATTTCATTACGGGCCCAAACGCGGCCAGGAGAGCACGTCTTCGCGACGCTTTGAATAATAATGTTTGGAAATGAAATTTGAAAACGAAATTTGAAATAAACACGAATTCCTTGATTCATGTTTGTTAAATCTACAGGGTTGCCCGAACGCAATTTTTCATGTTCATTGAATATTTTTTTGCAAAAATTTTTATAATTTCGAATATTTTTTTTATTTTAAATTTTTCTTGTGTGAATACCGCACAAGAGTCCCAACTGCTCCAAAATATTTTTTTGGGGTAAATCTTTTTTACGCACGCTCGACACTTGGGGGTAAACTGGTGAATGGGTTACGAAAAGTGGTGATAGTTACGAAAAATGACATGCGAACGGTAATCAATGCGAACGGTGATCGATTGCTCGGCGGGTCGGGCCTTTACGCACGCTTGTTTTTCGTGTTATTGTTATATTGTTAATGGACTATTTGTCCGTAAATAAATAAATAAATTATATACAGCGGGTACCCGGCATGCGTTGCAAGGCCACTCAAAGAAAGAAAGGGTTTGTGCGCTTTAATTCTGTTTGTTGAAGTGCTTATTATTAATTATGCACACGAATAAATATTTCAAAATGCGACATTTTTTACAATCCAACTTAATATTACTCGTTTTTTTTCATGAATACCGCACAAGTCTGGAGCCAGTGGGACTATTGCATCCCCAATTTGGAGTATGTTGTAAGACTGAAGGTAGTGGGGAGGGGAAGGATATAGGGAAGAGGAAGGTGGGGAAGTACCTGGCTATTCAGATCTGACCACTAAACACGGCTAAAGCCATTTCAAGCAACGTTTCAATTCTTAATGGTGGTCTTACACCAGGGCGATACTGAGAGTATCTTCCACTCTAATGGCCGTAAAATACAATTGAAAAACAAAAAACCAAAATATTAAAAAGAATATAACAAATTGTTTATTCATGTAGGTATCTACTTAATACCTACTGTGTTTAAGCATTTCACTTGTATTTATTTATGTTTATGCACTTCAATATACAAATAACTACTACTAATTAAAATTCTGGAAGCGAGAATAGTAATATAAAGTAGCAATAGTAGCGGGTAGCCCTAGCTCGAGTGAACAAAACCCTCAAAACTCGGATTGCCGCGGAACGAAATTTAGTTCTGAAAACGCCCGCTCGCGAGCCCTGATGTGTTAGCGCTAGTGTCGGAATCGAAGTTGTCATGTGCTGGTTATTCACTCTTAAGGCAAATATTCTAAGACATTCCGTATTTTTTATTTTTTTTAATCGTATTTTTGAAACCCTGGCGATTTTTGAAAATTTCAATCCGAAAAATCAGACCATTTTTTATAAACCGGAAATACGGGACATAATTTTATGTGTGCGAAGAAACGATAATTACATAGCCGAAAATCATTTAAAAAAAAGAACGTTTTCCACACGAATAGCAATAAATTGTACGGGGTTCTCTTCGTAACATCTGTAAAAACACCGCCATCTTTATCAAAAAATCAAACCAAAGGATAAGTTCGCATAGAACAAACAATAAATCTAGTGAACGTTAAACGCAAATTCAAAAATTCGCCGGAAATCAAAGTGTTGTCATATAAAAAAAAATTAATCAATGTGGAATTTTACAAAATTAAGGGAACATAATCGGAGACGGGACATTTTCATGTAGTGACGTCACGAGCTCAAACAATGGATTTATTTATTTAAAAATAAGAAAAACTATACATTTCTTAAAATTTTTACTAACATTTTCGTAATCTTAGTAAAAAAATCTATCCACAGGATTTTTTCCAAGTCGTTATGGAATCCATGCAAGTGGCCTATTTATTTGAGTTTGTGTGTGGTCTTTAGTTGCGTCTAACTTTAATTGATTTTATGAACTTATATAAAATTTATAATTTTTACTAAATTTTGTTAGAAATGGGAGGTTACTTCTGAGCTCGCGGCCTCTCGGGCCGGGGCCCCGGTCCCCGCGGGGCCCGTGGCATTTTGCCAGTCCTGCCACCTTATAGTTACGCCACTGACTCACAATCTAACTATAAGGCTAGCGCCACACTTGACAGAAATTCCGCCACACTGGACGGAAATTCCGCCGCGTAACTTCCGCGGTTGCAGCCACACTGAATTTTCCGTGGCAGATTATCCGTCGACTGCCAACGCTTATACGGTGTGGTCGTAATGGATCCGATAGAAGTGATAGCTATTTATGAGGCATTAGAAGAAGAAAGAAAAAGAAAGGGTCAATATTGGGTTCATCCCTTAAATACTCTTCGACTAGAAATTGGGCAATTTCATACCTTGTATATGCAACTAAGACATTATCCAGATAAAGCATTCGAAAGTCCGTACAATCATTTGATGTATTGCTGAATTTAACGAAGGACTATATTACCAAGCAAAATACAAAACATAGAACGGCTATATCTCACAATGTTTCTATGTCACTATCCCATTTGTCGTAAAATAATTTTGCTATTTCTTCCCATGCTCGTTTTTTTCTATTTTGCACCTCGATAATAAATCGTTCTGTGTCGAACATCCTGTAAGTGCGCTGTCGCCGCGGATTATCCGCCGAATGTGGCGCGATGCATACAAATACCTGGAATGCAACGTCGCCGATCTTCCGCCGGCGGAAGATCGGTGCGCGGAGGACGGAACAGACGCGTCTGCTCGGCGGTCCGCCACGGAGCGACCGATCGTTCGCGACGGAACGACCGATCTTCCGCGTAGTGTGCCCGCTATTTGTAATTTATATGCAATTACATGTATTGGCGTTCCGTCAAGTGTGGCGCTAGCCTAAACGTTTTGTCCATTAAATAGCCAACTTTGTAATGGGACTCCATAAACAGAACTTAAAGTCAGTATTGGACCATTTAGGGATGTTTTATGTGTAACAAATGTATGTATTTTATTAAATTACAAAAAAAAAGAAAATGCCGCACATCTCCTGTGCTAAAGTTTAAGTGTCCTTTTGATAAAATATTCTTCCACACAAAAGACAAGAAGCTAAGAAGATTTCCCCATCTTGTACCACATATACTAACATCATACAAAGCATTTTGAACCTCATGTTTTTGTTAGGTATATATGTATGTATTTATTTTAATAGAGAGAAACACAGCATATCGTCGACGGCATTCCATCACCGCGTATGTAACATCACCGTGTAAGTCATCCTGAAATGCCATTCGACGGCGGTCATACACCTAGATCGGTGGGATTATTATAGGATTTTTTCAATGTAAGGAAATAGTCCTACAACGAAAAGAGTATCACCGCGCATCTCATTTGCCTTCCGTTTGGGTAAAATCATCGCCTATCTCAGTCGTTGACCAACCGTCATTGCCGCAACACGTTATTTCGCTTATTACAATGATTTTTTAAAAATTTATGTGATTTTTGTTCATCAGAAGTCTTACAAAAGGTATGTATTATGAGACTAAGAAATTATATTTTGCAAACATGGTTTTGTGCACACGGTAGACGTTATTATTAATCATTAAGAACTTACGCGTTGATACACTTCGTAATGTTTCGTTCCATTGTATCGGAAAACGTGAGATACGCGCTGATTAATTATTTTTTGATTTGTGCTTTTTGAATCACTTTACTAATAATTATATATTATACTTAATTATTACAATATTATAATATACTTTATTATTATTTTTTATAGTATATAGCGAAATAAATATATTAATTATATTTTTTAAATTTTATTTCAGTAACAAAATGTTGGATTCTAGGGATGACGAGTTATTTGTTGATGCCATGTGCAAAGAACTCGGAATAAATACATTATCTACAAACAAGTTAATAAATGTTCTACAAATGAAAATATAGAAAACATTGACATACATAAATAATTTGGAATTTTCAATCGTTGATTATTCCCAAAATCGACCACCAACAACAGAAGACAGTGCGGAGTTGATCTCGATGGTATCTCCTAAGTACATAATATGCCAAGATATTCATGGCATTAATAATAATTCAACATCTTTTGATATAATAAATAATGACAAAATTATAGTAGATTCAATTGAAATGCAGGTGGTGGATTACGGTAATCCTACACCAGGTACTATATTATCTCCTTCAGAAATAATAGCATCCCCATGAAATCGGCCGAGTGATGGCGACATACACGCAGATTCATCAAGATTAATAAACAAGAAATTGAGGATGCAAGGGAAAGATTATTTAGGCTACAGAAGAAGTTTACTGCAAGATGGGAAATTTAACATGGTACAAGATGTGCCTAAAGAAGCTCGTCAAATGGGTCCAGCTTGCAAATCCAAAATTTGCTTTCGATCAAAAATACGAAACTGTCCCAAACTGTCCGAAACTTTGACATTCGATTTATTTTTGAATTATGCACAAAAAAAATACTTTTTTATACGATTCAATCAGGCCATGAAGAACAGTAAGTGATCAAACTGTTAATAACCTACGTGTGTTACAATACTCACCAGATGGGATCATTCGTTTTAAAATAAACTTCGAAGACGATTTTGCCGAATTGCCACAACGACCAAAATTGTCGAATAATATAAATTATAATGATATTATTCCAAAACATTACAAAGATAGAATTAAAATAAAAGAATCAAAGTGGAAACATTTACAGGAACTAAAATCTGTAATACCGCAAGATTGTCATAGTTATTATGATTCATTACTGTATCATTGACTTTAATTTTTAACATTACAAGAGGTACCTACAATTGTAAGTTTTTTTTTTCAATTAAAAAATTGATGTGCTTAATTTTTACGTTGATGATTATCGTTGTCATTGAGTAACTAATAATTTTGTGTATTTTTATGATTAGGTACCTATCTACTATTTTATTTGTCTAAATAATGTCATGTAACATAATATTACTTCGTTGTAAAATATTATTATTATTTTTTTAAATAAATAACATTTGTTTCCACATTCCCGTGTATTAAAACTATAATAATATTATATACCTACCTCCCTACAAGAATAAATTTCCGCGTAAACTTTTGCCGTATTTTACTGAACATCACACCACTTAAGTGATTTATTATTTTATTTTCGGTTAAAAACGTATATGTGTTTAAATACATAATAGAAAAGACAATTGAACATGAAAAATAAAATGGTTTGCCGCGATTTCGATGTAAATACATTAAGAAAAGTGGTTTTATGTCTCTCCTGAAAAGTGGCCAAATATGATTTATTACGCGGTGATGGATTGCCGTCGACGATATTAAGACTCGTGACGTGCCACGCAAGCGCCGAACGTGTTAGGAATCATGTCGGTCACTATAAACGACATAATTTTCCAAGAAATTAGGACATAATTTATTAAAAATGGGTCGTAATAAGCGACATGTCACTCACTATAAGCGAAGTCATTATATCCGATTTTGTTATAAAGACTTTTATATGAAAAGCAAACTCCCCTGTGTAATAACTTTATATTAAGCGGGGTTGGTCAATATAGGCGAATGCATAATAAACGGATTCTACTGTATATATTTATATGTTTTATTCGTTCATATACACTTGGGACCAAAGTTAATTAATTGCGGCTACGTTTAAAAGTGTAACTTGAGGCGGGCGAAATTAGCGCTATCCCCGGCAACCTAAAATATGTCAGTAAACATCAAACTGTGGACTTTTATCAATAAAACAAAAATATATATTATATAATTGAAAAATCTGAATTTAGAGGCTCGGCAGCAATGGGATTCGGCCGCGAAATTTCCATTTTAGTGGAAATGTATTTTTACCAATTTACTTTGAATATCTGAATTGGTAGGGTAGGCTGCACCGAAAATCGGCTGCGAAATTTCGATTTACATGGAAATATATCGTAGTTTGAAGAGTTTTGAAAAATTTGATTTAAGCGGAATTTTTGCAATCATTTTTACGAATTTATCACGCGTTACTGTGGCTAACAAAATGCAACATCATCTACTGGTTGGTTACCCAACCTTTATAATCAACGCCATCTATTAATTTGCGTACAAATCAAATCCCCAGCGCTCGCTCGCCAGCCCGCTCCCTTCGCATAATATATATTTCAACCAATTTCCACAAAATCTTGACAAATTATATACTTACTTAAACCTTCCTCATGAATCACTCTATCTATTGGTGAAAACCGCATGAAAATCCGTTCAGTAGTTTTTGAGTTTATTGCGAACAGACAGACTGACGCGGCGGAGGGCTTTAATTTATAATATGTAGAGATTACGTGGGAATTCATTAAAGGGATGTAATAGCCACGGCCGAATTCTAAAACTGTCAAAATGTATTCATTATTACATCGCTAGGTGGCGGTAGTGATGCCTTCGCGAATTTTAAAACTTCAACATTCAACATGTGTATGCTATGACGAGCACAATATTTTTAAATATCGAAGTAAAAACCAAACCAATAACAAAGTGTGTTCAACTTATGGAACTTATTATTTTGGTAGAATATTTAGTATGATCCTTTTTACAAATGTTTCATAATTTGCTTGTTGATGGTTTTTTCCCATAGTTCATGGTCGTTCATACTCGCAGGACTTCTATTATAAACGATGTTTGGAATCTCGTGGTTCATTTATTGTTATTAAGTTTATTTTGTAGAACTCCATTTTAATTTTTTATTTCTTTTATATGTTCAATAATATTATTATTTTATGTATAAAAACTAACTAACTAACCATCACGACGTTTCTCCGCAGGGGTAGGCAGAGAGGACGGACCGCCAAACAACTCGGTCTTGGCACACACTCTTTGCCTCACTCACATTCATACATCGTCTCATACATTCTCTTCTATTATTCTGACTTTCGACATGGCCCGACTCAAGTACCTGATTCACTTGATCGTGCCATGTCTTCCTCGGACGTCCCCGACTTCTTCTACCATTCACATTTGCGTTGTATATTCTTCTTACACTACTTTCTCCGTTCATTCGCTCTACATGCCCAGTTTATTATAAACAAGTTATTATACAAACAAACAGTTTATTATAAACAAGCCAAAAACAGTTTAATATAAACAAGTTCTGCTTCGTAATTATGTATTTCGTATTTATGTATTATATAAATATTTTTTTTATTGAGTAAAACTTCTTTACACACGCTTGACACTTGGGGGTAAACTGGTGAATGCGTTACGAAAAGTGTGATTGTTACGAAAAATTAAAAAAGGAAACGGAGCATGTGCAACTTTTGAATATGCTTCGTTTCCTTTTTTAATGTGTTTCAATGTCATATGTTCTTTTATAAGTTAGTGAAGTTTTACTTCAGTCGTGTGGTCTAAAGCACACTCGTTTTTTTAAAGTAAAACTTCTTTACGCACGATCGACACTTGGAGGTAAACTGGTGAATGCGTTACGAAAGGTGTGATTGTTACGAAAAGTGTGATGCGAACGGTGATCGATGCGAACGGTGATCATCGATGCGAACGGTGATCATCGATGCGAACGGTGATCAATGTCATTAAAAAAGGAAACGGAGCATGCCAAAGAAAACGGAGCAACTTTTGCCCAGCGAAAAAAAGACGCATGAGTGTGTACTACTGTGTGAAATGCAACAAACAATATTGTCTGGAATGTCAATGTCAATGTCACCCCAATATCATGTGTTCTTTTATAAGTTAGTGAAATTTTGCTTCAGTCGTGTGGTCTTGCACACTCGATTTTTTATTTATTTTATATGTTCAATAATATTATTATTTAATGTATAAAAACAGTTAATTATAAACAAGTTCTGCTTCATAATTATGGATTTCGTAGTTATGTATTGTATAAAAACAGTATATAACATGGAAACTACATTATAATGCAAGCGCCTGCCATTACCACTTATTTAATTTAATATCTGGCATTCTAAGTTTTTAAAACCATATTGAAATAAAAATAATAATAAAGATATTGATTTTTTTTTAATTAAAACAAATCGTACACAAAAAACTGCCAGGCTGCTGGTCGGCAGACCAAGGAAGTCATGAATGGGATGATCTATATTACAGTTTTTCGTTAGTTTCGATCTTGTATTCGATGTAATCGATGCAGCAGGGGAAGCAAAACCGATATGAAACGGACGAGGTTCGGAAATTTCCGTCGTTTTACGGACGAACGCAGCTCTTACGGCGACGATGCGTTGGTTGTTCGAACTTCCAACTACTATGGACTATTTGGCAATCTTAAAATGACTATTATTATTATAAATTTGTACAATAATATGGACACGTGACAGCGGTGAGGGGCACCGCGGCAGGTTTCGTAAGTGGTTTGGCGTTGAAAGGCTCGCCCGACGGATGGGTACACTCGGAACTCTCAAATACTTTTTTTTCTTTATCATTATGGCTTATTTTTTTAAAATATGGCAATCTAATTTAAAACTATAATGAAATAAAAATAATAATTCAGATAAATGAAAAAATAAAAAAAAATAATAATAATTAAAAAGTCGTACACTAAAAGCTATCAGGCTGCTGGTCGGCAGACCAAGAAATTCTTAAATAGAACGATCTGGACTATGTTATTCATTGGTTTCATTCGTGTACTCGATGACGTAAAATTTACTATTTTTTACCCCAATTTGACGCCGGCTGCCTGGGAACGTGCTAGGCTGCCGGTTGGCAGACCTGCTTTTTCTCATTTTCTAATCCCCCTTTATCATATGAAACCATTTCCGTTCGCGTACTCGATGTCGTAATTTTTTCGAAAAAAATCGCTTACTATTTCCATGACTGCGCGGCTTTACCCATTATCCATTATCACTACAAAGTAGTTTCATCCGTGTACTTGATGACGTATGGTTTACCTATCTCGTCTCCTAGTCCATTATACTTGATAGTAATACTAATAATATAAGGTAATTTTTGTATCTATTACCAAACACAGCGTACATAATTTACCTACGGCGAGCAAATGCTCACAAATGAACTAATACTGAATAATACTGACATTCCGAAATAAGCCACGCTACATATATATTATAGCTGTGTGTGTGTAAGCAGCACAATTAATTCTCACACATACTTGCAAAACGTGCGCAAGTATGTGCGCACACACGTGTGAACATCGCGCTAACGCCGTTTCGGAACGAGAACCAAGAACGCACATGTAATGTTATATTTTCAACGATTTATACAATATGGCCGTTGAAAAGTTACAGTTCGACAAACTTACACCAAAAAAGAGAATTTTCGAGTACTTTCTGTTTTTGTAGCTTCCTGAGATTATTGAAGTGCTTCAAGTGAGTCGGTATTCTATGTTTACAGCTATTAACGAAACACTTCGACCGTATTTTCAAAATATATACGCTGTCAAACGAGGAGCGTACAGCTTCGCTACCTGCCAACGGGAGATTCCAGCCCGGAATGAGTAGAAGCTAAGAAATGTGTTCAAATTTAGTGAAAAAATGAAGTATTTATTTAATTATCAATATCCACAGATATCATAACGATAATAAGAGGCCGTACTTCTACAGATGTATGTATTATGTATATATTTTTAATTTAAAATATTGTGTAAAATTATTATTAGTGCGATAATCATAGACTGAAGTTTTAAAAGTGGGTTGTATGGTGTATCAATGTTTTTATTTTTCATGGTCGAATGCCTACATCAATTACAAAAAAAAATAAGCAGATTGAAAAATAAAAGTCCATTATTTGGTAAAAAAAAATATCAAGTCTGAGAATGACACACGAAAGGTAGTATTAAGCCGTTTTAGAGAGCCGTTTTTCAGCAAATTACAATTCTGCCCCTATAATATACTCTTAATTCTAAATTTTATTTTCGATAACCCGTGGAATTCGAATTAACGGGGTTCTACTGTATTTTATTACACAATAATGCTCTAAGGTCGAACTCGAAAACAATACAAATACGGTTAAAAGTCTCGAATATCTCAAAATAAAATCATGTAAGAAAAGTAAGAAAATGTTACAAACACTTGATATAATATTACATAATAACGACACAGTTTAACAACTGCTGAAATCGCAAAAGCCGTGAATAAAAAATCATATAAGTCTCTCTGGGTCAAATCATCACGAATCCTTTGCCCTCATTTTAAAGAAAACCATCATCAGCTTATAATGACTAAACTATGTATTATTTCATTTTTGGACCAAAAAAAAACCTTTGTTTAAAATTAATTTATAATACTTCCTTGAAAACATATGATGACTTTTAGCTATGTTTTGAACCATCGATATAAAGTGAAGTATCGATATTAATGTTTATTTATTTATTATTGTTATACGCCCATAGGGGCTTTTACATAGATTATAAATAAGTTTTACAAAAGTTATCGAGTTAGAATTTATACCAAAGTTATAAAAGTGAAAAATTAAAAAATAGTATATACAAGAAGTTTACGAAGAATACGGCGTAAAGAAATATTTTAAACAATATAATATTTGAGTTATCGAGTTAGAATTGATACCAAAAGTTATAAAAGTGAAAAATTAAAAAAAATATATAAGTAGTTTTTGAAGAACATGGCGTAAAGAAATATTTTAAACAATATAATATTTAGATATCGAGTTAGAATTTATACCAAAATGTTTAAAAGTGAAAAATTAAAAGAAATATATAAGTAGTTTTTTGAAGATCATGGCGTAAAGAAATATTTTAAACAATATAATATTTGACAATAACATAATATACAACATTAAAATAACACATCAAATTGTTAAATATATTAAACCAGTTACAATAATTTGTAGGATTCCACAAAGTGTTGGTTTAATTTGCATTTAAGATTATAAAGGGAATCAGCAAATATATCTATAATACCACCAAACTTGTTGCCCAAATTATGCATCCTATTGGTAAGCGAGTGTGATTGATAGTTGGTTGTGTATGTGTCGCAAAAGAATGTTGTACTTTGTCTAGTATTCCTTGTCGGTACATAGAGTTTAATAGCAGCAACGATGGCAGGGCTGTCAATAAGGTTGTTCATGACTCTGTATAATAAAATTAGATCAGAAATGGTTCTTCTGTCAGACAGCGTAATTAAATTAAGTCGATACATCAAATTTACATAATTTATGTTTTCTATTGGAATTTTGAGTTTGAAATTTAAGTACCTAAGAAATTTGTGTTGAACCCGTTCTAATTTGTTAGAATGTACTTTATAGAAAGGAGACCAAATAGGTGAATTATATTCCACTTGGCTTCTAACTAGTGAAATGTAGAGTGTTTTCATGCAATACAAGGACTTAAAATCAGTTAGGGTTCTACAAAGGAAGCCAAGAATCTTTAAAGCCTTATTAGTTATATCATCTATATGTGCTGTGAATGTTAAGTTTGATTCGAATATAACTCCCAAGTCACGAATTTGTGATACTGGTGTTAATTTAACATTATTTAAATTATATTCATGTAAGATATGAGAATGAGTTCTGGAAAATCGTATTACTTGACATTTATCAATGTTCAAAAATAACATATTTTGTTCGCACCATTTAAAAAATTCATCTAAATTAGCTTGCAAAATTAGGCAATCATATATATTTCGTATTCTTTTAAACAATTTTAGATCATCTGCAAAAATTAGGACTTGTACATCTTTAAATATGTTTACAATGTCATTAATGAATATTAAGAATAATATTGGGCCGAGGTGGGACCCTTGCGGGACACCACTTGTGGCCTCGAATACATAGGATTCTATAAAATTAATCCTAACACTAAGCACTCTATTACTGAGGTAACTGATAATCCATGTCAATAAACTACCTTTGATGCCTAACAGTCGGAGTTTGGCTATAAGAATGTGATGTCGAACCTTATCAAATGCTTTACTGAAATCGGTGTATATAGAATCCACTTGTTGTTTCAAACTAAGGGATTCGGATATGTAATTATTATAGATAGTTAAATTACTTAAGGTAGATCGACCTCTGATAAAGCCATGTTGGTTAGGAACAATAATATTGTTAAAGTTTGGGTAAAGTAGACATAATACAAATAGGTCTATAGTTTGATATATCGCTTTTGTCGCCTTTTTTATGAATGGGTGTTAAATAACTCATTTTCCACAGAGCCGGAAAACAGCCAGATGCTAAGGATTTGTTAAAAAGTTTATGTAAGGGATATATCAAACTATCAATGCAAGTTATTAAAAATATGGGAGGAATACCATCCGGCCCAGCAGATTTATTACTATCTAATGCTTTTATGCTTCTTTCTATGGATTCTAATTTTATAAAACATTGGCTTAGGTTTAATGACTCTTCCACTGAAGTACTGAAGGCTGCATTGACGGGAATATCTTTGTCGTAAACACTTTTAAAAGAGTCAGCAAAAAGATTAACCATACCCTCAATACTGTCGGCACATTTTTCTTTAAAGAACATGCTATTAGGATATCCACAGTTGTCTTTTCGTTGAGATTTAGTAAAATTCCAGAATTTTTTCACATTGTAATGATGTACCTCATTTTCTATTACGTTAATATAGTCACTATAGAATTTTGTTGATAGAATATAATAGTATAGTTATATATATATAGAATAGTTTTAAGTTGGTGCAATTTCGTACGCATTCCCCGTACATTTTGATAATATCCTGTAAGTCTAGAAAATCTGTTATGTTTGTTTTTTAGTTTTTTGCTTGGGTTTTGATGATTTTGGGAATTCCGTTGAAATGTTTGATTCGTAAATCGACTTCGCCCTTTTCTTTCCTCTCTTCTAATTCCTTCCAGAGGTCAGTTAAGTGATGTCTTTGTTGTAGAGTCCTGTCAGGTTTGATTATAATTCCATTGGACAGAGTAGTTTTGTTAAAGAGTATTAGTTTCACCTGTTTGACTTCATCAAATTCTAATTTAATTGGCCTGGTTTTGTTTGGAATTTTACTTCCAAGCCTGTAAATTTTCACATCTTCTAGATTGAACTCGCTATTAATTTCACTAATAGCTGCTAATACCTTTTTTCCATCCTCCGAGACGCTCACTGTAGTTGAGTTCGAGTTACACTCGGGGACGTTGAGTAAAATGACGTTCTTCGAGCGGGTCTTGCGTTCCTCTATCTCAGCGAGCACGTCACAAATTGGCGTTGTTTCCTGTGGTAATACTTTCTTTTCAATGATTTTTTCGAATGTCATAACTTTTCCTTCAAGAACTCCAACAGTTACTCCTAGGTCTTGCATAGTTCCAGATAGATTAGAAAGTTTACTGAGTATTTTTGCCATTTGGTCTTTTGTTATTTTTAAGACAGGATCGGTAATGGCATTGTGAATGCTATTAATCTCCTCCTTAGCTTTGTTTAAGAAAGCAATTGCTTCATTATTATTCATTTCGAAAGTGAAAAGTATTAATTTTTTTATGAGAAAATAATATGAGTGACAACCCTGCTCGCAATGTACAGGTAATTAGCACAAGTAGGTAGCGGGAGCGTCCACAAGTGTTATCCCGTGAGTGCGAGGGAGAGAATACGGCACTACCTTATCCTGTCACTTGTTAGAGCGAGACGTAGGGAACACTGTACACAATTGATTATTAAACAAATTGATTTATAAATTTTATAATAATGGTGAATATTTAGGTTGATTTTGAAATGATTATCTACTACACTATATAAAGAGGTAAGATTTGTTTGTTTGTTTGTTTGTTTGCATTAAATAGGCTCCGAAACTACTGAACCGATTTGAAAAATTCGTTCGATGTTGGGAAGCTACACTATCTCTGGTTAACATAGGCTATATTATATTTTCAAAAAAATAGGCATCCTTACTAAAACTTCAATAATGCAACCCAAGGTGTAAAAAAATTACCTAAAATATTCTTTACATCGCGTGCGCTGCGAAAACTATTGATGATAGAATAAAATAATGTAGAACGACTTTGTAGAACACATCATTATTTACAAAAAAAAGTCGCAACAGCATATGTATAACAATTATGGTTATGCCACAATAAGTATTCTTTTATTTTAAAAATTTAATTAAAATGTCGCCGCTTGAAAAGGCTCTTTATTTGTATCTTGGTTTTAATCCTTATCAAAATAAATTACTTCGTATTCAAGACAGCTTCAATATCTTTATTTAAATTTTTTAATTTTTCAATTCGGATATTTATTTAGAAAGATATCACGAGTTTAAAAATGTTAGTATTAAAAAAAGTTTCGGCTACGGGCCGGGCGGGAGAAGAGTCAAGAAATTAAGTGCCAGGGGGGTTGGCGGGACGGGGGAGCGGGAGAGCGGTGGCGGGGAAGGTGGAAGTAGAACGCTGGAGGGGAACGCACGGGAAAGGACATGCAAGGAGTAACATTTTATTTATTTGAATATATTATAAAAGAAAATAAAAAAAAACGCGCGGACCGTAAAAACTCAGAAACGAGTCCCGGTACGATCAAGGGAGTTAGATGGTGTGGTAGATCTCTATCCCTTCTAGGGAATAAGGGTAACCGTTTTTAGCTAAAGGGCGTGCTTTTAAAGATATAAGGGGTGGAAGTTTCGCCCTCTTGAAATTTCGAGAACAATCTTCAGGAAAGTTCTAGAAGGTTCCATAGAGCTCTAGAAAATTCTGGTGGAAGTGGCAGAGTATGTCGTGGAATTTTCGGGAATAGGGAATCGGGAACATCAGTGTGGAACATTCCAGAACACTCTCGAATGTTGTCCTGGGCGAAGCCGGGTAACCCAGCTAGTTAGTAAATAAACATAGTGCACTAAATTATGTTGCAGTATACTGAAACTTGTTGAAATACACTGTTTTATTTGTAAGTTTATAGTAGGACACAGAAAAAACTCGACAGCTGTCAATGGTATTTATGTTTGTATTCTATTACAACAAAAGTAAATGTGACAAGAAATTAGAAGTTTTAGTCGTGATTTTTAACACCCAACGCAAGGAGCGGTGTTATAAGTTGTCTGTCTGTGTGTCTGTCTGTAGCATCGTAGCTCCTAAACGAATGGACCAATTATTATGATCTTTTTTTTGTCTGAAAACTGATGTGATCGAGATGGTTCTTAGTCATGAAAATCTGTTCAGTCGTTTCAAGGTCATCAGCTCTTTTTTGTGTCGAGGGTTCCTTAAAATTTTGAAAATTTTTGGTATACGAAGTTAAAGGTAGCTGAAATGCACAATTATATGCATACTGCCACCACACATGGTTTCTGAAACACACACATATGTGCGAACCGTACACAATGTGTTAAAATTCAAATTAACAACATAATTACAAAATCCCTAACGCAAAAAGGTAGTTATCCGTTTCAATTTGTATTTATAAATAAATTCCCAACTGCTCCCATCTGGAGCCAGTGGGACTATGGAAATGGCATGTTGTGAGTCTGAAGGTAAGTGTTAGATGGGAAGAGGAAGGTGCAGAAGTACCTGGCTATTCAAATCTCGTCACCAAATAAGTCTAAAGCCATTTCAAGCATCGTTTCAATTCTGAATGGTGGTCTTACATCAGGTGAGAGTATCTTATATTATTTTAAATGATTAAATTGTGAAAACATAAAAAGCCTGGGATAAAGGACCTAAAAGACCTGCGACCTCCTGATGGCTAATCGAGAGTCTTGCCCCTTTATCACCAAGGAAGTTTCATTGAGATTTTTAGCAGCGCCAGGCACAGTTTTGATCAGGACAACGTAACAAAAACATGAAACTGACCTGGTTAAGTTTTATTTGTGGTGGCATTCGATCGTTGAGCAATTTTAAGATTTTCATCAGACGGGGGCCTCGCTTCTCCAGAAATGTCAACGTCAGACTTGGGGGCATGTTCTCAAAGAGGGCCCAGGCCTCAAGGCTGCTGGCAGAGACGCGTGCGCCATCTAGAGTCAATTGTTGCCTGGGAGAAAATGCTAAATATTATTACATCCATTATTAATAGAAACAAAAGCAGATATTGTTTCATTGGTTTTAACCATGAAACTATAAAAATACTTCAAACATAGAAAAGGCTCACATTGTGCAAAGATTTCAATGGGGCTCTGGAGTGTTTTTGGCCACATTTTGCAAAAACCCGCGAGCAACCGCTGGCCAAAATGTAGCCAATTGGAAGAGATATTTTAAAACACTTCTTCTTCGATTAATCACGAAGCTAACTTAGTAGTTTCACACTTTAACAAGAGCGTCATTTCTGAATTATTTGTTATTGACATTCGGCGAACCGAAATTATGTCATTATTTTTTCTTACAAATCATTGATCTTGTGTTTACATGTTTGAATTTAAATTTATTTCTGTGATTACCAATTAGGTTATAGACAATCACAATTGCTCCAAATAGGTACCACGAATGGCAATTTTAAAACAAATAATACGCAGAATTCACATGATTATAAATTTAACGATTGTTTAATATATTTTTTCTGAATCCTAAAACTATGCCCTACACACGCCCTGCACCTCGTACTTCGTTACTAACTAAGTACTTCATTACTAAGCCTCATCGAGAATGTTCATATGACCACCTCCTCTCCCTTCTTTCCTTGATGGACTATAATTATTTAAATATGTATTTCGGAACTATTAATCCATTCGGAACAATTTTCCATGTTTGTCTTTGCCATCCGCATATGAGATGACACCTTCAATAACTCCCTCTTAGTGGAAATACATATCATTGTGGAACATATCATTAACGTATATAAGAAAAAGTATAAGCCCGATTACTCTGCCTTCTGGAATTCCATACTCAAAAGATATAGGTTCACTCAATGTATTCGGTATGTAGTTTAAACGTTCCCTATTTTCTAAGTAACTCTGGAACCAAGTTAAAACTTTGTCTTCCAGTCCAATTTATAATCAACCTAGAATGTGACACACTATCAAAAGCTTTTTTAGACCTATAAAAATATTCCTAGTCACTTCCGACATCTATCCAAATTACCCATAATACCTAGAAAAGTAATTTTGCAATGGAACCACGAGTTCCTAGATTAGATCTAAAACCATATAGGAGTAAATAAAGGGTGCGGTAGCATAATTTCCTTTTTACAAAACTTAATAAAACCCATTGTATGAATCAGAAATTTTTTATAATGTAGGCACATACCTAAAGTTTTGTTTTACTTAGTTTTTGAAGATCAAATCAGGTAGGTGACGTTCCCCATTCTCCATACACTAAGTAAACCGATTTCTGGCATTTGTCATGACTCTTGCCAGCATATCAGACGTTATCCTGGCAATTTCTAACTGGATGTTGGTTTTCAAATCTTGTAGGGTCCTTGGGCGGTTCACATAAGCACGGGATTTCAAAAAACCCCGCAGAAAATAATCACAAGGGGGCAAATCGGGAGAGCGGGCCGGATTTCAAAAAACCCCCTAGAAAAAAAATCACAAAGGGACAAATCGGAAGAACATCCTTTCGAAAAAAAGGCCTCAACGGCAAACACAGGCTCCTCAATGTTCAAACGCATGATGGCGACTAAACTGTGTCGGGACAAAACTTTATAGTTCCGCCTCTCGAACGAGATCACTACCGCTCTGAATGGAGCGCATTTAAAAAAAAGTAAGTTATGCTGCCGCACCCTGTACATACACGAGTTTGTTACGTGTTAGATCAGTGGTTTTCAATCTGTGGTACGCGTACCCCTTTCTCCCTAAGAAAGATTGGGGATACGTGGCACGAATGTAGGATTTAAAACTCAGCCAACATTTTCAAACTTCGGCGGTTTACGCTCGGTGGTTTTGCAGCCTGCCGCAACGTCATACATCAGTCAGCTCAGTTTAGAGATTTTTTTTAAAGAAAACCGAAACAATTAACTGTCAAAATAGGTTCGCTTTTCTCAAGAGCTACTAAAGCACAGGAAACAGCTCTGAAAGCATCATACAGAGAAGTTATAGAGGATTATAATTGCAGAGGATTTAATTATATCGTGTGCCAAAGACATTGTTCGATGCATGTTCGGCCACATAATATCAAAGAAAATAACAAACACACTGCTGTTAGACATGACTGTTTCCCGGCGAATTCGGGTAATGTCTCAAGATGTGGAGATGTCAGTTGTAGGTAGTGTAAAAAAGAGTTCATATTTTTCTCTGCAAGTAGACGAAAGTACAGACTTTTCAAATCAGACTGGACATACTGTTTTTGTGCGCCATATTCATCATATTGTAATTGGGTGGTAGGGGGGGGGGGTGAGTGACACCCATGCTAGTTACGCCACTAGTTACGGGGTACAACAAATTTGTAGTAAGGGTCAAGGGGTACGCAGACTCAAAAAGGTTGAAAACCGCTGTCTTAGATGGTTCTTTTCCAAGAAAAAAATTAAAATAAACTCACCTGCGATAGTTCACATGGTGCACCTCCTCCAGTCTCAGCGAGAAGGGCTCCAGATTGTCGGAGGAGAGCCCCAGGGCTGCCCCGTCGCACTCCCACGACACCCTGAAGGAGCCGAGATTAAAATTGACCCACAGGAGCCTCCTAATCACAATGCTTCCTATGGCCAGCTCCGAGCATTGGAAGGATACAACCTGCAGTTCTAGGGTGTTGATTTTGTTTAAGAAGCTCCTGCAGTCCTGAAAAAGTTTTCAAAAATTAAGTTTCCTTTTACAATTTTCTAGAAAGATCTCTCAGGCACGTGTACGAAAACTTTGGATGACTGTGTTAAAAATGAGGAATTATTGAAAGAATGCAAGGCTGATGTAAGCATAATGTTTAGATTGAGAAAGGGACTCTGAGATGATTTGAGCATTTAGAGCTATGAACCTAAAGAGGCCTGGTGGACAGAGCTATCCGTAGGGTGTAGAAGAGGATGAATTAAAACTGAATTTACTTAATTTAATTTTACAGTTACATGATTCATTCCCTGTCTCGTCAAATACTCAAAAAAAGCCAATACATGCATTAACGATAACATTAAAGATAGGCGAATAATCCAGGCGCTATACGAGAATGAGGCCGCTATAATTAGATGTGACAATGATACAAAAGAAGCCAGTATAAGACAAGGAGTGAGACAGGGATGCTCTCTGTCACCTGTTCTCTTTAACGCTTATATACAGAGTCCGATTGATGACTTGAGAGAGAAAATGAGTCACAGAAAAGGTGTAAAGAAAGGTGGATATGATAAGGTTTGCTGACGATATTGCTATGATTGCTGAAAGCGAAGACTGCAAGAGGCCTTAACAACCATGCAAAGCATTCTTCAAAACAACTACAACATAAATAAAGACAAAAAAAAGCTGCTGACTGTAGGCCGAACGGAAACATCAGATGAGAGTAGAGATGGCAGGAGTTCCACTAAAGAACACCAAGGAGTTTGTCTACCTCGGGAGCAAAATAACATGGGACGGTCGGTCTAAGAGCGAGGTCGACAGCCGTATACACCAGGCTAGGCTTGCATTTAATAAAAGGTCGAAAATAATAGAATCGAATAATATAGACCTAAAACTAAGAATTCTCGTCATCAAGACCTATGTATGGAGTATCTTGATGTACGACTGCGAAAAATGGTGCCTATCCGAAAGAGATAAACGGAGACTAGAGGCTTTTGAGATGTGGTTCTATAGAAGACTATAAGGAATTTCCTGAAGAGACTACATTACAAATGAGGAGGTTCTCCAAAGAATCAAAGGAGGAAGGCACCTGCTCAGGACCTTGTCAGAAAGGCGTGCAAGATGGATCGGCCATGTAATACGACAAGAAGGCCTCTTGCATGCCATAATGGAGGGTATGACCGAGGGGACAAACTCTAGGGGACGCCCACGCCGAGAGCACCTGGAGGACCTGCTGGTGGACGTGCGCTGCTCATCATATGCAGAATTCAAAAGAGCCGCACAAGACAGGGAAGAATGGAAGAGAAGATTAGAGGAAATTGCTGCAAACCAATCCCAGAATTGAAACCAGAGAAAGAGATGCATTAACAATGTAAAAATTAAATTAAATAGTTCATTTTACACCACTTTGCATACAAATCATTTCAAAAGTTTAACATACGAGGTGACTGCCAGGCAAATTTTCCCTCACTCTAGATTTAGCTTCAATGTCATTCATTGAAAATCGCACGAATGCTTTGTCAAGGGCCTTTTAGGTTCATGTTTAGTGTGGATGACCTAACAAAGGAGTGTAAGGAGAATAATATTACATGACGCGAAAGCTAATGGTAAATCTGGTCGTGTCAGGTCAAAATACCAGAAGAATATGTATGACACACTATATGAATTTATTTATTATAAGAACTTTGTACATTATAGTATAGATTTTTGTGTTATTTCATCCACCATGAAATAACACAAAAATGATATCCCTGTGTTATGGCGGGTGAAATTTACAGATTGGAATTTTTCATAATATGGTTGATAAATTAAATTATAAGTTATTCAATTATACAAATTAAATTAAATTATAAATATTATATATCGTGGTTTCTAAATGTAGTAATTATAATATTATCAATATATATTATAAAAGAAAGTAAAAAAAAGGGGGGGAACGCAAAAATTCAGAAACGAGTCCCGGTACGATCAAGGGAGATATATGGTGTGGTAGATCTCTATCACCCCTAGGGAATAAGGTTACCCGTTTTTACCTAAAGGGCGTTCTTTTGAAGATATAAGGGCTGGAAGTTCTAAGAAGACTCTAGAAATTTTGAGAATTCTAAAAATTTCCGGAAACTACTAGAGATTCGATAAAACTCTGGAAAGTTCTGGAAGGAATCGAGGAGTATGTCAGCGAGTCTAGAAGGTTCCGGAAAGTTCTATAAGGTTCGATAAAGCTGTAAAAAGTTCTGGAAGAAGTGGCGGAATATGTCGGTGGGGCTAGAAGGTTCCGGAAAGGTCTAGAAGATTCGATAAAGCTGTAAAACGATCTGGAATGAATGGGGGAGTTTGTCAAGTGAAGTTCGTCAAGTTAAGTGTAGAGGGTTCCGAAAAGTTCTAGAAGGTTCGATAAAGCTGTACAAAGTTCTGGAAGGAGTGGCGGAGTATATCGGTGAGTCTAGAACATTGATTTTCAAAGTGGGGGGCGCGCCCACCACGCGCGAAGATTTGTGGAGGGGGGCGCGGGCGAGGGCGGCGGTCACCACTCCGCTCTTCATTCCAAATCTTGTCAAAAACATGCAAGCTCATCCATCGCATTGTAACAAGTGTGTAAAAGAAATATTTTTATAATAAAACATCTAAAAATGTATTTTTGGACTTTATTATTACCTACACTTATTTTATTTTACAATTGCTTGGCGAGCCCACTTACTGTTACTTGCTGGGCCCTGGGCCGAGGGGAGGCGTGGGCATATTCATTTTAAGCAGTAGGGAGGCGTGATACTTATAAGTTTGGGAACCCCTGGTCTAGAAGGTTCCGAAAAATTCTAGAAGGTTTGATAAAGCTGTAGAAAATTCTGGAAGGAGTGGCGGAGTATGTCAGTGAGTATAAAAGGTTCTGGAAAGTTCTATAAGGTTAGATAAACTGTACAAAGTTCTGGAAGGAGTGGCGGAGTATGTCGATGAATCTAGAAGGTTCCGGAAAGTTCTATGAGATTAGAGAAAGCTGTAGAAAGTTCTGAAAGGAGTGGTGGAGTATGTTGGTGAGTCTAGAAGGTTCCGGAAAGTTTCATAAGGATTGATGAAGTTATAAAAAGTTTCAGCAGGAGTGGCGGAGTATTTCGGTGAGTCTAGAAGTTTCCGGAAAGTTCTAGAAGATTCGATAAAGCTGTAGAAAGTTCTGGCAGTAGTGGCGGATTACGTCGGTGAGTCTAGAATGTTCCGGAAAGTTCTAGTAGGTTTGATAAAGCTGTAGAAAATTCTGGAAGGAGTGGCGGAGTATGTCGGTAAGTCTAGAAGGTTCCGAAAAGTTCTAGAAGGCTCGATAAAGCTATAGAAAGTTCTGGAAGGAGTGATGGAGTGTGTCGGTGAGTCTAGAAGGTTCTAGATAGTTCTGGAAGGTTCCCTAATGCTCTAGGATGTTTTGGAAGGAGAAAGTTCTAGAAGCTTTCAGAAATGAGTAGTGGAGTGTGTCGGTTAGTCTAGAAGGTTTTGGAAAGTTCTAGATGTTTGGATAATCTTAATCTTCAATACACATTATTATAAAGTGTACAGTGTGCATGCCGCTAAAATTCAAAGACAAATTCCCTGTATGATAACGGGAGTTATATTGTTTGGTAGCCCTCTATCCCCCATCCATGAAGAAAGTTTCCATTTTTACCGGAATGGCGTGGTTTTAAAGATATAAGGGCTGGAAGTTTCGCTCTTTTTTTTCTAGAACAGTTCAAAACATTCCAGAGTATTCTTGAGCATTCCACCACATTCCAGAACATCCCGGAACATTCTTCAGGAATAGGATGGAGAGTTTAGGAACATACCGTAACATCCCAGATCATTGAGGAACATTCCAGAACATTCATGAATGTTGTGGAATGATCTGGAATATATGTCTTTTTTGTATGGGGCTACCCAAATGGGGTATATAAAGCAAGATCCGTCATGGATTCAAACATCAATTCAATCTCACATCAAGTCCCTGAGCGCAGTCGGGTATCCCAGTCAGAGTATTTTAGAGCATTCAACAACGTTCCAGAACATCCCGGAACATTCTGGAAAATTGCGGAATGTTCGGGAATAGGGAATCGGGAAAATCAATGTGAAACATTCCCATGTAACCCAGCTAGTACAATAATAAAAATAAGAAAATATACAGATTTAGGAAATGAGATGAAAAGAATTTGGCATTCTTAGACTATAAAAATATTAACATTTGTTATTTCGGCTACTGGTATTATACCTAGCTCTCTCATTCAAAATTTAGGCTTATTAGATTTGTCAAAGAATTTATATATAAAAATGCAAAAATCAATCATTTTAAATACATGTAGGATAACGAAAGATTTTTTAAATATTTATATTGAGGGATCAGTAGGATTTATCGGTCCAGCTAGGAGTTATACCGAGCCGAACCGTCTGATATGAAAATATCTTTTCCCATTTGGTCTCTGGTAGGTTGACATGTTGTTCTTGTATTGTTTTGTATTTATTATACTTTATAGTGCACTTACATAGCGTGGTTTGACTAGATGATCATTTGTGGAAAAGTGTGTGTAAGGGTTTAGTTTTTCCTGTGAGGAAGATTTAGCCCGGACATAAAGTGATAAAAATAATAATAGGTTGATAATAATAGTTATTAAAATTGCAATCCAATTTAGTAACAAATTTTATATATCATAGTTTCTTAATGTAAGGATCCATGATGATAATTGTTTTTTAAAGGTATGGGTTAGGTTTCATTTTTTAAGTTCTCAGGGAGAAGGTTAAATATTTTAGGAGCAAGATAAATAAAATGTCTTGGAGCTGACGTGGTATGTAGTTTAGATAGTGTCAGTTGGTTATTGTTCTGGTGGTGTAATTATAATGTAAGAGGGTTTTTTTCTTATATTTGAACAAGAAAGGCGTTAGAGTAAATTCTAGATGGAGTTGTCGTATGTTATGCGAGTATATTGGAAGGTGGACTTACTTGGTGGAAGTTGTCCTTGGAGATTTCAGCCTGCAAGTGGCTGTAAGCACGCCCCGGGGGCAAGATGGGTCTCAGCCCGAGGAAGTTGTACAACTCCAGCAACATTACCTGGAGGGGATAGTCTCCGCACGAGCACATCAGGGCCCCCAATTTGGAGCTGCCAGGAAATCAAAATTATTAGTTATTCAGGGATATCGGGATAGTATTCCTTTGGTTGATTTCCTGAATAAGTTGAAATAAAATTTCTAAAAATACCTATTTTCAAAATAAAAAAATTAAATATTATAATCAATAATTATCAGCCTGAAACACTCATCAACATTGAAAAAATCTTCCGAGAAAAGATACTGGCCGCCAACGGGACTTGAACCCGCGTCCTTCTGATATCCGGTCAACTGCTCTACCAACTGAGCTACGTCGGCTTATCTCCCACCCGCCAAATAATTAAATATATACTAGTGTTTCATTCAACAATTACCGCTTATTACATTTTTCACCTGAAAACAATCAACTTTATTTTTTGTGAGAAATGCATTATAAGTGCTAACTCTCCCACTAGATGGCGTCGAGACAAATTATGTCTACATTTTTTGGTGAAATACTTTAACTTGTCAAATATTAATTATTATTTTTAATTGGTAAACTAATGTTTAAGACAAGATTTTTATGCATAGCACAAAGGGTAAAAATTATTATAAGCAATAATTATTAGCCTGAAACACCCATCAACATTGAAAATATCTCCCGAGAAAAGATAAATGCCGCCGACGGGACTTGAACCCTTTGTGCTATGCATAAAAATCTTGTCTTAAACATTAGTTTACCAATTAAAAATAACGATTATAATATTTGTTATCTACCCTTTGTGCTACGCATAAAAATCTTGTTTAAACGTTAGTTTATCAATAAAAAATAATAAAAAAATTAAAATTTACTTACATCAATAATACCATTTTTTTAATATTAGCACTCTAGCACACCCATAAGTCTCAAATTTTATACATAATTCTAAATAAACATAATTTTTTAAATATAATTTTTTTACTAATGAGTAAAACCTCAAATTGTAATATTTAATTAAATGAAGAAAATATTAGCAAAACTATCGGTCACATCTGGGTCCCAGATGCAACCGTATCTTTTTCAGATTTTTCTGTTTTCAGATTTTTGACGGAGTTTCGCTAATATTGTCTTCATTTTATTAAAATATTAAATTTTTGCTTGCAAACATAGAAAAGTTTTATAAATGGCTCATCTTACGTTTTTTCTAACTAAAATTACTGATAATGAAAAATACATGTTTAGTTTGACAAATGTATTATAAATGTTACTGTAACCTCACTTTTTTGTCGTTTCATGTAAAAATAATTAGTAAACTCCCCAAAAACACCCTCCAAACAGCATCTTCAAAGATGATATAGGCCCTGAGGGAGAGTATTTTTCTCAGGGCCTCCTGTGTGGAGTTAATGCAAAAACAAAATAAACATATATTATTATTATTTATGTTTGGATGGTTTATATTACGAATTGTGTCAAAATTGTGTTGGAATCATAATCAGGAGATGGGAACTAGGGGACCCGGACCACGTATTCCCAATCCCTACCGCGTTTCAGTTGCCTTCGCGCTTTGTGGCTCTCTGTTTCTGTTAGGGTGACGACCACCATAACTATAGAAGGGAAACAGAGAGGATGGACAGCGTTTTTTTTACTAACGAAATCTTTTTTTACATTGAAAAAAAAGATTTTGTAAGTAAAAAGAACGCAGTCCAACCTCTCTGCTTACCCTTCTATAATAACGGTCGTCACCCTCACAGAAACAGAGAGCAACAAAGCGCGAAGGCGACCGAAAAGCGGTAGTGTTTGGAAGGTGATTTATGCATTCCAATCCCTAACGCATTTCAGTCGGTAGAGCGACTGAATCGCGGTAGGGATTGGGAATACGCACCCGGACCAGGTACTCAACTATTCTGGCTGCTTGCAGAAGATGAAGTAAAAATATCTTGTGATTTTTGTTTACTGAAAAAAAATTAGAACATCTCAAACAAGTGCCCCTGAATTCCTCAGTCCATTGAACGGCACCTTTACTTGCACAGTGCACTCCGACTAGCTTTCTGGAGCTACTTTCCCCACCTTTGTCTGGGCCGAAAAACTGGACATCTTCCCTCTGGAAATGCCGCTATTACTTTGGGCGGAAGTCGTTGTGAGTACCTGCATATCCAAATCAACTCATCTGCCACTTTTTGAGGAGAGGAAGGAGTAAAGTTGTAGGAAGAAGGAAACCCAGAGGCTGACATATTGTTAAATTAACAAAAATTCGATGCCACGCACATATCAGATAGTCGAGTTTCTCAATCAATATCAAATTAGATTTAACAAAAAAAATTATGAATGTTAAAAGATTGTTTGAGGGATCAAAAATATTTACCTTTGGTAGAGTTCTATCTCGGGTGGAGAGGGTAGGGAATGGAGGCATTTATTGAGATGGCTTACTAGGAAGGAAATCTGAGCCACGGAGAATGTGGGCGAGGACAGGATCATGTTTAGGAACCTGTCTCGGAAATTAAATAGAATTTCTTTACCGAGACAGGGGCTTCTTGACACAGTTTCCTATAGTAAGCAGGAAGTAATATTAATTCAATTGTGGATGCAGGGAACAAACTTCCACAACATGTCATCCATGCTACTAATACGTATTCATAATATATTATAGCAATATCCATATTAATAAGTCAGGTATGCCTCATATGTCATTACATTACATACATCTAGTAATGTTGTAGATAGCTTATGTTAAATTAATAAAGCCATGATAATAGTTACCGAAATGATTGGAATAATCTCCTCCAGTACACCCCACAACAATCTCTGACCAACGTTTGGATTCGAAAGTGAAGTAAACTTATCCGCTTGCTTCAAGATGTAACTGAAAAGTTTCAGCATTTGAATGTTATTCTGCTCTATTTCCAAATCGTTTAAGTTTGTGACTATTATTTTGAATAATTTTATAGATATCTGCGGTACTTTCTTGGTCAACAAACTATCCTGAAATGAGAAAACAGTAAATTACATTTAATACTTCATAAGCGTATTTTTCATTTATTTCAATAATGGAGGAGATAATATTATTTGAATCACTGGTAAACAAAAAAAAACACTTTTTGTATGTACCTAACATGAAAACTTTTGTCTAGTTATGTTTAGAACAAGGATAAAGATAATAAAAATAAAATTAGAATGTCCCAAATACTAATACAAATACTAATTTAATTTTAATGTATTTCAGATAATTTCAGGTTTTATCAACAAAATGAAGCTACTTCGTTATATTGCAATCATAATGTCAACGTAAATTTATGATTTTTTCTGTATTTTGCTTCAAGGATGTCTCGTTGTAATGTCCAACAGTAATCCGCCAGCATACGTGGACTTCACTTGACCTGATATCGTTTTTCTATCGTAAAAATGTCTTGGTGGAATCTTGGTGGAATCTTTCACCGTGTTCAGAAATCTAAATTTGAATGTAGAAAATGTATTTTCAACGACATATTACAGTCCCAAGTAAATAACAGCTCCGCGACAATACTTTTATAGTCACTTGATCAGTGATTTCCGAGAAAATTTAAAGTCACTTTCATGAAAGATTTCCAAGTTGATTTTTCCAAATCACTAAGTTTTTCTTTAAATATTTCATCCTTCATCAACTGTCTGATTTGAGTACCAATAAACTCGCCTTCGAGATCTGATCAAATCAAAATAAATATGATGTTCGAATGAGGGTAGGTCGGTAAAAAGTAATACACACCTTTCTTGTTACAACATTTTGTTGACCAGTGATATATCAGAATTATGACAAAAATAGTTATTATAAAGCCATCAACTAGATACATATCACTAATGATTGTTAATACTTACTTTAAAATCGAGACACAACAAGTTTTGCATTAAGATCGGAATGGTTTTATCAAACTTAACATTTAAAAAGAAGCACGGAAGTTGCGAAATCTTTTGGAAGTCTGTAAGGCTTTTTATTCCATTTAAAAATGTTACTATTTCCATTTTGCTGAAATTATTTTTTAATTACACAAACACATAAATATACCAATCCCCACAAACAACAACGAAATTATAAAAAAACGTCGAAGACGAACGATCGGACGTGTCTATATAAACTGAAAAAGTTTTCCCGCGGAGAATGAAAAATTCTCTATGCCACATAGGCACTATTTTAGGCTATACAAGCTTGTCAAAAAGAATTATTTAGAACGTACCTACTTTCATGTAATACCAGAATTTCGCGTTATTTGCGTGAAAATGACAAAATTCACGAAACTATTTTTCGCAAAATTTATGAATTTTGCGAAAAATAAGTTTTATAATCATTCATTCTAAAAATTATGTAAATGATATTTATATATAATGCAGCTGTACAACTAACCTCAAATCAAATAATTAAAAGAAAATGCGTTAATATAACCATTCATTCTAAAAATTGTGTAAATGGTATTATTATGCAATAATAATAATTATATTTTTTAAATATTTATATTGAGGGATCAGTAGGATTTATCGGACCAGTTAGGATTTCATCAGAGCCGAACCTTCTGATATGAAAATATCTGGAGTCGGTGAAATATTTTCCCATTATGTTTCTGGTGGATTGACGTATTGTTCTTGTATTTATTATACTTATATAGTGCACTTACATTACGTGAATTTACTAGATATTCATTTGTGAAAAAGTGTGTGGAAGGGTTTAGTCTTTCATTTGGGAAAGATTTAACCCGGAAATAAAATCTGGAGCACCGTAAAATAATAATAGTTTATTCCAGAATGTATGCAGGGGTAGTGCAATGCAATACATTCCGTGACGGGGACATCCGGTCATATTGTAAACTTTTGCATTTCGCACAACGCACCGTGCGGCGATCGCGAGTGATACTTTTTTTTTTTTTTTTTCTTTTTTTTTCCCATTGTATCTACATACATACAAAAGTAATTTTGCATAATTTCTAAATACAGTAAGAGTAAATATAAGGTACAAGTAATGGAAAAGTTACCAATAAGTAAAATATATAATAGAAAAGAGTAGGCAATGGGAACCCACTAAGACACTGCCTGTGTGTGGGTAATATAAACAAGATTGCTATATATATACATCAATAAGTATATGTAAAAAATGTAAATTTTAAACTAAAGGTTTAGAAATATAGTAATCTGTGAAAACATTATAGTATAGTAAAATAAAATAAAATAGTGAAACATTAATTTTGTTGATTTTTTGTTATAGTAAAGAAAGTAAATAAAGTTAGAATTGTATTGAAAAATAAAACATGAAGGTTTACAAATAATTTATAGAAAAAATGTTCCAATATCTGCATCATTCAACCATAATTTTAATTCTTTTACGTAAAGTGATACTGGTAGCCGGCCAGCTGTAGCACCGCGAGCTAAGGAGTTCTTCCCTAAGAAATTTTGCGTACAGATTTATCTAAACGTTTCTTATGTTGTTTTTGATTGGTAAAATAATATATGCTTGTCTTTTGAATTCGGGGGGGGGGGGATTAAACCCCAAAACCCCCCTCGTGCGTGCGCCAATGCAACTAACCACAAATCAAATAATAAAAATAAGTATTTGTGACCAGCGGCCGCGTGGCTAATACCGGGTGTGTCCAAACAATAGAAAGGTCTGATTTCGAAAAACTCTGAAACTGTTGAAAGCTCTGGCAACGCCGGTAACGTCAGCTATTTTTTTTTTATGTGAATACCTCACAAGAGTTCCAAATGCACCCATATGGAGCCAGTGAAACTATGGCATCCCCAAATAGGTTATGTTGTGAGGCTAAAGGAAGTGGGGAGGGGAAGGAGATGGGGAAGAGGAAGGAGGGAAAATATCTGGTTATTCAGATCTGGCCACCAAACACGGCTGAAGCCTTTTGAATGGTGGTCTTACACCAGGGCGACACTGAAACATATATCCACTCTGGAACTTGCCGAAAATATACTATACTAGCTGACCCGAACACGCGTTGTGGTTAACGTAACACAACGCCATCTACTGGATGTTACCCAACCTTAATAACTAAGTGTTTTTTTTTTATAAATTAACACTCACCGCCATCTGTTAATTTGCATACAAATCATATCCACACCGCCCGCTTGCCAGCCCGCTCGTCCACCACATACAGACATTCTCCTTTATATATTATATATTTCAACCAATTTACAACAAAACCTTGACCAATTAAATACCTAAATCTTCCTCACAAATTACTCTATCTATTGGTTAAAACCGCATGAAAATCCGTTCAGTAGTTTTTGAGTTTATCGCGAACAGACAGAAAGACACGGCGGCGGATTTTAATTTTTAAAACAATAGTATAATTATTATTGTAATAATATTAGAACTACATATTACATAGAGAAGTATTTTATTTTTAGATATTTCTATAACTCTTAGGTAGTTATTTTAGGTAAAATGAAGAATCTTTATTAATATGTAATATTTTATATAAGTTTCTTATCATAATACAATTACATTGAATATGCGTAAATTAGTATTGCGGGGAGATAAACCTAGACTTGACTAATTTTACGATAATAATATTTTTTATATTGTGTCTATGATAGTTTTTGTCATTTCTATGCCGAACCAATCTCTTTATGTAAGTATCTATGGACTCTATGGTGACTATGGTTAAAATCAAACTTTTTCCAAAGTTTTTATTATTTGCAAGTTTTACACATTTTTTGTGTAAAACTTACAAATAATAATAAATATTCACTGGCTCCATAATGATATTTTTAGTCTTGCATAAAAATAAAGACGCAATTGTGTTTCTCTGTAATGAACAAAAGATTTATTAATACTACGTATTTACAACTCACAATCACATTATTTTATTAAAAAGATATTCATTTACCTGTAATGAACAAAAGAAACAACATTTAAAGTCTTTTTAATTTTTCTCCTTAAACCAGCAATTTTCCTCAAGATGGTAACATTTCCCTTTTTTCTCGTTAACACAGATTCGGCATGGTTTTTTTTCTTCAATTTATTTGGATTTAGCGCCAGAATATATAATACTTTTTTTTCGTACTTATTCTTCCCAACAAGATGTTCCAATTTTCCTATTTTATTGTAAAGATCTTCCGATCCTTGTAAAATTTCTCTGTCAATTTTTAATTAGGTAGGCCAAATGCTATGAGGTCGATAAGTGTCCCAGTATCAATTGATTTCCTTGTTTCCAGTAGTAATTTTTCTTTTTTTAAAGCATACTCGAGCAACGAACCTGTTTGATATTTAAAGGCGAGAGCATATCTAATGGGTAACCATCCTTTGTTTGCAAACGTATCACAAAAGTTTTTTTCCCATGTGTCCCATTCCGATTCCACTGTAAGTTTCATTAGCATGCAGCTGTACCACTCTACACCGGAGTATTCCATAAAATGTTTCAAAATTTCAATTTTCTTTTTGTCTTCGTTGATTTGGAAGCGTTCACATTCTTTATTAAAATCTTCAATCCACTGGTTCGCATTTGAGCTCCTGCCAGTGAATTTGCCAATCATGAAATCCTTTGCAATTTTCCCTAAATTTTGAGTTTCAGATTTGGTGTTGGTAAATATTTTGTTTCTTATGTTTTTTCACTGATATTTGTGTTCCAAGTTTTGTATGCAGCCAGCTGCCATTTAATTTCTTCAACATTGCGAGTGGTTCTATGCTTTTGACAGTAACCCTGCACGTCCCTGATTGCTTTGAGGACTATCATACCAAAATTACCGATATAATATGTGACTTTTTAGATATACCTTTGTAGCACACTAATAATTGCAGGCGGGATATAAAAAAGTATTTTTCCCACTGTGGATAAACCAGTGATGTTTAAGATTTCCCTTTGAAGAGTTAGTTGCAGTCAGGTGAAAAAGGTTTTAATCACTGTAAGTCAGCATATGCCATTTAGTTATTTTTGTCGAGAAGAAGAATAGTTGCAGTCAGGACTTAAAATGGGTTTTTGTCCACTGTGGGTAAACATGTTAATTTGAGATTTCTAAGTACATGAATTGTTTCGAAGTACATGAATAATTGCAGTCGGAATATGAAAAAGGTTTTTATCCACTATAAGTCAACTTGTGAATCATAGTGGAATAAAGTGGTGCTGAACAGAGAAGCCTTTAGGAAAACTACTTTCCTCAGGGCTTCCTCAGCGGAGCTATTAATTTCCACAAAAGTATGTGTCGTAAAAGCATGTAGGTATATTAAAGGTAATAATAATAGAAAAAGTACATGAATGTCCATTGTGTGAGTAAAAAATTAAGGAAGGTGGTTCTTTGGTCTGTTTTTACTTTTAATTTTATTAAATTTAAATAAATTCGCTATAGTATACCGGAGAGTCTAAATTGAAGAAAAAAAAAACAGCTCACGTAATTAATGGATGGCCCCTTACATAGTTGATTGAAAACTTCCGACATCGAATCCGAACTTAGCTAGAAATCCGGGAATCAAAAATGATTTACTATGGTTATTTTTTGGTACGTATTGGAATACAAGTACCTATCTACTTTGAGACGCAGAATGTACAAATAAATCAAATTTAACAACGACAAGCAAAAAATAACCTATTGATAATTAATAATATTAAAGACATAGAAGATATATTTTGCTTGTCACTGATAAATTTTCTTGTTGCTTGGCGCTATGAATCGGCCGTGTCAGATGGAAAAATCCAAAAAAAGGTGTAGTATGTAGTGTTAATTAGCACAAAGGAGCCCCACGTGGAAGCGCCAGTGTTAACTAAAAAAGGGAGGACCCACGGCTGAGCGCCAGTGTTAACTAAAAAGGGCCCCAAGTTATAGCAAACCTGCTTCCGGTGTCTAGCTCAGTCGTTCCGGTGTAGAGCAGGCTCTCTTCACCCAGGGGCGGGTGGGCAGCAAGAAATGGTTAATTGGGGAAACTCCACACATGACCCGTCTCAAAACAAAGAATGCTTCAGGGTAACAAAAGCAGTGTATTGTATTCTATAGTTGGTTACATCCTACATGGATTATAACAGGGTAAATTGGCTACCTGAATCCTAACTAATTCTCTCTCCAAGTCTGGGTTTATCGCGCAGGTGCAAGGCAATTTACATGGACACAATTAAATGGGAAAATGTAGCAACTCACGGTGTTTGTCGGGCGGGCGGCATGTCGTCACGTGCTCCATAAGCGAGGGAAAAAACAATACCGAGTCCCACAGAGAGGCCCGAGCGCGTTGCGTACGTTAGTTTGATATCCACCGGCGTAGAAAACCACTGCCGGAACGGGGGACCAACTCAAATTCTCCCCGTCCACAGATTAGGAGTACGTAATATTTACACGTAGGTTAAAAAAGGGCCAGCGGAGCGAGCGGGAAACGCAGGTCAGCTTAGTTCGGCCGCTCGTCGGTTTCTGGCGCGTGGGGTCTCCCTCCGTGGACCGAGAGGGGAGAAAAACGGGAAGCGGGGGGAAGGGGTGCCCACCGTTGGATCAGGCCACTGGCCTGCACCAATGGGAGCAAGCCTCCAGTGTTGCCGCTTCTGAAAACAACTCTTCCCGGAAATTACCATGCACCTACCCGTGTTACATAACAGTATGTACATTACCAAAATACCATTTCAAATTAGGTATAATATCGTTCACGAAGTGTGATCTCTTGACCCTTTTAATTTAACATTCCAACACTGTTGAAAACAATAGCTCGCGGCCGACATTGATAAATTATCAATAGGTTATTTTTTTGCTTGTCGTTAATAAATTTTATTGTCCCCTGGCGCTGCGTATCGGCCATATTGGATGGGAAAATAAAAAAAAAAGTGCAGTAGGTACGTACATTACCAAAAGGCCATTATTTGAAATATCGAGTAATGTTGTTCACGAAGTGCAAACTCTTAACCCTTTTTATTTATTAGGCAGTTGAATCGTTGGCTGCGTTGAATAATATTCGCATGGTAGGTATTATATTTCAACTATTGGCGCTAATTATTATCAACAGCGTTGGACGTTGAAACAATATAACTATTGTTTCCAACGACTAGTTATATTTTGATACAGTACTACACTGAACCCCAGATTCCTAACCACCTCTTAAACCCCTTTCCTTCACAGAACTCTCCTCTCCTTCCTTCCGTTAAAAAACCCCGCACCCCGACATAGGCCTTAAGGGAAATTATTTTCCCCAAGGCTTCCTGTGTGAAGCTCAAGTAAAAAAATATAATCTGGAATTTCACTGGATAACTTAAACTCTACATGACTTTTTCGTAAATAATAATCATTCGTTTTGCTTCTTTTTCTTTTTTTGCTGAGTAGGTGCAATATGAATCTTTCTTCAGATTCAGATTCAGATTCTAAATCGACAAGAAGTTAATTATTATTTTTAATTGATAAACTAACATTTAAGCAAGATTTTTATGCATAGCACAAAAGGTAGATAACAAATATTATAATCAATAATTATCAGCCTGAAACACTACATTGAAAAAATCTTCCGAGAAAAGATACTGGCCGCCAACGGGAATAATAATGAGTAATTGTCGAATGAAACACTAGTATATATTGAATTATTTGGCGGGTATTAGATAAGCCGCCATAGCTCAGTGGTCAGAGCAGCTGACCGGCAATCAGAGGGACACGGGTTCAATTCCCGTTGGCGGCCAGTATCTTTTCTCGGAAGATTTTTTCAATGTAGATGAGTGTTTCAGGCTGATAATTATTGATTATAATATTTGTTATCTACCCTTTGTGCTATGCATAAAAATCTTGCTTAAACGTTAGTTTATCAATTAAAAATAATATTTGACAAGTTAAAGTATTTCAGCAATAAATGCAGACATAATTAGTCTCGACGCCACCTAGCGGGAGATTTAGTATTTAACAATACCTCTCTCACAAAAATAAAGTTGGTTGTTTTCAGTTGGAAAAATGTAATAATGAGTAATTGTCGAATGAAACACTAGTATATATTGAATTATTTGGTGGGTATTAGATAAGCCGCCATAGCTCAGTGGTCAGAGCAGCTGACCGGCAATCAGAGGGACACGGGTTCAATTCCCGTTGGCGGCCAGTATCTTTTCTCGGAAGATTTTTTCAATGTAGATGAGTGTTTCAGGCTGATAATTATTGATTATAATATTTGTTATCTACCCTTTGTGCTATGCATAAAAATCTTGTTTAAACGTTAGTTTATCAATTAAAAATAATAGTTGAATTTGTAGATATAAGATGTAAAATTATAACATTTAAAATTTATATGTAACTTAATTATAAGCACCTGCTGACAAGCCAATTCAATTGGTTTAGCAGGACTTTGTGATTTGTAATAACTATTTCTTACAATAAAAAAAATAAAAAAAATAATAATAATAGTTAGCGTTCTTCGACATAAAAGACCAGATTTTTTTCAAAATTAGTTACATTTTTTACGCATCATGAATTAATTCTATAAATTAGATAAAATTAATATAAAATAAGTATTAATTGGTTTTTTGTTAAATTGTATGATAATATCGATGAATTGATAATACGTTTAGATGAAGATACGGAAGAAGAAGAATCACATGAGGACGAAGACAATAATTACATGTCGGGTGTTGAATTAATAGACTCTAATCTGTACCTACGTTTTTATATCGAAATAAACGCCCACTTAAAACATGATTTTTTTTTTCGTTATTTGTTTTTGGGATGTTATGCCGTGTTGCGCTACCTCCTTCTTTCTGTTGGATCTGCCGGATCTGCCCCGATGATGGACACTGCAATGCTGTCCGAAACGTCGGCTAAAGAAGGAGGTAGCGCAACACGGCATAACACTCCAAAAACAAATAACGAAAATGCTTTTGACCGTGAAAATCTAAAAACGTATGTTATGTTTTATTTTACTTCTATTAAATTACAGATTTTTATGCAAAATTTTTGAAAATACAAATACGCTATGAAATATGCGTTTTGGCCGAAGTGTTACATACTCAAGGCATTTGGCTCCCCCACACGCACACTTCGGCGCGACCGAGTCCCGCGCCACTTCAGGCCGCCGCGCAGAAAAGTAAAGACCGATAGGTTTACAGCGCAGTTCACCGTGAGACTTTTCTGCACGGCGGCCTGAAGTGGCGCGGGACTCGGTCGCTCCGAAGTGTGCGTGTGGGGGGCACTATTATCTTATGAGCCATCTTGGTGTTGCCATTTAAAACCTAGAAAATGTTCGTAGGGCCATAATTTATTTTCTACTCATTGCCAAACTGTATCGGTTGATCTGTATGAATACAATTTTGAAGCCATAATATTTTTCACTATAGGTCCTTTTATTGGATCTTCATTGGCATAAGATAGAAAAAATATATTTTAAAATATTTCTATTCAATATCAACATAGTACTTATGAATCATCATAGCGATTCTACATGTTGTTCTGCCCCCTTCACCTACTTCTCCAGCCTGCTGCTTCCTATAGTGACCTGCTGAAAAGCTCTGCTTCATTCATGGCTAAATGCAAATTCATTTTTATTCCTATCTGATCAAATGCATGTCAAAGTCAAACCAACTGCAATAGGCCACTTGCATGGATTTCATAACGACTTAGAAAAAATCGTGTGGATAGATTTTTTTACTAAGATTTCGAAAACGTTAGTAATTTTTTTTTTAAATGTATAGTTATTTTATTTTTAAATAAATAAATCCATTATTTGAGCTTGTTACGTCACTACATAAAAAATGTCCCGTCTCCGATTATGTTTTATTAATTTTGTAAAATTCCACACTGATTTTTGTTTTATATGGTAACACTTTGATTTCCGGCTAATTTTTGTATTTGACACTTAAAATTCACTAACTTTATTGTTTGTTAGCATGCAAACTTATTGATTTAAATTAAAATTAAATTTATTGATTAAAAGGCCGATTCATTGGCGAAAGATGCCATTATTTCGGGGGATATTTTATATAAATTTTTAAACCCCAATGACATTTTCATAAAATTGAAAGAAAACATGATTACACATTGAAAACATTTCCACATGGCAGAATCATTGGGATGATAAAACAAAAGGATATAACTTTTTCATAATTCATCCAACGATTCCTTCAAAACCGTGGTTTTCTAGACTATCTTTGAACAAATTCTCAACATCCTCGATTTGCCGCATGCGGATAGGGCATTGCTGCCACAATGTTCATTTGACAAAAATTCATGTTAACAATTCTGCGATGTGTGAATGTCGTCTTGGTGAAGAGGACCTCAATCATATTTTTTTTCAGTTGCCCTATGATCATACACAAATTTCATCCATCATCTAATCAGTTCGGGCATATTGCCTCCCTACAACATTGCATGTCTGTTATCTTCTATGGACAAACGCATTTATAGAGTCTTGGCCATTGACGTGTCTTGGCTAATTTCCCGAGTATTAAAGGCATCAATTTGTAAATGTAAATTTAGTTTCATATTTTTAAATATTTAGTTTATTTTTTACGCATAATAAATTATATCAGCACAAGCACATTATTTATTTCCTGTTACTTCCACTTGTTATATGTAATTAAAATCATCTCGTATTGTACGAATTTAGCGTATTATTATTATTATTTGCATAGTATTATTATCTTGTTATTAAAACCAAATTTGTAAATAATGAAACAAAATCATTCACAAGACACTGGCCAGAACACTCCTTTGGGGTGAAAAGCCATTTAAAAAAAAAAAAAAACTCGATGGAGGCGTGACCGCGTGATGGTGAGTGGAATGTCTATGGGTTCTGTTGTCAGAACTCTTCTTTTTGTACGTCAATGTCTATGAAATCTCTTTGTTGTCTATTATGTTGTCTATAGTATGACTATTAGTTGTGAAGTGAAATGTGAAAGGTTTTTGTCAGTTTTCATCAAATTTTCTTTAATTTTTTTATGAATATTGTGCATGTCGGAAAGTTATAATTTACAATTTAAAAGTGATTTTTGTACCTTATATTTCGATTTCTTCGGCTGTTGATATTGATTGATCACTGTGATGAGTTTATTGGACGCTCGTTGACAAGCTAAATGGTAAATATTCTGTCAAGATAGAATTTAAGTCGATATGTCATCTTTGGTCATCCATGTTTTGACGGACGCTGGGTTCCTAAATCTCGGTTTCCCATGACGCGAGAGGTGATTATGTTGTTTACCTTAAAGAAACAACCCTCTCTGCTCTCAAAGTGCAGCGCTATACTCGATTCTCTGTCGCCTTATGGCAGCCTCTGACGAGTAAAACTTCTTTGGAATTATTAACATCAATAAATTTCATAGTAATTATTTATCGTCAGGCCTGTATATTTCCTATGTTTGTGTTTACTGTATGTATTGCTGCTATAAAGTTCGTTTTGTGGCCTCACATTACTGTATAAGGTAGCCTCTTGGGTACTTTGGTAATATCCACAAAATTAATCACTCACTTTATTTTATTAGGTAAACTTTTATGATACAGTCTGTCATTATGTTTATTGTCATGTTTAAATAATTAAATGTACTTTAAACTTGGTATCTCTAGTTCACACTTCAAGAGAGATAATTGTATGCATGCTTTATTTGTATGTTTGACCTAGAATATCTCTTCACCCACAGTATCTGTCATTCAACCTCAATTATTATTGGTAATGTTTCCTCTGCCTACTGCTTGAAGTAATATTGTTTCAACTTGATTAGTATAAGTAACAACTCTTTATGTTGTGGGAGATGGAAATCATGCAGTAAATAGGTTCTTAGTTTGTGTTATTTAAATAATTTGTGCGTATTAAGAAGTAAGCGGAGTAAGGAACAATTATTTCTAAGTGCCCACTTTATATGTCATAGACTTGCTTATTTCACATCCCAATTATAATTTATTCCAAAATTAATAGATTACTTACTTTTAATAATAACAATAATATCGCTATAACGCGGTTTTTGTGAAAAATCACCTCAATAATTTGAAAGTTTATTTCGTAACCTTTCAAAAACAGTTTTTAGTATTCAGCTACATTCAGAAATGTTTCATTTATAGAGATTTAATTGTGAAGCGGAAATAACACAAAGTTTTTGTAAATCTGTCATTTCGTTTAAGACTTAAAAAGTGCATATTCGCAATAGATAGGAGAGGTTAAACTAATAACAACAATATACATAGACTTAGTGTCAATGGAATGTTGAGAGTGGGAAGGGGGTAATAGAGCATAATTTACAAAGATAACAAGTTTAATAATGAGTCATTTAAAAATATTTTTTGATCATTTATAATTTTTAAATTTGTATTTACTCTCTTTCTAATTTCTAAGATTTTCAATTTGTCCAAATGAACACCAATGTGGTTAAAATTACAATGTGGTAACTTAATTCCACTATTAAAGTCAAAAGTGTGACTCGTCTCTAAAAAAATGATTGGCAAACTCCGAGAAACTATTATTGTCTAAACATCTCATATGTTCCATTATTCTAAGTTTGCTGTGTTCGAAGAAGTGAAAATATAAATTATTAATTTTTTGTTTTCAGATTTAAGATGGGGCTTTTGATATCAAAGATCTGGAGCTTATTTGGGAATGAAGGTAATACAAAACATTATTTGATTACATATCAAGTTTACTACAACTATTATCGTGATTAATATTTGGGGTATTATACCGTGTTGCATTACCGCCTTTTTTAACCAATAGGACGGATATGTAATGGATAAATCCATTAGATCAGGGTTTCCTAAACTTTTTCTGCAATGGAACACTTTGCAAACCCGTAAATTTTAACGGAACACTTAGGTTATTTTTAGGTTGTGTAATTTCTAAAAGTAAAAATTAAAAAAAGTTAATAAATATATTATTTATTTAGTGTATAAAAAAAAAATATATAAACAAAATAAAATGGAATAAATAAAGCACCTAATGACTTTGACGACTCTGAGTCTGTGAATTGCATATTTTCTTGATATCAGACACAATATTGGTAAGTCGGATTCTAATATCTGATGTGGCGTCGAGCCTGTTCCTGCACTTTGACTTGGTTGCAGCATAATTAGAAAATTCCACTTCTCATAAATAGGTTGTAAAAACGGAAGTAAAACAATACTAGCATGTTTTTATAAATTGAGGTGCTCTTCTGACAAACTCACCCAGAAATCATTTAAAGGCTGAACTTTGTACTTTTGAGAGTCACTAATTAAATCAATTAAATTTTCATACTCACTTGTGCTAAAGTGGATTCCAAACCCAGGAATCGTCATAACCAGTTTTCGAAAAATATGGCAAAGGAGGTGTTTTCAAGTATGTACGTATTCTTAAAATTCTTTGGAAACCTCTTCAAATGGTTTAAAATTTAATTCATTCAAATATTTGCGTAAGGCTGCCATGATCTAGGGGTAAGACTCTTGACTCACAATCCAAAGGTCGTGAGATCGAATCCCGGAGTTCGTAAATAAATTTTATTTGATTAATTTGTATTATTTCACAATTAATTCTCTTAAAAATAATATTTTGCATATTTGCGGCACGTTCCAGAGTGGAAGATACTCTCAGTATCGCCCTGGCGCAAGACCACCATTCAGAATTGAAGCGTTATTTGAAATGGCTTAAGCCATGTTTGGTGACCATATTTGAATTGCCAGGTACTTCCCAATCTTCATCTGCACCATCTCCTTTCCCTACCCACTACCGTCAGCCTCTTAACTTACCCCAATTCAATTGGGGATGCCGTAGTTTTACTGGCTCCAAACGGTAGCAGTTGGGACTCTTGAGAGGGAATCACATAAAAAAAATTTCAAGATAAAATAAAAAAGACAAATCAAAATGATTAGAATGAACTGATGAAATCCGAAAATGTAATATTTTTCATTTTTTCACCAAAATTTATGGCACCATGCGCGTTTATAGTTCGATTTATTGCTTAAGAGGATGTAGTAAGACTGATTGATTTTAACATTTCTGTACTTTCTTTGATGATGGGCTGTAACTTTGTCTAAATCATTGGCTAACGGATGTAGTGCAACATGACATAATACCCCAAAATAATTATGATGATGCTATGTAATGTTTGTACAGACAATTTTTCACAATAATAATGTATATTTTTCACAATAATAAAAAAGGTGATATATTTCTTGGTACGTCAAGAAGTTTTGTTCAACTAGGGTTTTCAACTAGAGATTTTTCTTTAAAATGCATAAATAACCCCATTTAACCCCTCAGGCCTCATGCCATATTCTGTCAGAATGAGAGAAAATTTCCATTTTGCAATCAAATCCAAATAATTTAAATATTTCTCAATGCATCAGAAAACTAAAAACTATTTTTGAAAGGTGATGAAATTTGCTTTCAAGTGTTATTACTAGAAATAAACATATTAAAATTTTGAATGCAAATATAAAAAAGTTTTAAAATGGCATACCTAACATTTTTTCTAAATAAAATTACAGATATTGAAAAAAAGAAAAAATGCAAATATTTTTGTGATTTTCTATGGCTGTTAAATGATTAAATAATCATGCATAGTTGCAAGAATTCGTGTTTAAATAGACCTTAACTTAAATAAGTGGCAGCGCATAGCTGAAATTCAAACAGCCAAAGAAAATCACACAAATCTGACAGGAGATCTCGCCCGAGATCTATCTCGATCTCACAAAAGATAGAGAATCGCTTGGCTGAGCAGTTAAATTATCCAATTGTACGAAGATAAAAATTGTAATGTATTGAAAGAACTTCTATCGGATGCCGACAGATGCCAGCAGGGAAAGTGCGTCTTTCACTTGAAGACAGGGGTGCCCGGGTAGGCGGTTTTCCTTGGAGAGTGGTTCTCGCCAGCCTACCACTCAGATTCAATTAGCTGCTAGTATAGACAGGTCGTGTGACTTGTAGTTTAATTATTGTAAATAAGTACTCATAATAAACCAGTTTCTATTAAGGATCTATTGTTATTGAGAAGTACCCCCACAGAACTAATATTAATAATAATGTTGTAGTAATCTGCTCCATTGCTTCTCCAAGTATTTGAACACTGATTGCCCATGTATTGTCGGTTGTGTTTATTTTATGTCGTATTGACTTTATTCAAAATATTGACAGTTGAATCCGACTGCTTTGGTGTAATTATCTTTGAATACAAATTGAATATTATCTTAGAATTGCTTGATTTCAGTGTTTCTTTCTGGATGGTATAACATTCTCGTAATCATTGAAACAATTTTCTGTACTGAATGATGCAAATCCAATTGTTCCAAAAATAAATTGCGAGTCACTCACCAATTATTTGGAGTTTCTGTATTTTCTGCAGTGCAACACTTCCAGAAATATTTTGAAGACTTTATCCGTACATCTTGTAAGTCTGATACCAGAAATCCTCTATCTCTGGTTTTGAAGGGTCATGTTGAAATAAACTATGAATGGATGCGGAATATAGAAAAAAAGCTATGTTCACTCTTAAGGGGCCGCAACTCGAATTTCTTACATGGGGACGAATACGTGAGCGAAGCCGGGGGTAAAAGCTAATAAATAAATAAAATAAGTGTGACTGAGTGCCTTACTTATGCCTAGACTCGCTTACACTAAGTAGAATGCGGAATTCTGTATGAGACGACCTTCTGTCATTGGCTGTCCTTATACTTAGTTGTATGCTGTCTCACATTCTCTAATGGCGCTATAAATCGCCGCTAATTTGCATGTATTATGAACGAAATGTTATTCCTTGGCTTTGACTAGTGTTTGCCGTGTAATGGAAACATTTTCTCATCACAAATGAGGGCATTTTGGCTCTTTTTTAATGCAATTTACTTACTAGCAGGACACAACCTCATGCGACGCATGGCAGTTGATTACGAAATCGAAGACAAATACAATTGCCTTGTTTTTGGCTTAACACTTTTGAGATTTCTACCACGCGTCTATATATTATATATAACGTCATTGGCTATATTGACCTGTTTTTCAGAGGGTTATTTTTAGCAATTCACCGATGTCTGCTAGATTGTTGTCTATTCTAGCACAGTTTTACTTTAGTGGTGAATGAAGCCAATGAAACTCGTTTGTTGCAGAGCATAAGTTGGTATTAGTGGGACTTGACAATGCGGGCAAAACTACAATCCTGTACCAACTTCTGTTGGGGGAAGCTGTTCACACGAGTCCAACCATCGGATCCAACGTAGAAGAGGTTCAATGGAGGAATCTGCGCTTTGTCATGTGGGACCTCGGTGGCCAACAGAGCCTGAGGGCAGCCTGGAATACTTATTATACTAATAGTGAGGTATGTATGTTTTTTTATCATTAACTTTTCAATTTGGAAGGCAGATATGGGTACCAACACTTCTACCATAGGCCACCCCAAGTGGTTCGCTACATTGTGGTGACTTAGCAGGGGTGCCCGGGTTCATGGGGTGAGGTTTGTCTAGATCTTGGTGGCCAATGCGTTTGCCCATCTACTGCATGGCGGGCCAGATCGAGAGAGATTGGTTGACCTAACCTAAAAATCTCCAGCCGATCTCTCTCGACCCATCGCCTTGCACCGAGATGGAGGGATGGTTTCAGACATCCGTCATTACTAAACACATTGACCGTCAGAGTCCTACCCACCCCTCATACCTTTTTCCTTCCCAGAACTTCCTTCCCTTCCTTTCCCTAAAGATGACATAGGACCTGAGGGAAATTATTTTTCTAAGAGCCTCCTGTGTTGAGCTAACGTAAAAGAAAAACACCATGCAGGAGGTTATGAGGAAAATAATTTCCCTCAGAACCTATGTATATAATTTTTGGGGGTGTTTTGTGGAGGGTCTTCTTGAGGAGAGGAAGGAGTGAACATTGGTTTTGAAGAGATGTTTGTAGGAAGGAGCAAACGCAGAGGCCCGCAAACCGGCAAATCGAACTCAAGAATGATCCATTCTCATGTTCCAAATGTTAACCAACCATGTACGAATGTTAAGCATACGTGTTTGGCACGTTTCCTGACTATGCACCGGTGCCAAGGGATCAATGACGCTAGTTCATCGTATCATCTTTCATTAAAATATCGATAGAACAAGGAAAGCATTTCCACCTGACGCCCGTGCTCTAAAGATAACCACCCGTTTCTGCAGTGTATTTTGGGCCCAGACCAGAGGTTGCTGTAAAATTCAACTGTGGGGTGCACTTGCGATTTGTGTACAATTTACTATCTGCTGTATCAGAATCTTGGTAGTGTCTTATTGTTAGACTAGATAACATCAACTAATTACAGAGTGATTCTGTTGCAGTTCATCATCATGGTGATTGACTCTACGGACCGCGCGCGCCTAGCGGTGTCCCGTGAGGAGCTGCACCGGATGTTGGCGCATGAAGAACTCAGCCATGCTTGCCTCCTGGTGTTTGCCAACAAGCAGGTTACTACTATACATAATAAAATGCGATCTCATTATTTCCCTTGGCTGTATTTTCTCACTTGGAATGGTTTATGATAGCTGCGATTTATCTGATATGTGTGTAGTGCTACCAGAACTACTAGACCTCCCTAAATCTTTTAGTTTTGGTGAGACTATAGTTTGCGATACTTTGCTGTTTGTCACTTTATCACTTTTGTTTGTGGAATTCATGTTTTATTGTTTTTGATTGCATATTATGTGAAATGATATTTTTTGTCAACTTTTAGACAGAGGAACGAATTTGCATCGCTTATCTGTGATTCTAAAATTTGTTTAACAATCCTGCATCCATTTAACATTTTCATATCTGAAGGTAAAAATCACGCATCAACCAAAAGGGGGTCACTAGGTTCCCCCATATGTCCCGGAATAATGGTATCTTTTAACCGTACGCTATCGTTACGTTTGGCAGGGTTCATGGGGTGAGGTTCGTGAGGTTTGTCTTTGCAGGGGATGTGTCTGCCCACCTACTGCGTGGCGGACTGGATCGGGAATGATTCGTTTAGGGAGACTTATTTATCTATCCAGCTGGACTCTCTTGACCCATCGCCTTGCAGTGAAGGGAATTGATTCGTACGTCTGTCTCTCCTGGACACATTGACCCTCACATTCTTATTCACCCTTCATACTTTTTTTTCCCAGTACTTCCTCTCCTCCGTTTCCCTCCACATAGCATTCACAAAGAAGATATAGGCCCTGAAGGAAGTTGTTTTCCTCAGCGCCAAGCGTGACAATATATCTTTAGAATATTTACAAAAAATAATTTATCTGAATATAACTAGCTATTCTGGGGCACTTATGGTTACATATATAAACACTGCTGATTAGAATCAGTTGGCGCACGGTGAAAATTTAGTATCGTCGATCAAGAAGTTAAACTCTTTTTTTCACTTTCTAGTAAAACACAGATATTAGTTGCTTTTTATTATACACCTACAGTTTAAACCGGACATCGCTAACCTTTGCCCAGTAGTCGTCATTAAGTAATGAAAAACGGTAAATGTGATAGTACAACATCGAGCGCAACTCAAATACATTTTATTGTACCCCTTTCCGGTAAAATACACTTTCTGCACTCCCGGCTTCTTTGCGATTTTTACTCAGTTAATACTCTTTTTGGTTCAGATTATTATATTCCTAAGGCGAACCCTACACATTCCTCAATATTTATTGTGATTTGTCAATATTTATCAAATATTGCGATATTTATTGAACATGTAGGCTTGTGTATTGATGGGTCACAGTGTGTATCACAGATGTCTAGATTCCTGAATTCCGTGTCGTGAACCCACGGATTGTGATAAATATCGAGGCATAGGTTACACATTCAATATTTATCACGATTCATATCAATTACCAGGAATTCCAAATTCAAATCAATCGATATTTGAATCTAGAAATTCTGTGATCCGTCAATACGCTAGCTAATAAATATCACAATATTTGATAAATATTGGCGGATAAAATAAATATTGAACATATAGTGTAGCATTCTGATCCACACCGATGGATCATGATAAGTATTGAATGTGTAGCCTATGCCTTAGTTTACTCAAATCATATCATCATTAGAGACACTGATTCATAGCATTAACGATATTTTCGCGAATTAAAGTGATAAATGGTGTTTTTAGCAATAAATACGTTAAAACGCGAAATAGCAGCGATTTTGTGTTTAAGTGCATACATATATTTCTTAAAAGAGAATTATCCTGAAATGAAAGCAAAACATTTTTCTAGTCCTATCGTAACTAGATAGAACATGTGGTTTGATGCAGTCGAATATCGAGCTGAATACAATGATGCTCTCATACATTTCATGGAAGGAGTGTGAACCCAAAAACTTGAGTTTACAGATAGTTTTGATATGTATTCATTTGACATTTGTTGATGAAGTGTGTGGCCAATTTGTCAAATTGGTAAATGTATTGGAAGGGTCAAAATATCCAAACGGGGGAGGACTTGGTGTCCCTAAGCCTTACTTTAAAAAATATTCAGTGATGGTGTTTTCCCTGCCAAAACCTTAGAGGCTGTGCAGGAGGTAAAGAACCAGGTTGTCTTAACCCAAATAAGAGATGGTTGTCAGAAGACTTCTGTGAAACTGGCATCTCATATGCTGAGCCGTCAAGACAACAGCACTAATCTATTTCTTGAGCACGCAGGTAAAATGTTCAATCCTGCGATTGTAGGTCATAATGTCCAGCGATCAGACGCTATTCTTTTAGCAAGTAAAAGTAGGCTTGCACCAGCATTCAAATCTGTTGATGACAGTAAATTCCTGGAAAGTTACAGCTATTTTCAAAGACGGCTTGTAGAGCAAGTGAGGGACGGAGTCACTGTAGACATAATTCAGCTACTCTTAGCTGTAAAAATTGTTCACAGAGAATTTGCTGAGGCAGTTCTGATGACTGTGTGGTCCCCTGTGAATAGTGTTGACTAGAAAGATTTTTAGTCGCTATAATCTTGTATTGACAGATCGTAGAATGAACATGACACACTCTACTGTAGAAACATGTGCCATGTTGGGTTTCAAACAATAATATAATAAACATGTTTCAAGTGATTTTGCAAATTTAATTGTTTTTCTCCTCTTGCAGACTCCCATTCCTTGTCCTTATCCTATTTAGCTATAAACGCTATGAAAACACAAAATTAAAGCTATTTTTTCAATAATTAATGCTACATTTCTTAAAAATTAAAGCTATGAATCAGAGTCTCTAATCATCATTAATGTTGAACTCCTGCAGTGAATTGATTTAGACTATGAACAGTGTTTAAATCCATGACTAAACATGCTTTAAAACAGGCATCGCTTGCTTTCCTGTTAATGGCGAACAGTGTTATCACCAAATTCCATCTTGGCTGAAGTTTTGTGTGTTATTTGTTTCAGGACATCAAAGGTTCGATGACGGCTGCGGAGATCTCACAACAACTACAGTTGACTGCCATCAAGAGGCAGCCGTGGCACATACAACCTTGTTGTGCGTTGACTGGCGAAGGGTATGCTGTTGTTCTCTAATGCCATAACAAACTTTTTCTTTATTTTAAACCAGCGAGTTTCCGGCATGCATCGCCCCCCCACCCTGCCGCTAAACTACATGAAATATGCAAACTATTCGCACGCCACCTATTGTAAATTTTTTATACGAATTTCATAACACCAGAGTTTACCACTATACATAGAAACCTTTTTGGGCATGCACCCAACAACTCACCGAAGTTTCATCACAATCGGATGAATGGTGTAGGAAATAATTATTTATTATGCCAGAGCTCTGTATTACATACAGAAACCATCAGTGACATGCGCACATCAAATCCCCAAAGTTTCATCGCAATCCGATGAATGGTTTAGGAAAGCATAAGGGACAAACAAAGAAACATTCATTTTTATATATTGAGATCAAAAATATTGAAATACAAGAGATGTGCGATCTGCAGTTTTTACTGGGTGGGACTATGTTTCCTGGTGTCGCTGATATTGTTAACCAATACTACTGTATACTGTAAAAAAATGAACGAATTCTTTCCTAATTCAAATATATTGTTAACCATTATTACTGCACACCTTAAAAAAAATCAACTACTTTTGTCAGGTGGACATCATAGCATATCTCTTATATTTCAATATCTTTGATTGAGGTAGTATAAGTCTTCATTTAACAGTCGCTAATGATGTATTTCTTATGTTTTAGATTACTTCTCGGGTTGGAATGGATCGCCAATAGGATAAAGAAGAAGTAGACGGTTGACTCGGCTATAAAGAAGAGAGGTCATCCTCCACTGGATCTGCTGAATAAAGGACAGGGGTGTGTTCACCACTGAAGAAAGAGAACTTCTCACTGTATATATAATAGATTGCTCCATCCAGTGTTCAAGTAACAACTAAATCTGGTAAACTATATTCTAAAACTATATTTAACACTGACGTACTTCTCTTAACTTTAACTACATGTTTATGAAATAATATCATATAGCCAGTATGTTATTGTAAATTCCTTACCAAATCTGTTATTTTTCTAATCACCTTATTTTTATCTAATTTTAATGAAACTCGTCACCTCAAAAAGATTGGCTTAATTTTTTTTCAATTAATCAATCAATCAATTTTTTGTATTTTTTTTCAATCAATCAATCAATTTTTTGTATTTCATAAAGAACCTGGATAAGTTAGTCTGTAGAATTTATAAATATTTTATACGCTCATCGCTTATATCACAATCCAAGCAAATGAGAAAGTGATGGCAAAGACTTTGCATGAAAATATGTAAATATTTAATTTAACATAGTGAAAAAAATTATATTATTGTTTTTAAGAACAATAATTACATATTTTATTCTGCTCATTAAACGAGGTGCATTTTAAGTAATTTAAAAAAAATTATTGCATCCATTTATTTATTAACATGTAGGTAGGTATGTGTAATTTAAAATAAGTGCGTTTAATGTGTAGTTACTTGTTGATTAATTAAGAGCTCGTGCGCACGAAGCGCTTTACGCTACTAGATAATTAGCTAATAACTCAAAGCGCTTTGTGCGTAAGGGCTCTAGCTGTCCATAGAACCCGTTGAAGCGGTTTCAATGCAAATGGTATTGTGGTTTTTACCATCAGTGTTTTATACAGATCGACGGTCTCAGTAGAGCTGTTTGTTTCGTTTCGGCTTTTTTACTGTTTTAAAGATCAATAAATACAGCATATGAGAAAAATGTATATTTCATTTCATTCAATCTGAAAATTCAGATTTTTACATCAAAAGAAATTAAAATAAGTCAACAAAACGATTTTCAATTTTTAGCAGATCCGAAATTGTTCTTCGGGACTGTCGAGATGGTCACATGTTAACCCCTCAGGCCTAAGGCCCTTAAGGCCAGAATATTTCCACTTTTCAATAAAATCCAAATAAATTAAATATTTCTGAACTTATCCGAAAACTAAAAATATATATATATAAACGTAATTTTATTACATATCTAATTACAAAATATAATTTTTGAAATATTATAATTTTTAAACATGTAATTTTTTAAATATTAAATTTTTAATTCAAACATAAAAAAGCTTTAAAAATGGCTCAACTTATTTTTTTCTAAAAAAAAAAAACATATTTTATTAGACAAATATATTATAAATGCTATTATCACCTCACTTTTTGTTTTTTTTTTTAATGTAAAAATAATTGTTTTTAAATTGCAGTTGGACACTTTTTATAAAAATGTACGTTTCATACTTTCTTTTGTAGTTAACTTTTAAATCATAACTACAAAAGAAAGTATGATGATACTATATTTTAGATTTGAATAAGAAACATGCTGTTTTTTCTTTCTGTCACCGTTTACATCATATTTCTCGACTACTGTGATAGTAAGGGAGACAACGATTTCTATGAGACCTATAGTAGTTGTTCCCAAAATGCGAACAAATTAGCCTGAGGGGTTAAATTTACCTCTTTCATTTCAAATAATTTCTGTAATAAAGAATAAATATTTAAAATTATTTTATCCTGATTTATTTTTGGGGTATTATGCCGGGTTGTGCTTCCGTATTATTTTTTTATTAACCACTCGGATATTTTGCGAATATGCGAGTTTTCGTCTTAAATGAAATGTCATATCTACAAAAACTTTGTGTTATTTCCGCTTCACAATTAACTCTATAAATGAAACATTTCTGAAAGTAGCCGAATGCTAAAAACTATTTTTGAAAGGTTTTGAAATAAGCTTTTAAATTGTTATATTACAATCAATATATTAACATTTGTAAATATTAAAATTTAGAATGCAAACATAAAAAAATGTAAAAATGACTCACATGATGGTTTTATGTAAAAACGGTACTAAAATCACGGATTATGTAAAAAACAATACTTATTCTATCGTATAAATGTATAATAAACAATTTAGTCACCTCACTCATTTCATACAAGAATATTTAATAAAAAAATAACAATTTCTAACAGCGCTTTTCGGCCTACCATGTATCTGACAGAATAGGTCTTTTTATGTATTTCTATGGACAACTTGAATAGGGATGTGTTAGCTTGATTTATTATCGAGCTTCTACTTTTTGTTTTAAGGATGTCACTAGAACAATAAAAGAGTTATAACGATTTCTGTGGAAATGTGAAAACACGTTTATTGTACTTGACTGCTATTGTTATATTAACGTGTATATCCGCTTACGTATCGGAGTGGTTAATATCTGTCTAAAGCTTCATAAGCCAACGTTCCGAACAGCATTACATTGTAAATAAAATAAATCACAATAATACTTTTGGCCGTGAAAATCTCAAATCAGTTGATATTTCTTGTATTTATGCTTGATCATATAAATGTTTCTTATGGCAGCTTTTTTATTAAAGTAAAATTCAACTTTTGTTTTAAAATCATTATCACAACACCCAGCCCGTGCAGCATCCATGTATTTATTTAATTACATGTTCGTGCGCCGCATACAATAAAGGTAGCCCACTGCCCAAACTTTTTTTGTGAAATATTATAATCATTATAATAATAAATCAATGTAATCCGATAGCAAAATACACCATAATCATTGGGCGTAAGGGCCTCTAAAGGTTAATATGAACATTTGACATCAGTGCTGACGTATTGCCCATCTCACTAGATACAAAATGTATTTTTTCACAAATATTTGTGAAACCCTTTTATATAATATATAAATTAAAAGAATCTAGCTGAAATATTTTTCCTAAAAATTTAATTCATATTATAAGCAGGTCAGATTCATGAGTATAGTTTTTAGTAATTGAAAATTTCATGGTATTTACAATGTATCGTATTACTTAGAGCGTGCTGAAGACAGAATTTTTGGAAAATACCAAATAGTAGCGAAGATAAGCCGTCAAAATGTTGATATTTAGCCGGCCGATACATGTAATAACTGGCGCAGCAATACTGTAGTATTGGCCATTCGAATTATGAATTGTATCTCGTGTGAAGTCACGAGTCACAATTGCACATGTTTTACCCAAGGTCACTTGAAAGCTAATAACTTTGTCATTTTTGAAAAACTGAATTTACCATTATTAACACTTTAAATAAAGATAATGCATATTCACCAAATAAAAAAAACCACCTCATAAGCAAAATAGCTGTCTGAGAGAGTGCCTGCGTTTATATTGTTGAGCGGTTCCAACGGTTTTGAAAGCTGTGAAAGGCTGGCTGTGATTTCCCCCTTACATTTGGAAGCTTCTAGTACGCGTGGATTGTCAAAAAGCTGCGAGTCTACTGCAGGAGCCACAAGATTAAATAATAATCAACCCCATTTTATTTAAAATACTCAACACTTTGGTCGTTGTTCATCGCTGAGGTTGCCTGTAATATTTGATCAGTTCTCAGTTTGGCCAGCAATGTATAAGCAACTCGATACACACTTCACTAGAAACCATTTCGTTGGATCTATCACCTTCAAGATTATTACTTTCTTCGAGGAATAACTATTCTTCTGGCATGTTTTCTGGTTCCCGTAATTTATGTGTCCAAGGCTTCTTAGAATATGTGTTATATAGGAAACCGTTTTCACCTTCGAACTTTCACCTTCGAGATAACTACTTTCCCCGAGGAACAACTATGCATCTGACATTTTTTCCATTACCCGTAATTTACGTGTCTAAGGCATCGTACGATATGTATCCTGTTTCTACTTTACTACAACAGGTTCCTCTGGAGTGGCTACCGTCAGCAACGCGATAGACTAGATTGGTGGTTCCAAAAGGTACCAATTAATACGGTGAACAAACCCTGAACTATATTGTAACCAAAATATTTAAACTACCAATGAAAATTAAAAATAATACCATTTATTCTATTAAAGTCAAAAATAATCTAAGAAAATGACCATTAGATTACAGATGATTTATGTTGATGCCCTACTCGATCCCTATATAATTGGAATTTAGATTACGAATTATAATTTTGTAATACCTCATGTACCTACTTATATCTATTAAACTATTGATGTGACTGTTCATTTATACGTGCTTATTTAAATTATTTACCCTTATATAAGCTTTTACTGCTATTTATATATTTATACTATTCTGATTTGAGACTTTCACGGCCAAAAGTATTATCGTCATTTATTTTTGGATTATTATTCTGTAGCTAACTTTTCGGACAGCATTACAGCATAGTAGTCCCGTTAAAGACGGGGCTAAGCTCAATAGTTCTTGGTATCCGGTAATTTACGGCTACACCAAAACTAAATGCAGAAAACTATTTTAAATTCCACTGTAATACAAGCTCTTAGAAGGTTGCAGCTGGCAACACACGGTATCGTGTCTACATACATAAGCACTCACTTTATCACAATATTTGATTACGCATCTGCCCTGATAATGGACACTGTGAAGCATTGCAAAAAATAATAGGGAGGTAGAGCAACACACCTTAATAATCCAAAAATAAATCTCGATTATACTATTCTGTTAATTTAACCCACTGATCTGTTAATTTATGATCATCATTATTAATAATACATATACATTTATATATTCTGTTTGAAAATGTACCACATTATTATATAAAATGTTGTCAATATGTACCTGCTGACAAACTACAAAAGTAGTTTAGCAGGTTTGAATGATAATAAAGAAAAAATCAACCCATAAAAAACAAAGTTTTTTTACTATAATGTATTTTACAACTTTATGTCCGGGTTAAATCTTCCCCACAGGAAAAACTAGACCCTTCCACACACTTTTCCACAAATGATCATCTAGTCAATCCACGTTATGTAAGTGCACTATATATGTAAGTATAATAAATACAAAACAATACAAGAACAACATGTCAATCTACCAGAGACCAAATGGGAAAATAATTCACCGACTCCAGATATTTTCATATCAGAGGGTTCGGCTCGGTAGAACTCCTAACTGGACCGATAAATCCTACTGATCCCTCAATATAAGTATTTGAAAAATCTTTCGTAATCCTACATGGGTTTAAAATGATTGATTTTTGTATTTTTATATATAAATTCTTTGACAAATCTAATAAGCCTAAATTTTGAATGAGAGAGCTAGGTATAATGCCAGTAGCCGAAATAATAAACAAATAATGCCAAATTCTTTTAATCTCATTTCCTAAATCTGTATATTTTCTTATTTTTTCAGAAACAGATTTTTGAATATTACAGGTATTTGGAATAGCAACATCAATGATATAAGTTAGTTTTTAATTTTGTCATGTAAAACTATATCGGGTCTATTATGACTAATTGAATGTTGTTATGCAGAAAGCAGCCAGCCATCAAAAACTCAAACGGAGATACAAGCACTTTTGTCTAAACATTTAATAATCAAATCTACATAATACCTAGATGTTTTTTACTTCAAAAAATTATAAATAATATATTTATACCAAATTCTTATAACTTTAAAGTGGATTTAAGGATAGGTTTTTAGAGATATTGGTGTTTTATAAGGTCTGGCTGTTTTCTGTAGAATACATTATTGAGAATGTAAGCTCAGCAATCAACCGTCCGACCTTACTTTGCGAAATACGCATTCCGTAGAAAACAGCCAGAGCTACCAAATACAATAAATACATGAACTTATGCTTTATTATTTAACTTAAAATCGGTAGTTAATTATTTTTTAATCCAGTTAGTAATTTTAAATTCCGAGGAATTTATAATCTCCAAGGAAATATAATTTTTTAAACTAATACGTAATACACATAGTATATGTACATAGATATTATTGTTTTTTTATATTCATTATGGGTTTTTATAACCATCTATTAGAAACCAATGCTTGTAGTCATGCTTGTAACATGTTTGCATTTAATTTACGTAATTAAAAAAAATATTTCAAAAAATTATTTTATATTTAGAGGTTTTTTTTATTATCAAATATCATTGAAAAAAATTCTTGATATTTATCATTTCGTTTATTAACATAAGTTATAATAAAAATTGTTACGTAATTTTCAAAGGATGTGTAAGTTGAAAAAAAAATTGTAATGACTTTTGTCTCTCTTTAATTTTCTATGTACTTAGTCTTTTGTCCTTTTTTGATTTTATATTCATTCTTCGTTGTTTTATATTTTTATTTCATTTACTATAAATATTTTATTTATATGCGTTAAAATAATGTTACATGATAGGTTCAGTTCCTAAATTTTAATATTAATATAATATTATAGATTATTATTAGAACCGATTAAAAAATGCTCTCTAGCAGTATTAATGGACTTCATTGAATTTATGTAATGTTAATAAAAAATGATAATACATACTTACAATTATTGATTTTTCACAAAAAACAAGTTATTATTATAACGCGAGAGCGTTTTCTGTAGATCGCCACTTGAAACATTAAAGTTACGGTACAAACTGTAGTGTAGAAAACAGACAAGCGCCGTGACCGTTTTCTGCAGGTCAGGTAAACGTCATCGTTAAAATGTTAGTTGTACAACAGGCTGTTTTCTGCTGAATGTGAGTGCCGTGGGCGCTTTCTGCAGATTGTTTAACGGTGTTTTCGTGATCAGCAAATATTATTACTATGAATTTTTGTATGAAAACGGCCTGGCTGGAATTAATAGAATAAGTTTATTTTAATAGAACACAGAATTGACGTTTCTCCGTCGGCTTACTACAATATCTCATTTTTGCCAAATTTGTGACCTGGCTGCTTTCTGCATAACTACGTTCAATTGGTCTGTCTGATAGTATAGTTTTATCATAATATATTTTATAAAATTAATTTTCTAAAAATGAATTTGGTTCGCATTCATAATATGGTACTGTATTACGGCAGTCAATCAAGTTATGTTTAATTACTAAACTTTGGTGAATTATTTTTAAATCCTGATTGTGCCTAAATGTATACTCTGACGGCGCTAACACAGAACATCCCGATATAATATGTTCTATAGTTTCCGGAGAAGCCAAACATTTTCTACATAAATCATCAATTTGATTTGTATCTTTGATTATATGTTTCCTATAATTTTTAGCATTAATGACTCTATCTTGAATGGCAAGCATAAATCCTTCTATTTCGGCACTCAATTCTCCAATACTCAACCATTTGTTTGACGAAAGTTTGTCAACACGTTTGGTTGAGATAATTGAAATGTTTTGCTTGAATAATTTTATTTGACCAGGAATCAGTAATTGTAATAAATCCAGGTTGGTATTTATAAAAATGTTGGCATTCTCGTCATATAAATTTAAAGGTGTAATGTTTCTATATCTGCCTTGCAAATTATTTTGTGCATTACTGAGCTATTAGCTTTCCTGTGGAAAAAATTCTTAGCATTTCTACCTGATTGTGTTTCAAAGATGCTATTTTGACTATACCTCTACCTCCTAAATTTCTAGGTAAATTTGTTCATTCTATAGCTGAATTTGGATAACGGCAATTAAACTTTGTTAACGTAGTTCTAATTAATCGTTCTAAGCTATCTCAATCTGTTTTTTTTTTGTTGTATTTCTTGGGCATTAACTATGTAACAATTTCTAGACATTTTGTTTTGAAGAGTTTTAATTTTCAATGTACATTTGTTACTTAAATTTTAAATTTTCTGCGACCGGTTTCGACACATCCGTATCATTCACGAGCAAACTTTAAATTACGCGTTAAAATAATGTTACATGATAGTTTCAGTTCCTAAATTTTTTTGTGTCTCTTGAATCACAAATTTCAAAATCTGTAAGTTCAGGCTTTTTCCATCTAAGGCAAATAAAATCAATCAGGCGTTGCTTTCCCTCTGATGGAGCAAAGTCACTCATAAATTCGTTTGTTGTCTCACGTATGGACTATTGTAATAGTGCATATGCTGGCTTACCTAAAAAACTTAAAATTTAAGTAACAAATGTACATTGAAAATTAAAACTCTTCAAAACAAAATATCTAAATCTGTATTGGACCATTTAATTATGCCAAATGAGTATGTTAATAGATGTATTGCCCAAGTATTTATTGCCTTTACAAAATTTTTAGCAGATAGATTGCGTTTTGTAGAACGATGCATATAGAGAAAGGCAAAATTGTAGATGGAGACGAGGGTATATTTAGAAATTTCAAAATTAAAAGTATAAAAGGGGATGAGGTTTATAAATATTTAGGATACCTGCAATCGAATACATTAGATCATACTTGTATTAAAAATAATGTTAGGATTAAATTTTTAATTAACTAAATTAATAATATGCTAATTTAATTAACTAAAAAATTTCTGATGCTAGTTGTAAATTTAATCTTAACATTATTTTTAATACTAGTATGATTAATGTATTACATTTCGGGTATCCTAAATATTTATGAACTTCATCCCCTTTTATACTTTTAATTTTGAAATTTCTAAATATACCCTCGTCTCCATTTACAATTTTGTCTTTCTCTATATGGATCGTTGTACATTTATCTTAACCAAAACTCATTTTAATATCATCTGAAAAAATTTTAACTACCTTAATCATTTTCTCTAAATTTGGTTCAGAATTCGAAAATAATTTTATATCACCCATAAATAATAATAAATGCCTCTCTTGTATTACCCAAACTTGCTTTTAATTAACATTTTAGATAGAGGATTCAATGCTAAGCAAAACCAAAGAGGACTCAATAAGTCTCCTTGAAAAATCCCTCTTTTTATTGAAATGCATATATTTTTTTAATATTATTATTATCTTCTATCTATCTATACATATATAAAAATGTTTGTATGAATGTATGACCACTATTGCGTTTGCGTTTGTGTATTAAGCATAGGAAATGTTTCAAACTTTCAAAATACCTTTTTTCCACCCTCGCAAAGGTTTCTGGATTATTACAACCACATGACAATACATCTAAAAAGTTTTTTTAATCATTACAAAACTGATTGAACGGAGACGGAAGGGGAACGGGACGAATGGAAGAAGACACGCAGGGAGAAAAAATTTCTTTATTAGTGGCATAGCAACGCATGCCGGGAACTCACTAGTTATGTATATTTTTTACTATAACATCTACGAGTATTTTCAAATATCCTTCCAATCCTTCCTCCTCACGGACTTCAGTCAACAGTATCTGTGGTTATACGATTGGGATCTATTTGGTGAAAATCTGTGGTTGTACGATTGGGATCTAATTAGTGAAGATCTGTGATTATGTGATTGGAATCTATTTAGTGAAAATCTGTGGTTATATGATTGGAATCTATTAAGTGAAAAACTGTGGTTAAACTAAACTTTTGTGCACACAAAATAGTGCGTTTTATAAAAGGCAAAAACTTTTTTTGAAGTTTTGAAGAGAAAAACAGTCTGCAAAATGCCATAAAGGTAGCCTTAAGTCTTAGCACTTTTCGTAGGATATGTGCATTATGTGTAAAAAATATTTTTTGATTTGTAAGATACTTACCAATATTATTTTAGTCACATAATTATCTTATATAATGTATTTTTGTCTAGTCTTTTTTTTCTTAAAATGTATTTGTAAATGTTACTGTACTTCGTAAATTGTATTTTTTAATATTTTCCTACTAGATGTATGAAAAAATTTACGTACATCTAAATAAAAATTTAATTAAGGCTAATGCGTATACTAACCTTTTAAATGCCAGTAGGTAGAAGTGTAGCTGTGTACAGCAGGCCGTGAACTTTTAATCAAAATAAATCATTTTTACATCTTATTTAAAAAAAATCAAAATCGAAAAAAAAAAAAAAACAAAATCATCCCAATGTCGTCTCTGTGTGTTCCATATTTGATACAGAGGCTCAAAAAGAGCGAGTAAAGTCGCTATTTTTCTATGGCCGGCCTGCTGGACACGACCAAGGATCAATATCTAATCTTCAAATAAATTGCCCAATAGGAGACTTTTAGCCCAACTGACCATAAATTAATTTGTAAATAAAATGACGATGTACAATAATAATATATATTCTGGTAACTGAATTCATACAAAAGTGATGTTAACTGTGTGTAATTCCATGGGTTGAAGTTGGATATCACGTAGAGTTTGGAGGGATTGCAGAATGTGAAGGCCAGTGAGAGAGGTAGTTGTCAGGGATTGTACCTTGAGCCCAGTGAAGGGGGCAGTCTCACTGAGCCGACCTTTGGGAGTGCTGCTATTGGTACACCTGGAACCCATCCGATGAAGGACTAGCAGAGCTTCTCGGGAAGGAAACTGCGGGAACTGACTGTCGGTCAAAGTACGCAGTGTCATTATATGAACGTCATCAGGCAGGGGTGCTTGTAGTAAATGTATTGGATCGTAGCTGATATCCAGTTTCTCAGAGTTATCTATTGTGAAGATGTTCACGGGGTAGTTGAGTTCCAGGCTCAAGTGAACGGCAACTGAACTCGGCAGTTCATAAACCTTTTTGGAATTTGTAAATGAGAATCTGCGCAAGTTTTCCTTTGATTTTGGAGCGGGAGGCTCTTCAAAAATTGCCCGCTTAGATTGCGAATGTGGGTTTGGATAAACAAAGCTCACAGACTTGTCAGGGAGCGATCGCTTTAATCTCTTCGGGAGCTTGTCAGGTGAAAGAGATTCAGAGAGTAGCCACGAGCGGAATCTGGTTTTGCGATTGTCCACCAAGCCTTCTCCCATTCCCCGAGAATCATCGTACAGGGTGCGACGGTCCAACATGACTTCTAGCCTCCCCGGTTCGAATGACGAAGCTCCCTGGGCATGGCCGGTCAAGTACGTCAGCCTCCATTCCCTGTCTTGGAGAAAAGCCATTGTAGTTATAGGATAGTAATTTCCTTCAATTTCAATCTTAGCTACCTTTACTCGCTTTTGATACTGAAAGCCATTTTGATCTGTGTAGAATTCTGGAGGGTCACCATTTTGTATGTCCGTTTGCATTCGCATGTACAGCTCAGTTTCTCTATTTTTTGGGGGATTTTCAAAATCCACTTCATTTTCTATATAAATAGCATCTGATAATGAACCATTTTCCATATTATAGATTTTTAATGTATGTGTTAGGAAGGGTCCGTATATACTCGTAACTTGGGTAGAAATGGGACCGGATGTTATAAAAATTAAATTTGTTTTTGATCCATCGCCACCTTCTGATTTCCTCGAATACTCTTCAAGAACATCTTTTTCTGGTGTGTTGATATCTGGCTTGAATAGATACGCTCCCGAGTGCAACTGGGCACTTTGGTAGGCGGCAAATTCAATGGCACATTGTCTTATCTTCCCGGACTGCTTCTTAGTAATTGTTTTCAAGAAGCCCGTGATTCCATCAATGAGAAGTTTCATTTTGTGATTTTCTAACTGGATATCTCCAGGGAGGATACTCTTGATGTGAAAGCTGTTCTGAGCAGCCTCCAGCTCATCCTTGAACAGCGGCTGTTTGGTGTTGGGGACTTGTCCGGGGCTCGAGGTGGCGTGCTCGAGCACATCAAACACGCAGCTGTCGCAGTACACCGTGGTCACCTTGTCATTGACCTTGTCGTTGGCCGACCTCTCCACGACGTGGTACGTCGTGATGCTGAGGGGAGGCAGCTCAGCCACAAACATTACTTCAAACTCTTTAGTCGATATTTCTACATTGTTCAAGGGGTTCCAGCTCCAAACCGGGTTTATTTGGAATATAATATTTTCATTCAAATTATTGACAATCTTTATGTTTGTGGAGTTAACACGAATAATAGTGATCTCGGTGCGACTCTGTGCCAAAGAATTTAGTAATATGATTTTTCTGTCCTTATCGACGAGAATCGGTAATTTCCTCGGCAGTTTATCGTAACTGTCTCTCTCCATGTCATTAAGGATAAAACTTTGTAACTGGTTACCGGACTTATCGCTGGTTGAATTAGTAAGAAGAGATTCTAGGCAAGATTCTTGCAACTTGATCATGTCTTGAATACTTTCAAATAGTTTCAGCCCGTAGTCCCTCATGACGGCAGCTCTAGAAGTTCCAGTGATCGCATCGTGGTGCTGGAAAAGCCCGAGGTTGCGCCTAGCTTTTACAATAGATTCATATTTTTTTTCCAAGACTCTTAATATATTTTTATACCCGTATTGGCGAGCCGTATTTAAGGTAATGGTGAATAAGATTTCTGCATTCCTCAGATTATGTTCCAGCTCACGATCCATGATCTTTAAAAATGGTCTAGTGGTATAGTAACCGGACCAATAGGCCGGCCGGCCTTCAGTGAAAATATCAGAATAAACAAAGAAGTCCCCCTTTAGGGTGGGAAAGCGGTCGTATCTTTCTTTGATAGCCTTGAAGTAATCCCTCGGAGTCCCAAATACTACTTCCGCATTGTATTTTTCCTTGTTGAGATTGATGTAGTCAGCCAGCTTCTGATAGTTGAGGTATTGCTGATCGAACTCGACATGGTGATTGTATCGGAAGTCGTCCCCCAGAGGGATGAGAGCAACGTTGTGCGGCAGCAGCGAGCCGGTTCGCGCATACTGCTCCAACAACAGCTCCGCTTTGGTCTTCAGGTTTCGGTCGTTGATAAATTCTGACTTGAGGGAGTATTCCGTGTATTCTCCTCTGATCTTTCTGAAGTCGAAGTTGAGGCAGATGTAGGGGTGAGGGCCGCATGAGTGTTTGATGGAGTATATGTCGAAGGGTTGGTTGTGAGTGAGGTAGGGGGTGGGAGAGCTGGCCTCCCACGGAGGCAGCCACAGGAAGTCACCCCACTGGTGGTGTGCCAGCCACTGCTTCCAGGCGTAGTGAATGCGCTGAACCACACCGCTGGTGACGCCCGAGCGCGCCAGCAGGTAGGGGACGGTGGCACCATGGCCAAATGGGTCGATGGACCAGCCCGTTTCGGGGTTCACCCCGATGTTGTTCTTGATCCACTGATGTCCTTCAATGTACTGGTCCAGTAAGGCATACACGTGTGTTGTAGCTTCATCCGGCATCACCCATCCTCCTGTAGTGATTTCTAAACGGCCAGACTGAATCAGACTCTTCAAAGCCTAAAAAATATTTTTATTATTATTCAAACAATATGATATAGAGAAGAAAGATTAGATTAGAACCAAGACTTAAACATATTATTTGATATTTCCCAAAAAGACTAGTATTATTAATAGCCAGAGAAAAGCCATATTAGGTGTGACAGGTCGGTAGGTGCTAACCTTTTGTTTGATGGGATGTGCCGAGTCCCACCACGCTGTGAGAAATGATATTTCACTCCAAATGAAGGTCATTCCCGGATACTGTTGTAATTTGGCAACAATATTGTTGATAATCCTTTTGGTGTCGAATTGGAAGTAATGCTCAAAAGTATGAAGCCATCCCGGGTCGTTGTGAGAGTGGGGAACGATGATCACCTGAGGGGAAATAAAAACATTCTTAAATTAGCACACTCATTCTTCAAGTTTATTCATATTGTCGTGGATACTACATATACAGTGAAACTTGTTTAAGAAGTTTTCAAGCGTAAGAGGGTATAACCAGACACAACCGAAAATATACTATTTTCAAATCAAATTCTAAACTTATTGACTCTTACTACAAAAAAATATAAATTCATTTCTAAAGATAGTTATTATATCTAGTAAAGTTAAATTTTAAAAATATATGTTTATTTTTTTATAATAAGGTTTGCGATTGCTCGTTGGCAGATTTGTTAAATTTTTAACCGAAATGTTGTATTGTACAACACACATTTGAAATCATGATCATTCAGTTAAATAAATCAATAATTGATCTAAAAAAGCTACTTTTCTGAATTTTAGTTAAAATAAAATCATAAAAAAGTGTGCATTTCACACGTAGTAGAAGTGAAACCTTCAAAAAACTAAAGTAGACAAGAGTAGGGAGGCTACGAAGCACCGCACAAAGAGGAGACTGATAGGCTACGAAGAACCGTACAAAGAGGAGACTGATTATACTATCTCATTCTCTCACAGGCTAAATCCTGTAGATGTATATGACACATTGTTTGTCTCTTTTTAGTGTTGCTATTTTTTTGTTTCATCGATTTTCAAACCACCAAAGAAGTTTTTACTCCAAAAATCCGAGTACGTTTGTTGACGAAAATACATCAATTTATCTATTTATTTACGGTCTTACAAACTAATATATATATCAGATTTTTTTAAAACACTTATTTTGATTAGACATTATTAAAAAATTAGAAATACTTATGATCAAAAAATAATTACAAAATGTACAAAATTTAAAAAATTTTGTTATCATGCGTTTGAGCATTTTTATTGCTACTTTGAATGTAGGTTTGAACGTATAAAACAAATTTGTTAAAAAAAAAAAAAAATTGTTAAAAATGCTGATATGGAGATTAATCAATCTTTCTCATCGGAACCGCCCTGTATAGCTTGTTACGTTGCACATCCTAGCAGCCTACAATTCAAATTACCGCCAAATATTGACGACATTCGATAAGAGATGTCGCTAGCATCGCGGCAACTCTGCGCACCTTCGTTGCGCAGAGAAGCTGACATAGCGGCGTGCGCCGTAAACTCGCCCATTTCGAGCCAGCTAAACCGTTGAGATCGGCCGTGCCAAGGAAACTATTGTTGGCCGACTTTTGTTTTAAAAGCTAATGTGTTGACGCAAGAAAGTAACTCAACACTATTGTCATGATGGGAGAAACCGTCTCAATAAAGTGCATTTGTTGGACCTTGGATCTGTAGGACTAAGCTGTGAACCTCGCGAGATCCCATGCGAGGTTACCTAACGAGCTCGAAGCCACGCAGTAAGCACACTACACTATTTCCTTCCCCCTTGTGCTGTTTTTAACTTGCAATAACCAATTGAAACCTGATTGAGCCAGAGAGATTTAGGAAAACCGAATAGGATACAATGATTTATGTGCCCATAGTGTTTACTGTTAGTCGAGACGATGTAAATGCCTTCTATGAATAAAACTAAGTCCAAGTAGCCACACTCTTTTCATTTACTAGCTTTAATTGAGATGTTTTGACACTTTGATTGGTGTAGTTGAATATGAGGCCGTGCCGACCTTTCGACCTATGAGAACGAGTGCTCGACCCTGCCGGTGAGCTAGCTGCCAGGTGAACCAAGTCGAGGACATGGTTCCGACTCCACTCATTGTAAGTTTTACTTAGATGCTCACAGACTCCTTTTCCTCACACTGGAGCCCCTTTTCCTCACAAGCTGCAAGGGTACAATCAAATCAAATTTGAATTCTCGGCCACTGGATGGGCCTTAACCACTCCGATATATCGCGAATATGCACTTTTTACGTCTTAAACGACATGTCAGATTTACGAAAACTTTATGTTATTTCCGCTTCACAATTAAAGGTCTATAAATGAAACATTTCTGAATGTAGCCGAATACTAAAAACTCTTTTTGAAAGGTTAGAAAATAAGCTTTCAAATTGATATATTACAAATAAATATTAACATTTGTAAATATTAAAATTTAGAAAGCAAACATTAAAAAAATGACTCACGCGATGATTTTATATGAAAACGGTACTAAAATCACGGATTATATAAAAAACAATACGTATTATATAATAAACAATTAAGTCACCTCACTTTTTTATCATTTCATACAAGAATATTTAATAAAAAAATAACAATGTCTTACAGTGGGTAGGCAATTTGGCGGTCTATCATGTATCTGACAGAAAAGGTTTTTTTTATGTAGGTTTTTCTATGGATAACTTGAATAGTGATGGGTAGCTTGATTTATTGTGGAGCTTTTACTTTTTGTTTTAGGGATGTCACTAGAACAATAACGGAGTTATAACGATTTCTGTGGAAACATACGCGTTGACGTGAAAACACGCTTATTGTACTTGACTGATGTTGTCATATTAACGTGTATATCTGTTTACGTTGCTGAGTGGTTAATAAATCAGGTATGTCTCATATGTCTGGAAATGTTATATTATCGTGTAAAAAAGCTTATAGGTCCGAGTGGTTAAGAAGTTTAGTTTTTTTTTGGTCTCTTGAAGGCTGCATTTGAAAAATGGCCCAATTCGTCCCACATATACGGTTTTCCCGCCAAACAAGTATTTTTTTCGGAAAACTTCATAAAGATAGTTTCATTGCATATTATAATTTATTTCGATTTAAAAGATTCGTACAGTTATCGAAAGTCATTTACAAATTCTAATTTACACAGACTTTTAAAATTTGTTAAAAGTTAAATTAAAATTTGTTGTGATATAATAAAAGATGTACGCGTATCCTCTTCAAATTAAAAACTACAACATTTTTACAAAGTGATTTTTTTCCAAATTAGTTTTTGTAAAAAAAAAACAAAACAAAAAACTTTGTTTCTTTAGCAACTTTGTACTGCAACATTAAATTAACAAAAATTACGAGGAGCGTGTTAAAAACATTTATTAATATCCGCATTTGCAGTTTCTGGCTGAAGGTTTCAACTAAATGACTTACCTTGAGAGGAGGCCTGTTCTTATCCGTCTTCTGCTGCTCGTACCGTTCTTCGAAAGCACTGTCCCAATACTCCGTGCTCCGCATCCATTCTGGCTACAGAACAACATACAAACAGACAATACTTCTGTCATTTCATTTTTAATTATTGTTCAATAAATTAATACACAAATTAAAATAACAAGTACAAGTTTAATTATTTTTACACTTAGGAAGATAAGTACACAATAGCACCATCCTCTTGTCATGCAATGCTAGTGTGCTAAAATATCTGTTCTGCCATGTGGGGCCGTGAACAAAAGAGGATTACTACCGAAGCATTCGGTGACCGGACAACTCAACAATGTACAACTCCATCACTCCTTTGAAAAACCGTTAAAAATAATAAAGAAACTTGGTTACATGGTAAAATAGATTATGTAATTATGTTATGGGCTATTTTTAATTTTTTTTAATCACTTTTAATGAATTTTCAAAGAATGTCATGGAACCATGGCATTCTAAAAGGAATTGGCTATCAATAAAGTTACGAATCATATTAAAACTAAGGGCTAGCTGTTTCACAGAATTACAACAATTCATCAAATTTAAAAGTTAATTTTCAAGTTCTGTGAAAATCCTATTCAAATTCCATTATTATTTCAGTTAACACCCTTCAGGAGGGTGAAAACAAGATACCAAAATAGAATTGGTTTTAAACTGAAATATCTTAGAAAATAATAAGTACAATTGAATATTTTTTTTATATAGAGCTCACCATACCCCAAATATAAAATAAAACAATAACTTTGTAAACACCACTTTTATTTTTTTATATACTTTATGCCGACCGGGTTTCGCTACAACGGTAGCTTCTCAGTAGAGTATTATACTGTGGTGAGTTTTAGGTTGTCTTCCCATCTTATTTGTTGATGTCCTCTACTTCTCTTGTCATCTCTGGGATACCTGTCAGTGGTATTTTTGCACCTTTTCTCTTGTGGATTGCGGATCATGTGACCTGTCCATCTCCACTTTTGTTGGTCTATTGGGGTAACTATATCGGCAACTTTAGTTTTCTCCCTTATTATGCTACATCTCACTCTGTCCTGTTTCCTTATTCCTGTCAAACTTCTCTCCATGGCTCTCTGGCAGCGTTCCAACTTTTCTCTGTGGCGTTTGGTGAGTGCCCAAGTTTCACGTCCATAGGTTATGACTGGAAGTATTTATACATGTGTTGAAGAGTTTCCTTTTATTTGCATACTTAGCTCCTTGGATTTCAAGACTTATTTCAAAGACCAATATTTCTTCCATCCATTTGTTACTCTTCGCTCGATTTCTTTAGTGGCTTGATCTTTGTAATTTTTGTCCTAATTAGGACCTGAGTGGTTAAAAGCTATGAAGAAAAAAAACAGAGTGTGCAATTCACATGCGGTAAAAGTAAAACCTTTAGAAAACTAAAGTAGACAAGAGTGAGGATGCTATAGATGTATATGTTTGTCTCTTTTTGGTGTCGATATTTTCGTTTCAAATCACAACGGTGCTAAAGAAGTTTTCACTTCAAAAATGAAAAATAGCCCAAAATCTAACCTAACTAACCAATTTTTTAGTATATTCTTTCTTCACTTTTAATGACTTTTCAAAGGAAGTGTTTAGATGATTTCATGAGGAGTTGTCCGTCACCCATCCGCATATACCTGAAGAATTGTTTCTGGATTTGTTTCAGCGTATTTATATATTTAGATTGGTGCAGAGTTCATACACCACTCTCTGGACATGGTTAACTTTGCATTTTGGTCAATAAATTGCTTAAATTGTGCGCTTTTAAAATTCACAAGGCAACGGCACGCGGCGTTTCATTTCTTTAATATATGTGAGGGAGACAGTATGATAATGATGGAATTTCTTCTTTGGGGGAAACAGACGTACGTACGTCTCACTATTATTTAGTGTGTAAGAAAGAGATGCAGCATAATTGTGATAAAGACTGTACGTTTTATGCTTTTTGTGCCATTGTTGTAGGAAATTTAAAAGTGCACAATGATCATAGTTTTAAATGTCAATTTTTGTTTACCTGGAATTCAAAATTGGGGTATTCCTTCAAAGTGTCAATATGCGTTTTCTGTATTCGTATCACAGGACATACATCTTCCAAATGTTGAGTATCAAAAAAATAGCTACCATTTGCATTATTTCTATTAGAGAGATTAATCTAAAAGAAAAAAAAAAACATTACAAAAACCAAAGGAAATGAAATTGTCATAAAAATGATGTGTTTAACAATTACACAGGTATAATAAATAATGCATAGTATATATAATATTGCACAACCCATAGAAAAGTGGCAAAAGTCAAAATTGTTCTATTTTACATTTTATCTCTGAAAAGTAAAGTGATTGTGATTATCTATGCCACACGAAAACCGTATTTAAGTTAGATCACTCCATCTCCGCAAGATGTCGCTAGTATCTCTTTTCAAGGAGACCACTCGTTCATCATTCGTAGATTTGTTTTGTAAAATTAACTTTGTTGACTTACGATACTTTTCTAGAGGATGTGCGATATAAGAGCGTAGAATGGTCTTACCAATTGATTCTTTCCTAGTTGCTGATTATAAAGAATATTTGAATCTTCATTGTCATGGACATCTGAAATTAAATCAACAATAAATTTATGATATAGGTAAAGCGGTTATTAATAGCATTAAGAAGGCGCATGCTGGCAAAGTCAGACTTCTTTCGCCAACAGTTACGCAATATGATCAATTTCTTTCGCAGACAGTTACGCAATATGAACAATTTCTTTCGCAGACAGTTACGCATATGATCAATTTCTTTCGCAGACAGTTATGCAATATGATCAATTTCAGCCTTGAGCAAATTTTTAAGCATTCAGTTTGTAAATTTCTCGCCCTCATTAAAAAAAATCACACATCTGAATTTTAATTTGAATGTATCTATATTTAGCTGTTTATACCATATTTTTAGTATTCTATAGCTTAATTTATATAATTGCATGAATACTACATATTATTTACTTTAAAATTGCATTATGTGGGATTTGAAGCAATATTAAATGACTTCTGTAAGGTTGTCTATGGCCTATTTGATAATCAGATATATAAATTTAAATTCAAACATTTTTTAATATACAACCACATATATTTTAATAATTTCAGTCTGCAGGACGTCAATAACAGATAAAGGGTTTTCCAATAAGAGGTGTTATTTTGATATTCAAAGAAAAATGCCATTTTTTAATATAAATGATCAGATGTTTATTTCATTATAAAGAGGAAGGTATGCCGTTAATAGTGGAAAATAACATCAGGCAAATGACCACCACGACCACGCTTACAGGACCATATCCTTTACATGAAATTTTCCATAACCAAATCGCAAAGTGGCTGCCCTATGTCCTCAATAGCCTCACAAATTCCATCTTTGAGGTCTTGAATCGACGCTGGGCTGTTGGCGTAGACCTTCTCTTTCATGTGTTAAATCACAAGATCTCGGTGGCCAATTGTCATCACCTCTTCGAGAGATAACACGGTCTGGAAACTTTTCCCGTAAAAGATCAATGGTTTCGTTGCTTGTGTTCTTGTTGAAAGTAAACGTTGTCCAGATCAATACCATCCAATTCCGGCCATAAAAAATCATTAATCATCTCTCGATAGCGCAATCCATTCACCGTAACTGTTGCTCCAGCCTCATTTTCGAAAAAGTAAGGTCCAATGACTCCGCCGGACCATAAACCGCACCAAACAGTCACATGTTGAGGATGGAGAGGTTTTTCAACAATAATTTTTGGGTTTTCCGAGCCCCAGATGCGACAATTTTGCTTGTTGACGAAGCCACCGAGGTGGAAATGGACCTCATCACTCAAGATGATTTTTCGATGGAATTCCGGATCATTTTCATGCATTTCAAGGACCCAATCAGCAAAGACATGATGTTGTTGATGATCGGCCGGCTTGAGTTCTTGTGTTAACTGAACTTTATAAACCTTAAGACCCAAATCTTTATGCAAAATATGGTGTAATGACGTTTGTGGAATGCCTAATTCCAAAGAACGACGAGGAATGGACAAACCTGGGTTTTCTTCAACACTTTCGGCTACAGCAGCAATATTCTCGGCTGTTCTTGAGCGACGTGCACGGGTTTTATTATTCACATCACTAAGTTGTCCCAACAGCTCGAATTTTTCCAACAATTTCTGTTTTGCGGTCCGACAAGGTGCTTTACAACGACCCAAAAATGTTTGAGTTTTACGAACCGTCTCTGCCAAATTTTCACCATTTTTATAGTGAATTTTAATAATTTCAATGCGTTGTTGAAGCGTGTATTGTTCCACTTTTATTAATGGCGTAGTTTCTATTTGTCAAATGTCAAAAAATGACAGCTTCAAAAGTGACATCTACCGAAATAGCGGGCTATTCAAAATAACACCTCTTATTGGAAAACCCTGTATTTAAGACGAGATGTGAGATATCTCTTGTCAAACTGTGAAACTACTCAGTTAGCCTTGTGATTATCAAAGATATGCGGGAACTTTAAAAATAAATCCAAAATATGTTTTAAAATGTATCTTCAATTTGGTTGCATTTTTACCAGTGGGTGTTTGCTACTTGGCCAAAATGTGACCATAAATGCTCCAGTGTTAAAAAACATCTTAAATGAATGTGAAAATAATCTGAGCATTTGTTTTTCACATACAAATACACATACATTCGCTGGAATAATAATAATTGCATTATAAAAATAAATAAAACAAACACTTTTTATTTAAACCACGAATTTATTATGTTATATATCGACCGGTTTCGCTTGGATCAAGCTTCTTCAGGATATAGGTATAGTTATATAACATAATAAATTCGTGGTTTAAATACAAAGTGTTTGTTTTATTTATTTTTATAATATAATGTCTAACCACAAAGTCATTGCTTCTTATGAAAAAAAATACAATAATTGCATTAATTGTCACAGTTACGGGGGTTTTACACTATGATTTTTTTAATACCGGAAAATATATTTGTTTTGTAATAAAGTATAAATCTTTGCTTTACGAAATAATAATTTTCATCAGAAGATTTGCAATCAGAAGAAATTATATTTTTGGATGTTATTAAATCTTCAAAAAATGGCAACACCTTGAACACACAGATAACATAAAATAATCTGTTATTTGCCTTTGCCGTCATAATATAGTTAAGTAAAACAATGATGGATCAAAGATGACTGCACGAAAATCGGTACCAAATCCATAAGGACAAACCATATGGAAACTGCACAGAAAAAAAAGACTTCGAGTATTAATATTATTAAGAGCGCAAAATTGGTTTCTATTTATTATACAATATCTATTGTATTATCAACACTCAAAAGCTAAAAGCTAATCATGATAACAACAAGTTGTCTTATTGTCTAGTGATGCTAGACAATAAGACAACTTGGGAAGAGTACTACTTGGAAAAAGTTTAAAAAAAAAAAAAATGCTTAGGATGCCGGCAATGAAATTGAAATGAGTATGATTTTTTAATTTAAGTTTAGTTCATACTCAATTTGTAGGATAGTGAAGTAAATGTGAAACAATAAGCAAGTATTTATTAACTGGTCTTAAAGAATTAAAACATAACTACCAGTTAAAAACCCGCTCCGCAGGTTTTTACTGCTGCGCCCCGCGGGCGGCTTTTGTTTCGGCTTCGCCAAGTTAGTGTTGGTGATCATTTTGTAAATCCAATAGGAACTGGTTCCAAAATTAGCCCTTGTATCCACTGTCAACAGTGTCAACCAGTGATGGCAAGTCACCGCGAAAAAGTAACCGGGACGAACGATTATGTCATTCATATCTACAGCCGCTTTATACAACTGAGAATTACGGTCAATCTTCCGAAATCCGGGAGATACTCCAGGTTTACAAATCCGTAGAACTTATACCTAGGAATGGAACTTCCCTTTGCGTTTTGCCGACGAAAGTAGCGTCATCTTGTGACGAATTTTTGAATTAGAAATTGAACTACAAAGGTAGCTTTGTGTGAAACTCCACATACACAGATGTTATTTGAGGCGCGGTCGTTAAGCGTGGCGTCAACACGCACTCGTGGCTGGGTTCTGAAATTCAACCACACACAGATCCTAGGGTATTAATACTGTTTGATGATGATGATAAGATATGCATCCACTTAATTGAATAAACAGTTATGCAATCTTAAAATCGTTCAGGACATGTTTTTTTCATTACTTTCAATGAGTTTAGCGTGGGCGCATCCAAGAGGGAGAGGCAGAGGGAGGGATTGATTGCAAAGGAGACAGCACTGGGAGGTAGGGGATAGCAGTGTGTACATTTGGAAGATCCATGCTTCTCACATAGCTGTGATAAGTGTGTGTATTTCATATAGTTTAGCAGCAGGTAGGGAAGGAGAGAAGGGGAAGGGAACAAGGGTGGGGGGGAAAGATATCGAAGGAGGGGGAGAGAAACGAAGGAAGCAGTGTTCGCGAGAGGGAGGGCGAGGGAAGGCGGGGAAGGTACAAAGGGAATGCGGGTTAGGAAAAAGATGCGAAAGGGAAACTGGGCAGTAATTGGGACGCATGGGAAAGGACACACAGGAGAGGGGTGGGGGATAATGGAGGTGCGGAGGGAGGGATTGCAAAGGAGACATGGTAGTGGTAGGGGATAGCAGGGGAAAAAATGGAAAATATGTGTTTCTCACACGCACAGCTATACGTGGCATGCTCACGCGTCAGAAAACCTTTTGATTTATTCATGATCGCACCGGATGGAAAAACAAAAAAATATTGGGTATCCAAAATAGAGGTGGGTAAGTTCTGCATTTTGCCGGAGGCCAGTTCTAGGAGCAGGTCCCGTGTCCGAGTTCTTTGCACTCTGAAGAGTTACATGAATAAAAATCTGGGTTTCAGGCAGAAATCCATTTTATGACTCATCGCTTTGTAGCATGATATAAAATCTGTAAATAACAATCTATATCTTCTATTAATATAAAGAAGAGTGTGACCTGTGGCAGGCAGGCTGCCTATGTTTGATTTGTATACAAATCTACAGTTTTACTACAAATTTGATTAAATTTTGCACATTTGACCTTCAAAACAAGAGGAAGGTCGTTGTCTACATGAGATTTCGAAAAACCACCCCCGTCCTCTTTCCTGTGCCAAAGCAAAAAAAAATCCCATCAACAATAAAACAATTTTTTTTAAATAGGTTAAAATCCGTTACTTTGCTTCTACATACTTCGAAATGGTACATGTTACATTCATTATTGTTGTGGGAATAATTATTTGCAGACACGCCATGTAATTATAACTTTTGTACCTGAATCATCCAACAATTAAAATTATTACAACCATGTCATAGTACTCACCGATACGGCCCCTTATTTTAACTCTGTAAATAATATTACAACTGGAAAACTGTGAAGCTCTGCCATATCGGCCAAACGGAAAAATAATTTTTTTTATTAAAACGACTCTCTTTCATAATATTTTTTTAAGGTTAATCCGATCAATGTAATACATCATTGAAGAAGATAACACTAATAAATCTAAACAACACAGAAAAATAAAAAAGGTTACAGTCGCAACTGAGACATTAAAATTAAATTAATTAGCTACATTTTTAAACCATCATTTAAAAAGGTAGCTGCTATAAATATGGGTTAAAACATTAATCAATTTTTTAAATAAAAAAGTAAATGATTGACTAGTTGAAATTTATTAGCACTACCGACAGATTGGTTACGGTGGAATGAGGATTGCCATAATGTGATATAACCTTATTGTAGTTTTAATCTCTCGGCAATTTTAGGTAGTTCCAATTTTTTCATGTTTTTAAAGCGGTCCCATGTTGTAAAATTCAAGTTTTTGACCTTGGCACACGCACCTGTGCTTATGCCGCTGTAGCAGAACAGCCTTAAATTATTACCGAGAGTCGTCTTTCCACACAGAAGATGACAACGCATAATTCCGGTTCGTGTATCGACATAGATCTGTCGCTTTACCTTCCCTCCCGCTGTTATGTTTCTAGTTCTGTTTTAAGTTAGTTGTAAAAGAACATTTTTTGTAAATATATTTGACTTGGATAATCAAGAGTTTTTATTGGCGAATATCCACAACACCACGGAGCTCAGTTTACAGATCGTGAAAGGGCTGTAAGTTGCAATCCTAACCAAGACTAAATATAAAACTTAACCTTTGAAAAAAAAAAGCCTAAATCGCTCCAAAATCTAGTTTTTCTTATATCCTAGAAATGCGATCTCTGTGCTGGATCTAGTGCTAAAAGTTGTGAAAAATATAGAGATCGAGAAAGAATGCAAGGTTGATAAAAGCGTAACAGTTAAGATTAAGAAAGGAATGCTTAAATGGTTTGGGCACGTAGATCGGATGAACGAAAGGGTGTAAGGAGAATGAACGATGCGGAAGTTAGTGGTAGAACAAGTCGGGAACACCTGAGGAAGACATGGCGCATTCAAGAGAATCAAATACTTGAGTCGGGTCATGTCAAGAGTCAGAATAACAGAAGAGTTTGTATGAGGAGTGCGTGTCAAGACAGAGTTGTGTGGCAGCCTATTCTCTATGCCTATTTATTAGTTTTACCTTGAATGCAGATCTAGTCAGGTTATTCTGACCATAAGATTCGAACTAGTCATTCTAGAATATTCTGATCATAATATTATTATAATCCAGCAGAAAATGATATTTAGATTAAAATACCATATAGATACATAAATTTTGTTTATTTTTTAGTATATTAGTATCAAAAATTCTGCTATTATGCAATTTGCACAACAAAGTTTTTCAGACTGGAATTTCTGGATCATAAACTTTTTTTTACAATAGCTCCACATTGGAGGCCCTGAGGAATATAATTTCCCTTAGAGCCTGTGTCATCTTTGGGGATGCTGTGTAGAAGGTCTTTTAAAGAATAGTAAATCCATCCCTCCCACTGTGGTGCAAGGCGATGGATCAAGAGAATCCTGCAAGAGAGGCCAAATGGTCTAATTCAATCAGTCCCTCCCAATACGGCCTGCCACACAGTAAATGGGTAGACACATCTGCCGCCAAGACCTAGACAAGCCTCACCCCATGAACCCGGGCACCCTTGCTAAGTCACCAAACGTTTACTTGGGAATACCTATGGCAGAGGTGTTGGTTACCCAACAAATGGTTCCCGGGGCGGCGGTACCCACAACCTCCTCCCAAATTGAAAATATACAATCAATTGGAAAAAAATAAGACAAAACACACAATTCAATATATCGTCACAAGAAAGCAATACTGCTGTAACCGCCACTACCTATGAAAATACTTTTGAGGATTTTGAGGTGTGTACATCAGTTAAAAAACATATTGTTAGCAAAACGGCTAGTTTTTCCAGTATCATACAGTTCTTATTTATCATCGTAGAAACACAGGATCCACATATATTGACGCAGAAAAAAACCATGCAAAATGGTGTTTATAAAGTATTTTCGTAGGCAGTGGCGGTTACAGCAGGATTGCTTTCTTGCAACGATATAATAAATATAGAAGAGTTTTTAAAGTCAAGCAAGGTATGTAGCTGTAAAATCATTGTCGCAAATTCCAGCAAAACTAACAATCAACCTCACAGCACCCAGACTATCACCGCCCATGATTTTTGCACACAAATCTACAATGCAAAGTTCAGCTTCAGCTCACCTTTCACCCCTTGAACCTATTTACAACTCAGTATTAATTAATTATCTCCATTAACCTCATCGACCCCGCCAGATAGTGCCATATACGACGACTATGTCATGAGTACGACTGGCGGACTTATATGAGGATTTTGTTTGGCAGAAATGAATTCTTCAATCATTTGGCTTTATAGTATAAAATATATTTTGTACTGATGTGCCATTACACTTCAAATGGTTTAATTTGGGCATGATTGTGCATGATTATGTGAAAAACAAGCGAAGGAAGAATACAGAATAAGTCGCAGAATTAGGAGAATCAAACAATTATAAACAAACATAAAAAAATCGATACCTAAAATAGAATTTTTTTTTCAATATTAAAAATATTGTTTTACTGAATATGATTGTTTTGTGTAAAAAACTTATTTCAAGGGTTCTGCACAGTTTTTCTTACATTCTTTCTATACAAAATAGATTTAGATGAAGTAAAATGTCATAAAAACGTTATAAAACTATTTATTTTCTTTGCCATTTAACTGACAGTTTTGAAATATGTACATAGAAACCAAAAAATGACACGGTTTATGAATATAACATGTGAACAGCGTGTGAAACTTGGCGCAAAGGTGATGTGGAATTAAAAAGTAGTGCAATAAAGACATGACGCACAACGCAGATAAGAACACAAATAAAGAGTCGCTGTTGCCAGTAAAGTAAGCAATAGAAAGAGAACTCACCTTTGTAGAGAGCTGGGCGGAGAGCGAGTTTTGTAGATAATCCAGAGTAGTAATATAATAGCAGTAGGGTGACAGCTATGGCGCCTCCCGCTACCCACTTTGGTCTTATCAAGCACATCATAATACCATTTTTTATACCTAATATCATTAGATACCCTTTTCCAAATTACTTAAATTATTAACCTACGTTATCAAAATGCGTGACAGCAGTTTTGCTCTAAACTATGTGATGATCTTAATAAATATATTTATATAATATGTAGTGTAGTGTACCAAGCAAGCCTTTCAGTTTAATTATTGTTTCTCAAACAATCTGGAATGTATTGCTGTGATGTAATGTAATCCTTGATGTGTACTATCACAAATGATCCACATTTCTTTAAAAAATATATATTTCCATAATAATTGTATATGTTTGTTTAAAGCTAAATTAAAATGAGATAGTTAGATCAGATCAGATCAGCTGCAATAGCAGGGCAATAAGCTAGCGTCGTCTTATGTCATGTTCGAGTCGGGTCAGTGAGTCAACTGCTCACGCGGGGACTATGTCTCCATCTGTGGTACATCTTTCATTTTCAAACTTTGTTCAAGTGCGAGTATTGGACATTTTACTAAAAACTATAAATTTTAATAGTTTTATGTTGTGTGATGTGATTGCTATGTGATGTTTAATTTCAGTCCAGCATCTGAAAATAAATAAATAATAAATCAGTAAACAAACATAAAGCTACCAATTAACAAATTTTGTATACCTGCAATTACATATAATAATTGGTATGATACAAATGTCTTGGCTGCGAAATGTACGAGAGTGGACCGGTATTAGAAGTGTGGAGGAGCTATTCTGGGCAGCGCAAGATAGAGATACATTTACTAGAGTGATCGCCAACGTCGGGGGGACCAGATAGGGCACATAAAGAAGAAGAATCATAATAAACTAGGTTAGGTTAGGGATTTTATTGTGAAAGCTGTGCTGCTAGTTGATGGAACTAAAATCAGTTGTACAATGTCCTATAACCTTAGCGGAATGTGATCATACATGCAAAATAATTGTTTCTTAGATTAGGTGTAAGCTTTTTAAAACAACGCAAACATATTGAAGTGACTAATACTGCCATATGTTTGCCGCTGCCAAAAACTTCATTAAAAATTTGAATAACATCTTATTTACCGACTTTTTTGTCATTCAGTTCAAAATATTGCATTAAAAAAAATACATGTGTGAAGTTCACACGCAGTAGAAGAGACAAGAGTGGGGAGGCTACGAAGCACCGCACAAAGAGGAGACCGACTATACTATTACATTTTCTCTTGAACTTTTTATAAAAATATAAGCATCTATTCAAATTTAAATAGTTTTTTTCTTGTAGCAATAAGTTGGGTAAACTTTCCAAATCACCTTAATTACCATAAAAGGCAACTATTTGCATTCAGGGCGATGAAAAATACAGCGTTCATAATTTCATTTACGAGTATGTAAATATGTACTTGTAATTAAAATTTTGAATATATTTGCCCCAAATGCATAAAGTTGTCTTTTGCAGTAATTAAGGTGAATCAAAATGTCTAAAAAATATTCATATACATACATGTCCAGTGATTTAGAAAGTTTACCTTAATTTTAAATGTAGTGTAATTCACAAAATCTGTGCCAAACAAAAGTAATTTACAGATTATTTTTAAACATGTTTGAGCATCGCTGTTGCTTTTGAACTTAAGACCTTTACACCAATTAAGTTACGATAAGATTGTTGAATAATATCGGTTCCGAAGAACAATGTCGGATGTGGGACTTTATAGTTTTGCAGTAGAGCCGTTTAAAGTTTCGTTGTATTCTTGCAATCAAAAAAGATAGTGTTGTTTTTGACATTTGGCATTTTATTAAAAATTCCGAAATGCAGACTTTTAAATTAACAAAATAAGCCAATAGATTAGCCAACAGAACGATTTTCAATTTTTAGCAGACCGACGAATTAAGTATTATTTAACACTTGTTTTCTTCCGAACAAAAATGTGCAGATAAGAAATATAAAATAATGGAATATATATTAATGCACAATCAGTAAAAACTTAGTAAAAACAAAAAAAAAATCAACAACATTTTGTTTTATTTTCTTTTTACTGCATACATTTTTGGCATTTTTCACCAGCATTTGGTTCCTTAGAACAGGCAATCTGCCTAACTAGGAACTTATATAGACAAACATGACATAATAACACTTGTATACATTTTAAAATCTACAGTTATTTGAAATATTATTATTATGTAATTTTGCTGTATAAATGAAACTAATGTAATAAAATAAATAAATAAATATTGTTACCATTGTGGAAATTCAAACTCTAATGAACCGATTTCTTTATTAAATCTGCTTTGTTCAATATATTCGCACCTCACAATCCGGAAGCCTCGTTTTCGCGCCAAACTGTCACTTTGGATCGAGATTGTAAAATATCTATGCAAGATAGCTTTCAAATTTTAATGACAATAAGAAGCATTATTTCGTTCGCTTTCTGGTTAAAAGAAAAATACATATATTTGCATGAGAGAAAGAGAGATATATAGCTTTTAAAATGTAAGGTCGCTCGGGACGTTTTTGGTCTTATGAAAGTATAACGCGATTACGTGTTTTGGGATGTATTTATTTCTAAACAAGCAGACAGGTTAAAAAAAATGCTTTTTCAATTTCAAACCAGGAATGAATGCATTTTTCACGAATTATATTCGCAGTTACGAATTAGAAAAATTCCGACGAGACATGAAACACCGCACTGAATGAAATTAAATTTACTGAATATTACAATAATTTACCCCGGATGGCATGCCGTGTCTGAAAACTGCAGGAAACCCATTGTTTGTATGGTCACATGAAACATATACGCGTTGTGGCCTTTACAAATTAGCATAGTTCAACGGATTCACGTTATAATGCGACGATTCAAGGAAAACGACAAGAGGATATAATGTAGAATCATCAAATGTCCGCACTCAGTATTTGGAGAAACAACATTCCATTCAGGTTTAGCCCAGACAATATATAATTGCATTAGTCCCAAACTAGTACACTGTTAGCGGCTAACCTTAGAGAGCGCAGACTATATATCGTAAGTGAATAAAATTATCAGCAAACCACACGCAAAAACACCATCTATTGCATTCATAATATTACCAAAACAGTAAAAAGTCAATCAAACCTACTCTTTCAAACGTAGACATGTTATTTCGAGACGTCAAAAGGCGAAACAGACGCAGCCATTTTGACAGTGTGAAATTCAAAGAAACCGTAATTTTTAGATGCTCTTCCTATTCACGTTCCAGAAAAATTGAACGTTCCAGAAACCGGGGCTTGTTCTGCTTTATCGCATATAAGCGCTTTTATTATTACCGTGACGATTAGGCGTGGGTTAAATTGAATGACTGAATCAACACAGGTATACCCTAGCGAGACAGGCATCGAATAATATATTGTAAACATCACGTATATAGATCAATAAAAAAAAAATAAAAAATTATTTGATTTATTTATTTATTTTTGGACAAATAGTCCATTAACAATAAATCAATAACACGAATAAAAAAAGAGATGTCAATGAAAGGATAGTACATTTTAAAGATGAAGAGAATTGACCAAATACATATAAGCGCCACCCACACGCATACTTCGGAGCGACCGAGTCCGGCGGCACTTCTGGCCGCCGCGCAGAAAAGTCTCACTGTGAACTGCGCTGTAAACCTATCGGTCTCTACATTTCTGCGCGGCGGCCCGAATTGGAGAGGGACTCGGTCGCTCCGAAGCGTGCGTGTGGGGAGCCTATTCTATAAAAGCAGTATAATATAGAGTCTGTCAAATAAGAGTAGAAAATAAATAAAATGGAACTAAGAAATTTTTAGGCTGGCAACACCAATTTATCTGTCAAATATTCTTTAAAAGTGCAATGACACTGAAAATTCAAAACGCTGTATACGCATTTAAAAAAACATTTTTTTGTTCTAAAAAAAAAATTAAATCGAATAAGCACTATTGTGAAGGTACCTACTAAATAACATAAATTTGATTAAATTGTGTTTTACAAAGTGATTGGCTCTCATTTAATTTAACATAGATTTGAATTTAACAGTAGGTGGAAAGGAAGAATCATTAATGGTGAGTTTTACATGACGGTTATACAAACCTACTTGAAAACTGGGATGATTTTCTTGCCTTGACGCGAGCAGGCGGTATAAAGGGGCACTTTCTTTTGTATCACAAACCATGTTACACAAAGCCGCTAAACTACTTGAAAACTGGGATGTTTTTCTTGGTAGGTTATTTTACAACAATTAATTGTTATTATATTATTTGAAACAACTGGTTACGTAAATGTTTTTGAATTTTTAGGTTGGTAGTGTGTATTTACAATTTGCGTATTGCAGTTTCACACGGCACAAGAATGGCCTTCTTATTTAAAAAGATGGCGGTCCTTGAAAAATGACATTTCGCATTTTTAATTAACAAAATAATCATTAAAACGCAATATTTTTAAATTCCGGTTACTGAATTACTTATTACTAATTATTATCTACCTAGTACAATTTATTTTAATTTTTTAAAGTGTGTTTTGAGCGTGGACTCAATAGCGGAAAATTTACCTATAAAACAAATTCTAATACAAAATATAAATATCCCTAGACTAATGTGTCTGCAGTAATCAAATTTGCATATTCACAGAAGCAAACACATGAAAAACAATGTAAGTATTATTTATACATAACTTAAGATGAAGCCATACTAAATAATGCAAAATCATACAAAATCGTATGTTTTAGTTTTGAAAATTTGACCGCTTAAAAGTATTATAGATGCTTTAATACTAATCCTACTTGCAGTACAAACCTTTCAAAACTTGTGTGTTATTGAAAAGAAAAACGCGTGCGTGTTCTTTTATTTATTTTCGTTTTAGGTATTAAAATAATTACATACGTAATTTGGCAAATCAGGTACTTTCGTAATAATATCGTCTATGTATCGCTGTTGCTACTCGTTTCGTGAATGCTTTTTATATTTTTAGGTTGGCTCATTTGCAAATTGCATGTAAAACCAGTGTTGCCAACGTAGGCGATTTTTCGCCATTTAGGCTACTCAGAAAGAGAATCGGCGACGAAAAAATCAAAAAGGCGACTGGTCGCCGATTAGGCTACTTAAGAGACAAATTATTTAAATCAGCCGAATCGCAAATCATTAAAAAAATACGATATTTCACGCAAATGTAAATTTGTGTGTGTGTGTGCGTAATGTAGGTACTATTTGATATTGACATGGTCACCATATTTGTTTATGATTCGTTCGTTTCGGAGAATCCCCTGAATTAGTGTTAGCTATTATGTCACTTTCGCTTTGTACAACTTCTCCTGTGCGATTATTGTGTTTAGTATAGTTAGATCTAGCAGAGTTTTCAATACGATACCTCTATCATTACCTTTGAGCAATGCTGTCGTTGAAAGAATTTTCAGCGTAATGGGGACAATTAAAACAAAATTAAGGAATCGCTTGCAACTACCCATGCTGATTGCCATTTTATCACAATGGTTAGTTTACGTTTACAGGCTGGTAGAAAAATGTACGTGGATCTTGCGCCAGTACTAGCACAGCAACTATATCTAATACTATACTCAGTACTCAGGGGCAGACTAAGCTTGTCAGAGGCCCGGGGTGACAAAGCTGAATGAGGCCCCCCCCTCCCCTAGTATAAAAAGTTGATGTAATATTACAAGACTTTTATTCAGTTCACACGGGCCTCTGGTCCTGGGGGGGCCTCACTGTAAACAAAAATTGTAATTTTTTTGCATTCGATTTTTTAAAAAATGCCTTTGGTAATAATGCTCTCATATGTTTTAAGGAAATTCTAAAAAAATCAAGAAAGTTTTAAACAGTTTGTATGTTGATTTTAACCTTCAGAAAAACTTTGAACGCATTTTTCTCGAAACTACATTTTCAACCTGGTTGACAACATATTAGAAAAACTATTCATCCGATTTGCATGCACCAAGTCTTAAGGCGCCGCATCCGCGCTCAAAAAGAAGAAGCTGGAGAGATATGTAATTACGAATGTTAGAGGAGCGCGCTAATATTTAAGCGATAAAATCGATGCGAAAATTGTGAAAGTGTTTAATATAACACGACTCGTTTAAAATAGAGCAAAAATCTCGTGGAAGGAGTCTTAAATAACATTTAAAGAAACATTGTGATTATTTTCCCAACCGTAACTTATAAATTAACTGAAACAAACGTGTTTATAATAATTTGCGGAGCAAACATTGCGATTTTTTTCTATCTGTTTTCTAAATTGTTAGAAAATCCAGTCATTATGGCACCACATAGGGATTTTTTTTATAAAAGGGCCTCCTTCTATTTTTTTCTAAGAACGCTGAAAATTTATTTATTTATTATTGAGGTTTTGTATGTTCTAACTTTTTTTCGTTCTTCTAAAATTATGCAAAAAATAAATAAAAAAACACTTTTTCGCTTACTTGCCTCATGCAAATAAGACGCTCAATTTTAAATTTTACAGGTATGAGAATCGAAATATTTCTAGCGTTTTCCTCTTAAAGCCTTGTTTAGGATTTGATCAAGGAAAAATGAAGGCGTTTGGAGGCCCCCGGGGACCAGAGGCCGCCCGTTCCCCCCCATTAGTTCGCTACTGAATCTTTTTAATTACTGACCTATTTTATTATTATCTATTTTATCTGAAATGATAAGATAACCTTTAGCAAAGGGCCTAAGTTCATAAAAATAATACAAAGTGTAATACGTAAGTGAAACTAGAACTAAAACTGTATAGACATTATAAACATTAGTAGTAGTAATTTTATTTTTATAAATTGTAAATTACAGGTTCAGGCTGTATTTATTTATTCCTATTTTATCTGTATGGGATGATGTTTGTATGGTACCTCCCAACTCCAAATCACCTCTAAGATATGTATTAAGCATATTTTTAAGGCACCAGCTCACAAGAAAAAGGTCACTTTTTATTTCATTTTCTAAAATATGCATTTGTTGATAATGCTTTCACCAAATATTGTAAGGAAATTCGTAAAAATGACGGAGATACTGCATCTTATATGAAACCGTTTTGAACAGTTTGTGTGTTTAATTATCCTTCAGCAAAACTTTGAACTCGTTTTTCTCAAACCTACGTTTTTCATACTGGTTGACAACACATTAGAAAAACTATACATCTGATTTGCATGCACCATATGCACCAAGTCTTAAACTGTTCGAAAATCCTGTCACTGTAGCCGGGGCCGTATTATCCGTAAGACGTATAGTAACTGCCTAAGGGGCCCGCATCGGGTAGGGGCCCTCCAGGGTAAAGGGCCCCCGAGGAGTGCATTGTCTAGGGCCCCCGACATGTTTAATCCGGCCCTGACGTAGGGATTGTTTTATAAATGGCCCCTTTCCATTTATTTTTATTTTTATGATCGATGAAAATTTACCATAAAAAATCGAAAATAAAATTCATTATATTCCGTATTATCCATAAGACGTATATGAAATTGCCTAGGGCCCCCGCATAACGTAGGGGCCCATAAGGTAAAGGGGCCCCGTGGATTGTCTAGGGGCCCCGACATGTTTAAGCCGGCTCTGGCAGGGCCCTATTGTCCATAAGGCAGTTTAGGCCACTACCTATGGGCCCCGAGACGTGCATTGCCTAGGGGTCCCGACATGTTTAATCCGGCCCTGACTATGACCCTACGTAGGGATTGTTTTATAAATGGACCCTTCTATTATTTTTATTTTTATGAACTATGAAAATTTACCATAAAAAATCGAGAATAAAATTCATCCAATAATAAAACACATTCAAAGTTTTGCTGAAGGATAATTCAACATACAAACTGTTTCAAACGGTTTCACATAAAATGATGTATCTCCGTCAATTTTTCGAATTTATTTTTTAAAAATTTGGTGAGAGCATTCTTAACAAGTGCATCAATCACAAAATTAAATAATAATAAAATTTTTTTTTTACAGTGGTGCCTTAAAGCCTTATTTAGAATTTAATCAAGGGAATTTGGAGGCGTTTGGGGGCCCCCCAGGACTGGGGGCCCGGGGCGGGCCGCCCCCCCCCGCCCCCTTCTTAGTCCGCCACTGACTATACTACTACGAAAGTCTTGTTGATGCCTTTATTATTGCTAGCAGAAGACGAATCGGAATCATATTAATCTTTGTTAATTTTTTTATTTATTTTGTTTTTAAAATGCTATTAGGTACTTAACTTTCTTTTAAGATACATTGCGGTGTTTTATAATAAGCTTAGGACTATTTATCAATACATTTTAAATATGTTAAGAATAAATTGATTAAAATTACATTTGATTCTATTCGTATTGATATTTTAGCGTTTGGGCTACTTTAGGCTACGGCAACTGAAATTCGGCTACATTAGGCTACTTTACGTATAGGGCCTCGGAGACTATCAAACCGTTTGAGTCAATCACGTAGTTTTTTGTCTATGGCTAGAGTTTTTTGGTTTATGGCTAGAGTTTTGACCGTCTCCAGAGGAAGCTTGACGCTTGCTTCAAACATTGCGCAATAATCTACGTGATTGAAGCGAATTTATATTTTTTTAACGTATCATAAACAAATAAGTACCTATGTGGTGATTTTTGACATTACGTATCACGGAAAACGTTTATAAAATTAGATTAAATTATTAAAAAATAGGTATTAATTGTTTTTGTGTTTAGTTTGTAGAAATCCATCTGATTTTTCTTTTAATTAAATTGATGTAAATATAATTTAATAATTTTATTATGTTAATGTTTTATTAAAATATCAATATATAACATTTATTATAACATAACAAATAATTATTTTTCTTTACTAGATTCCATATCGCACAAAAATCACTTTCGACTACCGAAAATGACAGGAAGCCAACATCTAGACATAGACTAGATTTGACTCAAATGGTTTGAAGCGCGCGTCAAGCTGTTTGAGCCAAACATTCATAGACAATAACGGAAAATAAATTTACGTGTTTGCCGTCAAGCCATTTGATAGTCTACAAGCGTTCTGTCAAGCATTTGTCTATGCATAGATGTGATTTTCGATATTTGGGGGTTAGATGGATAGTTGGTTGGATTTATTTATGGTTGACAGTGAATTTTGTTCTGCTGGAATATAATGGAATCTAATGGTAAGCCCACACTGCGGCCAACGTTCCAACTTCAAACGTTTGGACGATCGTGTGGAGGGGAGTTCGTGCGTTGGAAGTTCGAGTTGGAAGGTTGGAGTTCGAGTTGGCCCGGGATCGCCTTCGAGGCGATCCCGACGGCCAACTCACACGAACCCACCTGCCGCAGTTGTCCACACATCCGTCTGCGAACGGCAGGCGATCAAGACGCGCGTGCCGCGTACTATTAAAATGACGATATTATTACGGAGAGTGTTATAACAATTGTTTGAAAACATGTCGTGTATATAAGTACATAATAATACGTACGTAATAATTATAGGCAACCTGATAAGATACAACGTAGCTACAGCTGTTCCATGTCCGCCATTTTGGAGTTCGGAATTCAGGGTTGGAGGGTTGGCCGCAGCCACCTACCACACGATCGACCAACCTTCCAACTCCGAACTAAGTTCGGAGTTGGAAGGTTGGCTTCGGTGTGGACCTAGCATAACAGAGACAAAGCATTCTTAGCTCTTGGGTTAGCTTTGTGTTTTAATAAATAAAAAAAACGAATTTGGTGTCAAGAATGGTACAATTTGAGATCCCGCTTTACTAATAAGAATTGACAAAGCGTATAACAGATTACAGGCAACAGCACCAAATGATTACATGTAATTTTTTTTGCAAATAGATGACCGTACTTATGAAGCATTGTTGTATATTTCAATTGATATTATGAAAAAATGTTACAATTAATATTTTAATATAACATTAATTGATAAAGGAAAATTATTTATTCCCCATTTCTCAAATGTTCACAAGACCTAAACAATATTTTAAATCAGTCAATAGCAGTTACATTATTATTAAACAATATTAAAACAAAACAAAAAAATATTTGCAGAACTGAATAATAACATTATAATCAATAGCAGTTACAATAATATTAAACAATAAGAGAACAAAAAATAAAACACTTGCAGAACTTAATAATATACAATACTAGCTGGTACCCGGCATGCGTTGCAATGCCATTCAAAGAAATAAATTAATTCTCCCTGCATGTCCTTTCCCGTGCGTCCCCGTTGACCTCCCGAGTCCCCTTCCGAGAATACCGCACAAGAGTCCCAACTGCTCCCGTCTGGAGCCAGTGAGACCATGGCATCCCCGATTAGGGTATATTGTGAGGCTGAAGGTAGTGGGGAGGGGAAGGAGATAGGGAAGAGGAAGGTGGGGAAGTACCTGGCTAATCAGAACTGGTCACTAAACACGGCTTATGCCATTTCAATTCTGAATGGTGGTCTACCAGGGCGATACTTAGAGTATCTTAAAATCTGGAAAGTGCTGCAAATATACTTTATATTATTTTAAAAGAAAAAATTGTGAAATAACACAAACTAATCAAATAAAATTTATTTGCCACGCCGGGATTCGATCCCGCGACCGTCGGTTTGTGAGTCAAGAGCCATACCGCTGGACTTCACCGGCCGTCAATTTTTCTTTCAGTCAGATCTTTCCACAAAGTATTGTAAGACTTAAAAAAACTTTCTATTCCTTCCTCTTCCCCCAATTTTCTTACTTTTTCTTTCCGGAAGAACCTTCTACAAAGTATTAAAAACTTTAAGAAAAAGCTGAATGAAATAGGTAAAGTGGTTCTGAAGTTATGGCGTGACCGAGGGAAACAGGGATAATATATATATTTAAACAACTTAATAATTAAATTAGTTTAAAAAAAAATCTGATGCATTTCTACAAATTAAACAAAAAAACAATTAATACTTATTTTATATTAATTTTATCTAATTTATAGAATTGTTTCATGATCGTAACAAATGAAACTAATTTTGAAAAAAATCTGTTCTTTTATGTCGAATAACTCTAACTATTAATGTACATGGATTCCTATTTTATGATACTGTGAGAGAGGTATTGTTAATACTAAATCTCCCGCTAGGTGGCGTCGAGACTAATTATGTCTGCATTTTTTGCTGAATTACTTCACAAAAATAAAGTTGGTTGTTTTCAGTTGGAAAAATGTAATAATGAGTAATTGTCGAATGAAACACTAGTATATATTGAATTTTTTGGCGGGTATTAGATAAGCCGCCATAGCTCAGTGGTCAGAGCTGCTGACCGGCAATCAGAAGGTCACGGGTTCAATTCCCGTTGGCGGCCAGTATCTTTTCTCGGAAGATTTTTTCAATGTAGATGAGTGTTTCAGGCTGATAATTATTGATTATAATATTTGTTATGTACCCTTTGTGCTATGCATAAAAATCTTGTTTAAAACGTTAGTTTATCAATTAAAAATAATACTGCCATTGTTTCGAAAATGTAATTAATTTCAAGAAATGGTTAAGATCACCTTTAATGAGTGAAAGCTAAATAAATAATTTAAAAAAATATAAGTCTATGAGTTGTCTATCCTAAAAAAATATCAATTCGCAACAAACTCGCCGCAATCACGTAGATCATTTGAAACAAGCCACAAGCTTCCTCTGTAGACTGTCAAATCGCTTGGCTCAAACAAAAACTACGCGCAGTGATGCCAACTTAACGAAAAACTACGTGTTTGACCACCGCCATCTTTATTTCCAAGCCGTGCTGTAGACTTGGCGGGAAATCAAAATTCAAAGTAAAGAGGCCTATTTCCCCAAGAAGCAAATACATCATTCCAGCTCTGATTTTAAAGGTTCTAATAGAAAATGTTGGTGAATTTAATTTACAGTGAAGGCATGTATATTTCTTGTTTATAAATACTTACCTTTTTCACCTACACAAATCGTTTTGATTCATATTAATGAATATATATATATATAGGTACTTACCTAAATCTCATGGGTAAAAAGTAAAATAATTATTGTGGGAAGTAGATATTTTAGAATTTCATGGATAAATAGTAAAAGAATTATTTGTAGAAGTATGTATTAAATATAAAATATAAATAAATGATTATTTACAGTATTTTGACTTCTGTCTTCATAACTAATATTGTCATCTATATTAATATTATGATATCGTACCAACAAATTTTCTAGTTGTGACCATAAACGCCATATCATAGTTTTAGGGAATAGCCACTTCAATTCACTATGAGAAAGTTCATTTGTTCCGACAAACACTTTGATATTCAGATGATAGTCAACTACAACCTGAGAACTTAAATACAAATTTTTATCTACATTGTCAAAGTTTGTGACGTAAAAATATGTTCTGTCATTTATAGTTTTTACATTCCACTCACTGACTTTAATTTTAATTTGCATATTTCTGACAAAATCACTGTAATCCACTATCGTGTCACTTTGAATGAAAAGTTCAACTTGTTCCTCGTGTCGGTATTTTATTTTTAACTTCTGATTTTCGGGATTCATTCTCTCCGTTGCCTTTTTCTTTGTTAAATAACTTGGCAAACCCTTAAAAATACTTGGTGTAGCTCCGATAGCCAATTTTGGTTTTTTAGGGTGAGTTATGATATCCTTTTTTTATCAAAATGATTGATGCAAACGGCAGCGAAAGCACCTGGAATCCAATTTTTGCGAGGAATAGCCCTGATCCATGACTATCTGCGTTCTTCCTCCGCTGGAAATTTGAAGATGGTAACAGCACCTTCCTTCTTCAGAGAACTGGCGTAATTCGCTTTGCATCCCGGAACACAGCACTTATGAGGCATCTGAAAATAATATCCACTGATAAATATATTACGTATTTTCAAAACCAATAAAATTTCACTTGGAAAACAAATCAACAATCGAGTCGAAAGGAAGTGTCATTTTTAAGTTCCAACTAAAAACGTCGCGGCTTATGGATTAATTATCCTATTATTCTCTCAGAAAGCTCTACACATGTATATATAAAATAGTACTATTATGTAGGTTATATTATATTATCTAGTAAATTATAGAATTTCTAATGATAATCGGTACAGCTCCAAAGCTAAGCATCATCCGCCATTATGACAAATGGTTGAAAGCATTATTACTACGTTAAAATCGTAAATATATTAAAAATGTCTTACCTTAACGATCGTATATTACCACCAACGTATTGTTTTACAAAATTTAAGTATTAATATTACAGAAATGTGATGAAAACTTTTAAATATCTGCTTCAATCAGTAGCACAGACTCTTCTGACGCCTACACAATCCATACTGGATACTGGCGCGTAGAAAAAAGTTACTATGAAGTCCCAAAAATAGGACTCTTTAAATGTCAGTTGGTTTTCTACAGCACGGCTTGGAAATAAAGATGGCGGTGGTTTGACTGAAACTACTATCGATAGTGACGGAATCTCTTATATGAGAAACGGCGATATTAGGCCAAGCGGTGTTGGTAACACTGTGTAAAACATGATTCACATGGAACAGTTGTGGGTGGTTTTTATTTTCGGAGGTGTATCTTTCTAGAAGGTTTAAATATTACTTTATTTCGCATACCTATAGCAGACAGCGAGTCTTTCTTGAATACTTAATGTCATCAAAGTTAAAGATGACCAAAAACATATGGGGGCATCCATTAATTACTAGAGCAGTTTTTCTTACAATCTAGACCCACCCCTCCCTCGGTGAGATAAATTTGGGCCAATTCGTATATTTTTAACAAGTATCGTGAGATTTTGCTGGACACCCTCCCCCCGTTTATGCTCACGTAATTAATGGATAACCCCTAATACATACTTCAATATTATTTTAATGATGTCATCATTAAATATGATCAATTTTAAATATGTGTTGCAGCGTGCTGTACTAAAATGTTGGATTTCAATTAAACTAAATAAATTTGTACTAACAAACTTAATTTTATTTTTTATACAATGTCCCCACTTGCACATTTGTGTTTTCACGTCACCCTGACCCTGGTACTTACTGGTTAAAGTTACCGGCTGCTGTGTTTTTGCATTTGGAAAGAACTTACATTATTTTTAATCCTCTGGATTCCAGCAGTTGACACCATGTGAGCACCTAACAATGAGTGTTAAAATATTCCCTTGTTTATGTAAAATGCATACAAAGGATTACAAAAACATAGAATTGCACGGACGTTAGAATTGAAAGAAGAGGCGGAGGCACTAAGAGTGTGATTTGCCAGACGATAGGTACCTATGTATAGTTTATTTTTTAAAAATCTGTTATAGACTGTAGGAAACGCTGAGTGGAGGGTATACAAGAGACCATTTGAGTGTAGTCAAACTGAGAAAACTGTTGGAAGAGTGTAAATTTAAAAATGGAAGATGCTCCGAGGAACTAGCGTCATTGATCCCTTCGGTGCACAGTCGGGAAAGACGCCAAACGTGTGGAAGAAGCGACCCATTCTGGGTCGCTTCTTTGACTCGTTCTTGTGTTCAACAGCTCGGCTGTGGAACGATTTGCCGGCCTCTTGTTTCCTCCTTCCTACAAAATGGGTCTCTTTAAGACCAATGTTCATTCCTTCCTCTCCTCACAAAGACCCTCCACACAGAATCTCAGGTGACATAGGTCCTGAGGGAAATTATTTTCCTCGAGGCCTCAAATAAATCATTTAATTAAGATCTACATAATATATCAATATGGTTGAAGAAAAATAAACTAAAATTGAATGTACCTAAACAAAACTAAATTTATGAACATTGGAAAACGAGTACATAACGCAAACAAAAAAAGACATATTGATGGACGGTGAAGTTTTGAAAATAAATATTTAGGAGTAATAAATATTGACTCCATATTGACTTTCGCTCAAAATACAAAACAAATTATTAAAAAGATTGCCAAAAAAATTTCGCTGTTGGGAAGAATAAAAAGATTCATTGACACAGTCTCCAGTAAAAATGTGTACAACGCAATCATTGTACCACTCATAAGTTCCTGTAGCAGCATTCTATTCTTAGCTGTGAGAACTAGGTAGGTATATTGAAGAAAAATAGGTACACTTCAGTCAAGAAAATGTTGAAGGAGTTAAACATCTTGTCATTAAAACAAATTATTTACTTCAATACTATATTGTCTACAAAATAATCAATGGCCATACGTCTATTGAATTCCTAAGAAAATTGATAAACTACAAAGCAAAAGTATAGAAAATGGGCGAATGTCAGCTGTCAAATTGTCAGATCTAGTACAAAATCTACAAAGAAATGGTATCTCGCGGCAGTTGGCGGCAGTTATCGAGCTATCTAAATTCATCTGGCCCCCTCTCCTACCACAGGAAGAAATATTTGATAGGGTCGTGTGAACGGTACAGAATATAAGCGCTCGCGGCTGAACAGATATCTGCTCGCGGTTTAAATGAACTAATACCTAGATCGATATCTTCGGGCTTTTTGTATGGAACGGGTGTCAACACTATTTGACCATAAATAATGCTCATTCCGCGATTATGACGTCACGGACCATCGACAAGGATAGAGGAAAGTAAAAAAAAAAGATACTACCTTGGACAATATCAGTACCTACCCAAATCATTAGCCTAAAAATTATTTTAAAAATAAAATGAAAAACTCATAATTCGTCGCTTAAGTTCTAACACCGCGGAAGTCCAAAAAATGCCATTTTAACTTTTTCATGTCATTCTATAGAGAATCGAAAGACGCACCTGCTAGACCAATCAGAAACAAGGATTTTAACCAATAAAAGCGTTTTATTTTGAAAACAAATACACAGCGTATCTCCGTGCCGCGGGAATCGTCATGCAAACAGCGCGTAAGTCAGTTTGCTTTCGTATTGTGACAGGTCGCAACGTGTGCTCCGAATAAATACATTGTAAATCAAGGTAAGTTTAAATCATATTACTAATATTATGTGTTCATATAAGGGATAAAGTCTTTATATTTGGTTTTTAAGTATAGTTAAGTCTAAATATTAATTACGTTACTGTAAAAAATAAGATGAAAATTGTTATTTTACTTACGCGGTGTTCTGCTTAATGTAGAAGTGACTTACGCGGTGTTTTATATAACGGTTTTTAATACAAGGTTTTAAATTTACAGATATCAATGCACCATGGATTACGACAGCAGTGATGATGAAGAGATCGATGAAATATGTAAACAACTAGGAATAAAAATACCACCGAAAAAGAAAAATGAAAATGAAAATTTGGAAAACCTCGACATTAACAACTTGCCTGTTGTTATAATTCCAGATAATGCCAATATAAGCGGCGAGGTGAGTGTACATGAACTTTCCGAATGCCATGTCATTGTAATGACGGAAGAAACTACAGTTCACTCGCCTCTGTTACCATCGAATGTCGAACCTGTTGATATTAACTTTGGACAAACAAGTGTGATAGAGCCTATATTAATGGAAAAAATAACAGATCTTCCATTACCGATTGCGAGTCCCTTGCTAGTGAATGACGAGGTCGAACATGGTGATCTTAATTCTGGTCGAAAAAGGCGTTCTAAGGGATGTTCTGCTAACAAAAACTGGACTAAAAATAATAGCAAGAAACTTACAATGGAAGGAAAAGAATATTTAGGATATCGGCGAGATAGCAATAATGGCCCAAAGTTTAGGGTATTACATGATACTATTAGGCCAGCCCGAATAATTGGCCCTCGATGTACTTCCGAGTTTTGTAAGAAATCAAAGCTTCGTGCTTGTGATACAATACCAGAAGAGGAACGGAATAATTTATTCTCCAATTACTGGAATAATATGACGTGGGAACAGCGTAAACAATACGTCGTATCAAATGTTCAGGTATGCCTAAAAAAGCAGGTCAAATCTAAAACATCATCATCTAGGCGTAGTGAAACCAAAGAGTATTTTTTAGAAACTGCAAATGGACGTGTTCAAGTCTGCAAGCATACTTTTTTGAATACTTTTGGTATCAAAGAATGGACAGTACGCTATTGGCTATCGACGTCTGAGCTTGGAATGGCAAAGAAACCCGAACTTACTCATAAGGTTTTAGAAGGTCACTCAAAGAAAGATGAGATAGCTTTTCTGAAAGACTTTCTAAATAGTTTGCCAAAAATACCTTCGCACTACTGTAGAGCTACCTCTTCTAGAGAATATTTAGAGCCTATCATCGAAAACAAGAATCATCTTTTCAAAATTTATTGTGATAAGTGTAATTCAGTAAATAAGGAACCCGTCAGCCGATGGTCCTTTGACAAAATTTTTAAGGAAAAGAATTTAAGCTTATTCCAGCCAAAAAAAGATCAATGTGACACATGCTGTGCGTTCAAAGCAGGTAATATATGTGAAGATATCTATCTCAATCACATCATTCGAAAAGAAGCAGCTAGAGAGGAGACAAATAAAGACAAGGACCGAGCATTGGCAGGAAAAGCACACGTATTTACGCACGATCTCCAATCAGTAAAATTATGTCCGATGTTGCAGGCTAGTGCTTTGTATTACAAAAGAAAACTCTGTGTTCACAATTTCACAATGTTTAATCTAGCTACAAAAGATGTCCATTGTTACTGGTTTGACGAGCACAATGCAGGATTAGTGGCTTCTGTTTTTACATCATGTATCATAGATTGCCTGAGAAAATCACTTTCTGAAAAACCTATGCCAATTATCCTATTTTCTGATGGATGTACATCCCAAAACAGAAACGTTGTTTTAGCTAATGCTCTTTTAGATTTAGCCATGGAATATAACGTCGTAATAACGCAAAAATTCCTTGAAAAGGGTCATACCCAAATGGAGTGTGACTCTAGCCACAGTGCAATCGAATGTAGGCTTAAAAATAAGGAGATATACTTACCCTCCCAGTATGCCTCGATTTCTAAGGAAGCCCGACGAAAACAACCTTTTATGGTTCAGTTTTTATCTTATGACTTTTTTTTTGACTACTCAAACAAAAATGATTTCTTGTATGAGTCAATCCGGCCTGGCCGAGTCGCAAACGATCCCACAGTCACAGATTTGAGGGTTTTGGAGTATAACCCTAATGGCCTTATTAACTACAAGTTGAGCTTTCAGGATGACTATAAGAATTTGCCCAGAAGAGCCAAAAATAAAAGGACAAGACCAGGCCCAAGGTCAAAGCTTTATAATAACCATAAAAAAATAAATGAATCTAAATGGAAACATCTTCAAGAACTCAAGTCAGTTATTCCTCCTGACTGTCACCATTTTTACGATGCTTTACTTCATTAAGATTTAATAATTACTAATTTCTATTGTATTTTTGTTATTTTTGATTATGTTTGTAAGGTAGAACTGATTTCACATTTTTAATACTGACGTTCCTTTTTGATGTGATTTTATACCAAATAAGTATCAAGGTTGAAAAACAGTGTAATAAAGTTAATTTGTTAATTATTTATAACGAAAAGTTAAGAATATCTGTTAAGATAGTTGTAGAAGTACGTTTTATGTTTTATATTTTTTTATGAGGTATAAGTCTACCTGTTATTTTTATTTTATTTGAAATAAATATTTCAAGACAATTACAGAGTATTTATAATAACTCCGCGTAAGTCCCCCTATTTTATTGATTACAATGTGGTAACACCGCGTATGTCAAAAAAATAATCCAAATAATGATTTTTTATAACAACCGTTACAAAAATCTTATAAAAACCTTTCTTTTATAAATTTTCATTAAAAAATATATGTACTATGATCGCGATATATAAAAAGGCACGGTTTTTTTGCTTTCCTGAAAAGTTGTTATTTTTGACTTCCGCGGTGTTAGAACTTAAGCGACGAATTGCATGTAGTATTTTATTGCTTTATACAGAATAACACAAAAAAACGGAAATACAATCATGTGCAAACACATTTAGAAGGAACTTAATCATAATTAATGAAAATATGAGTAATAATAATAAAAAAGGAAGTGTTTGGATAGATTTTTAGCCCACATGGGAGGCCTTGAGGAAAAATTCTCTCGGGGCCTATGTCATCTTTAGGGATGCGGTGTGGAGTCTTTTTAGGAAAAGGAGAGGGAGGAAGTTTTGAGAAGGAAAAATGTACAGAGGGGTAGTTAGGAATCTGGGGGTCAATATGTTCAAGAGTGATGGATGTATGAATCTATCCGTCTTACTGCGGCTAAGGCGATGGTTGACCGAGTATGGCTGCAGAGGTCTGAAGACAATGTAATAACAGAGTGCAATTCACACACGGTACGCTGCTCAGCCCAGGGAACACGTTTGGTTCTGAAATAAACATATTTATCACATTAACCAAAGTTCGCAAGCAAAACATATAATATTATCTCCTTTAATGAAATATAAATCCAGATGTATACCTGTATAATCTTCCACTACTTTTTTGGCAGCAAAACGCACGGTACTCGGCCCAGGTAGAACACGTTTGGTTCTGAAACAAAAAAAAAATCATTACATTACCCAGCCTCATCCTATGAACTATATCCTACCACTGCAGAGTATAAAAGAGAAAATAAATTAAGAACAACGACCACGCGTCTCGGATACGCGCCTGTCATATTAAATATCTTAATAATAATGGAATTGCTGTGTTTGAAGAAATAATAAATGTATTGAATATCTTTATAATAAGAAAGACTCAGTGAATCAGCATCTATCTCTATGAATAAAATAGGTTGATGCCATATAGAGTATAGAGAAGACTTTATACCTTTTAAACTGTAATTGTGGTCTTGGACGGCACCATTCGTGCTGGACACTCCAGGTAGAATATGGATAGTCTAAAAATGAAAATAGATACAATTTTTAGGTGAAGTTAGGGAAAAGTTACAAAGTATATTAGGAACACTGAACAAACAAAAGATTCGCACCTGTATTTTGGTATCCTACGATCGTTTACGTTTTCTTTAGGTAAACCCCTTGAAGCGAACAGCTTTGCAACACACTTTCGAAGTAAGGTTGAGAAAATTCGGGACCTCAGTGTGGAAGGATCGCCTTCTGTCACATCACCAAGTCCGCTCTCTGGAGACTTCACTACTTTCGCAGCAATAACAGAAGAAGATGTGACGCATGCTGTGAAGTCTTGTCCAAACAAACAATGCACACAAGACCCCATACCTACCTGGCTTTTAAAACAATGTCTCCCGGATATAGCGCCTGTAATTACCGCAATTATCCAGAAGTCACTAGTAAATTCACTTGTACCGGGAATACTTAAAAAATCAATTATAACTCCGATTCTAAAAAAACCAAACCTTGATACTGACAATTCGGATAATTACAGGCCTATATCCAACCTACCATTTCTATCAAAACTGCTTGAGAAAATCGTTGCCAAACAATTGGTGGGGTACTTGAACTCCGCTGGTCTATTTGCCAAAAATCAATCCGCTTATCGACAGTTTCATTCAACAGAAACTGTTCTTTTGCGGGTAATTTCAGATCTGATCATCGGGATGGAAGCAGGTAAGTTGGGTTTGGTATCTGTTCTGGACATGAGTGCGGCTTTTGACACGGTAGATCATAGTATTTTATTAAATGTGCTTGAAACCGAATTTGGCGTTCGAGGTGATGTTCTCCAATGGATGACATCGTACCTGTCTGGACGAGTAGCTTCAGTAACTTTCAATAAATGTACATCACCTGAAACTCCCATCGAATTCGGAGTTCCCCAGGGTTCTGTCCTGGGTCCCATTCTTTTCATTCTATATACGAATCGTCTCGAACGACTCATTCACTCAGCTGGCTTTGAATCACAAGGCTACGCGGATGATTTTTTTATTTTCAAGTTTTGCTCCCCGGACGAAAAAGACGTCCTTAAAAACGAGGTGGTTAGTTTCATTAACACAGTCTCAAGTTGGATGTCTGTCAATAAACTCAAACTTAACCCGACAAAGACGGAATTTATTTGGATAGCTTCTCCTGGAAGGCAAGCCCTCATAGATTTCAGTCCAATCCGTATTCAGGACACAGATATAATTCCTTCTACAGAAATAAAATTTCTTGGTTTCACTCTAGACAATAGTCTTTCTCTTGAGTCGCAAATTTCAAAAGCTGTGAGTTCTGGCTTTTTCCATCTACGGCAGATAAAGTCAATCAGGAGATGCCTTCCTTCTGATGGAGCAAAGTCCCTCATAAATTCGTTCTTTGTCTCACGTATGGACTATTGTAATAGTGCATATGCTGGCCTACCTAAAACACAATTAAATAGAATACAGTCCGTCTTCAATGCTGCGGCGAGAATGATTTTTGGTGAATCTAAGTACTGTCATATAACCCCGCTTCTAAGGGATCGTCTTCATTGGCTTAGATGTCCTGAAAGAATAGAGTTCAAGATCTGCTTAATGACCTTCAAAGCATTGCAAGGAATGGCGCCTGCCTATATATCGGAACTATGTGTCCGACAAAACTTAAGCGAGAGACAGCTTACTCTAAGGTCAGCAGATCTGGATGTTACTAATCGTTTAATCGAACTTTCTCGGTCAAATCGAGCCGTTTACTATGATCGCTCTTTTCGTGTAACTGGCCCTCTCATTTGGAATAAACTTCCCTCAGCTCTTACTAATATCCAGAATTTGGCAGAATTTAAACGGGCTTTAAAAACAAAATTATTTAAAAAATCGTACCATTCATGAATCCTAACATCTTTTCAATACAAGTAATAAGTCATATTCTCAAGTATCCGGTAATCGTTTGGTTTCGGTTTCCTCCTAATTGTACTTTTGTGTTTAATATCTGAATTTTTTGTAAGAAGTTAGTGTATTATATTTTAGTTTAAAAGTTCTTGTTTTGTCCTGTGCTACAATAACACTGTTTTTGTATATTATTATTTTCCTCTGTGCTATAACAGCACTATTTTGTTAATCTTTGTTCTCTTGTCATTGTTTTGTAAATACAGTATATTCTTTATTTCATAGGTATTATTTTATAAATATTTTGTAATGATCTCGTAAGGAACACTGTAGGATTATTTTTAAATTTATTATAGTTAAGCGCACTTGAAGTGAAATGACACAAAACTGCGCTATACAAATATTACGTTATTATTATTATTATTATTATTAAACCCCGATGTGTTCCGATTCCATGAAGATTAAGGGTCGGCAAAGCGTCTTTTTTTAACGTGCCATTGGAATTTTTGCAGTTATTAGTGAAATGGGAACCAAACATAACCACAACTTCCCAAAATCGGATAAGCAATAGTCAGATCTGCCGATTCTCAACGCCCATTCCCATAACGACTCTCATTATTTTCGCAGTTAGGTACTCTGTGTCGAACTGAAACACTATCCTCACAGCCTTCAACACTGAAACGATATTTAGGAAGCATTTTTTCAAAATATTTCGTTGTTTTGAATGTTCGGATTGTTTCGGCAAACGTGCTATTTGACATATAATACCATAGATATCCCACCATAAATATACTAACCCCTATCCCACCGTATATACCACTATACCACTAAGTTCTCAGAAGTTTTTCTATGGAAATTGTAAGATTCCTATTGGTAGTCATTACTATGACGTCGTCATGATCACGTGACCGGGTTACAAAAACTGACGGAGTTATACCCCCCTATACTAACCATAAATCAACCAGTCATATACTAACCATATACTAACCCCCATCTAACCCCGTAGACCAGGGGTCTCCAAACTACGGCCCGCGGGCCACATCCGGCCCGCCAGTGTCATCAATCCGGCCCGCGACAGCTAATGACGAGTGTCATCTATCAGGCCCGCGACAGCTATGGTTTATTGTTGTTGTGAGAAGTTAGATAAAAAACACAGAACGATCAGTTTTGTTCACTTGCTAGGTGAAGCCTAATGACAAGTATAATACGCGGAAAATTTAACTTAAGTATAGTAACTAAAAAGTAATTGAAATTAATCCAACTAAAATTATAAACGTTTATAATCATTATAACATAAAAACACATAATCATTTAACATGTAAATATTATAAAATGCTAATGAGATTTATGTACCTAATTGTGATTTTCCACTGACAATAGTTTGTAGTTAGTGAATTTAGCAAGCGTACTATCGCTCAGGGCGCATACTCGGTGACTAGTCTATATATACTATAGATAACTAGCTGGTACCCGAAATGCATTGCATGTCCTTTCCCATGCGTCCCGTCCCCTCCCACTCCCCGCCTTTCCCCTCCCTCGTCGCCCCTCCCACGACCCCCATGTCCTTTGTTACACTCCCCTCCTGCCTTCCCTCCCTGCCGCAAAAATATATAAATATATAATACACACATTTCAAACCACTCGCGCACCACCTGTAGTAAATTTTCATGAAAAATTTCATAACGGTAGAGCGAACCATTATATAGAGAAACCTTCGCGGGCGTTCGCACAACAAACCACCAAAGTTTTACCCCAATCGGACGAACGGTATGGCAGCGCATAAAATACGAACAAATATTAATTTTATATACATATAAGGTGGCAAGAAAATTAAAACGGTTTTGGCCCTTGGAACTTACTGGAGTACTCAATATGGCCCTAAGGCTGGAAAGTTTGGAGACCCCTGCCGTAGACGATTACTTGCGTTGCGATTACTTTTGATGCGGATACTTCACTACCGATTACTTGGTCGTTATTTGTGCCGCTGGAGGCGCTCCACGTAAGTTAATAAACCACAATTTGTACCGATTCTTGGTCGTTTCTATTTGTGCCGCTGGAGGCGCTCCCCGCCAGAGCTAGCTGTATTGCCAGAGACGAAAAATACTGCGGTGTTTACATCGGTAAAAAAACGCTTTCAGTTGATAATTATGTTTGTATACCTTGCTATCTGATATAATATACATATTGCTACCAATTTATACTAAGTATTTAAGTTTTTTGACGATAGTTATCTACTACAATTTTCGAACGGTATAAACATAATAAAACATGATTATTATTATTACGACTATAAAATGTTTTCACTTAATTATTTTATTAATTTTATTTTCCTTCACACATTATAAGATTTAAATTTCTGTGGAGTTTACAAAAAAAATACAATATGGACTGGATTGATTCATTTTATGATTATAAAGATGAATTTGGTTGGTAGAAATTTCCGCCAATTATAAACCCGCCTAACATCTATTACCATAGGTATAATATGATATTATTTGAGATGTAAATAAATAAAATGTGTACAAAATTACCACCAGCCTATAATAGTGTTTTATTAACTTATCCCAAAGCTAAAAAAAAATCAAAACTCGCATGTAGAATTACGTTTCGTATTTCAAAGGAAAATGACACGTCAATCCAGTGTGTTAATATGTAATTTCCGATCAAAATTGCCTACGTAAACAAAAAAAGAACTCGGATCTTGTTGTAACTCCGGGGAATGGATTCCATTTCAAATTGTTTATATTATTGTAATAAAGTTGTTATTGTTAGTGGTGCCGTGGTGCGATACTAATGCTTTCACACTTGTATTCGTGATGGGACCCAAATTAATTTCTGAAAATAAAATTGTTTTGGTCGTTGATTAAATGGAAAATAGTGAAGTTCATCAGTTCATCAGTTTAGCATGTTAACTTTTAGTTTGTTGTTTACGAATTTGCGTCAGTTTTTATTACAACCTTTGACTTTGTTTTTACGTAATAATATATTTAATCTGTGTGTTCATGAAATTTTTTTATAAAGTATCGTGTTTGGGCCGTTTGTGATCGTCGAAATTTCTAACACTTTGCGTTTTTTCTGATTTATAAGTGAGTGATTATGTGATCGAAATTATTTGGTGTTATTTGTTTTTGATAAAATAACAATAATATATATCCGATGACTGCGACTGTGCAAATAAATTTAATATTATCCAACCACGACTGATGAGAGATGCTGCAATATTTTGGTTTGTACCTACACATAAACATAATATATTATGTAGCTGTATTCCATATAAAATATTTTCTCCGGTATTTTAATTGTTTGTAAAATCAAAGATAATGTAAAAAAAAATCCAAACACAAAACTCTTCAAAACATTCAAAGTACCTATAAATATCTAACGTAGAATGTAGAATCCTAATAATTCATAACCCAAGTACACGCTATTCACGCTAACGAAATACACAAACGTCAAAATGTAACCTGTAACGATTTGTATCTATTATAAAAGTATCCGTTGGTATCCGGAACCGAAAGTAGTCAAATGTAATCAATGAATTCAGTAACGAATTGATACTAGTAGTCGGTACTACCCGAAAGTAATCAAAGCATTCAGTAACGATTTGATACTTGTAGTAGTTACTACCCGAAAGTAATCAAAGTAATCAAGTAACGATTACATAGTAACGATTACTTTTTGTGAAAGTAACGGATACCGACGGGTAGTAAAAGTACCGATATACTATGTAATCGTTACTTTGATTACTTTCGGGTAGTAACTACTACAAGTATCAATTCGTTACTGAATGCTTTGATTACATTTGATTACTCTCGGTTCCGGATACCGACGGATACTTTTCTAATAGATACAAATCGTTACTGGTTACATTTTGACGTTTGTGTATTTCGTTAGCGTGAATAGCGTGTACTTTGGTTGTGAATTATTAGGATTCTACATTCTACGTTAGATATTTGTAGGTACTTTGAATGTTTTGAAGAGTTTTGTGTTTAGATTTTTTTACATTAAGGTGAGTTGGGGTAAGAGCACTGTATAAAATGAATAGATGAAGTTTAAAGTAATCCCATATGTCACAGCATTATCCCATCGCATTCAATTTTTTATACAAGGAATTTTAACTATTCCTTAATCAAATGGTTTTATCACCAGAAGTTAATCTACTGTTTTTATTTGATTTTTCAGTATTAAAAAAAAAGTCTTGATAGATCCTCTTACCCCGCCTTCGGGGTAAGAGGATCTAACTTCAATATTTTTATTAATGGCAAAATGAATAAAAATTGTTAGTTGCCAATCCAATCAAACGCACTAAACACACAATTTCGCTTTGTAAAAATATTGAATATAGTGGAATATACATAATAAATCAAACATTATTTGGCAGATTGGGGTAAGTGCAACATTTTATGGCTAGTGATGGGGCAAAAAAAACAAACTTTTTTTTTATGTATTAGTATTATTTTTCACAATATTTACTTACAATGTTACATAATAATAAATATTTACTATTAATAACTTAACTTAACATGTTTATAGGTATAGGAACTATTTTTTGGTTACTAGAATAAAAAAAATACACAATAATATGTGGAAATAATAAACCACAAAATGCCTTTATGGAACCTTTTGTTTGCGATTTTAAAATGATTAAAAATAATAAAAAAATAACATTTCTTTTACAGGTTTATCTCATATAAAATCCCTCATTGAATATTAAAACCATTAAAGGACATTTTAACAACGAATTTTCCTCTTCTCCTAGTTTAAGGGGTTTGGCAAAACACAATAATATGTGGAAATAATAACCCACAAAATGCCTTTGTGGAACCTTTTGTTTGCAACTTAAAAATGTTTAGAAAAACAACAAAAAAAACATTTCTTTTACAGGTAAGAGTTTATCTCATACAAAATCTCTTATTGAATATTAAAACCATTAAAGGACATTTTAAAAAAGAATTCTCCTCTTCTCCCAGTTAAGGGGTTTGGCAAAACACAATAATATGTGGAAATAATAACCCATAAAATCCCTTTGTGGAACTTTAGTTTGCAACTTAAAAATGATTAGAAATAAAAAAAAATTACATTTCTTTTACAGGTAAGAGTTTATCTCATACAAAATCTCTTATTGAATATTAAAACCATTAAAGGACATTTTAAAAATGAATTCTCCTCTTCTCCCAGTTAAGGGGTTTGGCAAAACAGATACTATATCTGCGTTATAAATATCGGATATGTCATCAACTTTCGGGAATGAAAATACGTTATGATTTTCTCTGGTTAAATGTGAAACCCTTCGTACATATTTGACTGTCTTCTTACATTCATAAATTTTTATAATATTTCCTATGTAATGTTTGAGGCTCTTCTTTGCTATAAATTTAGTAAGTATCCAATCACCAACTTTTGTCTCGACAAGTAAATTTGGTTGTACATCCACTTCTTGCAAAATGTCATTAATGTCAATAGGCAGAGCATCATCTAAAGGTACGTTATTTTGATTGTCCTCCACGTCTTCCATTAATAGATTTTGGAAATAGTCGTATTCATCTTCAGAACTAGACTTCCAATCGGATTCGCTGACAGATGTTTCGGACGCCAAGCTTGGCGTTTTTTTTGTGATTTTTTTTTGTTTCAAATTTTTATTAATCACTTTAGACTTATTGCTTGAACAGATTTTCTTCTTCGAATCATTTAGTTTATTTTTTAAACGCTCTATGACATCATCATACGTTATGACCTCCGCACCATGTGCAACTTTAGTCTTTTTTGATTTAGCAGGTTCGTTTTTTTGTATAGATCGCAGTATTAGTTCTTCAAAAGAATGTTTGATTGGAACCTTTACAGAACACAGAAAATCTAAATCAGCTGTTTGAATTATTCGGTCTTCTAAAATTGTAATCTTCTTCGACGGGTTAAGGGAGTGATTTTTGGTAGTCGAAGTAGAAGACTCAGAATACCGAATTGGGTCATTTCCAACATGTGATACAAATTGTTCTTCAAAAGGTTTGACTTCTTTAGATGTGGAAGGTATGGCATAAAATTCTTCAATATTTTCTATTGACGATAGTGGATTTTCATGTAATGTTCTTATTGGTTGCGCATTCCAATTGTGACTTGGTTTATCTATTTTTATGTTTTCCTCATCAATACACACTTCAAAATCAGTAGTAGTTATAACTTCTATGTCTGATACATTCGTTGATTTTTTTTCAGAATCATATTTTTGCCAGCGTGCCAAAGATAAAGGATCGAATTTTTCCATATTTATAGCCATCCTATCTAGTGGATGAATCCCACTTTTTTTGAAACCATTTTTTATTACCTGAGGATCAAGATTATTCCATATATCTGTTAAAATCAATGAAAAGATTTTTTTTGGTAATTTGGAACCCACATGCAGCCGTTGCCATTTCACAAGTTTTTCATCCCAAGCATCTTTCATTGACTTCATCACACTCAGGTCTAATGGCTGGAGTATGTGACTGGAATGAGGTGGTAATTTTAATATGGTTACATTCTGTTTTCTGGCCTCCTCAATTAGACTTAAGCTCATGTGTGTAGTATGGCTATCATAAATAAGTAGAATTGGACGGACTGGCCCTGCTGCTGGAAGGAAACCATCGGTAAAAAAATTTTCAAAAACTGTTGTCTCCATCCAACCGTTTTTGGTAGCAGCATACCGCGTAGCTGAATTCTTTTCAGGGTTGGTCCACTCGTCCCATACATACTTGCCCTTGAAGACAATCAGGGGTGGACATTTATCTCCGCCTGCACTACACCCCAATAAAACTGTAGTATTGTCTCTTCCTGGTGAACTAATTGTTCTGGTGGAAGGATATCCAACAAGACCAACTACTTTTGTTTTGCTAGGATCTTTAGAGAAACTAGTTTCATCCAAGTTCCAAATTTGATGAGGACGGTTTTGAAGGTCTAGTTTTTCGATTGTGTCTGTCAAAATATCAAAATATTCATTAATTATGAATGGATCTAACACCCTTTTCCTGGCATATTCAACAGGCTGGGGTTTTTTAATTGACAAATTATTGCGTTTTGAAAACCCCGCAAACCAATCGTGACCTGGAATGCCATTTTTGAAAGGGGTTTTCAAATTGTTGCACGCAATATATTTAGCAACTAACTCAATCACTTCTTTTTTTGAAAGACCGAATCCGTATTTCTCCATAATGTGTAGATTATCAGATAATTGTTTTTCAACTTCAAGCGGTAGGGCTGTACTTCGCCCCATGGTGGTAGATTTCTTACCTCGCCTCCCAGAAACATAACCCATAATAGTTAATCTGGGTATTACGAAAAATTTCTCAGCCTGATAACCACTCATGCGACCGCTTTTTACTTCTTCCACTGCTTCCAACAGTTTTTCTTTCGTGTAAGAAGTAGCTCTAGAAGTCTTTCTTACATAATTCCTGGGCATTTTACTTTCTGAAAAAAAAACCTCCAAGGTTATTATTTGTCAAGATGGTATTTACCTACTTCATTTTATACTTTATATTTGAAATATCATAATAATTAACTAATCTCGTTTGTAAAATACATTTATTTATTTATTTTATTCAATGTTTGTTTACATGGTAGGTTTTATAAATTTCATTGCAATATATTTAACCTCGCTAGGACACTGTGTTGAGGTTAATAATTTTATGATGTGTTAAAAAATAACACATAATAATATAGGTATTGAAAGAACAGTATTGTTACATTAATGTACCCACTCATAAACATTATAATATCGATAATGAAGTAAAGCTACATCCATGTTCCTTACAAACATGGATTATTTTTGTTAATCTTTATCATATTTCTAATGGTACTAATTAAGCTTACGTTTCATTTTTTTTAAAGTAGTATGCACATCACTAGTAACATTTGGGTCCATACAAAAATATCAGGGGGAAGTGGATCTACAGTTTAGTAGATCTTACCCCAGCACGTAATTTTATGGGGGAAGTAAATCTAGTCTTATAAATCATAATTCTTTAAGATATTCATAATTCAAATATATACATATCAAACCTCAATTCAATTATAAAGTACTCACCAATTTGTAGCTTCCTAGCACAAGTTTCTGTCAAGTTATAGACAAATTAAGGCAGCACTCACAACTCGAACACTGACTAAAACCAACTGCCAAAATTCGAAGCTCTGTAACCAGTGTTGCCAACCCGTTTTTTGAAAAAGACGTAGATCGGACTAGAAAATTACGTAGAATCGTATAATTTGGATTATGAAAAGTTAGTAGATCTACGTACTTTTTTTCTGAGTGAAATATAGAAGTTAGAGTAGATGAACATAATTAGTTATTTATAGTAGTAATTAAGTTTAAATTTATCTATTAATTTTAATGCATTTTTTGCAAATTTGAATAAAAAAATTTTATGATTTATCATAGGTTCTCAACCTTGCCTCTCACTCTTGGTTCTCAATTTTGCCCACCGCCCACTTTGAGATTTTTTTTTAGAGACCCCCTTTTTTCTTATGGGAGGAGGGGGGGGGGTTAATGGATTCCACTTCCTCAACTACCGAAACATGTAAATTTTTGCACACGTGATAAAAATATGACACATAAAATAATAAAAATTAACCAATATTAAAGTTTATTTTGCTTTATAAGTACGTGAAGAGCGTGTTTTTTTGTCTTTTTAGACCATATTTTTTACCTGCCCTCGCCATCACTGTGCCAACTCAACGCCCCTCTTTAGGTCTTCTACTGCCCCCTGAAAGTCTCAAACGTTCACAAGGGGGCATTATTGCCCACGTTGAGAACCTAAGGTTTAAATTTAACTAAATATAGTTTTTGGTAATTATGCAAATGTGGGGTAGTAGGCAATATTTAGGAAAAAAACATGAATATGAAGTAAACAGTTCAGGTCAAATATAGCAATAAATAACTTAGCGATGCCTTTGTCAGAAATTGTGTATTTTACCGGAAAGTAGATGATTACAACTCCAATAAAATAAAATTTTAATGGTAATAGTTCGAAATTTTCCTAGATTTTTGCTGATTTCCCTTTTGCCTAAAAAATATTTTTCTCCCCTAGATTTAGGGAAATTTCCCTAGACATCCCAACCCCGGCGCGGACTCTGGTATGAAACGGAACGTTTGTTGAAGTCCGCGCCACATACTTTGCCCCGCAGACGGGGGCGCCACCGTAAAGTAACGGAAAATATGCTTTTTCAGCCGAATAAGTTATGTTATTTTGCAAATTTGTACAAATTGACAAAAAATACGTAGATTCTGGACTGAAGTTAGTAGGTTTTCAGGAAGGACCTAAAATACGTAGATCTACGTAAAAAGACGTAGAGTTGGCAACGCTGTCTGTAACAACTCTCTGTGTTTATGAAGCAGCGCCATCTATACGTCAGAGTGAGAATTTAGCTAATTACAACATATTCTTTATAGATGGCAGCGCTTGAATATTGTATTCAAAGAAGTTAGAAGGCCTAGATGTTCTTCCCCCAAAATGTCACTTACCCCAACTCACCTTATCTTTGATTTTATACAAACAATTAAAATACCAGAGAAAATATTTTATATGGAATACAGCTACCAGGGCTGGGCAAAATACATGCTTTGCTGTAATTAAAATACAAATTACAAAACACTTTTTTGCATGTATTTATAATACGAAATACAAAATACTTTCAAGTCGTGTATTTGAAATACAAAATACAAAACACAGTATTTTAACCATTTTTTTAATTCAAATACAAAATACAAATTACAAAATACAAAGCACATATTTGGTTTTGGTAGAACCTTTGGTTGCAATACAATTCTATTGTCAACGTGAACGGTCGCGCACAGTGCATTACATTATTATTGTCGCAAAATTACCGCAACCGTAAAACTGAACGGAACGCAACGAGGCGCTAGGCGCCGCGCAGTTAACACATTATGGACACGGCCATCGAAAACATAAAAACCGAAATAAAAAAAATAACTACCGTAAAAGACTCAAAAGCGAAAACAAACCTTGAACAAAATGTAAACATTCTAGAAGAACTTTGGAAAAGTGAAAGAATCAAACATCAACAAGAAATAATAAACCTACAAAAAAAAATCATCGAAAACCAAGAAGAACTAACTAAGAAAATAGAAAAAATTATAGAAAAAAATAATAAAAATACCATGTCTTACGCGCAAGTTCTAACAAAACAAGCAAACAAAAAAGAAAGTCCACAAGAAGAGAGATTCTCTATAATAATCTCATCATCAAAAAAAACAACTAAAGCTGAAGAAATATGTAACAAGATCCAGAAAGATATCAAATTGAACCATCTAAAGATAGGAATAAATGGTTTACGAAAAACAAATAAAGAACAAATCATCATATCATGCCCAAAAAAAGAATACACGACCACGCTTACGGAAGAAATAAAAAAACTTGACCCTAACTTGGAAGTCAAAGAAATCAAAAAGAAAAAACCTAAATTAATAATTAAAGGACTCAAATCAAACCTATCGGCAGAGGAAATAATCAGCGGAATAATCAATCAAAATGAAGGAATTCAAGATATTATATCAAAAAACGAAGAAAATAAAATAAACTTTATAACTGAAATAAAATATAAACATCCTAAGGAAAATCAACATGATGCTTCGGATCAAGAAGATGACAAACAGCACAAATTCTCAAACTACATCGTCGAAACCAGCGGTACAACGCGAAAAAGTTTATTAGCATTGGGAAAACTAAACATCCAGTACCAAAGAGTTAAATTAGAGGATTGTGATCCATTAACCCAATGTTACCACTGCTGTAAATTTATGCATACAGCCTCGAGATGTCTACAACGAACGAATCCATCAGTATGCCCTCACTGTACAGGTGACCATATGTTCGCCAAGTGCCCGGCAAGAGAAACAACACCTGTTTGTGCAAACTGCACGTCACAAAACAAAAAATATGGTGAAAAAAACAATACAGACCATAAGGCTTTCAGCGACATATGTCCATACAAAAATAAAATGCTTAAAGTAGCTAAAGACAGAATAGACTACGAATAAAAATGGCAGACTTCTTATATAATATACTAGACGAAAAATATAATATTGACGAGAAAATATATAACAGCTTCCAAGAATACTGTATCCACCAAGACGACCTCAATTGCAGCCCTTTAATTCTACACATGAACGTAAGAAGCATAAAACGAAACATAGATGAATTTTTAACAACAATTAATAATAATCTCAAAAAGCCGGTATGCATTGTGTTAACAGAAACTCATTCATGTTGTGAAGTGACGTACAATATACCGGGTTATAAATATATATCAACGGCAAACCGAATAAACAAGAACAGTGGGATCGCTATGTTTATTCAAAATCATTGTGACATATTGTGCGAGGAAGAAATTAAAATGAGTGGAACAAACTGCCTACATATACAAATTAAGTATTATAACAAAAAAATTGATATTATCTCTTTGTATAGAACACATTCATCCAGTGTCTGTTTGTTTATTGATGAATTAAGACAAGTCTTGGTAAACTTTAGAAATTCAAATACAATAGTTTTAGGTGACATAAATTTAAATATATCACATGATTTTACATCGAATAATAAAGATAACTACCTAAACATGATGGCGGAATTGAATTATGTACCGTGTATAAAGTCTTATACTAGAAACGTCAATGGGCAACGTCCATCATGTATTGACCATATTTTCACAAATATCAAAGATATAAATAATATAAATTCTGGAATTATAAAAACTTCAATTACCGACCATTACATGACTTTACTACATTACAACTCAATAATACCTCAGGCGATTAATCAACACTGCGGACTAACTGCTAATAATAATAATGAAATAACTGTTATTAATATTGAAACTTTAAAAAATAAATTATCATCTGAATTATGGTTGGATATACTCCGTAACGATAACGTCAATGAGTGCTGTAAAATTTTTGAAAATAGATTAACTAATTATATAAATGATTCAAAAAAAATTATTCATAAGGGAAACTCAGCCAAATTTCGTAAAATCAAACCGTGGATAACACATGGACTCGTTGTGTCCGTAAGACACAAAGAATGGCTTTACAAAGAAACTAAAAAAAAAACCACTGGACATAAATTTAAAAAATCATTTTAAAGAATACAAAAATAAATTAGCTTCTCTCATAAAAAACACTAAAGAAAAATATTATAAACATAAACTTGATGACTCCGAAAACGACAGCAAAAGAGTTTGGATTATAATAAATGAAATCCTGGAAAATAAACAAAAAAATAAAAATAATCCCATAAAATGCATAATACAAAACAATAATATAATAAACTGTATTGAGGAACCTAAAAAAGGAGCAAATGTATTTAATGATTTCTTCGCAAATGTTGGAAAGAATTTAGCAGAAAAAATTTCAACGAAAAAAAAAAATTATATTGAAAATACTCCGAATACAGAAAATAAACTAGAACTTTTTGAACCTACTAATCCGTCCGAAATTATACAAATTATATCAAAAATGCGAGGTGGTTCTGCTCCGGGATTTGACGGCCTTTCCGTAAATATATTAAAAAATATTAAAAATCTTATTTCTACACCAATCTCTCATATCATAAACAATAGTTTTAAAACAGGAACTTTCCCGAGCACATATAAAAAAGCAATAATAACTCCAATTTTCAAATCCGGTAATCCGGAGGACGTCTCTAATTACCGACCAATTTCGCTTTTATCTAATATATCCAAAATTTTTGAAAAAATAGCTAAAAAAAGACTAACTGCATTCATAAAAAATAACTCAACCATAAATAAAAATCAATTTGGATTTACAGAGGGAAAAAGTACCCAAGATGCAATCGCAAAAATATCGTCAAGTATCCAGAGTACCCTAGACAAATCGAATAAATGTATAGGAATTTTTATCGACTTACAGAAAGCATTTGACAGCATCTCTCATGAAAAACTCATATTAAAATTAAAAGAAAATGGCATTGACCATATAGCCCTTAAATGGATAAAAAGCTACCTAACAGAGAGACCTCAAATTGTAAAATTAAACCAATCATTTAGTACATCATTAACAAGTAAATTTGGCATCCCTCAAGGTACCGTCCTCGGACCATTATTGTTTCTTATATATGTAAATGACATTTTCCAACAGAAAATTAAAGGCGAATTAATCTCTTATGCAGATGATACTGTATTATTAATAAAAGGTCAAACATGGGAACTAGTTAACAAAATTGCAAACGAAGATATTAATATCTTAAAATCATGGTTTGATAATAACCTTCTCACACTTAATGCTAAAAAAACAACATATGTCTTATTCTCCTTACAGAAAATACCTAACCAGAAAGTTAATATTAAAATCCACGATGAAAAATGTGACAATGTAAGCTGTAAACAAAATGATCCTTTTTGTACTGTAATTAACTCTTCTACTGAAATTAAATATCTCGGTGTAATTATTGATCAAAACCTGAAGTGGAATAGTCACATTGCAGAGCTAGTAAAGAGAATAAGGAAATGTATATATATATTTGTTAGATTACGAAATATATTGAATGTAAAAATAATCAAAAATGTGTACTATGCCCTTGTTCACTCTTTGCTTATCTACTGAATTTTAGGTTGGGGAGGTTCTTACAAAAACAATCTAAACTCAGTAAAAGTTTCACAAAGAACCATCATTAAAGTAATCCTTAAAAAAAAACCTACCTTCTCAACAGAATCACTATTTAAATTATTTCCAGTACCAAATGTCGATGACATATTTAAGCAAGCTTCTATTATTAAAATGTGTAAAGAAAAAAATAATAAAGAATATGAAGAATTTTACACATTAATGAGAAATGGAAATCAATTTATTACACCAAATTTTAAAACAACACAAATGCACAACCATTATATTTACCAAGCTATAAAAAACTACAATAATCTTCCTTCTGAATTGCGCTGTATTTTGAACCAATCAGAACAAATAAATAAAATTAAACAATTTTTCAAAAAAACTTACATTAAAAAATAAATATTTTATACAAAATATATTATAAAATGTAACCTAAGTAAGAACTGTGGCTCCCTTATCAGGCACAAGAGCTCCTCTTTTCTGATAAGGTATACATGACCAATCATGACCTTGAATATGATATTTTGTAAAATATGTATAATTAAAATGTAACCCATGTTTTATATTAAATAAAAAAAAAAAAAAAAAAAAAAAAAAATTGTCGTAAGTGTCCTTATCTAAGGGTGCGTTTCCATAGAAGCAAAGCAGAGCAGAGTGAAACAGAGAAGTGCAAATATTGACCAATATTATTGCTCAGAAGACACGTCTCATCTCTGCTCCACTTGTAAAGTTTGTGGTATAGGACCCAAGTGTTAGATAATAATAATAATTATTATAATAACATGACATGTGTATAGCGCAGTTTTGTGTTATTTAACTTCAAGTGCGCTCTTTTTTTTACATTAACTCCACACAGGAGCGCTGGGAAAAATAATTTCCCTCAGGGCCTATGTCATCTTTAGGGATGCTGTGTGGAGGGTTTTTTTAAGAAAAGGAGGGAGAGGAGAGTTCTGGGAAGGAAGAGGGTTTAAGGGGTGGGTAGGAATCTAGGGTTCAGTGTGTCCTGGTCGGCCGCCTCCAAGACCTAGACAAACCTCACCCCGTGAACTCGTGAACGTGTTAAGATGGGAGAATCTATCAAACGGACCGCCCATTTCTGCACAGATTGAAGGTATTTTTTTAGGTATTTTGGAGCTCCTGACCAGAGGTGGCTGCCAAATTCAACCGTGGGGCGCACTTGCGATTTGTACAGGGTTAGCAATTTTGTACTATTAAAGTATCTGCGGGCCCTGTACAGTACGCCCAGTTTCTGAGAGGATAACTTAACTCTGATTTCGATGGAGTCCCCGTACCTGAGCTGGTCACTTAGAGTTACACCAAGCATATCAACGGGGGTCCTGTTCGGAAGATTGCTTCCGTTGACGGATACTTGATTTTCATTTTGATCCTTTCTAGACGTTATCAGACATGATTGGGTCTTTGAAACATTAAATTCGACGAGGTTATTCGTACCCCAAGAGAAAACACTCTCGAGGTAACCGTCCATTCTTGTTTCAAATCCCTCCGAGCCATTGGGGTTTGTGTGCCCTTCGGAGGCTTGTCAAACAAAAAGCTATCGTGGACTGTACTGTCATCCGCGTAACAATGAATCGGTGCACATGACAAGAGATCATTGATGTGCAACAGAAACAAAGTCGGAGACAGAACCGATCCCTGTGGGACGCCAGCATTTATCGAATGCGAGAAAGAGGTGAAACCGTCAGCAACCGCCTGAATCAACCTCTCCCTCAAAAAAAGCCTGCAATCCACATATACAAGGATGTGGGAAGTTCATAATAGGGCAGTTTGTTGACAAGCCTCGCTGCCAAACCCGGTCGAAGGCCTTGGAAAAGTCCAGTGGTCTCACCAGAATGTTCCAGGCACCGCTCCAAACATGCGTCACATATGCGAGAAGTTCCACCGCACGAGCGGTTCCACCGGAATCCGTATTGACGGTCGTTAATATTTTTTTTCTTCTCGAGGTATGTGAGCAGAGTATCATTGAGCACACGTTCCAGCACTTTTGACAGAACAAATGTGATCGCTATGAGGTGGTAGTTGGCCGGGTTGGAGCGGTCACCCTTCTTTGGAATAGGGTGAATTATCGCTTTTTTCAACCAGAAGGCACAGAGCCAGACTTCAGGGACATTTTGAAAAGCTTCGTCAAAATTGGAGCTATTCCTGCAGCGCACCTTAGCAATACTAGAGCAGGTATTCTGTCAGGCCCGCTAGCTTTATTAATTAGCTCTACTATACTGTAATTAACGACTGTACTAGCTCTACTGTAATTAACACAAAAATAATCTAGTATTCAGTCAAATTATTCCTATAGTGTTTGATCTGATACTATGACACAAAAATGTACAATACAAAGCAATGACAAAGTATAATATTATAATCTACTACACTATATAAAGAGGTAAGATTTGTTTGTTTGTTTGCATTGAATAGGCTCCGAAACTACTGAACCGATTTGAAAAATTCTTTCACTGTTGGGAAGCTACACTATCCTTGGGTAATATAGGCTATATTATATTTTCAAAAAAAAATAAGCATCCTTACTAAAACTTCAATAATGTAACCCAGGGTGTAAAAAAAATACCTAAAATATCCTTTACATCGCGTGCACTGCGAAAACTATTGATGATAGAATAAAATAATGTACTACGACTTTCTATAACACATTTACAAAAAAGTCGCAACAGCATATGTCTAACTATTATGGTTATGCCACAATAAGTATTCTTTTATTTTAAAAATTTAATTAAAATGTCGCCGCTTGAAAATTCTCTTTATTTGTTTCTTGGTTTTAATCCTTATCAAAATAAATTACTTCATATTCAAGACAGCTTCAATACCTTTATTTAACTTTTTGAATTTTTCAATTCGGATATTTAATTAGAAAGATATCACGAGTTTAAAATTGTTAGTATTAGAAAAAAGTTTCGGCTACGGGCCGGGCGGGAGAGGAGTCAAGAAATGAAGTGCCAGGGTGGTTGGCGGGACGGGGAGCGGGAGAGCCGTGGCGGGGAAGGTGGAAGTGGAACGCTGGAGGGGAACGCACGGGAAAGGACATGCAAGGAGTAACATTTTATTTATTTGAATATGGCATTGCAACGCATGCCGGGAAACAGCTCGTATTATATAAAATGTACAATAACAATGTTATTATACCACAGGACGTATTGCCAACTCTAAATATTAACATATCTCTGGATTCTAGCGTTTTTAGTCTATCTTTCAGTTTATTTTTCATTGATATTATTAAGATCGCTAAATGTATTTTAAAAAGTATTTTGAAGCCACAAGTATTTGAAATACAAATTACAAAATACCTCAGCATCAGGTAATTGAAATACCAATTACAAAATACATTTTTAGGAAGTAATTGAAATACAAATACAAAATACGTATTTGTATTTCAAATACTATTTCAATTACAAGTAATTAAAATACTGCCCAGCCCTGACAGCTACATAGGTAATATATTATGAATTATTATGTTTATGTGTAGGTACAAACCAAAATATTGCAGCATCTCTCATCAGTCGTGGTTGGATAATATTAAACTTATTATTAATTATTGTTATTTTATCGAAAACAAATAGCACCAAATAATTTCGATCACATAATCACTCACTTATAAATCACAAAAATCAAAAATCAGAAAAAACGCAAAGTGTTGTTAGGAGTTTCAACGATCACAAACGGCCCAAACACGATACTTTATAAAAAAAATTAATTAACACACAGATTAAATATATTATTACGTAAAAACAAAGTCAAAGGTTGTAATAAAAACCAACGCAAATTCGTAAACAACGAACTATTAAAGTTAACGTGCTAATATAGCCGTCGGCAAAGCTGTATGACCGAATAACTGATCATCTTCCATTTAATCGGCGAACAAAACAATTTTATTTTCAGTTATTAATTTGGGTCCAGTCACGCATACAAATGTGAAAGCATTAGTATCACACCGCTAACAATAACAACTTTCTTACAATAATATTATTATATTACTATTATATTACTTTTATACGTTTTTATATTTTCTTAATGTCTTCAGTACAAACAATAGTAGAATATTATTTAAAATTTCTAGCTCAAATGCATTATCTTCAAACCCAAATTTTTCCATTATCACTGCATTAAATGTTAACTTCAACCTCTTATATGAATATGTTGAACCCGTCTACTACTTCAACCTTTACTTTTATGTATTATTATATTATTTTTAATTCTTTATTGAGATGTCAAATCCATTGTTATATTTAATGCGACTTATGACTGTGTTTTGTTACAAATATTACTAATGGTAGAAATAGCTGATCACTTGGATAATTTGTGTCCATGTATAGAATTCCATGTATAGAAACCAATAGTGCTCTTGCAGTTCAACAAATATTAACTAAATCGGCCCTAAAAATTTTCTCTATGAATATCAGAAGTATAAACCGAAATTTTAATGACTTATTAATAGTTCTCACAGACCTAAACTCTGACTTTGACATACTCATTTTAAGTGAATGCTGGATCAATGACAATTACGTCCCCAAAAATATAATAAACTATACCCACTACAACACACAGAGTAACACAACTCAAAACGATGGAGTTATAATATACATAAAAAATCACATATCTCACACAGTAAATGAAATAATAATCAATCACTCTAACTGTCTCAAAATAGTCATAGATAAGCGCATAACCATTTTTTCTATATATCGATCACCAGGCACATCTAACATTACCCCTTTTCTAAATTCACTAAGCCTATCTTTATCTTCTGTGAGTGATTGCGACAATATCCTTATTATTGGTGACCTCAATGTAAATATAATTAATTCCATGCATCCACAAGCCAGTGACTATTTAAACCTATTAACTCTTCAAGGTTTCGTCCCAGCCATCACAGCACCCACCAGAGTATCTGGCTCGTCTGTAAGTTGTATTGATCATGTATTTTCAAAATGTAAACTAAAAACTTCATCTCTCGTATACCAATGCACTGTCACAGACCACTACGCTACCATAACTTCTCTTTCTCATAAAATACACAAACCACCACCGCATGTAATCCCACAAAAGAAAATATGCTACACCACACTTTTTTAGCTGGTCTCTCAGGAAGATTGGTCAAATCTTTTTAAACTGAATGATCCCAATTTGGCCTGCGAATCTCTTGTCGAAACACTACACAACCATCTAACCAACGCTACATCCAACACAACTCACAAAACAAAACACTATGATACTAAACTCAAACCTTGGATTACTGTTGGTATCCTTCATTCTATCCGCAAGCGCGATAAGCTACATGCGCTCTGTAAAAAAAATCCCAACGACCATAAATCTAACTTATTTTACAAAAAATACAGAAATGTTTGTAAAAAAATTACTTCAAAGGCCAGAGAAGATTACTATAAAAAACAAATCAAAAACGCCGAAAATGACACGAAAAAAATATGGAGTATAATTAAGGACATATCCTACACCAAACAAACGACTTCACCCATCAATAATATTAACATTGAAGGCCGATCACTAGTAAACACAAATAAGAACTCTGAAAAAATAGCAGATCATTTCAACGAATTTTTCACCACAATCGGATCTAACCTTTCCAATAATATTTTAACCAGAAATAATGTTTCAGAACATGACCTTGCGAATGAAATATCCATGGGCCACCTGAGTTATACTCCATTCACTTTCACTCCCACCACAGAATTGGAAATTACAGAAATCATCTCTACATTAAAAAATAGCCACTCAACAGGAATAGACAAAATCTCTACTAAACTTATGAAGCATTTAAAAAACCTTATTGCCACCCCTCTCCAAAATATTATTAATTTAAGCTTCCAATCAGGTATATTTCCAAATTCTCTTAAACATGCCTCAATCATCCCCATTTTCAAATCAGGTGACAGATCATCCCTAAATAATTACAGGCCTATATCGCTATTAAGCACAATTTCCAAAATCTTTGAAAAGGTAGTAAAACTAAGACTCCTTAAGTTCCTCGAGATCAATAAAATCCTCTCAAAAAACCAATACGGTTTTCGCAAAAATCTTAGTACTTCTGATGCAATCGCAACCTTTACCAAACTGATATCTGATAACCTCGATAAAGGCAATAAACCACTTGCTGTCTTTCTAGATCTGTCTAAAGCCTTCGATACTATTTCACACCATATTCTTCTTAAAAAAATGCAACAGATTGGGATAGAAGGTACTTCCCTGAAATGGTTTGAAAACTACCTAACACAAAGAACACAAACAACTGTCATTCAGTCAAATCAAGAATATAGGAGTAAATGTTTACCAATCTCCTACGGCGTGCCCCAAGGAAGTGTTTTAGGTCCGCTCTTATTTCTCATATATATGAACTCCTTATTAAACTTAAATATTGACGGTAATATAATATCTTTCGCCGATGATACTGTTATCATATTTACAAGTAAAACGTGGAAAACATCAATTGAGAAAGCAAATTGTGGACTTAACATAATTAAAAAATGGTTAGACTCTAACCTCCTTACCTTAAATGTTCAAAAAACACAATACATACTTTTTTCTATCCGAAAATTATCTCTCCCAGAAAACCTTCCTAAACTAATTATTAGGGATGTTATGGAGCTCCGTATCCGTAACCGAAACTATCGGATATCCGAAATAAAAAAAATATCCGTAACCGTAACCGAAACCGATATAAAAGTTTCGGATAGTTTCGGATAAAGGCGGAGTCTAAATGACAGGTTACGACCTGTTTTTGTTTGTTTTGCCCGGCTGAGGCGCTACTTGTCACACAAGCCACACGTAGAGTTCAAAGTGGGAGTTTTTGAGTATTAAAATTACAATTAAGGTTTAAGTTTTTTAATAAACATTTTGTAATGGTTTCATTATTTACACAATTCATTAAGAACTGTTTTTGTTATTATGTACCTACTTAGATTACAGTAACAGTGTACCAAGGTTTTATTGCAATATTATTTTGTTTTTATAATTTTCTTTTTTATATTTTTAAGTACATAATATGTATGTATGTATGTACTACATACCTTCACAGTTCATAGGTACTTACACACCTACATATCACTTAAAGTTGCTAAAATAATAGTTGTTTATTTTAATGATTGTAAAAACATTTGATAATATAGACTGGAAATAAAATTCAAATCTTTCTGTTTGTATTTTACTTTTAAAATTTTAAAATTTTAATATCCGTAACCGAAATTATCCGAAACTAGCGGATAATCCGAAATAATTTTATATCCGTATCCGAAACCGGTATAATATTATTCCTATATCCGTATCCGTATCCAGATCCGAAATTTCATATCCATAACATCCCTACTAATTATCCACACTTGCCCACAAAATCTAGACACTTCCCCACTACTTCTTATAAACAGCTGTTCGTGCCCAATACTTAAACCGACTAATGAAATAAAGTACCTAGGTGTCATTATAGATTACCAATTACGGTGGGAGGCCCAAATTAGCTCCATAACACAAAGACTCCGTAAGTTATGTCATATTTTTTACTCTCTACGATCAATTCTTGATGCAAAAACTCTGAGAAGTGTGTATTTTGCTCTATTCCAATCTATATTAACATACGGCATTATAGGATGGGGAGGTTGTGCAGCATCCATTCTCTACCCTCTAGTAACCGTTCAAAAACTTTTGCTAAGGATCATCTTCAAATGTCCCCCCTCTCATCCATCAGAGCCACTTTTCAAGAAGCTCGCAGTACTAGACATTCGTCAACTGTATATGAAAATAGCTCTCATATATATATGGAAAAATGGTCTCATAAACTCCACACAAAAAGATATACACACACGCTACTCAACACATGGAAAATGCAAAATACCTAAAACAAAAACCACATTTTCACAGAGACAATACTCATACATCGCACCTAAAATATTCAACGCATTAAATAACAACATCAAAAGATCTGATACAATTACTCATTTTGCATGCGGTGTCCAACAATGGATATCCGGAAAGGGGCGAAGTTTCTTTAAGGCGGAATGTAATGATAAATTATTTCGAAATAACGAAAATTTTATTTCGTAATACGATAAGTATAATGTTTTTATTGGGAAAAAAAAATATTTCGTATTTTTGAAATTTACAGGGGGTTAGCATTTATTAAAAATAAATCAGAAATCAGACCCTTTTCTGACCGCTCTTCCATATGTTTTACAAAATATTTTCAAATGATGAAGACCCTTAAAAATACTCTGGAGGTTTTTCTTTAAACCGACATACTTAAATTTAAAAAAAAATCAAGAATAGGGTTTTGGTTTAATTTTTTCATAAACCCTAAATTCAATGTTTTTAAAAATTCAAATTACAAAACGTAGGTTAAGTTTATTAGAAAAAACGAAATGACAACAACATATTAAAATCTTTCTCCATTTTTTAAAGATAATTTTATAATTTTAAACTACAATTTAACAATTACATAGGGGATTTTAAATTACTAGCAAATGCCCACTGTCGTGTGGCGCCGTTTTATCATTCGGCTTACGGGACAATTTTAAACTAAAAGCTTTGTTCAAATTATTTCAAAAGATGGCAGTAATCAAACGCGGTGAGAATCTAAGATATTATTATGGGAGGTAAAAAAATCATAAAATTCGTGTGACGTAATTTAGGATAGCCCCTTATGAGGTATTCACAAAAAAAAATAATAACTACTTTATTTATTTTTGTTATGTAGACCTATCACTAGGTATTTATGGGGTCTACATACATTACAATCTGAATTCTGAAATGTGGTATTTCAACAGGGTCATTTAGGTACCTTACCTTACACAATTCTTGCCATTGCCACGTGGTGTGTTTGTGTTGTAAAAAAATGTTATTTTATGTATTTCTAGTACCTACGTCAAATGCGTTGAGTACCAATACCATATTTACGGCATATTCCAGAGTGGAAGATACCAGTATCGCCCTGGTGTAAGACCACCGAACAGAATTGAAACGTTACTTGAAATGGCTTTAGCCGTGTTTGGTGACCAGATCTGAATAGTCAGGTACTTCAGCCTCACAACAAACCCCAATTTGGGGATTATAATTGACAACATATCACAATCTCACTGGCTCCAGACGGGATCAGTTGGCACTCTTGTGCAGTATTCACATTTTTTTAAATCTTCAAAACGGTCAAGGTATAATTTGGGAGGCGGGTAGGAAAGGAAGGGAGGAGGTTCTGGGAAGATAAAGGTATTTGGGTTGGGTAGGAATCTGGGGGTAGTATGTCCAGGAGTTAGGACGTTTGAATCCATCCCTCCCGCTGCGGTCCAAGGCGATGTTCCAAGAGATTCTGGCTGGAGAGGATAAAAGGCCTCCTTCAACCATTCTCTCCTGATCTGGCCTGCCATGCAGCTGGTAGGCAGACGCATCCGTCGCCAAGACCCGGACAAACTACACCCAGACAAACCATGAACCCGGGAACCTCTGCTAAATCACCAAACGTAGCGAACCACTTGGGGTGACTTATGGCATAAGTGTTGGTTATCCAATAAATGGTTCCCGGGGCAGCGGCACCCATACCCACCTCCCAAATTTATTGGATAACCAACAAGAGGTTCGCTACGTTTGGTGACTTTGCAGGGGTGCTTGGGTTCTTGGGGTAAAGTTTGTTTAGGTGACGGATGCTTTTGCCCACCTACTACGTGGCGGGCCGGATCGGGACAGAAAGGTTGAGGGAGACCTTTTGACCCATCGCCTTGCAGCGCAGTGGAAGGGACGGATTCACACGTTCGTCACACCTGACTCCCAGATTCCTACCCGCCCCACATACCTTTTTCCTTCCCAGTCTGACAGTCTTGACAAATCGTGCAGTCCTAGTCGTGACAAATTTTAAACAACAATTGTATTTAAAAAAAAAAAACGCAAATGCTTTATTTTATTGGCTCCATGACAGTTGATATCTTTGACAGTTGGTCCCCGACAGTTGATCCCCCGACAGTCAATCCCAACAGTTGATCCCCTAAAAGATTATTTCTTCAAATAAGTATGCCATATGTCTCGCCAAGTGATTCTCTACGTTTGGTGAATTATCAGGGGTACCCGAGTTTTTAGAATGAGGTTTGTCTAGGTGTTGGTGGTGATTGCGTTTCCTCACCTATATTTGCATGTGTGTGTGAGTGTGTGTGTGAATCAACGATGACAACGTCTGCGGTTGAATATAAACATAACAAATGATACCACCAACGATAATTAAAACACATTTTTAATGGTTCCCGGGGCAGCGGCACCCACACTCGTTTCCCAAATTTATTGGATAACCAACAATAAGAGGTAATCTAAACGAAATTATTTAAAAATAATATATTGTGGAATAACACAAATTAATCAGATAAAATGTAGATAGGTACTTGCGCACGCCGAAATTTGAACTCGTGACTTCCGGATTCGTAGCCAAGGATCGTAACAAGATTAGAAATAACTTCAACCACCAAGGTTTGGAATATCGATACGCTTTCAAATGTTCTAGGTAGTAGGAATGTATTATTATTATTTCGACCCTTAGTCGAAAAACTGACATGTGGTTATAGATATATACAATGCGGGTCTCAATGAATACATCAAATGTTTTTATGGTCCGTTTTTATTTTTAGTAATCGGCTAGTAGAAGTGTTGACTGGCGAGAGGATTTTGCACATGTATATCAATTAATAATAATTAAAAAATATATATATTTTATTACAATATAATATTATTACGCGAACCTTACATGTGAATATTTTCGTGATTTAAATTAAACACTTCTTGTTTATGTTTTCTTCTACTTTTATTTCAATAAATAAATAATATACATATGTGGGTAGGAATCTGGGGGCAGTGTGCCACATACCCCAATTACCAAACACACAACATACCAAAATATATAACGATTATAATGACTTCAGACGGAAATATAAAATGTTATCGTTATCCGTTATTAGTTTTTTACGAGTTTTTTTGTCTTGAAAGCGGTTGATTTTGTCCACCTACTACGTGGCAGGCCGGATCGGGACAGAAAGGTTGAGGGAGACCTTTTGACCCATCGCCCTGCAGCGCAGTGGAAGGGATGGATTCCCACGTTCATCACACCTGACCCCCCAGATTCCTTCCCGCCCCACATACCTTTGACCTTCCCATAACTTCCCCTTTCCCTAAAAAGACCCTCTGCACGGCATCCGCAAGGATTACATAGGCCCTAAGGGTTTTTTTTTCTCAGGGCCTCCTGTGCGGAGATAATTTAAAGAAAGGTCCCACGTCCTTCAGCCTCACAACATATCCCATCTGGAATATCGATAGGTACCTACGCTTTCATATGTTCTAGAATTTTTACCCTCGGTCGGAATTTTGCCATGTGTAGGTAGACATGCGGGTACATGCAATTCGGGTTTCGATGGAGCCATAAAATGTTTTTATGCTCCCTTTTTTCCTTGTTTTTTAGCGACATCTTTCGAAAACAAGCCAAACTTTTTGAAACCAAAAATATTCCAAATTTATCGAAAGGACCATAACGTCCGCTAGAGGCTCTCGATGTAGTTTTGTGTGAAATATAGTACCGATTATAATCCAACTTAATCCATATTCCCCAAGTCCTTCATAAATCATATATTCCTCTCTATCAGTATAATAAGTATATATAAGTCTCTACCAGGGGAAGAAGAAGATGTTTGTCGACTACCTACCTGTGAACAAGTGGAAAATAATATTGTCGCCCTAATCTAAGTTACCTACAAAACAGTTGAAATCTCGCAGTGTTATGGGACACAGCTCTCTGTCGTTGAACTATCGCAATTATCGCAAAAAGTCCGTTTTTTATGGATTATAAGTGTAACTGGTGTTGTGCCGTTTCTTGGGAAACTCCATATCCAGGATCGATCCTGAAACAGCCGAATAAACCGTCAAAAGGTAAGAGACTATTCCGTCATACCCCATTTCCCGTGATCTGTATTTTAAAACACAATTCATTGGTCATAATCTTTTCGAAATCGATTTACAGTCCACAACATCATATTGTCGTGTCATCGGACGCGACATTTTTGGTCCATTCGCCGGATAAATTCTCGTTTTTGTCGTTTTTTGATAGTCGTAATTTCGAAACTAGACATTGTGTTTGAAATATAGATCATCCCATTCGTTGACCTTTTCCGGTTTTATAAAGCTGTTTCAGAATTACACATTCAATCGTGAATATTGATTAGCATATTTAAATTTAATTTGGTATTAATTTTAAATCGTGGGTAGCTTAATATTCGTAGATAATACTTTGTACCTACATAAAGTATTCATTGCCGCGTCGGTAGTTTTAAATACAAGCATTCTCGTGTCGTTGGATTGTTACCTGCACTGAGTGTCGGTAAAGAAGATCGCGGATCGCATCGGTCAGCTGTTATCACAGCGGACATTCTGTTTGTTTACAAGTTTGACGTTTGACGTTTGTTTGCGGTGTTATTATTAGAGTTTGGTTAAAATACCTAATCATAATGGCGGCTACTATTGTGAAGTACAAATTAGCTCTTTTAGACATGGAAAGCATTCGCTCCGCTGCCTTGAAAGCTATAACTTCGTTGAATGTTGTTGACAAAAATATATTTAAAGCGCGTTTTTCGGATATATCAAATATTAGAGAAACTTTTGTTGCATCACATATTTCAATAGAATCGAATAAAAAGGATGAATCGGAAATTAAAATTTTACAAGAAAAATATACTGAAATTCAAAACATGTATTACGAGATTCAGTCGTATTATAATCAATTATTTCCACAAGTTTCGAAAATTGAATCGGATTATTCACTGGCAAATAATAATGTGTCGTTACCAAAATTAAAATTGATTATTTTCTCGGGAATATCAACAGATTGGACAAATTATATTAATACCTTTAATTCGTTGATCGATTCTAATAATGCCTTAAATCCTGTTCAAAAAATGCATTATTTAATAAGTAGCCTGTCAGGAGAGGCATTAACACACATTAAACATTTGCCGATTTCTGAAGAAAATTATTTTATTGCATACAACCTTTTAAAGGAACGGTATGAAAACGTACGTTTCATCGCTGATAGGCATGTAAAGGGTCCGCCAAATAACTTTTTTTTTTTGAAAATGCTATAAAAAAAAAACTACTGAATATTTTCTCAAATTTCTTTTTTTATTTATAAGTACAATCCTTCCGGTTAATAATGGAAAATAATTTCATTCAAATGGCTGCCTCGGCTGGCCATGCAGTAGCCTACACGATCGGTCCAATTTTTAAGCACATTATCGATTGTGTGCAGCTGTATTTCACCAATGGCTTCACGAATATTGTCCTTTAAAGCGTCAATTGGCCCACTTCACGAATATTGTCCTTTAAAGCGTCAAAAGCCGGTACACCCAAAACGAGTCACTGTTTGGTGCGGATTTTGGTCCAGAGGCATAATTGGGCCATTTTTCTTTGAAAATGAGCAAGGAGTGGCCGTTACAGTCAATGGCGATCGTTATCGGGCCATGTTGAACGAATTTTTGTTCACAAAAATTGAAGAGGAGGATATTGGCAACATTTGGTTTCAACAGGACGGCGCTACGTGCCACACAGCCGAAGCTACACTCGATGTTTTGCGCCCTGTTTTTGAAGATCGCATTATCAGCCGCAGAGCTGATGTCGTTTGGCCACCTCGGAGCTGCGATTTGACACCGTTGGACTATTATTTGTGGGGTGCCCTCAAAGATAAATGTTACGCCGACAAGCCAGAGACAATTGACGCTTTAAAGGACAATATTCGTGAAGCCATTGGTGAAATACAGCTGCACACAATCGATAATGTGCTTAAAAATTGGACCGATCGTGTAGGCTACTGCATGGCCAGCCGAGGCAGCCATTTGAATGAAATTATTTTCCATTATTAACCGGAAGGATTGTACTTATAAATAAAAAAAGAAATTTGAGAAAATATTCAGTAGTTTTTTTTTTATAGCATTTTCAAAAAAAAAAAGTTATTTGGCGGACCCTATAGAATTAATTCTGTCGATTCAACCTGTAAAATCTCAGGATAATATCAGACAATTTATTTCTATTTTAAAAGAAAATATTGCTGCTTTAGAAGCTTTGAATTTTCCAGTTCGCCAATGGAGTTTTCTTTTATTACATATTGTATTACGTAAATTAACAAAAGAATTGCGTATTGATTTTGAAATTCAACATAGTTCAGAGAATATTCCAACGTTTGATCACCTATTAAAGTACTTAGATAGACAGTGCTTGGCAAAAGAAATGGCACTCGGGGTTTCTCCTGAAAACCTGATACAGACTCATAAAGGTCAATCGAAATCGTATAATGCTAAACATCGATCTGGCAATAATGTTAATGCATTTGTATTAAAGATTGAAGTCAAGTGTATTCTTTGTAAATCGTCACACTCTCTGCACAAGTGTGAACAATTCTTACGCCTTACTCCAAAAGATAGGTACTTGTTTGCAAAGGAAAATAATTTATGTCTCAACTGCCTCACGCAAGGAAAACACCAAGCTAAGAATTGTCAATCTCGTTTCACTTGTAGGGAATGTCAATCAAGACATCATACCCTATTAAATTTTCCAAAAAAAATCGTGGAAAATTCAGACCAACAAGAAAACTCGTCGGAGCCTTTGGCGTTGACAACATTTTACAATAAAACCAACACGGTACTGCTGTCCACAGCCTATGTGGAAGTTTTAGACAAAAATGGAGTTTTCCAGAAGGTTCGTGTCATGCTCGATAGCGCCAGCCAGGCAAATTTTATATCGGAAAATTGCGTGAAAAAATTAGGATTCACTCGTTTTAAGAAACAACCTCTTACCGTGATAGGTATTGGAAATACTCCTACAATTAATTCTAACGGATTAATAAAAACACAATTTCGTCCTGTCGATTCGAAGGAATCTGGTATTTTGACAGATTTCCTTATTTTAAATAATATTTGCTCAAATATGCCATCAAATCGTATCGTCGATCATCATTGGGAACACATCGTAGGTCTCAAATTGGGAGATCCAACATTTTACCTACCATCAGCTATTGATATACTGCTTGGAAGTGATATTTTTGCCTCATTGCTATGCTCAGGAAAATTGATGGGCAAAGAAAATGAACCCATAGCCATAGAAACTAAATTGGGTTGGATTTTGATGGGAAATGTTGGACCATCAAATAATTGTATAAATTCATTCTTCACGTCAATGGAGGAAAATATTGATGAAAAGCTTAAATGTTTTTGGGAAATTGAAAATGTTCCACCTTTGAAGAAAATTCAATCGCCTGATGAAATTCGTTGTGAAAAATGGTACACTGAAAGTACCTACCGTAACCAAGACGGAAGATACGTCGTTTCGTTGCCATTTAAGGAAAGCCCGGAAAAATTGGGAAAGTCATATGACATAGCATTGTCACGCCTCGCGCATTTAGAAAGGAGATTGAATAGAGATTCTGATCTCAAATCTCAATACATTTCGTTTATGAGAGAATACTCAACATTAGGGCACATGATGGAAGTGCCACTTCAATCGCCAACTATTGGTAACTATTTCATACCACATCATGGAATAATCAAAGAAACCAATTCTACAACTCGTTTAAGGGTCGTTTTTGATGCCAGTACCAAATCGTCCTCGGGTACGTCATTGAACGATATACTTTTGGTTGGTCCCAAATTACAAAGGGACCTTGTCGAATTAATGTGTAATTTTCGAATACACAAAATCGTGTTTACAGCTGACATCCGTCAAATGTATAGGCAAATACTTGTGGATGAGAAATCTCGCCGATATCAACATATTCTATGGAGAGAATCTCCGGATCTTCCTGTAAAGGAATTTGAATTACAAACAGTAACGTATGGCACGTCTAGTGCGCCATACCTATCTATTCGCACACTTCATAAATTAGCAAATGATGAAAAAGTGAATTTTCCAGAGGCTGCTAGTACGTTAATTGAAAACACCTATGTAGATGATATTATCAGTGGTGCGCAAACTTTGGAAAGCGCTCGACATTGTATAGTGGAATTAATTGCATTACTTCAAAAAGGTTGTTTTGAATTGAGAAAATGGTCGAGTAACCATCCTGAAATACTGGAAGATATTCCTGTTAGCTATCGGGAAGTACCCTTAAGTTTTGAGTCGGATACTGACAAGAAAAACCTTAATATTTTAGGTATTCAATGGATACCGTCGCTTGATCAATTTACATATAAAATTCATAATGTTTTTAGTGACCACTGTACCAAACGTATAATTTTATCGACAATTGCACGTCTATATGATCCATTAGGTTTTATTAATCCTGTCGTTTTCATTGCTAAATGCTTTATGCAAAATTTATGGAAACTTCAAATTGGCTGGGACGAAGAAATCCCTTCGGACATGAATTTGAAATGGAAGAAATATATAAAAGAGCTTCCATCACTCGCCAATTTAAAAGTTGATCGATATGTCGCAACTTATCCAACCAATATCTCTTCCCATCGTATATGCTCAACGCAGCTTCAAAAACTCGCTCCATTTATTGATACAAATGGGGTTTTAAGAGTCGGTGGTCGAATTCGCCTTGCACAGATTTCTGAAAATGCTCGACATCCTATTATTTTACCGAAGCAATGTCATTTGACAACCTTAATAATTGATTATTACCATAGCATGTACCTTCATCCAGGTCCTCGTGCACTCCAATCCATAATATCATTAAAATATTGGATAATTTCGGCCAGGAACGTAATTCGACATCGATTGAGTAAATGCATTTCTTGTTTTAAAAATAACCCGCGTGGTAGTTTCCCTTTGATGGGTAACTTACCCGCTTCCCGTTTTCGAGAAGGTCGTCCATTTTTGAATGTCGGAACAGACTTTGGAGGTCCTTTTTTGGTACGCGAGAGTAGACGTCGCGGCGCAAAAACTTATAAGGCCTATTTATGTCTTTACGTTTGTTTATCGACCAAAGCCGTTCATCTTGAATTAGTATCAGATCTATCTACTGAAGCATTTGTGGCAGCATTAGATAGATTCATCTCTAGACGCGGTATATGCCAGAATATCTATAGCGATTGCGGAACTAATTTTATTGGAACTAATAGATATCATACTGGCCTTGCTAAATTCATACATGCATCTGAAAACACTGACAAACTGGTTGACGCAACTGTCGCTCGTTCAATTACTTGGCATTTTTCTCCGCCCTCCGCACCCCATATTAATGGTGTGTCGGAAGCTGGTATTAAGTCAACTAAACACCATTTGAAGAGGGTTGCGGGAGATCAAATCCTTACGTTTGAAGAATTAACTACTGTCCTGATTCGTATCGAAGCCATTTTAAATTCGCGACCAATTGGAGCGCTGTCGTCGGATCCATCCGAAATGGATCCGTTAACTCCTGCACATTTTTTAATTGGGGCTCCTCTTGTTTCTGTTCTTGAAGAAAATTTTGTGGATGTACCAATGAATCGCTTATCGCGTTGGCAACTATTGAAACAAATGTCCCAACATTTTTGGAATCGTTGGCGGAAAGAATATCTACATACTCTTCAACAACGAAACAAGTGGGCAACGTCAACTCCTAATTTGCAAGTTGACGATCTAGTCATGTTAGATGATTCACAAGCTACCCCAATGCGATGGCCTGTCGGGAGGGTGGTTGAATTGTTCCCCGGTGCCGATGGTATGGTTCGTGTCGCTACTGTAAGAACCCCTCAGGGCATTTTTAAGCGGCCCGTGGTCAAATTGTATAAACTACCCATCGATTGATTAATTAATTAATTAATTAATTTCATTTTTATTTTTGTCTTGTTCAATTCCTAGGTTAATCAGTTACTTTGCTTTCGTTTTTTTTTCGTTGCTTTCTTTCGTTTATAGTTGTTGAGAAAATATCACATTTTCTCAAGGTCGGCGGAATGTTTGGTTCTGAAACAGTTTTTAAAAAAAACCTTAATCCATATTCCCCAAGTCCTTCATAAATCATATATTCCTTCCTCGTCCTCCTGTCCTCAAAGTCTCTACCAGGGGAAGAAGAAGATGTTTGTCGACTACCTACCTGTGAACAAGTGGAAAATAATATTGTCGCCCTAATCTAAGTTACCTACAAAACAGTTGAAATCTCGCAGTGTTATGGGACACAGCTCTCTGTCGTTGAACTATCGCAATTATCGCAAAAAGTCCGTTTTTTATGTATTATAAGTGTAACTGGTGTTGTGCCGTTTCTTGGGAAACTCCATATCCAGGATCGATCCTGAAACAGCCGAATAAACCGTCAAAAGGTAAGAGACTATTCCGTCATACCCCATTTCCCGTGATCTGTATTTTAAAACACAATTCATTGGTCATAATCTTTTCGAAATCGATTTACAGTCCACAACATCATATTGTCGTGTCATCGGACGCGACAGCCCTAAATAAGTAAATTTCCCTTGTGAGTTTTTTTGTGATTACTTCAATGTGTGCGTTCCATCGGAGATTATCATCAATTTCAATACCAAGATATTTGATACTTTTGGAGTGTGCTATGGTAGGACAGTGGCATGATAAGCCTTGATTTTAATAGTTTTATTGGCATGTATGTAATTTGAGATTAAAGTCATCCTCTGGCTGTTATAGAAAATGTCAGATATTTTGGTTTATTGACATTTTAATGTTTAATATAATTATGTTTGAGTACCTTGCTATCTAATAAAATATATTGCTACCAATTTATATTAAGTATTCAAGTTTTTTGACAGTAGGTATCTACTACAATTTTCCAACGGTGCTCCAGATGAAAAATGATGATAAACATGTTTATTAGTATGTATATGTGTTATATATACATTTTATTTATTACAAAACTTAGTTTCAGAAAAAATGAAATTTTTTGTTTTAGTTATTGTTATGTATTTATGTACATTTCTTGGAATATTATGAACTAAACCTGTCAATTTGTCTGTCCTGGAACGGGAAACTTTCCTAGTTGGACAGGCAAAGCTTCCTAACATGTAATTTGTACTTTCTTTTGTATCTATCTTTAATAAATAAATAAATATTATTACGACTATAAAAAGTTTTCACAGTAAAAATTTTATTACTTCTTTTTTTCTTCACACATTATAAGATTTAAATTTCTGTGGAGTTTACAAAAAAAATAATACAATATGCGCTTGATTTATTCATTTTATGATTATAAAGATTAATTTGGTTGGTAGAAATTTCCGCCAAGTAATAAACCCTCCTATAACATCTATTACCATAGGTATAATATGATATTATTTGCGATGTAAATAAATAATAAATAAAATGTATAAAAAATTACCACTAGTCTATTTTAGTGTTTTATTAACTTATCCCAAAGCTAGAAAAACAAAAATCAAAACTCGCATGTAAAATTACGTTTCGTATTTCAAAGGAAAATGACACGTCAATCCAGTGTGTTAATATGTAATTACAATAACCAATCAAAATTGCCTATGTAAACAAAAAAGAACTGGGATCTTGTTCTAACTCAGGGGAATGGATTCCATTTCAATTTGTTTTATTATTTTATTGTTATTTTTTTTTTTTTTTTTTTTTAATTTTTCTTTATTCATTAAATACAAAAATTGGGGTAACATTAGTGGATTTTTCGACCACCATGCTAGGCTGGTGCCCGTGTTATGGTGGTTGATTTTACATAATTAAGTGCAATATATAACAATCGTTCGTGTAATATAATGTAACATAATTATAAAAAAATAAATATAAATATAAAAACTCCGTCAAAAGTGCATTAGAAATGTATTAAATGAGTACAAAACTGCATAAATATATTGACATATATTTTGTTAATTTTGTGGGTGGTAACCGAATCTCAATTCTTTTGATGGAAGGCTGGCCCTTAATTTCTAGACACAATATAATGGTATGATGCGAAAATCTATAATTGGTTTCTCGTTTTGGTAAATCATACATGTATAAATTAATCCAATTGTAAAGTGTTGATTTCCCTAAAATAAATAATAACTAAAAGGAGTTTTAATTTTTAGTAATTTTTGTACAAATAAATTCCTGTATTCATCCTATTTATACTGCAGTGAATTCTTATTTTAACAATTTTTATCTCAGCAGAATACAAGTAAGGCAGTAGAGTGAGTAGAGTACATTGAACATATCAGTTGTGCCAAACAATTTAAAGTCATGAGTGAAAAAGAAAATTGTAAAAAGAATTCAATAGAAAAAAAATAAAGTTTTATTTTACGGCTATTTAAATGTTTTAATCTATATTCTTTGAAGAAAATCTTTAAGTTGGATTATAATCGGTACTATATTTCACACAAAACTACATCGAGAGCCTCTAGCGGACGTTATGGTCCTTTCGATAAATTTGGAATATTTTTGGTTTCAAAAAGTTTGGCTTGTTTTCGAAAGATGTCGCTAAAAAACAAGGAAAAAAGGGAGCATAAAAACATTTTATGGCTCCATCGAAACCCGAATTGCATGTACCCGCATGTCTACCTACACATGGCAAAATTCCGACCGAGGGTAAAAATTCTAGAACATATGAAAGCGTAGGTACCTATCGATATTCCAGATGGGATATGTTGTGAGGCTGAAGGACGTGGGACCTTTCTTTAAATTATCTCCGCACAGGAGGCCCTGAGAAAAAAAAACCCTTAGGGCCTATGTAATCCTTGCGGATGCCGTGCAGAGGGTCTTTTTAGGGAAAGGGGAAGTTATGGGAAGGTCAAAGGTATGTGGGGCGGGAAGGAATCTGGGGGGTCAGGTGTGATGAACGTGGGAATCCATCCCTTCCACTGCGCTGCAGGGCGATGGGTCAAAAGGTCTCCCTCAACCTTTCTGTCCCGATCCGGCCTGCCACGTAGTAGGTGGACAAAATCAACCGCTTTCAAGACAAAAAAACTCGTAAAAAACTAATAACGGATAACGATAACATTTTATATTTCCGTCTGAAGTCATTATAATCGTTATATATTTTGGTATGTTGTGTGTTTGGTAATTGGGGTATGTGGCACACTGCCCCCAGATTCCTACCCACATATGTATATTATTTATTTATTGAAATAAAAGTAGAAGAAAACATAAACAAGAAGTGTTTAATTTAAATCACGAAAATATTCACATGTAAGGTTCGCGTAATAATATTATATTGTAATAAAATATATATATTTTTTAATTATTATTAATTGATATACATGTGCAAAATCCTCTCGCCAGTCAACACTTCTACTAGCCGATTACTAAAAATAAAAACGGACCATAAAAACATTTGATGTATTCATTGAGACCCGCATTGTATATATCTATAACCACATGTCAGTTTTTCGACTAAGGGTCGAAATAATAATAATACATTCCTACTACCTAGAACATTTGAAAGCGTATCGATATTCCAAACCTTGGTGGTTGAAGTTATTTCTAATCTTGTTACGATCCTTGGCTACGAATCCGGAAGTCACGAGTTCAAATTTCGGCGTGCGCAAGTACCTATCTACATTTTATCTGATTAATTTGTGTTATTCCACAATATATTATTTTTAAATAATTTCGTTTAGATTACCTCTTATTGTTGGTTATCCAATAAATTTGGGAAACGAGTGTGGGTGCCGCTGCCCCGGGAACCATTAAAAATGTGTTTTAATTATCGTTGGTGGTATCATTTGTTATGTTTATATTCAACCGCAGACGTTGTCATCGTTGATTCACACACACACTCACACACACATGCAAATATAGGTGAGGAAACGCAATCACCACCAACACCTAGACAAACCTCATTCTAAAAACTCGGGTACCCCTGATAATTCACCAAACGTAGAGAATCACTTGGCGAGACATATGGCATACTTATTTGAAGAAATAATCTTTTAGGGGATCAACTGTTGGGATTGACTGTCGGGGGATCAACTGTCGGGGACCAACTGTCAAAGATATCAACTGTCATGGAGCCAATAAAATAAAGCATTTGCGTTTTTTTTTTTTAAATACAATTGTTGTTTAAAATTTGTCACGACTAGGACTGCACGATTTGTCAAGACTGTCAGACTGGGAAGGAAAAAGGTATGTGGGGCGGGTAGGAATCTGGGAGTCAGGTGTGACGAACGTGTGAATCCGTCCCTTCCACTGCGCTGCAAGGCGATGGGTCAAAAGGTCTCCCTCAACCTTTCTGTCCCGATCCGGCCCGCCACGTAGTAGGTGGGCAAAAGCATCCGTCACCTAAACAAACTTTACCCCAAGAACCCAAGCACCCCTGCAAAGTCACCAAACGTAGCGAACCTCTTGTTGGTTATCCAATAAATTTGGGAGGTGGGTATGGGTGCCGCTGCCCCGGGAACCATTTATTGGATAACCAACACTTATGCCATAAGTCACCCCAAGTGGTTCGCTACGTTTGGTGATTTAGCAGAGGTTCCCGGGTTCATGGTTTGTCTGGGTGTAGTTTGTCCGGGTCTTGGCGACGGATGCGTCTGCCTACCAGCTGCATGGCAGGCCAGATCAGGAGAGAATGGTTGAAGGAGGCCTTTTATCCTCTCCAGCCAGAATCTCTTGGAACATCGCCTTGGACCGCAGCGGGAGGGATGGATTCAAACGTCCTAACTCCTGGACATACTACCCCCAGATTCCTACCCAACCCAAATACCTTTATCTTCCCAGAACCTCCTCCCTTCCTTTCCTACCCGCCTCCCAAATTATACCTTGACCGTTTTGAAGATTTAAAAAAATGTGAATACTGCACAAGAGTGCCAACTGATCCCGTCTGGAGCCAGTGAGATTGTGATATGTTGTCAATTATAATCCCCAAATTGGGGTTTGTTGTGAGGCTGAAGTACCTGACTATTCAGATCTGGTCACCAAACACGGCTAAAGCCATTTCAAGTAACGTTTCAATTCTGTTCGGTGGTCTTACACCAGGGCGATACTGGTATCTTCCACTCTGGAATATGCCGTAAATATGGTATTGGTACTCAACGCATTTGACGTAGGTACTAGAAATACATAAAATAACATTTTTTTACAACACAAACACACCACGTGGCAATGGCAAGAATTGTGTAAGGTAAGGTACCTAAATGACCCTGTTGAAATACCACATTTCAGAATTCAGATTGTAATGTATGTAGACCCCATAAATACCTAGTGATAGGTCTACATAACAAAAATAAATAAAGTAGTTATTATTTTTTTTTGTGAATACCTCATAAGGGGCTATCCTAAATTACGTCACACGAATTTTATGATTTTTTTACCTCCCATAATAATATCTTAGATTCTCACCGCGTTTGATTACTGCCATCTTTTGAAATAATTTGAACAAAGCTTTTAGTTTAAAATTGTCCCGTAAGCCGAATGATAAAACGGCGCCACACGACAGTGGGCATTTGCTAGTAATTTAAAATCCCCTATGTAATTGTTAAATTGTAGTTTAAAATTATAAAATTATCTTTAAAAAATGGAGAAAGATTTTAATATGTTGTTGTCATTTCGTTTTTTCTAATAAACTTAACCTACGTTTTGTAATTTGAATTTTTAAAAACATTGAATTTAGGGTTTATGAAAAAATTAAACCAAAACCCTATTCTTGATTTTTTTTTAAATTTACGTATGTCGGTTTAAAGAAAAACCTCCAGAGTATTTTTAAGGGTCTTCATCATTTGAAAATATTTTGTAAAACATATGGAAGAGCGGTCAGAAAAGGGTCTGATTTCTGATTTATTTTTAATAAATGCTAACCCCCTGTAAATTTCAAAAATACGAAATATTTTTTTTTCCCAATAAAAACATTATACTTATCGTATTACGAAATAAAATTTTCGTTATTTCGAAATAATTTATCATTACATTCCGCCTTAAGGTTTTTTTTAAAACTGTTTCAGAACCAAACAAGGGCCATCCGTAACATCCTCAACATAAACAACATTAAGAAAGTGTACTACGCTTTATGTCAATCACAAATAGAGTACGGGATAACTGAATGGGGACCTGCCTTGAGCACTCACATGGACTGACTCAATATAGCTCAAAAAGGAGTACTAAAGACAATTTTGAAATTGCCGGTTAGAACACCGACAGAAGAATTGTTTCAAAGCATTCAAGTCTACAACATATAAAAACTTTATGCAAAAAAATATTTTATTTAAAAAAAAAACATATCAGAATACTCCATTGTCCAACATAGATACACAACCAGGGCAATAAACCAAAATATTCTAGCTACAGCCAGTTTGAAAACATCTTTTGGACAAAGAAATATGAAATTCAATGCGACAAAACTATACAACGCTCTACCAACTCAAACAAAAAAATAACAGAAATAAATAAATTTAAAACAAAAGTAAAAATATGGTTGAGAGAAAAAAATGAAAATGAACTATCTAACAGACTGAAGACCATGTAAAGATAACTGGATACTAAATATAAATGTGGAAAAACTACAGACCGCCTCAGAACAGGAAACCCTAGTGAGGAGGACTGTGAAAAAAAACATGTACTTTATAATACCTAAAAAAATTATGTAGTACCTTATAAAACCTTAATATAATATAATTTATAAATACATTATGTACAAATTTTGCTATAGATACTAATAAAAAAAAAGAATTAAAAAAATTAAAGCGTTTTTTTACCGATGTAAACACCGCAGTATTTTTTGTCTCGGGCAATACAGCTAACTCTGGCAGGGAGCGCCTCCAGCGGCACAAATAGAAACGACCAAGTAATCGGTACAAAGTTTGGTTTATTAACTAACGTGGAGCGCCTCCAGCGGCACAAATAACAACCAAGTAATCGGTACTGAAGTATCCGCATCAAAAGTAATCAATTCAAAAGTATCAATGAAAGTAATCATATCAAAAGTAACGGATAGTCTTCGTTTTCAGTAGTCGGTACTTTGATTACTTGCTGATTTACCTTGTTATGTAACACAAGTAGGTACATGATAATTTTTCGGAAAGAAATGTTTCGTGAGTCGGCAACACTGGAACTTTTCGCTGATTGGAGCCGCCCAGTGGCCTGACCCAACAGCGGGCACCCTTTCCCCCCGCTGCCCGTTTTGCTCCCCCCTCGGTCCGCAGGGACCACGCGCGAGAAACCAGCGAGCCGCCGAGGTAAGCAGACCCGCGCTCTCACTCGCGCCGTAGGCCGTTAAACCAAACATGTGAATTTACGTATTCCTAATCTGTGAACGGGGAGAAATTACAGTTGGTCCCCCGTTCCGGAGTGGTTTTCTACGCTAGAAGATGTCCAGATAACGTATGGAGCACGTGACGACATTGCCGCCCGACAAACGCCGTGAGTTGCTTCCTTTTCCTCTTTATTGTGTCCATGTTAATTTCCTAGCACCTGCGCGTTAAACCCAGACTTGGAGAGAGAAATAGCTAGTATTCAGGTAGCCAATTACCTGAATACTAGAAATGTACAAACTATGTATAAATTCAATATTCTAGTTAAGTAAGTGAAAATGTTATTTTCTTTTTTACTGGAATAAAAACTTATAACAAAAAAATTTACCCTGATGTAATCCATGTACAATGTAACCAATTTTAGAATACAATACACTGCTTTTGTTACCCCGAAGCATTCTTTGTTTTGAGACGAATCATGTGTGGAGTTTCCCCAATTAACCATTTCTTGCTGCCCACCCGCCCCTGGGTGAAGAGAGCCTGCTCTACACCGGATCGACTGAGCTAGACACCGGAAACAGGTTTGCTATAACTTGGGGGTCCTTCCTTTTTTAGTTAACAACCTATTACCGATTACTTCAGTACCGAATGATTACTTTTCATGCATCTCTATCTCCGCTGCCTGCCGCATAAATATAATAATAATAATACGCGGGTTTATTTATGAATAAACCCATAATAAACCAATCCAATGCTGCCATCTCCAAGAAATAAAAGACCATGTTTTAGGGAAAACAAAAAAACGTGTTTTACAATGTTTTGAAGATTCAAAAACACTTTAAACAAACTTTAACAAACGTTTTAGTAAGCTTTTTATTGATTTTATAAATAAGAAAATAATGGTACCTAAGTAAACACCCTATAATCAATATATAGTGTACAAAAGAGGGCGTTCCGCTAAAACTCAGAAACCAGTCCCGGTACGATCAAGGGAGTTATATGGTGTGGTAGCCCTATATCTCCCATCCGTTTTTACCTATAGGGCGTGCTTTTGAAGATGTAAGGGCTGGAAGTTTCACCTTCTAGAAATTTCTAGAACTGTCCAGAAATTTTGAGAGTGTTCGAGAGCATTCAAAAACATTCCAGGACAACCCGGAAAATTCTGGAATGTTATGGATGTTCGGGAATAGTCTGGAACGTTTGGGAAGATCCCGGAACATTCCAGATCATTGGAGAACATTCCAGAACACTCTCGAATGTTCTGGAACATATTGGACCATTCAAAGCCTTTTTTGTATTGGTGGGGCTACCCATTGGTAGGGGTATATAAAGTTATATCCGTGGTGGATTCGAACTTCAGTTCAATCTCATATAAACTCCCTGAGCGAAGCCGAGTACCCAAACTGGTGCTTTACAATAATTTTATAATGTTCATTTGAATAATAGGAAAAAAATATGTTAAAAAAACCGTACAAATAACAAATCATGTTTTTCGTAAGTTTTTTTTTTGTGAAATTAAATGAAAAAAACAACGTTACGCAAATTATTTACACTGCTGCTGTATAAAAAAAAACAGTAGTTTTACAATTTTATTTTGAATAATAGGAAAAATATTTTTCAACGAGAAAACATCATATTGGAGGTACTGCTGAAAATTAGCTGCATTCCAGGAATTGTAGCTGAGCCTTTTCATCAATAGACTCAATGATAAAAGAACAAAATGACTGTATAATACTGTAAAATATCTATTGATGAATAAACGTTTTATTTTTATTATATAAATAAAAACAAAAACAAAGAATTTTAAACAGAAAACATCACACAAATGAGAACAAAAATAATTACAAATGGGAGAAGTGAAACCTCCAGAAAACTAAAGTGGACAAGAGTGGAGAGGCTACGAAGCACCGCACAAAGAGGAGACCGATTATTCTATCTCATTTTCTCTCATGCTAAATCCTATAGATGTATGTGGTTGTCTCTTCTTAGTGTCGCCTTTTCGTTTTTGTCGTTTCATCGAGTTATAAATCACAACGGTGCTGAAGAAGTTTTCACTTCAAAAAGTTTTTACTAAATGTTTTTACTGTTAACCTGTTTAATTTGTAGAACTCCATTTTAAATTAGCTAATAATAGCAAAATACATTTCTTATTTTTTTTCAAAATTACGAGAAGAGGGAGAAGAAATTCTAGTTTGTTTACTATATTATTCAGTGGTTTATACATTTTCTGGTTTTCTACATTTTTCAGTTAGTGTAGGTACCTACCTTATAAAAGTTACAAGATATAATTTTATTTTATTAACCTGTTCATATTATTTATTTACAAAGATAATAATTATGTACCTACATAAAAAGTCATTGTGAAGCCGTACAGTTCAAAAACTACCTTCCTCACTCAAAAATACACATTTTTGGTGACCCGTAAAAAAACATGTCTTGTTCGCATCGTTCAAGATATCATACGTCAATGTCGTCAATGCTTGTTCGTCATGGTTTATCATTTACATTTCCATGGTAAACCATGGAGGTGTAAATACCATAAATGACCCAAAAAACCATGCGAACATGGTAAAAACCATGCATCTGGCAACACTGCTGGTGATTGAAAATAATGGAAATTTCCTATAGTACGTCCAGACCCTTGCGACAAGCTGCTTGTCGCAAGCTCAGGCAAGCTCTGGCAAGCGAATGGCTGGCGTCCCCACACTTGCAAGCGCGCCTGTACATTCGCAGCGCCCAAAGATGGCGGATGTCGAAGCAGCTGCATCAGCTGTCATTTTTGCGCTAACCTATTTCTATTTTAAAGCAACACAAAACGAAAGAAAGCGAAGAATTCGAAAGAGAAGATAGTGGATGATTAAAATCCATAGAAATCGTACCAGGTAATTCATTTAATATTCTCATATTTTGTTTATTGTCCGTAAGTTGGACCAACGTGTAGATGCCACGCCAGCGTTTGCCGCAAGCGCTTGCCGTTTGTGGCCAAAATATCCGACCTCGATCGGATCGGCGGCAAGCTCTCGCAAGCTCTTGCAAGCCTACGCAAGCCAAGCCACACGCGCGCTCTAGACGCTGGGACTTGTGGACGCTTGCGGAGGCTTGCCATGTGTTTGGAGCCGGTACTAGAGTTTCATGGAAATTTCCATTTGCCCACACGTAGCGTTCAAAAGCCCGTGCATTAGGGGTGTCCACTTAGAAAATACATCGATGTTTTGTTTCGATGCAATACATCGAGATTATACATCGATATTTTCCGATGCATCGGTTAGAAACATCGATGTTTTCTCAACATCGAGTACTTTTTCTAACATTGCATCACAAAGCTATAGTCAACGTGTGATAAAGAATTATCAAGAAATCTATGTTCAGGAACTATGCGAAAAAACAATATTTCATGAAAACTACATTTATTTAAAAAAAAAGGAAATGTGAAAATATTTTTTTATAATAACAAATGATTTTAAAAAATGCACCATTAAAATATATATATTTTTTAATTACGATTAATTTTAAAATGGAAATGCATAGGATAAATGATTTATCCTGACCTTACTTTATTACTTTACTAATTTACTTACCTGTCCAATCGAACTCACAATGAAACGATGAGATTTCACTTTAATAGTAGCAATATATTGTATCCAAATCCAATCCAATCTCGTTTTGTAGTAATTACCTGCACTCCTACACATTCACCACACAACTAAAAACAAATGTGATTTAACGCTTTTATTCAAAATTGATCACCGAGACAAAAGCAGAGCAGATCAGAGACAAAACAAACGATTTTTTTTTAAATTCTCTCTCGCGCAGTGCTGCGAATAGTGCGAATGTCAATTTCTAATTAGTTTTAGCGGCCGAAAACAGTTCACACATCAAAAAAAGATAAAGGTTAGATGTTTTAACTTTTAAATTGTTCGAGATCAACTAAAACAGTAAAAATAGGTATAATCATTAGCTGGTTACCATTGATTCGATGTTTTATGGAAAAACATCGATGCATCGAGTAAATCAATAGACTTTAAAAACATCGGATTGATTCGATGCATCGTAAAGTAAACATCGAGTGAATTCGATGCATCGATGTATATCGAATATCCCTACCGTGCATTGTGCATTCATGGTTAGTATATTTATGTCGTCTACGACGTCTACAGGCATCTACAGGCGAGCGGCTTTAAGACTTCAAAATGACTGGTAATTAGTTTATGATTTTTTACCTTTGACTTATCCTCTCGTATTTCTTTTATTTATCTTTTAAAATTTAAATAAATATAGACATATAAAAGCGTCATACTGACCCATACGCTTTGATACATATTTACAAAATAGGGACACACAATACGCCATTTTAAAAATAAATTAAAATTGTAGTTGTTAGACAGTACTCGGAAGAAAGTAATTAAGTTACATTGAGATATACTATTGTTAGCAATAATAAAACGCTAAGTTAATATTTATGATGAAATATATTGTCTCCACGTTAATTGACAATAACAACATTCAAGAATCAGCAAGATTATATTCCGTGTTCCGCCATTTGTAAATCCAGCCGTTGGCTGTCCGTGTTGTAGGTAGTTCTCTCCTTTACCGGCAGCCGCGCGCCGGCCGCCTGAACGGTGTAGTCTCCCCGTTGGCCGCCAGAGGCGATAGCAGTACCTCTGGTGGCGTAAACGTGTGAAGCGGCAATATTCAAATATGCTGCTAACACGGCCATACTGACCACTGCTTTGACCTCAAAGCAGGAAGCTTAAAGAAAAGAATAAAAAAAATATCACAGGGATTGAAATTTTTTTCAACCCCAAAATGGTACTGACAAACAGATTACCCTGCTCGCCCTTCCCGACCATTGCAGAAATTTGTTCATCCGGTCAATTCCTCATATTTTCATATGCGACCATCACTCTGTGAGTGCTGCCATTGGGTCTGTTACCCAACACGTCAAAACGATCGTTCGGCGAGACTTCTACCACCTTATAAGGCAAGCTCCGAAACCGACCTTTCAACTTTTGTACACGTCAAAACGATCGTTCTGCAAGACTTCTACCACCTTATAAGGCAAGCTCTAAAACCGACCCTCAACTTCTTTGTACCCCGGATTTCCCTTAGAAATCCATATCAAAACAGTATTGCCAACGCGATACGAAGGCTTAATGAACTGTTTCGCATTGAATCATTTCATCTGCCGCCTTTGATCTGCATCAAAACGCATGAATCGGTTCGAGTTAAACCGTTTCATCTGCTGCCTTTGATATTTATCAAAAACCCGTGCCTCAGCACGTAAGACCATAAGGTCCTGCTACTCACCAACCTGTGAGTTTATGAATCGGTTCGAGATGAACCGTTTCATTTGCCGCTTTTGATATTCATCAAAAGCACCCGTGTTTCAGCACGTACGACCATAAGGTCCTGCCACTCACCAACCTGTGAGTTTATGAATCGGTTCGAGATGAACCGTTTCATCTGCCGCTTTTGATATTCATCAAAAGCACCCGTGTTTCAGCACGTAAGACCATAAGGTCCTGCCACTCACCAACCTGTGAGTTTATGAATCGGTTCGAGATGAACCGTTTCATCTGCCGCTTTTGATATTCATCAAAAGCACCCGTGTTTCAGCACGTAAGACCATAAGGTCCTGCCACTCACCAACCTGTGAGTTTATGAATCGGTTCGAGATGAACCGTTTCATCTGCCGCTTTTAATATTCATCAAAAGCACCCGTGTTTCAGCACGTAAGACCATAAGGTCCTGCCACTCACAAACCTGTGAGTTTATGAATCGGTTCGAGATGAACCGTTTCATCTGCCGCTTTTGATATTCATCAAAAGCACCCGTGTGTCAGCACGTAAGACTATAAGGTCCTGCGACTCACCAACCTGTGAGTTTATGAATCGGTTCGAGATGAACCGTTTCATCTGCCGCTTTTGATATTCATCAAAAGCACCCGTGTCTCAGCACGTATGACCATAAGGTCCTGCCACTCACCAACCTGTGAGTTTATGAATCGGTTCGAGATGAACCGTTTCATCTGCCGCTTTTGATATTCATCAAAAGCACCCGTGTCTCAGCACGTATGACCATAAGGTCCTGTTACTTACCAACCTATGAGTTTATGAATCGGTTCGAGATGAACCGTTTCATTTGCCGCTCTTGATATTCATCAAAAGCACCCGTGGCACCTCTAAAAGGTACGCCATCGCCAAAATTGTCATGATGACAACTTTTGTGCTTGTTTCTGCCTCTGCCTCTAATCGGCAGTTTTTTTTTTTCATGAAGCCATCCTGGAGAGCAATAACATGCAGCATTCCGTCCACGCTCTTCACGAAAGATCATAGTAAATTGATCTACCTGCTCAACGCCAACTGCAAAAGACATCTCCATTTTCTAAAAACCCCGGGCTCACATATCACATCGCCCAGTATCTCATTTTCCAACCAACATTTAAAATAGTTTTTCACATATTTTGTGATAACATTCCTCTTCCATGGAAACCAGAATTTGTCCCGGACGGCAGCCAGTGTTTGATAAACACCTCGATGTCCAATCTCATCATGAAGAATCCAAAGGACGCCACACCTGACATTTCTAGGTGTTCACCATTTCGAATATCTTCGAACCATTCAACATTGAATCATTTTGACTATCTCCGAATCATTTCAAACCACTTTGAATCATTTTGATTATCTCCGAATCATTTCAAACCACTTTGAATCATTTTGATTATCTCCGAATCATTTCAAACCACTTTGAATCATTTTGATTATCTCCGAATCATTTCAAACCACTATGAATCATTTCGATTTAACTCCAAACCATTTTAAACAACTTCGAATCATAATACAAGGTTTCGACATAGATAGTCGGCATAATCATAATTCAACATGATTACAACTCCTTTTCGCCACACATAAACGGGCTTTAATTTTCGCAAACATATTTCCTTTTAGTTATAGCAATAAGGCATCTGCGATGTCCATACTCAAAAGCAAATCACCATATTGATCTCTTTTTGTCAGCTAGACGGCTACCAAGATCATACTGTCATTGCCGCGTAAACTTTCAGCATCGTAATTTTGAAACATTTTGAGGTTCCGAACATTTAACCAATTTCCATCAAGAGATCATATCCATCTGCTATCTTCTGGACCTGAAGTCAGCTTCTCTGATTCACCATGTATTTCAGTTTATGCGCTCAGCATAATGCTAGAGACTTTATTTTGACAGCCGTTGTTGGCATTTTGGACAAATGTCTTCGATCATCAAATTAGGCTCACGATGATAAACACGAAAGGGAAAGGCCTTTTTGACAAACCCATTGAACCACAAATGAGTTTTCAAGCACCAAATTAAAATTTTCAATGCGTCCTTTCGGCGGAAACACGATCCACGCATTCCTCCGATATCGGGCATCAATGCATCTGTCATCACTGTAATTACGCGGCATTTTTACGTAAATTCACAACAGAAGTCCAAACATTTCACATATTTTCAGAAGTCCGATACACATATTGTCATTTAAATCACCGGCATCAAACATAAACAAACTCGAGAGACGCCATGATGGACGCCGTTTGTATACAAAACACGAGTTTTTGTCAGGTGAACGAAACAAAAGCCAATTTTTTTTTTTTTTTTTTTTTTTTTTTTTATGGCTTTTCACCCCAAAGGAGTGTTCTGGCCAGTGTCAAGTGAATGATTTTTGTGTGTAATTTTGTGAGTGTATTTTTGGTAAATATTTACAATTTTGGTATCAAGAACATATCTACATTATATAATAATACTATACAAATAATAATAATAATACGCTAAATTCTTACAACACGAGATGATTTTAATTATTTACATATGTATAACAAGTGGAAGTAACAGGAAAATAATAAATATGCTTATGTAATTTATTATACATAAAAAATAAACTAAATAATGAAAAATTTTAAACTAAACTTACAATTACAAATTGATGCTGTTAATATTCAGGAAATTAGACAATACTCTATAAACGCGTTTGTTTTGAGAAGATAACAGACATGCAATGTTGTAGGGAGGCATTATGCCCGTACTGATAAGGTGAGGGATGAAATTTATGTATGAATTATTTATAGGGCAACTGAAAAAAATATGATTGAGGTCCTCTTCACCAAGACGACATTCACACATCGCAGAATTCTTAACATGAATATTTGTCAAGTGAACATTGTGGCAGCAATGACCTATCCGCATGCGGCAAATCGAGGATGTTGAGAATTTGTTCAAAGAGAGTCTAGAAAACCACGGTTTTGAAGGAATCGTTGGCTGAATTATGAAAAAGTTATATCCTTTTGTTTTACTAGACTCATCCCAATGATTCTGCCATGTGGAAATCATGTTTTCTTTCAATTTAATGAAAATGTCATCGGGGTTTAAAAAATTATATAAAATATCCCCCGAAATAATTGCATCTTTCGCCAATGAATCTGCCTTTTCATTTCCAGGGATACCGCAGTGACTAGGTATCCAAGCCAACACGATTTCTTTGCCAGAGTCGGTTAATTTATAAATTAAAGTGCGGATTCCAACACAGAAATCGTCTTCTGGGTAATGGAAGGGGGAAGAGTTCAATTTTTGAAGTGCACTCAGGGAATCTGAGAGAATTAAAAAATTTCCAATGTGATCATTGTCAATGTATTTGAGGGATTCAAAAATGGCTATACATTCAGCAGTGAAAACGGAAGCCTCTTTTGGAAGTTTGATTTTTCTATTGACTTGATCTGATGGGCAATGGAATGCCGCTCCCACATGGTTTGATAAGGAAGACTTGGAACCATCTGTGTAAATAATTTTCCAGTTGGAGTATTTAGAATTTAAAATTTCGATAAGCTTTCTTGGAGCTTCGTGATTGTTAATTATGCCGAGAGAAAGAAGAATATTTGGTTTATGTAAATGAATACGAAAGGAGTTAGCATATAAAGGAAGTCTATCAGATGGATTTAAGAGGGGTTTATACGCACTGTACGTATGGAGACTTTTAACAAGAAGAGGGATTGATTTGTTCCTCCAATAAGGAAGTGATTTCACTTGAGCAGTGAGTGCAGTAATTTTGTCTATCAGTGGGTGATTAGAGAGTCTTAAGCATTTAAATAAAAACTTGTCTGCCAAGAACTGTCTTCTGAAATGAAGAGGAGCCTCCACAGCTTCCACTTGTAAAGCGTTAATTGGGGAAGAACGCATTGCACCGATAATCAATCTTAAACTTTGAAATTGGATGCGGTCCAACCTCGCGAGGTTCTTTTTAGAAGTGGGTTCGATGAGGAATGATGCATAATCCAAATGACTCCTAACATATGCGTTATAAAAAAGTTTTTGGGTGAATGGGTGACTTCCCCACCAAACCCGTGAAACGGCACGTAAAATGTTGAGGCCAGCTTGACATTTGTTAATGATAAAATTAACATACGGGTTCCATGTTAACTTAGAGTCTAAAATTACCCCAAGGAATCTTATCTGTACCTGCATAGGGAGAATTGAATTATTTATTTGGACTGTTATACGCGGAGGAACACGTTTTCTGGAAAAAACGATAACATTGCTTTTGGACGGAGAAATTTCTAAGCCGTGATTCGTTAACCAGGTGTCAAGGTTTTTCATGCAAATGTTAATTATTTCCTCCAGAATAGTAATAATTCGTCCTGAAATGTATATGAAAAGATCATCCGCATACTGAAGTATTTTACAAGATGGATGCAAACTCCGATGCAGGTCAAAGGTATATATATTAAAAAGGATAGGACTAAGGACGGAGCCCTGAGGCAAACCCTTGTTTACTATTCTTTCCAGCGGAGAAGAATCCAGCACCTGGATTTGAATTTTCCTGGTAAGAAGGAGGTTAATTATAAAACTGGAAAGCTTACGAGGGATGCCAATTTTTAATAATTTATTAAATAAAACATCCAATAAAACGTTGTCAAAAGCTCCGCACACATCAAGGCAAACACCGACAAGGGATTCATTATCGGCCAGGGCCAACTGGATATCAGAAGTCAGGATGGACACACTTTCGATCGTACTTTTTCTTTTTCGAAAGCCAAACTGAGAACTGGGAAGAATTTTCTCATTTTCTACATACCAGTCTAGGCGTCTTTTAATCATATGTTCAGCTATTTTAACTAAGGAAGATGACAGAGCTATAGGTCTGTAAGAAAGTCCAGAGTTAGGGTCTTTCTGGGGTTTCAGAATGGGGACAATTATTTGAGTTTTCCATGCTGATGGAATTTTGCCGGAGTCAAAGATCAAATTTATAACTGAAAGAAAATAGTTTAATGTCGTAACGTCGCAGTTTTTAATAAAGCTATAAGGAATTCCATCTACACCGGGAGATGAGTCTGTGAGATCATTTAAGACCTCCCTAAGCTCTGTCAAATTGAAGTGGGTGTCCATCCAACCCCGTGTTTTAAATGAGTATGTGAATTCTGTTTCATTAAAATTACTTGCAGTTTGAGGAGCTAGTTTATCGGCAAATTCCTTCACCCACTGTGAAGAGAGTGGTCGAGTCACCGATGGGACGTGAGAACCCTTAAACCGACGAATTGAATTCCAAACAACTGAAAGAGGAACTTCTGGAGATAATGATGAGCAAAAATTTTTCCAGCCTTGACGTTTTTTGTTTTTTAGAAGACGTTTGGTCTTAGCTTCAATCTGTTTATACTGAAGGAAGTTCTCCATATTCATATTTGTTGAATAAATTTTCGCATATTTTTTCCTCTTATCTACTGCGTCTGAGCATTCAATATCCCACCAAGGAGCTGGGGGAGGTTTCCCTTTGTTACGTGTCGTTTTAATGGGGATAAATTTTTCTGCGGACGTAATGACTGCAGACACCAATAAATCGTAACATTCCGTAACATTTTCTGTAGTTGGAGAGGGTAGACTTTGCACGGAGAACTTTGTATGATTTGAATAATCATTCCAGTTTGCCCTGGCCGTTAAGAACCTTGGTTTTCGACTACTGAACTTGACAATTTTATTGGAATGATAAATATTTGAGGATTCAATGAGGATGGGGTAATGATCACTCCCATGAGGGTCATCCAAAACCTTCCATAACAGGGATGCGGCTATGCTGGAATTGCAAATAGTAAGATCAACCATGCTGGGACGCTGACCAGGCACCTGAAGACGGGTAGGAGAACCATCATTGATGATACAAAAATCTAGTTCGTCGAGTAGATCAACAATATCTCTGCCCATTCTGTCACAATTGTGAGCTCCCCATAATCCGTGATGGGCATTAAAATCTCCCAGAATAAGAGAAGGGGAAGTGACCTTGGAAAACATTGCTTTCAGGATTGATTTTGAAGGTTTGTTAGATGGTGATATATACAAAGAAATGATAGTAGTGTCAAAAACCTTTGCGGCCGTCACTTGAAAAGGACAACCAATTGGTTTTACATCTACTGGGGAGAATGGTAATGATTTTTTAATGAAAAGAGCGGAGCCGCCCTTTCCATCTTGACGGTCGTCTCGAAGACAGTGGTATCCCCTGATTCTGAAATCAGAATCCGGTTCCAGCCATGTCTCCGAGATGGCAGCCACTGCAATTGAGTTTGAGTGTAATGTGTTTAAAAATTCGTCAGACTTATTTCTAAGACTATGACAATTCCACTGAAGAATCCTCATCAGAGGAGCCATTTCTAGTTGAGTTGATAATATTAGTAATTTGTTTAGCAACGTGGGACGGTATTTGGATGTTGTTTTTATTTAAAGTTTGTAAAATATGTAAAAATGAGGTGATTAGTGTAGAGTTAATGTCTATATTATAATTTTGTTCTTTACTAGATGACTTTAGGTAAGTATTGAAATTTGAACTGGAAGGAAGTTGTCCATTAGGGAACCACAGAAGGGATTCGTGATTAGTATTATTTTTTTTTGTTAGAATTCTGGGTTTCACAACCCGTTCAACAGTTTTTCTAAATGAAGAAGATGAAGGTTGAGAAGGGGTGGAATTTTTAGAATTTTTCGAAGTTACTTCAGAATAAGATGGAATGGATTTGTTAAACATTCTTGATGCTTCCGCATAAGAAATGCTCTTCTCGGCCATTGTGTGTTTGATATTGCGCTGCCTTGACAGCTCAGGGCAAGTTTTGCTGATGGACATGTGAATTCCGGAGCAGTTTAAACATTTATAATTTTCCTCAGTTTTATCGCAGGAATCGCCACTATGGGATGAACTGCACTTGAAGCAACGGGGTTCTGATCTGCAGAGGTTCTTTGTGTGTCCAAATCTACAGCACTTGTAGCACTGCACAGTTGGGAACACATAGAGCTCTACTGGTAGAGAGACGTTAAACATAGTAACATTTTGTGGAAGGTCTTTGCTGTCAAAGGTCAGGACAACGGATTGGGAGGGTCTCCATTCTACAGAGTTTCCCGTATTAAACCTGTAATTTAGACGACGCGCTTTTAAAACTTTTCCGAAACCTTGAGGAACAGTAATGTTCTCCAGGATGTCCTCTATCGACCAGTGCGGAGGGATCCCTTTTGTGACACCTAGCCTTGTAACCTGATATGTAGGTATAAAAACGTTGTACGAGTTTTTTTTGGCAACATCAGATTTTACAAAGCTATTGGCCTCAGCCGCTGTCCTGAATTCAACAGAAAGACGGTTACGGCCAACAGATTTAACTCCATTCCAGACAGGATGGATTTTATTTTTAAACATAAAATGTCCAAAGTCCACATCATATAAATTTGTTTGTTTTTCATCCTTTGAAATTTTAGTCACGTGTGTTATGTAAGGAGGTCTATCCAGATTATTATATAAGCGTGACAAAGGAGTAGAGGGTACCAGTGGGGCGGCTGTAGTGAGTGTGGTGGAAGGGTTAGGTGGACTTGGGTTTGAGATCGAGGAAGAAGTGCACGGAATTACATCCTGTAAAACAGAAGAATTATTTTGAAGGGAGTCGTTTTGCGTGGAGGGTATTTTACGATGTATCTGTTCAAAATCTGTTGCATTTCTATTATCTGCTGGTTTAGCCATTTTTCTTTTTTTGGACGTAATCGTTACGAAGTCCGAAGCCTCCGGAATATTAACAGCGATCATTTTTTTTCCAACACCCGAGGATTCAGATAGCAAACCACCGTCATCTGGGGGATCAGGTGGTTTTTCTTGGACCATTTTTCAACAAATCTAAATGACACAAAACAAAAAAAAACTTACCTTTACTGCTCCGAAGAACCAATTACACAACACAAATACTTACTTTGAAAACAAATATACAAGTTAAAACTATAATACACTAATTTACAATACTATTATAAAGCTATTATCTATTTAAAATGAATAATTTTGTAAAGAGGAATGAAATGACACTGGCACAGTTCAAAAGCCAATTAACACTTGCTTTTACGAATCCCACTTCTGATGTTAGCAATAATAAAACGCTAAGTTAATATTTATGATGAAATATATTGTCTCCACGTTAATTGACAATAACAACATTCAAGAATCAGCAAGATTATATTCCGTGTTCCGCCATTTGTAAATCCAGCCGTTGGCTGTCCGTGTTGTAGGTAGTTCTCTCCTTTACCGGCAGCCGCGCGCCGGCCGCCTGAACGGTGTAGTCTCCCCGTTGGCCGCCAGAGGCGATAGCAGTACCTCTGGTGGCGTAAACGTGTGAAGCGGCAATATTCAAATATGCTGCTAACACTATAGAGGCGCTGCGCCTACAAATATTTTCGAAATTTGTGTTCGTCTCAGGCTTGCGGAGGTTTACGGGACGAGTAGTTTGACAAGTTCGAAAGCCACGAAACCGGTTTAAAAGCAGGGGTTTACAGACTTTTCAATTAGAGGGCCGCATACAAAGACATCAAATTTCATTAATTATATTATTTAACCTAGTTATTTTATTCAGTTGCAATACCTATTTTAAAATCTTAAACTAACTTATCTAACTAACTTATCTTAAACTTTCGAAATCACTGGTCACGCTTAAGAGCGTTGCTGGTCATTTTGAAATATCGTCGATATGTATTGGGACGAATGTTTTCTAATCCACTCCTCGCTTCAGTCACACATCGGTCACACTCACACATCCTTAGTAGCATCGCGCTGTAAATGTGTGTGTGTTTTCTTTTTTATTTTTTTTTATTTATATTAACTCCACATAGGAGGCCCTGAGGAAAATAATTTCCCTCAGGGCCTATGTCATCTTTGTGGATGCTGTGTGGAGGGTATTTTTGAGGAAAGGAAGTTTTCCCCCCTCCTACAACATGGGTCTCTTAAAGGGTCTTGAAGAGACCCATGTTGTAGGAGGGGGGAAACACAGAGGCCGGTAAATCGTTTTACAGTCGAGCTGTTGAACTCAAGAACGAGTCATAAAAACGACCCGTTCTCATGTGACTAATGTTAACAGTGTACAAATGTTGGGCACGTGTTTGGCGTGTTTCCCGATTATGCACCGGTGCCGAGGGGATCAATGACGCTAGTTCCTCGGAGAATCTTCCATTGTAATACCGGTAGAACAAAGACAGCATTCCCACCTGACACCTGTGCTCTAAAGATTGCAATCCGTCTGTTAAGATAGGAGAATCTATCAAACGGACCGCCCGTTTCTGCACAGAGTTTTTTTAAAGGTATTTTGGAGCTCCAGACCAGAGGTGGCTGCCAAATTCAACCGTGGGGCCCACTTGAAATCGTGTGTGATCGATTTCGCACGTTCGTGTTGATTCTTGTGCGTTTGTCACCTCTGTCGGCTTTGACCAAGTTGGTGACGAGAAATAAAAGCGAAGATACATTTATGCACTCGTAATAAACTACCAGATGACATTTTTTAATAATAGTTCCGAATCTGTTCTGCCTAAATCTATTTATTTATTGATTAACGGCCTTTTTCGGGGCTTTTACATGTCTAATAACCATTTTGCTATTTTTGGACTGAAGAAACTGATTATGTACATATTCGTAATAAAATAGCGAGGCCTACATTATCTAATAATTTATTCAATTGTACCGTATCAAAATGTTGTTTGCATCAAAATATACAGGTACGCCTACTAAAATATATACCTACGTACATTTAAACTACCTCTCGACTACGATTCCGGCAGCAAATACCGGCATGCGAAGTTAATTTTATTAATTTAATTTGTATTGTTTCGCTACATTAATTTATTGAAAATAAATTAAAATAATTGTTTCGAGGAATAGTTATGTGTTATGTTTTTTGTTTATCAAAACTTTACCATACCATTCAGGTGATTCAAGTTGTTTGAGATGGGGAAAAGTACTAAAATAAAATATTTTAATTCTATTTTATGAAAATTCCTGAAATCAACAGGCTTCAATTCCCTTACGATGTTTCTTTAGCTAAAATGACCAACTTTGCCACATAAACATCGCAAGTGACCAATTTTTGACACAAAAATGGCAATTATTTGCCGACTATTTTCTTTTTCGAATCTTATTATTGTGTTTGTCAATAAAGCCAACACTTACATATGCCATTATTGTTAAAATTTTGAACATAGGTAACACGAAAGCCATGACACGTTTGCCAATCACCACTCTGCATATCGAATGGTGTGGTTTTAAAGATACATTTTTATTTATTTATTCTTTGAATTGTTAACATAAGTTGAGCATTTTCGACCACCATGCTAGGTACATGCCCGTGTTGTAGTGGCCGACCTTTTTTTACGACCATGTCCAGTATCAGGTTGTTACAATACTTGGTTTCGTCATAATAGGTACTCTTCCAAATAATAGGCCAGTGCAATTAGCGCAAAAAAGATTGGAATTATTCCGGTAGTACCAATTTTTTTTTAATATGTTTTATACACTCATCTTGTGATGTAAAATCTGAGTTTTCGATCTTGGGTCGCTTGAGCTTTCGCTGCCATTTTGAAAAAAAAAAGCCGAAATCGAGCGAAAATCTAATTTTTCTCAAATATCTCTTTTCCAATAAAAATTTCAGCTAAAGTAGCTTTACAAGTTTAGTAGAAAATAAAATTACCTCAAATTTTTATTTAACCCTAGAACCGTACCCTGGGGTACAATTTTTTTTATTTTTTTTAAAAGTGCGATTACTTTTTTGTTTCACATCGGATCTTTGTAACTGACTGTGTGTGGTCATGGCAAGGCGTGCATGGGGTGCTCCAGTACCCCTGAGTACGGTTAAGTTAATTATATTCATTAATATGATTTTAAGGTTTTTACGAAATAAAGCATGTTTTTGTGCTGTTTGATACATGTTTTGTATTTGAATGTTTTTTTTATTTACATAATTACCTAAGACATAACTATGTCGTGAAAAAATGTGTACTTATTTAATATATTTGTACCTACGTTAGTTGTTTTGCATTTTGTTACGTGTAACTTGAATAATTTTTTTTTATGTTTAATTCAATCCCTGCTGCTGAAAAACTGCTATCATAAAATATTACGACAGTTGGTACGCTGAAAAAAAAAATACCCACCTACCCTTTTCTTGGAAAAATAGACCGCCACAAGAAAACATCAATGTTTGCTTTCAATAACGAACTTACTTTGCTATCATATGTGCTTCCAAAGCTAAGCAAATGAAAAAAGAAAAAGTGCTTAGGTATGCTTTCCACTACGCACTTCCAACCATACCAAGATAAATCTATAGATTTACCAGAAATAATAAGTTTTTGAAACCAAACAAAGGGGGTTTAGTTACGTTTGATCAACTTTGTCATACCTACAGTTTTTCTCGCAAAACTCGTCGCTGGAGTCTTTGTGTCTTCTACGGATTTTTTAATATTGTCGGAATAAATTCTATGATATTACTGCATTCATCTAACGCCAACGGTGTACAAGCTTTCAAGAAACACTACAAAAAACATATAAATCACACATCTTTTTAGAAATTTTATTTTCTACAAAATTGGTAACAGTAATTTTTTCCCAAAATTGTACTGGAAAAGAGACACGCACAAAAAACCGAACCAAGTCGAGCATTTTACCTGTTTTTATAAACTTATACCCATTTTTACCTCTGCATATCTCTATATATTAGATATTTATTAGAGACTAGCTTTTACCCGCGGCTTCGCTCGCATGGTATTAGTGGGAAATTACTGTAAAGAATTTTCCCACGTTAATGAAAAAAAATTTCCGTGATAAAAAGTAGCCATGTCATTTCCCATTCCTCCAATTTTCTCTGTTTAAAAAAAATCACATACTTAATATAAACAATAAAAAACTATAAGAAAAATAAAATTTTCATACCAACTTGTTTTTTTATTTTGATTTAACATTTTTTTTAATGTTTGCATACAAATAAAATATTAAACATCTGAATCGAAGTATTAACTTATTGAAACTGCGATATTAATTCAAATTTGGGAGGCGTGAATGGGTACCGCCGCCCCTGGAACCTTTATTGGATAACCAACACCTCTGCCGTAGGTCACCCCAAGTGATTCGCTACTTTGGTGATTTGGCAGGGGTGCCCGGGTTCATGGGGTGAAGTTTGTCTGTTTTTTAGAAAATGGCGAGACTCATCTGTTTCATAAGAGAAAAGTTCTTTAAGAGGTTCAACTGACTCGTCTATTGAAGGAAGGGCTACTTTTCCACCCGAACAACATATGCCTGCTGCTTCCTCTTTCCATTTAAGACCATCGCAAAATCTGCATACTTTGTCTATTGTTTCTATTTTTGTAAGCTTGTGGCTTTCATAATCAAGAGTCTCGTCGTACTCAAATGCAGATTTATCAAAAACGCCCCACGTGTTTCTTGTGAATATTTGACGTCGTTGGTGTGCCCTTTCAGCAACAGCGCATCTGCGAGATTCTGCTGTTTCAACTGTTTCTGCAGCTCTTTGGGACGCATTGTATGTCGCTCGCTGAAGACGCCGAACTTGGGACTGTTCTGATGTCTCAGCAGCACGTTTGGATGATAGATATTCTGCATGTTGTTGACGGCGAGCTTGGGACTGTTCTGGTGTCTCAGCAGCCCGTTGAGATGATAGATATTCAGCATGCTGTTGACGGCGAGCTTGGGACTATTTTGGTGTCTCAGCAGCCCGTTGAGATGATAGATATTCAGAATGCTGTTGACGGCGAGCTTGGGACTGTTCTGGTATCTCAGCAGCCCGTTGAGATGATAGGTATTCAGCATGCTGTTGACGGCGAGCTTGGGATTGTTCTGTTGACTCAGCAGCTCTGTGTGCTGCCTGACGCACCGCATGTTTAAGTCTTCGCACTTCAGCTTGTGGAAACGTCTCTTCAAGTCTTGCAACTTTCGTGGCATAATTGTTTTTATTTTTGATGAAAATAATTATGTTTTAATAGAAAATTTCAAAATCTGTATCGTAACATTTTTAAATGATGAATTGAAAACGAAACTTTACGATTACAAACTGATACGTTTTCCTTGTTTCATGTTTGTAAAATTTACAGGGTTGACCGAACGCAAAATTTATTGTTCATTGAATATTTTTATGCAAATTTTTTTATAATAGAGAAGTCCAGTCCAATTTTTTTAATTTTTTGTTATGAATAATGACCTTTTAACTTAAATAACTGCATTTTTTTTTTAGAGTTAGTTTTAATAGTTAAAATAATTGTCAAAGTTTCAATTTTTCAAGGTCCCTCGAAACCCGCCAAATTTAAGATGTATTTTGTGACGTCATCAAGAGTTCACCTACTTAATAACGATACGCATTTTATTATTTTTATGTTGGTCTCCCTGAATCTCACATAGATCTATCTGCGCAGGCGCCGCACAATGGTTTTACTAGTATGGGAGAGTTGGAAACAATTCGAAATTTCAAATTGCAGGGATCACTAAATTTTGTTTCTATATCTTGACACCACATACAGCGCATCTTTCCCCATACCACCAAACTCATCAAAACGTTTCGTCACTGCGTAACACGTCAGCAAAGAATGACTTCCCGAGCAGTCAGGACGTTTGTGTGAAAATGCAACGTTTGTTATATAACATTTAGGGACTAATAACTTTTTACACCGCTTGCTGGCAATCTTTTTTCAACATGGATCCAATACCTTCGGGTGTGTACTAAAGATGTAAAGTATTTTTTTCATATATTTAATATGACAAATTAAAGATATTGTAATGTGTTAAAAGCATCGCAAATCAGAACGAGTAAACAAACCCTTCACTCCGCTCCTTCCCGGTCCGCGCCAAGGACAAAATCATGCGACCGTTGGATGTTACTCCGCTATAAAGCAGCGCAATTAGAACGGACAGGAAACCCCGCACACCGCCCCATACTCCAGTCAGAACGAGGATGTGAATAAACAAACCCTTCACCCCTCTCCTTACTTCAGTCCGCACAAGGGTCAGGAGCACGCAGCCGTTAAATGTTTCTCCTTTAGAAAGCACGAGACCGTCGGCTGATCAGTCAAACAATAACAGGAAGCCCTTCACTCCCCGACGCCCCGATACCTCCCCAGGACCGTCCCAAGGGACACTCGGCACGTAGGCATAACTGGATGGGTATATAAACCACGATTCCCCGCCTCAGAGTCAGTTGCGCCCGGAGTTCTAGATAAAAAGGTCACGTCGGTGGTAGGCGTTACGTGCAGGCGTAAATCATGGGAGGAGAAATGTATTAATTAAAGTGAAAGAAGTGTCGGGAGCAATAGCCCAAATCCGTTTAAAAATGTAATCTAAACATTTCGTTATCGAACCGAGTCATGTGCACACACAACTATATGTTTAATTAAACCCGGACTAACCTTCCCTCACCGACCTACTAGACTATATCACGAATTACGTATAATTCCACAATTCAATACGGACATCAGTTAAGTGAACCGAACTCCCCGCAGGATCAATTATCACTCGGACAGCGCATTCATATGCCTAGCCTAATTACCAAAGTGATGATAAAGTGATTTCGCTAATAACCTATACGCAGAAAGACCCTGATATTGACTGTTAAAATAAAGACTAATCCATACGTAATCATTCACATAAATACCTACGGCCGTTAAAGCTCCAACCGGAGGTCTGGTCCCGGTTGTGAGTTTATAGGGAAGCTTCTACACCACGGGCGAGGAGACCCAACTGCTCACATACTTCCGACGTCTGGGCATTCAGCCTGCAGGCGTCGGCATCCCACATCATCGGCTGCATTCAACAACCACCGAAGCCATCAAGAAAGGACCACGGCAAAGCGTATGATTTCCCCATTAACATTATTGTATAAGATTCGTGATGAGCCAATATAGGTAGGAATACTTGCATAACTGTCATACTTCAGATTCACAATACATGTTCTAAACTAAATAACCTGTTTAATTTGACAATAACCTATCCTGAACAATGATATGAGGGTTGAGATTCCACACCTGAGAGAGTCATAGCCTGGGAGAGAGTATCTACATAGTAAGAAGGGTGAAGGAGGTAAGGTAAGATCATATAAATATTACAATATCTTTTTTAAAAAACATCTCGTGAATTAAAAAAAAAAAATACGACGATTTCTGAAATAGTTAAGGTTTTAGTTTAATGTTACGTAATAAAAAAAAATCTTACTTATTTTTGCGTCTCTACGGCCCAGTAATTTTTACGTAATTTACTTACTGTAAAATTTGAGTGCTTCATAAATATCATTATTGTCACAGGTTCGGTTTCAAAGGATTTTTTCTTCAGACAAAAGGAGTTATTTGACATAGTGATGAACTCAAAGTGTCAACAGATGGAAAAAGATTTTTATATTTGAAAAAAAAAACTTATAAACCTCACCAATTGCCTTAAAGAGGGGTTGGTTAAACTCTGTAAAAAGATCGCGGGCTTCAAATTTTGCTTTAAAATGGATAATTGCTCGTCGAGATGAAGCTAGATTTATGATGGAAAATAAAAAAAAGTGACTTGAGACTCCGATTGGTTTTATATTGCACGCGATTTTCCCTAAAAACGGCACGTCGTGGTCAAAAACACAATTTGAATGTAGTTCTGACCGATCCAAGCGCTTGAAAACCGAAGATCTTCGGAAAAGTGCACCACTTTCTCATTTGGCGTTTGAGAAAGAGGTGAACTTTTCGGTCAATCGGTTGCATCAAAATTATTAGAAGACATTATTCTAGGCGCTCATCTTTTAACAGACAAGTGTACAAAAAATTTGAAGATAATCGCTCTTCTTAAAAACAGATGTTCATTGGGACGTGAGAGGATGCGATTATTCTAGTATTTTTATATCTTCAAGTGTACCTACATATTAGTTTGCAGGAATTCTGACTATTGTAGCAGAATCCTTGCCCATCATTCACCAGATATTGCCGCCCGATTAAGATTATCATAAGAGGCTCCGGAAGCTCGGAAGAAAGATTTTTTAAAATATCGCGAAAACTATTCTAGAAAATGTTCTAGTGAGAAATTTAATGAGGATGTTCTTAATTTAATGTTAGTTATATCTGATCCTGTCATAACTAGTTACAGGTAACCCCCAAATAAACAATTAAATCGTTTTCCTAAAGAAGTTTTCGATTTAATATTTCCTCCGGATATTCATTATATAAATATCTTTGGCACCGACGATGATGAAGATTGTTCATAGTCTGCATCAGAATGTTGAAAAGCAAAATTAAACATTACTCGGCCTTTATTTTCACATGGATCTGGACATAAATAATTTAAATTTTAAGATTTAAAAAAAAAATCTTTTTAATAAAATCCAGAAATCGTTAATAAAATCCAGTAAAACTTACTCAAATCAAATATTCTTATTTTTTGTAACCATACCGAAAAATAATATCACTTTTTTTCCTCGTTAATCCTGCCTGTGAATTGTTTCCAACTTTTGGGGTATTCGGAACCACTGTGCGCCGCCGGCTATCTTGTTGTAGCCATCTTGTATAGCTAGATCAAGTACAAAATGATATGATGAATTATGCTTGCAGTTAATTTTATGTTTTTTAAGATAATTTTCGTTTAAATGATCAATTCACTGTGATATTAGTGTAATACAACATAATTACCAATGCTAGCGTTAATTTTTTTTCAGTTTTAGTCCTAAATAGTGTTTTGTTGGTGATTTATTTTCGTTTTACAAAAGATTTTAGGTTACGTCTGAAATTTTTTTTAATGACTTTTCCGCGTGAATTTAATAAAACTTCTATAAAAGTAATATTATTTAATAATGTAAAAGCCTTATGCATGTGTAAAAAATAAACACAAAATAGAGAAATCAACCCATTAAATTGCGTAAAACCGAGTCCAAGATGTCATATTTTTTCGGAATCATTAAAATATTTTTTTATCCTTTTTAATTGTATGAACTAGATAAAAAGTGAAGTGACAGTTTTATTCCAAATTCATAATGTAAGAGGACTGTATTTTTTAAATTTTGAATTTTCCTAAATTTTTCGACCATTTAATAGAATATGTTTACTGACAGCTGTTTTTTTTTTAAAGTTTTTCATTTTGAAACTTAAAATACTACAATTTTCAAACACGATCGTATATGTCAGATACAAAAATCTAAAAGGCAATTCTATTTAGTTTCTATAAAGGTATATGCTTTAAGACATCTTCAAAAATAAGAAATATATAGAACATTCGTTTGTGTCATGCCTAAATTCCCATACAAACGACGTACCTGGTTTATTTATGAGACGTACAGTGATTACCATTGTGACGTCACCACAGAGCATTACACAGCATACCAACTTGACGCTGTGTTTTATTGAGAATATTAAAAATGCACTTTTTAATATTTTTTTAAAAAATGTACGTTTAATATTATTTATTAAAACTTATATATTCAGAATCAGCGTTTATTGGTCTCTATGAACATATTTTTTTAAAGCCATAATATTTTTCACTGGAGTTCCTTATTTTGAATATTTTAAGTGGCATCTTCGCCGCTTGTTTGTTTAATGCCGGCTATCTCCAAATAGTTTGAGTGGAATTTTATCAATTTAAAAAATATGTAATTCCCATCTCTCATTTTTGAAAATACCCTGTTATTAAAAATAACCTTATTAATTGTGTTTCAGGATCCGGTGGGAAAATACAATATGACTATTCATTGGCATTGAGCAATCTCTTCTTTGGAAATGATCTTCGAAGGGAATATGATGATTTGTTAATTTCTGACAATTATCCTTCAGTCAAAATCTTGACCACTCTTTCACGTTACGTCTATATAGATGCAGACAACCCCCAAGGCAGGGATAAGAAGGTCCCACAAGATGATGTTGTCACTCTCGCACAAGAATGGGTCGTACTTACAAGTGCCGTCAACAACGACCCGTATAATGGATACCACGGTGTTGCTTTCGTCAATTATTCCGCTTGTCAGATTGTAATAGCCCACCGTGGAACGTTTCTCAATGCAGGGAGTATTCTAAATTGTATTAATGGAGTTATATCTTCAGAATACGTACCCCAATTGATTTCGGCAGTAACGTTTGTGGACAGGGTACGTGAAGAATTATGTATACTGCGCAGAAAACGCATTTATTTTAAATTGACCATCACCGGACACTCCCTTGGAGGGTGGCTTGCACAAATTACAGCCGTCACAGTAACCCGTCTTTCTCTATCACACAATGGGATAGACATGGATCTTGCCCATCCGAGGGATACACTGGATGCCCATGTTCAGGTATTTGATTCTCCAGGATGTTACGATATGATTAAGAAAATATGCAAGGACTTTGCTTTTAACTGTAGTAACGTGGTTGCTTTCTGCAGTAAAGCGGTTAATTACGTACTCGGAACAAATATGATCAACCTTTTCGGACGCCAAATTGGGCACCAAATTCAAATAGGTATCACTGGTTTCGCTGAATTTGGATGTCACGCTATTAAAAATATTGAAAAAATGATTTTGGATGGAATGTGCATGTTTATAAAAGAACCGTGCTTGGCACCTCGTCTTTTGGGCAATGTAGTGACTATTACTGGAAAAACCATTTTTTTCTTATTGAGTGTTTTGTGTGACATAAGACATCTATTTTCAGGGAATTTGTTAGCTATCCTTGAACGAATAGAAACTTATGTCTGTGAGCTTATTGTGTACTCTATCGACACTATATGTCTGCTATATACGGGCAAAGCGGCTCAGTTGAACTAGCCGCTTCACTAGGTCTCGTTCAATGAAAAGATCCGGTTCAGTGAACCGGCTCAATTGAACGACTGTATTAGTCCATCTCCCACCGCCCCACCCTCGGTCCTACATAATACTTCATAGGAAACCACAATATTTTGGGGTTTCCTTTTTAATTGAATTTCCCTTTGTCAGATGAAAACATGAAACCAAGAAATCCTTTGTTTTGTTAAGTTTTAATACGAAACGTCAGTAACGAAATGTCAGTACGGCAATCGTATAACGTATGCACGTCTCACGTCGCTTTTGTTGGTTCGTACCCGGGATACATAATAATTATTTTTTAAATTATCTCGACTTGTGACTGTAGTTTTAATTTAAAATTTAACGATGTCATCTAAAGAAAAGTTATATTTGGAATCATTTTTCGGTTGCCACTAATATACTACACTAAATCCAAACACGTGTTAGTACTGTTTACAACTAATTACTAAAAGTAGTGGTTCGATAGAAAACCTTACTAGGCATATGTAATCGAAGCACCCCACCGTTCAAATTTCAAATCCTCAGGCAAAATGTCGTAAATTAAGGAATGTCTACTGAGATGCGCGCGGCTGAGTAGATTGGCGCTTATGCTACGGACACACTTGCTCATTTGTATCATCTAGTAGCATGTGTGTCAGTGACGTTGCTAGTAATGAGCATGCTCATTTGAAGCCAAATGAGTTTGCTCACAAATCAACAGCCGTTTGATTTACGAGCATGCTCATTGGATTATTGGGTGGAAGGGGAAGCCTCTAAGCATATGTGAACAGACTAGCTTATGAGCGTGCTCATTTCAATCCGATCTCAGTTCGCGCCTGCGCATACTTAGCAAAAATGTCAAAATAGCCAATAGCCAAAGATCCGCCAACCGTGAAGATCGGTCTTACGTAACCGGATCTTACGGATCCATATGAAGATCTGGGTCACTGAGCTGACTTGTTCGCGAACGACTCACTTCTATGTCTGCTGCCAAATATTGATTAACACACATCAGGCGGGCAAAACCATGGTCCCGTTCGTGAAAATCAATTTGCTTTTAAACCGTTATATTGTTTAAACAGTACAGAAATGTTTTACATGGTACTCACGACACCCCAGTCATAAAAGTATTGTCTGAAATTCAATTCAATTTATTTATTCTTTTAAAAACTTTACAAAATTAAACATTTTAATGTGTTTTTAAAATAAAATTGTAAGAGTATTACATTAAACATAAATATAAAACAAATGGTAGGCAAAAACTATACAAGCATTAATAGAGCTTGCCTTTTAAAAGCAGCTTTACTAACTCTAAATATGTCGATATCCGAATTAATTCTGTTCAACAGCAAGATTGCTCTCCCGACCGGCATGACCATTGGCAAGTTAGTACTGCAAGCCGGAAGATAGAATAGTCTATGCTGTCGGTGGCGAAGATAACCATCGGGAACATATAAGTGAATTCTCTCCAAGATAGCTGTATTTTCAAACCATCCACGAATCAATCTGAAGAAATGCGTAGCAATGTGTACATCCCTTCTGACCCGTAGATGGTTCATTCCGAGCATACCCAAAAGAAAGTCGGTAGGATAGAGCCACGGGTAATAGCCATTCTCCCTCATGTACAAAAATCTCAGAAATTAAAAAGTCTACTTTGTAATACGACTCCATAAACTGAAGTTAAAGTCAGTGTTGAGCCATTTAGCCAAGTTTTATATGCTTTATATGTTTACTAGCTAAATCAAATCCACACCGGCTTGCCAGCCTGCTCGTCCACCACATACAGACATTCTCCTTTAATTTATTTCAACCATTTTTTCCAAAACTTTGACAATTTATATACCTAAGCCTTCTCATCACTCTATTTATTGGTGAAAACCTCATGAAAATCTGTTTAGTAGTTTTTGAGTTTATCGTTACAGACAGACGTGGCGGAGGACTTTAATTTATAATATGTAGATAAGTGTAAAAAATTGACACTTTTTATTACATTGCAAAAAAAATTGTTTTCACTTTGGAAAAAATCATTATAAACGACAATAACAATTTACGCTAGTTCAGTGCCATGAGTGTAAGCATTTATTAACCGTTCCACGGGTTTAATATAGTTTCCTTTGGAATAGATATTCTTTCCCATGAAAGACAAGAAGATAAGCAGACGGGGAACATTACATTTTTTTCACATTTACATATCCCAACTACAGTGAAACCCTCTTAAGAAGTTCTCTCTCGTGGCTTAAGAAGTTTGGTTTTTTCAGTCCCTAAGCTCAATATTGGCCCAATTTTTCCCACATATAAGGTTTTCCTGCTTAAGAAGTTTGTTTTTTCCGGTCCCTTGGAAAACTTCTTAAGAGGGTTTCACTGTATATTACAATCCCCTTGCAGAGAAAGTGGTATACAATATTCATACAAAATTATCGGACAGAAATACCTTTCCCGCCATTGAAATACTACTGGCGTTAAAGATAGACTACCTTTCCCGCCAGAAGTAGGTATCTTAAAATGTAATTATTATTATAAAAAGTGACATAATATACAAAATAATTAAATCTTACTTTAATTTAGTTACTTTATACTTCTACTTCCTTTTTACTTTAACTATTTTATAATAAATTTTAATTTTTAAGTTTTTTTTTTTTTTTTCAATGTGCAAAGAGTTAAGTACAATAATACTTTTTGTAACATATGTATTATGTTTTACTAACCCTCTTTGGTTTTCCTACTAAATAAAATATGTCTATCTATAACTTTCACAATAGGAATATTGTTGTCCACAAGGAAAAAAAATAGTTTCGTTTGTGACTTCTTTTCTTTGCCATTGAAATTCTGATGCACTTGAAAATTTACCACTTTATGTGAAAACAAACAAACAAACAATTAAATCTTTCCTCTTTATAATAGTGTGTTAAATAATTAGATAATTGCCACTTTATTGTAAGCGAGCAAAATCTGTAGCGAACCTTCTTGGAAAATTGACCACTTTGTTATAAATGAGCGACACATGTAGCGAACTTACTTGGTAAACTTACGACTTTATTATAAATGATCGACACATGTAGCGAACTTACTTGGTAAACTTGAGACTTTATTATAAATGAGCGACACACGTAGCGAACTTACTTGGAAAACTTATTACTTTATTATAAATGAACGACACATGTAGCGAACTTACTTGGAAAATTTATCACCTTATTATAAGATACATGTAGCGAACTTATTTGGAAAACTTATCACTTTATTATAAATGACTAACTTATATCTTATTGTTTTCAACTTTTGCATTGTAATTTACTTATAATATAGCAAATGTAATACATGTACGTAACCTATGTATTATTAATAACAATAACTATTAAATATCCCTAATAAAACAATGTACACTACTCTTCCAGCCACAAGCTAATGCTTCCATAGAAGAGTAGTATTAAAATAATCATATAAATGTACCTAGATTAATTTAATATTAAAAAATAAAAAACTGTTTTTTTCTTGATCTGGGGTGCATTTATTATTTCTTTTTGAAGTGAAAACTTCTTTAACACCGTTGTGATTTGAAACTCGTTGATTTGAAAAAGAGACAAACACATATAGAATTTAGCCAGCGAGAGAATGAGATCGTATAATCAGTCTCCTCTTTGTGTGGTGCTTCTTAGCCTATCGGTCTCCTCTTTATGCGGTGCTTTGTAGTCTCTCCACTCTTGTCTACTTTAGATAGCTGAAGGTTTCACTTCTACCACGTGTGAATTGAACACTCTGATTTTTTTTCTGTAAGAGCTTATGTCATCTTTGGGAATACTGTTAGGAGAGGAAGGCGTGAACATGTTCGCTTTATTTACATATATATTACAGCTCGACATACTTTTCCCAGCGATGGGAAAAGTGCTTCGATACCCTGGTTATAGTAAGAACCGTCGAGTGCCCTAAAATAGCCATCATTTGCAGATTTCACTTCTTCATTGTTGGCAAATCTTTTACCACCGAGCCATTTTTTCAAGTTGCCAAGTTTGGAAAAAGAAAATAATCCGAGCGGGCTAAATCTGGCGAATAAGGTGCGTGAGGAAGCTATTCGAACTTTAATTTATTGATTTTGGCAATCGCGATAACGGATATGTGAACTGGTGCATTATCTTGATGAAACAACATTTTCTTTTTCGCCAAATGTGGCCGTTTTTTCTTGATTTCATCATTCAAACACTGCAAAAAGTTTGCATAATAGTCGCTGTTGATTTTTTTTTAAGATAATCAATTAAAATTATCCCAAGCACATCCCAAAAAATTGAGTCCATGACCTTGTCTGCAGATGGATCTGTCTTCGCCGTTTTTGGAGCCGATTCTCCCCTTTCAGTCCATTGTTTTGACTGTTCCTTCGTCTCAGGTATGAAGTGATGGACCCATGTTTCATCCTTGGTTATGAATCGTAAACCATAGCCAAACACTCGATTGAAACATCCTCACGACGCTGTTTTTGGCCATTGTGAGCAAATATGGCTCCCATCTTACTCACAGCTTTCTCATGTCCAAATTTTCAGTCAATATGCGATATGCAGCACTTTTTGAAATGCCTACTACGTCTGCTAGCTTACGCACTTTCAATCGACGGTCATCCAATACCATTTTGTGGATTTTCTTTACCTTTTCTGGCGTGGTCACCCCATTTGGTCAACCGCTGCGATGTTCGTCTCGGCAGCTCGTACAACCTCGTTCAAATTCTGCCATCCAATATTTTATTGTTGTAAACGAAGGAGCAGACTCCCACAGAGTTGAATCTAGCTCGACTTTGATATTGGTTAGACTTAGATCTTTCAAATGAAAGTATTATGTATACCTATCGCTTAATGATGACCAACTTTTCTATGTTTACAAATGAACTAAGAGGGTTCACTATTAATGGCTGCCGTTAAAACGACAACATAGCACTTTAAAACTTGATAATTAAGCTTTACAAGGTTGGTACTTTCGACTATAGTTTTTTTTTAAAGCAATAACCGCCATCTGTATGTCAGATCGGGTACTTCTGGGACCACCCTCGTATATACAGGGTGTTAAGGATCATAATTCACTAACTTTAACCAGTGATTCCTGACATTATTTGGGGTAAAAATATTAATTAAAATTTTGGTCTCAGGTGACAATTTCGGTTTTTTTAAAATTTTTTATACAAAAACATAAAAAATAGTAGGTGTTGGACGGCTGTGGTCTGGGTAAGATATTAGGCGGTTACTCAGCTGAGTGACCAGTGATGAAGAGATGAAATAAAAATAAACATGTGTGTGTGAAGTGAAACCTTCAGAAAACTAAAGTAGACAAGGGTGGGGAGGCTACGAATCACCGCACAAAGAGGAGACCGATTATACTATCTCATTCTCTCGCTGGCTAAATCCTTTAGATGTGTTTGTCTCTTTTTATTGTTGCTATTTTTCGTTTCATCGAGTTTCCAATTGAAGTGACAATCACAACGGTGCTAAAGAAGTTTTTACTTCAAAAGTCATCGAAAAAGTTACCGGAGACCAAAATTTCATTTACATTTTTTACTCCAAATAATGTCAGGTAAGTAAGTCAGGTACGTCCCTTAACACCCTGTAAAATGGCATGTTGACTTGAAATTAAGTTTTATCCACCAACCACAGAATTATAAGTTTTCGGTGCGGCGGATTGAATAGTTTTGTCATTAGGCCGCCCCTTATCTAGGATGAGAGGTAAACAGGCGGCAGTTTTAGGGGGCGCCAAAATCGTAATTTATATCTTTGATTGAAAAAAAAACTTGATCTACTAAGTGCCAGGTATCCAGCGCATGTTGTTTTATCGATTATTCAAACGCCCAGTTGGTTTTTGAACACATCCTAAGTTGATTTATGAGCGTAACCTAAGTCGATCTTGAAGGCATGCATAGTGTACATGATGTCTCTGCCGGGGGAATCCCCGTCGCATCTAGAACTAGGGGCTACACGAGCTGAGCTGAATATACCCGAGCGGTTGAATGTCAAGCGAAGCGACAATCACTCACCTCACGAGAGTGGGCGCCACTATCAACTTTCAGACCCGGTTTGAAAAATTCGTAGATCCAGGGCTGTCATTGGGAAAAATAAAATAAAATAATTTTTCAAAAGCAGTAGATTTATTTATACAAAAATGTTCATTTACAGTTGGAAAGAAAATACATAGTCTACAATCATACGGAACAACTACAAATACTTTTGTATTTATTTTTGTCTATGATTTAACTTAGGTTTTATAATATAATATAATCATACATAATTTACATTATCATGTAAGATATAATGTAATATTATGCACATGGTAATTTATATTAATATACAAATTCGGTACAAATTTATATATGTATATGTATATATATTTATGTACAAAATAATGGATATGTGTGTTGAGTTAACGTTATCAAACTGAAGAGAATTTTTTTATTCAAAATTATTTACCCAAACTCTCCACAATGAGTGAACTGATAGAGCAGTGGTCGTATTTGGGTGCCTGGCAAATGTTTATTTTACATATCGTCCCAACTGCTCTCAACCGCCTAAAGCCAGTGAGACTATGGCATCCCCAATTGGGGTATGTTGTGAAGCTGAAGGTAGTGAAGAGGAGACGGAGACGGGATAGAGGAAGGTGGGGAAGTACCTGGCTATTCAGATCTGGTCACCAAACACGGCTAAAGCCAAGTAACCTTTTGAATTCTGGATGGTGGTCTTACACCAGGGCTAAACTGAGAGTATCTTCAACTCTGGAAGGTGTTGCAAATACATCTTATATTATTTTTAAATTATTAAATTGTGAAATAACACCAAAAATTAAAATAAAATTTAATTTTTTGAATCTGAGACCTCCGGATTGATAGTCGAGAGACGGAGTCGGTACTCGACCACGGAGGCCGTCTTGGGGAAGGCTCTCGTCGTTTATAGACTAAAGGAGGTAAGTATTAAAGTGTTTATGAATCAGGTTAGCAGATCCTAGGTTAGGTTGAATTCTGTGTTAATGAAATATATAAAATTTAATACTATGACTAGTCTCTAAGTGCTACATATTATTACATGTTTATTAACATTGCTTACTTATTAATGCAAACAATTGTTTTTGACCAAATATCTAACATATATGGTTTAGTTTTGTATTTTTAATATTACATAAATGTCCGCATGTTATGTAATCGAGTTAACATCATTCCACAAATAATTAAATGTAAAAATTAATAAAAAATATTTGAAACCAAATAAACATTTTTATTAGTTGGTTCTTAATCTCCTTCAACCCTCTTGGCTCTTGAACTTGAGTTCTTCGCGGGAAGCAGATCCTACTCCTACTTCTTTTTCAAATTGACTTCTCCCAGAGAACCCGGTTCAGTACTCGGACCCAAACGCGTAACTCGGAGCCAGACTCGAAGCCGGAACCCGAATGCCTCCACCGGCGTCCCCGTGTCTGCAGTCCGAGCCACTTTCGAGTCTTAAGGGTATCTTGTCCGGGTTCGAGTTCTTGTGCGGGTTTCCGCAACCAAGAACCTGAACCCGGGACCTGCTCCTAGTACTTTTATAAGGAAGCACGGAGGCCTCCTGCAAAATACAGAACTCGCCCATCTCTACTCCACACAGGAGGCACTGAGGAAAATAATTTCTCTCAGGGCCTTTGTCATCTTTGGGGATGATTGTGGAGGGTCTTTTTGTGGAAAGGGGAGTCGTAATTATATCGTAGACATAAGAAACCCAGAGAATTATGTACAATATGATACAATACGATTGTACCCCTTAGCCAGGAGCACTCCTGTCCCGGTGAGACCGGTACACCGAGGGGCACTGATTTGTTAGGACTTGGAACATATGCTCTGGGGATGGGAAGGAGGTTGGAGTTTAATCGACCGGTATACATTCAGGGACTATGTCATCTTTGGGGATGATTGTGGAGGGTCTTTTTGTGGATAGGGGAGTCGTAATTATATCTTAGATATAAGAAATCCAGAGAATTATGTAAAAGATAAATTAAAATTGCCAAGAATTATATTCCGCACCATATTATGACAGCACAATACATTTTGTACAGAATTACATTCACAGTTAAAGTTTTATCTAACACAATGTGAATAAAAAATGAACTGCTATCTGCCAATGTCATAAAGCATCGACAGACACAAACATAATATGGTCATAAATATGGTATCGAGTTAGTTAAATAAAATTATCAAAAAAACATTTTTAATAAGTTGTGTTAATTATGATCCTTTCATAAGTTTATACACTAGCGGATTTATCTCTGGGTGCAGTTCAAAGTTCATGTTAAATACATTTTCTACGAACCTTGGGTGCAGATCAGGTTAAAATAACAAAAACCGCCAAACAATAATTGCATAACATTAATTAATATTCACAATATTGGTATCAGAAAGTACATACAATATGTTTAACTGACTTAATTCAAACAATATTCTAATTTTAATTATGTACTAAGCTTATGTATCTACCGTACAATATATTTTACACCTAACATTATATTCATGTATAATTAATTATTTTTAAAAATAATAAGAAATGTATTTTTTACAAATTTCTTATTATTAAACTTATCTACTTCTTCTATCTTCGTTTAATAAATATTTCTGTAATTGAACAATAATTTATTTAATAGTTTATGACAACGTAAACAAATATCACAATAGTTATTCGATTAAATTTAAAGAAAACTGTAAATATAATTAATTTATCAACAATAGAAGGCAGTTTCTTTGATAATCTATCTTTCAATCCCTAGAAGCTAAAATGATCCAAGAGAATAAATGCAAATTCTCCTTTCTTGTCTTATACAAATTAGAGGAAACGTACCAAGCAATTTTAAATATGTATATGTACACATTGAAATCCCACAGATTTTCATTTGAAATATATGTGAGAAACATTTTATTAATTAATTAAAATAGATTTTAAACTTTATTCCAATTATGTATTGTTAGATGGTTTCGGCTTAGACCTCTCACGGCCAACTTCAGACTGGCACGTAGGTATAATCTAGAATAGTGATGAGCAATTCACAGCCCAAACCACTTGGCTAAATAAAATTCAAAATTTTGCAGGAAATGATATTCAACGATTTCTGTTGTTTTGCAAAAGGATTAAGTGAAAAACTTCAGTCTTTCTTCAAAGTTTTGAATCAGCTACTCAAAATTATAAAGACAAAATTTCGTGGTTCAACCTTAAGGGCCTTCGCTGATAGAGAAACTGAAAAGAAACCAGTTGCCGACACAATAGTAGCATTGGTAATAGGTTGCCATCGTAGCGGCTCACGAACTGTGAAGTTTTCGAATATTTTTAGCGATTGTGTCGACAATAATTGGTTTCATTTCAGTTTCTCCATAAGCGAAGGCCCTTAGTCTTGTTTTAATGAAAATAGTCAACCATAACAATCTACCATACATAGTTTCCCCAGAATAGCTAGTATATTCAGAGGTTAAATGTAACTTTCACAGTGCAGTACTATTCTCTTTAAAATTTATGTCAATTGTTTACACATAATACAAAGTAAGATGTTTACTGATAATAAACTTCATAATTGATGTTACAACCACATATTCCTATGCTTATAAAGATGTCATATTATTATTGTATTAATATTATCAATCAAATTTATATCTGGGGTTATCTAAATTTATATCTGGGGTTATCTAAATATAATGCGGGAAGGAATGAAGATTGTTTTTCGATTTCTTGGCAAATAAATATGCTTAAACTATATACAGTTGGTGAGTCGCTACCATGACAACCTGTAAACAATGCTACTGAAATGCGTTTGCTGCACGACCAGCAGTGCAGGTGCGTTGCCAACTGGTTTCATTTAATTTTCTCCATGAGCGAAGGCTCTTAGGCCTCGATGACACAGGGCGAGTTTACAAGCTACTATCTACTAAGTTTAAAGTGGGTGAATCGGCGAGTGAGATTGTCATGATGACACACAAAACTGTCCACTTGCTTAGTAGCTCGCGAATAGTAGTAGTAGTAGTATAATAGTAGCGGGAATAACGTGAACTAATTCTTCAGACATTTGACAGTCGAAATCAGGTGTTAATTGGCAGCCATATCGAAAACATAAATGAACCAATCAAGAGTTGGCGAGTGGCGAGTAAAGTTGACGAACTTTCAACTTTTTCGTAGATTGTCAACAATCTGCTAGTTAGCAAGTAACACGATGACACTGAGGGAGTTTACTAACAGATAGTGAATTTCTCAGATAGCAGTTTGTAAACTCGCCGTGTGTCATCGAAGCTTTAGAGTACTTTGTGGTACCTAATTCAAGTAACCTAAACCTAACTCCCAGATATTCTCATTGTTATCCAAAAAACCCCAGTTTAGGTAACCAATGTACCAATTTGAAGATGGCCATGCCATAATAGGCTGAAACCAAGTAAGGTCTAGCCAAAAACATAATAAAGTTTAAAACTTATTTTATTCTAATCATTACAATTGAATTCCCACAGTCAAAACAATTGTAATATTTTCATTTACTGCTATGAACTTCATACAATAGGTATAATTTTACATTTCCTCCGCTACATAAATAAGCAAATTTTATAGTATACAAAAGAAAAACTAAATAATTTAAAGCATTAACCACTCAAGTGATGGGATTCCGTTCGGATTTTAATAAATATCATACCTCCAAATATTAATAAGGAAACATAATATATTAACTGCTTATTGACGTTTAAAGCCAATGAATCTACCCCCATTTTGCCGTATATACCTATTTTTAGCTTTAATAAAAAAAAAGTTTATACTTAATACATTTTTCATTTTTAAAAATCACCATCCTAAATTTTGGTAGCCATGGCTTGAGTGGTTAAGGCTACGGTAAACGAGCAACTTTTTACGACAATTTCTTGCCGGCAAGGTATTTCTGTCAAGATTTCCGTATTATAGGTCCAGATTGCGCAAGATTGTAATGTATTGCATATTCTTGCACACGAAATTATGACAATATTGCCGGGGCAATTTTTTTTTCCTTCTCGCTCTACTTGCGTCTCTGTTCCCTACCTCCCGCTGCCAAAACTGTTTTAATTTCAAACACATAAATATGAATAAATAATTTTGCATTTTTTTCCAGTTTTACAAGTTTGGAGGAGGTGGTTTTTTTGTATTCTGAATTTGTCTTATACATTACAGAAATCTTGACACGCCAATATTGACGGTCCACACCTTGCCCTGCAAGACTATTGACGGCCAAGACATTATTGTTCGGCAATAGCAGGCAATTAATCTTGTTCATTTACTAGTACTTTCAGAAAACAAATAAAGTGACAATGTAATTTTGGAAAAAGCAGCTTTATGGTGTGATTATTGATCCCTTTAACCGCATTATATGAACAAGCTAGATATCAGTAAAAGAGACTACAAAGTATACTTTATTTTGCACAGTTTGTTATACACATATAATATATTTAAGTCAGCCATTGCACGACAGCCAATAACTCCAAATAGACCATTGTAATGCAGAGTCATATAATACCTATATACAATTTGGTGCTCGGCATTGCAATGCCGCCGTGTTCTCAAGCCAGAATTGTTATTACAGCATAATAAAGTACGAATCTATTAATTAATATTGTCTTCTAGTTTATTATTATACAAAGTGGTGGGTGGTCCTAGTAGTATATATTATATATATAACATTACCTTAGTATAACACATACTGAATACGCAAAGGCACCAGCCACAAATACATTTTTTATTAGAGTTAATTAGAGTTGTGATGTTGAAAGATTTACTATTTCTGTTAGCTATTTGTATTACATTATTGTAAACCTTCTTACAGGACATTTTGTTTTCAAGAGTTTTATTTCACATGTACATTTGATACTTTATTTTTATTTAGGTATGTGCTACTGGTTTCGATACATTCGTGTCATTCACTAGCATTCTTAATATTCCAAACCGGTAGCAGATAAATAAATAAAAAATACAAGTGTGCAGTTCACACGCTGTAGAAGCGAAACCTTCAGAAAACAAAAGTAGACATGAGTGGGGAGGCTACGAGAGGAGACCGATAGGCTACAAAGCACCGATTACACTATATCATTCTCTCGCAGGCTAAATCCTACAGATATAGGTGTTTGTCTCTTTTTAGTGTTGCTTTTTCATTTCGAGTTTTAAGTCACAATAGTGATAAAGAAGTTTTCACTTCAATTAAGTAACACATGTACATGTGAAATAAAACTCTCCAAAACAAAATATCTAGAAATTGTTACATAGTTAACATCCAAGAAATACAAAAAAAACTTGTAGAAAACTCTGGGGGGTGATTATTCGTGAAAATCTATTCAGGCTGTGTTACCGATCCTTTATAGTAAAAATAATAGTGCCCATTACCATCAGGATCACCATTGGATCGCTAAACACGAAATCTGTTTACAGACTGTAGTATCTAGCGACTGATTAGTTATTCACGTGTGAGGGCGTAGTAAAGCTGTAAGCAAAAGTTTTTCAAAACTTAACCAACACCTCTGCCATAGGTCTCCTCCTGTGTGGAGCTAATGTAAAAAAAATCCTTTTTGTAAAGAGAATAAAATTGGTCTGTTTGAAAAACTTCATTAGGATTTTTGTCCAGAATGTCTAGGAGGTGAAAAATCACACCCTGAAACACGGTATATACATATATGTAGTGAACATCATAAATATTTTCATAGCACATGTCCGACTCAAAAACGAAGTCATCCCAAGCACTAAAAGATCAGAGATGCCGTTAGCTCAGGTAAACATTTTAACCAAAACTACACAACAAGTCCACTGATTCTCCACCACGCAAACCGGGCAAGTGTCCAATTAGTGAAAGCAGCGGATTAAAGTGCGTACATATAAAATATGCACAAATTTAAAACAGGCATTTTATAAAAACAAACAAACAATCCGTCTTTTGTAAAATATTTGGTTGCGCTTGCGAGAAGACTCCATTTTGCAAACTTATCCAAACAAAAAACCTAGCAGAACAAAACGAACAGAAACACATGCGACAGTGTGAATACAAAGAGGTCTAACCAAATTGTCTTAACACAACAATAAATATCCAGGTGACTGGAAAAATGGTCAGTTCTAGCAAGCTAAATAGCAGTACAGTAACTGAGGGTGTAACAGTAAGATAACCCAATACAGAGCTTGATTTTGTGCTTTCAAGTAGTTAATTAAGTAATTCCAGCGGTATAATTCCGAAAACGTACTGTATTATAATGTACATATATTTTATGAAAATGAACAGCAAAGAAATTCAGAAAACTAAAAATAAAACAGATAAAGGTGTTTTGTTTTATAAAATAAATAAACTTATTGTAAAAATTTAATTTTATCAGTGTTGTCTTAAATTAATGTAATTTTGTAATGTCATTTCGTTGTATAAAAATGCCAAAAAATGTCTTATAATTTTAGTGTTATATTGCTTTTTTAAATACATCTATTTGAATTTCGGCATTATTTTCTTGTACGAATGAATGAAGTAAAATCTTGAAAGTGGAAATTAACCCACTTTCCGACCATCCGATCCAGCTGAAACTTGGCAGATAGACTCGTTGTCGATGACAATGCATTCTATCAACTTTTGATGGCAATCATGCATACATACGTGAACATATACACATTTTTCTGTAATTGGTTAATGTTATGTTTATAAATTTACAGCAGTTAATATACGAAATAAATCTTGATCCTATCCAAATTAAGATTTGGCTTAGGTATTAGCGGTATTTAAGTTTATTAGTGTATCCCTGGAAAGGAAGGCTCAATCCTTAGTCAAACTAAATTTAAAAAAAAAAATTGAAAATTGTAGATGTATTATAGTAAAAAAAAACCTTGTTTTTGGTGTTGATTTTTTTTTAAGGGTATGATGTTTTTAGAATTTAACAGTGCTTTCTTTTTAAATGGGTATTATTTATTTGTCCGTTTCTTTAAAAAATTAAAGGTAGAGTAGCTGGGATGTCATTCTTGGATTTCACAATAGATTGATTCATTTCACATTGGTATTAGTTAAATTAGACATCTCTGAAAAATGGAAATTTGAGTTCAGTATGCAGTTAAATGTAAAAGTGTGACACAATACTCAGATTAATGCTCAAAAACTTGAAGAGCATTGAACAAAATGTTGATGTTGTCTTAGTCACTGGTTGGATATTTCAAAATGACATACTAATGTAATTACGCCTCTTGTTGTTATTTTATATCACATTTATTATGTGAAACACACACAAGTACAAATAATATATTATTTATGATGGTCATTCAAATATTGCTATATTCATTATCTCAAAATATAATATTTAGAAATGTCTTACTAATCAACTGGATGATCAGTGTGCAATATAATTCTGTACGCGTCTATGTAAAGTTGAAGTAGTCCGACAACAACCACACATTGTGTTAAGTGATTCTTTGATTAATTCTTATAAATTAGTCATCACTCTCAGAAACTTATTTATAATACAGCAGTGGTGGCTCGTGACCTTGAAGTCAGCTAGAATTACCATACATTGATGATTGTTTATCAGTAGTATAAAATTTAAATCACGTTTATTGAAACTGAATGTTGATCGTACAGAATTAACAGAATATTTTAAATATGCATTTTTCTGTAACCCCTCAGGCTAATTTGTTCACTTTTGGTAACAACTAAATTAGGTCTCATAGAAATGGTTGTACCTCCCTCTCTATCATAGTAAGAAATATGATCTAAACTGTGTTGAACTGCATGATCAACACACCACGCTTTATATTCATATCTAAAAGTTAATCACAAGAATTAAATGTACACCTTTATGAAACCAAAGATTCCGACTGCAATTTGAGAATAAATTATGGAACTTTTTTTTCTGAACGCTAATAATACATTTGTCTAATGAAATAGTTTTTTTTTTTCTTTTTATTTGTTGACAGTAATTTTAGTTAGAAAAACGTGAGGTGGGCTGTTTTTGGTTTGCTTTCAAGATTTTAATATTTATAATTTTTTATTTTTATTTCTAATAATAACATTTGAAAGCATATTTTATCACCATTCAAAAACAGTTTTTAGTATTCGGATACATTCCGAAATACTCCATTTATTTTAATTTTATTGCAAATCGGAAATATTTTTACCTTCTGAGAGAGGGGCTGAGGGGGAGGACTGAGGGGCTAGAAGTTAAAACCATGCCGTAGAGTTTAAATAATCTTTTCAATGAAAAAAAAAAAAATAAAGTAAGTCTTTTGAAAGGATCGATGCTTTTTAATATTAAGATAGGTTTGTATTACCAAGCTATTGAATCACAGACCATGGTAATATCCGGGTACATAAATATATACAAACCGTACCTTCAATACTAGTCTTATTCTTCTTAAATCTGAGGTGTTTGATATCAAAGAATGTTGGTGAGGTGGTTGATTGTCTCATATATTACGCCAATTGAATACTTGTCATTCTTATAATGCTACGAGAAAGTAAAACTAATGAATAACAGGGTAGTCAAAACATGTAACACCAGTCCGGCCTAACCCTATAGAAGGTATACACGTTGTATCGATTACAATAATACTCTAGAGATTTCTCCTTACTTATTTTTAAAATATTATAAAAAAAACATTAATTCAATTGAAAAATAGCCATATTCACAATTCATTTAAAGAATCAGTAAAAAAAACATTGGTCCTAGACATACACAGATTTATGGCTCTTGATTCTATCCCAAACAAAGTGGCAAGCACTCATTGTGTCATCGCACTGTCACGCCGGTAAGTAGCCAAGATTCTTTCTTTGAAGGAACAGGTGAATTTCAGTGAATGCCGGCCGTTCCCTCTGGTCCCTTCGCCAGCATTCGCGCATGAGATCATAGATGTCCCTCGGGCACGAAGAGGCTCGTGCCAGCGGCCGGAAGCGCCCGTTGTCTCGCCTCAGGTGCGCCAGGTTCTCCAGCACCTGCGTGTCGGAGAGGTGCTCGTAGGGGGCCTGCCGGCACGACGTGAGGATCTCGTCTAGCGTCACGGCGAAGGACCACACATCCGTCTTTGTGGTGTACTTGCCCAGAAACACTGACTCCCAAGCCATCCAACGGATTGGCAGAGGAAGGTTCCCATCCACCTTGTAATAGTCGGCGACATACAGCTCACTGTCAGTGCCGAAATCTGATATCTTGATCTGATATGCTTGTCCCATGAGACAATTTCTGAAAAAGTAAACATTATATAAATTTCTTGAAAATCTACCTTAGAACAATTTGAAAAAAGCTATAAAAAGGGCCATAATCACAAGATGAAGGCTCCAGGCCAGGAAATGTGATATAAAGGAGACATAGTCACCTGGCAGCCAGGTCTCGGTGCACAAAGTTGAGTGACTCGAGGTACTTCATGCCGGCGGCCACCTGTTCGGCCAGGAACAGCAGTGTGGAGGGCTCCAGGCTGCGGCCGGCCAGGAACTGGCGCAGATCTCCGGGCTCCAGATATTCCAGCACGGCGGCCAGGGGTTCGTTGGGCTCCCCCCTCCGGCACGCGCCCAATACGCGCGCCAGTCGCTCATCCTCCAGGGCTGCCAGGATGCGCAGGTCGCGAGAGAACTCTTCCCTGATAACACACACGCCCCACATTATATTCCAGACTAAATATAAATTACTGTTGCCAACACCCACTCTCTGGGATTGAATCTGGATACGAATTTATTAAATAAGTGCATTCTACTACTTTGCTTCAACCGATGATTAACTCTTAGGCAATCTTGGCCTAAAATGAGTTCTGTAACTCATCGGAATTGCTCTAGCAAGAAATAAAAACAATAAATAAACAACTTCAAAAATAATTGCGTTAGTCTCGTTTGTTGTAGAAACTTTTGATAAAATACTTTTTTACAGAAACTTACTGAATGTATATAGAAAATATTATAACAAATATATATATAGAAAATATCGATAACTATATATTTACATCAGTCAAAAATATTAATACATAATCTTACTTTTGCTTCTCCGATGCATCCTGGGTCAAAAATTTCACAGCCACCAATCGTTTTTCCAGGCAAACATTGGATCCATATTCTGGTATCCCATCAGCTTCTGCCACATAAACCTAAAAGGTAATTTCCATTAATATAATAGGATTATTCACTAAATAATGAGAATGGCAGGAATGCAAATCAATTTCAATCAATGCAAAAGTTTTTAAATTTGTAGTAGGTACCGATTAGGGAATGCAATCTCGTTCTCGCGAGATCTCGGCCTTTTTTAGCGAGATTGATCTCCGATGAAAAAAGGGCGAGATCTCGCGAGTTTAACGAGATTGCACTCGAGCATAAAAACGTCTTATTCGAAGCACGGACTGTCACGGACGGAGTTGCAATCTGTAATTTCTAATAGTCTGACTAATTGGTATTTTTTGTTAATTAATCTGTAATATCTAATGGATTTACTGAGAAGATTTAGTTTTATTTAATTGATAATAATATCTCAATTTAATAGTCAACTCAACTTAGATAATAAGTTTAATTTTTTTTTTACTTCTCGTTGTTTGTTTGTTATAAAAGAACTATTTTATTACAACAGATTTTTGTTTGATATTAGAAGAGAAGACTGGTTGTTTCTTTCATTTGTTCTTTGATAGATACGTACGTCAAAGTTTACTACTTAGAATTTTATTAAAAAATTATAGACAAATACGTCAAACAATGTTTGATGCATAAAAGTCTATTGAAAAATTCGTGGAAATAAATTTTTATCTTCTAATACTCATGGTTTTTATTATTTTTTCCTAATTTATTCAAATTTTGTGATTATTTGCAAAAAAACACATGCAAAACTGCGATCTCGCTTGAGCCCCAATCTCGCGAGATTTGCATTCCCTAGTACCGATATTCACACATATACATATATGAACATCTACCAACACTATGCTAAGTACTTCAAGAAGCTTGTTAGAACAAGTATTACATAAATATGTATTTTGTAAAAAGGTGTATGGATTCTTTTAGAAGAATTTTTATTTATGGTTTTAGTGTGTGGCACTTCTACCACTGAAGAATTGACCATTGGCCATATTGTCAGCATTGGATTATTTTGGGTCGCAGGCGGTTGCAAACTGGGAATTGAAATTGATATCTTGAAAAGCTCGCTCCATTTTTTGTACGGCAGTCTGGATTGATGGATGATGAATCAGACACTCGTCAATAATGCTATCGCTACTCGAAACTTGATTCTTGGATGATTTTGTAATAGGATGACATTTATCGATCCTGCATACACGCAAGCTTTTTTCATGAAACTATGGTTGACAAGGCCACACTTGCGCTCGAAGTAAGATAATTTTTGGAAAATCAGCAGAGATGATGTTCCTGCAAGCCATTCCGTTCATTACGCTTCAAGTTAAAATGATTTAACACCATAATCCTACCTTTAAGCAAGCCCATTTGCCAGACAGTATTAGAATTGACAGTTTTTTGTTCTAATAATATAAATCTTGTATTTTCAATACTTCTTTCATTCTAAAGTTTTGACAACCGGCGTGGTCTAGAGGTAAGGCTCTTGACTCGCAATTCGATGGTCGCGGAATCGAATCCCGGCGTGGGCAAATAAATCTTTAATTAATTTGTGTTATTTCACAATTAATTAATTTAAAATAAAAAATAATGTATAGTATATTTATGGACATAAATTATCTAACGATTCAAGAAATTCTTAAGACAATATTTTTTGCAGATGATGCAGTACTGATAGCAGATAATCATTGTGACTTACAGAATAGCCTGGAAAGGTGGAGAAAGATCCTGGAGGACAATGGCCTAAAAATTTGCAGGAAAAAGACTGAATATTTGTATTTGCCATTCGAAGAAACAAATGCTGTAACTCATTCGATGCAACTGGATGGAGTAACATTAGCCAACTGTAACTCATTTAAGTATCTGGGCTCACTCATCCACAGAGACGGAGGATGTGCAGCGGATGTCATCCATAGAATAGGTGTGGGATGGATTAAATTCAGATGCTTAACAGGAATATTGTGAGTCCAAAATGCCTGCGGGGGGGGGGGGGGGGGTCGGAAAAAAATCACGAAACATCACGAGGGGGGGGGGGTAAAATGTGATATCACGTGTACTTATTTTTCATTGAACGCACGATTTCCTTTCCGGTGAACGTCCTATACTTTGTACTAAAAAAAATACACGGGATTTAGGAGAAGGGGGGGGGGGGGGGTCAGGCCTAAAACCTCACCACATATCACCAGGGGGGGGGGGGGGAGGGGGTCAAAAGTTGCTAAAAAACATCACGTGATTAATGGACGACCCCTAAAACTTAAAGGAAAGATATGCCAGACTATTGTTAGAACTGTGATAATATATGGTTCTGAATGCTGGACTACGTACAACTCCTACTCTAGGCAACTCGAAATAGCAGAAATGCAAATGCTTAGATGGTCGGCAGGAGTATCACTAAAAGATAAGATTACAAGTTCACGCATTCGTGGTAGCCTGGGTGTCACGGGCATAAACAGTAAGCTGGAGGAACGACAGTTGAGATGGTATGGGCACATAAGACGGAGAACACCAGACCACACAGTGAAGCAGGCAATGTCTATTCATCGACAGTCATCCAAAGGAAGACCAAAGAACTCCTGGATGACTCAATGTTTTAAAATACTTCAGCGAAAGGGCCTGGATGAAGGCGATACTCAGAACCGAAGAAACTACAACCTGAGAACGAGAAGAGCCGACCCCAACAGCCTACCTTGGCAATGAGTTGGGACAGCGCAAGAAAGAAGCAAAAGTATATTTGCTGCACATTCCAGAGTGGTAGATACTCCCAGTATCGCCCTGGTGTAAGACCACTATTCAGAATTGAAATGTTGCTTGAAAGTCGTGTTTGGTGACTAGATCTGAATAGCCTCACCTTCCTATCCCCATCCCCTTCCCCTCCCCACTACCTTCAGTCTCACAACATACCCCAATTGGGAATGCCATAGTCTCACTGGCTCCAGACGGGAGCAGCTGAGACTCTTGTGAGGTATTCACATAAAAAAAAAATGAAACTCAATTCATTACATATCTGTTGCATATTACTGGAGCCTTTTTCAATAATGTAGTTCTCATTTCTTATTATTTTTGACAATTTTAAATGCCACACTGTGGTGTAAAATGTGTGTGTACGATTTGTGATCCAATTATAGGCTGGTTATCACGTAATGGTTATTGGTAATCAATTCTTTATTCTATAGTTATCACATTGTTATGGTGACAATTCGATGCTGGAAAGGATAAATGGCTAAAGTGCCATGCAGTTGGAAAGGAAGAGTGGTTGAAGCGCCAAACAGCTGTATTTTACTTGAGCCATTTTTCCTTTCCAGCGTCAAGCAGCCAAACTAAAAATACATATTATGTATACTGAATATGAATATAAATTGAATTAAATATGAAAGACTGCTTACCGTTCCAAAAGCACCCTCGGAAAGTTTAGAAAGCATGCGCAGACGATGTCTCGGGAACTCCGGCACCGAGGTTTGTTCCAGTCTTCGTTTTAATGAAGCTAAAATCTCAGATTGAATGGGCGACTGAAATAGAAGAAACAGGGATTTATTTTTATTTCCACAGTTTTATTTGTTAACCAATTTAATAAAATTACCTCATTGAGGTGGTATTTCACCATCCTCCTGATAGCTTATCCAAACTATAACGAATATTAATAAAAATAAAATACTCGCATTAGTTAGAAAACTCTATAGCCACTATTTATAGGTTTGAGTACCGAATAGTAAATTCCGACTTAATAAATAAATAAACTGTAAATCATACTTCGAAAACATATGTTAACCTATATGAAGAGGATGGTGAAATACCCGCTGAAGCTAATAAATTTAATTTTAATGATTAATCCATGAAGACGATAATATCACAACTCTCAATAAAATATGAAAAAACATTCACAAACATTCAGAAAATTAAAAGGTAACGGTTAATAAAAACTGAGACTCTAGTCTTACCGGGACAAGCTCCTCTACCGATACTTTTGAGAACTAATTACATTAGATCAATTTCATCAATCTAATTCTTTGATTTGAAAATTATTACTTTTTTTTAACATCAACTCCACACAGGAGACCCTGAGGAAAATAATTTCCCTCAAGGCCTATGTCATCTTAGTGGATGCCGTGTGTTGGGTCTAACATTATTCATAAATTATTTCCCATATTTTTATGACTGCCATCTTTTTTTTATTTTTTTTATTTTTTTATTTATTTTATACACTTTACAAATACAAGGCAAAAAGTCCCGATAAACTACTTTTTAGCAGTTTGTCTAACGGGTTCTTTACGTTAAAGATCTTATTATAGTGATTTAATAGTTACATTTTTACAATTGTATAAAATAAAATTTAATTTTTTACAGAAATATAGATAAAAATAAATTTTTTAAAACATAAATAACATTTTTAAAGTCTTTAGAATAATATGTCATTGTGAGCTAATACAAATTAATTCTTTCCGTAAGCCAAGTCTTCAGTAAATTCATTAATTGTTTGTTTTGGGCACAGTTTTTAATTTCAGCAGGTAACATATTTAAACAACTGGGAATCATGTAATTTAACGTTCTTTGTCCATATTTATTTGTATGCTTAGGTACAATTAGCTCTTCATTAAAGTTAAAACGAGTATTATGGTTGTGTTCCAGCCTGTTAATATATAAAGGATTATTTATGTGCTGAAAAATAATTTTGTACCACAGAATTGCTCTGACTGAAAGAACTTTGAGACTCTGATAAAAGTATGGAATATTATGCCTTTCTTTGTATAAATTTTTTTCAGCTAATAATTTAACCAATGAATTTTGCACTGATTGTACATGGTCTATATTTGTTTTACAGGAAAATCCCCAAGCTGTTATTCCATACCTTATAACAGATTCAGCTAGAGATAAATAAATTATTCGAAGTGTGCAGATAGGAACAAAAAATTTTAGTTTATACAATCTGCTTACAATTGATCTTAGTCGTGCACAAACTTTGTTTATTTGTATATCCCACTTGAAAAAGCAATCAATAATAACACCTAAATAAACATATTCTTTAACTAGTTCCATATTTTCACATGTACACGTTGCAGGAATACCATTGTGTAAGCAATCTGATGTATGTGTCTTTATTTCAGGTGTAATATATACCTTAACATTAGGGGATCTTATATGTAACAATTTAGTTTTTTTGGCATTTATGATTAAGCCAGAGTCATGAGACCACTTTAAGAGTTCAATGTAGTCTTTTTGTAAAAGATCTATACAAGTTTGCAAATCACTGCTAGAAATCACTAAAGCAGTATCATCCGCGTATACAAAGTACTTTACATGCCTAAAAATTAATTTAATAAAAGATACATATATAATATACAGAATTGGACCTAATATGGAACCTTGAGGAACGCCGGCAAAAAACTTCTTTTTTTTACTTAAAGAGTTTAAGAGTTTTAATGTGATTAATTAATGCAACCGAGATGGTGTCTTCGATAATATTTAAGGGATAATTTTTTACTTTTCCACAAGTTTAAAAAAGTTTACAGAAATATTTACACTTCCGATCCAGAACCAGGTAACAACTCGTCGCCTCAGTTCTTAATTGTCCAAACGACCATTTCAGTTTTTATTCAATCTCGACTTTAAAACTAAAAATAAAGCATAAAAAATATAGTTTATCACTTAACTAAGAATTATTTAAACTAATGAGACCTTTACCTTTACGGAAATAGCTTTATCTTAAACACCTATCATAATGTTTAATTGAAATAATGAAAGAAAACCTTCTCCTGCATATTTTTCAAATGGTCGTTTGGACAATTAAGAACTGAGGCGACGAACTGTTAATATTTTACTAATAAGATATTTTGGTAGTCCATTTTTATATGAACTGCGGTCCGCCAGTTGCGATCCCCTGATTTATGGAATATAATAAAAAATAAATTAAATCATTCTTCAAAAACCCTACGACTTCGCTCTTGACATATACCAGTCACACAAACAAGATAGATTAATGAAAAAAATAATGTGAGAAAGTAGTTAAACCTTAGTGATGGAGCGTGATCTTCCAGAGTGCTGGCTCTCTCGGTCAGAATTGGGGGCGGGGGGCGGGGGCGGCACCAGCGGCAACAAGGGGGCCGCCCCTATCTCCGGCACAGCATAGTCGTAAGTGGAGCCATCTAGTATACAACATCAGAACATTACATACAACCCACATAGGAAGATCTTCACTTACATTTAAACAATCACTTGCACTTGGTGAATCTGGGCTAACAACCGAGTCAACTGTTAGGTATTAATTTTTTATTATAAAATGAATACTCACCCGACATACATGCGTTTGAGTCATCAGCACCCATGTCTCTCATCTCCATGACGACCGAGCTATAGCTGTAGTAAGGGGCATATTTCAGCGCCTGGTACGGCTCCCGGTAGTCGTCCATTTTCACATCTATCCCATAGTCGTTCTTCGTCTTCTTGATGAGAGGCACAGGAAGAGTAGACATGTCGCCCGAGTTGCCGCACCGCGAATCTCTGGTGTAATCCTCCATGTCGTCGATCCTGTAAAGCCTTGTTCAATGAAAAATATTGTTGGGAAAGAACCAAAACCTCGTACAGGACATTGCTTACATGAATTATTACTTTATTAATTGACCTTTTACAATGTCACCACTCACGAACAAATTATGTTTAAAAATAAATAAATTTAAAATAAATTCCTTGCTTACATAGTTTAGCAATCAAGTATACAAATGATATCAACATTTTTAATATAATAATTTCTACGTTTAAAATTTTTAAGTCAACATATTATTCTTGGTAACTTCAGCCGAGCGATTCTATATCTTTTGTGGGATCGTCATTAGATAACGGATGTGATCTCCTGTCAGATTTGTGTGATTTTTATGGCTGTTGTTTGCTTTTTCTATGTACTACGTACATTAAATGAACAAATAATTGTGTATACTTGCAGGAATTTGTGTTTAAAACGATCTAAACTAAAATATGTGACAGTAAATATGTAAAAATCACACAAGTCTGACAGGAGATCACGTCCGTTATCTAATAACGACCCCACAAAATATAAAGAATCGCTCGGCTGTTTATTATTGTTATGATTTAATTTTCTTCAAATTTATCCAACTGTAATGTAAGATTTTTTTTTAATGTATTATATTTAGGTACTTATTACTACTAACCCTTGTGTAAAAAAATCAATACATTATGTACCAATGTAAAGAAAAAAAATATTCAAAGGTGTTTGAATACTTGGCGAGTAGACAGTCTGAAAAATTAACTATTCTTAGACTGTCACATTTGTCATCATCATAAATCGGTCAGTTACCTATAAGATATGTTGTTCTTCTCGGCGCTCAAGTGTTGCGCTGCAGTGGGGATGGTGGCCTTAGATGCGAGGGGGCTGGCGAAGCACTTCCTCCGGCGGTGGCGGTTGACGATGAGGAAGATGGCGAAGGCGAGCAGCAGGATGACGGCCATGAGCACGCAGATGACTACGGCCAGGTATGTTGAGTCCTGTTGCTTGACCGTCGACACGGGTGGACTGGGGCGGCCCGTGGTCTCCTCACCCGTAGGGGCCGGCAGCACTGCGCCCGATTCCACCGAGAAGTTGCCATGCGCCACATCTGCACAGAACCATTACACAATAAAAATTCATGGAAAAAAAGTTATGAAGAAAATTCTTTTCCTCCTTCATTTTGTATGGAACGAATTCTCATCTCTTGAAAGAGCTGTAGCAATATTGTGATAAGTATAATATTGAGTAGCGAGGGAATTCCAAAAATTCAAAAACGTCAAATGTCAATGCTCTATTTATTTTGCTTTTGTTCATATATAATGCTGCCTCTCTTTCTTACACACTAAATGTCAACAGTCGTAAATGGGACGAACGGTGAACATGTCTGCACCCCTCCACAGGAAAAATACAATAATTATAATAAATATCCATTTTTACATTAGCTCCACACAGGAGGCCCTGAGGAAAATAATTTCCCTCTGGGTCTATGTCATCTTAGGGGATGTTATGTGGAGGGTCTTTTTAAAGAGAGAAGGATAGGAAGTTCAGGGAAGGAAAAAGATATGGGGGGTGAGTTGAAATCAACCCCTCCAACTGAGGTGCAAGGCGATGGGTCGAGAGAGTCTGGCTGGAAATGTCAAAAGGCCTCCCTCAACCAACCTCACTCCTCAACCTCTGGCCCGTCACACTTGGGGTGAACTATGGCAGAGGTGTTGGTTATCCAGTAAGTGGTTCCCGGGGTAGCGGTACCCATACCCGCCTCCCAAATTTTATATAAATATGTAAGTGTAATAGTAAGAAAATCACAAAAATTATAAATCCGCACTTAATGCCATCTCTGATACTGACAAAAACAAAACACGGACAGTTGCGCATCGATAATTGCTTCATTGTATAACTTTTAACTTAATGAAAAACTGAATTTAATTCAGCTAATAAGTTAACCAACAGTTATTGATTCGAAGTTCGCTGGGTCAGCTAGTATGTATATAAAAAATCAAAATATGTTTGTTTCTGGGTTTATATAAATTATGATTGCGATTAAACTTTGGTGAATTGATGTTTGCATGCCCACGATGGTTTCTATAATAGTTAGTTCTGACATCATGAAATTATGCATTGCTAACCGTTCACCTGATTGCGATAAAACTTTGGGGATTTGATGTGCGCATGCCTGCGATGGTTTCTATATACAACTATATATATAAAAATCAAAATATGTTTGCTTCCGGGTATATATATATTGTATATATACATGTGATTAGGTATTTGAAATTTCTTTTGTTTTCTAAACAATGAATGACTGAATGAATCAGTGAATGAATGAATGCATAAATGAAAGAAACACTGAAAGCTAGTACTTATATTACAATATTATTAAAAAAATATACTTTTGTGGTTGAGAGCGTTTACTAGTCTAACAAATCAAATTCTTTCATATATTGTATTTAGTTTTATAAGTTTAGGAAATAAATGAATGAATAATATTAAGATTAAATAAAATAAACTATGACTTGAAGGTAGTACCTACTAGATGTTTTCTTATATCCATTTCCATTTTCGTATGGACTCAAAACAGTTAAGGGTATGCTACAAGTAATTTTATAATCACAATTGTTTCCTTTTCTCTCCTTTTCTTTTCCATTTATTTGTAATCATTCATATATGTATAACTTTGTTCTTTGTTATTTTTCTTTATTTGTTTTTTATTGTTGTTTCTTCTACTTAACCTGTTTTTTATTTTTCGTCTTTACTGTGTAAAAACTTATATTTTTAATATCAAAATAACTATGCAATTTTCTTGTCATGTTCTATTCTGTCTTGTTTCTTTTTTTCTCCTTTTCTTTTCCATTTATTTGTAATCATTCATATTTGTATAACCTTGTTCTTTTTTCTTTATTTGTTTTCTATTGTTGTTTCTTCTACTTAACCTGTCTTTTATTTTTCGTCTATATGTACTGTATGTGAAACTTATATTTTTAATATCAAAATATCTATGTAAAATTGTAACTATTTCCTCCGACTTATGAATATTGTAAGTTCCTCCCGTCCCACATGAGTTCTGTATCTGCCCTAGCAAGGATTGCCCTAGCAAGAAAGTGTTTTGTCGTCAAAGTTGTGGTACTTATATGATAAAATAATACCTACCCAATAATTAAATTATTCGAATTTCATAAATAAACAGTTGCTAAGAAACAGAAAGTCATTGCAGAAAACATATTGAAATATTTGGCAGTCAGCAAATGGAATCCATTAATGATGATTATACAATACGGTAATTCACTCTAAAAAATATGTTTTTCATGTAAGTTACTAAATTAGTAATGTTCTAGTATAAAAATTTGGGAATGCCACCTAGAAGAAATATAAAGAAAAGATGTAAAAGAAAACAGAAGGTTTGGTTGTGCATTACTTATCCATTTAATTTTAGGATATTTTTATTTAACAGGCTTCAAAGAAACTGGGGTCCTGTGCAGAGCTAGCAGGTTCTTCAATGACCAGCTGCTAACCCTGTACACATCTAAAGTATGCCCAACAATTGAATTGGGGAGCCACCTCTGTGCTGGAGCCCCAAAATGTCTGATAAACCTACATGATTCTGTGCAAATGAGGGCGTTTGATTGACAATGCCTTGTTAACAGACCGATTGCCATCTCTAATGCACAGACGCAATGTGGGCATGCCAATTCTATTCTACAGGTATTTTAACGGAGCCTGATCTAAGGCATGAGGTAACACCTTTTGATGTTGGCTTATTTGAATAGAACAGGTCGTTTCTTCGACTTGTTTGTATAATTTTCCATTTTCTATTACTGAAAAAGTTGTTATCTAATCGATACAAAGAATTTAAAAATAAAATGTACCTATTAACCATATTCCACTTTTACGCATATTTACAATATTAATGAATGTTTTATTCAGCCGTGTCCGGGAAAAAGATGTAAAAGAAAAAATAAACAGAAATGCTGGAAATGTGTGAAACGCATAGGAATTGAAATAACTGCAAAGAAAATTGTTGAAAATTTACTTATCAGTACCCTAAAGACAATAGAAGGTAAAATTAAAAATAAAATTAATTTCATACTATTAAAATAAAACCCTCCTTGCTCTGATTCATAAAATATTATTGTTATAGAGCAAATAGAACTACCCGTTTTACAAAGCAGTTCATGTTATTCTGCCATTGTCAATTCTGATTCATAAAATATTATTGTTATAGAGCAAATAGAACTACCCGTTTTACAAAGCAGTTCATGTTATTCTGCCATTGTCAATTCTGATTCATAAAATATTATTGTTATAGAGCAAATAGAACTACCCGTTTTACAAAGCAGTTCATGTTATTCTGCCATTGTCAATTCTGATTCATAAAATATTATTGTTATAGAGCAAATAGAACTACCCGTTTTACAAAGCAGTTCATGTTATTCTGCCATTGTCAATTCTGATTCATAAAATATTATTGTTATAGAGCAAATAGAACTACCCGTTTTACAAAGCAGTTCATGTTATTCTGCCATTGTCAATTCTGATTCATAAAATATTATTGTTATAGAGCAAATAGAACTACCCGTTTTACAAAGCAGTTCATGTTATTCTGCCATTGTCAATTCTGATTCATAAAATATTATTGTTATAGAGCAAATAGAACTACCCGTTTTACAAAGCAGTTCATGTTATTCTGCCATTGTCAATTCTGATTCATAAAATATTATTGTTATAGAGCAAATAGAACTACCCGTTTTACAAAGCAGTTCATGTTATTCTGCCATTGTCAATTCTGATTCATAAAATATTATTGTTATAGAGCAAATAGAACTACCCGTTTTACAAAGCAGTTCATGTTATTCTGCCATTGTCAATTCTGATTCATAAAATATTATTGTTATAGAGCAAATAGAACTACCCGTTTTACAAAGCAGTTCATGTTATTCTGCCATTGTCAATTCTGATTCATAAAATATTATTGTTATAGAGCAAATAGAACTACCCGTTTTACAAAGCAGTTCATGTTATTCTGCCATTGTCAATTCTGATTCATAAAATATTATTGTTATAGAGCAAATAGAACTACCCGTTTTACAAAGCAGTTCATGTTATTCTGCCATTGTCAATTCTGATTCATAAAATATTATTGTTATAGAGCAAATAGAACTACCCGTTTTACAAAGCAGTTCATGTTATTCTGCCATTGTCAATTCTGATTCATAAAATATTATTGTTATAGAGCAAATAGAACTACCCGTTTTACAAAGCAGTTCATGTTATTCTGCCATTGTCAATTCTGATTCATAAAATATTATTGTTATAGAGCAAATAGAACTACCCGTTTTACAAAGCAGTTCATGTTATTCTGCCATTGTCAATTCTGATTCATAAAATATTATTGTTATAGAGCAAATAGAACTACCCGTTTTACAAAGCAGTTCATGTTATTCTGCCATTGTCAATTCTGATTCATAAAATATTATTGTTATAGAGCAAATAGAACTACCCGTTTTACAAAGCAGTTCATGTTATTCTGCCATTGTCAATTCTGATTCATAAAATATTATTGTTATAGAGCAAATAGAACTACCCGTTTTACAAAGCAGTTCATGTTATTCTGCCATTGTCAATTCTGATTCATAAAATATTATTGTTATAGAGCAAATAGAACTACCCGTTTTACAAAGCAGTTCATGTTATTCTGCCATTGTCAATTCTGATTCATAAAATATTATTGTTATAGAGCAAATAGAACTACCCGTTTTACAAAGCAGTTCATGTTATTCTGCCATTGTCAATTCTGATTCATAAAATATTATTGTTATAGAGCAAATAGAACTACCCGTTTTACAAAGCAGTTCATGTTATTCTGCCATTGTCAATTCTGATTCATAAAATATTATTGTTATAGAGCAAATAGAACTACCCGTTTTACAAAGCAGTTCATGTTATTCTGCCATTGTCAATTCTGATTCATAAAATATTATTGTTATAGAGCAAATAGAACTACCCGTTTTACAAAGCAGTTCATGTTATTCTGCCATTGTCAATTCTGATTCATAAAATATTATTGTTATAGAGCAAATAGAACTACCCGTTTTACAAAGCAGTTCATGTTATTCTGCCATTGTCAATTCTGATTCATAAAATATTATTGTTATAGAGCAAATAGAACTACCCGTTTTACAAAGCAGTTCATGTTATTCTGCCATTGTCAATTCTGATTCATAAAATATTATTGTTATAGAGCAAATAGAACTACCCGTTTTACAAAGCAGTTCATGTTATTCTGCCATTGTCAATTCTGATTCATAAAATATTATTGTTATAGAGCAAATAGAACTACCCGTTTTACAAAGCAGTTCATGTTATTCTGCCATTGTCAATTCTGATTCATAAAATATTATTGTTATAGAGCAAATAGAACTACCCGTTTTACAAAGCAGTTCATGTTATTCTGCCATTGTCAATTCTGATTCATAAAATATTATTGTTATAGAGCAAATAGAACTACCCGTTTTACAAAGCAGTTCATGTTATTCTGCCATTGTCAATAATTTTGAATAATTGTTCATCGCTTGTAGTATTTCACCATTTAACCTGATTGCAGATTCTTACGGTTCCTCTGAAACAAGTTCTTCCTCCGGTAGTAAAGAAAGGACACCACCCGAGGGTATCAGTGACTAAAGGATCTACCAAATACATTTTGCCAATTCAAATTAAATATGCAGTTATTGTAAACATTTTTATTAAAATAAATTAAATAACTTTAAAAAAGCTTATTAATCAATAGCTCTGAATTGAGAGAACTAACTTTCAGAGCCAAAGATAATGTTGAAGGTAACAATAATTTCAATACTATTTATAAGCCAATTTCGATAATTCAAAGATTTGCAAGTAAAAATGCGATTGTATGAATAAATGTACTTGATGTTGATAATTTTGTACAACTCTACTTGCTATCATGTTATTACATATTTTTATTCTGTTTAAATAAAATGCTCTCTGTTATTCCGACATTTTATAACATTCTATACTAAGAATAGGCCACTTGCATGGATTTCATAACGACTTTGAAAAAATCGTCTGGATAGATTTTTTTACCAAGATTACGAAAATGTTAGTAAAAATATTTATAATTGTATAGTTTTTTTTTAATTTTAAATAAATAAATCCATTATTTGAGCTCGTGACGTCACTACATGAAAATGTCCCATCTACGATTATGTTCCCTTAATTTTGTAAAATTCCACACTGATAATATTTTTTTTTTATATGGCAACACTTTGATTTCCGGCGAATTTGTGAATTTGTGTTTAACGTTCAATAGATTTATTGTTTGTTCTATGCGAACTTATCCTTTGGTTTGATTTTTTGATAAAGATGGCGGTGTTTTTACAGATGTTACGAAGAGAATCCCGTACAATTTATTGCTATTCCTGTGGAAAACGTTTTTTTTTTTTAAAATGATTTTTGGCTATGTAATTATTGTTTTTTCGCACCCATAAAATTATGTCCCGTCTTTCCGGTTTATAAAAAATGGTCTGATTTTTCCGATTGAAATTTTCAAAAAATCGCCAGGGTTTCAAAAATACGAATAAAAAAAAATAAAAAATACAGAATGTCTTAGAATATTTGCCTAAGCCGGAATTTTTTTTTTAAAAATGTGATGCAAGTGGCCTATTCTTTATATTATTTTTTTGTTGGTTGTAGTACGCAATAAATAATTGAATTATTGAGTTCCAATATCCACCCAACAGAATTTTGGTAAAAAATTGGGTGTGAAGCCAATTCCGATAATTCAAAGATTTGCAAGTAAAAATGCGATTGTATGAATAAATGTACATGATGTTGATAATTTTGTGCAACTCTACTTGCTATCATGTTATTACATATTTTTATTCTGTTTAAATAAAATGCTCTCTGTTATTCCAACATTTTATAACATTCTATACTAAGAATTCTTCATATTATTTTTTTTTGGTTGTAGCACGCATTAAATAATTGAATTATTGAGTTCCAATATCCACCCAACTGAATTTTGGTCAAAAATTGGGTGTGAATGCCATCTGATGTGATTTCTCACAAGGAATGCGATGCCGTTGTTATAATTTACAAAGTTTTTCTAGTTTATTTATAAATCGTGTTTAAATATGGGCCTATAATAATATTCAAACACGTTTTTTAAATATATATTAAACATTTAAAAACAAAATAACAATTGTATCCAGTTCATAAAAGATTTATTTATTTATTTATATATTTGTAAGAAACAAACAGCTTTTACGTAATTACAGTGATAATATACAATATAAAGTGAACTGAAGTCAAGCCACATAAGTTTTTTATGCTAAAGTTAATTGGTAAAGAAGTTTTAATATTTTAAAATTAATTTTGGGTTATAGGAAGGGGAGAGGAAGAGACATATAGGAAAAGGATAGGAGATGCTCCCGATACATCCCATACTCTCATATTAATAATCGATCGTACGTGTTACTTCATATCGGTATTTCGTTAGGTTGTTACTAAAAATGTCAATGCTGTGAAATTTTGTATTATATTGTGCACATACACGAGGAATTGGGGTATTTTTTCTTATATTTGTTCTGCACGAGGACAAATAAAATAAATCGGTTTTATTATGGGGTTGATCTTGACGAAATATGAAAATTTATTAAATTGGTGCGCTCTGGTGAGTCTAGGCCATTATTTAGAATTTAAAACAACTTAAATCGTTTTAATGTGAAAAAAACTGGAATTATGTAAACTCATCAGCCTACAATGCTTTTCTTGATTTACTAAACTACATGTTTTTCTTGATTTACTCGAAAGAAAATCCATTAGGGCGGGTTTTGGAACTCAACGATTCAATTGTATCCTATACCTAAATACTAGCTTTTATATTACGCACAACATGCATTGTTTTATGTCAGGTCTTATATAAACCTAATAACGAGATAACGAGATCAAATGTGCAAGTCAATGTAAAAAGACCCAAACTAAAATGCTCAAACTTCATTTTATGAATGACTATCTGAAATAATAATGTTGTGTATGTCCTATGATATGTCCATTTAATACATACAGCTATATGTTTCATGTAATGCGTATCATTCCCGCAATGAGTTTATTAACTCTTGGGAGTACAATGCTTTATATAATATACTATATTCTGTATTGTACACTTTTAATAAATAAAAAATAAAAAAATATTATTTAACTGTTACACGATTTCACATTTCTTTTGTACTTCTTTTCAATATTATCTCATTGTACTTATAATAACAAAAAATGTATTATATCTACAGCGATATTATTTTTGTGTACTCACTCAATCGTTTTTTGTTCTTAATACCTACTGCTGAGAAAGGAAAAGAGTGAAGAAGAAGAAGAACGGGAGGCCTTTCCTCCCCTTCCTCTGCTTCTTTTCTTTGGATTCTGTGTACCAATGTATACTTTAACTTTATGTGTCATTTTAATGAAAAGCCATTTTATGGCGTTTAAATAAATGAAAATAGATTTGTTCCATTGCTGTGCGGGACAATTTATTTAGAACTAGCTGGGTTACCCCGCTTCGCTCAGGACAACATTCGAGTGTGTTCTGGATTGTTCCACAATAATGTTCCCGATTCCCTGTTCCCGAATATTCCACGACATACTCCGCCACTCCTTTCAAAACTTTCTAGAGCTCTACAGAAATTTCTAGAACCTTCCGGAAGACTGTTCTAGAAATTTCAAGAGAGCGAAACTTCCAGCCCTATATCTTCAAAAGTAAAAACGGGAAACATTATCCTGGAGTGGGGATAGAGGTCTACTACACCTTATAACTCCCTTGATCGAACCGGGATTTGTTTCTAAGTTTTTGCGAGCTGCACTTTTTTTGGACTTTCTTTGATAATATTTCTACATTGATTAAAGATGAAAATTACAAATAACTGTCGAAACAGCAGAAGGAGGTTATTTTACCTCCTCGAAAGCCTTACCACTGAATTCTATAAATGGACAGAAGCAAGTCACAGATGTCACGCTAAGACATGATCAAGTGAATCAGATACTTTAATGGATTGTTTACCAAAACTCAGGTTTCTTGTCTGTTTCCTTATCTGCCTGAACTTTAGTTTGGTTGCTGTGAAGTTAGTTCTAGTGTTTAATTAGTCATACTACTGATAGCCTTGTTAATACAAGCGCTCTTAGCGTCAGGAACATTAGATAGTTCTACTTACCAGAGTCAAACACCACTTCGCTGATCATTATCCAGCGCGATGCGAATGTGAGTTGAAGTTTGACGAATCGGCCGACCCTGTGGTGCAGTTTGATAGATACATTCCTGGACGTCTCGAAGATCCTGTCTTCGACGTAGCTGTATGTGATCGGTTCTCCGGGGAACACTTTCCCTCCGACCGAGAAGAGGACACTGGCCTCTGCAAACACCTGCAAAAACATTATTTATCAAGTACCATAATTAGGTAACTCGAGAAAAATGAACTTATTGTAATACTTATCACTAGACCAAATTTACAGGCTAAGATGGTATCATTTCAGAAGCCTGACACTTGTAACGCAAAGAGATTTAAAAAAACTTTAATAATAACTTTGAAATTTTGATGAATTGTTCAAGTTCTGTGAAACAATAGGCCACTTCCATCATATTTTTTTAAATTTTTTTTCCGGTTTAGGCAAATATTCTATGTATTATCTGTATTTTTTTTTAAAATCTTATTTTTGAAACCCTGGCGATTTTTTGAAAATTTCAATCCAAAAAATCAGACCATTTTTTATAAACCGGAAACACGGGACATAATTTTATGGATGCGAAAAAACGATAATTACATAGCCGAAAATCATTTAAAAAAAATAACGTTTTCCACACGAATAGCAATAAATTGTACGGGGTTCTCTTCGTAACATCTGTAAAAATACCGCCATCTTTATCAAAAAATCAAACCAAAGGATAAGTTCGCATGGAACAAACAAGAAATCTAGTGAACGTTAAACGCAAATTCAAAAATTCGCTGGAAATCAAAGTATTGCCATATAAAAAAAAAAATTATCAGGGTGGAATTTTAAAAAATTAAGGGAACATAATCGGAGACGGGACATTTTCATGTAGTGACGTCACGAGCTCAAATAATGGATTTATTATTAAATTAATTAAAAAAAAAAAAACCATACATTTCTAAAAATTTTTACTAACATTTTCGTTATCTTAGTAAAAAAAAATTATCCACACGATTTTTTCCACGTCGTTATGAAAACCATGTAAGTGGCCTATTTGCCCTTACGGAATAATCACAGAATTTGAAAATAACTTTCACAGGACTTGAATTATTAACTTTGAAATTTTATGAATGTTGTTCAAGATCTGTGAAAAAATCGCCCTTATCAATGACATTACAAACTTTAGCCCTAAGAAGTAAAAAAATCGTCAAATGTTACAGATCCTAGGAAGATGAACACAGTTAGGTAATGCAGCCATTTGGATTAGAAGTAGAATGAAGACGAAAGATTTTTTTTTTGATTCTAGGCATTCTTTCGTAATCCTCTAACTAGCTAGGGCTTTGCAATACCCTTTCATGTTTCTAGCTACTAGTACTACGGCTCATTTGGCCTTTTTACTATTACCTTCTGAAGGTCGTATTTACTTGACTGAATTTAAATTACATTAATGTCATCGTGAGGAAAAAGTCTTTACTGGATAAAAAAACCTCAAGCCAGTAATAACAAACGGCAGATCTGGCAGATAATCTGAAAAGCTCGAAGTTTTTATATGGCAACACTTTGATTTCCGGCGAATTTTTGAATTGGACACTTAAAATTCACTAGCTTTATTGTTTGTTACATGCGAACTTACGTTTGGTGCATAAATGCCATAAATATACCAATCCCGTTTGGTGTCACATTTTGACAGTTATTATAAAGTGAAGATCGTACAGATGCTTTCCGCAGCGGCTGTCTTAGGAGCATAATGGTAATGGTGCTGATTTTAACAAAATTAAATTTTATAATATATTATTATAATTATAATTTACAAGAATGTTCGACGTCTATATATAACTAAATGTATTTAACACAAGTTTACCATTATTTAAGAAATACCTGAACTATATTTTTATGTCTTTGATTATATAATGTCTTTTATGTTGAATATTTTGAAATTTAAGGAGCATCGCATATGGGGCTGATGCATATATTTGTGTATTTCTATATTAATCCACAATGTAAAAACTTGTTACCGTTTTATTTTTATGTATCTTGCATTTTGTCATGTATTTACACATCACAATTAATCAGTCACCTGTAAATTTTGTAATTACTAACATACGAGTACCTACTAGTTTATTTTCTATGCTATTTAAAACTTAGAAACATTCTCTTTTATTGTAATGTATTATCTTTCCTTAATTTATCTGTATACTCATACGACGTGTACTAGTTATTTTTTTATAGTTTATCTTTTGTTTTTAAAAAAACTGTCTCTGTATTATAAACTTGTATTGTAAAAGCCCATCAGGGCGTTGACAATTAATAAAAAAAAAAAAAAAAATCCAATGAAATAATCAACTTATACTTGAAAATTATATACTATAATTTTAATTTACAAGTAAAAGTTTATTATTACATTGGATTTAGTTATATATAGACGTTGAACTTTTTTTTTTTTTTGTAAAGAAAGACAAACATTCCCGGGTTACGAATAACCCAACAATGTTTGAAAATCTCCTACTACCACCACAGAAAGCCGAAAATGTTGCTTTATGTTGTGATGGAGGACTTAGCCAGTTGAGGAATCGAACACGCGACGTCCGGGTGGGAACCAAGCGCTATGCCCACTCAACCACTGACCGGTCAAAAACATTATAATGATACGATCAATAAGATGGATCAAGGAAGCAAATATCTATGTGATAATATTTTTGGTATTTTTTTGTGGATTATGTGTGGATTACGTCGATTTTTTTTTATTAAAAATGATTTTCGGCTATGTAATTATTGTTTTTCGCACCCATAAAATTATGTCCCATCTTTCCGGTTTATAAAAAATGGTTCGATTTTTCGGATCGAAAGTTTCAAAAAATCGCCAGGGTTTAAAAACAAAAACGATTAAAAAAATCGAGTGCAGTTTACACGCGGTAGAAGCGAAACTTTACCAAAACAATCTCAACCAATACTTGAAAAGTGAGGTCATAATCAAAGCGACCAATGAGCGCAGGCCAGCGTAATTTCCGTTTCATATCTCTACGAATAGGAGCCTTTAAAAGTGACATCATAATCAAAGCGAGAAATGAGCACAGTTAATGCGTCGCAGGTGCAGTATTCGTCATTTACGTTTCATCCGAAATCCAAATCATAGCGGGGCTATAAAAGGTTTTCTTCAAATACGGAATGTCTTAGAATATTTGCCTAAACCGGAAAAAATGTGGAACATAAATATGCAAATAGCCTATTAGTAGAAAGGCTGTTAGCGTTTAACTGGAAAGAATTATTTCTGTTTTAATTATTTGAAATTTCAAAGGCCGACTCAGGGCTGCTATTTCAGTAGCTTTTTAAGCTCGGCTTGAGAGATATTAATTTACGTTCGTCAAGTTGCTGTTGGGTGTTTTCTGACATTCCAATTCCGACTTATAACGTTCCTGAGTATAGGTTCTATCAAAGATATTGAAGGTTCTATTGATCCTCAGTGTTGCTACACAAGTGGAAAAGAAATTCGATGAGAAGTTTTAAAAAAATAAATAAACAGCATAATAAATTATGGGCCGAAATTGCCGCGGAGATATTTACGTTCACCAAGTTGCTCTGTACTAGGAACCCTGACAAGATAAGCCGATAAATATCGGCCTTACGGGCAGGTATATCAGTAACTTTTAGTAATGGTATCAGTCGGCTTAACTTGTTACGGACCATACCAGAGAGCAACTTGACGGTTGTAAAAATTGACAAATTAAAGGAATATATAATAATCGATATATATCTAGGAACTCATGATGCCATTACAAAATTGATCTAGTTATGGGGAATTTGGATAGACGTCGGAAGTGTCTGGGAATATTTATCGATCTAAAAAGGCTTTTGATAGTGTGTCACATTCTAGGCTGATCGCTAAGCTAGAGAAAATTGGACTGGATGCCAAAGCTTTATCTTGGTTCCAGAGTTACTTAAAAAATAGAGAACAATACGTTAAGCAAAATAATTCATTAAGTGAACCCTTGTCTTCTGAATATGGAATTCTACAAGGTACAGTAATCGGGCCTATACTTTTCCTTATATATGTCAATGACATGTTCAGTAGTTCTCTTAATGGAAGTGTCATCTCATATGCGGATGACACAGTCATCATAATCGAAGGGATAAAATGGGCAGAAGCGAATATAGCGGCGAATGCTGACAATACCATATTGAAGTTATGGTTTGATGATAACTTACTTAGTCTTAACGTAGAAAACATATCATATATACCTTTTTACCTTAATGATCCTGTCACTGACTCCAATATTGGAGTTTAGTACACAGTCGTTCGTGTAAAGGAGGAGAATGTAACGATAATTGTAAAATCCTGAAGAAAACCCCAGATGTCAAATATCTAGGGATCACTATAGAAAGTAAAATGAAATTTAAGAAACATATCGAACTGTGTCATAAGAATTAGAAAACTTACTTACATTTATATACGATTAAGAAATATCCTAAGTCTATCAAATATTAAAATGGTTTACTTTGCAATTGTGCAGTCAGTTTTGCAGTACGGAATAATCGCATGGGGAAGCATCTATAAGAATAATCTGTATCCGATAGTAACAACACAAAAAATAATCATCAAAGTAATTATTAAAAAACCAAGAATTTTCCCAACCAGCTACTTTTTGAAAAATTTAAGGTTCTGTCGGTTTCAAAACTATTAAAAAAAATTGCTATTTCAACCGTTTTTAAAGAATCTGAAGTGTCCTCAACACGAAGTATAAGACCTAGAACATCTGGGAACATGTATGTACCTAGATGCAACACGACAGCTGCACAGCACCATTATGAATATGTAGACCCAAAGCTGTTTAACGATTTACCCGACACAATAAAAAGTGAGAAAAACTTTTTTAGATTTAAAAAAAAATTAAGGTATTTTTACAGATAAGCAACAGATTGACTTATTTTTTATCGACGATTTTCAGATATATCCTGTTGTTAATATTTTGTTGATATTCTATTTCTCTAATATATATATATATATATCTATATATATATATATATGTATTTTTCTCATTGTATAATATTTTGTAATATCTTACAGTATTTTTGAAAGTATTTTATTTCCATTTTGTAATTACACGTATTATCTATAAGCAGTTCTAAATATATAACATAAGTACATGGACTAGCTCCCCAGTTAGACCCGAGAATATTTCTTTACTAATTGGGTAACCAAAAAGCTGATGATTGATATATGAAATGAAATGATATTATTAAGTAGTTCGGGACTTTTTGTCTTGTATTTGTAAAGTGTATAAAATAAATAAATTAAAAAAAACTGTGAAAATTTATTTTTTACTTCTAAAAAAAAATATATATATATATATAAACCGTAAGACAGCGCAGAAAAGTAAAGTTCGGTAAAGTAAGCTAATGGTTTCCATGCCATTGTAGGTCTCGGCTTATGTCGATTACTTACCGACCCATAAGGGAGCCGCCTTAGTGTGCAAAAAGTAAGTGAAATTTAATTTTCATAGTAGTGAGCTAAAATCGGTATAATAATAACGTGATTAAATATAATAACAATAATGTAACCACTGATGTAACTCAACAAATGAACAAGAGACGATTAGCAAGTGTGAGTATCTGGGAAGGTCAGGGAGAAGTGCAGGCCCAAGTACTGTTAGCAGTGCTAACTGTTAACCAAGTAATGCATTCTGCCAGAAAACCCTTTCCGGGATATTTCGCTGTATTTTAGCATCTTCACGGCCCAAGGAGAAGGCCCGACTTGAAATTGCCAGGTAAATAATAAATAAGCTCACTAATAAAGGGCGAGGCCCACCAGCAGTATTACCCACGCTTGAACGACGAACGTAGGACACTAAAAAACTTTGGTACATAATCTTACAGGAATAGACAGGATCACAGAATACCTCGAAAATAAGTTTAACAAATAGGGTAAGGGGTAAATGAGACAAGGATTTTTTTTTTTTACAAATACCGCACAAGAATCTCAACTGCTCCCGTCTGGAGCCAGTGAGACTATGGCATCCCCAATTGGGGTATGTTGTGAGGCTGAAGGTAGTGGGGAGGGGAAGGAGGCGAGGAAGAGGAAGGTTGGGAAGTACCTGGCTATTCAGATCTGGTCACCAAACACGGCTAAAGCCATTTTCAAGCAACGTTTCAATTCTGAATGGTGGTCTTACACCAGGGCGATACTGATAGTATCTTCCACTCTGGAACGTGCCGCAAATATACTATATATTATTTTAAATAAATTAATTGTGAAATAACACAAATTAATCAAATAATATTTATTTGCGCACGCCGGGTTCGAACCCGCGACCTCCGGATTGTGAGTCAAGAGTCTTAGCCACTGGACTACGGAGGTCGTCAACGATTAGGAGTGTTATATCGGACAATGATCGAAAACTGCATTCGCTAGAGCATCATTATCAGACATACTTATCATACATACGCTTCCATTATTCTGACTCTTGACATGGCCCAACTCAAGTATCCGATTCACTTGTTCGTGCCTTGTCTTCCTCGTCCTCGACTTCTTCTACCATTCACATTTGCGTCATATATTCTCCTTACATTATTTTCTTCGTTCATTCGCTCTACATGCCCAAACCATCTAAGTCAGCCTTGCGTTCTTTGTGGATCTACACATTTCCCACACGATCAGAAATACATGGTTTTACTATACACACGCTTCACGGATCTCATTTCTACAGCATTCAGTTTTCTTTCATCCTTATCAGTCAATAAAGGTTTTTTATTCTATCAGATGTACTGCTGACTGTCAAAAAATGCAGGAGGACCTAAACCGTCTTAATGTTTACTGTTCACATCATACCCTTAAAATTGTTATAAAGTGTTTCGTCGTGAATTTCACACGAAATAAAAATATCATTATCAATGAATATAATCTTAACGGTTCAATATTAATCAACAAAACAGAAGTCAAAGATTTGGGAGTGACATTGGACTCAAACCTTATTTTTGATATTCATATAAACTCAGTCACAACAAAAGCCTCGAAAATGTTAGGATTCTTAGGACACGTAAAAAATTCAATAACTTTAGAACAATGAAAATCCTATATTTTGCTTATGTCCGCAGCTTACTACAGGGTGCGGCAGAGAGGACGGACGGTTTTAAAAAAATCATAAAATAGTTAATTTTTACTCAAAAACAAATTTATTGATGGAATCAGGTTCGCAAGTAAATAGCATTTGAGACAGTCAAGTGTGGAAAGTCCTCTCTGCCGCACCCTGTAGAATACTCGTCACAAGTTTGGAACCCGCAATACAAATCATATGTAAAAATTCTAGAACGTGTTCAAAATGGTTTTCTACGATACTTAGATTTCCGCAGCCCACACCTAAGTCACCAAGATTCAGCCGCGTACTTCAATATGCTATCATTAGAAGTTCGAAGAAGCTCGGCCGATGTACTCTTTCTTCAAAAAATAGCCAGATCCGTCGTTGATTGCCCAGAACTCCTACAATGAATACAGATACAAGTTCCTAACAGACGAACCAGGTCAGACATGATTCTTAGCCTCCATCGGTGCAACACTAATTCTAAGCAGAACTCTTTCATCTATCGTGCGTCCAATACTTTCAACACACACTACACAAAATTTGTCATTTTTAACTCTGCACCACACTCCTTAAAATCACACACACGCTCTCTCGATACTTTACAATAACAATAACTATATATACCCTTTAATACAACCACCACTCTATCAACTTCCTTTTTTTTCCTCCTTTAATTTTTTGTTACGCATATTTTTATTACTATACCTCAACCTAACCGATCCCCCCGTATCCTACCCCCTCCCTATTCCCCCTATATAACTTGTCTCTTGAAATGTAATTTTTTCTTTAGTAAATATCTCTGGAATTACTACACTTGTATATAATAGCCATGCGGAAACCTGTAAATGGTTCAATTATTGTATTACTATTATGCTTGTAAACTGTTGGTCTCCGAAATAAAAAAAAATAAAAATAAAGTGATTCACTGCCGCTTCGTTAATAGTTTGGATGTGGAATGACTTATCGATTTTTTGATTCGCTCCTTCAACAACACGGATGTCTTCAACACCTTCATACCTACACAATTTTTTTCCATAGAAAAACTCTGTATACTATCCCAAAAGAAGACAAAGGGTAAAGATGATTTATATATTTTCTTCAAGAAGAAACCAGTGGGTCAGGAGAGGAGCAGTAAAAGCGGTGCGCGACACACAGGGAGGGGTCCAGTCAGCATTTACTGAAATGCTGAACGTAAATCCGCCCCTCACGTGGAGTTCATAAAAAAGGCAAAGATGTAGGTTTCGATCATACCTGAACGTCCTTCGTGAACTGGTTGTTGCAGAATATATGCACAGCCGTGAATTCCCTGACGGTGTCGAACTCGAAGGTGATGTGAACGCGGTTGTTGCGCGTGTCGTTGCGCCAGCCGACCCAGCCCGCGCCGCCTGCCGCTCCGCCCGACGCGCCGCTCGACGCCCCGCCCGCCGCGCCGCCCGCGCCATCCGCTGGGAAGCGCCCGTCCGTCAGCAGACCCAGCCCGCGGCGCAGTTCCTTCTCCCAGTGACCGTCGTATGTGGCGTCGAACATCTCCCTCCCGCTGGTACGTTTGTCGCCCTGCGGCATCGAGTAGCTGATGACCCCGTCTGGAAATTCAACACAAATATCCTTAAGAACATATTAATAACATTGAGAAAATACAAAAAAATACGTTTTATTATGTCCCGCTAGAACACATACATTATATTTTTTAATTGTACACTAACAGCCTTATTAATAAAAAAAAAAACACAATTACCAACATTACGCGTTTTAGTTATGCATTGAATAAAGAATGTACGTTTTCGATTTCGAATCATTACTAATAAAAAATGTCTTCAACTGTGCTGCGAAAGAACTTGCAACATTGCATTTTGGTACATCCGCGCTTGCGCCATGTGCGTGATTTTTCCGACAAAGGATAGTTTAGTTTGTGTTTGTGACTTGCGATGCAAATTATGTTTTACACAGTTTCTAAATTTTCACCTTTTGACCTTTACACTGTTATATTAGTATAGTTCAATATATATACTATTATTTTATTTTTAAGTGTATTAACTATTCACAACGTTTTTAGTAAGGCTGTAAAAATGTATGTATTAGAAAACTGACGTAAAATAAACGATTTAACTTTTTATTTTTTTTTAATTCGACTGTTACAAGCTCCCCTAGCTCCTAAAACTTCTCAAACCCACAAAAACATTACGACAAAATACATTTTACAGCAGCATATTTAAGTACATGTTAGTGAATTTTGTGGAACATAATTTTTTTAATTTATTTAAGTTTATTATTTATTACGACCCTATTCTTAAGGCTCAGTTCCCGGCCCCAAAAAGAAGAAGATGGAGAGATATGAAATTACGAATGTTAGAAGAGCGCGCTAACATTTACAGCGATAAAATTGATGCAAAAATCATGAAAATCTTTAATAAAACACGACTCGTTAAAAATAGAGCAAAAATCTCGCGATAATTGTCTTCAATTTTATTTAAAGAAACGCTGTGAATTTTTTCATACATATAACTTGTAAAATAACCGAAACAAACGTGTTAATTTGCGTTTCGGCGCGACAAATGTCTAGATATTATCTTCAAGAATAACATATATTTTTTTAAGAGCTTAAAAACTTCAAATGTTTAAGGGAGGTTTGCAACAAATCGGTTGAAATTCGGAGAACCGCCTCTTAAAGATAAGTACATTTTTTTTAAATATTTCTTTCTCATGTTAAAAATTATGCATTATGTTTAAGTTGTGCTACCTGTATGATGTAAAATGCCTCTGGAAAGAAAAGAAATGACACAAAGGAGGGAGAGCTTCCTTTGCGAGAAAGAGACAAATTTATCTAACCGCTGCAAGAAGCAATACGCACCTTATAAGCACCTACATTTGGACAATCGGAACATTCCATCGAGAGGCTACCATAGATACTGGACATGGAAATATCCATTCTCTTAGATACTGGAGATACCAGAGCAAAATAAATACTGAGATGTTTAAAAAAAATGATAAATACACTTCTGTACTTTGAAAGCTTTGCACGGCCAATATTAAACAATGTTAATTAATCAAATTGTGAAGATAAAATCATTCGGAGTATTTTAACTAACTCGAACCATACTGTTGACCGAGTATAGCGAAGTCCTGTCTCAACTCGACCACTTTGCATTTAGTTTCTCTGTAAATTTGTTTGTGTGTTCCGGGGGTCCGGTCAATCAAGCCAAGATGGTAGCCTTGCTAGAAAATACCTTATTATTCCGTCAGAGAGCGCTCTTGCGCAACTGTTAAACAGGAATAATCAAAATTAGGCGAAGTCTACTGTTCGCAGAACTCTAATACAGTATAGATTATATAAAACATCATACCATTTCTGAAGCACCCATAGAGCTCCACTCTCATGCAGACTGTCCTGCGGTGATAGCTGTAGGGCAGGAACCTGACTTTTGAGGCCCAAAACGGCGGCTCGAGTTCCTTCTTGGATTCCAAGTAAGTGTTCGTGTTCCCAGTGATAACCTGTAACAAATAAATATAAATAGTAAGCAACCAATCATCAATTCCAAACAACTTTATAGTTTATAAGTAACTAGCTGACCCGACGAACTTCGTACCGCCTCAGTATCAATAACTGTTGAATTTAAATTCAGTGTTTTCACTCAATTAAAAAATACGCAATGAAGCAATTTTATCGGTGCGCAGCTGTATTTTATTTTTGTCAGTATCAGAGATGTCGTTGTTTATGGATTTTTTTTTGTGATTTTCTTCTTTTCCACTTAATTGCCGGAATTTGATAGGCGGGTACGGGTGCCGCCGCCCCGGGAACCATTTATTGGATAACCAACACCTCTGCCATAAGTCACCCCAAGTAGTTCGCTACGTTTGGTAATTTAGCAGGGGTGCCCGTGCTCATGGGGTGAAGTTTTTCCGGGTCTTGGCGGTTGATGCTTCTGCGCACCTGCTGCGTGGCGGGACGGATCGAGAGATACTGGTTGAGGGAGGCCTTTTGAACTTTCCAGCCGGACTCTCTCGCCCCATTACCTTACACCGCATTTGGAATGATGGATTCATACGTCCGTCACTCTCAGACACACTGACCCCCAGATTCCTACCCACCCCTCATTCCTTTTTCCTTCCGAGAACTTCTTATCCTCCCCTTCCTTAAAAAGATCCTCCACACAGCATCCCCTAAGATGACTTAGGTCCCGAGAAAAATTATTCTAAAATGAAAAAAATGCGTTTCATTTCAGAGATTTATTATAATCATTGTATTTTTCCTTTGGAGGGGTTGCAGACATACGTTCACCGTTTGTCTCATTTTCGACTATTGACATTTCGTGTGAAAGAAAGAGGGGCAGTATTATATGTTTTAGAACAAATGCAAAACATGCATTGACATTTGACGTTTTTGAATTTTTGGAATTCACGCACAGTTCAATATTATAGGTACTTATCACAAAATGCCCGCAGCTCTTTCAAATACGAGAATTCGTTCCATACAAAATGTATGGGGAAAAGAATTTTCTTAATAACTATATGTTTCGTTAATTTTTGTGATGTTTTAATAGTTATTATCCTATCCGGGGCGGAAACAAATCCAACAAATCAAAGATCATCAAAATCGGCCCTGCCGTTCTCGAGTTATAAATAGTGTAACTAACCCGACTTTGTTTTATATATAAGATAGGTACGCAATTTCCACCTAAACCCTAAATTACTTGGAAGCTCAGACCCCTCAGGGCCATTTAGGGTATTTCAGTTGCTTTGCAAGCTCGGCTTGAGAGGTATTTTTGATCGACAAGATGCTCTCTGTTATGAACCTCGACAATATAAACAAACTGATAACTGTAAAGTTTCTTTGTAGTCCTTTGCAGATATACTTTACAGTAATAAGTACATAGAGTCCTCTACAAAGATATTGTACTTATTATTAGTAGGTAACTACTGGCCAGTATATCAGTACTATTTTTTATTAGACTTCTAGAACTAGATCTAGAAGTCTTTCGATCAATAAAAAAATAAATCTCTATCTTAGATACCTATAGACTAGTTCTAAGATCACAGTGACTCTTTAATGCTATTTCGTTAACATACAAATAAGTTTAAGAGGAAATATCCTTATAACTCAGAAGCTAGTTTTTATCTGAAGAGCTCTCGCAAAATAATGACTTGCCTGTCTGTATTTAGCTATCTTCGACACACGTCGTAACCGACACCATGTGACCCGAATAATATAGCATAGGAAATGGGAAACAATGTTAAAACTGATCTAACACTGATATTATGAAATATTACAATATCATTCTTGAGTATGAAATATACCGGAACTTAGTGGCACTGCAGAATTTTTTCATTATTTTATTATCTAATAATGTGATAAAGCTAGAACTTATATACTTTATGTTAAAAAACGTGAACGTGTTTGGCCGGGCTTTTGTGCTTTTGGAAGTGCACTTCTTTAAACGCACTTTTTAAAACGCACTTCTTAAAGTGCACTTTTTTATTCGCCATTTAAATTTAAACAATAGGCCACTTGCATCACATTTTTTTCCGGTTTAGGCAAATATTCTAAGACATTCTGTATTTTTTTAATCGCATTTTAGAAACCCTGACAATTTTTTGAAAATTTCTATCCGAAAAGTCAGACCATTTTTTATAAACCGGAAAGACATATAAACGGAATCATTTAAAAAAAGAACCTTTTGCCACACGAATAGCAATAAATTGTACGGAGTTCTCTTAGTAACATCTGTAAAAACACCGCCATCTTTATCAAAAAATCAAACCAAAGGATAAGTTCGCATAGAACCAACAATAAATCTAGTGAAAGTTAAACGCAAATTCAAAAATTCGCCGGAAATCAAAGTGTTGCCTTATAAAAAAAAATTAATCAGTGTGGAATTTTACAAAATTAAGGGAACATAATCGGAGACGGGAAATTTTCATGTAGTGACGTCAAGAGCTCAAATAATAGATTTATTCATAAAAAAAAAACTATACATTTCTAAAAAATTTTACTAACATTTTCGTAATCTTAGTAAAAAAATCTATCCATAAGATTTTTTCCAAAACGTTATGAAATCCATGCAAGTGGCCTATTGTCATAGCGTTTCATCAATTTACAAATTTCTGCTGCATAAAACTCGTCCGCCTGGGAAAATAGCCAACCTTCACAGCATTTTGAAGATCTTGAAGTGTTGGGCTTCAAGTCACTTCTTAATGTGAGTGTACGGATGTAAATCATCCTCTGTCCCACGTACAGCCTGGACTTGGCTCCATACGACGTTAATCTGTGTTAACCCCTAATTGGAAATGTACCTTTCCGTGTCTTTTTTACACCGCGCCGCCAGATTGGTTGCTTCACCCGGTTGCCGTGCCCTGTGTCTGTATTGATCGCTTCGCCTAAAAAGGCTACGTTTCGCGGCCTGAAGAACGTGATTCACCTGCTACTGTACATTCCCATGCCTTTAATATGCATACATTGAAGATAAAAACCGACAGTGCGTTGTGGACGTATGCGTATGGGCGTATGCCTGAAGAAAGCTAAATTTTCCCCCACTTCTAATAAAATTGATCGAAATTGATTTTTTGTTTTCAACAGATAATCAAATTTCACTGGCCTTCCCGGGACCTAGGAGTCGAAAGGTGTTTTGTAATTAACCACATAAGTCGTTTTTTGAATTGGTAAAGAAAGCGAAACTAAACCATTGAACAAAAAATAATTGAATAATCAAGTCATTTTGTTTTCAAGGGTTTTACTTTCCATTTAGGTACATTAGTTTTTGTCCTTAAAAAATTCTAATCTTTCAAAGCCTTCATTATTCATTCATACAATATTGAATGTACATTTAAATACAATATTGTATCGGTGATTAAATTCAATATTGTATTTGTTAACCACTCTTTAACGATTTGAGATTGTTTATATCAAAACTTTTTATAAATATTAATATTGCGTGTGTATGGGAGCAAACAATTAATTCACCTTAATATTTTATACATATTAATATTGTTTGTGTATGGGTGCAAACAATTAATTCATCTTAATATTTTATACATATTAATCTTGTGTGTGTATGGGTGCAAACAATTAATTCACCTAAATATTGTATATATATTAATATTGCGTGTGTATGGGTGCAAACAATTAATTTACCTTAATATTTTATACATATTAATATTGCGTGTGTATGGGTGCAAACAATTAATTTACCTTAATATTTTGAAGCATAACTATGAAAGGGCGGATTATGAATTCTTTAAAAAATCGCCCTTACAATCAATAATACAATAATTGAGGGTATTAAACCGAAAAATTGGTAACAATTAATTAGTGATACTATTAAAAAATAATTATCATTAATTAATAAATAATTTATAAAGAAAAAAACAAAATATATGTATTTATGTGTACAGTGACATGGGATATTGGTGAATGTATTTCGAGTTCTTACAAACATTTGGAGTCAATTTTACGCAGGTATAACGGTTTTGTTTCGAGATTTCGTTTTCGAATCAGCTTCTGGCAATGTACAGGCAGTACAAAAATTGAATTAAAAAAACAGAGAGTTATCCGGCCTTCCTGATATAACAGTCCCATGGATTTAATATTTCCTACCAAGGCAACTGATTTCTAGCACAATGTTACTTCTTATTTACTTTCAGCAGCTTAAACTATACATATCTATGCGGATGCATTTATCTAAATCCATAAAAGGTAAACATCTCCGTTTTTTTGATTCTCGCGTTTTGGCCTAACCACCTCACTGAAAAAAGTTTGAATTATTTTCCTTCCTTCCTCACAAACTGTGTAGGAACCTCATAAATATTGTATATATAACATGTATATACACCTATCGTTCTATTATTTGATAAAAATAAAATGTGTGTGACAGTGGATATTATTTACAGTTTGATTCCAAACACGCAGTGGAAGTGCCAAATATCTTACATTACTTAACAATATAAGTTTCCGTCGCCATGCGTTTAATTAAAACATCTCTGCATATTTTAATTAAAAAAATTCCTCGCCTGCCCAGCGCTCAGCGCTCCGCCCCGCCATCTCGAGCCCCCAATCCCAACCCTCCCTCCGGTGACTCGTGTTTTCCGGCCAAATTTATATACGCTTTTATACCTTGGCGCTCAAAAGAAGAAAGTTGTACAAAAACATATGCGCCCCGCGAAAGGAAGCTCGGAATCCCTCCCCCCCACACCATTCCCCCTGCTACCTGCCGCACACTCTTTCTTCTCTCTCCTCTCTGTAATCCTCAGTATTTTCTAAACGCTTTCAAGAATCTGAAAAATGTGTCGATATGATTTTATGGCTGAAAGTGTCGAGTGATTTTTGGAAACAAACTTTATTTTTACCGTTAAGTTTTTAAGATGAGCAAAGCACTTCCAAAATTCTCCATTTTCCGAGGCTTTTTTCGATAAAAGTGATATTATTGAAATTTTCTTTCGATAAATAATACTTGGGGGAGGGGGGGGAGATTAATGTCTATTTTGTGAAGCTCGGCTCAATCACCTGTTGGGCGCGCATTGTTCCGGAAGAGCTTATTTATTGATAAAGCTGGGGTTTGAACCAACACAAGCACAGACCGCCGAGCCTAGGAACTTTACACAATATTATAGATAACTGTGCATCATGTTAGCATCTGCCATCAGGTGCGCAGTCCCGATGAATATAACCATAGTCACGCGAGTTTTCCATTGATTTTCAAAGCACGTATGTTTCGGGCCGTGTATTAATGTTCATGGTCAGTGTTCAGGCACTCCCGCGAATGAAATGAGCTTTAAAGTTACTTAACCCATTATTGATACTAACTCTCTTACCGCGTTAATCACTTTGAATTAATTTACACCACTACCGAATCCACAAAATCACCTTTGGAACCATTATTAGAAACACTCTCGGCATCATCAAAGCCAGGCTCCCCAAAAGATTTATTAATTGTTTTTGTATTTAATTCGTAGAATTTATAATAATTTTTAAATTAAATTTAATAATTTTATTATTAAGTTCTGCGAGTATTTTAGTTTTGAAGTAAAACTTCTTTACGCACGCTCGACTTGGGGGGTAAGCTGGTGAAAAAAAATGTGATGCATTACGAAAAGTGTGATGCGAACGGTAATCGATGCGAACGGTGATCGATGGCGCGGCGAACGGTCGGGCCTTGGGGAGTGGTAAGGATAAGGATAGTCACCCCGTGGTTGTAGGTCACCCCATGGTCATATTTCACCCAATGTTATATATCACCCCTAGGTCATAGATCACCCCGTTCGTTGCGTTTGGTAACTTAGCAGGGATACCTGGGTTCACGGAGCGAGGTTTGTCTTGTAGTTTTACTTCAATAGTGTGGTCTAAAGCATATTCGTTTTTTTATTATTTTTGTGACGGCTGTTTCGGCTTACAAGGCCATTTTAAAACTCTTGTTAAACCACTGTAAAACGAAATCCTCGGTAAAACAACATACAAATCAGCAGAAACGACGAGTACAATGACAATCGCCGTTATTTGAAAACTGTCATTGGTCTATTATAGTTTGATTACTTGACATCTCAAAATCACCCAGGCATCCTATACTAGTCAGCCATGATGTAGTATTCGACGGAACTTTTGAATACGAAAACGCCGCCCGGTCCATTCTTTGAATATTGATCTTTGTCATATATGAGCAACGCTTGAATTAAGAATTTACTAGACACAAAAGAGTGTTTCTTACTTGCCACTATCAATTTAATTTTGTTTGTGAGACTATGGCACGTCAATTGCCCGCCATGAGTAGATATGGTAAACTATTAGACTTTTGAAAGGTAAAACGCTTCCTTCAATAATTTATTTACTGTCCCTATTACAGGATATCAATTCTGTCTGGTCTGGAAGCTAGTCTATATTTAACTGGGAGGTGGTTGAATTTAATATTAGTGCTAAACTGGCGACACGTTAAGACTGGACCCTTCTATCATTGAACCAATAATGGCCATTAATTTATACATTAAGGCCCGGCTTCTCGCATTTCTACCAATTTATTACATTTGTCCCTTAAACACTTTCAGTCTTCAAGCTATTGAGAAAAAAAAAAGAGTGTGCTTTAGACCACACGACTGAAGTAAAACTTCAAAAACTTATAAAAGAAGAGAGAAAGAAAATGTGCGCGCGCACTGCTCACTCTTGCTCCTACAGTGTGATACAGACAATAGGCCTGCACTGTGTCTTAGATATACGAAACATAACTGGCTATGAGAGAAAGAGAGAAAGAAATGTGTGCTAGCACCTCTCTCTCTTGCCCCTACAGTAATACGAAACGTAGCTCTCTCTCTCTTTCTATCTCCACTAACTTGTATCTCCCTCTCAACTTCAGTTCGCCTCGCCCGATCACATTTTTCGTAACGCTCTCGTCACGCATTCACCAACTTACTCCCCAAGTCAAGCGTGCGTTAAGAAGTTTTACTTAAAAAATTCGCAAAGTATGCTCCGAAAATTAATATAAGCACGTTTTTTCAGTTATTTTACAAGTTGAATGTATGAAAAAATTCACAGTGTTTCTTTAAATGCTGTTTCAGACATTCCTCGCGAGATTTTTTCTCTATTATTTTAAAAGAATCGTGTTTTATTAAACATTTTCACAATTTTTGTTTAAATATTATCGTTTTTAATATTAGCGCGCTCCCTCTAACATTCGTATTTACTTATCTCTCCTGCTTCTTCTTTTTGAGCTGGCCTTAAATATATGTTATAAGGGAAAATTATACACACAAAAATGAAAGTTTGTAAGAATCGTATACCTTCTTTCTCGGGCAACCTCGACTACTTCTACCATTCATTTTTGAGTCATATAATATTCTTCATTAATTCCTAGCCACGCCCTCACCCATACCACAACATTTAGTAATAATACATTGTACCCACCCACTGTTTTGTAATTGTCAAGTCATTATATGTTTGTCCTGAGGAAGGAACGGTCGTTCCGAAACCGGTAGGAGTTAATAAAACATAAAAATCGTTCTAACAAAGCTATATTGTTTAATTTATTTATATTTAACTAGCAGACCGGCCACACGTTCCTGTGGCTAACGAAACACAACGCCATTACCCAACCTTTATAAAATCCACACCACCCGCTTGCCAGCTGCCTGCTGCCCGTTGCCTGAATTGAATATTTGAATTTCTCGGCTTTTCTCTACTATAATAAGCATGTATTATACATATAAACCTTCCTCTATTGGTGAAAACCGCATGAAAATCCGTTGTGTAGTTTAAAAGATCTAAGCGCACATACATTTTGAGCAACTTTATTTTATACTATGTAATGATGATATTCTCGTTACACTCCTTTCTTCGTTTATTCGATCTGCTATCTCTCGTATTTTCCCTAAACCGACTGCATATCGCATATAAGTATGCCAGGGGCCAGCTGTCGAGGAACCAACTGCCACGGAACCAAAATGTTCATAAATTTGTTATTTTTTTAATGTTTAATTTTATAAATGCATAAATATTGTGTGGGTTTATCAGGAGCGACAAATACATTTCGAGACTTAAATAATTTACATCTTTAAACAGTACATACTTTCGTTTGAGGATACGACGAGTTCAATAGTAATAATAATTGCTGGTTTGAATAATAACGATCATTGCATTCAGTATGAACTCCAGGGGTTCTTCTGGCTCTTAGAAGCAGCCAGAACTGCCTCACATTAATGAACCTTTATCACGAAGGATATAAGCAAAGGGAATACTACTCCGTTGATAAATATAAAACCCATCAATATTTATGGGTTCTGTACGATACACGAGTTTATGGAATAAGATACAACGAAAGTAAAAAGTAAAAATGAAAATCTACTAAAAATTAAATACGTTTGCGGTACGTTCTGGGTTTACAGTTTACATGGTGTTAAAGGACGTATTTGACTTATTTTAACCAGTGATTTCTGATTATTTGGAGTAAAACATGTAAATGTGAATACTTGGAGCAAGTGGATGAGTTTGTGTATCTGGGTAGTGTGTTTACGAGAGATGGGAAGGCTGATAGAGATATTGAAAGAAGGGTGAATGCCGGTAACTCCATAATGGAGCTAATAAAAAAACTGTCAAGAGAAGCGAAGCAGCAGTCCACAATAGAGTCCTGTTACCTACCCAGATATATGGCAGTGAGGCATGGAACTGGCAGAGGAAGGATGAAAGTAAACTGAATGCTGTTGAAATGAGATCCCCGAGGCGTATGTGTGGTAAAACAATGTATGATCGTGTAAGAAATGTGGATAAAGAATGTAAGGCTGATGTAAGCATAATGAGTAAGATTAAGAAAGGGACCCTCAGATGGTTTGGGCATGTAGAGCCAATGAACGAAGAAAGTAGTGTTAGAAGAATATACGACGCAAATGTGAATGGTAGAAGAAGTCGGGGACGCCCGAGGGAGACATGGCAAGATTAAGTGAATCAGATTCTTGAGTCGGGCCATGTAAAAAGTCAGATTAATAGAAGAGAATGTATGAGGCGATGTATGAATGTGAGTGAGGCAAAGAGTGTGTGCCAAGACCGAGTTGTTTGGCGGTTCATCCTCTCTGCGAAACGGCGTGATGGTTAGATACTTAGTTAGTCTTCAGTGATGTTTTGTAAGTATTTTTTTGAAGTGAAAACTTCTTTAACACCGTTGTAATTTAAAAGTTGATGAAACGTAGAATAGTGACACTAAAAAGAGAAATATATACCACAACATTGATTACATATAGGATTTAGCCTTAATACTTACGTACGTTGTCGTTTGTCAGAATTCGTGACACAATCAGATCCAATTTTAAAAAAGAATCATTGACGTGACTTAATTGATCGATGAAAAGAATCTTAAATTCAAAATAGATCTGAGTTTAGACGCAGACAGACAGACCGACAATCGATGTTAGTTGAGTGTGTTAGATGACAAAACCTAGAACATTATTGCGTTTGGGGGACTGAAACAAATATTCTTATAAATTCAGGCAGAAAATGCACGCAGATATTACTAAACCATTACTACCTTTTGTGTCACGTGACAGGTACAAACACACGACAGGTGGGGTGTCTGACATGACCGTTGATCGTGGCATGTCTTCGTGATCGTCAAAGCTAATCACGTAATCTTTACTAATTTAGATTAATCTTTACTACAAATCTGTTTATATTATGAACACCAAAAAATATGTTTTAAATAAATTGAAGTTTTTTTTGTCAGTTCGCTTGAATAGAAATAAAATAAAATTGGTAATTACTTCATTAAAAATATAAGCGTAAACTACTATAAAATGTACTTTTTCATTAGAAATGTATGAACGCATATAAGAATCAATGTAAAAAAATATTATGGATAATATTATTATATGTGATAGTTTCCCTTGATTAACTTTCTTTAAAATTATTCACAAAATATAATAAAAATAACGATTTTGCGTAAAAATCTTCCGTTTCTAAATTCAGTTTTCCACGCGGGTTTTTTATGCCTATTCGTGGCGATACTAGGCAAACCAAGAATATCCACAAGTTTGGCTTGTGAATTTCTCTTAAAACCCTTCAGGGTTGGAGCTGTATTATTGATACTGCTCAAAAAAATTCTATCAAATGCCGGCGATTTCTTGAGAATTTCCACATTTCAATAAAATCAAAATAATTTGAATATTTCTGAACGTATCCAAAAACTAAAAACATTTTTTGAAAGGTGATTAAATAAGCTTTCAAATTGTATCATTAGAAGTAGGCATTTTATTTTAAAATATTGATATTTTGAATGCAAACATTAAAAGTTTTAAAAGTGACTCACCTTACATTGTTTCCTTTAAAAACTGAACTAAAATAACTGATAACGTAAAAAGAAACTCATTTTTTAATAGTCAATATACGCTTTCAAATTGCGTTATTAGAAGTAAGCTTGTTATATTTGAAATATTAAAATTTTTAATGCAAACATTATAAAGTTTCACCTAACATTTTGGTGAACGTATGACGTCATAAAGACGAATAATTTTATCTTTTTTGCGGATATCTATGGAAATCAAATCGTAGTGTAGGGTTGTCTCTTTCTATTCTCTTTCTATCACTTTTTAAATCATATATCTCGTCATTATAGTAAGGGAGATAAAACGACTTTTATGAGACCAGATGAGCTGACCCATATATGGGTCAAATTTACTTTATGTCAAATAGTTGTTTGACCCATATATGGGTCAAATTTACTTAAGAGGTTAAGGGTGTTTAACCAGCCAGCGGCCGGAAATCCACACTTCGTCGAAAGATGTTCTTACCATCGTACAGGGCAGTTCTAATAGGAAAGATTAATTATTCTCCGTACCAGCTTTTTAAAATTATAACTCAATATCGATTTTATTTAATTCCAAATTTGCTTTAATTTATACCTACATCTAAAAATGCTGAAAGGCGTGTGATAAAACTATTAAAATGATGTACTTTTTGTAATTATTTTTTGATCATAAATATTTATCATTTTTCGTCACGAAACAAATGTACGTATATATTTTTAATGATTTTATTTAAACTAAAATTAAAATTCTGAAACATACGTTTACTCAATAATGTATTGATTTATTTTATTGCATTGATTTGAAATGGGTGTTAGTGAAAATCTTTTTTGAATATTTAACAAATCTGCGACCTATGGTATAACCTTATTGTACTAAAAATAAATATTTTTCTCAAAATTTAAAACATACGTTTGCTAGATAAAAGAACAATCTTTCGAAATCAATTTATAATTTTTTTGTGGAAAAGAGTCAACACGTCTAAAATCTGATTTAAAAATGAAATATTTCTGTTTTTCTCTGTTTTTTTTTTCCCTCAATCCAAATTAGTTTATTTTATTACAGCGTATTATTATTGCCATGTATGTTGGCTACCACTGAGCTAAATTCCAAATTATTGTACCTATGTACCTTAAAAGTTTCTAAAACCTTGTTATTTTTATGCAAGAGAGCCTTGATTAATTCCAACTGGAAAACGATAAACTTGAAAAAATAATCATCAAAGTTGAAAAAAAGCGTTAACATTATTCAGTAGTCCCGCTATTGCCGGAGCGGTATGAAAGGAGGAAGAGGGGGAGGGGGAGGGGGGGGGGTAAAAGCATTTTTTTCTTATTAAAGGTAGAAGGTAGTTGTATAAACTTTTTTTGATTAATTGTTTCCCATCCCCGAAAACTTTCCCGGAAAAGGAACATTTTTCAGTGAATTACAGGAATTTAGCTTAAGGCATTGATTTGTTGTTCGTATAAAGTTGTCTAGTTTTACCATTATTCAATTTTAAAGCTTTTCTATCCGACTTTGCTCGAGATTCGAAAAACGCTACATAATTGCACTCGGGTATCACTCAATTTGTTATATTATTCGCTGAATACAATATTAACGATTCTAACCCGCCACTTTGTAATTTTTTATTCTCTCCAGAGAATAACTTCGTGTGGTAGAAACTGGGATCTCTGTTCTCCAGTACTTATTTTCCCTATAAAAAAGATAAAGTCGCATCTACAAATTGAACGAAAGACCTCTACGCCTCTACCTCCCCGGGAAGTGCTGAAGTGATGCGAATGAATCCTTTTCTTTTTCACATGTTTTGTTTGAGACTCGTTAATATCGTCTTCAATGATTAAATATTGCAATATGAGGTTATACTCATTGAGTTATTCCATTATAACAAGATTCATTTATTTATAAACAAAAATAAACAGTACCTACGTTAGATACATTGGTGAACAAAAATTTACAATTAATAAGTATATTACATGGTGGGTACCTATTATGTGTATCATTGTAGTATCTTATTTATAGTATATATATGGTGGGAAGGTGTGTGTGTGTGTGTGTGTGTGTGCATGAGGGTGTACCTATGTGTGTGTGTGTGTGTGTGAGTATGTGTGTATGTACCTATGTATGCGCATTGAACAATTGACATTACGCTCTTTTAAAATTTGGGCAGTGAATCGGAGAAAATGTCTATGTTAGAAGTAAGACCAATATTATTGAACATATGAAGAGCACGATTGATTGGTGAATTAGTTGCTGCATTCATTTGTCTTGTAATTAAACGTGTGGAATAGTTCTGTATGGCGTGTACGTCTTAATGGTATGTTAAAATTAACTAGGGAAAGAAGTTCGGTACAGTCAATGTTATTATATAAAATGTGTATAAATGTCAAATCAGCTATTGCTCGCCTTTGTTGCAAAGTTTGATATGTGCATTCAAAGTTATTGTTGAATTTGAAGGTAAGATCTATGTACATTAAAATCTAAAAATGTTGGTATGTTTGTCCGCTATGCGTTGCTATATTAAGCACAGGAAATGTTTCAAACTTTCAAAATACCCTTTTTTCCACCCTCGCGAAGGTTTCTGGATTATTACAACCACATGACAACAAATCTAAAAAGTTTTTTTAATCATTACAAAAACTCTTACAAAAATATCACAATTTGAAAATGACACTTTTCAAACATCGATTGTTCAATCAAAATTCAGTATTCGAATAAACCTTTTAAATTAATTAATCAAAGCACTTAATCACTTATGATACTAATCAATATCGAATACTTTGAATCTAATTGAAAATTATATTATTTTAAATAGGTACCTATGTTAGGTACCAAATTTGATTGAATGTTTGTAACATGTAAAAAATAGAAATTTATGAAAAAAAATGCAATGGGTGGCACGCGAGCTGTTTGAAAATCTGGATGTACATTTCATGATGTGGGAGGGAGAGTGGAGAGGTAAGGCGGGAAGGTGGAGGGGGACGAATGGGAAAAGAGAAGCAGGGAGAAACAATTTCTTTATTAGTGGCGTAGCAACGCATGTCGGGAACTCACTAGTATTTTATAAATTTGTTTTGAATATATTCTATTAAGTATTGAAGTTATGAAGGAAACTTAATCAATATATATTATAAAAGAAAGTCCAAAAAAACGTGCGTCCAAAAAAAAAAGAAAGAAAGTTCAAAAAAACGTGCATGGTTTTCACCTAAAGGGCATGGTTTTGAAGATATAAGGGCTGGAAGTTTCGACCTCTTGAAATTTCTAAAACAGTCTTCCACAAAGTTCTATAAGGTTCCATAGAGCTCTAGAAAGTTCTGGAAGGAGTGGCGGAGTATCTCACGGAATGTTTGGGAATAGGGAATCGGGAACATCATTGTGGAACATTCCAGAACACTCAAGAATGTTGACCTGAGCGAAGCCGGGTAATACAGCTAGTTTAAAATAAGCTTGAAATTAATTTAAATAAGTGTCGTTAACGCAAGTGGTCAGTTCATTGAACACGGAAAACCATACGTGGCATTTAATAACGAACCTTCGTGTCGGAAACAAAATGGCATCCAAGTTTTTTTAAATTCGAACATGATCGACGTAAAACAAGGTAGGTAAACAAGTGTACCGGCTGCATGCCCGCCTTCAATAAGATTAGGGAAGTTCGTTCTTCGTTCACACGAAAAAAATACCAAATAGGTACTCACTTCCCAACATGGAGCCAAACTAACCTGGAGGCAGAATGAATAGAGAAATTTTAAAAACACATACCTATCTACATATATAAATAAAAATGAATCGCCGAAATGTATGTACGCGCATAACTTCCGAACGACTGCACTAAATTGGATAATTCTTTTTTTTTCTTGTTCGTTATTGTCAGGACAAGGTTTGTATAAAACTACTGGTGAGCTCTGGTATAACGAAATTTGTATAAAAATGCCAATATGTGGCACGCGAACTGTTTGAAAACTGAATGTATGGAATGCGGGAAGGGGGAGGGGAACTTGGGTAGGAGGTTCGCGGGACGGGGGAAGGGGGGGAATGGTTTGCCCAACTAGGAGGATTCCCGTTTTAGGAATGCCATATTCAAAGAAATACATTGTTTCTTCCTGAATCACCTTTCCCGTGCGTCCCCGTCCCCCTTCCTAGCTAGCTTTATAAATTATAATATAGCCTATATGTTATTCTGATGTTCGAACTTTATTATTGTTAAGTTTTATTAAAAACCATTCAGTAGTTTTTGCTTGAAAGAGTAACGATCACGCATACATACAAACTATCGCGTTTATAATATTAGTATGATTTTCACAGCATTACGCCCATCCATAATATATTTATTTTTAAAGTATAACTTCTTTACGCACGCTTGACTTGGGGGGGGTAAGCTGGCGAATGCGTGACGAGAGCGTTACGAAAAGTGAGGCGAACGATTCGTGCATTACTGTAGGGGCAAGAGAGGCGCGAGCACACATTTTCTTTCTCTCTTTCTCTCATAGCCAGTTACGTTACGTATATATAAGACACAGTAGCATATTGTCTGTATCACACTGTAGGAGCAAGAGAGAGTAGTGCGCGCGCACATTTTGTTTCTCTGTTCCTATCATATAGATGGAGCAGACGTTTTACTTCAGTTGTGTGGTCTAAAGTCTAAAGCACACTCGTTTTTTTTTAAATATTAGCGCGCCCCCTCTATATTTAGATATACCCTTTCAAAACGTCTTCAGTAATCTTCTTCTTCTTTTTTAACGCTTATTATAATCGAGAACATGTTATGAAATGCACTTGCATCGTTATTTCACTGAACCATTCAGTTGGAAGTTCACCCCTGGGGATATCGTGTTAAAGCGCCAAGTAAATTTTAATCCAAAAATCTCGATCGTTAATAAATACTCATTATAATTATTAATGGAGCATTACAGTAACATTATCGGTTCTTATTAACAAATCAATTCAATCTGTAAGTACGAGTAACCTATCATAAAAAAAGGAATTTGAAAAAAACGAGTGTGCTATAGATCCTTAGAATAACAATATATCATAGATCACACGACTGAAGTAAAACTTCATTAACTTATAAAATAAGAAAGAAAGAAAAAGTGCGCGCGCACTGTTCTCTTTTGCTTCCACAGTGTGATACAGACAATAGGCCTGCACTGTGTCTTGAAAATACGAGAGAGAAAAATAGAGAGAGAGAGATAGAAAGAGAGAAAGAAAATATGTGCTCGCACCTCTCTCTCTTGCCCCTACAGTAAATACGAAACGTAACTCTCTCTCTTTCTATCTTCACTAACTCATATCTCCCTCTCAACTTCCGTTCGCCTTGCCCGATCACACTTTTCGTAACGCTCTCGTCACTCATTCACCAGCTTACTCCCCAAGTCAAGCGTGCGTAAAGAAGTTTTACTTCAAAATTTTTTCATTATCTAACTGACTAACTAATCAAGTAACAATCACACCGTTTCTCGGCAGGGGTATGCAGAGGCGCACCACCAAACAACTCGGTCTTGGCACACACCATAATATGCCTCATTTTCATTCATACATCGTCTCACACATACTCCTCCATTATTCTGACTCTTGACATGGCCTGACTCAAGTATCTGATTCACTTAATCGCGTTTTGTCTTCCGACTTTTCTACCATTCACATTTGCATCGTATTTATATTCTTCTTACACTCCTTTCTTCGTTCATTCGTTCTACATGCCCAAACCATCTGAGGGTCCCTTTCTTAATCTCACTCATTACGCTTACATCAACCCTGCATTATTAGCGGATCTCCACATTTCTCACCTGATCTTACATAGTTTTACCACATATTCGCCCGAGGAATTTCATTTTTATAGCATTCAGTCTGCTTGTATACTTCCTCTGACAGCTCCATGCCTCACTCCCTACATCGGGGTGGGTACCAGCACCTCATTGTGGACTGCTAGTTTCGCGTCTTTGTAGTTTTTTGTTAGCGCCACGGCATTCAGTCCTCTATTAATGGAACCTACGTTTAATCTTCTTTCAATATCTCTATCAGCCTTCCCTTTCTCGTAAACAACTACCCAAATACACAACTCACCTGCCCCAATTATTCATTAATCAAAACTATATTACACTCTGTTTTCGTACTCTCTCTTTCCTTTACTATGTCTTTAGACTTACATTCATTATTAACTGAATCTTTATTCGACATACTATACATACGCTCTCTAAGTACCACATAATATTATCAACAATGTGCAACTTTAGCATTCCTCTGAAAAGTCATTAAAAGTAGTAAAAATCATTAAAGTAGTAAAAGTCATTAAAAGTAGTAAAATTCATTAAAAGTAGTAAAAGTCATTAAAGTAGTAAAAGTCATTAAAAGTAGTAAAATTCATTAAAAGTAGTAAAAGTCATTAAAAGTAATAAAAGTCGTTAAAAGTAAAAAAACTTGGTTAAGTAGGTTACGCTAGTTTAAGTTATGGAATATTTTTTTTATCTCTTTTAATGACATGGGGGTGTTGAAATGCCACTTTGTAGAGTTGTCATGAAACCGTTTATCATCTTTTAAAACTTTACTTGGCGGCGGATGCGTCTGCCCACTAGCTGCATGGCAAGCCAGATCAAGATGGTTGAGGGAGTCCCTTTGACTTCTCCAGCCGTTCTCTCTCGGAATATCGCCTTGCACCGCATCGGGAGGGATGGATTCATACATCCGTCACCCATAGACACCGAGCCCCAGATTCATACCCACCCCTCGTACCCTTATCCTTCCCAGATTTCCTCTCCTTCCTTTCCTAAAAAAACCCTCCACAAAGAATCCCCAAAGATGACATAGGCCCTGAGGGGAATTATTTTCCGCTTGTACTACGAGTTTCCGGACCCCGTGTGGTTATTCACAGATGGCGCCAATCAAATTATTTTAGGATTTTAATGCTCAATAAAAATAAAAATTCAATTTTGTATCGGTGACTCAATCCAATATTCTAATTTTCAGCCTTTCTTGAAAGGTTTGGGTTTGTTAATGGACAAAACTATTTATTTATATTCTAATTAAATATGTACGGGCGCTAACAATTAATTCACCTTAATATTTTAGAGCGTAATGTGCAAAAAACATTAAAAACCCTAAAATAATTTGATTGGCGCCATCTGTGAATGCGTAGATTATAACGTACGTGACGTTTAACCTTAAATCAGACCAATCACAATTCTAAACACATTATCTAAAATCTTAGAAATAACAGTTAAAACTCAACTCGTCGACTCCTAGAATCAAATAAACTATTATCACCAAAACAATTTGGCTTCAGAAAAAATTTAGGAACATCCAACGCCATAGCCTTAGTAATTGAATATATTAAAAATTCTCTAGACTCTCATAAAAAATGCATTGGCATATTTCTCGACCTTTCTAAAGCGTTCGACACAATAAATCACTCACATCTTTTTGAAAAACTAGAGAACATAGGAATTACTGATAATGAACTAATATTTTTTAAAAGTTACATGGGAAATAGAAAGCAAACTGTGAAACTTAACAACATAACCAGTGAGTGTATTGATGTCAAATTCGGGGTACCTCAGGGAAGTATTCTGGGTCCGATTCTGTTCCTTATTTATATTAATGACCTATGCCACATAGAATGTGACGGAGAAATCATCAGTTTTGCGGATGATACTGTTCTCCTAATAAATGGGAAAAATTGGGCAGAAACATTTAAGAAAGCAGAAGACACACTTAAAAGAATTAAAAATTGGCTAGACTACCATTCACTTACACTTAATGCTAATAAAACCAAATTCATCACTTTCAAAATAAAAAATATGATAAACTCTGAAGAAAACCTGAACTTGAAAATTCATAGTCAGCATCACTTAAATGAGCATTGTAATTGTCCTTCATTAGAAAACGTTGACTATATAACTTATCTGGGTCTAAAAATTGACCAAAACTTAAAATGGACCGAACACATTACCTATTTAAATAATAAAATTAAAAAACTATGTTATTTTTTCAAAACTATCAGGAATGTCGTCATTAAAAAAGACTTAATCAAGATTTACATGGCTCTCTGCCAATCACTGTTAGAATACGGTATTATCGGATGGGGCAGTGCAAATAAAAACATACTAAATCCACTAATTAAAACTCAAAAATCCATAATGAAAATTATACTGAAAGTTCCTGTAAGAACTAACACTGATGAAATCTTCAACAATCTTAACATCATGTCAATTAAACAACTGTATTCTAAAACTATACTCATTTACATTCATAAGTACAAAACCCAAGAAATGACAACTTACACGTACATTAGAAACACTAGATCTCATAGTCAAAAACATATCCAACAAGTAACTACTAACACAACATTTGGGCAAAAAAGCTTCTTGTATTATGGTATTAAACTTTACAATAAAATACCACTCTCACTTAAAAACCTCAACAGTATAACATTTAAATCTCAAATAAAAAGCTGGATACTAAATATAGGGAGAACAGAAATAGAAAATATACTGATATCAAATACAGACTAAAACCGAATCTACTGAACTGAATTAAAAAAAAAAAAAACACAATTTTATTTAACTTTTAATTATTTAACAAAATACTACATGATACCTATATGTTTATAACAAACTCATATTAATTTCTTATAATTAAATTATAATATGTAAATGAAATCCTCAGCACGGGAAATCCCAGTGAGGATATCATTATCTTTAGATGTTTGTAAAGAAAGGAAAACAATAAATCATTATTATTATTATTATTATTAAATATATATATATATATTTTTACAAATTTACCTTATAAAAATGTCACTCTATCCTCGGAGACTGGTCCCGATTGAACATTAAGCGCATTACTCAGGTCATTAATTTCATATGCAAGGACCATGTCCACGAAAATGCCGATAAAATCTTGGTAATTTATGTGTCCTTCGTTACTGGCCGCCGTTAGAGGATAATGCGTGTAATTGCCGCACGCCATGCTCCCTCGCTCCCTCCCTTCCTCGCGAACTACCACGCGGTACAAGTGGAAGTGACCCGTGCTCTGCCTGTAATAACTAGCAGTCCTTAGGTAGCACGTAATAAATAAAAAAATCCTAATGAATACAAATCAAGAATAAAAATATGACTGAAAGAGGTCAATGAAAAAACCCTAATGAAGACACTAAAAACGACATAGAAGACAAATAAGCTATATTTAAATTACTTTAGTCCGCCTCGGCACGGGACCCCCTAGTGAGGAGGACTAAGAAATACAATATTTTGTACTTAATTTCACCGTTATATTTTGTATGTACAATTATTTAAATATAATCGCTAAAATAAATAAATAAAAAAGTCTTTTGCTTCTAGCCCTTGTGAGTGGCAATGTGCCTATTTAATATTTATATTTTTGAAACTGATTGCCACCTAACTAAAAAACTAGACCTTAACTTTGTAATACTGATTAAGAAATATATCCATTGTAATTTTTATCATATGTTCTGAAGTAAAATATACATATATTTTAGGGAGTAAGCTGGTGAATGCGTGACGAGAGCGTTACGAAAAGTGTGATCGGGCGAGGCGAACGGAAGTTGAGAGGGAGATATAAGTTAGTGAAGATAGAAAGAGAGAGAGTTATGTTTCGTATATTACTGTAGTGGCAAGAGAGAGAGGTGAAAGCACACATTTTCTTTCTCTCTTTCTCTCATAGCAGGTTACGTTTCGTATATCTAAGACACAGTGCAGGCCTATTATCTGTATCACACTGTAGGAGCAAGTGAGAGCAGTGCGCGCACTTGTGTCTAAAGCACACTTGTTTTTTACTATGTCTAAAAGTACCCGATCTTTACGGTTGACGAAGTGATCTGGTACTTTCGACCCGATCACTTCGTCAATGGGTCGTGATTGACACAAATCATTTAAAATTATTAATCGACCCGTATCTAGTTTATGTATCAGTCAATATGAAAAATGCCCCAAACATGGAATGACATCTCGCTCGCATAATATTTTACATAACCCACGACAGATGTTCATAACAAAGAAAGTTTCCTTGTGGTGATAAATGGACGCCCGGTCGCTTCAGACTCTCACACATTGTCGTTAGAAAATACAAGCAGCACTTTCACGATTAGGGGTTTCCCATATAAATACCACAGCTTTTCCCATACAGATAACGAGACTTTTCCCATACAAACGAGGCTGCGAATAGGCGTGTAGGAGTGAGTAGGCGAAGAGAGGGCTTGCAGTTGCCGGCACGCAAGTCTACTGCATGCAACAAACACCTCCTTGCCATTGTTACCTTTTACGTTTATAATAATTCAAACGTATTAATACAATACATCAGGGGAGCACAAAACACGAAGTTAAATGAAGCACGTACTTCATATTTTAATAATAAATTACGACAAATATAAAAAGAAGAAATAACCATAAATTAAACATGAAAAAGCAGCTTTATTAGTTTACAGTGAGATATAATTTAAATCATCGAAGAAGATATTATTGAGGGCGTTTAACTAGCCAGCGGCCGAAAATCCACAATTCGTCGAAAGATGTTCTTACGATCATACAGGGCGGTTCAAATGAGAAAAATGAATTATTCTCCAGTTTTTTTAAATTATAACTCAATATCGATTTTATTTCATTTCAAATATGCTATAATTTATACCTACATCCAAAAATGCTGAAAGGCGTTTTGATAAAACTATTAAAATAATGTACTATTTGCAATTATTTTTTGATCATAAGTATTTATCATTTTTCAATAATGTCTAAGCAAAATAAGAATGTAAAAAAATCTGAAATATATAAGTTTGTAAGTGCGCAAACAAATACACAAACGGACCGATTTTCGTCAAGAAACACATGTACCTACGTATATATTTTTTAATGATTTTATCTAAACTAAAATCAAAAATCTGAAACATAGGTACGTTTACCAGATAATGTATTGATTTATTTTACTGCATGATTTGAAATGGGTGTTGTATAATACAAAATCTTTTTTGAAAATTAAACAAATCTGCCAACGACCTATGGTATAACCTTATTATACTAAAAATAAACATTTTTTCTCAAGATTTTAAACATACGTTTACTAGATAAAAGAATAATCTTTGGAAATCAATTTATAATTTTTTATGGAAAAGAGTCAAAACGTCTAAAGTCTGATTTAAAAATGACATATTTCTGGTTTTCTCTGGTTTATTTCACTCTTAATACATCTAAACGATACAAGAAACATAACAAGATACAGAAATATAAAGGTAACTAGGATCTCTGTCTTACCGAAAAAACGTCTCTAACCACTCGACCATCCTCAACTGATTTTGATGGCGATAACCTTCAAAAACAAGAACTTCAAGAACTGAAATAATAGCTGAACATGAATAGCTGTCGCAGAACTAGAAAAATAACTTTAAAATTAGATGAATTATTCAAATTCTGTGAAATAACTCATCCTAACAGTTTTGCAAAATAAAGTCGGGATAGTAATTTTATAAAATGTTTCAAAATAAAAAAAAAAACATGTTAAAGAATCTAAACGTACAATTTTTTTTACATTAGCTCCACACATGAAGTCATGAAGAAAATTCCCTTCAGACCCTATTTCATCTTTGGGGATGCTGTGTGATGGGTCTTTTTAGGGAAGGAGGAGAGGAATTTCTGTGCAGGAAAAAGGTATGAGGGGTGGGTAGCAATCTAGGGGTCAGTATGTCAAGGACACATTAATCCATCTCTCCCACTGCGTTGCAAGGCGATGTTCCGAGAGAGTGCTGGAGTGGTTAAAATGCCTCCTCCAATCAATATCTCCCGATTCAGCCTACCACGCAATTGGGGGGCAGACGCATCCGCCACTAAGGACATACCTCATACTCAACCTCAAGAACCCAGGCACCCCTTCTAAGTCACCAAACGTAACAAACCACTTAAGTTGACCTATAGCAGAGGTGTTGATTATCCAATAAATTATTCCCAGGGCGGCAGTACCCATTTCCGTCTCTTCAATTGAATTCCTATAATCTTTTAAACATATTGCGTACTTAAATGTAATTATTTTTTGTAATTCTTTTATAAAAGTAGTTAATTTTTGTGATTTAAGTTAAATAAATAATAAATATGAAAATTTGATTTCTTTATATTGTTTATATTAAGCACATTAAGCGTTTGCGCCATTTTAAGGTGAATAAATAAATATAAGATCTGTAATTAATTTAACAACAATAATTAATTTCTGTATGAAATGCATTATTGTATATACTACGTATTAAAAAGGTTTAAAAAAAATGTGAAATATAACCTGTTTTCTGACGCAGTACCCCTCGTATATAATTTATAAAAAGCTGAATCAAAACAGCTACGAGTAAGAAGAATAATAGATAATTCAAGAGTTGTATTTAATTTCCCCTAACAAAGAGCGAAGTTCCATTGCATTCGGAACATTTGCGCGTAATTTAATTGTCAGCGATACATCAGCGCTTCTTCAGAGCCATCCACTCGCTTTGTTCGCGGATATCTCACCGCAAAATTAGTCGTGAGCCTTTAACAAATCCAAAACGGGAGGGTAATTGCAATTATAATTAAAACGCCTCTCGAAAAGAGGGTAAACCCTCCGCAACGAGGAGGCAGGGTATAATACAAATTCATTGCCCGAAATCTAATTGTTTCTTCTCCAGAAAGGCACGAAAACAACAATTTTATTTTATTCGACTGTCCTGTCCCCTCTCCCGCGTACCATATATTCAGTCCGGGTACATTCAGTTTTCAAACAGCTCGCGTGCAACCTATTGCAATTTTTTAAACCAATTTTCATTTTTCATATAATACAAACTTTCATTTTTGTATATTATAAAAACAATCAATCAATTTTGGTACCTAGCATAGATAGATATTTAATATGCCTATAATTTTTGAATAGATTACAAGTATTCGACTTTGGTTAGTATCATAGGTGAGTACTTTAAGTAAATTCGTTCATTTAAACATTTTATTAAAAAATTGAATTATGATTGTAGGTACAATCGATATTGCAAAATATCATTCTCAAATTGAGACAATTTTTACAGTTTCGTAAGAGTTTTATAATAATTTAAAAAAACGAGTGTGTTTTAGAACATACGACTGAAGTAAAACTTCACTAACTTATATCTCCCTTTCACCTTCCGTTCGCCTCGCCCGATCACACTTTTCACCAGCTTACTCCCCCAAGTCAAGCGCGCGTAAAGGCCCGACCGTTCGCCTCGCCCGATCACTGTTCGCCTGATCACAGTTCGCATCACCCTTTTCGTAACGCTCTAGTCACGCATTAACCAGCTTACTCCCCAAGTCAAACGTGCGTTAAGAAGTTTTACTTCAAAAACTTTTCAGATGTATTATCATGTGATTGTAATAATCCAGAAATCTTCGCGAGGGTGAAAAAGGGTGTTTTGAAAGTCTCAAACATTTCCCATGCTTAACATAGCAATACATAAACAGCATACATTCATACATGCAAGCAAGCAAACATACATTCATTTTTATATATGTAGATAATACGGCAACCCGTCCCTCGATGTAAATCTGATGTAAAAATAAAAATGATTTATGAGGAATGTCGGAGTGATGTTAATTTATAAACAGATTTTTTCAGAATTAAATTTATTACCACAAGGTAAGTACAAAAATTTAACACGTAAGCACGCGATGCAATTCGTAATTTAAAGAGTAACAAAGGTAACCTAGTTCGAGTGTCGTCGTAGTTCTGGGCCCGAAGCTCGTAGCCCGTAACCCGTAGCTCGTAGCTCGTAGCCCGTAGCGTCTGACTACATAGCGGCGCGATAGCTCTGCCGACTAACTCTGTTCGCGAGCGCCAGCTCACCACATGATAACGAATTCCTCGCTTGAGATTCGTTGTATAATGAATTTAAATTTTAAATACCGGTGCAGCGTTCCGGAATGTATTCTTCCTCTTCCCGCGAGCAACGCTTTGCGGGTTATTTAAAAAAAATCATTATTGTTTCCCTACAGCGACCTGCGGAGGTCGGCTGTTGGATTGGGCGCTGGCGGCCGCGGTGTCATTCGAATTTAAAGTATGCAAATTGAAAAGGGTTGCCGCCGCGCTAGCCTTAAAATAGTGTTAACATCAGTAGGAAAGATTTCTACTATTTTCATCTACTCATATATACAAAGTGTTAAGGGACGTGCTTGACTTACTTTAATCAGTGATCCTGACACTATTTGGAGTAAAAAATGTAATTGAAATTTTGACAAAAACTTAAAAAAGTGACCGAAGACTAAAATTTTATTCACATTTTTTACTCCAAATAATGTCAGGAATCACTGGTTAAATTAAGTATAGTACGTCCCTTTACACCCTGTATGTGTATATATATGTTAATATTGTGATTTTCTTCAGCCACATATAATATAAACAAAGTACTTAAATACGAGTAAAATGCCAGTAAGTCTAACAGTGTAGGACTTAAAATAAAATTTAGTTTTTTATTTTTTAATTTTAATTTTTAAAGTAAAATTTCAGAAAACAAAAAAAAAACGAGTGGGATTTAGACTACTTATAAAATAAGAGAGAAAGAAACTGCTCTCTCTTGCTCCTACAGTGCGATACAGACACTAGGCCTGCACTGTGTCTTAGTTATACGAAACGTAACTGGCTATGAGAGAAAGAGAGAAAGTTTTACTTCAAAAACCATTTCCGTGATTTTAACCATAACGTTTTCAGTAAATAATATTCACAAACATGATACATATACTACAAATATTCCCTATTCATGCTAAGAAAGCAGCGAAGGTACGAAAAAGGGTAAGAAAAGTAACCAAATATGGTAGCCACCTTTTCTTTAATTATTTTATGGTGGGGTGTTCCTCGGAGAACGTGACTGGTAAAATAAAATAAAATTGAGCGTCTGATTCTAATTTAAAAAAGCACGTAAATTGCATCCGGCAACGGGAGGGGCGGTGGGGGGAGGGGAGGGGTGTTAATGGACCCAGCACCCAGCTGATGATGATGGCATGACTCTGCGGCTTCTGATCATTAATAATTATCCAAGCCCACGCACTTACTTTCCCGGTAAAACCTGATGGGACTTTATACCGTTGCTGTTAGGCAGAACTTTACCGCTCTGCAAGGGTTACGAATATTTTTTTCGAAAAAAATACACTCATTTGAGTACTTTATTTAACAAGATAAATAATATAACATCACAACTGCCATTTTACAAATACTTAATTCAATCCTCCTCACACACCATCTTTAATATAACCAATCTGATGGTATAACCAATCTTTAATTCCGATATACACCAGCACAAAATCAAATATACTTATCGTCATCTACTCACACGTAGGGACACGATATAGAGTATAAAGTATCGATACTGTACTCATGAGTAGTATCGTAAAAAAGTAAGTTACTCGTAAAAGTATTTAAACAAAAGTATCTATACTTAAGTACGTTACGTTAGTGAAATGAAAAAAGAAACAATCAAATTTAAGTATGTATAGCAATCTATCTTAGGTACTCATAAAAAAGTGTAATGTTTTTTATGTGTGTAATCATCTGCAAAACTAAACGTGCGTAATTCAATATATAATGAAACACGAACTAAAAAGTAAAACAAAGTTTTTGTAATAAATTTTCTCTACTTTGTGTATTGGCAGGACAGTCGAGACATTTTGGTGTATTAAATTATTTATTTATTACTTTACCAGTTATGTACATTATTTTTTCATATCACTATTCTAGACGTGGAGTCTTGTAACTTCTGAGTAACCATAAACATGAGTTTATGGTAACTCAGAAGTTAGCCAAATTTTTAAAGGTATCGATTCTTGCCATAAACGACTCATTAAGTAAAAGTATCGAATACAAAGTATCAAGTACAAAAGTATCGAATACAAAGTATCAAGTACAAAAGTATCGGTATCGAAAGGAAAAGTACCCGATACCACAAAGTATCGATACTTTATTCGTGTCCCTACTCTTAATTTGGAATTATCTCCTTACAATAATATATCCTTACATATACGCAATACAACGCATTTCCTAGTAACCTAAAACTTCTAGCAACAAACAAAAAAACATTGACAAAAGCTCTTAAGGGATGTTTCTCAGCAGCTTTATTAACAAGTGACATATTTAGCAATCTTTCTTTGGAACTCTCTGGTCACATCTCACATCTTTAAATAGATTATTGTAATTAAAACTGGGTGTTTATTAATTTTTAAGTCTTTAGTCCTCCTTCCATGGATTGTATGTTCAGTATTACAAGCAAATGTAACACTATAGAGAGTTAGCCTAATAATGTTCAATAAAGCCAACCGGTGGTGGAAAATTCGATCGGGGGTTCGGCAGTTTGTCTCGGATTCATCCGTAAAGCATTTAATTCTAAGGCACCAACAAAAGCAGAAAGCATTCCTGACCTAAACAAAGGGACCAGCGCGGCGGTGGCGGTAGGGGACAATGTTTCAGGGGAATTATTCCCATTATTTGGAGGAGTGGAGCCCAGAGCCCAGCTATGCGGCCCGCTGAAAGGCATTTCATAACTCGTAAAGAAAATGGAAACACTTGCTTTCAATGGACGCTTCAGTGTTCGGGTTCGGAGGCGGTCATTGTTTCACTAATATTTGTTTAGCTCAGTAAATCAGCAGGACATCGTTAATTTTTCATGTTTTGTCGTAATTCATTAGGCGCCTCAGCGATTCATTAATAATATTATGAAATATATTGTTTGTTACAGTTAAAACTCGTTTTTAGTTATAACGCGTTTTCTCTAGTTACTACTAGTTTTTACTAACTGCGTTTTTTAAAACTGAAATTGGAATTGAAAATACAGATAATGTTTATTAAAATATTTTATAACTGTTAATTAAAAACCTAACCTGATGTCACTCGACCAATCACAATAAAGCACGATGAACTTTGACATCGGTTGAAACAGTTTTAACTGAATAATTTCGAGAAAACGAGTTTTGTCTAAAATTATTCACTGATATTCAGCAGTTAATTCTAGTTATAACAATGGCATTTAGTGAAAACTAGTTTATATTATAGAAAACGCGTTGTAACTAAGAAACTGGGTTTAAACTGTAACATATGCAAATGTACAATTTTTTTAATTGTAAATTTGTTTGTGCAAAATGTAAGCATAATTGATATCAGAGTAATAATTTTATTACATGTACAAAATAAAGAGCATTAAATTTTTATAATTGTGTATCCATATTTTTTATTCTCAGATGAACTCCCACAAAAAACTATTCTTATGAGTTCGGGTGGAAGGAGTTATTTATTTAGTTATTAAGAATTTTTTTTTTAATTACAGTTGTTGTTTTTATTTACATTAATTATTTTTTTTAAATATATTTAGATACTAGCTGGGGTACCCGGCTTCGCTCAGGACAACATTCGAGAGTGCTCTGGAATGTTTCACGATGATGTTCCCGATTCCCTATTCCCGAACATTCCACGACATACTCCGCCACTTCTTCTAGTTCTTTCTAGGGCTCTATGAAACCTTCTAGAATTTTCCGGAAGACTGTTCTAGAAATTTCAAGAGAGCGAAACTTCCAGCCCTTACATCTTCAAAAACACGCCCTTTAGGTAAAAACGGGTACCCTTATTCCCTAGGGGGGGTAGAGATCTACCACACCATATAACTGCCTTGATCGTACTTGGGACTCGTTTTTGAGTTTTTGCGGTCCGCACGTTTTTTTGGACTTTCTTTTATAATATATATTGATTATTCATACATATTTTTTAAAAATTTTAGTATAAGCACTTTTAATTGTGTTTTGAATTCTTTGAAGCTATAAAGAAATTTAATTTTTCTGGTTTACAGTTTCTACATCTTTCTAATTTATTAATAATATAATAATAATAAGCAGTCAATAAAAAAAACATGCGTTTAGAAAATGTAGCTAATTCTTAGTCGAAGTATGACCGGAGGGTGCCATTAGCTCAATGGTATCGCAGCACCCCTCCTTCAAGGCTAAGGTCCTGTGTTCAATTCCTAGATGCGACCGAATCATAGATATATGAGTATTACTAGACCTGCCCTAAGTGATAAAAGCGCATTATTTCCCCTACCCATACCGGTTCCATTGGAACCGGCTGGGCTCGGGTGTAGCTTCGCGTGAATCTAGAAAATGTGATGTCATCATTCTTGTGGGGACCATCGTCTAAATAACACGGCAAAAATGGTGACTTGTGCTATGAAAACGTGTAAAAATAGAATTGAAAAAGATAATTAACCCAATAGGCCACTTGCATGGATTTCATAACGACTTGGAAAAAATCGTGTGGATAGAATTTTTTACTAAGATTATTTGAGCTCGTGACATCACTACATTAAAATGTCCCATCTCCGATTGTGTTCCCTTAATTTTGTAAAATTTCACATTGATTATTTTTTTTTATATGGCACTTTGATTTCAGGCGAATTTTTGAATTTGCGTTTAACGTTCACTAGATTTATTGTTTGTTCTATGCGAACTTATCCTTTGGTTTGATTTTTTGATAAAGATGGCGGTATTTTTACAGATGTTACGAAGAGAACCCCGTACAATTTATTGCTCTTCGTGTGGAAAACGTTATTTTTTAAAAATGATTTTCTGCTATGTAATTATCGTTTTTTCGCACCCATAAAATTATGTCCCGTCTTTCCGGTTTATAAAAAATGGCCTGATTTTTCGAATTGAAATTTTCAAAAAATCGCCAGGGTTTAAAAAAACAGAATGTCTTTGCCTAAACCAGATTTTTTTTTTTAAATGTGATTCAAGTGGCCTATTTTCGTATTACATTCCTTAGGTAAGCATTATTTTTACTCTATTTTAAGTTTATTCAGATCATATAATATGATAACACATACTATCACATCGAGATACATGGCGATGCGAAATACAAAGCCGCTGTTTACTGGGGTAAGTATACTATGAAACATTTGTAAAAGCGTCTTAACTAAATACGGCAACAAAATATTTGACTATGAAAATAGGCGAACTTTACTTTACCGTATTTGGACTTAAGAACTAAATGGTGATACTTTAATGCGAGATGCCTATATACTGTCAGATTGATTAATGGCCGAATCACATATCATTTCAATCATCTTGCCGCTCCGCGCCCAGCTATTGTTGGTTATTGGTTATTACCCCTCTCCTGTATTTCTGGTATAGTAATATTCATATGTCTGTGGACCGAATCTTTTTCTGTTTCAAATTTTCGATTGAGAATCGTTAATATTGTCTTGAGAGATTAAAAATTAAAATAAATCTTGGAATCCTTGTTAGAGTTGCCAAAATAACTATGTGCATTGTTCTCGATGTGGGTGTGGGTACCTACTCCTTGTATACAGTCAGTGTGTACAAACACACACTTATCACAGTCCTCTGTACTGTGTGTTGTTCGTCGCCAGGCACGGACATTGTATGTAGATCCCTGCCGTACCGACATGAAGGTAGGCGGCGGAACACAAGACAGACGGGGAACGCAAAATATTATAATTGAAATGTCAAAAGCATGCAATAGTTGCTGCTGCGATCCTCCCGCTCTGTCTACCCGACTGTGACTGTCGGGTTACAAGTGGTGCCCGCCGGGGGCAGGGCTGTCGAAATTTACTTACTAAATCGCATAATCTACAAAAACTTCTGTTAAAAATAGTAGAATTTGATTCCAAATTTTTTTTTCTAATTTTATCTTATTTATTAACTCATTTAATCATAGGAAACCAAATTTGTCCCAGCTCACATAGGTCTCATATAAATCGTTGTATCTCCCTTACTGTCATAGTGATAAATATGATCTGAACGGCGATAAAAAGAGAAAACTCAACGCTTTACATTCAAAAAGAGAATTTAAACATAAACATTTCTTAATGTGCACCTCTATGAAATCAAAGTTTCCGACCGCAATTTGTAAAAAAATGTATAAAATTCCGAAAATTTTAATTTCATTATTTTAAATGAAACGGCCAAAATTTGATGTGAAAATGTTTTTTATAATAAATCTGCCTAATAAAATATGCGTATGTTTTTCTTTTCTTTCAATCAGTAATTTTAAATACAAAAAACGTAAGTTGATCCATTTTTAAAACTTTTTTACATTGGTATTAAAAATTTTAATAAATTTTAAATTACATGTTTATTTCTAATAATACAATTTGAAAGCATATTCTACCGCCTTCATTTTTCGGATACATTCAGATATATTACATTTGTTTGGATTTTAATGAAAAATTAGAAAATTTTCTGGTCTTCTGACAGAATATGACCGAGATCTGATGGGTTAAATCAGAATCAAAATTTCCTTTGAAATCGTAAGATTTGTAAGAAGGTACTTAAATACTACTTACCTGCTGTATTATTAAACATGACAAAATCACATTTGAGAAAAGAATCTTTACGAAACCATTAAATTGGCCACCATCTTGAAACCGGAACGTAACAAATAAATTTAAAGACGCTAGGTCGCTATGCTCAGTCAATTAATTTACAGAGATGAGTCGCCCTGGTCAAAGATCATAGTACAGAATCAAAACGTTGCGCGTTGCCCGAAATGACATGAACAGATCTGTAAAGGCAGGTACTTACCTACCTTCATCTTACCCATCTCCTGTCACCGAGTCCTCCAGTCTTGTCACCAGCTGGACCCATTTGTTTTTTTGAAAATTTAATTCCGTTAATTTTTTTTATATAGAAGTCCCTGAAATAATTTAATGTCCCTGGATTCAATAAAATTATTTTTTGGCCTAGTTCTACTATCGGACCTCGCCTGTGTTTTAAATTGTTGTATTATATTTTAAATATTTCATTCACTGAAAAAAGTTGGAATACTTATTTTGTATTTCAATAGATTACAATAATCTCGTTGTTCATTGTTGACAAGAGTAAGTTTAGACTAGCTGCCCAAAATGTTCAGAGTTTGAGAGTTTTTGCTAATTTGTACTTGAAACTTGTGGGTGGAAGGATGCATTTAAGTTTGCTAGTAATAGAGTAATTTCACTGGAAGTAATTATTGTATCAGAGAAACTCGCCCAAACTAAATATTGCAAAGTTCAACCAGCGAGTGTATCCGGAGAAGTTAGTTGGAAAACCCTACCGGAAGGCTTTGAGCAAAAAACGTTAACGGGGCGAGTAGCGATTGCGAAAATTACGGTGCTCCATAGACACCTAATTCAATATAGGTTATTAAATAGCTACCTTCGGAAAAACAAAACGAGTGTGCTTTCGACCACACGACTTAAGTAAAACTTCATTAAAACAACATATGACATATGACCCTGGGGTGACCTATGACTGTGTGGTGACCTACGACCGTGGGGTGACCTATGACCTTGGGGTGACCTATGACCTTGGGTGACCTATGACTGTGGGGTGACGTATGACCTTGGGGGTGACAAGGTGACTTGGAATGGCATCATTATAAGTATTATTTACAAAGTTATATTCTAATTCATATGACACTAACTCTAAATCAAACAGCGTTCGTCCTTACTTTATTTTACTTTTCTAATCAAAAACTATTAATCTATCAAAGAATGTATGCCAAGACCAAGTTGTTTGGCGGTCCGTCCTCTCTGCCTACCCCTGAAGCGAAACGGTGTGATGGTTAGGTTAGATTTACGTTGACATTACGATGTAAAAAATAAATAATACATTTCAGTGGATATTGCTTCTCTGAAGTCAAATGATGTATGCAACCAATGCATCTGCGTGAGTACTGTGTTCGTGACTAGTATGAGTTTTGTTTGAATATTATTATGTGTACTGATTCGCAACAGTCTGATCCTTTGGTAAAAACTTTGGTCAGACAATGCACGAATCAGCGGGGGCTCTCAGTGATTGCTATTTTGCTGATCACCATTTGCGATCCGTACCCTCGCTCCTGTCACGGGCAGCCCCGGGTACTTCCAATATTAGGTATATTATTTCTACATCATAAACGTAGCATTTAATAATGTTAAATATTTAAACAACTAAACCAAATACAACCCATTTTTATCGATCGAAAAAAATCAAAAACATTGCTCCGAAAAATATAAAACAACACAATACAAAGTTGGTTGGAAACACAGATATTGAAATATGTGGGACTGTGGTTGCTGGTGTCGCCGATACTACTTATCAGGTGGCACGCGAGCTGTTTGAAAACTGAATGTACCCCGACTGAATGTATGGAATGCGGGAGGGGGGAGGAGGGAGGGGAACCAGGCAGGGGGGAGGGGAACTCATGGGGGGGGGGGGGGGGGTTCGCAGGACTGGGAAGGGGAGGCGGGAGAGGAAGGGGTGGTGGAAGGGGTGGTGGAAGGGGAACGGGATGAATGGGAAAGGACACGCAGGGAAAAACAATTTCTTAATTAAATGGCATAGCAACGCATGCCGGGTAGCAGCTAGTACCTTGATATTATGGAGTATCATGTAAACACATTTCAAACACAAAAAGTGTTTTCTAATTTAACAACGGTAAAGTCACCCTTGTGAATTGGGCAAAACTGACATATTTCAAATGATAAAACAAAGGTGAACTTCACAGCGAAGGGACTTGTAAACGCAGAATAAAATTTGACAGTCCCGACTGTCAGAATGTTTAGGTAGATCTATTCAAAGCACAATATTTCGAGTGTAATTTTATTCAAATGTCTTCAGGAATTTTGGGCAATTACACATCCAGCTAACGTCAAAGGAAACGCGTTTAATTTAATGTCATATGCCGCGGCAATAATATATGTACATACATTGGAAGGGCGCGCGTCTAAAGGGTGGCCCCACCCACTGAATAATGGCAAATCGTAAAAGTACAATTAGACACGTGTTAACACGATATGCAGGTATAAATGTATAGTAGTTTCACCGTTATAAGATCCTCCGGTATTGGATGGTTCGTATTAACTCCCTATAGTTTAGATCAACATAGGGCCGTTTCAACAAGATTTAAACACGTGCAGTGTTGCCTCACTGCCGTCCTACCAATGATGTGCCCCACACAAGTAAAAATTCGAGTAAAGGATCTAATAATGGTGAAACTACTCTTGAAATGGATAACTTTTTAGAAGGTCAGAAGAGAAACTAAAGTCACATTGTTTTTATGTTATTCGTCTATCAAAATATATTTCTATTGAGTTGATCAAAGGTGTGTTTGTTTTAATTTTTAAATATGGATATCGCACAACAGTTCCAACTGCTCCAGGCTGTCTAGAGCCATTGGAACCATTAAATCCCCAATCAATTCCCCATTTCTTTCAATCCCCAATTGTGGGGTTGAAAGAAATGGGGAAGGGAAGGAAATTGTAAGACCAGATCAGATTGCAATTTTTTTTCAATTTAATGAAATAACTTTCGAAGGTCATACACAGGAAAGTAATACTTAATAATTGAAAAAGAAGGTAATAAACAAAACATGACGTAATAAAACACAAATGAAACGGTTACAAATGTCCCTCTGTCCTACGGGAATATCACTCTAACGCTTAACCACTTATAAATATTGATACTAGATAATTTTCGGTCATTTTTATCGATTATATTTTTTGAACAGCTATCTTTTTGTATTATTAAGTTTAACTTGAATATATTGATGGTGACTCAATATATCTTGGATAGCTCAGTGGTTAGAGTGTTTTTCCGGTAAGACAGAAGTCCTGGATTTGATACCCAGTTGCGGCCGTTACCCTTTTATTTTCTGTGTCCTTTTCAGTATTATGTTTCGTGTAGATGTAGTGTAGTGTATATATATATTTTTAATATTATTTTATTTATTCTTTTTTATTTAGTAAATCTAATATATGTAAAGTATACTTTTATATGGTTGACAGAGTATTGCACCCACCGCACTGTTCGGCTGAAATATATTATCTTATTATCAGTAAAAATATAATTATATTATAAAATAAAGTGTACAAAAGTGTGCGTTCCGCTAAAACTTAGAAACGTGTCCGGTACAATCAAGGGAGTTATACGGTGTGGTAGCTCTCTATCCCCATTTTTACCTAAGAAGGTTCCCGTTTTTTAAGGGTTTGAAGAAATTTCTAGAACAGTCCAGAACATTCGAGAGCATTCCATAACATTCCATGACATCCAGGAACATTCTGGAAAGTTGTAGTATGTTCGAGAATAGGGATTCGGGAACATCATTGTGGAACACTCTCGAATGTTGTCCTGAGGGAAGCCTTGTATCCCAGCCAGTATTAAATAATTCGTTTATGTGTGTACGGACAACATTTGAGTTATTTAAATAAATTGAAAAATTTTTTATTCAGATCTGGTTACCAAATAAGACCAAAGCCATTTCAAGTAATGTTTCAATTGTGAATGGTAGTCATTCAATAGGGCGATACTGAGAGTATCAAAATGGTGACGTTGTAAAATGTAACGGAAGTGGTTCTAAGCAGGCCAGTTAAAATTAGTCGGGGCTAATGAATAATGAATAGTGCGAATTCTTAGTTGGCAGGAGTGAGGAGTCGAGCTTAATCCGCCGCATCCGAAGTGGTAGAGTACGAATATCTCCTGTACCGTGGAGCTTCGCCGCTGTAAATTTCATTAAATTAAGAATAATGTTCGTCGCGAGTGTTTTAAGTTGGCGTCGGATTTGAGCGGCGCTGACACACGCCGCCATAACAGAATGATTAAATTGCCACTCGAGGCGCGCGCCCATTAATTATTATTGTGTACACTGTTCACTATCGAAAGACAGAGAGAGAGAGAGAGAGAGAGAGAGAGAGAGAGAAAGATAAGAATGGCTTCTGTCTTATGAAATTGTTGGAGTAAAACTTCTTTACGCACGCATGACTTGGGGGTAAGCTGGTGAATGCGTTACGAAAAGTGTGATGCGAACGGTAATCGATGCGAACGGTGATCGGGCGAGGCGTACATAGTGCACAACTAAGGAGGTAAGGCGTGCATACTAACCCAAGGTCGTAGGTCACCCCAAGGTCATAGGTCACCCCATGATCGTAGGTCATCCCACGATCTTAGGCCACCCCACGGTCGTAGGTCACCCCAGGGTCGTAGGTCACATGTCACCCCAATGTCATATGTCACCATAATGTCATATATTATTTTATAAGTTAGTGAAGTTTTAATTTTGTCGTGTTGTCTAAAGCGCACTCGTTTTTTTAGAATCTTGTTGATGCACTGAAATTACATGAAAGTAGATATTTTCATTTCAAGAAGGATTTCTAAATCAATCGGTATTTAGAAAAATAATCTTTTACCCTGATTTTAAAAAGTGAAGTAAGTGAGACTATGGTATCCCCAATTAGGGTGTGTTGTGAATTTGAAGGAAAGAGATGGGAAAGAGAAAGGTGGGGAAGTAACTCTCTTTTCAGATGTGATGTTTATTTAAAATGGTTTTGTTTTATTTGAACCACGCACACGAGTCTCAATTGCTCCAAACCGTCTGGAGCTATTGAAACTATGATATTCCTTTTTTTGTGTAGGGCTGAATGTAGTTGGGAGGGGGAAAAGAAGGTAAGAAAGTACCAGGCTATTCGGATCTGGTCACCAACCATGGTCACAGCCAATTCAAGCAATATTTCAATTCTGAATGACGGTTTTACACCAGTGCGATACATACTCGGAGTTACTTCCAACTCTCTGGAACATGCCGCAAACTTATTACATGTCATTTGAGTCATTTGTAAAATAAGACTGCTTTTACAAATGGGATTAACAAATAAATAAAGTCTGTGAACGACTGAGATCTATTGTTAGTAGATTATATAATCTTAAATTCTATGTTCCAATATACACACTAGAATAATTCATTTATCACAAGCTGAATCAATCATAAGGTACGGAATTATAGCTTGGGGACTTTCCTGTAAAATAAATATAAATCATGTTCAATGAGTTTATTGGTACTTTTCTTTTTTTCTGTTATATTTTATTTTATTAATTACTAATAAAGTAATATTGTATTACTTCCTCTTCATATAAAAAAACAAGGCTGGCTGTTCGAGAGCCTTTCCCTTTGTAATAATAAAAAAACAGATCGGGATTTAAACCCGCGACCTTCGGATTCGTAGCCAAGGATGGTTACCACTCAACAAACTCTAAAGTTAACGAAATTTAAGAGTGTTATCCAACTAATTTGAAAGAAAGCTGATGTCACCAATGATTGGTCTACGAAAAAGATTATCTGTTCAAGACAGCAGTCAGTATTTCAATTTAAGTAGAAGTGGGAAATTTGAGTTAACTTCTGGCACACGGACGAGCCCTCGACGTGCTTACATCGGTTTATCTCTCCATAGTCCAGTCAAATAAGGATTTCACTCCTAAATGAAACGGAATAAGCTGAAACTTTGTATAAACCTTTATTATGGTATTCTACATGTTGCCTCAAAAGTCTCATAAGGTCAAGTATGCGCGTCTTTGGATATTCAAGGTCAAAGGTCACGAAAATCAGTTTTTTGGAAATATCTCGCTTCCTTTGCCTCGAATCGTATTTGCACTCATACAAAAGTTGTAGAGTATAAAATTCTCTACAAATTTTGTCTTCATAATTTTTTTATACGGTTAACCGTTTTTAATATTGAGCGCGAAGAGAGTGGAGCGCACAGCCGTACATGCCATGGCGCAAGGTCAATGGTGAATTTTAGTTCATGGTGCGGTTTTTTTAAACTATATTCGTTAAATATTATAAATTAACTATTTAATATTTTATTTATAAATGTTACTTGTGAATCAAATAGTCATTTAATGTTACTTACCTATTTCAAATAATAATTATGTGAATTATTGGAAACATATTGTAATTATAATCTCATTAAGAATGATTGTATTTTAAGAAAGAAAATGGTATTTTAGGAAAGAAATAAGGTATTTTGGTTTTAAATGTGTACATAGACCCGAGTCTACGTACACATTAAAAGTATACCTGGAAATACAGAGTATTCCTGGAAAAACATACTCCTACTTAACGACCTTTTTTATAATTGCAAGATGCATCATCAAATTTTCCATTGTTTGTATAAATAAGACCGTTTTCTTTCTGATGGAACCACTTTCTACCAAATTTATTCGTTAGTTTTAAAGTGCATCTTGGCAACGACGGACGTAAGATTATAAGAGTTATCATGGCTGATTTGTGTTTTTATGTAATAAGTCACTTTCTGATGGTAATGTTGTAAATGTTGTGCGCGGTATACAGACCATAAAAGCAGCAAGTGTTGAAAGAAATGATGGACTCATAAACTATTTAAACACTTTAACTTCTGTGAATGTTCATACCGAGTGTCGAAAAGTGTACATTAGTAAAAATTCAATCAGAGCATCGAAAAAACGCCTCGAAGAGAGTGAACCTTCAACGTCGTCAAGTGTACCTCGCAAGAAAAGAAATGAAGTGTTTGATTTCAAAGAATTGTGCTTATTTTGTGGCGAAGCAGCTGATGAAGGAGCAGAGGTGAAAAAACACAGGAAGTACAAACGCACTATTAGTAAAGTAAGCACTCTCGAATTCAAAGACAATGTTATTAAAAGAGCAGCAGAACGAAGCGATTGTTTAGGAGAGTTAGTAAAATATCGTGTATCTTATGAGCATGACTTGATAGCTGCTGAAGCAAAATACCACGCCGTTTGCTACAGTAATTTCTTAAAGCCAGTACCATATCTAATAAGAAAGCCTCGCCAAGATGGTCAAGTCACACAATCAATGAAAAAGATTTTTGACTATATTGAAAATCATGAAGATTCCCAATTTACATTGTCAGAGCTTAAAGATATCCCTACGGAGTATGTACCAAGTGATCAGACAAAAATTTTAAAACTACAACAGAAGTATTTAACTGATATAATAAATCAGGGTTGCAATGTTCGTTAGCTTGCGGCCAATGTAATGGACATGCATTTCTCAACGCTTCATCGTATCAAAATGATCTCGATGAAGAAATCGCATAAGACCCTGAAGTTTTTTAAGGTTTGGAGATGAATGTCATTGATAACGAGGAGGATGATGATAATGACTTTGAGCGACCGGAAGAAGAAGAAAACTCCCATACCGGCTAACTAATAATTAAAGTAAGAAAAAATCTTCCCATTAAAAACTTCAACTTGGATTGTACAAATTTATTGATAGATGATTGCTAAATAAAAATATTATAAAAAAATGTATTCCTAATTTCTTTCCTACTTGTTCTAATGAGATTATAATTAAAATATAATATTAAAAATAAATAAATTACCGAGCCGAACCCTCTGATATGAAAATATCTGGAGTCGGTGAATTATTTTCCCATTTGGTCTCTGGTAGATTGACATGTTGTTCTTGTATTGTTTTGTATTTATTATACTTATATAATGCACTTACATAGCGTGGATTGACTAGATGATCCTTTGTGGAAAAGTGTGTGGAAGGGTTTAGTTTTTCCTGTGGGGTAAGATTTAACCCAGAAAAAAAATCGGAAGCATTAAAAAAATTACTTTATTGTTTATTTGAAAAAGGCAAGTAATATTAAATGACTTATAAGAAATATTTATAAATAAAATAATTAATAAAATAAAGATTTATAAGAAATATATAAATAAAATATATTTAATAGCTAATAAACAAATATTTAACGAATAATTAAGTTAAAAAACCGTTCGATTAACTGGGATTCGCTATTGACCTCGCGCTACGGCATATACGGCTGAGCGCTCCACACTCATCGGGCTTTATCTTAAAAACAGTTAACCGTATAAAAAAATAATTCAAACAAAGTTTGTAGAGAATATTATACTCTATAACTTTTATGTTGAACGCAAATACGATTCGAGGCATAGGAAGCGAGATATTTCCAAAAAACTGATTTTCGTGACCTTTGACCTTGAATATCCAAAGACGCGCACACTTGACCTTATGAGACTTTTGAGGCAACATGTAGAATACCAAAATAAAGGTTTTTACAAATTTTCAGCTTATTCCGTTTCATTTGGGGATTATCCCCCTTTTTTAGCTTAATTGACTGGACTACCAGTGAAATATCACGGAGAGACCGTGCAACATTTCTCCAAGATCTCCCGTGTTTATTTATCGGAGTCCGCCTCGCTTAAAAAAGTCCGACCAATTACCGTCTCCGCCGTATATAAACTTAACAGCCCTGGCTGCCCGGAGGAACACAGGAATTAAATGCTTAATTTACTTAGATAATTACGAGGGAAATTTACTGTTAAATCTATAAACACATTCGCGGGACTTATTCCTTATGTAAATTTAGTCACCTACACTGAACGAAAAATCACTAGAAATGTGATAAACTCGTAAATACAATATACTGAAAGAAAATTTTCTATTTTCCTTACTAAAGATAAAATTGATGAAAAAAAAAACGAGTGTGCTTTAGACTTTTAGACCACACGACTGAAGTAAAACTTCACAAACTTATAAAAGAAGAGACAATAGGCCTGCACTGTGTCTTAGATATACGGAACGTAACTAGCTATGAGAGAAAGATAGAAAGAAAATGTGTGCTCGCACCTCTCTCTCTTGCCCCTACAGAAATATATGAAACGTAACTCTCTCTCTTTCTATCTTCACTAACTTATATCTCCCTCTCAACTTCCGTTCTCCTCGCCCGATCACACTTTTCTCGTCACGCATTCACCAGCTTACTTCCCAAGTCTAGCGTGCGTAAAGAAGTTTTACTTAAAAAAGTGTGCAGTTCATAGATGGTAGAAGTGAAATCTTCAGTAAACTAAACTAGATAAGAGTGGGGAGGATACGAAGCACCGCACAAAGAGGAGACCTATTATACTAGCACAGTCTCTCGCTGCGATAGGCTACGAAGCACAGCACAAAGACAGATTCAGAGAGTTTCAAGTCACAACGGTGTTAAAGAAATTTCCACTTCAATAAGAATAATTGAATAATTTGGTTGTCACTAAAGAATCTTAACGGTCGATTAGAATGCGCGAGAAGGTGTATAAGTGCTAAGCAGCGGATAATGTTTATAGAACATGGTCTGTAAACTGCGGAGGTCCACCTTTATCTACCCACTCCCGTTAACATAAGAAGTGTCATTTAAATGAGAAGGCAACTGGAATGACTTTAAAAGCTCGAAATGTCCCATTTCAAGAGGAGGAGAAATTAACAAACATAACCTAACTAGCTGGTACCCGGGATGCGTTGTTATGCCATTTAATAAAGAAATTGTTTCTCCCTGCGTGTCCTTTCTCATTCGTCCCATTCCCCTGCCATCTCCCCTTCCTCTACCGCGTTCCCTTTCCCCTCTCCCCATTCCACTCCCCCCTTTGACCAGTCCCGCGAACCCCCCTCCAGAGTTCCCCTCCCTCCTCCCAGGTTCTTCTCACCCCTCCCTGACTCCCCTCCCCCCCTACTGCTAATCCCCTACCCGAGTTCCCCTCCCCCCTCCCGCATTCCATACATTCAGTCCCGGTACGTTCAGTTTTCAAACGGCTCGCGTGCCACCTATTGCAATATTTTTATACAAATTTCATAATGCCAGAGCTCACCAGCAGTTTTATACAAACCTTGTACTGACAATAACACTAAAAAAAAGAATTATCCAATTTGGTGCAGTCGTTCGGAAGTTATGCGCATACATACATTTCGGCGATTCATTTTTATTAATATACTTATACTAGCAGATCCGGCCACACGTTGCTGTGGCTAACGAAATACAACGCCATTACCCAACCTTTATAAAACCCACACCACCCGTTTGCCAGCTGCCAGCTGCCCGCTACCCGCTGCCCTCTGCCTGAATTGAATATTTGACATATAAACCTTCCTCTTGAATGGCCCTATCTATTAGTGAAAACCGCATGAAAATCCGTTGCCTATTTTAAAAGATCTAAGCGCACAAACATTTTGAGCGACTTCATTTTAGACTATGTAATGATAAAGATAATTTTCTTTGAATTTCTCGGCTTTTCTCTACTATAATAAGCATGTATTATACATATAAACCTTCCCCTTGAATGACCCTATCTATTGGTGAAAGCCACACGAAAATCCGTTGAGTAGTTTAAAAGATCTAAGCGCACACACATTTTGAGCGACTTCATTTTATACTATGTAATGATGATAACATACAAATATAAATATATACATTCACATCATGACTGCGTTAGGACCCCAACAGTATTGGCACAAACTTTTCATTAGTATCTATTCAAAAAATATCTCATTGATAGCTCTCTACATGACCTGACTAAATATATTTAATTCACTTAACTGTTCCATTCTTTCTCTGGCTTTCTTCCACATTCAAAATTCAGTAATTCATGGTTTGAGTAGACATACTCCTCAGGGAACTCTTTTCTAAAGCAAGTATACCTATATTACAATCCATAATAGTAATTCGATTCATTATCAAATTACGACACGCTTCTGGAAAAGGGACAAATAATAACAGAATTAACGAAAGCAATGCAAGTTCGCTTATTGAAATATAGGGAATTTGAAACCGTGGAAGAACGCGAGCCATATTTTAATGAGAAGGGAGTAACCATGGTACCAAGGAGGTACCTCTAATTATTTAGCAAGTAAGAGATTCAGGAACAATTAAAAAAATATAATATACAACAGTGCTCTATGGATTCCGCTTCAGAAATTCAATATAATATATAATAAGCATGTTACAGTACGTATTGGATAACAATAATAATGAACAATTATTATGTTTAACATAATCAACTCTGTGATTTAACATGTATGTAGAGAAGTTAACCCTTAGGTTATTTGATCATGTTAAACAATAAGCCGATACATACGTATCTAATTCTTTTGTCTGGAGGTTTATGTTGTAATATTGTTCATAATCGTACGTTTGAGTATATATTATTGCCCGAGTCATCATATCATACGAGTATATATTATTGCCCGACTCAAGCATCTGATTCACCTTCCTGGGGCGTCCCAGACTTCTTCCATCATTTGCCCTGTATATTTCCTTTACACTCCTTTGTTCGTTCAAATCATCTGAGAGACCCTTTCTTAATCTTACTCGTAACGCTTACATCATTCTTGCGTTATTTGCGTATCTCCACTCTTCTCACACGATCGTACATGGTTTTACTACAATACCTATGCCTCAGGGATCTAATTTCAAATGTTATAAATAATAAGTTATTCATACCCTTATAAAAAAGCAGATACCTACCTAGTTATCAATTACTTTATAGGCTTTCATCTCACATTGCATAAGAAATCTTAAATCACAAAAAAAAATGATAATACCCTCTTAGAATAAAAAAAACATAAATTATTTCATAGCACTTCTCCAGTTGGGTGAATATATAAATATGGATGAACAAAAAGTTTAATATTGCTTGTAACTTGTAACCCTTTTATAACTTGTTTTAATTTTACTTTCTGTCGTGATTTAGGCGAGTTTGTGACAGGCATAGGCCTATTCTCGGATTACTGGGGGAATTATAAACACTCATATGAAACTGTCATAACACCAGCCATTCGCAGCAGAGTCAATTTAAATTCTGCCAAAGGTCTGCGCATCTGCTCCCAAGTTAGACTAAAACTAGTCTAATAAATATAACAATTAAATCAAAAATAAAAATAAAAAACATTTCCAAATCCAATTAAACTTCTGATACATATTTTATTTTATTATGAAACTTCAATTCATTGGACCAAAAATCTGTTTTTATATCGTTTTCACTTCCTCTATAAACGCTAACGTTTTTAAAATAAATAAATACCGATATATTTAATTACTCATTAAATAAAAATAAAAATATATCATGTCGTAAATAACGACAACGTATCCGCTCAATATTTCATTCGACGTATATTATTTAGCTGTTATCAAACTATAACGTTTAATTAATTTCATTAATACTAAAAATAATAATAAGGAGCATAAAGAGGCACATACATAAGTTGTACGTACAAACTTCTAACAACTGACAACTCAATAATTAAGATTAATGTCATTAAAGTTCGAAAAGCACCTGATAAAAGTATTTTATAGTATATGAACTAGGTTTAATTTATCGCCGATTAGAACCTCACAACATACCCCTAATTGGGGTATGTTGTGAGGCTGACGGTAATGGGGAGGGGAAGGAGATAGGGAATGAGGAAGGTAAGGAAGTACCTGGCTATTCAGATCTGGTCACCTAACACGGCTAATGCCATTTCAAGCGACGTTTCAATTCTGAATAGTGGTCTTATACCAGGGCGATACTGAGAGTGTCTTCCACTCTGGAACAAGCCGCAAATTATATATTATTTTAAATTAATAAATTGTGACATAACACAAATTAAACAAATAATATTTATTTGCTACGCCGGGATACGATCCCGCGACCTTCGGTGTGCGAGTCAAGAGCCTTACCGCTGGACTACGCCGGCCGTCGTGTTCTTTTAAAATAAAATTTTATTGAGGCCCTGAGGAAAATGATTTCGCTCAGGACCTATATAGTATTTGGGGATGCTGTGTGGAGGGTCTTTTTGTGGTAAGGAAGAAGTGAACCTGTGTCTTGACCCATGCTGTAGGACGGAGGAAACACAGAGGACGGCAAATCAAACCACAACTGAGCTGTTGAATTCAAGAACAAGACGTGGAAACGACGTGTTTTAATGTGACAAATGTCAAATGTATACAAATGTTGGGCGCGCTTTCGTTGTGTTTCTCGACTAGTTCCTCGGAGTATCTTCCATTGAAATACCGGTAGAATAAGGACAGCATTCCCATCCAACGTCTGTGCTCCAAAGATTGCAATCAATGTATTAAGATGGCAGCATCTATCAAACGGATCGCCCGTTTCTGAACAAAGTCAAGGGTTTTTCCTGTATTGTGGGACTCCAGACCAGAGGTAGCTGCCAAATTCAACCATATCACTTGTGATTTAAAATAGATAATGCATAATAATAAAAAAAATGTACGTACATTTTAATGCACCATCACGTTCATTAGTTAAATGCAAAAATATAGTTTTGTGTTAGTGATCGAAGAACCGATGAATGCAATCTATTAACCATAATTTATCATAATAGTTTGTCTAGTCTTAGACAGTTAGAAGTAAGATAGATCATTGTAAAAATATATTTTAAATGTAGAAAAGTGTAAAACCTTGACTTTCTTCAGAAATAAAAATCCTGTTTTATTCGAATATTCCATCAATAACACAGCTTTAGAAAGAGTCCCGGAAATGAGGGATCTTGGAATCATTTTGGATGAAAAACTAAGTTTCGCCAATCATATCCACCAAATTATGAACAAAGGTATGAAAACACTAGGCTTCCTTTTAAGAACAACTAAAAACTTTAATTCTATAGAAGCCTTTAAACTATTATATGTATCTCTAGTTAGAAGCCAAATTGAGTATAACTCTGTAGTTTGGTCTCCGTCTTACAAAATTCACGTTAATAATATTGAGGGAATACAAAAAAAATTTCTGCGTTTTATAAATTTTAAATTAAATATCCCACTAGAAGACTTAAAATATAATCTATTACTAAATATTCTAAAAATACACACACTAGAAGACAGACGTAAAATAAACGACTTGACATTTTTATTCAAAATACTTATCTCTAAATTCGACTGTTGCGAACTCCTAAAACTCATAAACTTACGAATACCGACAGTAACCACATGACAAAATTCACTATTCTCCTGCAGCATTCATAAGCGGAACTACATTGCCCACTCTCCGATACAAAGATTTCACACTATGGGAAATGAGTACTTAAGTGATGTTAACATATTCAACATCAACTTGGCGAATTTTGTGGATCTTGTAAAAAACTTATTCCAAAACTATTCCTAAACATATATGTATTTTTGTAAACTTATCAAATCGCTGTATTTTTGTATTTTTGTGACTTGTGTGCATTTTTATCTAATTTTATTCTTATCATTTCTCTATCTGTTTAAAAATCATCTGTCATAAACAAATTGTACTACTGTAAAAGCCCTCTGGGCGTTGAATAAATAAATAAATAAATAAATATTTAAAGTTTGTACAGGGCTATTGTAGTGATTTTTCACAAAATCGGCACTACAAAAATAAAAAAATATAAATATTATTAGGTAATATTAAATTTTTTATATATCGATGGCAAAACGAAATGTTTTTTTTTGTGTCGGTACAGTTAGAAAAACAAAAACTTACGAAGGCACTAGCAGACCCGGCCACACGTTGCTGTGGCTAACGAAACACGACGCCATTATCCAACCTTTATAAAATCCACAACACCCGCTTGCCAGCTGCCCGCTGCCTGAATTGAATATTTGAATTTCTCGGCTTTTCTCTACTATAATAAGCATGTTTTATACACATAAACCTTCTTCTTAAATCACTTTATCTATTGTTGAAAACCGCATGAAAATCCGTTGCGTAGTTTAAAATATCTAAGCTCACAAACATTTTGAGCGGCTTCATTTTATACTATGTAATGATTAGTAAAAGTAGGTTGCCTAATTAAATGAAATTAATTATGAGATTTTCGAATACATAAGAAAGCAGCAATCCACCTGAAGAATTCTGTCTCGTAGATCCCACAGTTGATGGTAGTTGGTAGTTGGTAATGTTAGTATAGGTAAAGGTAGGAGGGAGAACTTACGGGAGTAATTTATTGTGCAATGCGGTCTCAAAACTTATTTCAACCGTAAGATGTTAAAGTATTAACTACCGTAATAAGTCACGAGGTTTATTTGGAAAATACCGTAGCGGTTTCAATAAATATACGATTCTAATTAATTGAACCGTCTGTTATCGTTTAATGTTGGTAATGTGGGATATAGGGATGCACGCAGACTAAAACAATTCGAATTAAACTAATTTCGGCGGAACTAATCTCCTGCTGACAAGCTACTTGCAGTAGCTTAGCGGGTAAAAAATTCCAATTGTACGCAATTTTTTATACAATAATAAAAAAATATATATAATCATATTAAAATAAAGCAATAATCAATTTACCTACGCATTAAAAAGTCCCACGAATTGGAAAATTGTTGTTTTCACTCAAACAATTTTAGTTCTATTTTATCACGTTTAACTTTCTAGAAAACTAAAAATAGGTACTAAAACTAATATCTGTATAAGTTATGAATCTAAGATGATAAGATGAAGTCGAGAAGTTTTTGCTACTTAATTTTATTAAACACGGTTCAAGCCATTTTAAGCAATTCAAACCTTAATGGTGAAATGATTAGAATGAGATGAAAATGAAATACTTACGTACATATTATATTAAAAAAAAAATTATAATCGATGGAGATTCATAGAGAATGCACAAGCGAAATTTTTAAGATTAAAAAGAGACGCTCAGACGGTTTGGGCATCTAGAGCGAATGAATGAAGAAATAAGTGTAAAGAAAATATATGATAAAATAAAAATAAAATCAATAATGTGAACGATAGAAGAAGTCGGGAACACCCGAGGAAGACATGACAGAATCAAGTGAAGTTGGGCCATGTCAAGAATCAGAATATGTATGAGACGATGTATGAATGTAAATGGGACAAGGAGTGTGTACCAAAAGACGGCTTGATGGTTAGTTAGATATTAAGTTAAAATCAATACCAAAAATAATACTTAAATTTTTTTATCACTTAATGCGTAAAACCCCAAAATGTTATATTTAACCATTGAAGAAAATATTAGCAAATATAAAATGAAAATTTGAAACAGAAAAAATCCTGGGTTCAATTCATAGATTCGACCGAACATTTTTCTGACTTTAATGTTTCAAATTTTTTATTGTGATTTGCAAACTTTTATTATTTTTAAACTTAATTTAAATAAAGTAACTAAATCAATATATTAATTTTAATACTTAAAATTAATACCAAAAGTAATACCTATTATTCTTAACCTAATTATCAGAGTCACAAATGGTAAATAATGTATTTAAATCCATATATTTATTTGAATAGGATATTACGCGACAGCCCTCCTTGTGGAGAGGCACAGGAAAACAGGTGTACACATCAGATTAATTAATTAAGAAATATCTCGCCGATTAGACATTTGATTGAACGCGGCTATTTACATCTCGGAAACGGGTTCCGTAGTTGGTGGGATTGCGCAGATGAATTTATATTCATTACTTTCGTATGAAACTAATTGACTAGGAAATCGTATGATAAGTATTTTACGAGTATTAAACGAAGCCTATTCCCATTACTGTAATTTACGTATCTGCAATATTACATGTAGATATTTTCAATATCAGTGACTGTAATTTGAAGACATTATTTATCTAGGCATGATAATAAACATATTTAATTTTTATATAAACTACATTAAAGGCCCATATTGCGGTTTATTGTATAATATTATGTATAATATTCAACATATTTCACTTACTAGATATTCGCCAATTATATCTACATTTTATAAAACAAAGTCCTCCGCCGCATCCGTCTGTCTGTCTGTTCGCGATAAACTCAAAAATTACTGAACGGATTTTCATACTGTTTTCACCAATAGATAGAGTGATTCACCAGGAAGGTTTAGATATATAATTTATCAAGATTAGGTGTAAATTGGTTGAAATATACTGTTTCATAACGCTGACGGGTTTCTTTCGTATTTGTGTTCCGATCGTCCTGTAGGATCGGAAGGAATCCAGATTTTGGTATTCCGCACATTAGGGTACCTAACTACAAGGTGGCAACGGGAGTCAAGAACCGCAATAGAGCCAGTCTATTAACAACCATCGTTCGTATCGTAACGTAACATTTCGCTCTTATCGAATCATAACGTTGAAGTGTTATTTATCTATCGTGACATAAAGTATAAAACATATCGTCTTCTATCGAATGTTTTGTGTAAAATTCTTATGTTAATCTGACTCAAACGGGAGTTAATTAGTTAATGAGGTCTCTAGTCATATTTCGACCACTTTTGATTCTTCGAATGTGTATATTGACGGTTGTCTGATACTAAGAGGCCGCGCTAAAATTTATCAGTCGTCGCGTCGCGCGTCTCTTATATAAACCGTTGACCGTGCTCGCAAATATTGACCATAGACAACAGATTTGGTCAACACCGTATTGATATAGGGTATTTTCGATCGTTCATACTAGACCTCCCGATCAACAATACAATTTTGATGATCGGGAGTTTTCGCTAATACTTCTTATAGTAATAATGATTTTATTTAATCTTGTTGGAATGATCTCACTTAAGTTTGAAGGTTAGGAAATACGCACAAATTATTACATTAACCCAAACTAAGAACCAAATAACTTATTTTGTTGCATGTTTTCCATCTCCCCTGATATAAACAGTCGTCTCACATAGTAATGAAGCTGAAACCAAGTTTAATTTTTGCAGCTGAGTAATGCAATTTTATCATGTTCTTATGTTCACCAGCTGAGAAAATTTTATTATTGGATCGATTGATTTAATGGTAAAAATTTAAAAAAAAAATCAAAATGGCACTGATTTAATATTGTACTGAAGTTCAAAACTAACCTGAGAACTTTCACCAAAGAATCTGATATTTTTGGTCGAAAATTTCTAAATAGGTAGGTACCCAGTTTGCCGGCGATGGTCATTACTCGAAGAGGAGAGCCTATTAAGCCGGGCGTATCAGGGACGCGGATAAAGAAGGCATCAGAGGCGGTCAGACGGTAATGCGGGGGAAACGGTCATTTATACCGGCTTAACTATATTATGCTCTGTACTGTGTAGTGTGTATCACAAGCGTTGAATGTTAAAATTTAACCCGTCACCGTCAGATAAAACATTCTTCACTTATTCGTTTAGTGATAAGTGATAAGTTGGATAAGACATGGATAAGTTTTTATTTCTTCGGGAAGACATTAAAGGTCGCATATTTTCATTTTTTATTTTGAAACAGACAGTAATTGAAAATCTCCTAATACCACCACAGTAAGCGGAAAATATTGCTGGTGTCGTGATGGAGGACTAGGAATTGAACTCACGAAGCCTGGTTGGGACCCAAATGCGATGCCAACTAAAGCACTGACTGGTATGCTGTGCGGTTGACGAGAGTTTGGAGAAGACTTGGCAGAGGAAGGTAGGGAAGCAGCTGGCTATTCAGAACTGTTCATCAAACACTGCTAGGAGGATAAAGAAAAAAATGATATTATATTGTATTTTAATTTAAAAAAATTGTATTTAATATTATTATAATTATATTTAAAAAAAAACAGTTTATCATTACATAGAATAAAATAAAGTCGCACAAAATGTTTATGCGCTTAGATCTTTTATACTGCGTAACGGATTTTCATGCGGTTTTCACCAATAGATTCACCGAGTGATTTAGGAGGAAGATTTATATGTATAATACAAGCTTATTATAGCAGAGAAAAGCCGAGAAATTCAAATATTCAATTCAGGCAACGTGCAGCAGGCAGCTGGCAAGCGGGTGGTGTATAAATATAAAGGTTGGGTAATGGCGTTGTGTTTCGTTAGCCACAGTAACGTGTGTCCGGGTCTGCTAGTTATTTATAAAATAAACGTAACAACTATCTTGCCTTCTGAAGAAATTACCAGACGGCTTTCAAAAAGTAAAAAAAAAAGATAAAAATGGAGCGATTTTGATATCTTCTTACTAGAAGCGTGCGTAAAAGCTCTTTACGCACGCTTGACTTGGGCAGTAAGCTAGCGAGTGCGTGATGAGAGCATTACGCAGAGCGAGGCGAACGCTTCGTATATCACTATAGGAGCAAGAGAGCGCAGTGCGCGCGCACATTTTCTTTCTCTCTTCCTATCATATAGATGGAGCAGAAGTTTTACTTCAAATTTGTGTGGTATAAAGCACACTCGGTTTTTTGTCCCTTCATTTCTCTCCTTAGCTTTTCTTGCATCTCCTAGCCTCTTCTTGAAATCTGCTTGCAACCATTATCGTTTTGGTTATTTGACATTGAAAGGGTCGATAAAACTTATACCAACTTTATTTGCAAAGTTTTAATATAAAACAAGGCGTTAAGCTCGCGACGCGCGCAAAAAGAACAGAAAGTAACGCTGCCCGCATTAAGAGGCCATTTGACTTATCCCCGACAGATCTCATAACAACGCCTTCGCGGCTTCTGTGAACTGTGAACAGCGCAGTGTCTGGTGAGCACTGGGCAGCAGACCACTGGATGGATAAACCGATAGAAGTGTGCGATGTGGCACCATGTTAGGCGATCCAGTAGAACCTAGTCGATGAAAAGGTTATTGCAACAAAACCATGGATCCATCGAAACCCACATTAAAAAAATAAGACATTTCCTCACTGGTTCGAATGAAAAGTACTTACATATTATATCGTTCCCGTTGGCTTTATACAAACTAAAGTGCTTTACTCATTGGTATGTTATTTTTTAAGTCTAGAAGTGGAAACTTAAGATCACAATGAATTTATATAGATAATGAATGAAGTGGGACCCAAAACGCTTCCTTAAGGTACGCCAAAAACTAAGAATTAATGGTTGATAGTTAATACACTTATTGAGTGTTAAACTTTGTTTACGATTTGACAGGTAGATTTAAATAATTAAACAATATTTTTTTTTTAATTGGTGCCCTTTTTTACTCATTTAAAGTACGCTCTAGCGTGTTTAAATCGCACTTTATGGAACGCGCGTTTTTTAAAGTTACCATGGCAACATCAACAAATCAACAAAATGTGAAGTCTAAATGTCAACTTTTAACTATAAATCTGACAGGAATATTTTAAACGTCTAATAAAACATTACAAATGTTTCAAAAATTTTATTCAAAGTTTACATTCTTTTTTACATCGTTTACATTCTAATTATTAATATATAGTCGATGCTTTGTACTGTTCCGACATTTTCTGAAGGTAAGCAAGCACAACTCGTTCTTCTACATCTACTACGTTTTGCTCCTCCATCCATGTTCTGAACCTTTCATATTCTTTTTTATAAACGTCTTTGGATTTTTCAGGTATGAACCGCGATTCTGCTTTGGTATTTAAATTATCAATGTTAGAACTCATTTTACAACACACAATAACTAGTAAAAACTATTAATCTTATGTGACAGATTGCAAATTAATGTTTGTGTTTTTCATTTCCATGACAACATGATGATGTCATTGTGATGTCACATCACGAATTCATTAATAGTTCTTATTTCCAAATTTTTAATAATAATATCAATATTTATGTTTTCAAAGTGTACCAATAAAAAAAAAATAGCGTAAAATATTCGTGGATAACTGGTCTTTAAAACACTTGCTTTATATCGAGCACTCGGCTACGCCGTCGTGCTCGAAAAATCGCGCGTGTTTTAAAGACCTGTTTATCCACTTATATTTTAATATACTATTTTTAGAGAAGAAGTCTTTTTTTAAAACTTTTGAAGGTTTTTTCGTAATCCCCATCAATGTAATATATCATTGAATAAGAAGATAACACTAATAATCTAAACTAAAATATGAAAAATTAGTCTAAAACAATATTATTAATACGAAAATTTTAAATATGACGGTTTGATATGAGCTGGCAGTAGCCGAATTGGTAGAGGCGCCTGTCCCGGTCAGACGAGAGGTTCTGGGTTCGTGCCCCAGTTTCAACCGTTATCTTTTTATTTTTCTGTGTCTTGTTCTCTTTCGTATTTTCGTTTAGATTATTTGTGTTAACTTCTTCTTTAATGATAAATTAAATTATTATCTAAATTCGCCTTCCTTTTCTGCATTCAATTAACGGTAAAAAAAATCTCGAAGGGGATTGCCTTCGTATCTCGGTAAATTAAATTTTTATCTTAATCTGATGAAATAGATCACATATTTTCAAATATCTAAATGCTTTCTTGAACAGAAGATCAATTTTATTGACCTGTCTTGTGTGACTTATGTAAGAGTTCTTTCAATCAGAACAAATCACACTTCTAGTAATGTTCTGTTCAGTGAGCCAGCCATATTCTCCGAATTGCTGAGTTTTGATGCACTCGCATTCGGTTATTTGGCGGATCAAGAAAGAGGGCAACATAATTAAATGAAATTGCTTCGCCGTCAATACATCCTAACCGCGCACGCTGTGTGTATTAAACACAATGCTGCATCGGACATAGTTTCTGCTTGATAAGAAATATCATAAAAAAACTTTAAGAATTCGAGTTCATGCAAAGATTGGCTGAAGTTAAAAAATAAACAATTTGGGAGACGCTACCGCTGACCTGGTAACCATTTATTGAATAACCAACACCCCTGTCACAGTTCACCCCAAGCGGTTCGCTACGTTTTGTGATCAGGGGTGCCCAGGTTCATGAGGTGAGGTTTGTATAGGTCTTGGCAGCGAATGTGTTTTCCCACCGACTGCGTGGCGGGTCGCAGACCTCACCTTGGGGTATCACCACCTTTCAGAATTGAAATATATGGGACTTTTTTGAAGTATTCACAAAAAAATAAAAATAAAATACAATGTGATGTGTGTATGTAACATTCTAAAATTCGTAATTCTCATTTACAGTGGGTACCAACACATTTTTGAAACGAAAAATAGCGAAACTAAAAAGAGACCAACACATACTTGAACAACTGTAGGATTTAGCCTGCGAGAGCATGAGATAGTATAATAGGGCTCCTTTTTGTGCGGTGCTTCGTAGCCTTCCGACTCTTTTCCACTTTAGTTTTTTGAAGGTTGTACTTTTACCGAGTGTGATTTGCACACTCTGATTTTTGTGTAATTGAATGTCTTTCCTAATGTAAGCTAGTGCTCGTACTTATGAACTAAATTCTGGTTTATCACAAACAAGTATTTTTTGTCATAAAATGGCAAATTTTAAATTGGCACTCGAATTTTCGTAAGCACCATTGAGAAATAATAGCCTGTATGAGTATGCAAATCTGTGTGGATAGTTGGAGATAAGGCAGCTCGGGCCGTGCCAAGGAAAGAATTATGGAAATTATGGGTTCATTCAAACTTGCAGCGCTTGAAACGATTTCACTTGAATGTGAATATTTTCAAGTCCAATTCGAATGGTCCCGCAAACCTACTGCAGGTATTCTTGCTTAGAAAGTGTAACTACCAAACAATATTGTTACATTTATTATAAGAAAAACTTTCTTTTTATACTTTTTTAAGGTTATTCCCATCAGTGAAATATATCATATTAGAATAAGTTAACAATAATAATCTAAACGAAAATATGAAAGAGAACGAGACACAGAAAAACAGAAAAAAGACAATGGTCGCAACTGGGACACGAACCCAGACCTCTCCCTCTAACCGGGACGAGCGCGTTAACCAATATCGCTATTGCCACCTTCTGTCAAACCATCATATTTGTCAATCTCATATTTTCAAATTTTAGAATGACATTATTATCAACTATTTATTTTTCTCCATATTACGGGCAACTACCCTTTTTATTGGAAACAATAAAATAAACAATAAATTTGGATATATCTATCCGAGACGCTATCCAGGTTACAAACCAATTCTTAGAATGATTGTTTCTTTTCCTCTTTAATTTTTTCGTTTAGATTATTATTGTTAACTTATTCTAATATAATATTGTTACACTTTGCAAACAGAAATAAATTTTAGGCTCGCCTTGCATCGCAGTGAGAGGGATGCATTCAAACGTCCGTCACTCCCGGACACATTGACTCCCAGATTCCCACCCACCCCTCATCATACCATTTTCCTTCCTAGAACTTCCTCCTTCATTTACCTAAAAATACGCTCCACACAGCATCCCCAAAGATGGCACAGGCCCTAAGAGTTTATTTTCCTCAAGGCCTTCTGTGTGAAGCTAATGTAAAAAATCACGTGTGCAGTTCACATGCGGTAGAAATTAAAGCTGTGTTTTAAATATAATGTCCTCCGCGTGCAAAGACTTATCTTCTCCAAGCATAAACTTTCTAATTAAAGTGTTTATCGGAAGTGACCTGCAGGTAAGTATGTTTCTGTATCCATTTGTAAATAGTGGAATTAGATAGAACCTAAGAATTCTTAATAAATTGTACAGCGCCCTTGAGGTGATTTTTCACAAAAACGGCGTTCTACAAATTATCCAATTTATTTTTAACGGTGCTCCAGATTTTATGTCCGGGTTAAATCTTTCCCAAATGAAATACTAAACCCTTCCACACACTTTTCCTCAAATGATTATTATCTAGTAAATCCACGCAATGTAAGTGCACTATATAAGTATAATAAATACAAAACAATACAAGAACAATACGTCAATCCACCAGAAACATAATGGGAAAATATTTCACCGACTCCAGATATTTTCATATCTCAGGGTTCGGCTCTGATGAAATCCTAACTGGACCTATAAATCCCTTAATATAAATATGTAAAAAATCTTTTGTAATCCTACATGTATTTAAAATGACCGACTTTTGCATTTTTATATATAAATTATTATTATTGTAGAAAGCAATCACTTTGTGGTTTGACATATTTAATAAAATAAAATACTGTTTTGTTTAAAACCACGAGTTTTATTAATTTTTTGAACCGACCGGTTTCGCTTTACTCAAGCATCATCAGGGTACAAATTAATACTAAACAATAAGTCATAATGTGTGCTTATATAAAACAAAATATAGAGGGAGAAAAATTTTTAGAGAGAGACAAAATATAGAGGGAGACAACATGATACAAATATAACAAACACATCGACGGCCATAAAATACATTAACCTAAGTTCGCAAGTAATGGAAAAAACCGAAAGATAATTATGTGACTAATGGGTTACAGTAATAAATTTGGAGGAACAAAGCATCAACTGACATGGTGGTAAGGAGCACTGGGAATTTTTTTTTTTATATTAAGGGTTTATTGGAAACAGACCTAATATCGGACTACTTGATATGTCTAATTGATTATTAAGTATATGACTTTTGGTTTTTACAGCTTTTTTAATTTCTAGTGCCTCTAAATTGTTAAGTCTGTTACCATGTCCGTTTTTATGTAAGATTTTAGCACCGGTGCTATGACAAAACGTATGATCTTTATCGATCAAATGGTTGGCGAATTCTGAAAAACCGTTATTATTGAGGCAACGAAGATGCTCCTTTATCCTAATATTAACATTACGTGTTGTCTTACCGATATAAAAAGCCGAACAATTATTACAATTTAATTTATATATTCCCGAATGACTTAATTTGTTGTCCTTATCTTTAGAATTAATTAGAAATTTACCTAGATTGTTATTCGTATAAAAGGCAGGTCTGACTTCAGAAGGAAGGTTTTTAACACTTAAAGTAGAAAAATTATTAATGAATAAAATTCGCCGCCATTGATAATTAATATTATTATCATTGATTTGATATAAATTATTTGACAAATCTAAAATTAGTAGAAATTAATTATTAGAAGCTTGCGTATTTTGATTATAATATATATAGATTTCCCCCAAAAACCATGCGAGCGAAGCTGCGGGTAAAAGCTAGTTATTTATAAAATATGACAGATATCAGGACCGATGAATCGAATAAGACAGAACACATTAGAAATTGGCAAATATCTATACTGACAGATTAAAAAATTATTTGTTGTGTTCCTGGATTTTCATGTCGTTTAAAATAATCTAATGTGTGAAAATGAGCTTACTTCAGACCCGCCTGCATTAAAATATATGAAGAAGGTTGGAAATTTACTTACAATTTTAAATACAAAACATTCACGGCTGCATCATTTTCTTAAATACGTCCCTTCATTATTTGTACTGTTGAAAAATAGAAAGTAAAACCTGAATCACATAATTACGTCTCACTAAAATTCTCACAAAATCTCTAATATTTCCTGGTTGTTACCGCTATCTTCCAGTTTGAAGTTGGAACTGGTTGATAAAGCATATATTTTATCTGCTTTAACATAGGCCTGAGTAAATTCAAACCAAAGTCGTAGGCACTCAGTTTCGACAAGGTGAAAGATACCATTCGAATAAAAATGTTGGTTAAAATATATTTATTTTTGAGGTATAAAGCCATGTTGTTTTACCTTCTTCTTTAGCCAACGTTTCGGACAACATTACAATGTCCATCATCAGGACAGATGTGTAATTTTACATTGCAGAAACAGAATAATCAGTCTCCTCTTCGTGCTGTGCTTCGTAGCCTCCCTACTCTTGTCTACTTTAGTTTTCTGAAGGTTTCACTCCTACCACGTGTGAATTGCAAACTCCGATTTAAATTATTTATATGAAACACGTATTGACCTTTTTGTAAAAGTCTAAATTAATATTCAATGGGTTTGAGTCCCAGTTGCGACCGTTATCTTTTTATTTTTCTGTGTCTTGTTCCCTTTCATATTTTCGTTTAGATTATTAATGTTATCTATTTCTTTAACTATATATCACATTGATGGGAAAAACCTTCAAAGTTATAAAAAGACGGTTGTTTGTATAAAAATTTAAAGTTTGTAATTTTCATGTAATCTTTAACAAAGTCGGGTTAGTTACACCATTTATAACTCAAGAACGGCTGCGTTGTTTTTTATGATCTTTGGTTTGTTGGATTGGTTTCCGGCCCGAAGAGCAGAACAACTATTAAAATATCGTAAAAATTCACGAAAAACGTAATTATGAAGAAAATTCTTTTCCTCACACATTTTGTATGAAACGAATTCTCATCTTTTGAAAGAGCTACCGGAATATTGTGATAATTATAATATTGAATAGTGAGTGAATTCCAAAAATTCAAAAACGCCAAATGTCAATGCGGTGATTCTTTTGCTTTTATTCTTAAACATAATGCTGCCTCTCTTTCTTACACGCTAAATGTCGATAGATAGTCGAAAATGAGACAAACGGTGAATGTATGTCTGCATCCCTCCAAAGGTACAATAATTATAATATATCTCTCTCACACGTATAAAGAAAATGAAACGCAATTCCCGTAAGCAAGTCGAAAAGTAAGAAAATCACAAAAAAATAAATCCGTACACAACGCCATCTCTGATACTGACAAAAACAAAACACTGACAGTTGGGCATTGATAATTGCTTCATTTTGTAATTGTTAACTTAATAAAGAACTGGTGTCTGCTAATAAGTTGAAGCAACATTTATTGATTCTGAGGCGGTATGAAGTTCGCCGGGTCAGATAGTTATAAATAATTTTTTTTTTTAATTTAAATAGAATCCAGTGTAAACAAAGTCTGTTATTTTTATTTAATGAAAATGATTTGATTTAATTTAATTTTATTTAATTTGACTTGGTTTAGGGAACAAATCTTTTTATATGGATAGACCTAAAAGATATTTGCAGTTGGTAGGAATTTTTACATGCGGCGGCCTGTCAGACTGCATGGCTTTCTTACTTGAATAAACATGGCTATAGTGAATACTATTAATTATTGTTATTGAGCAGCCTCTGTTTGCTGTTTACAACCGCGGCTATCGACCTCATTAGTAAGCCCTCACGAGTTCGGGTCTATACAAGGTGAATAATCGACGGATCTTTGTGATCCTTGTTTGGCCCGGTGCGGGGCACGGAGTCCCGGAGCCCTAACCAGCCGACCAACCCGGCCCGCGTCCTGTGTGACACTTGTATGCACTAGTACTGACAGCTAAAAGCCCGCCAAACAAGCCCCGCACGCAGCACGCTCACCAATCTCACTCAAATACCCGAACACGCATTACCTGCTGAGGCACGGAGAAAAAGGAAACAATTCACCAATATAATGCATCATTTTACATAAGGGATGAATAAAAGTCTTTTTGGTAATTCTGCGTTGTTTGCGGGTTCGCTGGCTTGCTGAGAACTTTGCATTTATAAACAGTGGCGCTTTTTTCAAATTGCAATCGTTGCAGTTCATGCCGCTGAGTCATTGCATACTTTGTTTGCAGGTAGCTGAGGAAGCCAGATAAATGTATCGATTTCCGCGTGCCAAGGACTATCGCGGTAACTTCACTTACAACTGCTTTTTTATATTGCTCAAAAATATTATTCTATTTCACAAAAAGTAAACTATCATTATTGAGAAGCGAAACCTCTTCAGTAGCACCGTTGTTATTTGAAACTCGATGAAACAAAAAAAACGACTCTAACAAAAGATAAACACATACATATATAGCATTTAGCCTATGAAAGAATGAGATAGTAATAAAATATTTATTGCGTTCTCGGTTCTAATATAATACTTACGATAAATCCACAAACCCACGCAAGTCTTCTTCAATCTAGTGGTATAAAGCGCCTGAAAAAGCTGACCGAGGATCGAATCTTACGAAATCCCGAATTTTTTGTAAATTCAACATCCAATCTTAAACCACTCCAAAATGAACAGCTAAATAAAACATAAAATAACGTGACATCTAGCGACTCCGAAGAAGGCAACACAAATATTAATAAGATGACTAAATGTATAGTAGGTAAAAGGTGCACTGGAATTCGACGACAAAAATATGGAAGAAATCATCTCTCACATTGATAAAAAAAAGGTGCTTCGTAGTCTTCCCACTCCTTACCTACCTTATCTACTTTAGTTTTAGTTTTCTGAAGGTCTCAATTCTACCGCGTGTGAATTGAATACTTTGCTTTTTTATACGGTATTCCTAATTACATAAAATATAACTAAGTGACCCCGAATAACAAAGTAGGTATAAAGCATCATTTCCTTAAAATGCATCACGGAAAAATCTACTTGTCCTTAATAGAACTTGCCTTAAAATCGACACTGCATATAAATTCGTTTGATATTCATACCAGCTTATTATTAAGGGTATTTATGAAGTCGATTTAACGTTTGAAATTGGTAAATAATGGACAAAAATTATAATTTTATACTAAAAACCTTTCCCGGGAGGTTAATTGTCGGCGGATCAACATCGAGTAGCCATTCATCACCCTGTATATATATCTAATATCTTTCAATAATCTGGAATCTTATTTGTAGCGAATAAAAAGCTTTCTTTGTTTAATACGAGATACAATAAAGTTATTACGTCCGAGCCGTATTAAGAACGCCTCCGAACAAAGAAGTAGGCAAATGTTATCTGGTTCGCCGGCAACGGCGGCTGGAGAACAGATCGGAAGTTCTTTCGCCGAAAAAAGAATAGACCCGGGAAATAATCATCAATCAAACAGGATGTTTCCAGGCGGATTCGGAAATTGTTCTTCTGTCGGGAAAGTAATATGAGAAAAAGAAAATATTAACAGACGGCTCATTTGCGGGCACGATAATAACCGTGCGGGCCCGGGGGACGGGAAACTTCATCAAAAAGTTATGTTTGCTTTACTTATGTACTCCCCCCCCCCCGCTCTAAGTCAGTTACCCACCTCGCCAGTGCAGCACACTCGGACAGTTACTCGTGTGATGTCCAAATTATGGAATTTATTTACTATGTGCACAGAGTTTACCTACCATCTACTTACCAACAGCTAAACAGTACTCGTAAGTTTTCTATGGCCCAGTTGTTTCGCAGAAATTCAATTGTAACAATTATTTATTTTCATTTTTTATTTATAAAATGGTTTACATTTTTTTTACCTTGCCTGTCTCAATAGGAAATCCTGAGTCGAGACAAATTAGTTTACAAATATTTTATAAATATTAAATAAAGAACATTGTTCAATAAAGTAAAAATATTTGATAAAAAATTTCAGGTTGGTAGGTAGTGGTAACAATAATGAGATAAGAGGATTATAATTGGGTGAGGTGACTAATTATTGCACGACCTTTTTCGATGATCCATTGTTTGATCAGAATTTTGTATTTGTTAATATTTTTCGATGGTCTTGTTTTGACAAGTAGGCTATTGTATATTTTAGATGCAGATGTTGTGTTTGCTTTAGGTGTTTGTATGAATTCTTTGGTTTTGTGCCGCGTGTTTACAGTATTTTGGGTATTTTCATAAAATGTATGTGTTTTATTTTTAAACAGATGAATTAAGATTGTAAATTTGTCTAAAATCTGATACCTGGAATTTGTTGAAAATATCTACAGTACTTGTTATTATGGGAACTTTAAGAATAACTTTCATAATTGATTTTTGTGCCTTCGTTAATGAATCTATTGCTGATAGTGTTGCACCTCCCCATACGATTATTCCATATTGAATAATTGACAATGTTATCAAATGGTCATTCAACGCCATTTTGTTTATTTGACATTTGAAAGGTCCACGTTAAAGGTGAAACATGACTAAAATATGCAAAATCATGTGATCTTGGTTTAAAAATTAGATCACTTAGAAATGTTAGTACACAAGTATGACACATATTTGCCTTTGAAATGATTGAGTATTTTTAAAGAGAAAACTTCTTTAGGACCGTTGTGATTTAAAACTCGATGAAACGAAAAACTAAACGAGACACTAAAAAGAGACAAACACATACATCTGTAGAATTTAGCCTGCGAGAGAATGAAATAGCTAATCGTACCCCTATTTATGCGGTTCTTCGTAGCCTATCGGTCTCTTCTTTGCGCGGTGCTTCGTAGCCTCCCAACTCTTGTCTACTTTAGTTTTCTGAAGGTTTCACTTCTACCGTGTGTGAACTGCATGCTTGTATTTTTTGAAGTAAAACTTCTTTACGCACGCTTGACTTGGGCAGTAAGCTAGTGAATGCTTGACGGGAGCGTTACGAAAAGCGTATATCACTGTAGGAGCAAGAGAGAGCAGTGCGCGTGCACATTTTCTTTCTCTATCATATAGATGGAGCAGAAGTTTTACTTCAGTTGTTAATGTGATCGTAAAACATTCACAAAATAAAATAAAATACGGTTTTGGCGATATTTTATTCCGTGAAAAATTCAAACAGGCGGTTGGTGTTAAACGGGAATTTAAATCTTATCGCCCTCTACACAAGGAGTGTTATTGTTAGTCGCTGATCCAGAATTTTACACAACGTGGTGCATCACCTTAATCGCCGATTCAAGGTGCGTTTCAGCTTTCTATAAAATTATAAAAATCGGACAAGCGAGACAACATGATAGTTGTCCTTTTCTGCTAATCAAAATTTGTTCAAAAGCCAAACAGACTTAGAAGCTATTAATTTAGAATAAACTGTCAAATAAACAAAATGGCGTTGAATGGCCATTTTAAGACTTCGTCACACGTGAATTTCTATGAAACAACTGGGCCTAAGCATACATTTAGAAAACGAAAGTTGGGAAGTACATATAAATAATACCAGAAACACGACATTATTTACCTTTTTTGGAAAAGTTTTCGTAAGTGCGACGACTCAACTGTTTTTTGTTGTTTGTTTATTTTCTATGGCGATAGTTTTTAGTGTCGGTGCACAGACACACCTAAACACACACTATTTTACCATATTATATATATTTATTATACATATACGTACAAGGTAAATATTCAAGCGAACTTATTGAGAGCGATTTCATGCGAGGAACATAAATAAATAAAACAAGCAAATAAAGTTAACTCAAGTAAAACGCGTGCCTTAAAACAAATAGCACGCTAAATACTAGTGGAATCAACCATGTACATTCATGGAGAGAAATCGATTTTGTCCCTCACGATAAATTAACATCCCGGATTTGTCTTGTAACATATCTTGACGATGCAAAGAAAAATACATTATGACAACATTGCATACGTAAAAAATTTGATGATTAATAATTTATTATTATAATTTCCTAACAAGGTACACATAATAAATAAATATTCCATTATATTCGGATACTCTGTTATTTAACAAGATGTCGTGATAATTTGGGCATATAAAAATTCATCTACTTTATCTTTTGATGTGACTAATAAGATATCACGAAAACAGGCCAAAATTATTCATGTTTCCTGTGAAATTATTCGTACAGTACTATAATGGTATGGTGATGTTGTTCTTTATTCTTAATGTAATTTGATGCTAAATTCCTGATTCGGTGTTTCGTCGTCATAAAATATTCGCAACTAGCTGCTACCCGGCATGCGTCGCTATGCTATTTAATAAAGAAATTGTTTCTCCCTGCGTGTCCTTTCCCATTCATCCCGTTTCACTTGCGCCTCCCCTTCCTCTCCCGCGTCCCCTTCCCCCGTCCCGCGAACCCCCCTCCCGAGTTCCCCTCCCCCCTCCCAAGTTCCTCTCCCCCCTGCCTAGTCACCCTCCCTCCTCCACCCCTCCCGCATTCCATACATTCAGTCCCGTTTCATTCAGTTTTCAAACTGCTCGCGTGCCACCTATTGGAATTTTTTTTACAAATTTCATAATGCCAGAGCTCACCAGTAGTATATTTATACAAACCTTGTCCTGTCAATAATGAACACAACAAAAAACGATTATCCAATTTGGTGCAGTCGTTCGGAAGTTATGCGCGTACATAATTTTCGGCGATTAATTTTTATTTATAAACAGATGTATAGAAGATACATAGATAGATTTAATAAAAGTTTATCAAGAAATCCTGAAAATTCAGGTCCGAACCTTTATTAGGTCAACTATTCCTGTTAATTCATTCGTAAGGTCAGCAATCCCGGTTTTAACCGGAATCGAGAGAGACAGGTAGAAGGAACCTTTTGACTTCTCCAGCCGGACTCTCTCGACCCATCGCATTGCACCGCAGTGGGAGGAATGGGTTCACACGTTCATCTCTCCTAAACGGATATTGTAAGAAGGATATTTTGGAAATGAAACTTCTTCTACGCCGTTGTGATTTGAAATTAGAAATGACGCATTACAGCACCAGCGAAGCGTTAACCTGCGCTAATTGGCCGCTTTGATTATGATATCACTTTTCAAGGCTCCTATTCGTTGAGATATGAAACGGAAATGACGCATTACATTACCGACGAAGCATCAAACTGCTCCATTGGTCCCTTTGATTAAGACCTCACTTTTCAAGGCTCCTATTGGTTGATATTATTTTGGTAAAGTTTCGCTTCTACCGCGGGTGAACTGAAACTCGTTTTTGAAGTAAAACTTCTTTACGCACTTGACTTAAGGAGTATGCTGGTGAATGCGTGACGAGAGCGTTACAAAAGTGTGAAGTTGAGAGGGAGATATAAGTTAGTGAAGATAGAAAGAGAGAGAGTTGCGTTTCATATATTACTGTAGGGGTAAGAGAGAGAGGTGCGAGCACATATTTTCTTTCTCTCTTTCTATCTTAGCCAGTTACGTATATTGCCTTTCGTATATCTAAGACACAGTGCAGGCCTATTGTCTGTGTCACATTGTAGGAGCAAGAGAGAGCAGTGCGCGCGCACATTTTCTTTCTCTCTTCTTTTATAAGTTAGTGAAGTTTTACTTTTGTCGTGTGGTCTCGTAAAAAGCACACTCGTTTTTTTTTCATATTAACTTTTCATTGAATTTTATTAAGTTTGAATTTGGGGGCCTCACCAAGTTTAAAGCACCCAAATTATCAAATAATGTTTTGAAATTTGCAAAAAATATTTATAAAATATAAACTCCCCCACTGTCCAAAGTTGCTTCACTTAAAAGAGAGCTAATGGATAATGTATGTGCAAAAAATTCGTATAAAGGCAAACTTTAATCCGCGAATTTCCCGTGTTACTTTTAAAGGTATACTAATGAAGGAAATTTGAGAATTTATTAGAGAGGATTTTTACGCAGCGGCCGAAGAGTAGGAAGAATTGAATTCACAAAGTTCCCATCTGCCGGCGGAGAGTTTACCACCGGGGAAATGATTTATTAATCTCATCTTACGTTTTATTATGGTAAGATAATTTTAATCGCCCGTGGTAACTGATTTTAATTTAATTGCTACTTTTCCCGTAATCCTCCATTTGGCGGGAAGAAATAATCTGCAAAGATTGGAGTTAGTAATTAAGTATTACATTGTTCTAAATATCTAGGCGTAAGTACATGGTGACAAATAAATCTATTAATTGTTTTGTGTTTATTTCGTTGAACACCATTTAATTTTTTAAAATTTAATTTAAATTAAATTTAATGATGTTATTATTAAGTTCTCAAGTGTTTTATTTTTTATTACAGATGTTTCGGCTTATAAGATCATTTTCAAACTGTTAAATTTCACATTTTTAAACTGTTCCAAACTGACAGTTTGAAAATGGCCTTGTAAACCCAATGACGTTATATAAATAGACTCGCCATAGTCTCACATACTCACAATATAATGTGGAAAGCAAGCAACACTCTTTTGTTTTCAGCGGTTTTCAGTATCATTTCTAAATTCAAAACATTATTCCTGTGTGATAAAGATAGACAATCAAGGAATGTACGTGTGTGAATGTCATAGATATATGGTAGGGCGGCTTATTAATTTCTTCGCCGAATACTGCTTTCACATCACGGGTGTGACCTATGGGTGTGACTGAGATAACAAGATACTCTCACTCGGTTACACAATGGACAGGGAAGGGTAAAGAATACAATGACGTATTATTATAAAAATAATTGTAATAATTATAATAATTGATAATAACAAGTAATTTGCGTGTACTTACAAATGAAGTGTTATTCCTTCGCCTTTACGACTATTTGCCGTGTAATTGAAACATTTTCTCATCACACAGGAGGGCATTTTGGCGCTTTGCAATGGTAATTTACTTACTGGTAAGACACGACCTCACTCGACGCGTAGCAGTTTAGTACTAAAGTACTAGAAATAGAGACAGCTACAATCGTCTTGTGTTTGGCTTCCCACTTTGAGATTTCTACCCCGCGTCCAGTATTAATGTCATTGTGTAAACCGAAACAGCTTTCACAAAAATTAGAACTAAAATACTTGTAGAACTTAACAATAACTTTATTGAATTTAATTTAATAAATAAAATCAGAGTGTGCAATTCACAAGCGGTAGAATTGAAAGTAGAAAACTCGCTAGATGTCGCTTTCTTTTTTTGCCTGTTTCTTTTAAAGTGGTTTGAAGATTGGATATTGGTTTAACTTAAATATTTTTATTTTTTTTGGATTTCGTAGGTTTCGAACCTCCATTCGCTGGGTGTCTCGCCGCTGAGACTTGTCATGCGCTTTACATGTTATGCGTATTAAAATACATATTATTATTTCCGTTTGTTTTGTTTTTCGACTCCTTTCAATTATTTTCTCTATTTTTGCTAGAACTGCTCTCAACCACTTGGAGCCAGTGAGACTATAGCATCCACAATTGAAGTAAATTCTGAGGCCGGAGGAAATGGGGAGGGAAAGGAGATAGGAAATGGAAGGCGGACAAGTTCCTAGCTATTCAGATCTGGTCACCAAAACACGGCTAATGATATTTCAAGCAATGTTTCAAATCTCACACTAGGGAATGTGCGGCAAATATATGTACCTTATATTATTTGAATGATTAAATTGTGGAAGAATATAGAACAATCACATAAAAATTTATACTTAATTAAGTGAAACTCAATCGAAAATCTAAAACAGAAAAATCCGAAAAATATATGTTCACATCTGGGATTCAATCAATCAAATACAATTTAATCTTTAATTAAGAAGACAAAACATATTAGTGAAACTAAATCGAAACTGATACAGAAAAATCAGAAAAGATACGATCACATCGGTCAGATGTGACCGTATCTTTTTCTGATTTTAGATTGAGTTTCGCTAATATTGGTATTTGTTAACTAAGTATTACAATTTAAGGTTTTACTCATTATATTAAAAATAAAAATAAATAAAATTTCCAATACACGAGTTGGAAATGAAAAATTTGATTGCTCAAAGATATAAAAATAAGAATACTTAATTCAATTAGCAAAAAGCAATACTACTGCAGAAGAAGGCAGGCATTGAATAAAGGTCGATGTTTTATCATAATGTGCTTTGGAAAGTGTAAATGCAAGATTTAAAAAAGTAAAAATCCAAACCTCGACCAGTCCAACAGTAGCTTTATCTGACACTCTTTGATTTACAAGGAACGCTTGTAAGAGCTGATGAAAAAATGTATCAAATTAGCGATGTAGTACCCAACAGAATTCAATCTGTGAATGCACGCCGAGGAATCTCGACCAAAAAAGAAAGAGTAGAGAATATCGCAGCCGATGCGCGATGCAGCAACACTCGAGTTATGGGGAAAATATTTTAGACTCGCATAAAAATGATCCACGGAATGATATGGGTAAAAAGTAAAAATAACACTTCTACAGAAATAAGACATCGGCCGAGGTTGCCTCAAAGGAATGTTGGGAAACAGTTGTTTGATATACGAGACGACAGATCAGCGGTGACGCCTGGCGGCAGGTTTGAGTTATATTCCCAACATCTGCGCCTGGCGATGTGTTTTTGTCCTGATTCAAGCGTTGGACTTCAACTGTTTTCGGTTAAAATACGTCCTTAGCCGCGTTGAAGAAACGGAGAAATGCTTTGTCCGAAAAGCTCACTTCGACGCGGGAAAGAAACCCTCACAATGGACTTTGCTGGTGCTGACCGTGAATAATTATACCCTGAGGAATGTAAGCATCATAAAATATGTTGACGTTAAGACCTTAGGCACCCTGACATCGCAATGGTTCAATCCAGTACATAGTTGCAAGTCATTTAGCAGTATTGCGAATAAGTCATCCATTGTATTAGTTTTAAGTCACTAATTGGCCAAGATCACCCTCAATGGATGAAAGCCTAATAAATAAATTTAAAAAAAGTCACTAATTATAACTCTTACGGCCGTTGCTCCCAACTTTTTGATCGATCAATCTGAGTCTTCGATCAGCGAAGTGAATTGTTTAGTAACGCTCCATACGCCTGTTGTTTGGAGAGTTGCGTTGGAAAGAGCGTATTTGTGCATTTGAGGAGTGTTTAGCCAAAATTTCGGCTTATCATTTGATCAATATCTTGAACAGTTCTTATTTGTCTATCATTGTTTGTCTTTTGCTATTTTGATTAATATATACATATTTCGAAATATGTTTATAATTTTGATTAAATAGTGATGTTTCACAAGTTATGTTGTTATTTAATTAAAAATGACGCCACAAAGGAAATTTGGAAGGATTGAAGAAATTATTATTATTATTATTCAGATACACAAACAAATCTAAACAAAACATTCTAACACTGAACATCTGTACACTATCAGAAGCAAAAACTTTGTGAGATTTAGGTACAGACGTAAAATTTACTCAGTTTTCTGTTTGGAATACATTGGGAATTTATGAAGGAAAACGAAACTTACTTTAGTTCGCAACATTTCCATAGTTCCATGGAATTATATAGTAACTAACTGGGTTACCCGGCTTCGCTCAGGACAATTCGAAAGTATTCTGGAATGTTCCACAATGATGTTCCCGATTCCCTATTCCCGAACATTCCACGACGTACTCCGCCACTCCTTCCAAAACTTTCTAGAGCTCAATGGAACCTTCTAGAACTTTCCGGAAGACTGTTCTAGAAATTTCAAGAGGGCGAAACTTCCAACTCGTATATCTTCAAAAGCATGCCCTTTAGGTAAAAACGGATACCCTTTTTATAGCATATAACTCCCTTGGTCGTACCGGCACTCGTTTCTTAGTTTTTGCAAGCGATTAGTTACATCAATTAACTACCAACCACGGCTCCAGCTGTAGAGCCTTGTGCGGCATTCACGTAAAAAATAAAAATGCAACAAATATTTATAGGTATAACAAGTAATTTTATGAAACGATATTATATTGACACCACTGCTAATGGGCATAGGTAGGCATTCAATGAATAATAATTCTGTATTCAGAAATATGGCTTGGGCGAGTTCATTGAGGTGGGTCCACTGAGGTTGACCGTAAAGCACGCGGATTGCAACAATCGACGATACGTTAGGGTCGGATGTGAGACTGTATTTACGATCTATTCTTCCAACAGACGATGGAGGACTTTTCAGACACAAAACGCGATGGAAATATGCGAAATTCCTGGCAATAGAAGAAACCCCGAGGTGCTTCTTTCTTCGTTTGCTTCGTGAAGGGACCAGGGAAGACAAATGATTTTAATATTGTTTTTAGTGGGACTATATGGCATAATTACTTTGGTGTAGGTATGCTGTGAGACTGCAAGTGCAGAGACGGGAAGGAGATTGGAAGGTTGAAAGTTTACATCTGGCCATTTCAAGAAACTTTTAGATTTTGAAGACATCTTTATAAACAGCATTGCATATTGATAATTTTATAACCTTTAAGTCAAGTATTTAAGTAATAGGCCACTTGGATAGATTTTTTTTACTAAGATTACGAAAATGTTAATAAATTTTTTTTTAAATGTATAGTTTTTTTTTTTTAATAAATAAATCCATTGTTTGAGCGCGTGATGTCACTACATGAAAATGTCCCGTCTCCGATTATGTTCCTTTAATTTTGTAAGATTCCAGACTGATAAATTTTTTTTTATATGGCAACACTTTGATTTTCGCCGAATTTTTGAATTTGCGTTTAACGTTCACTAGATTTATTGTTTGTTCTATGTGAACTTATCCTTTGGTTTGATTTTTTGATAAAAATGGCGATGTTTTTACAGATATTATGAAGAGAACCCCGTACAATTTATTGCCATTCGTGTGGAAATCGTTATTTTTTAAAACGATTTTCGGCTATGTAATTGTCGTTTTTTCACACCCATAAAATTATGTCCCGTCTTTCCGGTTCATAAAAAATGGTCTGATTTTTTGGAATGATATATTTAAAAAATCGCCAGGGCTTCAAATATACGAATAAAAAATTGAAAAAAATACAGAATGTCTTAGAATATTTGTCTAAACCGGAAAAATTAAAAAAAAATATGATTCAAGTGGCCTTTTGCTTTATCATTATGTCTTTTCTTTCTTCTTTTTGTGTATTATACTTATGTCTGTTATTTTACTAGTAGCATCTCTTTTTAGTAACAACTAAACCTCGATTTAGGCATGCTGTGAAAATTTTCAATTGTAGTGTTTATATCCATGCACACATTATGAATGTAATAATTTCAACTAATAAATGTTTCAAACAATAAATAATTTAATTAATGGTGGTCGTACAAGGGCAATACTGATGGACACTATCACTGTTAAAACGTGCGGCAAATATACAAAGGTGTTCTGGCGTGTTTGATGCGTCGGAAGTAAGATAAATTTTTCCCTAACAGGGACTCGAACCCAGGATCTCTTGTCTTACGATAAACGCCTTAACCAACTCGGCCTTGGGCCCTCTTATTTTTAATTCATTTTTGTCGATATTATACTTCAAATTCAGAATTAACAATATTATTATCTATATCATTGGACTACCCATCAACTATATGTCGAAAGGCCGTATACAATTTTGCAAAATCAGTTTTCTTTCAAATTAATATAGATCACACTTCTGGGAATTCTGTTCAGTAGATATACATTGTTTTATAGAGTTCACACTTTTTAAAACTTTTTTGCCGCCTGGCAAACAAAACAGGCCTGCCTAATGCGGTTGAAACAAACCTGTGCAAATTGGATTAAAAAAATTATTACACAGAATATTTTAAACTATTACCATAATATTAGGCAGACTTTGGCCACCCCTGCTTTATCCTGTTGTACATTTTATGTTGTGTATTCAATAATATTGCTTAGCATCTTTATGCTAATTTATGTAAATGTCGGTTGAATTTAATTTTTTCTTTTCGGCGAGCCCAGTGAAAAAGTGGTGCGACATTGTAAACAACTCGCGGAGGAGGAAAGAAGACCAAATCCAGTAGCTAGCAGCGAGGCCATATAATATGGGCTGCTATAATTCTTGCCTCAAATCCACTTTTGCACTAAAATATTACAAAAAAAACTAGTGTGCTTTAGACTAACTTAACTTAACTAACTTACAATATGACATTGGGGTGAATTATGACATTGGGGTGACATATGACCATGGGGTGAAATATGACCATGGGGTGACCTATGACCCTGGGGTGACCTAGGACTGTGGGATGACCTACGACCTTGGGGTGACCTACGACCTTGGGGTGACCTACGAACTTGGGGTGACCTACGAACTTGGGGTGACCTACGACTTTGAGGTGACCTACGATCTTGGGGTGACCTACAACCTCGGGTTAGTATGTACGCCTTACCTTAGTTGTGCAGTATATACGCCTCGCACGATCACCGTTCGCATCGATCACCGTTCGCATCACACCCCCAACTAGAGGGAAAATACCCCCACACTAGGGGAATGATTTTTCTCAAGGCTTCCAGTGTGGAGCTAATGTAAAAAAATCAGAGTGTGCAGTTCAATGCGGTAGAAGTGAAACCTTCAGAATAGTATGTGTTCAAGAGTGGGGAGACTACATAGCACCGCCCAAAGAGGAGTCCGATAGGCTACGAAGCACTGCACAATGAGGACACCGATAAGTCTATATCATTCTCTCGCAGGCTAAATCCAATAGATTTATATGTTTCTCTCTTTTTAGTGTCGCAATTTTTCGTGATAAAGAAGTATTCACATCTGTCTGGAACCATTGAGACAGCGTCATTACCAATTGGGGTATGTTGTGAGGCGGAAGGTCCGCGATTATGACCACACAATTATTAGTACAAACTACAGCGTTGCTAAGATTAATTTCGCGTGCAGTCGAGTCACCAATTTATGGATGATGCGGATTGCTTCACAAGTTCACAAGTTTCTTTTACAAATAATTCAACACACGTTACACAATTAAATTGAATTATTATACGAGAAGGTGGATAGCTAACATTATAGCACTTTGCGGGCTGTCTTAACTTCGGCAAACAGAATTAAAATGTTTCGCTATTTAGTTCGGCATGTCGCGTCGCTGATTGATAAAAGGCCAATGTCCACTATTGGTAAAAATCCGCCAATACAAGGTATCTATGGTAAAGACGCAGAATTGTTAATTTAATTTTTTTCGTTTGTTTTTTTTTTTAAACGACTTCGAAAAGGAGGAGGTTATCAATTTTTTTATTATTTTTTTTATGTTTGTAACATCAGAACATTCGATTGGTTGAACCGATATTGATGATTTTTTTTATTAGAAAGCTGGTGCTTCCCGTGTGGTCCCATTTTAATTTGGTCTAGTTCTGACAATGGGATCCATGAGAAAACCATATATGTCTTAAATTTGCAATAAGTACCTTGTGCGTGACAAATGGACGAATAACTCAATATTACGACAACAGATTTTGATGATTATTTTTTTTAAGTAAAACTTCTTTACGCACGCTCGTCACTAAAAATCAAAAAAATAAACAAAAATCCCCACATATCACCCATAACTACCTATGTATGTAGTTACCTTGGCTGACACCGACTCCAAAAATAACAATCGTTCAAAATTATTTTTTTTAGTTGTTTTTCGTTTTGTTATAAGTATGTGCGCGACAAATGGACGAATAACTCAATATTACGCAAACTGATTTTTTTAAAAGTAAAACTTCTTTACGCACGCTCGTCACTAAAAATAAACAAAAATTTTAACAAAACAAAAAACGACTTAAAAAAATGCACTAAAAAGTAAAAATAATTTCGTATGATTGTTATTTTTTACTTTTTAGTGCATTTTTTAAAGTCATTTTTTGTTTTGTAAAAAATTTTGTTTATTACCAATCAACAATGCCTAGTACAGGCAAAATCTAGTGTACATAATATTTCGCCTTGCCTCTTGTCTGTCTTGGTGCAAGCCCTTGGATCGGCCCGGGACTCGGGCAATAGATACTCCACTGTGTGGACTTTTATTTTGTGATGATGGGAGCCTCCCTACCCCACCCCCTTCCCTTCTCTCGGCGGGTGTTTTGTTGTTTGCGCATAAAATTGACAGAATTAATCAGGAGAGGGGTGCGGAAAGCGTGTGAGACTTTTGATGGAAAAATGTTTGTCTAAAGAGTTATTGTGTGTTCCTTCCCTCTAAGTCATGCTTCTGTTTGCGCCACGTTAACATTTCCACTAACATGTAAGAAATAATAATAAATGATTTATCTAGGCATGTACAAAATTTTAACGTAGGGGATTTGAAATTGAATTTGTCAAAATGAATTTTAAGAAGCTAATAATGTAAGCACAATTTTACAACAATGCTTCTGTACCAGACAGCCAAGACTTTATGCATATCTAAGATGTTAAAATTGAAATAATTAAGAAGAATTATTTTAATATTTCTTTTTTTGAGACTGTTAATTCGTGGTGGAAGTCCATTATAATAGATTATAATAAAACAAATAAAAAACTTTATTCCACTTAATTTTTATTCCACTTTATTACTTTATTCCACTTGAATTAAGTGGAATAAAGTTTTTTTATTTGTTTCATTATAATCTATTATAAGAATTAATTTTATTTATTTTCAAACTTTCCTATGATGACTTCTTTTTTTTAATAATTTATTTACTGAAATCACCCTGAAAGGTTGTTGTAGAATAATGGCCGTAACTGCGGGTCTTGAGTAATTAATTAACCCTATCGACATGTATATAATACTTATCATGCATCGACTCCCTGTGTGTGTGTCACTAGTTGACAAAGGCCTCCTCCAACTGTTGCTATTTCTCTCTATCATTAGCTACTCTTGTCCATGTAACACCTGCTATGGCTTTGATGTCGTCAACCCACCGTCTAAATATTATAAATAATAACGAAAAGTGTTATAAATATTATAGCAGACCCGGCCACACGTTGCTGTGGCTAATGAAACACAACGCCATTACCCAACCTTTATAAAATCCACACCATCCGCTTGCCTGCTGCCCGCTGCATGAATTGAATATTTGAATTTCTCGGCTTTTCTTTACTATAATATATTATTATTGCATGGATTATACATATAAACCTTCCTATTGAATCTATTGGTGAAAACCGCATGAAAATCCATTGCGTAGTTTAAAAGATCTAAGCGCACATGCATTTTGAGCGACTTCATTTTATACTATGTAATGATAATGATAATGATGATAATGATAATGCAATGTAATTTACTGTCTGAATAAAGGCTATTATTATTATTATCAACATGTGTATAGACACTGTACCATTTTTGCTCACTAGTAGAGAAGTAATTTTCTCAATCAGTCAGTTGTCCGATGAAATCAGTATTTAATTTAAATTTTCACCCTAGATCAATTTACAAGCTAACATCGTGAGTGTCCAGTACAACTTCAATCTTCAATAGTCACAATGATTACTACAACATTCATAAAACCTGAATATTTTATTCCTTTCACAAACAGGGAAATAAAATAAACATGCAATAGAAAAGTTACCTATTTGGCACTTATCCAAGACCATCCGGCCATATCAGGCAAAGATATGAAGAAATATGTTAAAAAATTTCCACACATGGCAATTCTTGCTGTTTGTCGTGGACGAATGTGTTACAAACCTCTCACAATGATTAGGGCTGGGCATTTAAAAAACCGTTGTCAACAGGATGTTCAATTGCAACGTAATTACAAGTGTACATAATGTTAATAGACTAATTATAAATTTACAGATTATTGTTATTGACACTTTTTATAATGAAAATTACTAATAATAATATAAATCTACTTGTATAAAATACCCGTTCTCATGTGACAATGTGTACAAATGTTTATCGCGCGTTTAGCCTGTTTCCTGACTAACTATATAATATACTAGCGAGTTCTCGCCATGCGTTGCTATGCTTCTTAATAAAGAAATGGTTTCTCCCTGCGTGTCCTTTCCGCATCCCTTTCCTCTTCCGCGTCCTATTCCCCTCTCGCGTTCCCACTCCGCCTTCTCCGCCTTCCGTCTCCCCATCCTCTCTCCCGCTTCCCCGTCCAGTGAACCCCCCTCCCGAGTTCCCCTCCCCCCTCCTGCCTTCCACACATTCAGTCTCGATACATTCAGTTTTCAAACAGCTCGCGTGCCACCTATTGCAAATTTTTTATACAAATTTCATAATGCCAGAACTCACTATTACATATATACGATCCATCGCGGGCATGCACATATCAAATAACCAAAGTTTAATCGCAATCGGATGAATGGTTTAGCAACGTATAGCGGACATACAATTTTTTTAAGATCTTTATATACATATACATATAGAAGATAGGAGACGAAGGACGTTAGTTCCTCGGAGCATCTTTCATTGAACTACCAGTAGAATAATGACACCATTTCCACCCACGCATAGTGGGTCTAAAGAAAGTTGTTTTTTATAAGTATCGACTATCAGACAAGGTAAATTATAAGGTAAGGTATAAACAAAGATAAAAATAATGAATAAAAATATCGAATCAATTTACTTTAATGATGATCTGAAGCATTGCCTAAAATAGTTTTTTAAAACTATTTCTGAACACATTATAATCCTGCATTATAGGAGAAAATTTTTAATATTGCGAAAGTTTTGACGATTTTGTGCATTTCAAATTTGTTTTTTGCTATCTTTGTTTCTTTAAAATTGATTTTAGTATTTGTGTTCGGTGCGGCCCTGTAGATTGCATGTTATAATGTATTTGTATTGTTTTTTCACGCCACAATGCGTTAGTTCGGTTCAATGCAGTTGACAGCTTTTAATTTGTTGGTCGATTGGAAAATACGAGCCGTTATAGGAAAAAAACAGATATCGAAGTATGGATTAAAAAAACAACGCAATTTCTGCCTATTCATGTTTGCCACCCACGCAAAGTTACTAAACTTCGCGTACCTACAGAAACACTGATCAATTTTCCCGTCTTCTATAGTCACAATTCACAATGATTGCTACAATATTAATAAAACCGGCGTATTTTATTCCTTTCACAAACAGGGAAATATACATGCAACAGGAAAGTAACCTACTTGGTACTTATCTGGGACTATTAGACCATCAGGGCAAAGGTATGAAAAAGTATGTTAAAAAAATCCTCCTTTGGCAGTTCTTGCTGTTTGTCATGGGTGAACGTCGTACAACCTCCCAGACCACTCTTATTTAAGGCACCCTTCCTTCGTCAGGAGAGTGCTTCTGAAACCGGTAGAGTGTTTATAAAATAAAAATGGTCTACAACAAATTTATATGTAATTTTATTGTTAATTATGGCGAGCCACAAAGTTAATTCTTTTTACAAATATGAAGAGATTGATTATAAATAAAAATCTAATTCAAACTTATCATGGACAAGCTACGGTCGTTTAGAAAAACAAAATGAAAGACCTTTGATGATCAACTCCGAAGAAATCCCAAACCCAGATCGCTGCCACAATCCTTGATTTCTTTGACAGAGATAAATCAAAGGTGGCTTTGAAGGAGGAATGGGGAGGGAGGAGGTAACTTTTCAGTTCTGCATTACAAACAAGAATGCGTTCCGAATCCCATCAGCCACCCTCATCCGAAAAACAGTTAATAGGTTGAATAACACTGAACAAATCATCACTAGAAGTGTTATCTACAATCTACACCGATTAAACTAAACGGCTATCACAACTGAAGCCAATAGAAGTGAGGAGGTCAATAAACGAGTATTAGTGCACGCATCGCATCAAACTCTAGAAGATTAGAAGCTCGAACTTTAGCATTCTAGAAGAAATAGCATTCTAGAAGAATATGCTGATTTGTAGAATTCACTGGATTGACGACTGACGGCTCCTATCACTTGGACGGAGCAATCGCCGACAAAGAGGTCGAGTTGAACAGAGGGCGATGGAACAAATACCGCGATACAGGTATATCCTAGTGAGACAAGCATAAAAAACGCAATGTAAATACACTTTGTATGGATAAATAAATAAAAAATAAATGAAATCTATTTTAACTGGCACAATTTTCCTCACCATCTGTAGTAGGGGGACTGACTTGTATAAATTGGCGTCATCAGTTTTCTTTAAAATTTTGTATACTTCAAATTTTATGGGATTGTTCTTTCAGTGATTGTAATCGATCTTTATCTTTATCTTCTTTACTAAGTATTAAATGAAGTCGGTCACGCTTAGATCTTTTAAACTACGCAACGGATTTTCATGCGGTTTTCATTAAGAGATAGAGTGATTCACGAGGAAGGTTTTTAGGTATATGATTAATCTAGGTTTTGTGTAAATTGGTTGAAATACATAATATATCTGGCAGCGGGCTTCGGGTACCGGTGAGCGGGCAGCTTAACAGATGGCATTGGTTATAAAGGTTTCGTTAGCCACAGCAACGTGTGCCGGGTCTGCTAGTTAATTAATATAATGGACTAGCGTTCTTTCGAATCCTAGACCCCTGATAAGTCATTGTTTAAAATTGATTTTAAAATTGAAGTTCTACGTACAGCGTCTCAGCTGATAAACCAATTACAGTTTCACCAAAATACATATTTCCACTATAAGTGCCAAGTAATTTAATGTATTCCCGATACAGACACGAGGTTGAAACATTTAAATGGTGGTTTATATGGACAAATAATTTCAGTAAATCAATATCTTCCTTTCCTTCTTTGTATAAACCACTTTTTAAAAAGTTATGATTAAATTTTTAAATTTAAATTTTGTGGTTTATGCAATGTGATCTGTTATTAATTAAATAATAAATAATGCCACAAAGTTATTTTGCTAAGTTTGAAGAAGCAATATCTTCCATTTTAAAACATCTCCCAAAAAGAGTTCCTCCAGAATTTCAGAACAAGACTCAACAGTTCGTGTTGGTATAACTCTAAAAAAACGGGATTGTAAAGTGATGTGTAAAACTGAATAAAATAATACGTTTAAAAATTACAAAAATGTTTTGAATCGTATCACGCGAGTAGCCCAGAATATCTCCACCAGCTAACAGAAACACAAAGAGCCCTCTAATCGTATACTCAAGAAAAAAATGTCATTTTTGAAAAGGTTTGATGATTAAACTCGGAGTAAGATATAATTGAGCTTACTTCGGTCGCACGGACAACGAACGATTCAATCATTCTATCTCGTCAGTGGTTAATCATATTAATTATTTAATAAGTCGACTAATTATTGGCTATTGTCGGTGCCGTTGATTGACGCCCCAGCACGGCAAAAGCAGATGCTATTGCCTTCAGTGAGGAGTCATTAGCGGACCAGCTCATGCGGACTTCCCGCTCTTCTTGGAACAATCAACAGCGGGATAAGAACTGCTTATGGTAATTACTAATTACTTCTTTTGGTGATGTCCGATTGCCGAATGACGATTGTCGATGGCGGGTTATCATTGATCCTAATTGAAATACCAAATGAAGTAGTTCGTTTTTGATTTCTGAGCAGAGTTCAAACGAATATAAAAGTAATAAATTAATTAAATATTGTTTTTCTTAAAATTTCACTAATACTGTAAACCCTATCTGATATTTTTTCCATCATCTAAGATAGATCCCGCAAAGTTTGGGCAGAGTATTGGAACATCGCTAGTCAATCCAAGGGAGCCTGCTATGCCTCAATACAAAGGACTATCCCATCAAAACCGTGGTTTCAACAATAAGCCACATGCATGGATTTCATAACGACTAAGAAAAAATCGTGTGGATAGATTTTTTTTACTAAGATTACGAAAACATTAGTAAAATTTTTTAGAAGTGTATAGTTTTTATTTTATTTTTAAATAAATAAATCCATTATTTGAGCTCGTGACGTCACTACATGAAAATGTCAAGTCTCCTATTATGTTTTATTAATTTTTTAAATTCCGCACTGATTTTTTTTTTTATATGGCAACATTTTGATTTCAGGCGAATTTTTGAATTTGACGTTTAACATTCACTAGATTTATTGTTTGTTCTCTGCGAACTTTCGTTTGACAGATTTTATGAAGAGAAGATTTAAAAAGAGTGTTTCGACAGATATTATGAAGAGAACACCGTACAATTTATTGCCATTCGTGTGGAAAACGTTCTTTAAAAAAAAATGATTTTCGGTTATGTAATTACCGTTTTTTCGCACCCATAAAATTATGTCCCGTCTTTCCGGTTTATAAAAAGATGGTCTAATTTATCGGACTGAAATTTTTAAAAAATCGCCAGGGTTTCAAAAATACGATTAAAAAATTTAAAAATACATAATGTCTTAGAATATTTGCCTTAACCGGTTTTTTTTTAATTTGATGTTAGCGGCCTATTCCCCTATTTAAAAAAAAAACAAATTTCCTCACTTATTCGAATGAGACTAGGACATTTTAGCGTTCCTTCTCATTTTTTAAAAATTTACGTCCTAGACAAGATTGTCCATTCTTCGGTCTACATGTGGGAATGTGATTTGGAACTGGATGAAACGAAAAATTGCGACACTAAAGAGAGACAAACACACACATCTACAGGATTTATCCTGCTAGAGAATGATATAGTATAAGCGGTCTGCTTGGTAGATTCCCCACTCTTGTCTATTTTAGTTTTCTGAAGGTTTCACTTCTACCGCGTGTGAATTGCACACTCTTTTTTTTTACTGTCTCTCCCTAAATAAATATCCTCTCTTCTAACAAGCGTTGTCTAAAATTGCCTCCCCTCGTTTCAACGTCTCATTTTTTCTAAGTTTGAACACGACTCCAATCTTCCATATAATTCTGAAATTTGCACATATAAATAAAATGAATATATAAATTAGTACAGTGCGTTTCCGTCCACCGACAAAATATCCCAAGGACAAAATGTATCTCCACTTCGCTTAATTCTTTTTTTTGTTAGGCTAGGTTATGTTATGTTAGGTTAGGTTTTAGTAGATATTTTGTGAGGGATATTTTATCCGTATGATATATTGTGGGGGATATTTTGTCGGGGGATAAAGACGCGCGGAACCATAAAAAATCACCTTTCCTTTCTCTGTAATTTTAAATGATGGCCTAGAACACCCTTGAAGGTTGAAGGCCAGATATAATTGAATAAAAAAACGAATGTGCTTTAGACCACACGACTGAAGTAAAATTTCACTAACTTATAAAAGAACATATGAAATTGGGTGACATTTGACCATGGGGTGACCTATGACCGTGGGGTGACCTAGGACTTCAGGGTGACCTACGACCTTGGGGTGACATACGATCTTGGGGTTACCTACGACCTTGGGTTAGTATGTACGCAGTATGTACGCGTCGCCCGATCACCGTTCGCATCGATCACCGTTCGCATCGATTACCGTTCACATCACACTTTTCGTAACGCATAACACTTTTCGTAACGCATTCACCAGCTTACCACCCAAGTCGAGCGTGCGAAAAAAGTTTATTTAAAAAAACTGTGAAGAAAGGCATGTCGAATTTAGTGAGTACCTATGGTTTAGAATTTAGTATTGCAGTAGTAGTGTGGTGGGCCCGCAGCACGAGTTTGCAAGGAGCGGCTAATGAATAATATTACAAGGAATTAGTCTTCGGCGTACATGACCATCAATTGTCTGTCATTATCGGCATCAATAGGACGGAACCTTTGCTCGTTAGCTCGCCCTTTTATTGCCTCTTTTGTCTTGTACGTCATAACACTAATTGCGCTAATTTATACTCAAAAACAACAATAGACACCTCATACCTCATTTAACTTAGCATCCGTAATAATTTAAAAAGATACTGATATGTATCGTATATTAAATGTTAACAATGGTAAAACACCATAAATTAAAAAAAAAATCTGAGTGTGTAATTCACGCGCGGTAGAAGTAAAACTAGACAGCCGCTAGATGCCGCTTTCTTTTCTTTTGCCTGTTTATTTTAGAGTGGTTTCTGAGATTTGTCACGCTTTTACGCCGCTACGCTATCGGAGGCTCGTGCAGAGCCGTGAATTTACCGCATTATATTAGAACCGAGGACCCATCAAATAATAAATTTTAATGACGCACTTCGGTTTCATCCTAATTTTAAATCACAACGGGGCTAAAGAAGTTTCACAAAAAAGTAAAAACGAGGGTGCTTTAGACCACCCGACTGAAGTAAAACTACGCTGAACAGGAAAAGAAAATTTGAGCGCGCACTGCTCTCTCTCTCTCTCTTGCTCCTACAGTGTGATACAGACAATAGGCCCGCACTGTGTCATATACGACACGTAACTGGCTATGAGAGAAAGAGAGAAAGAAAATTGTGTGCTCGAACCTCTCTCTCTTGCCCCTACAGTAATATACTCTCTCTCTTTCTATCTTCACTAACTTATATCTTCCTCTCAACTTCCGTTCACCTCGGCCCGATCACACTTTTCGTAACGCTCTCGTCACGCATTCACCAGCTTACTTCCCAAGTATACATATTTATTATGATTATTTTTATTTCATTTCGGGTAGGTTTCCTTAATTAATATCCGACATTTGTTAACTTTGGATGATTCATCGAATCATATAATATCTAATGAAACAAGGTGGAATATCATTTTCTCGGAATAAATCTCTCCCGAGAAAGAATGCACCCCATTAAACGGAATTACGCGTGAACCTTTGTGTTTATGAAAATTTCAAAGGATTACAATCAGGTGGGTTCTGCCCCCCCCCCCCCCCTTCCGCGCTCCAGAAGGAGTGTGAGCGATAGCCCCAATTTATTATGACGGAGCTTCGCAATGAATATCACTATTAATTATTCCGACATCAATTACTGGGGACGTGTCGCTGCTTGCGTAACGCCTCCATTACTCATTGCTTTAGGTAAACACTTCCTCCTGTACTTTATTATTAATATTAAATCTTGCTTATAATCCGCCGCAGATTTTACATCGGGCGCACCTGCTTCCCGCGGGGCCCGCTGGCGCCTCGCTAAAGGGGGCGCCGAGGTGCAATGCGAGCCTTATTTTTACCCAGACCGACTGCCAAACGATGTAATATTTTCGTGCTTTTGTTTTTGTTTTAATACTAAGAGATCAGATCAGACAACTCATAAAACAAACCAAAATTTCACCAGCATAATTTTTACTGATAATATACGTTTTTAAGTTTTGTCAAACGAACGCAACGTCAAGAAATACTCGATTATATAATAAACACTACGGTCGTGAAGACTTTGATATATTTTCGAATTCAAACACTAGGAACTTATACTTGCATATATGAAATGTGGATTTTCGGCCGATAGCTGGTTAAAAAAGGCTATTAATACTTTTGATTTCTTTAATAGTCCACTAGCATCAAATTTTAAAAAAAATTCCGGTTTAGGCAAATATTCTAAGACATTCTGTATTTTTTTTAATCTTAGTTTTGAAACCCTGGTGATTTTTTGAAAATTTCAATCCGAAAAATCAGACCATTTTTTATAAACCGGAAAGACGTGACATAATTTTATGGGAGCGAAAAAACGATAATTACATAGCCGAAAATCATTTAAAAAATAGAACGTTTTCCACACGAATAGCAATGAATTGTACGGGGTTCTCTTCGTAACATCTGTAAAAACACCGCCATCTTTATCAAAAAATCAAACCAAAGGATAAGTTCGCATAGAACAAACAATAAATCTAGTGAACGTTAAACGCAAATTCAAAAATTCGCCGGAAATCAAAGTGTTGCCATATAAAAAAAAATAATCAGTGTGGAATTTTAAAAAATTAAGGGAACATAATCGGAGACGGGACATTTTTATGTAGTCACGTCACGAGCTCAAATAATGGATTTATTTATTTAAAAATAAAAAAACTATACATTTCTAAAAAAAATTTCTAACATTTTCGTAATCTTAGTAAAAAAATCTATCCACACGATTTTTTTGCAAGTCGTCATGAAATCCATGCAAGTGGCCTTTTGCAATCATCGCCATGACCATTTTGAAAATGTTACTTACTGTATTAATTAATTGATGTATTATATTGGCAATCCAATAAATAAAATAAAAATGGCAAAACTAATTAATCTTTTCCTGTCTATTAAAGTAGATAGGTATTACTTATAATGTTCTCGTATTTAAAAAAAAAATACACAGTCATTCCCACACAAAGGCATAAAAACGCCTTTGTACGCAATATTTATTTCCATTAGCTCCTAAGACATCTATGCTTTAATCGTCATACTGAATGCACATTATATCCCATGAAATAAATTTAACCGTGAGGGGAGGGCGTATATATGTAATATTTGTTAATATTCATAAGATTATTTTCTTAATTTAAAAAAAAAGATTATATATATATGTATATTATTTTTTCATTATCTTTTGCTATAATAGCACAACTCCCCAATTCAAACACGAGAAATGTTTTCTCTTTTAAATTGGGTAGATTCATTAACAAGAAATAACTTTATCTGTAATTAGTTTTTTATGAACCAAATATTTTCTTTCTGTCAATCTGTTATATATATGTATATTTCAAAAAAAAAAAAAATATATATATTAAATTCTATAAAAACATAGATGCTTTGACCCTGAATAACGGTAGTGATACGCTATAAAAATTACTTGTCATCTTATTTTGAAATTTTTAACCGAATACTAACGCAGACCCCAAAAAATTTACGTAAAAGCATAAATATACATACTTATAGGTAGAAACTAGATACCTACGTATCCAAAATGCCACAGTCAAGAATAGAACCCTGATCAACATCTTAGAAAGCAACTAATTACTTTAACCATCATCATACAATTAAGTATTTTTATTTATTTAATAACGGCGGCATAAATTATATTGTGATGTGAACATGAAAATTAGGTATTTTTACCTACATTTATTGTATTCGTATTACCTACATTTAAATAAAATTAATATATAAATTCACCTTTCCTTTCTCTGTAATTTTAAATGATGGCCTAGAACACCCTTGAAAGGTGAAAGCCAGAAATAATTGAATAACAAATGTTAGTAGCTTAGACCCTTGAAAAATCACAGGATATTAGGTATAATTCTAATTTTCTGTTGAAATATTGTAATTAGTTACTTATGGCTTATGTGAATTTGTTCAAAGAAATAATTTCAATTTAATTAATAAGAGATAACTTTGTATAAACCACTTTTCTAATAAACAATATCGAAAAAAATAATATAATTAAATAACAAATAATGCCACAAAGTTATTTTGCAAAGATTGAAGAAGTAAATAATTTCAATTTTAAATCAAAGTAAATCCAACTAGAATTCATTGAACTGGAGTACAAGATAAAAGCACAACCGAAATTAGTATTTTAGTACACACATGATTTTGTTTATAATTAATTAGCAAGTACCCGGCATTCGTTACAATGCCACTCAAAAAATAAATTGTTTCCCTTCCCCTCCCTCGTTGTCCCTCCACTTTCCCCGCCTTCTCCCTACTTCGTCCTCCCTCCCGCGACCCCTCTCTTTCGCTCCCCTTACCCTCCACCTCTTGCCTTACCACACTGTCGCAAAACTAAATGAAATACACACATTTTTCAAACAACTCGCCCGCCACCTGTTGTAGATTTTTATACAACTTTCACAATGCCAGAGCTCACCTCTTATTCTTCCTTGCGATGTCCCAACTCATTGCCTAAGTAGGCTGTTTGGGTCGGCTCTTCTCGTTCTCAGATTGTAGCTTCTTCGGTTCTGAGTATCGCCTTCATCCAGGCCGTTTCTCTGAAGTATTTTCCAGCATTGAATCATTACTTATCAGAACTCGGAGTTCTTTGGTCTTCCTTTGGATGACTGTCGATGAATAGACATTGCCTGCTTCACTGTGTGGTCTGGTGTTCTCCGTCTTATGTGCCCATACCATCTCAACTGTCGTTTCTCCAGCTTGCTGTTTATGTCCGTGACACCCAGGCTACCACGAATGCTTGAACTTTTAATCTTATCTTTTAGTGATACTCCTGCCGACCATTTAAGCATTCGCATATCTGATGTTTCGAGTTGCCTAGAGTAGGAGTTGTACATAGTCCAGCATTCGGAGCCATTGTAGATAGAAACCTTCGCCAGGGTGCGCACAACAAATCACAAAATTTTCATCGCAATCAAATGAATGGTATATGAAATAATAAGTGACAAACACAGAAACATTAATATTTGTGTGCAAATAGATTGTTTGCGTCAAATGCGTTTTACACAAATTTAGTCGCATTTCAGGTCCATATAAAATAAATTTAATATACGCGGATTTCGTAATAAATTCAGACTCTTCAATATCAGTGGCTGTACTTTTAGTTGATGGCAGCGATATGCAAGTCCCGCGAGGTACAGCGAGCCCTCAGCGGTTCAACGACTCGGCTCCGGATTTCACCTTGTTAGGTGGCTAACGCGAACCCCCGCTCCCTACTGGCAAGGATGAAATCTTTATGTTCCTGAATGTTGTAAGCCGCCCTGAGTAGGTATGTCGGATGATTCCGGCATAGTTGGGGCGGAGGGCTTCTCAAAATACCGAGTTTCTGTAATACATATTAGGTTGCAGGAATCTATTGTAAATCCCGTGTGTATCTCCCGTGTATCTTCATTTAAAATGTTCAGAAACGTGGCAAGAAAAATACACGAAATACCTACACAAGTAAATTATAAAACGATTTTTATTGTATATTTTTTATTATAACCATTGAAATGAGGTCAATAGTTTTAAGGAATTATTTATTTACTAGCAGACCCGGCCACACGTTGCTGTGGCTGACGAAACACAACGCCATTTCTCAGCCTTTATTAAATCCACACCACCCGCTTGCCAGCTGCCCGCTGCCCGCAGCCTGAATTGGATCATTGAATTTCTCGGTTTTTCTCTACCATAATAAGCATGTATCATACATATAAACCTTCCTCTTATTGGTGGATACCGCGTTCATTTTAAACTATGTTATGATGATTTACGCCCTTGGAGCATTTACATCAATCGTGTAACATAGTAATAATAGAAATAGAAACAATAAAATACAAATTATTTTATAGCATTATTTCTCTTCCTTTACACTAAGAGAAAGAAAGTAGAATAAAAAAATAATAAAAACAAATAATGCTATTTTATAGCATTATTTCTCTTCCTTTACACTAACAGAAAGAAAGCAGAATAAAAAAATAATAAAAACAAAAACAATATTAGAATAATAATAATAAAATTTACATTTAGAAATTTCTGATATGAATTTAGGAAAGTAATAAATGAAAATATCAATGGAACTGAATTTATTTCCAAGCCTATGAAGACTTTGGATTGGTTTTAGACGGATAAACAAAGAACAGCTCTGGAAGTCTCGTATCACGATTTGGTACTCGGAATGTTATTAGTTTTGTTAAGTCAGGTGCGTCAAATGATCCATTAATTAATGAATGATTTTTGTAAAGAACAGTCAATAGGTTTCTCATATAAATAGACTACAAATAAATTCGCATAGAACTTTGTAATCAGTTAGCAAGATTTGCAAGATAGCAGCCCAAAAAATATGGGAATCATTTGAATATTATATTGGGGTTATCCGACACTTGATTTGCCGACAGTTAGCCTTCCAAAAATATAATTATTATAATTTTTTGTTCATTATTTACTAGTTTTAAACCTTAAATGGCCTCCAAAAATACATTTGGTAAATGGTAAGTTGGAATGGATAGGTAGGTATCAAACGAATTTATTTACAGTGCATATAGATTTTTTGGACTTTGTTGATGTTTACAATACGTGGACGAGTAGTTTTATCGTTGATACATTTAAATGACAATATATTTTATACTTTTGTTATTCGGCGGTACATGCTCTCTGCATACCCCTTTGGGGACACTTAGTTATATTTTGTGTAAGTAGGTATTCTGTTTTTTCCTAAGCCGACTGCATATTGCAAACAAGTATGTAGATAATAAAATCTAATATTGGTCGTTCTAAGATTTGAGATCGAAAAAATTACGTAAACAGATCTAAATGGCCGAGTAATCTAAATCTAAATTATCCCGGTAAGACAGACATCTTGGATTTGATTCCCAGTTGCGACCGTTAGATACCTTTTTGAAGTAAAACTTCTTTATGAACGCTTGACTTGGGCAGTCAGCTGGCGAATGCGTGACGAGAGCGTTACGAAAAGCGAGGCTAACGCTTCGTATATCACTGTAGGAGCAAGAGAGAGCAGTACGCACGCACATTTTCTTTCTCTCTTCCTAGCATATAGATGGAGCAAAAGTTTTACTTCAGTTGCGTGGTCTAAAACACTCGTTCTTTTTATTTTACGTTTCTTGTTCGGTTTCATGTTTCTTTTATATTTTTTTAATATTATCTTGTTGTGATTCAGTCAATGCCATTTTGTAAAAAAAAACTGTTAGGCAGGTTAGATAATTTTTGCACCCAGTGAAAATAAACGGCTCTAAGTATAGACACTTAAATTTGTTATGGACATTTTCAATTACCAAAAACGTATAACTACTCATTATCGAACATTATTTGCTAGGAGGCTTTTTTTTAGCAACAAAACAACGATAATAGTTGGGTAGAATTGAACATCACAAGCAATCGCAGTAAAAGGGATCAGGGTTGCATAAATCAATACGAGGTATACCATGCTTCTTAAACATTCCGAAATTGCTGTTAATAATATGCTGTTATTATTAAATCACGTGATTATTAATGGTATTTCAAGCGATCTGTTATCTAAATTGCCCGATCTCGGCTCATTTCATTATCATAATGAAATGAAGCAGAATTTAATGCGAATTAATTAAAATTACCATAATCTGACGATCCAACGATATTTATAATTCGAGGCATTTTAGGAGGCAATTTGATTTAGACAAAGTCTGTTTTTGTTCACGAGTTTTAGCTGCTTCATACAACAGAAGAAAACTAACTAATTAATCATCACACCATTTCACCGGAGGAGCAGGCAGGGAGGATAGACCTCTTCACAGTTCCGTCTTGGCAAACACTAGCCGCTTCATTTAAGACGGGTTTAAGAAGTTAATTTTCACGCGAGGTCTGTTACTATATCACTATAGGCCAGTTGTTTTCTAAAACTAAAATTATCAAAGAACTTGAATAGAACTTCCTTAGATCGTGAAAATTAACTTCAAATTTTAGATTTAAAAATTGTTAATTTTTTTTAGAAAACCTCTGTATAATTCCCCTCAAGGCCTATGTTATCTTTGGGGATTCTGTGTGGAGAATTTCTAGCAGGAAATGAAGGACGTGAAGATCTGGGAAGGAGAAAAATGTATCAGGGATGGATAGGATTCTGGGGTCAGTGTCTCTAGGAGTGACGTATGAATCCATCCCTCTCACTGCGATGCAAAGCGGTGTCTTCCCAGAGAGTCCTGCTGAAGAGTCCTCCTTTAAACATATATCTCCCGATCCGGCCTGCCACGCAGCTGGTGGGTAGACGCATCCACCGCCAAGACCCAGACAAACCTCACCTCACGAACCGGGGCACCCCTGCTAAGAGACCAAACGTAACGAAACGCAAGGGGTGACCTACGGCAGAGGTGGTATCCAATAAATGGTTCCCGGGCGGCGGTACCATTACCCACCTCTAAAATTGTATCATACCCTACTCATGTATTTGAATGCTGCTTTACGAGAATAACTTAGATAAATATGAATGCCGCGCTTTAAAATACTACTTTTATAACCGATTATATTTTATGCATTATTTACCGACTGTTTTTATTTTACTATGAAAGTCCAAACCTTATTTCCCCTGGTTCAAATTTACTTTCGTTCATTAAAAAAAAACTGTGAAATGCTGTGCATGTTGATAACCATGATAAATTTTAGGTTCGTTGTTTATCGACATGTAGACCATTTATCGACTGAATGTTGGCAAATAACCGATATGTTTGATAAAACTTTTAACTTGTATTTTCAAGCTAAGGAATTATGTATATTTACTTATCGATTCTCCCCCAGGTACCTCATATTAATACCATATAATGGAATTCAGCCATTGTTGTGAGAAATTAGTATGCAAATCCAAGGTAAACTACCACAGCGTGTAAAAAAAACCATGCCCCGTTTGGTGAAATACCAAATTATTGATTTTATCTAAACACTGGGTAGGTAGGTTACAAATTTAAATGGCGCTGGAAATGGGTACGGGCGAACCATCAAGGAACTAATGCCTGTAATTGGATGATTATTTGGGCGCGTTGTGACGTTAATATTGATGACGGCTAAATTATGCGTTGTTATAATCAAATTAATTCCATATTATAATGTGTATAATTTACATGGGGTCTTTGTTTCCTAATTCTGAAAGTGGGTATGCTATGGGTTAGTAAGTGCGCCTAATAAAAAAACTTTGTGTGTTTAAGTGTAGGTAGAAGGAATTAAATAAATGTTATAAGAGAATTGACGAGATGTATGTACTGATAGAAAAATGGTTGCGGACGTGACAGTGTATTCGAAATAAGCAAAAAAATGTTACTTGTGGTGAAAATATCTTAAATAATTCTTCCTTGAATAGTAATTTGGGAGGCGCAATTTAGTTTCGCTACGTTTGGGGGACTTTTTTTTTTTTTTCTTCTTCAATCTTTGCAAAATAACTTTGTGGCATTATTAATTATTTAATTAATAACAGATAACTTTGTATAAACAATAACATATTATAATATTAACATATCCTGAAGAAGATAACATTGTTATTGAAACATGTCGATATTGTTTATTAAAAAGTGGTTTATACAAAGTTATCTGACTTTTATTTTATTTATTTGGGAATATCAACAGATTATTTACATTTATAACACACATCCGAGTTCCCCTCCCCCCTCCCGCATTCCATACATTCAGTTTTTATACAGCTCTCGTGCTACCTATTGCAATTTTTTTTTACAAATTCATAAGAATTATCCCATTTAGTGCAGTCGTTCGGAAGTTATGCGCGTACATACATTTCGGTGATTCGTTTTTATTTATATATAGATATAGAAATTAGATAAAAATAAAATAGGACTAGGATAAATGTAAAATTCAGTTCAATGAAAATGCAGTCGTAATATTTCAATCACCTCTATTTTTTACCACTGTCTGAGGGGAAAGCGATTTGTTTGCCACTTCGGTGGGGGAACTTCATACAACATGTTTAGCCTCGGTCTCTGGGGGAGGGTTGTGTTATGAAAAAGCTTTTATTATGCTTTCTATTGGGCGCTTTGATGCTGTTAAAATAAGCTTGATGCAAAAAGTACATACAAATGCAGCAAAAAGATACTCAAGTTACCAAGAACCGTTTATTACGACAATTGTTTACAATAATCTCGGCCATAAAATGTGTATATTTTTGAATTTTGGATAAATACCGTTTTTTTAGTCACATTATGAACAGTTCTATTTTAGAAGTTAAAACCTATTTAGTTCCGTTGTAATTTGAAACCCGATGAAACGAAAAATACCGACACTAAAAAGATAAAAAAAACACACAGGATTGAACCTCCGAGAGAATGAGATAGTATGATCGGTCTCCTATTTGTGCTATACTTCGTAGCCTCCCCACTCTTGACTACCTTGGTTTTCTGAAGGTTCCACTTCTACCGCATGTGAATTGCACACTCTTTGTGTTTTTTTTTCAATTTTTTACAATAACTTTACATAGGGGTTAAAAAATTCCTCAGGGCCTATGTCACCTTTGGGGATGCTGTGTGTAGGGTCATTTAAAGAAAAGGAAGGAGAGGAAGTTCTGGTAAGGAAAATGATAGGGGGTGCGAAGGAATTTGGAGGTCAATGTGTACAAGAATGACAGACGCAGTATGAATCCATCCGTCCCACTGTAGTATAAGGCGATGGGTCGGGAGAGTCCGGCTGAAGAGGTAAAAAGGTCTATCTCAACCAGTCTCTCCCAATGCGCCACGCAGTAGTCAAACGCATTGGCCGTCAAGACCTAGACGCTCCTCAACCCATGAACCCGGGCACCCCTGCTAAGTTTTCAATGAATGGCAATCAATAAATGGTTTACCCATTGCCTACTAACTGTCCTTCTAGTCCACACAAATATTTCACGATAAAAATACATTAATTTGAACATCTATGTACCAAAAAGAAACATATTATACAAACGTATTATTCTGAAATCTTGTAAATTCTCATGCATAATTCTGAAAACGGTTGGTAAATGAATGTGAAGGTAACATAACAATGTTGGTACAGTCGTAGAAAACAAATAAAGGCTCTTGAAGTGTTAATCAAAATTTAACGAATCCTTCAACGGAGAATTTAATAAGGTTACTAGGAAAGGAACGTGCACACCACTTGAACCCGAATACTTTACGATCGGATTTCATTAGCAAAGTACAATCTGGGCTGCGTATAAAGCAGACAGAAATATCCGTAATAAAATATGTTTTTCTATTTCTTTTCCTCCTCTCTACAAATCTCGGCGCGTTTGGGTAAATATATTATTATCTATGTCTCATACAACATTGTACCGGGGGATGTGGAAAATTTTCCGCTTTTTCACCTGGATATTACAGGCATACCACATTATATACATATATGTCAGATGTGACAGATCTCAGAATCAGAATAGAAATTAGAAACTTATAATTGAAAATTATCAGAAGTACCTCCAATTAGCTTAAAACAATCCAATCAGGTCTCTATACGCAAACCGCCTGATAAAAAAACGAGTGTACTTTAGATCACACGACTGAAGTAAAACTTCACTTACTTATGCCGTCCATTAACAATACAACAATAACAGGAATAAAAATATCCCAACCCCTCAACATCCCCATCAACTCAACTCAACTCTCAACTCTCAACTCTCAACTCTCAACTCTCAACTCTCAACTCTCAGCTCTCAGCTCTCAACTCAATTCAACTCAACTCAACTCAACTCATATTATTGATTAGCGCTTCACATTGATAACGTTTTATATTGATTAGCGTGTCACATTTTTTCGTAACGTTTCATATTTTTCGTAACGTTTCATAATTTTCGTAATGTTTCATAACGTATTCATCATTTTACCCCCAAGTGTCGAGCGTGCGTAAAGAAGTTTTACTTCAAAAATCGAGTGCAGTTCACACGCGGTAGAAGCAAAACCTCCAGAAAACTAAAGTAGAGTAGAGAAGCTACGAAGCACCGCAAAAGAGGAGGTCGATAGCCTTCGAAACACCGCATAAACAGGAGATTTGTCTATCTTATTATACTATCTCATTCTCCTGCAGCCTAGATCCTGTAGATGTATGTATGTATGTATTTTTCGTATCATCGAGTTCAAATCACAACGATACTAAATAAGTTTTCACTTTAATAATATACAGCACATTGCTTTGAGTGTTTCCGTGCGTCAGACAGCGTGTTAGAGCTAGACACTTACGATTTGATACATATTGTCCTAATAAAATTCCTGCTAAAGGTTTGTCCACAGCCTTTCCAAGAACCGCCGTGTATCGTAAATTGTAAGTGGCAAAACAGCCTGATGAAGTTTTATAGAAAAGTTGTATTGCTCTATAAAGCGTCTAGTGGCACATCCTGTACCCAGGCTTAATGCGGAATGGGCAAGGAGTGCCAGGATAACAATGTTACACTCGTCGGTCTGGGATTCATAAATTATTCATAGGGAATGAAAGTTGTTACTCCTAACATAATATTTCGTCCGGAAAAATTGTTATTACACCCGACCGATGTGACGCGACGGGGTGGCGGAAGTCCCCTTTACGCTCATCGTTGTTAGCTAGAGTTTTGCCATTGTCAGTTCGATGTGCAGTGTTTTTAGCCAATGTTTCAATTTATAATAAGCAGTGTTTTTGCCCGAGTTGTCGTTTGGCAGTTCTTTTAACAGTGCTTTTGCCCGTGTTTTTGCGAATGTTGCTGTCAGTTCTTTTGACGGTGCTTTTGCCAATGTTTTGACTGATGTCGTTGTCAGTTCCTATAACAGTTCTCTTGACGGTATTTTTTCCAATGTCCTTGCCAGTTCTTTTAACGGTGCTTTTGCTGGTGTTTTTACTAATGTCGTTGTCAGTTTTTTTGCCAGTGTTATCATTTGTAAGCGCTTGTGTGATTGTCGTTGATAGTTCCAAATAGAAGGCTTTTGCCAGAGTTTCGGTTTTCAGTTCTATCAATTGTGCTTTAGTCAGTATTTTTTCTAGGCTTGTGATTTCTAGTACTTATGTAAAATAATAAAATGTAGAACGACTGTTGCTTGTTTTATGGACTTGGAAGTAGGTCGAAATAATTTTAGGCATGCGGTGTTAAATTAATTTCAAATAACAAATGTCTACATAATATTCAACTTCGTTTATACAATTAAAATATAAGTAGTGAGATAAGGATCATATTATAAGTAAGTAAACTAATACGTACTTCTGTGGTAATATATTAAAAACCTAAACTAAGAACGGTAGAGGGCCTCTTAAAATAAGATAAAATGTTCTAACATTTTTTTACAGGAGAACAGAGCACAAACATATTTTAGCAAAATACTACGAGTGGTGTGGATTGGCGTAAAGCATATTATGAGTGCTCTACATTGGCATACAGCGTACTGTGAGTGCTCTACTTTGACATGAAGCATTCTATGAGCGCACCATATTGGCATAAAGCATACTATGAGTGCTTATTGGCATGAAGCATGATACGAGCGCTCTATGTTGGCATAAAGCGCATATGAGTGCTCTGTATCGTCATACATCATTCTAGGAGTGCTCTATATGGCCGAAAAGTACATTTTTTTTTACACTAATACCGCACAAGAGTTCAAACTGCTCCCGTCTGGAGCCAGTGGGGCTATAGCATCCCCGATTGGGGTATGTTGTGAGGCTGAAGAATTCGAGCCAAGTCAAGAGCAATGAGTGCATATTGGTATAAAACATTCTGCAACGAATATATGACTGCTCTACATTGACAAAAAGCATAGTACATGTGATATATATTGGTATAAAGCATAAAAAGAACAAAGGTTTTCAGAAGGCATTATTTTATTGTTCAACGTCGGCTTGATCTTCGTAAGTACATATTTATGAAAACCAAATTTCGTACGTTAAAAATATTATATGTCGGACTATTGAAAGAGTATGGGTGCCCGGTAAACATAAGATGTCCCGGAAGGGTGATTTCACGTATTTACACAAACAAAAGGGGGATGTTATTTGAGGGATGGATTCGTTGTGTTTCCATAAATCATATTCGGGGAAAGCCGCCAGTAACTAGCTAAATAAATTCAACGTCGCATGATACAAAATATTAACGAGTGAAATTATTGCGAATGTTTTGGACAACTGCCAGATTAAAGATTGGTGTCTACAAAAATAATGTAAATCAATGATGATTTAACAATTTCTACTAGTTTAAAGCCTGCCAAAATTTTAAATATTATAACTGTCCGAAATGTCGTCTAAAGAAAGAGATAGTGCAACAGGGCGTAAAACCTCAAAAATAAATCACGATAGACCTAATAGTAATTTTACTATTTAAATAAATATATTTATTTTTTTCACCACTTTATTTGATCACATAAAACCAATATGTTTCGATTTGCCCTAAACCTTCATCAGGATTATATAAATACAATCTGTATATTAATATTTGTTTACAAAATATAACTAGATAGATAAAAAGAGCAATAACGTGTAGGCAGTATTCGGTATGCAAACACACCTCCACGAAGCGATTGAATTAATCCATTTATCCAAATATTGAACTTCCAATGTTGTCCCCGGAAATTAATAATTATAATATATACAATGATTTAGTTAATATCTAAATGTTCAACAACAATTAATATGAATTCGAGGACAAATAACACATGTGTCTTTTTTAATACCATTGGATTCATTAATAACCAAAAAGATTTACAAAAAGAGAATCAATTAAAAAATTGAATCTGTATACCTACACAAAAATCAAAATACGCTTGCTTGGGTATAATATACATAATATGAATTTGAGGACAAATAAAAAGACACATGTGTTAGTTGTCCTCAAATTCCACATGTGTCTTTTTAATACCATTGGATTCATTAATAACCAAAAAGATTTACAAACAAATACTACAAAAAGAGAATCAGTTAAAAAATTGAATCTGTATGCACAAAAATCAAAATATGCTTGCTTGGTGTATACGAGATGTATATGAGTAAACGAGATGTTAGGCATAGGAAATGTTTGAAACTTTCAAAATACTTTCTTTAAGACGACACCATACCCTAAAATATATTCAGAATCTTAACGACGTAAGTAAAGAAGCCGTGTATACAAATTGCGAATCGCGACCCGTGTATTGGACGGACCTACTGTCGAATTTGCCCTATCAAAGAAAAGGAGAAGAAGAAAAAGAATGTGGGAATCTTAACGACGTAAGCGAAGAAAGCATATAAACAAATATGCGCAACGTACTGTTTTTATTAATCTAAAATATAAATAACTCTCCCTTGTGAGGCATGAAAATAAAAATGATAATTCATTTACGAATTCACCAAAATAAATTAAAATGTGAGCCTCGGGCAAACCCCCGATAATCGTGGTTTCTTAAACCCCCGCGATGGTTTCTGGATTATTACAATCACATAATAATACATCTGTAAAGTTTTTTAATCATTAAAAAAACCCTTGCGAAACTGTCAAAAATATCCAAATTGAGAATAGCATTTTGCGAACCAATGATTGAATTCAATTTTCGAAACAAACTCTTAAAATTAATGCATTTATTTGAAGTACTCGCCTCATACTTTGAATCGAATGAAGAATTATAGAAATTTTAAATAGGTAGGTACCTATGTTAGGTACCAAATTTGATTGATTGTTCTTATAATATACAAATGAAATATGTAAATGAATATTTGTAATGTATGGAAAATGAAAATTTGAATAAAAAAAATTGTAATGAGTAGCACGCGAGCTGTTTAAAAACTGAACTGGGAATGAATATATGGAACGCTAGAGGGGAGTTGGCGAGACGGTGGAGCGGAAGAGGGTGGTGGGGAGGCGGGGAAGGTGGAAGGGGAACGCAGGAAAGGACATGCAGGGAGAAACAATTTATATCTTTGAATATACTGGAACGCATGCCGGGAACCAGCTAGTTGTAAATAAATTATATAGATTATGTGGGTCTTCTACTGTTTGTAATGTTCCAGCTATCAGATAATATGATATCTAGTAGATAATAATAGTAATAATTACTTCGTAGATGGATAATAAAATTGTAAAGTTACCGCCAAACAAATAAAGGGCGAGACGTGTACATAAGTAAAAGTAATATGAATATTACAATCACGTTCAAGATCCAATCAGAGAAATATTATTATAGGCTTTCAGGGGTTGCCAGCCTTGATAAGACTTTCCCAAGAAGTGAGATCTATGACGATTTTAAAGAAATCTGATGTCGCCAGTTTACATTAGACTCGTGGCTCCAGACTTACCAATGATATTGATAATCTTTTCAAGAACATCGGCTGCGCCAGTTTGTTGTTAATGGGCAGCAACATTATATGCCTTAAAAATCACAGAAATAATTTTTGTACGAGTACCAGTGGTTGAGTCAAATCCCGGATTGCTCCAATAAATTTTATCTGATTATATTGTGTTAGTTAGATCACACTTTTATGAATTTATTACAATTTTATCATTTTTATAATTTTGTCCGATTAATTTGTGTTATTTCACAATTTTATACATTTAAAATAACATCTAGCACATTTGTGGCACGTTCTTGAGTGGAAGATACTCCCAGTATCGCCCTGGTTTAAGACCACCATTTGGAACTGAAAGGTTGCTTGAAATGGCTTCAGCTGCGTTTGGTGACCAGATCTGAATAGCCAGGTAGTTCCATACCTCCCTCTTATACATCTTCTTCCCCTCCTCGCTATCTTTGCCTGACAACATACTCCAATTGGAGACGTCATAGTCTCACAGACTCCAGACGGGAGCAGTTAGGACTCTTGAGAGGTATTTACATAAAACAAGAGTGTGTAGGACAGTCAGAAGACCAATGTCCGTTTTCTATAATGCTCTCAACATTTCTCTGTTGGTAGAAACCTAACTTCTTTCCCATTTCCCTTCTAAACTGGAGGGGCGAACTTGTACACTAGAGACATCTCTTTGGGAACTCTATAAACTTTATGAGATACTATCGCTAGAGCCATTTGTGCTACGTAACGAACCATCTAAATATTTGAAAATGTTTGATCAATTTCAGCATAAAAAAGAAGCACCATTCAAAATATTGAAGTAATGCCAAAAAATCTAAAAAATAAGCCTGTAATGTTTAACACCCCTGGTAATGTAGTTGAGTTAATAGTTTGTTGGCCAGTATTTGGATCATGTGGGTACAGAATATAATGTACGCTTGTGATTATTTTCTTATTAAATACGAGCGGGTCTCGAACACGGCGGCGTACTGGCCGATATCAAACGGACCGACTATAATAATATGCACTCGAGATTGTATTCAACGAATTGCTTCTCCGAACACCGCTCGTCCCGCTCTTAAATAAACACCACAACACTTGGAATCAGAGCAGATGCCTGCCTTATACTTATAGATTCCTAAAACCATTATCTAACATCTAATATGATAATATTATGACTTGCCTAAGCGTGTTTCTGGTAAGTAGATGAGTGGGGTTTTATTTTGAGTGATTATTGTGAAGAAATATTTGAAATTTATAAAAATGAAGCATGATAAAGTCAAAAAATTCGATAATATTTGCTATTTCCCACAAACTCACCCACAGCACCAAAGTTTCCTCCATTACTTTTTTTCTGTCGCTCCTTAATCAATTGAAGATATTTTATATTTACTCTAATTTTTGCAAAGTCTTGACTTGACTTGACCCTTCTATATTGTTTTACTTTCTTATTTTTTCTCTGTTTGTCTTTGCTTTCATGAACCACCCTTCATCCTTGCAATGTACATTTCCAAATTTCGTGATACCTTGTTGTAAATTGGACGCAAGTCCGTTAATAAATAAATAAATTACTGATAACTTTAACGTGAATTCGACCGATTACTTTAATTGTACCTACTTACAGTATTTATAAAATTACAAAATGTTATTCCACAAATGCAATTTTTTTCCATGCATATATCTATCGTTTGGGAGGCGGGTGTGGGTACCGTCATCCCGGGAATCTTAAAATGGATAACTAAGATCCCTGCCAAAATTCAAACCAAGTGGTTCTCTACTTATCAGATGTGCCCGGTTTTATCGGGTGAAGTTTGTCTAGGTCTTGGCGGGGTTCATTGTGTTTGTCGTTCTGAATGTCGGGCCGGAGAAGCAGATATTAGTTGAAGGGGACCTAACCTAGACCTCTCCAGCCGGACCCTCTCAACCCATTGCCTTTACCGCCGTGCGATAAATGGATTCATTCGTCTGTCACTCCTGGACACATTGACCCCAGATTCCTACCCACCCTTCATTCCTATTTTCCTATCCTTACTTTTCCTAAAAATATCTTCCACACAGCATCCCCAAAGATGACATGAGGGATTTTTTCCTGCGTTGAGCTAATCTAAAAAAACATACTTTGTATTCGCAATGTGATATTTAATGGTATAAATGTTATGTTACTATCTGAATTTCCGGGATTGCCCGAGTTTCGCACAAAGTTGTCGAAATCCAAGGAAGACAGTTTTTATCTTGTTTTGAAGGTAAAGTGTGCAAAATTTCATAAACCTCGGAAAATGGTGTAGATTTGTAAAAATAAAAACCGTGCTGCTCGCCTTCCACGGACAGGCTTATTTTATTAATAGAAGTCTCCCATTCATTTGATGACAGACAGAATTTAACAGCTTATATGTATTAAATAAAAACTTGTAAAACTTAGCTTTCATAATAAATAACCTGTCAAATATTATCTTGACTTTTACTTTCAAATTATCTTAGATATTGCATTTTAAATTGTGCTAACTATATTATTAAAGCTTCAATATAGAACTGAACTGTGTTGCTATTATAAGAAACTCTTTTGAACTATTGAGCGGTAAACCACGCCATAGACATTTCAGCGCATAACTATACACACAGACTTGTCAACGATCGCGTGTCTCTCAAGTGTGCAGCCCAGTATAAAGTACAAACTGCACAGTGTGCAGGCCATAGAGAAGTACAGGAGTAGAGTTGGTAGATAGAGGAAGCGGCGCATGGCAGTGAGAAGTCGCCATTTTACGTCAACGAGTGTCACATTAATAACACCGTGGCCAATGTAATCCGCTGCCATTATTGTAATATAATATATTAATGCCCAGGCCGAGAGAATGTCCCATTCAGTGCCAATGCATTCAACGGCCTGCACATGAATGAATAAATTAACACTGAGCGACGAGCCTGAAACTGCCGAGGGCGGGAAATGGAAGTGTGTGCTTTCTTTTCAAATTGTTAGCGCTCTGTGTGACGGGTCCTGTATGCCGGCGCTTTTGAGCCGAAATGGGGAAGAAAATACATTTACATTGTATTTTTTATTGTCTCTAAATAGATTCATTGTTACCAATGTCCAAATACAATCCTGGTAAGTACCTACATATATTCTAAAAACGTTGTTGAAGTGAAAACTTCTTTAGCACCGTCGTGATTTGAAACTCGGTGAAACGAATAATCGGGATAGTAAAAATAGGCAAACACATACATCTATAAGATTTAGCCTGCGAAATAAGAGATAGTAAAATCGGTCTCCTCTATTTGCAGTGCTTTGTAGCCTTCCCACTCGTATCCACTGGAGCGACAGCGCAATTTAAAACTTTTTTCTCCGATTGCTCGAGATTTTTTGGTAATCAATTTGAATATTTTCCACCCACATTAAAAAAAATCATACCTCCGAATTTTAATATGGAGACATACAAACTGATTATAGTTCTATAACGCTAATGAATTCACTCATCTTTTGTCGATTATCACATATTCGTAGTACTTATTATAAAATCGTAAACTTCTACTTAATTACCCACAAATAAGTCAAAATTTGCCAAAATTGGCAGCAAAGCAATCCGAGGTATTTTAAATAGTGCCATATTGTGTTAAAAATCGCTCCAGTGGTTATCTACTTAAATTTTTTGAAGGTTTCACTTCTACCGCGCGTGAATTGCACACTCTGATTGTTCTATGTTATGTTTTGTCTCCTTCTTTATTTATATATAAACTCACACAATTATTACTTTTTCATTAGTTTAATTTTGTACCCTATTGATGCTTGCACTAAGTGAAATCCGTCGGTATTAATAAATTAAATAAAAATTCTTAGTTACAAACAAAGTAATGGTTGTAATTAATTAAATACCTCAATCTACAAAGTGACTGCTTTCCACCAATATATAATATTATCTTTAACAATAAATCGGGGTTATAAGCAAAGTAATTGTTTTTTCTTTAAAAATGTCAAACCACAAAGTGACTGCTTTCTTCCAAAATATAATATTATCTATAACAATAAACCGTGGTTATAAACTAAGTAATTGTTTTCTTCTTTTAAAATGTCAAACCACAAAGTGACTGCTTTCTACCAAAATATAATATTATTTTTAACAATAAGCCGTGGTAATAAATTAAGTAATTGTTTTCTTTTTTAAAGATGTCAAACAACGATGTGACTGCTTTCTACCAAAATATAATATTATCTTTAACAATAAACCGTGGTTATAAACTAAGTCAGTGTTTTCTTCTTTAAAAATGTCAAACCACAAAGTGACTGCTTTTTACCAAAATATAATATTATCTTTAACATTGAATCGTGGTCATACATAAAGTAATTGTTTTATTTCATTAAATGTGTCAAACCACAAAGTGACTGCTTTCTACCAAAATATAATATTATCTTTAAAAATATACCGTAGTTATAAACTAAGTCATTGTTTTCTTCTTAAAAAATGTCAAACCACAAAGTGACTGCTTTCTACCAAAATATTATATAATCTTTAACATATCTTTAACAACAAATCCTGGTTATAAACAAAGTAATAGTTTTATTTCATTAAATATGTCAAACCACAAAGTTACTGCTTTCTATCAAAATATAATATTATCTTTAACAATATATCGTGGTTATAAACAAAGATATTTCATTAAATATGTAAAACCACAAAGTTACTGTTTTCTACCAAAATATAATAGAATCTTCTTTATAAATAATTTTTTTTTTTTTGTGAAAATTCCTATTTAAGAACTTGTATACGTTGCATTTTATTAGCAAAAACTAGTAGGTACTAATTTTATGGTTTGCTTTTTCCCTCATTATCAATAGTTTATCTGTTTGGAAGTTACGAGAAGTTGATAGTTTGAAACTTTTCCAGTACCTGTCACACAGTAGCAATGAAGCCATTGAATATTTTATCGTCCGGGTGTTGAGTTGACCATCAGCAAAAGTTCCGACTTTTCCGATGGGCAGGTTGTGGAGGGGGAGTGGGGTGGGGGGAGGTAGTGGCCAAGTGTTTATGATTTATAGTTAGCAGGCCGGCCGCTGGATGGCGCTGCCAGTCGGGATGTGCGGGGTCCCGCAATGCCAGCTCGTGACCAAAACAATTCTGCTGTCAACAGTTACTGTTATTGTTATTGTTGTATCTTATACCAGACACCGATAGAAGTGTGTTGTGGGCATGTCTGTGTGTCTAAGTAAGCTATTTTTTTTAATTATAAGTAATAATTACTTGCCTGAAAATTTTCATCTACATTGAAAAAACCTCCCGAGAAAAGATACATGCCGCTGACAGGACTTGAACCCGCAAACTTCTGATTTCCGGTCAAATTCTCTGACAAATGAGCTACGTCGGCTTTTCTCCTACCCGCCAAATTATTCAATATATACTAGTGTTTCATTCAACAATTACTGCTTATAACATTTTTCCACCTGCAAACAACCAACTTCATTGCATAGTATAAAATGAAGTCGCTCAAAATGTTTGTGCGCTTACATCTTTTCAACCACGCAACGGATTTTCATGCGGTTTTCACTAATAGATAGAGTGATTCAAGAGGAAGGTTTATGTGTCAAATATTCAATTCAGGCAGCGGTCAGCTGGCAGCGGGCAGCGGGCAGTTAGCTGGCAAGCGGGTGATGAGGATTTTATAAATGTTGGGTAATGACGTTGTATTTCGTTAGCCACATCAACGTGTCGCCGGGTCTGCTTGTTATTTATAAGAGAAAGGCATTGTAAGTGCTAAATTTCTCACTAGGTGGTGTCGAAACAAATTATGTCTACATTTTTGGTGAAATACTTTGACTTTAATTATTATTATTGCTTATAATAATTGTTACCCTTTGTGCTATGCATAAAAATCTTGTCTTTAAACATTAGTTTATAAATTTAAAAATAATGAAGCTATTTTTTTCCTACTTTTGATCAAATCCACTAAACTATATTTCAAATATTGAAATTATTTCTTGAACAGAAGTTAATCAATTTCATTGGCTTGCCTGAGGTCTAGTGATCGAAAGGGCAACAGCCTTTCTTCGAATCCATATAGTTTACGTTTCTGGAGATAGTCTAACTAGTGGTAAGTACTAGATGTAATATTTGTACAGTAACCTTAAGGCGATCCACTAGCACAGGAAAAAATCGAAATCGGAATTCACGCCCTTTTATGGGAGGAGTTTAAAAATACTTGAGAAAAAGCTTTTGAAAAGGTTGGAAAAGATATTTGAGATTTTTTTTTTACATGTTGATTTCGTAAAGGCCTGTAAAAAACATTAATTCCTTTTTCATGCATTGTTTATTGCAATAAAACGGAATTTTTAAATTGATTTCACGAAAATAAGCGGCGCGGAGCAAAACACGACTGCTCTCCGCTCCGTTCGGAGGAGTAATGACGGAAGAAAGGGGGGCGGCTGCCAGTCGTTCTTCGGTGGACGGTATAAGGTTCACTTTGATATAACAAATTCGTCGACTGCCGTATTGTCGCCGTGATGTCAAAAATACCAACGCGAAAATGCATATTATATTTTATTTTGTGAGGTTCGGGCGTAAATATCATTTTTTTTCACGATAATTATATAAGAAATTGAATTTGCCACATTATGCAATAAAACCATATCCGAAAAAGTGTTTATAAGTAGGAAGGTTTTCAGTTAAAAATGTTTTTTATAGACCTAATACTTTATTTTTTTCTAAGCTTATTAAAAGACTTATTAAAAAAAATGACAGATATTTTTAAGGGCCAAAGTATTTTCTACACGCAGTATTTAATTGAAGCATCTATAATACTTCTAAGCGGTCAAATTTTCAAAACTAAAACATACGATTTTGTATGATTTTGCATTATTTAGTATGGCTTCATCTTAAGTATGCAAATGCGGGTGACGGTTTCGAGTACTTCCTCGGGTATATTATTTCTACAACCGTTATTCGTCAAAGTGGATTCTGCCGATAATGCGCCAAGTACCAGGTACATCCCAACCGATCTTTTTACTATTTATCTATTATTGGCTGTTCAGATCTTGTCACAAAACACGGCGAAAGCTTTTTCAAGCGGTGTTTCGATTCTGAATGGATGTCCTTCACCAGAGTGATACTTAGGGCCAGTTGTTTCGAGAAACTTAAATAATCCATAAAAGTCAATAATCAAGTTCTTTGAAAGTTCTATTCAAGTACTGTGAAACAAATTAATTTTGACGAATTGTTCAAGTTTTACGAAATAACTGACTCTAAGAGTAAATACGAAGTAGGAATTTTAAAAAAATATGTGAGTGGGTTCCGCACACGAGTCCTAACTGCTCCCAACCGTCCGGACCCCATGAGACTTTGGCATCCCCAATAGGCCACTCGCATCACTTTAAAAAAAACGGTTTAGGCAAATATTCTAAGACTTTCTGTATTTTTTTTAATCGTATTTTTGAAACCCTGGCTTTTTTTTTTTAAATTTCAATCCGAAAAATCAGACCATTTTTTATAAACCGGAAAGACGGGACATAATTTTATGGGTGCGAAAAAACGATAATTACATAGCCGAAAATCATTTAAAAAAAAGAACGTTTTCCACACGAATAGCAATAAATTGTACGGGGTTCTCTTCGTAACATCAAACCAAAGGATAAGTTCGCATAGAACAAACAATAAATCTAGTGAACGTTAAACGCAAATTCAAAAATTCGCCGAAAATATAAGTGTTGCCATAAAAAAAAAATCAGTATGGAATTTTACAAAATTAAGGGAACATAATCGGAGACGGGACGTTTTCATGTAGTCACGAGCTCAAATAATGGATTTATTTATTTAAAAAAAAAAAAAACAATATATTTCTAAAAAAATTGGAGTATGTTGTAAGGCTGAAAGAGAAAGGTGAGAAAGTACCAGGTTATTTGGATTTGGTCAGTCACCAAAAAAGGTTAAAGCCATTAAAACAATGTTTCTATTGCGAATGGTGGTCTTTCACAAGGACGATAATGATAGTATCTAAAACTCTACGTATGAATGCGAACGAAGAACAAATTTATGTCAGAACAAATAAACGTCCACACGCAACGATGGAGGAGCTAGCAGAGGATTGACTGATGGGAACCCGACGCATTTATCCTCTAGGCTACTAACCTGTCACATAATCCGTTGAACTCATTCGAAATTGCATTGGATCTTTCTATGCTGCAGTTGAAATGGTACATAAATAAATACCGCCATGCACCCGCTGCATTTCTTACCGCCGCGCCAAAATTAGTTTCGTCAAATAATACCACAGCAGACTAATATTGCATATCGCGTCTCAACTTTTCCATGATATTAATTTTACGTCCAACTTGATCCCAAAGCAAACACGTCGGAATAAAAGGCATGCCATCATAGCACGGCTTCGAGAGGAAACGGGCCTCTTCCATGCATTTTTAAATGGCTTACAAAAATCATGTTTAAAAAAGTAGCCTTTTCCACTGAGACTGCGGAAAAGCATATTATTTAAAATAGCGTCTGAACACCCCGCAAAAGTTTTGCAGAGAACTGCAGGGAATCAGTGGAACCATGACTTCCCCATATGGGTATTTTTGCAAACCATGAATGCAGTTACAAATTATTCAGAAAATTGAACTAAAAACGTGTAATTTTAATATTTTCATTCATGATAATTGTACAGCAAGGTACTGTTTAATATATTTTATGTACTGGCAATTTGAACTCTGGCCATACCGGACAAGCGAACTTTAGTTTCAAAAGCTTAGTATCAAAACTTCTGTTGAATGAACTAATTTCTAAAAAAGTTTATTTTACTCTTCCCAAATGTTAAGAACGTCAAAGTAAGAAATATTTGACTTAATCTAACGTATAGAAATTAATTAAATAAAATAATAATTGACAAATTGAGATTTGTCTATTTCGAAGGAATTAAAAAATATATATTTTCAACAACTTTGCCCTTCTTCCGAAAATACAATTAAAAACGTGTAAACGGCCGTTGTTCCCAACATTTAGATCGATCAAACTGAGTTTTCGATCAGCTAAGTGATTTGTTTAGTAACACTCGTTTCTCCAGTTGTTGTTAGAGTTGCGTTGGGAAGAGCATGTGAGGAATATTGAGCCAAAATTTAGACTCAACGGTTGAACATTAGGATTGGGTATAACGGCCGTAAATGCATTAAAAGTCATTTCTTAAACCGAAATAATAATAAAACTTCATCATGCTAGTGGCTCATCATTTCAAAATGCATTTCAAGATGGCGTCCAGCTTTATACGGTTAGTTATGATAAACAGACAAGCAGTAAATCGCTGGCACTCTCTTTGAGTTGAATATTTTTGGCAAAACAAAACATGAATCTCGCGAGCTTGTGTTAATGCGCACATTCATTCATGCATATCGTTTTGTGATTCGTTTTTTGGACAAATTGATTGAAGATATTCATTTCAGATCGTGTGTGAACATCGCTGGATCAATGTGGCGGTGTAATGTTCATCTTGGAATGTCCTCTTGTAAAATTGCATTGTGTATTCATGCTGTGAAAAAACTTATGGTGCAATGTTTTTTTTATCGAATTAATAGTTTTGCAGAAGTACGAAAATAGAAAGAAAATAATTAAATTTAATATAAATTGCTTTGTTCATTTAATAGTTGAGTTAAGACAACAGTAACCTATAAAACAAGGCATTATTTTTTTTTAAAGAAAGACAAACATTACTTTGCCAGCCGAAGAATATTTTAAGATTAAAAAAAACTTTGTTTGAATGAAGAGGAAGCAAAGAGTATGGGCCTACAGAAAGGCCACAGGTAGTTAACCTCTCAATTTTTTACACCAACTATTAAGCCAGTTAGGTCATCCGGGTCAAAGCGTTTAGTACGGGCCTTTTCTGACAAATTGACGTAGGAGCTTTCTGCTTAATTTTTTCACTAAGCATTTCACATTGTGTAGGTTGACACGCTTAGTTTGATACCCATAACATACTTTCCTATTCCATCCTACCACTCAGTTGGTAGCGTTGTTGACTCATGTCCCTGGGTAGGATGGTTTTTTTTTAAATAAGATTTTTAAGTTTAACAAAACATTTGAAAATGGATGTATTATAATTAAAATAAACGTTATTTTTTACGGGTTGATTTTTTATTTTCACAAATGCAAATATAAAAACCTTCCCCGGTCGTGTAATTGAAAAATGATTTGTGCCAAGTTAATCCGGTGCAGGGACCGGGACTCTGTGTCGAGGACGCGTGCAAACAAATTGATGCATCGGGAAACAATGGCCGGCTACTAGGAGTACTACTGCCGCGGCTGCATATGGCACTGCTAATAAAATTTCAATTATGGATTATTAATAGCCGCAAACAATTTGCGATTGCGGAGCGATTGCTTTTCGAATTTTGATTTGGACGACCGGGACGACCAGGACGCCCGCGGGAGTGCGCCAATTTCACCAATTAAAAACCCAGAATGTGCCCCGATGTTATTTCAATTGAAAAGGGATACTGTTTGAAAATAACTACGTTTTAATCAAAACCACTATTATTGTATTTTTTATATGAATGATACATTGAAGCCATTATTTTATTTTTTATTTTTTTAAATATATTAGATATAATAAAACAAATATAAAACTTAATTTTATATTTTTTATTTCTGACCCGTAACCAGTTACAGTCTATCAAGGCAACCTTAATTTCAGTATGATTTTATTTATTGTTTGAAACATTTAAATAGCGCTAACAATAAATTATTACACTAATTAAATAGGTCGCCATTGGGATTTGCATAGATGTTAAAACACCAATTTTTTTTTTTACATAAATGATGTAAATCAAATATTAATCAGTTGTTTTTAAGTGGAGTTGCCACCAGTGAAATAATATAAATAATAAAAAAACTAAATAAATTATTATAAATCATGGTACACAAGTATGTAGTACTCAGAAAGAGAAGATTTAAAATGCATAATAATGATGCAATTACATAATTTTCGCGATCAAGCGAACTCTAACGGGATAAAAATGTATAATCCAACATGGCCACCATCTTGAAACGGAACTGGAACGTTAGAAACAATTATTAGCTAACGAAATGCTTAAAATATTTGATGGTATTAAGCAACCTACCTTCTCTAAATGATTTACTCATTAAGTATAGTGTTATCTGAAAGTTAATTTTTTTTAATTGATCGAAAATATTATTACATAGTAATTTAAAACAATTTTTTATTTTTTTATTTTTTTTATTCCCGTTAAAAGAAGAACTCAATTTTCGATCATTTAACTAGAAATAATTATACACATTAAAATAAACTAAATATTTCAATACAGCCTATTCTATTTCATTAGTATTTCATTTCTTTTATGATGTTTAATTTTTTTATGTTTTTAATTTCTGTTGTAAAAGCCCACTAGGGCGTAAATAAATAAATAAATAAATTATTTTGCTTATCAAGAATAAATACTTTAAAAAATAAGTTTAATTTACGCAGTATAATTTAAAAAAAATATTTTTTATATGTGAATGACAAAAAAAGCACAAGAAGTGAAACTTACGAAAAACTTAATTAGACAAATGTGGGGTGGCTACGAAGCACCGCACAAAGAGGAGACTGATTATACCATCTCATTCTCTCGCAGGCTAAATCCTAAAGATGTATGTTTCATTGAGTTTTAAATCACAACGGTGCTAAAGAAGTTTTCACTTCAAAGAAACCGATGATAATTATAATTACCGTTAATATTGTGTTCCATTTGTTTTCATCCAGACCGAAACCTTATATTGGATTTTAATGTGTCAGATACAGTAAAAAGTAGTTTCTTTAAAATGAGCCAGTTTAAATCCTAAGGAGGTATTTCCCAGCAGACTCTGGTGAACTAGACTTCAGTAAGTGCTACTTTCCAACTGGACCGCTGCATTAGTTTATACTCTGGTCTACCTAATGTACGTTGGAACAGTCGGCTAGAGGCTAGAGGCGTCCGTTGGAGCTGCCAGACTTATGTACTGGATATTGTTAAATCACTTCTCCTCTAAATGGTGACCCACCTGTATTTTGGCTACCTATCAAAGAAACATATTTGAGGTTGTGATTAATTTCTGTGTACTTCGATCCAGTCCCGTTGATTAGTTATACGAAAAATCTAAATTTGAGTAGAGTATTCATGGTAGGTACACTAGGTACATAGAATTCATAAACATCACCAAAACAATTATAATGAACAAAACTTGTAACAATTATTATAAGCAATAATTAATTATTAGCCTCAAACTGAAAAAATCTCCCGAGAAAAGATACATGCTAGATACAAGGTAGCTCAGTGGATAAAAGAGCAGTTGACCGTATATCAGAAGGACGCGGGTTCATGTCCCGTCGGCGGCATGTATCTTTTCAATGTAGACGAGTGTTTCAGGCTAATAATTATAACTTATGATAATTGTTATCCTTTGAAAAATAGTAAGGAATTTCTAAATCTCATACTAATGTGATGAACCGTTATGCTTCCCGGTGTTATTTTACGGTGAGCATTCGAATATATATTATCTTTCTTACAATAATGTGTCTCATTTGTCAAACTTTTTGAAGTAAAACTTCTTTACGCACGCTTGATTTGGGGAGTAAGCTGGTATATGCGTGACGAGAGCGTTGCGAAAAGTGTGATCGGGCGAGGCAAACGGAAGTTGAGAGGGAGATATAAGTTAGTGAATATAGAAAGAGAGTTACGTTTTGTATATTACTGTAGGGGCAAGAGAGAGAGGTGCGAGCACACATTTTCTTTCTGTCATAGTCAGTAACGTTTCGTATATCTAAGACACAGTGCAGGTCTATTGTTTGTATCACACTGTAAGAGCAAGAGAGAGCAGTGCACGCACACATTTTCTTTCTCTCTTATTTTATAAGTTAGTGAAGTTATACTTCAGTTGTGTGGTCTAAAGCACACTAGTTTTTTTTAAAGTGAATACCGGGAATATTTTATTATAAACAAAAGCTATTATTGGTATTATACAAGAGATGGAGCCAATGAGGCTATGGCATCCCCAATTGCGGAATTCTGTGAGGCTAAAGACAGTGGGGAGGGGAAGAAGGTTTGGAAGAGGAAGTGGGCTGGCTATTCAGACAGGGTTACAAAACACGGCTAAAGCCATTTCAAGCAACGTATCAATTCTGAATGGCGGTCTTATACTAGGGCAATACTGAGAATTTCTTCCACCCCGGAACATACCACAAATTTCCCTTGCGTAAATTGTGGAATAACACAAATCAATAAAATAAAATTTGCATGCGCACGCCGGGATTTGAACCCACGACCTTCGGTTTGGTAGTCGAGAGTCTTACTCCTCCACCACGAAGACCGTCAAATATGTGTAATTAGTTATATAAATCTCAGTTGCAAATTAACTAAAGCGCTATGAGATGACGGCGCTAGATTAAACGATCCAAAAAAATAACAATTGTTTTTCAATTTGACGTACCTATTTAAATTTGAACGAATTAAACCACATTTTATATGTATTTAGCTTTCACACAATCTGATGCCACCGGCTGCAAATTTTATTGGATTTTCATCACTGCAATGAACGACTGAAATGTGTTTGACTAGCATTTGGTTATAATTGGAACCCCAATTTTCGTACGGATTCCACGTGATTTTTCCATACAAAATAGGTTCAGAAAGAAGCTGATTATTAGGCAACTATCTGATATAAGAGACCACCCACATCATGTCATGTGAACAGCGACTCGCATTGAGCTTTTTCCACAGTAATTAGTTCCCGGAGCCGCGAATTCGCCAGGACGGACGGGACGCTGCCACATGGCCTGGCCCGCGCTTCCACCGCCACATGCGTTCCATGCTCATGTCCGACACCGGAGAAATAAACCGATAGAACTGCATTGTGGGCGTATGCTTATGCACGAAGTGGTTCCATAAAACGGATGAAAGAGTACGTACAACGCAATTTTTTTTGATGTATTAATTTTAGACTCGGAAGTCCTTTAGAATAAATAGATTATGTCTTTTTTATAATGTTCATTGAAATTGTTTATGTTACGTGGCAGAAGAAAAAAATTTGATCTGATATTTTTATATGAAATTGTAAATTATCAGTTGGATTACCCTGAACATTAATGTTTAATCACTTTCATGTAACTACTGCTAGACCAAGATTCCCTGGTATAGGCCACTTGCAACACATTTAAAAAAAAATCCGGTTTAGGCCAATATTTTAAGACATTCCGTTTTTTTTTTTTATAGTATTTTTGAAATCCTGGCGATTTTCTGAAAATTGCAATCCGAAAAATCAGACCATTTTTTATAAACCGGAAAGACGGGACATAATTTCATGGGTGCGAAAAAGCGATAATTACACAGCCAAAAATCATTTTAAAAAAATAACGTTTTCCACACGAAGCAATAAATTGTACGGGGTTCTCTTCGTAACATCTGTATAAACACCGCCATCTATATCAAAAAATCAAACCAAAGGATAAGTTCGCATAGAACAAACAATTAATCTAGTGAACGTTAAACGCAAATTCAAAATTTCGCTGGAAATCAAAGTGTTGCCATATAAAAAAAATATCATTGTGGAATTTTACAAAATTAAGGGAACATAATCGGAGACGGGACATTTTCATGTAGTGACGTCACGAGCTCAAATAATGGATTTATTTAATAAAAAATAAAAAAAAACTATACATTTAAAAAATTTTTTACTAACATTTTCGTAATCTTAGTAAAACAAACTATCCACACGATTTTTTCCAAGTCGTTATGAAATCCATGCAAGTGGCCTATTAAACTTCGGTCTCAGGCTACAATTCTGTTGTATATAGATTACATACCATTGATAATTTTTTTCAATGTCGCTGATATTCTTAATAAGCCTCTATTGAAGTATTAATTAAACATTTTAGCAGTACATATTTTAAGGAGGTCTTTGGATAACAGTTTTTTTGTTTGTTTTTGTTTCCGTTTCTTCTTAACTGCTTTCATTAATTTGTAAGTAGTATTTTTCTTTTAATATAATTATTACTTATGTAATCTTAATATGTTTCTTTTCTTTCTTCTTTCTACACTGTACTATGACTATTTAAAACGTTAAAAAACACGTGTATATTAATGGGACTTATGTCGTAAATTCTAAATAAATATACAAATCAAGAAGTGGCATTTCAACAACCCTTCGAAAGTCATTAAAAGTGATATCTAGTTCATTTTTATTCATCACTTTTTACCGCATTAAGCGTATTAAAATAAAAGGACAAAGACGAAAAAAATTATGGAAAATATTATGTCTTAATTGATCAAGCATTTTCAAATATCGAAATTCCATCTTGAACATATAATCAATTTCATAGGCCTGTCATCTTGGGACTAGGAGACGAAAGATTTTACTTAAAATTTTCGTAATGATCTTTCTAGGGATTTTCTGTTCAGTGTGGTCCAATGTGTCCGCGTTCCGTACACCCAAATGTCGGCTATTTACGCGATGGCTGCGCTCGCCTCCCAATCTGGCCTGACTATTTAATTAGGCGCGTTTTAATATGCATTAGAAATTTAAATACATAAATAATAGCGAATTAACCCCTTGAATTTATTATCGCAGTGCTTATTCACCGTGAAAACAGGCGGATGTAAAAGGATAATGCAACTAATGGGCTAAATTCACAATTTTCCTCATAGGCCACTACGAAAAATAGAGGCACTATTAAATTTGGTATATTTTAAAAAATCATTAAAACATTAAATATTTAAAAAAACGAGTGTGCTTTAGACTATACGGCTGAAGTAAAACTTCACTAACTTATAAAAGAAGAGATAAAGAAAATGTGAGCGTGCACTGCTCTCTCTTGCTCCTACAGTGTGATACAGACAATAGTCCTGCACTATGTCTTAGATATACGAAACGTAACTGGCTATGAGAGAAAGAGAGACAGAAAAAGTGTGCTCGCACCTCTCTCTCTTGTCCCTACAGTAATATACGAAATGTTATTCTCTCCTTTCTATCTTCACTAACTTATTTCTCCCTCTCAACTTCTTACTTTTCAACGATCATACTTTTCGTAACGCTCTCGTCATGCATTCACTAGCTTATTCCACAAGTCAAGCATGCGTAAAGAAATTTTACTTAAAAAATCAGTGTGTACAATTCTCACGCGGTAGATGTGAAAGCTTAAGAAAACTAAGTAGACAAGAATTGTGAACCTACGAAGCACCGCACAAAGAGGAGACCAATTATACTATCTCATTCTACCGCAGACTAAATCCTACAGATGTATGTGTTTGTCTCTTTTTAGTTTCGCCATTTTTCCTTTCATCGAGTTTCACTTCAATAAATCAAGTTAATATATTTTTGAACTGCGCTAGAATCGCACCTTGTCACTCAAAACTCAGGCCACTAAAACGATAAAAGTCTATTGCTTCGAAATAATTGACGGCGTCAAACTCATCAAATGGCCAATTAGCACCATCTCGATTTTTTGTTCAATTGAAAGGTTCTCGATAAATGCTAAATCCGTTTCAGAATCTAAATCTGCTTCAGCTTTTGAACAAACTGTGATGTGCAGAAGAAGACAACTGTCATATCGTTAAGATTTTCGATTGATGGAATTGGATAGATTAATTGATTAATTGGATGATTGCTTATTGATTGATGGAAAGCTTAAACGCTCCTAGAAAGGGATCTTTCAAAAATTGATGACAATGTTACTTTTGAATTTCTGCGAAACTACTGGGACTAAGTGCAACGCCAGAAATTTGACGTCAGAACCATTAAGTTGGCAGGAAACGAATTAAAACGTGGGACTTTGACTTAACATTTATTTATTCATAAAAAAAACGTACGTAGAAATATTTTTCATGATTTTAATATCTGTTATTAGAAATAAAGGCTTCCTCCCAAAACACGCGTTTTCATTTTTAAATGTTAATATCTTGATTAGCATATTTGTGTTCTCATCATAAAACTAACAACAATGTATACATCACGAAACTATTATGTAAAATTTGGTATTTTTTCCAAAAACTACTCTTAATTATTGGTCGCGATGAACAACACTAATATCAGAAGTTTAATTGTTACATTAGATGCATATCTACAAGGGTCCCACGATAACAAAAAAACTTTTAAATTATAAACCTTCGACACTTAATATGTTTTGAAACAGTGTTTACCTATTATCCTGTTTTATTTTGAAGGTTTGCTTTGAAACTAGTGCGTTGAAATGCCACTAATAAAAAAATTGTTTCTCCTTGCGAGTCTTTTCCCATTCTTACCGTTCCTTTTCCGCCTCCCCTTTCCCTCTCATGACCCCTTTCCCTCACGCGTTCCCCCTCCTCCTTCCCCACTCTTGCAAACCCCCCTCCCGCGATCCCCTCCCCTCTCCCGTGTTCACTATATTCAGTCCCGGTACATTCAGGTTTTTAAACAGCTCGCGTGCCACCTATTGCAATTTTTTTTTACAAAATTTCATTTTTCATGTTTTCCAAACATTCATTATTATAAGAATAATCAATCAAATTGGATTTGATTGATAACCTTATATAGGTATCATTTATATAAATATATTTAAAATAAATATATTTTATGGTTAGATTCAAAGTATTCGATTCTGTTTAGTACCATAGGTGACTACTTCGATTAACTTCATTAATTTAAAGAGTTTTTCGATTTAATAATCGATGATTTGCAAAATGTTATTCTAAAATTGTGACATTTTTGACAATCTTGTAAGAGTTTTTGAAATAATTTAAAAAATTACCAGATGTATTTTCGTGTGGTTGTAATAATCCAGAAACTTTTGCGAGGTTCGAAAGAAGGTATTTTGAAAGTTTCAAATATTTCCTATGCTTAATCTAGCGTTGCATAGACAACTGACATACAAAGAAACATATAAGTATTGATGTTTATATAATATAGATAGAAGATGCGAACAGGATTACATGACAGCGATTTATACTGTGTCAAATACTTTCGGTCTTACTAAAAAACCCCGTGAAAAATTTATTCAATTGACAAACGGCCGCGGATGTGAAAACATTACTAATTAAAAAATTGTTCTTAGAAAAAAATACACGCCGTTTACACAGCCTGGGGGGATAGTTTATCTCTGTTTTAGGGATGATGTCTGAACGAAATTTGGAATTTTCCAAAGTATTTTGAATGTTCTATATATTTCTTATTTTTGAAGGTGCCGTAAAAACAAATACCATTTTTAAAAACTAGATAAAATTACCTTTTAGATTTGTATATTTGAAATACACTTTAGTTTTAAGAAACTGCCATATTTTAAGATTTAAACACGGAAAAAAATGTAAAATAATTTCTTACCAAAACATTTTTGATGAAAGTGTACAGAAATATTTAAAAAATTAAAATTTAAAAAATACAGACCTTTTAAATAATGAATTTGAAATGAAACTGTCACCTCACTTTTTCCTCGTGCATACAATAAAAAAATTATAAAAAATTTCAAAGTTTTTTTTAATGCCAAAAAAATAACCTTAAAATTATCTCTGACATTTCAACAAATTTTTTGCACCACTAAAGATGTTAATTTCTTTGATAAGTATACCAACACGTGAATTTGATATTAATATTTAAAAAAAACACCACTTTTAAGAAATTCTCATAAAATAAAGATTTAAAAACGTAAATTTGAACTTTTATGTAACCCAAAACATTATTTTGACAGTTCAACTTTTAAAGTACTGTTTGTTGTGCAATAACTTGATAAAACTAATGTAAAACCACATCAATAACACGGCAAATATATTAATTAAATGAATAGAAGAGTGAATCGGTCGCTATAATAGAAATCATTCAGTAAAATCTCAATATTTACTAGAAATATTCCCGCCACATAAAAACTAAACTGCTATTCTTTGCTCGGGCAAGACAGTAGAAATGTGCAGGCGCTACGCTATCACCATCTAGCGGCTATGAATGAAAACAAAAAAAAATTATATGTAAAATTTGAAAAATTGCAGTGTTGCCAAATTTAAACGTGTTTTAGAGTGAAATTCTTTTTTAGTAACAAATCGGGTTCTAGTGTATACGAGGTTTATTTATGTTATTGCAATAACACAGGTAATCGGCCGCGGAAGGTTTTTTTTTTAGTAAGGCCGTTTGTCTTTAAAATATGTATTTAATCCTCTTCACGGAAATTCAATAGTCTGTAATAGGTTGTCTAAGCACCTGTAATCAACGTAATAGAGTATCAATAAAAGAAGCCAACAATATGCAATAAACATCTTATGTTTTTAGTAGCGCTTGAAGTTTTATTAAATAGGATAAGGGATTATTTTCGTCACGTTAAAACGATCTACATAAAAAGGTTTACGTTGATTTGCTTACAAAATAAATGCTTTGTTAAGAAAATGAAATAAATTTAGCTTTGATCAGACATGACTTGAAAAGAAAATGAGTTTTTGTTATGTTGAGGACGTAGTAGAATTGATAAGGATTGGGTTTTGATTGATGTAGAATATGTGAAGCTTGTCTCTTCTTATTATGTCAAATTTTCTCATGGATAGGTATCGCATTTACGCAATCTCAATGACACGAGGGTTCTCTTTCACTAAAATCACACTTGAAACACAGTTTTTCGCTAGAAATTAATCCAGCATCTCGTTGCGTAAAAAGTAGGCGTTTGGTTGATTAGCAATGCCAATTTACCAACGGTTTTTTTTTTAATTTTTTAATTTTTTATTAGTGACTATTTAGTTACAGGTTTGATGACAATTACAAGATATGACGATATATATAAATATTTAATCCGTTTGTTCTTATATTTGGGTTAGGTTAGATTCCGTTGGTCCATTTGCAAGAAGGAACATTTTTTCAAAATATTCCCATAAATTATTACGAAATCTTTTATGCATTTCATCTAACCTAACCTAACTGAACTATTGGTAATTCATAAGGCATAACAATTTACATTCATATTCAAAAAAAATTATACCATGGCTTGGGTTTGTAAATATGATCGCATAAAATAATTGTAGATTATAATAAAACACTGCGAGCAAAACATATATTTAAGCCTTAAGTTGTATCAAGGACTTTGAAATGAATGAATAACGTATGTAAAATTTCCTACTCGTGAACATTAATTACATTTGTTTTGATTTCGTTATATTTAATTATATAGAAAATTATAATTTTTTAAATATGGACCAAGAACATTTTAAAATTTGTGATTGAGCTTTACAAGATAAAATAAAATAGAACAAAGTTTTTTATAAAATTTCGCGGCCTGCGTTGGAGGGCAATAATTTCAACCTACTCACAATTTAACCCAACGCAATAAGGGAGCGTTTCCCTTTAAGATAATAAAAACAACCAAAAAACTATAAGAGAAGTTTAAGTACACATGGAAGTATAAGTAAACATGGAAGTATAAGTAAACATGGAAGTATAAGCATACATGAAAGTATAAGTATACATGGAAGTATAAGAATACATGGAAGTATAAGTATACATGGAAGTATAAGTATACATGGAAGTATAAGTATACATGGAAGTATAAGTATACATGGAAGTATAAGTATACATGTAAGTATAAGTATAAGTGTATAAATCCTACCTCCTCTCCCAGCGCGTCCCTGTAGCGCACCCACTTGCCCAGGCGCGGGCGCCAGTACTCCAGCAGGTAAGCCTCTGCGAACTCCTGTCCCTGCCCGTTGCCGAACCTCCCCTGTGTGCCTGATGCTGTCAGGAGATGCACCCGCTTCAGGTCTACCTGCAGCCACTCGCTGCTATCAGCGGTCACCTGCTGCTTGGGACACCACGCACCACCGTTTCGCTCGCTGCGTAATCTGCAATCAACAAAATACATATAGGTCAGTAGAAAATTGAAAAAGGCATGAAGGTAGCAGGAAATTTTCAAATATTTTCAGATTATTCGTAACCAGTCTATCTTTGAAAGAAAGTTGCATGAGGTTAAAGGTTTGTTTTATTCTGAAAGTAAGATTGACTGATAATTGGTAACTGGCGGTATTTTTTTTACCGCCCTGGAGAAAGACTACCATTTGGAAATGGTGATTTAAAGATATCCCGAGTTCGAGTCCCAGTAGCAACCTATCCATAATATTATATCAAAAATACAAACAAGTCAATCACGTGACTGTGTGAATGATACTCTCAGTGTCACCATGGCAAAATAATCGAAATAATGCTTGAAATGTTTCTTATGCTTGGTGACCATACTTCAATAGCAAGATATTTCTTCATATCCTTATTTAATTCCTCCATCCCTTCCCGTCCCCTTCAGCATCAAAATATACCCCACTCGGTGATGCCATAGACCTTCTGGCTCCGGACAGTTGGGACCAGTTGGTACTTCTCCTGTGCGGTATTCACATTAAGAAAATATAATTTGGACCATTCGTCAATTTCAAGGATAATTGTCTACTCATACATCAAAATAGAGTTTAGATTGATTTTTAATTATTGTAGAGGCGGTTTTTTACTGTTAATTTTCAGCAACATATTATGTCTAATACGTGAATGGAAGAACTACCTGTGTAATGGTTACGTTAAAATTAATTAAGGAAGAAAATAATTGTTTTGAAGAGTTGTATTCACAATGTAGATTTGTTACTTAATTTTATTTATTTGCTACCGTTTTCGACGCATCCATATCATTCACTAACATTCTTAAAACTAACTAAAAAAATTATACAAATACAGAAATGATTAGATATTATTAGACGAGGGTGAATGGTTATTTGGCGGGGGTAAAGGGAGAACTGTGGGAGGAACAAGGAAACATAGTTCATGTTCCTTGATTCAAGTTATAAAATAACTAGTAGTCATACATAATACAAGCATACTGTGCGTCACATTCATTACAAAATTTCAAAAATTAATTTAGATAAAAAGCATACTGTGCGTCACATTCAATAAAAATTTTCAAAAATTAACAAAATAACAGCAAACTGTAAGTCACCTTTGTTGATCATGTTTCTTTGCTACTTTCACTCCTCCTACCATTCCCCCACCCCCTCAAATTACCACTCTTACTACCCTCGTCTAATAATATCTAATCATTTCTGTACTTGTATATTTTTTAAGTTAGTTCCACTCAGCAACGTAAGCAGATATATACGTTAATATGACGATAGCTGTCAAGTACAATAAGCGTGTGATCACTTAAACACGTATGTTTCCACAGAAATCGTTATAACTCCGTTATTGTTCTAGTGACATCCCTAAAACAAAAAGTAAAAGGTTGCTAATAAATCAAGAAGCATATCCCTATTCAAGTTGCCCATGGAAATATATAAAAATACCTTTTATGTCAGATACACGGATGATTCATATTTTACCCGCCAAATTGCCTACGGACCGCTAGACATTGTTAATTTTTATTAAATAATATTCTTGTATGAAATGATAAAAAAGTGAGGTGACTCAATTGTTTATTACACATTTAAACGATAGAATAAGTATTGTTTTCTACATAATCCTTGATTTTAGTACCGTTTTGACATGAGTCATTTTAACTTTTTTTTGTGTTTGCATTCCATATTTTAATATTTATTTGTAATATAACAATTCGAAACCTTATTTTGTAACCTTTCAAAAACAGTTTTTAGTATTCGGCTACGTTCAGAAATGTTCATTTGTAGAGCTTTAATTGTGAAGCAGAAATAATACCAATTTTTCGTAAATCTGAAATTTCGTTTAAGACTTAAAAAGTGCACATTCGCGATATATCGGAGTGGTTAAGAACGCTAGTGAACAGGAAGCAATATAAATAAAATTAAGTAACGAATGTCCACGATGAATATAACTATTCCAATCAAAATGCCTAGAAATTTTAATGAAGAAATACAAAAGAAAAGATAATAATTACCTAAAACATGATATTGTTGAGAGTGCCAAACATCGTCAGCAAATTATGAATTTAACGACTGTTAATTGATCCGTCTAAAGCATAGGTTCTCAACGTGGGCGATAACGCCCCCTTGGGGGCGTTTCAGACCTTCAGGGGGGCGGTAGAAGACCAAGAGAAAATTGGGGGGCGTTTCAGACTTTCAGGGGGGCGGTAGAAGACCCAGAGAAACCCATCCCACCCCATCAGTGCTCCAGATAGTTCGCCGCCGGCAGGACGTACTTCTTTTTCGCCACGCGCGTAATTTTAAAATTATTAAAATCATTTACAAGTTTATCCTAATGGATATCAACGAGGAAACGAGCGCGCTTCGTTTGCTAATGACAGGCGGTGGTGGTCGCAAGTACCCGAAGTGGTCCCCGAGAGAAGTCATCTCGAATATAGATATCAAACACGCCCTCATAAGCGTTGGAAAGCTGGAGGCCTTCAGAATGAATACGATCTGTTAAGTTTTTAACGTTAGTTAAGCGCGAGGTTCGAGTGGCCTATCGAGCTTACGTGTCTGAAATCGAGGAAAACATCATGCATGATCCCAAGATGTTTTGGCACTATATAAAATCCCTTCGGAAGGATGGTGGTCTTGAATACTCCATGATAAGAGGTAATCAGGAATTTCGTGGTTTGGTTGTGGCTAACGCATTTGCTGATCGTTTTCAATCGGTCTACAATAAAGACGTCGATTTAGATATATTAACGGAATTTGACGTTATGAGTGCCATAAGTCTCGTGAAGAACTTCATCGGACCAAACTTCGTTCCCGTATTTTTTTTATTGAAGGGTTCGCTAAGTTCCTTAAAACGCCATCATGTCTTATCTTTAACTATGTATTAGTACTTCCACTTTTCATAAGTATGGAAAACTTTCAAAATATGTCCTATTTTTAAGAAAGGTCCGAAAAAGTTAATTGAAAATTATAGACTAGTTTCCATACTATCAGCTCCTGCTAAACTATTTGAAAAATGAATTCATAAATTCCTTACACCTCAGACATTATCCCCGGAACATCATAGTTTCAGGAAAGGAAGATCCACTGAAACCAATCTGAATATTTTTACCGACTATGTTGCTAGGTCCCTAGAAAGTGGATACCAAGTAGACTGTTAGTATAACGACTTCTCCGAAGCCTTTGATACTGTGAATCACGATTAGTCATAAAATTCATTAGTCACAAAACTTGCCCAGATGGGTTTTTCCCTTCGGATGTTAAAGTTTTTTAAAAGTTACCTGAAGAACAGAAAGCAATTTGTCACACACGGAATCTTCCAATCTGCTGAATTTCTTGTTTTTTCTGGGGTTCCCCAAGGATCGATCCTAGGACCTCTTTTCTTTTCCATTTTCATTAATGACATTGTTGGAGTCATCCGTTTTTCTCGCTTTTTGCTGTTCGCTGACGATCTAAAATTATATCTTCTAATGAGAAATATTGAGGACTGCCTGCGCCTTCAAGCTGATGTTGATAATATTTCAGAATGGAGTCAACGAAACCAGCTTCATTTCAATGTCTTGAAATTCGTAGTTCTGACTTTTACCAGAGCATTTAGTCTCATCTACGACAGTTACACTATGCTCGGTCATAATCTCAGACAAGTTTCTAATATAAAGGATCTTGGGATTATGTATGGAAGTAAGTTGACATTTCGCCCTCATATCGAAGGAGTGTGTCAGTCGGCCTTAAAATACTAGGGTTTGTTCTCCGAACCATCAGAGTTTTTCGGGATACCCGTTCTCCGAAGATTTTATACTTCTCCCTGGTTAGCAGTAGGGTGGATAGTGGTTCGCTTATCTGGAATCCTCAAGAGGTGGGGTGCTCCCTCGTGTTGGAGAGGGTTCAAAAAAGTTTCTAAGATTTATCTTCATGAGGAAGTATCCCGAAATCTATCTATGGCACTACCCGACGAACTTTCTTCTGGGCATGCTGGGACTTCACTCCCTGCAGCTCAGAAGAGAGGGGTATGCCGCCACCCACTTACTCAGACTGCTGCGAGGCTATATTTAGAACTTAGCCATTTTGGAGCGCGTGAGTCTCTATGTTCCAGATGACTATCTTAGACAGCGTCATCATAGATTATTCTATCTTCCTGCCTGTAGGACTAACCAGACAATGGTTCTCCCGGTAGGGAGGAGAATATTGCTCCTAAACCAAATCTCCTCCGAGATTGATGCATTTGGCGTCAGTGACGAGAGATTCAAAAGGTAAATTATTTTGATTCTTAAAAGAGTCTCTCCACATTGACGAAATTTTCACCACTTTCTTTTATGTATAAATATTTGTACAATTTTTTAAAATATTTATACGGCGTTATTTCTTATAATAAATTTGTAATGGTGTAAGAAATTAATAAAAATAATTATTACATCCCATCTTTCCCCATTTCTTTACGCCCCCCCCCCCCCCCCCCCTCCGTTGTGGTAAATATACGACGACAATTGCTTTTTTTGGCTATTTTAGGGGGCGCTAGAAAAAATAATATTCTCAAAGGGGGCGGTGGGCAAAAAAAGGTTGAGAATCTATGGTCTAAAGCGTCTTTTGTATGAACGCGTCGCTTTTAACCGCCTAACCAAGTCTTGAGATTGGCTTGCACATGAATAACGAGGATTGTATTACAGAATAAGCTGATTATTCATAAACTCTCTGAGTCAGAATTGCTTCCGTTTCGCCAATTCAATTCATCTCAGTTATGGTTGAAATTAATGTGTCTGACTCGTTAGAACGGATCTTTTCAACTACTTGTAAAAATGTGATGCGCTTCTCTTGGAAAAGGTCTCGCCAAAAAATAAAAGTCTGAGCGCATTCCTCCTCTGAAAGGAAGTACAGAAGGGTTAGTCAAGTGGAAATGTTTTATTTCAAGAGGAACATGCGTATTTTAAATGCGCTTTAGAAATCAGTGCCATGCTAATTGGTTCTGTTTGGATTTTGGCGTGTCTCTCCAATTTATCGTATTTTAAAATAAGTTTATTTTAATTTTTATAAGAATAACTCTCTTTTATAATAACTTTTGAAGTTTATTCTCATCAATGTAATATATCATTAAAGAAGAAGATAAAATTAACAAATATAAACGAAATATGTAAAATAACAAGATTAGAGTTACCATCTAGGTTAAAAACCAGTTCTTCGATAATTTGTTTCCTATTTAAAAAAGGCAGCTGCCAAAAATTTGAGAAAAAAATTAGTCGAAGATAATGTTGGTAATTTCGAATTTTGAAATATGTAATTGACAATAATGACTTAATGAGGTCTCAGTGGTCGAATTGGTTAAGGCGTTCTTCCTGGTAAGACGAGAGATTCTGGGTTCGTGTCCCAGTTGCTACCGTTGGCTTTTTATTTTTCTGTGTTTTGTTCTTTTTAAAATATCGTTTAGATTTGTTAGAATTATATTTTTCTTCAATGATTAATGTTAGTTAATTATGTTATTTACAAAACTTGGTGTAAGTATTTTGGCGATACTATCAAAAAACATTAGAATTGTTGAAGAAATGGTATGCATTATAAATGAATAGCAAAATAGAATGAGCAGACACATGTGTTACAAAATATGTCCCTGAATTCAAAACAAGTCCGACGCGTCTCTCATCAGTGAAACACGCGTTTCTCTCTTACTCCTACATGCTATATTCTATTCCATGTGATTCTTACCACGTATTATATATTAACATCTACTGAATGAAGTAAAATAAATAACAATTATTGTCGAATGAGTAATAAATATTGTTTGTTAAAATTAGACTAGACAATTTTAAACATGCCCGTTATAAGTGAAGAGATAATCTCTGGAAGAGGATCTAAATCTAAACGATGTACATGGTGTCCGGAAACTCGTAGTAGAAGCGAGAAACGGTCATTGGAACAATTTGGTCATTGAACAAATCTCAATTTACCGCCGCGCCGCCCCAAAAACCATTTATTGGATAACTAACACCTCTGTTAAGTGGGTTCCTACGTTTGGTGACTTAGCAGTGGTGCCCGAGTTCACGGGGTGAGGTTAGTCCGAATCACCAACTGCGTGGCAGGACGCATCGGGAGATACTGGTTGAGGTAGACCTTTTGACCTCTCCAGCAGCACTCTCTCGGAACATCACTTTGCACTGCAGTGGGAGGGATAAATTCGTACATCCGTCACTCTTGGACACACTCACCCCCAGATTCACACACACCCCTCATGACTTTTTCCTTCCTATAACTTTATCTCCTTGCTTTTCTAAATAACCCACCACATAGCATACTCAAGGATGTCATAGGCCATGAAGGGAATTATTTACCTCAGGGCCTCCTTAGTGGAGATATAAATGAGTTTGTGAAAAACAAACAAAATAATAAAAATATATATATATATATGACATTTTCAGTTGAAGTCTTAAACCATTCATAAAAAAATATGGTACCAACGTTTTAAAGACTCCCAATCCCCTAGAGAGTCAAATAAATTGATAATCTGTCCATTAGAGTATTTTTGATGTTATTCATTTCACCAGAAGTGATGAACAATTATTGAGCTTTCTTCAAGCAAACGAAAACGCCCATAGCACAATACTATCTATTCAGTGTTTATGAAGATCAAATGGAAAATTTAAACACATTGAAGAGATTATGAAAATACGAACAACATATCGTTCGCGGAGAGGTCTGCGCGAAAATGTTCCTCGTCGCATCGCGTTCTTATTTAATTAAATTAATTCCACTCCACTTCCGCCCAAAGAGAAAACACCTCGGAGATATAATTCTCGATGCCCGTTCGCAACAAGACGAGTTGAGCTGTAACCCATGTCCGTGTCCCCCACATCCGACTGTTGCCGTGGCTGGCCCGGTAGATGGTAGAAGACCCATCCATAAACAATATTAACACGCTGTCCTGCGTATTTGCATTAACTGCCTCGCACTTCGCGTGTCTGTCGTCGCACGAACAGTGGCGCTAAACTTGAGTGTTTAACTGACATTTACAAAGTAAACTCAGTATTTTCATGTTTTACTGAGATTTCTTAAACTTTCCTCTGTCGGAACCTATAATTGTCATAAGTATCTAACTGGGATGTTTAAAAGAAACACGACAAACTAATATGCTTATGAGGAATGATTCCATAATAGTTGATCCCCCGAAAGTTGGTCCGGGACCAACAGTGCAGGGCCTGCATGCATACTATATGCAATTCGACTACCATAATACGGGCATGTGCCTAGCGTGGTAGTCGAATCACATGTAAAAACTGTATAAAAAGAAATATGTTGAATAAAGAAAAAAAAATCGGTTTAAGAAATCTCAATATTCTAATGATTAATTGATAATATTTATGACGGAAACTTATATCAAAACAGCATATCCTGGCTTATCTAAAAAAAACACACAGTACTCTTACTAGACAAAGTAGTCTTACTTTCCCCAAATTTACGAGTTAACTTTAAGTATTTTCATGTTTAACTGAGATTTCCGAAGAAAATTCAATACTCGAATGTTTAACTGAAATTTCCCAAGGAACCTGAAAACTCAAATATTTAACTGAGACTTCCCAACGAAACTGAAAATTCAAATGTTTAACTGAGATTTCCTCAACTCAAAACTCAAAATTTTTAATGAGATTTCCCAAGAAAACTCAAAACTCAAATGTTTACTGAGATTTAGGAAACTCAAAACTTAAATGTTTAACTGAGATTACCCAAGGAACTCAAAACTTAAATGTTTAACTGAGATTTCCCAAGGAACTCAAAACTCAAATGTTTAACTGAGATTTGCGGAGAAACTCAAATGTTTAACTTAGATTTCCCAAGGAAACTCAAAACCTAAATGTTTAATCGAGGTCCCTCGAGAAAATTCAAAACTGAGTTTTCTAAAGCAAATTGAGGATTATTCATAACTAATATCTAAAACTAAATCAGAATTTTAATTGAGCAACTAAAAAAAACATTATCGGAAAAGTGTTATATACTCTTATCTATGTATAAATTAGTTTTTCAAAGAAAAACGGATAGTAAGTATCTATTCCCCGACCCAATTCCGATAGTACCGGGAATATTATAAAGGTGTACGGCTACCAGGAAGCCAAGTTTAATTGCCAATCGGTGCAGAAACTTTAAGTTTACACTTCCCTGAAATAAGCTTTACTGTCGACAAACTTTACTTTTATCCCCTGGCCCCTTTTTACTGAAAATAGCGAACGTAGAAAAGATTCAGAGAAATTTTAAATAGTGATTCGAAAAGCTTTAAAAACTTTATTATAGTTGACGGCTGATTCCTATGTGAGTATCTACTAAAACAACTTTCAACAATTTCAAAAGTTTCAGATTTAGATCAGAAGGCTTCGGTTTGGCAATCATTTCGGATGAAAGCTTTTTTCTGTCAAAATCCGGCTACTAACTTTCAACTCATTAGTTTTTAGGAAGCTGGGCTTTGAATTTTTTAAACAAAGACCTTATTCAATTTGGGAGGCGGGTATGGGTACCGCCGCTACGCGAATCATTTATTATTTAACCAACATCTCTGAAATAGGTTACCTCAAGTGGTTCGCTACATTTTGTGACTTAGAAGGGGTGCACAGGTTCATGCGGTGGGGTTTGGCGGCGGACACGTGACCACCAGCTGCGTGATGGCCAGATCGAGAGAAACTGGTTGAGGGAGATTTTTGACCTCTTCAGCAACATTGCCTTGCTCTCTCATATCACATATCTCTCATATTTATCCCACATACCTGTTTCATTCTCAAAACTTCCTCCCCTTCCTTTCCCTCAAAATACCCTCCACACAGCATACTCAAAAATTACGTAGGCCCTGAGGAAATTTATTATCCTAATGCAAAAAAAAAACAGAGTGTGCAGTTCACACGTTTGGGAGGCGGGAATGGCTACCGCCGCCACGGGAACCTTTATTGGATAACCAACACCTCTGCCATAGGTCACCCCAAGTGTTTCGCTACGTTTGGTGATTTAGCAGGGGTGTCCGGGTTAATGGGGTGAGGTTTGTCTCGGTCTTGGTGGCAGATGACCAGGACACACTGAACCCCAGTTTCCTACCCACTCCTTAAACCCTTTTCATTCCCAGAACTCTCCTTTCCTTAAAAAAACCCTCCACATAGCATCCCCAAAGATGAAATAGGCGCTGAGGGGAATTATTTTTCTCAGGGCCTCCTGTGTGGAGCTCATGTAAAAAAAAAAACGCGGTGGAAGTAAAGCATTCAGAAAACTTAAGTAGACAAGAGTGGTGAGACCACGAAGCACCGCACAAATAGGAGGCCGATTTTACTATTTCATTCTCTCACAGGATAAATTCTATAGATGTATGTGTTTGTCTCTTTTTAGAGTCGTTATTTTTCGTATTCTCGAGTTTCAAGTCTCAACGGTGCTAAAGAAGTTATCATTTCGAAAATTTCACATACACACATTAAAACGAGGGGATATTATGTGGAAATTGTCATGTTATACAATATTAAACTTCTGCATAGAATCTTCAGGTCGCATCAATAAACATGAAAGGTATCACTTATAAAATGAAGATAAAGTTACTTACTAACACCGTGCGAACGATTTCAGCTGGTTGGTTAACTCTGCCTGTTTTTAGTCATTCCGATATGAATATTAAATAAGGAATATCTGATAATATATTCCCTTGGGTCCCTAGCGAGGACACGAACCTCTCATAAATAAGTGATGTGTGCCGGGCGCGGACCACTCCCGCTCGCGTCGACACCTCTCGGAATTATTATAATGTCCGCCTCGGCCGCTAGGGGTACGTGGCGGGATGAACGGGATTGACTTTTACGCATTAACGAGAGTATTTTAAGGCGATCAACGCGGACAAGGGTAAAAGTCGGGGCTGCCCGGGTCATTAAACCGCATCACCTCGGCTAATACATTAAACATAACCTAGGATACCTCGTTAACCTGTTTTCACAATTTTGGTTTATATTCAGTGGCGTAGCGATGGACCTTGAAAATTCTTATTCTTTGTTTGAACAAAAATAAAAATCAGAGTGTGCGATTCAAATGCAGTAGAAGTGAAACTAGAAAGTCTATAGATGTCGCTTTCATATATTTTGCCTGTTTATTTTAAAGTGGTTTGAAGATTGGATTTTGCTAAAATAAAAATGTTTTTTTTTTGGATTTGGTAGGTTTCGAACCTCCGTTCAATGGATGTCTCTCTGGGCGCTGAGAGTCAGGCGCTTCATATCGCGGCGCTTTTGGAGGCCCGCACATAGTCGTGAATTTACCGCGTTACAATAGAAGCGAAGACCGTCAAATAATACATTTTGTGACGCATTTCCGTTTCATCCTAATTTCAAATCACTAAGGGCGCTAAAGAAGTTTCACTTAAAAAATTAGAGTGTGCGATTCACACGCGGTAAAAGTGAAACCTTCAGAAAACTAAAGTAGACAAGAGTGGGGAGAATACGAAGCACTTTTTTTATCAATGCGAATGATGATTTTTTTTCCATATTTTTATCGTCTTATTCCAGTGCACCTTTTCCTATACATTTGGTCATCATGTTAATATTTTTATGTTTTCTCTTTCGGAGTCGCTAGATGTCGGTTTCTTTTGCGTTTTCTTTGCCTGTTGATTTTGGAGTGGTTTAAAGATTGGATATTGATTTTACGAAAATAAAAAAATATATTTTTTTGAATTTTGTAGAATTCGAACCTTGCCCGCTGAATGTCTGACCGCTAAGTTTGGTCAGGCGCTGTTTACCACTAGACCAAAGGAGACTTTCGCGGGACCGTGGATTGATCGTGTTTATCGTATATTTGAACTGTAAAACAAATAAATATTTTATATCTCATTCAATCGCAGGCTATCCTATGGATTTATGTGTATGTCTCTTTTTAGTGACGCACACATCACAACGGTGCTAAAAAAGTTTTCACTTCATAAACACTTTGCATACCAAAATCGCGGTCGTCGTTCGTGTAGAAGCGACTAATAATGAACAACATTCGATTATTCAAGTATAACTAAATTTAATATTTAGATTATTCAAATGTGTCTATTATGTCCATCGCCATCGCCGGAGGACCAAATCTCAAAATGGTTCAGACTAATTTTAAAGTTAATAAAAATGTCTTACACGGAATTTTAACTTTACGCCAATTAGCATACACGAGAAAATGGGTACACAAAATATTAAAGTATTAATAATGTTGTATTGAGATCTTCTATCAATACACAGTACATACTCTTCTATTACCGACATAAACTTATATACATATTTACAGGGTGTAACAGTACGTAGATACCCGAAGGATTTTAACCAGCGATTTCTGAGCAAATTCCGTTTAAAAAAACGTTGATGACATTTTGCTGTCGAAGATTTTTTAAAGTAAAACTTCTTTACGCACGCTTGACTAAGCTGGTGAATGCGTGACGAGAGTGTTATGAAAAGTGTGATCGAGCGAGGCGAACGGAAGTTGAGAGGGAGATATAAGTTAGTGAAGATTGAAAGAGAGAGAGTTACGTTTCGTATATTATTATAGGGGCAAGAGAGAGAGGTGCAAGCACACATTTTCTTTCTCTCATAGCCAGTTACGTTTCGTATATCTAAGACACAGTGCAGGCCTATTGTCTGTATCACACTGTAGGAGAAAGAGAGAGCAGTGCGCGCACACATTTTCTTTCTCTCTTCTTTTATAAGTAAGTGAAGTTTTACTTCAGTCGTGTGGTCTAAAGCACACTCTTTTTTTTATATGAAAACATTTTTAATTTTACGTCGTTACTGATCACACTCGACGACGACGGAATCACGTGATGCGCGCGCTGTTTCGTGTGTTACCGTGCTGCTTGAACGAGACGGAGTGCTTATCATGTGATTCAAAAGACCATACTTCACTACACATTTGTGAAGTTTGATGATTTTTTTTGTAGTTGTTTTTAATTGAAAAAAAATATCAAACAGCAAAATAACATCTAGTTTTTTGCTCCAAATGCGCTAAGGAATCGCTGGTTAAAATTCGTCGGGTGCGAGCTATTACACTTATATAAACATATAAATCGTAACATGTATAATGTTTGTAAATATGTATATACATAGCAAAATTACATCTACATTTTATACTCCAAATGTGCAAAGGAATCGCTGGTTAAAATCCTTACGGTACGAGCTGTTGCACTTATTTATACATAACCTATGTATACATATAATGGCTAATAGTTTATGGTATTAGCAAACTACAAATTTGTTATAATCCCATAAGTGCCACTGCCGGTAATATTTATCATAGTATGATTATCAAAAAAATTTAATTTGAAAACTAACTAGTAACAATAGGGTATTTCCACATTTTATTACTTAAAAAATTAAGCAAAAAAGAATGATGATTAAGCTTTTTTTTATGTTGACGAATAAATTTTCTACAGCGAGTCAAAGTTTCCCATTTTTGAATTACCGCTAAAACGATATTTTGGGGCGTGGCCATCGTGTGACCTCATGAGCGATTTTACAAACACAGGTCGTTTTGATTTTGTCAGCTGCAGATCGTTTTTAAAATCAATAATATTGAATGAAAACATGAAAAACAAACATTTTTAGTAAGATAATTAAAATCAAAAAAATTATCTTTAAATATTCCGTAAATTTTCAACAGAATCACATGTTTGTGATTCAGATTTTTGTTGTTGTAATTTTTAGTAAGTTGATCTGAATAGCGAAATACCTTCAACCTAATCCTCAAATTTCCCCTCCCTGTCCGAAAATCTCTCCAAAACTTAAAAAAAGGTTCAGTTATAAACATTTCAAAATGAATGAATAAATCAAAGGATTATAAACACGCGACATTTCAAAACCGTTTCGATTAGTAATATTTCCTTAACGTATTCCTGTAACCGCTTCTCGTTTCCTCGATCCGGAGCAGTTTGTTTGGATCAGTAAAGAAAAATTACAGCCGATGTCATGTCCCCATACAGGTGAGAGAATTCACGACTGGGCCGTTATTTAAGGCCGGACCAGCCTACGCAACATTTAAGCACTTAATAAAACGCAACAATTTAAATATTGACACATCTTAAAGTACTCGTACCCGCTACCCTTCAGAGTCCGTTCGGAAGAAGTGCGGGGGCGGAATGAAATGATTGACTGACTTTTCGAGAATAATTTATTAAAATTTTAAGAAGTGAACGCAATAAAGAAAGCCAAAAGTAAATTCAATGAAGAATTATCTCAAAATTTAACAGTCATTTTGAGTAAATGTAATTTATTGATTGTTTGAAACATTTACTGAGTGTTAATTATTATTAGATATTAATATATTGCGTGGATATTAACACTCCAATTAAAAAATATTCACAGCATGTAATCAAGGTTTAGTTGTTACGATGCTCTAGTGAAAAATAACAGAAGTAATAATAAGCAAAATCAAACATTACTAGTACCCTGTAAAAAGAAAGAAATTAAAATAAACAAAAATTATAACAAAACAAAAAACAACTTCAAAAAGGCACTAAAAGTAAAAAAAAATAATTTCGTACGATTCTATTTTTGGAGTCGGTGTCAGCCAAGGTAACTACATACATAGGTGAGATGTGGAGATCTTGGCTGACACCGACTCCAAAAATAACAATCGTACGAAATTATTTTCTTACTTTTTAGTGCATTTTTTAAAGTTGTTTTTTGTTTTGTTAAAATTTTTGTTTATTTTTTGATTTTTAGTGGCGAGCGTGCGTAAAGAAGTTTTACTTCAAAAAAAGAATCATCAAAATCTGTTGGCGTAATATTGAGTTATTCGTCCATTTGTCGGGCACATACTTATTGCAAATTTAAGACATATATGGTTTTCTCACGGATCCCATGGTCAGAACTGGACCAAATTAAAATGGGACCACACGGGAAGCACTAGCTTTCTAATAAAAAAAAGAATCATCAATATCGGTTCACCCAATCGAAAGTTCTGAGGTAACAAGAATAAAAAAATAATAATACATATATATTTTTTATTTAAAGCGTCGAATTGATAACCTCCTCCAAGTCGTTTAAAAAAGGAACATTTCCAAAATGTAACCGGAGATCAAAATTTCATTTATACTTTTTACTACAAATAATGTCAGGAATAATTTATTAAATAAGTAAAATCACCCCTAAAGTAGTAATGCAAAACAAGTTAGTTTCTTTTTTAATAATATAAATAAACTAACAAAACCTGAATAATATTTTCAAATTATGCAAATATTGTCTTTCAAATTCCTCGTGGATAAAGTATTGAAAATTATATAACGCCCGAGATTTTATTGTTTTACTGTTTTTATTTTTTATATTTTTCATGTGAATACCTCACAAGAGTCCCAACTGGTCCCGTCTGAAGCCACTAAGAATATGGCATCCCCAATTTATGTTGTGAGGCTGAAAGTAGTGGGGGGGAAGGCGGTGGGAAAGAGGAAGGTGGGGAAGTACCTGCCTATCCAGATCTGGTTAATAAACACGACTAAAGCCATTCAATTCTGAATAGTGGTCTTACACCAGGATGATACAAGGGTATCTTCCACTCTGGAACGTGCCGCATATTTATTTACGCCCTTGGAGCATTTACATTAATCGTATAACATAGTAATAATAGAAATAGAAGAAATAAAGACCAATAATTTTATAATATTATTTATCTTCCTTTACACTAATAGAAAGGAAGCAGAATTAAAACGAAATAACAACAAATCAATATTAGAATAAAAATAATAAAATTCACATCAGAATTTTAGAAATTTCTGATAATAATTTAGGTAAGGAATAAATGAAATTATCAACGGAACTGAACTTATTTCCAAGCCAATGTAGTCTTTGGAATATATAACGCGTGTGAAATAACACAAATTAATTAAATAAAATTTATTTGCTCACGCCGGAATTCGATCCCGCGACCTTCAGATTGCGAGTCAAGTCGTTTTCTGCTTCATGTGATAATTTTTTTAGAGAAAGAATTTTTTTTTTGCTTTTTATGTGTGTTATATTTCGTTATTCGATATTTTGTCAAAGAGATAAGGTATTAGTTTTGATAAATGGTTGTTTTCTCACAAAAACAAGTCATTAATAGAAAAGTGTATCGAATGTATGACTGACTCTGACAGGGTATCGTTAATCATTAACTAAGTCACAGGAATATACAAAGAACACGTAATTCCTAGAAACGCGATTTATAATGGTTTAAAAGAAAACCGATTTTATGTAAAAAGAAAATATTTCATAAATTTCACAAAAAGTAAGAAAACGCGTTGCTTACTTCGGACTCTCTTATAACACATCTACCGGCTTATGTCTTATATATGTTATTTTTTACGGATAAATATAAAATGGATTTTAGTTAACATTTTATTAAATGCGAATACTGCACAAGAGCCCAACTGCTCCCGTCCCCAATTAGGGTATGTTGTCAGGCTGTAGGTTGTGTGGTAGGGGAAAAAGATGAGGGAGAGGAAGGTGGAGAAGTACCTGGCTATTCAGATCTAGTAACCAAACACGGCTAAAGCCGTTTAAATCAATGTTTCAATTCTAAATGGTGGTCTTCCATCAGGGCGATACTAAGAGTGTATTCCAATTTGGAACGTGCCGCAAATATACTACAGTATGAAAGGTAAAAATATATATATTTTTTAAACATTTGAATATTTGAGAATTAATACGATTCTAATGTTAATTCTTCGTTATTTTAAAGCCTAATATTTATTCTGCAAAATGGTGCATATTTTTTTTGTATGATTAATTAAAAACATGTGTAATTTTTGAACTGTTTCTAGGCACACTTCATTTTCCCAAAGTGTACACTTTTTTTTGAGAAATACTCACATATTATTTTGAATGAGTGAATTATGAAATAACACAAATCAATCAAAACAAAATTTACTTGATTTGCAATCTGCAAAATATACAAATTGCCACCATTTTAAATAAACTTAAAAACCGACTATTCGTAATTAAAATTCAAACTGATAAAATTGAAAAAGATATTCTCAAGTCAACACAAATCAGACAATATATTTTTGTAACAACGATTGAAGTTGGTAAAAAATTTAAATGCTTGATTATCGAAGCAGCAATTTTAGAGATAACGTTTTTTGCCAGTAAGTATACCTACACACGAAATGAGAGTCTGATTCTGACACACGGACACGTCCACAATACACTTCTAACAGTTTATATATTCAGTGACATAAAAAGAGAAGATGTTTAATGACAAATCGAGGAGTGAGCATAGTGAGTACGTTGGAGTCTGTTCGTGTTCGAGTCTGGAAATCTGTTGAATGTTCATCTCTTTCTATTCCTATAACGAGGGCAATTTTGTTTAGCTCGTGTAATAAAATATTATTATGTAGGTATACATTTTTTTACGAGAGTTTGTATCCGCTGGCACATCTGGGAATAGGAGTTATAAGTCTTGTCTTATTTATAATTTTTGTAAGTGGCAAAAATGAATAATAATTCAAAATTATTTTTTTATCAAGTAAATATTTCCATATTTTTGAAATGAGAAATTAGAGTAATGTTTAATGGGTACATATTTTTAGAATTTTTTTACACCTAACATAGCCACTTTTTGACAAGTTATTTTATGTATCGTATCAGGTAGAGTTGATAAAGTAAAACCTTCAGAAAACTAAAGAAGCCAAGGGTGAAGAGGCTACGAAGCAGCGCGCAAAGAGGAAACCGATAATACCTACTATCTCATTCTAAAGGCTAAATCCAGTAGATGTATGTTTGTCAGTATCATAATTTTTTTTTTACATATGCTCCACACAGGAGACCCTGAGGAAAATGATTTCCCTTAGGGCTTATGTCATCTTTGGGGATGCTGTGTGGAGGTTTTTTAAGTAAAGGAAGGAGAGGAGAGTTCAGTGTGTCATGGTCATCCGCCTACAAGACCTAGACAAACCTCACTCCATGAACCCAGGCACCCCTGCTAAATCGCCAAACGTAGCGAACCACTTGGGGAGACCTATGGCATAAAATATAAATTGAGAATTATACTTCGAGAGAGAATCAATAAATAATTGCTCTTGCCACAATCGCGACAATATTTAAACTGACAATGTGGGTATTTGAAATACAATTGTACAATAATATTTCGAACTGGCCAAGTAGGTAGGTAGAATAATTGTAGTCATGCTCTTTCTTCTCCCGAGTGGTGCTTTTAAGGAAGAATAGGATATGCGCCCTTAAGGTGATTTTTCACAAAAACTGTATGGAGAATGGGAGATGAATGCATTGAAGAGGAACCCAGTAAATTGATTAGTCCCGAAGCAATTTCAACACCAAACAGTCATACATATGCATACATGATTCTTAGATCTCATTTCTACAGCATGACGTAATTACAAAAAATCTGAAAATTTTCTGATAAAAAATGTTTTTATCAGAAAATACAGTTGTCATTAAGATATTAACTGTTATGTATCATAATAATGTTCAACAGCTCGAAGGAAGTTAATAAATAAAGATTTAACTGCGATATTGGATATAGGCTGGCAGAAATGACAGGAGGAAACAGTTCATCTTTTTGCTTTGTCAGATGACACGAGTCTCTGAATTAGCACATTACATATTCGCTCATGTATTACACATCACGTACACGGTGTTCGGAAATTCGCACTGGATCTAGATCGATTTTGTGGTAAAACTTATTTTGATTAAAGCTTTGGTTTTCGAGATAACCCGAAGGTCGATTTTTTAAAGACAAAAATGAAAAAAATTCGGTCGCTAGGGGGTTAGTATCAACTATTTAATGTCTTTCAAAATGCGTCCAAATATTTTTTTAACCCTTCAGTTGCTTTAAGAAATGGAAAAAAAATCAGAGTGTGTAATTCAAACGCGGTAGAATTGAAACTAGAAAGTCGCTATATGTCGCTTTCTTTTCTTTAGCCTGTTTATTTTAAAGTGGTTTAAAGATTGAATATTGATTTACAAAATTAAAAATGTTTATTTATTTTGGATTTTGTAGGATTCGAACCTCCGTTCGCTGGATTTCTCTGGCCGCAGAGATTTGCAACGCTCTTTACCGCTGCGCTGCCGGATGCTCGCGCGGAGTTGTGTATTTACCGCATTATATTAGAACTGAGGACCCGTCATATAATAAATTTTAGTTACGCATTTCCGTTTCATTCAAATTTCAAATCACTAACGGGGCTAAAGAAGTTTCACTTCAAAACCTACGTAATGATTGAAAAAAAAGAAGTTTTTTTTTGGGTTATTTGTGTGATTCACCAGTGCCCTCTTGTACTATGAATTTCCGAACACAATGTATGTGATGTATTCCTAGAAGTCAGCGAGTGAATCAACCTAAATAACGTTTCTGTTTTCGCATCGGAGTGTTATTAATTACCATTGCATTCCAAATAAACCTGATTGGTACGCGCATTGGATCTGATTTCACTTCACTGTCGTGTACATTAATCAAAGGATTGGGATGAAAATTTCGCTTTGCCTTGTTCCATGGTTGTTATGAACGCCAACATGGTTAGAGAGATGGGCTGCAAATTGCTAAAGGTAGGTACCTACTGTCATTCTGAAATTCTAAAGGTGGCTTTATCATGCCATCCCAATCCCAACTAACTTCTTCAACTGCTCAACTGTCAAGGGTAGGAATTTACTGAATATGAATTGCTTGTTTTCAACTCGAGTAGGTATTAGACTAACAAACTAACTAACCACCACGTTACGTTAGGCAGAGAGGATGAACCGCCAAGAAACTCAGCTTCTGAACCTTCTCTTGACATGACTTGACTCAGGTATTTGGTTCACTTGATGGTGCCTTGTCTTCCTAGAGCATCAACTACTTCTTCCGACAAAATTTGCGACATATAAATATTCTTCTTCATTCTTTCTGAGTTCCATCTAATCGTCCCCTTTAAGCGTTATATTAATCTTACTCATTAAGGGGTATTTAGAATTATTTGTACAAAATCTGTATCGCTGTGTTTAGATTTGAATGTAAGTACAAGAATAATTATAATAAAACATTTACAGAACACAGTCTAACTCATGTAATAACATTTTGATTAGTATATCAGTCGTAAATGTGTGCAGTGCTTTAAACCGGAATGAATGGATTTTGTAACCGTGAAACTTTAAAAAACTACTGGATATTGGAAAAAATCTTTAATTAACTCATGTTAAAACGCTGTGTTAAGATTCTCTTTGGAAAGGAAGAGAAGAGATGGAATGAAAGAAGAGATTCTTGTATCTCGAAGAGACTCATGTTTTAGAAGGGAGGAAACTCCAGCAAATCATTCCACAGCCGAGATTTTGAACTCAAGAACGAGCCGTAGAAGCAACCCGTAATGTAACGAATGTCAACAGTGTATATATGCTGAGCGCCCATGTACATATTTCTACAAATTTGTTTGTGTGTCCCGTGTTCGGTTAAATCTGTCAAGATGGTAGCCGTGTTTCAGGGTATCTTTTAATTCCGCTAGAGCGCGTAAGAATTGCGACTGTATTGAGCTATCAAGTTAAATTAAATTAACATTACGTTAATTTTACTGTTCACAGAATTACAAGTTTTAATCAATGACCCGATTAGTTTCACCTTATGGAAGATAAAGCTATAAAGTCAATTAATTAAAAGTAATTTCGTTAAAATTACATTTTATGAGCATTTGAAAATATATTATTTTTAAATTATTAACTAAACAATTACTTTTCTAGAATCTCGAACCTTTTAAGTGTTGCTGCAACCTGCTCCCACACATAAATCCAATTTAAATTTCTTTCCAGCGTATAATTAAATCGCGCGAAAAGATAGACCGACTATTATAAATAATAGAGTGTCGGTAGTTACTTTGTTAACAGCCTTCGTTCGCAGGTTGTAACTAAAGTAATTAATGTTTTAATCAAGGAGTATTTTTTAATAATTCCATCTCCAGCGTGTTGTCAAAGTTAGCTCAGCGCAGCTCGCAACTCCGAGGGTTCTCGATGCAATATAAATAATCTGCCCGAAGGAGATATGCCGCCCTAAAGGCTGGAGTTAGAGCCGGTGGTACCAACGTTGTAGGTGCTAGCGGTACATTGTGACTTGTGACTCCCCGTCAGTCCCTAATTAATTATCCATCGTACAGCGCAGAAGATGCCTGGATCTGGAATATTTATACACAATGACGGCGGAAGGTGAAATATTCACGGAATCCCGGAAGTTATAATGGGACGAACTTATTGAAAAACTAAAAGGTTTGGGTTTGAGTTAGGTTGTTATGAACTGTTTGGTGCACGACAGTTGAGAACGACATTAGGTTAACTAGGTCGAACTATTTTTGTTAACGCACGCATGCATGTCGGTGGCGTGCAGTAATATTTTCCCAATAAACCCGATACACCTACTTACCTACCAAACAAAAAAGTATTTTCTGTCGTATTTTTATCATTGTAAAAATATCAGAATGTAAAAAAGCCACGCAAATTAAACAAGAAACGAAAGACTTTCTCCTATTTTTCCGTGTAAAATTTGCTTCACTGTCCGCATTTTTTTCTTCTCCGTTAATCGAAAATTGACTTTGTAGCGTCATTTTAATTTAATGAAAATAAATAATCAAAGTAATCGACATGTTTATGGTTTCTTCGTCAGAATACGATTTGTAGTGATATAATATACGTTTATCTTTAAGAAAAAACCTTTGGTTTTGAAACATGTTAATTATTTTGATTAAATAGTTGTGATTACATAGTTATTTATTTTGAATAAATATCATTTGCATATATATGTATATATACATATATTTTTTTAATGTATCCACGCAATTCCACTGCTGGTAAGCAGTACGAATGCTCACAAAATGATATCACCAGATTAAATCATTCACATTCATATTCGTCCTGACATACCAATTAACGACTCTTCTGTTATTCCGACTCTTGAAATGATCCGACTCAAGTATTTAGATTACTTGACCATGACATGTCTTCGTCAGGCCCCGTCTTTTTCTGTCATTCACATTCACGTCATAATATATTCTCCTTACACTCCTTTCTTTGTTCATTCGCTCCACCTGCCCAAAACATCTAATCGTGCGCCTTGCATTCTTAGCGAATCTGACGTTTTCACATGGTTTTACTAGACATGTACGCCTCTTGGATCTCATTTGTACAGCATGCAGTCTACTTTCATCCTTCCTCTGCCATGTACGTACTATCATACATCATTGATATTGGTCAATAACAATAAAGTAAATCATTTCATTTCCTCAGATAATTCTTTTAACAGGGGTTCAAATTCTTCACCGTTATAATAAAGGCAAAAAATAAGATAAGATAAGATTAGAAGCACTTGAAATCAGAAAATCCCGAAATAATAATTCTATTTCATTGAGTAACCTATTAAATGTATCTTGTTGTCGTATTATAGACATATTTCCATTAAGCCTTTCTGTTCTCCCCATAATTTCATCAGTTATCCTCTCCCCTTTGTTGACCTTCACTCCTAGACCTAAATATTTACGTAAATCTGACAGTAATTTACGTTAATTTTCGTTTTTTAATGATTATAATAATATGCTATCTTTAGTGTATCTAAAAGCTTCAGGATTTTAGACATAGATGGCAGTGCTAAGAGCTGTCCTAAGATTCCGCTAGATGGAGGTAGTTGGCTGTGGTGAGCAACAGAGGATCGAGCAGCTCAGGGAGAGTGTTTACTGGAACCCTCTCATCAGATTCAATTTAGCCAGCTCCTAGTTAGGTCGACTAACGAGGTCAATATTGTAATTCGCGAAGTATACAATAAAACCAGATAAACATCAAGAATCTATTATTTCATCCAAGGTGTGTTGGAGAATCTGTTAGTGTGTTTATTAAAACTACAGAACACTACACTATCAAAAAAATGTTGTACTTTCAGATTACTCATTTTCGTGCCCAATCCCACCTCTTTGAATTCTTGCGTTGAATTATCTATGTAGAGATTGAATAACTCTGTGAATTAATACTATGAAAAGTATTTGGATAGGCGGGAAACTTAGATCCTTTATTATTCTTCGTTTAACCACCGAACAAAGTTTACAGGAGCACGTGTTCAAATCAACACGAATGCTTAATTCCTCAGAAGGGTTCGCTGCTTTGGGCTCAGGTCGCGAGAAGGCTTGCTGAGAGTAACTCCACATCTTAACCTTTATGGCCGTGGTTAAGTTTTCATGTTTATTACAGTACGAATGATGTGTATTAATGCCTTTTCTCTGTTTCCTCCCCAGTTTATGTATCCGCAAGGTCATCATAAAGTGAATATAATACCAACATCCCGAATAACACAGCGTGGAGGGTGCCGGCCGTAATGTTACCGAGTTGTGCATACGTGTGGCGTAGAGAGTCTGTTTTACGGCCAGGGAGATCTCATTATGTATTAATTATATACTTGATTACGCCAAGAGTATCTAATTATGAATAGGCATACTTAAATGTAAACCCACTCTAAACATCTACAAAAACTTTGTGATTATCGGACTGACTGAAAAAACCAACTTCTTAGAAATATTTGTGAATGTTTGTCTTTTACCGTAGATAAAGGCAACCCACTCGAAGTGTAACATTATGAAAATTCCCACATAACACCAGCCGCCAGCTACGATTTATGCAAAATAAACATAGTCAAAATGCATGTTTTATATTATTTTGTGCAGTTCGTCTACAAATATGTTTTTTTTTTTGTGTTTGTAATTACAGAGCTTAATTTGGCACAAGAATGCCGGATACACGCGTCCCAAAAAGAATTTTGACTGGACACCCAGGTGGAAAGAGAAAAGTGGGAAGACCCAGACTGAGGTGGGAAGACGAGGTAAGAGGGGATGCAGCACAGCTTCTCCAGGTACCAAACTGGAAGTCAGCCGCTGAGGACAGGAGAAGTTGGAGGCGACTGTTGCAGGAGGCCAAGGCTCGATATGGGCTGTAGCGCCATCGAAGAAGAAGGAATTTGGCACATTATACGAGTAAAAAAACATGATTTTATATTACCAACATTACCTTGTCTTAAAAAATACACACATAAGTAATACATAATCAACGACTCCGATTATGGATTAGGGTGTCTACTCTAAACGCGAATCTTAAAAAACTTTGTTAATTATAGTTAGGCGGAGAAAAAATCTCACACTTCATAACCACTTTCATAACAATATGGTAAAATTTTCTTCGATTACACCAAAATAAGAGTGTTATAGTGATTTATTTTTGGGGTATTATACCATGTTGCGCTACCTTCTGCTTTATCCACCGTTTAGGATAGCATTACAGTGTCCAATGGTCCAAAATGGTAAAAAATGTCGGCTAAATACGGAGATAGGGCAACACGGCATAGAACCCCCAAAATAAATCACGACAATATTTGATAAGATTGTTGATCACGAAACTAGTGTTATCGTGATTTTTTTATGGCACAGCATAATACCCCGTAAATAAAACACGATAACACTCTTACCAATTATTGTAATCATGATTTATTTTAGGGTATTAGGCCGTGTTACCTCCTTCTTTAGTTAAAGTTTTGGGCAGTATTACAGTGTCCATCATAAGGGCAGATGTGTAATATGTCCGAAATATCGGCTAAATAAGGAGATAGCACAAAACGGCGTAATACCCCAAAAATAAATCACGATAATATTTGATAAGAGTGTTATCGTGATTTATTTATCGGGAACGGTGTAATACCCCATAAGCAAATCACGATAACAATCTTATCAAATATTATCGTGATTTATTTTTGGGGTATATTATGCCGTGTTACCTCTTTCTTTAGTCAAAGTTGCGGACAGCACGTCCATCATAAGGCTATACCCGAAATAAGGAGGTAGCGCAAAACGGCGTAATACCCCAAAAATAAAATAATTATTTTGGTCGTGAATATCTCAAACCATAACCAAAATAAAAGTGATACATTTAGAAGATAATTTTAGCTTTTCAGAAGATTTGTTCGTTTTTTCAATTGTTGCCAAAGTTCCTTGATATAAATTAGAACGCCGAAGTAAGGTGTGATAGAAAACAACTTTTCGGCAACGTTTTTCAAAGTAAAATTGCAATTTGACAAGTGAGCTAAGCATTAACTAAGCCCCCTTACAGCAGATAAATCAAATTCGGACAGGAGCCTGGCCTTATCGCGATGGTGCAAGGATCCACTCCAGTTGGGGTGCCGAGGAAAAAGTGAAAAAGAAATAGCCGAAATTAATAAAAGGAAAAATAATACGTCAAAATTGGGTCACAGGGTCTGATCGGTTTGTTTGCAATTAGCGGCATTGGTTGATAATTGAAGGGATGCACGATATTGACTTTTGGTCAAATTTAGCACCATTTACAATTTAGATTGATTTGGTACCATTGAGCAACAAACACATTGAGGTATAATTTTTAAAAATCAGAGTGTGCAATTCACACGCGGTAGAAGAGAAATCTTCAAAAAACTGAAGCAGACAAAAGTGGGGTTGTTACGAAGCACCGCACAAAGAGGAGACCGATTATTCTATCTATAGATGTATGCGTTTGTCTTTTTTTAACCCCCGACGCAAGGATCGGTGTTATAAGTTTGACTTTCTTTGTGTCTGTCTGTGTCATCGTAGTTCCTAAAAGAATGGACCAATTATGATGCGGATTTTTTGTTTGAAAGTTGACGTGATCGAAATGGTTCTTAGCTAAAATTCATGAAAATCTGTTCAGGCGTTTGAGGGTTGCTTAAAATTTTGAAAATTTTACTTTATTAGTGTCGCTTTCATAGTTTTATCGAGTTTAAAAACTGAACGGTACTAAAGAAGTATTTGAGTTAGGCAAATTTACTCTAGTCATAACAATCTAGTGTTTTATATCTTAATGCTCTACGTCATTTATTTACCAACCCTAAAGCGTTTTCCAGTCAAATTCATTCTTGACCAATGTCATTTTTGATTAATGTCATTATCTCGACATTGAATTTCAAAATGTTGAACCCATTTACGGTGAACTTTTAAATGCAAAAACAAATCTTGATATTTTATTTTTCTGAAGCTATTCGTCATATGCCTAACCATCAAAGAAATGAAGATATACCTAATGCGTTTTATGAGGACGAGTCATTTGGTGACAAATACAGCACCACGTGACTTAACAAATTTTTATGTTTCATGACAAATATAGCACAACATGGGTCATTAGTTGTTGTGCGCTATAATAGTTGCATTAACACACAAAAATTATTACTCTGAATGAAATTAGTAAAAGAACAAAAATTTAGTTAAAATATTTTTTTTGTTGTTGGTTATAGTATTTACTCATCCCGGTAAGTGTGCAGAAGTGAGTAGAAGTGTGCTAAAGTGAGCACAGAGCGCAAGAAGTTGTTGCAGATCAATATGTTGGCAGGTCCGTGCGACTGGCAGGCGGCGGTGATTGATTGGGCAACCCAAAATGCGATATGGAAATCCGAGACCCCTGCGCCAAGTAATAAGGCATTTCCCAAAATCCCAACCTAAGAAGCTGGCCGATTATGTAGCAGTAATATTAATATTAATAAAGGTATGTTTATATTGTCCGGGAGAGAATAACAAAGCCGCCAAGAAAGTATCCGGTTTAACATAGGGATGACCCGATGTTTGGACGTGTGTCATGTAATATTACGAACGTAATTATTTTGTATTTACACTAGGACCAGGGAAAACTTTATTTATTGCTGGTGAGTTCTGCTAAACTAGGATTATGGAAGCTTTATTTGTAGAAAGATTCGAAAAGAAAGAATATATAGGTACCTAAAGTAACTAACTAACTGACAAGCCGTTGAACGCAGGGGTAGGCAGAGAGGACAGACCGCCAAACAACTCATTCTTGGAGCAAACGCCTTGCTGCATTCTCATTTATTCATCGTATAGTATTCTGACAATTGATATGGCTTGATCGTGCTGTGTCTTCCTCTTTATGATTTAACTACTCTTTGTACGGTGCTTCATAGTCTTCCCACTCTTGTCTACATTCGTTTTCTGAAGGTTTTACTTCTACCGCGTGTCAATTGCACACCCTGATTTTTTTCTAGCATTTACATTTGTATCATAAATTATCTTTACACTCCTTTCTTAGTTTATTTGCCCTGCATGCCCAAACCATCTAAGCTTTCCTTTTGTAATGTTACTCATTACGCTTAGTTACATAAGCCTTGCATTATTTGCGGATCTCCACATTTCTCACAAGATCATACATGCTTTCATCACACGTACACCTCAGTAGAGTACACAAGGGCCCCGGATGGAGGATTTCTACTTTTCAGAAAAGTTCTGAAATTCATGATAGTTTCCAAGCATTTTCAAATGGGAGATTCCTAAGAAGCAAAGCGCTGCGTATATAGTTCTTTCATTTAAGGTTAACCGATACAATATACGACAATATATCTCTCAGCCGTGTTCCACACCGCCACTAGTAGAGTTAATTCAGATCTGAGTAGAGTTCACAAAAAGGATCGTGTTACTAAAAGATTTATCCCTCCACCAACTGCGGTCGTTAAGGCGAGTCCCATTTTCTTAGCCGTGTTAATAATTATTGTTATTGGCCGGCTCATGCATCGGGTATTGGTCTGCTTGAAATACAAAACACTTGAAATAATGCACATATTTTTTTTTTTCTGTACATGTTTCACTTTGCCGTGGCTATTACTTTTAATGACTTTTGCGTGTGAGGAATAATTATTTGTAACTAAAGTATCATTCTTTCAACGAATACAGATATGTATCAATTATTCATTACCAGCCACATTTAGATATCTATGTTAACTTGAACATGTTTATCTTTCAAAGTATCATTTTTGAAGTACAGAAAGAAGTAGCGAATGCGTGAGAGCGTTACGAAAAGCGAGGCGAACGCTTCGTAAATCACTGTAGGAGCAAGAGAGAGCAGTGCGCGCGCACATTTTTTTCTCTCTTCCTATCATATAGATGGAGCAGAAGTTTTACTTCTGTTGTGTGGTTTTAAGTCTAAGCATACTCGTTTTTTAACTTAAAACAGAAAACGTGTATACTATATCAGGGGTGTTAATCATCCAATATGCGTATTTTTTTTATGCAATATAACATGCCAGAAATATTGGTTTACCCTGTAGGTTAGTCTTTTAAATCAGTCGCAATCAAAGAAATCCAGATAAACTGTTTGGCGGGGTTTTTAGTGTAATTTATTGTATAAATTTTAAGTCACTACCAACAAGTCTCAGTACCTGGTTTGTTGCTAACTATAAGTCTTAGTTGTCAGTCACCAGTTATAAATCTTATTTATAAGAAACTAGTTATAAGTTTCGGTACCAAGTTATTTGCTAACTATAAGTCTTAGTTGTAAGTCACGAGTTATAAATCTTAGTTTTAATTCACCAGTTTTAAGTCTCGGTACCTAGTTAGTTGCTAACCACAAGTCCTAGTTGTAAGTCACCAGTTATAAATCTTATCCGTATGTTATTAGTTATAAGATAACTCTAAGTGATAAGTTTTAGTTTTATAAATAAAGTTGTATAGCGCCCTTGAGGTGATTATCTCGCGAAAACGCCACAATAATCAATTCAATTATTAAAATAGATTTAAAATTCATTATTATACCCGTCAAGTCTAAAAAATCACTAGGACAAAAAAGAAAGATCTCCCACATCTGCTTACAAAGTAATTTTCGCTACGCCTGTTTTGAACCCACGACCTTTCGGATTGGAGCAAGAATCTCACCGGTCTGATACGGATCCTTTTCCAATATAAATAGCTTTTTAAAATTCATATTGACAACATGCAACCTGATATCCTGTATTTAAGTCCGACATTTAATTAAATATTAAAGTACGTTGAACCATGTCTTTTTTTATAAATTTCGTATCGACACTCATAATTGACACCTTTCGTTACGGATTTTATGCAGTTGCGTGATTTCGACAAGATAAGCGATCAGTACGATCTTATGAGTAATATGAACTTCTTTCCAATCAGTATGGAGTTTTCATCTCATAATTAATTTGAATAATGTTACAATCTTGTTCACGGCACAGTTTGTTAATGACAGTAGGCGAAACAGCTGTCTCGCGTAGTAATAATTAAACAGCAGAACAGAAAAATAAACTGCTTAGAGAAATTGAACAATAAACTTTGAGTTGTATTATTTTTAAACGACTTCCAAAAGGAGGAGGTTATCAATTCGACGGTATTTATTTTTATTTTTTATGTTTGTTACCTCAGAACTTTTGATTGGGTGAACCGATATTGATGATTCTTTTTTTATTAGAAAGCTGGTGGTTCCCGTGTGGTCCCATTTTAATTTGGTCCAGTTCTGACAGTGGAATCCATGAGAAAACCACATATGACTTAAATTTGCAATAAGTATGTGCGCGACAAATGGACGAATAACTCAATATTACGCCAACAGAATTTGATGATTTTTTTAAAGTAAAACTTCTTTACGCACGCTTGTCACTAAAAATCCAAAAATAAACAAAAATTTTAACAAAACAAAAAACGACTTCAAAAATGCACTAAGAAGTAAAAAAAAGTAATTTCGTACGATTGTTATTTTTAGAGTCGGTGTCAGCCAAGATCTCCACATCTCACCTTTAACTACCTATATATGTAGTTACCTTGGCTGACACCGACTCCAAAAATAACAATCGTACGAAATTATTTTTTTACTTTTAAGTGCATTTTTGAAGTCGTTTTTTGTTTTGTTAAAATTTTTGTTTATTTGATCAACTTTCAAATTGATTACTAAATTCAAAATGTTTTCTTTCTTGATTCTGCTTAACATTGTTTGGAAGATAAATCTCTCCACGGTAACTGAACGTGCGTTTGGCATTGATTTGGCACGGATTTCATTCCATTATTCCTGTTTGTATGTCCTGTCCTTTGTACCGTCGTTGTTTACGAATGAAACATTATGATCAATGAAAGGAGTATAATTATTGTGACAAGTATTACAACAAAAATGTATTTTATAGGTATAAGGTAACTAGTGGATATTCGTATGCGGTAATAAATCTTTCTTTATCTTTTAACTAGTTGACCCGGTGAACTTCGTACCGCCTCAGAATCAATAACTGTTGTTAAATTATTCGCTGAATTAAATTCAATTATTGATGCGCAACTGTCCGTTTTTTTGTTTTTGTCAGTATCGGAGATGGCGTTGTGTACGGATTTTTTTGTGATTTTCTTACTTTTCCAGAGTTTTTCTGTTTCAGAGTGTCGCTAATATTTTCCGAATCAACTAAATATTACAATTTGAGGTTTTATTCATTAAGATAAAAATTATTAGTCTCATGCCTCTTGTGTGGAGCTAATGTAATTTTTTTAATTTTTTTAATGCATCTTTATTTCATAAATTAAAATTAATCGGTCATCGACTACATTCTCGTGTCATAAATCGGTCGTAAAACGTTCGATGCCTCCGATAAGAGTAAAGCATTTTTATTGAATCGAATCATTGAGAATGAGTTGTCGTTATTTTAATTAATGAATATAATCGAGAAGTTTTCAATTTCATCAGTAGAAATAGCTTGAAGTGCGGACACACATGTTAAATGACTGTATTCCGTTCTTGTGAGAGTCGTATGTGGCGTTCAGTGGGAGGCGTCTACTAATATCGACAGGAATTCCAAAAAATGAACAAATCGGACTAATATCTATGAGAATCAAAGTGAGGACGAATATCTAAAGCTCAAACTGCTGACTTATATCTATGAGAACCAAAGTGAGGACGAATATCTACAGCTCAAACAGCTGACTAATATCTATGGAACAGGTGATGTCGACGAATATCTACAGCACTGGCAGAGGTTGGATTTGCAATTATGTATAGCATATTGCAGTTTAAAAAACTTAATTCATGTTGAGTTAGGTTAGGTTAGGTTAGGTTAGGTAAGGTAAGGTACGACCTCCGTAGTCCAGTGGCTAAGACTCTTGACTCACAATCCGGAGGTCGCGGGTTCGAACCCGGCGTGCGCAAATAAATTTTATTTGATTAATTTGTGTTGTTTCACAATTAATTCATTTAAAATAATATATAGTATATTTGCGGCACGTTCCAGAGTGGAAGATACTATCAGTATCGCCCTGGTGTAAGACCACCATTCAGAATTGAAACGTTGCTTGAAAATGGCTTTAGCCGTGTTTGGTGAACAGATCTGAATAGCCAGGTACTTCCCAACCTTCCTCTTCCCCACCTCCTTCCCCTCCCCACTACCTTCAGCCTCACAACATACCCCAATTGGGGATGCCATAGTCTCACTGGCTCCAAACGGGAGCAGTTAAGATTCTTGTGCGGTATTCACTGTAAAAAAAAAAAAAAGGGTAGGTTAGGTTAGGTTAGGTTAGGTTATGTATAACGCAATATTACGTAATGCCAACATGCTATACAAAATTGCAAATCCAACCTCTGCCAGTGCTGTAGATATTCGTCCTCACTTTGGTTCTCATAGATATTAGTCAGCAGTTTGAGCTGTAGATATTCGTCCGACATACAGGCTGTAGATATTAGTATCTGGAGTCGTTCAAAAAGTTGCTCATCGTTTCGATGGCCTCCGTGGTCGACGCTCAAAGCTCTCGACTAGCGATCCGGAGGTCACAGGTTCAAATCCGGTCGTGCGCATTATCGTTGATTGATTTGTGTTATTTCACTATTTTAAAAATATTATAAGGTATATTTGCGGCACGTTCCAGAGTGGAAGATATTCTCAGTACCATGCTACTGTAAGACCGCCGTTTAGAATTGAAACGCTGCTTAAAATGGCTTTTATCCGTTTTTGGTGATTATATCTGAATAGCCAGGAATTTTCCTATCTTCCTCTTACTCACTCCTTCCTCTCGCCACTACCTACAGCGTCACAACGTACCACAATTGGGATTGCCATAGTCTCATCAGCTCCACGCGGTTGGGAGCAGTTGGGACTACTGTAAGGTATTCACATTAAAGAAAAATCTAATAAATAAAAAAAAATAATAAATAATATTAATGAATATTAAAAAGGAAGTTTAAATTATGGTTTTCTTTCTTCAAGGAAGTTTATTCAAAGATCTCCTCACGAGGCGGACTGTAGTTAGTTATATTGGTGTTAGAAGATGATTTTCTTGTCTTCGTTTTTGTGAATTTCCTCATCTTCATCTTTATTGATTACCACGTCTTTAATGTTGTCGACTATAGGTTATGTTAGTGTTACGTACTTAATTTTTTTTAATGATTTCATCACCTTCATGTTTACTGACCACCATATTTTGATTTTGTTTTTAAGCTTGTTTATTTGGTGTTTTAATATCATTTGGAAAGGAATTACATAATTTTGTATTATAATTCATTTATCCTTCTTGTTTAAACTTATGTATTACAGTATTACACCATTATTATAAGTCCCTTTGATATTTTCTATGTCTTTACGGAGTGCATGCCATTGGGTGTGTTAAATCAAAGGATTTCCTCCAGGGAGCAGGTAGGGAGTAGCTAGCTAGGATGTTATTACAGTTTTTCCATGTTCCACTCCTCGTCCAATCACAACCCCATTAATATCGGCCCGTGTACCGAAGGTTCATTCCCCGAAAGCAGAGGTTCTCGAGCTTACCGGTAAGACTGCAATTTTCCGGGATGGGCGGGCATTTCCCGCGGATGACAGCGCCATCTGCAGGCGGGGGGATATTTCACACCTGACGTGGCGCCGCTGCACCTGGCGGCCGCTGTCGGCATTACAACTATCTTCGTTCCGCACTCCGCGACCTCCCGACCATCCCAAATTCGAATTTAAAAGCGCAGTCTAACGTTTAACAACCTAAGTCAAAGTTAAGCAAGCGCCATTTTACGGACGCCTTGGAAGTATGTAACGCGCACCTATGCAATGTGCGACCCACCAATACGTCTGATTCTTGGCAAACAGAGTTAACTTAGCAGGATAATTTGTTCGGTTTCCGAAACAAATCACATGGGTCTCATACAAGTCTTTGTTTCCCTTACTTTCGTGTTTTGAAATACGATCCAAAAGGTGTTAGAATGAGATAACACCACGCTGTATACTCTAATCTAAAGTTAACCGCAAAATAATTAAAACTGACAGCCTGAAACGGTTAGCTACTTAGCAATACCTGCTTAGTAATTCCAAACAATGATAACTTTGAAGGTAACAATAAACTCAATACAAATTTACTCTACTACTAAGTGTCTATACATTTAATACTGTTGACAACTTTTCTGATAAGTCCCCTTTGTTTACATCTTTTTCATTCTAAAGAATCCTAAAAAATAATATATGTTCTCTATTATTATAACATTGATTATTAGTTTAGTAACACATACTAGTATCCTATACCTAAATACTTCCTTTTATCTCAAATACTTTGTTAAATATACATAAATATTTTGTTATTATTGTAATACTGATAATCTCCTGTGTACCACTGTATAGGTACTTATAATATCATGTACCTACCACTTGAATGTAAAAGCCATTCTATGGCGTTTAAATAAATAAATAAATAAGATGAACACCTTTATGAAACCAAAGTTTCCGATCATAATTAAAAAAAAAAAAAACTTTGGGTAATTTTTATTTATTACTAGCTGGGGTACCCGGCTTCGCTCTGGACAACATTCGAGGGTGTTCTGGAATGTTCCACAATTATGTTCCTGAAGCCCTATTCACGAACATTCCACAACATTCCAGAATGTTCCTGCTTCTCGAAACTTTTAGACTCACCAACATACTCCGCCACTCCTTCCAGAACTTTCTAGAGTTTAATCGAACCTTTTAGAACTTTCCGGAAGACTGTTCTTGAAATTTCAAAAGGAAGAAACTTCCAGCCCTGTGTATCTTCAAAAGCACGCCCTTTAGGTAAAAACGGGAACCGTCATCCAGGTTGGGGGATAGAGATCTACCACACCATATATCTCCAGGGAACCGGGACTAGTTTCTGAGTTTTTGCAGTCCGCACGTTTTTTGGACTTTCTTTTATAATACTCGTAGGTATATATTGATTTTTACATGAAAAGACAAACAAGTGAATTGAGGATAACGTTTATAAAACATTTTCCTAATAATTTAATGTATGTTTTCTTTTTTTCTTTTTTTGTAATTTGAGTTAGAAAAAATGTTGGTTGAGTAATTTGTATAATTTTGTTTGCATTAAAAAAAATTGTATTTAAAAATTTAAATTTATTTAAAAAATTATATTTAAAAAATTATGTTAAAAAAATTATATTTAAAAAATTATATGTTTATTTCAAATTATAAAATTTGAAAGGTTATTTCATCACCTTTCAAACGCGGTTTTTAATTTTCAGATGCATTCAGAAATGTTCCAATTTTTTGGATTTTATTACAAAGCGAAAATATTTTGACCTTCCGACAAATTAGGCCCGAGGCCAGAGGGGTTAATAGACACAGCGCACTGGCTAACCAACATGCACGTAGGTTGCAGAAAACAACGCTTTCTCCACTGATTTGTACAATTATGAATGAACCATTGTGTTGTGTTCTGTTACACCAATTTACAGTTCATGCTTATATAAAATTATCCAAGCAAATAAACTCCATAAAGTAAGGTGAACGTAAGGTGTTATTGAAAGTAATGTTGCCAATGAACAAAACCTATTCATTTCACTTTAAAGTAACGTTATGTTGTTTTAGGGGAGTTTAATTTTCTTACCAGTTGCAAACAGATCTAACCGGATCACAAATTCCAGTAGCGATATGAACGTAATTTTAACCCTGTTATTTATTCAACTTAACATACTGTCGGAGCAAAACATCCCGTTGACTTGGGTGGCAGGTGTCGTTAGGGGGAATTCTTGATTTTAAAGCATGAGTCTTATTTCGACACTCCTGACATTATTTGTAGCTACATCTGAAAATTCATTCTTTTGACATACCGGCGATATTAGTTATAGCACCCGGCGCTTGTTGGCACTCGGAAATAATTGCGCGCGGCGTGAATATTTTAATGAAAACGCTGTCCGAGCACCTGGAAGGGTTGCAGATTGCATAGATGTTAATTATGTTTATTACAAGGGGATTCAAATCAGAGAATAAGGCTTTAACACTCAAAGTAAAATTGTTAAAACTTTTGGAGGCAGGCGAAGGCCTCATCATCGCCAGGATGTGAGACTGCACTGCGTTAAGAGCGTTTAACCAGCCAGCGGCCGAAAATCCACATTTCGTCGAATTATGTTCTTACGATCGTACGGGGCGGTTCTAATGAGAAAGATTATTTATTCTCCATACCAGCTTTTTAAAATTATAACTCAATATCGATTTTATTTCATTCCAAATTTGCTTTCATTTATACCTACATCCAAAAATGTTGAAAGGCGTGATGATAAAACTATTAAAATTATGAACTTTTTGTTATTATTTTTTGATCACAAGTATTTATCATTTTTAAATAATGTCTGAGCAAAATAAGAATGTAAAAAAAATGAAACATATTAGTCTGTAAGTGCACAAATAAATACACAAACGGAGCAATTTTCGTCAAGAAACACGTGTTCGTATATATCTTTTAATGATTTTATTTAAACTTAAATTAAAATTCTGTAACATAAGTTTACCAGATAATGTATTGATTTATTTTACTGTTTGATTATATGATTTGAAATGCGTGTTGTATAATACAAAATCTTTTTTGAAAATTCAACAAATCTGCCAACGACCTATGGTATAATCTTATTATACTAAAAATAAACATTTTTTCTCAAAATTTAAAACATATGTTTACTAGACAGAAGAACAATATTTCGAAATCAATTTATATTTTTTTGTGGAAAAGATTCAATACGTCTAAACACTGATTTCAAAATGACATATTTCTGGTTTTCTCTGGTTTTACGCTTTTAACTGCAAATTGATATGCTGGATACGAAACAATTGCTCCAATTTGCTAATCCGAGGATGTCCAAAGAGCAATAATTGGATCCGTGCAGGCTTTTTGTTGTTACGTAGTTTATTAAGGAGAGCTTCGTGGTAGTATGTTGATGTAAGTAATATTAAGAAAAGTACACAGTCGCGTCTGCCTAGACTATAACCGAATTGCAAGTGATTATCTACCAACACGCCATCTTTCGCAGAAGGATCGAAGTTTTCCCAGAATTGAGAGGCGAACGAGAACATGCCGATAAATACCCTGTAAGAAAACACAAATCCCGCCAAATCTGCAGGGAGAGGGTGGTACAGAAATCATAGGGTAGGGGGTGGTACAGAAATCAGAGGGTAACAGGCAAAGTTTAATCTTATGAGATTTTACACTTCCTTAAGGAAATTTGCTTTGCTGGGATTTAATTACGCTCAGTTTTAAAGTGGCACCGGGAACTTTTAATGAAGTTTTATGTGTGGCTTAAATTCCCGAGATGTATAATCTCGCGATTTCGAAATTCATTAATTGGTTTAAACAATTTGCGCGTGGCGGACTGGGCCGCCGCGCCGAGCGACTGATTTGCATGGAAATGTAGCGGACTGAATAAAGTCCGCACTTAAAATTGAAATCTCTGACCGACTGTTTTAAATGTGTTTTTAAAAAATAAAAAAAAGCTCGCGGTTCCAGTAACCACCCTCAGGAAATGAGTCGGTCCAAATTGGACAATGAAAATATCAGAAATTTCATAATGTATTTTAACTGCAAAACTATTAAAACAAATGGCATAATTTACTGTTACAACGATGTTATATAATTGGCTAAGCGTAGCGAAGTCTGCTTAGACTCGTTAAATTTGAATTTCGTCTCTCTGTAAATTTGATTACATGTTCTGTGTCCGGTCGATCCTGTCAAGATGGTAGCCCTATTTGGTAGTACCTTCTTATGCCGTTAGAGCGCATGAGTGTTGCAAACATTACGAGAAGTCCACTGTTCGCAGAAGTACAAGAGATTCAAATCACCGCCATTAACTGCCAAGTGTGGTTAAGTACAGAAACAACTGCCTCCCTGAAGAATGAAGATAGCACTATCGCAGTGTTTGGATGATCACAAACAAAGCACAGACGCTCCAAGTGACAGACATGGACATGAATAAAAATTTGGAATGTGGCAACAATAGGAGTGTCTGAATCCACAAAGAGGCCGGATCGAGTGGCCTCTTTTAGCAGAGCTCTCTCTATTCTTATTTCAAGAGAGCGAATCGTTCTGAAATTCATGAGATGAAAAATCCGATGGGTGTGTTAACAAACCTCCCCCTCTCCCGCATTAGTCCCCCACCCCCCTGAGTCGTGATTTACATTACGTTTTTTAAGTATCAACTAGGGTCGCCTTAGCCAGCTTGTTGAAGTGAAATATAAAAGAAGAAAGATTTATTTCACGAAGTGAAAAAGCATCTAATAACGTTAATTTATTATTACTGCCGAATGTAAATTCCTATTTGGATTACACTCATAAAACCAATTTGATCGTTAAATATTTTAAATATTCGTCAGAAATCACAGAAAATTTTGTCAGTTTGACGAATATTTTATTATATGAAAACCTTTATTTATTTTATTTATTGGCGCGCTAACGATTACACCACATTATAATTATTACATTTATTTACATTTTGAATATGGTTATAGCGTTGATTCCAATTATAAGTGAGCACACCATTCATCTCAACATTCTTAGTGTGACCATAAGTTATAATAATAATAATAATAGCCTTTAATCAGACAGTAAATTACATTACATTATTTATAATATTTATAACACCTATCATGCATCAACTACCTGTCTGTATGTCACTAGTTGACAAAGGTCTCCTCCAACTGTCGCCATTTCTCGCTATCATTAGCTACTCTTGTCCATGTACCACCTGCTATGGCTTTGATGTCGCCAACCCACCGTCTAAAGTCTAAATGGTCTACCTAGTTTTATCTTCTTGTCACTTGTGAACCAATAGGTTATAATACGTAATAATTAATTTAAATTAAAAGTAGGTATATAAAACAAGAAGGATCAAAATCAAATATTAGTAAATACAAACATAAGTATATATGCGCACGTGTGAATATTCTACACATGTATATATACATACATACATGTACATATATACTCTGTGATTGATTCAATAATTACAGAGTGGCTCTAAGTGAGGAGATCGTCAGGTATATGCAAGTTTAAATTTATTCTGAAAGTAGTGATTGAATTCATAGTAGTTAGTAGATTCAAAAATCCAGATTTTTTTTTATTTAAATTATTCTCGATAGAAAAATACAAGTACACGATAATACAGGAGGAAGTTTTTTGGAAAAAGTAAAGCAAAAGTTTTGGGATGTCTTTCTTTTGTTTGTCAGCCCTACTGCAAGGATGCCTAGGGTTCCTGGAGCACCACGAGATGAGTTGAGTATCCCATAATAGAAGCTGCATCTCAGGAACTGAGTAAACAGACAAATGTGCCATTCAGATATTTCCAGGGGGGCGATATCGGTCTTGAAATGGGCTGGAATTTACCATGAAAAGGATTAGATCTCGACAAACATTCCATTAAAACCTTATGGGCGCTTTCACAGTTAATATTTCATGAAATTTTACACGATTTTAAAGCGCAGAACCGTTAAAAATAGCGGGGTATTATAATCAAAAATTTTAAAAAGATAATTAAAATAATTTTAAGTAAAAATATTATATCTTAGGTAGGAATCTACTTTATCGCTTATCTGAATTATGTGTCACACAAGCAGTTCCGATTAAAAAAAATTATTCTAAGTTAAAGCAAATTTTAGTTCGTTGAACCATATCACAGGTTTCACTGAGACAAAATCGCACGGACAACCGAAATTAGAATGTTTGTTGTAGTGAAATGTTTGTTTCAGTGAAATGTTTGTTGCAGTGAAATGTTTGTTGCAGTGAAATTTTTGTTGTAGAGAAATATTTTTTGCATATTCTTAAAGGTGTATTGCACACTCCGCTCAACAATGCTGTCAGTCTAAATCTCCGGTTTTCAATGAATTTTATAACTTTTTTGGTAAAGTATGTACCGATAAAATAAACTAATTTTAATTGCCATTTTCAAAATTGTAAATGTTTTGTCTAGAAATAAGACCACCCGTATACGTTCACGAGCCTGTTAATTAATAAAAACAAAAGGTCACTACATACATAGGTAGTTATAGGTGAGATGTGGAGATCTTGGCTGACACCAACTCCAAAAATAACAATCGTACGAAATTATTTTTTTTACTTTTTAGTGCATTTTTTGAAGTTGTTTTTTGTTTTGTTAATTTTTATGTTTATTTTAGATTTTTAGTGACGTAATATTAGTTATTCGTCCACTTGTCGCGAACAAACTTATTGCAAATTTAAGACATATATGGTTTTTTCATGGATCCCATTGTCAGAACTAGACCAAATTAAAATGGGACCACACGGGAAGCACCAGCTTTCTAATAAAAAAAGAATCATCAATATCGGTTCACCCAATCGAAAGTTCTGAGGTAACAAACATAAAAAAAATATATATTTAAAAAATACCGTCGAATTGATAACCTCCTCCTTTTCGAAGTCGTTTAAAAATATTCGGTTATCCAATCTTACAATTAACACATGAATTCAATATTGCAAACAAACTGTTATTTTTTATATGAATTTCCAATAAAAAAACATATTTTTCTCTAAATGTAACGACGTAGGTACTTATTATTCTACTTCATTAAATGTAACATATTTATACGATTGCCACATTAAGTTTTAGCTCTTGGTTTTCCAAAATTAGAAGATGTCGAGATATCTTTATTGTAGGAAGTAGATTTAAAACCAAACTAAGTTAAATTAATGTAAAAAACTAAGTTAATAAAAGGATCATTCGGGTGACACAAACGTATAATAGTTATTTGAAATTCATAGATATAATTTTTTAGAGAGAACGAAACTGCTGCGGTCTTAAGTAGTAATAACTGATTTTTTACTTCCAGAAATTTAACCCTTTGATTTTCTTTTAGTAGAGCGTGATAACGACTGTACATTTAAAGAGGTAGGTATTATCTCTGAAAAAAGATTTCAGCTGCTAAAAGAAAATGATTAATCGACAAGATTTTCTTAAAAGCTGTTTATGAAATAATTCAATTATTTTTAATGGAATTTTTCTTTGTAAATAAACTACTTTAATAATTTGGGAGAAGCAGACAGAGAGAAATTTATTCCTTTAACAGCGAAGGGGATAATAAAAAGAACGCTAATACGTCTATTTCCTCGGCGCCTCGTGAAATCCTTTCACAGCACAGGATCCCTAAAATTCCATTAATAACAGTTGCGTTTCGGCATTCCTTGCATTTTCATTTAAATACTACTTCCTTCCCTTACTCCGCCACCGCATACCGCATAAAGACGTCCTGAGCAGCTGCGAAGGAGTACAAACACTAGACTACCAAGAAATAGCCCGACTTTGCACAGGAGGGAGGGGGATGGATGGATAGGTAAAGGGCGGCTTAAAACAGAGGGGAAGGCGACATTATAAATCATCATTGCGGGAAGGAGCCGAAGGAAAACAAAGATGAGTTATTGGTCATTTTTCCAGCGGACTTAAGGGATATTTATATTGTCTGCGGGTGAATTGATTCCTATACTAAACGTACACCGCTACTGGTCTGGTTGTGATTATAATAGTTTGCGCTGGTTCAGGCCGACGTTAATTAAATCCACGCAAAACATGCTGCATAACTTTACAAATAAGCACTTAATTTATACCCGGGCTGCCGGGACTGGTTCTCGATTCTCATGCACAACGGCTAAAGATATTATAAAGACTACATGACAGGTTAGCAGTGAGCAGTATAATGAAGTATTTAGTGCGCGCGTAATATCGCAAGAGTCACTTTGTTTATATAACTTTTGCACATTAATGTACAAAAGCTTGAACAATTAACGACACGCCGTTAAATACAGTCCCGCTCATTAAATGAAGTAATACGATCGTTTTGATTGCTTTCATTTTGATCGGATTCATAATTCATTTAGTTTTTGTTGCTTTAATTAATTAAATACTATTATTTCGAATTTGTGATCAATGCCATTATTTATGCATGAGATAGTCCCAAAATGTTTTATCAAAATTAATAGGAATTAGCAGCGATTCGATTTCCTGAAAAAATATTTAGAACCGATTAATTTGGACACTGTCACAACCATTGGTGCGAGTGTCATGATAATAGCGAAATGAATATTTTTCTTACATACTTATTTATTTTCAGTTAGTAAAAGTTTTCTTTGAAACGTAAAAAGAAACTAAACAAGCTGTTTTAAGTAATAAAAAAAAATCAAAGTAAATGTAAAAAGTAAAATGTACGTAAATAATTAATTTTTTATGTACCTACGTTAAAAATGAAAATACGTAATTTTCTTGTCCCGTTTTGTTCCGTCTTATTTCCTTTTCTTTTTTCTTTGTAACCTTCCATATTTTTCCATCCATGTTTTTGATGTAAAACTTCTTTACGCAAGCTTGACTTGGGGAGTAAGCTGGTGAATGCGTTACGAAAAGTGTGATGCGAACGGTGATCGGGCGTGGCGAACGGAAGTTGAGAGGGAGATATAAGTTATTGAAGTCTTACTTCAGTCGTGTTTTTTTTTTACATGAGCTCCACACAGGAGACCCCGAGGAAAATAATTTCCCTCAGAGCCTATGTCATCTTTGGGGATGCTGTATGGAGGGTTTTATCAAAGAAAGGAAGGAGAGGAGAGTTCTAGGAAAAGGGTTTAAGGGGTGGGTAGGAATCTGGGGTTCAGTGTGTCCCGGTCATACGCCTCCAAGACCTAGACAAACCTCACCTCATGAACCCGGGCACCTCTGCGAAATCACCAAAAGTAATGAACCACTTGGGGTGACCTATGGCAGAGGTGTTGGTTATCCAATAAAAGTTCCCGGGGCGGCGGTACCCTTCCCGCCCTTAAATTGTAGTCTAACTAAAGAACACTAGTTTTTTTTTAAACTGGTTTTCTCTGGCTTCAAATATGAAATGTTTTGAAAATATAGTTGCCTAGATAGGATGTCCAATTTAATAATTGTAGTTACACATAAATCAATATATATTATAAAATAAAGAAAAACTCAGAAACGAGTCCCGGTACGATCAAGGGAGTTATATGGTGTGGTAGATCTCTATGCCCCCTCCAGGATGACGGTTCCCGTTTTTACCTAAAGGGCATGCTTTTGAAGATATAAGGGCTAGAAGTTTCACCCTCTTGAAATGTCTAGAACAGTCTTCCGGAAAGTTCTAGAAGGTTCCTTAGAGCTCTAGAAAGTTTGGAAGGAGTGGCGGAGTATGTCGTGGAATGTTCGGAAATAGGGAATCGGAAACATCATTGTGGAACATTCTCCCGAATGTTATGCTGAGCGAAGCCGGGTAGCCCAGCCACTATTTTTATATAATTCTTTGAATAAAATAGATTAAGTATGTTTGTGTCAATCGACTGAATACATGTCTAATTTATAAAAGAATTTTTTTATTGAAAATTTTCATGATTAAATTTTGTTATTAATAATGTTATGAAATAATTAAAAAATCTCCGCGTGGATCCAGCACTCAGCAATATGGAAGCTGGCGAAGTTATTAGAATTCTCAAATCACTTTTACCGTCTGAAAGAATCAATCAACAATATGTATTGCCGTAATATTAGTCAGCAGTTTCGGAGTTTGTGAACACAGAACGGAGAACTGCACCGTCAGTTGGGAACAATTACACCACACACACTGGTCTTACACCTTTTATTGAACACCAGGCGGTGGCGGTAACATCGTGTGGCAGATATAATATGAGATGTGATGTTTGTTTTACTAGTATGTGTTCTGTATTGCCTCATCTTTATCCAGCTAGCCTGGGAGACTGGGATGATCTTCCGCTCGGCCGGTCGGCAAATATGTGGACTTAATCACTTCAATGTCCCCCCCTCAGCTAGACTTGGGAAAATGCGGGATTTCGGGTATTCCGTATATATATTTAATAGGTTCTTGCTTACTAGGTTCATTACAATTAACATTTTCGGCAAACGCGGAGGTCCAGGCACGTAAATACAGAAATATTTTTTGGTTTCTTTAAAAGCCAAAGCTTTCTTGCATGGTACATCTACCAATTTTTATTAGAAAATTGTTTGTAAAAATTTTAAAATGGCTTCACTTAAGTTTAATATGTAATTTTAATTTAGATACTCACAAATTTATCCTTTTTTCCTTAACAAAATTTTTCCTTGTCAATTTACCAAATGTATATTAGAAAATTTTTATTTTTCGGTCTTTTCCGCTTTGTTTTTGTCTTTAATGATTTTTTTATATAACATGGATCATATGCGGAAAACTTCACTGGTTCACGCAAAACTAGACATTGGGGTGACATACGACATTGGGGTGACACACGACCGTGGGGTGACTACGACCGTGGGGTGACCTACAACCTTGGGGTGACCTACGAACTTGGGGTGACTTACGACCTTGGGGTGACCTACGACCTTGGGGTGACCCACGACCTTGGGGTGACCTACGACTTTGGGTTAGTATGCATGCCCTACCTTAGTTGTGCAGTATGTACGCCTCGCCCGATCACCGTTCGCATCGATCACCGTTCGCATTACACTTTTTCGTAACGTATTCACAGCTTACCCCCCAAGTCGAGCGTGCGTAAATAAGTTTTACTTAAAAAAAAAAAAAAAAGTATGACAAACGTAAAGTTCTTCGTTTGGACTTTGAATCGCGTGGTTAAGGATAGATAAAATTACATGGAACTTACCAAAATGTTTGTAACAATTCTTACAATTTAAATTATACATAAAATGAAGGTGTTAAAATTCAAAGCGCGCAGAAACAACGTACACCGATACTTAGGTGTTCGCTTTCCTTTGAATGTATTACAGAATATATGAATGTATTAAAGGACAGATGACGAATTGGTCCTGAGACAGGGGAGATAGGGGCAGGAGAGATGGGGAATGGGGTATGGGGGATGGGGGAAGGTTACAAATGTCCGCTGGAAGAGGTAAAGATGGCGCTGGAAATTGCAGACTGTATTGTGTAATAAATGACCCAACTTTAAACTTCCAGTAATGCTGCATTTTGTGTATAATGATTTAAAATGGAGCCATTCAAAACAGTTGAAGAGAATTTTGTTTGTTGAAATTATTAGCACCGTTGTGATTTGAAACTCGATATAACGAAAAACAGCGACACTAAAAAGAGACAAACACATACATATATAGGATTTAGCCTGCGGAAGAATGAGATAGTATAATAATAATAATAAAATTCTAAATTCAATGAAATTGGAAACATTATAACTAAAAAAGTACATGTTCAATGTAGTTTAAAGTTCACCAAAATATTATCAAACAAAAAGTAATGTAAGAACGGTTATATAGAAGTACCATAATTATACAATATTTTTAGTTGTGCGTAGCCTGCCTCACTAGGTGAACCTGTATCGAGGCAGAATTTTTTGTAAATTGTTTCTGCATTTTATCTATGGTTTTTTTATAAATGTATCTCCTCTTTGTGCGAGGTTCGTAGTCTATCGGTCTCCTCTTTTTTGCGGTGCTTCGTAGCCTCCCCCCTCTTGTCTACTTTAGTTTTCCGAACGTTTCACTTCTACGGCGTGTGAATGGCACAATATGATTTTGAAGCGAAACTCCTTTAGCACCGTTGTGATTTGAAACACGATGAAACGAAAAATAGCGACACAAAAAAGAGACAAACGCTTACATCCACCGCTTGTGTATTGCACACCCTGATTTTTTCAATGTTATCTAAAGATTTATATATATGTTGTATCCACTGTATTCGAAATTTCATACACAAGTCATGGTATGCTGTGCTTGAGCATGTGTTCTGCCATTTGGTATCTTGAACAAGTCATGGTGAAGACTAGGTCTCAAATTTTCAAGTACATATAAACCATTGAATTCCATTGAAAACCATTTTGAGAAGAATGGGCTTATTGGGTCAATAGAGTTAGCACCATATTAAAACTAAGTATTGCAAGATTTGCAAAAGTCTAGGTTAAATTTATGATTCAAGCTTCAAGTAAGTTCTATGCGTCTGCATGTATCTATGGATATAAAAATGAAGATATTTTTCTGGATGCTCTGAATATTTTTTATTTTATTTTATTTTATTATTATTATTGTACAACAGAATAATTCCAATTACAGCTATAATTTGTGTAGGGAAGACCTAGGAGAGTTGTGACAGAGGAGAATTGTGACAGAGGAGAATTGTGACAGAGGAGAGTTGTGACAGAGACGATTTCCCCTACCTAAAAATAGTTAGCGTTATAGCAACAACGCTCGTTTGTCGCTTTGGAGGTGCGCTACTACACTCAGTACCCGCCGGCGGTGCACGAGAAGGGGTTGCGTAATTACGACATGTGCGCGCAAAAAAATGCGAAAAGTAAGTTTTTTTTCAAAATTTTGATTAAATTTATATCATGTCTTATTACATGTGCGTGGTTGTGTGGTTATTTAAGTCTCAAAGCGTTGCATTGATCTTTTGTGTTTCCATCGTGTTTAGAAAATATGAATCATTATTCAAACTAAGTCGTAATTTTGAGCACCTAATTTTGTGACAGGCTGTCACAACTCTCCTACTTAGCTACATTTTGCTGCTGGGTTATTTCGACACTTTTTTTTTTATTAATTTGCAATGTCTGTATGTGTGTTTGTGTATTAGTATATTAAGGTAAAAATCTTGCAAGTACAGTCCGCAATAAAAACTTGTCTCAAAAAATTCATTTTCGATAAAAAAAATATTTGGACTTGTGGTATGATGTTGCATGCTGGATAACTACTTTTTTGTTTCAGAGTGCCAAATAACTATATACGAAAGACTAATAAAGGCACTGCTGTTATCGAAATACTCAAATAGTCTAAATACAAAGCTGTCACAACTTACCTCGGTGATAGGGGAGGTTTTTAGAGTAGTTTTATTTTTTATTTTGGATGATTTTTACGGAATTGATTAATTTTCATGATTGTTTTGGAAAGGAAAGGAATGGTTCTACATTAATTCACATAGGTCATAACTGTGGAATGTTTCTTGAGCGAGATATGTCCCTTAAATAAAAAATTGTCACAACTCTCCTAGGTCTCCCCTATTTAGTTTTGCGCGAATTCATGCACCACTATCATTCTTCAGCTTGATTCTTATAATGCCATCGAAAAAATCAATTATTGCATCTAGGTTTTAAACTGATATTATACCAAGTAAGTAGAACGGAGAACTTCTTGATGTCGTAAAATCTAAAACTACTGAAAACCTCTATTTATCGTTAATCTGTACCTATTATGATTGCCAAGATAACGGTTAATTCTCCTTTGACAGTAGTAGGTGTTATTAATATACATTCAATTGGACTCGTGTTAGCAAACGACTGTTAAATTATTATTAGTGTTAAATAAGAAAAGCTGTTAAGACAGCTGTACCTTTGTACAACATTAATCTTTTCAATAAGTACCAGTGTCAGTTCGTGGTCTAAATCATTGGGAGTTCAACAACGTTAAGACTGAAAAAGGAAAATAATGTCGGCTTTCCGTAGGAACATTTTTTGATCTTCGGGGAATTTATGGAGTCACGTCATTTTAAAAATAATGAACAATATTATTTTTTATACTAGAACAGTATATTTAAAATACTAAAAATTTTGGAGTGGTTTGAAAATTGGATATCGATTTTACTAAAATTAAAATATCGTAGGATTTGATCCTTGGTCCGCCAAATGTCTACAGAAGTTCGTCAGGTGCTACCGCAACACCAAAGAGACTTGCGGGGGACCGTGGATTTATCGTATAATATTGGAACCGAGTGGATTTTGTGGATCGAGTGGTGTTCCTATTGGTGGATTTTTTTTACTATGCGGTCTTCTGTTTTGTTTTTCACCTCATTAGATAATACGTGGTCAGGTAAGTCAGATAAACAATGAGAAAATGGGATTAATTAGAAAAATTAAGTAGTTTTCAGTATGGATGGTATGGTACACCTTTAACGATGATATAATCAATAGAAAATAATGCCGCGAAAGTTTGAGTTTGGCAGCTGATACAAACTGATAATTTCGCAAGCTCTTTAAGTTAGGGAGAAGTAAAAGATTTGCCACTAATCGCTGAATGAAGTAAGTAGAAATCTACGAGTATGATTCCGGAAACTGTCGCCGACGACCAAGAAAGTAAATTAAGTTTCCGGTGATATTATCAGGCTGTAGGGAAAGCTGTAAAACGCTTAAAGAAAAGCGGATATCGCTAGCGCAGGGGTGCCTTACCGGTGGTTTTCGAACAAAGACTATGCAAAACAATTAGTTTAATATTTTGTCTCTTCATTTTTAAATATATGTATTTGAATTTCGATTTTGCTTTTGTGAATGAATTATTGAATGCAAATCTTGGAAGTGAAAACTAACCCATTTCCCGATCTCCGATCTAGCTGAAACTTGACAGTTAGACTCCTTTTTTTTTTTACAGTGAATACCGCACAAGAATCTCAACTGCTCCCGTCTGGAGCCAGTGAGACTATGGCATCCCCAATTGGGGTATGTTGTGAGGCTGAAGGTAGTGGGGAGGGGAAGGAGTGGGGGAAGAGGAAGGTTGGAAAGTACCTGGCTATTCAGATCTGGTCACCAAACACGGCTAAAGCCATTTTCAAGCAACGTTTCAATTCTGAATGGTGGTCTTACACCACGGCGATACTAATAGTATCTTCCACTCTGGAACGTGCCGCAAATATACTTTATATTATTTTAAATTAATTAATTGTGAAATAACACAAATTAATCATATAAAATTTATTTGCGCACGCCGGGTTCGAACCCGCAACCTCCGGATTGTGAGTCAAGGGTCTTAGCCACTGGACTACGGAGGTTGTCGATGATAACGCATTTTATCAACTGATGGTGGCACTCAAACTCTGAAATTGGCAACAAGCCGGCGCAATACATGGTGCTATTAGGTCCTGCCGTTCGATGCTTAGGAACTGTTGCGGAAAATCTAAACTGTTTCACTACATAATAAAAAATAGATGTATTGTAGTAAATAAAACAGTTGTTTTTGCTGATCGATTTTTTTAAAGTTGTATTTATCGGATAAATGGAAAAATTAATATAATAAAAAAATCATTCATTGACTTGATAAATTGGAGAGCTGATTGAATCTACCAAAAATTCTTCAAAAAAGATCTGACTTCATGAAATTACATAAGTATTACATGGTACTTAAGACTGTTTTCTTCATATAAAACTTCAAAATTAAATAAGCAGGGAGGAATATATTATAATACTATGAAAAACTAATAGTGAATAGGAGACTCCGCGTAAAGTTGGTTATTTCGATTTGATGGCTCGCAACGCTCATGCGGTCTGGCGGAATAAAAAGGCACTATCAAACACGGCTACCATCTTGATAGTATTCACTGGGGACGGAACACACGAACAAACATACAGACCGACGAAATGCAAGGTCGTGGAGTTTAAGCAGGACAATAAAAATTGTATTTACTTAATAGTATTTATTTTTAACAAAAAGGTTTGCGTCCCCTGTCGCCAGGGAGTGCGGATGGTGTGAAGTATGTTCCAGAGCCCTGAAAGAAGTTTTGTGCCCCGAGCTAAGCCGTCCATTAGGGGCGGAAATAAAATGAACTGAAAAGTGGCCGAGACACAAAACTACTGTTCCATGATTCGTCTCCAAAGGACGAACCGGGGACCGGGGGCGGCTGTACGCGATCAAATGGCGCCCAGTTTCCCAAATGAGAAATTATATAAAGTGCGTCCTAGTTTACGAATGAACGTATTAGATATATGTCCTAGTTTTTGTATGAGATATGTCCTAGTTTACGTACGTTATATGTCCTGGTATATAGATATATAGAAATATGTCCTAGTTCATGTATGAAATATGTCCGAGTTTATGAATGAATGAAATAATGTAATAGAAATGTGCCTTAGTTTATGTATGAAACATGTTTTAGTTTACATTTGAAAGTATACGAAATATTTCCTGGTTTATGTGTGAAAGTATATCGATCACGGTAATTGGAAATGCTGTGATATATAAAATGTTAATTGTTCAGGAGAGCGAAAAGAAAGTTTATTTTTTCACAAAATCACATCTCCTGTTTTTGTAGATCTATAAACATGAATTTATATTATAAAAAAACATTGAATAGATTTTTCAGAACTTATTAATGCATTCTCTTAAAATGCATGAAATATTTCTATGACTCAATCGAAAAAGAAAAAAAAAACGGAGAAAAATGAAATTTTTAAGATTTATTCAGATTTATTGGTATTTAAAGCATTTTAAATGTTTCGCTATCGACATGATACATACCCAGGTTTACATTTTAAAGTATAATATGAAATACATAATAGTTTACGTGTGAAAGTAAGTATATAAAATGTGTCCTAGCTCACCTGTGAAATTATATGTAATGTGTTCTAGTTTACGCATGCAAATATGTATATGAAATATGTCTCAGTTTACGTATAGGCACAATAATGAAATTAAACTTTGAAATAAACTAGTTTACGCATATGTATATGTCCTAGTTTATGCGTGTAAGTAGATGAAGTGGTTAGAGCAAAGCCTCGGCAATGCTAAGGCCCTGGGTTCAATTCCTAATCTTTTTCTATTTTTTCTGTATCATATATTCATTTAAGTGTCGCTCATATTTCTTTAACCACTGGAGCGATTTTGGTCGAAAAATGAACCAATTTTATTTTTCTGCGTTTGATAGCGGTTCAACAATGGACCACATTTTCCTACCATTCGTAAAACATTTATTCTAATTATTTAAAACATTTCCTTGCCAGCCGTTTATTTAAGTTATTGAAATGCTTTATCTATTATGACCATAGATGTCGCAAAACCGAACTTCGTAAACTATTTTAGGACGATGTTAAAAATATATATATTTTTTAATTTCACGCCGAATTTTTATTCAGCAGTTTACGGTTAAAATTAAGTCCTTTTTCCATAGATATGCACCTTTCATAATCAAGTATATCACAGAAAACATACAGAAATCGAATTTTTCACGGCAGTTTTAAAGTAACAAACATACAGGATTGCGCGGTGATAAACTTTACGGTTTTTTTATAAATCCTAGAAATATGAGATAAACGGTATAATACAGGTTAATTCATTGGCCATAAAGCACTATAATAAGTTTTTATTTCTCCATGTTAAAATTCAAAGGTATGATTTTTTTAATGTTGGCTAAAAATTTTAAGAAATTTTTGGGAAATCTTGAGCAATCGGGGCAAATTTTTTCCAGTGGTTAAATGATAAAATATAACAGTTTAAAGTTTTTCTCATCAAGTAATTCAAAAAGTAAAAATAAATTATTTAATTAATAAGGGATAACTTTGTATAAACCACTTTTTAAATAAAAAATATCGACATGTTTCAATAACAATGTTATCTTCTTCAGGATATGTTAATATATTAAGATATCAATAACAATGTTATTGAAACATGTCGATATTGTTTATTAAAAAAGTGGTTTATACAAAGTTATCCCTTATTAATTAAATAATAAATAATGCCACAAAGTTATTTTGCAAAGATTGAAGAAGTAAAAATAAATTGTTTATAAATTGAGGTATTAAATAAAAGTTTTAGAGGCACTCGGGAAAACAAATAATCTCCGCTTGATCAATGACAGTTATGGGAGAAAAATGGCTCCCGTTTGGGTTTCAATCTAGAAAATGTGTTCATTTAACGTGGACAGATGGGATCCGTTGAATATGAAACTCACGTCTCTACCCCAACTAAAGTTACTGAGTGATTCGCAACTCAACTTGAAGGTAAAAACTTCCACTCCCAGTACATATCATTTCTCAAATGGATTCTCTCACATTTTAAGTTTATCGACTTCAAATTTACACATGTATCGCCGGAGATAAATCTGTATTTTGCTCAACTCAATCTTTTAAATGGAATAAAAAAGATATTTTGTTAAAATAAATATATATTTTGCTTATTTATTAGCAGTGATTCTTTGTGAAAAGGTCCGTAAGCTCTCAAAAGCTTTGTGAAGCTTTCTATATAAATTGAAAGAACCTTTCAATCTGATTGATAATTACCAAAGTGCCTTTGGAAAAAAATGTATTTAACCACGCTCCACCTTTGGCCGGCCTATCAGTATTCGGTAGATATCTTCAGAACAAATAGCATTACAGACAGCGCTTTCTGAACTAATTTATTTAACTGGAGCATTATTGGCCCAATGTGAACCTTTCGGATCGAAGGAGGTTGAGCTAAATATACAATACTCATCTTCTGGGCCTGGGAGGAGGACCGGCCTCCGACCTCCGAGGCCAGGAATACATTCTTGAAAGGAAGAGAAACACTAATTCCTTTTCCAATATACAAGGGAGATTGAATGCAAATCTTTTTGAATGTGCAATGGGGCAGCTGTAGCAATACGGGAGTATATTTTAAAAATGTATCGTATGTATAAATAAAATAGTATATTAGAATCTATAGCAAAGTTCGTACATGATATATAGCATAATATCAGAGTAATGTCACAGTTTTTGTAGTCGTTCTCACCTGGGTTTCCTGTTCTGAAGTGGCCTGCAGTTTTATAAATTTACTAGCTGATACCCGTCACGCATTGCTATGCCATTTAATAAAGAAATTTTTTCTCCGTGCGTGTCCTTTCCCATTCGTCCCGTTTCCTTCCGCCCCCCTTTCCTCTCCCGCGTTCCCTTACCCTCTCGCGTTCCCACTCCGCCTCCACCATCTTCCCTCTCCCCATTCCATTCACCCCCTTCCCCCGTCCCGTGAACCCCCCTCCCGAGTTCCCCTCCTCTCTCCCAGGTTACCCTCCCCCTTACCTCGAACCCCCTACCCGAGTTCCTCTCCCCCCTCCCGCATTCCATACATTCAGTCCCGGTACATTCAGTCTTCAATCAGCTCGCGTGCCACCTATTGCAATTTTTTATACTAATTTCATAATGCCAAAGCTCACCAGTAGTTTTATACAAACCTTGTCCTGACAATAACGAACAAAAAAAAAGAATAATCCAATTTGGTGCAGTCGTTCGGAATATATTCGGCATACATATATTTCTGCGATTCATTTTTATCGCAATCTGATGAATGGTTTGGTAACGCATAGCGGACATACAAAATTTTTTAGATCTTTTATTTTTATATAGAAGAAGAAGATATTTAGTCTCTAGTTGTCTTAATAATGTTTGCAAGCAATGTTTTTACTTTAGTATTAATTTATGATTTTTTTGTTTTGTTTTCGTAGTGAATTAAAGCATCTTTGTACAAAAGACATATTCAATTTGGGAAAAACATGTGGTTCACTTTAGCTAATTATCCTAGTTGTGTTAACATGTCTTCATAATGTTTGCAAGCTCATTATCACTCTGTTCTCTTAGTCGTGTTTTTACTTTAGTTTTAAATGTAAAAATTACTGTTGATTTTTGCTTGATTTGGTAGCGCATTAAAGCATATCTGCCAAAAGAAGTATTCAAATTAGGAATTTCCAATAAGTTACTTTGACTAACTGCTCTAGTTGAGTATTAATGTTTGGCAGTGGAGTATTCGGAAGTATTTTTACTAAATAAAGATGCATAAAGGTGAAATATTTATAAAACTACTTATAACGTCTATTATTAATTATTATTAACAAAGTTAATTATTAACGAAGTGTCTAAAAGTTGCCCCAATAGTTCTTTGGTTTAGTTTAAAACAGTGGTCCTATTATTTGGATATCTATTTGTACTTTGTAGCAATTACACGTAACTTTGATATATGATGTGATTGATATAACGCACATAAAATATCTAGTAAAGAATTTGAAAGATAAAACTACTGTTAACCTAGTTAATATAACGCACACAAAATATCTAGTAAAGAATTTCAAAGATAAAACTGCTGTTAACCTAGTTAATATAACGCACACAAAATATCTAGTAAAGAATTTAAAAAAACAAAACTGCTATTCAAAATCTTATAATGCACACAAAATATCTAGTAAAGAATTTGAAAGATAAAACTGCTGTTAACCTAGTTAATATAACGCACACAAAATATCTAGTAAAGAAATTGAAAGATAAAACTGCTGTTAACCTAGTTAATATAACGCACACAAAATATCTAGTAAAGAATTTGAAAGATAAAACTGCTGTTAACCTAGTTAATATAACGCACACAAAATATCTAGTAAAGAATTTGAAAGATAAAACTGCTGTTAACCTAGTTAATATAACGCACACAAAATATCTAGTAAAGAATTTGAAAAACAAAACTGCTATTCAAAATCTTATGTCAGGAATTTGCATTATCTGAAATTTTAAAGGTGCTCAAAAATACAAAGATATTCAAAAGGATTTACAAATATATATTTTTTTTATAAATTCGTAAAATGAAGTTCAGTTCTAACGGTTAAAATAAAACATCGAGGGCGATAAAATGGTTTTTTAAAGAACTCACTGATATCGTAAGTTTTTTTTCCAGACAAAGAAACCCTAAATCTATTAGAGTCAAACGTGCCGCTATTGTTCTTTCAGGGAATAAAAGCTTGACACCGGAGAACCCTTCCTCCCCCGGGATTAAACCCGGGATGGATTGCTAACATTACTTTCACATCGATTTCCAACCGATTTTTAACCGAATTACGTGAATTCGCTTGAAAGGAAAGAAGAAAAAGGCGAAAAAAGAACAATACGCTACGCGCTTAAAGTGCGTTTTTACTCACACACGTCCATTGTGGTTTACCCCATACATTGAATACTCTACTACTATGTACGGTCGGTTCTTATTCAACTAACAAAATGGTTCAGTTCTTGATAAAAAAAATACACTATTTGCTGAACATCAATAAGTACTTTATTTTCTTTCTTTAAACACATTTAGGGAATGCGGAGAGGATATTTTAGATACCTCGGCAGTATCCTCATGGAGACTCTTGACCCAGATATAGAGATTAGGTGCAGAATTGAAGCAGCAAGAACTGCATTAAAAAAAATGAAATCCCTCTTCTGCAATGACAATATCAGCTTAAAACTAAGGCAGAGAATGCTAAAATGTTATGTGTGGTCGGTCTTGCTGTATGGTTGTGAAACATGGACCTTGAAAATAAATACCATGAACAGGTTAGAGGCTTTCGAAATGTGGCTTCACCGGAGAATGCTCAAGGTCCCATGGATCGACATGATCACCAACATAGAAATTCTCAGGCGGGCTAGAGCAGATAGGGAACTGCTTACATTAAATAAAATCAAGAAAATTTCATATCTGGGTCATATACTTCGAGGGGAGAAGTATCACTTGCTCCATTTAATAATTGAAAGGCAAGATAGAGGGTCGCCGAGGGCCTGGTAGGAGACAAATGTCGTGGCTGCGAAACATACGAGAGTGGACCGGCATTAGAAGTGTGGAGGAGCTATTCCGGGCAGCGCAAGACAGAGAGACCTTTTCAAGAGTGATCGCCAACGTCGGGGGGACCTGATAAGGCACATAAAGAAGAAGAAGAAGAGAGGATAAAGGAAGTAGAGGAGAAGAACTAGATCGATAAGGGGGAAAGTAAGGAAGAACCTGGCTATTCAAAGTTGACCACTAAACATGGTTTAAGCTACTTCAAGCTACCTTTCGAATAGATATTCTATTACTTACTAGGAAAAGCCCTAAGCATTCTGCATTTCACTATCGATATTCCAATGATAACTCAAGAGGCACGTAACGCGAGAAATGTTACAACGGAGCTCTCACAGTCAGGTACACTTATCATAATTTAGAAACGGCTTTTGCCGTAACAAAAATATTGAATTTATGTTTTATAAGTTCTGAATTATATAAAAAACTAGGGCAATATTCACAGTTATCTTACTCTACCGTAGACGTAACAGTGTATCAACAATATTTTTGAAGTAAAACTTCTTTATGCACGCTTGACTTGGGCAGTAAGCTAGCGAATGCGTGACGAAAGCGTTACGAAAAGCGAGGCGAATGCTTCGTATATTACTGAAGGAGCAAGAGAGAGCAGTGCGCGCGCACATTTTCTTTCTCTCTTCCTATCATGTAGATGGAGCAGAAGTTCAACTTCTGTGGTGTGGTCCAAAACACACTCGCTTTTTTTTAATAGTCAAACCACTTTTCAACGTCGTTTCATCAGTTTTTCAACGCACGACGTTGTCAACATTTTTTCTATCTAAAATTACTAAAAACAGAAAAAAACACACATATATTATATTGGGATAATGTATTATAAACGTTATTCTCACCCCAATAATGAATAAAAAATTCTCGAAATTTTATACTTTTTTTTTTAAATTGCTGTCGAAAACTTTGGTTTTATGGAGTTGCACTTTTAAATTTTTCTATTAAATTCTAGATTAGCATACAAAGCGTAGAGTTTTCTGTTTCTAACACGGTTTAGATTATATTTCTCACCGTGTAGTAAGAGAGATACAATGATTCATATGAGGCCTCTGTGAGCCGGGACAAATTTTGATTCCTGTGATTAAACAGTTTAACATTTAAGGTAATCAAATAAAAGAAAAGCAAGGTAATATCTAGAGATTTTATTTATTTCTTGTAAGTTGAATGTTTAGTGGTGTTGCATTAAGAAACGTTGGTGCCCTTTCATTGAATATTTCGTGCACTTTTCATTTGAGTGTGGGGTATTTCCCCCGCTACGCGGCCAGACTGTTTAAAAGGGGCAGGTGCGCGCATAGTTTGGGGTCGGGAATTTTTCTCACTTTTATATGGGGAAAGTGACTCCGACTGAGTCATAAAAGTGAATAAATTCCGCGGCAGGCCGGGGAGCCAATAAACTTACCGGCTGATATGAACTGGGTGTGACTGCCGAAATAAGATCAAAATGACGTTTTTGGAATTCGTTTTCATTCCAAAACTTCACGAAGTACTCAAAAAGTATTCAGTTTCTCTATACCTTACCCTATGCACTAACAAAACAAGTATCTAAAGTTATTAAGTATATAAAGAATTCTGTTAAAATGTACACTACAATCTAATTTACTAACAAATTATCATTCAGTTTCCCCACAAGGGTTAGCAGAAAAGATGAACCGCCACAGAACTCGATCTTGGCATACACTCTTCGCATCAATCACATTGCCCGGGAACCTTTTATTGGATAACCAACACCCCTGCCGTAGGTCGCCCCAAGTGGTTCGCTACGTTTGATGACTTAGGTGACGAAGGAATACCCGGATTCATGGAGTGAGGTTTGTTTCGATATTATTGGCGGTTTGACCACCTACTGCGGGCAGGCCGGATCGGAATAATTGGGTGGGGGAGAACCTTCATCTCTCCAGCCGTACTCTTTCCAGCCATTGCCTTGCATCGCAGTGGTAGGGATGAATTCATTCGTCAGTCACTCCTAAACACGCCCCTAAAAAGATCCTCCACACTCCATTACCAAAGATTAGGCTATTTTTTTCCTCAGAGCTCCCGTGTGGAGCTAAGGTAAAAAAAATCACAAAAACATAAAACTACTTACGACCAGCTTAATCTTATAAGTAAGTCTGTACATATTACGATTTTCATATATTTATAATGCTCCTAAAAAAATTAAAGTGATGTCGGTGTTCACTTTTATTCGAGTGATATTTTCGATAAGTGCAACATTATATCTTTGTGACATCATTTAAGAGAAGGCCACAATCCAAAAACTTAAGTTTTCTTAGTGTGCCTTAATCGCCACAAATTTAGGTAATAGGCATAAAAATTGCTTGTCAAAGAGAGTTTTGAGGTGACTATTTCAAGCACAAAAGTGTTTTTGAAGTAAAACTTCTTTACGCACGCTTGACTTGGGGAGCAAGCTGGTGAATGTGTGACGAGAGCGTTACGAAAAGCGTGATCGAGCGAGGCGTACGGAAGTTGAGAGGGAGATATAAGTTAGTGAAGATAGGAAGAGAGAGAGTTACGTTTCGTATATTACTCGTATATTTCTCTCATAGTCAGTTACGTTTCGTATATCTAAGACACAGTGCAGGCCTATGGTCTGTATCACACTGTAGGAGCAAGAGAGAGAATTGCGCGCGCACATTTTCTTTCTCTCTTCTTTTATAAGTTAGTAAAGTTTTACTTCAGTCGTGTGATATACAGCACACTCGTTTTTTAAAAAATTATTTTGTGAATAATTTTATAAGAAAGAAAAAAAGTTATTCATTTGGAACTGTATTTTTATATATAATTTTTGCCATAAAACTGTATTTTTTCAAGTAGTTTCTTATATGCGTTCATACATTTCTAATTAAAAAAAGATGTTTTTTCCTTAATTAATTAACAAATTTAATTTAATTCTACTTAATGCAAGCGATAAGAAAAGATTCAATTTATCCAAAGCTTATTTTTTTAAATTTATAATAAAAACGATTCATAGTAAAGATAAATGTAAAATAGTGATTTTTATCTGAACTAAGTATTTTTACCTGAAACACGTGAGTAGACTCAAAAATCCCGTACGAAATAAAACCCACAAAACTGCGCCGCGCAACGAAGCTCAATTGTATGCGGTTCATTTCCATACCGAAATCAGCATTTTTTACGTATATCTCAAAGTATGAGTTTAAAGAGAAAGAAAAAGCAATAAATTTCTTTTAAATTCTGCTCCCTGAATAAATTCCTAGACCAAAGCTACGTACACGGTTTTCTTCTACGAGTAGTATTTGGACCCTACCATAAAACAATTCTTTTAACTATATCACTCATAGATTTGACGTTACGAATGAGAGAACAGAAATATTTTAAAACTATCAATAGAAAAATTTACAGTAAATTGAACTGGAAAAATACTTCACACTGTGCATGCTTTTATTGGGAATAATTTGTAAAATCTAGAAAAATATTTATTATGATTAAACATAGATAAAAATTATAAAATTGTGAATACTTCAGTTCTGAAAGTAAACAAGATTAGTCTATCTCATTCTCTCGCAGGGTAAATCCTATAGATTTATGTGTTTGTCACTTTTTAGTGTCGCTTTTTTATTTCATAGAGATTCAAATCACAACGGTGCTAAAGACGTTTAACTTCAAAACGGTAACGATTGCAACAGAGCCTCGAACCCAGATCATCTAGGCCTGACGGGACAGGCGTCTCTACCTATTGAGCTACGAGTAATAAACCTTTTTTATTCCGGTCATTTTTACTAACATAACATTTTTATTTTCTGCGTCTAATTTTTACTTTTATTTTCTGTATATTTCATTGAAAGTTAATGATTATTATCTTTTGCAATGATTCAATAAGTTAACCCTTTAAATTTTTATTTTTTATTTTTTTTAGTTGTGACTATTTAGTTACAGGTTTGATGACAATTACAAGATATGATGATTTATATAAATATTTAATCCGTTTGTTCTTAGTCCTCCTCACTAGGTGGTCCTGTGCTGAGGCGGACTGGTAGATTTCTTTGATTTTCCGTTATTTAGTTTCTATGATGTTTTTAATACATTCTCTAGTATGTCTGAATTAATTTCTTTCACCCATGTTTTGATTTTTTCCTTAAACTTATTTATCTTTTCTATCTTTTTCAGACTTGGAGGAAGGATGTTGTAAAGTTTAGTTGCAAGATATATGTGGTTTCTTTGGCCAAAACTTGTCTTGAATTTTGGAACATCTCGTATATCCTTTTTTGAGGCTCTTGTGTCATGTATCCGAGTTTCATTAGGAGATTTTCTGTTTTTAAAACGATGTATAAGAATATTCTTGACAAATATTTGTTTTAAATTAAGAACGTCAAAACACTTAAAAATATCTTTTGAGGGGGTTCTGATGGGTAATTTTAGTATGGTTTTTATAATGCTCTTCTGAGCAATATCTAAGTGGTTAATATGATTGGCTGTAGCAGATCCCCATACTAGAATTCCGTACTCAAGACGGGAATGACATAAGGCATAAAATACTTTTTTTAGGTCTTTCCTAGGTAGTATGTTTCTTTATTATTTAATACAAATAGTTTTTGTAAAGGTCATCGCGATTTTTGTAATAAGAATCAATAACGTCAAAACGAATATAAACGTTTGGGTGTATTTAAATTATGCATTTAGGTTTAGCATTTAAAGGGTGCTACGCCGATAGGCACCACGGTGCTACGACGCTACGATGTTACGGTAGCGATCTAACCTTCCGTAGTCAAACTGGAGCAGGGCGGCACTACACTACTCGCAGTAGTCACTGTAATGATTAAAGAACTATACGGTTACTTTGCATTTTGTCAACAAGGAGCCGGTTTACTAAATTATTATTAAAAATCATGTTATTTACCGATGCGTGGCGGTTTAGATTTGGTGGTAGCTGTTGCGAACTTTCCCCGAAGCCCCGTAATATTTATTGTTTTAAATGAGTTGTAGTACACCAAGCATTACTCTTGACGAAAAGAGAGTGAGTTGTGTGCCTTCTTTAAAAATTGGCTTCGATCCTTTTGACTTCTATACAAGCCTCTTATGTGTTAGGGCTACTAGGCTATTGACGAAATCGTTATTCAACGAAACTGTCTATCCAATAGAAAAACAAAAATTTTAACAAAACAAAAAACGACTTCAAAAAATGCAATAAAAAGTTAAAAAATAATTTCGAACGATTGTTATTTTTTAAGTCAGTGTCAGCCAAGGTAACTACATACATAGGTAGTTATAGGTGAAATGTGGAGATCTTGGCTGACACCGACTCCAAAAATAACAATCGTACGAAATTATTTTTTTACTTTTTAGTGCATTTTTTGAAGTCGTTTTTTGTTCCGTTTTTTATTTTGTTAAATTTTTTGTTTATTTTTTGATTTTTAGTGACGAGCGTGCGTATAGAAGTTTTACTTCAAAATATTATTTTAAAAAAAAAATCATCGAAATCTGTTGGCGTAATATTGAGTTATTCGTCCATTTGTCGCGCACATACTTATTGTAAATTTAAGACATATGTGGTTTTCTCATGGATCCCATTGTCAGAACTGGACTAAATTAAAATGGGACCACACGGGAAGCACCAGCTTTCTAATAAAAAAAGAATCATCAATATCGGTTCACCCAATCGAAAGTTCTGAGGTAACAAATATTTAAAAAAATACCTTCGAATTGATAACCTCCTCTTTTTCGAAGTCGTTTAAAAACAAAACAACTTACTAATAATTGAGAAGTAATGAATTTATTTATTATCGACAATTTACATTTTATCAGTTTATACATAATGTGTAGTATACTAAAAGTAATAACGAATTTTCTCATTGCGACTTCAAATAAGACAACATAAAATAGAAATAATAAAAATTTGTAACAAAAAAACTAACTGGTATCCCAGGCGTTGCCATGGCTTTACGCAAAGTTGCTTTGAAGTGAAGCTTCTTTAGCCTCGTTATGTTTTGGAATTCGGATGAAACGGAAATGACGCATTATAGCATCTGCGAAGCATCTAACTGCGCTCATTGGCCGCTTTGATTATATTGGTTGAGATATGAAACGGAATTGATGCTAGGTATGCGATCATTGGCCGCTTGATTATGCATGATCACAATTTTGTGAGATTGTTGAGATTGTTTTTGGGATTGTTGTTGAGATTGTGTTTTTGGTAAAGTTTCTGCGAAACCGCACTCGATTTTTTAAATCTCATGTAGACTGTAACCTATCTCTTGTTTTTAAGAGCAATTATTATGCCATACCGTAATGAAACTATAGATTTGTACAAAGATCGAACTCACTGCCACGCGGCCGTCCGCTTGCCACTACTTACACTTTCCTTTATATAAATAATAATAATAGAATATATCAAACAAAAAGTCTCTCGTGAAAGTCAGATAACCATTATTTTAAGGAGTTCATTAAGGTGGTAAAAAATTGACGATTTCAACGTATATTACGACATCATATCAATATTATTTAATAAATAAGACAGGCTGTAAAATAAATTATTATATAAAATAGCAAGAAAAAAACCACTGACACGTCTGAAAAAAAATCACTTTATTGAGGTCGTATATTTATTCAGCTCGCAACAATTAAAGATGTCCACATTCGATATCATAATGTTGTCATTGCAGTCTATTCAAACAAGATTTTTGTTAACAATTTGTTTTTCTTTGATCTACTTTGAATAGGACGAAGATCATGTAGAGCGCGCAGGTACATTAACTGTCATAGAATATATTATTATTTACATTATAAAAACAATATAATATGTTCAGCGCAAAATAGTTTTTAGAATAATAGAAAATGATTTCACACACGGTAGTTACTTGTTTGAAGTTTGTCACGGCACTGAAATTGTGACATAGTTTTTGGGCCAAGTTTTTGGAGGTAGGAATAAGGAGGGATAATCCCTAATATGCAATGAATATAACTTTTCATCTGTGAGCTGCATCCTGCATTATAACTCAAGTAGCGAGGGCTTGTACCTAGCAGCCAGGAGGTGGTAGCAACCAGCTAGGAAGGTAGGTCGGGTGAAATATAGCCGCTCTTTGTGAGTTATTTATCGTTCCCCTTTACAGGAGGCGGGATACATAAGGTATGGATGCACCGGCGTCAATGCCACCCCAAATGGATCCCTGCGGAGCAGTGACAAGATGTAGCTGCCTGGAAAATTACAATATTGCATAATCGTTACGGCAAGTGCTCGAAAATCACTTATCTACGTGCAAGCGCTTATCAATAAAGCGCACGAAAAAAATCAGACTAAAAATCTATGGTCGAGCGTATAAATAGCCCTAACAAAGGCGGGGTATATATCCACAGAAATATAACAAATAATTAATACTATACAAAGCGTTCTCACCGAAAAAAATTATAGTCAAGAATTGCCTAAACTTTTAAAGGAACAGGCGCTTGCCTGAAGGAAATGTCTTCCTACAGTAGTATAGACGATTTGTATCCTCGTCTATTCCTGTAATATGAGTCCATTCGAGAGTGACAGATACTCAGTGTGTCGCTCTAATGTAAGATCAATATTTAAAATCTAAATGTTGATTGAAATGCCTTAAGCCGTATTTTGTGACCAGTTCTAAATAGCCAGGTTCATCATGACCTACCTATTTTGGGAAAACCGTAGCCTCTCTGGCTCCGGTCAAGTTGAGACTGGTATACAGTAGATTTTTATATGATTTTGTAAAAAAATAAAAATAAATCAACTTAAAAAATCTTTACACGTAATCGTTTTTTACCCCATTCAAAATGTTATACTTTTATTTTTAATCGTGTTGTTAAACGAATTTATTTCAAACTAGCCAGCCCACGAACATGAAAACTCGTCCTAATGATGTTTTTCCACATTCACTCCTCGTTGTGCAACGAGCGTACCATGATGCATTTATCAAAAACAGGCCATTTGATACAACGGGGATTCCCCTTATTTTGGACATGACTGTTTGACGTGTAACACCCCCAGCGCTGTGCCATTTTTCACCCTTTCTAAATAGAACCGAATAGTATATGTAATAATGGTCTGTCCAGCTATTTCTGAACCTTGGAAGATACTGTTTCAATTTCTTGTTATAAAATATGAATCATTTGACAGGTCGATTGTTTCGCGCAGCAGACACCGGCAAGACTGTTGGAAAAAGGCCAGAGAAAATGGCCTTTATTTTAAGGTGATCCATTCTTGTCACACTTTTATTTCTAACATTATTTATTGATGTAACTGCCAATAGCCTGCCTTAAGCAGACAATCGTCAATGTGCTTACATGACTGACAATGTGCATCGAATGCGATTGACGGAATTTCAATCAATTCGTAATATTTTCGCTCCAATTTCTTTGCTGTCTTCTGCCGAAACAGTAAAGTGTGCGAATACAGTGGTAATCTTTTGATTTTACTTTCAATAACCCAAGACAATCGTGATAAAATGCAATTCTCACCATGAGTACTTTAGAATATGAAGTAAAAAATATCGTTTTTAGTTTATATTGAAGTTTTACGCAGCATTTTTTATTTATTTTTATTGATAATAACTCAAAAAACAATCGCGAAAACCATTAATATTATCTCAAAACTATACTTTTTGACTCAATACACTAAAGTATTCATGATGTGAATTATAAGTTAAAAGGTCTAATAGCAGATTGAATGAATAATTGTCAATCGCCTAGTAACTATTGACAATAATACAGCCCGGAATATTGTTGAATCAAAAAAAAATCTTGCTTTGAGAAAGGTAAAAAAAAAAACGAAACCAGTTTTTTGCAATATATTTTACGTGTAAAAATGGCAAAGAAAGGCAATTAAATTATAACTCCATCAATATCTATATTGATACTTTTGTAGGATACAACATTATTCCGAGTAAGGGCTCAATTGATATTGATAGTTTTCTAGAGTGTTAAAGAAAGAAAATATTGGCGAGAGCTTTGACGGTAAATACCCATTTTTTTTAATTAACACTCCCAGAACTCTCGAAAGTAGCATTAAAGTCGATTTTATTAGGAATTCTTTCTTCCTCATAGCAACTCTACCTGCAGCAGTTAGTGAATGCTTTAGTTGCAGTTTTTCCACGCTTGTGTGTTGGTGGTGCCGTAACTAGTATGGCGGGGGGTGGTACCACTAAAAGAAAATGTGGAGGCAGCGTTCTGAAACTCTGATTTGCTAAAACTTTTTTATTTATTTTTTATTGATAGAAAAATAATATTATGAATTTTCAAACATTATTTCTTAAAGTGAGCCTGTTTGAGACTCTCCCATTTTACAATTTAATAAATTTCCAAAAAAATAAAATATGAAAAAAAATTAATTGATATAAAATAAAATAAAATGAGATGGTATAAAGTAAAAAAAAAAACAATAATAAAAGCGGAACGATAGCATAAAATGAAGTGCGTATTGTAAAGGTATTGTGTATTAAGCACATACGTTTTATTCTATTACGTTATAATTTTTTTGTTCTAATAATATCTTTTTTGTTCTTTAACACACCTTTTAATTTTGTATCTGTGATGTATTCAAGTTGCCTTATTTTTTGAGAAAGTGACAGCCTCCCGCCGATTATAAACCGTTTTTCTAATCTGACGCAATAGCTCTATCTAGCTGTAGTCGATGGGATTATGGCATCAAAGTTTTGGAAGTTATGTAGATGTGGATAAAAATAAAAATTGGTATTTTATTTAGATACATTGCTGATTCTAGTCATCAATAAAAAAAAAATTTAAAGTCGTCGTTTAACCCCTTCAGCTTCTCAGTGCCTAATATGAACCGGTTTCTTAATATAATAAAATAAACGAGAAAACATAATTTTATATCATTATTTAGTATCATCCCTATGTAATATTAAAAAAATCTTATTAAATGTAATTCATATAATTATTTATTCAATAATTACGAAAAAGATAAAAAGAGGTTACAATTTTCTTACAAATTGCCAAAACGAAAGAAATTTGTTGTATTTTGGGGGAAAAACAAGTGAAAATATAGTAAGCGTTTTTGTCAACATTTTTCATGTTTGATGTTAAAATTTTATTATTTAATACACAGACTTAAAAGATAAATTCATCAAGTTCAAATATTTATTACCATAAAAAATGTATTTATTTACACATACAGCATATTAAAAATAAATCGGAAGCAATGCAAACTGAGCAAACATATTGAAAGTGTGATGATATATAATCAATATAGTATTATTAATTTACTAAAGCATGGAGAAGGAGGGCCTTGCGCTAGGTACAACAAAAAATATTACACGAATAGGTAACACATGGCTTTCAAACTGGAGCAGAATTGATAAAAGCAGGGAAGATCTGATTTACTAAATCACTTAAGCACTTAATTACTCCTGTAAGTTTATCATTAATTATTCACGAAAAAGCTAACAAAATATAATATGATAAGGTTTTGCTTGCATATAATTAATTACTGTAAAAGAAAAAGTTCATCCTAAAGTTTTTCGGAGAAATCAAAATGAATTGGAAAATTCTTCTGTTTTCTGATTAAATTATAAGAAACCATTTTCATTAGGTTTTGATAAAATGCCGGATGAACGCAGAAAGCCTTAATAAATGTCTAAATATGACCTTATTTCTTAAAAGCAAATTAAATTACACGCTGCCGCAAAACTGAAGGTGTAATTATATTCAGTAAGCAGTCATTTTCCCATTATATTGTTTGCCCGAGAGATAATTTAGTCTGTCGCGGTCGCCCGAAACAAGGCTATGTTTGATCTCCACGAGGAGGAGGCGACTTTGGAGTCAATTAAAACTTATTTTAAGAATATAATTATTTGGGTGTGGCTTATACGAATAATGAAAAAATGTCGGATTAAAATGGTATTGACCTGTATCCAGAAATCAGTTACATAAATGGGATGATAAAAGGGTTCCTTGATTTGAAATTATATTTTAGATTAATCTTTATTACGAATCCGATTTATACTATGAATACCAAAAAAATGTTTTATATAAATTGAGACTTTTTCCTACGTTTGGCTTGAGTAGAATTAAAATACATTTTTTACATACATTATAAAAAAATATAGGTAAACTACTAAAATAATGTATTTTTTTCATTAGCAATGTTTGAACACACATAAGAAAGAACTTAAAAAACGAGTGTGCTTTAGACTTTAGACCACACGACTGAATTAAAAATTCACTAACTTATAAAAGAAGAGAGAAAGAAAATGTGCGCGCGCACTGCTCTCTCTTGCTCCTACAGTGTGATATAGACAAAAAGCCTGCACTGTGTCGATATACGAAACGTAATTGGCTATGAGAGAAAGAGAGAAAGAAAATGTGTGCTCGCACCTCTCTCTTTTGCTCCTACAGTAACATACGAAACGTAACTCTCTCTCTTTCTATCTTCACTAACTTATATCTCCCTCTGAACTTTCGTTCGCCTCGCCCGATCACACTTTTCGTAACGCTCTCGTCACGCATTAACCAGCTTACTCCCCAAGTAAAGCGCGCGTTAAGAAGTTTTATTTCAAATACAATATAATGGCTAAGATTATCTGTAATAGTTTCTCTCGATTAACTTTTTTCCTTTTTCATAAAATAAATAAAATAAAACATTTTTACGCTTGAATTCGCTTGACTTCGATTGCTGAGCGATTTTTATGTGTATTAAGCTATGTTCGTGGCGATATAAAACACGCTAAGAATGTACACACTTTTGGCTTGTGTCTTCCTCTTAAGAAGAACTTTTCGTAGCGTCGTGTTGTGTACAGAAACAATGCATTCGTTTGTTTGAGAATATGCGTTAAAAGGAGCACTTTATTCAGTCTGGTTACTTGTTCCGGAGAAATGGGTATCATTTTTCTAGAAAACAAGTGTGATTTAATATAAGCTAGGGGTGGGTTCATTTGTGTCTGCGAAGTACGAGAAGTTTTAAGTGAATAATTCCCTCATTTGAAGCACGCCTGTAAAATTACAATATTCATCAGAAAAGTTTTGCAATTCTGTTGTGAGAGCTTTGTTGTGGCGAGGCGAATGGATGTAGAAACAAAACGGTTTGACTGCAAACTGTTAATTACAGTGGGAAGCAAGAAGCAACAGAGGTCGGTAGATATCGTGCGGATTGGTGCGGTGAACGGAGTTGTCTTGTCACACGATTATCTCGACTCTGTTAATGAGTCCCGCTCGAGTCGGGGTGAAGAGGCGCGGGTGGGACGGGAAGGCCCTCCTTGGGCAAACCTAATTAAAGGTGCGACCCGGAGGAGAGGTCCAAACGAATTATAAACAAATTACTTTTCTGTCTCGTTTGACGGGAGCCGAGTCATTAATCATCATTTAAAGCAACTTCAAGCGGGAACACACGGAGGGGCGCGGAGCCGAAGGGGGTCCTCCCCACAAAATGTGTTTCGGATGTTGAGTAATGGCTGTTTGACTTTTTGGTCCGTGAACTTAATAGAAAAAAATGTATACATTCACCTTTATGGGTGATTTCCGCTGATATTCGTATTTATGTGGCGACAAACCGTGTACCGTGCATTAATGCTGCTTTAGATTTAAGATTCTTCCGCTATTGGCTGCCTGATACTCGCGAAACGACTTTCCACGGGAGATGATATTTTGAGATACGTGATATAGTAACAAATACAGTCAAATCATTTTAAAGAGGACATGTTTAACGAATTTATGCACAGCGATAGCATCGAAAGATTCCAAAAATATACAAATTCTCAAACTAGGAACACCCACCCACAGTTCCCTCTTACCCCGCAAATGATCCAAGATACTAATGTACGTAGCGATGTTTATCAATACCATTAAAGTCCAGTTGTTTCGCTAAAATTCGTGTATGACAAAGTCTTCAAATGGCTATTCGGCGGCATTTTGTTTTTATTGACATTTAATGAAAGACACCATTAAACGTCGATTCTAGGTCTGTTTCATCTTTTGAACAAATTGTGATCAGTAGAAGAGGACAATTAAAATGTTGTCAAGCTTTTCAGCTTATTAAAATTTGATGGAAGGTTAATATTCATCTAAAATCGACGTTTATATGATGAAATTGTTACATTTGAATTTCTGCGAAACAACTGTTGCGGTTTAATTCGACAGCGTTCTTTTCATATTTTTAAATACATCGATTTGGATTACGATTTTGTTTGCGTGAATGAATTAATGAACGCAAATCTTGGAAATGGGTCGAGTTAAAACTCGACAGATAGACTCGTGGTCGATGACAATGCATTCTGTCAACATTTCTTGGCACTCATGCACATGAATTATCGCGAAACAGCTGGGCCATTAATACAAATTACAAGCGTTTATCTGAAATTGACTACCAGCCGGCCCAAGAATTGCATCCATCGATCGATTGATTATCCATCCAATTTTCACTACACGAGCGAGGGTATTTTTAAAATGATTTACCTATACCTACCCATTTATCTTACTTCATGTATTTACCCACACACTCAGTTTCAATTTGTATGTGTCTTGTTTTTTTTGCTAACAACTCTATAGTTTTTATAAACTTGCATGTATTTTTAAAACTTTTTCTCTCCATTACAGTTTTACTGGTAAAAAGTGTAAATTGATATCGAAAGATTGTTCTTTTATCTGGTAAAGTGTTGTTTTAAAGTATGAGAAAATATGGTAAGCATAATAAGGTTTATACCGTAGGTCGTTGACAGATTTGTTAAATTTTCAAACAAAATTTTGTATTATACAACACACATTTAAAATCATATAATCATGCAGTAAAATAAATCAATAATTATCTGGGAAAGAATTTTGTTTCAGATTTTTAATTTTAGTTTAAATAAAATCATAAAAAAATATCCGCGCACGTGTTTTGTGACGAAAATACTTCAGTTTGTGTATTTATTTACGGTCTTACAAACTAATATATATAATTTTTTTTTGAATTCCTATTATGCTTAGACATTATTGAAAAATTATAAAAACTTATGATCAAAAAATAATTACAAAAAGTATATAATTTTAATAGTTTAATCATCATGCCTTTCAGCATTTTTGAATGTAGGTATAAATTAAAGCAAATTTTGAATGAAATTAAATCGATATTGAGTTATAATTTTAAAAAGCTGATTGAGTATAATTAATCTTTCTCATTGGAACCGCCCTGTACGATCATAAGAATATCTTTCGAAGAAATAGCGCCATATTGTTTTTTTTTTAATATTTGAAAGGCCTTGGTATTGATGAACATCGCGGTATGGTATTGATAACGGAAAACTTTCAACTGCTAAAAAAAACAAATTGGTTTTGAATAGCAATTTGATGACTTTGTCACACGTGAATCTCTGCGAAACAACTGGGCCTAATACATTGTGTCAAGAAAATAAAATTTCTAAGCATAGTATTTTACGTTCTATGAGGAATATGGAAAGGTTTTTATAACGTTCAAAAAAATTACACGACCAAAAAATATGGGGTCAAGTTGACCAGAGGCACAGGCGAATTCGTGTCGGATTTATTTCACCGCCGACCACCGATAGCTCCGAGGTAAGCCCTCCCAAGCTAAGGGATCGAAACTTTAACAACGGAATATCGATTTCAACCCCCTCCCAACTCCCAACCCGAACCCTACGTTAAACACCCTTCTAACCATTCGTTTGAATTTTATTCACGGAAAAAAACAGTTCGGATATTTTGGTAAATTAAATAAAGATTATGTTGCCGATATTTGAGCGCGTTGTTTTAATTTGTTAGAATTACATTTTAACGCAGGAAAAATTAATATTGCTTTAGGCATGTTAAAAATTGTAAATTTTGATTAAATACATTGCAATAAATAAAAATTTTCGGCACTGTTAATTTTTCTAGACGAAGGATATTTTAAATATTTATCTACATGTCCTGTTTAAATTATAAATTAGATAAAATAAAAATATGTTATGAAAAACCTATTTACTATATTTACCATACCCTAATGAAGAAAACATAGTTTTCGAAGCATGTAGATAATATTAATAATATAGCGGTGTTTACAAAGTTATTTCTTTTCTTTTAATCAATAATGACGCCAGAAACTATATTTGCGAAGTTTGAAGAAGTAAATAAAAATATTTATTACATTTAGATTAACTTTTTTATATTATTGTTTACTGTTGTGTTTAAGTTAATCATATAATTTCAAAATCCTTCAATATATGTTGTTGGTGTAGTTAGTTGTACGTAGTTTTATGGTACCTCAACAGACTTAAGTTAAATTTTATTTTAGAAGAGTATCATCTATCGTCGTTCGTGCCTAATGTAAGAACGGTGACGATAATAACAAAAGGCACATATTTAAAAAAAAGGAATCCAAAACAATTATTATAAAAAGTGATAATACGTCTCAAATAAAATAAAACATACAATGAGGCATTATAAAGCAAGAAAATATTAATTTTTGTAACTATTTAAGTTCCATTAAAAATATTTGCTATATAGATTATATTACCTATGCTGTGCTCGATGTGCGTGTTATAACGGAGTTTTTAAACGAATTAAGTTTTTTTAAAATTATTTATTCTTAGTATATTTACATTACAAAGGTATAATATATAGTCCTCCACACTAGGAATCACCTGTTCTGTAGAGGACCATTTTCAGTTGTAAATTATAAATTGTTATTGTAAAACAAAACAAATAGTGGTATTAGTTAATATAAAAAAAGAGAAACGATAAAAATTAAAATATAAAATCGACTTTAATTGTATAAAATTATAATAATATTAGTCGTTTTATATTGTGTTGGAGGAGATTTGTATAGTTTTATAGCCTGGTATCTGTAGTCTAGATATTCCAGAGCTTGAATTACTATTTAAATTATTATAAGCAATAATTATTAGCCTGAAACACTCATCAACATTGAAAAAATCTTCCGAGAAAAGATAAATGCCGCCGACGGGACTTGAACCCGCGTCCTTCTGATATCCGGTCAACTGCTCTACCAACTGAGCTACGTCGGTTTAGCTCCCACCCGCCAAATAATTCAATATATACTATTATTGCTTATAATAATTGTTACCCTTTGTGCTATGCATAAAAATCTTGTCTTAAACATTAGTTTACCAATTAAAAATAATAATTAATATTTGACATGTTAAAGTAATTCACCAAAAAATGTAGACAAAATTTATCTCGACGCCATCTAGTGGGAGAGTTAGCACTTATAACGCCTTTCTCACAAAAAATAAAGTTGGTTGTTTTCAGGTGAAAAATGCAATAAGCAGTAATTGTTGAATGAAACACTAGTATATATTGAATTATTTGGCGGGTGGGAGATAAGCCGACGTAGCTCAGTTGGTAGAGCAGTTGACCGGATATCAGAAGGACGCGGGTTCAAGTCCCATTTATCTTTTCTCGGAAGATTTTTTCAATGTTGATGAGTGTTTCAGGCTAATAATTATTGCTTATAATAATTGTTACCCTTTGTGCTATGCATAAAAATCTTGTCTTAAACATTAGTTTACCAATTAAAAATAATAATTATTATTTAAATATTTAAAAACGTAAATAAGACGCCTGTCATTGTTTGTACTTTTATTTACTTTACTCAAACGGAAAAAAAAGTTTTCCAAAACAATAAGAAATAAGCCCATTTGAGACATCCATCTGGCTGAGTCGTACGCAGGTTTATCAAAATAACACAAATAATAAAAATAAAGAAGCTAGTTGGCTAAGAAAATCTATTTGCTTTGTGTGTTGTCGGATGTAGGTTCCTGTTCCTAAACGGGGATGAAGCAATGAAGCTCCGGGACAAATAAGGCTATTAGTTTTATTCGATTCCCGTTGTTATTCCTGTCTCCTCTCCTCGAGTCGGGTTCCACTGTTATGGTGATATCAGGACGTAAGCAAGAAACTTGGGCAGTAAAATGGGGAATAACACATATTTTTATAGTTTTGCGGGTGGGATTATTTATGATTGAGTCAAAAATGAAGCAAAAGGTCAGCACTTATTTCCGCGCTCAAGAGGGCAATAAAAGATAGTGTTATTTGTCTGAATACTCCTGATCTATTATTATTTACTTTATTAACGGAAAACTATTTTATAAAAATAATAATTTAGGAAATTTTTTAGTTAATTAATAAATGAATTAATTAACTTAAACATTCGGGAATGTATAAATTAGATTGTAGTGACTGTTCAGCATTTTATATAGGTAAAACGACGCGCAATGTCAATAATAGAATCAATGAGCGTGTTAACTAACTAACTAACTAACCATCACGCCGTTTCCCCGCAGGGGTAGGCATAGAGGACGGACCGCCAAACAACTCGGTCTTGGCACACACTCCATGCCTCGTTTACATTCATACATCGTCTCATACATGCTCTTCTATTATTCTGACTCTTGACATGGCCCGACTCAAGTATCTGATTCACTTGGTCGTGCCATGTCTTTCTCGGGCGTCCCTGACTTCTTCTACCATTCACATTTGCGTCATATATATTCTCCTTACACTCCTTTCCTCGTTCATTTGCTTTACATGCCCAAACCATCGGAGCGTTCCTTTCTTGATCTTACTCATTATGCTTACAATCAGCCTTGCATTCTTTGCAGATCTTCGCGTTTCTCACACGATCATACATGGTTTTACCACACATACGCCTCAGTGATCTCATTTCTACAGCATTCAGTCTACTTTCATCCTTCCATCCTCTGCCAATTCCATGCCTCACTGCTATACATTAGGGTGGGTACCAGTACTCCATTATTGACGGCTAGCTTGGCTTCTTTGGACACTTTTTGTTGGTGCCAACGGCGTTCAGTCCTCCATTAATAGAGTTACCTGCATTTACCCTTCTTTCAATATCTCTATCAGCCTTCCCATCTCTCGTAAAATACTTCCCAAATAAACAAACTCATCCACCTGCTTCAAGTATTCACCATTCACAACTATGTTGCACATTGTTTTCGTGCTCTCTATTTCAAATACCATCACTTTAGACTTACTTACATTCATCGTTATCTCATTCTTCATACATACTTCGTTCATCCTAGACACGAGAGACTGTAGATCTTCCATACTGTTAGGTATCAGCACCGCATCATCAGCATATAATAGGCAACATACTTTCAGATTACTCAATTTCGTGCCCAATCCCATCTCTTTCAATTCTTGCATACAATTATCCATGAATAGATTGAATAACCACGGTGACATTACGCAGCCTTGTTTAACACCTTTTGTGATGTCAAACCACTCCGTAAAATCGCCGTTCACCCTAATACATGCAACGCTTCCCTCATATAGAGACGCAAGTATGAGATTTTTCCGTAGTCTATATTATAATATATTGTTTTCAATTGACAAAAAATATCAACGGACAGTAAAATGACATCTACATTTTTCACTCTATGTGTAGGTACTCGGGAATCGTTGGTTAAAATAATTCGGGTACGCGCAGTTACACCCTGTATACATAAAAGCAGTTTGTTTTTTTTTTTATGATATTCGTAGTTTAAGGGGACATATATTATTTGAATTGGGACTAACGGAAATTCAAAAATCAATAAAAGTATGTATTAAAACATTAAAAAAATGTGACATTGCGCAAAAGTTGCCAACAATCATAATACTCGCAGAAACAGAGTGTTTAAATCTATACTGGTTTTATTAGTTTTAGTATGACTATTTACCAATTCGACATATATTAATATATAAAATAAACTTTTGTATTCAGAATCCGCATGAGTTGGTTTGCGAGTAGATGAATAGGTACCTATTTTTAAAAGCATAATGTTTTGCACTGAAGTTCCGAATGGGGTATTTCCACAAACCAGGGAAACTGTTGAAAATGCACGGAATATTTAAAGATCATTTTTCTAGTTTTAAACATATTACTAAAAATGTTTGTTTTATATTTTTTTCATTCAATTTTATTGATTAAAAACGGTCTAAAACTAACAAAATCAAAACGGCCCATGGTTTAAAATTGGAATGTGACGTCACAAGCGTCGCTCAGCTTGGCCAGCATAAATAAACACTGGTAGTGAGCGTCGACGCTCATGACCTCACACGATAGCCCCGCCCCAAAATTCGTTTTAGCGGTAATTCAAAAATGGGAAAGTTTGACTCGCTGTAGAAAATTTATTAGTCAACAAAAAAATAAAATATAAATGCTTTCATCATCGTAATTATTTGTTTAATTTTTTTAAGCAATAAAAAACGTGGAAATAATCCATTATTAAATATGTGTCTCCTTATATCAGGCGTCTTGTTGTCTCCTTGTACGGATCCCCGACCAAAATGTGACAAAGGGAAGAAGATGAGATGAGAGGAAAGAAATACAAGGTTCCTACCTTCCATGCTGTGGCCCCACGTTACCGTCGTCAAACGAAGAACTGGCCGTGATGTCCTTATCCGGGATCTGTCCACTCTCCATGCCCAGTGGAGCGTTGCATTGCACTGTAATAAACAAACGGACAAACATTACTATCTCAATATTTAATTAACGCTAGCTGGTAACCGGCATGCGTTGCTATGCCATTTCCTTTCTCTCCCGCGTCCCCTTTCCCTCTCGCGTTCCCACTCCGCCTCCTCCACCTTTCTTTTCCACACTCAACTCCCCCCCTTCCCACGTCCCGCAAATCCCCCTCCCGAGTTCCCCTCCCCACTCCCAGGTTCCCCTCCTCCCTCCCTCCCCGCTCCTTCCTCCCCGACCCCCTCCCACCGCCACCTCTCGCATTCCTTCCATTCATTCCCGGTACATTCAGTTTTCAAACCGCTCGCGTGCCACATATTGCAATTTTTTTATAGAAATTTCTTAATGCCATAGCTCACCAAAAATTTTATAAACACCTTTTCCCTACAATAACGAACTAAAAGAAAAAGAATTATGCAATTTGGTGCAGTCGTTCGGATTCATTTTTATTTATATAGGTTTCATTGTACGCACTGTTGTTCATTTATAACTTGACAACTCATAATACAGACAATTTGACATGCAAAATATTTTTTTGACCGTATTTCAAAAAACAAATAATAAAGAAAATATCACAAATCTTTCATTCAAAATGAGGTCGAATCCTGTCGAACAACTATTCAAAATCTTCCTAAAATCTTTGAATTTTCACCGACTGACTCTCCGAATTCGTTATAAAGATCCATTTAATAAAACTAGTAAACTAAATAACCCATATTCCCGGGATATGAATACCCTATTAATATTTGAAGACATCCTACTTGATCTATCTACGACTATCATTATAGTAAAAAAAAACAAAAATTTTAACAAAACAAAAAACGACTTTAATAAAATGCACTAAAAAGTAAAAAAATAATTTCGTACGATTGTTATTTTTGGAGTCGGTGTCAGCCAAGGTAACTACATACATAGGTAGTTATAGGTGAGATGTGGAGAACAAAAATTTGTGATGAGACAAGACATTTGCAAATTATTTATAATTAGGTTATTTTTGGAGTCGGTGTCAGCCAAGGTAACTACATACATAGGTAGTTATAGGTGAGATGTGGAGATCTTGGCTGACACCGACTCCAAAAATAACAATCCTTCGAAATTATTATTGTACTTTTTAGTGCATTTTTTGAAGTCGTTTTTTTGTTTTGTTAAATTTTTTGTTTATTTTTTGATTTTTAGTAACGAGCTTGCGTAAAAAAGGTTAACTTCAAAAAAGAATTATCGAAATCTGTTGTCGTAATATTGAGTTATTCGTTCATTTGTCGCGCACATACTTATTGCAAATTTAAGACATATATGGTTTTCTCATGGATCCAATTATCAGAACCAAACCAAATTAAAATGGAACCACACGGGAAGCACCAGATTTCTAATAAAAAAAGAATCATCAATATCGGTTCACCCAATCGAAAGTTCTGAGGTAACAAACAAAAAATAAAAATAAAATACCGTCGAATTGATAACCTCCTCATTTTCGAAGTCGTTTAAAAAGTTGCTTGAACATGGCTAGCAGAGTTGAAACCACGACTGCGTGATAACTGGATGCAGGTATCTACTGGACTATTAACCAGTCGGTACTGTTTAATGAATTTAAACATACTAGGTATATTTTCCAGGTTTTCCGTGGCAGATGACCGCCAATCAGAACAGAAAAGCTATTTTAAATGGCATCAGAAATTAGCCAGGCACTTCCCAATGTTCCCTATCTTCCCAATCCAGCCCGAAAACATTAAAATCATTTCAACATATGTGGCTGTCACTCGTCTCATACAAAAAAAGGCATTACGAATTGTACGATTTGTTAAACCTACGTTATTTAACGAGAAAAGTTTTATGAAAATTCTTGTATTTAAGTTTTTAAATATTCCAGTCACACTGACGTTTAAGTCGGATCACTAATGTGGTGATAGCTATACACACAAAGCTGTGTTCCAAGTCAAAAACATTTCTGAATAAGTTCCTCGAAATGGCAAATATATAAATCAGACATATTTTTTGGTCTCCCGGGCGGAAGGGGGCCGGACTACACAATAACGACAATCTAAACGTTTCAACGCGGACTTTCTTTTGTCGCTTTTCCTCCTTTGCTGTCGCCGAAACACTTAGATAATGGCCGCAACGGGCGCGTTCCCGGGCGGCCGAATATACTTAGAATAAATACTTTTTTTAGTCTGAAAACGCATTTCATTGGCGCAATGACAGGCCAATGGGCTGCTAAGACATTTACAGCCATCTCTGTGTAACAACACATTGTCCCGGTGACTATTTTCAAAGCAAATCGCTTCTGAGAAGATCGTCTGGTAGCTGCCCACAGCGACAAAAGGATAAGACGCATGCTCAATTTAAATGTACGTACATGCCTTGCACAACGTGAGCAACATACATTTACGATTAGGCATATAATTACAGCTCAACGCTATTCAACATTTTTTAAGTGAAAACTTCATTAGCGCCGTTGTGATTTGAAACTCGATAGTAAAAAGACATAAACACATACATCCATAGGATTTAACCTTTAAGAGAATAAGATACCAAAAAAATATTTATTTATTAGTTTAGTGATATAAAAATCCAAAAAAAAAGCGAGTGTGCCACCACACGACTGAAGTAAAACTTAACTAACTTATAAAAGAAGAGAGAAAGAAAATGTGTGCGTGCACTGCTCTCTCTTGCTCCTACAGTGTGATACAGACAATAGGCCTGCACTGTGTCTTAGAAATATGAAACGTAACTGGCTATGAGAGAAAGAGAGAGAGAGAAAATGTGTGATCGCACCGTTTCTCTTGCCCCTACAGTTATATACGAAACATAACTCTCTGTCTTTCTATCTTCACTAACTTATATCTCCCTCTCAAATTTCGTTCGCTTCGTCCGATCACACTTTTCGTAACGCTTTTGTCACGCATTCACCAGCTTACTCCCCAAGTCGAGCGTGCGTAAAGAAGTTTTACTTCAATAATTAGAAGCTCGCTAGAGCCTTGAAAGAGTAACCATCTGTGACTTATACTAGGGCGGGTAAGGGGTGGATAACATCCAAAGTCATACCAAAAGGAACCTTCTCACAGCAACCCAAAATATGGCATAGGCTTCGAGGGAAATTATCTTCCTGAAGACCTCATCTGTGGAGTTAATTTGAAAAATAAAAAAATATTTAGTTCTTCTTTTTGAAGTATTGAAACTCAGTGTACGACATATAAGAGTAGATACGTGTATTTTGTCAACTCATTAATTTCACTGTATTCTATATAAAAGTCCGGTGGGTATTTAAATAAATAAAAAAATAAAAGGAAATACTTATCGTCATACAAGAGTAGGTACCTACAAAGTATATAAAACCTGATAACTCTGTAATGATAAGTTCTCGACTAGCAATACGAAGGTCGCGGTTTCAAACCCGACGTTTGGAAGTTAATTTTTATTTCATTGATGTGTGTTAATTCACAATTAAATCATTAAAAATAATTTAAGATACATATTTGCGGCACGTTCCAAAATTGTATGTTCCAAATTGTTCAATATGGTCCTGGTTTAAGACAACCATTCACAATTGAAACGTGGCTTAAATGGCTTTAGACGTGTTTGGTGATTACATTTGAATAACCAGAAGTTTTCCACCTTCCTCTTTCTCACTTCCTTTCTCTCCCCTTTACGTGCAGCCTTCAAACATACCCCAATTGGGGATGCCATAGTCCCACTGACTCTAGAAGGTTTGGATCAGTTGGGACCAATCCGCGGTATAAATATTTAAAAAAATGACATAGCAAAAGAGCTCTTTTGAATAGTGATGACATAATATTTATCTCTCATCTATTCGTGAATCGCAAAAGCAACTTTTGTTTATTTTATTTTAAATTTATTCATTTCAAAGGAATTTTTTACTTTATATGTCCCACCAATCAAGCGGCTTGATCAGTGCATGGATCGCCAGTCTGCGGAACATTTTATTAAGGTTGAAATGAAAATATCGTCAAAAGGTTATTAATGAATGGAGTGGTGAATGGGAGCTTGCAAATGCTGCATTAAAAATTCCAATTAAATCGTGGTCTATAATTTATAAATGAATAAAACCAGACTGCCGCTTCACGAGCTTTTTAAAAAAGAGAGATTGTAAAAATAATATTTCTATAGAAAAGACCTATTCGGAAAAGTGCTAAAAATCATGTTTATAAACAAACAAGAAAATTCAATAATGATTTCTTTGTCGATTGAACAATTGTGATAGTTCGTATTTTTACATAATTGAAATTTTTTACATGAGAACGGGTCGTTTCAACGAATCATTCTTGAGTTCAACAGTTCGGCTGAGGAAAGATTTAACGGCCTCTGTTTTTCTCCCTCCTACAACATGGATCTGTTCAAGACCTACGGTCACTTCTTCCTTTCCTCCAAAAAAATCCCTTCACAGCATCCCCAAAGATGATAAATTATTTTCCCCAGGACCAGTGTGGAGTTCATGTAAATTTTTTTTTTTTTTAAATACTTTAATTTGTAGTTTACTTTTGTTTGTTTGAATGAAGTGGAATCTTACATGTTTGTTTGAATGAAGCAGAATTTGCAAGTGGAAATTAACCCACTTCTCCATATTAGAACGAGCTAAAACTCGGCAGATGGACTCGTTGTCGATGACAATGCATTCTATGAATTGCAGTTGATTCCAATCAAGGGTAAGGAAGGTCAAAACCTTCTTTGAAAAAAAATTAAAAGAGGACATATCAAACTCATCTCCACAATCCACAATGAAAATAGGCACACGTTCCGTTGGTTGCTCAATATTATATTTAGCCACTCTCTATCAACCATTGTGTACAACCGCTTCAGTAATGGTCAGTTTTTTCACAGAAATTCAAAAATAACATTATTATCAATTGCCAACTCAGCGCCATTTTATTTTTTCGCCATTCTAATGATCCCCGTTAAACTACGATTCTAAGTGCATTTCAGCTGTCCAGCAAATTGTAATAAGATGACAAGCTTAACAATATGACAGTTGTCTTCTTCTGCTGAACATAGTTTGTTCAAAAGCTGAGACGGAAATTATTTAAGCTGCCAAAAAAGAAACAAAATGGCTATTTCATGACTACGTTAAATGTATATTTATTTGAAACACACTAAAATAAGTTTTTTTAAGCGGACTTTCTTTCTCACTAAGTTTAGTGGCCTTATTTATCTATTTAAATTTTAACAAAATAATTGAATGACTTTGTTTTCAAAAACCGGAATTTATTTAATTTCCTCCGCTGTCCTTGTTTCTCTTAAATTGTAACATCCCTAAATATGTAATCCATTTACGAAGGGGAGAAAATTTCAATAAAATACGGCATTTTTACAAGAAAAACAGTTTAGTTTTGGAATGCATATTTTTATCAGAAAGTTTTAAGGAAACAAAGGTTCGTATCTGAATAAAAGGGGAAATGGCGTTCACTAATTTAAACCGACATTTACATTTTAATTAAATAAAAGTTATAGGTACTATTATTCTTCGTAAAAGATTTATATTAAAGAGATCGTAAGAAGTGTTACTAAGAATTAATAGTCAAAATGATAACAATAATAATCACACAGTAAGCTTTTCCGGAAACTATAGAACATATTTTATCGGGATGTTCTGTATTAGCGCCGTCCGAGTATACATTTAGGCACAATCAAGTTTTAAAAATAATTCACCAAAGTTTGGTAACTAAACATAACTTGATTGACTGCCGTAATGTACCATATTGTGAATATGAACCAAATTCATTTTTAGAAAATGAATTTTATAAAATTTATTATGATAAAACTATTTTAACAGACAGAACAATTAGTCATAATAGACCCGATATAGTTTTACATGACAAAATTAAGAAAATAACTTATATCATTGATGTCGCTATTCCAAATTCTTGTAATATTCAGAAAACTGTTTCTGAAAAAATAAGAAAATATACAGATTTAGGAAATGAGATTAAAAGAATTTGGCATTCTCAGACTATAAAAATATTACCATTTGTTATTTCGGCTACTGGCATTATACCTAGCTCAAAATTTAGGCGTATTAGATTTGTCAAAAAATTTGTACATAAAAATGCAAAAGTCGGTCATTTTAAATACATGTAGGATTACGAAAGATTTTTTAAATATTTATATTGAGGGATCAGTAGGATTTATCGGACCAGTTAGGATTTCATCAGAGCCGAACCCTCTGATATGAAAATATCTGGAGTCAGTGAAATATTTTCTTATTATGTTTCTGGTGGATTGACGTATTGTTCTTGTATTGTTTTGTATTTATTATACTTATATAGTGCACTTACATTGCGTGAATTTATTAGATGTTCATTTGTGGAAAAGTGTATGGAAGGGTTTAGTCTTTCATTTGGGAAAGATTTAACCCGGACATAAAACCTGAGCACCAGACAGAACAATTAGTCATAATAGACCCCATATAGTTTTGAATGACAAAATTTAAAAAAAAAAACTTATATCATTGATGTCGCTATTTCAAATTCTTGTAATATTCTGAAAAAAAAATATATCGGTTTAGGGAATGAGATTAAAAGAATTTGGCATTCTCAGTCTATAAAAATCTTCCTATTTGTTATTTCGGCTACTGGAATTATACCTAGCGCTCTCATTTATTTTAAAAATTATTTTCCCATTTGGTCTCTGGTTGGTTGACATGTTGTTATTGTATTGCATATAATTGTCATAAAGTTATAATGACAAGAATAATTCCAATAAAAAAAAATCGAGTGCAGTGTTCACACGCGGTAGAAACGAAACTTTACCAAAACAATCTCAACAAATATCCTTGAAAAGTGAGGTTATAATCAAAGAGGTTAATGAGCGCAGACCTAGCGTCATTTCCGTTTTATATCTCAAACAATAGCAGCCTTGAAGAGTGACATCATAATCAAAGTGGTCAATGAGCGCAGTTTGATGCTTCGTAGGTGCTGTAATGCGTCATTTCCGTTTCATCCGAATTTCAAATGGCTAAAGAAGTTTCATTATAAAAATCGAAAGATTACATATTTAAATAAACTAGATCAATAAGAGGTTAAGGTTAGAGGTACGAGGTACCACCAGGTATTCAAGTACTTGGCAACCGATGGCAATAAATAAGTATTTTTTGTTCTCGGCCGTCGACCATTGAGCGGGCATTAGGCTCTGTATCCACTATTAACGGGGACCACGGCGTTGAATAAATTCCTCGGGGACCTGCAACTGACAAATTAAATGGAAATTTTATCGGAGCATTAGCATAATTTAGGCGGCCGGGGAGTGAACTCACAACACACTCACGACACGAGGTCCACAACACCTATAAGTCCACAATACCTACAGGCAGTTCACTGCTCGTTCCAATGCAAGGGGCATATACTGCTTTACAGGTAACTAAAGGTTCACTTTCGTGATCCCTAAATTGGCCTTTCGTCGATTAGTAACAAAAGGTTGACTATTGGGATGCCTAGAATGAACCCTTATAGATAAGAACGGTTATTACTAGATTATATCCATGGCTTAGAGTTGATGTATATTGTACCTCCATAAATTATAATATTGAGAAAACTGAAATTGAAAGCTTGCAAATCTTCGAAAGTTAGATTTGGTGATGTAAGTTTTTAGTGCCATATTACATTGTCCGTATCAGATGTAAATACAAAATTTTGGCGTAGACTTTCTTTTAGCATATGGATAAATTTATCACACTGTTAAGAAGGTATAATATTGTTGCGTATTCGGTCATCTCTATTAAAAATCTTAACTTTCTATATTAATTTACATGTTTTAAGAAATGACAAAAGTATCAACAATTTCTATTTTGAACAGGCTTAGGTTTTAGAATAGAATGGCAGAACTCTGCATTGATGACGAAATAAGACAAGATATGTAATAAGATCAAATGTTAAAAGTTAAAACAAGCCACACATAATAAGAGATATTGGATAAAAATAAAACTTTCTTACACGCAAAAAAAAGGTTTAAGTTGTTGTAAGTTATATATTATCGTTGACGATTATATACATAGTCAAATCAATCCGAACCCTTATTAAATTGCGATGTTTTTTAGTCATTTTTTACGTTATCTCCACACAAGAGGCCCTGAAGAAAGTAGTTTCCCTCACGTCATCTTTGGAGAAGCTGGAAGATCTTTTTGTCTTGAGGTCTTAAACAAAAGTTATACGTAAATATTACTAATTTCATAAAACAGACTTTATGTACATCCATATATATGAAGGAGTAGTCACAAATCGTTATTTATTGAAGCAAGGATGTAGCTAAGTTTCTTTGGTTAACATTCGATACAACACTGGGCAGGAAAGTAGTAATGATGCAAGGCTTTACGGTATAGGTGGTAATTGTATGGTGCAAGATGAAGTAATGACTGGGCTTAACGGAAGAGCATTACGTTCTTCCCAACAATCCCAGATAATCGTCAATTATTCAGTGAAATATGAATGCGTTGAATGAAGGAAAGTTACATGCTATGGGGCGACCAGGCAGTAAAGCCAACTGAAAAAAATGTACGTAAAATATTTTCTTTCATATCTTATTATAAGTAATTCCCATTCAACCCAATAAACCTTACAAGATGTTTACAGGTTTCATAATATTTCATTAGAACTATTATTTAGAAGGTACCAGTGCCTTTCAGTTGTATTGATTTAGAATTGAAATAGCAATGAGTTTAAATATGACATTTGTATAGAAAAGTTCTGAAGAATTGTTCCAGTTTGCAGCGCGCTGTGATGGCTCTAATAATAGCCAACCTTCGATAAGAAAATAGAAGAGGGCATCAGAAAAAGAAAAAATCATGTATGTTTTCGATAGATACTTTATTTTCAAAGTGTCAAATTTCTATATCATAAAAAAGAACCACTTCAGGTATGTTTCAACTCTGTTGGTCAGTAGATAGCATTGCAAAGTCCTTCAACATAAAGTAAACACTTATTTTTCTACATATATGGTGTTAAGGAATGTACCTAAATGATTTACTTTAAGCAGTGATTCCTAACATTATTTGAAACAAAAAATGTAAATGAAATTTTGGTGTTCGGTGACTTTTTTGACGTTTTTTTTCATTTTTTCTCCAAACATAAAATCGAGTGCAGTTCAAAACAATATCAACCAATAGGAGCCTTAAAAAGTGAGATCATAATCAACGCAGCCCAATGAGCGTAGCTTGACGCTTCGTAGGTGATGTAAGTCAGTAAGGTTTCATTCTATCTCATTCTCTCACATGTATTGTGTTTGTCTCTTTTTAAATCACAACGGTGCTAAATAAGTTTCACTTCAAAAACCATATTCTATTTTTCTAGACCATAATTATCCAACACCTACTAATGTAATAAATTGAAAAAAAAAACATAAAAACATCATCGGAGACCAAAATTTCACTAACAATTTTTACTCCACATAATATCAAATATAATCACCCGTTGATGTAAGTCAAGTACGTCCGTTAATACCCGTACAATAAATAAATAAAATTATATTTATATCCTATGGGGAATTTACGTAAACATAACCCCTTCAGCAGACAGTCATCATTACGATTCCTCTGTCAATAGTGTCAAAGATAAGCGCACTAATAACATCAAGTGGCATTCCCCAAGGATCACCCGCCGTACCTATGGTGTTTAGCGTACAGCCGCTAGCAACCCGAATTCCTGAAATAGTCCGGCCACGCTCTCAAAGATGGGCACCGCAGCCCTGTGAAACTATTCGGTTTGGGCAAGAAAGTGAGATTGAATTAAAAGATAGGCATTATTGAGAGCCAAACAACTATTTACTATACGTATTCAGTGCCACAGTCATTAATTAAATATTACGGACGACCCGGAGCCCAAAGTACACAAATGTCCATTAAATACACGTTGCGTTATGTAAATTACGAGGGCCTTTATGTTGATGCCTTTTCGATTCGACGAAAATGTACATTCTATCAAATTAACTTAACGGTTGCGTTGGATTTTAAATTATCTCCGGTGACTGACGAATTATTATTATACGAATTGATTGCTAATGAAATATGGATTTTTTTATCTTTGATTAAATCTGAATGTTAATACTTATGGTTTAAAAGTTCATTAAAAACTGAGATTTTTGTGATACCAACTAGATTTTCCACCTGACTTTCCTCGAAAAATCATATTCTTAAACATTATATTAATATCATCCAATAGTTACTGCCCCGCATAGTTATTATATTTCTATCATAAACAGTACATTTATGATGGAAGTGACGTAGTGAGCTCAAAATTCATTAGTTAAGAAGATATTTTTCGTGACGCGGATTGAACAGTTCGGTATTTGCAAATTTCCGCTTTCCTATCTCTTTCCCCTTCCCACTACTGTTAGCCTCACAACACCCCCCAAAGCGGATGTTGCAGTGCAATTGATTATAGGCAGTTGGGACTCTTGTGCGGTATTTAAATGTCCAAATACTTTTGAGTATTTATCATCGACCACCACAACATGGATATGTGCCTGGCATGGTGGTCGAAAAATTAACAATGAAATGAATAAAGAAACATCCCCCAACTGACCCCAACCGTCTGGAGCCAGTGAGACTATGGTATTCCCAATTACTGCATGTGTTGTGAGGCTGAAACGAGATGAGACAGAGGAAGGTTGGTACACGGCTAAAGTCATTTCAAGCAAGGTTAAAATTTTAAAGTCTACAAGTCTTTGCACCAGGGCAATACTGAGAGTATGTCTTGTACTCTGGAACATGCTTAAAGTAGACTATTTATTATTGAAGTAAAACTTCTTTACGCACTTTGACTTGGGAGTAAGCTGGTGAATGCGTGACGAGAGCGTTACGAAAAGTGTGATCGGGCGAGGCGAACGGAAGTTGAGAGGGAGATATAAGTTAGTGAAGTTAGAAAAAGAGAGAGTTACGTTTCGTATTTATACTATAGGGGCAAGAGAGAGAGGTGCGAGCACACCTTTTTTTCTCTCTTTCTCTCATAGCCAGTTACGTTTCGTATAACTAAGACACAGTGGAGGTATATTGTCTGCATCACACTGTAGGAGCAAGAGAGAGCAGTGCGCGTGCACATTTTCTTTTTTCCTTTTTAAAAAGTTAGTGAAGTTTTACTTCAGTCGTGTGGTCTAAAACACACTAGTTTTTTTATTGAATTAATTTTTGCTACTTTTCGCTATGTAGCAGAACAGTTTTTACGTGATGAGGAAAACAGTTTTAAAAATAATGTAAGACCTGAGCGTACCGCATGCTAACAAATTTCCAACGGTAGGTGGTATGTAGTTTTTTTTTTAATGGTTAAATTAGCTTCTGCCAACGACATCCATGCAAAACTGTTCATAACCTCAAAAAATAAACAATTTTTGAAAACTTCTATCTATTTTCGAATAAACGGGTTTTAATTGAAAAGCTGTCACCTGTCACCGGGACCTTGTCACTGCTGCCTACCGCTACAAGGCGGACCAAAACGTGCTCATATTTTGTACACCACAAAAATGGCAATCTACTTGTGCAATAGACTGCGATAAAACTCGTCAAATTTTAATAGTTGTCTATGACAGAGAAAAAAAAAAAAAAAAACAATTAATTTGCTGATGTTCTGGTGTGGTAGCGGAGTACTGGCGTTTCGTTTGATCATAAATTATACCCTTATGGAATGTGTGGGATTGCACTCTCCTCCCCACATACTGGAATAAACACTTATTTATTTATTTATTTATTTTTATTTATAAACGACATAGTCAGGGTATCATTTTATTGATGATAAATTGGAAAACACAACAAATATAATATATTACTTTTATAATAAGTTACTCTAGTGAAAAATATCATGAATTTATAAAAATATGTTCATATAGACCAATAACCGCTGATTCTGAACATATAAGTTTCATTTCATAATATTAAACGTACAGTTTTTTTAAAAAATATAGAAAAGTGAATTTTAAATATTGCCGTTGAAACACGCCGTCAAGTTGGTATTACTAAAATGTTTAGTGGTGACGTCACTGATCACTGTAAAGTCATTATACGGGAATGTAGGTATGACACAAGCCGTCGTATTTACAACATTTCATCTTATTCGTTTATTTACATACTGTTTATAGAGATTTAGTTGTTATGTTTATTGAAACATTATTTAGGCCTAAATAATTCAGTTTCAAAAATAAAGGTATCTCTTATAAGTTTATCTCTATTATTGAAAATATTCAAAAACTACTGTACAAAAAAAAAGTAATGCTACTTCTACTTCCTTCGAACTCCAAATTTCAAAATGGCGGCGAGTCGAACAGCTGATTGCGCTATCTTATAGTAGATTACGTGATTGATGACGTCACACGACCCGCCATAGATGCGGTGGTTTTCGGGGGATCTTGAAAAATTAAAACTTTGACAATTATTTTAACTATTAAAACTAACACTAAAACTAACTACAATTACAATTTGTAAATTCAAATAAGGAAATATGCAATTTATTCAAAGGAACGTCACTATCTCAATGACAATTCATTTTCCAACTTTCTTTAGGCAGTTAGGTACCATAATGTTGAAAACATGCTAACAAGGAAGTCCAAGTATATTAGTACATACGACGAGTTCACATTTGAAAAAAACAATGTTTACTGAAATATTAACTTAGCCAACATCTTGAAATGGAAACGGAAGGTACAAATAAATTTACAGAAATAAAAATCACTTAAAACAGGACCACACCACGCTCAGTCAACAATATTATGAATTTCCTAACATGTTATTTGCCATTCTTAAAAAAAATTTAAAAAAAAATAAAAAAAATAATTAAAATGTCAAAAAACAGAGACACAAATTCTGTCTACGTCTATCAGACAAAATGACAATAATTGTGTTGTACTGCACAGTGTACACTGTACCCCTTACCCTGCCCTTGTAAACTGTGCTTTAGAGGCACCGGGTAGGTACTTGGCAATTTAGTTACAGTGAATTGTGTACGCACTGAACAGGTTATTCCTAGAAATTGATCTATTTGCGTTATCCTTGCCAGATTCCGGACAGACTAATATGCCTATTTGATTTTCTAAGAAATATTTGCATTTGAGAACGTTTGATCAATTACCCCCAAAGGTAAGACCAATTTGACATTCTGGCACACCTACACGCCCATATTAAACTATTATCGGTTTATCTCTTCAGTGAATAAAAACTTTAGACTTCTAGGTCTCGTAGAGGCTACTTATTTATTTATAATTTTCTCTTAAACCAAAATCAAAATTTCAATTAAGTTGATCTCCAAAATATTTCGAAAGCATTTTTAACCAATACAAAAATAAATGTTGTGGGTTTTAATAACAGAGAACTAAATTGGCTAAAAGGTTATCTTCACAAAATAATACGAGTTGTATAAATAAATCGTTCAGTAAGTGTACTTTTAACATGTGATTTTGGAATACTACAAGGCACCGTATTGGGTCCATTACTATTATTAACCATATTTTTAAACGAAACCTCAGTGGAAGCGTTATATCTTACAAGGAAGACACAATCATCATTGTAAAGGATCAGGATTGAAACTTTGTAAAAGAAAATGTAAAAATGTAAATAATGACATGCACATCATAAAATACTAAAAGGCCTCAAACAGGTCAATAAAAATGATTGATTGTTTAACAAAGATATTCGATCAATGAAAAAATCATCCATTTCACACGAAGCAAGGAAAATATAACATTACGACTTGGACACAAATAAACAGGCATGTGAAATTCAATAAGAATATTGATGTTTAAAAAAAAAATGTGCCTTAGATCACAAGACTGAAGTAAAACTTTACTAACTTATAAAATAAGAGAAAAAGAAAATGTGCGCGTGCACTGCTCTCTCTTGCTCCTACAGTGTTATACAGACAATAGGCTTGCACTATGTCTTAGATATACGAAACGTCAGTGGCTATGAGAGAAAGAGAGAAAGAAAATGTGTGCTCGTACCTCTCTCTCTTGAGCCTACGGTAAATACGAAACGTAACTCTCTCTTTCTATCTTTACTATTTTATATCTCCCTCTTAAGGTCTGTTCGCCTCGCCCGATCTCACTTTTCGTAACGCTCACGTCACGCTTCACCAGCTTACTCCCCAAGTCAAGTGTGCGTAAAGAATTTTTACTTCAAAAGGGTTTTATGAGTTTCACCAGAAGTAAGGAAGAATTAAGCTTACTTTTGATACACAGACAATAAACTTCTAAAGGTTTATCTGTTCAGCGAGGTAGGTAGGTAAGTACTCGTGCAGTGGAGTCGGGAGGAATTGCAGGCTGCTTGTTCCTGTTGATTGGATTCCGCCCCGCCCGAATTCCCGTATGACGAGCCCGTCCCGTCGCCCTGACGGACTATGACAGCCCTGATTAATAACAACAATCACATATTGTGGAGCAGATCGCGCAGGCCTAGCTAGGCCCGGCGAGCAGGGCTGCCACAAATACAATTCAAATTCAAAATTCACAAAAATCACATAAAATGAAGACATACGTTTTATTTCGAGTCGGTACAGATCACAAAAAAAAAGTTGATTTAAAATAATATTTATATATCACCTAATTATATTTGCAAAATATTCTAGTGGTGAATCAAAACATTGCTTTAACCGTGTTTGGTTACCACATCTGTATAGTTTCCCACCTTTTTCTCATCTCTTACATTACTAATTTTCCCTCTACCTTCAGCCCAACGATTAAGCAAAATACTTAAGAGGACTGGCATACAGATCCAAATACATACTATTCGAACATTCTGTTCAAACGTTATATTAAAATGGCGACGGTTTTCCTGGTTACAATTCAGTTTATATTATCTTACTTAATATTATAAACGCGGAAGTTAGTATTAATGTATGTGCGTTTGTTACTCTTTCACGCAAAAACTACTGGATGGATTTTTCATGAAACTTTAGAATAATATAGCTCATACATCAGAATAACATAGAGGCTATAATTTATAAAGCTAGCTAGGAAGGGGCGGTGATTCAGGGAGAAAAAATGTATTTCTTTGAATATGTCATTGCAACACATGTCGGGAACCAGCTAGTAGGTAATAAATATTGTTTTCATCTTGGATGCCATGTTTGAATAACCGTTTGAACGGAATTTTAAATTGTTACACTATGTTCTGCTCCACCATCACAACATACCACAATTATAGACTCATTGGCTCCTGATGGTTGGGAGCTGTTGGGACTCTTGTATTTCTCACATAAACGTGCTTTAGACCACCCGACTGAAATAAAACTTCACTAACTTATAAAAGAAGAGAGAAAATGTGCGCGCGCAATGCTCTTTCTTGCTCCTACAGTGTGATACAGACAATAGACCTGTACTGTGTAACGTAACTGGCTATGAGAAAAAGAGAGATGGAAAATGTGTGCTCGCACCTCCCTCTTGCCCCTACAGTAATATACGAAGCGTTCGCCTCACTTTTCGTAACGCTCTCGTCACGCATTCGCCAGCTTACCCCCAAGTCAAGCGTGAGTAATGAAGTTTTACTTCAAAAATTACACAACATTTCCCCTCAAAAGTTGGTTAACGCATCTGGTTTTTCAATTTCCACACTTCGATAAAAAAAACTTATTACAATACACGGGGGGGTGTCCCATATATCTAACTTCTCAGCGCAGGTAATACTTGTCACCAGAAGATGGAAGACGCAGAGGCAAACTTCTATGTTCTCTCATTTTATGTGACGCCGGTGGGAGTGTATCTATGAAATGAAAAACGTTTACACATGTATGTATATACATAAATTTTCAGTTTCACTAGGCATCGAACTCACGTCCCACAGACTAAAGGTCAAATGCGTAGGTAACAGAATATATTTTTTAATAATTTTTATGTCGACGTATAAATTTTCTGCGAATTGAAAACTTCACAAACAAATAAAGATAATAAATAATAATAATATTTGGACGATTTATATAGCGCCGTTTTTGTGAAAAATCACCTCAAGGGCGCTGTACAAACTTACGATACATGCCTAAAATCTAGAAAGACTACAAGCTAGACAAATAATTAAAAACAACTTATGGCTAAAAATTGCGTACACCGGTTCATTGATCACCGATACGAAAAAATATGAACAATATTTTGACCAATGAACGCGATGCTGCTGATAAAAATGAATTAATACAGGACCATACTTACCTGGGAGGTCGCTTGAAATTAACACTGTTTATTGTCTATTTAAAGAAATTTAGATAGAGTTCGCACGCAGAGGACATAATTGTGAACATATATGTTGTTTAATTCTGAAAATATTTTTATATTAATATATAATATATTCTTTAATGAGTGTTTTTTTTTTTTTTTAAGTAAAAGCAACATTTAATGGTGGGCGGTGCAGTATGTAGTACAAGGATTTGATCTTCCCAGAGATAGATTGATGTGTAAGGATTCGAGTAATTTTAATTCAGTAAGAAAAGTGTGATTAAGACATATCATAGGCAAAACAAGTATGATACTCTCAGATAGGTATATTTAAACTAAGTTAAGGGTACGAGAGCCCGAAAAGGTAGGTTTTTAGTTTGGACCTAAACTCTGTTGGGCTTTTTATGCATCTTAATTCCGGAGGGAGTCTATTCCAAGCCTTAGGCCCAGATACTCCGAAAGCACGATCTCCGAACTTAGTATTTGGCTTTCGTTTGGGTTCTATTAGTCTGCCTATAGCAGATGAAGTTGCCGATCTAAGGGTTAATTGCCTCGGACCGGTATTTTCCGGGACGCATAATTCAGAGATGTAAGGTGGGGCCATTTCGTTGATTGATTTAAACACCATCCAGCACAATTTGTACTGGATTCTTTCAGGGCACTTGAGCCAGTGAAGGTTACGAAGGTGTTCTGAAATGTGTGAATATTTAGAGACCCCGGTCCTCTCCTAAAGATCCTCTGCATTACTGCAAAGAAATAAAATGATAAGATTTACATAAATATTGTTACCATAGTTAAAAGCAATTCTTGTCTTTAGAGATGATTTTCGTAATTAAATGTGACATTTATGTAATAACATTTCCAGCCCTTGAAGGGATGGAATTTGAATGTAGCCACGTGCCAAGGGAGTGATAAATGCTTTACATAACGCATAACTGTCCACTGAGCGTTGTGACTAGAGACAATAGTGTATTGGGATAAACGTTAGACATAATCAACATAGAATACATGTCTTTGGAAAGCAATTAACAAAAATCTTATACAAAGAAGTGTGACTAAACTTGTGATAAGTGCAAATCTTCATTGGTTACGCCAATACATATACCCACACATACACACACCTACATAGCACACATACATACTGTTACTGCTTGGGATTGGTATTAATATTGTTGCAAATCCTGTCCTACCTTGTTCCCAAAATCCGCACCTATAACTACCTTCACCACGTCAGTCTGCAATCAACAGCCCGCGCCGCAACATACCTACTATAGCCACCGTGCTCCCGCTATCTGTTAACCTAATTCCGCCGTGTTCTCCGTGTACACGAAACGCACGCCTATTGCTGTTTTCAGTGCCAATTGGACGGGGAGAAAGAAGACAAAATTGCCAGCATACAAGTTCTTTATCCTGTTTCGGTGAGTCCTTTCCTTTATATGCAGCATATGTTTTTTCCTCGTTCCAAGCAGTAAACAGTAACACAAAATTCAAGGTCCTTCGTCAGTCAATTTTCGCACATATCAAATCCACTCTACACACACACTATCTCATTCATCTTGATCCAAACGAGCCGGACATTTTTGAACCATAATATTAGTAGATAATAATCCAGCAGAGTGTGAATACGTTTTTACAATACCGCATATAAATAATTACCCGCATTCCCGCAGTTTGATATACCTACCTACATGAGTAATTTTGTTTCTTTATACCTATCGTATTATGGTTGGAAATAACATATTTACCCGCTATTAGAATAAATAGATACAAGACACTGCTTTGATATTTATTTCTGATAACTCATGTAATTATATCTTGCTAATCAAATCGCATTACCTACCTTATAAATAATACGATTATTTCCTAATATTCGTATTGTTTATATTATTGGATTACATTACAAATAGAATAATACGATCGTAATATTTAAAATTTGTTAATGATAATAAACGCAAAATAAAATAGTGCACGGCGCATCTGTTAACCTTTCACAGCTCACCAGTCAATTTAACCCCGTGCGGTTATCACTGTGAAGTAATTAAATATTTATTAAATATTAATTAATTAATTCCGCATAAATAATACAGACACATTATTTTAACCGCAGTTTTAGTTGTTTATCGTCTCATATTTTTGTAAAATATAACCGGAATAAATAAAATGGCTACAAGCGCGTCATCCGGGTCGTCTCGGGACGAAAGACGTCTCAAACGTTTAAATGCTAAACTATCAGCTAGCTTTGCAAGCTTACAGTCGGTGTATGACAAGATAAGGAAAGCTTCGGAAAGCATTAGCAATCGCCAATCTTTTTTGTCAGGCGCAACTACTGTTGAAAAAATTCGTTCTGAATTTATAACAATTTTAGATGAAAAGGTGGATTGCGAACTGGAATTGAATCCGGAAGCAATTGCTGAATACTCTCAATTAAATGCATTTGAAGAACTCTTCGGGGTTATTAAATATACCGAAGCAAATATGCTGTCCAATCCAGTTGCGAAACCTCGCCGTCAAATTAAGTTACCGCCTTTGGAAATAGCGTGCTTTGACGGAAAATTAGATAATTGGCCTCTTTTCTATGAAACATATAATTCGGTTATACATTTGAATGATTCTCTGGATAATACTGAAAAGATGCAGTATCTGATGTCTAAATTGACCGGAAAAGCATTGAATATTTGCAAAATTATTACGCCTACTGGTACAAATTATCAAGTTATTTGGGACGCATTGTGTACTAAGTATAATGATCAACGCGTTCTTGCTGAATCATACTTTGACCGATTGCTGAAATTGCCTCCAGTTAACTCGGCCACGCCCGCTTCTTTAGAGAATTTCGCAGATGCATACTCCGCTAACATCGCCGCGCTGAAGCAATTAAAAATAAAAGACCTCGCAGAATTCATATTGCTACAACTGGGTCTTAAACGGCTTGACATAGAGACTGTAAAGGCTTTCGAATCTTCTATTAAAAATAATGAAAATTTACCTTCCAGCGCGGAACTAATCGACTTTGTAAGACAACAGCAACGAATTCTCAACCGCGCGCAATTCACGCAACCGACCTCGAACCGCCTTGGCTCAAATATTAATTATACCGCTAAACCGCTAAAAACTAATTCCGCAAAGGCATTTATTAATGTCGAAAAAATCGATAATCACTCCATCGAAATTTGTTTTTGTTGTCAAAAGGGATCGCACCCTTTATACCAATGTACTAAATTCACAAGTCTAGAACCACGCGATCGATTTAACTTTATTAAGTCATCGAATATTCGAGTTTGTGTGAACTGCCTCAGTACTAGGCACATCACGAAAGCTTGTAAATCAAAGAGTACATGCAAAACATGCGCGCTCAACCATCATAGTTTATTGCATTTCAAACAAACTGATGGGCGAAAGTCACAAACAGACCCAATACCATCTCCCGCGTTACAAGCAGATGCCGATAATGATAACTTAAATTCTTTGAATCCGGTTTCGCTATGTGTAACAAATTCATGCCCTAGTGCAAATACTACTGCACTCTTAGGAACGGCTGTTTGCACTACCAGAGACGCTAAGGGCCAGGTACAGACGTTACGGGCTCTAATAGATAGCGGCTCCCAAAGGGACATAATTACGCGCAAATGCTGTTCACGCTTGAATCTTACGGTGCGGTCATCTCCAAGTACTTACGTCACGGGAATAGGTGACGTAAGAAATGTGACAAATGGCGTAACTTGCTTAAAGTTACATTCCCGCTATGACATCACTCAGTCGTATACGATTAAACCATATGTAGTAGAAACTATAACCAGTGAGTTGCCTACTGTTAACATTAACCGTTCCTCTTTGTCGTATCTTGACAATTTGCCCTTAGCAGACACAACATTCTGTACGCCCGGTGAGATTGATATTATCTTAGGATGTGACATATTTGCTCGCATTCTAAAGGCAAACAAAATATCAGGTTCTCTCGGCCAGCCATTTGCTATTGAAACCACTTTGGGATATCTCATCTTGGGTACTGCCCCAACGATGATTGAAAACCCAAGTATAAACGCCACGCAATCATTTTGTACGTTCACGCAAAATAATGATTTTTGCCTGTCGCGCTTCTTCGAATTGGAAGACATTCCAGATGAGAAGTTTTTAACGCCTGATGAACAAGAGTGTGAGGACATTTTTAAACTCACTACCTCTCGTGACACGGCAGGTCGTTATATCGTCGCGTTGCCGTTTCGAAACAGTCCCTCTGTTCTCGGTGAATCGTTACCCGCCGCCGAACGCAGGTTTCGATATCTCGAACGCCGCTTGATATCTCAACCCGCAATAAAGTTAGAATATGACAAAATATTACGCGAATACCTACAGAAAGGGTACATTTCGCCGGTCGACAATTCTGACTTACCTCATTACGTTATACCGCATCATATTGTAGTTCGTGAAGATAAACTTACTACTAAAATTCGCATGGTGCTAGATGCGAGTATGAAATCCGATTCGGGTTATTCGCTTAATGACATCCTACATACCGGAAAGAATTTACAAGGTGATTTGTTTCGCATTATCCTCAATTTCAGATTGTTCGCAATAGCTATAACCGCTGACATAAAACAAATGTACCTACAAATCGTAGTGCAAGAAGAATGCCGTCGTTATCAGCGCATGCTGTATAGATTTAACAATAGTGACCCTTTACAATTGTTCGAATTTAATCGCGTCACTTTCGGCATGTCTTGTAGCCCATTTTTGGCTATGCGTTCACTGCGTCAACTCGCAACGCATGAAAAACCTCGTTTCCCACTCGCGGCAAACTTGGTGGAAAATGGCTCATTCTACATGGATGATTTCGTCACCAGTTGTTCATCAGTCGAGGAAGCTACCGAGTTGTCGACGGAATTAATTCAGTTATTCGCTGCCGGAGGATTCGACCTTGTAAAATTCTCTTCTAATTCTCCAAAGTTTTTATCCACGATTCCTACAGCTCGTCGTGTTAAGGAACATGTGGAATTTAATCCCGATGAAAACCTAAAAATACTAGGGCTTCATTGGATACCCGCTTCTGATCATTTTGTATTTGTCGTACACACCGACGAAAGAACGTGTACTAAACGAAATATTCTCTCGACGATTGCTCGTCTTTGGGATTTGATGGGTTTCGCCGCACCAGTTGTATTATTGGCTAAGCTGATAATTAAATCTCTATGGGAGTATAACCTGAATTGGGACGATACTCCTCCTGAAACAGTTGTCACACTTTGGCGACAGTTTAAAAAGGAATTGCCATTACTGCAATCTATTAAAATTCCTCGTTTTTTAGGAATCGAACCCCAATGTGTATTAACGCTTATCGGGTTTTCAGACGCAAGCGAACGCGCATATGGAGGTGTTATTTACTTACATGTTTACTGTCCGAATACCGATAAAACCACAATTAATTTATTATGCGCTAAATCCAAGGTCGCTCCGGCTAAGACGATTTCACTTGCGCGATTAGAACTATGTGGAGCGCTAGTACTTGCACGATTAATGCATACGGTCAGTAATACCTACACATCAAATTCAAAAGCTCATACGACTTTAGCTTTTTGCGACAGCACGGTTGCACTAGCTTGGATAAATTCACCGCCTGCAAAATGGCAGACCTTCGTTGCCAACCGTGTCTCACAAATACAAAACCATCTTGGGGCTGAATGCTTCCATTATATAAGAGGTCAAGACAATCCCGCCGACTGCTTATCGCGGGGTCTTACTCCCGCTCAGCTAATAGACCATCCGTTATGGTTTAACGGTCCCGTATTTGCCCAATTACCTAAAAGTGATTGGCCTTTACAACGTTTTGATACGAAATCGATATCTGATCCACCCGAATTAAAAACAAAAATTTTGATGTCCGTTCAAGACAATAACCGCCCCAAAACAATTGCTCCACCGTTATTGTGTGCACTAGCTTCTCGTGTTAGTTCATGGCCGAAATTAATTCGAATAGTAATTTATGTTTTTCGTTTCATTAAGAAATTACCACGAGCATTCGAATTAAGCCATATCTTAGTTGCAGAAATCGCTGTTATAAATTCTATACAGCAAGAACATTTCTCCGAAGATATAAAGGCAGTCAAAGATGGGAAGAAGGTTCGGCGAGCGATTGCGAAATTAAATCCGTTTCTTCATGACGGAATTCTAAGGGTAGGAGGCAGATTGAGTAACGCTGAAACAGAATTTGACAGTCGTCATCCCATTCTATTGCCCGCTCGGGATAATGTAGTCAATTTAATAATAGACTACTATCATATAAAGAACATACCGCAGGGCCGTTGTTAAACTCTGTCCCTTACCGTCACAATAGATTTAACGACATCTTAGAAGTTAGTTCATAATACTTTAATTTTTAAAAATCAATTAGATTAGTTTCATTGTTAAATAGGTACCAAACCCTACTAGTTTTATCTACCGCAGGTTCAGTATTATTTATTGAATCCTTTCAAGGCATATTTTTCGTTTCAATGTTTTTTATTCATTTTATTTCCTTGCTATATCAGTCATTTTGACCATTTGGTAAAGCATTTATATAACTTACATAATATTTTCGTAACTTTTACATAATTTATTACATTCTACCGCGTGTCATTATAATTTTGTTTGCGCATTGAAACGTATTGGCACTCTTTTGGTTTATGGAAGTGGATTCTTTCATCCCCTTCCAGGCGGGGGGCATGGTTACGCCAATACATATACCCACACATACACACACCTACATAGCACACATACATACTGTTACTGCTTGGGATTGGTATTAATATTGTTGCAAATCCTGTCCTACCTTGTTCCCAAAATCCGCACCTATAACTACCTTCACCACGTCAGTCTGCAATCAACAGCCCGCGCCGCAACATACCTACTATAGCCACCGTGCTCCCGCTATCTGTTAACCTAATTCCGCCGTGTTCTCCGTGTACACGAAACGCACGCCTATTGCTGTTTTCAGTGCCAATTGGACGGGGAGAAAGAAGACAAAATTGCCAGCATACAAGTTCTTTATCCTGTTTCGGTGAGTCCTTTCCTTTATATGCAGCATATGTTTTTTCCTCGTTCCAAGCAGTAAACAGTAACACAAAATTCAAGGTCCTTCGTCAGTCAATTTTCGCACATATCAAATCCACTCTACACACACACTATCTCATTCATTCATGTTTCATTTTCAATCCTACTAACATGGTATTGATATATATTTCACGGATTTTGTAGTTTTTTATCCAATAATATTTGAGCACACATAGCACTCTTAGAGTGAGTTGCCTTACAACAAAAAAATAAAATAATTGAGCATATTAAATTGTTTTAATGCCCGTAGAGAAATTAAAAATAGGCATCATTGAAGACTATATTGGCGACTCTCAAACGAAAAAAATAATTAAATTGTGTGTTCCAAATTTACACGCGATAGAAGTGAAACTAGAAAGTCGCTAGATGTCGCTTTCTTTTGCCTGTTTATTGTGGTTAGAAGATTGGATATTGATTTACAAAAAACAAAAACGTTAAATTTTTGGATTTCGTTGCCCGCTGAGATTTGCGACGCACTATACCGCTGCGCTATGGGATGCGCTCGACGAGGCGCGAATTTACGCATTACATTCCGAGAGCAGACCTATCGTCGTTTCCATTTTATATCTCAACCAATAGGAGCCTTGAGCGCACTTCGATGCTTCGCAGGTGCCGTAGTACGTCATTTCCATTTTATCCGAATTTCAAATCACTCTAACGGGGCTAAGGAAGTTTCACTTGAAAACTGAAACAGAAAAATCAGAAAAAGATTCGGCCGCATGTCAGAATTGAACCCAGGACCTTAGCTTTTCCGGGGCACTGCTCTACCACTGCGTTAATTCGACCCTATCCCTTCGGTCATATTTAACTGTATCAACTAAGAAATATCTTCCCTCTTTTAATGGCTGCTTTCCTTACGTATGATTGCAAGATTCTACCCGAACTATACGAATATCCAATTTTATTTTAAGATGAAGCCATACTAAATAATGCAAAATCATACAAAATCGTATGTTTTTGTTTTGAAAATTTGACGGCTTAGAAGTATTATAGATGCTTCAATTAAATACTGCGTGCACAACATACCTTAACCCTTAAAAATATTGGTCATTTTTTTAATAGGTCTTTTAATAAGCTTAGAAAAAAATAAAGCATTAGGTCTATAAAAAATATTTTCAAGTGAAAACTCTCCTACTTATAAACACTTTTTCGGAAATGATTTTATTGCATAATGTGGCAAATTCAGTTTCTTATATAATTATCGCGAAAAAAAATGATATTTACGCCCGAACCTCACAAAATAAAATATAATATGCATTTTCGCGTTGGTATTTTTGACATCACGGCGACAATACGGCAGTTGACGAATTTGTTATATCAAAGTGAACCTTATACCGTCCACCGAAGAACGACTGGCAGCCGCCCCATTCTTCTGTCATTACTCCTCCGGCCGGAGCGGAGAAACAACGTGTTAGCGTCCGCGCTGCTTGTTTTCGTGAAATCAATTTAAAAATTCCGTTTTATTACAATAAACAATGCATAAAAAAGGAATTAATGTTTTTTACAGGCCTTTACGAAATCAACATGAAAAAAATATTTTCAAATATCTTTTCCAACCTTTCCAAAAGCTTTTTCTCAAGTATTTTTAAACTCCTCCCATAAAAGGGCGTGAATTCCGATTTCGATTTTTTCCTGTACTAGTGGATCGCCTTAATGGGTGACATCTTTCGACTTTTTAGACAAGTTTATATTTTTGGAATAACTTAATGAGTAAAACCCCAACAAGACTAAGGTCCTGGGTTTAATTTCTAGATGCGACCAAATCTTTTTCTTTTTTCAAATTTTCGATCTATAGTCGCTAATATCGTCTTCAATGTATGAATATTATAATTTTAGATTTTACTCTTCTTGTTTCAAAAATTAAAAAAAATAAGATTAAGAATTAAAGTAGAAAAAAATGATCACTTTAAAAACGGCTTTTTTAGGCTTAAAATCTTGGTTTATCTTAAATTTTCACTTCACATTAAAATATTTACTTTTGCCAACCAAAAATTACAGTCTAATCTATTTTTTTGATCGCATACGCATTTGGTAATTCGACTAATGGAACAACTCAAGATTTTTGAAACAAGACTTGTTTTGCTTTTAAAACGAACTTCAAGTTAACAAATCAACACAAATCGAATTATACTCGAAAGTCATAAGTATTAGTAAACATTTTAATAAGCAGCATCGCAGCAATTGATTCTAGGTGCATACTTCAACAAAATTATGTTTCATTATTGGCTAGGTGGGGGAAATTGCGAAATTAAAAGCTCAGCAGATAATGCGGTTAAAACTTTGAAATCAATTTTGCGTTTTTGAATGTTCAGTATTCTCAAATGAAAATTGTTCTACGGAACGAAGTACATTTTTTAATACCGTGAGATATTTGCTTTTTGCTCTGTCGTCTCAGGAAGTGTACCTTGTAGCCAGATTTCGGCTACCTTTGAAAATTATTAAATACCTTTAGTAGCGGAGTTTTTCAAAGCACGCATGATTTGAATTCCACCGTTTTATTAATATTTTGAAGTATTTTATTAAATTATTTAACATAGAAGATTCTCTTCAGAATTTCATACATAACTGGAAAAATTGTAATATATTATCTTTCAAACTTCAGGCGGATAGAATTTTAATTTTCGTCGGAATTTTATATTACCTACTGTTTTATAAAATATGATGTGTCCTTTAGGGTTTTGTGAAGTGAGGTTGTCTGAAAATTTACAAAGCAATAAAGCCTCCCAGAATGATGTGAGCGGGTAGCTACTAGCTACTTGGAGACGTATAGTGATTTTTGAAAATTGTTGAAAATAAGTGTTTTCAGTGAGGTTAAAATAATACATTAATATTATCAAACATAACAAAACTGATTTTTTTTGTTAACACTTAATTGACTCACTTTGCATTTCATCAGTGTGTAAGAAAGTTTGTGTATTCCGGGTCCGTTCAATCCTGTCAATCCTGGTAGCCGTGCTTGATAGTACCTTTTTATTCCGCCAGAGCGCTCGTACGCTTTGGCGCTCTGAGAGCACAACTGTTCACAGAACTACTAGTGTGTTCATCGTTCACTACTATATCGCAGAGCGTATTCGTAGTTTCCATTTCAAAAACCAAGTCCTGGAACTTTCATCGTTAAATAATTCTGCATTCCGTTTATCCTACACACTGTTAGAAATAAGCATACTTCAAAACGTAGTTTGAGGAATTATCAAAGTATTTTAAAAAACATCTTCGTAGAAGTTACCAAAAATTCCCTAACTAAACCTTAAATTCGAACTACAGAAGAAGCTGCACCCTTTATCCAAAATAAAGTTCGCTAGTATTCTCACTTGACCTAGTTCGCAAAGAAAAAAAAAGGTGTCTTAAGTGATAATTAATAAAATATTCCTTATCTATTTTAACATTAATATTTTATATATAATACGTAAAAACAAACAAACAATATTTGGCTTGTTGGTTTTCGTTTTATGTCTATAGATTACAATTCTTACTTACAATTTCTATCCGTTTGCTGATTGAATGACTCCTTGAAAAAAGGAAAAGGCTTGAAGATTGGTTATCTCGGTACTTAAATGTGTGAAAAAAATATTGAATAAACAGCAGGTGATTTTAATTCGTACATTAAGTTCTTTCGAGTGTAAAAATACGGTATTTCTACTTTAAAACAAAATTCTGCAGTTAATAAAAAGAGAATTCAGATGCACTTGTAATAAACTGAAAATACTAAAAACGAAATGAGACGAAATGGTGTTTGCTGGAATTGGGTGATAATGTGTGTAGGAAAAACAAGGTACGCGAGGAAAAGGGATGATCCATCTCTATTTCTGCAAAGGAGCACACAACACAACCACGATATATAGGTAGTTAATAGTAACAAAAAAACGAGTGTGCTTTAGACCACACGACTGAAGTAAAACTTCACTAACTTATAAAAGAACATAGGACATTTAAACATATTAAAAAAGTAAACGAAGCGTGGGCAAAAGTTGAACATGCTTCGTTTCCTTTTTTATTGATCACTGATCGCATCACACTTTTCGTAACAATCACATTTTTCGTAACAATCACACTTTTCGTAACAATCACATTTTCGTAACAATCACACTTTTCGTAACGTTTCATATTTTTTTCGAACGTATTCATCATTTTACCCCCCAAATGTCGAGCGTGCGTAAAGAATTTTTACTTCAAAAAGTTATATGGTTCCACCTCGATACCTCGAAGTAATTATCGCCAGAAAATGGAATGATTACAAAACGATATTATGTACTTCCAAGATAGTCAAACTCCTTTTTACTTTAAAACGAGATTATGAATACGGAAAACACCTACTACTTGCTTCCGAGGTAGTTCCAACAGTTCCAACCCTTCTTCTGTTTGCAAAATAAACGCACTCGAATTTGCAATATATTTCTTTCCATTGCTCCAATTTCAAATACTTGCCTAGCAAGGGAGAGGTAGGAACTATATAAACGACATCCCGGTAAAAACTAAGAATATTCTCATTTAAAATCAAACAATCTAATAATAATTAGTATTTATGTAGCGCAGTTTTGTGTTATTTCACTTCAAGCGCGCAATCTACATAAGTATTCTAAATAAAATACCTTTATTTGTATATTTTGAAACAGGTTAAAGAATTGATGATTCGTTAAGTAGGGCAAAAACAGCTTAATTCCACAAAGAACGAACATATTAAGTTTCCATAATATTAGCTAAGCTTTTGTACAACATTTTATGATCCCATTTACGACAGGCCTGCGAGATTACCTATAAGTCATAAGCATTCGACCATGTATGAGTTTTAAGTACGAAACAGGCCAAGTACTACTAAGTATACTTAAGTGTTTCAAGTACAGAAGACAGAGGCATACTCGAGCTAATTAAATTACCTGGTGACTGAAGCAAGCTAACCACGAATTAAATACCTGACATTCCCAGCGAAGGAAGGGAGGTTATATTGAATATGTCAAATATTTAGAGCCCCAAGCTTTTAGTTTACAGCATAATGGAAACAGGGAACTATTTTTATTGATATTTTGTAGAATTTTCTCCTTCAGAAACTGTCTAATGAAAAATCTAATATTGATAAAGTTGTTGGAAACAAGATTGGTATCTGATGTCATTTTTCTTTTTAAAATACATCAATTCCCTTAGTGACAGCCCTTCTTTACATTAAAGTATTTCATTTCATGTTCCTGATATAGTCACGAACTAAAAATATCTTTGACTGCAACAATCATGTCAATACAAATTCGTTTGGGTTATCTTTTTTTTTTAATACTTACCATGCATACTCATTACTCAGCTTAGCTAACTAATATGTAGAAGTAGCGGATATTTTCAATAACACCAGAAGAACTTACAAAAAACATTTTAAATTTTTTTTTAAAACAGTTATTAGTTTAAATTTTCTTTCCAAAATTGTAAATTTTCGAGAATTAAAATCATATGTGTACCTACACAGTGCAATTGTATTGTAATCCGTTATTATGTAAAATAAAATATTCTATATTTACCCGATAAAGTGCAAAAAACTAAGATATATACCAAATCAGTGGTTTTTATGTGAAGTTTTTTAATTGCATAAAAGTTTATTTAATTTAGAATCTTCCTGCTAAAAAATTCCAATATTGAATTAAGAAATTGCTCGATATGTAGAGATTTTTCAACCAAACTAATTTCGGTTGTCTGTGATGATATGCGTGGTGTGAAATATTCCTGGGTAAAGTAGGGGGTGAAATTATTGACGTTTAATGAACTTTAATTTAATTTTTATTAGCTCTATGTGGGAACCAAGCGATAAAGTAGGGAGTTACCATAATTATTTTATTTTAATAATATTTCTACACAAATTTAAAATTAGCATTTAATTTTTTTAAAGTAACCCGGTCCAGGCAGTCCTGCCTGACAGTGTACCAAAATTAAAGAGATGTGACCAAATTGAAGTACAATTCAAAATACATTTTAGTATTATGAATTTTACAGATGCATACCACGATTTGCAGATTTTCGAATGGTTGATTTTAAGTATCTACATATCTTACGTATTTCCAAGACATGAAGTTGTGTTAAATACTTAAGCACAACATATACACACATACATTTAAGACATGATGTTGTGTCAAATACTTAAGCGCAACATATACACACGGATACGAGACATGCTATGTGTTGTGTATATTATATGTTGACGGTGAAGCAAACTGTGTATTTGAATGTACTTATTTTTTTACATAAAATTAACATGGGGACGATGTCTAAGGAATTAAAAAGAAAAATACATTATAATAACGAAACACACGGACACGGGACAAGAAATTCAAAGCAAATTAGACTGCCGACAAGAAAAAAATCAAGCACCCAGAAATCTCTGATGTACCAGGCCGTCCAACTGTATAACAATATCCCGAATGAAATTACTGAGATAGAAAATATAAATAAGTTTAAAAAAGAATTACGAAAGTATGTCTACCTCAGTTATTAATGTCTTTATTTATGTGTAATATTTAAAGAATGATTATGTTTGCCAACCAATGTAAATGTATAGGTATATCTTTATAAAATATTAGCACACACAAAGATGTGAGCTAACTTAAGATTAATAATAAAAATAAAAATAAAATAATAAAAATAATAATAATTAAACGCCGCCTAAAACGTTTTGAATCTAACCTTAAGGCTGGTATCATGACTATAAGTTTAAAATCAGCGTCACAATAAGTAAAGGTTTAAACTTAGCTTAACAATTCGCACCATAACCACAATAATATAAGTTTAAAATCAAAGTGTCGCAATGATAAGTGTAGGTATAAGTCTGAAATCAGTGTCACAATTTTCCTGAGTGAGTGGTGATTATATTTCTAAGTCAGGAACGCTCTCCGCTTGGTCCAATCAGGCGATTATTGTTACACGTTAGCCTGCGTTGAACGTTGCGCAAGCAGGTATCGGCTACAGGTAGAAGGACTCGGCCTCGAGGAATTCCTCGCGGATACAAATAGTGTTTGCCCGCCAATTACACATTCAAATGTGCATAATTACACAGCGCCTGCGCGAGCGGTGCCCTCTGGAAGCGCGACTGATTATTATAGTTGCAAGTTATTATTATTGTTGTCGGAAACTGACTTTATGATATAGATGTCATTCTGTAAGAAGGATGGCGATGGAGGCTTTGGCACGGAGTTTAGGTAGGTTTCGTTTTGAAAATGAATATTCAGTGATAATGAAGAATAAATGGTGTAGATATGATTTGAAATTTTCACGGCATAAAGTATTATAGTGATTTGTTTTTCATGTATTTTGCCTTGTTCTTTAGCCAATATTTCGGATATATCAGCTCTTATATACTATTGTAACTCTTAGTCATAAGTCACTAGCTAAAAGTCTTAGATATAAACCACTAGTTATAAGTCTTAGATGCAAGTCGCTAGTTTTAATTACAAATCTTAGATATACCAATTTTATTACATCTTTACTTGTACAGCGCCCTTGAGGTGATTTTTCACAATGTAAATCAGCCAAGTATTATTATTACAGGACTGGAGCTTGAAACATGATATCGCATGTTCATACATAAGCACACACTCCACCACAATATTTTATTACCCTGATGATGGTCACTGCAATGCCCTCCAAAACGTTGACTAAGGAATAAATCACAAAAATAAATTGTGTGTTTTGCTAACCAATAAGATTGTAGGTACATTTAAAATTGTAATAAGAATACAGCCAGTGGAATTATGGCACCCCCCAATTCAGGGTATGTTGTAAGGCTAAAAGGAATGAGGAAGGGAAGGAAAGGGGCCGGATTCGTGGCCAAAGATTGTAATCACTCAACACGGAGGCCAAGTGCATATTTTTGTAAGTTATAGTAAGTTAGTTATAGATGCGTTCGATGCTTCTACCAAAGAATTCTAACTCAACTTGATTGACCAGATCTGATAGCTAGGTACTTCCCCATTGTCCTCTTTCTAATTTTATAACCCTCCCCGCTTCAATCAGCTTCACAACATACCCCAATTGGGGATTCCATAATCCCACTGGTCCCAGACGGTTGGGAGCAGTTGTGCGGTACTCGCATAAGAAAATCCAATTTCCTACCCAATCATGTTAACCTCAACAGCCTGAAAAAACTTATATTAACAAAATTGTGATGTCTAATGCTGCACAACCTCTCTATTTCTATCATGTAATCTTTATTATGTATTTCCACGTACGAGTAGTGCCTACTTTTAAATCGTTCAGCTCTCCTACGGCAAATGCTTTTGCAACAATAACTATCTCTCCCCCTCCCCCCTCCCAACCCACACGTTCTGCTAATTTGCACTCCCATTTTCACCACATACAATCCGTTTTTCTTAGAATTTGTTTCGTAGTATAACGAATAATTTAAATAAAGCGTCTTATGGCGCACGCAGACTTTAGTTGCGGAGACAGTAGTTCAGTTCCTAGATGCGACCGTATCTTTTCTCATTTTTTGTTTCAAATTTTAGTCTGAGAGTCAATAATATATTATTCAATGAGTCATATATATATAAATTTTGAGGTTGTATTAATTACATTTTTCCAAAAATTAAAAATTACAATTTGAAAATAATAAAAATAATTTAGCTTTTCGATTGAGTTTCGCTAATATTGGCTACATTTAATTAAAAAAAAATATTATTAAAAAAACTTAATCCCTCCCATTAATATAAATTTTAAAATTTGAAATATGAGATTGACAAAAAATATGGTGGTTTGACAGAAGGTGGCAATGGCGAAATTGTTTAACGCGCACGTATCGGTTAGACGAGAGGTTTGGGTTCGAGTCCCGGTTGCGACCATTATCTTTTTCTATTTTTCTGTGTCTTTTTCTCTTTCATACTTTCGTTAAAATTATTATTGTTATCTTTTTCTTTAAAAACAAAATTAAGTTTGTTTTAACCAACATCAACAAGAAAATATCCAAAGATCAAGTAAGTACTAATGATATTTTTACTAATAAAAGGTAGATAATTTTCCGTGTTTTTCTAACTGCTGTGAATTATTTTCATTACATTTGAGCAAAGCATTTGAAGAAAAATACCTTGTTTTGAAGTACTTATGTTTCTTGAAAATAACAACCATTTGTATTGTACGCATTCTGCCAACAGTTGGTTGGTATTTTGTAGAGAACATCGAAATTATATTAAAAAAAATTAAATTCTAGGAGACTAACGAAAACTCTTTGTTTCAATGATATTTTTAGAATGTCGCGATTGAACCAAATCGCAGTTTAAAAATTATGTTTGAAGATAAAGTTTTTAAAGTGGATAGATCCAAAGCAACAAAAAGAAAGCTTAGTAGCTGGTTCTCACTCTGGCGTTGTGAGCTCATTTCTCTGACTGACTAATTCCTCCACCTTAACACAAGAAAATTTTTCGGCTTACTGTGATCGAAGTAGAAAATTTAAAAATATTTTCAGGTTATTCGTAATCCTAGAATGATCTTTCCTTTAAAATACACATATTTATATATATTTTTTGTGTATCTTTTTGCTCGTAGATTTAGTGTTTTTCTTGTGGAGAAATAGCCTGTAAAACACTATCTTAACGCTGATAAATCTATGCGCTGATACAAAATACTATCTCTGCGCTCATCTATCAGGTTCAAGTCACCCTTTACACAACTCCTTCACCTGTCTTCAAGTCACTTATTCAACTGACTTTCTTCCGCGTTTATCTTTATTAATTTCTGTTTCTATGACACCTCTTTTGAAAATACTAAATAATAAATAGAATTTTCCTCTTATTTCAAATTTACAAAAAATCTCGTAGTATAATTTTTATAATATATACAATATATATTGTTAGAGATGTTTATATTTGTTAATATACTTACAAGTAGGTGAATGAACTTCTGTAACGGGTTTATTGCTATCAAATTGTAATTGATTGTAATATTCACCAAAATATATCATTTTAAGTGTTAGCCCCACCATATTTTCAAGATTTAAATTAGCAAAGCATACCGCTCATTGTTTTCATACAAAAGTTGAAGATTCAAAGAAGAAGTTTAACTATGATATTGACACAAACTTTATTTGGTAATCATTTTGAATATTTTCCACCCACATTAAAAATAATCATACCTCCGAAATTTAATATGGTGACATATAAACTGATTATCGTTCTATATAGCCAATGAATTCACCTATATTTTTACTATTGTCACATATTCGTAGGATTTATAAAAAAATATTATAAAATCATAAACTTCTAAGTAATTACTTACAAATAAGGGAAAACTTGCCAAAATTGGCAGCAAAGCAATCCGTGGTATTTTCTTCATGTGTTCCGAATGTCACCCGGTGGCACGGCCGTATTTAAAAAAAAAATTGCATGCAATTTTGACCCTTCTGTATAAAGAAACTGTATGAAAGATAAGGACAAAATTACTTGCGCCAATAACTATCTTCGTAGCTTTAAAGATTTCATGCATGTGGCAACACTACACGATTTGTAATTGAATTATCTCTGACTTCCAAACGCTGTCAAAACCGAAAAGTCGGGAGAAAGTCGGACTTTTAGCATTTTTGTTCCTTTTTCAAATGCATAAAAAAGGTATTTATTTATTAGCAATTACTTTTTAAATGTGTTTTTTCACGTAGGATGTCTATTCAGGTTAGTGTAAAAATAACAACATCAGTTAATTTTAGTATTTATACGGATATTTAAGCAAAAGTCAGGAAGGTAATTTTCGCGCGCTTTTCGTCAAATCGGCTTGGCCATCCTGGCACATGTAAGGTTAAATAGTGCCAAAATGTGTCAAAAAGCGCTTCAATAGTTAAACTTTTTTTAAAAGAAGAGTAAATTTTCTACAATTGTTCTAGAACAGTCGAGGTCGAAAACTTGGTTTTAATATTACTGTGTCAACCCAAACGATAAACTAAAAATTCAAAACTACCAGATTTTTTGCAAGGAATTGCCATTTTTTGTACCTTATTGACTGAGCTATAAGTAGATTAGCAATAATTGAATGTCTATCTTTCCCAGACTATCGTGTAGGCAGGTAGGGCGGCGGTACAGTCACGTCAGTCAAAGAACGCCGAGCAGCGATCACCGAACAATCAGACGTCTAAAGCTTTGATTGGCCAATTATATATTAACAGATTTGCGTGACGTTCAAACAATCGCGGCGCGGCGGATAGCCCGCTCTTGCGCTGCCACATGGAACTCGATAATGGGATAATGTAACGCAGAACACGGAATTATAATTATTGTGACATACGGCTGGCTGCCGGTTATTTCTAATTGATACTGGCAGCCAAACTTTAGGTAGATGTTGTTAACAAAAGGGATATACATATTATAATAATTATATCTATAACTATCTTAGAGCTGTTGCTTTTAATATATCAGTAGGTACCTAAATATAAATACATATATCGCACATCCCGTAAAGAAGGGTCGTAAGCCAAAAAAGGAAATTTTACAGGAGGACGAAAACAATTGATGACTGATGGAAGAAGCGGTCCCGTATAAAAGAAACACTAGCAACACTATATGTATCTCTGGTAAGAAGCCTAATGGAATATAACTCGGTAGTTTGGTCTCCATCTTACAAAATTCACATTAATAACATTGAGCGAATACAAAAAAAAATTCTGCATTTTAAAATTTTAAAATTAAATATCCCTCTAGAAAACTTAAAATTTAATTTTTTATTTAACCTTCTAAAAATAAGCACACCAGAAGACTTAACATTTTTATTCAAAATACTTAACTCTAAATTCGACTGTTGCGAACTCCTGCAACTCATAAACTTACGAATACCGACAGTAACTACACGACAAAATACACTATTCTACTGTAGCATTCATAAGCGGAACTACATTGCCCACTCTCCGATAAAACGATTTCACACTATGCGAAATAAGTACTTAGGTAATGTTGACATATTTAACATAAACTTGGCGAATTTTGTGGATCTTGTAAAAAAACTTACCTATTCCAAAACTATTCCTAAACATATATTTATTTTTGTAAACCTATAAAATCGCTGTATTTTTGTATTTTTAAACTTTTGTGCATTTTTTCTCCAATTTTATTTATTTTGTTTCTTTATCTGTTTGAAAAATAAATATGTAAATGCCGTTTGGGCTTTAAATAAATAAATAACACCTCGTGGAGATAGAGTGATCTAACTTAAATTGGTTTTTCGTGAGGAGATAATCACAATTACTTAACATTCAGAGATTAAAATAAAATTTCGACTTACGACCATTTTCGACGGGATGTGGGACATTGCAATAAAATAAATTTTACTTAATTTTTTTTTTCGCCATACTTCACAATTATGTCAACTAACTTATGCGCCTATTGAAAAATATTAAATTGAAAATTTCTTTAGCACCGTTGTGATTTGAAGCTTTGAAATGAAAAAGCGACACTAAAAAGAGTTTTTTAAATTTATTTATTGTTATTAAGTTTATTTTGTAGAACTCCATTTTATTTTTTTATATACTAGCAGACCCGGACACACGTTGCTGTGGCTGACGAAACACAACGCCATTACCCAACCTTTATAGAATCCACACCACCCGCTTGCCAGCTGCCCGCTGCCTGAATTGAATTTATCGGCTTTTCTCTACTATTATAAGTATGTATTATACATATAAACCTTCCTCTTGAATCACTCTACCTATTGGTGAAAACCGCACGAAAATCCGTTACATAGTTTAAAAGATCTAAGCGCACATACATTTTGAGCGACTTCATTTTATACTATTTAATGATAATGATTCAATAATATTATTGCTTAATGTATAAAAAAAGTTTATTATAAATAAGTTCGGCTTTATAAATATTACTATGCGTTGCAGCTGTTTCGCCTTCTGAAGACATTATCAAACTATGGTTGTTACCACCTACAAACGATGTATTTATATCACTTCTAGACAGGTACTTATGATGAAAAAAATTATTGTTTTAACGGCTGTAACGCATAATAATAATTACAAAGCATAACTTGTTTAACGATAAATATGACGATATCCTAAACAAACTGTCGCAAATCATGGATACACCAAAACACATAAACAAACTTAAGGAAGAAATGGCAGAAAAGGAGAAAAGATTGGCTACGGTGGAGGTTCACCTGGCAGACATTGAACAATCAGCCCTGTTAAACAGTATTGAAATAAGCGGCCTTAAATTACAGGAAAACATACCCCCAGCCCATACTGTGAGCCAGATCGCTGAGCTCGCAGGCGTTACCATATCACCAGAGGACACCTTTAAAATTACAACTTCCAAACCAAACAACCAAAAAAAAATCACAATTAATTTTGTAGACAATAAAAAAGTACACATCATGTTAGCTGCTAAACATAGTGACCCAATAAAAAAATTCAACGGGGAAGGAGCCCAATACGTCTATCTAAATGCGGCATTAACACAGTACTACAAAAATTTACATTGGAACACCAAACAAAGAGCCCTAGAAAAAGAATATAAATATGTTTGGGTTAAAGATGGAAAAATTCTTATAAGAAAAACTAAAGACTCAAAGGTTATCGAAATAAGACATCTCAACGATATACCTATTAAGATGATTTAAAAAAAAAAAAACCCTATATACACTCCATCTACTCTATATCTTTATAATGGCCTCTTTCACAACGGAAACACTTGAAAAACTGATACCTCAACCAATAATCACCACAAATACCTGCATGTTAAACCGTATACTCCAGGACGAGTTCCCGATCCTGAACATAATTCATCAAAACATTCGAAGTATTAACAAAAACTTTGAGGATTTCACTGTGCTGATAAATGAATTAATTTTAGAACCTGACTTATTAATCCTCACAGAATGTTGGATAAATTCCTCAACATATGTGCATAAAAACATCAACAACTACAAAGTCTTCAATACTAAACTTCACAAACATCAAAACGACGGAGTAATTGTATATTGTAAAATTAATATGGAATGCAAAATAGAAGAAATTGAACTACAAGACGCAAACTGTTTGAAAATAAAACTCGATCAAGATACATGCATCTTCGCTATCTACAGATCGCCTTCATCTGCAAATTTATCACCATTTCTTGGATCACTAGACTCCATACTACTTCAAGAACGAAACATCAGGAACCTGTTCATTATTGGGGATATTAACATTAATATACTGGATACTGGAAGGCAACATCCACAAACACAGGAGTACCAATTACTCCTCCTCTCCCACGGGATGTCTGCCGCAATAAGGGAACCAACAAGAGTGGATCACAAAATGAATAAATCAATCCCCTCGCAAACTTGCATTGACCACATAATGGCAAAAACGAATAAAAAATACTCCACAATCATACATCAATCCACCATCACTGATCACTACACTTTAATTCTTAACATTCATGCAAAGAAAAATCGACCATCGACTCAAAATTTAACGTGGAATAAACGTGTTATAGACTATACAAAACTAAAAAAATCACTACAAACTGAAACCTGGGAGTCAATATATAAAGCTGAAGACATAGAAGTTGCTTGGAAAATGTTTATTGAACACTTGCAATTAAAAATACAAAACCACACTTCAATAAAAACTTACACGTATTCACACAATAAAATTATCAAAAAAGCTTGGATCACACCTGGCCTACTTAAATGTATAAGAAAAAGAGACAAGATCCATCAGCAAGTAAAAAACAATCCTTATGACTTTTCTTTAAAACTATTTTACAAAAACTATAGAAACATCTGCTCCAATCTTACTAAATCGGCTAAACAAAATTACTACAGATCTAAAATAGATCAATCCAATAATAATCCAAAACTTATCTGGCAAATAATTAAAGAAATCACCTACACAGATCAAAACAAAACAAACCCATTGGAAGAAATCAACACAGATAACGGTACACTCTCGGTCAACAAAAACGTACATAAACTAATTAACTACACAAACAACTTTTTTGCAAACATAGGCTCGAATTTAGCGAACAAAATAACCAAACCTCAACACTTTAACCCGAACATAAACAAACACCCAAATCCACAAAGTATTAAATTTGCCCTAAAACCAATCACTAAACAAGAACTAACACTAATGTTATCTAAATTCAAATCAACATCCTCATCTGGTAGTGATGAAATCACAATGAAAACAATAAAATTCTTACAAGATGAAATTACCGAACCGATACTCTTTCTAATAAACAAATCTATCACAGAAAGCAGATTTCCATCTCAACTCAAAATAGGGACTATTACACCAATCTTTAAATCAGGAAATCATAAAGATATCAATAACTACAGACCAATCACAATTCTAAACACATTATCTAAAATCTTAGAATTAACAGTTAAAACTCAACTCGTCGACTACCTAGAATCAAATAAACTATTATCACCAAAACAATTTGGCTTCAGAAAAAATTTAGGAACATCCAACGCCATAGCCTTAGTAATTGAATATATTAAAAATTCTCTAGACTCTCATAAAAAATGCATTGGCATATTTCTCGACCTTTCTAAAGCGTTTGACACAATAAATCACTCACATCTTTTTGAAAAACTAGAGAACATAGGAATTACTGATAATGAACTAATATTTTTAAAAAGTTACATGGGAAATAGAAAGCAAACTGTGAAACTTAACAACATAACCAGTGAGTGTATTGATGTCAAATTCGGGGTGCCTCAAGGAAGTATTCTGGGTCCGATTCTGTTCCTTATTTATATTAATGACCTATGCCACATAGAATGTGACGGAGAAATCATCAGTTTTGCGGATGATACTGTTCTCCTAATAAATGGGAAAAATTGGGCAGAAACATTTAAGAAAGCAGAAGACACACTTAAAAGAATTAAAAATTGGCTAGACTACCATTCACTTACACTTAATGCTAATAAAACCAAATTCATCACTTTCAAAATAAAAAATAAGAAAAACTCTGAAGAAAACCTGAACATGAAAATTCATAGTCAGCATCACTTAAATGAGCATTGTAATTGTCCTTCATTAGAAAACGTTGACCATATAACGTATCTGGGTCTAAAAATTGACCAAAACTTAAAATGGACCGAACACATTACCTATTTAAATAATAAAATTAAAAAACTAAGTTATTTTTTCAAAACTATTAGGAATGTCCTCATTAAAAAAGACTTAATCAAGATTTACATGGCTCTCTGCCAATCACTGTTAGAATACGGTATTATCGGATGGGGCAGTGCAAATAAAAACATACTAAATCCACTAATTAAAACTCAAAAATCCATAATGAAAATTATACTGAAAGTTCCTGTAAGAACTAGCACTGATGAAATCTTCAACAATCTTAACATCATGTCAATTAAACAACTGTATTCTAAAACTATACTCATTTACATTCATAAGTACAAAACCCAAGAAATGACAACTTACACGTACATTAGAAACACTAGATCTCATGGTCAAAAACATATCCAACAAGTAACTACTAACACAACATTTGGGCAAAAAAGCTTCTTGTATTATGGTATTAAACTTTACAATAAAATACCACTCTCACTTAAAAACCTCAACAGTATAACATTTAAATCTCAAATAAAAAGCTGGATACTAAATATAGGGAGAACAGAAATAGAAAATATACTGATATCAAATATAGACTAAAACCGAATCTACTGATCTGAATTAAAAAAAAAACACAATTTTATTTAATTTTTAATTATTTAACAAAATACTACATGATACCTATACGTTTATAACAAATTCATATTAATTTCTTATAATTAAAATATAATATGTAAATGAAATCCTCAGCACGGGAAATCCCAGTGAGGATATCATTATCTTTAGATGTTTGTAAAGAAAGAAAAACAATAAATCATTATTATTATTATTATTATTATTAATAAAAACGGTTCCTATATATTGAATAATAATATTTTTGAATATATAAATAAATAAAATAAAAAGAGTAGATAAGAGTGGGGAGGCAACGAATCACCGCACAAATAGGAGACCGATTATTCTATCTCATCTCTCGCAGGCTAAATCCTATAGATGTATGTGTTTGCTTCCTTTAGTGTCATTATTTTTCGTTTCATCGAGTTTCTAATAACAACGGTACTAAAGAAGATTTCACTTCAAAAATTAAAATCTTTAAATTTATAAATAATTTTCATTTATAAAAATCGCCTACCTAAATTTGGGTAACTATCGCTCGAGTGGAAAAAAAATATATTTCGACATAAACATAATTAAATAAACTTAATTTGTGTTTTATAATAATCAATCCGTGCTATTGTTCTTTAATTTAATTCTCTTTGTCGTATTCAATAATGTCACAAATTTTCCCATCAATTTCAACTATAAAAGCAATTTATTTATATCGTGGTTAGACCCCAAAAAGTTTTCCTACAAAATTGATAAATTCGTGTTAGTATAATGACAAGTAATTTTTCACAAATTTGCAAATTATTCAAATTCGGCAGAAAGCGTATTCTCCAAAGTCACGGAATGTCTGTCTGTCTGAACCGTTAATAAAATGTTAATCATCCTATGTACTATATACTATACGATATCTGCACATCTGTTGGGTCACGTGAAGCCATCCATCATAGCTCCGATATTCCGGGCTAATTTGCCGTGTGCCAAATTTGCATTCGTTTGTGTCATTTATTTAATTAATGACGTGTCAGTTTTTATCATGCTCGTTGACTTGCAATCAAGCCACGTCATTGTGAAGTTATTTTAACAACAAACACATTAACGGTTTTTTCATTATTTTTGTTAACAGCAAGCTTTTAACAGGCGTTGCTTGAACTATGGTAATCGAACTGTAGTGAGCTGTAAGCTATATAAATCAAATCGCGTGAATTTCTTCTAATTTACGTGACCATATATGTTTTCAGTATGGCTTTGGTTATAATGTTTTCACAAAACATAATTTAAATTGCACTTGCTGAGCCACGCAAGTAGCTTATCAGCAGGAGTTTCGTGACAATATTATTTTATACTAGCTGGGGTACCCGGCTTCGCTCAGGGAGTTGATATATATATTTTTTTTTTTTTACATGAATACCTCACAAGAGTCCCAACTGCTCCCGTCTGAAGCCAGTGAGACTATGGCATCCCCAATTGGGGTATGTTGTGAGGCTGAGGGTAGTGGGAAGTGGAAGGAGATAGGGAAGAGGAAGGTGGGGAAGTACCTGGCTATTCAGATCTGGTCACCAAACACGGCTAATGCCGTTTCAAGCAACGTTTCAATTCTGAATGGTGGTCTTACACCAGGGCGATACAGAGAGTATCTTCCACTCTGGAACGTGCCGCAAATATACTATTTATTATTTTAAATGAATAAATTGTGAAATAACACAAATTAATCAAATAAAATTTATTTGCCACGCCGGGATTCGATCCCGCGACCTTCGGTGCGCGAGTCAAGCGTCTTACCGCTGCGCTACGCCGGCCGTCAAATGATATGAGATCGAACTGACGTTCGAACCCACAACGGATCTTGTTTTATATACCCCTACCAATATACAACCACCCGTACAAAAAAGGCTACGGATGGTCCACAATGTTCCAGAATATTCGAGATTGTTCAGGAATGTTCCACAATGATCTGGTGTGTTCCGGGATGTTCCCGAACGTTTCAGAATATTCTATAACATTCCAGAATGTTTCAAGACGTTCTGGAATGTTGTGGAATGCCCTCGAATACTCTGAAATGTACTAGAAACTCTTCCAGCCCTTATATCTTTAAAAGCACGCCCTTGGCTGACACCGACTCCAAAAATAACAATCGTACGAAATTATTTTTTTACTTTTTAGTATATTTTTTGAAGTCGTTTTTTGTTTTGTCAAAATTATTGTTTATAATATATTGATATGTAACAGTAGATAGAAATTTCAAACTACATATAAAAAGATTGACACATTCCGCATACTTATTGTAATGGTGTGACTAGCATAAAGATTTCAGGGGTTTAATAATTATTGTGAATTCAAAATTTGATGGGTATCTACCCTCATTATTAAGAAATAGTTTAGGTATTCCAAAGAAGTTATTTATTTTAATTCCTGGATTTACTAATCTTTCATTAGAGACGAACCGTACTTTTGATTGGTATTTGTTTAGATAAACTGATAAATTTAGAAAATAGAAAGTTGTATAGAAGAATTTTAATATAATCAACGATCAGAAAACAATTTGATCCCATTGTAAATTGTAACCCCCACTCCACCATTGCTTCTCCCTACTCCATCTTTATCTCCAATTAATTTGTAATTTAATTTAATTTAAAGCACTGACACCCTGATGAGGTGAGCATTGCTAACGAGTCACGATACATGTCGGTTGTATAAAAGTGGCTATAATTTTTGATTGAAATTTATTTAAAAATATGATGGTATTTCGAGTACCAAACAAAGCGCACGCCATTATTTAGTACGTAGATACCAAATTAATTAGCCAAGTTTGGGGCATTTTAATAATAATAAATAAATAAAAATCGTCTCTATAAGCTTCTGCATGATTATTTTTTTCTTCTTAGAATTCTATGAATATATATTATTAGTTATTAGAGAGGTAGGTACTTACGCGATTCAAATGCGTGCACGGAGTAAGCGGCGAGCACCAGCACTAGTGCACACAGCGCCCCCATGTTGCTAGTTAGGCTTACTCCCTTTTTACATCACTATGTCCTGCACCTGAAACCAACAAACACAACATTAGATCAGACAAGACCGTCTCATATTACAAGAAACAAGAAAATAACGGTGACAGGTGTAAACAACGTACACAAAGAGGTTGACGGTAAACAAGTAGCTGAATGGCACTTGTGACATTTTAAAAAGAATTGCGTAAAAGAGCTTATTGTTGATTTGGTTTGAAAATAGAAACAGCAATAACACTCCTTTTGTATATATATATATATATATGTATATCGCGATAGGTTGAAATTTTCACATACATCGAGAAAAAACATCGCCGAAAAGCGTGTTTTATTTTATTTTGCGAAGTTCAGGCACAAATATTTAAATGTTTTATGTCACATAAATTTTTACAGAACTTACATACCAGCATTTTAACATAACAACTCCGTATCGTTTTAATTTAATTCAAAATTTGCTTTGATAAATACCTACTTTAAAAAAATGCTCAAAATCGTGATGATAAAACTATTAAAATTATGTATTTTTTGTGATGAGTATTAATAATTTTTCATTAATGTCTAAGCAATATAAGAATGTAATTTTTTTTTAAATATATTATTTTGTAAGTCCGTAAATAAAAAGACAAACTGAAGTATTTTTAATAAAATAAAATACTGTTTTGTTTAAAACCACGAGTTTTATTAATTTTTTGAACCGACCGGTTTCGCTTTACTCAAGCATCATCAGGGTACAAATTAATACGTACGTACAGTATTAATTTGTACCCTGATGATGCTTGAGTAAAGCGAAACCGGTCGGTTCAAAAAATTAATAAAACTCGTGGTTTTAAACAAAACAGTATTTTATTTTATTAAATATGTCAAACCACAAAGTGATTGCTTTCTACAATAATATGAAGTATTTTTGTTATAAAACAAGGGGGCGAATATATATTTTTTGATTTCATTTGAACTAAAATTAAAATTCTTAAACATAGCTTTCCTTAATAATTTATTATACTGCATGATAATATGATTTGAAATGTATGTTGTTTATTACAAAATTTTGTTTGAAAATTTGACAAATCTGCCAACGACTTACGGTAAAACCTTATTGTACTAAAAATAAACATATTTTCTCAAATTTTGAAACATAGCTTCACTAGATAAAATAACAGTCTTTCAAAATCAATTTGTATTTTTTTGTGGACAAAAATCAAAAAGTCTAAAATTTGATTTAAAAATGACATATTTCCCGTTTTGTCTGCTTATTCCCTTATAAGCAAGTTTTTCAAGTTGTTTCAATATGGGAATCGCAATGGAAAAAAACGTTCGTAAGGCGTTTGCTAAACAAATCTATGCGATTGGTGCAAGGAAAAAAAGAATTATGATATTTAAAAAAAAAATAGTTGTAAAGAAAGAGTAAATAATTAAATATACACAATAAAAATGTTTGTTATAATTTATAACATTAGTTATATAAAAAAGGTATTATAATATATTTAAAAAAGGGGTCGCGTTAATGAAAAGTTTCAGAATCTCTGCGCTGGCTCATTTTTAATACATTCTCTGGTTAGATAGGACAGGGTTTTGAATTCCTGTGACAAACACGTTTATTAATTTGATGACAAAATTTTAATTCCGCCGTTATTTTCCGCAAATGAATTTGCTTTCAGAGGAATCCATTTAGTAATGCGTCTGGGGGGCAGGGAAGCCGGAGGACTGCTCACCGTGTTTAAAACGGTGAAACAAAATATTCATTTCATTAATACCGGCTGACTAGCATGCTCGTGCAATGGGGTGGTACCGTACTTACCTACATTATACATACACACATGCATATACATATATCAATGTATTTACATATTCATTCATTCATATACATAACTACTTGTTATTATAATCATAATATATAAACTACTGAACTACATACACGACCAAACCGAATTTGATTGTGGTAGCGGAAATCTTTTTTTTTTTAAACTTTATTTATTCTCATTTTTTTTACATATTATGTAGAATAGCAAATAGTATATAATAACATAATATAAACATAATAACAAATAGTATGAACAAGAAATGAAAACCCACTAAGGCACTGCCTGAGAGTGGGTAATATTAAAATCAAATACTATATTTCCAAGTACCCAAAGTATAAAATAGACTATATAAACATATAAAATATAAAGTTAGTATTACATAGGTAGAATAAGTGAAAAAGGTTTTTTCAGCTATTATAAAAATACAATAAAAAATACGGAGAAAAACATACTGATTTTTAATTTATTTATTTTTAGTTATTATAAAAAAATAAATAAATAGAAAACATATTGTACTACAGTTTAGAAAGTTACAGAAAGTGAGTTGTAGAAGGATGGATAAATTTATAGAAAAAGCGTTTCAATATCTACATTATTCAACCATAATTTTACCTCTTTTACATATTTTATCATTTTATTTATCATTTGAGTTTGTAGTGGTAGAAGGTTAAATGTACGAGGACTAATGAAACTGCTATGTGTCTGCAATAATTAAGTATTATTTGGTGGGGTGTAAAATATATTATTTATTCATTTGCTCATTCTGTTTTCATTTATTTCGATTTTTTTGTTTTATTTTTAAATACATATTTCAAAGTTTGTAATATAAATAATTTACGAATGTTAAATATTTTAGTTTCTTTTAGACGGTAAACAAGTAGCTGAATGGCACTTGTGACATTTTAAAAAGAATTACGTAAAAGAGCTTATTGTTGATTTGCTTTGAAAATAGAACTAGCTCACATTTTTATAATAAGTTGGTCGAGAATGTTTTATTTTTGTTATATATGACTTTAATTATGTGTTTTTGAATTACTTATAGAGGCTTAATAAATGTATCAAGTGCACCACCCCATCCTATAATGCCATAAGTGATTGAAGATTGCACCAGGAAAAAGTAGATCAGGGAGTGATTGATTATTATGGAAACGGAAATGACGCATTACAGCACTAGCGAAGCATAAAACTGCGCTCACTGGCCGCTTGTGATTATGATGTCACTTTTCAAGGCCCGACCGCCTGATTACCGTTCGCATTACACTTTTTCGTAACGCATTCACCAGCTTACCCCCCCAATACTTCCAATTTTACTTCAAAAATTATAAAACAGTATAATAATTATTAATCTATTCGATAAATTTAATTCAGATATTATTTGTCTAGAATACACACACATATACATACCTATACCAATTATACATTTATATACACATACCCTTACATTTATGTGCATACACATTAACCCTCGATACTTGGAACATGCAAGTAATTAACATCAGCCAAGGACTAAAGGAAATATTAATTATTCTATCATGTGATATTCAAATGACGCGTGCCGGTTGGGATTTAATTATCGGGAGTTAAATTTGGCATTTGTTTTGTCTGTTTTGTGAAATTATCATATTAGTCGTGTGTACCGCGGACGTGTTTCCAGGAAAGTTTTTGTGGAAACCACTGATCCAAATGACCCCTGGAAATGTTACACGACTTTTCAATTATCGTTCTGTCGTAAAATAATGACAAAGGCTTCGCGTCAAAATATTATCATTGTTTTAACATAAAATAAAATTTTCAATATTTGAATACGTTGTTTGGCGTTGGATTGACATTGTTTATTTTTGATTTTTTTCGTAATATTTTTTTCATATTTTCGTTGCTTTTACGTAAGAGAAATTTATGTATCATAATTTTACAATCGGTTCTTTAACGTTGGGAAAAAACTTCTTTAATAATAATACTTAAAAAAAAATTTATTCCTTTATTTTTCCCAATTTTACATTTTATACATACATATTTTGAAAATCATAAGAGTTATGGGACCCACTAGGGCGCAGCCTGGGCGTGGGTTATATACTTAAATAATATTTTGTTGTACGTAGGAAAAACAAAACAGTGAGTATTAATCAATAACATAATTAAAATTTGTCTAAATAGTTTGTACAAAAAGGGTAAACAGTAGTGAACAGTGTAATAATACCTAAGTGTAAAGTTTGTGTGAAAAAATAAAAGTGATATAAACTATAAAAATAGATTTCAACATCTGCATTGTTAAGATGAAGCCATACTAAATAATGCAAAATCATACAAAATCGTATGTTTTTGTTTTGAAAATTTGACCGCTTAGAAATATTATAGATGCTTCAATTAAATACTGCGTGTACAACATACCTTGGCCCTTACAAAAATCGGTCATTTTTTTAAATAATTCTTTTGATAAGCTTAGAAAAAAATAAAGTATTAGGTCTATAAAAAACATTTTCAACTGAAAACTCTCCTACTTATAAACACTTTTTCGGATATGGTTTTATTGCATAATGTGGCAAATTCAGTTTCTTATATAATTATAGCAAAAAAAAAATGATATTTACGCCCGAACCTCACAAAATAAAATATAATATGCATTTTCGCGTTGGTATTTTTGACATCACGGCGATAATACGGCAGTCGACGAATTTGTTATATCAAAGTGAACCTTATACCGTCCACCGAAGAACGACTGGCAGCAAAACCTCCTAGACTCCACAAGGCCAGGACACTGGATCAAGATGGCCGCCGCTGAAGGCTGATGAGTATGGATTAAAAAATCTAATAAGGTGCCAATTATGGCAAAATAGTTATCTGAAGAGAGAAAATATTATACTAATTACACACTGAAGTGCAAAAAACATAGGTTCATGGCACATTGGGGAAAAAGTATTGACGGGTAAAATAAGGCAACAAAATTTCTTGGTAAAAAATCAATAATATCCTTTATTAAAAATGCAAATTTTTAAGTACAGTGTATTGGTACTTATAATTGGAAAAGGTATCAAAAAAAGATAATTTTTTTAGAATAAGGGCCAGTTGTTTCACAGAATTTAAACAATTCATCAAATTCCAAAGTAAATTTAAAAATTCTGTGAAAGTTCTATTTAAGTTCTGTTATTAAACCAATATGGGCAAGTTATTCCACATAGCTGAAATAATAACAGAACTTGAGTAGAACCTCAACAGAACTTGAAAATTAACTTTGAAATTTGATGAATTGTTATTCTGCGAAACAACTGGCCCTAAAGAATAAACTAAATATCAACAAAATTAATGATTGATTACATTTAATAACGAAATATGATTATAATGATATGTGTTTTCACGGTAATACAATCAGTTGGGAAGTTATGTTTGTCAATGCAACCTAAAAATTCATAAAAAGTTGAAAAATGGTTCTGAGATTTAAAGACTGCATTAGAAACTATGCTCTTTTCTACTGCTATTTGTAAATTAATAAGTTCTTTCCTGCTCTTCCTTGCGTCCACACTTTCTCGGGATAATGTCGGAGTCGCTGACAGGTAGGCTGGACAATTTGGCAGAATTGATGGGATGGCTCCCGGAGCAAGTTTCACCCTCTTGTACTTCATTATGCATTGCTCTCCAGTTTGAATGTTGGTGTGAACACTGGTTGTAATGATGTCCTCCTTTCTAAAATGCAGCTCGCAAACCTGAAAAGTTATTACTTTAGTGTTAATTTATGTTCAATAAACATTAAATATCTAGGCACTCATTCATTACAGCAAAAAGCTGTCACAACCGAAACAATATATTAAATTATACAATAACGTTAACATAAACACATTTTCAAATCAAAATAATATGAATAAACATGTGTAAACATCACATCACAATCGCAGTTGCGCGTTTTTATAAATTGAGGTTACGTACAAACATAACAATCAATATGCATTCAATTGTGCTTGTTAATATAATGTAGGTACATTTTCACAATGCACGACAATAATAGATTTCAATTGTACAGTACACCCCTAAAAATAGTGTTATTTAGCCGTTTAAAATATTAAATATCTAGGCACTTTGAAAACTTATATTTTTTCATGGTGTTGTCTTTCATTACACCAAAAAGCTGCCAAAACCGATACAATATTAAATTAGACAACAACAATATGAGCTAACAACATTAAATTAGACAATAAACACATTTTAAAATCAAAATAATACGAATAAACATGTGTAAACACCACATTACAATAGATTTTTATGACGTTTTTCATATAGGTACATTGAGGTTATGTACAAAGTTGAATCCTGTATTTGCAGTAAAAAATAAGCACATTTCACTTACCGTTGAATATTTTGTTGGAATGAAATCCCGACGAATAGACTTAACCCATTTATTACATAATATAACATCATTTGGGAACTTGAATGTATGACGTTTTGGTTCGTTGTCATAATTTCCTTTACAACGAGGTACAACGCACTTATTAACCATTTTCAAACTTAAAACAATTCTGTAGAGAATTAATACGTAACGTCGCTCAAACTTTTGTATGTATTGTGCATGTAATACTTCTAATTTATAGTTTTTTGCCTAAATCAAAACGCACGCGCTGCACCGCGATAATAATATCCATAGAAGTGAGGTTCGTAACGTATGAATCTGACGTTTCTAGCCGCCTAGCTTCAGCCTCCTAGAAGGATTATTACCGCTAGAGGCGTAAACTGGGTCTTGGCCTTTATACCGTGGGTGACGCTGGCAGCCGCCCCATTCTTTCGTCATTACTCCTCCGGCCGGAGCGGAGAGACAACGTGTTAGGGTCTGCGCTGCTTGTTTTCGTGAAATCAATTTAAAAATTCCGTTTTATTACAATAAACAATGCATAAAAAAGGAATTAATGTTTTTTAAAGGCCTTTACGAAATCATCATGTAAAAAAAAATTCTCAAATATCTTTTCCAACCTTTCCAAAAGCTTTTTCTCAAGTATTTTTAAACTCCTCCCATAAAAGGGCGTGAATTCCGATTTCGATTTTTTCCTGTACTAGTGGATCGCCTTAAACCATATTTTTAAACCTTTTAGGTATTGGGAAAGTTTAGTTGCTACCTGAATAATTTTCGGTAAAAGATTGAAAGTACGAGGTCCAATGAAACTGTTGTGCGTTTGCATTGTTTTGGTATTCGTTTGGGGGTATCAACAATAGAAATAATAAACATTTTTTTTACGGTGCTCCAGATTTTATGTCCGGGTTGAATCTTTCCCAAATGAAAGACTAAACCCTTCCACACACTTTTCCACAAAAGAATATCTAGTAAATTAACGCAATGTAAGTGCACTATATAAGAATAAAACAATACAAGAACAATACGTCAATCCACCAGAAACATAATGGGAAAATATTTCACCGACTCCAGATATTTTCATATCAGAGGGTTCGGCTCTGATGAAATCCTAACTGGTCCGATAAATCCTACTGATCCCTCAATATAAATATTTAAAAAAAATTTAGTTTTTAGTGCATTTTTTTAAGTCGTTTTTTGTTTTGTTAAAATGTAAGAAAAACACTATTTAACGGTTGAGAAATGATTGTTTATTAGTAAAGCTAATGGACTTAGAAATGAAACTAAACTAATTACATTGAGTGGTTGTTACAATGTTCTTAGAATATAAAATAAGAATTCTCATATTTCCCGATGACAAAACAGCCATCCCCCATTCCCCAGTTCTCGTGACGGTTCGGTGCCGGCAGAACAGGCTAGTATCCACCCCGGACTGGGTAGCACCGAGTTCCGAGTACCGAGTTCTGGGTGTGAGTCCCATCAGTATTCCAGAACACGGAGACGCCGCAAAAATTGAATTACCACGAGATGTGAATAAAGAGTATTGTTTTTGCGGCATTATACTGGAATATTTATTTAGAGGCTTGCCAAAATATGCCGCCGATATTTAGCGGACGTGGAATGATTGCGATTTGGCATTGTTTGCTGTGGAATCTTGTCGTAAACCACACTATATCAAGAGTGGACAAAATCCAACATACAGTCTCTGAATCATAGTTTTTTTTTTCTTTTTTGAAGTAAAACTTCTTTACGGATGCTTGACTAGGGGAGTAAGCTGGAGAATGCGTGACGAGAGCGTTACGAAAAGTATGATCGGGCGAGGCGAACGAGTGGGAGATATAAGTTAGCGAAGATAGAAAGAGATAGTTACTTTTCCTATATTACTGTAGGGGCAAGAGAGAGAGGTGCGAGCACACATTTTCTTTATCTCTTTCCATCATAACCAGTTACGTTTCGTATATCTAAGACACTGTGCAGGCATTTTGTCTGTATCACACTGTAGGAGCAAGAGAGAGCAGTGCGCGCGCACATTTTCTCTCTTCTTTTATAAGTTAGAGAAGTTTTACTTCAGTCGTGTGGTCTAAAGCACACTCGTTTTTTTGTTTTTGTTTACAATAGCTCCAAAAATCATTTCTCTCGAAGCCTATGTCATCTATGAGGATGCCATATGGAGGATCTTTTAAAGGGAAAGAAGGAGAGGACGTTCTGGGATTAAATAAATGGTAAACAGGGTGGTGAGAAGGAATCTGGGTAAGAGTTTCAAAATTTCAAACATGAAAAAAGTGGAAAAAAATGCTTTCCTCAATTTTAATAAAAACGTGGAAAAAATTTCTGAAAATTCTGCATTTTAAAAAACGCAGTCCTTTTATTGAAGGAATTTGCAGGAAAACTGTCACTTCACTTTTTATCTCGTTTATAGTTGTTGTGAGTTAATACAAGTGGGAAAGAGTCTGGGGGTCAGTGTGTCTAGGAGTGATCCAATCCATCCCTCAATGCGGCTTAAGGCGATGTTCCGAGAGAGTACTGGTAGGGAAGTCAAAAGTCTTCTTAGACCAGTCTCTTCCGACCACGCCTGTCACGCAGTTTGTGGGCAGACGTATCCGTCGCCAAGATTTGGACAAACCTAATATAGCAGCCCCAGGCTGCTTGGATGAGTCCTAACTACTCCAAGCAGCCTGGAGCCGTGAGACTATGACATCCCCAATTGAGATATGTTCTAAGGCTGAAGGTGGTAGGGAGGGGAAGGAGACGTGGAAGAGGAACGTGGGGAAGTACCTGGCAATCAAGATCTGGTCACAAAACACGGCTAAAGTCATTTCAAGCAACGTTTCAATTCTACATGGTGGTCTGAAACTAGGGCGATTTCGAGAGTATCTCCCACCCTGTAACGTGCCGCTAATTTACCTTATATTATTTTATACTAGCCTTTGCCCCCGGCTTCGCACGCGCCATCCCCCCCCCCCCCCCCTTAACGTAACAATCAAACACTCGCTGTAAATCTTAACTATCAAAGGGATCTCCACAGCAACCTAAACATATAACAAAAACACAGCGCATGACAATAAACGTATAATTTAATACAAATAATAATGCCAGAGCTCTAAGTTATAGCCTATAGCCTATTCTGATGTATGAGCTATATTACTGTAAAGTTTCATTAAAATCCATTCAGTATTTATAGCGTGAAAGAGAAACAAACATCCATACATCCATTCAAACTTTCGCCTTTATAATATTAGTAGGAAGTAGGATATGATGATTAATTTGTGAAATAAGGATTTGAACCAACGGAAACCGCATTGCTAAACGAGAGCCTTACCCCACGTGCCACGCTTGGATATAATCACGAATCAAGACCCCTGAAAACAAATCATGGTTTTCACCGAAAATATAATCTTATAATTAAAATCTAACAATTTATTGTACGAAATTGAAACATAATTTGATGAAAAGATTATGAAATAATATTATTTTGACGTCGGCTCTGTCCTGTTATCTTTTCCCTATCGAACTTCGCCATTAGTACAGTTGGTTTGGGAAGTTAAACAAAACAGTGTGGCGAGAAGGCTTTACTCTGCGCAAGAAATTGAATACGGCTATTCGTCGTTCGTGTCTCAGTTATTCTTCTGTGAGACATGCAGCGGTATCGCTCGTGAATTTCTGGGAACAAGTGGGTAAGGATATACCTAATGGCATTGGTAAGCAAACTGTGGCATAGGTAACCAATTCTTAAAATTAAATGATTAATTTCACTCTTTCTGCTTTATTTTTTTTACATTAACCCCACATAGGAGGCTGTGAGAAAAATAATTTCATCTTAGGAGATGTTGCGAGGAGGGACTTTTTAACGAGAGGAAGTAGTGAACATGCCATTGTAAGGAGGACACACAGAGATCGGCAAATCGTTCCACAGGCGAGATGTTGAACTCATGAATGAGTAGAAGCAACCCGTTCTCATGTGGCAAATGTTAACCGTGTCGCGGGTTGTGCGTATTTCCCAACTACGCACCCGTGTCGAAGGGATCAATGATGCTATTTTCTCGGAGCATCTTCTGCTTGTTAAGATAGGTGAATTCATCAAACGGACCGCCCGTTTCTGTTTGTTTTATACCAATTAAGGTCATCTCCATTTTTACCATAATGTTTTGTAGCTTGTGTGTATTTTTAAAGTTTTTTATTTGATTACGAGAGTCCCAACTGCTTCTCCGATTCGCAGTATGTCGGGAGCCTGAAAGAAATTATGAAGGAAAACAGACATGAAAGAGGAAGATTGGGTAGTACCTGACTGGAGATCTGGTCACAAAATACGACTGTCACTCACCAGAGCGATTCTGAGAGAATCTATAATAATTATTTTACTTTACGACCTGTAAATTCAAAATAGTCACGGCGTGCACAAGTTGATTTGAATTGATTACTTTGTATTATTTCACAATTTTTCTTTAAAAATAATATGTAGTATATTTGCGTCACATTCCAGTGTTGAAAATACTTTCTGCATCGCTCTGCTAAAGCACCACCATTCAGGATCAAAGTGTTGTTTGAAATATCTGTGTTTGGTGACTAGTTCTGAAAAGCAAGGTACTTTTCCACTTTCGTCTTCTCCATCTCCTTCCAGTCCCCGCTACCTTCAACTTTACAACATAACCTAATTGGTGATACCACTGCGTCTCACGGGCTCCAGACTCCTACTTGAGGTACTCACAAAGAAACCATCATACAAAATTTGTGATGGTCGATGAAAGTGGCATGTAGATATTTTGTAGTACCTTAGTCCTAGGCGATTCATAAAGTAATATTAAAGTATAAAAATATATTTTTTACCAATAATTTGGCACCCCTGGATTACTGCTGTCCTCGCTCGAATTTTTTGTTTGCACTATTTTGTCTAGAACATTTTAATCAGGTGCTCCAAACCGGTTTTCGAGTGTTCGAATCGGAGCTTCACTATGTTCTTAAGAAGTACGGTGCATCATTCTGCTGGTAGAGGGTACTTGTCTCGACAGCAGAGCTGTTTCTCGCGGAGAACGGAGCCGAAATTCAAATGCTTTCTTCGAGCAAAGAATAATAAAATCATAACAAGTGACCAGTCACCAGAAAATAATAATTAGGTACCTAAAACAGATATTCTTCGGTTTGGTACAAGCGGACACTTAGAGATATTATTTGGATGTTGAAAACTTGTTCTATCTGTTATTTTTGAAAAACCAATCTCCGTATTATTTTGATAACGATACTATCTTTTACTTAGCGTATTGTTGAAAAATATTTGTCATTTTGATGGTTATATATATAAAATATTTGATATCCCCCGACAATATATAGTCGGTTTTGGCAAAACACGGTATACCTACTTACACACAATATAACTAAGTGAAAGTGTATTAAATGTATTTTTATTCAATATCTTTATACTGTATACGTATACCTATATCAACCCATCAGTTCAAAAAAAATCGACTCTATAAATAAATTCGTTTGGTATCCATATGAACTTATTATTTTAAAAAATTTTGAAGTCGATTTGAAGTTTTAAATCGTAATAAAATGATACATAAGAAAACATAATTTTATAATAAATATCATTTCTTGGGATCATTTGTCGGGTCACCATGTAAATCCTAAGTTGGTAAATGTAAATTATAAAATAAAATATTATCGAGCTCAACTAATAAAACCTAGTTCGCAAGAATTCTTATAAATTATTTGCGTTAGAAGAATTTGTAATCAGTGGAACGATTCCACATCAGTGAACTCTAGTATTTGGAAATTTTTCGATGATTTTGAATTATGAATCAAAAATGATTGTGACCCCAAAAAGGTTTATTATACAAGTACATTCTCTTAGAAGGATTCAGACAAGCCAAAAATATGTTTATTCTTAATGTGTCTTATATCACCATTAATATAAATATGTAATAGCTAATATGCTAACGGACGCTAGAAATGGTCGATGTAAGCGGAGTTTCTTTTAGTTTATGAATAATACGACGACGAGTTTATGAATAATGACGACCGGCCGTAGCGCAGCGGTAAGACGCTTGACTCGCGCACCGAAGGTCGCGGGATCGAATCCCGGCGTGGCAAATAAATTTTATTTGATTAATTTGTGTTATTTCAAAATTTATTCATTTAAAATAATACATAGTATATTTGCGGCACGTTCCAGAGTGGAAGATACTCTCTGTATCGCCCTGGTGTAAGACCACCATTCAGAATTGAAACGTTGCTTGAAACGGCATTAGCCGTGTTTGGTGACCAGATCTGAATAGCCAGGTACTTCCCCACCTTCCTCTTCCCTATCTCCTTCCCCTCCCCACTACCCTAAGCCTCACAACATACTCCAATTGGGGATGCCATAGTCTCACTGGCTTCAGACGGGAGCAGTTAGGACTCTTGTGAGGTATTCATGTAAAAAAAAAAAAAAAAAAAATAACAACTGTAAATAATCTTAGCCGTAAACGATTTTTTAAACGTTTATTTATTATTATTATTATATATATTTTTTTAATAATTTGTGTTTCACCTCATTATCACTACACTTTCATATCATCTACCTTAACAAAGATAAAGAAACAAACATCTCACATAATCACAAAAACCAAGCAAAGCAAATTCACAAACTAAATATAGCGAAGTGGACAAACCTACATTTGGACAATTAAGTTCTGAATTTTTAGCTGTAAATATGTATAACAAACTCCCACGCAGTATCAAACACATTAAAATATAATTGAATTAAGTACATCAAATCTTGTCTTGTCTTAAGGAATTATCGGAAAAAGAAATGATTAATATTTTAAAAACATCGTCATAGAAGTTACTGAAAAAACGCCACAAAACCACGAAGTTTAACTATTAAAGTTCCTGCAATCCCTTTATCCAAAAACTTGTTCCCATCAGCACAGGATCTCGTAGTGAGGTGAACTAAGAAGATATTCCACGTCTCTTTTATATTTCACACATATCATAAATTGACAAAATTATAATACAGTACTTAAATGTAGGTTTTAAAATTTTACTCAGCTGTTCGTAATAATCACAGAAGAGTTTATGTTAGTAATAAACACATATTACAGATTTATACCATTATTACAGAGCAAAAATATTCAGTCGGTAGGGAAACAGCCGTTGAAATATGCGAAATATGATTTGGTCCCTGTCGGGCGCTGTTCACAATAAAATTTCATGGCAATCTGTTATTATTTATGGGCGCGTCGTATGGCGGATAGCGGTGGCTGGGTGCCTGTGCTGAGCAGGAAAGCGGGCGGATCGCTGGTGGCTCCATTAAACCCGTAAAGCAGATAAACAAGGCAACTAGTGGTCCATAACACACCCGCAATATTTACCGCGATTATGTTGATCCGCTGAGCAGATTATCTCTAGAACTGTGATCTAAACCGATTGAGAACAAAACTGGAGACGCAGATTAACCTTTCTCCATTCCCTTGCCAATCGCCTCCAGCCCTCAGTATATCCCGTCTTTGTTTTTGAAGTAAAGAAAGAACTTTTTTAGCATCGTTGTGATTTGAAACTCGGTGAAATTAAAAATAATTACACTAAAAAGAGACAAAGATATACATGTAGATATAGGATTTAGCCCCCGATAGAATGAGATATAATAATCGGTCTCCTACTTGTGAGGTGCTTCGTAGCCTCCCCACTCTTGTCCACTTTAGTTTTCTGAAGGTGTCACTTCTACCGCGTGTGAACTGCACACTTGGATTTTTTTCTGTGACAGTTCACAAGAGCGCCCCCGTCTATACAGTGAACATACAGGGGAACAATATCGCCATCCGGTTAAGCGGTGTTAGTGCTCGTTGAGGTAAGATTAATTGGATCTTGAAGAGACACTTATACAATAAAGCGAGTCGAAAAAACGACCCGTGTCTCTATCTGGTCCATCAAATTTCACCCACGTGCACCGGTGCATAGGATATCAATGCTACTAGTTCCTTAGAGCAGACTTCATTGAATTAACCGTAGAACAGACTCGGCATGCCTACATTAGAGATTAGGGAATTGGTCTATTAACAACGGATTGTCAATCAGACGGACCACCCTCTTTTGCACAGAATCAAATAGGTTTATTAGTATTTTAGAGCTCCAGCCCAGGGGTGGCTTCCAAATTAAACTCTTGAAAAGTGTGGAACCACGGATACGGTGTAGCGTAATTTTTTACCACGGTTCGTTGAATGCTTACTGTAAAGCTTCTGGTTTACAATACAAAACGTTTTTTCAAAATAATTCCAGTCAAAATAAGTAGTTATACACTACGACAAAATTAGATACGATTTTACATTTTATATCACACATCTGACCTGATGATGGATACTGTAACGCTGTTCAAAACGTTGGCTAAATTAGGAGGTAGCGCAACACGGCATAATACCCCAAAAATAAATGACAAAAATACGACAAAATTGTGGAAGACAAACTAAAATAAAGTAAAATTTCTTACATCTGATAAGTAAAAAAATATATACGTGCTGAATTACAGCGGCGGATAACGAACTTTTGTATAAATAGTTGAGGTTCCTATTTTTGTATTTTAATTAAATTATTTCTGGTTTTTCATCTCATAATAATAATAATAATAGCTTAGAACGATTAATTAGAACTACATTAACAAAATTTCATTGCCATCATCCAAATTCAGCTGTAGAACGAATTAATTTACCCAGAAATTTAGGAGGTAGAGGTATAGTCAAAATAACATCTTTAAAACATAATCAGGTTGAAATGCTAAGAAATTTTTTCCATAGGAAAGCTGATAGTTCAGAAATGCACAAAATAATTTGCAAGGCAGATAGAAATATTTCACCATTAAATTTATACGACGAGAATGCCAGCATTCTTATAAATACCAACCAGGAATTATTAGATTCCTGGTCAAATAAAATTCTTCACGCAAAACACTTCAATTATCTCAACCAAACATATGTTGACAAATTTTCGTCAAACAAATGGTTGAGTATTGGAGAGTTGAGCGCAGAAATAGAAGGCTTTATGATTGCCATACAAGATAGAGTCATTAATACTAAAAATTATAGGAAGCATATCATCAAAGATGCAAATCAAATTGATGATTTATGTAGAAAATGTTTGGCTTTTCCGGAAACTATAGAACATATTATATCGGGATGTTCTGTATTAGCGCCGTCCGAGTATACATTTAGGCACAATCAAGTTTTAAAAATAATTCACCAAAGTTTGGTAATTAAACATAACTTGATTGACTGCCGTAATGTACCATATTATGAATATGAACCAAATTCATTTTTAGAAAATGAATTTTATAAAATTTATTATGATAAAACTATATTGACAGACAGAACAATTAGTCATAATAGACCCGACATAGTTTTACATGACAAAATTAAGAAAATAACTTATATCATTGATGTCGCTATTCCAAATTCTTGTAATATTCAGAAAACTGTTTCTGAAAAAATTAGAAAATATACAGATTTAGGAAATGAAATTAAAAGAATTTGGCATTCTCAGACTATAAAAATATTACCATTTGTCATTTCGGCTACTGGCATTATACCTAGCTCAAAATTTAGGCGTATTAGATTTGTCAAAAAATTTGTACATAAAAATGCAAAAGTCGGTCATTTTAAATACATGTAGGATTACGAAAGATTTTTTAAATATTTATATTGAGGGATCAGTAGGATTTATCGGACCAGTTAGGATTTCATCAGAGCCGAACCCTCTGATATGAAAATATCTGGAGTCGGTGAAATATTTTCTCATTATGTTTCTGGTGGATTGACGTATTGTTCTTGTATTGTTTTATTCTTATATAGTGCACTTACATTGCGTTAATTTACTAGATATTCATTTGTGGAAAAGTGTGTGGAAGGGTTTAGTCTTTCATTTGGGAAAGATTCCACCCGGACATAAAATCTGGAGCACCGAACTCATTTTAACACCACTAAGAGAGTAAAAGGAGGTTTGTGTTGTGATCCATCCCTAGTAAGGGCAACGAAATTTTTGATCCGTTCAAAACAGATTTTCGTCCAACGAATCTTAATCAATTTCAAAAAAAATTGAAGTTAAAATTGAAATTTTATTAGAAGAAAGAAGAAATGAGATTATTTCGTTAACACGGACACGCCTACCACACACTTCTACAGGTTTACTTATTCAATGGATGAGACCGTAAGAGAATAATCGGATAGAGAACGGGGTGAGCAAGCTACTGTGCTGGGCGGATAAAATAATGGGTGTTTACATTTATTTGGAGTTGTTTCGGGATTATTTGAACAGGTGGCGGAAAACATATTTAGTTTTATTCTAAACTCCAAAATAGTTACACCAGAAAAGGATATAGTATGTTTGAGTGGTTTATTATGGTAGGTACGTTCTTCCAGACTATTTTTTCTAGTAATGGAATTCTTTAAAACCGTAAAACCAATAATGTGATGTAGTTTTAAAAAAAAAAATTATGTGTGTTACCTCACAAGAGTCCTGACTGCTCCCGTCTGGAGCCAGTGAGTCTTTGGAACCCCCAATTGGGGTACGTCGTGAGGCAAAGGGTAGTGGTGAGGGGAAAAGAGATGGGAAAGAGGAAGGTGGGAGCCATTTCACGCAAGGTTTCAATTGTGAATGGTGATCTGACACTAGGGCGATACTGAGAGTATCTTCTACCATGGAACGTGCCGCAAGCATACTATATATTGTTTTTAGATTTTCACAGCCAAAAGCATTTTCATTGTTAGTTTTTGGGGTGTTATGCCGTATTGTGCAATCTCCATCTTTAGCCGACGTTTCGGACAGCGTTGCAATGTCCATCATCAGGGCAGATCCGGCAGATCCGATCCGATTTGGAGATGACTGTTCCTAATTTATTCCTACTTTATACATTCAAAGTTCAAATGAATAGAAACCTACCATATTTTTTAGTTAAAGAATTTGCACACTTTTGGCTTGTGTACCTACTCCTCTTAATAGAACGAGACCCTTTAAATTGAAATCATAGAAAAAAACACACAATAATTGAAAGAGATACATCACTACGTCAGTTAGTTGATTTTAGCATTCGTTCTGCCGTGATAATTCCAACAAAACAAATTTCATACAAGAAAAAAAGAAGGAATAAAATGAATAAGACGTTGATTAAAGGAATTCGAGTAAGACATCCCTCCGTCCGCGCCAGCGATAGATCTAGTGTGATGTGTATATTTATATACATTTGAGTAAATATGAAATGAGTTTGCCTTCTGAGCCATTACCCACGAGAGTCACATTGCCTACAAGACTGAACTCCGTTTACATGGGCCATCAAATTGACTGTAATGGTGCCTAGAAAATTATTCTCAGCGTTCGAATGATTGTTGATCAGTAAATAATTTTAAAAACACTCGATTAAAATTCTCTATTCAAATTCTAAACCCTTTCTGTTCAAAGTGTCTACCAAAAACCGTGTAAAGTATATTAAATTGTTATATTTTGTCTATGTTAGAAGTCAACTAGAGTACAATTCTCCTGTCTGGAAACCACATTATAGTATACATGTACATTATGTACAAGCTGTTGAAAGAATACAAAACTTACCGCTGGAAACTTACCGCCGGCTGTAAAACTTGAAACATAGATATTTTATTTGCCTTTTTATATAACTAAGGGTAGAATGTATATGATTGTTAATTATTCTGAAATTTGTAGTTCCATAGAAACCCAAATAAGGAAACAAAGCCGTTAGAGGACAATCAGTTGAATCATTGACTCGAAAGCAGATAAGGAATTAGTCGGGCGACGCAGTAAATAATATTACGTTAATTTGTACTGCTACAATTACAGAAAGATGCTGATGTAAATATACTATTCAGATTCCGAGTAAAGTACCATCCCACGTGGAAATAACTTCACACTTGTTGAAAAAACTTCGAATCGAATAAAGATAGCTTGATTTTCAGATCAATCAAAACTTCCAAGTGTTATATTGGATTTTAAGACTGTTTTTTTAATCATTTTTATTCTGACAGAGATATTTCCCCGCCATGGCCAGATCGCAGCAAAACTTTGCTTGCTTACTTTTAATGGCATTTATTAACTTACAAAGTTGCCATATTGGCAAAAGTTAAAATTAGCTAGGACGAGAACGCAATAAGCTTCTCACTTATTTTATGACATATCAAAGCAATTCCAGTCATTCAGTTTTATACACCATACTTACTCATCAAACTTAACTCATCACAAAATCATAATATCTAGATATTTGGTGAGATATTTGGCGCATTACTAGAGGAAATAAGGAATTTCTACGTTTTTTAATGCTTCAAAAAATTAAGCATAAAATTATGATGATTACAGTACTTTTATTTTATTTTTATGTTGACGAATAAATTTTCTATAGCGAGTCAAAGTTTTCCATTTTTGAATTACCGCTAAAACGATATTTTGGGGTGGTGCTATCGTGTGACGTTTTGAGCGTGGACGCTCACTGACAGTGTTTATTTATGCTGACCCATCTGAGCGACGCTTGTGACGTTACAATCCCGTTTGCCAGCCACGGCCCGTTTTGATTTTGTCATTTTTAGATCGTTTTTAAAATCAATAATATTGAATGAAAACATAAAAAAGAAACATTTTTAGTAGGATGATTAAAATCAGAAAAATGATCTTTAAATATTCCGTACATTTTCAACGGAATCCCTCGTTTGTGGAAATACTCCATTACAAGAAAAAATAAACAATTTCAAATAAAGATATGAAATTTTAACGGCCAAAATATTATAGTGATTTATTTTGGGGATTTTATGTCGTGTTGGGCTACCTCCTTCTTTAGACGTTTTTTTTCCATTATCCGGGTAGATGTGCAATCGAAGATTGTGTTGAAGTGTGTCGAGTTTTTCGAGCATAAACATTCGGCCATCCTGACAAATCAGCAAATGCAGAGCATTTAATAAAAAGTGGTCTTAATTACCTTGGATTTGTATCCGAAGTCTTGGGAAAACCCAAAACGCCTAGAACACTAATAATTACGGAGGCAATTGAAATTCACAAAAATCTCATTAATATTCTTTCTTTAAATAGACAATAAACAGTGTTAATTTCAAGCGACCTCCCAGGTAAGTATGGTCCTGTATTAATTCATTTTTAGGCAGCATCGCGTACATTGGTCAAAATATTGTACATATATTTTCGTATCGGTGATCAATGAACCGGTGTATGCAATTTTTAGCCATAAGTTGTTTTTAATCGTTTGTCTAGCTTGTAGTTTTTCTAGATTTTAGGCATGTATGGTAAGTTTGTACAGCGCCCTTGAGGTGATTTTTCACAAAAACGACGCTATATAAATCGACCGAATATTATTATTATTATTATTATTAATAGGAACGACGCTTCAATAGTTCTTCGTATCCGATAATTGACGGCTTCATCAAAACTAAACGCAGGAAAACGTTTTAAATTAAACTGTAATACCAGATCTTAGAGAATAGTATCGCATCTACATATTTAGACATAACACAAAACAATCTTCGATTACACATCTGCTCTGATTATGGATACTGTCATGCCGTCCGAAACGTTGGCTAAAGAAGCAAGGAGCGCAACTCACCATTATATCCCAAAAATACAGCACTGTAAATTTAAAATTCAGTTCGTATAATTAATTAATATATTTAAAAAAATGTGTTAATGGACTATATTAGAATAAAGATGGCAACTAAATGCAAAAAAATATGACGTGATACAAATTATTCAGATATTATTATTACGTTACGATTAATTAAATGTTTTCGTAGTGTCTGATTCTGAATGTCCTCCTTTGAAAAGACAAAAATAAAACTGTCAAATTTAATGTCATAAAATATGAAGTTGACGCTTTTGATGTTGCATCCGAAAACGTATTCCACCACTCCGGCAGATGCATCATCTCAAATGAGTGTCGCAAATGAGACAGTTTTGGGATGCACCAAAAAAAACAACAAATTTTGACACTCTAAAAAAAGGTGTATCCTTATTTCTCGGAAAAACACGCAAAACCACAACTAAAAGGGCCGTTCGAAAAAAATACAAACAAAAAAAACGTTGTGGAAAGAAGTCAGTTGATACACGGCAGCTGTCAGCCATTGACCTATGACCATCATAAACCAAGTCGAGTGGTTGTCGACAAAAAATAAGCTACTTATGTCAAAACGTTGGTAAACGGAGTCCCGTTTTAAGCTACCTCCTCAGCGAGGGGGCGGAGAGAGGATGTGGGGGGTGTTGACGTGCGCAGATAAAGGCGATGTTTGATGGCAACACGTTTAAGAGGGTAGGCCCGTGGCAGTACCGAAGTCTCCCCGCAAGATAATCCTCCGGAGTTGATGTGGCCTCGATGTTTACGTCTGTATCTCTTCTGATAAAATATAAAACATTGTGTAAACATGCAATGGCTGGGTAAATATGGGTTCCGGTCTTTTATTTGTTAAGCGTTTTACTGTATTAAGTTCAACTGTAATAGAATATTTAATGTGACCCCATTTAGAGAGAATTCTGTTTAATTTAACTTGGTTTTCGTAATACAGGCTTATACCTACTAATGACTCATTGATGAATATCAGAAGATTTCTAGCAACCATCAGAAATAAAAGGAAAACAAATAAATGCATGAAATTATGATACTCTTAGAAAGAGGTGACGATGACGACAAGTACGACTTCTAGTAATAATGATAATATTTGGATGATTTATATAGCGCCGTTTTTGTGAAAAATCACCACAAGGGCGCTGTACTTACAATATATTCCTAAAATCTAGAAAAACTACAAAATAAACAAATTAAAATCTCCCTCTCAACTTCCGTTCGCTTCGCCCGATCACCGTTCGCCCGATCACCGTTCGCATCACACTTTTCGAAACGAAGTTTAACTTTGAAAGCCTTAGCAGGAATGGGCAGAGAACGGGAACGGAATGCAGTACATACACAATATGGCTTTTTGAAAGACTTTTGCTTCGTACATGATCTAAAACATACTCTTCTCTTACATCTATTCTGTATATACTACATAGAACCCTTTCAATCTTAATAATTTGGTCGTATCGGTACCACTCTTGCTCCTCAGGGATCTAATTTCTGCAGCTTTCAATCTATTTGGCCCTCCTCCTTCCACATCCATGACATCCATCGATATACGAAGGTCGACGTCTCTTATACTTACGATAGCTCGTGACCTATTAAGTGACAACCACAATGCCAACCCACTTATAGCTGACATCGCACTTGACAACCACGCTCAAGTGCAATTGGACCTAATATCCCATTCAATACATTTCACAAGTCGCTGTGCGTCGATGAGCCATCTAGAGCGACCGCAAACACACCGCCACGTGTCACAAAACTGAGAAATAAATGAAAAAAAAGTTAGCCTGGGACGCATTATTTCTGCCCCTCAGTAACACGATACATTTTAAGGGGAACCCCCTAAAGGCGGGGGGCGGAGGAGCAGGGGGCGACTAACTAAAACTAACTCATTAGAAGGGGCCATCTTCGATCCAGATGATTTAAACTGTCCATCACTAAATTCTTTCTAACACTTTCTTAAATTGAAACTTATTTTTAGGCATTTTCGGTAAAATATAATATATACTAATTTGGGTTGTCATGGGTACGTGATTTGAAATTGTATTCGGTGCAAAGAACTTTGATTTTCTAAATTTGGAAAATATTTGAAAGATTTCTTTTGTTTAAATGTTTGTCGGAGTTCATACCACCGATCAGTGGCTGAGTTGGTATCGCGTTTGGGTCCCATCCAGGCATCGCTTGTTCAATTCCTCGGCTGGCTAAGTTCTCCGTCACAACACAAGCAACATTTTCCGCTTGCTGTGGTGGTAGTAGGAGATTTTCAAATATTGTCAGATTATTCGTAACCCGGGGCACCTTTCAAAAACGGTGATGTAGTATTTTTAATACTATGAATGCGATTAAAATGTGTGAAAGATTATTTGTACTAAAAACTTGCAATTTTAACATTCATAATTATTATAAACGCACATTCTGAAACTGTTCCAACTGGCAACAATGTCATTATGACTCTCATGGTGTTTGAAAGCGAGAGTACGAAAACAGTGTGCAATATAGTTAATGATGATGATTATTTTGAGCGGAAGGATGAGTCTTTGAATATAGGACTATGTTTAAAAGACATGGGAATGTTTTCACTATTACACAAGCGTTGCTCATAGCTCATAGGTGAAGTGCCACTTTGCGCTTCAATCTCCCTTAGCCAACGTTTTGGATTGCCTGGATTTATTACTTTGCTAAAGGAAGAAGAAGCCAAAACTATGTTATTCTTAGATTTTTTTCCAAAAATCATCTATGGTGTTCCTTACAAATAAAGGTTTAGTAAAAGAAACGAGCTAAAACCATTAACGTGTAACCTTGTTCGGTGTTCAGCCCTGCTATCCATATTTGTTTGCTCGGTAGGTTAGTGAGTAGGTGGCTGGTTGGTTGGTTGGTCGGTAGGCCAGGGGGCGATCAGGTTACCCAGGGCGCCCCGGTGGCGGTGTCGGCAGCGCGCGGCGGCCACTTGACGCGATGTGATGTGACAGCGTTAACATATATCGTCAACAGTCCTAGTCGAACAGCGGCAGACCTATTCGAACCCTGCCAGAGTCATAGTCAGACGTGTATATTATTATATCGTTATACTGGGTGAGTCAGCAAGAATCTAACTACCATGTTTGTATAATAAAGATCAAAGATAAAAAATAAACAGTTTCGTAATTCAAGAATGTCCTTGATAATAATTAATGGTTTTATGTCATTGATTTTCATTACGACTTAAAAAGCTATTTTTGATTAAAAATCAATCTTTAATTAAAAAGTTATTCATAAAACAACAAATATTAAAAAAATCCAAAAATATCGAATTATGGAATTCTACAGGGCACGGTTCTTGGACTAATATTATTTATTATGTTTGTTAACGACATATTTTTTCAATCGCCATATAATCACCTTATAAGCCGACGACGATAAAAAAGAACACAAATATTGTAAACATTTATTTATATATTGCCCACATACGATGTAAATACTTTTATATGGGTTGTACAAATAAATTGCTAACATACTTTTGTGGCAACTTGTGATTAACTAGTCTACTTTTGAACCCAAAGCGAAAAGAGCATTTAGTGACAGAGGAGTTATAATCTGTTTAACTCTCGTCCGATCATCCGACAAATAAACGTCTCGTATTATCATAAAGTCGCTCAAAGCGCAGGGAAATGGAAGAATCCCATTGGTGACTATTTTGGATGTCGCGTCAAGAAGTGATATTACAAGCAATAAAGACATAAATATGAGCAAGTTAAAAATAGTACAAATAAATAAACAAACATAAGTTCCACCACGAAATATAGCTAATTCTAATTGAAGCAACGTTTCCCCTTCGCAGGACTATGATTAGAATCAAACTACACCTACCTATAAACGAGTAATACAGACGGAGCAGTCAAAGTAAGTTATGATTTTTACAGCGGAAATTTGTGCTTCATACTCATATTTTTTGTGCGTTTCGTGCAACTTCTCCCTAAGAAATTCAGTTAGGTGACAACGTGTGTCGGTTTTAATTACATTGGATATTATATAACTTTGGGTGTGCGTAAGAGTTCAGTTAATAAATAGAAGCCAGTTGAATACCCCTTGTCATCTCCTGAAGAAAGTATGGAAGAGAAAGATTGAGATGGTTGGCTGTTCGAATCTTAGAGTAACAATACGCTTAAAATCATTTCAAGCAGCATTTCGTAGTGCAGCGCTATTATTGTGCGTTCTATAATAGTTTTATTAAATTTAATGGTTACTGTTTTACAAAATACAAAGCGGTTGTCAGAACAAATGTTATTTAAAAATAAATGACTTACGTATATATTTTATTCAAATTTTGAAATGATGGTAGACATTTAAGTAGTTAGCATCAAGTAATTCAGAAATGCTACAGATAACATAGTTAAATTGATGTTTACATAGTTAAATCCATGGTTACGTAGTTAATTTTTTTTATAACAGAATCGGTGACCGGATAACTCACAATATATTCAATTTAACACCTCCGTTAAAAATAGTTAAATAAGTTAAGTTAGGTGAGGATTATGGGCTATTTATAATTATTCTTTTTCATAGCTTTTAATTTCTAGAACTATCAGAATCATAAAATACATTGAAAATGATAAAACGCACATTCGGCTAAAAAGGTTGTGCGTGTGCATCACTGAACTAATTCCTCTAAAACAATTTGTAATACTGATATTTCGTATTAGTATGTTAAGCAAAAATGTAAAAATCGGTTATCTCTATTGAATTCTAGAAAACAAGTAAACTAAAGACATCAGTTATTTATGGCAAGACACCGAATATGATAAAGACGTAGAAAACAGTAATTTATGCCGAATCCATCAAGTGAAATAATATAGTTTTGACGTAGAAGACGGATCGGCTCAGAGTACAAAGTTCTCTCGTAACAGAGCAGGGGGTAGAGCCGACAAAACAACCCCTACCCTCCCCCTACCGCAGTTACCCGTCTTGATATTATTTCAGTTTGAATCCTGTCTCGTGTGAATCGGCCATTAGTCTACGGGAAACAATAAGTACAATGCACGTGGAATGTCAGCGGTAATGCCAACAATTCGAACAAAAGGACTCGGCGCATAAATCCTTTGGAGAGTTTGAAAAAAGCCACCGGTACTTATTGTAGTTGAAGCCAGGCAACACATCTGTTAAAATGTTTGGTGAATGCGACGTAAAGTCTGTTCGATGGCTGACAGCTAGAAGGAGGCAGTTCTCCATCTTTGGTTGGTTATTCAGGAAAAGTACTAATTTTAATATATAAATAAGGCTTTCTTTTAAAATGTTATTTTTTGTACATAATTTGATATTTTCACGGTCAGATTGAAAATAGCAATTAGTATGCAGGCAAGACGGAACGGACCATCTAAAAAAGATCTCAAAACATTTTCGAGTGTGCTAACTCGGCCATCCTGAAGAATCGCCAATTGCCGAATACTTAATTGGAACCGGCTATCATTTTTTGTTTGTTAAAGAAGTCCTGGGAAGACCCATAAGCAGTGAGTATGCATGAAAAGAAATCGAAAAAACGAAATCCAGAAAAGCGCCACATGACATTAAACATCAAAACCAAATCACAATGTTAACTATTTTCTTTATACCTCATAGTCTTAGCCTGGACAATAAACAACAATTGTCCAACCTTCTTGAAATTGTTCTATCCCATTTACAATTTGTCTATTTTGGATGTCAATTCAAAAGCCAAATAAAACAGTGAAATGTTTTAAGCTTAATTTAAAATTTATTTAAAAAATGAGCTATGGAGTTGTGAAACATCCATCAACTGAAAACGAGATAAGAAACGGTTAAACCGGCTTGATAAGTAAGTAACATTTACACATTTTGATTTAAATTAAGATATAAGCAACAGAATAAAAATATAACACCAGCAATAAAAGAAACGCTAAGAACTATACTCTAGTTCCTCTAAAACTTTAATAAGAAGTTTGGTTTCTTGTAGATATGTACTTATTCTAAAAGAAGTTCATTTGTGGCATGATATTACAAAAGAAACTGACTATTACGGACTGAACTGACCTAAATGCAATAAAATGCAATGGCAGCAGAAAAGCACAAATGCGAGGTCCGACATTGAAAAACCGAACCAAGTAGAGAGAGGTAACGGATATTTCACATAAAAATGAAAAGTGAACGAGCTCTGAGCGCGGAACAAAAGACATTTCCCGACCGAGCACATGATTCCGCGCTAAGTGCAGCCCCCATCAATGGGGACGGAAAAACAATGCCAAAGGGGTTATTTTACCTCGCCGCGCAGTCGGAGCATTGATTCCATACGTGCGGCTCTAATAATGCACGTGCATTTCGTGCTGGGCGAATTAAAAACGTCGCATATATTTACAGGCTTCGTTCGATATTTCGTCTGCGAAATGTGTCCAAAAACATAATACAGGTAGATCAATGGCGTGCAGAGAAACGCTTTGAAAAATTCAGCATTTTCCAGGACGTTATTTTTAGTTTTTTGCCATTTGTTCAAATTCCTTAAGACTTCGTAGTAAGCGTTCAAACAAAAGAAGAAAACAGTTTAAAAACGAATGTTAGAGGGAATAATTAATGTTCGTGAGGGAAAATATTTAATAAATCATGACTTATATAAAATAGAGCATATTGCATCTCTCGACAAATGTCTTGAGTAGCATTTAAAGAAACACCTTTTTTTCCATTCTGATAACATGTTAAATATATGTTTTTTATAGTTTTCGAAGCAAATTGAGATTTATTTCTAACGAGGGTATTTGGAAAATATGCAGAGGTTACCTTAAATATATAGTGTATTTCCTTAAAGTAATAGAGGTTGTCTTAAGGAAACATGTATTTTTTTAAGAGTTAACTTAAAACAGGAGAAATTGTGTTATAAATCGCTAGAATTTTTCCAGAACTTTCTCTCCTTCCTTTCCCGAAAAATACCCACCAAACCCAAAACCAAAAAATACCCACCAAAACCAAAAAATACCCCAAAGATGACATAGAAAAAAATAAGGGTTGAAAAAATTCTCCAATATCCTATTAATTTTTAACAATGAAGGCTCTACCTTAGTACAAAATATTTTTAAAAATGACGAAACAATTTTTTGAGAAACCAAAAGACAGTAATTTCTACCATTGGTAGTAGTTATGGGTATCATTTATACTTGTTCTATTCTGTTATTTCAACCATTTTATTATGCAAAAAGTTATCTACAGTCTACTCGTACTACTGCTGATAAACTACAGAAGTGGTTTAGCAGGTTTAAATAAAAATAAAGTAAGAAAATAATTCTGTTAATAATAAGTGATAGTAATAAGTTATGTAATTTATTTGTAAGAACTCTAATTTTTAGAGCAAAAGATTATTTATAAAAAAAGAACTCTTAATATTCTATGGGCAATAATTTATACATGTACCTAATTTTTCTCGAGTGCACAAGGTGTACCTAATTGTCGGCGTGAAAGTATTCCAACAAAAAAGTTTTATTTTATCGAAAAGATATCGGATTCATTATCCGCCCAGAACTAAGCGTAGGTACACTCAGCGAATATAAAAATGTACAAGAACACCCCCTTATTTCCAAATCACCCAACAAGACCGTTGCGTAGGTACGAACTTGGATAATGGACATTTTTCTAACTCATTGAGCACCAAGTCAGCTCTTAGGGCAAGAACTTCGAACCGGGGCGTTAGTTAGGATTCCAATACCAATTGTAGGCACCTACCGAAATATTGAATACCGCCATAGCGAGACTAGAAATGTCGTAACATTTCCATTTACACGACGCAACTTTAAATGCCGGCATTATCCCGGAAAGCCTTCAGTGACGCCCCGAAAACCCAATAAAAGTTTACCATTTTTCTACGTAACAATGGTACATTTTTAAGTTTGTAGACAGCTTTCCAGATGTATTTACAGTTTTAATTTTCTAACAGATTGTCGAGATCCGAAATATTGAATTTCACACAATTTCGAATTTAAAATTTTTTTTATGGGAAAAGTCAGAGAAAAAGGACGGCACGCCTCTGGTAGGTGGCATTATCTGGGGACCCAGGACGAGTGACTAATGACTAGGATAGTTGACTGAACATGGCTGCTAACTGCCGAACATTTCACAATAGACGTCCCGATACAATATCTGATGGAATATTAAAAAAAAGCGTATTACTACATAGCTTAAAGTTTTAAAATTAATATATATTATAAAAGAAAGTAAAAATAAAGTGTGTCCCGCAAAAACTCAGAAACGAGTCCCGGTACGATTAAGGGAGTTATATGGTATGGTAGATCTCTATCCCCCCTTCAGGGTGACGATTCCCGTTTTTATCTAAAGGGCGTGCTTTTGAAGATATAAGGACTGGATGTTTAACCCTATTGAAATTTCTAGAACAGTCTTCCGGAAAGTTCTAGAAGGTTCGATAGAGCTCTAGAAAGTTCTGGAAGGAGTGGCGAAGTGTGTCGTGGAATGTTCGGGAACAGGGAATCCGGAACATCATTGTAGAACACTCTCGAATGTTGAAAATAAAAATTATTGAAAGTTAAGTGAAAACTTCTACACTGGAGCGATCACGTAGGGAGAAATAAATTTGCCCCGGTTGCTTGAGATTTCCCAGAAGTTAAGAATTTAATTTATTTAAATTTTTCGCCAACATTTAAAAAATCATATCTTCGAATTTTAACATCGAGACATAAAAACTTATTATTGTGCTATATAGCAAATGAATTACCCTGTATTTTACCTTTTATTTCATATTTGTAGGATTTATAAAAAAAATCGTAAAGTTTATAATCGCGCGAATTTTGAGTGTTTTTGAGTGAAACTGCCGTGAGGGATACTTATTCGGGTCAACATAGAATATTTTCGGTTTCTGTATATTGTCTGTGGTATACTTTATAATGTAAGGTGCATATCCATGGAAAAGGACTTAATTTTATCCGTAAACAGCTGTTAAAATTCGGCGGGAAAAAAATATTTTTAAAATTTATTTTTAACATTGTTCTAAAATAGTCTACGAAGTACAGATTTGCGACATCTATGGTCATAATAGATAAAGCATTTTAATAGCTTCGTGTTAAAATAAACGGCTGGCCAAGGAAATGTTTCAAATAATTACAATAAATGTTTTACGAACAGTAGGAAAATGTGGTCCATTTTTGAACCGAAATCAATCGCAGAAAAATAAATGTGATTAGTACCGTTGTGATTTGAAGATGGATGAAACGAAAAATAGCCACAATAAAAGAGTCAACACTTATATCAGGATTTAGCCTGCAAGAGAATGAGATAGTATAATCGGTCTCCTCTTTGTGCGGTGCTTCTTAGTCTCCTCACTCTTGTCTTCTTTAATATTCTGAAGGTTTCACTTACACCACGTGTGAATTGCACACTCCGATTTTTTTTGCTTGGTATTTAGTTTTGATGTTGTAAGAATAGACCCATATTGGCATAACTACGAAAAAGAAGAAGGATTGCTTCATCTTTTAACAATGATAAATATGTAAGCAAATATGCATTAGAAAACTTTTTAAGCTCATTTCATAAAAATTCTCCAACCCAAAGAGTGCTAAATTTTTCAGTCTTTCAAAATACGAATCAACCCAACTTTTGCAATGTCAATGTAGTATCAATAAGTGGTAACAAATAATCATGAAATTTCCAATGTTTTAATATATGTTTCTCCAAGCACAAACTTTCTAATAAAAGTGTGTTTATCGGAAGTGATCTGCCAGGTAAGTGTGTTTTATTTCTGTATATGTTTCAAATAATAAAATTTAATAGATCCTGAGAACTGATAATAAATTGTACAGGGCCATAGGTAATTGTAAATTATCCAATTATTAAAATTGAAAATGTTTGATGCAAGTTTTCCTTAGTGCTTTTGTAATATTAAACGCATTGTGTTATTTATCAAAGTAATTGTGAAGGAATAAACTAAATATGCAATTAGGTAGGTACCTGTGGATATATATGCATATATTAGTTAAACATGTTCATTTTAATAAATCTAGTACTAAAATTGACAACCATCCCATCAAATCTAGTTAACTTAAATAGAAACTCGTTTTTTGTAAAATGAAACACGAACTCTTTGAGATTTTGTTACTAAAATACAGAACAAAAGAATCCTTCTCACTTCGGGCTCAATCGGATGAACAAAAATAATATTTTCCCTCCGTCGGAATGGTTTTATCGCGGCCATTTTAAAATCAATTTGGCGGGCAAATGGCGGGTGGTGGGTTTATAAATTAACTTTCTAAAGCCTGTCCTAATCGCCGCCTGGGCGCGAGGCGTTTCCGCCGAGAGGGAGGGGAGGGATTCCGGAAGCCCGAGCGGATTCTGGAAACCAAGAGGAATCTGCCCCGATTGCGTGTGGTTAATTAAGAATACGTTTCGGGAATTGATGCGATATAACGCGCCTAAATATTAACGCACTTTTTTCATTAAGATAAAGTGGGATTAATGATGCTTCGAGGGACGGGGTCGGGTGGCTAAGTGTTAAAAATCACGCTTTTATTCGACAACTGAATGAGGTGATTCATAAAAAGCATTAAATGCATCGCTTGAATTGTTGAATATATTATTAAAAGTACCTACTTAAGAGCTTTATAAAATATCACGTTGGCAGTGTAATTAAAAATTTTAAAAAGACCCAGGAAAATAGAAAAAGATAATGGTCGCAACTGGGAGACGAATCCAGAACATCTCGTGAGATATATGGGATTGATTGATATGACGGTTTGACAGAAGGTGGCTATGGCGGGATTGGTAAAATGCGCAAGTCCCGGTTAGACAAGAGGTTTGAGTCCCAGTTGCAACCATTACCTTTTTCAATTTTTCTGTGTCTTGTTCTCTTTCATATTTTCGTTCGGATTATTATTGTTATCTTCTTTTTCAACGATTTATTACATCGATGGGAATAACCTTCAAAAGTCATAAAAAACAAATATTTTAACAAAACAAAAAACGACTTAAAAAATGCACTAAAAAGTAAAATAATAATTTCGTACGATTGTTATTTTTGGAGTCGGTGTCAGCCAAGGTAACTACATACATAGATAGTTATAGGTGAGATGTGGAGATCTTGGCTGACACCGATTCCAAAAATAACAATCTTACGAAATTATTATTTTACTTTTTAGTACATTTTTTGAAGTCGTTTTTTGTTTTGTTAAATTTTTTGTTTATTTTTAGATTTTTAGTGATGAGCGTGCGTAAAGAAATTTTACTTCAAAAAAAGAATCATCGAAATCTGTTGGCGTAATATTGAGTTATTCGTCCATTTGTCGCGCACTTATTGCAAATTTAAGACAAATATGGTTTTCTCATGGATCCCATTGTCAGAACTGGACCAAATTAAAATAGGACTACACGGGAAGCACCAGCTTTCTAATAAAAAAAGAATCATCAATATGAGTTCACCCAATCGATAGTTCTGAGGTAACAAACAAAAAGAGAGTTTTTCTTATAAAAAAATATTATTTATTTAATTCTTGAAGCCCCTTTTGGGGAATCAATTATTGACGCCCTCTTTGTAGGAATAGAAAAATTATAAAGTTCTTTTTTTAATCTGTATACATAACTTAACTGATCTAGCAATAATCTTTGCTAAATACAAACATACATACGTTACATAACTTAACTGATTTAGCAATAATCTTTTGCATATATTTAGTAATAAATTGAAGATGTCCCACTCGGCCTAATTATTTATCTCGAATGGTATTCTGGGGCATTGAGAAGTACACATTATAATTATTCTATGTTATTTTCAAACATTATAAAAAATTTCACGGTTTTACGCTATTTTCTTTACAAAGCTACTTGTATATTCTTTAAATGTTGAACTTTAATAACTTTTATGTAGTTGGTAAATTCTTGAAAAGCGTGATAAAAAGCGTATATACAAAGGTACATTATATTTTCCAATATTGGGTAAGTGTAGTAGTCTTGCCTACAATCTAATTTGTTGTAAACGCCAACACGTTGAATTATCGCCTTCAGAATAAGGTGTTAAATAATTCGTAATGGGAACATCTCACAGACTACCGATTTGTCTTATTTAATGTGGCATATTTAATTGAGGAAATATAACTACTTCGCGTTGGTCAATAATTATTAATGCAAGTTGCGAGGCATTCTAGAAATTGCTGTAATATTGCAGGTACAGAGGTATAAAGTATCCGATGACTCCAGTGACTGAGCGGGTAAGATTCTTGGGCTATTCTAATCCAATCCTTCTACTATCGTAACGCCTATCATAAAAAAATTGCCTTTGCGTTCCCAAACACGTTTATGAAATAACATATTAATATTATTATTTTAAAAAGTACCAGGATTAAATAATAGCTTTTGAAATAACACGTGTTCCCAATTATGTCCTCTGCATGGAAACTGTGTCTTAATTCCTCTAATAAAAAAAACAGTGTGTTTTAGACCATACGACTGAAGTAAAACTTCACTAACTTATATCTCCCTCTCAACTTCCGTTTGCCTCGCCCGATCACACTCTTCATAACGCTCTCGTCACGCATTCACCAGCTTACTCCCCAAGTCAAGCGTGCGTCTCGACGATCACCGTTCGCATCACACTTTTCGTAACGCATTCACCAGCTCACTCCCGAAGTCAAGCGTGCGTAAAGAAGTTTTACTTCAAAAACAGTTTTAATCTCATGTGACAATTTAGATAAGCATAGTCCTGTATATTTTCTACGTTCGCAGCATCACATTCATTGGTCAAACGCGTGGTACATTTTATAGTTTTAATTTACATTGTATTAGTGATCGACGAATCGGTGGATGCAATCGGTTAGGCATAAGTTGTTAAATTAGTTGGTCTAGTCTGTAATTAGTAGTAAGTTAGAGCATTATGGAAACATGTCTGAAATTATACGGCGCCCTTGAGGTAAATTTTTGACAAAATTGGCGCTATATAAACTACCCTTATATTATTATTATGATAACTATGGAATCGGTTTATTGTAATATTTAATAATTGAAGGAGGTAATACTAACCACCCTCGGTAAAAATATGAACAGATGACATCTACTTCTACTACACTATATAAAGAGGTAAGGTTTGTTTGTTTGTTTGCATCGAATAGGCTCTGAAACTACTGAACCGATTTGAAAAATTCTTTCGCTGTTGGGAAGCTACACTATCCCTGAGTGACATAGGCTATATAATATTTTCAAAATAATTAGGGATCATTACTAAAACTCCAATAATGCAACCCAAGGTGTAAAAAAATTACCTAAAATATTCTTTACATCGCGTGCGCTGCGAAAACTATTGATGATAGAATAAAATAATGTACTACGACTTTGTAGAAAACATCATTATTTACAAAAAAGGTCGGGACAGCATATGTCTAACTATTATGGTTATGCCACAATAAGTATTCTTTTATTTTAAAAATTTAATTAATATGTCGCCGCTTGAAAAGGCTTTTTATTTGTATCTTGGTGTTAATCCTTATCAAAATAAATTACTTCATATTCAAGACAGCTTCAATACCTTTATTTAACTTTTTGAATTTTTCAATTCGGATATTTAATTAGAAAGATATCACGAGTTTAATAATATCTAAAATTAATGTGTTTTGCATTGATGACAACAAATCTACTACACTATATAAAGAGGTAAGGTTTGTTTGTTTGTTTGTTTGTTTGCATCGAATAGGCTCTGAAACTACTGAACCGATTTGAAAAATTCTTTCGCTGTTGGGAAGCTACACTATCCCTGAGTGACATAGGCTATATAATATTTTCAAAATAATTAGGGATCATTACTAAAACTCCAATAATGCAACCCAAGGAGTAAAAAAATTACCTAAAATATTCTTTACATCACGTGCGCTGCGAAAACTATTGATGATAGAATAAAATAATGTACTACGACTTTGTAGAACACATCATTATTTACAAAAAAGGTCGCGACAGCATATGTCTAACTATTATGGTTATGCCACAATAAGTATTCTTTTATTTTAAAAATATAATTAATATGTCGCCGTTTGAAAAGGCTTTTTATTTGTATCTTGGTGTTAATCCTTATCAAAATAAATTACTTCAAATTCAAGACAGCTTCAATACCTTTATTTAACTTTTTGAATTTTTCAATTCGGATATTTAATTAGAAAGATATCACGAGTTTAAAAATGTTAGTATTAGAAAAAAGTTTCTGCTACGGGCCGGGCGGGAGAGGAGTCAAGAAATGAAGTGCAAGGGGGGTTGGCGGGACGGGGGAGCGGGAGAGCGGTGGCGGGGAAGGTGGAAGTGGAACGCTGGAGGTTTACGCACGGGAATGTACGCACGGGAGTAACATTTTATTTATTTAAATATGGCATTGCAACGCATGCCGGGAAACAGCTAGTAGAAAATAAATAAGCTAACAGTCGTAACCGGACTCTAACCCAGATCTAGTATAGTGAGATTTCCATGGCTCGATTGGTAGAGACTCTAGTCTAAGACTAAAATTAGAGGATCTGGATTTAAGTCCTGAATTGATTCTATCTGATTCATATTTTTATTGAGAATTATCTTCGAAAATGATTTTAATCTATATAAATACATAGTGAAACACTACAATTTAAACGAAACGTCACATTAAATGTCTTCGACCGTGTTTACTGACCAGATCTGAATAGCTAAGTCCTTCCCAACCTTCCTCTTCCCCAATTCCTTCCCTTCTCACTTTCTCTGACCTCACCACCAACCTCAATTGAAAAATTGTAGCCCAACTGACTCAGTACAGTTTCTTGAGCGCTTATACAATTGAATAAAAATGCAGATTTGAATAAAATTACCGCGCGTAAGAATCGGCAAATAAGAACTGATTGAGAATTTGCTGAATTGATATTCGATCTCGTTATGCGCCCTATCTGCCATTAATACGCCGGAATAAATTATTGCCATTACCACCTCAACCCAGGCCAGGACGATGAATCTAGTTGACCGCCTATTTAAACAAGGTCTTTCTATGGAATTGTGTTTAAAAATGTTTTAACTCTTGAAATGTCTGGGGTAAAATGCCAATCGCCCGCCGTACTCCTGCTGACTTTATTTTCGCAATAATTTACTTGTAATAAATTGTACCGTTTTACAATTTAATATAAAAAATTATATATATCTGTCCCATAATGAAGACTAACGAAAACTCTGAGTTATTAATATTTCCCAGATAAATAAGCGCTTCTTACGATAAAAGTAAGTCATTTAAGGATTTCCTTACATAATCGGAATAACGACATCTGACCTTGAATTTAGCGATGCGCTTTTTCATAGATAAAATAAACATATATTTGCGTAAGTGACGAAGCGACAAGCTATTTTTACATTAGGTCCACTTAGGAGGCCTTGAGGAAAATAATTCTCCTCAGGGCCTGTATCATCTTTGGGGATGCTGTGTGGAGAGTCTTTTCAGCAAAGGAAGGAGAGGAACTTTTGAAAAGGAAAAAGCTATGAAGAGTGAGTAGGAATCTGGGTCAGGAAGTCAGGAGTTACGGAAGTAAGAAACCACCCCACTTAATGCGGTTGAAGGAGATATTCCGCGAGAGTTCTGCTGGAGAGGTTAAAGGTCTCCTTCAATCAGTCTATAACGTTCTGGGCTACCATGCAGATGGTGTACGGATGCATCTACCGAAAATAACCAGAAAAACCTAACCCCATGAGACCGAGCGCCCTTTCTAACTTTCTAAATCACCAAATGAAGCGAACCTATGGCCGAGGTGATGGGCAAACGAATTCGCTACCAAGGCCTAGAAAAAACCCACCCTACAATACTGGGCACCCCTCATAAGTCACCAAATATAGCACACCACTAGGGTGACCTATGGAAAGGGTGTTGCGTTAACTAATAAATGGTTCCCAGGGCATCGGTACCCATTCCGCTTCCCAAATTGGAAAGTATAGCCAGAATAATTTTAAGATGTATTTTTTTCCTTGCCAAGCGAATAAAATGTATTTTAGTATGATAGGAGTATTTTTTAAGGTTCAAAATACCATAATATTAGGGAAAAGTGCAGTGAGTTTCTAACACATCCACAGTGGATTTCTTTGGCACACCGGGGGTTAATGAAGTATTATGAAAGTAGAACAGCTTACAACAGAATCTTATAGGAGAATCTAATATAAATAGGCGGCCAAATTGATTCGGTGTCCTGGCCAGGGTTGTGGTGGTGAAGGTGCAGTGCCGCGAGGCTCTGCTGGCCAAGAGCAACATAAGCAAAGATAATCAACCCATAAAAGTTGATCAGTGGGTACAACTTTATGAGGAGCGGTTTTTTACTCGCACCTTTCCGATGTTACCTTTTTTAACCTGTTTCATATTACCCGTAGTTGCTTTAATAATATAGACACATACCTAATTATATACACATATCGATTTTAATGAATAACGTAAAGAACAGCTGTTTTCAACTTTAAGAAAAAATAATAAAAAATCTTTTTAAATTTGTACTAAATACCTATATCCATTTTTCGAAGAACTAGGATTCCGTTTCGGCAAGTTTAAAGAGTTTATAACTGATTTCTGACCGTTGACTTGTTGACTGATTAATTTAATATAATCAGTTTTTCTACAATCCGTTGTGTTTTGATAATTACTTTAAAGTTAAAGTGCCTACCAATAAGTAGTGCTGAAAGTAGGAACACCAATTAACTGAAGTTTTTTTTTTGATTTTGCATTTAATTTAACATTAATTAATGAACTCTTACAAGTATAACAATATAAACCTTTAATTGTAAAGCACATAGTACTCGTATAAAGTGTTTTTTTTTAAATTTATTAAATTGGTTTCGATTTCTGCTGACACTAGAAAAGGAGAGGTAATTCGGTTTCGACTGAAAATATAGTTTCGGTCGGTTATTAGTTATTACTATTCTTATACCCAAAACGACATTTTTTGTTATTAAAACAGCTAAGCGAATACAAAAAAAAATTCTGCGTTTTATAAATTTTAAATTAAATATCCCACTAGAAGACTTAAAATATAATCTATTACTAAATATTCTAAAAATACACACACTAGAAGACAGACGTAAAATAAACGACTTGACATTTTTATTCAAAATACTTAACTCTAAATTCGACTGTTGCGAACTCCTACAACTCATAAACTTACGAATACCGACAGTAACCACACGACAAAACACTATTCTACTGCAGCATTCATAAGCGGAACTACATTGCCCACTCTCCGATACAAAGATTTCACACTATGGGAAATCAGTACTTAAGTGATGTTGACATATTCAACATCAACTTGGCAAATTTTGTGGATCTTGTAAAAAACTTGTTCCAAACCTATTCCTAAAAATATATGTATGTATTTTTGTAAACTTATCAAATCGCTGTATTTTTGTGACTTGTGTGCATTTTTATCTAATTTTATTCTTATCATTTCTCTATCTGTTTAAAAATCATCTGTATTACTGTAAAAGCCCTCTGGGCGTTGAATAATAAATAAATAAATAATGATAACAAAAATCTGATACGAGAGGGCTCCACAAGAGTTATATTTAATGTAATTAATTAACGATTTTTAAGCTCCTCAAACTTTCACCTAATCAGCCAGATAAAATTCAATTTATTGGGCTGGTAAGGAAAATGACTTAAACCAGTGAAATGATACTAAATCTTCTTTAATCTTTCCATCAATGGCAACGCAAATGTCCGAGCTACCAACTTTTCTGTCCGAGATTCCAAGAAAAGGACGTTCATGCCGACTGCACCGCATAATTCTTATAATGGACCAGTTTTGAGTCCGTGCTTCCGATTCGCCTTATCTGTTCATGTCATGTGTATCTTGGATTTATGTCCCTTTTTGCCGATTCGTGCATAATTTGTGTAGCGTTCAGCTCACACTTAATCGGTTCACATCTCGGCCGGTTCACATCTCAGACGGTTCGTGTCTCGTCCGGTTCACATCTAGTCCGGTTCAGTCACTCCGGCACGCTCCCCGGCCGCGGGGTAAGTCCGTAGGTGTGAACACAGCCGTTAAGTACACAGGGAAGCTGGTTCTCGCATGCAAATCACGATCGAAAGACTCGTTGCTGTAATATTAAATTATAATTCAGTCACAACACAGTCGCCTCGGCTGTGAGACGTGCAGTTTATTATTATTTATTCTATGTTCTATCACGCCAGGGACTGTCAATCAGGGCTTAGACATAATCCCAAGAAGTGTCAGAAGTACGATCTATACCGATTTATGATACGATACGTATTGCATGCAAAACTGCCCACGAATTACAACTTCAGATGCATTTGTAACTTGTAAGGGACTGTAAATACTATAAATGAAACGAGAAGAAATGGTCTTAGCTGGAGTTTGTTGATAATAGGGTACGGCAGCATAACTTCCTTTTCTAAAATGCACGCCATTCAGTCGGTTGATGTCGTAGCGGAGCGCTAGTGATGTCGTTCGAAAGGCGGAACTATAAAGTTGTATAGTTGGAAAAACAAGGTATGCAAGAAAAAGGGATAACCAGTCACATACCACAATATATAAAGAAACACACAACACAATGAGTACTTACACGAAATAATCATCAATATATTATATTATAAAAGAATGTCTAAAAAACGTGTGGCTCGCAAAAACTCAGAAACGAGTCCCGGTACGATCAAGGGAGTTATATGGTGAGGTAGATCTCTATCCCCCCTATGTAATAAGGGTATCGGTTTTTACCTAAAGGGCGTGCTATTGAAGATAGAAGAAATTTCTAGAACAGTCTTCCGGTAAGTTCTAGAAGATTCCATAGAGGTCTAGAAAGTTCTGGAAGGAGTGGCGGAGTATGTCGTGGAATGTTCGGGAATAGGGAATCGGGAACATCATTGTGGAACATTCCAGAACACTCTCGAATTGTCCTGAGCGAAGCCAAGTTACCCAGCTAGTATTATATACTTCCAAGATGGTAAAATTCCTTTTTTTTTTAACTTAAAAACGAGATTATATAAGAAAAAATACTATCTTCCAAGGTAGTTCAAAATTTTCTTCTGTTTTCAAAACAATTGCACTCGAATTTTCACTGTTTTTCTTGCCTTTATTCCACATTCAAATACTTTCCAAACAAGGTAAGGGAGAGGCAAGAACTGGATAAATTACATCCCGGTAAGAAAGAAGTATACCCGTATTCTTATTTCAAAACAAAACAGTACGAATTTTCGAAAAAACCGAAATTGCCTATTTAAAATAATATTAAAATATTGAACTACGTTTTTCAGTTCAATATTTTATTTCTATCTTTTTGTGGTTTAGACGCAATTAGCACCGCGATTCGTTATGAAGATCGATGGAAAACATACGAGCCGCGAGCTGCTTAAAATAATAACACCAACAAATTATCATTTTTCAAATTCAGCTTTGGTTATTCGATTTTATATAACTTAATAGCAACATCAAAAGCAGGCTGAATTGTTGTATATCTTAAGAGATTACATACGTTATCTCAACCAATTGTCATTTTGGGCTCATCAATATAATGAGTCGGCAGCCAGCCTGGCCGCTGACTTTTCACATTCCACACACTAAAGACAAAATTTTAATGCATTCCTAAAATTGTTATATTTTATGTTCAACAAAATCTTTAAAATGTTATAATCCCATTATTGTCAAAATGAGAAAATCAAAAGCAAATATTTCATAAGCAGGGTACATAAATTATATATTATTCTATACAAAATATAGCACAGTTTCCGCTTTATCTTGAAATGCCATACTTGTGTGATTCGAACCATCAATATTAATACTGTCATGGCGCCTTCGGCAAACATAATTATATCACCCCAACAGCAAATGTCAAAACTTCCTTAATAACAGTGAGTGATGCAGCCGAGTCCTTTATTGTCTTCGCCTTCATATGGCTGGAACATTTTATGCTTTACCTATCTAAGGCAAACGAAAATATTCGTTTTAATGGAAATATTAATTTACTGAATTGAACACTTCTTTAGCACCGTTGTGATTTAAAACGTCATGAAACGAAAAGCGAAACTAAAAAGAGACAAAAACATACATCTATACAATCTATAGTATTTAGCCTGCGAGAGAATGATACAGAATCATCGGCCTCATCTTTGAGTCATGCTTTGTAACCTCCCCACTCTTGTCTACTTTAGTTTTATGAAGGTTCCGCTTCTACCGCGTGTGAACTGCAAACTTACATTTATTTTTACCTTTTATTTATTTAAATTCTTCACCATTTTGCAAACATATTTCTAATGCCCACATCTTATCATTTACATATCTACTAACTTTGATACCCGGAAATGTCTGTAATTTCTGCTGCTTTCTTACTGGACTAACAAAATTTCGCAACATCTGATTTTTTGACAATTGTTCAAGTCGTACAAAAAAGTGTGTAAAATTCATTACGAGACTTTTTGTACTCCATGCAAATGGCTTTACTGCTCAAAAGACGATGTACGAATGTGAGTTAGACTAAGAGTGTGTGCCAAGACCGAGTTGTTTGGCAGTCCCTTCTCTTTGCCTACCCCTGCGGAGAAACGGCTTGATGGTTAGTAAGTTACATTTAGTAGATATTATTATTAGTAAATACAATCAGAGTGATTTATTTTTGGGGTATTATTACAACGTGTTGCGCTACCTCCTTATTTAGCCAATTTTTTGGATGTGACAAGGTTTATGTAGGCCAAACAGAACGAAAAAACTCCAAAAGGATATCAGAACACGTTCGAGCATGTAAATTCGGCCACCCTGACAAATCGGCAATTGCCGAGCATTGAAAAGAAACTGCTGGGTAGAACCAAAACATATAAAGCACACCTAATTACGGAGGCAATTGAAATTAACAAAAAAATCATTAATATTAATAGGGACGACGAGACTAAAGTCAATAGTTCTTAGTATAGTAATTGACGGATATATCACAACTAAACGCAGAAAATTATTTGAAATTATACAGTAATACCAGCTCGTAGATTATTGGATTTGGCAACACGGTATCGCATGTACATATGCAAGCCCAAAAATAACCACCATCGATTACACATATGCCATGATGGTGGACACTGTAACGCCATCCGAAACGTTGAATAAAGAAGGAGGTATCGCAACACGGCATAAAACTCCAAAAATAAAACACTAATACTTTTGGCCGTAAAAAACCTAAAATCATATCCAATCGTAGTGATGTTTGTTCCTTAAAACTTATTAATATATTTTCAAATTGACCATTTTTACGAAAGACAAAACTGTGTATTTTATTCGGAGCAATCAGAATTAAAAACATCTTTTCAATTGTATTAATTTTAAATGTTTTTTTCAAAATGTCAAAAAAATCACCTTTCGATCGGAAAAATGTGTATCTTTGAAAAAATTGTCGCTGCAATCATCGGCAAGTCTACGACGCTGATTATATTTTTCAATTAAAAGTTTTCGATTTCGAATAATATTTTACGAGCACAATAAACCTTTAAAATATCGGCTTCTGCTGATGTATTTTCGCGGTGGCCGTAAATATTAGGCATACTAAAGTTGGTGGATTCGGCAAACAGCAGCGCGCTTGCTCGGTGTCGGGAAAACTCGCGAACCGAAAAAAACCTTTGGTAGCTCTAGCGGGCAAATGAATACTGTCCTAGTAATTTAAACTTTAAAATATTCGAATCATGATACGTAGGTTCAAAAATTTTAAACAAACTTCAATAAACTGAAACCACAAAAATCTGAGTAAAATAATTGCGATTATTCAAATTAATAATATTAACAATAATAAAATTCTTTATTCAATGAAATAAGCAACATTATAACTAAAAAAGTATATCTTCAATGTAGTTTACAAATAGATTACATCAGTACAAAAAATTTACAAACATAAAAGTAATGTAAGAACGGTTATATAGAAGTAGCATTTTTTAGTTGTGTATAGCCTGCCTCAATAGGTGAACCTGTATTGAGGCAGAATTTTTTGTTAACTGAGAATTAACGGAGGACGGAATGCAGTTGTCGCTAGTGTGAAGTTATCAAAGAAAGCAAGCCCAACGATCTCCAATTAGTGATACAAATTCTGATGTAGCGGCAAAGAAAGAGTGACTATGGAAAGCTCTGGAAAAGCGATACTTGAGGAGTATGTGCGTTAAAACGAACGTAAAACTTTCCATGAGGACTAATAAATAATGGTTGGCCGTTCTAAGCATAATGGACAAGACTAATTTTATATCTGTTAATTCCAATGATTAGTATTCCTTAAAAAATGTTGGGAAACCAAACAAGTTTGTGGTTCGCTATAATTACACATCGATTTATTTACGTTTTTCGTAATGATTACAAATTAATATTTAAGTGTACTAGACGTCCTTATATAGTAGGCTCTAAGTATTTCTGACGTTCCGAGTCGCCAGACTGATGGTGCTTGCTTGACTACCCGATGCCTTCGGCTATCATCGGAACCGTTCGTACAATAGACACGTTTGTTAGGATATAACAAAACTTCGTTTAACTAACAACGCTAACGACATCTATTGAAGTATGATGAAACTACATGACTATCCTATACACTAGAATGAAGGAATACTTGGATCCGATGATGGACGAAAAAAAGAAGGGAAAGAGGTGGAAGAAATATTTGGGGATATTACAGAGAAACACGGCACGATAAAGGAATTTTGACATTTGAATCATAACATCAGAAGAGTTTGTCTGAAATTAAAGCGAATGAAGCAATGTTGTGAAAGTCAAGGCGAAATATCATGACATTCTACCCTCTCTGTTGGAAAAAAAGGAGTTATGGTCAGTATCTACCTAAATTAGTCAGTAAACTATTTACACTATAATCCTATAATGTTACTTTTTTTTGTTTTGTATTCATTTTTATTTCAATATTTTATTTGTTACAGATTTTTGGGTTTTTTTTGGCTACCACACTAGGCTAATGCCTATTACCATGTCGTGGTAGTCATACAATTAATATTTTTTTAGGAATTAAAAAATGCTATTCTTTTGAAACAGATAATAAACATGCTTAATATAAATTAAGAAAACCTACAAATTAAATCCTGTAAATTCCTAACAATAATTCAAGAGCCACAATTTTGCTGAAGAAACTAATTTTCCGAAATTTGTGACAATAATGTAATTTAAATGAAATGAAATAAAATAAACATATCATATTATCGTTTCTTTACAGAAATTGTACATTATTGTCCAATTAAGTATCGAAGTTATGAAGGAAACTCAATCAATATATATTATAAAAGAAAGTCCAAAAAATGTGCGTCCCGCAAAAACTCAGAAACAAGTCCCGGTACAATCAAGGGAGTTAGGTATATGGTGTGGTAGATCTTTATCCCCCCTCCAGAATAACGGTTCCCGTTTTTATTTAAAGTGCGTGCTTTTGAAGATATAAGGGCTGGATGTTTCACTCTCTTGAAATTTCTAGAATAGTCTTCCGGAAATTTCTAGAAGGTTCAATAGAGCTGTAGAAAGTTCTGGAAGGAGAGGTGGAGTATGTCGTGGAATTTTCGGGAATAGGGAATCGGGAACATTGTGGAACTTCCAGAACACTAGAACGTTGTACAGAGCGAATCCGGGTAACCCAGCTAGTTTAAAATGAAAATAATAATATAAGAGCAGTAACAATGCAACACAATAAAATTCCAAAAAAATAATCTAAAAAAACTGTTTAAACGAATCAAATGATTACCTACATGTTATTTTAATTTCTGAAATTAAACAGCTTTCAATTGAAGCAACCCTTAGAGCAATACTAATTCTAATACTCCTCACTTAAATCTAAGTTAGTAATAAGTAGTAAGTAGGCACCGCGCTGGAAACTTCTCGCGAGGGACGTGGACGGTGGAATATTCCAGGAAATGGTTTTTCTTTGCCGTCTTTATGACTCATTAGTCTCGGAATAATTGCGCCGAAAGCGATAAAGCCGAATGGGATGAGGGACGATCGGGCCCGTTCGGGTGTTTCCGTAACACTTCCCCAGCGGTGGTGGCGGTTGCACCCTAAGGTCAAATAACTGATGATATGTATCCCGTAGAAACTTTAATTAATATATTTTTTACAATTTAAAATAAAACAATAACTTTGTAAACACCACTTTTATTTTTTATATAACCGTAGCTTCTTCAGGGCAGTGTAATACTCTACTAACATTAAGTTACATAAAAGAACAATGTAGAAAAGAACAATTACTATAATACATATTTTAGAGTTCTTGCCTAAAATTACTCTTGAAACCTACAAGACTAATGATGAAAATGTCAAGGGACCTCGGGATTTCATTTAGCATCACCATACTCCTTGTCATGCTGTGCTGGGCCAGAACGTCTGTTCTGCTATGTGGAATACAGAGCAAGTTGTGGTGGCGACCCTGGCGGTAGTTGTTCGGTACGAACAATTTATAGCATTCTTAGAGGTATGGGCTGTCAATGTAATAGTTTATAATTTTGAAAGCTGTTACCGTTAGGGTTCCGTTCCTTCTAGATTAGAGATTTTCGAAGCGCGTTTCAGATATCAAATCCAGATGTTGCATAAATCGCGGGTATTCACCATGCATTCTCATATAGAGACACCTTAGAATTTTTTTTTGGATTCGTTCCAATAAATCTATGCATTTTTCTAGTATGGGGCCCAAACAGCAGAAGCGTATTCTAATTTTGATCGTATAATGCAGTTGAAAATTCAGGTCATTGCTTCGGGCTTGGAAAATTGTTTACTTATTCTTATCACATACCTTTGGTCTTATAATTAAAAGCCATAAAATGACGTAGAGCACAGAAGCTCATTACGGATACGATGTTGCGTCAAACTAGAATTGTTTTTTTTTTAAACATTCTGAATTGGCTCATTTCCAAAACAAAATAACTACATAAGTAGTGTTATAAAAAAATATTGTCAAAATCATAAAAATCACAAAATTTTACTTAGGATGTTTCACATTCCAATTCCACAGAATTTGAACATTCATCAAATTCAACGTTAAAATTCAAGTTCTGTGAAAATTCTGTTATTATTTCATCATGGGCTGGTTACTTCACGGTACTTGAAAAAAAAACAGAATTTTAACAGAATTCTAACGTTAAAATTTTATGAATTGTTCAAATTCTGTAAAAAAACCCGCCCTAATTCTAACTTGCCACGTCGAGCGTCGTCACATAATTAAAAATCTCGGTAATAGCAGTTATTAAATTGCACGAACTCTTCTATGTTGAATAACATGGTGCCACTCGACCGTGAAAAAAAAACTTACTAAGGTAGAATATTGCCATAAAAATATTTTATACATAAACACATAAGTAACTAAGTAATATCTAAGTGCATTGTTTGGATGCAAAACTTTATAGTTCATAATCCGAGTTTGACATATTTTGACACACGACAGTGTAGCTCCAGATATGTTATAGTTAACTTTGAGTTACAATTTAGTAGTCAACACCTGCTGTGGTTTGAGCTGATACACGGTGATGGTTAGTTCACTTATTCTGAACCACGTGATCCCGACGATTATTGAGCCAAGGGGCTTAGGTCAAACTTTAGCGTTCCTTCCTGTCCCTCCCCCACCTCCTTTGCTCGACTTCGACCCTAACTGATAAATACATAAATGAAGAATGACATGGCTCGGGGCTTGGCCGAAGAAAGTGATAAAGAAAATATAATATTTATACTGATCAAAAGATTTTCTCGCTTATACGATGTCAATATTATATGCGTGACGAGAGTACCCTACTGGAAAAGTTGGCAGCCAACACTGTTGATATTAGTAGCCATTTTCGAGACTTGACCCTTTATCTTATGCATTTTTTACGGTGCTCCAGTTTTTATGTCCGGGTTGAATCTTTCCCAAATGAAAGACTAAACCCTTCCACACACTTTTCCACAAATGAATATCTAGTAAATTAACGCAATGTAAGTGCACTATATAATAATAAAACAATACAAGAACAATACGTCAATCCACCAGAAACATAATGGGAAAATATTTCACCGAATCCAGATATTTTCATATCAGAGGGTTCGGCTCTGATGAAATCCTAACTGGTCCGATAAATCCTACTGATCCCTCAATATAAATATTTAAAAAATCTTTCGTGATCCTACATGTATTTAAAATGACCGACTTTTGCATTTTATGTACAAATTTTTTGACAAATCTAATACGCCTAAACTTTAAATGAGAGAGCTAGGTATAATGCCAGTAGCCGAAATAACAAATGGTAATATTTTTATAGTCTGAGAATGCCAAATTCTTTTAATTTCATTTCCTAAATCTGTATATTTTCTTATTTTTTCAGAAACAGTTTTCTGAATATTACAAGAATTTGGAATAGCGACATCAATGATATAAGTTATTTTCTTAATTTTGTCATGTAAAACTATATCGGGTCTATTATGACTAATTGTTCTGTCTGTCAGAATAGTTTTATCATAATAAATTTTATAAAATTCATTTTCTAAAAATGAATTTGGTTCATATTCATAATATGGTACATTACGGCAGTCAATCAAGTTATGTTTAATTACCAAACTTTGGTGAATTATTTTTAAAACTTGATTGTGCCTAAATGTATACTCGGACGGCGCTAATACAGAACATCCCGATATAATATGTTCTATAGTTTCCGGAAAAGCCAAACATTTTCTACATAAATCATCAATTTGATTTGCATGTTTATTTATATTATATTTATATTATTATTGTTTCGTTACATGGTAGGTATTGTTTATAATAAAAAAATTAACCTCACTAGGACAAGCCTGTCTTGAGGTTAATAATCTTATTAAGTGATATAAAAGAAAGAATATATTATAAAATAAAGTCTAAAAAAAACGTCGCAAACGCTCGCAAAAACTCACATATACCAATATGTGTGGTAGATGTCTATCCCCCCTAGGTAATAAGGGTATCCGTTTTTACCTAAAAAGCGTGTTTTTAAAGATATAAGGGCTGAATGTTTCACCCTCTAGAAATTTCTAGAACAGTCTTCCGGATAGTTCTAGAAGGTTCCATAGAGCTCTAGAAAGTTCTGGAAAGAGTGGCGGAGTATGTTGTGGAATGTTTGAATAGGGAATCCACCATTGTGGAACATTCCAGAACACTCTCGAATTGTCCTGAGCGAAGCCGGGTAACCCAGCTAGTTAAAATATAAAAGAAATTCAGACCACCAACCGCCACTTGCGTCATCAGTACCCAGATATTACAAAGACCACATACAAAAAGGACACAACATTTCCAAAGATTACAGTCCCCTTCGTGAAATAAATAAAAAAAAAACGAGTGTGCTTTAGACATCACAACTGAAGTAAAACTAAACTGAAGAGAGAAAGAAAATGTGCGAGCGCACTGCTCTCTCTCTTGCTCCTACAGTGATACAGACAATAGGCCTGCACTGTGTCGATATACGAAACGTAACTAGCTATGAGAGAAAGAGATAAATAAAATGTGTGCTCGCACCTCTCTCTCTTACCCCTACAGTAATAGACGAAACGTAACTCTCTCTCTTTCTATCTTCACTAACTTATATCTCCCTCTCAAATTCCGTTCGCCTCGCCCGATTACACTTTTCATAACGCTCTCGTCGCGCATTCACCAACATACTCCCCAAGTCAAGCGTACGTAAAGAAGTTTTACTTCAAAAACTGAACATACTGCTAATATTATAAAAAATATGATTACGAAACTTACACTTCAATGTGATACAAATCCACAACATCATGTTCAAAAAGTAAAATCTGTTAACCATTCCATTAAGGGTCGTATCGGCGTATGGCGACACCCTATTTAAAGTCGAATCTGCTCGTTCCATCTTCTCGAGCCATCCCGATACAAGCAATACAAGACTCCCCAGAACCGTGTACTTCACATACCTCCCACCACTTTGCGACCAGAAACCGACTTCCCGCCCCGGTTTTATCGTCAAATCGCGATAAACGCAATCAGGAAGGGTGGACACACTGGGGGGTGGAACGACGGTACTGATTTTATATATTTATTAAATAACACCCCGAGGCAGGGAAGCGGGCAGTAAACGCTAAGTGATAGCATCATCGGGACAGTTCCACGTGCACCAATATGCCGCCCTTATCTTGAAAGGGTAAACAGTTTTAATTAGCAATAAGGCTGCGTTGGTTTATAGTGGTATTTAGTTAAGTGATTTCGTTCATAAAATGGAACTGGCAAACAAATAAACAGATAGTTCGATAAAATTGATATACAAGTATTTAAGATAGAATAGTGGGGTTATAAAACGAATTTTATTTCAATTTTGTCTTTTCGAGTGTCTGTGGCGGGATCACGAGCGGAATAAATTTGAGTTGCATACAAATCTACAATTTTATTCCGAAATTTATGACATTGTGCACACTTGAAATTGTGCACACTTTGACTTCAAAACTTAGTCTAGTATGGTCGTTAAAAAAATGACAAAAAACTGTAACTTATAAAAATTCATGAAATAATAAAAAAAATTGTCCCTGTCCACGTAATTTACAGAAAAACTACACCCATTCCCTTTTACCACCGTTAAAAGAAGAATTTTGAAACTTCTAAAAAAAAAGAAAAAGTGCTTTAGTGAAAATAAATAAGTTTGTTTTAACTATTATCATTAAATCTGTCACATCACTATTGTTATATGATGCACACACATGACTAGTGATGAACTACTTCTTATAATAATTGTCCTAGTCAATAAAAGTCTTAATTATAATAACAGTGTTTTTTATTAAATATAAACAAAACAAAATCTTTATAATAAAACATGTCGGTTATTGTGATTAAATAGTTTTCTGTATAAAATGCTATATTTAAACGACGTCGAAAAGGAGGAGGTTATCAATTCGACGGTATTTTTTTTTTATGTTTGTTACCTCAGAACTTTCAATTAGGTAAACCGATATTGATGATTCTTTTTTTATTAGAAAGCTGGTGCTTCCCATGTGGTCCCGTTTTTATTTGGTCCAGTTCTGACAATGGAATCGATGAGAACACCATATATGTCTTAAATTTGCAATAAGTATGTGCGCGACAATTGGACGTCAATTTTACGCCAACAGATTTCGATGATTCTTTTATTGAAGTAAAACTTCTTTACGCACACTCGTCACTAAAAATCAAAAAATAAACAAAAATTTTAACAAAACAAAAAACGACTTCAAAAAATGCACTAAAAAGTGAAAAAATAATTTCGTACGATTGTTATTTTTGGAGTCGGTGTCAGCTAAGATCTTCACATCTCACCTATAACTAACTACCTATGTATGCAGTTACCTTGGCTGACACCGACTCCAAAAATAACAATCGTACGAAATTATTTTTTTACTTTTTAGTGCATTTTTTGAAGTCGTTTAATGTTTTGTTAAATTTTTTGTTTATTTTAATAAAATGACGCCGCCACAAAGCGAATTTGTAATTATTAAAGAAGGATTATTAAATTACTGTCTACATTTGATTTAGAAAAACTCTGCGAGAAACCCCGGTAACGCCAAAGATTTCAGCTAGTTACGTGCCGTTTGAGAAAGTGATTACCGTATTTTTAATTTGTGATTTCATAAACTGTTTTATTTATTACAAAGGGGAAACAATGTTGTTGGCTGCAAAACATTGGGGAGGAAAGATGTAGATACGGAAGATGTATAATTTGTAATATTATACCTCAAAGTTATTGTAATGTGTAAAAATAATTAAGTTTTATAGTTCGTTAGATTTGCAATTTTAAATTCAATTAAAAAAGCGCTTCCAAAAAGTAGTATGTACATTCTTTAAATCTTGCGTAACATTCTGTTATTTCGATGAATTATAAATGAAATGGTTTTATATGCGTGTGGAATGGCAATTTTATGATAACTTTATGAATATGAAAGCCATTTGAAAAACGTTTATCGGAGACTTTTATAAATGTTACCTTGGATTATAAATTATAGCATTTAAAATGAATACTTTGTTCAACAACAGTCTGATATTTTATACTTATAGAGCAATGGCGTCAATATTAAAGTCTTAATATCTTGCTCGTATTAAATAACTAACCATTATAACATTTATGCTGGACGGCTGGTTCTGTATACTTACCCTCGCCATCCAGGGATATTATTATTAGACTCTCAATCACAGGAGGTAATTATTATTATGCTGTATTAAATTCGTAATATATATTCATCTAAATTTGCGACAATACTTAACGATGAATAAACAATAATTAAGAGCTACACTAACAACCGACCGAAGAAGATCCACCAGCGGGAATGATTTCCAACGCCGTGGAAAAATGACAAGTCACCGGCGTTTCACATTATTCAGTGTTGCTCTCTTAGAAAATATCTTTTATGGCTGTTAAGTTTTTGTCAAATGTAGGTACCACCACACCATCATCATATCTATTTGCCCTACAGGCAAAACCATTGCATCGCTACACAACTCTATATTGCTGCACACTCCTTGTTTCATTCACATTCATCATGTACATGTTATATTAACTCTTTACATGATTCGAAGTTTTTACTCGAAGTGTCTAACATTAATAATACCCTAGCGACTGTACGGTTGAATTTTAAGAATCCGACTCCGAGTACAACTCAGACGCGGCGCGTGGAGTTTGTTACAAAGCTACAACTGTCCAGTAAAAACCCACGGAGCGGAGCGGGTTTTTAACTGCTAGTTATACATAACTACTTGACTAGTTAAAGTCTCTTTCCTTTGACGTTTTCCGGGGTTTTTGCGAAATTTTTCAAAATTTCATGTAAACCTTACCCTTGTTTTGATGGTCAAGTGTGCAAAATTTCATCAATTTTGTAATAGAATTGTAATTTTGTATAAAAATCAAAGTGAGGTCACCCTCCTGCCACAAGCTCCTTTTTAAACGACTTCGAAAAGGAGGAGGTTATCAATTCGACGGTTTTTTTTTTTTTTTTTTTTTTTTATGTTTGTTACCTCAGAACTTTCGATTAGGTGAACCGATATTGATGATTCTTTTTTCATTAAAAAACTGGTGCTTTCCGTGTAGTCCCGTTTTAATTTGGTCCAGTTCTGACAATGGGATCCATGAGAAAACCATATGTCTTAAATTTGTAATAAGTATGTGCGCGACAAATGGACGAATAACTCAATATTACGCCAACAGATTTCGATGATTCCTTTTTGAAGTAAAACTTCTTTACGCACGCTCGTCACTAAAAATAAAAAAAAATAAACAAAAATTTGAACAAAACAAAAAAACGACTTAAAAAATGCACTAAAAAGTAAAAAAATAATTTCGTACGATTGTTATTTTTGGAGTCGGTGTCAGCCAAGATCTCCACATCTCACCTATAACTACCTATGTATGTAGTTACCTTGGCCGACACCGACTTCAAAAATATCAATCGTACGAATTTATTTTTTTACTTTTTAGTGCATTTTTTGAAGTCGTTTTTTGTTTTGTTAAAATTTTTGTTTATTATGTAAAAAGATTGTGCAATATTTTCCTTCGGAGTGCCAACTTCACCTTTCATTCTCTCTTGATAAATATATGGAGGAAATTTTTGGTGTGTCGAATTTCCTGCAGAAGATAAGAGAGCTGTAATATTTTAAAATTGTTTGTTTCCGCAGCAAAATTCTTGAGGATAAACGTCACACTGAATTCGTAACACAAACAAAACTTGAGCAGTAAAGGAAAAATAACAAGAAAACTTTCCCAAAAACAAAACAAAGCAACATCACGGGAAAAAACAAGGAAATAACACGTTTAGGGATCGAAATAACATGAAACGAACACGAAAAAGAAATGGGACCGTCGTATTATCTGCGACGGATCTAGAAATGCAAATAGGAATCAAGTTATAGTGGATTTATGATGGGTCCCATTCGGCTAACAAGCCGCCGGAATAAAGAAAGCCAAGGCAGTGGCGGCGTCTCGCAGATTATGGACGGAGAAGCGATAAACAAGACTTTATTGTTTTATCCCCGAAGTCGCGATCGGCGACATCGCCGTCGGTACCGCGCAGCTAGCACCGCCGCGGCGCTGCGAGCGGCGGCATCGGGACGCCCAACTGACAACGGGGGACATCTTCAAATCAATAGAGGATAAATCGATACAATGCATACTAAATAATATTTTGTTTTCATTTACCTAAAAATAACCAAGACTAAATTGTAATTGCAAGTCAACATGTAAACTTGTCTGATTCCTGTGTAGGGAAAGAATTTACCATGAACATAATACGAGATTCACTAAAAATGAAGGATTGGTTGTTCCGAAATATACCAATACGGTGGAAGAATCCTCAAGTATATTGTACCCAAATTGTTTCATATACTACCAACAATTAAAAATAATACCATTTATATCTACTAAATATAATATAGATATATATAATAATAATAATACATTTATGCTAAAGTCAATTAAAATTTTAGAAAATGTCTACTAGATTATTAAAAATTCATGCCATATCGATGCCCTACAGAATCCCTTACATTGATTTGAATTCACATACGAATTATAATTTTGTAATATCTATTTTTTTATTTTTTTTACATTAACACCACACAGGAGGCCCTGAGGAAAATAATTTCCCTCAGGGCCTATGTCATCTTTGAGGATGCTGTGTGGAGGGTCTTTTTGAGGAAAGGAAGGAGTGAACATGGGTCTTAAAGAGACCCATGTTGTAGGAGGGAGGAAACACAGAGGCCGGTAAATCGTTCCACATCCGAGCTGTTGAACTCAAGAACGAGTCGTAAAAACGACCCGTTCTCATGTGACTAATGTCAACCGTGTACAAATGTTGGGCGCCTGTTTGGCGTGTTTCCCGACTATGCACCGGTGCCGAGGGGTACAACGACGCTAGTTCCTCGGAGCATTTTCCATTGTAATACCGGTAGAACAAGGACAGCATTCCCACCTGACGCCTGTGCTCTAAAGATTGCAATCCGTCTGTTAAGATGGGAGAATCTATCAAACGGACCGCCCGTTTCTGCACAGTGTCAAGGTTTTTTTTTTAAGGTATTTTGGAGCGTCAGACCAGAGGTGGCTGCCAAATTCAACCGTGGGGCGCACTTGCGATGTGTACAGGGTCAGCATACTATTAAAGTATCTGCGGGCCCTGTACAGTACGCCCAGTTTCTGAGAGGCTAATTTAACTCTGGTTTCGATGAAACTATTGATGTTTTTTTTTACATTCGCTCCACATAGGTGGCCCTGAGGAAAATAATTTCCCTGAGAGCCAGTGTCATCTTAGTTAGAGGATGCTGTGTGGAGTGAAAAGAAGAAGAGGATGTTCTGGGAAGGAAATAGGTATGAGGAGTGTGTAGGAATCTGAGGGTCAGTGTATCCAGGAGTGACGGGCGTATGAATCCATCCCTTCAACTAAGGTGCAAGGCGATGGGTCGAGGGATTCTGGATGAAGAGGTCAAACAGTCTCTCTCGATCCGGCCTGCCACGCAGAAGGTGGGCAGACATCGGCCGCCAAGACATTCACAAACCACACCCATGAACCCGGGCTATTCTGCTAAGTCACCAAAAGTAGCGAACCACTTGGAGTGAGTTATGGCAGAGGTGCTGGTTATTAAATAAATGTTTCCAGGGCGGCTGTACCCACTCTTGTCTTCCAAAATGAGTGACTATTCATTTGTGTATAATGTTTGTTATTTAATGCTTGTATTTACACATTTATATTTATACTATTCTGGTAATTTAACCAATTTATTTAGAATGTATGAGACGATGTATGAATGTGAGTGAGGCAAAGAGTGTGTGCCAAGACCGAGTTGTTTGACGGTCCGTCCTCTCTGCCTGATGGTTAGTTAGTAAGTTAATTTATCATCATCGTCAATTTGTAACCGCTGATAAACTACATAAGTAGTTTTGCAGATTTGAATGTAAAAAAAAATATCTATGTAAATAAAAATGAATCGCTGAAATGTATGTACGTGCATAACTTCCGAACGACTGCACCAAATTGGATTTTTTTGTGCTCGTTATTGTCAGGACAAGGTTTGTATAACACTACTGGTGAGCTCCGGCATTATGAAATTTGTAGAAACAAATTGCAAGATTTGAAAACTGAATGTATGGAATGCGGGAGGGGGGATGGGGGAAGAGAACTTGGGTAAGGGGTTCGCGGGAGTAGGGGGGGAATTGGTAGGGTGGAGGGGAACCTGGGAGGAGGAGGGGAATTCTGGAGGGGGGGTTCGCGGGACAGGGAAGGGGGGAAAGGAGTGGGGAGAGGGGAGGTGGAGGAGGCGGAGTGGGAACACGAGAGGGGAAGGGGACGCGGAAGAGGAAGGGGAGGTGGAAGGGGATCGGGACGAATGGGAAAGGATATGCAGGGAGAAACAATTTCTTGATTAAATGGCATAGCCACGCATGCCGGGAACCAGCTATACAAAATAAATTTAAAAAAAACATTTAAAAAAAGAGAAGTTTTCAATAGAGCAGGAGTTTTCATTTATAAGTTTTGTAGTTGTTGGAATGTTTTGAACCAAAACCCGTAGAGATACAAATATTATTATTTAGAGCACCGACCGTTTCACATACATTATTTTGTACAGAAAACTCATTAATATTGTGGGCAGGAAACCTGTCATATGAGATTATTTTGCGCAGGAAATGAGCAGGTACCCACTAACCTACGTTTATAATTATGTTGTTAGTTGGAAAACCAGAACAGTTATTTTTTATATGTAGCAGGAAGAAATTTTGTAGAGAGGTACAGACACACAATATTATTTGTATAAATATTATTTTAAGCAAGAAATCGGTTCATGTTTGTGATTACTTTGAGAAATTAGTAGTTATCTTCTTAGAATATTAATTTGAGCTGGAAACTAATATGAAGCATGTATTCGGTATTAAAATTGGTTTATACATATTTTTTTGCGAATACCTCATAAGAGTCCCAACTGTTTCTGTCTGAAGCCAGTGAGGCCATGGCAACCTCAATAGATGTATGTTGTGATGCTAAAGGTAGATGGGAGGGGAAAGAGATGACAAAGAGGAATGTTGGAAAGTACCTGGACATCCAGATTTGGCCATCAAACAGGGCTACAGACATTTTAAGCAATGTTGATGCGATACTGGGAATATGCCGCAAATATGCCATAGATTATTTTAAATGTTCAAAAATTGTGAAATAATCAAAAATAAGCAATTTGAAATTTATTTGATTTTATAATTTTTTTTTTTAATTTTTCATTATTCATCGCTTCGCAATTACATATGTACCTTAAGGATTTTCCGATCACCATGCTAGGCACATGCCCGTGGTGTGGTGGTCGTGGTGATGGTCACAAACCAATTCTTAGAATGATTGTTTCCAATAAAAAGGGTAGTTGCCCGTAATATGGAGAAAAATAATTAGTTGATAATAATGTAATTCTAAAATTTTAAAATATGAGATTGACAATTATGACGTTTTGACAGAAGGTGGCAATAGCGAAATTAGTTAACGCACTCGTCCCGGTTAGACGGAGAGGTCTGCGTTCGAGTCCCGGTTGCGACCATTGCCTTTTTCTGTGTCTTGTTCTCTTTCATATTTTCGTTTAGATTATTATTGTTAACTTATTCTAAAACAATTCAATTCGAATTCTAGTGCGTTTAAAAAAAACGGATTCGTGTAACCACTGTACGAAAGTACCTAGACTACACTGGGTAGCTCGATTCGAGCCGTGACGGATGCCGTTGGAGTTTTTTTTTTAGTGACGGGGTTTTGTGTCACTCTTCATATTCGTATCAATCACCTTTCAGTGTTTAGCTAATAAAAAAGCTCTAATATTATTATTTTGTGGAGGAAATCCACAGATTTATTATAATGCAGATTAAGAAATTAGTACATATAATATCTAACAGTAGGTACAGGTACCTGTCTAGCGCAGAAAACTGTCACTTATATTATTAGCATTTTGAGCAAGAAATCAGTTCGAGGTGGAGTTATGTGTTTAACTCCAATCTAAAATAGGTATTGATTTGAAGTATTCTTATATTATTCCTACATAATATTTTCAGCAACTTTATGTATGCAGGATTTGCTTGCGTTTCACTTTCCGTGTTGACTTGTTGTCCTCATGCAGACTAGACCGGGCTTTCTGGGAATAGTGCGTGGTCACCGCCTCTGTAGGGGGGCCCACTCATCCAGAACTGGCGTCTCGCTAGTGGGAGGGGAGAAATGGGGAAGGTTGGGTAGAAGTGGGGGTGGGGGTATATTGGCTGCCATCGGGAACACCCCGCTTGTTCGCAATAAATAATGGGACCGTTGTTATTGTTATTAGCTCAGTCATCAGCATCATCTTTCTTGAGCATAGCAATAAAACTGCACTGAGAGAAAATAAACCGATATCTTTTTGATACAGTTACGAGTATGGGAAGAAAGCGAAGCTCGGAAGGAAATTGTCAAATTGTATGCAATAGTTGAAACTTGAGTGAATGTTGCATCTTTCAATACAAAATAACACATAAAAAATAGAATGCTGCGAAGTTATTGGAGAATGGTTTGCTTTTAAATTTTATTAGATTTATGTATTACCCAAAGTCGCTAAGGATTTCAGGACTTTTATATTCTTACTAGCTGATCCGACGAACTTCGTACCGCCTCAGAATCAATAACTGTTGTGTTAACTTATTAGCTGAAATAAAATCTTTTTTTTTATTAAGTTAAAAATTACACAATGAAGCAATTTATCGATATGCAACTGTGTTTTGTTTTTGTCAGTAACAGAGATGGCGGATTTATAATTTCAAAATCCAAAATGGAAACCAATTCATGCAGCCAAGAATGGCAGTTCGTGAGTTTATACAATTTAATAAAAGAGATATTCAATATTTTTGGTTAATAAAAAAATATTTTTTAGGTAGATACTGAGTCGAGTTGGGCTTTTTTATATATACTTTAACCGCATTTTTCTGATAGACTTTTTGTGTTCTTATGGTGAACACCATTTAATGTAACAATGAACACTGCAAGAGTGTTCTTTAGGCAAATATTAAGAATAAAATGTATCTCTACAGAATCGAAGTGCAACAACCGTTAAACTTTGCGTATCCCTGTTTATGTTCTTCGGTATTGTTCCAGTGGCCACTAACAAGCCCACCTCGCAATAAGTGGTATGTTCATTAATTTAGATTATAACGTCCTTGAGGCATATTTCCACTCGCGTCCGATAACGCTGCAACGTATTTAGCCCCTTTATTGGCCATTCCGCCAGAGAATTCCTCCCGGACCGTCGATACTCCCCGTCCTCTCGTATGTTTGGCGTTTCTATAACGGATATTGGCTGTTGCCGTTGGGAGAATGCCAGAAATGGCGGGATTGCGGCAGCGACATTATTTTGAGTTGGAAAAATAAGAAACATAATTGACATTTTATTCAATTATTCTATTGGAGACGACTTTCGTAGCGAAAAAAGGATAAGGAAAGAAAAATGGTTGTCTTTCACTTTAAAAATATCTACTGGATTCAAAACGTGATTAAGAGTCTGTTTGTAGCTGTGTAATGGTATATTATTTAACTTTTAAACCGATTTAGGTTGAACTTTGAAACTTCGTCGATTTGACTGAATTTTAAACATTATATCCCGTTAAAAGATGATTCTCGGCCCGTTTTGGCTTTCGTCATCAGTGTGATCATTGGCGCAAATCGTCGACTGCCATGTTATGGCATACTGGCTTGGGAAAATGCAACGAATATAGCAATAGATCCATTAGAAACAAATCAAAAGGCAACAATTAAATTAAATAATCCTCCAAGTTCCTCGCTCCACAAGCTCGAATGTAATTTACGAAACACTAGACGTCATGACAATAAGACAACTCTACGCCAAATCAGTACTACTATACTTCTTCCAACATAAACTTCACATTCAAATACAACCTCAATTAAAACCAGGGCCTCTACAAAAAAAAAACACTTAACATACCGATAACTCATACCTCACACGGGCAAAGAAACACTAAGTACTACGCAATCAAACACAAATAATAAAAAATAAAATAAAAACTTTGCTTTGAGACAACAATAATACCACAATATTTTTCATACCAGTGGTGTGTGGTCCATAAAAAAATATACCTAACTATTTATCAGTACTATTATTTATCTTAAACATAAACTAGATGCTATGAATAACTGTATATATATAGATCCTAACTGCAACTAATCTTTAATATATGTACCCGATACTACCGCTATGGGTCGAACCACAGTGTCCTTGACAATATCAAGGAGGATACAGTGTTTTTCCTTATGTCGACAGAATAGCATTTATTTCCAAACATGGGAACACCGCAGTATAGTTTCGCCGAGTAAGGTGTTTTATGTACACACAGTTACGGATCAACATTTTTTATCACTAAACTTAATATCTATGTAAACCAATGTCTCTCTCTGGTTTCAATCCTAGGATTGGTTTGCAGCAATTTCCTCTAATTTTCTCTTCTATTCTTCCCTGTCTTGTGCGGCTCTTTTGAATTCTGCATATGATGAGCAGCGCACGTCCACTGTAATAATCTGTAATGTGTGTATTCAAGAATATAAATAAAATAAATAAATTAATTTATCAATTAGTGTAAATAGAAGCACATCGACGAAAAAAACGATTGCAATGTAAATAATAATAATATACAGATTTAGGAAATGAGATTAAAAGAATTTGGCATTCTCAGACTATAAAAATATTACCATTTGTTATTTCGGCTACTGGCATTATACCTAGCTCTCTCATTCAAAATTTAGGCGTATTAGATTTGTCAAAAAATTTGTACATAAAATTGCAAAAGTCGGTCATTTTAAATACATGTAGGATTACTAAAGATTTTTTAAATATTTATATTGAGGGATCAATAGGATTTATCGGACCAGTTAGGATTTCATCAGAGCCGAACCCTCTGATATGAAAATATCTGGAGTCGGTGAAATATTTTCCCATTATGTTTCTGGTGGATTGACGTATTGTTCTTGTATTGTTTTGTATTTATTATACTTATATAGTGCACTTACATTGCGTGAATTTACTAGATATTCATTTGTGGAACAGTGTGTGGAAGGGTTTAGTCTTTCATTTGGGAAAGATTTAACCCGGACATAAAATCTGGAGCACCGTAAAATAGTTTATTCCAGAATGTAAAAAAGCCTAGAAATTATTCCAAAAAAATGGGGTGGGTAGCAGTGAAAACGTCTTTCCTTCATAACTAGGCATAGTTTATGTTTTTCTTTGTCATAGTTTTTTTTTTACCTCAAGATCTACACGTCGACGGACAACTTGGCGCTACAACCCTTGGGCCATGCAGTTTTGATTTAAATTTTAATCTTTGACTAGAACAAAGGTGTTTCTTTGTTTCTTTGCTAACGCTGGCGGCACCATACCACCTTGAAACCAGATAACTGGTGATTTAATAATGTTTTCAATTTCCCTCAAACCTTTCTCACAAAATTAAACCACGGCACTTAATGTGCAATGCCTTTCCATATAATTAATGGATTTGTGTGAAACAAGCTTTCTGGATAATTGATTATTTTCCCAGGTTGTTATTTAAAGTGGTACTAACGTACAAACAAAGGATTATAAGCATGCAATTACAAAACGTTTTAATTTGCATTTTAATCTACTCGTTTCAAGAAAAGTGCATGACCCAGTGCAATAAAAAAATCGATTTAAGACTTGGAAGTTTTGAGAACTCTTTACAATAACTCCGAAACGAAGAATGTGAAAAAGAAAAATAAATAAAAATATTGGTCGCGCTAGTTGCGACTAAATATTACAATTTTAGGTTTTACTTAATAAGTTATTCCACAATAAAAATATTGAAAACAAAAATTTTAACAAAACAAAAAACGACTTTAAAAAATGCACTAAAAAGTAAGATATATGCCACATCTAGACTTGTGAGAAAGTCAATAGATGTGGCATATTAAAAAAAAAATGTATATATTTATCTAAAACACTATCTATATTAAGCACTAATTTCGGGTAGAAACTATACACAATGGTAGCAGTAACAAAATATGCGTAGAAATGAAGAAAATGTTGGCAGATCTGATTTTGAGTACAATTTTTTTTTAAACATTAGCTCCACACAGAAGGCTCTGAAGAAAATAATTTCCTTCAGGGCCTATTTCATTTTTGGGGATGCTGTATGGAGGGTGTTTTAGGAAATAAAGAAGTGGAAGTTCTAGGAAGGAAAAAGATATAAGGGGTGGGTAGGAATCTGTAGGTCGGTGTGATCAGATCAGAATCTGTGGGTCGATGTGAATCCATCCTTCCCACTACGCTTCAAGGCGATGGGTCAAGAGAGTCCGGCTGGAGAAACCTAGACAAACCTACCCCCATGAACCCGGGCACTCTTGATAAGTCATCAAATGTAGCTCATACGGCAGGGGCGTAGGTTATCTAATAAATGGTTCCCGGACCCGCCTCCCAAAAACAATCAATGAATGATTCAGATAATTATGACTGAAAGGGATAGGGTCGAATTAGCTCAAGGGTCAGATCAAAGTCCAGCAAGGCTGTGTCAAGTCCTGGATTCAATTTGTAGATGCGACCGGATCTTTTTTCTGATTTTTCTGGTTCACATTTTTTGATTGAGAGTTGTTAATCAAACAATACTTTTATTTAAAAACTAGCCGGGTTACCCGACTTCGCTCAGGACAACCTTCGAGAGTGTTCTGGAATGTTCTTGATTCCCTATTCCCGAACATTCCACGACATATTCCGCCACTCCTTCCAAAACTTTCTAGAGCTCTATCGAACCTTCTAGAACTTTCCGGAAGACTGTTCTAGAAATTGCAAGAGGGCGAAACTTTCAGCCCTTATATCTTCAAAAGCACGCCCTTTAGGTAAAAACGGGAATCGTCATCCTGGAGGGGGGATAGAGATCTACCATACCATATAACTCCCTTGATCGTACCGATACTCGTTTCTGTGTTTTTGCGGGACGCACGTTTTTTTGGACTTTATTTTATAATATATAATGATTTCTCTGAATCTAAGAAGTAGACTGTAGTAACAGATTTTGAATAATATTTTCGAGCCGTCTTATGAATATGAATATGATATGAAATGTATTTATGTGCTTGGGCGGTAGAGCAGTTTCGAGTTAGGCTAAATTTCCCCGAAAGTAGAAAAGACAATGAAAAGCGAAATGAAGTAAGTGAAAGCGTTTTGTGACAAATGTCGTGAGTCATCCCCTCGAACAAAAAATCATACCCCGGAACCGTTGATCCGTCGCTCAAGTGTTATATTATGCCCGCTCACCCATTTCCCGACCTACCGGGCGAACTGTTATTAATTCGATATATTGAGGAAATGGCAAGCACTTGGAAAAAATCTATATTACGTTTTGGTAGAAAGAAAGCAAGTAGTTTCATTGCAAGATAAGTTTCGAACATAATAAAAATATTTTCCAAATTTCGTCATTTAAGAAAAAATCTTCAACATGATTGCTTCAGCAGTTCATTGCGTTATTCATAGATTAAAGAATACCACAGTGCTTTGTGGGCGTGTTTCGTGATCAAAATATTTTCCAATTAAAAAAATTTTTAAGCGCCAATCAAATCTAGTTGTTACTAAGCGGAGATGCTATTCGTAAAATAATAGTAAGCAAAATAAAATATGAAACATATTAAATATGTAGTAGAGAGAAAGAGAAGAAAGTAAAGACATGATAATAAAGTAAATACAATTTTTTTTTTCAAATACTTCTATTTGCCGTGATGTCATGTAAGTTGGTTACGTCGACAATTTTCCCCCAGCGCAGCGTACTTTTATACAACTAACTGACCCAGCGAACTTCGTACCGCCTCAGAATCAACATCAATAATAACATAAAAATTACACATTGAAGCAATTATCGATGCGCAACTGTCCGTGTTTTGTTTTGATCAGTATCGGAGATGGCGATGTGTACGCATTTATATTTTTTGTGATTTTCTTACTTTTCCATTTACTTACGGGAATTGCGTTTCATTTTATTTACACGTGTGAGGGAGATTTATTATAATTATTATATTTTCCCTTTGGAGGGGTGCAGATATACATTCACCGTTTGTCTCATTTTCCACTATTGACATTTAGTGTGTAAGAAAGAGGGGCAGCATTATATGTTTAAGAACAAAAGCAAAACAATCAGCGCATTGACATTTGACGTTTTTGAATTTTTGGATTCACTATTCAATATTATATTTATCACAATATTGCTGCAGCCCTTTCAAAAGATGAGAATTCGTTCCATGCAAAATGTACGAGGAATAGAATTTTGTTAATAATTGGTTTTTCGTGAATTTTTCTTATGTTTTAACAGCTATTCTGCTATTCGGGGCGGAGACAAATCCAACAAATCAAAGATTATAAAAATCTGTCCAGCCGTTCTTGAGTTATAAATGGTGTAACTAACCCGACTTTGTTTTATATATTAAGAGATGTGCACTGTGCAGTGTGCAGTTGGTTATGGAAAAATACGGTACACCTAAATACACAAAATATAACTAAGTGACCCCGAAGGAATGTGCAGAGAGCATGTACCGCTGAATAATAAAGCAAAAATGAACAAAAATTTTAACAAAACAAAAAACCACTTCAAAAATGCACTAAAAAGAAAAGAAAAAATTTCGTACGGTTGTTATTTTTTAAGTCGGTGTCAGCCAAGGTAACTACATACAGAGGTAGTTATAGGTAAGATGTGGAGATCTTGGCTGACACCGACTCCAAAAATAACAATCGCACGAAACTATTTTTTTACTTTTTAGTGCATTTTTGAAGTCGTTTTTTGTGTTGTTAAAATTTTTGTTTATTTTTTTATTTTTACTGACGAGCGTGCGTAAAGAAGTTTTACTTCAAAAAAAGAATCATCGAAATCTGTTGGCTTAATATTGAGTTATTCGTCCATTTGTCGCGCACATACTTATTGCAAATTTAAGACATATATGGTTTTCTCATGGTTCCCATTGTCAGAACTGGACCAAATTAAAATGCGACCACAGGAAGCACCAGCTTTTTAATAAAAAATGAATCATCAATATCGGTTCACCCAATCGAAAGTTCTGAGGTAACAAACATAAAAATAAAAATAATAAAATTTTTTAAAAAATACCGTCGAATTGATAACCTCCTCCTTTTCGAAGTCGTTTAAAACGTATTTTCTTTCAAATCAAGGAAAAATCTGCTTCTCTACACATTGTGCGTAAGTACAAAACACATAGTTAAGTACTATAAAATTTGATACTTTATATAAATTCGTTTGATGTTCATACCAATTTATTGCCGAGGGTATTTTTGAAGTCGATTTACAGATGTCGATATTTTTGTATAATAACATTTTCGCATGAGTGTCCAAAGCATTTCTTTGTTATGTTCATATCATTTCCTATAATGGTGCGTTGCCACGTTGCCAGGAGAGAGGAGAGCAGAGAGCACGTGGCCATAAAGCAGATATCTGACATTTACAACCATTTTATCATTTGGCATAAGTTTTCATTGCGCCGCGCGCCGCCTCCGTTCCACAGTTTGTTCCACTCTAATAGTGGGGAAGTTGGGGAACTTTCCAAAGAATCATTAAACTTGCCAGACCGTGCTCACTGTGCTTTCCTAGCGCATTCTTCAGGTATGGGTTCCTACTATCTACTTCTACTAGTCGATATTCTACTGGAATTATTGGCTGGGCCAAGTCCATTTTAGTTAACGGCAATTGGGTTTATAGTTACAAAACTAATATTCTTAAAATAAATTTGTTTAGTTATTTCTCTTTTTAAACGAATTCGAAAAGGAGGAGGTTATCAATTCGACGTTATTATTATTTTTTTTCTTTTTTTTATGTTTGTTACCTCAGAACTTTCGATTGGGTGAACCGATATTGATGATTCTTTTTTTATTAGAAAGCTGATGCTTTCCGTGTGGTCCCATTTTAATTTGGTCCAGATTTGACAATGGGATCCATGAGAAAACCATAAATGTGATAAATTATTTTTGAAGTAAAACTTCTATACACACGCTCGTCACTAAAAATCAAAAAATAAACAAAAATTTTAACAAAACAAAAAACGACTTAAAAAATACACTAAAAAGTAAAAAAAAATAATTTCGAACGATTGTTATTTTTGAAGTCGGGGTCAGCCAAGATCTCCACATCTCACCTATAAATATCTATGTATTTAGTTACCTTGGCTGACACCGACTCCAAAAATAACAATCGAACGAATTTTTTTTTTCACTTTTTAGTGCATTTATTGAAGTCCTTTTTTGTTTTGTTAAAAATTTTGTTTATTCTTTCTTCATCAGGTCATATCGCTTGTCGTATCATCTTGTATTGTAGATACCTCACGGTTGTGTAGAGATCTACGTATCCATCTCAACTATTTCCATGTTCACTATATTTTGTTCAAGTTAACTAATAAATATCCATTTCAACAATTTCAAGCCGTTACGTCCTCGCACACATGTCATGTTCACGTATACCATTAAATTTCCATGTCAACCATGTCAATGCCCATCATGTCATGTCCATCGCTACCATGCTAACGTTCACTATTTAATATTAGTCCACCTTGTCTTTTCCAGGTCAATCACTAAAGTCCACTTCAACCATGTCATTTCCATGTCAACTATGTCATATCCACTATCAAAATAAAAAAAATCTAGTCCCCTTCAACGGAAGCAATCTGCCGAACAGGCCCTTCATTGATATGTTTGGTGTAACCCTAAGTGACCAGCTCAGATGTAAGGGCTCCATCGAAGCCAGAGTAAAGTTAGCCTACCAAAAACTGGGCGTACTGTACAGGGCCCGCAGATACTTTAACACATAGATTCTCAACCTTTTTTTGCCCACCGCCCACTTGACAGTATTATTTTTTTCTAGCGCCCCCCAACTGCTTTTACATACCATCTTGGGGGGGTGGGGGGGGGGGGGGGGGGGGGGGGGCGATAGGTTTCCTGAAAGTCCGTTTTTATTTTTTACATACTAGGTACCTAATATGTAAAAAAAATTGTCGCGAATCTGAAACAGCTATTGTCACGATTATATTTAAATGTGTAATTACACTGTAATGTTACATAATCGTAAGAAAGGCTATGACTCCTATCATATTTCTGAGAAGAAGATTGTTTTAATGAGAACAATTAAAACGCATACTTAATTATGTAGAGAAGTATTTTTATTAACATTGAAAAGATATTGAATTTATAACTTATCTAATCAGATGGTTGAATTTGATGCGTTTTAAGAAGTTTGTTTATATTAGGCTCGATTTTACTTAAAAACAAACGTAAGTCGCCGCATCAGTAATATGGAGGCTATTTTTCTTTTTGGTTACCAACTTTGCTACAGCACTGAATCCACGTTCAGCTAAATAGGACGATGGGAATGCTAGTAAAAATCGTTGAACTATCGACCATAATCCAAGGTACAGTTGCGAAATCGGTTTCTGCAGCCAAAATTCTTGGTAGCCATTCTTAAATTTAATTTTTAATTCCTCATTTGTCGTCAGTTCTATTAGTTCTTCTTCTAACTGGGATGATCCTGCTGTGTTGACATTTGAAAAAGGATCCAAAACCCCAGTATTAATAAAAGGAATTTTCTTTTCGTCACAAAACTTTTCCAGTGTATTAAATATGGTTTCTCCTTTTGCATCTGTTTCCAAATTTGTAACAAACAATAGTTCTTGACATATTTTCTCATCTTTGATGAACCTCACGTATGACAATAGCAATGCTTCATTGGTTGGTAGAGTGGACTCATCCAGCTGAATTGAAAATCGACATGACTACAGATGATTGCACAACGATTCTTCAATGTTTTCAGCCATTTCATCAATTCGTCTTTTCACAGAACTATTGCTCAAAGGAATTTTTCGGATAATATCTGCAGCTGGTTTATGGAGCGCAGTGGTAATTACTTCTTTTACTGCTGGTAAAATTAAATCTTCCCCAATAGTATGTGGTTTGCCTGTTTTAGCAATCAACAATGAGATTTGTACGAAGCTAGAAGTCCATCATCGTCATGCTTAGAAGCTGTTGAAAATTATTTTCATTTAGTTGGCTGAATTTTGTACTTCTTTTTTATGTCTTGAAAATATGTCACATCTTTGTCTTTCTTATCCGGGTGGATTTTATTAAAATGATCTTGAAACCTAGAAGGCTTCATCGCGTGGATTTGTGGGATCTTCGATAAATCCGTATTTAATATAATCCACACAATATTGCCGTATCTTCTTTTTAACTTCGGACTTGGGTTTTTAATAACAAAAATTAACCAATATTAAAGTTTACTTTGCTTTATTAGTATGTGATTAGAGTGTTGTGTTTGTATTTTTTAGATCATATTTTTTTACTTGCCAACGCCCCCCTGTGCCATCTCAACGCCCCCCAATTGTCTCTGGATCTTCTACCGCCCCCCTGAAGGTCTCAAACGCCCCCAAGGGGGCGTTATCGCCCACGTTGAGAACCTATGCTTTAACACTACACAACTGCTAATCCTGTACAAATCACAAGTGCACCCACGGTTGAATTTGGTAGCCACCTCTGGTCTGGAGCTCAAAAATACCTGAAAAATACCCTGGACTCTGTGCAAAAACAGGCTGTCCCTTTGATAGATTCTCCCACCTTAACAGACTATCCTTATTCTACCGGTATTACAATGGAAGATGTTCCGAGGAACTAGCGTCATTGATCCCTTCGAGACCGGTGCATAGTCGCTACACACGCTAAACGCGTGCCCAACATATGTAAAAAGACCCTCCACACAGCATCTCAGATGACATAGGCCCTGAGGGAAATTGGGCCTCAGTGCCTACTGTGTGGAGTTAATGTAAACAAAAAAAAAACAACAACAAAAAACTATGTCATTTTCACGTCAACCATGTCGTATACACTTCAACCATGTCATTTCCACGTCAACCATGTCATACCTAATTTACTCATGTCATACCTACTTTACTCATGTCATAACCACTTCAAACAAGTCGTATCCACTTTAACCAAGTCATTTCCACGTCACGGAACCTTTTTTAACATCAAATACGTTCATGTCTATTTTGCGTCAATTATGCACATTTCAAATAAAGGGTTAAAGAGACCAAAAAGTCATCAATTTTTTTTTTTACTTCAAATAATCCTAGAAATATCTGGCTAAATAAGTTAGTTTAATACCCTATAATATAAAGTTCAGTCTTAAGGTAGGAAATTTAAGTGGAAATGTCATTTTCACAAAATATAATAATAGATTGTTGTGTAGCTATATCAAATTCATGTTTAGTAGTTACAAGTAATTGAAATGACAGTCAAAACTCTTGCAATTTGTATTCCATTCGCGGCGCTTCGAGGAGATTATCTGTCCACGTGGGTGAGGCTAATGCGACAGGAGAAATGGCTCCTGCTGTCGATAGGCCCGGCCTAGATCGCGCTTTGTCCCGTTCTCTGTTCTGTGTGACCCGGGAACAAGGAGTGACAAACGGCGCGCGGGTGACACGGCGAACCTGCCGGCCGAACTGGGAAACTTACCTAGTGATAGTGAAATAACTACGGAAGATAATATTTTGACAGAAGAAATACAGGAGAAAGCTAATGGAAGGGAGTGTGGATCACATAAAATCACTTCTTGTCTTGCACTCATCACTTACATTCTAATTCATTCTTTGTTCACAAGCATCTTACGTAGCTTTACATAACCTAACCTAAGAACCACGCTTTTTTGTTGTAGTGGGTCGAATAAAATATCCAATCGACTACCGAGTCCCAGAAACGTTTCTTTTTTTGGGGTGCACCTAAAAGGTAAACCTCGAATAGTTTTGTAATGCAATATTTTATCATGATTACTAGTATTTTTATTTTAAAATATATCGATTTGAATTTAATTTTTGTTTTCTTCATTGCATGAATGTATGGATGAAGTGGAAATTAAACCATTTTCCGATATCCGATCGAGCTGAAACTCAGCAAATAGATTCGTTGTCCATGACAATACATTCTGTTAATTTTTGGTGGCAATCACACACACACTCGCCGACATTTTTCGGAAATTCGTAGAAATTAAAGCAATTAATATACGAAATAAACGTCGGTCTTACCAACCCCCGATTTGCCTGGTCGGCAGCGCAGTTCATTACAATCACTGAGTAAAAAGGTTCAAACCTCAGTTAAATAAAAAAGTACATACGTATGATGTAAAATACATTTGAAAATAGATGAAATATTATTATAAGTAATAATTATTAGCCTGAAACACTCATCTACATTGAAAAAATCTCCAGAGAAAAGATACATGCCGCTGACGGGGGGACTCGAACCCGCGTCCTTCTGATTTCCGGTAAACTGCTCTTTTCCACTGAGCTACGTCGGCTTATCCCCTGCCCGCCAAATAATGTGTTTCAGGCAAATAATTATTACCATTTGTAATAAAAATCTTGTCTTAAACACTAGTTTATCAATAAAAAATACGTGTTGATTTTTTTCAATATGTATTAGTTGTATTCTCTACATTACGGTTCCAGTCGGTAAAAACATCTAGAAACGTGACATGTTATCTTGCGTTATAGACAGAACATATTATTTCATACCACCTCTCTCCTCCCCTCTCAGCCTATCCCTTACCCACAGCTGGACAGGGCTAAAAAGAGGTAGATGTCACTTTGCTCCTAACGACAAGCTTATTGCTGATATTGTGTTTCGAAGCCACTCGAGGTGTTAGCGGAAAGAATTGAATTCCCCCGTTTTATCACCAAACATACTAATTTAGGTTGTGGGTCTGTCTGTGAGGGATTGTAACTCTGGTTGAATGAACTCCGATCCGAATCGAAGTCGAAAAACTTTTGCAAAATTGAAATTCTTGTGTTTTATTTAGCTAATTATGGTGGTTTAATATTGTATATGCCAACTTTTTTAATTATCACAACTAATGCAAACAGGTTTTGGGCTTTATTCCTGTTTTATGTACTAAAATAAAAAAAATATATTTAAAACCACTCAAAACTCTCAGGAAAATCTGAATTAGTAACTGAAAAAATTGACATCTAACCATTTAAATATATCACTACTTACTATGTATTGGTTTAAAGGAGATAACAATATCGTCGTTTAACAATCGGTAAAACCGAGAAAAAATCTTAAAAATTTCTGATTATTTTAACGCATTGAAAAAAATCCTATTCTTATTTCCAACTAAATATGGTAAAAAAATAATATGCGTTGCAAATGTCAATTACCTATTACTACGTTTAAATACTTTATTATTAAAACTTTATTATGTACCTATTATTTTAATAAATATGCTAAACAAACCCTAGTTAACTTTAGGTTTTAATCTATTTCTATTCTTTTCTCTCATTTTTTGTATAAATACGTAAGTATGTTAATTATTCTAAATTTGAATGTCCTAAAAAGGGAATTCCTCCGAATTGGACAGTGAAAATCTTATAGATATTATAAAGGCTTATTAAAAGAAAGTTTGTATGGATGAGTGTTATTCTTTCACGCAATAAACACCGAATAGAATTTAAAAATTCTTTCACTAATCGAAAGCTACATTATTTGCGAGTAACATAGACTACATATATCGGTAAGCTCTGGCGTTATGAATAAGCTGTAGCGTTATGCAATTATTTTTCATACGTTTTCTGTCCCTAACAAAATCGAGTTATTGCAAACGTCAAACAAATTTTTACCTTGGAAACAATGTTTTTTTTTTAATTAGGCAGTTCACCCTAAAAATAGTGCTTTGTTGGCATCATAGTAATTATCTACCTATCTCTAAAAATGTTTATTGTCCGGACGAAAAGCATAGCGCTGCTATGTAATTATTTGACGTGGGCTGTAATTTTGTTATTTCTTTAGGTTACTCTGGATTCAAATATGAATAAAACACTAATTCCTACTTGAGGCGAAATCAGCAGAATAAATTAGGGGAGTAGGTACTTAAAATAAATTTCTATAATTTAAATATTTTCTAACATAGAATTTTTATTTGCGAAATGTCATTCTCAAATTTTTAAATTTTCTATTAAACAATAATTATTTTTTATTAGACAAAAAAGCAAGAATAATAACAATTATGCCAATAATTATGCCAGTAATTTCCCACTAATACCATGCGAGCTAAGCCGCGGGTAAAAGCTAGTATTTTATAAATGAATAATATATATGTCCTATACCAAATAAATAAATAAAAAAACATCGTTATTACTTTATTTCAGTGTGGTATTTAGCATGTTTTAATCAATCATTCATTAAAAAAACTTTGCTTTAAATGATTATAAAATAATACAACTGTTTGTTTACTTGTTTACAACCAATGTTGCACCTAAATACTAGAAATAAAACTGAATCCGACCGCGAACAAAGGCTCCAAATGTGGCTGTAAATTATTAGTGAGACTTGCATAGAGCGGGGGGCGGGAACACTAAATTATTTCAGAGTATTTATTTCAGGGAACCGATAGATAAGCGGAGGAAGCCGGAACACATGGAAAATATAGGGGGAAAAGAGGAACGCACTTACACACTTCCTCAAACTTCTCAAAAATATTCACACCTTTTGTACTACGAGTATCTCTTGATATCTATCTATCTTTTATCTATCTATCTATATAAATAAAAATGAATCGCTGAAACGTATATGTACGCGCATAGCTTCCGAACGGATCCGATTTGCACCAAATTAGATAATCCTTTTTTTTGTGTTCATTATTGCTAGGACAAGGTTTCTATAAAACTTCTTGGTGAGCTCTGGCATTATGAAATTTTTATAAAAAATTGCAATAAGTAGCATGAGAGCAGGTTGAAAACTGAATGTATCGAAAATAAATTAATGGGATGCGGGAGGGGGGAGGGGAACCAAAGAGGGGGGAGGGGAACCTTAAAGGGGAGGAGGGGAACTCGGGAGGGGCGTTCACAGGACGGGGGAAGGGCGGGAATGGAGTGGGGAGAGGGAAGATGGAGGAGCCGGTGTGGGAACGCGAGAGGGGAAGAGGAGGCGGAAGGGGAACGGTACGAATGGGAAAGGACACACAGAGAGAAACTATTTATTTATTAAATGGTATAGCAACGCATGCCGAGTACCAGCTAGTAAATAATAAAAATAACTAAAAGTAAAGGATTTTTTAAACTTCTTACCTCATTATTGATCAATCCAACGCTTATTAATTTATGAATGTAGAATCTGGAACTTACCTGCAATAAATAAATTTTAAAAATTAGTTACAGAAACCAAAGTCTGACATTTAAAAGCACCGGTACCTATAACAAGAGAACACCGGAAATATGTCGTTTTTTAATAAAATTTTAGAAGTATTGACTCTTTCACAAAAAAATATAAATTGATTTCGAAAGATTGTTCTTTTATCTAGTAAACGCATGATTTAAATTTTATAATTAGTATAATAAGGTTATACCATAGGTCGTTGGCAGATTTGTTAAATTTTCAAACGAAAAATCTTATTTTACAAGACATATGTAATCACACATTATTGTAAATCAATACGTAAATTTATAAAAGCACAATCATGCAAGAGTATATTTTTGATTTTAATAAAATAAGTGGCACTTTTCGGAGGAGATATTTTACTTCACTTTTTAAGACAACTTTTTGTTCAAACGTATTTTTTATTTATTTAACGCTTTCATGGAACATAATTCACGGAATTATTATTTTTAAAATGTAGGTAATGATCAAATTGCCATTTCTTAGAAGATCACAAAAATAAAACAAAATAAAATTCACGGATCAAAGTTAAAAAAAATCGATTTCGGAATCTTGGTTTGTCTTCAAAACAAACTATAAAATGTGAACAAATTTGAATATGTATAAAAAATGTTAACTACAAAGTGAGAATTGTTCATGGTGTATGGTGTTGTTATTGTAATGAACGATTTAATTGAATAAATATCTATAATATTATGCCCAGCTATACAGAGAATAAACCAAAACCCGATATAATAATTTTAAACACTTTAGAAGACAAAGCTCTACAGCTGATAAATAATAATAATAATATTTGGATGACTTGTATAGCGCCGTTTTTGTGAAAAATCACCTCAAGGGCGCTGTACAAATTTATAAACGTTTATACAATCTTATTTTAAACAATATACAACAACATCTTATGGCTAAAAATTGCATCCATCGGTTCATCGATCACCGATACGAAACTATATGTGCAATGATTTGACCAATGAACGCGATGCTGCTGTAAAAATGCACTGTACAGGCAGAAAATATATACAAGACCATACTTACCTGGAGGGTCACTAGAGATTAACACTGTTATTGTTTATTTAGAGCAATTAAGACACAGTTCGCACGCAGAGGACATAATTGGGAACTATAATTATAATATATAAAATGTTTTCTGTAATGAGCGTATTTTGAAAACAAAAGCAAAATTTTATGATACTCCGATAGGTATTTTTATTTAAGGGTATGAGAGCCCAAAAAGGTACGTTTTTAATTTGGACCTAAATTCTGTTGGGCTTGTTATGCATCTAAGTTCCGGTGGGAGTTTATTCCAAGACTTAGGTCCAGACACTCCGAAAGCGCGATCTCCAAATTTCGTATTTGGCTTGCGTTTAGGTTCCATTAGTCTGCCTATAGCTGATGATGTTGCTGATCTAAGGGTTGACTGCCTCAGACCAGTATTTTCTGGGGCACATAGTTCAGAGATGTAAGATGGGGCCATTTCATTAATTGATTTAAACACCATCCAGCACAATTTGTACTGGATTCTTTGAGGGCACTTGAGCCAGTGAAGATTACGAAGGTGTTCTGAAATATGTGAATATTTAGAGACTCCGGTTATGAGTCGAGCGGCTGCATTAAACACGGATTGAAGTTTGTCAGTTTGATATTTTGGAAGGCTAGCGTAGATACCGTTACAGTAGTCGAGCCGTGAGACTACGTAGGAGTTTACAAGTAGTTTTGTTGCTTCTATAGGAAGATTTCTTCGGACTGACTTGAGTTGTCTTAGGTGAAAAAAAACCATTGCTTACAGTCGTATTTATTTGCTTTTTAAGCGAAAAGTTTGAATCCAGATTAACGCCAAGAAGTTTGACTGTTGTCTTTGGAGTAATATCGCTTCCGGAAATGGAAATAGGTGAATTGTCTATGAAATGTTGGCGTTTGTTTGTGGCCGCCCAGAGAAACTCAGTCTTAGATGGGTTCAGTTTTAGCTTGTTTGAAGACATCCAACGAGTTATTGCTTCTAGGCACTCAGCTACACGGATTTTGAGACTGTCGACTTCATTTGGAGTGCAGAAAAAATAAACTTGCTGATCGTCAGCGTAGCAGTGGGATAAGAGACCAAATGACTCGATTATTTTGGCGACATCATTTGTAAAAAGGATGAAAAGAAGTGGACCTAAAACGGATCCTTGGGGTACTCCTGAAGAAAGTGTTGCGAAGTTAGAGAGTTTATTTCCAACCTTCACGGCTTGTAAGCGATTGGATAGATATGACGCCAGCCAATTTTTAGTGTCTGAAATCAAACCAAATGTTTCCTCCAATCTCTTAATGAGGAAGTCGTGATCAATCGTATCAAACGCTGCGCTCATGTCTAAGAGTGAGATAAGTGCTAACTTACCCGACTCTATGGCTAGAGTTATATCTGATAGCATACGAAGAAGTCCGGTTTCTGTTGAATGAAACCTTCTATATGCGGATTGTCGATTTGTTAATAATTTATTTGTATTCAAGTGACTGGTAATTTGGGCAGCAGCAATTTTCTCCAGGATTTTTGACACGAAAGGTGGATTTGAAACCGGTCGATAATTACCTAAGTTATCGGAGTCTAGTTGTGACTTTTTTAGTATTGGTGTTACTACAGCTGATTTTAGTGGTTCAGGGAAATCACCTGTACTGAGTGATTTATTAAAAACATGAACTAAGAATGGAGCTAAGACAATGGAACATTTTTTTAATAACCAAGTTGGTATGTTAACAATGAAGTGATAATAAATGGGATAACGTACCAAATTCAAAACGAAAAAAATGTGTAAAATTTATGCATCCAAAGCTACGGTAGAGACAATTATTTCTGCCTTCACATTTCAGAAAATTCACATTTCTTCGAAATATGTTCTTACGATCGTATAGGGCAGTTCCAATGAGAAAGATTAATTATTCTTCTTACCAGCTATTTTACTCAATATCGATTTAATTTCATTCCAAATTTGCTTTAAGTTACACTTACATCCAAAAATGCTGAACGGCGTGATGATAAAACTATTAAAATTATATGATTTTTGTAATTATTTTTTTATCATAAGTATTTATAATTTTTCAATAATGTCTAAGCAAAATAAACGTGTAAAAAAATCTGAAATATATTAATTTATAAGACCGTAAATAGATAGACAAAACAGATAAATTTTCATCAAAATTTCATCATTAAGTGTTCGGATATTTTTTTTAATGATTTTATTTGAACTAATATTAAATTTTATTAAAATGCGTTCAATAGATAACGTATTGATTTACAATAATGTATGATTATATGATATGAAATATGTATTGTGAAATAAGATTTTTCATTTGAAAATTTAACAAATCTGCCAACGACCTATGGTTTAACCTTATTATACTAAAAATAAACATTTTTTTATCAAAATTTAAAATATGCGTTTACTAGATAAAATAACAATCTTTCGAAATCAATTTATATTTTTTTGTGGAAAAGTGTAAATATCTACGTCTAAAATTGGATATAAAAATGACACATTTCCGATTTGCTCTGGTTAATCCCCTCTTAAATAAATTGCCTACTTTGTCGAAGGAAAGTAAAATCAGTTTTTTAATTTCTTCAACATGTCTGGATGTTAATTCTTGTTTTGTGTAAACAGTTGAAGCATCCTTAAACAACGGAAAGCTCAACGCACTAACGTCGGAGCCGGAAAATAAAGCTGTGGGGCGTTCGTTACGATCCTTGCTACGGATACCGGGGTGAGGTAATAACCATCGTGCTACGGGTCGTCGTGCCACGACCCGGCGTGCCACGACACGGCGTGCCACGACCCGGGCGTGCCACGACCCGGTGTGCACGCGGCACGTCTTATTTAGAAAAACGTATTTTCGAGTGACGAGTGATCTAAATGTTTTAATAGTTTTTTCGTAATTTAATTTATTATTTAAATACATTTAAAAATAATATAAGATATATCTGTAGCACGTTCCTGAGTGAAAGATACTCTCAGTTACCTCCTGATGTAAGACCACCATTCAGAATTGAAACGTTGCCTGAAATGGTTTTATTCGTGTTTTGTGACTAGATCTGATTAGCCAGGTACTTCTTCACCTCCCTCTTCCCCATCTCATACATGTTACAAACTTAATATTAGTGCAATAAATGTTTTGTTTGGTGATAACATTTAAATAGCTAGGTCCTTCTTCACTTCCCTCTCCCCCATATCATCCATTTTTCGAACCTAAATAAGAATGAAGAAAGAATGAATGTATTTAAAAAGAAATGTTATGCTTACTGTAAAAATATTTAAATTTATCAAATGAAATGTTACATTGTGCTTTTTAGTTTATATTCATGTAGTATAAACTAACTCAATAAATAATAATAATAAAAAAAATATCGGTGTAATAAATGTTTTGTTAAATAAGAAAGGACTCAGCGATGTTTAAAAATTCATACCTATGATAACAGGGTTTTTTGAAAATTTTAATTTATTTGATAGCAAAATTAAAATCTTACGAAATCGTGAGTATTGTGTTCATATTGAATTGTGTACAAATAAAGTATTCTACAATAACCAAATAAATTGGTAGGGATAACTTGACGATAATGACTTTCACGATCTCCGTTTGTAGAAAAATAAACATCGGGAGTCAATGTTTGTTTTCAGGGGTTGTAGAGCCAAGAGTGATGACGATGATGATGAATGAATATGATTATTATAATACAAAGATACAACAACCTAACGACAATGTCGATACCATCATTGTAATTCAGCCTACATGGCGTTCCTTGAAGCTTATAGAAGCACACACTAACACGAAATAAGCACACTCCCAAATACGGAACATCTCTCCAGAATGTTTGCCCTCCCATCCCCCCCCCCCCCACCTCTCCACCCTACTACACCTGGTCACTTATTGCACGTTACCTGCCCTTTATTTTCACTCTTACCCTCAGTCGATCGATCCACCCTAGGGCACCTATTCTTCACCGCGACCCACTGGCTCGAGCAGGAAAACCACTTTCCACACTGATTTGCACTGGCTCTTACTGCCGACTAGAATAATGCGTCCATACTTTGCAGTGGTGAATAGGACCCACACAGGGAACGGGCTCCACACTAAGCGGGGTGCGTGGAGTGACCATTACGGAAAGTGCGTGTGAGATAATATAATAAAGAAAAGGTAAGTGCACGAAGGTTGAGGAAACAATTCCCCTTTTCTGGAAATTGCGTAATTAAGCGGTGGAATTACCACTGAAAGAAGTTTTAGGGGTAATTGACGAATCAGTGCTGTGAGGACTTAGTAAAATATCGGCGATGGACTGTTCCAGGTTCCAGGTAACATTATTATTCATCAAACATGGAATGGAATGCATGACAAATCAGCTTCTTGGTAAAAAAAGGTATGTGTCGCGGAGTGCGAGACAAAACATCTTCGTAAGGAAATGTTCGCGTCTCGCAGTGCGCGACATATTATTCTGAAACGTTTAAATGCCTCATTGACATGATATCTAAATAATTTTTCTGCAAGGTATAACTATCCGTAAAATAGGGTGACCCAATCGATAGTCAATACCTTGACAGTTGGCATTATTTACTCATTTTAAACCTAAAATCAACTAAAAAATATCTTTTAAGTTCGTATGGATATTAAACGAATTTATTTAGAGTGTAAATTTTTTGTACTTATACGTTGGTATATATTGTATGTAGTGAAGTGGTTTTTTTCCCTCCATGCGTTTGAATGAAAATGTGTTTAATAATTTTATTACTCGGCGGTACATCCTCTCCATCAATTCCTTCTAGGACACTTAGTTTTATTTTGTATTAGTAGGTGCACCGTATTTTCCCTAAACCGATAGCATATTGAATATAATAACTTGTAAGCTTTGCTTTTTAAAAAACGGGTGTGCTTTAGACTTAGACCACACGACTGAAGTAAAACTATCTTGCTCCTACAGTGTGATACAGACAATAGGCCTGCACTGTATCTTAGATATACGAAAAGTAACTGGCTATGAGAGATAGAAAGAAAATGTGTGCTCGCACCTCTCTCTCTCTTGCCCCTATAGTAAATACGAAAAGTAACTCTCTCTCTCTTTCTATCTTCACTAACTTATATCTCCCTCTCAACTTCCGTTCGCCTCGCCCGATCACACTTTTCGTAACGCTCTCGTCATGCATTCACCAGGTTACTCCCCAAGTCAAGCGCGCGTAAACTTCAAAAATCGCATATAGGTTTGCGAGGGAATGAGATAGACCGGTCTCCTCTTCGTGCGGTGCTTCCTAGCCTCCCCACTCTTGTCTTCTTTAAATTTTTATTTATTTTATTTCTATTCTTTAACATACATACATATTACAGATAATTACATTGGTATACATAGATATTAAGTTTAGTTATAAGTAAAAAAAAGTGTGTCTGATCCGTAACTGTATATAGATAAGTACCTAGTAGTATTTTGTGAACACCTCACTAGGCGAACCTGTGCTGAGGTGTTCCTATGTTTCGGAATAAATGCAATTCTGTTGACAAAAGTAGAAACACCGTATTCTCCTTGATATTGTCAAGAAGGAGACTGTGGGTCGACCCATGGCGGCAGTATCGAATATATAAAATAAAAGTTTAGTTGCAGTTAGGATCTATATGTAAAGTTAGTCATTGCATCTAGTTTATGTACAAGATAAATAGGTAGGTATATTATTCTAGGGACCACACGCCACTGGTATAAATAATATTGTGATATTAATTTTTTATCGTAAAACAAAGTTTTTATTACCTATTATTTTTTTTTAATATTTGTTTTTGGTTATCTTTGGTTAGGTGTTATAATATTTTGAGTAAATTGAATACCTTGTTTGATCCAATCTTTGATGTGTTTTTTGTGAAGAATTGTACATGTATTTAAAGTTAGTAGTTGCTTCAGTGTGGTGGGCATTTAGTTATATAGTTTGGTTGCGTAGTACTTAAAGTTTCTTTGCCCGTGTGAGGTATGAGTTACCGTTATGTTAAGTGTTTTTTTTTTGTAGAGGCCCTTGTTTTAATTGCTAATTGAGGTTGCATTGGAATGTGAAGTTTATTTTGGAAGAAGTATAGTTGAACTGATTTGGCGTAGAGTTGTCTTATTGTCATGACGTCTAGTGTTTCGTAAATTATATTCGAGCTTGTGCAGCGAGGAACTAAGAAGATTAATTAAATTAAATTTTTGATATTTTTCTTGGTATATTCGTTGCACTTCCCCAAGCCAGTATGCCATATGTGATAATGGATTGGCAAAGTGCAAAGAATATGGTTCTGAGGATTGTTCTTTGAAATGTGTTTTTATTGACTTTACGAGATGCATGACTCGTTTCAGTTTGTTTGTAATATATATATAATATATTTATGAATGAACTGTTGTGTCAGCGAAGGTAAAATAATAACCAACAAGTTTCCTAACGGTCAGTTGCCTGGTCACATCTCCGGCGTTATTTGTGGCTGGAGTGGGCGGGCCGCGCACTCGGCTGGGGGGGATGAGGAGGGGGGGAGGGGGGAGGTTTTGGGCGCCCCCCTAACTTGCCAACCCCCCTCGCCTTCCCGGCATATTGCTCGCTAAGAGCCGAATCGTGACCGTGTGCTTATTACCGCGGATCCGATCCTGAGCTGGGATATAAAAAGGTGTGCAGCGCCATGGACGTAGAAGATACAACTGCACGGAAGAGCTGGCGAGACAGACGAAACTTTTCAGATTGTTGGATTCAAGCTGGAGGTAGGAAAGGAAAATTCTAGGAATTAATTTCAAGTGAAAATTAATTAATTGTTGAAGTTCTAAGAGTTTAATATTTGATCGTTGCAATTCAGTTGGTCCATGTATAATATAAGCACATTGTTCAAGAATAATTACACAGGTGTGAATTTCACGTACAACAATAGTAGTCAATAAAATAGATAGAAAGTAATATTATGGTAGTTTTAGAAAAGAATATATACAGATTTAGGAAATGAGATTAAAATAATTTAGCATTGTCAAATATAAAAATATTACCATTTGTTATTTCGGCTACTGGTATTATACCTAGCACTCTCATTAAAAATTTAGGATTATTAAATTTGTCAAAGAATTTATGTATAAAAATGCAAAAATCAGTCATTTTAAATACATGTAGGATTACGAAAGATTTTTAAAATATTTATTTTGAGGGATCAGTAGGATTTATGGGTCCAGTTAGGAGTTCTACCGAGCCGAACCCTCTGATGTAAAAATATCTGGAGTCGGTGAGTTATTTTCCCATTTGGTCACTGGTAGTTTGACATGTTATTATCTTATTGTTTTGTATTTATTATACTTATATAGAGGATTGACTAGATGATAATTTGTGGAAAAGTGTGTGGAAGGGTTTAATTTTTCTTGTGGGGAAGATTTAACCCGGACATAAAGTCGGAAGCATAAAAAATATAAATATATGTAAGATGTAAACATTTTACAAATAATTAAAAAATGTTTCAAAAAATAATAAAGCGGACGAATTTCACATGGACAAAATTTCATGTGGAGAGAATAATTACTAACACATGTTTTCCATACTTTTTATTTTATTTTGATAGCTATTGCCTATAGGTGCTGCGTACAATTATGGGCACATCACCTTAGAACTTTGATTTGGCTCATCGGTCGCGGTCGAAACAAACATATTAAAATATGTAGAACCTAGCTCTTCATCGGTAGCGGAATTTAGAGCTAAACCAAACTAAAAACTCATCTTTTCAGACAGTCGTATCCTTAAAAAAAAAAAAAACCTTTCAACTTCAGCTTCACGGCTCGCGATATACTAAATAACTAATTTTGTAAAAAGAAAGCAAATTCTTACAATTCTCCAGTCTTTCAAATAAATATTAACTCAACTTTGGCATTAATCTTCTTATAAATATAAATGTAAAACCAACAGTGATGAGGGTAGCAAAGGTAAAGTCATGCAATGTCCAGTGTTTTAAATATAATGCCCTCCACGTGCAAAGTCGTATTTTTCCCAAGCATAAACTTTCTAATAAAGTGTGTTTTTCGGAAGTGACCTGCAGGCTGCAGGTAAGTATGTTTTTGTATCTTTCTGTAAATAATAAAATTAAATAGAACCTAGGAATTCATAATGAATTGTAAAGCGCCCTTGAGGTGATTTTTCACAAAAACGGCGCTCTACAAATTGTCCAATTATTATTATTATTATTATAAAAACTTGGTGACTTAGCAGAGGTGCCCGAGTTAATTGGGTAATTTAAGTGGTTAGCTACATTTGGTGACTTATCGGTGCCAGGGTTGAGATTTGTCCGGGTCTTGGTGACGGATGCGACTGCTCAACTAGTGTGTGGCGGGCCGGATCGGGAGGGACTGGATGAGGGAGAACTTTTGACTACGTCTTAATAATAAATAATAGGAATACTGTATAGCCTTGAACCGCAGTGGGAGGGGTCGATTCGTACGTCCGTCACTCCTTAACACACTGACCCCCAGATTACTACCCACCCCTCATACCTTTTTACTTCCCAGAACTTCCTCTCCTTCCTTTCCTAAAAATACAGCTAATTTATCATCCCCAAAGATTACATAGGCACTGCGGAGAATTATTTTCCCCAGGTGCTACTTTATGAAGCTAATGTAAAATAACGGATAAGGCAAAATATAGTACCCAAAAACCGTTTGAATATTTTACTTGATTTAATTTTGATACGAAGCTAATTAATATTTTAATTGTGAAGAGATTAAACAAAAATCATCAGCTATAGGTTTTTATAAAAAGTTTTTGAATGAATTAATTTTATGTGGGAGGATTTCCAGAATTCGTGCATCAGCAAATATTTTTAGTATCTAAGATAATAAGAATAAAATTAAGGACGATAATTTTGTTCCGCACCACCTTTGACTTGCATTTATTTGTTGGGGGAACTTTACGAGATTGTGAGACACGGATGGGACTGCTAGCGATACTTAAAGCACATAGCACCCACTACAGAATACACTCGGTCATACGCCATTCGTTGTCGCTGGACGACCCCTACAAATTATTGAGTGAATTGCCATCGGAGTGAATATTGGATCAACATGTAATCGTATATATCGTGCTATATTGCGGCAAATGTGGTATCTCCTCAAACGAGGGATTATGTTAAAACTGTACGGAATATTTAAAGATCATTTATCTGATTTAATCATCCTACTAAAAAAAATGTTTTTTTAGTTTTCATTCAAAATTATTGATTTTAAACACGATCTAAAACTGACAAAATCAAAACGGCCCGTGGTTGGCAAATGGGATTGTGACCTCACAAGCGTCGTTCAACTGGGCCAGCATAAATAAACACTGTCAGTGAGCGTCCACGCTCATGACGTCACACGGTAGCCATGTCTCAAGATATCGTTTTAGCGGTAATTCAAAAATGGGAAACTTTAACTCGGTGTAGAAAATTTATTCGTCAACATAAAAATAAAATAAGAATACTATAATCATCGTAATTTTTTGCTTAATTTTTTAAGCAATAAAAAAGTGGAAATACCCCATTGTGCGTCAGCTCGTGACACATCTCGATTTGAAAATACAACAGGCGTTAAAGCGTCGGATGGGAACGCTGTCCTTGTTTTACCTGTATTTCAATGGAAGATGCTCCGAGGTGCTAGTTTCATCGGTGCGTAGTCGGGAAACACGCCAAACGCACGCCCAACATTTTTACATAGTTGACATTTGTCACATGATAATGGGTCGTTTCTACGATACGTTCTCAAGTTCAACAGTTTGGCTGTGGAATGATTTTCCAGCCTCTGTTTCCCATCTCCTCCTACAACATATGTCTCTGCATGACCTTTTGTACCTCCCTCCCTACTACGGTAAGGTTCAATCCTTCTTTTCCACAAAACAACCCTTCCACGCAGCATCCCCAAAGATAACATAGACCCCGAGGGAAATAATTTCCTAGGAATCTTTTGTGTGGAGTTTTTTAAAATTATTTTTATTGTTTTTATTTCTTGCCAGAGCAATTCCGAAGAGTTGCGTAACTCATTTTAGGACAGGAAAAACATACAATTTATGAGTGGGTGGAAATAGTTACAATTTTAAATAGGAATTTAGATATTTAAAATATAACTTTCACATACAATATAGACGAAAAATCAAAGACAGGTTGAGTAGAACAAACAACATTAGAAAACAATTAAAGAAAAAAGGAACAAGGTTATACAATATGGATGATTACAACTAAATGGAAAAGAAAAGAAGAGAAAAAGAAACATGATAATTGAACATGACAATAAAATTACATAGTTTCATCCTTAAAAAATATTCTTTTAAAGCATTAATCTGAATTTTGAATTTTGTTGGATTCCCTTGTACATATCTGGAAGCGAATTATATAGTGTATAGGCAACACAGTTCAGAGATTTTATTCCACATTTTTTGTGTGTTTGAGGTATGCGTAATTTATTGGTTATTATTTTTTAATTAGTAAACTAATGTTTAAGACAAGATTTTTATGCATAGCACAAAGGGTAACAATTATTATAAGCAATAATTATTAATGTAATAAGCAGTAGTTGTTGAATGAAACACTAGTATATATTGAATTATTTGGCGGGTGGGAGATAAGCCGACGTAGCTCAGTTGGTAGAGCAGTTGACCGGATATCAGAAGGACACGGGTTCAAGTCCCGTTGGTGGCATTTATCTTTTCTTGGGAGATTTTTTCAATGTTGATGAGTGTTTCATGCTAATAATTATTGCTTATAATAATTATTTTATTGGTATTTTAAGTATTGTAAATGAGGATGTCTTGATTGTAAAGAGGCTTGATGTTAGTGTGGGTTGATTGTTGAGTAATTTGTAGGATTGATGTGTGTAGTTGATGTAAAACATACAACAAAATAGTGGTACATTACAAGACTTACAACAAACGAAGCGTTGTTGTTACCAGATATCCATGTACATAAATAAAGCTAAAGAATACAATAACTATAAATATAACTAATTTACTAAATATTACTAATCTTTTTTCCCTGAAAGATTTTGTTTTTATTTTTAATTTCTTTATTCATTATTTTTTAATGCGAAGACCTCACAAGTACGACTGCTAGTCGAAAGCCTTATCCCTCGACCAAGGAGACCGTAATACGATATAAAAAACAAATTAAGTGGTTTATATATAAGAATATAGTATTTTAGTTCTTTTGGTAGTTAATGTGGCATTAACGATAATTATTTAATTATTCTTGTAGTAACTTTTATTACTTAAAATGTTTAAAGGTCAGTTTCTACTATGTCCACAAAAACGTAATTAACTTGCGCCCATGGGTGTGTATTGTGTCACCGTTTTCCATTAAAACGTAATTAGGTATTTTTTTACGTCTAAAATAAATTATGGGGGAGGGAGAGGGGTGGTGGAGAAAAGTGAGGAATTATGTAAATGTACTTGTGCGACCGGATTCGTATCCAAGAAATGTAACAATTTAACCACGGAGTCCGTCGAATTTAATGTTAAAAGTAATATTTTTTCCCGAAGTCCTCAGAAGACCCAAAACGCGAAGAGCCCGCCTAATAACAGATCAGTTGAAATTCACGAAAATCCCATTAATATTAATTGGGACTAAGGGGCTAAGATCAATGGTTCACAAATAAACTCAGAAAACCATTTAAAATTACACTGTTTTACCAGCTACTAGAGGATGGGAGCTGGAAATACGATATCACATCTAGATACATTAGCACTTATTTCCCACAATTCGATTACACATCTATCCTGATGATAGACTATGCAATGCTGACCGAAACGTTGGCATCACGGCATAACACCCCAAAAATAAATCACGATTATGCTTTTGACCGTGAAAATCTCAATTCATATCTAATTGAGTAGGTGTTAAAAAAATTATTTAGTGAGTGCAAACTGTTGCCTTTTAGTAAATCCGATTATTCGATCATACAATTCGTATTAAGTTATAAATATTTTACATAGTATTTAAATTAGGAAAATTGGATAGTACAGATGTAAGGATCCATGGTGTTATTTTATATTTTGAAAGTATTCGGTATTTAAATTGTCAGGAAGAAGGTTGAAGATTTTAGGGACTTGGTGGATGATTTGTCTTTGTGCTGTCGTAGTATGTAGTTTGCATGAAATCAATAAGACAAGTTCAGGGTCAACATCAAGACCTGCTATTTCTGTACCAACATTTCCAACATTGGCCTTGACGGTTTCAAAAACAGAGTGAACAAAGAACTTGCCAATATTGTTTGTATATTTATTTATTTATTTATTTCAAGACTTGTTTTTACATTAAAAAATGATAACATTTGCAAGGTTAAAAAACATTTTTTTTTTATTCTACTACTCCATAAGTTGAGCTCTGGGAGCTCGTGTTTATGGGAGGAGTATTTATTCACATGCAAAAAATAAAATAATAATAATGTTCTAATTATAAGAATATATGTATATCAGAGACCCTTTGAGCCCCGGTTTTCTTACCAGAAGTTCGAACATCGCGAACACTTTGTATGTAAGTACCTCGCAGACAACCGTCATTTCTTCCTTCCACGGCAGTCTGTTAAGCATTTAAGTGCGCGCGGTAGACGCCATAATTTCCCTCCATATTAACGCTGTTTTGGGTGTAACAAAGATTAACTGCTCCCGAGTAAACGGCAGCATCTATTTTATTGACGGTACGTGAGACGCTAGAGTTCCTTGGTTTTAATGTTTTTATGGACTATCGGCGACGAGTCGTGCCGCGAGGAACGTTTCGGGAACGAGATTGTACTCCTCGAGTATATTACGCATTAACCTATTTCCGTGGGGGGCGGCACGCACGTTCGGTGAAACAAATCGACCTGAGGTAAGACTGCGGCGCGAGCGTACAGACCCTTCCGATTCCTACCAACCTCACAAGTATTCTGCACGACAGAGGTACGGAGGGTATCATTTCATTCTTTGATTAATAATGCAACATGAAAAACGCTACTATTTCCTTTCCTCATCAAAACAAACACAAACACAAACACGTGAAAAATCACAAAATATTAAAATGGTTGTTTAAAAAAAATCCTTGAAGACAATATTAGTGACTCTCAAACGAAAATTTCTTTCAGGAATTGTTCCCAGGACCTCAGCTCATCTTCTTAACTATATCATACTGACTCAAGTATCTGATTCACTTGATCATGCCATGTCTTCCTCGGGCGTCCCCGACTTCTTCTATCATAAACATTTGCGTCGTATATTCTTCTTATACCACTTTCTTCATTCATTCGCTCTACATGCCCAAACCCTCTGAGAGGCCCTTTCTTAATCTTACTAATTATTTGCGGATTATTCAACCTCACATTATTTGCGGATATCCACATTTCTCACACGATCATACATTGTTTTACCACACATACGCCCCAGGGATCTCATTTTAACAGCATTCAGTTTACTTTCATCCATACGCTGCCATACATCAGGGTAGGTACCAGGACTCCATTATGGACTGCTAGCTTCGCTTCTTTTGACAGTTTTTTATTAGCGCCAACGGCATTCAGTCCTCCATTAATAGAGTTACCGGCATTTACCGTTATTTCAATTTGTTACCTTATGGATTTTTTTCCCAATTTATTAGGAATGCAATTATTTTCTGGTCCGCTCAATGTTATACTAGTGAAATATATACCTACTTGTAAAAAAGTGAATAATAAAGGCACCACCCTTGGTAATCAGGGGTGGTGAGCAGCAAGCAGGTACCGGAAGCCGCGGCGCGAGAAGAAAAGCTCTCGGGCGTCGCGGGCGGACCACGCGGCGTCGGCGTCGTGTTTGATTTCCCAACCCTAATTGGCGTCTTCATTTAGCGGAATAGATAAACCCGCCATTAGACAAATTGGCGAGCGATCCGCGGCCTTTAGTCGAGACGTGTGTGCCGGTTGAAAAGGATAATAAAAAAGATATTCATTGAATTTTTTAATAAGCTCATTTTTGCTCTTTAAAATGTATGAAGTTATATTTATTGTACCAAGAGATTACAGAAACATCACCCATGCAACCACAAGGTATTGTGTACTCCGCATTTTGAACTAATAATCACACACTCTACACTAACAATGACACATCGTCGGATCTACCGGATCTGCCCTGATGATGGACACTGCAACGCTGTCCGAAACGTCGGCTATAGAAGGAGGTAGCGCAACACGGCATAACACCCCCAAAACTAACGATAATACAATTCTATTATAAAGTTTTGTTAGTTATTTCTTAAATTTGTAATAAATACAAAGCGATTAAATTTGAGATACAGTTTATCAAATAAGAGTAGAAAACATAATACTAAATAAAAAAACTCACGGTGAAAATGTAAAGCTGTGTAACCTAAATTTTTATAAAAAAATTAAAAAAGGCATTAAAATGAAAAAAATATTTTTCATTGGAATACAGATACCTACTTATAGGAATATATATAATTATAGAAGCCTTGCAATTTTGTGTTAACGAAGAATAACGATATTATTTTAAAATATAAAGCACAGCTTAGAAATTACTCACATTTATTTAATACTAGTTTATGTACCTATCGTTGCTCGGGCTTAAATCATATCTCTAATTTTAGATCTGAATATATTTAACTCATTAAGATCTAAAAGTAGTGTAACTAAAATCGACATTAATGATTCTGCCTTTCTACTTTTTTTTTAAATGAGCTCCGCACAGGAGGCCCTGACGAAAGTAATTTCCCTCAGGGTTTATGTCATCTTTGGGGATGCTGTGTATAGGGTTTTTTAAAGGAAAGGAAGGATAGGGGAGTTCTGGGAAGGAAGTGGGTTTAAGGGGTTGGAAGGAATGTAGGGTTCAGTGTATCTTAGTCAAATAAACCTATAGGCTATAATTTATGTTGCTAGCTAGGAAGGGGACGCGGGAGAGGAACGGGGATGCACGGGAAAGGTGATTCAGGGAGAAACAATGTATTTCTTTGAATATATGGAATTGCAACGCATGCCGGGAGCCAGCTAGTATTAACATAGTTGTCTGATTATTTACAATTTACAAAGTTAAAAAACTTTTAATATTTAATTAAATGAAGACAATATTAGCGAAAATCAATCGAAAATCTGTCTCCAGATTTTGATTGAGTTTCGTTAATATTGTCTTCATTTAATTAAATATTATAATTTGAGATTTAACTCATAAAGCTAAATATAAAAATAAAAAAAACTTTTCATATCGAAACGTTCGATTAAATTTCATTAAACAAAAATATATGTATTCACAAAAAAAATGTTTTTGTTTTGATATTTTCAGTATTATAGTAATTTATTTTTGGGATAATATGACATGTTGCGCTACCTCCTTCTAATAAATGGCGATGGACGCTGTAATGGTGTCCGAGACGTTGGATAAAGAAGGAGGTTTAATATCCCAAAAGAAAATCGCGATATGGATATAATTTCAGGAAAGCGTAAACATCATAAAAACCTCACTGTCACCATTTCACCTTGGTAATGTCCATTAAACTTGAACGTACACATGTTTAATTGTACGTCCGAAGCTACCTCTCACAATATATGAAAATGAATTCAGCATTCAGGAGCTGGAGGACGAGTAAAAAGTGCGGTAAATCAGTGTGATTGCTCGGCCGGCAGACACTTTAATCGGCCAATTGTCTATTCACAAAGCTCACCGACCATTGCGGTGCAATTGTGACACCTGCTACCCTATTATGGGTTGCTATCACAAACAGGCGTTAGTAGATACCCAGTACCTGAGCCCGGGCCTAAGCAATGAGCAGGGGGGTCCCCGCTGGATTCTGTGCCCCTGGTGGATTAGGCCGAGCAAAGTTAGAGGCTGCAGGAGGATGAAAAATGGTTCCACACTAAACCGATAGATAGATACTCATCGAAACAAAAATGGTTATGTGTAATTCCAAGCAATGTAATTTATAAGCAGGTGTAATTTTTTCCATTTCTCCTAAATGTATTACTTCGAATGTAATATAGACTTTATGTGCGTATTTTCTTCTTATGGATACCAATAAATGACAAAGAATGAAAATTTAATCTGAATTATTAATATATGTTATTATGACATATATAAAAGATGTCTTATTATGACATCTTTAAATACCTCTAGAATAAGCACCATAAAACAAATGTTTTCTTTTTGTAACTAGTGATTTTTTGTTTTATAAAATTTTCTTATAAATTTCATTATTTAATTTTTTAATGTTTTTTTACATTAGTTCCACACGGAGGCCCTGAGGAAAATAATTCCCCTCCAGAAAAAGGAGATGAAGTTTTGGGAAGGAAAAATATATGAGGGAACCTCTAGAAAGTAAGTGTCTCGAGGAGTGACGTATGAATCCATCCCTCCCACTGCGATACAAGGCCATGTTTTGAAAGAATCCTGCTCAAAAATTCTCCCTTAACCAATGTCTCCCGATCCGGCCTGCCATGCAGCTGGTGTCACCAAATGCAGCGAACCGCCTGGTGTGACATTTGGCAGAGGTGGTGGTTATCCAATAAATGGTTCTAAGATTTTGCTACATAACACATGTACACCACTGATTCTGGATAAAGACATTTTTTGAGTGGTCACGTACCTTTCATTAAACTAAAAAACTTTTGCGACTGTAACTAAATTTGATAATGGCGCAGTTTGGAGAAGTAGTTGAACCAGACGGAGAGAAAAGCTCGGATTTAGAAGTAGTCCAATGCAACATATCCTCGACCACTACCTCTCTGGCACGCAGCAGCCTGGGTATAGTCCATAGTATAACAGTAGCAAGTACTTACCACACCTAGTCCTACTTGTAATGCATAATGCCGGGCACCGCAGGTTTAGCAGATATCCTCCGCGCGTCGAGGGGTTGAATTAATCGAGGGATTAAACTGTGAGCGACTCATATTTTAGTAATGCCAAATTGTGACTCGAATTGGTTTACAAAGATAAGTCGGCCTACATAAAAGGATTATCGACGTGACAAGTAAATACGCCGGCGCCACATTATTTGTGGAAAATTATTACATTTCCGTTGGCTTAAGTTTGTAAGAGAACGGGTCCTAGATCCACATATTATTTTCCCCCTACCACCCCCTTGTTCATCTCGCCCCCCCCCCCCCTCCTGCTGGCTCTCCTGACCCCACCCGCTGTATCCAGAAAGATAATAATTGCGATTCTTACTTCGGAAACCGAACACGTGTTAATCTTGTACCTCTCTCGAAAGGCCCGGAGGAAAAGGCGAAAGAAACTGTGTTTTTTGTAACAATTAGATATACATGATTTCTTGTATTTCTTAACGACGAGAACGGTGTAATTCATGCTTGCTTCCGATATTGTATCGAATATTAAAAAGATAATCCTTTTCATATTGATTTTGTGTGCCAAAGAACATAAGTCAAAACTAGGTAGGTACCAATATAAAGTGCATAGCATTAATATATACATACATTTTTTTAGACATTATTAATATTTAATAATTAGCGATTTTCAAACGAAAATTTTGAAACAAAAACAACATAAAAAGATTCGGTCGCATCTAAATCATTGATATATGAAATAATTTCAAAATTTTCAAGATATTTCAAAGATGGCTAGAATGTGGCAATATGGCAATCACTAGAATTAAAAATCTAGTGCCGTTTACGCCCGGTAGAAGCGAAACTTTACCAAAACAATTTCAACCAATACTTGAAAAGTGAGGTCATAATCGCAGCGCGGACCTAGCGCAATTTGCGTTTCATATCACAACCAATAAGAGCCTTTAAAAGTGGCATCATAATCAAAGCGGCCAATGAGCGCAGTGGATGCGTCGCAGGTGTAATCGTCATTTCCGTTTCATCCGAAATCAAAAATCACAGCGGGACTATAGATTTCATTTAAAAAAAACGAGTGTGCTTTATACCACACAATTGAAGTAAAACTTCTGCTCCATCTATACGATAGGAAGAAACAGTCCGCGCGCACTACTCTCTCTTGTTCCTACAGTAATATACGAAGCGTTCGCCTCGCTTTTCGTAACGCTCGCTTTACGCATTCGCCAGCTTACCCCCAAGTAAAGAAATTTTACTTCAAAAAACTTTTAAAAGTATGTAAAATGTAAAAAATTTACATGTAAAATAATAGTTTTCTATTTCCAAGAGGTGCCATGGCACCTGTTACGGGAACAGGTTTTCGTGTTCGACACGTATGCGCTTTTTAATTATTCTCCAGACATGACGGCACGGCCAGGATATATGCGCTCGGGTGCGGGTGGCAGGATTAAACGCCATCCTGCGGGAATACGGAGCTTAGCCCGCGTTCGGATTCATCCCCCATCTTATTGTTACCGTTAGGGGTCGTGTGATTTAAAATCACTTCGATATGCATACACTGCTAGTTGTATAGGTTTGATATGTGTTTAAGTGATAAAAAACATAAGCTTTGAAAATGGGTTGCTGTTCATTTTTCTGTTTTTGGTAAAAATATCTGAAAAATCGAAATATGTCATTGCACGCAACTACAAGATTACCTATAAGGTTAAAACAATAATTGTAACTATAAAAACAATGCACCTATAAATGTTTAATCGCATATCAGTTTGAAAATGTTCACGCCAAATGCCCCAAACGAGAGTTCCACAATTGGTAATACACGTAATGATTGCTGTTACTTACGTTACACAGAACGCACACGATTATGTATATGTATACATAAAGAAGTAATCTTTTCATTATTTCGGTGGACGGACGCACGTGGCGGGAATTCGGCACCGATTCAATGCGCCATTGTCTTTTAAATATCAATAACTAAATGATTTACAACACACAGCCTGTAACATACAATCTTACCTCCGGTAACAGCTGCAGTCTGTGAATAAAATTTAATAAAATAGTTTTATTTTTAAATACAGAATTAAAAAAAAAACAACTTCGAAATTAAGAACGGGTTGTTTTAAAAAATTTGATGAGTTCATTTTCACGTTCTATGGAAGATCTATTCAAGTTCTCTTATTGTATCATTATGGGCCAGTTGCTGCATGAAACCGAAATAATCACAGAACTTGAATAGAACTTACACAAAATGTGAAAATTAACTTTAAAAAATTTGACGAGTTCATCAATTTTTTTAAGTAAAACTTCTGTAACGCCGTGAGTGACTTGAAATTCGGAAGAAACGGAAATGCGTCGCAATTCAGTTCTACACAAATACTCGGTTCTAATATAATGCGTTAAATTTTCACCTCGGCGCGTGCCTTCCATAGCGCAGTGGGCAAGGTGCCTGATAAGTCTCAGCGGCTAGAGAGACAGACATGAAGCGAACGGGGGTTCGAATCCTACGAAATCCAAAAAAAACATTTTTATTTTATGAAATCAATACACAATTTTTAAACCGCTTTAAAAAAACAAGCAAAAGAAAAGAAAGCGACATCTAGCGAATTTTTTAGTTTTTTTAAATATGTTTTTTTTTCAGCGTCTTTGTCTACTATAATTTATTGAAATACTGAATCGGGTAACAGGTACAAAAGACATCAAGGTGCTGTCAAGGTGTCATATGATTGATATCTGAAGACGTGAATAAGTTATTTGATGACATTTCGTGGAATTAAAACGGCGCGCGGCGTTTGAAAGAATTATGCGAATGTAATGTTTGTCATGTTCATGAATCTATGGTCGTGTTTGACGACAAAAGAGTCATAAAAATATGTTAACAACTTTAATAGGGTTAATATGAAAGTAAAAAATAATATATTATTAAATAATTGAGAGATTAAACATTTTTGTGCGGTATCTCCGACCAAGTATAGGTCAATGTGCGGTATTCACATAAAAAAACGAATGTGCTTTAGACCACACGATTGAAGTAAAACCACACTGAAGACAGAAATAAAATGTGTGCGCGTACTGCTCTCTCTTGCTCCTACAGTGTGATAAAGACAATAGGCCTGCACTGTGTCTTAGCTAAACGAAACGTAACTGGTTATGAGAGAAAGAGATAAAGAAAATGTGTGCTCGCACCTCTCTCTTGCCCCTACAGTAATATACGAAACGTAACTCTCTCTCTTTTTATCTTCACTAACTCATATCTCCCTCTCAACTTCCATTCGCCTCGCCCGGTCACACTTTTCGTAATGCTCTCGTCACGCATTCACCAGCTTACTCCCCAAGTCAAGCGTGCGTAAAGAAGTTTTACTTAAAAAATCAGACTGCTCAATTCACACGCCGTAGAAGTGAAACCTTCAGTCAACTAAAATAGACAAGAGTGGGAGACATGAGGCTGAGAGGACCGCACAAAGAGAAGACCGATTAAACTATCATCTCATTCTCTCGCAGGCTAAATCCTATAAATGTATATGTTTGTCTTTTTTTAGTGTCGCTTTTCGTTGTATAAACATTACATACGTAGAAAACGTATCAGATGATGGGCCTCCAGAACCAGAAGGTGAGGTGGTGGTGGGGGGGGGAGTGTTACGACTTGAAACCACACGAAGTACAGAAATAGAGTAGTTTTAGTGTTGGCTTTACACCGGTCAACTGGGCGCCCTATTTGCAGTGCGAACTTCACATTTCATAGTTTGTGTGTAGAGTAGATACACAGGTAAAAGGATTCAACAGTTTGCCTACATACTTTCACATTTGTATAGTAACAAACTTTACAAAACTTGTAGGAAAATAAACTACACAAAACAAATCTCTGGCTTATGAAATGTTTTCAGATAATGCAAACGAAACATAATTTAGGTTAGGTGAAGGTGATGCACTACTAACGGTCGCTGTTCCCAATTCTACTAAGCCGAAACTAAAACTGCTTAAGCATCACTTAGTCTAGATTAAGCATCACTTAATCGTCGCTTAGTCTAGATTAAGTGATGCTTAAGCAATTTTGAACCTTAGTTTTGGCTTAATAGAATTGGGAACAGCTGCCGTAAGAATTGCAAAATCATGATTTTGGTTTGAAAATTAGATCGCTAAGAAACATATTAGATGCTTTAATTAAATACTGCCAGTAGAACACAATTTACATTTGATTATTTTTTTATCAAGTATTTTTTTTATTAGTCTTTTAAAAGCCAAGAATTAAACAAAGTACCAAACCTATAAAAACTGCTTTGAAGTTAAAAATCTCCTACTTACGAACCCGTTTTCGGTTATAATTTTATTGTATAGTATTTAAAATTGAATTCTTTAGAGAATCATCGTAAAAAATTTAAATATTTGTGCCTGAGCTTCGCGAAATAAAATAAAACATGCTTTTTGACGATGTTTTTTTCGTAAACAAACTAAATCAGGCGGCTGCTGTTAAACGGGAATTTAAACCTTATCGCCATCTATACAAGGAGTGTTATTGTTAGCAACCTGCTTTCGAATTTTTCACGACGTGGTGAATCACACGGAATAATATCCCAAAAATAAATCACGATAAAACTTTTGGACGTGAAAATCTAAAATCATGTCTATTAGGTGGGTACTTTATCGCTAGTCTGAATTCATCACATAATCAGTTCCAAATTTAAAAATGACACTTCAATTTAAAGTAAATTAACTAACATACACACAGAATCATCCCACATATTTCATATTTTTTCTTGTAATTTTGGTAACGGTTTTTGAAGCGTTACACGTAGCCATCAAATTAGGACAGGGGTGATGTTTACACGTAAAAAATAATCAATCTATGCACTCTGAGCCGGTGTTAATCACCTTCCTCAGAAGTGCGCCACCCCTGACCGGCGGGCACCGGCCAGGGGTGGAACACTACCGGGGTGGCCATCGATCCCGGCCGGGGAGCGCCCGGCGGCGCCAGGGAGAAGGCGCCGGACCGGAGACCACCTGAAATTTTGACGGAAATCGAAACCAAGTTGGGCAACTGAAAAATTCGCAAGACCGCCGATCATCGAACTTAGGAAGTTGCCGAAATACAATTGAATATTTCACCGGAAGATACTTCCGGCCACCTACTTTCTATTTACTTTTACGATGTTCCTATTATTTTCTATTTATATACCACTAGCTGACCCGGAGAACTTCGTACCGTCTCAGAATCAATAACTGTTGTGTTAACTTACCCGTATTAGCTTAATTAAATTAAATTTTTTATTAATAAAAAATACACAATGAAGCAATTATCGATGCGCAACTGTCCGTATTTTGTATTTGTCAGTATCAGAGATCAGAGATGGCGTCGTGTACGGATTTATATTTTTTGTGATTTTCTCACTTTTATATGTAGATACACACATACGTGTGGGGTGAGGTAGGTTTATTTTAATTATTGTATTTTTCCTTTGGAGGGGTGCAGACATACGTTCACCGTTTGTTTCATTTTTGACTATTGACATTTAGTGTGTAAGAAAGAGGGGCAGCAATATTTTGAGACTTTAGGTATGCTGTATGGAGGAACTTTTCGGGGAAAGGAAGGAAACGAAGTTCTGGGAAAGAAAAATATATGAAACGCGTATAGGGATCTGGTGGTCAGTATGTTCAGGAGTTACTGTCATATAACGCCGCTTCTAAGGGATCGTCTTCATTGGCTTAGATGTCTTGAAAGAATAGAGTTCAAGATCTGCTTAATGACCTTCAAAGCATTACAAGGAATGGCGCCAGCCTATATATCGGAACTATGTGTCCGACAAAACTTAAGCGAGAGACAGCTTACTCTAAGGTCAGCAGATCTGGATGTTACTAATCGTTTAATCGAACTTTCTCTGTCAAATCGAGATGTTTACTATGATCGCTCTTTTCGTGTAACTGGCCCTCTCATTTGGAATAAACTTCCCTCAGCTCTTACTAATATCCAGAATTTGGCAGAATTTAAACGGGCTTTAAAAACAAAATTATTTAAAAAATCGTACCATTCATGAATCCTAACATCTTTTCAATACAAGTAATAAGTCATGTTCTCAAGTATCCGGTAATCGTTTGGTTTCGGTTTCCTCCTAATTGTACTTTTATGTTTAGTATCTGAATTTTTTTGTAAGAAGTTAGTGTATTATATTTTAGTTTAAAAGTTCTTGGTTTGTCCTGTGCTGTATACTTATTGTATATTATTATTTTCCTCTATACTATAACAGCACTGTTTTGTTAATCTTTGTTCTCTTGTCATTGTTTTGTAAATACTGTATATTCTTTATTTCATAGGTATTATTTTATAAATATTTTGTAATGGTCTCGTAAGGAACACTGTAGGATTATTTTTAAATTTATTATAGTTAAGCGCACTTGAAGTGAAATGACACAAAACTGCGCTATACAAATATTACGTTATTATTATTATTATTACAGATGTATGAATCCATCTCTCCAAGAGCGATGCAAGGCGATGTTTCGAAAGTGTCTTTATGGAGACGTCAATAGGTCTCCCTAAACCAGTCTCTCAATTGGTGGACAGACGAATTCGCCGTCATTACCCAGATAAACCTCACCCCGTAAAGCCGGGCATCTCTGCTAGGTCGCCGAACGTGGCTAACCACTTGGGGTGACCTACGACAGAGTTGTTGGTTATAATGGCCTCCAAAATTGAAATTAGTTTGGACCATTTCACAAAATAAAATTTCTGTAATTTGTTCCCCATTTGGGTTGTGGGGAAAGGAAAGGAAGTTTGGGTTGTACCTGGTCACAAACTCGGATAAATTCATTTCAAGCAACGCTTAGATTCTGAATGGTGGTCTTTCATCAGGGCAATACTGAAAGTATCCAAGACTCTGAAAAGTGATACAAATATACCTACTATAAAAGAAAATATATAGGAACGGTCCGTCTTACCTGCCTACCCCTGTGATGATGGTTAGTTAGTTAATTGATCTGACAGGTAAGATTTTGTTTTTCTCTGTATGTACATAAATAATGAAATTAGATTATTTCGTAAATAGCCAAAGTACCCTTGATAAAATGTCAAAAACTCTCCAAATTATCCCATTATTATTATTATTTAGTTGGTCAAATTATTATTTATTTATTTATTTATCTACGCCCTTTTTCGGGGCTTTTACACATGACATTTACAAATTACACTGAGATTTAATAAAATAAAGTATTTATTATACATAACTGAACTGTCTCAGTAACAGTATTTTGGATATGTTTAAAGATAAATTGAAGACGTCCACTGACTTGGTATGATTATTTCCCTCCATTAGTATTCTAGTAGTTAGTTCCAGAATTTCTGCAGTAAAATAAATCCTGACTTCTAGTATTACGTAGTGGAATCCGGAAGCTTGTCAATTCAAGCAATACCGGACTATCAACTAAATCATTTTAAATTTTATACAGAAATACAAAGTCAGTAAAAATTATTCTGTCCGACAATTTGAGCATATTCATAACATTTAAAATAGTGTTGTAGTTAACATAATTGCTGGAATACATATTATAAAAGAGTTTTGTATTCTTTCAACAGCTTGTACATGTAAATTATTATAATATGGGTTCCAGACGGGAGAATTGTACTCAAGTTGATTTCTAACAAATTAGTATTACTAAGCAATAGATACCGTATTAGATAGTGTGAGTATATACATGTATTATATATAAAGCAGTAAAATAAATGTTTATTAGGCCATCTTGCTAAATGAGTTATATTTGCCACTCCTCTGAAGACATTCGAATCTGCATTTAACGACCTATAAAATGTTTGGGTGACTTGTTGTTCAGTCCGGACAGCCCGGGTTGGTCGGCTGGTGGCTTATGAAGGAGTTATTTACCTGCCATTGGGGAGGGAAAGGGGAGGGACAGAGTTGGCACCGCTCCAGCAGCGATAGATTTGTAGAACTAGATTGTGTGTAGGTACCTATTGAGGATGGAAGAATCACATTCAGAAGTTTTGAATACTTCAATGGGTACTAGGGCAAAACTAGAAGTAATAGATGGAAAATGGATACGCTTATTTAGAATCTAAATTGTAGAGGACTGTGAGCGTTTTTTGCTGCCAAAGTAACATCAATTGTATTTTCTACGCAATTGATCAAACATTTTGGTCTTTAGTAATCAATAGCATGATCTCTAATGGTAACTATAGAGGTTTAAAATTGTTTGCATTATGTTGAGGTTCTGGTCAACTCTAATATGTTTTGTACTGGCAAATATAGTCAATTAAGCAGTTGCACTGTGGTCAGCAAGTAGAACAAGATTGATAAGTAAATAAACTAACCTAACCCAAACTAAAAACGCCTGAAGCCTTATATTTTTTTAATTGCCGACTAAACATAGTATGAAGTTCAAATGATTTCATAGATATTTGTTCTTGCTAACCCAATATTTAAAAGACGAACTATTTAAATTTTTCAAATACCTATACATTTATCAAAAAAATAACAGAAATGTGTACTTATATTACACACCCTATCTAATTGCAATATAATTAAAAAACATACATATCAGTTACGGATTACAATAATAAATATATGAAACTTGTAAGATTTCGAAAAGAGAAAATTGTAGGTACTCGTGGATTACACTCCTGAAAAATTAACCTTTGACTGGTGACATAGTTTTTTTGTAACGTAACTGGTGACGAACGGCCTGAGAGGTCGCTACCGTATCCGGTCTATAGCAGAGAAATTAGGTAATGTAGCTTACAGCAGTCTTTAAAAACAGTTTCTAAATGTAATTTTTAATGAAGAACTTGTTATTACAATGTATGTAGTAACTAAAATAAAAAAAAAACTAGAGATGAGATCCGTATCTAATAACAACAAAAAAAATCAACATATTATAATAAAAATACTTATTTTCCTTATAGTTAAGATACGAATTAATAAATAAATAAAATAATGCTCTAATCACTGGTATCATTTTTCAAAACTGGCAATGGTCAAACTTCGGTTATTTTTATTAGCGATCGGGGCATAATTGTTTGGCACATTGTAGCACCCATATTTTTTATCCAAATAACATTGGTAATTAGTTTTGCGATTAAACTTCGAAGGACTACTAGCACAGGTTTTCCGTGTTTTTGGCCTATCATTATAAAAAAAAACGAAAAAACAACTTTTGAAATACTGGCATACAGAGCTCCGGGCCAAAAAAGGCCCTTTCTTATTCATCATGAGTTTATTATTTAAAAAAAAAACGAAAAAAATATATCAAAATTACTTTAAAAAGTTACGTAAGTGGTGACATAGGGTCTGAGAGACCGCTGCCGATCTTTACGTCGATGTAACTTACCGATTTGGGACTGTGCGATGCAACTATCCTTATCCACGGCGTGGACGCAACTAAATTCGAAGCTACTGAGACGTAAGAACAAAGCAAGCGCGGTGAAATGATGTTTCACTGATGCTGCTTGGCCTGTGAGACCGCTTGTCACCAGTTAAAGGTTAAACAATATTATTTTCATTATATTTGTATAAATGTAATGTTATTGATAAGTTGAGGAAAGTAAAGGTCCCAAAAATCTTTTCCTCCTCATAGGACCAAACCCTCTTTCCCATGTGAACGTTGCAGCAACGTCACTGATAGTTAAAAAGAATTACCTATGCATGTATGAAAAGAGTAATAACTCGAAATGGAACATTGGTTCATCTCCTCAGTGCTTATACATTTATTAAACATATTAAAAACTTCTTTCACTTCACGGACCGCGCTTTACTATTTTTTTTCATACCTACTAATTGGGAACCTACTTTAAGCCTCCGTGACTCACAATAAAAATACGGCTACAAATCTGAAAATAGTCGTATTTTGCTTGCGACGAAAGTTTTTGACGGGTTGTTTCAACAGATTTGAATAATTCAACATATTTTTTTAAGTTCATTTTCATGTTAAGTTCATTTTCATGTTAAGTTCATTTTCATTATTGTTAGGACAAGGTTTGTATAAAACTACTAGTGAGCTCTGGCATTATGAAATTTGTATAAAAATGAATCGCCGAAATGTATGTACGCTTCTAACTTCCGAACGACTGCACCAAAATGGATAATTCTTTTTTTGTTGTGTTCGTTATTGTTAGGACAAGGTTTGTATAAAATTACTGGTGAGCTCTGGCATTATGAAATCTATCTAAATAAAAATGAATCGCCGAAATGTATGTAAGCGCATAACTTCCGAACAACTGCACCAAATTTGTTAATTCTTTTTGTTGTGTTCGTTATTGGCTGGTGAGCTCTGGCATTATGAAATTTGTATAAAAAAATTTCAATAGGTGCGATTGCTATTTTGCGAACTCACCTAAATCAGTAATATCATAGAAATACTGAATCCTCTCCAGTTTTACTATCAAAGGTAAGCACTGACGTTTGGATAACCCAAGCAGCGACATGTTTGTATGAAGACTTCGTGTTTGCGATTTCCGAATGAATTCTCTTCCAAACAAATGTATTTCGACAACTTGAAGACCCAAATCCAACTTGTTACCAAACGTATTTCCTCTTCTGAAAACAACAACAACCCAAAAACCAATCAACAAAATATGAGTAACTTTTATGGATTACTAAAAACTAAAAAAGTGGGATATCTAATCATAACAGAAATGCGAAAACAGATTAACAAAAATAAAATAAAAATAGGACATTTCGACCTCAAACTGTTCATAAATTAACAGTTAACACTATTTGATAGTTTGCGATAACACTGTTATATACGTTATTATTATTATTTATTTTTTTTAAATATATTTATTTTCAAATATTACAAGGTTATATACATTCTATAAAGTTTTTATTTCAAGAATACATTATTTATTACGTTTACCCCTTTTTAAGAGCAAAGCTCGTGTCAAAAAAGGCGGAGAAAACGATTGTAGATAAAAAAATTTGTAATGGTAAAATAACACATATTTTTATATATATATAAAACTAAGAATAGATAATTAACAGTAAACCAAAAAAATCGTATATATCATATAATATGTATATATAAAAGCTTGATACACGTAACTTTCCATGGATTTATAGTAAAACGATATAATAATAATGAAAACAACAACAAAAACAATAATAAATGATTAAATCTATTTGGAGGGATCAGTAGGTAGGATTTATCGGTCCAGTTAGGAGTTCTACCGAGCCGAACCCTCTGATATGAAAATATCTGGAGTCGGTGAATTATTTTCCAATTTGGTTTCTGGTAGAGTGACATGTTGTTCGTGTATTGTTTTGTATTTGTTATACTTATATAGTGCACTTACATAACATGGTTTGACTAGATGATCATTTGTGGAAAAGTGTGTGGAAGGGTTTAGTTTTTCCTGAGGGGAAGATTTAATATGGACATAAAATCGGAGCATACAATAATAATGATAGGTAATAAAAAAATAAATATATATAATTTGAATTTGGGAGACGGGTATGGGTACCGTCACCCCGGGAACCATTTATTCGAAAACCAAAACCCCTATCACAGGTCACCCCAAGTAGTTCGCTACGTTTGGTGATTTAGCAGGGGTGCCCGGATTCGTGGAGTAAGGTTTGTCCAGGTCTTGGTGGTGAATGTTTTTTCCGGATCTGAAGAGACTTGTTGAGGGAGACCTTTTGAACTTAGACCTCTCCAGTAGGACTCTCCCGATCCATTGCCTGGCACCGCATTGGGAGGGATAGATTAATAAGCCCGTCCTAGGTACCCACCCCTCATATCTTTGTCCTTCCCAGAATTTCCTCACCTTCCTTTCCTTCAAAATACCCTCCATACTGCATCCTCTAAAATGGCGTACGCCTTGAAGGAAATTATTTTCTGGAGCTTACGTAAAAAAAATGTATTTTTAAATTAATTGTGAATCACCTTATTATTCCGAAATATAATTATTTTTGACTAGGTAATTCTGTGAACAGGTACAATTAATATCCATAAAATATTCACGAAAATACAAAAAAATGGTACATCGCTGCAGAAAAACGTGTTCGCATCAGTACGAGTTGTTAAAAAAGAGCTTTTAATGCACAGGGTTTATTTTTGTATCGGTGTTAAAAAACGTGTTTTTATTTTAAATTGAACATTAAGTCCACCGAGCGAGCTAATAAAGGGCCGAAGGGATGCTCAGCGCGCACCCTTAGCGTCATGCGCCACCTCGCCGGACTTACACTTTTAAATAAGCCACCCCCCCCGCTTGATTAATTCTACCGGCCGGTGATAATCAACCCCCCGGATTGGCTAATAATTAAACCACGTGATGGCGGCGCAGGCTTTGTTGTGCGGAAAAACAAGTCTTTTCTGGAAAGTCAATTACTCCGCTGGTTGTAGCGAGCCTAACGACTTTTTAGTTCATATTTCGGGCGCGGGGCGGCTAATTGAACGACGTAAAAACACGGCTTACGCGTGCTTGATTTAATATTGATCAAGCGGTTGCTATCACTGAAATACTGAACCCGTTTGATTACTTTTCCTTCCCATCTCATGCTAAAGTTGGGCATTCATTTTTACCATACAGAATAATACGTAATAATGTCGTTCGTTTTGCAAAGTAACTGGCTTTTTAACGAATGGTGAACTCGTGAAGCTCTCAGAATTAGAATTGAAAGAAATCGTATACGCGATCCACGGCTTTAATTAATTCATCTATGACACAAGCAATTTATTCGGTCAATCCTGGAGAAAAGAAAGTGGTTCAAAAATGATTGTACACTTATACACAGTCATCGCATCATTTTAAATAATGTATTTCCGCACATCTGACAGTGGTTTAAACTAGTATAAAACACACGCCCGCCGTCCCCTCTTACCCCATATTGTTCCTACGACACAGTCAAAAATATTTTTTTCCGATTAGGTATCTGCACGTACTTAAAAACCAGTTGAAACACGATTTTCCCACCACTTGTGGAATAATTTTGATGAAAATTGCATACTTAGTTCGAAATAAGAGAAAAATTACTGTCTACATCTGATTTTAAAGTACTTAGTGCAAAACACAAAACGTCGGGGACGTCGGCGCTACGTACGAGGAGCATCGGTCCAGCTCGTCAACGCTACATCGTCAGTCGACCGACGGTACGTGCCACTATTTATAGCTTAAGAGGAATATAAACGCTAGAAATATTTCGATTCTTGTGTTTTATTAAATCTAAAACCGAGCGCCGTGTACCGTCATATTTTGGTCTGATTTGCACGAGGCAAGTAATTTGAAATAAATACTGTTGCTATGACGTGGTGCTTGCAATACGTAAGAAGCGCCCAGCGAGATCTCCGTTCGCCGATGCTTCTACACATACCTTGTTACCCGGTGGATGAATACCGTCAATTCTATTTTACCAGCAGCGGCCGAGACGGGAACGGATCGAGAATCCTCAAACTATGGGGAATGCTAATAAAAGTAAATGTTTATAAAATTTGAATTGATTTTATTTATTTACAATCTAAAAAATTTTATGAAAGTGAATTATTAATACATATTATTTTAAATACATATAAATATTAATAAAAAGAAACTTGATTCAAGTTAAATATAATATGTATATATGTTAACAAAATGTAACTAATACGTACTTTTATAAAACTAGGTATAGGTATGTACTTTTATCAAATTTACATACACTTTCAAAATACCCAAATTACATATACTCAAATTTCCACATCTAAATTTTTTGTAAAATTCATTTACAAAAATAAAATTTTTGGAAACAAATCAATAAACCAATCTCAGTATTAGAAATGATGACGGAACAACTCACAGCTAGGTTTAAAAATATTCTACATTTGATACATCAGTTTATTGAAACATACACTTAAAAAAAACGGTGAAAATAAATAACTTGCATCCTCATATGCTGAATTTATCCTAAAAGAGCATAATTAAAACGAATGCAATATAATATTTTAAAATAATAAGTAAAATTTCGACGGTCTCCATGGTAGAGGGGAAAGGCTGCCAGCTAGCGATCCGGAGATTGCGGGTCTTAGTATTAGACATTATCAAGGAACAGTTCCCAGCTACATGTATTAATAAAAAGAAACTTGATTAAGTGAAATGTAATATATATATATACGTAACTAATACATACTAATAAACTAATGTAAATGTTACTAATATATACTTTTACAAAATTTGGTATATGTAGGGTAGACTGGGGACGATTAAAACACGTTATGATTGAAACATCTCAATTTACTCGAAAACTATGATACAGTGTTGTAACAGTGTGATACAACACTCGAAACTCCGTCAGGTCTGTTGGGACGTTTCTACAAAAGTGCAGTAGCCGGCGAGTGACTCAATCGTGCATAGGGGACATTATTGAATTTCGCACTAAAACGTAAATATTTAAGACATTATTGCTTATCTTATAACTCATTTTACTCTCGCAGCTTGACGAAATGTTTCATTACATTCTCTTCTTTATCTATTTAAGAGTATTTATAATGCATTTGCGTGGCGTTAATGTCTATTTAAAAAGCATGTTTTTGACTTTGAAGCAGAAATTGCAGCGTAGGGATGTTTGGAACAACCGTGTGGGGATGATTGCAACGTTTCAATCATAACCATGTTTCAATCGTCCACACTGAGAGAAAATTTTGTATTATTCAAATTCAAATCATTAAGTCGAATGTACTTCTGTGATCTTAAATGGTGAACTTCTGTGATCTTGGTTGATGAAGTCGATTTCATTCGACCACATTCGACGTCACACACCCTCACGTGACAATTTCGTAATATCATATCTTTATTGTTTTTTTTACATTTATAACTAAAAAAAAATCAACGTTAATAGTATACATTGTTTTATCAATTATGTAAGTACAAAACAACAAAAAAAAATTATGTTACGAAGAAAGTGTGTTCCCCTTCTCAAGAAACCGAGGTTGCAAATTATGCTAAAAAACAGCCAACATTTACCTATTTTGGGCTATCTTCAAAAGATTTAAGACAATTGGCATTTGATTTGACCACACGGTATAACCTGGCAAGGCCAGATTCATGGTACACAAATGGGATGGCCGGAATAGAATGGCTCCGAGGATTTTTGCGCGCCATCCAGAATTTATTATCTATAAGATGTGCCCAAGCCACGAGTATGGCACAAGCAACAAGTTTTAATTGACATAATGTTGATGAATTTTTCAACAATTTAGCGAACGTTATGGATAGTTTTAAATTTGAACCAAAGGACGTCTATAACGTAGATGAGACCGGTGTCACAACTGTTCAAAAACCTAATCGGTTTATAGCCAGGAGAGGAACTCGGCAAGTAGATGCAGTAACGTCGGCCGAACGAGGAACTTTCATAACTGTCTGTAGCGGCAAATGCAATTGGCAACTCAATTCCGCCGATGTTCACATTTCTACGTATCAATTAAGCCATTTCTTAAAAGATAGTTTGATTGGTAGTATCGGTACCACGAACAAATCTGTCTGGATGCAAGAAGAAGATTTTACCAAATTTCTTATTCATTTTCAAAAATACACCATTTCGTCCTTAGATAGCAAAGTTCTTTTATAACTTGATAATCATTCATCGCGGTCGAATCATACGAAATCAAAAAAGGATATTATTTTGTAAAATCAATATCTAGTCTTCAAACCATTCCAAAATAAACAGGAAAAAAAACTACACCTAGAGAGTCCGAAGAAGAAACCACAAATAAGATGACCAATGAATAGGAAAAGGTGCACTGGAATCCGAGGACAAAAATATGAAAAAAAATCACCCTTCACATTGATAAAAAAAGTGTTTCGTAGTCCCCACTCTTGTCTACTTTAGTTTTCTGTATATTTCTTTTCTACCGCATGTGAATTGCACACCCAGATTTTTCTTTTCTTTTAATAGATAATTTTAATTGTTTAATAGATTTTAATGCCACTTAACAGATTATTTAAAAAAAAAACTCAAATATTGCGATATTTTGTATAATGATGTCACATCCCAAACCATAAATTCAATAATTTTTTATTTTGTCGACGTCTGAATTGTTGAATTTTACACACAAAAAATTCTCTTAATTCAGAGGTAAATTCTACATTGTTATGATTGAAACAGTGTGATGGTTGAAACGAGCACTTTTGTATGAAAGCAAAAAACTTATTTTTAATACCGTTCTATTCTGCTCCAGGATAATATCGCAGTAAAAGTATGTTGATTATGCCAAATACTCATAATAAGTATAACTAAGAGCACGTTAACATAAATAATAAAAAATATATTTAAAGTTGTTTCATTTTATGTTAATAATTTTAAAAATACTTGTGATATGTTTAATCACTATTCATGATCTCATTGAGTACTGTTTTAATAATGAAAATGTTTAACATTGATTACAATTATTCCAATTATTCCATAGATATTTAGAGTGTTTAAATTATCCCCACATACTGTTTCAATCGTCCACACTATGGGGATAATTGAAACAGTTTTTCCCATCGTCTTTAAGTGGTCATTGTAGCTTATCAGTACGAGTTGTGGCCATCCAATAAATTTAATTTGATAAATCGATAGATCATAGAACATCTAGTACAAACATCGTATCCATAATTACAAAAGAAATATTCTACACCTAGTTAAAGTAAAAGTGTTTCAACCATCCCCAGTCTACCCTACTTTTATCAAATTTACATACACTTTTATCAAATTTCCGCATTTAAAATTTTTGTAAAATTCATTTACAAATAAAACTTTTGGAAACAAATCAACAAACCAATTTCAGTATTAGAAATTATGACGGAACAACTCACAGCTAGGTTTAAAAATATTGTACATTAGATACATCAATTTATGGATACACACACTTAAAAAAACGGTGAAAATAAATAATTTGTATCTACCTATTCTGAATTTATCCTAAAAGAGCATAATTTAAATAAATACAATACATATATCGCGGGTTCGAACCCCGGCAAACAAATCTTAGTATTAGACATTATCAAGGAACAGCTCCCAGCTTCATATATTAATAAAAAGAAACTTGATTAAGTGAAATATAATATGTATATATATTAACAAAATGTAACTAATACATACTTTTACAAAACTAGGAATATATACTTTTATCAAATTTACATACACTTTTATCAAATTTCCGCATTTAAAATTTTTGTAAAATTTATTTACAACTAAAATTTTTGCAAATAAATCAACAAACCAATCTCAGTATTAGAAATGATGACGGAACAACTCACAGCTAGGTTTAAAAATATTGTACATTATATACATCAATTTATGGATACACACACTTAAAAAAACGGTGAAAATAAATAATTTGTATCTACCTATTCTGAATTTATCCTAAAAGAGCATAATTTAAATAAATACAATACATATATCGCGGGTTCAAACCCCGGCAAGCAAATCTCAGTATTAGACATTTTCAAGGAACAACTCACAGCTACATATATTTAAAAATTATTCTTTTAAAATATTAATCCTACCGATAATGAATTTAAGCATTATATTCGTCAACCTAAAATTTCACAAATGATATTACATTCTGAACATCAAAAGAGTTGAAATCAGGAATAGTTGATGCCGACTCATTTTGAGCTCACGCTGTTTGAGAACCAAAAATGCTCGCTGTAACAACGAATCCGCTACGTATATTGCAAGTAAAAAACTTCGAAAACACGGGCACAGATCCCACGTCCGTTTCTGGCCACGGCTCGCGGCATTATGGTGGAATACAAGCGTTGGGCGCAGATCGTATGAATTAGTACGGTTCAAAAAATTTGACGTAAGCGCCAAAGCGGTTTTTATTTTTTTGTGCATAATTTTATAAGAACGAAAAAAAGTTAGAACGTAGAAAACGTCAAAAATAGCCTTAGCCATAAAGGGGTATTTTTTAAAAATTGTTACTTACATTACTTCATAGTAAAGTCATGAAAAAACTTTTTTTTAGTGGTTTACGCTTATTTTTTTTGTTACGTAAATAATAATTTTATTGTTATTTTGTTACGTAGAAAAGGTAGTTAAAGCTTCAATTTATCCGTAGCATATTTTTTTATATTCGTACTGTAAACCGATTCGTTGTAAAGATTAATCTAAATAGTGATTTCACGTATAGCTTCATCTTAAGGCTTCAAATCGGCAGCATGTCCGGCAGCATAATTCGATTCCTTATTGAGGGTAATTCAGATGAAATAATAATAACTATCAGTTAAAGGCGGCTTTTAGTTCGGCTTCGCCCGGTTTGAGTGTTCGTGACCATTTTATAAATCCGATAGGAACTGGTTCTAAAATAGCTAGTTCCTCGAATCCACTGTTATCTAGTGACAGCTAGAAGCTAGACACCGTCTGTGACTCACCGAGACAAAGTAACAGTGACAAAAGTAACCGAGACACGCAATGACGTTATATGTAATTTATAACAACTACGTCGAATATTGCCGTCAATCTTTCCAAATCCGGAAAGATATTTGAAGTATAAAAATCGGTAGCACTTATACCTAGGGGGGAAATATCCACACGCGAGCTGTTGACGGAAATAGTGACATCTTGTGTCGAATTCTTGAATTTGAAACCGAACTATAACAGTAGCTTTGTGTGAAATTCCACGTGCATAGATATTATTTGAGGCGCGGCCGTTATTCGTGGCGTCCGACATGCACTCGTGGTTGGGTTCTGAAATTCAACCACACGCAGATGCGAAGGTAATAATATAATAAAATAATTATTGAAAAGGATAAAAGGTTGAGGCTGATTGAACAACCTGCCGACAGCGTGTAAGTCGCCGGAACAAGGTAAACAAAGCAAACGCAGAAGCACGGTTGGAAGGCGGAGGGTAGCGAGATGACAGACATTCTTCTTCTGGCTCACACTATTTACATATTCATCCGAGTTGCGGAACTTTCCTGCCGAATTCTCCGCGTTCCAACCCCACCCCTTATATCCCCCCTCCGCCCTCTGCCGAATTCTTGGAGTAAGCCCTTTGAGAAGAGAACCGCAGAGGACGTATAAGACGATGGGAGTGAGCTAAACCACGTAAATCACCTGGTGAGATACACCAAAATGCATTACGACGCCTTGAGGTATACATAGGAGCACGGTCGATATATTTACTAAATTCGGCATCTGTCATAGTCATTTGGGGCTATTTACGAGCATGGTCTACATATGATTTAAATTTAATAAAATTTTTTAAAAAATGTCGTTTGTTATGCAAATTAATGAATAGAAGTGAATTTACAAAGCTCTTAGAATTGAAATTATTCCATATAAATAGCCATGGGATTAATTAATTCATCTAATCGAAGTATCATCAATCTATAATCGTAATATAATAATCGATCAATTTATTCTGTTCGATCTTGGAGAAAAGAAAGTGATTCCAATATGACAAAAGACCTCATTATCTAATTAATCAAAAAATAATGTTTGTTTAAAAAAAAAAGTCTATTGACATAAACAATGATAGGTCTCAATGGCCCAGTACGTATAGTTTTAAGTCACCATAAGTCGTAAGACACCAACTGTAAGCCTTGTAAGTGAATAGTCTTTTATGTCAGTAACTAGTTATAAGTCGTTAGTCGTAAGACACCAACTATAATCCTTGTAAGTGATAGTCTTAGATGTCAGTAACTAGTTATAAGTCGTTAGTCGTAAGACACCAACTATAATCCTTGTAAGTGATAGTCTTAGATGTCAGTAACTAGTTACAAGTCGTTAGTCGTAAGACACTAACTATAATCCTTGATTGTTTTAGATGTTAAGTCACTTGTTATAAGTAATAGGGCTCATATGTCGTTGCTAACTATAAGTGAAACGGCCGTTGTTCAGCTGTTCAACACTCCTCAAATGCATAAATACGCTCTTCCCAACGCCTCTCTCTTTTAACTTTCCGCCCAACAGGCGATTTATTAAGCAAATCACTTAATTGCTCGGGGACTCAGCTTGATCTATCAAAAAGTTGGGGAAAACGGCCTTTGGTTATTTTTAAGCTGTAAGCTACTAGTAAAAAATCTGGACTATACGTTATTAATCAAATTAGATGCTAGTTTGAATAAAAAAATATTTAATAAATAAATATTAAATCGCTTTTTTCCCACGTAAATGGCGCTACATACACATAATTATTATCTTAACATTTCATTTTAAAAAACATGAGAAAATAAGACGTTGGTTCTTTCATCGCGGAGTTACTTCATGCTTCATCTTTTCTTGGTCGGATATTAGCGCCGCTCAGTTTTTGGTATTTCATGCGAGCACTAACAAAGGCCGGTGGGCGGAGCGGCAATGGGGGGGGGGGGGGGGGGGGCGAACTTTGACTATATTTCGGAAAGCTCCTACACTAGTAATAATGCAAATTCGTGTAAGCGTGGATTGTTCGCCCCGAAGTTAGTGTGTTCTTATTTATTTGTTAATGCGAGGCTTAATATGCTAAATCACAATTTTCGATTAATCTTTATAACGAATCGGTTTACATTACGAGTATCAAAATATATTCTGTGAATAAATAATAGTTTTTCCGAGCGTTTCCCTTGAATGGAAAATGTTGATTTGTTAATTACTTTATAAAAAATAAAAATTTTCAATAGAAATGTATGAAAGCGTGTAAGAAAAAACTTTTTAAAAGTACCGTTAACCTTTGACTGGTGACATGGATTTTTTGTATCGTAACTGGTGACGAGCGGCCTGAGGCCTCCGTATCTGGTCTATAGCATAGAAATTAGGTAATGTAGCTTACAGCAGTCTTTAAAAACAGTTTAATAACATATAAACGATAAAATAAAACTAGTCAATAAACTCTAAATGTAATTTTTAATGAAGAACTTGTTATTACAATGTTTGTAGTAACTAAAATAAAAAAAAATAAACTAGAGATGAGATCAGCAATTACAAAAAAAAAATCAACATATTATAACAAAAATACTCATTTTCCTTATATTTATTTATTTATTTATTTATTTATTAACGCCGATTAAAGCGGCTTTTACAAAAGAATTACAATTATTTTACATATGAATACAGAATATACATAGATAAAAAATATGTACCTGAATTTTAAAAAATATAAATATAAAATACATAAAAAAGTACAACGAGTAGGTTATTATAAAATCAATACAACATATTATAAATCCCGGATAATATGTATTAAGAAATTAATACTTTAAAACTGTATTTGATATAATCAAGGTGAGAATCGCTGACAGACAGTTTTAATTAAGTAGTGTTTGTATGAGGTTAAACTAGCAATGTTTATAGATTCATCCAAAACATATTTATTTCCAAGTACATGCAGGCGATTCATTATGGAATTGAGTTCAGCGTTAGATCCTGTATTGTTGTAATGATAAGTTAATTTGAAACGAACTGATCGACTAGGTACATGGAAACATATTAACGAAAGAAGTTCAGGGGAGTTCAACAGGTTGGTAACGATTTTAAATAAATAAAATAGGTCTGAACAAATTCTTCTTTCTTTTAATGTATCGAGTCCCAATAATTGTAGCAGAGAGGGGTAATTGATGTTATAGTTCAGATACTAATCAATAAATAAATAAAATATTGCTCGAATCACTGGTATCATTTTTCAAAACTGGCAATGGTCAATAGATTTGCGATTTAACTTCGGAGGACAACTAGCACAGGTTTTCCGTATTTTTGGCCGGTCATTAAAAAAAACGATAATCAATATTTCAAAATTACTTTAATAAACTACGCAAGTGGTGACATAGGGTCTGAGAGACTGCTGCCGAACTTTATATCGATTTAACTTACCGATTTGGGACTGTGCGATGCAACTATCCTTATCCACGGCGTGGAGCGTGGACGCAACTAAAGCCGAAGCTACTCAGGCGTTAGAACAAAGAAAGCGTGGGGAAGGGGGTGAAATGATCTTTCACTGATGCTGCTCGGCCTGTGAGACCGCTGGTCACCAGTTAAAGGTTAAAATAATCATAAATAGTTATAACAGTAGATAGTCATAACAGTACGGCTAAGATAATCATAAATAGTTTCTCTTGATTAACTTTTTTTTTAATTATTCACAAAATAAATTAAAACAACTTTTGCGCTAAAATTAACCGTTGCTAGACTCCGTTGGAAGAGCTATTTTAAAGTGAAATAATTATTGTAAGTAAAATGTACAGTTAGGGGAAATATCGAGAAAACATTAGCTACGTCAGTTCTTACAAAAATGTTTATCCAAAATTGTTTTTCGGGCATTTTTGGATCTCAGATTATCCTTTTTCCTTTCTCTCTTTCTTTACTTTATTTATCATGCCGAAAACATTGTCGCCAAAAACGTTGATAAATTTGTAGTTTCAGTTTAAAGAGTTTTTCTTTCTTGTATTGCTGATCTGGTTAGGCGGTTTTTAATGTAATAAATGAATTTCATTCATTTGTTCTATTCAGTATAATAAAGTAAGTACCTAATTCCCCTCAAATAACGCTTCTCGGAGAGTGCAGTATATCGCATGAAGCTAGTTCATAACAATTCGTTCCAGACTGCGTATCCATTATTTTCATGTTCACGGATATGAAATAAAAGCGGGGGATATTATTACGACGTCAATAATCCCTCATACGCGAGTGAGTGAAAGACGTTTGATGTGGAATCGATCGGGGGATCACGGGAGTGACGTTTCACGCAGGAGTGCGCTCGCGGCCCTAGGGTTCCGAGTTCCGCCGCATGTAGCCAGTTCGATTCCGACGTACCTACCCAATACCGACGTACTCCAAATCCAAAGTTCGCTTTTATAATTATAATTACCGTGACCGCAAAAAAAAAACGGTTATGGTACCGTGACGGCAAAAAAGGCAATAAATATGCTTTCCAAATCCCTATAATGCTGCAGATCTTTCTTACACATTAAATAATGGTGAGACACAAAATACGCGTGACTGTTTCTTGTGACGGGAATTGCGTTTCTTTTTCTGTGCACGTTTTTTTTTTTTTTACATTAACTACACACAGGAGGCCTTGAGGAAAATAGTTTCCCTCAGGGCCTATGTCATCTTTGAAGATGCTGTGTGGAGGGTCTTTTTGAGGAAAGGAAGGAGTGAACATGGGTCTTAAAGAGCATCTTCTATTGTAATACCGGTAGCCAGTGGCGTGCACAGAGTTTTTGATCAAGGTAGGCAGTAGGAAAACCGCCAAATTGATTCAAATAAATAAAAAAGAATCTTGCCACAGATGGCTCCCTTCGTACAAGTTTTCGCTAAGTGTACTTGCTGCTGGCTGTAGATGATGTAGGTTTGTATTATCTAAGCCACTTCAAATATACAATAATAATAATAATAAATAATTGCTTCATGTATGCGTATTATCACAAGCCAATCAATGGATATCCGAGGTGGCCTTGATAAAAGCAATTGGCGTTGTCTCACTTTCATACTTCAGATAACAACAGATGTCACTGTCGCCACAGATTGCCATTTGCTAATTTGTTCCAGAAAGCACTGCCTGATACTAACAAAAAAACCCCATAGAAGCAAATTCAAACGACAGTTCTACTCTATGCTACGTGCATTTCGTAAACATTGATATTATATCTTGTATGAAGTTAGCTTTAAGCAGAAATAATTCCTGCTTAGCCCGCATTTTAGTGAGGTAGTCGGAGGGCGCGTGTAGTTTTTAGTTACAGTTTATGTCACATTATTTGTAGTATGCCGTTTGATGTGGCGGTCGCGTAGTTTTGGTTGCTCAGCTTTGTCGCGCTTATTTTTGAAAGTGTGTATTTATTTTTAGCAATAATTTAATAAATGATAATATTATTTACATGCTTACGTTTTACAAATACGCTAGGGTAGGAAGTGCTTATGTGCCTATATGGAGTGCACGCCCCTGCCGGTACTCTAAAGACTGCAATCTGTCTGATAAGATGGGAGAATCTATCAAACGGATTGCCCGTTTCTGCACAGAGTGAAGGGTTGTTGGGTTGTTTTTAGGTATTTTGGAGCTCCAGACCAGAGGTGGCTGCCAAATTCAACCGTGGGTCGCACTTGTGATTTGTACAGGGTTAGCAGTTGGGTACTATTAAAGTATCAGTATGCCCAATTAAAAAGTAGGATACATAAGTTTCCTGGACAAACGTCCTTCGGCTACAAATCGTATTTTTTTTTAAATATACACCACAAATAGCCCTAAGAACCTTTCTTACGCGTTTGACACAATCGTTACAGTAATATAGACTTTGCGGACCCAATAAATAAATGTCGCTATTGGTTGGCAGTTAAATCTCAGTGTCAGATAGTGCCGGGACTGCCAGGTACCCAGATATAAAAGTAATACTAAACCTTCATCCTTCCGATATATCGGAAAAAGTACGTAAAGGCACTTAGTAAAAGAATCACGTATAATATTGTGTATAAATAATTTTCTGTTAGGGATCGTTGAATCTTTTTGATTAGTTTGAAAGTTTTGCTTGTTCTTGTCGAGTGGCGGAAATAAAGGAGTTTTAGTAAAGCAATTTCACAGCAGAACACGATTAGGAAAATTCGATCGCAGTTAAGGTAAACAAAGCATAAAATATCTAATACAATTCCGATATTCTTCAGCGGTATTCCCTGCTGCCGCCGCGCGTGGAGATACGACTCCGGAATGGGTTTTAAATATTGCCATCAGAATATTACTGTGTTCGGAATATACTGCCGCGGAATAATCATTTTTAGGGTGATTTAGAGTTTATGGCTTTACAATGGTTATTTTAATTTTTTTTACATTAGCTCTACACATGAGGCCTTGAGGAAAATTATTTCCATCACTTTTTATATCATACTAGCTGACTCGGTAAACTTCGTACCGACTCGGAATCAATAACTGTTGTGTTAACTTATTAGCTGAATTAAATTCAGTTTATGTATTAAGTTAAAAATGACAAAATGAAGCAATTATCGATGCGCAACAGTCCGTGTTTTGTTTTTGTCAGTATCAGAGATGGGGTTGTCTACGGATTTATATTTTTTGTGATTTATTTACTTTTCCATTTACTTACGGGATTTGCGTTTCATTTTCTCTACACGTATGAGGGAGATTTATTATAATTATTGTATTTTTCTTTTGGAGGGGTGCAGTCATACGTTCACAGTTTGTCCCAATTTTGACTGTTGACATTTAGTGTGTAAAAAAGAAGGGCAGCATTAGACATTTGACGTTTTTGAATTTGTGAAATTCAGTCACTACTAAATATTATACTTATCACAATATTCCTGCAGCTCTTTAAAATATGAGAATCCGTTCGATACAAAATGTATGAGGAAAATATTTTTAAGTATTTTTCGTGAATTTTCAATGTTTTAATAGCTATTCTGCTATTCGGGGCTAAGACAAATCCAACAAATAAAAGATCGTAAAAATCGGTCCAGCCGTTCTTGGGTTACAAATGGTGTAACTAACCCGACTTTTTTCTATACATTAAGATTCGGGGATGCTGTGTGAAGTTTTTTTTTTTCAAGGAATGGACGGTGAGAAAGATTTGGTAAGGAAAACGGTATGAGGGTTGGGTAGGTATCTGGGGGTCAGTATTCCGAAGTGAAGGTCCTATGAATCCATCCCTCGCACTACTGTTAAAGACGTCAGGTCGGAAGAGATCTGCAGGGGAGGAAAAATATCTCCCTCTACCAGTCTTTCCAATTTCTGTCACTTTTCATAAAAAACTTTTTTTTTGACACGATACCAATGAAGAACAATCGTAGAAAAAAGAAAAAAAATGTTTTACACTCTAAGATATTTTATCTTGCAATTACCCTAAGTTAAAGCTGTTAAAATAATGACTTATTACGTACACTTACTTCCAGCAAAATTCAACTGATAAAAAATTACTGAAAACAACCTGCAAAAACAAAGTTTCTTTACTATAATACATCCGTTTTTATTATGGGGTGAAACAGTTTCGACTCTTCGCCACGGTCTTAAGCATCGAACGGCATGACCTAGTTACGCCATCATTATTTCATCCATATTTCAGAAAAAAATTGTGTGTGTGTTCGTGAGTGCCATCAAAAGTTAAAAGAATTGTTAAAAATCTTCGAAAGATGTGCTTACGATCGTAAAGGGCGGTTCCAATGAGAAAGATTAATTATTCTCCTTACCAGTTTTTAAAAATTAAAACGCAATATCGATTTTATTTCATTCCAAATTTGCTGTAATTTATACCTACATCCAAAAATGCTGAAAGGGGTGATGATAAAACTATTAATATTATGTACTTTTTTATAAGTATTTATTATTTTTCAATAATGTCTAAATAAAATAAGAATGTAAAAAAATCTGAAATATATTAGATTGTAAATGGGCAAATAAATACACAACCTGACCAATTTTCGTCAAGAAACATATGTACGTAATTAAAATTCTGAAACATGCGTTTCCCAGATAATGTATCGATTTTAATAATTCCGCATGATTATATGATTTCAAATGTGTATTGTTTTGTAACAAATCTGCCAACGACCCGTGGTATAACCTTATTATAGTAAAAATAATATTTTTTCTCAAAATTTAAAACATAAGTTTACTAGATACAAGAACAATCTTTCGAAATCAATTTATAATTTTTTTGTGGAAAAGAGTCAATACGTCGAAAATCTGATTTAAAAATGACATAATATTTCTGGTTTTCTCTTAAAACGTTAGTGGTATTTGAGAGATCGCTCAATTCGTTAGTTCTATAAAATAATCACTTAATTCAGATTTGAAATCTTAATAGCCATTGCATGTTGTAGTTCGATATGTTGTTATATAAATTTATTATTTTTTAAGTTATTTTGGTCGACCTATTCCTCCAATGAAAGCAAAAAACAACTGGGTTAATCTCTTTTCCAATATCGAATCAAAGACGTTTTGTCTACGACACAAATTTAATATCAATAACGAAACGCAAACGCCATTCCCTCATTTAAATAAATTCTCTCTAAATATATCGTGAACCGAAGGAAAACGGCGTGTTTACGTCATTAAATCGGAAAGTACAAGGAATGAATTATCCTTTTTTTCGCTCTGAATGTTTAAAGATGTGGAAGTCATAAAGTAAAAAGGGCCGATCGTTTCCTCCGACTCTTTCAAGGCTTATTGCCTTGTAATGTTTGCAGGAATGGTAGTGAAATGCTAATTTACCACGGCGAGTTCAGGGTTTACATTGACTTTTCTTTTTATTCCCAGCAAAAAACCGTATAATGGTTTCTGCTTATACTTTGGCAGCTCGCCGTATTCTAATTTACCCAACTAAGGCTGTAAATTTACTTAGGAGCTGTAAGTGTCAACGTGGACACGGAAAGATTAATTTTTAATCTAGCGGAACGAAGCGACCGTTTAAGGCATGCGAAAAGTGATAGAAAAATGTTTAACATCTGTACTTGGTGTACTGTTGATTTGAACTGGACATAGAGATCAGTAAGAAATGTCCAGTTATCAATAAATTATCAAATCACATGATATAAACATTTTTGAAGTGAAACTTCTTTAGCATCGTTGTGATTTGTAACCCGGTGAAACAGAAACGACACTAAAAGAGACAAACACATACATATTTATAGAATTTAGCCTGCGAAGGAACGAGATGATGAGAATAATCGGTCTCTTCTTTTTCTGGTGCTTCGTAGCCTCCCCATTCTTAATAATAATAATAGTAGGTATAGCGCCGTTTTTGTGAAAAATCACCTCGAGGGCGCTGTACAATTTATTAAGAATTCTTGGTTTCTATATACAAATTTACTGTTTACAAATAGATATTTAAACTATTATAAATAGATATAAAAACTTTTCTATTTACAAATAGATATAGAAACATACTTACCTGACAGGTCACTTCCGATAAACACACTTTAATTAGAAAGTTTATGATTTGGACATTCTATTTAAAACACTGACATTGCATGATTTTACATTTGCTACCCCCATCATCTTTAGCATTACATTTAGGTATGAAAAGATTAGTGACAAAAGCAGAGTTGATATTTATTTTGAAAGACTGGAGAATTTAGGACTCTTTAGGGTTGGATAATGAATTTGGTCATGAAATGACCTTTAAAAACGCTTACAATTGTCTACTTTAGTTTTGCCAAGGATTCGCTTCTACCGCGTGTAAACTGCACACACATTTATTTATACCGTCCCATGCCAACTTACAATCAAGTCAACTCAATACTCCTTCGAAAATAATTACAAGCTATGAAAAAAAATATTCAAAAATAGCTCATAACCTAACCCAACATAATCTATTTAATCTATTTTTAAAAAAATGTCATCACTTTGAATGAGTTTTCAAAGGAGATGTTAAGTTGATTTCGTTTTGAGTTGTCGACCACCTTTGAGTATTGCCTGTCGAGTGGTTTAGTATGAGGATCAAGTTTTCCACTCGAGATCATTTAGAATCAGGTCATCAATCTGGAAATGTTCAAAATATTTTAAGTACCAACTTTCTGTACTGTCAATGTTTTCAGTAAGTATTAACTTAATCTACGATTTTTCTTCTAGAATTTAGAAACAAGAAGAAATCCGTTATCACATCAAAAATCCGGAATCACATAAAATATGAACAGAGTATGTGAAGTTGTTGGTATATGTTATATCCTTTATATTCTTTCAGTAAGTACCAACTTAATCTACGATTTTTCTTCTAGAATTTAGAAACAAGAAGAAATTCTGTTTTCACATCAAAAATCCGGAATCACATAAAATATGAACAGAGTGTGTGAAGTTGTTGGTATATGTTATATCCTTTATATTCTCTTCAGCAATATCTTCAAATGGTAAGTACTTGAACCTGTATGATCCAATACTTATTATCCTTAATAACTAAATAATGCTTGATTGAAAGGTTTGGGTTCTAAATTACATATTGACTTTTTATTGCCGTACTGTAATTATAATAATACTTCTGAGAACAAACGTTCTTCTTGGCTGACGAGAGATCTGAAGAGGTACTGAAAACCTAAAAATTCGTAGTCCAAATAATATACAACAAACTTTTTATACAAATAAAAAAATTAAAAATATATATAACTAACTAACTAACTAACCATCACGCCGTTTCCCAGCAGGGGTAGGCAGAGAGGACGGACCGCCAAACAACTCGGTCTTGGCACACACTCCTTGCCTCGTTCACATTCATACACCGTCTCATACATGCTCTTCTATTATTCTGCCTCCTGACATGGCCCGACTCAAGTATCTGATTCACTTGGTCGTGCCATGTCTTTCTCAGGCGTCCCCGACTTCTTCTATCATTCACATTTGCGTCATATATTCTCCTTACACTCCTTTCCTCGTTCATTCTCTCTACATGGACTGGAAGACTCCGAACCATCGGAGCGTTCCTTTCTTGATCTTACTCATTACGCTTACATCAGCCTTGCATTCTTTGCGGATCTCCGCGTTTCTCACACGATCATACATGGTTTTACCACACATACGCCTCAGGGATCTCATTTCTAGAGCATTCAGTCTACTTTCATCCTTCCTCTGCCAGTTCCATGCCTCACTGCCATACATCAGGGTAGGTACCAGTATTCCATTATGGACGGCTAGTTTCGCGTCTTTGGACAGTTTTTTGTTGGTGCCAACGGCGTTCAGTCCTCCATAATAGAGTTACCTGCATTCACCCTTCTTTCAATATCTCTTTCAGCCTTCCCATCTCTCGTAAAAATATATATAATAAATAATAAGGATAAATGTGACTTTTTGAACAAATCTGTGGTTTAAAAATTAATTTTAAATGATTGTAACCTTTTTATATTGGAAAAACTTCTAGAAATTTTAACATTAGAGTAAAGGCACATATATAAGATGTTTAAATAATAATTATTATTCTGAATTCGCCAACCGTATTTTGGAAACAGGTCATTCTTTTGATATTAATAGAGGTCTTAAAATTTTACATACTAAAACTACGGGCATGCAATTTGATAATTTAGAAATTAGAAAAAGCGTTAATAGTAAATTAAATATTATAAATAACCAAACATTTTTTAAAAATAGCCATCTTTAAAATTTATTTTCTAATTAATACTTAAAATAATTATAATTATTTATTTTGTTATTTAGACAACGTATTTTCATTGTTTGTTCTTTTTCATTATCTAAATGCATTTTTACATTTCCTTAAATAATTTTATATTTAATTTTGTATAACTATTTTTATGAGATTTTTAAAGCAATTAATCGCCTCTACTTTTAATATTTTGTCTTTGTTTTAGTTCATTCTAATTTATCTATACTTGTTTGTCATTTATTTTTTAAATTAACATTTTGTCCTGATTAAGATAACATTGTTATTGAAACATGTTGATATTGTTAATTATACAGTGGTTAAAACAAAGCTACTTATTATTCATTATATTAATAATGTTGCCACAAAGTAATTTTGCTAAGTTTGAAGAAGTAAATAAATGTCAATTTGTTTTAAACGAAATTGCACTGAATAATAAAGGGGAAATTTATTCACGTGGGGTTTTACTTTAATTTAGAAAAAATGATGATGTATTCAACAATGTATACAACAAAGAATAAGAATAATAATGTTACTAGTTGAATATAATTAAACAAAACTGTATAAAATTGCGGTAGAAATGAAATTTCGTGTGAGAGCTTTTTGATTACAAAGCTTTACCAAGCACGTAGTCCTGAAGCTTTTGCGAGCGGTACTTAACAAACCTCGAAAAGGTTAAAGAAGGTGTAACCGTATTGTCCTTATTTACTTAGACACAGAGTTCTCTAATAGCAGGTATGAATACAAACTAAATATATGTGTATTATTTGAGTGAATTGTAAATCAGAGTTGGTTCTGCCCGCCCTTGTAATTAGGTGTTTCTGTCCCTCGAACCTTCCTCGCTTTGAACCCGAGTTATTTCAGTTATTCCCATAAAGGACCCTCCGCCACTAGGCTCCCCTGGCCCAGGAGCGAGAAGGTCGCAAAGGACACCCTGAGTCCGAGAAATAATAGCCTCTCGAGACGCTGAATCGTATGAACGAATGCCGCGAATCGCACGAAGCTACCTGATTCACAACTACTGCAAAATTAGACGGAAGCATATTTTAGATGTAAATTTTAGCTGGAATATTTAAGACTATGAAGGAAGGAGGTGCGAGGGTAGGTACTGCTGTTTCTAAGAATTAAAATTCAGACGACGTTCATACACTGAGATTTTAACGACAATCCGAATATTGATAAAGGTGCCTGGATGGAATAACTGGAGGAACCCACTTGAGGGGTGGCTAATTTATTCCCCCCCCCCCCTCCTATCTTAAGATTTAAAATACTGGCAATAAATTCGGACTGGATTGAATTTTAAAATGTCACAGGCGTAGAAAATTAAATATCATATTAGTCGGAGGGCTAAATATTCACACTTAGTGATGCGCGCAGAAATATTAATTTAATAGGGGAGTCGCGAAGATCTATATCGTTGTTCGTCGAAGCTTTTATTCATTGCGCACAAGTAAAGTAGATTCTTTCGAACTTTTCGTTACACACTGAATCATTATTTTATTTGAGGGTCTTTTAAGGAAAGCAAGTTGTAATAATAAATCAAAATTAAAAATTACATTCCTTTTTTTAATGTAGTTTAAGGCATTTCGAGGACGCTGTTCACAAATTAGTCGAATACCTACCCAAATCAATTTTAAAATAGAGAAAATAAATCCAGAGACGATAGGCCACTTGCATGACATTTTTTTTTTTTAATTTTCCGGCTAAGGCAAAGATTCTAAGACTTTCCGTTTTTTTTTTATCGTATTTTTGAAACCCTGGCGATTTTTTGAAAATTTCAATCCGAAAAATCAGACCATTTTTTATAAATCGGAAATACGGGACATAATTTTATGTGTGCGAAAAAACGATAATTACATAGATAAGTTTTTAGATTTTCACGGCCAAAAACAGTTTTCACACATCGTCGGATCTACCGGATCTGCCCTGATGATGGACACTGCAACGCTGTCCGAAACGTCGGCTATAGAAGGAGGTAGCGCAACACGGCATAACACACCAAAAACTAACAAAAAAAGATAATTACATAGCCGAAAATCATTTTAAAAAAAGAACGTTTTCCACACGAATAGCAATAAATTGTACGGGGTTCTCTTCGTAACATCTGTAAAAACACCGCCATCTGTATCAAAAAATCAAACCAAAGGATATGTTTGCATAGAACAAATAATAAATCTAGTGAACTTTAAACGCAAATTCAAAAATTCGCCGGAAATCAAAGTGTTGCCACATAAAAAAAAATAATCAGAGTGGAATTTTACAAAACTAAGGGAACATAATCGGAGACGGGACATTTTCATGTAGTGACGTCACGAGCTCAAATAATGGATTTATTTATTTAAAAATAAGAAAAACTATACATTTCTTAAAATTTTTACCAACATTTTCGTAATCTTAGTATAAAAATCTATCCACAGGATTTTTTCCAAGTCGTTATGAAATCCATGCAAGTGGCCTATTGCTACCAACATATTAATTCAGAACACGTAACGAGCAAAAACTCTAACAAAATTACTTAAAGATTTAAAAACTATTTAACAAATCATAGCAACCAATAAACGAATTAACCGGTTTCCCGGACTTGCGTGTGCTTTCATTTCTAATAAAATTCCATCACTACCTTCAGAAGGAACTTATACTTGCGTATACCTGACGATCTCCTCACCTAGAACCACCTTGTTATTATAGTATCACGTACCTACTTATGAATTGACTCTGTAATACATTTGTGTGCGTGTGTGTACGCACGTATGCGTATACGTGTATATGTATGTACATAAATATATATGTGTAAGTACGTATATACTAATATTTGATTTCCATCCTCCTTGTTTTATGTACTGGTCATTTAATTTATTATTATTGTAACCTTTCGTTACACAAAGAATGTTGAGATTAATGGTGTGCTCATCTATAATTAGAATCCACATTGAAAATTTACTGTATTAATGTTATTGTAATAATAATGTGATGTATTCTGTTCGCGAGTTAATATATTTTAAAAATATATATATATATATATATATATATATATTTTGATGCATATTTATATTTTTTTAATTATACTTCTGAGGACGAATGCCTTTGCAGGCTAAAGGAAAGTTATGATGAATTAATTTAATTCATACTTTTTTTAAAGTTCTATCATTATTGTTCAAGAATGTGATTACTTTTATAAGCTCATTTATTATAAATAATAATTATATTTGGACGATTTATATAGCGCCGTTTTTGTGAAAAATCACCTCAAGGGCGCTGTACAAACTTACCATACATAAATAAAATCTAGAAAGACTACAAGCTAGACAAACAATTAAAAACAACTTATGGCTAAAAATTGCATACACCGGTTCATTAATCACCGATACGAAAATATATGTACAATATTTTGACCAATGAACGCGATGCTGCCTAAAAATGAATTATATTAAATTTGAGCTTATAAATGATACATTATAAACAGTAAAACATAACGTCACATAGCTTAGCAGTCGCCAAGGACTTACTGTAGCGAGAGTGAATTGAAAGCCAAGTGTCCTCACTGATTATACGAGTACCAATTTATATCAAAGGACCCCATTTATAATATTCTTACATTTTTTGTTCGCAATCTTCGATGTCAATTGACCCGTGAAAAGCTCTCTACTCTCTACCCAGAACATAGAACCTGTCTCTAAGTGTAATGTCCCAAACGGGCCGAAAAATAGAATAAGTGCACGATAAATATTTAATCAAGCAGGCCAATATTGAATTCAGAAAAAATCTCACGGATAAAGACGAACCTTAGAATATTTTCCACTTTTAATGACGAACCTACCGATATTTTCTCAATCGGGTAGTTATTCTCTTTGATCCCGAATTTGCCTCTTCTTTTGAGAGCGAAAATGAAAGACTGAATTGAATATTTACATCGCGGTTGATTTAGTTTGTAAATTTTCCAATCTCGTTTCATGGCAGCCGCGATAAAATTTTAACTTGGTAGATTTTTGTGAATAATTTGATTATTTTTATTGGCTTACCGATGGAGAGTCTCTCTGAGGGCGGAGAGTGGGGCGGCGATCTGAAACAACAAAATGTACATTTTAATTAATCAGTTTCAGCCAATAGATGAAATATCGAATTTATTAAATGCAGCAGGATAAAATACGTTCAACAACACATTAAAACCGCTTTTAAGATAAAGCCATACTAAATAATGCAAAATCATACAAAATCATATGTTATTGTTTTGAAAATTTGATCGCTTAGAAGTATTATAGATACTTCAATTAAATACTGCGTGTAGAACATATTATCTTGGCACTTAAAAATATCGGTCGTTTTTTAAGTATTGTAATAAGCCTAGAAAAAAATAAAGTATTTGGTCTATAAAAAATAACTTTCAAGTGCAAACTCTCATACTTATAAACCCTTTGTCGCATATGATTTTATTGTTTCATGTAGCAAATACAGTTTCTTTTATAATAATCGCAAAAGAATTTGATATTTACGTCCGAACTTCAGAAAATAAAATAAAATATGCAATTTCGCGTTGTTATTTTTGACATCACAGCGACAATACGGCAGTCTATGAATTTGGATTTTCAAAGTGAACCTTATACCGTCCACCGAAGAACTACTGACTAGCCACACCCATTTTCGAACAGAAGTTGGGCTCCGCGTTGCTTGGTTTCGCAAAATTAATTTTAAATTTTCGTTTTATTACAATAAACAATGCGTTACATTATTCAATGTTTTTTACAGGCCTTCACGAAATCAACCTTTAAAAAAAATTCTCTAATGCCTTTTCCAACCTATACAAAAAAAACATTCCTGTACTATTGAATCGCTTTAAAAACCCGTTGGAAAGTGGTGCAAATATGTTTTTTTTTCGAATACATGATAGTTGATCCCTCGGTAGTTTTTTCTGCCGGCATACTTATGTTCAATATGCTGTCGTTTCAGGGAACATACGGGATACTAGAGAGTATGTACCTGCGAATAACAAAGTATAAAATGTATTTTCTTTCAAATGTTTCAATGATAAAAGTGCTTGTCTGTATACTGTATGTAGCAGCGGATAAATCCAGAAAATCGACACTATGAATAAATTCCGTTTGATGTTAATACCAACTTATTATTAACGGTATTTTTTAAGTCGATTTTAGTATTGGTAAATAATGCACTAAAAATATAATATTATAAAAATTACAATTTCAGGGGACCAACTGCTGGATGATCAACCTTTTAATTTATTTTGATATTGATCTTTAAATTCTTTGTATCACTCTCAATTGAATGAACTGTTTTAGAGGAGTCTATTGCGTCATTCAATTTTGAAGACTTACATGAAAATAGTTGTTTAGTTTATGAATGGAGAACGCCTTTTATGAGTTACAATAAATTGTGCAATGGAATTGCTCGGACATAATATACCGCTGAAGTCAAATCAGTTCCAAATACATTAAGTTATGACTAATGACTCATAATTTACATGGATACGATGCGTTATTCGCAAAGAAAATAAACCACATTTTAACACCACTCAAACAAAGAAAGAAAGAAGAAGGGAATGTGTCGATTGTGATAACATTTTTAACCCATCACCACAAATATTACAACTTTAGAAAATTTTATTATTTTTAAAACATTAATGTTCTTGTAATAATCAATCAGTAGGTATAATCTGTTTGAATTTATATAACATCGTGAACGTTATAGGCGTATAACAGACAATATCAATTAATTGTACACATGAGCTTAATAAAACTGTACAAAAGAATTTACCTATTTGCTGTACCTATTAGGCTTGTTATGCACCTTAATTCCAGAGGGAGTCTATTCCAAGCCTTAGGCCCAGATACTCCGAAAGCACGATCTCCAAACTTAGTATTTGGCTTTCGTTTCAGTTCTATTAGTCTGATTATAGCCATGCACATCAAAAATTTGTATAAAAGACAAAATCCATTTACTTTACAGGTGCATGTTATAAAAGTTAATACAAATGGTAAGTACACATAAAAGTATGACATGATTTATAGAGATATTATTTTTTCTGTTTTTTGAAATCTTTAAGGTATATCTTGCATATATCAACAGACAAGTTGTTTAGTAACACCATCCATTGAGACACGTGTTGTGTTGAGCCAATACTCAAATACGTCTATTCCGAGTGGTACGCTTAGCAGATCGTGGTGGCGCCCCTGGGAGAAGTTGTTTGGTACAAATTTTATATTATCTTGTTTAAATTTTCATATGGTCGGGCCCCGCTGCTCCCGACTAGCAAATAAATAATTATGTAATGAAAAGGCAAAAAAGTGCATAAAATCAATTGTGACACTACAATTGTGTATTCTTGCCTTCCCACCAATGTTCATGTAGTTTCTTGGTACTTGGGAGCGGCTCACGTGTTTGGTGTGGCCCTTCTGTACGAAGCTATTCACATTCGAAAGTACGGTATTAAATAATGATCTAGTCTTGCAGAGGTGGCGCTCGAGTCGCTCAGCCTCCTTCCGGCGGAACATGGAACAGAGCACCCTGTTTACATCCCCCTCCCCCACACCAACCAACCCCACACCCACCAACCCCCACACTACCTGCACAGGCTTCAGAGCTCAGAAGGTTTTCGTTTTACGGAATATCGATAACATTTTTACTACTGTGTCGCGCGGAGAGATAAAGATCCCAATTCTGGTGGCGTCGGATGAAAAGCTGCCGTGGATATTGAAAACCCGAAAAGAATATTGAAAATTTATATAAAAAGGTAACTACATATCGATCATTTCCCACATCCAGAAACCGCTTCACGTTTATCGCGGAAAGAACACAAGTTTTTATCACTTCTTTAATTAGAATATTTTAAATGACCATCTACGTGGTATTTTGCTGATACCGTTCTTTACTCAATGCCTCACTGTTTTTTTTACTGAAAAAAGTAAAGTACTTGCTATATTATTACATTTTACAAGAGCGCCTCTGTCTTTTCGTCATTTTCAGGGAAACCGTATCGTCACCTGGTTTGTGTAGCAGTGGCTAAATATGGTTCTTTTGATGAGGGTCTTGAGGAGACACTTGTGTGTCGATTTACACAAAATGAGTCGGAAAAACGATCTGTTCTCATGAAGCCAATATAAATGTGAACGGGTGATACTGTGAGGTAGTTGAGACTTTCAAAATATTTTCAAAAATATTATTTTAAAATAAGTTAACAATAATAATCTAAACGAAAATATGAAAGAGAACAAGACACAGAAAAACAGAAAAAAGACAATGGTCGCAACTGGGACTCGAACCCAGACCTCTCCGTCTAACCGGGAAGAGCGCGTTAACCAATTTCGCTATTGCCACCTTCTATCAAACCGTCATATTTGTCAATCTCATATTTTCAAATTTTAGAATTACATTATTATTAACTAATTATTATTCTTTGTTTATTTATTATTTAATAGTTGCGACCATTGTCTTTTTTCTGTGTCTTGTTCTCTTTCATATTTTCGTATAGATTATTATTGTTAACTTATTCTAATATGATGTATATCACTGATGGGAATAACCTTAAAAAAAGTATAAAAAGAAAGATATCCTTATAAAAATTGAAAAATATTATTATTTAATCAATAAAAACAGTTGATTTATAAACAAGTTCTGATATGTAATTATTATTACGTGTGACAGCTGTTTCGCCTTCTGAAGGCATTATCCAACTATGGTTAGTTTATAGGTACTTTTAATAAAAACCTTAAAGCAATTATTTTTATTACATATGGCTTTATAATGATTTCCATTAAGCGAGTTATTCCTAAATAATGACTTAAATTTTTACCAGCACAATTAAGTATTTAAAAATTAAGTTTTACATATTAAACTTGATAACAATAAATGTTGTCAAAACCCGGGAAGAAGTCTATCTATAAAAACAAAACTTAAAAAACCAATAATAAATACGTGTGCAATTCTTATTAAGAAAGCCCAACAGAGTTTAAGTCCAAACTAAAAACCTACCTTTTCGGGCTCTCATACCCTTAACTTAATTTAAATATACCTATCTGAGAGTATCATACTTGTATTGCCTATGATATGTCTTAATCACACTTTTCTTACTGAATTAAAATTACTCGATTCCTTACACATCAATCTGTCTCTCGGAAGATCAAATCCTTGTACTACTGCACCGCCCACCATTAAATGTTGCTTTTACTTTCCAAAATACACTCATTAATGAATATATTACATATTAATATTAAAATATTTTCAGAATTAAACAACATGTGTTCATAATTATGTCCTCTGCGTGAGAACTCTATCTAAATTTCCTAAAATAGACAATAAACAGTATTAATTTCAAGCGACCTCCCAGGTAAGTATGGTCCTGTTTTAATTCATTTTTAGGCAGCATCGCGTTCATTGGTCAAAATATTGTACATATATTTTCGTATCGGTGATCAATGAACCGGTGTATGCAATTTTTGCAAGTTGTTTTTAATTGTTTGTCTAGCTTGTAGTCTTTCTAGATTTTAGGCATGTATGGTAAGTTTGTACAGCGCCCTTGAGGTGATTTTTCACAAAAACGGCGATATATAAATCGTCAAAATATTATTATTATTATTTATACGGTTGAAGTAAAACCTTCATAAAATGCTTAATCCTACAGATGTGTTGTTTTGTTGATCATTGAGTTTGATATTGTTTCTTTTTAGTGTCGCTACATTCCGTTTCACAACGATGCTAAGGATGTGTTCACTTTAAAAATTTAATAACTTTTTTCCAATAATTGTTTATTAATAATTATTTTTTACAATACACGTGGAAAAAGTTACCCATTCGAATACAAGTAACCGCAAACCGAATGTGTAGAAAAGAAAAACGTTAACCTGACATATATTGCAAATTGAGGATATGGCATGCCCGTAAAGCAAACTTAAAAAAAATACCAGAAATATGTGTGTAGTGCCGACATGTGCATTTACTTTCAGCCATATCAACGCTGGTTCAACTGAAAAACCTGGAGGCCACAGACCCTAAGCCACCTGCGTCATATCCACAGTGTGTCCCGTCCTGTAGCTTCTGTACCGAGCCAGCACGCGTTTTTATTTACCCCCGAATTTCAATTTAGAAAACACGTCCTTTGAAGTGAGCGTTTCACGAGTCGAGCCTTTTGACGGCCGGATAACAAAGCTACATTTTTACTGTACTGTACCGACTGTACCCCTTCACAGCCGAATTAGCTCAGGTTTTGTTTACTCGACTGCTTTTTGTAGCGGAGATCGGAGCGCAAAAATTCTATGGTAATTAATGCCGTTTAATGGAATTTAAATATTGTGCAGACCAAATTACGCCACAACAATTTTTATTTAATAAATTTTATTTTTTAAGTAAAACTTCTTTACGCACGCATGACTTGGGGGATAAGCTGGTGAATGCGTTACGAAAAAGTGTACTGCGAATGGAAATCGATGCGAACGGTGATCTATGCGAACGGTGATCTATGCGAACGGTGATCGGGCGAGGCGTACATACTAAACCAAGGTCGTAGATCACCCCAAGGTTTTAGGTCACCTCAAGGTCGTAGGTCACCCCACAGTCGTAGGTCACCCCAAGGTCGTAGGTCACCCCAAGGTCATATGTCACCCCAATTTCAGATTCACCCCAATGTCATATGTTCTCTTATAAGTTAGTGAAGTTTTACTTCAGTCGTATGGTCTAAAGCACACTCGTTTTTATAAAATGAAACTTCATTAGCTATGTTAGCGATTCGGAATAAACAGAAATGACGCATACAACACCTGCGAGGCATTATACTCCTATCAAGGCTCCTATTGGTTGAGATATAAAACGGAAACGACACGAGATCTGCGCTCATTTATGTTAAAACACTGCTAAACTACATTTTTCAACAGAAAAACAAATTTCAACAAATCTCAAAATATCACTAACAGACCAGTTAGACAATCGTAAAAAAATAACATAAAAACTCCGACAGTAAATACAAGCTATAGACAAAAGCTCTATAAATATCATGCCATAAAATCATTCAACAGTCTTACCCTTGAAAATAAAATGGAAGAAAACAAAAATAAATTCGTAATCAAAATTACCAAATTAAAGAACAAAAAAGACAATATTACCAAAATTTCGTAACAAAATAAGAATAAAACACATACCTTCACGTAATACACTAAAGCTAAACCAATATAAAACACACATCACTCACAAACACACAACACATAATATATATCGATTTTAATTTTATTTAGGTAATTATTACTTAAATCTCGTCATGTATTTGTATGTAAACATCTTGTATTAGGTCTGTATATTTTTGAGCCCGTACCTTATATTGTATTTTCCTGATTTTGTTTTATCTATGATAATAATAATAACATAGAATTTATATAGCGCAGTTTTGTGATATTTCACTTCAAGTGCGCATTTGCATTTCTTAGTCCATCTCATTAGTCCATCATGGAGGAAACTTTATTTTAACTTTTTGAAACCCAAAGTACATAAATCAAATGAGTCAATGAGTTATACAAATTCATAAAATGTTATAAGACATGTTTCTGTGAAATATTTGTAAAGTGATTCTTCATATGTTTGTATCTATATGTTGCTTCTGTGAAATGTTTTATAAATTTTTTATTCATAAATTGTGTCTACATATTGGGTTGAGTTGGGTTTAACTTCTCAAAAGTACCAATTGGCGATCCCTTAATGAGTTTTGATAACTCATGGGAGTGCAACTTCGTTGTATGTTTTTAATAATAAAAAAATAAAATAAAAAAAAACAATTCATTTTACCTTAATTATAAATTTTTATTTTTAGTTTATTTAAATTATATTTTTAGGTTATATATCAAAATAAATAAATTGGCCTGCTCACTGCGCTTTGATTATGACCACTTTCAAGGCTCCTTGGTTGTTCATAGTTTGAGATTGTTTTGGTAAAGTTTCGCTTTTACCGCGTGTTAACAGCACTCGAATTTTTATTTTTTATTGAAAATTTTTTAACATCGTTGTGATTTGAAACTGGATGAAACGGAAGCGAGCCACACCAAAAATAGATAAACATATACATCTATAGGATTTAGTCTACGAGAGAATGAGATATACTTGCCTACGTACAGTTACTACGAAGCGTCGCGCTCTGTCAAGCTGCGCGCATAGGCCGCTTTGATTAAAATCTCACTTTTCAAGGCTCTTATTGGTTGAGATTGTGTGGGTGAAGGTTTTACTTATACCGCTTGTGAACTGCACTCGATTTAAAAAAAAGCTTATATTACAGCACGCTATTTGAATTCGATTAAACGAGCTATGCCGTTTTTAATGATGAAATTTCTAAAACAGTAGATATTCATTTCTTGGTATGATTCATTTACTATAAATTTATGGTTTTTGATTGCAATTGAGTACTTTGTAATATTTGCAAAAGACTTTTAATATTACAAATTATTTACATAATTTTAATTTACTTTTTAATATTACAGAAGGGTGTAGGATTATGAGCACATATTTTATACAATAGTGGAAACAAAATGTACCTAATGTACTGAACGTGTGAGTTAGCATACAAACAATATACTTAGGTGAATGAGAAACACAATAAAAAGAATTCTGAATAAGTCGCAAATGTGAATATGAACCATACATCGCTTTGTATTCAGTGAAATTGGATTCGTATCGTGAAATTGACAATGAGTCTAAAAGATTTTAAATGTAAAGTTATTTTGATAACAATGAAGGTAAATAGAAATAAGCATTCACAGCTTATTTTTAAAATTCCTAAAAATAAAGTTATTCCTTTTAGCAAGTACGTCAAAGAAAAAAATGGCTCCAAAGTTTGCAAGGCAAATGCTTTTACAATAAAAACCTACACAAGAGTGGAGGATTATCTCCACGGAGGAAGGAATATCTTTTCTTTCCTCCGTGATTATCTCAATACAGCTTTGCTGAGCTATAAGACTGAGCTTTATGACTTTATTAATATATATATTTATACAAAATGGAAAAGTTATAAGGACTTTTTAGTAAACATTGTAAACAGGTAAGAAATTATTTTTAAATTAAATGTTAATTTCGTACAAGAGTCCTGAATGCTCCCGCCTGGAGCCAGTAAGACTACGGCAACTCCAAATGGGGTATGTTGTAAGGCTTAGGAAAGGGAAGAGAAAGAGGGAGGTGGGGAAGTATTTGGCTATTCGGTTCTGGTTACCAAACACGGCTAAAGCCAACGTTCATTTTGTGATTGGTGGTCTTGTACCAGGACGATGCTGAGTTTTTTTCCACTCTGAAACCTACCGCAAACATACCATGTATTATTTTTAATGAATTAACTGTGAAATAAATCAAATCAGGTGAATGGTTTGGTGGCTCCCACTAAAACGTCACGTGTTTGATTTCTCGGCTGGCTAAGTCCTCCATCACGACATTAGCAACATTTTCCGCTTACTGTGGTGGTAGTAGGAGATTTTAAAATATTGTCAGGTTATTCGGTACCAAGGAATGTTTGCCTATCTTTAAAAAAAAAACAACAAAAATATTTGTTTGCCCATGAACCTGCTAGAGGTAAGGCTCTCGACTCCCCCATCCTTTCTCTTTTCCTCCCCCATTTCTTTCCGCGCTACAACATCTTCCAAATAGGGATCTTTTTCTGGGGTTAGATTAAAAAAATGATGGGTAGAATTAAAGGTGTCGGGGATTGGATCTTACATTTAACATTATTCATTAGATCCTTCTTCCTGGAAATACAGGCAGAAAACGGCACAATTCAAGGGTTGCTTTCTTTATCTATTCCGCTATGCGATTTTCGGCAATTTATCACAAATCGTGAATTATAATTTTTTCACGAAGGGTGGCAATTGGAATCTGGCGAGCAGAAATACTAATCTCGGAGCTCTCTTCTCTGGAGGTGCAGATAGATTGGATTGGGTTATAATCGATTTGAAATATGGAAAACTTACGTTTCATTTTGCTGCCGATAAAATAAACGGGGGCGAGCAGAGGTGCTGCCTTCTAGCCTGGCGAAGGACGCAATGATGTAGCAAAAGTTTTTTGAAGCGAATACTTTTTTTTCTTTTTCACCGTTATGATTTGAAACTTGATGAAACGAAAAAGCAAACGAGACAAAAACATACATATGATTTAAGGGGTCTCCACACGGTACTGCCGCAGTAACAACTGCCGAAGAACTGACTAAAAATCGTATAGTCTGTAGTCAAAAGCGCCAGCCGTATTGTTATTATAATAACAATACGGCTGGCGCTTTTGACTACAGTCAACTAAAGTTCTGCAGCAGTTGGTGCTGCGGCAGCACCGTGTGGAGACCGTCTTAGTCTGCGAAAAAATGATTTAGACTAATCGATCTCCTCTTGTCTACTTTATTTTCTGATAGTTTCCTTTCTACCGCGTGTGAACACACTTGTAATTTTTTTAAGTAAAACTTCTTTACGCACGCTTGTCTTGGGGAGTAAGCTGGTGAATGCGTGACGATAGCGTTACGAAAAGTCTGATTGGGCGAGGCGAATGGAAATTGAGAGGGAGAAATAAGTTAGTGAAGATAGAAAGAGAGAGAGTTACGTTTCGTATATTACTGTAGGGGCAAAAGAGAGAGAGGTGCGAGCACACATTTTCTTTCTTTCTTTCTCTCATAGCCAGTTAAATTTCGTATATTTATGACATAGTGCAGGCCTATTGTCTGTGTCATTTTGTAGGAGCAAGAGAGAGCAGTTCGCGCGTACATTTTCTTTCTCTCTTATTTTTTAAGTAAGTGAAGTTTTAACACAACTGAAGTAAAACTTCTGCTCCATCTATATGATAGAGAGAGAGAAAGAAAATGTTCGCGCGCACTACTCTCTCTTGCTCCTACAGTGATATACGAAGCGTTCGCTTCGCTTTTTGTAACGCTCTCGTCACGCATTCGCTAGCTTACGGCCCATGTCAAGAGTGCGTAAAGAAGTTTTACTTCAAAAAGTCTGGGACGCCCGAGGAAGACATGGCACGATCGAGTGATTCAGTCACAATAATAAAGTAGTGTGTATGAGATGATGTACGAATAGGAATGAGGGGGTGCCAAGATCGAGTAAATCTTGATGACGTCAACATTGCTCGCGATTCAAGTGAGTTGTACCAAAACAAAAACAAAAAATGGTTAAAATTATCAATATTTTAAATTTATATTTTGTATAACTTATTCGAAAATGTCTCATCTAATGCAGTATATATCGCCCCCTGAGCAGTGCGCCAGGTATATAGCCTAAACACAGTGCCGCCCGCTTTCGGGGGGCGCTGGAAGTATCGGCACTCCAACGCGAGAGCGGAACCCGGCCCCAAAGGGGAAATTGATAGTCATATTTTTGCCAGTACCCAGTTAGCCAAGTGGTTACTTTCGCATGCAGAATGACCGGGTGATAAACGGCTTCATATATCACCGGAGAGCGGCGGAGTGCGGCCGCGGCTTGCTGCACGAGGTGCATCGTAAGGTGAGAATCTGCTAATTTTATAACATAATCGAAACTGAATTTAGAAATTTCATGCATAAGTTATTATAGTGATTGGCTTTTGAGGTATTATGCCGTGTTGAACTACCTCCGTCTTTAGCCAGCTTGTCGGACAGCATTGTAGTGTCCATCATTAATCTGTATTAATATACCTGCCAGACTAACTCGCAATAAAGATATTATCAATTTTAACAATACCCTCAATACTAACTATTCTATTCATTCACCAATCCCTAGAATGCATAGCATTGCAAAGAAATATTGTGAATCTATAGATATATTTGGTGTTGACAGTTTTGCAAGTTTCAAGAGACAACTCATCTCTATTTTATCTGCTAATAATTACCTTTTCTTATTTTTGTTATTTTCATAAAACCTCCTCTCATTTAAAATGTTACCAGTAATTTATAACCTTATTTTATTTTATTTTTCTGTTCTATTTAGTTCTGTTTTATCATCCTACATTATTGTACACATATAATTGTTTGTTTATACCTACTTACTAGGTTTTACACATTGCACTTTATTGTATTTCTGGTCTTAATACTGATTTTTTCTTATTACTAATACTATTTCATTTCTTTTAGGATGTTTAATTTTTTTTAATGTTTTTAATTTCTGTTATGATGTTCTATACCTTTTGATGATGATTGCTTTATTATTTATTCTGTTTTATTGGTTTAGTAACATATGAGTATATAATTATTATTGTTATTATATTTTGGCTTCTATGCTTGTAAAGGCCCACTAGGGCGTAAATAAATATAAATAAATAAATAAATCATCAGGACAGATGTGTAATCGAATATTGAAGTGGAATGTGCACTTTTTTTTTTTTTTTTGATTAACTATATTGTTAAGAGCCATGAAGTGGGTATCATTATTACTGAATTGGCGTTGGCGTTCTTTATACAAATAGAACGGCGTCATAATATGTAGTATTTAATATTGCATGGTGTTGCATGTTAGTATTTAATGATTTGGTTTTAATCCGATTGTAACCTGAAAATGTAATAAGGTACTCATGAATATATTACATGTAGGTACATAAATATTAAAAAAAAACCATTATAATAAAAAAATTTAAATAAATGAAATAAGAAAAAATACAGATTTAGGAAATGAGATTAAAAGAATTTGGCATTCTCAGAATATAAAAATTTTATCATTTGTTATTTCGGTTACTGCCATTATACCTAGATCTCTCATTCAAGAGAATTTATAAATAAAAATGCAAAAGTCAGTCATTTTAAATAATGTAGGATTACGAAAGATTTTTTAAATATTTACATTAAGGGATCAGTAGGATTTATCGTTCCAGTTAGGAGTTCTACCAAGCCAAACCCTCTGATATGAAAATATCTGGAGTCCGTGAATTATTTTCCCATTTGGTCTCTGGTTGATTGACGTATTGTTCTTGTATTGTTCTGTATTTATTATACTTATAAAGTGCACTTACATAGCGTGGATTGACTAGATAAACATTCATGGACAAGTGTGTGGAAGGGTTTGGTATTTCTTAAGGAAGATTTAACCCAGACCTAAAATCTGGAGCACCCTAATAAAATACATGCACCTGGATTTTTTTTTTTTGCTTTTTGTGTGCTTACGTGGGTAGATGTGATACCATGTTGCCAGCTCGAAGATTTGTTATGACACTATATTTTAAAATTGTTTTCTACGTTTAGTTTTGGTGTAACCGTCAATACAGGACACCAAGAGCTATTGAGTTCAGCCCCATCGTCTCTATTACGATTAATGGGATTTTTGTGAATTTCAATTGCTTCCGTAATTAGGCATGCTCTATGCGTTTTGGTATTCCCAGCACTTCATAATGCATCTACGTAAATCTCGCAAATAAAAAATCTTGATTGTTTTTGTAATAAGCTAAGAGATTATATTATGACATAAAGAATGTAGAAGTGTAATGAATTTTTTTTTCTTCAAATAAAAACATCTTTTTTGGTTCCACATGTCACTGGTCACTCAGTCGAAAAACCGCCCAACCCCTCACCTCGATCCTACCTGACCAATACGAAATGATTTTTTAAGTATATTAATTTGGAAAAAAAACATAAAATAGGACACCGTTCTATCTTCAGGATAACATGTATTTGGATATGATTTGCATTGCCTCTTTATCGTGATTTATTTTTGGGGTGTGATGCCTTATTACGCTACCTCCTTCTTTAGCCAATCATTCATCAGGGCAGATGTGAAATAACGTATATTTATAATCAAAAGTAGGAATAGAAGTAATAAAAGTCCACTGGGACTGAAATAATTAAAATGGCATCGCCATTTTGCATTTTACCAAACTCGGCGACCCCTGACAGGGACAGTCGCTACCCAAAGGGGTCGGAAACTACGGTTCACGTGACACACGTAAACAAAAGTAGACAAACGCACTATCACAATTCGAACTGGTTGCAACACGGCTCGTTCAGCAAGTTGGTGACAATGATGAATATGTTGATCCGATGTAAAAAAATGTCACTGAAAGGTCTGAGCTTTTATTACTGCCCACTGTGTTGTTAACCCCAACACACAATATCTAAGATTATGATTTATACCATTTTAAAGAAAAAATAAGTCGCAAATCTATATGAGATCTTTCGACTCTTAAATTGATTGTCTTTTCGAGTATAAAAAAAGATTTTTGATGAAATATGTTGGTATATATATATACATTAAGTGAATAAATAGGATGTACCCGATTCCTGAACATATTTGGAGTAAAAAGTGTAGATTTCATTTTGTTATTCGATGATATTAAAGTTTTTCAATTAAAAACATAATAAATATTTTTCCATCGCAAGTCGATATTGAGTAGTCTCGGGTACAGTCTAGCAGTCCACTTGATAAGCACTCCATCTCAATCCAGCAGCACGGTAACATACGAAACAAGGCGCATACCAAATACCAATGGCTACGTGTCGTTGAAATTTTTGTTTTTTATATAAAAAAATCATCGGATAGTAAAATGACAACTCCTTTTTTGTACTCCAAATATGCTCAGCAATCGCTGGTTAAAATTCTTCGGGTACTTGCTGTTACACTCTGTATATAAACAAGGAGTTTGATTTAGACCACACGACTGAAGTAAAACTTCACTAACTTATAAAATAAGAGAGAAAGAAAATGTACGCGCGCACTGCTCTCTCTTGCTCCTACAGTGTGATAAAGAAAATAGACCTGCACTGTGTCGATATACGAAACGTAACTGGCTATGAGAGCAAGAGAGAAAGAAAAAAATGTGTTCGCACCTCTTTCTCATGCCCCTACAGTAAATACGAAACGTAACTCTCTCTCTTTCAATCTTCACTAACTGATATCTCCCTTTCAACTTCCATTCGCCTCGCCCGATCACACTTTTCATTACGCTCTCCTCACGCATTCACCAGCTTACTCCCCAAGTCAAGCGTGCCTAAAGGAGTTTTACTTAAAAAAAAAAAAAATATATATATATCAGATAATTTTTTTATGCTGATGACATGGTTCACGACTTTCCGATCAGATAAATAGAGTAGTACGCTGCGTGGGGGTTGTAAGTTTAAGGCGAGCATTATGAAGGAATAAAAAAACAATTTTTATAAATTAATAATAGTTATGTATCCCTGGCTGGTAGCTGGTAGGGTTGTTTTCAGATTTGACTGATAGATTAGGTAATTGTTTGGGAAGACTATTAGCAAAATGAAATGTAGTATCCAGGACGCGACTGCAACTTTTGGGACCATTCATTTTGATCAGCAGTTTTCCGTATCACGAGATAATTAAAGGGATTGTGGTTGATGTTTCCATTTAATCTCATTAGGCTTGCATTTTTGATGCTAGGGTTTGTTGCCAGTATTAATCGCTGTAGGATAATTATTTTTAACATTAATAGGATTTCGAAGCATCGGTGATGAACATGCTGAAATTTCAGACAAATGGGATCATAGAATTCAAAAGTGAAACATAGTTCAGTAACATGGCGATTTCAGAAGAAAAATTTAACGTTTGATTTAACGATGTTATTGATAAATAATAAAAAATACATAATTTTTTATAATATTACTTAAAGAAATTCCATGAACACAAAAAGAGACAAACATGTACATCTATCTGTAGGATTTAGCCATCGAGATAATGCGATAGCAATAAAATATTTATTTAATTAACGGGTACGAGGTTCAATATAATAGTGGTATAAAGTGCTTGACGAACCTCTGCAGACATTTAGCGCACCAAGGATAAAATCCTACGAAATCCAAAAAAATATATATATATATACTTGTGAAATCAATATCCAATATTCAAGCCACTCCAAATTGAATAGGCAAAAGAAAACACAAAAGAAAGCGACTCCGAAGAATAAAACACAAATACAAAAAAATCACACGCGGTAGAAGCGAAACTTTAACAAAAACAATCTTAACCTATAGAAGCCTTTAAAAGTGTGATATTAATCAAGCGGCCAATGAGCGGAGACTTCGCGTAATTTCCGTTACATATCTCAACCAATATAATCAAAGCGGCCAATTAGCGCAGTTAGATGCTTCGCAGGTGCTGTGATGCGTCATTTCTGTTTCATCCGAATTCACTTTTTCAGTGAGTTTCACTTACAAAAAAAAATCCTTCATATTTTTGAAAAAGTGCTTCATAGTCTCCCCACTCTTGTCTACTTTAGTTTTCTGAAGGTGTCACTTCTACCGCCTATGAGCTGCACACTTGTAATTTTTATTTTATGTTTTCAAATATTGTGCTATTTTGGCGTATAATAATATTAATTTGATGAGTCGCTCCGAAATAATTCCGGCTAATGAATGGCCGTTTAAAACAAAGCAATGTTTAATTACGACTTATCACTCGGGCTATAAGTGCCGGCCGCGGCGTCCCGTCGCTTGTTTTTGTAGCGCAAACAAAGCCCGCCCAACACAATTACTGTCACAGCTCGCATTGTCCCGCAAAATTGGCAATTACTGTCACAACCAATTGACATGTCGCGCGCCCCGGCAAGACCCCGATACACACAATAAAGCGAACAACTATTTCTGGGGCTGACCGCGAAAATGCAATTGTATTTCATTGTGATACTAATAAAAAAAATCAATTTGGTTTAGATTTTTTTATGACGTGTCTTCAGATTTATGCGCAGGACAAGTGGGGGGAAGATGAAAGGAATAAAGGAGAGAGGATGTCTGTTCGCGAAGAAATCACAACAGTCGCGGTTGACAACGTGACACTGTGTAACAAACAGGATTAGGAGGAGCTCGTAAACTGGATTACGAACAGAACCGGGGGAAGTGTTTGGACATAGTGGATGATTGGTTGGAACAATAGATTCAACATTGGAATAACAAGCAACCCTTGTGAGATTTTAAAATATGTTTATTTAATTATTTATGAGTCTGTTCAGATGACAAAAAATATGTTTCCAATTTTGAAGTGAAAATTTCTTTAGCACCGTTGTGATTTGAAACTCGATGAAACAAAATAGCGACACTAAAAAGAGACAAACACATACATCTATGGGATTGAACCTACGAGAGAATAAGATAGAATAATCGGTCTCATGTATGTATGGTGCTTAGTAGCCTATTAGTCTCCTCTTGGTGCATTGGCTTCGCAGTTATCTCTATGAACTTCTACCGCGTGAGAGCTGCACACAAGTTTTTTTTTAATGTGTGAAAACCGCATAAAATTTCCGACTGCTCCCAACCATCTTTTTTTTTTTTTTTACAGTGAATACCGCACAAGAATCTCAACTGCTCCCGTCTGGAGCCAGTGAGATTATGGCATCCCCAATGGGGGTATGTTGTGAGGCTGAAGGTAGTGGGGAGGGGAAGGAGGTGGGGAAGAGGAAGGTTGGGAAGTACCTGGCTATTCAGATCTGGTCACCAAACACGGCTAAAGCTATTTTCAAGCCACGTTTCAATTCTGAATGGTGGTCTTACACCAGGGCGACACTGATAGTATATTCCACTCTGGAACGTGCCGCGAATATACTATATATCATTTTAAATGAATTAATTGTGAAATAACACAAATTAATCAAATAAAATTTATTTGCGCACGCCGGGTTCGAACCCGCGACCTCCGGATTGTGAGTCAAGAGTCTTAGCCACTGGACTACGGAGGTCGGTACGGAGATCTGGAGCCAGCGAGACTATGACATCCCCAATTAAGGTATGTTATGAGGCTGAAGGTAGGGAAAAGAAAATGGAAAGTATATTAAATAGAGGAAGATGGAAAGAGCCTGGATATTCAGATTTGGTCATCAAGCACGGTTAAAACTTTTTCCAGCAATGTTTCGTCTCTGAACCAGCAAAATTGTGAGAGAATCTTCCACTCTGGAATATGTCGAAAATACATATTTTTTTTATCAATAGTGAAAAAAAACATATTAATTGCATGAAAGTTATTTGCGCACTCGGGGATATGAACCTGCAATCTACGGATTGTTAGTCGATAGTCTCAACCCCCCGACCGTCTCCGTATGATAATTGAAATAAATAATAGAAATTATAGACAAAAGCAAAATAATTCAAGAAGAGTTGTAAAAAGCAATGGAAGGATTTGAACACTTACCGAGCCTCAAAACAAACAAATTTTGTTCGAAAATCGTGAAAAGTGTCTGTGGGTGGGTGGATTTACTTTTAGCACAAATCTACAATTTTAATCCGATATTGATAAAAATTTGTACACTTGACTTTCAAATAAGGACTGCCCATAAGAGATTACAAAAAAAACACCCCATCTCCTTTTCCCACCCCTTAAAGTAGTATTTTAATACTTCTAGATCAAATTTCGGACACTTGACTTTCAAAATAAAATTACTATCTACATCTGTTTTGAAAAAAAAAACTCTGCAAAGGTCGGCAACGCTGCGGAAATCAGCAAGTTTAATATAAATATGTAAGAATCATATATTTACGCACTTGGGGAGAAATGTCATCAAATGAGCGTTAACAAATCAGAGTGTGCAATTCACACGGTAAAAGTGAAACCTTCAGAAAATTAAAGTAGATAATAGTGGGGAGGCAATGAAGCACAGCACAAAAAGGTGACCCATCAGTCTATCTCATTCTCTAGCAGGCTAGATTCTGTAGATAAATGTGTCTGTCTCTTTTTAGTATTTAGTCGTTATTTTTCGTTTCATCAGTTTATTTTTTGATTTTCAAATCACAACGGTGCTAAAGAAGTTTTCACTTTAAAAAAATGTCTAGGTATGTTTTAAAAATTATTGAAACTGACCTAAAGATTCTTTTCTTTTTCAAGTAATTATTCAACGAAATCGTTTTGATATTTTGTGTCAACGAAAATTTTAACGAATTAAATGAAAAAACGATTAAAATATTAGGTTTTCAAGTGAGTATGTAAAAATCTATTAACAATTTTTTTATTACGAAACTTCTTAAGCGCCTTTAGTGACTAGAAATTCGGGTGAAACGGAAATGCGTCACAACTCAGTTCTATACAAATACTCGGCGCGTGCCTTCCATAGCGTTGTGGGCAAGGTGTCTGACAAGTCTCAGCGGCCAGAGAGACAGATTCAAGCGAATGGGGATTCGAATCCTATGAAATTTTGTTTAATTTGTGAAATCAATATTTAATCTTGAAACCACTTTAAAAAACAAGTAAAGCTATCTATAAAAATCTAGCGACTTTCTAGTTTTACTTCTCCCGCGTGTGAATTACACACTCTGATTTTTTTTTCTCACCGATAACAAGAATTTCAACGAATTGCAATAAATTGCAGGTGCAATTCGAAACGGCACCGTAAATACTGAATAGTAAATGGGAACCATTTGATTAAAATGAAAGGTTGTTTGTTTGTTTGTTTGTTGTGTTGCGGTTCCGGAGGCCCATCGCATCATTACGCTACGGGAGAACTGCAATATATCGCATTGAATACATTTCAATACATCGCCATCCACCATTTAGGGATTGGCCGAACCCGCTTCATCAGCTTAATAGGCCACCCCAACACGGCCGCTGAAAGGGCCGCGACACAATGGACACATTGACAACATGGCCAACGTACAACATGGCCAACATATACATATGGTCAAGTCCGACATCGTCAACATGGCCGGCATTTCCGACATCGGGAACAGTGGAATTGGAAACACGAATAATAAATTATTTGATGTTATTGACGAGAAGTAATATTCGCGAATGCGACCGCACTCCCCTTTGATGGACTTTTGGTAATATACCCAATATTTAATACCCATCCGTTTTGATGAAAATTGAAATTATGATATTCCTGAATGGTTTGTGCTATTTTTGATACGTATTATGAACTATTTCAATTTCAATGTAGAATTCATGTTCAAATTAAATTTATTTTTGGTGTAACGCACAGTACCTACTAGTAATCATTCAATCGTGTATGCATGTGCAAACGATATATGTAATTACTGAACTGAAAATCTTTAGAATTGTATACTGTTTTGTGTCTTGTAATGAAACCAGATGATTTTAGTGTTTTTATAAAGGTATATATTTAAATTATTTTTTATGTGAATACTGCACAAGCGCCCCAACTGTTCCTGTCTGGAGCCAGTGAGACTGTGGCATCCCCAATTGGGCTATGTTGTGAAGCTGAAGGTTGTGGAGGAGGGGAAGAAGGTATGGAGGAGGAAGGTTGGAAAGTACCTGGTTATTCAGATCTGGTTACTAAACACGGCAAAAGCCATTTCAAGCAACGTTTCAATTCTTAATGGTGGTTTTACATGAGAATGATACTGACAGCATCTTTTTTGAGAGTTTTAATGAAATATTTATTTCTTCACACTGAATGTTAAGTTATAATTTTTAGTTATTTATTAATTTTTATTTTTTCCCCTCGTAAAGGAAAACATGTCGTTTTTATAGTTTGAAATAAATATTATGACGTTAATTTATGCACCTTATATGATTGTAATATATAATTTAAAAAATATATATATATTTAAACAATTACTACTATGCCAAGCATCTGAAGAGCGTTCTACCGTTTGTGGTAAATCGTATGATATAGAAAAAAAGAGTACAGTAAAATGGGGTGACTATGTAAATTTTTAACTTTTAGACTAAATAACTTTTTTTGTATTTAAAGAATCGAAATAAATTTATAAAAAACATTGTAACTAATGTCATTTTTCGTGGCACGACTTTGATTTACCATATTTATAAGTTTATTACGACAATATCCCAATCACAAAATAATTGTTAAAAAAATCTAGTTTCAATATTAATAGATAATAAAAATTATATTAAAACAAATTACTTGCTATAATAACACCGAGACATGTTTCAAAAACATGGTTTTCATCGTCAGGATAAGAGATTAATATAATTTAATTAAAAATGACGTGACAAAGTAGGTACATTTGCTAAGTTTGAAGAAATGATAATAATTGTTTATTTCAGAATGTATGCAGGGGTAGTGCAATGCAACACATTCCGTGGGTCATAATAACACAAAGATATTAAAGAATTTTATGAAAAACATGAGAAATGAAACTTAAACACTAAAATTAGTAGTTATACATCTAAATCTACAGATACTGACTTCTGTCATACTTTGTAATATGAAAGAGACTGAACTTTTATAATCATCGAGGAATTAAAAAAAAATTATATATTTACATGTTTCGCTGTCCGAAAATATTTAAAAACAGTTTCACAGGTTTAAAAAAAAATCGATTGAATAAAACTAAAAACCAACAAATTGAAAATTTACTGCGAGTAATTACAGAGTGGTGACGAGAAATATGTAGCTTTCTGCAATGATCAAAGTCACATTTCGATTCAAAAGTGGCCCATATTACGGTACTGTAAACCCGCACTACTTCAGCAAAAGACCAATGCAATGAATCACGAAGAAAGCACATTAATATTCTTCATAAAAATAGTGCAATATTCTCTCAAAGTGTCTCCACGGTAGCGCAAAGGGCAAGACAAACTTGTGCGGTGTATGCAAAGCACACACCAAATTTATTCAATTATCCCGACCACAAATTTCTTCACGGTCAAAACGCCGGCCGCTAATTGGCTGAATAATTGGCCTCGTCCTAATAGAAGTTTGTCGGCGGCCGCGAGAGGGCGCGGGCTGTAAAGAAAAGGCGGAGGGGGAAGAGGGGACTGACGGAGAGACCGGAAAACAACGTGGAAATTAAGACGGTGCGGAAATGAATCACGGATCACAAGAAGAAAATAACCTAATGACTGGTTAGACTTATCATAATTGGTGACACTGCTCTTTGTCGGCTAGACGATAGACTACCAGAGGATCCGGCTAATAAATTATGGCACACGACAGTTACTTGCATACTGCTCTCGTAAATAAAGCGAATGGCGGAGTTTATCACGACCGTTCTGAAAAATCTTGTCATATTTCCAATAAAAACCTACGAAGCATTAAAAAATGGATAAAATTTGTAACAATTTAATAATGTCGGCGCATAATTATTGGATAAAGTTTTTAAATATCATCAACATCATTAAGTGATTTGGGTTGAGGAAATTGATATCGCCGCCCCGGGAACCATTTTTCTCGCAGGATAAATCCTATATATGTATGTGGCTTTCTTTAGCACCCTTGTGATTTAAAACTAGATGAAATGAAAAAAATCATCACTAAAAAGAGACAAACACATACATCTATAGGATTTAGCCTGCGAGAGAATGAGATAGTATAATAGGTTTCTTCTTTGTGTGGTGTTTCGTAACCTATCGGTCTCCTCTTTTTGCGGTGCCCCCCCACTCTTATCTACTTTCGTTTTCTGAAGGTTTACTTCCATCGCGTGTGAATTGCACACTCTGTTTTTTGAGGTAAAACTTCTTTACGCAAGGTTGACTTGGGGAGTAAGCTGAGAGGGAGATACATGTTAGTGAAGATAGAAAGAGAAAGAGTTACGTTTCGTATATTACTGAAGGGACAAGAGAGAGAGAGGTGCGAGCACTCATTTTCTTTCTCTCTTTCTCTCCTAGCCAGTTACGTTTCGTATATCTAAGACACAGTGCAGGCCTATTGTCATATCACACTGAAGGAGCAAAAGAGAGCAGTGCGCGCGCACATTTTCTTTCTCTCTTCTTTTATAAGTTAGTGAAGTTTTACTTCGGTCGTGTGGTCTAAAGCACACTCGTTTTTTTTCAATTTTGTGTGTATATGATCATCGTTAAACGAAGTAAATAAACGATAATATTAAAGTTGAGACAATCTTGTGAATCGAGTAAGTATAAAATCATTCGAGTTCTACATAACATCTACTTAATATGTCGAAGACAAAATAATAGTTCTTACAAAGTATTTTCTTCCCGGCAGAAACACTTCTCTGCCTACTCTTTCGCATTTAAAGGCGAATTTATGTAGCAGTATCCAACTATTAAGTGTCCCACCTAGTTTTGAAACACTTATAGTTACGGCGCAGTAAAATATTTTACTGCCAGCGCAATAGCTATTACTTCCGGTAACAATAGGGTTGCTCCTCAAACCCCGATAATTTTATACGACGTCAAATGGAATGTAATATCACGAAAGAAATAACGTTTTGTAAATCAAATCGGGGCAGTTATGGCGGCATTGGTTCTCCGCAAGGCTCTAAATCACGGCTAATAGGATGGCTTCAAAACCACCAGAGTACTTTTATTCATTTCTTGCCCCCGAGCCGAAAGGTCAATTTTTAATGCAGTGAATATATATTCTATTATTATAAGTAATAATTTTTAGCCTGAAACACCCATCTAAATTGAAAAAATCTCCAGAGAAAAGATACATGCCGCAGACTGGACATGAACCCGTGTTCTCTGATATCCGGTCAATTGCTCTTTATCCACTGAGCTACTGCGGCTTATCTCCTACCCGCCAAACAATTCAATATATACTAGTGTTTCATTCAACAATTACTGTTTATTACATTTTTCACCTGCAAACAACATACTTTATTTATATGAGAAAGGCATTGTAAGTGCTAAATCTCTCAATAGGTGGCGTGTAGACAAATTATGTCTACATTTTTTGGTGAAGTACACTCTTCAAATATTAATTATTATTTTTAATTGATAAACTAATGCTTAAGACAAGATTTTTATGCATAGCACAAAGGGTAACAATTATTCTATATTGCAACTTAGCTACCGTTAAATGAGGTGACTACTTAATTTTAGACTTTGATACTTTTGATTAAACTTTTTTATAAAATCATTAATTTCAATTTTGTAGTGAAAACTTTTTGAAGTAAAACTTCTTTAAGCACGCTTGACTTGGGGAGTAAGCTGGTGAATGCGTGACGAGAGCATTACGTAAAGTGTGATCGGGCATATTGGAAGGGAGATACAAGTTAGTGAAGATAGAAAGAGAGAGAGTTACGTTTCGTATATTATACTAGGGGCAAGAGAGAGAGGTGCGAGCACACATTTTCTTTCTTTCTTTCTCTCATAGACAGTTACGTTTCGTATATTAAGTGAAGTTTTACTTCAGTCGTGTGGTCGTTTTTTTAGCACCGTTTTGATTTAAATCTCTATGAAACGAAAAATAGCGACACTAAAAACAAGCAAACACATACATCTATAGGATTTAGCCTGCAAGAGAATGAGATAGTATAATCGGTCTTCTCTTTGTGCGGTGCTTCGAAGCCTTTCCACTGTTTTCTACTTTAGTTATCTGAAGGTTTCACTTGGTGAAAACTTCTTTAGCACCGTTGTGATTTGAAACTCGTTGAAACGATAAAGCGACACTATAAAGAGACAAACACATGCAAAATTTTGTGAATGTGTTTTGGAGAGTAAAAAAAAAGGTTTTCAAAGTTAGATGGGTGAATGAAGTATGAATCCATCCCTCAGACTGCGGTGCCGTTCAATGGGTACAGAGTCTGGCTGTAGAGGTAAAAAGGTATCTCTCAACCAATCTCTACCGATCCGGCCCGCCATGCAGCAAGGCAGGCAAAAGCATTCGATGCATAGGTAATGACTTGTCACCAGGATAATAAATTTCTACGACACAATTAGAAAAGAAATTTGAAATTAAACAAATCACAAGGAAAGACGCTCAAAGTTCAATCAATGTTTATTTAAATAAAAAAAATGCATTTGAATGTCACTAGCGAGATATTTAAAACATTTAAATAGGCTGTCAGCTGAAAATTGTTTCATAAAACCAGTGTGGTCGAGGGTTGAAGGTTATTATAAAACTGCAAGGATATTATACATCACAAACACGTGCAAAACCGGGTACCAAAGCTAGTTAGCCATAAGTAAATTGTTCCCTTCGTCGGTTTATTATTATGTTTGAAAAATGCAAGCTAATACTCAAGCCTTCGTGTAAATATGACGTTCCGCGGGGGGCGGCAACGCCACCCCCCATAATTTTCGCCCCGGGCAATTGCGGGTCGGGGGCGGACTAAATAACACGAAGTGATACATTACAGTCATAGGACTGGTACATCGACGAAATATATTATTTTTTTCTATGGATTGTTACGTCAGGAGGTCGACAGGCGGCGACGGCCTTGATGTTATTTTTCAATTGGATTATTTTTTTCAAATGGTTTAAAGTTTAGACCATTTGGTATAAACTTTTATAAATCGTCAATTAATATAACACTAGATGATACATTACAGACATAGGACTGGTACAACAATGTAATATATTATTTTATTCAATGGATTGGTACGTCAAGAGGTCGATAGGCGGTGTCGGCCTTGATGTTTTTTTATATTTGATTATTTTTTTCAAATGGTTTAAAGTTTAAACCGTTAAACATTGGTTTAAACTTTAAACTATTTAAATCGTCAATTAATAAAACATTTTCATAGTGAAATAAAAATTTCACAGTTAAATAAAAAAAATGGATTAGAGAGACAATGGAGAGTTAAAAATGAAAAATAAAAACAACAATAGAAAAAAACATTTACAAAAATATCTCTGTTTTGGTTGAACAAATTCATTATTTTTTTTGTTTAATTTTCTTCTTCCCCTTGGGCCACTTTTATCTTTGACATGATATAAAAATTTGTAATTTATTTATTTTTATAAGTAAAAACTTCTTTAGCTGGACGTCGCCTTAGTTCTTAATTGTCCAAACGATTATTAGACAATTTTACAGGAGAAGGTTTTCGTTAATTATTTCAAAGAAACATTGTGATAGGTGTTTCAGATAGAGCTATTAACGTAAAGTTAAAGATCTCATTAGTTTAAATAATTCTTTGTTAAGTGATTCTATCATTTTTAATTTAAATTGAAGTTTGGACAAAAACTAAAATGGTCGTTTGGACAATTAAGATTAGATCAAAATATCAGAGTGTGCAATTCACATGCGGTAGAAGCGAAACCATCAGAAACTAAAGTAGACAAGAGTAGAGAGGCTTCGAAGCACCGTACAAAGAGGAGACCGGTACACCATCTCATTCTCTCGCAGGCTAAATCCTTTAGATGTATGTGTTTGTAAAATAAGTTTTCACTTCATTAAAATACTTATTATTTATTTATTTATTAAAGATAGATACAAAATAAAGTACAAATTACATATAAAAAGTTTTGCCTGTCCAAATAGGAAAGTTTCCCGTGCCAGGACAGACAAATTGACAGGTTGACAAATTAGAATGTAACATCTTATGTAAAATTATATCTTTATATTTAAGATCAATAGGTACCATAGTTGCTAGAACAATGATTAAGTTTCAATTAATGTTTGTGTATTTATGAAAAATTAAAATCACAAGCATTTCACAATAAAATGAATCCACCGAATTATAAATAAAAACTCACTCACACAAGTGATGCAATTCTAAAAAGAACACTTAACAAATTAAAATGAAGCCTGGCGCGTGCATATTGTCATTAAGCTACGCCTGTACGTGTCTAATTTACAGGCAGAGCTACTTTTTAAACATCATACGTCTGACGTCTGGTGTCATGAAGTATCATTTGTACTTGTTGTCATATCAGCGACGGACAATCAAAAGAACTATCCTCGTTACAGGTAATCATCTAATGTGCACGATATTATTGACACAGAATAGGAATTATGTGTCGTTTGAGAAAATGAGCTTTTCCGTAAGCTATGCAATTTGTAAGGCTGCGGAAGTATGATTGAAACAATTAGGAAAAGGAGTGGGCACTTAATATAATGTTCTTTCCGGGGAGAGTTTGGAAGTATTTAAAATCAATCTGTAATAGTTATTAATGAAGCAGCTACAAAAATAAAATATTCACCGCCATCTATCATCTATCATCAATACAATTTGATGAATTCGAAGGTTCCGTGACCATCATGCACATAGTAAACGCCAGAGAGATCATTTACCCAGAAATAAAACTGCAGTATTTGAAGGCAGTTTCAGCTATTCATCATCAAAACTTTGGAATGAAATACCACTGTCTATTCGAATATCGACATCGTTGCAGTGCTTCAAGAAGCTCTGAGGCGAATGTTTGATGACTGCACAGTCATTCGCACAACAACATATTTGAAATAATTTACAATGAAAGGAATACCTACTACATACTAGTTAGTGTTTGTGTGTATATTATTTATGTTGAATTTTAATTTATGCGATATATTTTATTTATTTATTAAATATATTATACTAGCTGGGTTACACGGCTTCGCTCAGGACAACATTCGAGAGTGTTCTGGAATGTTTCACAATGATGTTCCCGATTTCATATTCACGAAAATCCACGACATACTCCGCCAATCCTTCCAGAACTTTCTAGAGCTCTATGGAAGCTTCTAGAACTTTCCGGAAGAATTCAAGAGGGCGATATCTTCAAAAGCACGCCTTTTAGATAAAAACGTGAACCGTGATCATTTTTTATTTTTTTTTTATAAGAGAAAATACAGATACAGATTTCTATTAAAAAAAATATACAAACAACAACTAGAGAACTCACCTGCATTCAAAATATTTCTTACGAATCTTGAAGGGGGGGTAGAGATCTACCACACCATATAACTCCCTTGATCGTACCGGGACTCGTTTCTGAGTTTTAGCGAGCCGCACGTTTTTTGGACTTTTTTTTAAAATACGACTATATACATATTAATTATGTGTAATAGGAAAATTAGGGGTAGGTACTGCTGAAAACCACCTGTATTACGGGAGAAATCAAGAATGTGTAGCTAAGTTGTGACATATTTGTCAATAAAAGGAAATGTCTCTAAGTGGCGATGTTGAGATTAACTCTTACTCCGAAAATAATTTTTAAAATCGTTAGGTAACCGAGCCGGAGTTGTGGAGTCAAGAGTCAAGGGTCAATGCGATATTGAAACCACCCGGTTTTGTCAGAGATAGTATTGTGTCGTGTAAATATTTTAAAGGTAAAATCGTTTTTAAAAAGGCTTTCATATTAAAGTCCCGCTAGAATTAGTGATGAAACGCTTTTGATATCACCAAATATTTTAATTTATCTGGTGGCCCAAGGGTTGTGGCGCCGAAAGGCGTGTATATTCTTAAATATACCATTTTCCGTTGTTTGAGGGGGGTCTGATAAGAGTCTCGAAATTCACTCTGCGCAACACGATAATCTGCCATAAATACGCAACGGAAAGGGTTACAAGAGTTTTTAGTGCGTCGTCATATAGTCTCGAGATGTTCTAAAAAGTAAGCTGATGTTAATATTACCAGAATATCAAAGCGACTTTAATAATGTCAAAATAAAACATTTCTCGTTATAATGAAAACGTCTGGATTGCCTCTTGTTTCGGCAGAAACTATCATCCACCATATGAGAACGCTTTAGAATAAAAATACTTTAAACCTACGTCTTCCAGAGAAACTAGAAATTCTCTGGATTTTTTATTAAAAAATCAGTATCTCCGAGTTGAAGTGGATTCTTTCGCTACGCTGACGATCGGTGATGACATCTTGTCTTGTTTACAGAGGGCCAATAAAGAAGCTGTTTACACGCGGCGTTTAACGCGCAGCTAGTTCTTAATATACGGCAGCAGGGCGCGGCATATCTTAATATTTACTTTAAACAGTATGTCGTGTAGCGAAACCTCGACGTAATATAAAGTTCATTTTGTGGAGAGCGGCCGTAATAAGCCACGGAGTGGGGAGCGGGGAGCGCGGGCGCGGGCGTATCGGGACTCTCTTATTAAATCGACAAGTCATTTTAATATGTTTCGGTTTTGTGGCCTAGACATAAACAAACGCGCAATTGTATAGATTTTGATCATTATTTACACTATATTTTCATTTTTAAACTAATTCGACGGTGACTTTAGTCAAGAATTAGCGATATCGACTTGAGCGCAGAATAAGAGAGTTTTTTTTTGGCGATTTTAGTTAATGACAGCTACAAGTATAGGGGTTGCGATCTTCATTTATAATGAGTGCCATGGACCTTTTTATATTTTAAACAGAAATCTCTGAGGGAAAAAAAACACTCAGGGCTTATACCACCTTTGAGAATGCTGTGTGGAGGGTATTTTTAGGAAAAGGAAGGAGAGGAAGATCTAGGAAGGAAAAAGGAATCTCGAAGGTACGATTGATGAGTAGGAATCTGGGGGTCAGTGTGTCTAGGAGTGATGGACGTATGAATCGATTCCACGCACTGCGGTGCAGGGCGATGGGTTGAGAGAGTCCGACTGAGGAGGTCTAAGTCAGGTGTCGCTCAACCAGTCTCTGATCGGGTCCGTCAAAATCGGGTTGGCAAAAATATTCGCCGCCAAGACCTAGATAAACCTCACCCCATGAACCCGGGCACCCCTGCTAAGTCATCAAACGAAGAAAACCAATTTGGGTGACCGATGGCAGGGGTGTTGGTTATCCAATATAAGTTACAATGTTAAAATTTTTGCTGTTATCTCTCTCAGATATCAATAACGGTGAACTAATTGAAAAACTGTTCAATATAATAAGAGCATCGTAAAAAAACATATTTTTATGATGTAATTACATCGTAAAACAACGGCGATGAAAATTGCGAGAAATGTAAGAATATCGCATAAAATTAAAACACTGTAATTTCTTCTTGTCTTGTGCAGGTTAGCTTCTTGTAGAGCACTTCGCGTGCGCTCAGCACATATTAACCCCCATTAAAATAATATACTTTTCAATTATGAACAGCAAGTAGCGCGATTCCCTCACGCGGCGTTTAGCCCGACGTTCCCCTCCTCGCACACCGCAGCCGCACCGCGTTGCACATGAAGTGCGGATAAATTTAACGCTCTGGTCACATACTCTTGCTGGAAGCTGACTGCAACCCGAACCCCATTAGAAGGAAGACCGGGGCAATTTGTAACGCAATTAAATGCGCAGTCAAGAAAAATGGAAAATTACTGTCTATCAGTCGATTCGTTAGCTTTTAAATGGATTATTATAGCCTGCTTACACGGCCAAGGTTTCTGGTTTCAATTTGCAGCGTGATTATCCCCGTAGAGTGGTGCTAAGGAAATTGATAGCTCGAGGACAGATCTGGTGTGTAATGACGGTGCTCTATTTCCCCTTGATGAGATTGGTCAGTAACGTAACCGGCCATCTTGTGCACTATCTAACTAAATGGTGTCCCGGGCATTAATATTCTTGTCAGTGGTGTAGCATGTTACAGTGTTACCATCTGGACGTTACGGGTATTTACAACGAGAAATTAATTTTGTTATTTTACAATGTTTACCCTTCTGGTTTTTGAGATTTTGACTTTTGATTTATTCAGAAATATTCCCAATTAACATTCAAGTTTAAAGAGATTGGTGATTTTTTGAAAATATCTCAAAATGAAATACTGTTTATAAAATCAGTTAAAAGACCTTTTTCCTGATACTAAAAATATTAAAAAAATTAATAAAAAAATGGAGGAACTTTTGCCATAAAAACTTCTTCTAAATTATTTGAAATTTTCTATGATGCAAGTATCTATCAAATGCAAAAAACAAAGCGTGGGGCTGCCTCTTTCTAATACTGCTCAAATCATCTAACTCACCGTAGTACAAAAGGAGATAGAACAACTTTCACTAGTTCGTCTCAGTTTTAGCCATATAAGATTTCACTACATTGGACACTGCTATCGATGTCTGCGTAAAAAAAAACGACTAAAAACCACAAAAATACCCATAACGTTGACAAAGGTAGATTGTAGTTACCTACTATTTAAAAATTTCATTCAATTTTAGAGAAATGCGTATATGTGCACGTGTGTGTACTACCAAAAGTAGACTGAATGCTTTGTCATCGACAACGAAGCTATATTCCAAGATTTAGCTCGATTCGATTACGGGAAGTGGGTTAATTTCAACTTCCAAGATTTGCATCGTAAATCACGAAAAAAAAATCAAAATTCAAGCAGATGTATTTAAAAATGACTCTCAATTGACTTGGCTTGGTTGATATATTCCTCTTTACCCAGAATACTAATGGAGGGAAATAATTATACCAAGTCAGTGGACATCTTCAATTTGTCTTTAAACAAATACAAAATACTGTTACTGTAGCAGTTCAGTTAACTACGTGCAATAAATACTTAATATTTCTTTGTAAAAGAAATATAAAGTATTCATATTTTATATTGGAATAAGTTAATAATAATAATCTAAAAGAAAATATGAAAGAGAACAAGACACAGAAAAACAGAAAAAGACAATGGTCGCAACTGGGACTCGAACCCAGACCTCTCCTCGTCTGACTCGGTCTGACCGGGACGAGCGCGTTAACCAATTTTGCTATTGACACCTTCTGTCAAAACGTCATAATTGTCAATCTCATATTTTCAAATTTGATATTGACAATTAGGTGGCAATAGCGAAATTGGTTAACGCGCTCGTCCCGATTAGACAGAGAGGTCTGGGTTCGAGTCCCAGTTGCGACCATTGTCTTTTTCTGTTTTTCTGTGTCTTGTTCTGTTTCATATTTTCGTTTAGATTATTATTGTTAACTTATTCTAATATGATATATTTCACTGATGGGAATAACCTTAAAAAAAAGTATAAAAATTAAGTTTTTCTTATAAAAATTGAATATTCGAATTTTATTTAATTTGTAAATTTCTTATGTAAAAGCCCCGAAAACGGGCGTAAATAAATAAATTGTTTAGCTAGACATAATACGTGCAGATCGAGGGATTAATAATGAACCTAACATCATTTGCAAGCTAGTAAGGACTAAGAGTAAGCCACAGCACTGTTACTGCTCATTAGAGTATCATAATGACAATAATCAGTATTCGTGAAGAACATTGAACTACAATAATGGGCTCGTACACAGAGATTGGGTAGGTGGTATTAGATTAGGCTAATATCTGCAACGCAAACACCGCTTTATCAACGACAGTCGAGAATGGTATAGTGAGAAAAACAGAATAAAAATATTGGATTTTTTGATGTTACATAAAAAAAATGTTAACTGCAACAAAACAGTACTCGAACAGAATTCGTCCACCGCTAGTCGATCTATCCAACAACCATCGACTATCTCTTGCAAATTAAGTCACTTTATTTAATACCTCATTCGATATTATTTCGCTGAAAAAAAAAACGTGAGTGCTTTAGACAACACGACTGAAGTAAAACTACACTAACTTATAAAAGAAGAAAGAAAGAAAATGTACGCGTGCACTGCTCTCTCTTGCTCCTACAGTGTGATAGAGACAATAGGCCTGCACTGTGTCTTAGATATACGAAACGTATCTGGCTATGAGAGAAAGATAAAAAGAAAATGTGTGCTCGCACCTCTCTCTCTTGCCCGTACAGTAATATACGAAACGTAACTCTCTCTCTTTCTATCTTTATTTATTTATTTATTTATTTATTTATTGTTTGAAAATATTACATAATACAATATAGTGAACTTAAAATGTCCAACTAGGCAATTGCCCGTTTTAGGACATTCCAGTATGATAATGTTTTTACATGTAAATTATAGTAAATTATAGTGTTGACTATTCTGTTGGTAAAATAATACATATGTATATTCATATTCTAGAATACTTTCAGTTATACCACGACATTTTTTACTATTGTTTAGCTGACATAACAAACTAAAGAAATATTAATAGATAAAACAAGAAAAATGAATTTGAAAATGAAAATGAATGAAGAAATTCTGTTGGTAAAATAATACATATATGTATATATTCATAATCTAGTATACTTTAAGTTATATCACGACATTTTTTTGCTATTGTTTAGCTGACATAATAAACTAAAGAGATGTTAATAGATAAAACAAGAAAATGAAAAATAAAAATGAAAGTAAAGAAGGAACTTTTCCTTTAAGGAAAAATATCACGAAGAATTGAGCAATTTTCGAAGTTACTTTATGTAAAAATACAGTTACTGTAATGCTAATATAATACCAATATAAATTAAAATGTAAAGAAAAACAAAAATTACAATTCAATTACTGTTGTTTAGCATATTCTCGCATTCAGCTCTCCCCAAGACCAGAAGCCAATTAGTAACCTGCATACGCAGAATATTAGTACTCATTGCCTTACATGCATCAGGTATGAGATTGAGCAATTTAGGGCCTAGGTATGAGAATTGTCTCTGTGCTAAAGATGAGGAGGTGGTGGGCGGAACTATTGGGTTTTTTTTTGCATGTCTTGTATTATGACAGTGGTTTACGGAAGCGTAGTGGTGCCTCTGTTTTTGAGTGTGTAATATGATTTTCCTTATGTATAATTGTCTTACATCAAGAACACGAAACTCTGCGAACAATGAATCGCTGGGGTACCTGAAAGGTTTTTTCAGTATGACTCTTATAAGCGATTTCTGGGATTTAGCTAAGGGATCGAGTATAGTTTTAGCACAACCGCCCCAACCTAAGGAAGCATAGTCTAATATGGAATTACACATTGCAAAGTAAATTCGTTTCAAATCATTTACGCATAGAATATTTCTTATTGCTATGAACAGATGTGTAAGTTTCCTGACCTTTGTGGAAGTTAAGGCTATATATTTGTCCCATCTCAGAAATTTATCAATGATAATTCCTAGGTATCTTATATTGTCCACACATTCTAAGGTATTGCATTTACATGTAATAATGTCGTTGCAATGGTGTATTCTAATGTTAAGGATTTCTTGTGGTTGACCCGCTTGATTTGAACTGAAGCAGATGAATTTCGTTTTATCCGAGTTTGGAGTGAGGAAATTACTATCTAGCCACTGTTTAACTTTGTTTATGCCGAATTCAGTTTTACTGCAAGACTCATTCCAGGTTTTGCCTTCAAATAAAAGTACTGTATCGTCAGCAAATGTAATTATGTGGTCTGCAAAGGAAGTATTACATAAGTCATTTATATAAACATTAAACAGTATGGGACCTAGAGTACTTCCTTGCGGTACGCCATATTTAATATTGGCTGGATCACTTAGAGTACCGTTAATATCCACTCTTTGGCTCCTGTTTTCTAGGTAACTAACCAACCACTTGAAAATTTGACCCTGTATCCCAATTCGCTGTAGTTTATTCAGCAGAATTTTGTGCGAGATAGTGTCAAATGCTTTAGCTAGATCTAAAAAAAGTGCAATGCATTTACTACCTTTATCTAGGTTATTGGAGATGATTTTTGTCAAATTAGCGATGGCGTTTTCAGTGCTTAAACCTTTGCGAAAGCCGAATTGTCTACTAGAAAGGATGTTGTTATTTTCTAGATAATGGGTGAGACGGTTCTTTACAATTTTCTCCAAAATTTTTGAGACCGAGTTGAGCAGAGAAACCGGCCGGTAGTTATGTATCAGTGATTTTTCCCCACTTTTATGCAGTAAAATGACGATTGACTGCTTTAAATGGTTAGGGAATTTCCCTGATTTAAAGCTTAGATTCGCAATGAACGCAATCGGTAATGCTATGTATACTTTAATGATTTTTAGAAGATTCGATGAAATCTTATCGGGACCACATGCTTTTGATGACTTAAGGTCGTCAATTATCTTCATGACTTCGTTAGATGACGTTGTGATTGAGTCTATTTTGTGACCGATATTAGGGATAGTTAAATTGGCGAGAGCGGTTTCTGATTTCTTACACTTATCGAGAATTTTTTCGCAAGTGTGTCTCCCACAGATGAAAAGTAACAGTTTGCAAAGTTTGCCATATCTTTGGGAACTTCAGAGTTTGATGTGTTAATGTATAGCGATTTAATTTCTGAAGATTTATTGATTTTGGATTTGGTTATGTTGCGAAAGGTATCCCAAAAACGTTTTGGATTGCAGTTGTTTTCGTAAATTAGTTTCTTATAATAATTTTCTTTCGCCGATGTAATTAATTTCTTACACAAATTCCTATACTTTTTATAATAACATTGTAATACCAAATTCTCAGGATATGTTTTTGCCTTTTCATGAAGATGATTTCTTCTGTGAATCGATTTAACTAGACCCAGGGTGATCCATGGTGTGAATTTAGTTTGTTTATTAGATATGGTTATATTACTTGTGTGTTTTAATATGTACTCGTGTAGTTTGGTAATAAATTCTTTCATTGCTAAGTCAGTGTCTGATTGATCTAGAACATTTAGCCAGTTTTCTGCGCTCAAGTCCTCAATTAAATTATTGAAATTAGTTTTAGCAACGTATTTAATTTTCGAAGAAATGGGAGGCTTGTTTTTAAGACAAAGAGATGTTGTATAGTGGTCTGAAATAGTTGAGTGTATAACATAAGTGTCAATAAAGTTAATATTTTTCACATTGATGTGATCAAGACAGGATTTATTCGAGCCCTGTTCACGGGTAAAGCTGTTAATAGTCTGTGTGAAGCCATTTTCCGCAAGTAGACATAGATAATCGATTGATTGACGGTGGTTATCAGGGATAGTATTAATGTTTAAATCTCCCATAATAATTTGCTGTTCAAATTTTTTAGCATTGTTTAAAATTGATTGCAATGAAAACAGGAAGGGGTCAATATTGATGAAGAAAGGAGATCTGTAAATGGCAAATATGCATATGTTATTATTCAATACTATTTTCATACAGTTTGATTGTGCTAAAGGAATTTCCTCTACATGAGCTTTAATTCCGTCCTTGATGTAGATAACAATTCCACTAGATTTGTTGAGGTTGGTTGTGGTGTGATATTCAGTGTAATCGTGGATTGATTTTACGGTGTAGTATTTGTTTAACCAGCATTCAGTTAAAATTATAACATCAAAAGAGGAATTAAATAGATCAAGAAAAATTGTAAAGTCGTCGAGATTCGATATGCTTCTAATATTCTGATGTATGATTTTTAGGTTATATGAGTCCCAGTTATAGTTGTTTAAATTCTCCAGATCTCGAATTATATTCATATTAACGCTAATACCAGAATCATTGCAATTATCCGAAGGTAACTGAAACATAATTATGTTTAAATTTATTATGATGTGTAGTGGTTAACCCGTAGTTCTTGTGCGAAAAGTCAGCAAACAAATAGTAAAAATAGAAAGTGTAAATTACGGTGTTGTTCATCAGTATTTTATTAATATATTGTATAGGAGATTGTGAGTTCTGATAGTATGATGCGTATTTTTCTTCGAGATGAAGATTGATTCCGCTACGAGCACATAGAAGAGAAAAATATGAGAAAAGTGAATTATTATAGATATAAAAGATGTTATAAAAGATGATGTTGTTGGTATGTTTCGTAAAGAAGCACTCTAAGCAGGTGATGATTATGTAAGTATCTGTCATGAAGGCTGTAAATTCAGTAAATATAAAAACAATAAAATGGCCAGATGCATAGTTTGTGCTGTTCTTGTAGAGAAGTTGATGCGAAAAAAATGCCAAAAAACAATAATTGAATACCATGACATGCGGAAAATGCAAAAGTAGAACCATTACTAGGACATATTTATGTAAATTAAGATTTTTTCCAGATTTATATAGATTTGCTGGGAACATCATCTTACAAATACTATCGCTGTGATAAGTTCATATGAGTTTGATTGAAGAACGAAAAATACATTATTATGCGTATAAAAAAGAATGTTTGAGGTGTTGGCATGCCTCATAAAACAACAACAAAGAACAATCAATACAATTAATACCAATAATAGAGAGAGTGCATTATTATGAGGTAATGAGAGTACATTATATAACGTGAATGATAATGTTGATACATAGTATTCCAACTTAAAATATATTTTAACAGTAAAGTGCATAATATAGTGTATAATGCTTCTGCTTGTAATTGATAGGTGTGATAAAAAACAATAATTAAATACAGTAACATGTGAAAAATGCAAAAGTATGATTAAAAATGTGCGTGGGCATTTGTAACGGGATTTTTTCCCAGATATATAAACAGTAGGTATACGTCTGTAGTATCCTAAAGTTAAATTAAATGTGCTAATCATGGATGTCGAAAACTGAATATAGAATATATTACCTTCAATATATAATATTCTGATGAGAATTATGAACTGCCTCTTAAATGCCCAAGAATTGAATGTAATACCGCACTTCAACGAGCGAATAATTAAATACAAGGTAGATGTACCACTCGCATTTCTGACTTGTATAAGTAAATCGAACAGAACCCAGTACATAATAATGCTGAAAAAATATGTAAATAAAACAGTAGTAATGGTTTTTGAGAAATAAAAAAAACATTATTTTGACAGAGCTCGAGCATTTGAAGTTAATGTAAATTCTGTAAATACAAGTGAATATAATAATAGTTAACCAAAACAAAAAGATTATTACAGAAAATATGAGCATCATATAGTGAGTAAATAAGATATTAATACTCTGATTTTTATTTGTACAATAAATTTTTTTTTTTTGATTTTGATTCCTACGAGAACATGCTGGAAGAATAATATTTACACAGTAAACTGATATTATCTTAAAGAATACTAAAACAGCGTGATTTTTGTTGATTAGAGGAAGAGTATGGTTAGAATTTTTAATTGTAAGATTTGTAATTTTTATAATAATTTTGCTGTTACTAGAGAAAGCTACTAATGAAAGTAAGAATGAATTATTTTGATAAATATTAGTTATTATAATTAAACTTAGTGTGAGTGAATTGTAGATGGCGGTAATACTCAAATAAAAACTTGTACTGAATGTATTATTTATGTAGATATATAATTTTTTCTTAGAGAGAGTTAAAGAAAAGTGAGTTACAGTCAAAGGAGGTAACGTATAATAAAAATAGTGAATACTGATATAAACAATTTTCACACTGATTTTGTTGCTACATGAAAGAACTACTAAAAAGAGTAAGAATGCATTATTTTGAATTGATACATTATTTTTAAAGACAAAGAAAAAACTCATATGAAAACCAGCGATGAAAATGATATTAACCGGATTATTTTCGTTTAGCAGTGCAGTAAATGTTGAGGTACTTTTTATCAACTGTCACAGTTGTTGGCGTTTTTCTCGATCAAGATCAATGATGTTTTTGATCGTAATAATTTTGGATGTATCCGTTTGTCTTAGCAGAATGCGCCCCGAAGATGTCCAAGAGTATTTGTAGTTATTTTCCCTGGCAAATTTTTTAGTTTGGGAGAGTAGGAATTTTCCTTTTTGCGTTAAATGATCGGACACGTAAATTCGTTTGGCTTCTTGTGATAGCCCTAAATCTGCTGTATTGAGTTTACTTGAACTGGAGGTAGAGGATTTTTTATATTCTTTGATTTTGAGTAGGAAGTCATCTCGAGATTTAATACTATTGAACGACACTATTATAGATCTGGGATTTTTCTCGGACAGTTTTGGTCCTAGTCTGTACATTTTATTAATTTCAGATTGTAAAGGTATCGTGGTATCTCCGTAATAAATGATTTTTGATATTTTTTTGAGAGTTTCCATAATATTTTCATTGTTTGCTTCGGGGATCCCTCTTATATCGATATTGCACATCTGTGTAATGTACTCCAGCCGGTCAATTTTGTCGTCCTGATGAGAAGTAGTATTTTCTAATACAGCGTTTTGTTTTTTTAATTCTAACATATCAGTATTGACCTTTACTTGCGAGGATTCAATGTCAGTTATGCGTTTTTTTAGATGGTCTTGCTAATCCGCTAAAAATTGAATTGAATCAAGGATTTCTTTGTTTTGTGCGATAATCGATTCATATTTTTGTTCAACAAAATCCATAATGGTTTTTTTGAAATTATTTAATTCCAAAATGAAATAATCTGACGTAAGTATTCCGCTTGCGCCATCTATGGTTGAGGAAGGAAATTTCTCCGCGTCAGTTGACTGCTCGATTACAGGTTTAGAAGGTTGAGATAGCTGCTTGGTAGGTTTGCCGCTAGATGCCGTTTCTTGATCGATTTTTTCATCAAATATCATATTCTTGGCTCTTTTTTTAGTAAAACTCCTAGAACATTTTTTACATTTCCATTGATGATTACGAGCACCACGTAAGTTTTCCACAATCTCGGCACAAACAAGATGGTAGCCGTTTTCACAGACAACACAAGATATGAATTCGGCTGGATTGTCAATATTTTTGCCACAAACGATGCATAGTGTATTCATGTTGAAATTAATTTATAAAAAGTGATTTCGCTGTGAATAAAAATTGATTGTATGATATATAATACTGATAGTTTCAACACAGTTTTGGCACTTTTGTATTTTTTACAGCTGGCTCGTTTTAGTACAGAATGACAGCTTTATTTTTATTATTTGTTTTTTTTTTTGACAGTTATCATGCAATTTCTTTGGGAAGACAAAAAACATGAAAAAATAACACTTCACAAGATATAAACGCACTGATTTGAAGCGCGATCTTTGATTTGGAATAGTTTAGATCTTTAAGCTTGAGTACACTACAGTTTTATGTTGATTTTTATTAAATTATAGCAGACGTAAGAATATGTCAACACTAGACTCAGTAGGTAGATTGATATATCCAGTATTCCTTAAACTGTGTAGTATTGAAAACACGTAAGTACTTATTGCTTGAATATAAATAGTACAATGGAATATTAGATGTTGCCCATAGGCTGATTAATGAAGAAGTCTCTTCATTAATCACTAACTTATATATCTCTCTCAACTTCAGTTTGCCTCGCCCGATCACACTATTCGTAACGCTATCGTGACGCATTCGCCAGCTTACCCCCCAGTTTTCATTTACAACCAGCAAATTAATAAGCAAAAATGTGCCTTTGAACTACTTACTACCCCTCTTTCCTCTTTTATTTGTTCCTCCGGGGTATTTCTTCCTCTGTGTATTAAAGCAAATACATATACGTTCAAACAAAATAATATTAATTCTGCCATCAAACGAAGACAAAACTAAGAATATTGTATTATTAATTATTTCTTAGCGCTAACTTAATAGTGAAAGTAGTAAATGAAAACAGAGCGAGCAAAAGAATAAATAATATATTTTACACCCCACAAACCAATACGTAATTATTGCAGACACATAGCAGTTTCATTGGTCCTCGTACATTTAACCTTCTACCACCACAAACTCAAATGATAAATAAAATGATAAAATATGAAAAAAGGGAAAATTATGGTTGAATAATGTAGATATTGAAACGATTTCTTAAACGACTTCGAAAAGGAGGAGGTTATCAATTCGACGGTATTTTTTATTTTATTTTTTTTTATGTTTGTTACCTCAGAACTTTCGATTGGGTGAACCGATATTGATGATTCTTTTTTATTAGAAAGCTGGTGCTTCCCGTGTGGTCCCATTTTAATTTGGTCCAGTTCTGACAATGGAATCCATAAGAAAACCATATATGTCTAAAATTTGCAATAAGTAAGTGTGCGCAACAAATGGACGAATAACTCAATATTACGCCAACAGATTTCGATGATTCTTTTTTTGAAGAAAAACTTCTTTACGCATGCTCGTCACTAAAAATCAAAAAATAAACAAAAATTTTAACAAAACAAAAAACGACTTCAAAAAATGCTCTAAAAAGTAAAAAAATAATTTCGTACGATTGTTATTTTTGGAGTCGGTGTCAGCCAAGATCTCCACATCTCACCTATAACTACCTATGTATGTAGTTACCTTGGCTGACACCGACTCCAAAATTAATCCTTCTACAACCCACTTTCTGTAACTTTCTAAACTGTAGTACAATATGTTTTATGTTTATTTATTTTTTTATAATAACCACAAAAAAAACTTTAAATTAGTATGTTTTTCTCCATATTTTTATTTTATTTTTATAACAGCTGAAAAAAAAACCTTTTTCACTTATTCTACCTATGTAATACTAAATTTTTATACTAACTTTATATTTTATACGTTTTTTTAAGTATATTTTATACTTTGGGTACTTGGAAATATGGTATTTTGTTTTAATATACCCACACCCATAGTGGGTTTTTATCTCTTGTTCGTACTATTTGTTATTATATATTATGTTATTATATACTATTTGCTATTATACATTATATGTACAAATAAATGGGAATAAATAAAGTTTTACAAAAAAGTATGCAAGCTTGGAAGATTGCGTGTCGTGTAAAATACTCGGTTTTCCAGCAGACTGTTTTTCTCTTAATTCTGTGGCACGTTTTCCATTCCCCTTGAATAATAACTACACGACACATCTACTTTAGTGTTTTCCTGAGCCGCCAGGAAAATTATTAAACTTTAATAAAAAAAAAAAATAAGCGTTAATTTTACGGGAGATCGCCATTATATTTTTTAATGAGTCGCTTTATCTATGAAGAATCTATTCAGATCGTGATTTGTATGAAGAATTAAGAAGCACATTATTTCTGAAAGAAACTCTTCATGTACCTCTTCACGAAGAGTAGCGTATTTTTTAAAGTAAAACTTATTTAAGAACGCTTGACTTAGGGAGTAAGCCGGTGAATGCGTGACGAGAGCGTTATGAAAAGTGTGATCGGGCGAGGCGAACGGGGGTTGAGAGGGAGATATAAGTTAGTGAAGATAGAAAGAGAGAGAGTTACGTTTCGTATATTACTGTAGGGGCAAGAGAGAGAGGTGCGAGCACACATTTTCTTCTTCTCTTTCTTTCATAGCCAGTTACGTTTTGTATATCTAAGACACAGTGCAGGCCTATTGTCTGTATCACACTGAAGGGGCAAGAGGGAGCAGTGCGCGCGCCCATTTTCTTTCTCTCTTCTTTTATAAGTTAGTGAAGTTTTACTTCAGTCGCGTGGTCTAAAGCACATTCGTTTTTTTTTTATTTTTTAGTTTTTGATAATCAAAGAGTTGTATTATCCTCTTTGTAAGAGATGAATGAAATTTTTGGTTAGATACCTCCCGATCACAAAAAATTCACTGTATGTTTCGCGTGTTTATATTTCCCATAACTGCAATGTTCCATATACTTATACTCGTATAATATTATAAAGTACAAATTGTATTCACATCCTAACATAAAAGTTATATTTATAACTCGAATTAAAAGCTTAACTAGACTGATTTTCTCCTTACATAAGAAAAGTTCCGCTTAAGAAAAATTACTTTATTCATGTTCTGCACAAAATACTTTAGTCTTCTTACTATAGATATAGATGAAAACCTCACATTCTGAATAACCCATACTTTTATTATGCATTTACAAACTTTCTTCTGAATAAAATAAGTTGCCATGCGCCTACTTTTTCACAAAACCAAACTTTTTTCAATCTGGTTAAAATATGAATAAAAATTAGATTAAAGTAGAAAAATGGGACAAAGGCTAAAAAAGCTGCATTCAAAAGTACGCAGGTACCTTCCGGTGGGAGATTTATTTTCCGGTCGTCCCTCTTAGGGTAATAAAATTTCCTTTTTCTACCAAAATTTTGTTCAATAGCCAGGCCATAAATTCATTTGATAAAATCTCTACGTTCAAATCTGATTTTATCTCGGGAAATCGCAAAGCAGAGCCGACACGAACGCCAAACGCGTATGGACGGGGAATGGACCCGCTGGTGATTTGATTACATTTCTTTAAATTTGACGGAAATCTTATTACGATATTTATATAGAATATTATCAATTTATCAACCGTAAAGAATGATTTCGATCAGAAATCCCCAAACTTCTGGTCCCGTAGACCACTTGCCGATTTTTTTTTCTTTTTTTTCCCCCCTTTCCTAATCTATCTAGCTATCTTTATGAATAACAATGAATCTATTTATATAAATACGATGAATGTATGTACGCACATAACTTCCGAACGACTGCACCAGATAGGATGATTATTTTTTCTGTGTTCGTTATTGTCAGGACAAGGTTTGTATAAAACTACTGGTGAGCTCTGGCATTATGAAATTTTGATAAAACAATTTCAATAGGTGGAACGCGAGCTGTTTGAAAACTGAATGTACCGGGACTGAATGTATGGAATGCGGGAGGGGGGGAAGGGGAACTCGGGAGGGGGGTTCGCGGGATAAGGAAAGGGGAGGAATGGAGTGGGGAGAAGATAAGTGGAAGAGGCGGAGTGGGAACACGAGAGCTAGTATTGAATATTCATAAATTCAATAAACTTTAATGCGTTTTTGAGGCTGACACTTTGAAAGGGTATATTATTTTTTAGTTGAAAACACAAAAAAAAATAATAACATTGCATAAAATAAACTAAAAAAAAATGTATGCACTTCAAAAGCGGTAGAAGTAAAACTTAAAGAAGAAAACGTAGACAGGAGTGACGAGGCTACCGCACAAAGAGGAGGCCGTTAGGCTACGAAGCATCGTACAAAGAGGATACCGATTATACTATCTTATTATCTCGCGGGCTAAATCCCATAAATGTATATGTTTTTGTCTCTATGTAGTGTCGCTATTTTTCGTTTCATCGAGTTTCAAATAAGAACATTTTGATTAATTTGAAACAGTGTCACTTTATTCCAAAATAATAGTCCAGAATAAAATAATATATTGGGTTATCATACCTACAATAATATTTTACTTAATCTACTTTTCATGAGATTCTATTGATATTTAAAACTAATTTTATAAATTAGGATGAAATTTTAGACATTTTTGGTGATGTGGAATTTCGATGGTTAGACGATGAATGTTAGATGAAGAATGTCATAAATATAATTTATTATTTCTCAAGTATATTTACATCCCATTTTGGGAAAATGATAGCAAATTCGTGAAAGAATTGAACACATGATTATGGGGAACATTTGGAAATTCTCGAGTTTGGAAATTTATGACCCAAAGCCAAAAACGTTTTCATCAACATCGAGTTACACAGGAAAATATAATGCGTTCATTTATAGTGTTTAATAGCTAGTAATAATAATAATATTACTAACAAAGAATAAAAATAATAAAAGGATAACGTAATAAATAAATCCCACAATTATCCAACTTCCGATACTGTCTGATTCTCTCGAAGGTTAGTTTTCTGAAGGTTTCATTCTACCGCGTGTGAACTACAAACATGATTTTTTTTCCGTCTGTTTTCTAAAGTTAGTAAATTAAAAATATTCATTTACGAAGTTAATGTATGTGCTCTTAAGTGATGTTAATTTTAAAATTTATTAAAATTAATTCTTTGAACATTATGAATATGAATTTTGCAGAAAGGCTACCAGACTATGAAGTTATATTCTGTTATGCTTCTAACAAGGGATATGTACAACGGTTTTATGATTTGTAACGATATTATTTGAAGTCCATTTCAAAAGCACTTGCAGTGAGTGCTGTTTGAAGATGTTCTCGCCTCAGATATATTGTAGAGCAGTACCAGGGAGACATGTTGGGTGTGGGTACTGGGTAGGGTATATCAATAGTAGCAGTAGTCGGTAGTACCGTATTATTAGTCGGCCGTCACAACAGTAAATACAGCGCGCGCTGACCCCCCAAAGCACATACCACATAAATCAGCAGGGTTCAGGATCTCTTGGTGTATATCATTCCGACGGATGTTTGTTTTCTCTGATACATTAATGTATTTTATATATATTTTCAAGTCACTCTGATATCATTTATTTTTTGAAGTCGTGAGTTGAAGATTGTCATTATTATAGATCGCATATTAAAATAACTTGTATTTCTTCAAACATAGCAAACTTATTGTGGCAACATTTTAATTAAAACTTAAATTAACATTGACTTAAAGGTGACGATGGATAGGTGTGAGTGGGAAAGGGGAGGGAGGTGATAGGGCATATTTTACAAAGGGAACAAGTTCCGCAAAAAGAATCTTATTCCGATTTTTTTAAGTAAAACTTCTTACGCACGCTTGACTTGGGGAGTAAGTTGGTGAATGTGTGATGCGAACGGTTTCGGGCGAGGCGAACTTGAAAGCATAATACCACTCAATTTATTTTTAATAAAAAATGATTATATAAAATAGATTTGATCCTGTGACCTCTGGATTCATAGCCAAGAATAGTAACCACTCAACCACGAAGGTCGTGATTATATTGAATATTCAACAACAAAATAATTAATTTTCAAAGTACCTAATACCTACATAAATTATTTTCCTTCAACTTTGCCTGAACATAAAGGTTTATTTAAACAAATTATTATTATACAGTGAGGGTTTATTACAAATTAGTAATATAAAACAAATTGTCCTTTCCGTATTTTGTGTCAAGTAATAAACGATCTTGCTTATCCGTCGAGCATTTAATGTGGCGACGACATCGATACCTTTCGACGACGCGTATTATCTGCGATCTAACGCTGGGAAAATTACCATCGCCATGCTACCAAATACCAAATACCCGCACAATAAAACTAAAGGGAGTAAAGAAATATCTGATTTCTTATCCCACCTCCTCTGCAAACTCCATCCCAAAAAGCAAGGCCGCATCCAGCACTAATTTCAAATACAATTTTCACGACTAAAAATGGTTGTTTTAAGGCGATCCAATAGTCCAAGAAAAAATCGGAATTCACGCCCCTTTAAATGAAGAGTTTGAAAATACTTGAAGTTTTTTTTAACAGGTTGATTTCGTAAAAAATATTAACTCCTTTTTACGCGTTGTTTGGTGTAATAAAACGGAAATTTAAAATTGATTTCACGAAATCAAACGACGCGGAGCCACACTCTATTTCCCGCTACGGCCAGGGCGTGACTGACACGAAATAGGTGTGGCGTGGTCAGTAGTTCTTTGGTGGACGGCATAGGGTTCACTTTGAAAAACCAAATTCGTCGACTAGTGGCCGTATTGTAAAATAACAGCTCGAAAATGCATATTTTATTTTGATTTGGGAAGTTCGGGCAAAAATTTCATTTTTTTTTTGCGATTATTATTAGAGAAACTGAATTTACCACATTATACAATAAAACCATATCCGAAAATGGGTTTATAAATAGGAGAGTTGATTTTAAAGTGTTTTTTATAGACCTTATACTTTATTTTTTTATAGGCTTACTAAAAGACTAGAAGATAGAAAGAGAGAGAGAGTTACGTTTCGTATTTACTGTAGGGGCAAGAGGTAGAGGTGCAAGCACACATTTTATTTCTCTCTTTCTCTCATAGCCAGTGAAATTTCGTATATTTATGACATAGTGCAGGCCTATTGTTGTGTCACCCTGTAGGAGCAAGAGAGAGCACTTCGCGCGTACATTTTCATTCTCTCTTCTTTTATAAGTTAGTGAAATTTTAACTGCGTTTCGTATATCTAAGACACAGTGCAGGCCTATCGTCTGTAACACAATGTAGGAGCAAGAGAGAGCAGTGCGCGTGCACATTTCATTTCTCTATTCTTTTATGGTGATGTTTTACTTCAGTCGTGTGGTCACACTCGTTTTTTTTTAAATTAAATTGGTCTAGCTTCGTGGGAAATAGTTGACAATAACGCATTATTAATACAGTCCGGGGTATTTAAAGTGAAGCTTGTCTCACGTTTGAGATGATCGATGCATAATCATGTAAATGTACGCCCGGGACGACATAAATTGTTAGACAAATTAAATGATGACAGCGCGATACAAGGCCGGCATTACGAGATGCGTATCGCAGTTATTAAACATTCATCAATATAAATAAATTGAATCCGGCCGAGTGGACCAAAGACATCCATTTTGTCAACGGTGGCATTTTCAATTACGTTTTTGTCATGAATGTTATTGATTGTAGCTACAATAATTACCTGCGCTGGCCCCGTTTTTGTGTGCTAGTTTGAAACACGATTTTTTTTAACTAAAAACCAAATTTAAATCTGTTACCCCCTCAATTAATCTCTTTACTGTAAAGGAATATTTTTTATTCTATTTATTGTTTTAAATATGTTCAGAGTTTTAAAATTATTCCTTTATTGAAATTGCATTGATATAACAAACACATCATATAAAAATGTTCACAGCATGCATAAATTAAAGTTTAATTGTTACTAAAAACAGAAATAATGAAAAGAAAAACCAAACATAAAACGTAAGTAAATATTACCATTTGTTATATCGGCTACTGGCATTATACCTAGCTATCTAATTCAAAATTTAGGCTCATTAGATTTGTCAAAGAATTTATATAAAAACGCAAAAATCAGTCATTTTAAATACATGTAGGATTACGAAAGATCCTTTTAAACATTTATATTGAGGGATCAGTAGGATTTATCGGTCCAGTTAGGAGTTCTACCGAGCCGAACCCTCTGATATGAAAATATCTGGAGTCGGTGAAATATTTTCCCATTTGGTCACTGGTATATTGATATCTTGTTCTTGTACTGTTTTGTATTTATTATACTTATATAGTGCACTTACATAACACACGGTTTTAAAAATATACAAAGCTGTTTATATATGATACGACCCTGTAATACTATATAGCCAGGACCTCACAAATAAAAGTTTTAAAAAATTTATATAATCATTAATGTAGGGTAAATGAAGATACGTGTTTTATATAGAACATGAAGATATCAAGAGACGTGTTATTTCAGCAGTTTCAGCATCACAACCGGTACCATGCAATGCTCAGCCAATATGTCAGTATGCGTGTGATATCGTGGTGACGTCTCTGGTAATAGTTGTTTGGTACAAACAACTCGTGTTTAGCAACCCAGGCAAATATCAGTAATGTTTTAAGTTTTGGGGTAAAGTTTTTCACCGAAAACTAATGCATTTAGAAAACACGTTAATTCTATTTCGCATTTTAGACATTCTTATTACGCCTTACGCCTTTATAATTTGAGAGGCGCGTATGGGTACCGCCGCCCTGGAAAGCATTAATTCGATAAACAACATCTCGTCCATAGATCACCTCAAGTGGTTCGCTACGTTTGGTGACTTAGAATATTATTAACATATTATTTCCAGGAAAAAATACAAAAAAATATATATTTTGGCTGTTTTGAATTAAAATTCAGTTTTCTGTTAAGAAAATAATTTATTGGTTCAAATAAAAAAATTGAAATTGAAAATGTGTTACCTAAATTTTTGAAGAAAATCTCTATTTTAATCAAATTTCAATTTTTAAATAAAATTTACATTTTTAAAGATAATTTATGGTTAAAAAACCGTGTCAGCTCGGCATGCTTATCACTGGGTTCATCTGGCGTGGTACGCAGAGCTACGGACGGGACATCGGGCTTAAAAAATGCACGCAGAGTGAAAGAATTCAAAATGAATGGCCGACGATGGACGATAATCTCTGGAGTTAAGGCGGCGATGCGACGGGAACGGCCGAGGCTGAATCTGGCGCAAAGATCGCACTTGACAGACCGTATCAATTCGGGATGGCTGCAGCTGTAGACAGTGTAGACGGCTGATGATGCTCCTGGATCCTTCACTGCGCCTTTTATTGCTCTGCACACATTATTATTATTATTTTTTAAATGCAGTCCGTCATCCTCGTTGCGTCGGATGCACACATACAGCGGAATAAAGCACTTTTTTCTTTCATTCGTATTTTTTTTTAAAGTGTAAATTTCTTAAGCACCGTTATGATTTGAAACTTGATAAAACGGAAAAAAATAACTCTAAAAAAAACAAACATATACATCTATAGGAATTAGCCTGCGAGAGAATGAGTTAGACTAATTGGTATCCTCTTTGTATGGTGTTTCGTAGCCTATTAGCCTCCCCTTTGTGCAGTGCTTCGTAGAATGAAATGTAAAATAATTTTTAAACTTGGTGACAATATTTTAAGAAATAAACCCTACAATTATCCTACTCCTAATACTGTGCATTAGTTTTCTGAAGGTTTCGCTTCTACCGGATATAAACTGCCCACATTTTTTAAAAACTTTACGTTGCAAGCCTTTATATTAATTTTATGAAATATATACTTTAACTAGCGAAATAATTTTTTTTATTTTTTTTATTGTATTTATTACTTGCTGGAGCAATCCCGATGAGTTACAGAACTCATTTTAGGACAGGAGGAAAATTCATGGGTGTGAGGAAATAGTTACAGTTTTACTTGGAAAATGGATATTCAAAATATAAGTTTCACATACAACATAGACAAAAAATAAATTTAAAAAAAAAAAAAAAAAAAAAAAAAACAGGTTGAGTGAGCAAACAATTTTCTTCGGTAATTTTTTTTAGTGATCTTTTTTATTCAAAATCAAAGAACATTAAAAACGTCACCGGAAACAGAAATTTCACTAACGTTTTTTACTCCAAATAATTTCAGATATCACTGATTATATATGTACACAGTCTACGGTAAACTGGTGAATCACTTTCGGAATAGATTTTTATGGTACAACGTTTTTGGTATAAGAGTTAGTTTTCTCAACCATAATGGATTATTGCATTCCCAATTGGTGTATGTTGTTAGGTTGACTGGGGTAGGGAGATGAAGGATGTGGGGAATAGTAAGACGGGGAAGTACCCGATTATTCAGATACGGTTACTAATCCATGAAGTTGTTATTCTGCGATTAGAGCGATATTGAAAGTATCAACCTGAAAGTATCACTCTGGAACGTGCCGCAAATATACTAATATGTATTACTTTATTTTAATGAACTGTGAAGTAACAAAAATTAATTCAATAATTAAACACGCCGGAATTCGACCACCGGATTCATAGCCAACGACCGTAACCACTCGAAACTTATCATTATTTACAATTTATTAGAAGAAGCCTGGGTTGAGGTTTATAATTTTATATAAATAATAAAAATTTATTTAAAAATTGAAAGAACAATATTGTTACATTAATTTCTTAGAAATAATGGGTACCTACTAAACTGAAAGAAGCTGAGCTATTATTATCATTATCACAATAAAATTACATAGACTTTACGTATATTATGCCAAACAAAGAATGATTACAAAGCACGTGGGGTCTTAGAATCCAAAAACGATATGAACTTAGCATGAACCCATTATATGATGCATCGTATAAAAAGTTAAGATGTAACAACGAGTGATCCTCCGTGGGTAAAAAAATGTGGGTAGAGATTAACTTCTAGGAATTTATGACCATACACTACAGAATTATGTTAAAGTTATTATTCAAATTCACAAAAAGGTTTCTAAAATAAATGCTAATACACAATCCTTTTATAGAAATTGGTTTTTAAAACTAAAAAATGCACAACTGTTGATCTTGCTTCTAGGTAGAATTTATGCAATTCCCACACAGAGATTAGCTACAAAGAATTATTACTTGAGTTTAGAGAACTATGTTATAATAAATGACATGCACCGAAATAATGAACCTATAGATGGGTGTCGTAGTTTTACGATATTTATTGCATTATTAGCGAAAACTTTGACCTCCTTTGACTACTTTCAAGAATTTTCTTCAATAGTTATCAATGGTATCATCCATATAAGATATAATGCTTCCGATTGGGAGTTCAAAATATTCATTTACATATAATACGAATAGTAAAGGGCCTAATACAGTTGCTTGTGGAATTCCAAAATCTGTATTTTCTATTTCTCTTTGTTCGTTGTTTATTTTTTACATCCCGTGTTTTTTGATAGAGATACTTTTATAACCATTTTTTAGCTTTGCCAGTTATTACTTATAATAATTATTTTAATTTTTTTATATGGGTGGTACAGTCAGCGACATGAGCATTTAAAGTTTCTTCAAAAAGATTTGCGCATGAGCCTGGGTTTTGGCAATGTATGATGTCAATGTTTACTTACTTCTTGTGAAATCGGTCGAACATCTCCAAATATCGAATTTCTAGGGTTTATCTGTTCAGTGGTGATATGTGCATTCAATAACGATGCTCTAAGCTCTAAGCCGTGTTGGGTAGCCATCACACTTGCCCACGGATTAGCAGCCAACGCGATCGATTATCCGTGATTATAGACGTACTCGTAGATTACCCAAGTATTTTGTAGTGGCGCTACTCGTAGCCTGGCGGCATAAAAAGTAAATAGACTATAGATTATTCTTCAGATATTCGTCCACCAAGAGGTCTAGTATGGACGATCGAAAAGACCCTTATACAATATTGACTAAATTCATCATCTAAAAAAATAATTTACATATAATTTAATAAAGCTATTATCAAGTTCTGCAAGTTTTTTATTTATTTTTATAACAGCTATTTCGGCTCATAAGGCCATTTTAGTACTGTGATTAAACCACTTTGAGACGACTTATTTATAGGATTCTAAATACCAATTTAAATTTTTTTTTTTTAATTTAATGGAGTTCTACGAATTAAACACAAAAGAATAATATGTCAAAAATCGGTAACAGATATTCTGACCGACGCCGACGCGACTATTGATAAATTTTAGATAGGATGATTATCATTCAGATAAGTTTCCGTTAACTGTCAATATATATATTTATCAGGGTAATGTCATTAGCTTTGCAAAATTACTGACTTATTAATGAACGGTGTTCTACTAATGAAGCTCTTGATTACACTTCTTATACTTGAAAAAAGTCTTATATGCAATTCATAGACTTAAATAATGCACCAGACGCAAACAATTTATTCAGTTCAATCTTTGAGAAACAAAAATGGTTGTAATATAAACAAAGAACTTGGTAACTAAATAAATTCCGTTTAGCGTAAAAAAGTAAAGGCAGACTGCCAATGCTTATTTAGATAAGTATTTCAATTCAACATTGCAAATTTATTAATATACCAACTGACCCGGCGACATGTTACTGTGGCTAACGAAACACAACACCACGACTTTACCCAACCTTTGTAACTAACGCCATCTGTTAAATCAAATCCACGCTGCCCGCTGCCCGCTTGCTAGCCCGCTCCATTTATTTATATATTTCAACCAATTTACAGAAAATCTTAGCAAATTAAATGCCTAAAAACCTTCCTCATGAATACTCTCTCTATTGATGAAAACCGCATGAAAATCTTTTGCGTAGTTTAAAAGATCTAAGCGCACAGACAGCGGGAGCGACTTCATTTCACACTATGTAAAGATTTAAGTAATCGTCTGGAGTCTGACATTTCAGAGTATCAGTCCATAGAAAATACCTTCAGTGTTGCCAGCGTTTATCAATTTCTTATTTATTCCATGTCAATATCAGTTCGGCTGTCAATGGTGAAACCGTGCTCGGGACATCGATATAAATCATCGAAAGTCACGCCTATCGATCCGATATTGTAAAGATATCAATTTTACTGAACTAGAGCTCCAGATTGCAGAAGCGCTGCCCTCATCACTAGTGGTAGAAAGGAAAACTACGTTGACATTTCGTTTGCCGAACGTTACTTCAAATAAAACTACCAATAATCCATGAGAGTTAGTAATATCTACATTATATCAAGATATATTTGCTTATATTTCCTTTATTCAGATTTTAGGGCAAGCAGTGTCTTCTTGGCCCCAGGAGCCCATCCGTTCGTCTATCTGAATCACGCCTCTGCTAACCTTCTATACTGTGAAGATCAGGAGACAAGCATGCCACCTCATTCTCCTCACCACCTTACTCTCTTCACCCCATCTCTCTCTTCACCCCCTCACTCTCTTCAACTCCCCCACTCTCTTCGCCCGCCTCACTCTCTGCTGCCTGCCGCCTTGCTGCTGCCTGATGTGGCATCTGCGGTAACTCCCGGGCGCATTAGTAAGCGACTGAGAGTTCTACAGTGTTCGCTATTCTTCCTCTGTAAAGACATTATCCGTCTAGAATAACAACACACCTACTACCTACTACCGATTCTTGGATCAAAAGAACTTTTTCTTCTCTTTTAATGTAACAACGATGCAAATATAGCATATTTTTTTACAGTTTGTTTTTTATATTTATTTTTTACAGTTTTTTCAAATTAGCAAAGAACCCCAGGTCGTAATGAAAATGCTAATACGAGCGAAAAAAATTTAATACGTTTCCACACAAAATAATCTATGCAAATTTCGCAAATTTTTTTAATAGTTGAGATGGTATTGCTATATTATTCCCTTTGTTCACATTAGCTTCACACAGGAGGCTCTTAGGAAAATAATTCCCCTTAAGACCAATGTCGTCTTTGTAAATGCTGTGTGGAGGGTTCTTTTAGAACAGGAAGGACAGTAAATTTTGGGAAGAAAAATGGTATGAGGGGTGGGAAAAGTTCAGTGTGTCCCTTAGTAACGGACATTTGAATCCATCCCTCTCACTGCGAGGCAAGGAGATGTACAGAGAGATCAAAAGGTCTGCCTCAATCACTCCCGATCCGATCTGCCACGTAGTTGATGGGTAGACGCATCCGCCGCCAAGACCCGGAAAAACCTCACCCCTTAATTATTATTAGAGTTTATTGAGTAATTACCAAACATTCTACAAAAATTTTCCTAGTGGCCTCCCGTGTGGAGTTGATGGTAGAAAATTTGATTTTAAAAACATTTAAAAAGTTTTTAATCGAAATTGGATGAACGGTTTAGCAATGCATAATTGCATGATGCCAGAGCTCACTATTGTATATAGAAACCATCGCGTGCATGCGCACATGAAATCTCCAAATTTTAATCGCAATCGGATGAATGGTTTAGCAACGCATAGCGGACATACATACATACAAACCAAGAAACAAACATATTTTGATTTTTAAATATATATAAAAGATGGATATTGCGGAGTTTTATTATCTAACATTGCCAGATAGATAAACATAAATCGAGATGACGTAATTAAATGTGTTTGACTCACTGTATAAATTTGTAAGAAAGAAAAATTGTCCGGCATGTTCAACCTAATTGTAATGAATAGAAGATCATTGTCACAGCGGCGATCACGGATCAGCAATCACTGATGACCTTTTGGCATCTGCCCTCCGTTGTTTATGATGATCGTTGTCCAGTGGCTTTTATCTAGATTGGTCGCCCCTCGCCCGCCTCCACCCTCTCGGCTCCGCCAGCCGCCGGACCTATCATTGATAAATTTATTATTCACCTTGGGGCATTCACGAACACTGCCGGCAGTGGCGTACCTTGCGAATGCCAAACTGTGGGCAAGGGGCAGAAGTACTGACCAATACGGGGCAAAACTGGGTAATATCCACCGAACACGTGTCGACTCCGGATAGGTTTTACGAGCCTCTAGATTTTAATTAGTTATCCGACTCGCCCATGAATTTTCTTTAAAGGTAAGTTGTTGCTGCTGTTTTATATAAATATCGACTAAACTAGTTTTCTCGATAGTAAATAGAAGATGTATACGAATTCAGCCCATTCGAGGTGGTGAATTATGGCTAAAATGGACATAACACAAGCATAACACATACATACAAGCCCTGCTTACGTATGGGGGTACATCAAATATATCTAAAATGTAATTAATTACTGTATAAAATTTATTTGTAATTTATATATCTATTTGTTACTAATAATTTTTTTTTTAAATGTATTAGTTGCTTAATTTGCGATTGAACATTCAAAGAAATCTATAGGTCGTATTCGAATATATCAAATACGAAGCAGTAATTCTGTTTTGGGTGTTTGTTCTGAAGCACCAAAAGAAACGGTGATATGAAATTTACCTAGCTTTTTGAAGTAAAACTTCTTTACGCACGCTTGACTCTGGGAGTAAGCTGGTGAATGCGTGACGAGAGCGTTATAAAAAGTGTGATCGGACGAGGCGAACGGAAGTTGATAGGGATATATAAGTTAAGAGATATAAGGGGCAAGAGAGAGAGGTGCGAGCACACATTTTCTTTCTTTCTCTCGTAGCCAGTTACGTTTCGTATATCTAAGACACAGTGCAGGCCTATTGTCTGTATCACTGTAGAAGCAAGAGAGAGCAGTGCTCGCGCACATTTTCTTTCTCTCTTATTTTATAAGTTAGTGAAGTTTTACTTCAGTCGTGTGGTCTAAAGCACACTCATTTTTTTTTTAAATTATGAACTATCGAATAATACAGAGAGCTTTTTTTAAAAAAATTAGTTAAAAATTGTGTTTAAGAAGAAGGCCCTGAGAAAAATAATACCATCCCTTCAGTCAAATGTCATCTTTGGGGATGCTGTGTGGAGAGTCTTTTTAGGAAAGGAAGGAGAGGAAGTTCTGGGAAGGATCAAAGTATGAGGGTTGGGTAGGAATTTGGGGGTTAGTGTGTGCAGGAGTGACGGACATATGAGTCTATCCCTCCCACTGCAATGCAAAGCGATGTTACGAGAGAGCCCTGCTGGAGGCGTCAAAAGGTTTCCCTTATTCAGTCTCTCACAATCCGGCCTTCCTTCAAGATTCGAACAAACCTCATTCCATGAACCCGGGATCTTCTGATAAGTTACTAAACATACAAAAACCACTTGGGTTGACCTTCGGCAGAGATGTTGGTTATCCAATAAGCAATTCCCGAGGCAGCGGTACCCATACTCACACCAAACTGTATGTCGTTTGTTTAACCTAAGGTTAATCTTCATAAGTAAATTTGGAATTTGACGGGTTCATCAAATTAAATATGTGCAGCTAAGTTTCACGTTCTGTGTAAGTTCTATTTAAGTTTTACGAAGCAACGGGCCTATATTGATATAATAATAGAACTTACACAGAACGTGAAAATTATCTTAAAATAAAAGTTGAATCGGTCAAATTTTTTGAAACAACCCGTCCAAGTGATTATTAGCTAACATGAAATAATTATTATCAATCCTACACTTGATCATAATTTCTTGCGATTTTCCACGGTTCGCTCAAGCACTAATCATTGTTTGCATTAATAAAAACGCAAGAAAGAATGCTGACTCGCAAAATTTCCTTCAATTTGCAGGCATGTTGAGAAGTGGCGACAACGTCTCAACGTCAGCCGATAATTACAGACGTACCAGAGTCGGGCTTGTGCGAAGGGTCCGCCCCAAGACGGACCATGGGAATAGTGAGGGAATAGTGTTGCATCTGCCGGAACATTCCGCTCTAAGTGCGCAAATAAAGTGCGGAGTGAGTTGGGCCGTCGGTAACCAAACAGAAAACCCTCCACCGCTGCTTTTAATGCAGATTTACGGGGGCTCTAAGAGACATGCCGATTTTATTACAACAAACTTAGAGCGAAGAATTCGAATATTCTAATTCAAATAATTTCTTGGAGTGTTTTTATATTTTCGAATTGTGACCATTTTCCAGGAACTTGATATGATACCCGTTGCAAGGAAAAACGATTTTTCAAAGTTTCACGTGAAGTAATCACCTTTAGTGTGTACACAATTACAATTATTTTAAAATAATGGTGATTAGCTATTACTTTTTTTGAGTATGTATATAAACTACATAAATATATGTAAACATTCATCAGGGTATCATGAAAGCGTGAAAAATATTAAAAATATAAATATATTTAGTATGTTTTTAATACTCTTAGGAAGAGAACAGGTGGAACTGAAAGCGGTTGGTTTATATTTTAAGGATCTCATTTTGTACCAAATTCTTGTATTAAAATAAAGTATTATATATTATTTCGAAGTCTAATAAATAAATATAATTCTAATTATGCGTCTTTTTCATTTCCTAAATAGTTAAAACGAATAAATAATGATAAAAAATAATAAATTAAACAGAAGAAACTATGTTACGAGAGCATTTATTCATGTCGGTAAATTTGACCTATGATTGGGCTTTTTAGATAACAAAATATGATGAGCTTCTTGGGTTAAAGATCTAGACAGGCTAAAATCCTTAGAAATCAACCGCCTAACTAAAAAAATACACCCTAACTTTGGTATTAATGAACAATTAGAATCATTTGCTAAATTTGCGGTATTTTTCATCAAATGTTCTAATATATAATATGTATTTTGCTTATGTAAAACATGGGTTCCTTCAAAATTCAATAAAAAAATCATATCAGCATAAATATAATAACAATTTGACAAAATAAAAAATAGGTCATTAATAATGCATATTACTTGTAAAGTTTTTCCCAAACAATATTGAAGTAAGGCTACAAACACGAGGTAATTAAACATACCGGAAAAAACCAAAATAATTAGAAATTAGACAGCCAAAGACCGCTTTTTAACAATTGTAAGAAAACCCATATATTCGAATAAAATCATTGTAGACCACACCTCCCCCCCCCCACCTCCCATATTTGTGTATATAAACCGTGAATTATGAATAATTTGTACCAGTCTGAAGATGGCCTTGACAGGCTGAAACCAGTTACGGTCAAATAAAATTACGTGGAAAAAGTTTTATATTCGTTTTATTATAATTTAGGTTAAAAATGTATTTAGAAATAATATAGTAATCTACTTTTTGAACCTCTCTGATTAAAGATCTATTTATTTATAACATAGGAATCTATTTCGTTTTTAATTTTTTTAAAGATACCTTCAAAAAAAGTACCAAGAAAAATAAGTTAAAAACAATGATTGATTTTATGAATCAAGTCATAACGCATAAATAAACTGTCGAACTCCTGGTAATTAGAATACAAAATTAACATAAATCTGCTACCGGCAACTTCGTGCAAATTCTGACACTGAGATAAAGGATGGAAAAATTAATTGAAAAAATGTTGAAAATAATATGGAAAAGTTTATTGAAATAGATACCTACATGTCGACCGTTAAGGTTGAGCAAAAATCTACAAATTAATATTATGTTGAACTCTTAATTGGACAGAGTTGCGTGAAAAGAAGATTGTGTGTCAGAATTGTGATGAATTGTTCACTCAACTCAAAGGCTTAACATTTAAGCAAAATTATAACGAACCAAAAAAGTGTTCTAGAAGAATTTCCCATTCAGCCAAACAAAGCATCTTCACACTTGTTCCAAATTACACTTAACTTTGATTTTGTTCGCCGCTGATTTAAGGGGAATCTGTCAGTGTCCGACCCCCTGAGATTAACTGCTGCAGCCTCCTGACGGGCATGGACCAACACCGACCCAAGACAAATGAAAAATCTCTGGAAGGATGTTCGCTAATTCTGTGAAGTTTATAAACGAGGCTATCATCAACAGAAAACCCCATATTTAAAGAATCATCAGAATTCAGAACGCTTTTTGACTAACCCACGAAAGCTATTTTAAATCGGTTTCATGGTAAATCAGAACGAAACCCAACCAAAACCCAGAATCCTAACCTTTTATCAGTCTAGGATTAAGCCTGATAATGATTAAATTTTACAAATGTATGAATTTTAACCATTTAATAATTAAAAAATATTATAAGGTTTATTTCAGCATAATCCAGAGTGGAAGATAATCTCAGTAACACACTTGTATAAGACCACCATTCAGAATTGAAATTATGTTCATTGTTGTTCTAAATGGTTTTTGCCGTGTTTGGTGACTAGATCTGATTAACCAGGTACTTCCCAGCCTTTATCTTCCTCATACACTTCCCCTCCGCAATACTATAAGCCTCACAACATACCAATTCAGAAAGCCATAGTCTCCTGGCTCCATGCAATTAAAATTAAAAAAAAAAAAACAGGGTGCGTATTTCACATGCGGTAGAAATGACACGTTTAGAAAATAGTGGGAGGCTACGAAGCACCGCACAAGGACGATACCGATAGATACAATCTCATTCTCTCGCAGGCTAAATCCTGTAGAAGTATGTGTTTCTCTCTTTTTAGTGTCATTTGTTTCCGTTTCATCGAGTTTCTACTTTAAAGTTTTTACTTAAAAAAAACGAGTGTGTTTAGACCACCTGACTGAAGTAAAACTTCACTAACTTATAAAAGAAGAGAGAAAGAAAAAGTGCGCGCGCACTGCTCTCTCTTGCTCCTACAGTATGATACAAACATTAGGGCTGCACCGTGTCTTAGATAAACGAAACGTAACTGGCTATGAGAGAAAGGAAATATGTGCTCGCACCTCTCTCTCTTGCCTCTACAGTAATATACGGAACGCAACTTTCTATTTTTCTGTATTTACTAACTTATATCGCCCTCTCAACTTCCGTTCGCCTCGCCCGATCACACTTTTCGTAACGCTTTCGTCACGCATTCACCAGCTTACTTCTAGTTTCAAATCACAACGGAACTAAAGAAGTTTTACTTAAAAAAATCATGTTCAGTTTTGTTAGTATTCAGATTTTTTCAGTTACCAAAATTACTTTATTAATTAGTTTTCTTATTGTTCTGCCTTTTTCGGTTACCATTAAAGTTATAATCTATCTATATAAATAAAAATGAATCCCCGAAATGTATGTACGCGCATAACTTCCGAACTGCAACAAATTGGATAATTCTTTTATTGTGTTAGTTATTGTCAGAACAAGGTTTGTATAAAACTACTGGTGAGCTCTGGCATTATGAAAATTGTATAAAAAAATTGCAGTTGGTTGCACGCGAGCTGTTTGAAAACTGAATGTACCGTGACTAATGAAAAAAAAAAATCTGGAATGCGGGAGGGGGGAAGGGGGAGGGTGGAGGGGAACTATGGTAGGGGGTACCCGGGACGGGGGGAAGGGAACCGGGGGGGATGGGAACCTGGGATGGGGAAGGGGGGAGTGGAGTGGGGAGAGGGAAAGTGGAGGAACCGGAGTGGGAACGCGAGAGGGGAAGGGGACGCGGGAGAGGAAGGGTAGGCGGAAGAGGAACGGGACGAATGGGAAAGAAAGAAACAATTTCTTTATTAAATGGCATAGCAACGCATGCCGGGAACCAGCTAGTAAAATATATTTAAGAGACGGCAATTTTTTGCTGTTTTTATTGTTCGTTTGGAGTGAAAAAAGTTAACCGTGAGATGTGAATTATTAAAACCGCAATTTGAAAGAGCAGTGAAAATGATTTCATTTCCCCGATGAATAAATTATGAAATGAACGTACAAGGTCTTCTTGGCTCTTTGCACGCGGAAATGTTTTCGCAAAAAAAATAATCGGGTAATGTAACACTCGTACCTACGCCGAGAAGATTGGAAATTTTTGGAATGTTTTTTAATTTTATTTTCTCGCATTCGGCGCCGTATGAGATTGCAATGGACTTGCGCCGGCCCTGCGATCAGGGGTGCGATTATTTTTAAACACCGTAAAAATATTTAGTTATCAATTTTTTGAAGAAAAACTTAATAACGCGCGCTTGACTTGGACAGTAAGCTGGCGAATGCGTGACGAGAGCGTTACGAAAAGCGAGGCGAACGCTTCATATATTCACTGTAGGAGCAAGAGAGAGCAGTGCACGCGCACATTTTTTCTCTCTTCCTATCATATAGATGGAGCAGAAGTTTTACTTCAGTTGTATGGTCTAAAGCAAACTCGTTTTCTTTGTGTACAATAGCTCCATACAGGAGGCTATGAGAACAATTATTCCCCTCAGGGCCTCTGTCATCTTTGTGTGCAGGGTCTTTTGAGGAAAGGAAAGAGATGAGGGTCTAGGAAGGAAAAAGGTATGCGGGATGGTTAGGAATCAGGAAGTCATTGTCACCAGGAGTGACGGACTTACGAATCCAGCCCCCTTACTGCGGTTCAAGGCCATATTCCGAGAGGGTCCTGGTGGAGGCGTCGAAAGATCTCCCTCAACCAGTCTGTTACGATCCGGCTTGCCACTTAGCTTAAGATGCATTAATACCAAGACCCTGACAAACCTCACCCCATGAACCCGGGCAGCCCTGCTAATTCACCTAACGTAGCGAATCACTTGGAGTGAATTATGGCAGAGGATATCAGGAGGATAGCATTTAGTTATCCAATAAATGATTTCCGGGACGGTGTCACCCATAACTGCTTCAGGAAATCGGTCTTTTGGAAATTAAAAAAAAAAAATCGGTTTCCCTGTTTATCCTGCAACCTTGTGATGAAAATTGGGACCATCCTTTACCAGTTATCTTGAAAAATACTAATAGTAAAATACAACATGGCTTAAAAAAATAAGCAAATTAGCGATTTTTAAAAGAAAGTGCTATTTTTAAAACACGAGTATAATGTATAATTTTTTTAACACTCACAATTTATTGACTGTCTAAGAAAACTGAAAAAATTACCAAACAACTAAAATATTATAAAAAGGGTAGATGTAAATAAAATAACATAAATAATTTTCTAAATTAATCATAACTAAAGTTTAAAAACAACCCCGTATGCCGAAACAACTGTAACAAAACAAAAATACTTGCACAACTTCTTGTTGTTTTATACATTATTAAAATTTATTTATTTTAATTAAAAATGATAATAATGTAAGATGTTCCGCAACCCTGCCCGAGCTGCAAGAACACCTCTGAGCAGGGGGGTGGGAAGGGGGTGGCTACAGACGGGCGAAATAAAAGAAATATAATTTACATGAAATATTCAAATGAGGGGATTTGCCCGGATCTTGGGCGGCATTGTTTTCAGTGTACCGCCTCACCCGTAGCAGGTGTTTGCAATCTTTTCCGGGCCGGGACCGCCGCCAGGACCGCCAGGAGTGCATAAATAAGGCTCAGCAAGTGACGTGACGGAATTAAAACGAAACCCCGTAAAATGAGCTAATTAATGGAAATGTCATATTTTCTGCTTGGATTTGGCGCGGAGTCATATTTTCAGGTTTAAATTGCGGATTATATTCATATTTTAATTATTTATGCCGTAGCCACGTGTTTTAACTATGGAATATCTTCTGTTTCAAAGCACCAATGCTTTTTAGGATGATAATGTTCAAAGTTTATTGAAAAACAACACGTGTTATTGTAAGAGTACACCTAGATGGGCTGGTAGAGTAGTTTAACCATTATAAGATCCTTAGGATGGTTCATATAAACTTCCTTCAGTTTTAGTCAAAATTTGGCCGTTCGGACAATTTATTTATTTTGTTTATTGGTTCGCCAACGGATTACATCACGTATAATTTATAATTTATACATTAGTTTACAATTTAAATATGTTTACAGTGACAATTCATCTAATGATGTTACTCCAACGGTCACACACACACACACACTTGCGTATAGATGACACGACTTGACTAAAAAAATATGGTAAAAGACTAATAAAAGTATTAATGATGGATAAACTGCTCTAATAGTTAATGTTTAGAGGATAAACTAAACTTTCCAGAGTGGCAGATACTTTTAAGTATCACCATAGTTGAAAGTTAGATTATTTCTCACAACTTATATAAATTGGGGGTGCCATAATACCACGTGTTCTGGGCCGTTGGGAGACTACTGGGAAATGATGAAATTATGAAGAAAAAAATGTATTCCACCTGTACTCATGCCTTCAGGCACAGTTGTGACTTCATACAAATTAATAATTTAATATCTACTACAGTGTCAAGACATGCAAGACCGCCAAATAATTCGGTCACAGTGCTTGTTTCAAACACATTCATACATAGAAGTCTGTACCTACTATTTAAACGTAAAACTTCATCTTATTAGAACGTCACGAACTCTAATACCATTATATCCGCAGAGGTTTTTTTCCGAGAGAGGATGGACCGCCAAATAACTCAACAAGCAGTGTGACGGGGTTGTTTGGTATAATACAATATATCATTTGAGATTTTCGAAAAAACCCTGAAATCGCGACGCTCCTAAATTGCCAGGTAAATAAAAAAGGTAACGAATAAATAAAACATCTTAATTTGAACAGGCGGTAGGTTATTTAGAAATCGCGTTACCTTTACCTAATTGATAACATCACTCCTTTTAGAAATCTTCTGGTACAATATTTATTATAAAACTTTAAAAAGGTTTAATTAACTCCCTTTGATGGTCAAGCTATTAGTATAGTAGTGTTAAAACAGATAACCCTAGCTTAGACAAAAAAGAAGAAAAAAAAGGATGTGTATGACTTCGCAGAAATGGGAAAGGTCTATATCTAAATAATTTAGAAGCTCTAGAAATGAACGATTCATTAAAAAAACGATTTACCAATAAACAATTAGATTTATCGAGTTCCCCAATTTTAGACATGTTCTTTTTCTGCTTCCCCACCCTTATATCCACTCTTTTATCCACCCTCACCCAAACAAAGTTGATGATACCAATCCTCTTTTTCTTTGGTTTCTAAGTCTGTTTTCATTTTTAAATGTATTTTTATATAAATTTTTTTTACACATTTTTAAAGTATACTCAATGAAGTGGTATTTAAAATATTTTATATTTAAAAAAAAAATGTTGTGTGGTTCGCGGGCCGGTGGTTGGTTTGCACTCCCATCGGTATTGGCCGACTCAGTTTGATTGAAAACTGCATTGTTCCCCGCAATGGGAAATACGGTCTCCCTTTATTCCATCCCCTGGTAACATTGGCCCCCTGGAAATCAACAAGCCATTGTGCCACCCCCTACCCCACCCACCCTGTACCCTGCCTGTACAGCACGATGCATCTTCTAGGTATCTCTCGAGTTCTTCCACTTCCTTATACTCACCCGCTAGGTACTTATGTATCACAAGTACTACATACATTTTTCTAAATATATATTCTACCTAATATAATACCTACATAAACCTAAAAAATTGGGTTGTGTATCTCTACACTATCGTTTTTTGCGTGAAAACGTCTTTCGTTCGAAAACTGGCCATAATTTATGTTTTTCTCTTCAGCTTAGTTTTTAGAGCACCTAAAAATCTACACGACGATGCACGAACATGTAATCAATGACGTAAGCACTAACAAGCAATGGATAACGGTCTATTTTTAGAATACGCTTGCCTCTTGGCGCAACAACCCTTTGGGCACGAGATATATTTAAATATTTAAAAAGCGTTTCATCGGTAACTCTAGTGGGGCCTTAGTATGGGATTGGGAACATGTTCACGATTAAAAAATCTTCCACTGGCACAAAGGTACTGAAAGAATTTAGTTCAAGCTTTGTTGTATGGTATTTAAATCAAGTAATGGATTGATTCTGGCTTACAGAAGGTACTATGATTTCTTGAAATTTTCAATAAATTCTCGACCACTCACTCTTAGATTAGAATCATCAACTATCGGCATATTGAAGGAACCAAAGTGCACCCTAGATATTATTGAGAACTAAAAGCCTGAAATAAACTGCCACAAAAGGTAAGAATGGTACAAGTTAAGAGCCTAATTTATTTATAGGTAACCTATCCGGTTACTGTTGAAATTGTAACTTAACAAAAACAATTTAATTTAATTTGATTTTTAAGGAAGAACCTGTGTTCAACATTACTTACCAATCAGTTGTGAGAACTATAAATATATGTTAACAAAATGAAGAATATGATGTAATTGATTATTGGGTTCCTGGTTGTTCCTGACTCCCTTTACACTTCTACAATCCCCAAAAGATTGTATATATTCCTACTTCTAGGAATCGAATTCAAGATCGCCGAAGATTCACGACTGTAGCACCAATGCAACGACTGTCATTCCAATATCTAGCAAATTGCTCGTATACATTTAAAAAAGTTGGAAATTATTGAAGGATCAAATTTCAGGTAGGTTATGGAATAATTTCTTTCTTCCACAAATTCTGTAAGGTCTTGAAATAAGAATATGGTTGGTTCTTACAGCGAAAGTGTAAAATAATTATCTGTGGAACCAGCCATATTGTGATTTTGTTGTGTGAATACAATTGTAAGTGATTGGCTATATCGTTTTCCATTCATACTTTGTTCTATCCTACACATTATACTATCACCCAATTCCAGCAAATACCATTTTTCGTTTAGACTCGGGCATTTACAGACCATCTTCAAAACTTCAAGTGCATCTGAAGATATGATTCGTAAGCAGTTTCGGATGCAATAGACTATTTCTTCCAAATTTATCGATTTTGCGGAAATTGTTAAATTTTCTTGCCCCCGGTACTGGCTAGGTACTGGTTGGGTACTGGCAGGGTACTGACCAAGCCTGTACCGGGCGCCTGCCCGTGCAAGCACACTTTGTATTGTTTTGTAATGCAGCGGGCACTCCCCTCACTCAGACTTCAGCTTTGTAGGAAACAATCCGCAATCGATTTCCCTCCATGAACATGTTGAAGGCTTAGAAACTGAGTGGGACGAGCACTGCAATTCATTATTCTGCATGCAGGTTCTAATTCAACAAAAAAATGTGACCAAATACGGAAAAATGGCAAAGTAATATTATATTTTATAAAAACATGTAGTACGGACTTACCGGTTTGTCTATTTACACAATATTTTTGAATACTTGAACGATTTTAACTGTGTTTTGTCCATTAGAACAATATATTTGTCCATTTAGACAATTTATTTAATTTTGCCAATATTTCGTTTCGACAAAGTTATAGAAATTTAAAATTTATTTTGGCCAATATTTTGATTATTTATCCAATTTAGTATATTATTTTACAGTATATACAGCATAAGAGATCCATTGCCATAAGACATTCACTAGACCACACGAAATGTCGATTAAACATAATTTTGGCACGGATCAGTGTTGTAACAACTGCCAGGATAGTCTGGGCAGTTGCCCGGGATGAGTTGTCGCCACAACGGAAAATTTTAAATTTTGCACGAAATGTACGACACATAAAACCTAGAGTTATATTCCAATTCTCACCACTGACAGACGACATTTAATAATGATAAACAAAATATACCTACAATTTTTTATTTATTTATATTCTCACCATACATTTTGTTGTTGTTGTTTTTTTTTTTACATAAATTAACCTCCCTATGACTAATGCCTGTATTGAGGTTAACAATTATAATTTGAGGATGCATTTTACATACAAAACACAATATAAATACACTACTTTCAAAACACTAATACTACATACTAATTACCCATCTGGTCACTAGACCAGATGGTAATTTGAGAATGATTTGTAACAATATTTATACCTGCCAAAAGCAAAGTAAATTCAAAAGAACTAGGGTGACACTTCGTTTTGTGCAAATGGAACTCAAATATCTTATTATTTAAAAAAAATCTTATTATTTAAAAAAGGACAAGGATGAAAATATAGTATGCCAATCCTCTGTCAACATAAATTTCTTAATATTATTTTTAAATTTAGTTAATGAATTGGAAGACTTAATGTAATCTGGCAGAATATTAAATATAAGTGGAGCCTGATATAAATAGTTTCTTTGGCCAAAAGATGTTTTAGTAAGTATTGCCAAAAAGTTCATTGTTAAGCCAATTCTAGTGGTATGGATTTGTTGGGTTCTTTCTGCAGATTTAGTATTGATAAAAAATCTACAAATTATTTTAATGATGTACAGCTGTTTTATACACACAAAATTAGATAATATTTCATATTGTACAGATCTTAACTAATGGTTGTATTGGCTTGGGAGCGTCAGATATAACAATTTTACATCCGCTTGCGAAGGCCCAGAAATCCATAATTAGAGTAATTATGCATAAACCCTAGGTTCTCAAAAAATGAGCTCTACAAAAAATGTGCTTGATATTCGTAAAAACTAAATAAAAAGGGTTATTATTGACGTACCCAAAAATCTAGAAAATCTTAATAAAATGAATCATAAATATTTTACAAGGAGTCACACCAGAAATGGTCTCGTGGTGCCAGGGAGCAATACGGCAAAGTATCAAAGACGTTTACATATCTGGGACCGAAATTATATGATAAAAACCTTCAGAATTAAATATTAAAACTAGCTGTCCATAATGGAGTGCTGGTAGTGCTAGCCGTCCATAATGGAGTGCTGGTACCTACCCTGATGTATGGCAGTGAGGCATAAAACTGGCAAAGGAAGGATGAAAGTAGACTGAATGCTGTAGTAATGAGATCCCTGAGGCGAATGTGTGGTAAAACCATGTACTATCGTGAGAGAAACGTGGAGATCCGCAAAGAATGCAAGGATGATGTAAGCGTGATGTGTAAGATTAAGAAAGGGACTCTCCGATGGTTTGGGCATGTAGAGCGAATGAATGAGGAAAGGAATGTAAGGAGAATATATGATGCAAATGTGAATGGTAGAAGAGGTCAGGGACGCCCGAGGAAGACATGGCACGACCAAGTGAATCAGATACTTGAGTCGGGCCATGTGAAGAATCGGAATAATAGAAGAGCATGTATGAGACGATGTATGAATGTGAACGAGGCAAAGAGTGTGTGCCAAGATCGAGTTGTGTGGCGGTCCATCCTCTCTGCCTATCTCTGCGGGGAAACGGCGTAATGGTTAGTTGGTTAGTTAGTTAAATGGTTGATTGGCTTGGGTAGGGTGGAATCTGAAAAACTATTAAATAATGTAACTTAAAATTTTACATGGGTACCTACCTATTTATGGCACATTTAGCAAAAACTTGGTTTAAACTTAATTTAAAAAAAAACAACATTTTTTTACAAAATAATTTTGGTATTTTCACTAGCATTTGGTTCCTTAGAACGGGCAATCTGCCTAGCTGGGAACAAATATCGACCTACAAGGCCTAATGCAATATTATTACTAGGCTATTTTTGCTGTATAAAAGTATCTAATGTAATATATATAATAAATAAATAAAATAAAAATAATCTATTTTTATATGACGGAGATAAAACGCAAGGTAAAAAAGTTATATTGAACACTGTAAATTTCTTTGTCCATTAACCACAGATATTTTGAAATAATATAAAAACGCAGATATATTTAACATAAAGCTGTATCAACTATACTTTTTTCGTCGAAGGAAAGTAGTTTTATTTGACATTTAACACCTAATTTACCTACAAGTCACTATTTGTCATCGGTCAAGAGTGGTAAAAACTGTATTTTAATTTATTGAAAAGCAGCAAAACTTTAACAGGTTTATCCAGATGCCCAAAAAGCTTGTAGTTACGCTACTGATTTGGAGGTCACATTGTGTTTGACAGTTTTGGAGCAATAATAATTGATACAGTCACAGCACCAATCGACTGTCATTCTAATTGTCACTTGTTTAATGTCACTTTTTACAGATTAGTTGACCGTTAAATTGGGCAATGAGTTATGTGCACAACCTACCAATAAAATTGTTATTATTATCAATCAATATCGTATTGTAAAAAATTACGTTCAAATGATTTTATACCGAGTTTGCGCTTCTGAGAATCTATACTTGATTGTAGGATTGTAGGCATACAAGTATTTTGGTTGAACTCATTGCATCACTCGAAGCTGTCTCATGGATCACTTAGCAGTAATAAGATAGCTAGCTATGTTATGATAACTTTACTATTGTTTAATGATTTAAAAAAAAGATATATAAAAAATCGAGTGCTGTTCATACGCGGTAGAAGTTAACCATTCACCACACAATCTCAACCAATAGAAGCCTTGAAAAGTGATCTCATAATCAAAGCGGCCAATGCGGCAAGGTTTCAATCTATCTCATTATCTCGCAGGCTAAATTCTACAGATGTTTGTCTCTTTTTAGTGTCGATTCCGTTTCATCAAGTTTTAAATCCCAACGGCGTTAAAGAAGTGTCACTTTAATAATTTACATAAATCGTTTCAATGGGTGTTACCATCCTGAAAACGTAACGAAAAATATCGAGATATTTCAAAGCTCTTTAATTTATGATGGATAGAGATTTTTTAGCAAAAAATAGTTGCAAAAATTTCTAAACGCCAGAGTTCATTGTCAGAAAGTTCTAGCCGTCTCAAAAAATTACCAGAAAAACAAAAATTTGTCGTGATAATCCCAGCTACTTATACAAATTTCACGAAGCCAGAGTTAAATATTTGAGGCAGTATTTGCTACTTTAGTAAAACAGGGTGAAGATTTATGCTGTGGGAATCATTTTTTTTTTCTTAGAGTTACTTGAGCGTCGTAATTTGACTCTAATGAACACAACGTTACAAAAAGCCCCCACAATCTCCGTTGTACGAACAAAGAAGATACAAAAAATGACGAATGTAACATTCTCCTGAAACGGGGGAGCAAATGAGTATAAATAAACTATACACAAGGGCGTAATCCACTGAACAGATAAACCTATGGAAGAAAAGTAGATCGACTTAACATACTCCGCGGTTGAGTGAATCCCGGTGGGCGCATTAGTCAATTTATTTTGAGTTACTTCACAATTTAATTGAGTTATTTTGTTTTGAAGAATTTAAATTTCGATGTACATTTGTTACTTAAATTTGAATTTATCTGCTATCGGGTTCGACACTTCCGTTTCATTCACTGGCAAACTTAAAACTAATTTTAAAATTAATATAAGTACAGAAATGATTAAATTTTATTAGGTGGGGGTAGTGGGAAGGGGGAGAACGGTGGGAGGAGACAAAATAGCATGGGAACATTGTCACTACCTTCCCGTCTCTCAAAATCAATCCTCCACCCTATCCCTACCTAATAAAATCTAATTATTTCTGTACTTGTAAAAACTTTCAAAAAGTATCTATAATTTGCCGAAATTTTGATCAATTTCAGTAAAATAAAGATTAATTGAGCTTATCTTTGTCACACAGACACGCCCACAAAACATTTTCATTAGGTTTATCTGTTCAGTGGAATATTCAGATTTCAAAATACGTGCTCCTTTCGGCTGTCCCAAACACAAACACCGTAGAAGCCATTTTGTTCAAAATTACTTTCGTTTCTGCACGTTCAGATGTCTTTGCTGTTGTTGTTTTTTTTTTAAATTTATCTATTACTAGCAGACCCGGCTACACGTTGCTGTGGCTAACGATACAAAACGCCATTACCCAACCTTTATAAAAACCACATCACCCGCTTGTCTCAGCTGTCCGCTGCCTGAATTAAATATTTGAATTGCTCGGCTTTTCTCTATTATAATAAGCATTTATCATAAATATAAACCTTTCTCATGAATCACTCTATACTCTATCTATTGGTGAAAATCGGATGAAAATCCGTTGCGTAGTTTAAAAGATCTAAACGCAAACTGACAGTTTGAATATCAAATTAAAATTTAAATAAATTTCTAAAAAAAAAAAACTTCATTTCATACTATGTACTGAAGCTGTTGCAACTCGTGCAACTCATTAACTTACGAATAACCACAGTAACAACAAAACAAAACACACCATTCTTCTGCAGCATACATAAGCGTAATTTTATTGCCTACTCTCCGATACAATGATTTCAATCAATACTTATGTGTCGTTGTCATATTTAATATCAATTTGGCGAGTTTTGTGGCTATTGTAAAATATCTATTCCAACACTATCTAATCGCTGTATTTTTCAGTTTTTGTTTCTTCACATTTTATGACTTGTGTGTATTTTTTTTAATCTAATATACTTTATTTTGATTATTTCTTTTGCAAGTTTCAAAATTATCATGTTAAAATTTTACTACCAACCTGTAAACGCCCTCTGGGCGTTAAATCAAAAGAATCAGATTCACACATAGTGTAAGTGAAACTAGAAGTCGCTAGATGTCGTTTTCTTTTATTTTCCCTGCTTATTTTAAGGTGGTTTGAATATTGGATATTGATTTTACAAAAATATATAAATTATTTGGTTTTAGTAGGTTTCGAACCTCCGTTCGCTGGATGTCTCTCTGGGCACTGAGAGTCGGGCACTTCATACCGCGGCGCTATTGGAGGCCCGTGCATAGTCGTGACTTTACCGACTTATATTAGAACCGAGGCCTGTCAAATAATACATTTTTGCGACGCATTTCCGTTACATCCGAATTTCAAATCACTAACGGGGTTCAAGAAGTTTCACTTCAATAAATGTAATGTATAGTAAATAGGTATTTAATATGGAAATAATACGATAGATGGCGGTAAGCATTTAGCTTGCGCCATAGCTCGCCAGATGGCATTAGTGTACAAGAAGTGGTACTAGAGATAGACATTACCAGCTCCCGAGTTGGGAGCGCAGAGATTTACCTACCCCCGAATAGTAAACAGTCGTAGCTATCCAGCTAGGTTATTCAAAGTAATAAACACCTTTATATTTAAATAACCTTTGTAATAATTAATATCTGCCGAGGAAAGGGCAGATATAACATAATTTTTATTTATTTACATATAACATAAATAAATAAAACATCGCTCCTTAACATTTCATCTAATGGCATATACTGTGTTTTGATTTGGGACAGCCGATTTGTTTGGCATGCGTGAACAGTGAACACGCCTGCCGCGGAAAGGTGGCTTCTGGTTTCCACCTCCCTTGTTCACGGCGAGGCGTAAGGTTGCTAATAATTATTAATAATCTAGTAATCTCGACTCCTCGACAAATACGTGAGCGAATGACGTCTGCGCGTTAGCCAGTGATGGAAGAAATGAAGAGGATGTGGGAAGGTTGCCGGTGATGGTGTTAGTTAAATATTATGTCGATAGAATCTTTTAACGTATAATAAAATCAGAGTGTGCAATTCACACGCGGTTGAATTGAAAACTTCAGAAAACTAAAGTAGAAAAGAGTGGGGAGACTACGAAGCAATTTTTTTATCAATGTATATTATTGTATTTTTCCATATTTTTGTCGTCGATTTCCAGTGCACATTTTGCAGTGTTTTCTTTACCTGTTTATTTTGGTTGATTGGTATTGATTGTATATTGATTTTACAAATATCATTTTATTTTTTTAATTTTATTTCGTAGGATTCGATCCGTTGCATGTCGGTCCTAAACCACAAGATCAAAGGAGACTTGCGTGGGACCATGGATTTATTGTATTATATTGGAATTCTTCTTCTTCAGACTAAATATTGTAAATGTGTGTGTTTGTATCTTTTTAGTGTCGCTCGCTTCCGTTTCATCGAGTTTCAAATCACAACGGCGCTAAAGAAGTCTTCATATAAAACATATGTTTTGTTTTGTTAAAATCTGTTGACTAATCGCTAGAATCACAACGCATTTAGGTCTGGACAGTTTTGAAGTAAAACTTCTTTACGTACGCTTTGACTTGGGGAGTAAGCTGATGAATGCGTGACGAGAGCGTTGCGAAAAGTGTGATCGGGCGAGGCGAACGGAAGTTGAGAGGGAGATATAAGTTAGTGAAGATAGAAAGAGAGAGAGTTACTTTTCGTATATTACTGTAGGGGCAAGAGAGAGAGGTGCGAGCACACATTTTCTTTCTCTCTTTCTCTAATAGCCAGTTACGTTTCGTATATCTAAGAAACAGTGCAGGTCTATTGTCTGTATCACACTGTAGGATCAAGAGAGAGCAGTGCGGGCGCACATTTTCTTTCTCTCTTCTTTTATAAGTTAGTGAAGTTTAACTTCAGTCGTGTGGTCTAAAGAACACTCGTTTTTTTTTACTCAAAGACAGATTCTGCCATAAATTATATTAAATTTTCGATTTACTCAGTTATTCAAAGTAATCGCTGTAGTCAGGTCAGGTACTGGGTTGATTCCTCCGCAGCTAACCCATCATTGGTTAGCGCGCACAAAGCCACTCGTTTCGTTCCTGCCGCTTCTAATTATGTATAATGCCGTTGTGTATTTCTCATGGGAAAGAAAGCAGTCATTTTGATGGAGTTGAATATAAATTACTGACATTCGCGTTGCAATTCGCAATCAGCGCGGCGCGTCGCGGTGTGCTCTTCGATGGGGGGGGGGGGGGGCGGTGGAGGTGGGAGGGGGCGGTGCCGTTTTTATGCTGGCTACTACTTTACCAAGGATAGAGCTTCTTCGAATATAAAGCTGACTGGCCATTGCCTATTACTAATATTATTATTACTAATTTATAAGTTGTCGCAATAACAACCAAGGTAATTACCATCAGTGAAATTGCTTGGAATTTTCAAAGGAAGGAATTTTTATTATTTTTTTACAGTTCACAAGACATGCATGATGCCCAAAAATTCACATACATAGAGGATTAAATATATTTTTAAACAAAAATAATTAGCTAAACATCAAAATTAAATGACAAACAAGAATGGGTAAACGGTAGAATACATATACACAGCTCCGTTAAGATGATTGTAATATACAAATCATAAAAATATTATTATTTATTATTAAATAGGTTCAAAAACCATTTATTATTAGCACTTGTGCTGATGGGACAATGATATAATAGGTACAATATTGCCGGTCTTTAAATAAAGGGCATATTCACAATATCAACATGATGTAAAATTCATTGAGATCTACAGTGCCACACGTATAAGTTGGCAAAATGGAGAGCGCTGTCGTCCATGACATAATTATTGTATGTGTGATTGTCAGATTAAAATTGTATATTTATATAGCGTTAGTTCAAGTTTACGCCCCGTCAACTTATATATGTAGCACTGTTACTATTAGGTATATATATATTTATATATATATTTAAATTACGAAATTAGAAAAAGATTCTGTTTTTACTGCGAGACATAAGTTTGCGGTGGTGTAAACATGAACAAACGCTATATTATGTATATACTTTAATCTGGCAACCACACATAACGTTATGGACCCCAGTGCCTTCCTTTTTCTCTAAATTGTACTAAACTTGTATACCTGCACCAAGGTCACGATTTGTAAGATTTTACCTAAGCGTAGTAATCGTACTAATGTTACACGGTGTCATCGTAGGTTGTAAGAAATTAGTTTTGATTGTTATACGGGTTTTTGTTATTCGATGCAAGTCACTAATAATTATTATAGATATTTGTTTATAAACGGTAGTTTGAAAGTTTCATTAACTTTAGATTTCATTTATTTTTTTTACAAATTATTGGAAATTAGAGTTGTTAAAAGCACTAAAAGAGTGATTATTCATAATTAAAAATTAATCACCTTTAAAGAACCATATGGCAGGTGGTTAGGCACTAACGCGTCTTTAGTTTGGGCTCGAGTATCGCAGTTCAGATATCCTACAGGTACCATCCTACCCAATAGGAGCGGAAAATGATTTAGAAGAAGACAAATAAAATACTTACCATTAACACCATTCAAAATCCACGAATGAAATTATGGAAGCTTACCTGAAACAAAAGAAAACATTTTTTTAGAATATACAGTAACAAAAAACTTGCAAGAGTATTTTAAGAATATGCCCAATGAATGGGGTTGCTTAGACATTTTTTTAAAGTTTATAATATTAAAAAACACCAGCCGAGCGATTCCGTATCTTTTGTGGGATAGTTATTGGATAACGGACGTTATCTCCTGTCAGATTTGTGTGATTTTTACGTATTTAAACACGAATTCCTGCAAGTATTCATGATTATTTATTCATTTAATGTACGTTGTACGTAGAAAAAGCAAATAACAGACATAAAAATCACACAAATCTGACAGGAGTTTACGTCTGGTATCTAATAACTAGAGACCGGATTATATGCAAATGCATATTTGCATATGCATTTGCATATTTAGACCCTTTTCGGCAGAAGTTGCATATTTTAGCAAAAAAATTGAGATCATGCATATTTACGCTCGATATCGTTCATCGTTCAGATGCCTCACATAGTGACACCAATCAATGACTTCGATAGTGCAGAGGCTTTGGCAGTTTTCCAGTGAAAATAAGTATTTGACGATACTAGTATTTAAAAAAAAAACTAGCTATGATTAGCACTCATTTCGTCACATACCTGCAAGTATAAAAACCAAAACGCTTGAAACTCACGGATTGGCGTTGATTGAATCTATTCAGGTTGTGAAGAAAATCCGCCTTATGAATTCCTCGTTGTCAAAGCTTTCCCGAGTAAACTCAAAGAAAAGTTTGAAAACTTATGGAAAAATAACCCAGGGTTTGAACCCTTGTGACAAATTGATAGCTTCATCAACGGGGCAGGTGAAATTTTGCCCGGCACAATAAGTTCAAAAATCGCACCCAAATTTAAATTCTGTCCAGTCACACCAGTAGACGTAGAACGCTCCTTTCCGCTAATATTAAGCGATCGCAGACACAATTTGTCTACAGAACATTTAAAACAGTACTTAGTCATATAAGTTTTTAAAGGTAAATTGTAAATTTCATTGTTAAATACATTTTGTAATTGATATTTTCGAAAATACGTTTGTTATCCTTGAGAACTACCTAATAGCTTACTAAAATAAAATTAAATATTTAAAAATACGACTTCCTATATTATTTCATGTTGCATATTTTGGCCCTTTTTATGGATTTTCGTGCATATTTTAGCTATTTTTATTGCATATTTGCATGCATATTTTGGGCTTTTTTTGTTGCATATAATCCGGTCTCTACTAATAACTATCCCACAAAAGATACGGAATCGCTCGGCAGAATAGAAATAACCTTAAACTATCCCGTAATGTTAAGTATACCTACTATTATTAAAACCAGAAATTGATAAAAAAAAATTACAAGTGTGCGGTTCATCACACGTATACAGTGAGGTGGCTGCGAAGCACCGCAAAAAGAGGAGACCGATTATACTATCACATTCTCTCGCAAGGGTGTTTATTTCTTTTTAGTGTCGCCATTTTTCATTTCATAGAGTTTCAAATGACAACGAGAGTGCTAAAAAAGTGTTCACTTCAAAAAATGGATGTATCATATTGACACAAATTTAACCATATTTTGTTTACTCGAAAAATTCTCCATTGAAATACGTCCCAGTCAAATACTTGCATGTTGAGATAGTCCCTAGCTGCACACTGGTGCACACTTAAATAACTTGGCAATATTAACCTCCTCCGCCGCATACTTTCCCGTCATAAATTTGATATGTTGGGCGGATACGGTTTAGTTTCGTCGCGGGTCGAAGTCAACAACAGCCATTCCTCACTCTTCTGTGTTCTCTATTAGAAGAAATAGTAATAGGTAAAGAATGGGGGTTCGTTTGAAACCCGAGTCCAGACACTCAGCGGCGTGAACATTTAATTGATCGCACGTGTTCGGCGGCTGACGAGTGACGAAATTCTCCTCTGCCGTCACACCCGGTGGACTCTTCTTGTCTCTGATGATCGAGATGATGTTATTGATAGTGTGAATCGAGCGTTGGATTGTCACTTGAAATAGAACCCGATCTAATGGGGGAGTTATAAGTGTTCATGAAATGACCAAGTTACTTCAGGTTGGAAGGTGATTTTTCATAAAAACAAGTCGGTTCAATATTATTGTTGAAGTAAAACTTCTTTACGCACGCTTGACTTGGGTAGTAAACTAGCTAATGAGTGGCAAGAGCGTTACGAAAAGCGAGGCGAACGCTTTGTATATCACTGTAGGAGCAAGAGAGAGCAGTGCGCGCGCACATTTTCTTTCCCTCTTCCTATTATATAGATTGAATATATATGAGCAAAAGTTTTACTTCAGTTGCGTGGTCTAAAGCACACTAGTTTTTTTTCAACTTAAAAATAAATTTTAAAAATCAGTAGGTATTGGACAGTTAAAGTCGGGGTTTGTTTGGTTACTCGACTGAGTGACCAGTGATGACATGTGAAAGAAATTTTATTGTTAAATTTTGAAGAAAATAAATTGGAAAAAAATACAGTTGTGCAGTTCACACGCGGTAGAAGTGCAACCTTCAGAAAACTAAAGTAGACAAGAGTGGGGAGGCTACGAAGCATCGCACAAAGAGGAAACCGATTCTCTCTCGCAGGCTGAATCCTATGGAGGTATGTATTTGTCTCTTTTTTGTATCGATTTTTTTCGTTTCATCGAGTTTCAAATCATAACGGTGGTAAAGAATTTTCACTTTAAAAATTAGTAGGTATTGGACAGTTAGAGTCAGGATAAGGGTTTTTTGATTACTCAGTGAAATATGGAAGAATTTTTTCTTGTTGTTAGGTTTTAAAGAAAAAAAACATTTAAAAAAGGCACCGAAGACGAAAATTTCATTTAAATTTTGTACTTTAAATAATGTCAGGAATTAAGTCAAGTACGTGCCTTAACATATGTATAACGTTGAGGTATAACATCATTTCCACAGCTTTTTCTGTTAGGAATTTCTAAGTTACCGGATCTATTTTTAGATCGTAATTTAATTTCCGTTACGTGATATGGATATTTGGAATATTTAAATAAACATGTTGAAAACGACGCTCAAAATGTGTTCAATACTTTTCAATCCAAATCTCGGATGTAAAGAGGGTTTTCAAACCAGTAAAGGAAAATAATTTCCCTCAGGGACTATGTCACCCTTTTGCAGATTTTGTAATTCCTCTTCATAACATAATTTTTAGCTAAAATCGAAAACGGTTTTCACAGATCTACCCTAGGCCTTGCATTTCGCCCGGCAAGAAGTGCTGCTTTATACTTGCATCTTTGGGTTTGCTGTGTAAAACGAATCGTAGAAACGACCCGTTCCCATGTACTAAATTGTGTACAAACGTTGGGCGGCGTTTGGCGTTGTTAAGAGAGTATATACACATATACAGGACAGCATTCTTACCCTATGTGCTAGGTTTGTTAAGATAGGAGAATCTATCACACATCAATCAGCACAGAGTCGCGTCGATATAGTAAAACCTTATTTATACCTATGCTTTGATGTACCCATTTTCACATTTTAAATATCTTCTTAATACAAACAAAAACTTACGTAACCCCCTATAACTCGAACTGGATGTTCAAAATATTTTTAATATGGTTGACTGATAAACAAAAATTTTAACAAAATAAAAAACGACTTTATAAAATGCACTAAAAAGAAAAAAAAATAATTTCGTACGATTGTTATTTTTGGAGACGGTGTCAGCCAAGGTAACTACATACATAGGTAGTTATAGGTGAGATGTGGAGATCTTGGATAACACCGACTCCAAAAATAACAATCGTACGAAATTATTTTTTTACTTTTAAGTGCATTTTTTTAAGTCGTTTTTTGTTTTGTTAAATTTTTTGTTTATTTTTTTGATTTTTAGTGACAAGCGTGCGTAAAGAAGTTTTACTTTAAAAAAATCATAATCGAAATCTGTTGGCGTAATATTGAGTTATTCGTCCATTTGTCGCGCACATACTTATTGCAAATTTAAGACATATATGGTTTTCTCATGGATCTCATTGTCAGAACTGGACCAAATTAAAATGGGACCACACGGGAAGTACCAGCTTTCTAATAAAAAAAGAATCATCCATATCGGTTCACCCAATCAAAAGTTCTGAGGTAACAAACATAAAAATAAAAAAAAATTCCGTCCAATTGATAACTTCCTCCTTTTCGAAGTGGTTTAAAAATAAAATAAACGCCCGGTTTGCCTGCACTGAAATTGTACTGTTTGCTAGTTAATACAATTTCTCATTGTTAATTGGTTAACCGTAGCATAACATTGCGTTCAATTGTCTTCAATCCAAAGCTCATACTTGAATTTGACAAAATTAGCATATTTATTAGCGTGTGAGTAATCTGTTCATTATTAAGACGTAAGAACGAGGTGCATAAAGCGTTTGATTTGTTGGAGCACCCGACTTAGTTTCACCCTTCACATAAATAACAACAAAAGGCACATCAAAATAAACAAGTAACGCAACAACAACACAAGTTGTTCGGCAGCGGAGAAACACAAAGAACAAATTGTCTTCAGACGATTAAAACAAATACATGTTTACAGCAATACACACGAGCAGTGAACCGCGCGAAACGGAGTGAGCTACTACCTTTGTCAGAATGCCAACATGATTGACATTTGACGTCGACATTAAACAATGTAATCCCGAAGAATGACAAGCGGGCGATGTATTGACATTTTAACCCGTGCTCGTGATTAGTCGAGTATTTGACACTGACTTTCCGTTTCGTTTTCGGAGGCCCGATAATAATAAATATATATATATATATTACTACGTTATCATTATGAAGAGGCCCTGCCAATGATACAATGTTATCTTTGATATGCCAGCGAGAATCTATGGCGGAGTTTGTATGAACTACAATGGGATTTTTTTAATAATGACAAACACTTTTATGAATAAAAAATATTAGCTCTACTATCCCGCTATTCCCGAGGAATGGAAAAAAATGAATAGACAAGCTTTAATGTGTAAATTCTTAGTGTGCTTTATATCACAACAAATATAGGTAATAGGCATAAAAATCGCTTGGCAAAAGGAGTATAGAAATAACTATGTAAGAAAGAAAATAGTTGATCAAGATAAACAACTATCTTATTGTTTCCTTCATAAGTACATAATTTATAATGTAAAAATACGTGTTATAAGTACTTTACTATTATATATTAGCTGGTAACCGGCATGCGTTGCCATTCAGAGAAATAAATTGTTTCTCCCTGCATGTCCATTATCATGCGTCCACGTTTCAATCCCTCATCCCCTTCTCCTCCTGCGTTCCCCTTCCACCTTCCCCACCTTCCCACTCCTTCGTCACCCTTCCCACGAACTTCACCTACTTCGTTACCCTCTCCCTCCTGCCTTCCCTCAAATATGAAATACACACATTTTCAAACCACACCTGTAGTAATTTTTTATACAAATTTCAAAATGCCAGAACCTACCATTATATATAGGAACACTCTTCTCTAAAATGCAATGTTCTCTAAAAATCCATCGATTAATTTCCGAGATTTGCGGACCCCAATAAACGGAACCTACATTTTCATATTTATAGATGGTTGGGCGTTTATACATAGCTACACTTATCTACATACATCTACATATATCATATAACCGGTGCTTGTAGCTTCTATTGTCACATGTTCCTTTCCTGCCCATCCCTAACACGTTCCTTTTCTACCCATTTCTATCTATCTGTCATTCAACGTTACCCACAATCAGTCGTTAATCGAAACTTGCCACATGAACATCTTTAATATACCGCATCCGCAAACTTAATCCCGCATACTCCCGCAAGTCCTTTCCCCATGTGCTTTCTTTTTTTTTTTGTGCAGTGGTCTTTCATACATTTCGAAACACATACAAGGTCCTTCGATATCCGCAGACACATAAATCACACATCAATAGATTTAATGAAGTAATTCACAATAATTGTATTTTAATTCTACTCGAGCGAGATGACAGGAAAAGCTTCAATTTATATAATTACGACACAAGACACAGACACCAACACATGACTCCAAAGACAAATACTACCCATGGACAAAGACATTACCATAATTTAGCTCCAAAATTTTTAAATTTAATTGAAATAGATATTAAAGATATTCATATGACAACAAATGTTAATCTAAAAACCAAAATATATACGTGGATATTCAACAAAAGCATTGTATACTGCATTATATACTACTTATACAAAATAACAACCAACTAAACGCCTATATCTTTCTCTTTTCCTATCAAATAATAATATTTATTTTAATTTTTTTTTGTATTTCTTATTATTCTTAAACAATGATTTAATATTTTAATATTTGTTATTTGTTATATTTCTCATCGCATCTCTTTTTTTTCTTTTTTTACCGTTCATTCAATTTATCTTCTCACCAAGATAAAGTAATCAAAATTTCATTAAATCCCTGTCACCTCGGAACAGGCTCAGCCTAATGAGGTGGTATATACCAAAAAAAAAAACTAAAAGAAATTGTAGGCACTTCAAACTGTAAAAAAAAAGTGCTTTTGTGCTTATATTAACTTGGTTAATAAATAATTTTAAAAAAATATATATATATATTTTTTTGAATTCATAGTGTAAACCGATTCGTACTAAAAATGAATCTAAAACAGTGATTTCAAATTAAGCGTCGCTTTGCGGAATTTCTTAAAATCTCATTTCTAATTAGTTAAGGAGCTTTCGCGATACGATATCTAAAAAAAATCATCGTTTCTGTATTCTCTTCCACGAAAAAAATAAATCTTCTTTATAGTTATGATACGTACCTATCTCATGATCTTCTATTGTTCCATGTCGTTGAAAAGTTGGTTAGTTATTATTCATTGCTTATCTGCAAGTTGCTCAAATCCATCGGATAGAGTTCCCGATAACTCGGCCGATATGATTAGGAATTAGAAATCTACGCTGCGTGCAAAGTTCTTATTTCCAACTAAGATTGAAGCACGAACCGGCAGAACTAATAACTCGCCTGGCAATGTTCTGTTCGCCCACCTAATTCGAGGGGATAATTGCATTCAGATTCATCGAACTCCACCTATATTTAAACAGCATGTTTACTTATCTATCGCTTATTTGATCTATTATTAAATAATTATTTTCATAAAAACATAAAGGTTTTTTTTTGTTTTGATAACTATATAAGATTTTTCCTACATTTAGGCAGGTAGTTACTAAGGTCTTTAAGTTTCATCAACATATTATTTTATTTATATATTTATTTATTTATAAAATACATGTTACATATATTAGACATTTACATAGATAAGATTTATCAAATCACCATAATAAGCGGCTGCCTGTTTCATGGTGATTAATTAAGGATAGTTACTTTGAGTGTAGTCTAGTGAAAACACGTGATAAAATTGCTAAAGTTATAATAAAAAATAGAAAAGAGAAAAAGAAGTGCGTAAAACAAACATGTAAATAAAATAAACCTGTAAACATATGGTACTAGTATGTAATAATGTTGAAAATTTATATCTCTATCTGAGTATGTGAAACAAGTTGTAAACACTGTCATAGTCACTCATCAGAAGGTCAGTAAGAGCCTTTCTGAAAGTGATATATTTGGCTTTAGACTTTATTTCAATTGATAAGTTATTAAAAATTTTAGGTGCAAGAAAGTTAAACTTGGACTGTGCCATTGAAGTTTTTGTTGTTGGAATAATATAATTCGATTGGTTTGATATCTTGTGTTGTATTTTGAAATTATAATACATTTTTTTGTAAATTTGAATTTAAAATAAGAGGTAATATTTTTTACATACATGAGAAGAAGGCATGAGACCGTCACCTTCACAACCCACGACTTTGTAAATAATTAATTGTGAAAAAATTTAAGAAAGTATGAAATATTAGGCCTTTTAAGGTCATTTCATAAAAACTCTCCAGTCCTAAAGAGACCTTAATTCTCCTCGAGTGTTTCAAAATAAATATCATCTCTACTTTTGCCACTAATATTCTAATAAATGATAGCAACTAGCAAATAATATCAACAGTAATCAAGGGTAGCAAATGTAAAGTCATGCAATGTCCAGTGTTTTATATATAGTGCCCTCTGTGTGTAAATTTGTACCTTCTCCAAGCATAAACTTTCTAATGAAAGTGTGTTCATCGTAAGGTTTCTGTCATGTAAGTATGTTTTCTGTATCAGTTTATAAATAATAAAATTAGATAACTCATCATAAAGGCGAAAATTTGTACGGATGTATGGATGTTTGTTGAGGTGATTTTTCACAAAAACGGCGCTCTGCAAATTGTCCAATTAATATTATTATTATTTTTGTTACTCTTTCACGCAATAAATACTGAATGGATTTTAATGAAACTTTACAGTAATATAGCTCATACATAGGAATAGGCTATATGCCTTAAGTTAGAGCTCTGGCATTATGAAATTTGTATAAAATTATACGTTTATTGTCCAGACGATAAGCAAAGCGTTGCTACGTAATTGTTTGACATGAGCTGTCATTTTGTTATTTGTTTTGGTTGCTATGGAGATCCCTTTGATAGTTAAGATTTACAGCGCGTGTTTGATTGTTACATTGAGGGGGGAGGGTGAGGGGGAGGGGGGGGGGAGTGGCGCCTGCGAAGCCGGGGGAAAAAGCTAGTAAATTATAAGTCTAAGGCTACAAATTATCCATTTCTTTTTATTATTATTATTATGCCAAAAAGTCGCTAATGGGCGTTTAACATGATGCTTTTCGTCCTATAGATCTCCACATGGAAACTATATCGGGATCCAAATGAAAAATCTTTGCTTTACACTATCTTCATTTTCATGCTATAACTAATATCATATGAAAGCGTTTGTTAAGTATCTACGCCGAGAATTATAATTTTTTTTTATCCTGAATTCATATTATGAAAAGTGGGCGAGAATTTGTAGAAACTGGACGAAAAAAATAATCGTGTCAAACACACAACGTCGACATTGGCATCACAGCGATCTTGGTTTAATTTTTAAAATGGTACCGATTTTGAAATGAAAACGTTTTTTAGCGCCGTTGTGATTTGAAACTTGATGAAACGATAAAGCGACACTAAAAAGAGACAAACACAGCCAAAGTAGAGATTATGTAGAATATTCTGACAATTGTACGTTTCAGCGTGAACACACCAGAGTGTCTGCATAAATATCTAGTATTGTGTACTTTGGTTGTTTATGAAAATCTTTCTGCATAAACAAGCGTGTTGTGTGGAATATTCCGTGCATCTTACATACATCAGACAACAATGCCGCTGATTTCAGTTTGAAATTTGAGAGGAAGAATAGGAAAGTTCCCCACAGGAGAGAGGCGGGCGACAGAGCGAGGGTGACTATTGACTATTCTATCGGAAATTGACTGTGAATGTACTCTGAATACCAAGATACTTGTTCTAACAATCGCGGCCAATTCGGAACTCTGTTCGGTATCAAAGTGTGAAAGAAATTATTGTTAGTGGTCTGAAATTGCACGATATTCCATTGAGGAATAATGCTTGCAGGAAAAGCTCAACGATAACGGTGATCTTTTCATTTTATAATGTTCCATCGAAATGCAGTTTATCAATTTGTTGTGGTTTACGCCGTTGAAATGCTTTTATTGGTAGTAACTTTCTGATGGCAGACTGCTTTACTGTAAAAACTAGAAAATTTTGTTAAGCAGGAATCACTATGAAATGAAATAACAATAAGATCTCACATTAATTCAAACAAATATTAATATCCACCTTTCTACATTTGATATGAAAAAAAAAAAAAAAAAATTGTAGTTGGAGACGAGGGTATATTTAGGAATTTCAAAATTGAAAGTATGAAAGGGGGTGAGGTTTATAAATATTTAGGATATCCGCAATCAAATAGATTAGATCATACTAGTATTAAAAATGATATTAGGATTAAATTTAAAACTAGGATCAGAAAAATTTTGAAATGCAATCTATCTGCTAAAAATTTAGTAAAGGCGATAAATACTTGGGCAATACCTCTATTAACTTACTCATTTGGCATAATTAAATGGTCTAATACAGATTTAGATAGCTTAGAACGATTGATTAGAACTACATTAACAAAATTTCATTGCCATCATCCAAATTCAGCTGTAGAACGAATTAATTTACCCAGAAATTTAGGAGGTAGAGGTATAGTCAAAATAACATCTTTAAAACATAATCAGGTTGAAATGCTAAGAAATTTTTTCCATAGGAAAGCTGATAGTTCAGAAATGCACAAAATTATTTGCAAGGCAGATAGAAATATTTCACCATTAAATTTATACGACGAGAATGCCAGCATTCTTATAAATACCAACCAGGAATTATTAGATTCCTGGTCAAATAAAATTCTTCACGCAAAACACTTCGATTATCTCAACCAAACATATGTTGACAAATTTTCGTCAAACAAATGGTTGAGTATTGGAGAGTTGAGCGCAGAAATAGAAGGCTTTATGCTTGCCATACAAGATAGAGTCATTAATACTAAAAATTATAGGAAGCATATCATCAAAGATGCAAATCAAATTGATGATTTATGTAGAAAATGTTTGGCTTTTCCGGAAACTATAGAACATATTATATCGGGATGTTCTGTATTAGCGCCGTCCGAGTATACATTTAGGCACAATCAAGTTTTAAAAATAATTCACCAAAGTTTGGTAATTAAACATAACTTGATTGACTGCCGTAATGTACCATATTATGAATATGAACCAAATTCATTTTTAGAAAATGAATTTTATAAAATTTATTATGATAAAACTATTCTGACAGACAGAACAATTAGTCATAATAGACCCGATATAGTTTTACATGACAAAATTAAGAAAATAACTTATATCATTGATGTCGCTATTCCAAATTCTTGTAATATTCAGAAAACTGTTTCTGAAAAAATAAGAAAATATACAGATTTAGGAAATGAAATTAAAAGAATTTGGCATTCTCAGACTATAAAAATATTACCATTTGTTATTTCGGCTACTGGCATTATACCTAGCTCTCTCATTCAAAATTTAGGCGTATTAGATTTGTCAAAAAATTTGTACATAAAAATGCAAAAGTCGGTCATTTTAAATACATGTAGGATTACGAAAGATTTTTTAAATATTTATATTGAGGGATCAGTAGGATTTATCGGACCAGTTAGGATTTCATCAGAGCCGAACCCTCTGATATGAAAATATCTGGAGTCGGTGAAATATTTTCCCATTATGTTTCTGGTGGATTGACGTATTGTTCTTGTATTGTTTTATTCTTATATAGTGTACTTACATTGCGTTCATTTACTAGATATTCATTTGTGGAAAAGTGTGTGGAAGGGTTTAGTCTTTCATTTGGGAAAGATTCAACCCGGACATAAAATCTGGAGCACCGTAAAAATTGTCACAACTCTACATATTTGTTAATTGCAGTAAGCTGTTTGATCGATGTGCTTTTCAAAATATAATGTTGTTAACAAAATAAATAAGACATCTGTCCGTAACTAATTTTTGAAAGATGGCACAAGAAATCACTGAAATGTCTGAAGTTTGGCAGAATTTGAACAATTCATCAGATTTCAAAGTTTATTTTCAAGTTCTGTGAAAATTCTAATCAAGTTATGATATTATTTAATTATGGGCTTATTTCTTCGCATATCTAAAATAATAACAGTATTTAAATGCAACTTTCACAGAACTTGATAATTTACTTTAAAGTTTGATAACTTGTTCAAATTCTACGAAAAAACTGGCCTTAAAGTTTCACAGAATTTCAGCGATTCAGCTATTCAATTTCAACAAATATCAAGATTAAAATTCATGTCTCGCGATAGTTCTGTCAAAATTCTGTTCTATATCATTGCTGGTTGTTTCTCAGTTCTTCGAAATTAATAAAACTTGAATAAAATTTACACAGAACTTTAATATTATCTAGTACAGTTTTGTAATCAGCCCTAGAATAATAACCATAATAATCACAACAAATTTAACCTTTAACATTATTTATTGATGTTTATAGTTAGTGAAGGTGAAAATAAGGTAGTCATGTTCCTTTTGTTATCAATAAAAATTTATGAAACTTAAAAAAGCATAATTACACTAAAAGAAGAATAAATGAAAAACGACGGTTTGAAAGAAATCAAAATCACAGAACTCATCACAATACAAAACAAATAAGTATGAATTACCGACCAGTATAAAATAAAAGGAAAAACGTGATAAGAATGAAAAAAAAAGTGTAAATTTTATTTTTTGTCATTATTTGTGAAGTTCGATTACTAATAATTTTATATTAAACATATAACATTGTGTTTCTTTTTATATTACAATACACAAATAATCACTGTACCTACATGAATCTACTATCATTTCATTACATAGTATAAAATGAAGCCGCTCAAAATGTTTGTGGGCTTTGATCTTTTAAACGACGCAACGGATTTTCATGCGGTTTTCACCAATAGATAGAATGATTTAAGAGGAGAGTTTATATTTGTATAAAAAATGTTAATTATAGTAGAGAAAAGCCGAGAAGTTCCAATATTCATCATTATAAAGTATAAAATGAAGTCGCTCAAAATGTTTGTGCACTTAGATCTTTTAAACTACGCAACGGATTTTCATGCGGTTTTCACCAATAGATAGAGTGATTCCAGAGGAAGGTTTATATGTATAATAAATTCTTATTATAGTAGAGAAAAGCCGAGGAATTCAAATATTCAATTCAGGCAGCGTACAGCGGGCGGCTGCAAGCGGATAGTGTGGATTTTATAAAGGTAGTGTAAAGGAGATGTGTTTGGTTAGCCACAGCAACGTGTGGCCGAGTTTGCTAGTTTTAAATAAACCAAAAATGTTAAAGTTGATAACTTAAGGAATGGAAAAAGAGTGTAAAAAAGCAAGAAAACATGTCGTTTTAATTGAAAACCGAATAAATTCAACACGACTATACAAAAAAAATCGTCATATCTCCTTCTAAGCTTTGAATACCGCCCGCGCCGGAAGTTGCTTCCCGTTCTGAATTTTCCCTTCTGAACTAAACGCAATGTCCCCCCCTCACTCATTCGGTTACGCGTTAGATGGGTCGCTGCGATATTCAAAGTACAGAAACATAATGATATTAAAAGTTGGTTTTGGTCGGGTACAAGCCACCACCCCCCCCCCCCCCCCTGCCGGGTATGTCCCAAATTAAAAATATTGGTAGCTCTCTTGGTGCCGGTGATTTGATAATGTGATTGTGGAATCTAAACTTGTATCTTTAATTTGTTAACAGCGATTTTTCATAACGGTTTTAAATATTTACCGAAGCACTTACTCGTTATATCGTACAGTCGAAAACGAAAGTGAACCCAAAAATGATTTTTGGGTTGTTTAACAAAATTTACTCAAAAGCATCATCATGATTACATAGTATAAAACAAAAAAATTAACAAAACAAAAAAAACGACTTCAAAAAATGTACTAGTGCATTTTTAGGTCGTTTTTTGTTTTGTTAAAAAAAAAAAATTATTTTTGGATTTTTAGTGACAAACGTGCGTAAAGAAGTTTTACTTCAAAAAAAGAATTATCGAAATATGTAATATTGAGTTATTCGTCCATTTGTCGCGCACATACTTATTGCAAATTTAAGAGATATATGGTTTTCTCATGGATCCCATTGTCAGAACTGGACCAAATTAAAATGGGACAACACGGGAAGCACCAGCTTTCTAATAAAAAAGAACGTCAATATCGGTTCACCCAATCGAAAGTTCTGAGGTAACAAACAATAAAAAAATTATAAAAATACAGTCGAATTGATAACCTCCTCCTTTTCGAAGTCGTTTAAAAATGAAGTCGCTCAAAATGTGTGTGCGCTTAGATCTTTTAAACAACACAACGGATTTTCATACGGTTTTCACCAATAGATATAATGATTCAAGAGGAAGGTTTATATGTATAATACATGCTTATAATAGTAGAGACAAGCAGAGAAATTCTAATATTAAATCAGATATCAATACATCATCATTACGTAGTATAAAATGAAATTCCTCAAAATGTATGTGCGCTTAAACACAGAAGTGTGTTTTTCGGAAGTGACCTGCAGGTAAGTATTTTTTTTTGTATCTATCTGTAAATAATAAAATTAAATAGAACCTAGGAATTCAAAATGAATTGTAAAGCGCCCTTGAGGTGATTTTTTATAAAAACGGCGCTCTACAAATTGTCCAATTATTATTATTATCAATCTTTCTTCTAACTACAAACTAGACAAACCACTATGATAACTTATGGATAAAAATTGCATCCACCGGTTCATCGATCACCGTTTCGAAACTATATATACAATGATTTTACCAATGATCGCGATGCCGCTGTAAAAATGTACTGTACAGGCAGAAAATAAATATAGGACCATACTTACCTGGGAGGTCACTAGAGATTAACACTGTTATTGTTTATTTAGGGAAATTTAGGTACAGTTCGCACGCAGAGAACATAATTGGGAACTATAATATATAATATGTGCTTATTTTGAAAACAAAAGCAAATTTTATGATGGGCCGTACAAATAGTACAAGTATTTGATCAGAATATTTATCTTCCTAAATGTGATTCGTTCCTTGGTAAGATAAAGATGGACGTACAAAGATTCGAATAATGTTAATCCAACAAGAAAAGTGTGATTAAGGTATTTCGTAGGCAAAACAAAAATGATACTCTCATATAAGTATTTTTTATTTAATGGGTGGGCCATGTACGGAGGTTTCATGTACTGCGGAGGGGGACCAAGTACTGCGTAGGTTCTCAACGTGGGCGATAATTCCCCCTTATGAACGTTTAAGACTTTCAGGGGGGCAGTAGAAGACCCAGAGAAAATTAGGGGATGAGATGCCACAGTGAAGGCGTGGGTAGGTAATAAAAATATGGTCTAAGAAAAATACGCTAACCACGTACTTATAATCTTATGTGTATTACTATTATTAAGAATTGACACCATATCATGAATATCATGAATCAAGAAGGAAGGGGGGTAGCAATCCAGTAAAAGTGTGCGGTGGTCAAAATAAGGTTGAGAATCTGAATGTACTGCTTCAAATTTCCATGTCTTGTAAAATTGTTCAAAAAATTGTTGAACAATCTTACTGTCAGACAACGCGTGACTGAAAACATTCATACAACGCCGCAGCGCGCCGTGCCTCAAGACCCGAGCCCTGAGGGCTGCAACGTCTTATTATACTGCACCGAGTCTCTGAACACTGCATAGGTAGTGTCTAGAAGTGATCTATACATGTTTGAAAGAAAACTGCTGGTATTCCATACTTGTGGAAAGTAAGTAAAAGTTTAGCTTCACACATTCTTATATCTGTTTATTTCTTCACTTAAAATTTACAACATGTTACCAAACACCATGAAAAATTGTTAACAAATTTTCAGAAAGAGTTGCATGAATAAATTGTATGCCGGCTAGACGCTAATTTAGAAGATACATTTTTGAAGTAAAACTTCTTTACGCACGATTGACTTGGGGAATAAGCTGGCAAATGCGTGACGAGAGCGTTGCGAAAAGTGAGGCGAACGCTTCATATATTACTGTAGGGGCAAGAGATAGGTGCCAGGATACATTTTCTTTCTTTCTTTCTCTCATAGCCATTTACGTTATACCTATAGTGCGGGTCTATTGTCTGTATCACACTGTAGGAGCAAGAGAGAGCAGTGCGCGTCTACAATTTCATTCTCTTTTCCTATCATATAGATGGAGCAGAAGTTTTACTTCAGTTGTGTGGTGTACAGCACACTCGTTTTTTTTAACTTTAGCTCCACACACGAGGGATAATAATTCCCCGCAGTTTCTATATCATCTTTGGGGATGCTGTGTTGCGAATCTTTTTAGGAAAGGATGGAGAGGAAGTTCTGGGAAGAAAAAGGGTATGCGGGATGGGTAGAAATCTGGAGTTCAGTGTATCCAGGAGTGACCGACGTATGAATCCATCCCTTCCACTGCGGTGCAAGGCGATGTTCCGAGAGAGTGCGGCTGGGAAGTCAAAGGGACTCCCTCAACCATTCCCTGCAGCTAGTGGGCAGACAAATCCGCCGCCAACACCCAAACCTCACCCATGTAATTCCTGCTATGTCACCAAATATAGTGAAACCAAGGTGTTGGTGTGTGATTTCCGCCAAAAGTTAATACGCATTGTCATCGACAACGAATCTATCTGCCGAGTTTCAACTTTCAACTTTTCAACGTTTCAACTCAACTGGGTTAATTTACACATCCAAGATTCCATTTCTAAGATATATTTAAAAATTAGACTCCAGATACTAATATCTACAGCCTGTATGTCGGACGAATATCTACAGCTCATATTATCTTGGACAAATATCTAAGAACTTCAGAGTGAAGACTAATATCTACAGAGCCAAGGTCGGATAAATATCTATGGCGGTCCCAGTGGTGACGAATATCTATGGAGTGTAGGTGGGACTAATATCTACAGAAGGCAGCTGAGCAAGAGGTTGTTCGGAAAAGCATATATTACTTCAATTACGTAATACTAACCTAACCTAACCATAAATGAAGTTTTTTAAACTGCGTACGCAATATTACGTTTTGCCAATACGATATACATAATTGCAAATCCAACCTCTGCCAGTGCTGTAGATATTCGTCCTCACTTTGGTTCTCATAGATATTAGTCCGATTTGTTCAGTTTTTGGAATTCCTGTAGATATTAGTGGACGCCTCCAAAAATTTGCCTAGTTCAGAGATACAGACACGCCTACAACAGCCTTCTTTCGGTGTAACTCTCCAGTGTAAGTAGATCTGATGCGATTTGTTCAGTACCTACCGATTTGTGGTATGGCGACGTATCTGGGTAGCAGGCGGGCCGCGGTGGTTCCCAGCCAATAAATCACACCGGGCTTGTTGGGCCGCGGATAATGTCGATATCAAATATGAAACACTTAGACCGCGAGAAGATCCCGACGCTGATTTATCGGATCTTTAGTTGGCCGTGCAGGTTGTGCGGTCGGTGGCGGGGGGAGGGAGAAGGATGAAGAGAAATATAACATAATTTACCTACGCTTCTAGATGTCGCTGAGACGTAACGCCTTGTCTACTTGGCACCTGAATCAAAAACATATTAATACTTTATGTGGTTACAGATTATTTTACACTCTTTGTTTACACCTTGTTTTAGATTATGATTTTATGTTGTTATGTTATTTGCATTTATTCATTATTAAAAAAAACAGAGTGTAGAATTCACACGCGGTAGAAAAAAAACCTTCAGATAACTGAAGTAAACAAGATTGGGGACGCTACGAAGCACCGCACAAAGAAGAAACCGATGAAACTATCTCATTCCTTGTATGCTAAATCCTCAAGATGTATGTGTTTCTCTCTTTTTAGTGTCGTTCATTTCCGTTTCATCGAGTTTAAAATCACAACGTTGCTAAAGAAGTTATCACTTAAAAGATAGCGTTACACTGTCCATCATATGTTATCATTCTTACAAGTTTTATTAAGTTTTATTTTATTTCTTACTTCAAACAAAAAAAAAGTTTTATTTCTTCTTTATCTTTTAATGTAATGACACGACCCCCCAATTTAAACACGAGAAATGTTTTTCTTTATTAAATCGGGTAATTTCATTAACCAAAAAAATTCTTTATTGTAATTAGTCCCTTGTATTTTTTTTCTGTAAATCTGTCATATGTATGTATTTCAAATAATAAAAAAAAATAAAAAAGATGTGTAGCTTGAAAAGTGAACCGGTAGAATGTTTAAGGAATCCTGATGAGGAAGAATAATTACTTCTCGAGAGAGTAGAGAACTTCTCATCAAAATCAAGAAGAGATTACGCACTCTGTACCTGTAGGCTGTATCTGTGGGAATGATGAAGGTGATTTCCATACCCCTAAACTTATTGCGAAATGAATAATAGAGGGGAACGGGGAAAATTGGAGGCAGAAATCAAAAAAAAAATTTAAGTTTTCTTTATTGTGGGTTTTCCATTGTTTGTGGTGTCTTCAGAGGCTGCAGGAAGTGGAAAGAGGAAAGAGATGGAGTAGGTGAAGATTGGCAAGTATCTTGTAATCAAGATGTGATCACCAAAAATAATTACATAAATGCCATTTCAAGTTATTTTAAGTTTAGATTATTTATCAATGGTTGTTATATATAATATCATCTTAATTATTATAGGTAAAATATATTTACCATAAATGTATCTGATCACATTTTAAATTTTACCGCGAGAGTCCCAACTGCTCCAACGGTCTGGAGATTATGGCTTTCCCAATTGGGGTACGTTGTGATGCTGAAGAAAGTGGGGATTGAAGGTTTTGCGGAAAAGGAAAGTGGGAAGTTTCCGACTATTATGATCTGATTATCAAATTATTTTTAATTGTTTTAAATCCTTTGGGTAGAAATATTAATTTATACGCAACCAAACGTAAAATCGTAAACGTAATTTGCATTTACGCCCATCGAAATGCTTTTTGTATTACTTTTGTTTTAAATTTAATCATATTCTAAAGTAAATAAAGCAAAATTATTTTTTATAATAATTAAACTTAGAAATAATTTGCCAACATTCCCTCTTAAATCATCAAACTATGATTTCAATAATTACCTGCATTTTATAATTTAAACCATAAATAAATAAAGTAACACACATCCGTACGAGATATTGCTATATCTTTTAATAATAATAATAATAATATTTGGACGATTTATATAGCGCCGTTTTTGTGAAAAATCACCTCAAGGGCGCTGTACAAACTTACCATGCATGCCTAAAATCTAGAAAAACTACAAGCTAGACAAACAATTCAAAACAACTTATGGATAATTTTGACCAATGAACGCGATGCTGCCTAAAAATGAATTAATACAGGACCATACTTACCTGGGAGGTCGCTTGAAATTAACACTGTTTATTGTCTATTTAAAGAAATTTTGATTAAAAAAATCAGTTTGCTTCAGTATTTTGGCCTCAAAACGTAATTAAGTTTTGTATGAAAAGGGCTGCGTAACATTTCCCCACAAGCTTCAGAAATAGAAGTATTTTAACCGCGACGACCGCTGTAACTAAGAAATAAATTTCCTTTTACTTAGCTAGTGTGAAAATATATATGCGCGTTTTAAGGGTGAGGGCCGGCCTAAGCGGGCCAGGCTAAGCGGGTAGCGAGCCGGGCTAAGTGGGCGCGGAAAGACGGCCATACCATCCCCTGAGTAATGACTGCTACAAAAGGCGACTGATGAGTCAAAAGGAAGCTATTACTGGCTAAGTATCTCCGCTGTGTAGACGCCAGGACTCTGCTACTCCACCAAGAGCAACGCTCCTCAAGTCGTCACGGCGAATTACGACACTGGATACTATTCTTTAATAAGTTTATTTTTTTCTTTAATTCTAGTGTCAAAATTCTTCGCTGAACAGAAAATCAATTTATTTGCCTACCTGTCTCGTACCTTGTTGTGTATTGAGTTGTCCTATATCTCATATATAAATTCATTTTGCACCAAGCACTTCTCATTTTGGCTTAATTTCGATGTGAAGAGTCCTTTACTCATAACTTTTGCGTCTATGTCACCCATTACGAAAAATTTCTATGCTTTTTTGTCTACAAGCTCTTTTGTCGGTGGTCATCCACATAGCTTACTCTTTGAGTCAATAAATAACCTGTTTACATTTCTGCTAACTCATTCTACAATTTGAAACTCTAGTGCTAAGATTAGAATCAATCTCGCTGTAAACTTAATATTCACCTGAATAAACTTAAAGTTACAATAATCCAGTACAAAAACAACAAGTGTTTTTACTTAAAAAGAGATTCCACGCAAATCATAACCTTTCTCTCACCGTACGTTTCCTGGGTTTGGAAACGAAAGATTCAAGAATCCCCCCCAAATAAAATAGGATTATTCGCTAAAAACACAGATAATGCACCTTCAAACGTTATTTTAGTTTTATACGTTATTTTAGCTACAAGTTGTTTAGTTATTTATATAGCTTAGTTAGTGTGTTGCGCGCATCACAGAAATGTAATTGTGATTTTTAATGTGAATTTTTTGTTGAGGTGACCATACAATGGAATTATACTCTAATTTGCTACGAACGAATAAGAAAAATAAAATTTTCGTAACAGGAAGTGAGTTAAAATTATTATCAGCTTTAGCCACATTACTTTTTAAAATGCGTGGCAGTAGAGCCACCTCCAAAACGTTTATTTAACCCTTTAGTTAAAAAAAAAAAACTTTTGTTGGGTCTCCGCGTGATGTAGATTCCCCAGTAGGGTTGTAATGCGTAGGTTTAATGATACTTAGGTGCCAGGTAAATGGCTAGAATCTGAAAGTTTCCATCCTTCACATTAATGTCATAATAAAACATACTCATAAAATATATCAACATGTGCAAATTACAAGATAAATTACGTTGACGAAATGGCAGCGTGGCATTTATAAGTAGTTTAATATGTGTACCGGCGTAGAACCTACGTCTTACCGGCAATTGGCCTAGTTGTGTACGAATAGCTGAGAGGTTAGGTTAGGTTAGGTGACACGGCGCCTTTGAAAGTCAAGCAAGTAGTTATATGGATGGGTGACTCCTGGCCTTTGACCGATGGTCTGAGGTGATGAAGCGGAATAAAAGCGTTTCGATTAAAGGGACTCTAGCGTTTTGTTTTCTCAATTCTGACGAAAATGGATTAAAGCGATGAATGAAAGGTGGGTGAATGGATGAAACGATGAATGGGGGGATTTATGAGGAGCAAGTTGTTGAAAGATGTAGGGAATGCTACAGAAAGATTTGGCACGAACACGTGAAACATAATGTACTTGAGTCGGGTTTTATAAAAAGTTGGTGTAATAGAAAGTAGGTATGTATAAATCGACTGAATTTGGATGAAGCATATAGAATGTTAAAAAATCGTGTGATGTTTTATTATATTTGCTTACTTTGGTAAAATAGTACCTATGTGGATTGTGAGTATTTAAGCGTTGAAAAAACCTCGACAAATCAAAAACCAAGAATCGTAAATAAACATTTCCATATTTCCGTTTTCACGCACTAAACGTGTTATATAAATAATCGTAATTTATTTTAGGGTACTATGCCGTGTTGCGCTTCCTCTTTATTTAGCCAACGTTTCGGATAGCTTTACAGAGCACATAATCATGGCAGAAAGTGGAAAATGTAACGCTGATGGAAAATTGTTTGCAAGAAGCGGTAAAAACGTTAAACGGCGTGCTTCGTCGTATTGAAATACGCGAAGCTTTTCCAGTATGAATTTGAATACGACTCTGATTTAATAAAGTTATATTATCGGGGCATTATGCCGCGTTGCGCGACCTCCTTCGTTATCCAACGTTCCGGACACCGTTACAGTACCCGTCGTCGAGGAATATTATATAGAGATCTGATGAAGGACACTGTAACGCTGTCCGAAACATTAAATAAAGAAGAAGGACGCGCAACACGGCATAATGCTTCAAAAATTAATATCGATTGAAACGTTGAGTTACATTCAAATTCATACAGGAAAGCTTCGCGTATTTCAAAACGATGAAGCCCACCGTGTAACATGTTTACCGCCTCTTGCAAACAATTTTCCACAAACACCACAAAAATATTCCAATAATACTTTTAGTAGTGAAAAATCTTAAATTGTATGTTTCACATAGTAAATTTTTAAGTTAAATTTTCCATGGTCTTTGAAACTGCTTTCAACCACCGTATCAATCCAAGCCAATCCAGACATCAACCATGATTAATTATTAAACCAGTAAAAAAACATGTTTCTTATATAAAAAATAAATTGTCGGAAAATTTTTCAGCGCAAACAATACGGAATCACACAAATATCAAGTGGTCATTGTGCCAGCAACTAGCAGCTAGCATTTCCCTTGACAAAGGAAGAACTATAGTGGAACAAACGGCTCTGTAAGCGCAATTAACAACCCTTTATAATTCTTTGCACAATGGATTCGGTTTTCTGTATCATTTAGATAGGTACTACCACTACGGCGAGGGTGAATTATGGAAGCTATGGGGATTACGCACCAGTCGGAACGTGCGTCGGGAGCTTTTAAAATTTTCAATCAAAAATTATTTCTTGTGATTGTATTTATTACTTTTTTCATAACAAAATTTTTTGTTACCCTATTTTTTACTATATATAATATATATGTTCATAAATTATGCTCCTTAAAAGTATAAAAATCCCACAATCATTTTCCTTCTATTATCAAAATAATTGTATACATATATGGCCAAAAGCATGAAATATACAAACCGAATATGAATTAGACATGATAATGTGTGTTACAATAAAAGCACACGACCCTTGTGTTTTCTCGTCTTCCTGAATCTTTTCGACATTTTAATATGAGTTTTATGTTGAGGTGACCAAACAACGGAATTATACTCTAATTTTCAACGAACCAATGAGGTGGAAGTGGACCAAATTTCTAATGGCTCTAAGCAAAAATCCTGATGTGATTTATATGTGGTACAAATTCTAGTTTTTTATAAAATACTAGCTGGGTTACCCGGCTTCGCTCAGGACAATAAGATAGTGTTCTGGAATGTTGCACAATGATGTTCCCGATTCCCTATTCCTGATCATTCCACGACATACTCCGCCACTCCTTCCACAACTTTCTACAGCTCTATGGAACCTTCTAGAACTTTCCGGAAGACTGTTCTAGAAATTTCAAGAGGGCGAAACTTTTAGCCCTTATATCTTTAAAAGCAGGCCCTTTAGGTAAAAACGGATACTCTTATTCCCTAGGGGGATAGAGATCTAAGACACCATATAACTCCCTTGATCGAACCGGGACTCGTTTCTGATTTTTTGCGAGCTGCACGTTTTTTTGGACTTTCTTTTATAATATATGCCATATTCAAATAAATAAAATGTTACTCCTTATATGTCCTTTCCCGTGCGTTCCCCTCCAGCGTTCCACTTCCACCTTCCCCACCACCGCTCTCCCGCTCCCCCGTCCCGCCAACCCCCCTGGCACTGCATTTCTTGACTCCTCTCCCGCCCGGCCCGTAGCCGAAAATTTTTCTAATACTAACAATTTTAAACTCGTGATATCTTTCTAATTAATGATGTGTTCTATAAAGTCGTCGTACATTATTTTATTCTATCATCAATAGTTTTCGCAGCGCACGCGATTTAAAGAATATTTTAGGAATTTTTTTACACCCTGGGTTACATTATTGAAGTATTAGTAAGGATGCATATATATTTTTTAAATATAATATAGCCTATGTCACCCAGGGATAGTGTAGCTTCCCAACAGTGAAAGAATTTTTCAAATCGGTTCAGTAGTTTCGGAGCCTATTCGATGCAAACAAACACACAAATAAACAAACAAATATTACCTCTTTATATAGTGTATAAGTAGATAGTAGATAACTCCGCGGTATTACACTTTCTTGATGTGTAACGTAAAATAACCTAGATTGCATGTATTTGACAATTCCTTCTCGGAGCCTGACGAATTTAACAGCACGGAATATAGTTATAAGAAGACTATAATAACATGCCTCAATAATAATAATCAATGTTAGCATCATGCTACTCGTGTGGGTTCTACATAATTTAAATAGCTAATTTTACTTATCGATTATCGTTCCACAAAAGTATTATGTGACATGTTTGTAAAAGCTGGTATATAACATTTTTACATTGGTCTCGAAACAGTTTCCGTGTGGGGATTGGAAAGAAAAATAAAGTATTTCGGCATGTAAAACGCCCATAAGGATATCTGAGTGGTCGTCGCCACCAGAATAAAAAGCCAATATGGATGACTCAGACACGTTCGTGCATTTCATGACTAAGTGCCAATACTTGAAACAGTTAATCTGTTTTAAAATCTGGCTGCACTGCACTGCTCCCGGGTTCAGAACAGCAGGGGAACAGAAATTGGACGTGCTCTGTCTAATACCAAGTTTGACTTAGCAAGCAATTTATTTGCGGCCTTAATTGATACGCATTACACATACATGTTCTACAGCTTATACTTATGTAAGGAGTTTTCAACCCTTTGCTCGATTTCAAGGGTCGACTTCTTCCTTGTTCTATGTAATACCTTCTGAATCCACCCTACTTTCAACTTACCTCTTGAATCGATTATGGACGAGATTACTAATTAAATTGCATTGAAGAGTACTTGTATAATAATACTGATGTAATTTAAAGGCTCTTCAGAATAGATTGAGGAGAAGATGTGCTTTGTGTTTTACAAATTATTTGTAGACAAATTTAAATCAAAAACCTATGTTCAATTTCGGAGTGAAGTTATTCAGTCTTATAATAAATACAAATAAAATTGAAACTTTTTGGTTCTTAAAACGTCTTGGAACGAGCTAGCCTATGTTATCCTAGTGTTGTAAATATTGCCCCAACAGTTTGGTTACTTTTTCCTTATTTTAACTTTTGTATATTCTGCTAGGAGTGTGTGCCTAGATCAAGTCGCTTTTTTTAAAAGAATCTGAGTGAACCTCATAATGCGGTGACCAATTAGGTGTGTTATATTCCACTTGGCTGCCGACTAATGAAGTATAAAAACATTTTAAAGTGGATATAAAAATATTAGAAATTCTTATTGTGACACTCAACATTTTCGTTGCTTTGGTCGTAATAATATTTATACGTAACAAAAAATCATTTATAATGAAGTACTGTCCTTAAATCATTCATTTCATTGGCTGAAATGAGTCGAGTAATGTTAAGTGAGTATTGATATATTAATTATGTTTATATGAGTGAACACTTCAATCACTATTCTGGTCACGATGATATTTTTTCTTTCAACACTTAATAATAATAATAATGATGATCTTTATTCCGGAATGTGGGGAGTATGTGCAATCCCACACATCGCGTAGAGAGTATAAGTATACAGTTACTTAAAGGGATTCAAGTAAGAACATATTATACATAAGAATAAAAATAAAGCAAAGGAAAAGATAGAATAAATGTAATAATTTATTGATCGCTTATTTTCCATCTGATCGGAAATTGTGTGGAGCCAATACCTTTAATTAAGATCGTTCAGTGGCAGACTTGGTATCGCGTTTGGTTCCCGCCAATTCTTCGGCTGGCTAAGTCCTTCATCAGAACGCAAGTAATATTTTCCGCTTAGTGTAATGGTAGAAGGATATTTTCAAATATTGCCTGTTTATTCGAAGCCCGGAAATATTTGTTTTTTTTTGGTAAAATAAAATTAATATAATTACTTATGTGGTACAAATTGTTCAGTATGGCCCATCGAGATAGTTGATGGTAAGACCACTTGAGTGGCTTACTTGCATATAACTTAATAATCATAACCTTCGACTTTGAATATCAAATACAACGGTTAAATACATGTAGAGGATAATGGTGTAAACGGTTGATTTTTTTTCATTTTAAATGTTTTATTTTTTTACATTAGTTTCATACAAAAGGCTCTTAGGAAAAAAAAACCTCAGAGCCTTTATCATCTTTAGTGTCATCTTTTTTAGGGAATGGAAGGAGAGGAAGTTCTGGAAAGGGGATCGATATGAATGGCAGATAGGAATCTGGGGGTTCATGTGTTCAGGAGTGATGGAATCCATCTTTCTCACTGCGGTGCAAGCCGATGGGTCGAAATGTCAGCCGGAGAAGCCTAGGTTGAGCCAGTCTCTCGATGCGGCCTGCCACTCAAAAGCAAAAGCAAATGCTTTCGCCGTCAAGATCTAGACAAATCTCACCCAATAAACACGGGTAATCCTGCTAAGTCAACAAACGTAGCGAATGACTTGGGGTTGCCATGGCAGGGGTGTTCTTTATCCAAAAATTTCTCAAAATTTTCAAAAAAAAACATTACGCAAAGAAGTATTTCAATAAGCATTTTGTTGATCTTTATGCTGCCTCTCGCCTGATGTCATTTTATGTAATCCATTATGAAATAAAGTCCATCATCGCAGCACATTTTTCTCTCAAGTGCCCCTATCATCACAAGTGGCCGTCATTAGCAACAATTGAATTACGACTTGGACATGCCAATGCGTGTCGATCATCCATTTTTCATCATCAGAGAATAACCTCGAGCGCCGGGCGGATGACCCGCGCTGAGCACCCGGTGCCCAGTGCACAGTGCACAAACCGTGACCTAAATCTCTGCCACGAATTTACACATGTCCACTGGGGGTTTATTTCTCAACAAGTTATCGAATTTTGACGGGAACGAAATTTCAACTAGGAAAAACACTTTGTAACCCAAAGCACATCAAATTTTATGAATTTGAAATTTTTCTAAGAAATGTATTTTCATCCACGACTACGAGTTTAACCTCAGAAGACAAATTAACGTATTTTCTTTAATAAGTCGAATAATATTATTGATCAATTTATAAAAAAAGTTTTGATATGTAATTATTAGCACGTGTAAGAGTTATTTTACCTTCAGAATGCATTATCAACCTGTGGTTAGGCCTCATACAGGCGACAAATTAATATTATTTATATATACGTACATACTTGTAATGAAAAATACAGAAATAGTATATATGTATCGTCTTTAAGTGGCCTAACCACAGTTTGATAATGCCTTCAGAAGGCGAAACAAGCTAAGCGAAATTATTTACAAATTGAATAATAATATTATTAAGAAAGGGTAACAATTATTATAAGCAATAATGATTAGCCTGAAACACTAATCTAGATTGAAAAAATCTCCCGAGTCCGAACCCGCGTCCTTCTGATATCCGGTCAAATGCTCTACCATTGAGCTACGTCGGCGTATCTCCTACCCACCAAATATTTCAATATATACTAGTGTTTTATTCAACAATTACTGCTTACTACATTTTTCCACCTGCAAACAACCAACTTTCTTTATATGAGAAAGGAATTGTAAGTGCTAAATCTCTCACTAGGTGGCATCGAGACAAATGATGTCTTCATTTTTTGGTGATAGTTTATTAATTAAAAAATAATAATTAATAATATTATTGGACATATAAAAGAAAACAAATGAAACACGTCATAAAATAATATAAGCATTTTTATAAATTGAAAAACCATTACATTGAATGTTTAAAAGAAAATAGAGTTCTACAAATTAAACTAGAAAACAATAAACACATTTTCAAATAAACTTGACAATTCGGTTATAAAAAGGATATTAACAATCTTTAAATAATACGAAAATAGAAAATACAGTTGACTCCAATTCGGGACCTTTAGATACTCCGTCCGGAGGAAATGGGTGTTTTATACGATACTTTTTTTCTTTCAGATCTTTTTTTCATTTGAATTCTGTATGAAAAATGTGTGTGTTCTATTTCGGCACCGGTTTTCGTACAGCCACATACTTGTTTTACTTAACTATATTACGTGGAGATTTTGCAAGTTTCTTAAATTTTGTATTTATAAAAACACTATAATACCCAAGGGTTTATTGCTGATTGTGAACGTGTATTAATATTCAATATTGGGAATTTGGCTTGCATTTTAGATGATTTTTGCTGACGGTTTAATACCATTTCAAAATATTGTTATTCTCTCAGCTATCTGTATGAAATCGTATGTGTGAAAATAATAAAAAAATAAATATTTAAAAAATAAATAAATAAATAAATTCTGATATAATTTCCATGTATCGGTATGAAAAAGAGGCATCGCCCATAAATAATTCATCAACCAAAATACAAACCAAAGCAATCATTGTAATTTATGAAAATTTTAACCAAACTTGTAATAATAATAATCTTTTTTCAATTTTTTTGGTGATGTTGAATATAAATTAGTGTTCCTTCTCCGATAGTTATTATAATATATTTATTGTTATGGTTGAATAGAAATCCTTTAACTTACGTACACGGTGTTTTATGTTTTTCTATTATGCTAATTTTAATATTCTTTATTTTTCATTCAATCATTCTCGACAGTTTATCCCACTAAATTTAACATTTTCACAGCATGACAGTAGTACGCGACATCTGTACACAAAATATGTAAATTCCATTTGTTGTACATGTTGTAACACATCACATCTATGTTAGTAGTTAAACATACAAAAAATCAACTTTAGTTTAAAAATAGTTTCTAAAAATTGCTCATTATAAATTAACGAATTTAATTAATATTATTTGTCAAAAGAAACGAAGCTAGCAGTCCACAATGGAGAACAGATACCAATAATGGGACTGGTAGATAAAGGATGATAGGAGACTGAGTGCTGTAGAAATGGGATCTCTGAACGCAAATGTTGGAAAACTATGGATGATGGTGTAAAAATTGAGGAAATAGGTATAAGCTTATGAGTTAGGTTAAGAAGGGGACGCTTAGATGGCTTGTAAGAAGAATATGTGACGCAGCTATGGATGGAAGAAGGCATGGAGGAAGACTTGGCATCACTAAGTGAACCAAATACGAGTCGGTTCTTAATAACAGAAGGGTATGGATGAGACGATGCGTGAACGTAAATAAAGCAAAAGTTTGTGCTAAGACCGTCTTCTCTGCATAGCCCAAACGGCGTGATGGTTAGTTAATCAGTTTAGAGACGCGTAATTTGGTCGTGGTATCGTCAGAAACTGGAATGTGTACCTATTTAAATTAAACAAGCTTAACCACAAGTTAAATGTATACAAAATTACAAGACATGCGGTTTCGAGTCACGGTGAATCACCACATCAGTTGAGACGTCAGTTTTTGTCAGTAATAAATATCACGCACTTGTTAATTTAATATGAAATTTGGTTTCTCAATATTAATTAACGTAGACCTCAGCCTCTTACGTCTGTCAGTGCGGGAATTGCTTTACGAGCCGTGATTCCAGTTGCCGACTGATTGAGGACCCCTCCACTGTGATTAGTGTTTATATAAATAACGCAGATGAAAGCGATTCGTGAAGTGGGCTTTTTTCCTCGTTAATTCTAGGCCTCTCTCGACGAAAAATATATTATATCAGAAGTGATTTTTGATACAATTTGCACTGAGCGAGGAGAGATATTGATGATGAAATCGAAAAAGGTTCAACGATGCTTTTAATAAACCCCTCGTTCAAAAATTCGTATCGATGATCGGTTGTTCGGAGTATTTTTTATTATGATATCTAATGGCTTCATGGAAAATACTCGTCAATCGTTTAGGCCTTTGGGGGGTTCTTTTATTTTGGAACGAAGAAACTTAATATTTGCCTTTTCATCCAACGGAGGTGAATGCAATAGGCAAATATTATTATTGCTACAGTTAAAATCATAATTTTATTGGATTTTAATCAGAAGATTTTAGAAAGAAGATAATAATAAATAATCTAAATCCATCTATCTATATAAATAATAAATAAAAATGAATCGACGAAACGTATGTACGCGCATAACTTCCGAACGACTGCACAAAATTGGACAATTTCCTTTTTTTTGGTGTTCGTTATTGTCAGGACAAGGTTTGTATAAAAGTACTGGTGAGCTCTGGCATTATGAAATTTATATAAAAAATTGCAATGGTTAGCACGCGAGCTGTTTGAAAACTGAATGTACCGGGAATGAATGTGTGGAATGCGGGAGGGGGGAGGGTTCTCAGGACGGGAGACGAGGGAGTGGAGTGGGGAGAGGGAAGGTGGCGGAGGCAACGCAAGAGGGGAAGGAGACGCGGGGGAGGAAGGAAAGGCGAAAGGGGGAACGGGACGAATGGGAAAGGACAAGCAGGTAGAAAAAATTTCTTTATTAAATGGTATAGCAACGCATGCCGGGTACCAGCTAGTGGAATATGAAACATAGCAAGACACAGAAAATAAAACCCAGGATCTCTGTTTTACCAGGACAACCCCTCAATCTACTCGGCCATTGGAACCTAATTTTGGCTGCTATCTTTTTGAATGATTACAAAGTTCTAATGAATTTAATTGTAACCTTAGTGTCTAGACATAAAAATAATGACGTCAAAAAAATTAAGCCCCAATGGCAATAGCGGATCGAGGAGAGATCTTTGGTTCGATTCCCAATTGCAACCGCTGCTTTTTTTCTGTGTCTTATTTTGTTTAATTTTTCTTAAGATTTCATCAGTCCAAAGTGATACCTAAATTTATTTTTACCAAATTTTAAATCTGAGTTGTTGGGTAGATAGCGTGAATAAAAGTGAGGTGCAGGAATGAAAATTATAGCATTTTGACTGTTGCGCCCAATAGAGGTCATTCAATGGAGAGTTTTTATTTATTTAGACACGGCTTAAATTACGCATTTTTTATTTTGTTTTATTTTCAAATTAAATTTAAATCAAAATGGCAATATTTTGATATCAGTGGACATCTTCAATATATCACTAAACAAAATGTTGTTACTGAGGCAGTTCAGTTACCTATGTATAATAAATACTGTATAATTTTTACTTTTCATATGTAAAAGCCTCTAAAAAGGGCGTTAATTAAATAATGAATAAATATTATCTTAGTGCGCAGACGGTTATAATAAAATATCTTTTAGCATTTTAAATCGTACAATAAAAAAATAATTGTGTTAATGATGGTCAGAAGTTAGGTAATGGTAATTTTAATTGATATAACATAATTTTATTTTACGATTCTGCTGAAAATCACGGATTTATAGAGTTCCCCAGTGTTTTAAGTTAATTAAGTCTTTAAGGTTTGCGCTGTGTGGTAAATTATTAAAATATTAGAAGCTCCTAATTACCAGCTTCAATATTTAAGCATAAGACATTAAGAAGCTTTAAGGAGAGCTTCCTGGAAACAACCTCGTCTCGGAATGCCTCGGTATATTCCGAGTATTAATGAAATACAAATGCTTCTATTTGAATAGTGACTAAATTTCGGATTTAAAAAAAGTATATTTTTCTTCACGACTCACGAGAATTCAGCAGTAAGGTTATATTTTTTTAAAGAAGTACGTGACGAAATGTACGTTCGGTTATAAGATATATAAATGAAAAAAAATATTGTAAGCTTCATACAATTTTGAAATGATATCATTGTTTTCAGAGATGGGAAGGCTGAAAGAGATATTGAAAGGAGGGTGAATGCAGGTAACTCTATTAATGGAGGACTGAACGCCATTGGCACCAACAAAAAACTGTCAAAAGACGCGAAACTAGCCGTCCATAATGGAGTACTGGTACCTACCCTGATGTATGGCAGTGAGTCATGGAACTGGCAGAGGAAGGATGAAAGTAGACTAAATGCTGTAGAAATGAGATCCCTGAGGCGTATGTGTGGTAAAACCATGTATGATCGTGTGAGAATCGCAAAGAATGCAAGGCCGATCTAAGCGTAATGAGTAAGATCAAGAAAGGAACTCTCCGTTGGTTCGGGAATGTAGAGAGAATGATCGAGGAAAGGAGTGTAAGGAGAATATATGACGCAAATGTGAATGGTAGAAGAAGTCGGGGACGCCCGAGATAGACATGGCACGACCAAGTGAATCAGATACTTGAGACGGGCCATGTCAAGAGTCAGAATAATAGAAGAGCATGTATGAGACGATGTATGAATGTTAACGAGGCAAGGAGTGTGTGCCAAGACCGAGTTGTTTGGCGGTCCGTCCTCTCTGCCTACCCCTGCGGGGAAACGGCGTGATGGTTAGTTAGTTAGTTTTCATTGCTCATAGTCATTTCAACTGCTCATAGTCATTGGAGCGCATTTCCGATAGGAAAATGTTACAAGTCGGAAAGAATTTTGAAAATTTCATTATGTAACTTCTCGTGTTACTTCCAAATCAGGTATTTTCTACCCAGTTACTTCCTAAACAGATACCTCCAAATCAGGTAGTTCCTAACCAGGTACTTTCTAACCAGGTACTTCCTAACCATGTACTTTCTAACCAGGTACTTCCTATCCAGGTACTTCCTAATCAGGTAATTGATAATAAGTTACTTCCTAACTAACCAACCACGTACTTCCTAATCAGGTAATTGATAATAAGTTACTTCCTAACTAAGCAACAACGTACTTCCTAATCAGGTAATCACGCACAGTTAGGTTTCGTTAGGTTACTCTTTTATTTGCACAAGAAGGAGTCAACGGACGATTCTCGTAGATTCTATTAGATTAATGAAAAAAAAAACACAAAAACTAATCTCTAATCCGTATTTTGTAGAATGGTAGTGTAGCGAATACAACATGTCTACTGTAAATAATTGTATCATTCCCTGGATACACTAATTCTTAACTTTGGCACTAAATACTGAAAAAAATCAGGTAACTGTTACATTAGTTTTCCAGTCTTTGCTAGCCTCGTGCATAGTGCAGAGTATGAGTACTCACAGAATACGGGTTCGACGGCCGTTCCCCGCTCCTCCGGCGGCCGCTGACGAATCGAAACAGACAGGCTGATTATAACACGCAAAGAAATCCCACAGCTCATTCTGCCACCGTCACAACCAATCTGTCACCTACTTCATTTCACCTGACTCTTTTTCTAGTAATTCGAGCGAATTCGGATCGACAAAGATAAGGTGTATTTATTGCAGACAGGGATGTATCGTGAATAATTATTGAGGTGATGCACCACGTCATGTAAAAATCGAGAACAGGTCGATAAGGTTTGAATTAAATAAATATTGAGTTAAAAATAACCAAATTTAAGAAGTTTGGTGAAAGTTCACTGAAATGTTTTTGATTTTAAATTACTCATAGTAAACTATCAGACCCAGTTACACGTTGGCTGTAAACTATCAGACCCAGTTACCCGTGGCTGACGAAACGCAACGCCATTACCCAATTTTTATAAAATCCAGACCACCCGCTTGCCAGCTGCCCGCTGCTGAATTGAATATTTGAATTTCTCGACCTTTCTCTACTGTAAAAAGCGTGCTTTATACATATTAACATTCCGATTGAATCGTTCTATCTATTGGTGAAAACCGCATGAAAATCCGTCGCGTAGTTTAAAAGATCTAAGCGCACATGCATTTTTAGCGACTTCATTTTATACTATGTAATGATGATTTAAATTATGTTTTATCAAAAACTGAAAGAGGTCAAAATTTTTCCGGTTTTTTCTTAATTTTTGACAAATATCCGGAGGCCGGCTGAGGTCGAAAACTTTTGTTTTTCATTAGACAATCACATGTACAATATACAATAAAATTATAACTACCCATTTGATGCAAGGTAAGATGTTTAAATTTACTGGACTTTATGAATATATTAGGCTAAATCACGACTAGAAGATTACATATCCTTATAATCTACGGATATTATCATAAGATGATAAATTTTTCCTCTTTCAAAGTACAGTATTTTAAGTAGGCAAAAAAAAGGCTTGAGAACATTAAAGTAATTAAATTTTTAAAATTCTCTCTCGTAATCAAATGACGTGATCCTCATTTAAGTATGAAGGAGGAGGAAGGAGGTTGCAGAGGGAGGGGGTGCAGAAGGGTAGGAGGGAGGTATCACAAACTGTCAATAATGTAACACGGTGTCTGCAATATTTAAGAATAACGGCGAGCGAGTTTTAAGAGTGCCGGGCGGGTAAGACCCGTCCGTGCCGGCGCATAATCAAATTAAACCCCCAGATCGTTTTACTAAGGGCACGGGGACATTTCGCAGTAATAGTAACCTTTGTTTTATTGTTTGTCTCGGCTTTTTATTTGTCCATCAATCATACCCTTTACGATGCCCTCGTTATCTGCCCCGTTCAGTGCTGCTCGCTGCTATGTTGTTGCCTGTATTTAGTGCCCTCTCCTTTTATTGTGGCACTACGATCCGTATACGAATGCAGATTAAAACATGGAGCGACACGCTGTGGAGGGCGCAGGTTATTTGGTTTGTCGTTGCGAATAAATACCAGGCCCACGTTTAGCCATGGTAATAATTAACGAAAAAATGTAACTCAGCGAACTTACACTACTTTTGGTCAAAATGATGCCATTTGTATAAGATTTGAAAATGTGCACTGCTGACCGCCAACGGTCAGCCAAAGATATACCTCGAACGAACATTCACACATTTACGTGTGGGTTTAAGACACGCCCTCCGTTAAAGTATTACATAATGATCTAATAATGGTGAAACTACTCTGATTTGTAAGTTTTCACTGGCACTCGAATAGAAATCACCACGAGAAAATTCCTGCCATCCGTACGTCAATAACTTACTACCAGAAATGTTGGCTTCACTTTTTTAACCTTAATAAGTTGTGTAGGTCCCAAAGACTGCAATACGTTGAATATATCTTCTGTAATGCTAGATTACAGAGCACAGCCCATCTTCTAATATCAACAATCTACAATCGGCAAAACTCTACGCAAAAAGGTAAGGTTCACTAAGGTTTTTCAGCGCAGCCATTGTAGGACTTATTTGCGCATGGTATCCGTGATTTTCGATTTCTTACATTTAACAAGCCATTTGGACGACGAGATACGACTGTGAAACCAGTATAACTTTCCAGTGGAAGCATCCTAAAGGCAACGCCAAGGAAATCTACTAAGTAAATGTAAATGTACTAAGATCTGCTTGTCATAAATGTGTATTAGTTTCATGTGACTAGATATAAATCTTAGCTGTAAGCTATTTGTTATAAATCTTAGCTGTAAGTTTTATTAATCAGTCTAAGTGATCAATGCAATCATTATTATAAAATGTGAATAGACTGCGTGGAAGAGGATGGAGGGACTGGATGCAAATGGCAAGGGCCAAGAATTTGTCGAAGAGGTCGAATCCCGTCCTGGCATGTAACGTAGTGATTATGATGCTGTTGACTCAGGTGAGCAAATTAACATATTTCTTATGTTCCTCCATGAAGTTTTTTCATCATTGGTTTAATCTAATTATAAAGGTGCTGAATTATTGACGGGCTATAACACGGACGAGGTGAGTGCGATATGGGCAACAGCGGTTAATTTAGTTCAAGTTTGTTCGGTAAAGTGGAACGAGCTTTAGTGACGTCTTATTGCATCATAAATGTTCGACCATAATACAACGACTAGGTTTATCGGCAGTTCTTTCAAATACCCAATGTCGTATAATAGCAGGGTGTAACAGCAAGTACCCCAGGGATTTTAACCAGCGCTTTCCTGATCATATTAATTTCCAGTAAAAAATGTTGTCATTTTGCGATACGGTGTATTTATAAAAAAAACTCCGTCTCAATCCAGCAGCATGGTAACACAAAAAACAAGGCGCTTATTATGTTATACGATAAGTGGCGACGTGTGATTAAAATATCACGCCTGATAATATAAGAATAAATAAAAGCACGTACGGGCGTATAATAATTTAAGTAAAAAAAAATAATGTGCTTTAGACCACACGACTGAAGTAAAACTTCACTAACTTATAAAAGAAGAGAGAAAGAAAATGTGCGCGGGCACTGCTCTCTCTTGCTCCTACAGTGTTATACAGACAATAGGCCTGCTCTGGGTCTTAGATTACGAAACGTTACTGGCTATGAGAGAAAGAGAGAATGAAAATGTGTGCTCGCACCTCTCTCTCTTGCTCCTACAGTAAATACGAAACGTAACTCTCTCTTTCTATCTTCACTAACGTATATCTCCCTCTAAACTATCGTTCGCCTCGCCCGATCACACTTTTCGTAACGCTCTCGTCACGCACTCACCAGCTTACTCCCCAAGTCAAGCGTGCGTAAAGATGTTTTACTTCAATAATAAATAAAAAAAAATATTATGTTAATGAGTTAAACCCCAAATTGTAATATTTTTAAATGAAGAAAATATTAACGAGACTCAATTGAAAATCTTAAAAATCTGACGCATCAGAAAAAGATACGGTGACAAGATAGCAGCCAATAAAAAAAATAAAGATAATGTTGGCAGTTCTTAGTCGGAGTACGACACAGTTAAATATGACCGAATCGGATAGAATAGTGACACATTAAGTCAGTTGGTAAAAAACCTCGAAGGTCCCAGGTTCGAGTCGTAGATGTGACCGTATCTTTTTCTGATTTTTATGTTTTCAGATTTTCGATTTTAGTTTCGCTAATATTGTCTTTATTTAATTAGATAAATAAATTTCTTCTATAAGCTTTGCAAAATTACTTTGTGGCATTATTAATTATTTAATTAATAACAGATCACTTTTTATGCCTATCCGAAAGAGATAAACGGAGACTAGAGGCTTTTGAGATGTGGTCCTATAGAAGATTATTAGGAATTTCCTGGAGAGACCACATTACTAATGAGGAGGTTGTCCAAAGTATCGAAGGAGGAAGGCACCTGCTCAGGACCTTGTCCGAAAGGCGTGCAAGATGGATCGGACATGTTATACGACAAGAAGGCCTCTTGCATACCATAATGGAGGGTATGACCGAGGGGACAAACTCTAGGGGACGCCCACGCCGAGAGTACCTGGACGACCTACTGGTGGACGTGCGCTGCTCATCATATGCAGAACTCAAAAGAGCCGCACAAGACAGGGAAGAATGGAAAAGAAAATTAGAGGAAATTGCTGCAAACCAATCCCAGGATTGAAACCAGAGAGAGAGAGAGATCACTTTGTATAAACCACTTTTTTATAAACAATATCGACATGTTTCAATAACAATGTTATCTTCATCAGGATATGTTAATATTATTATTGAAACATGTTGATATTGTTTATAAAAAAGTGGTTTATACAAAGTGATCTGTTATTAATTAAATAAAACAAGATAAATAAATGTTCAGTTTTTTTTTAAAGTTCTATAATACATAACGGGCAAAAGGTATTTGTTTAACAGTTATTTGGCTGGTAATAATATAATATTATATCACAGTACAATTAACATAAAAGTCTGGGTAAAGAGTGATAATTAGTTTCAGTTTCAGACAACGGGGGTCGTGTAGCGAAAATTCACATATTCACACAATGAAAATTCATACATTTTAACAGGGTGAATTCGGGAATTGTGTTAGGGAAATTTATATATTTACCCAGCGAAATAACAGAATTACCCACGGCTTTGTCCCGCGTAGAGATGATTCGTCTAACATTTAAACATAAATGTGTTATTATCACGGCTATGTCGAGAGTGTTTCGGCGTTTATTTGCCCCAACCGTGCCACAACCCAAACCAAACTTTTGTATTAATTTCATTTTTCTTTCGGTTGTAGTTTAGAGAAATAATCTTTTTCTTCATGTGCCCCATCAGGTCCCGCCCGACGTTGGCGATCACTCTTGAAAATGTCTCTGTGTCTAGCGCTGCCCGGAATAGCTCCTCAACACTTCTAATGTCGGTCCACTCTCGAACATTTGTCTCCTACCGGGCACTCGGCGACCCTCTATCTTGCCTTTCAATATTAAATGGAGCAAGTGATACTTCTCCCCTCGAAGAATATGATCCAGATATGAAATTTTCTTGATTTTTATTAATGTAAGCAGTTTTCTATCTGCTCTGCCCGCCTGAAAATTTCTGTGTTGGTGATCATGTCGGTCCATGGGACCTTGAGCATTCTCCGGTGAAGCCACATTTCAAAAGCCTCTAACCTGTTCATAATATTTATTTTCAAGGTCCATGTTTCACATCCATACAGCAAGACCGACCACACATAACATTTCAGCATTCTCAGCCTTAGTTTTAAGCTGATATGTCATTGCAGAAGAGGGATTTTATTTTACTGAACGCAGTTCTTACTGCTTCAATTCTGCACCTAATTTCTATATCTGGGTCAAGAGTCTCCGTGAGAATACTATATTAAATGGATACAATGAAAGGAACAATCATTTCATAGATTTTATTCAAATCACGACATATTATGAATGTAGAATTTGTGAAGCTGAAACTACAAATGAAAAAAATACTTGCTTTTAGAAGGCTTTTCAAAAGAAGAAATTTGCCCTTCGAATGTCAGTAAGCTAGAAAAATTACAACATCTGCTAACCATTGAAAAAAATAAATATACATTTAAAATAAATAATTATTATTTAACTAGCTGGTACCCGGCATGCGTTGCAATGTCATTCAAAGAAATAAATTGTTCATCCTTGCATATCCATTCCCATGCGTCCCCGCCCCCCACCCGCATCTCCTTCCCTTCCTGCGTTCCCCTTTTACCTTCCCCGCCTTCCCCCACCCTCGTCATCTTCTCGCAACCCCCCCTTCTTAGTTATCCCTCCCCTCCTGCCTGCCCTCCCTGCCGCCAAAATAGAAATACACTATTTTCAAACTACTCACGCACCACCTGTATTAAATTTTTGTATACAATTTTCATAACGCCAGAGCTTATCATTACATATAAAAACACTCTTCTGTTAATATGCAATGCAAACGACTGAAGTAAAACTTCACTAACATATAAAAGAAGAGAGAAAGAAAATGTCGCGCGCACTGCTCTCTCTTGCTCCTACAGTGTGATACAGACAATAGGCCTGCACTGTGTCTTAGATATACGAAATGGCTATGAGAGAAAGAGAGAAATAAAATGTGTGCTCGCACATCTCTCTCTTGCCCCTACATTAATATACGAAACGTAACTCTCTCTCTTTCTATCTTCACTAACTTATATCTCCCTTCTGTTCGCTTCGCCCGATCACACTTTTCGTAACGCTCTCGTCACGCATTCACCAGCTTACTCCCCAAGTCAAGCGTGCGTAAAGAAGTTTTACTTCAAAAAGCGTAAATGACGTTCGTTTATACTCATTTTTAAACGACTTCGAAAAGGAAGAGGTTATAAAATCGACGGTATTTGTTTTTTTTTTGTTTGTTACCTCAGAACTTTCTATTGGGTGAACCGATATTGATGATTCTTTTTATTAGAAAGCTGGTGCTTTCCGTGTGGTCCCATTTTAATTTGGTCCAGTTCTGACAATGGGATCAACGAGAAAACCATATATGTCTTAAATTAGCAATAAGTATGTGCGCGACAAATGGACGAATAACTCAATATTACGATTGTTATTTTTGGAGTCGGTGTCTCCACATCTCACCTATAACTACCTATGTATCTAGTTACCTTGGCTGACACCGACTCCAAAAATAACAATCGTACGAAATTATGTTATTACTTTTTAGTGCATTTTTTGAAGTCGTTTTTTGTTTTGTTAAAATTTTTCTTTTTAACGGTTGACTCTTGGACAATAGGTAATTATCTTTACGATAATTTCAACTGGTCTTAATAACAATAAGTTCGCAAACTCTAGTTTGTTAGCAAAACGATCAGAATTATCGGTTTCTTCGCGTTTTTGCATTCTTCGTCTAAGAAAAAGCATTGTGTGCAGCACGGAAGGTAACTTCTCACAATAAATAAGAGAAATGCTGCATATCTGGGTCATGCTATCAGAATATATTAATAATACCATTTCCCACAACTTATAGGTATTTCGAGAAAAGTTTCAGGGAAGACATGAAATCTAAATACAAAAATAAATTACAAGAACTCACGCACGTTTCGAAATCTTAATGTATAAAACAAATTCGGGTTAGTTACACCATCTATAACTCGATAACGGCTGGACTGATTTTTATGATCTTTGATTTGTTATTAAAAAATACGTAGCAGCAGAATAGCTATTAAAACATAGGAAAAAAATTACGTAAGTAAATTCTTTTCCTCATACATTTGTATGGAATGAATTCTCATCTTTTGAAAGAGCTGCAGAAATATTGTGATAAGTATAATATTATGTAGTGAGTGAATTCCAAAAATTGAAAAACGTCAAATGTCAATGCGCTGATTGTTTTGCTTTTGTTCTTAAACATATAATGCTGCTCCTCTTTCTTACACATTAAATGTCAACAGTCGAAAGTGGGACAAAGGGTGAAAGTAAGTCTGCACCCTCCACGGGAAAAATACAATAATTATAATAAATCTCCCTCACATGTATAAATAAAATAAAACTCAATTCCGGTAAATGAATCCGTACACAACGCTATCTCTGATATTGACAAAAACAAAACACGGACGGTTGCGCATCGATAATTGCTTCATTGTGTAATTTTTAACTTTATAAAAAAACTGAATTTAATTCTGCAAATAAGTTAACACAACAGTTATGGATTCTGAGGCTGTACGAAGTTCGCCGTGTCAGCTAATTGATTATATAGAAATAAACAATAAACGAAAAAGTAATTGACAAACAAAATACGACTGGGCACAATTAATGTTTTCAGCTCAGCTTAAAATTTAGAGTACCTCAATATCTACACGACGATGCTCGAAAAACTCAGTTAACCCTTTCTGTTGCGGAGTTATGATTTTGAAGCTCTTATCTGACCCCCTTCGCCGCTTGATGCAGATCGTGTCACCAAACACGGCAAAAGCCATTTCAAGCAACGTTTCAATTCCGAACTGTGGTCTTGTACACCAGGGCGATACTGAGAGAATCTTCCACTCTGGAACGTGCCGCAAATATACTTTATACAATATTATGAATTAAATGTGAAATAACAAAAATTAATCAAATAAAATATGTCTCTACATGCCGGAATTTGATCCCGCGACCTTCTGATTGCGAGTCAAGAGTCGTACCCCTCGATCACGACGGCCGTCACAGGTATTTTACCAAACTGTTGCTGTCACTGTTGGTGTTACTTCCACGGATTCTGAGCGAAAGGGACAACTGCACCTCCGGCTGATAATATCTAAATAAAATCAGAAAAATCGAGATTTTGTATTCCCCATTCGTCTTCTCCAAAACTGCACAGATTTTTTAATTAACTTTATTAAAAGAAAAAACTCTATGTCTGTACGTTTTGTTTGTTTTAAAATAAATTTATTTTCTTATAATGACTATTTTTTTATGGCGTTCAAATCAGGCAATGCTAACGATTTTAGAGGGTTCTAACTGCTACAAGAAGCAACTTACCACAAATTGTGATTGTGTTTTAGACCACACAACTGAAGTAAAACTTCTGCTCCATTTATATGATAGGAAGAGAGAAAGAAAATGTGCGTGCGCACTGCTCTCCCTTGCTCTTACAGTGATATACGAAGCGTTCGCCTCGCTTTTCGTAACACTCTCGTTACGCATTCGCCAGTTACTGCCTAAGTCAAATATTTATTTATTTATTTATTGAAAAAAATAAGAAATACATGAAAACATAAGCTGCACATCTCACTAGGGGATTCCTGTAACGAGATATGCAGTTTTACAATAAAGTAATTAAAAAAATAAAAGAAACATACATATACCTAAACTTAAAAGAAATATAATAATAAACCTACAAAAGAATATATGCGTAAAGAAGTTCAAAAACAAAAATCACTGACACGCGAGTGGTCGATAACTATATTATATAAAAAATAAATTTGTAGTAGTGTCAAAATCCAGATAGAAAATTGGGTAATACGTTCGTATGGACACTTTGGGTACATTATAAGATTATATTAAGAGCATAACGAGACAATGGAGATTATAAAATTATCTCTTTTTACTTGTGATCATAAATATGTAAGGTGTTAAGGTATAAACAAGATAGAGTTATATCAGTTGACCTGGCCTTGCGCAGAGTACAAAAGATGAGAGCAATAATATTACTTATAACGAGACATTAGAGACCTAATGCAGCAGATTATAATATAATCCTCTTTAACCCGCAATAAATACCCGGCTAAGACGTTGCAATTGATATAACCATTTGCCTTGGCCCCTGATTTACGGCCACATTTATTCATCCCGCGATATTATTATCATTTGTGAATATCCCGCGACGGGTACTAACTTATTGCAGCCGGGGCTTTGCTAAATTATTTTTCATCTTCAAATGCAACAATATGCAGTTTCCATAAATGGCACTCGGCCCACGGTTTATTATAATCCTCCTCTGCCTGTCCATCCCTTCGATTATACAACTAAAAAGGATGCAATCATGTGAAATATTGCTTAGAAGGATATATTAGATCCTAAAATGGTGTCGTTTCACATAAATTGTTTTTGTAAAGAAAATCACAAATATTTAATACCAGCTTTTACCCGCGGCTTCGCTCGCATGGTATTAGTGGGAAATTACTGGCATAATTATTGGCGTAATTGTTATTATTCTTGCTTTTTTGTCTGATAAAAAATAATTATTGTTTAATAGAAAATTTCAAAATTTGAGAATGACATTTCGCAAATAAAAATTCTATCTTAGAAAATATTTAAATTATAGAAATTTATTTTAAGTACCTTCTCCCCTAATTTGTACTCGCTTCGGTTCCAGTAGGAATTAGTATTTTTTATTCAGATTTGAATCCAGAGTAACCTAAAGAAATAACAAAATTACAGCCTACGTCAAATAATTACATAGCAACGCTATGCTTTTTGTCCGGACAATAAACATTTTTAGAGATAGGTCGATATTAACTATGACGCCAACAAAGCACTATTTTTAGGGTGAATTGCCTAATTAAAAAAATATATATTGTTTCCAAGGTAACAATTTGTTTGACGTTTGCAATAACTCGATTTTGTTAGGGACAGAAAACGTATGAAAAATAATTGCATAACGCTACAGTTTATTCATAACGCCAGAGCTTACCAATATATATAGCCTAGGTTACTCGCAAATAATGTAGCTTTCGATTAGTGAAAGAATTTTTAAATTCTTTTCGGTGTTTATTGCGTGAAAGAATAACACTCATCCATACAAACTTTCGCCTTTATAATATCTATATAAGATTAACTGAAGTTCCCGTCGTTTTCCGGAATTCACAAAGAATTTTTAAAAAATCAACAGTAGATAGTAATTTTACTCTGATTTTAAATGTCTAGTGTGAATCACTTCGTGAGAAATATCTGATTCTTGATGAAATTCTGCTTCACTCGTGAGAACAGGGATGGGGGTAGTTGTAGGAAATCGCGTGTAGATACTCAATAGGCCACTTGCATGGATTTCATAACGATTTGGAAAAAATCGTGTGGATAGATTTTTTTAATAAGATTACAAAAATGTTAGTCACTACATGAAAATGTCCCTTCTCCGATTATGTTCCCTTAATTTTTTAAAATTCCACACTGATTATTTTTTTTTATATGACAACACTTTGATTTCCGGCGAATTTTTGAATTTGCGTTTAACGTTCACTAGAATTATTGTTTGTTCTATGCGAACTTATCCTTTGGTTTGATTTTTTGAAAAAGATGGCGGTGTTTTTACAGATGTTACGAAGAGAACCCCGTACAATTTATTGCTATTCGTGTGGAAAACGTTATTTTTTAAAAATGATTTTCGGCTATGTAATTATCGTTTTTTCGCACCGATAAAATTATGTCCCGTCATTCCGGTTTATAAAAAATGGTCTGATTTTTCGGATTGAAATTTTCAAAAATCGTCAGGGTTTCAAAAATAGATACGATTAAAAAAAATACAGAATGTCTTAGAATATTTGCCTACACCGAAAAAAAATTAAAAATGTGATGCAAGTGGCATATTTCCTTTTATTTTGAAGGTCAAGTTTGCAAAATTTCATAAATCTTTGAATAAACTGTAAATTTGAATGAAAACAAAGCCACATACCCAAACATTATTTTCATTCCCTATTTTATCAATGTGATAAAAAAACTTTCGTTTACCTCAAAAGTAAGTAAGTACATAAGTATACTTTGTGAAAGGGACACTTCCCAACAAATTCAGGGTACAGTAAGTGTCAATGGTAAGGTTTTACAAATGTAAAATACAATTTATTATTATTTTTAGGATTTATCGGACCGGTTAGGATTTCATCAGAGCCGAACCCTCTGATATGAAAATATCTGGAGTCGGTGAAATATTTTCCCATTATGTTTCTGGTGGATTGACGTATTGTTCTTGTATTGTTTTATTCTTATATAGTGCACTTACATTGCGTTAATTTACTAGATATTCATTTGTGGAAAAGTTTGTGGAAGGGTTTAGTCTTTCATTTGGGAAAGATTCAACCCGGACATAAAATCTGGAGCACCGTATAAAAAAAAAAAAAATTTAGAAATGGGTGTGTTAGAGTATTAAAAAAGGATTTAGCCGCGTTTAGTGAGCAGAAGAGAAGAACCAGGTCTTCCCAATCTTTGACTTCCCCACATCTTTCTCTCCGCACATTTAAGAAAAAAGCGCATTACACGACAGAGCAGCAAGGCATTTTACCATCCATGTTTATTGTTTTCCTCTGCAGAGAAATAACTTGACGGTTAGATAATTAGATAATAAGGTGAGAGCCGTAGATTTATTTATTTATTTCGGATATCTATAACATTTTGATAAAGATTATAGATTTTTTATCTGACTTTTCATATATTACCTACCTTCAATTTAACCAGAATGGACAATTGAACAAAAAAGCATGTTTTCTTATTTTGCAATCAACATAACACATTTTGTTTTCTAGTTATTTCATCCTTTTAAATCCCCGCACAAAAACAATATGTTACATGGAAGATTTCTCGGCTTTGCAATTCTTATTATTATCCGCGAGTTTAAGGCTTCAATTTACCTTTCAAACACCTCCGAGAGAATTACTCAACGGCTCACCGCATTCATCATTGATTACCCGTCTCGTCCATTAATGTTTCATTATATTCATTTGACGGCCTCCGTGGTGGAGGTTTAAGGCTCTCGACTACGAATCCAGAGTACGCAGATTTAAATCCCGATTTAAAGTCGTGTTGTTTCACATGTCAAGCTTATGTCAACACCTTACCGTTTTTATCGAGACAAGCTAACAGACTCGCCAAGTAAAATTACCGCCGGTAATTCATCTATCGTTATATAACTAACTTTCTTTTTGAATGTGGTTCAACCAAACAATAGCCGAATCGACCACAAGGGATCCCTAAACCGGGCAAGTTTGCCAAATTATCGTAAGTACCTTTGTGAATTACCTTTGCTATTTGTTTCACTAAACACACCATATCGAGATCCACAGGCATAGCTCGTATAGAGTGAACATTCAGCTTCATTCTAATCCATATAAGGTGGAGCCATCAACGGGCTAACCTTACACATCTAATTAATTAAAAATAATATATGGTGTATTTGTGGAACGTTCCAGTATCATAAACCACGGAATAAAACTGTAGATATATATTATACAGGGTGTCCGGGGGTAAAGTGCAGTAACTTTGAGAGGTGATTCTACATGATGGTAGCAGTAAAAAAGATAAATAACTTTTTTCGAAATTCCAAAATTTTTTATCCCATACAAAAAGACGTCCTACTAAAAATCCTTAGTGCGAGGTACGATCTTCTTTGCGCCGGGCACTATTGTGGCAACATAGCATGTTTGTGACTGGCCCGTATCGTAAAAGCGGAAAATAATAAAGCTAGCGGCACACGCCGGGCTATTTTTATCTTTTACCACAAAACAAGCCCTAAAAATTGGAATTTCGAAAAAAGTTATTTATCTTTTATACTTATAATAGAATGTAAAATCACCTCGCGAAGTTAATGCACTTTACCCCCGGACACCCTGTATACACAAAAAAATCCATTATCTGCGCACGCCCGCCACAAAACCACAAACAATCAACTTTGTGTAATAGAAGATGATGAATAAAATAATAATGTTTTTAAATGCACTGCCACGGTACTGTACATATAAGGGGGGAATAGCAATAAGTCGATAAATGCTTATTTCGGATAAGAATTATGCAGTCCGATCGAAGCTGTAAACAAAAGGGGTCTAGAAACATTCTTCCCTCACAATTCTTAGACCACAAGTCTTTGCCCACAATTCTCAATCCACAAAACCTCGACCACAATTCTTCTGCTACAATACTTCGACCACATTTCTTTTACCACAATTCTTCGCCAACAATTTATTCAAACAATTTATCAATTCTTCGCCAACAGAAAATTCATGGCTCAGAATTCTTTAACCACAATAATTCTTCGCCCACAACTCTTAGACCACAAGACATTAGCCAAAGATCTTCGTCAACGATTTACTTATTCGACGGTTAATTTTACAGGTGAAGCTTTTACGGGGTGAGAATTATTGACCGTGAATATTTTGACCACCAAATAAAAATAACACAACTAAAAAAATCGTTCCAGTTCAGAAACATTTATTAAATTGGTAAAATCGATTAGTTTTCCAATAGCCCATTTCAACAGACTTTCGTAAAAAACTAATTATTTCATTTAAGTGGAGAAAACTAAACAAAAAAAGTTTTAAAGAAACACTCCTTTTATTATGCAAAACAAACAACTTCCCCTTTGGATTTCAACTTGTTCTGACATTGATTAAAGGTCACGATTTACGCTGGCCATGTGTTGTCTAAACTCAATCCCTGTGATTAATGCCACTATATCAAACAAAAGTTTAAATCTCCTCTGCGTTACCTGGTCTTGTTTCTTGGGTCTGAATGCAGGTTGAATTAGCCTAATTGCACCGCATCCTGTGGATGGAAATAAATACTTAAGTTAATGAATTTGGATGCAAACGGCTTTTAAGAAGGGGGTGTTGAAATAACTTCAATCAAACTTAACACAGAAAACCAATACATTAGTTTTAGTATGGATAAAAATAATTAGTAGGCAATTTTGCTTCGGGCATTTAAGTGGCACTAAACAAAGAATTTATGTTCGCTGCGTAATTTTTTTTGAAATCCATTTACTTATTACATTTCACAGGGGTTGGCAGGGATGATGATAAAGGACACATATATCTGTCGGGGCACATAGTTCAAGCCTTATTTACAATCATAAATTAGACTTTTGACCTAAACCGACTAAAGTATTTGATACTCCTTTTTCAGCTTTCTTGGCTTAATTCAAAATTTTTAATTTAATATATATTTCAAAATTTTAAATTCTATAATTGACGTAAGCCAAAGTAATAAAAATACGAGTGTACAGATCATATGCGGTATAAGTGAATCCTTCAGAAAACTAAAGAAGACAAGAGTGGGGAGGCTTCGAAGCACCGCACAAAGAGGAGACCGATTACTTACGAAGCACCGCTCAAAGAGGGGACAGATTATTCTATCGCATTATCTCGCAGGCTAAATTTTATAGATGTATTTGTTTGTCTCTTTTAGTGTCGCATTTTCGTTTTATAAAGAACACTTTTAACTTTGAAATTCCGACAGAGCAATGAATTATCCGCGAAAAAAATAAGAAAGAAATTACTATAATGTAGGTATTTTTATGCTGACGAACAAATTTTCCATACCTATTTAAAATGGGCCATTTTCGTTCCTCCAAAAGGACGTGTTCGTTTGACGCTGACGTCACGCCGGACAACGTTGGTGAAAGAAGTCTTAGCAGTCTTACCAGTCATTGGCGTTATCTACGACATACCTAATGACGTTATAGCAAGTTAAAACTGTTTCGGAATGTCGGTTTTAGATCGTTTTTAAAATCAATAATAATTATAGAAGAAAGCATTAAAATTACATATTTTGGTACAATGATCAGAATCAGCAAAATCAATAAATTAAATCTTCCACATACTTTTTTTATGTTATTCATAGTGTGTGAAAATACCCCATTATGTTTAATATTGGTTTATGGCAGTGTCCGCGGTGTAGCGGTGTAAGCAATTTTAGAATAGTGTGGTTTCTGTTCTGGCCGCATCGTTACACTTTGGTAATAATGCATATTATATTACAATGCATTCCCTAAAATGGGTGGTAAATTAGATCCATCTCTTTGCGGTCATAAATATTCCAACAAAATTACGTGATTTCTAAAATAATGGGCAACAAAGAAATATAACAACCGGTACCTATCCATCCATATATTATATCATAATATAAAAGTTAAAGACGTAAGCTCTTACAAATCGAGAATCACAATAACAAGTAATCACTAATGAGTAATGAGCCAAAACCACTGGAGCGATTACGCGAAATAAATTAATTGTCCTCATGTAAAGATTTAAAAAATCATACCTTCGAATTTTAACATGGAGATATAAAAACTTATTATAGCACTAAATAGATAATATATTAACCTGTATTTTACCGTTTATCTCACATTTGTAGGATTTATAAAAAAATATATTAAAAAATCGTAAATTTATGATCGCGCGAATCCTGCGTGTTTTTTCCTTGAAACGTGAGGCATACTTATTCGAGTCAACATAGAATATTTGAGATTTATATGTGTTGTCTGTGGTATACTTGATAACGAAAGGTGCATATCTATAGAAAAATTACTTAATTTTATCCGTAATCAGCTGATTAAAAATTCGGCGTGAAAAATATTTTTAACATCGTTCAAAATTAGTCTACAAAGTTCGGATTTGCGCATATATGGTCATAATAGATAAAGCAATTCAATAGCTTCGTTTTAAAATAAATGGCTGGCCAAGGAAATGTTTTAAATAATTACAATAAATGTTTTACGAATGGTAGGAAAATGTGGTCCATTTTTTGACCGCTATCAATCGCAGAAAAATAAAAATGGTCCATTTTTCGAACAAAATCGCTCCAGTAGATAAGTCACGTAGTGAGACGTAATCATCTGCTTCCTCTTCCACCTATCTCCGATTACTAAATTACTATAGCGTGGTATTAACCGCATTTTCGGTAGAAAAGTGCTGAAATGTACTAAAGATATATTATTTTATAAGGTTCAAATATTGCAACCTCTAAACCTACTCTCCCAAAGACACAAACATATTAAAATTCATTTTAAATTCTCCAGGCAACGATTTTATGAGCACAAATAATGTATTTCCCTTTACCTTTATATGGTAAAGTCTATCCAATTTTTTTTTAATACCAGATACAGGTAGGTACTGTAATAGTGTATTGTTTCATAATGCTTTCACACAATCGAAGTATTGAATTCCGTAAGTCTAAACTTAAACCCAAGGGCATCACAATAACAAGACCAATGGTGAAACCAAAAACTAATTTTTATATGCACAAAATCTAAATCTTACTAATATTATAAATGCGAAAGTTTTTATGGATGGTTGGATGGTTGGTTGGATGGTCCTTACTCTTTCACGCAATAAATATCGAATGGAATTTAAAAATTCTTTCACTAATCGAAAGCTACATTATTTGCGAGTAACAACGGCTTTATATATTGGTAAGCTTTGGCGTTATGAATGAGCTGTGGCGTTATGAAATTATGTATCATACGTTTTCTGTCCCTAACAAAATCGAGTTATTGCATACGTCAAACAAATTGATACCTTGGAAACAATGTTTTTTTTTTTAAATTTTAGGATTAAAAAGAGTGCTTTGTTGTGATTAAAAAGAGTACTTTTTGGCGTCGTAGTTAATATCTACATATCTCTAAAAATGTTTATTCTCCGAACAAAAAGCATAACGTTGCTATAAAGCATAGCGTTTGAAGTGGACTGTCATTTTCTAATTTTTTTAGGATACTCTGGATTCAAATATGAATAAAATACTAATAAAGGGAGTAGGCACTTAAAATAAATTTCTATTTCTATAATTTAAATATTTTCTAATATAGAATTTTTATTTGCGAAATGTCATTCTCAAATTTTGAAATTATCTATTAAACAATAATTATTTTCTATTAGACAAAATAGCAAGAATAATAACAATTATGCCATTAATTATGCCAGTAATTTCCCCCTAATACTATGCGAGCGAAGCCGTGGGTAAAAGCTAGTTTAGAATATTTGTAAACATTCAATTTAAGCTTTCTCAATATAATGATTTACGGAGACAGAATATTTTTCTCCAAGCCATATTACACTTTAACTCATAATGAGACCAAGGTATTGGAGATTGGAGTTACCTTTTTCTACAGCTAGTAGATATATTCACAATTCTTTGACATTCTTCGCCTAACTTTTAAATCAGTCAGACAAGGTTCCTAGCTTTTATTAATTACCAATTATATGTAAATATTAGGGAATTTAACAAAAAGTTTCCGGATTTTTTTTTCCAAAAAGTGTTTTCGGAAATCCACTGGAGACAGCACTAAATAATCCTAGCCTCGCCTTCCACCTGCTCCACGAGACTTAAGGAGCGCTAGTAGTTACTACGTCCAGTTAAGCAGTAGACATGAGTGCCAGGGGTTCCCAACCTTTTAAGGCTTCGAGGAAAATAATTCCCCATGTCATCTTAGGGGATGCTGAATAGGGGATCTTTTTAAGTAAATGCATGAAAATTTTCATTGTGTTATTGGAAGGAAAAGGTATGAAGAGTGGGTAGGAATCTTAGGGGACAGTGTGTCCAGGATTGAAGGACGTAGAGATCCTTCTTTTTCATTGCGGTGCATTGCGAGGTACTTAGAAATAATCAAAGGCGAAAATTTTACTAGGCCATATTACAGATCAATGAACGTCGTTGATTCTAAATGTTCAAATCAAAACAAGATCACAATCTAAAACGCGGAATAATCCACAGTGTTTTAATAAAATTCTAAATTAAACAGTACCTACATGCACATCGCCCAACGTCATTTTATCCCTTTCTCATCCAAATTAATTTCTACAGAAATAAAAAATAAATAACATATGATTATGTGTACTTGAAATATAAGATTTTTAAAGTTTTTTTTTTTTTAAACTGATAGTTTAGGAAATATTCAACGTAATTTTAAAACGACAGTGGTTCCGAGAGGTAAAAGACGTTCTAATATGATAATAATATGTTCTGCAAAGAATATTCACAAAAAATACATCAATTTTTTTTTTTTACCTGAGCTCCACACAGGAGGTCCTGAGGAAAACAATTTCCATCATCAGGGCCTATGTCATCTGTGTGGAGGGTTTTAAAGACAATATCATGTCTAATTATCGCTAGAAAGTATTATTGATGTGTTCTTCTCATCAAAACACCTATAAAATAAATATAATAATATGTTAATAGATAAAATAGTCAAAATATTTTAAGTGATCTCATATTGATAGTATAACCTAAAAACTACCAGTGTCGTTTTGCAATGCCACGAAGCTTTAGGAAGCTAGAAACAGATTTTATGTCAATGTTTTTGTTGTATTTTCATTATTATATGAAAGAATGTACGATTTACTGCAAATAAAAACGGAAAAATATTTGAAAAAAACATAAATACCTTGTTCGTTTGAATACTGCAATTCCCTCGGATTATAGCTTTTCAAAAGGTGTGATCAACGATTATTGTTTACGATATGAAATGTGTACATATATAGTAAATTATTTGTAAAAACCCGTAATAAATTGGTTTAGTAGTTAATCAGTAAAACAATTTCAAATTTCACGTCATTTTAACTGTTGATCGCCCCACAAATACTGCCACCGCCTATTAGTGGGCGATATTGCCCAGGTTGGGAACCACTGCTGTAGGTAATAGGAGTATAGGAGCTATTCAACCAATCAGAGCTCAAGTCCCCGTGCGCTGCCATTATGCACGAATTAAACTGCGGTGCGATAAGCTGACATTAATCGGATGATGTATGCAAGACGGACGGATTTTAAATCGTAGTTTGGATTTGAAAATATTATAATAATTAATTGCAACCATAATAATTTACTTACTACATTTTCGTTTAGCAATATATATTATTTTATTTTATGTAAAACACAGTAGATGTTTGTTACTAATTATCTTAGGTATCGTAAAGTAAGTTAAGTAAAAATAGCTAATCTGCCAAAATATCCTCTAAGTCAACAACAATAATAATAAAAATGTTTAAAATCGTTGTTCATAATAGTTTTGATATGTGTTGAAATAGTTGGCACATACCAAGTTTGAATTGAGGAATGCAAACTATAGTTTAAATGACTTAGTTGCATGTATAAAAATGTTAATGTTTGTCTAGTCTTCGTGTAGGTACATGTAAATTCCATAAAAATTATATATCTCATCAATCAAACACACCAATGACGATTGTCTGTGATGTTGTGCGTTGTTGTAAAATATTATTGTGTAATAAACTCAAATTTACATTGAAATATTCAAAATTGGAATTGATTTAGAGAGTAAAATATGATCTATGTGTATAAATAAAAATGAATCGCCAAAATGTATGTACGCGCATAACTTCCCAACGATTGCACCAAATTAAATCATTCTTTTTTTTGTGTTCGTTATTGTTAGGAAAAGGTTTGTATCAAACCACTGGTGAGCTCTGGGATGATGAAATTTGTATAAAAAGATTTCAATAGGTGGCACGCAAGGTGCTTGAAAACTGAATGTACCGGAACTGAATGTATAGAATGCGTCAGGGGGGAGGGGGACCCGAGAGGGGGAAGGGGAACCTGGGAGGGGGGAGGGGAAATCAGGAGGGAGGTTCGCGGGACGGGGGAAGAGGGGGGAGTGGAGTGGGGAGAGGGAAGGTGGAGGAGGCGGAGTGGGAACGTTAGAGGGGAAGGGGACGCTGTAGAGGAAGGGGAGGCGGAAAGAGAACGGGACGAATGGGAAAGGACATGCAGGGAGAAACAGTTTCTTTATTAAATGCCATAGCAACGCACGCCGGGAACCAGCTATGTTAACAAAATAAAAAACAGAATTTAATTTAATAAGTTAACACAATAATTATTGATTCTGAGGCGGTACGAAGTTCTCCGGGTCAGCTAGTATTGATATAAAAAAGGGTTGATTCTACAAGCTTGAATTAAAAGGACGATTCACTTTAATGACGTGTATTAGCAGTTACATAATATTGTAACGCTTGCATTCAAAATGAGACTCATAAATTGAGGTACTGCTCCTTCCAATCCCAGCCCTACCCTACTCTAGTCTGCTACATTCAACCCTACTCTACCCTGCTGTACTCACTGAAGATATAAACGGACAGAGTGCGTTTTGAGTACGTCTGGTGATTCCGAGGAAAGCCCAATTTACTTCATTCCTTGTTAAATTGATCAAACTTTGGAGGCAGGTATGTTGATAATCATATCATCCCTGCCATAGGTTACCCCAAGTGCGTCGCAATGTTTGATGACTTAGCCCGAGTTCATGGGGTGAGGTTGAAAAAAAAATCAGAGTGTGCAATTCACACGCGGTAAAATTGAAACCTTCAGAAAACTAAATTAGACAAAAGTGGGTAGGCTAAGTAGGATATGTATGTTTGTCTCTTTTTTGTGTCGCTATTTTTTATTTCATCGAGTTTCAAATCACAAAGTTGCTAAATAAGTAAAAAAAAAAACTCAAATTCACTGAGATAGAACATGACAAGTTCTTTGTACTGACAAATTTGCCACATCAGTTTTCTTTTGAAATCGGTATAGATCACAGTTCTAGGAATTGTCCATGCAGTGGCTGTAGTATAATCTAGTTCTAGTGCATAATTCATCCATTCCGTTGTGCCGTGGAGTCGCTAGTCGCTAGTCTCTAGTCGGGCGGCTTAGTCTACTTAACTGTGAAATAAATTCACCTGCGGCGCGCGGTTCGGCGGTTATTCATTCCTCGCTGACTGTAATGCGATGCGCTGTACCGGCCCGGGGTTGCAGAGCTTCTAACGACTTCATTTTAATCGAGGTGTTAAATTTTTGCTGTCATTGCCATGAAAATAACGTACAACACATTATGGTATAAGCAAAAACTAATAAACCTATTTATCGGATTTTTAGTAGGTTCCTATCTATTGGCAAAAACCAACAAGAATTAGCTGTGCAAATTTCATGATGCCAGAGTTCACGATTCTTCGGTTTTTACAACGTCAAATAAGTATGTTTGTAATTTTCTCTTATTTAAACAATCAAATAAAATAACAATTAAAAAGTATAATGATTGGCAATATCGCGATCAAAATCAATATCATTTTAGACAAAGGTTTCATAATAAAGGACACAACAACATTGCAACAGTCTCAGATATTCGTGATCTTGGAATAACCCTTGATAATAAACTACAATATAACCTTCATATACAACAAATCACAAATAAAGCTGCTAAAATGTTAGGTTTCATCATAAGAAACACAAAACTTTTTAACAGCATCAATATCATTAAGCAACTCTACTTTGCCTATGTACGGAGTCATCTGGAGTTTGCATCAGTTGTTTGGTCTCCATTTTACAAAATCCACATAAACAAAATCGAGGCAATTCAAAACAAATTCCTAAAATATCTTTGTTATAAGTCATTTGTAAGATTTAATAATTATGCAGAGGCAGCTTCACACTTTAAAATTGATTCATTGAGTGTACGAAGGCATCATATGGATGCAATATTCCTTCTGTCCTGTTCAGGGTGGATCAATGCAAGACAAACTGTAAGCAGAATTCTTGCTTGAACAGACTATGCAATAGTTATAATAACGTATTATCCAATGTGGACATTTTCAATTGCGAACTGACCAAATATAAGAGGTCCGTAAAAGAATATTTCTCTGATGGTGAATAATGTTATGTTTTTTTTTATGAAATAAAAAATTTAATGAAATTAAAAATTTTATGAATAATGTTATGTTTTACGTGAATAATGTTATGTTTTTATTGTTTTATATTTCTGTTATGATTTGATTTATATGTACAACCTCTCTCCATGGCTACCAATATATTGATAATTTTTTGTTTAGTAATGTTTCATTTTATATAAGAAAAAAATTGTTTTATATTTTTTGTTTTTTGGTTTTTGTTTTATATAATTTTTGGATTCATATTGCTTTTTTATAAAATTAATTTACATTCTTATTATGCTGTCTCAGTACAAGTAAAGTCACAAGGAGGAAATCCATAATTGGTTTTATTTTGGCTATTTAATATTATGTACAAACTGAAATAAATGTAAACTGTCGATTTCCTGAAAATTAATAAATAAATAAATAATACCTATATAATTTATTTTAATTTTATTATTACTGTACAACAGAATAATTCCAATTATAGTATAATTTAGTTACCCTATCAGCATTTAGGCAAGTGATTTCAATAATATTTTTAAGGCATAGGTATAAAGAACAGTCACTTACATCCAAATGGTTTGCAATGTCATTTAACAGCACCATTCCACTCGTCGCGTTATGCTTTGCTAAGACGTCTCTTCTGCCGTTCGGTACTTTGAATAAATCATGATGTCAACTTAATATGATGTCTGGTACATATAAATCAAAGCATCCCAAGAGAAATGCGCTATCGATGAAATTGTTCCAAAATTTGAAAGACAAAATAGCAAGACTTGCTTTCCGCCTAGTTTCTAAACTCACAGAGTCAGTTTCCTTGAGTAAGTCAATATGGTGCATAAACCTTGGATAGGTTCCATGCTTCCGCCTATAAACGTACCTGAGGAATTTCTTCTGGATTTGCTCTAACATATCAATGTACCTACTACTGGTGCCCAAACATCGTTCGCGTACTCTATCTTGCTTCTCAGTATGCCATCGAATAACGCTAGCATAGCTTCTTGGTTATCAAACTGCTTACAAGTTCTGATGATGAATCCAAGAAGTTTTTAGCAAGACTGAGTGAGCTGCGATATATGGCAAGATAATGTCAGTTCGGGATCAACGAGATCCTTCACGGATTTTACACGTAATAACGTTTCGCCCTTTATTTTATAATCGTAAACTCTAATGTTTTTACAACGAATAAAGGACATTGTTACACATTTTTTTGTGTTAAAATCTAATTTGTTTGCCAATAAAATAATAATATGTCACATTATTAAGAATACACCGCTGAATACATTTAATATTCACAGAAAAGAGTTCTCACAGTTCATCAATGCGATGTGGTTTTGGTCCGTGATTCATAGTCCTCCTTAGTTAATGGCCACAAAGAGGTCTGGTCGAGGCACGACTCCGGTGACGAATAAGGCAAGTAATAAGAAAAGATTAGTTCAATTACTTCTAATATTCAAAAGTGAAGGCGAAGGCTCCGCCCACAAAGCCTTATTTCTTCTGTTTCCCAGGTGACACACAGAAACGGTAAAGACGAATCCTAATATTGTAGACTTTACGCTTTGACAGAATCGCAGTGGCGTACCAACGACATCGAAGTTCCACGCCAATTCAATACACATTTGAAAAGTTATTTAATATCAAAATCAAAATAAAAAAAATATTAATTTATTGTACAAATAAAAATACAAAAGGTGTAGCTTATGGGTAGACCCCATTTCTTCCAGCTAACCACATACATGTTATACGAGTATTGTAATGTTTATTTAAAGAAGAATATTATAATGTTTTTACAAAAAAGAAAAATACAAATATAAAAATAAAAATACAAAAATATGTGTTTCATTTGTGTGAGGTATTCACTTAAGGTGTAATGACATTTGTTAAGACATTAAAACCAAACAATTACATGTTTCATTATATGTGAAAAAAAAAAAAAAACAGAGTTGATTTTCATAAGGTATTCATTTAGAGTATAATGACAATTGTTTAGAAGAAATGTTTTTAGTGACGATTTGAATTTGTGTGTATCTTGAATTTGTTTAATGTTATGTGGAAGGTTTTTGTATACTTTAACGGCCATGTAATATGGTCCTTTTTGGATTTTTTTATTAATTGGCAAGTCTCGTTAACATGTTTGTTAAATTCGTCAACGTCTCCATTACATTCAAACAACACAGCGGTGTCATCAGCAAATATTGAAAATTCTGTGCCAGCAATAATTGGAAGTGTATTTATGTAAATAAGGAAGAGGCGGGGCCCAAGAATGCTTCCTTGTGGCACATCCTTGTTAATTGTTCTCATTAAAGCGATGAAAAAACTATTTAAGTTAATTTATTTAACACGTTTTTTAAATTGAAAACTTCTTCTTCGATGAAACCAAAAAGCGACACTAGAAACATATAAATTATAATGATACTTAAATATATTTCCTTTACACGCTTATAATATATCTATAGGATTTAGCCAGCGAAAGAATATCCTCTTTGTACGGTGCTTCGTAGCCTCCCCACTCCTGTCTACTTTAGTTTTTTGAAGGTTTCACTTCTACCGCGTGTGAACTGCACACTCATATATTTTTAAGTGAAACTTCTTTAGCCTCGTTGTGATTTAGAATTCGGAAGAAATGGAAATGACGCATCACAGCACCTGCGAAGCATAAAACTGCGCTCATTAATCGCTTTATTACGACCACACGTTTCACTTCTACCGCTGTGAAACGTTTTTTTCAAATCTTTTTTTTTCGTAGTGTGTTGTTTTGTTAATTTGTTGAATTGTCCGGTTATAGACATCGATTATCGGAAAACAGGAAAAATCAGGAAAATTTCATATCTGGGTCATATACTTCGAGGGGAGAAGTATCACTTGCTGCTTTTAATATTGAAAGGCAAGATAGAGGGTCGCCGAGGGCCTTGTAGGAGACAAATTTCTTGGCTGCGAAATCTACGAGAGTGGACCGGCATTAGAAGTGTGGAGGAGCTATTCCGGGAAGCGCAAGACAGAGAGACATTTTACAGAGTGATCGCCAACGTCGGGGGGACCTGATAGGGCACACAGAAGAAAGAATCGGAAAAAAATGGTATGTAGGTTTGATTTTCAGAGTTTCTGAGAGTTTTCAAAGTGTTTCAGATATTAATAAGCATGCAATTGATACAATTTATGATTTTTAGTAGAATACTAATAAAAATAATTGGATTCTTTGTAAAGCGCCGTTTTTGTGAAAAATCATATTAAAGGCGTTGTACAAATAGAAGTTCATGTATGGAAATAGATACGGAGACATATATTCTAAATAATTAATTATTATTAATTAATGAATTTTTATGCAGGTGCTTGACTTCTATTAGACTAGACGTGATAGACTGCTAGATTATTATAAGTATTTTATTAAAGGTAGGTACTTACCTGGTGGTGGTCTAAAGGATAAGAGAACTTCTGATACGCAAACTCGCCTTATTTATCCTCTACTGGCGTCTTTTATATTCGTTCAAATAAACGTTCACTTATAATCAAAAGAACTCCGAACTACCTTTATTAAAATAATTCCTTACATTAAAGTACGGTAGTTATTTATAATGTCGCGGACTGTTAAAAGTTCAATCTTTTTGTATGAAAGTTACAGTAGATCGATGCATCTGTGCACTGTTGCATGAAATATATTAATTTATTCTGTAAATGACTAGGTAGATATTAACCGTCAAGCTAGATATTCATGTAAATTAGGTTTGCAACTGTACTGTTGCAAACCTAATTTACATGAATATCTAGCTTGACGGTTAATATCTACCTAGTCATTTACAGAATAAATACTGTTTATAGATATGATTTTCTGAAGTGCCGCGTTTCATTCTGCATCTCCGTATGAGTCTTTAATTAAATCATTAAAAATCTTCACGAGCTAAAGATTTTACAGCAAATTTTCTAAGACATTCAATGAAATTAGTTATAATAATTATTATAAATCATTATGTCTAAAGTGGCCTCCTGAAGTTATCTCCTATACTTAATCAAGCATTTTTAAAAACTAATAACTTTTTAAAACAGTTTGATGAAATTGAACTAAGTCTAAACCTTTCTCGATCTCTTTTATTTCTTAAAAATTATCAATTGTATTAATGATTCACCTACATAATTACTACAACCCAACACTTTCAATATACCTTCCCGTAGTGTACTGTTTTTTTTCAACCAACACTTGACTAATTATGGATATTATTCTCCTCTGTCTAGATTGAGTGCAAACCTCGGACTTCTTTGGTAAAGGTCTAAATAATTTTAAGCGATCACTAAACATTTTCGTTGTTAGTTTTTGGGGTGTTATGCCGTGTTGCGCTACCTCCTTCTATAGCTGACGTTTTGGACAGCGTTGCAGTGTCCATCATCAGGTATAAGCTATAGAAGGAGGTAGCGCAACACGGCATAACACCCCAAAAACTAACAACGAAAATGCTTTTGGCCGTCAAAATCTAAAAACTTATCGGTCACTAAACGATGATATTTTATAATTATGTGTTTGATTTTAAGCAAAGACTTGATTTGTCACTTCTATTTTATATCTCTGATTTTGTCTTTGCTTTCATTTATCATCCTTTAATCTTATAATGTACCTACACTTTTCTAAAATTCGTATTGTTTTATTGTAAATTGGATGTAAGTCCGTTAATAAAAATAATAAATTAACATGTAAAACTTTAAATGGAAGTATGAGTTTCATCCCACGCCACTGCCATGTCTCAATTTCAAAAGACGCAGCATAAAGGCCTGATTACACCACACGACTCGAACAACAATTGACAAAAAATATCAAATTTTAAAGATTGATCATACACACGACGGCCATTCTATTCAAATTCGTATGACAATGATTATAGTGTTAAGTCTAGGAGTTATGCAAGCGGTTAGCGGCGGCTCACAACTCTGTACTGAATCTTAAGTCTACCCTTCCCTTTCTCCTAGCCCACGATACGATCGCCTTAGATCTGTACTACAAACAGTCAACGTTGCTTCATCAAACACGCTCAATGTTCTCGGATGTTCCACGGTTTTCGACATACATCTTAAACTATAAAATAGATTATGCAAAGCAGCAAAAGCTCTTCGATACAGAGTTCTTGCATCATGGATTTAGCCTATCTTTTTAGGAAAGCGCAACTATTTTAAGCTCTCGATGTCTTTTCTATCAAGAGATGCAGAAGAGTGCACAAAAATGAAGTTCATTGAAACAGTGTGTGGGGTCAATTTGGCGCGGTCTAAACCTAATTTTAGTTGGTTTTAGAAATATAATAAAGATAAGGTGAATAGGAACGTAGGATAAGGATAGAAGATGCTCCCGATACATTTCATCCTCATGACTTTTTTTTGGGTTATTGCTAAGAATGTCTGTATGTATCACGAATTTTTGTGTTATACTACAAACATATGTATGGAGAATTGGGGATTTTTTTCTAGCGTTGGTTCTGCAAGTGGGCGTATGAAAGAAATCGGTTGTCGGACTGATCTTCACGGTATATAAATTTGTTTGAAATACCTATGTAATTCAGGAACTTATTTAGAATTTAAAATAAAACAAGATTTGATCAAAAACTAAACGTCGTGAAACGGGTTAAAGCTAATGACTAATGATAAAGGATGACAAAAGTTAGCAAGATAATTGATGTACCTAACTGAAACGCTTTTTTTGCAGATTTCCTCAATGACATAGGCACATTTGAAAATCTTTATTTAAACATTCGTAAAAGTTTGATTGATTGTAATATTGCAGTAGAAACTTAAGAAAAGCTCAGCTGTAACCGCGGATAAAATAAACGATGTGTTACCATCAAATATGATAATACGAACTATGATATGACTTCCGTGGGCTTAGAGATGCTAAACTGAATATTTCCTTTGGAGCAGTGCAATTACGGAGCGGAATGAGGGACTTAAAATGATGGAGGATTTTCAGAGATGTCTTTCCGTCGGCTGCAATCCTCTTTAACTCCAATTCGTATCGAGTTGACGCCGCTCTTGGTAAAAAGACATTTCAGTTTATTTATCGCTGAAAAACACTGCTTGAAATCTGACAGAATGAAAGTGAAAACGCCAAACATTCGGGATGTCGAGTCGGGCGTTAATCTCCTGGTGTGAGTTCGTTTGTTGGGAATATTTTTGGAGAATAAATAATAAGCACAAATAATGACTTTTCAATCCGAGTTTTTGCTCACACATCTCTTCTGCTGTCGCGTCGTTTGAAATACTACGATATAAAACAAAATCATGTTTATTTTGACTCCTTCAGAAACCGATGAATATTTATGAGTACTTGCATTGCAGGCTGTGCGGTATTCAGTAGACAAAATTTAAAAAAAAATATTTCCCTTATTAAGTCAAAGAAGATTCCAATTTCACTGTTATTTTGCACATTATAACCTTAACGAATTGCAACAAAACATTCAGAAAATCCGGGTGCTTGGATTTAGACCGTTTAACGACGTGCACCCAGGTAAAAAGTTGAAAGAAAACTAAACATTTTTGTATTACTCCATAACGATTAATGAAAGTGTTAATGTTAATATCGCCAATAACTATATGTTAGTAAATAAACTGTATACTATGTAAATATATCATATTTTTTTATTTATTTTTTTATTTATCTTTAATAAAATATATTTACATTGGTTTTATTTGTATAACAATTAACAGATTGCATTCATCAGCAGTAAACTAAAATGGAAAGCTTCGATTAGGAAACATTAATCCAATAAAATAAAATCTAATTATATTATGTAGGCAATACGAGAGAGGTGCTCTCAGGCAGATGGATTCATCTTCAGCTTATTTGAAGATATCTAGTGTTTTTTCTTCTAGAATGTGGTAGTTTAAATATAAATTTAATTCATACAATTGTATTTATAAAATGCATTTATTAAAATAAATACTAGAATTACGACGATTTCAAACAAAGTTCAAAGTTCTATTCAGACAGGTTTTCTACCACCGCTAAATCGCCTTACCAGAAATGCCACAAAAGAGAAATAATCATTTGCATAGCTTGGGAACATTTTATAATTGGCTTCTTTACTTCTCGTAAACCGCAAAATGTAAACAGGGCGGAGAAGAAGAAAAAGAAGACAAAGCAGCGATCGCTCTAGCATAATATTTAACATTCCCCGCGACAGAATGTCACCGCGGGAGCTTAGCGGGCTTTGGGCTTTGGCGGAGAAAAAGCTCCAGAAGTGTGACGCGTCGCGCTGATTGACACGCGACGTTTCAATAAGAACAAATCTTTTAGTTAAACTAAATTGCTTTTCTTTTGAAGGATCCAAACCCGCAGAAAAAATATCTGCGGTCCGATGTTCAAAGCTTTTTATTTGTCGAATACAACTTCGGACATAAAAAAATAAGTTATTTTTGCAAGTCAGCTGGGATTTGGCGATAATAGTTCTAGATTGCGATTTGAACTTTTGATCGCATTTTAATAGTCGAATCTATTTAGACTTATTGTAAGGTTTGAAGACGACTATATTGAATAGAGGAGTGGAGAATTTTGTTATATATTAAACTATGTGATATTATCGGGTAATAAAAATAAACCCAGGCTATTGATACTTCGAATGTTGATCTAAAGAGCACGAATTAGATTAGCAGATTTTTTTACAACGTCACGACAGAACGTCAAACGTTTAATTTAATTTTCTATTTATTTTTCGAATAAGTGCCGTTAAATCTTAAAAATTGTTATTAATTCAAAATATATAAAATGTACTTAAATAATAATTATGCGAAGACAACGAATGCTCATTAGGTATTGACCTAAAATCGGCTTGCAGCCCGTTCCATCGCATTTCTCGGGCAAATGCTTGCATAACATTGCAAACTCTGTCCTTCCAAATACATCATTATAAAACTATTACGTTGTTTGAGTTGCTCTAAGTTAAACAATATGCAATCGCACAGCACATCGCAATTACGATCTTCATTTGAACAATTAATTTGGCTTGGCGTGCCTCGGTAATTATTGTAAATTTTTACGACATCATATTTTATTTTATCAAAAGTGATTTGTCTTGTATCATTACAGTTACGATTTCAGTTATGATTTTTTTTTTTCATATGAGTACCGCGCAAGAGTCCCAACTGCTCCCGTCTGAAGCCAGTGAGACTATGGCATACCCAATTGGGGTATGTTGTGAAGCTGAAGGTAGTGGGGAGGGGAAGGAGATAGGGAAGAGGAAGGTGGGGAAGTGCCTGGCTATTCAGATCTGGTCACCAAACACGGCTAATGTCATTTCTAGCAACGTTTCAATTCTGAATGGTGGGCTTACACCAGGGCGATACTGAGAGTATCTTCCACTCTAGAACGTGCCGCAAGCATACTATATACTATTTTAAATGAATATATTGTGAAACAACACAAATTAATCAAATAAAATTTATTTTCCACGCCGGGATTCGATCCCGCAACCTTCAAGAGCCTTACCGCTGGACTACACCATGGACTGTCATTACAGTTTCAGATTCTGATTACAGTTACGATTACAAGTCGCTTCGGTCACTATTAAATTTGTAATTAACGTAAATCTTAATGATCACTTAATAAATTACATTTTGTGATCAAGTTTACACTTCGTCTAAAAATGCTTTTTGGTAATTGCATACAAATTACAAAATAACTAACTTAAAGTCATGTCTGATGTGAAAACCGCGTAAGAGTTGAAACTTTCAATTTTGGAGGCGAGTATGGGTACTGCCACCCTGGGAACTATTCATTGGATAACCAACACCTCTGGCACAGGTCACTCCGGTGCGTTACGTTTGATGACTTTGCAGGGGTGCCCGGATTCACGGGGTGAGATTTGTTCAAGTCTTGGCGGCGGATGCGTCTGCCCTCCAACTGTGCGGCAGGTCGGATCTGGAAAGACTGGTTTATGAACCTCTCTAGATCCGTCACCTTGCACCATAGCGGGAGGGAAGGATTCTCACATCCGTCATTCCTGGACGCATTGACCCCCAGATTCCTACCCACCCCTCATACTCTTTTCCTTTCTAGAACTTTCTCCACTCTTTTCCCTAAAAATACCCTCCACACAGAATCCCCAAAGATGACATAGGCTCTAAGGGTTTTTTTTCCTCAGGGCCTTCTATGTGGAGCTAACGTGAAAACAAATCCGACGTCTGGTCAAAATCAAAAATTTTCGATAGCGTATTGCGTAGATTTTACTTATTAGACTTAGGTACCTACGGACTATGGAGTACTCAGAGGTGAAAAGGGGAAGAGTGGGCAAATAGACCGCAGTGGGATGAGCGTTGCGTCCGAATATGTTTAGATTCAGGGCGACCAAATCACCAACAAGCATAAACAAACAGCCAGTAAAACGTGATCACTATCGTTAGCCGGGGATCAGCGGTGATATACTGTTGGTTTGATGGGACGGGCGGCGTCGCAAAACTTTTGCCCTCGACCACAACAAGCATATATAAACAAGTATATTTTTTTGCCGAGCCATGTTTAACAATGTGTTTATCCTTGCTTCCACTTTTAAAACGGCGTTTAACATATTGGGATGGCCATATTACGACTGTCTACGGAGGGTAGACAAGAAACGATTAATGAATCAAGAATCAAGTAGATACTTGAGTCGGATCAGGTCAAGAGACGGTATATCCGAAAAAAAGAACAAAAAATTAGATATTGCATAAATATAATTAAAGCAAGATTGTTTTGCATTTACGTATTGATTACGAGCGGTATTGTTGTATTGATATAGCGTGATTTTTTGCTAATTGTACCTACCTATCTTTTTCTTGCTAGGGCAATTCCGATGAGTTACAAAATTCTTTTAGGAAGGGAGGAACTTACAATTTATAAGTAGGAAGATAAAATTTTACTTTGCGTTTAACATGCAGTTCAGCACAAAACTATAAAAAAATAGGTTAAGTGGAACAAACAACAAGAAAAGAAACAAGGCCAAAAAACATGACAACAAAATTATGTTAGCTCGGCTGTAAAATGATTTGCCAGCCTCGTTGTTTTCTCCCTTTTTCAACATAGCCATTGTCACTCCTTCCCCTCCTCCATTCTCACAGCATCCCTAAAAATGATACAGGCCCTGAGTGAAATTATTTTCCAAGGCCAACTAGTGAACAAAGTGCTATAAAAATAACCACAGCGAAAGTTTTGAGAACTTTCTTACAGGATTGTTAAATAAAACGTGATAGTTTTCAGAAACCTTCAATGTTTGCAATCATGGCTCTTGATTGATGAGGAAGTCAGTGAATTGCCCCAAGACCGGTTGGCGTTGGTTGTCGACTCCTGGGCCAGCGGGTTCCATTCGGTCGTATTAAATCCTGGGCGAACCCCAAACTTGTATCCCGGGTTTAACGGACAAACAACAGGTGTCTAGACTCGAGACCGTCAACGCCACCACAAGCAGCAAGCAGGCACAGCCAGATCCCTCTCAGCTTAATGGCCACAGATTAATTTGGTATTATTCATTGTTCTCAAAGGAAACCGGATTTGCGTTCAATAAAGGGTACACATGTTTCAAAGGTAATAGCGAATTTAACGAATCATATTATTATGATTTAGGACGATTATTGATGATATTTTAAAAGCCACCAGCCATACGTATGTTCTTAGTGTGTCTTATATCACCGCGAATATAAGTAATAGGCATGCATAAAAATCGCTGGACGGAATCTAGAAACGCTTGATTTCAAGAGCAAAAGTGGTGTTTTATTAAACGACTTCGAAAAGGAGGAGGTTATCAATGCAACGGTATTTTTTTAAATTTTTTTTTATGTTTGTTACCTCAGAACTTTTGATTGGGTGAACCAATATTGATGATTTTTATTTTATTAGAAAGCTGGTGCTTCCCGTGTGGTCCCATTTTAATTTGGTTCAGTTCTGACAATGGGATCCATGAGAAAACCATATATGTTTTAAATTTGTAATAAGTATGTGCGCGACAAATGGACGAATAACTCAATATTACGCCAACACATTTCGTAGATTCTTTTTTTTTAAGTAAAACTTCTTTACGCACGCTTGTCACTAAAAATCAAAAAATAAACAAAAATTTTAACAAAACAAAAAACGACTTAAAAAAATGCACTAAAAAGTAAAAAAATAATTTCGTACGATTGTTATTTTTGGAGTCGGTGTCAGCCAAGATCTCCACATCTCACCTATAACTTCCTATATATGTAGTTACCTTGGCTGACACCGACTCCAAAAATAACAAACGTACGAAATTATTTTTTTTACTTTTTAGTGCATTTTTTGAAGTGGTTTTTTGTTTTGTTAAAATTTTTGTTTATTAATATTTCTTTCTCATTTTCCAATTATTTCTCATGTTAAAGTTGTACTGCTTTATTTATGTACGTAAAAGCCTTCTGGGCGTAAAATATGTAAACTATGAGATCAGTGAGCTGATGGTCAATTTTTTAACTTTTAAAAGAGTTTCAAACGACTCAGATGTAAGCCATTAAATATCACGCATTAAATATGTGCGCGACAAATGGACGAATAACTCAATATTACGCCAACCGATTTCGATGATTCTTTTTTTGAAGTAAAACTTATTTACGCACGCTCGTCACTAAAAATCTAAAAATAAACAAAAAAAATTACAAAACAAAAAACGACTTCAAAAAATGCACTAAAAAGTAAAAAAAAATATTTCGTACGATTGTTATTTTTGGAGTCGGTGTCAGCCAAGGTAACTACATACATAGGTAGTTATAGGTGACATGTGGAGATAGTTACCTTGGCTGACGTTAAACACAAATTATTTTTTTTACTTTTTAGTGCATTTTTTGAAGTAGTTTTTTGTTTTGTTAAAATTTTTCCTGAATAGTTTTATAAAAAAGAAAAAAGTTAATCAAAAGAAAATGTCACAGAAAATCGTTAACATTTCAGAAATATTGATTTTTTTTCTCACATGGGTTACGATACAAATTCTCAAACGAACACAAAAATCTTCAATTTATCCAAAGCATATTTTTGGTGTAAAATTAATCTAAAATGGTAAATTTGTTTGTGTGTTCGGTGTATGGTCAATCTTGTCAAGATGGTGGCCGTCTTCGATAGTCACTTTTTATTCCGTCAGAGTTCAGCAGCGCTTTGAATGTTGCGAGCTGTCAAGTTCAAGTTCAAGCTGAAGTCTGCTGTTAACAGAACTACTATTGTATTCAATCCTATAGCTTGTTTTACGATTGTAAAAGCCCTGAGGGCATTCAATACGTCAGTAAATTAAATAAATACATAATTTATTCTGCTGACACTGTAAAACCAAAACCTCCTAGATCACAGTAATCTAGGAAGTTTTGGTTAAACACTATACATCGCACACCACTAAACCTTCTACATCGTACGTCTTTTGTACAATCTTTGGAATCTGAATACCCCGGGGTCAGCATTATCTATTAACCAAAATATGTTAACAATTAACAAGTTTGAATTAAAACGGTGCACAAATCAATTTTTCGAAGAAATTTTTCGATTGCTTAATGGCGCCTTCTTTTTTAGGTGTCCGGTTGCATATCAACGTACTTATCCAATCCCACTTACAATAAAAATAACCACTTTCATCGATTCAACACACATACAGGCCGGGTCAGCTGATCGGAGGACAATGTCTTCTGATGCATGCATTAAATGTGCACCTCACCACAAAGAGCACTTTCAGTCAGTGGCGTGCAGAGTTTTAAATCATTTTAATCAGGGTAGGCAGCAGAAAAACAAGGAAATTAATTGATATGCATTCACTATCTTACAATAGAAGTGGCAAGTTTTCACTAAAAATAGCAGAGCTGAAAGATTTAGCCGACGCGACGTTCGTTAGGATATCCAGTTAACCATGATGTGATTTATTTTTTGGGGTATTGTGTTGCGTTACCTTCGTCGTTAGCACAGTGTCCATCAGATGTTATCTATTTCATTACAATTATATATCTGACGATGGCTAATGAAGGACGTAGTGCAACACATTAATAATACATTTTGCATTGAAAATTTCAAATCATATCAACCATATATTTCTTAAAACAGGATATATAAATAAAATCCTTATTTTTTTCTACTGCGAAATCACACGAAAGAGAAAACTGTACTAATTAAAAAAGGTACCAAACGATGGCACTGATTGCTATGGCAACAGATGCCACTATTTGCGATTTATACCGAAAGGCACGGCCTTTATCGGCACTAACACAAACGAGTCTTCCCTTGAATGCGCTTTGCGCATACATCAATATTTTTTAAAGAATACAGTCAACATTTGAATATTTTTTTTTTAGTCATTCCTGCTTTTGGGATGTTATAGTAGAAAGGTTATAGAGTCGCCGTGATTCGTAGCTGGAACTTCGTGCGTATTTTTGAAATTGCAGATATTGATAACTAGCTTTTGCTCTTAAACATATAATGTTGTCCCTCTTTCTGAAACACTAAATGTCAACAGTCGAAAGTGGGACAAACGGTGAACGCATATGTGCATCCTCCACAGGAAAAATAAAATAATTATAATAAATCTCCCTCACACGTATAAAGAAAATGAAACTCAATTCCCGTAAATGAATCCGTACACAACGCTATCTCTGAAACTGACAAAAAAAACACGGACAGTTGTGCATCGATAATTGCTTCACTGTGTAATTTTTAACTTAATAAAAAAAAACTGAATTTAATTCAGCTACTAAGTTAACACAATAGTTATTGATTCTGAGGCGGTACGAAATTCGTCGTGTCGGCTAGTTATTTATATTTATATGGGTAAGGTAGGATAGGCAGTGCTTATGGGCCTATATGGAGTGCACGCCTCTGCTGACAGTACCTACCGACTCACACAGACAAGAAGATTGTGTGAACTATGAACTTTGCGAGGCGAACGCACACTTAAATTACGATTACAGCACTCAACGAGTCGCCTTGTTTATAGCAACTGTCAAAAGTAATGCCGATGATTACTGTCATTATTTTTTAAGAACGTTTCCGTTAAACATATAAACAAGCATTTTTGGTTTTAGTGTCAATGAATCACATTACAACGAAAATACTTTATTTGTACAACAAACCATTTATGGGATGTCTGCTTTTGGACATTATGTATTTTTATAAATTAAAATTTTCTATGTTTTCTTGTGGCGTAATGTTTAACGGCATCGATGATTGACGCTAAAATGAATTCGTAACGTGGCTCCACAGATGACAAGTCAAATATACAAGACCGTTCAGCAAACTTTAAAAGGATGAAGATGTGTAAAAATATTTCATATCAGTATTTTTTTAAACTTTTTAATCGCATTTTCAAAGCCGTATAAACCAAGTGATTATTTATGCTTTAAACCGCTTACTCGTTAATACTGAACATTTTTTAATCAAACCGTTTGATTTTGCTTTTTTATCACGAAAAGTGAGTATTTATGTCGCGGGAGACAAAAAAACATGCAAAAAGAATGCATTTAACATTTTAATTTTGTTTGAATTAATTCGCTTACGCGGTAACGCCATTTTATATTTACCGGTTTTATTTCATAGACAATCAATCATAATAGGCCAATTGCATCAGATTTAAAAAAAAAATCCATTTTAGGCAAATATTCTAAGACATTCTGTATTTTTTTTATTATTTTTTATCGTATTTTAGAAATCCTGGCGATTTTTCGAAAATTTCAATCCGAAAAATCAGACCATTTTTTGTAACCGGAAAGACGGGACATAATTTTATAGGTGCGAAAAAACGATAATTACATAGCCGAAAATCATTTCAAAAAAAGAACGTTTCCCACACGAATAGCAATAAATTGTACGGGGTTCTCTTCGTAACATCTGTAAAAACACCGCCATCTTTATCAAAAAATCAAACCAAAGGATAAGTTCGCATAGAACAAACAATAAATCCAGTGAACATTAAACGCAAATTCAAAAATTCGCCGGAAATCAAAGTGTTGCCATATACAAAAAAAATTAATCAGTGTGGAATTTTACAAAATTAAGGGAACATAATCGGAGACGGGACATTTTCATGTAATGACGGGACATAATCAAATAATGGATTTATTTATTTAAAAATAAAAAACTATACATTTCTAAAAATTTTTTACTAACATTTTCGTAATCTTAGTAAAAAAATCTATCCACACGATTTTTTCCAAGTCGTTATGAAATTCATGCAAGTGGCCTATTACACAAACCCGCTAGACAAATCCTGCCTTGCCAAACAAACCATTCAAAACCTGGGATGTTTTTTTAAATTACGATGACATGCAGCTTTCGTAGTTTAACCTCAACCTAAAAAAGGAATATTCCGTATGATCCGTGCATCAAACTTCGACAACGCGAACGTTCCTTATTATCCGTGAGGTGACTAAATGTATATTTCATATTTAAATATGTTTATGTTTTATTTTTAAAACTTTGCCAGAATTGCCGAGTTATATTTTAATAAGTCAGGTATGCCTCATAAGTCATACATATGTGTGGTAACGTCTTAATATATTATCGTGAAAACAAGTTTTTTTTGCGTCCGAGTGGCGATATAAATATAAATATGTCACAATCTATTTAGGTATTTATGGTATGAGGCGGGTATGGGTACCCCCGCCCCGGGAACCATTTATTACCAACACCTCTGCCATAGGTCACCCCAAGTGGATCGCAGGGGTTCCCGGGTTCATCGGTTGAGGTTTTTCCGGACATTAGCGACGGATGCTCACCAACTGCATGGTAGACTGGATCGAGAGAGACCTTGTTTTAACCTCTCCAGTAGGACTATCTCTTTACAGTCTTTTCACCACAGTGGTAGGGATCGATTCAAACGCCCGTCACTCCTAGACACACCGACCCCCAAATTCATACCTTTTTCCTTCCCAGAACATCCTCTTCTTCCCTTCTTCGTAGGCCCTTAGGGGAAATATTTTCCTCCGGGTCTCTGTGGAGATATTGTAAAACGAAGTACCGCACAAAGAGGAGTCTGATTATACTCTCTCTCTTCCTCTCGTAGGCTAAACCCTATAGACATATATGTTTGGGTATTTTTAGTGTCGCTATTTTTCGTTTCATCGAGTTACAAATCACAACGGTGCTAAAGAAGTTTTTACTTCAAAAACAAACAAAAAAAACGAGTGTGCTTTAAACCACACGACAAAAGTATAACTACACTGAAGGGATAAATAAAATGTGCGCGCGCACTGCTCTCTCTTGCTCCTTCAGTGTGATACAGACAATAGGCCAGCACTACGTCTTAGATATACGAAACGTAACTGGCTATAAGAGAAAGATAGAAAGAAAATGTGTGCTCGCGCCTCTCTCTCTTGTCCCTAGAGTAATATACGAAACGTAACTCTCTCTCTTTCTATTTTCAATAACTTATATCTCCCTCTCTACTTCCGTTCGCTTCACCCGATCACACTTTTCGTAACCCTCTCGTCACGCATTCACCAGCTTACTCCCCAAGTCAAGCGTGCGTAAAGAAGTTTTATTTCAAAAAGTCGGTAGAAAAATCCATTCAATGCTGTGTTCTCAAATAAAATTTCTACGTGCATGATATAGAGGCTGATTGAATCAAATTGATGTACCTATTATTATTTTTATTGCCGTGAATTTATATTCTGTAAAAAGGGATCTGAAACAGCCTAAACGTCAATATCAGGTTTTGGTCCGATATTTTTATGTGATCTGATTAATATTATTTAAGGCCGTATTTTGTCCACTGACATTTTTTACCACACGACATTTCCAGATGACATAAATATCAGAATCGTATATTTTTACACACAAATAAAAAACAACTGATCTAAGTGGTTATTTTAGTATTGCGGCCGGTATTGGAGTGTTCGCTGGGTTATTTGATGTGGTCACTGAACTAATAATCACTAGAAGTGAGATATAAAACGATTAGAAACTAAATTGATGTTATTAATTAACAAAAATACAAGTGTGTAGTTCACACGTGGTAGAAGTGAAACCTTCACCCACACAATCTCAACCAATGTGAGCCTTGAAAAGTGAACTCATAATCAAAGCGGATAATGCAGTCCTTTCACTCCCACTCTTTTCTTCGTTCATTCGCTCATCATGCCCAAACCATCTTACTCATTACGCTTACATTATTAGCCTTGCATTCTTTGCGAATATCCATATTACTCTCACGTTCATACGGTAAACAATCAATACAGTTTACGGTAAACAATCAATGTACAATTTACGGTAAACAATCAATACAATCAATGATTAGTTACCAATGTTCACGGTAAATAACGGTAAATGTACAATTTGCGGTAAACAATCCATACCGTTTACGGTAAACAATAAATGTAAAGATAAGTTTTTAGATTTTCACGGCCAAAAGCATTTTCGTTGCTTCTTTTTGGGGTGTTACGCCGTGTTGCGCTACCTCCTTCTATAGCCGACGTTTCGGACAGCGTTGCAGTGTCCATCATCAGGGCAGATCCGGCGGATCTCACGATGTAGATTACACATCTGTCGGATCTGCCGGATCTGCCCTGATGATGGACACTGCAACGCTGTCCGAAATGTCGGCTAAAGAAGGAGGTAGCGCAACACGGCGTAACACCCCAAAAACAAACAACGAAAATCAATGTACAATTTACGGTAAACAATCAATACAATCAATGATTGTTTACCAATGTTTACGGTAAACAATCAATATAATCAATGATTGTTTACCAATGTTTACGGTAAACAGTCAATATAATCAATGATTGTTTACCAATGTTTACGGTAAACAGTCTAAATAATCAATAATGGTTTACCAATGTTTACGGTAAACAGTCAATATAATCAATAATGGTTTACCAATCAAACGCCTCACGAATCTCATTTCCAGAGCATAATTTATTATCAAATGAAGAAATATGAAAAAAAAATTGTCCATACCAGGGAAAGTATGGATAAAGTAGTTTTATCTGTCAGATCGACACACCCACATTGCACTTCTATCGGTTTTCTCTTTCGGTGGTGGACGCGGCTATTTTTTGGTGTGGCACCTATAAAAGCGCGGGAAAGCGCCTATTAATCATATCTGTGTGGATTTATAGCGTGATATGTCAGATTAATAAAGTTGAAAGCTGATGAGGCCAGTAAAACTGCTGCCGTAAAGCCCTGGTACGGTCTAGTACCGGTCTAATCCATTATTGTGCAAGATGCTCCGCGCACCACCGCGAGCAGCCTATACCTACTACCTACCACCTACCACCATTCCTCCATTTATCGCGGTTTGTTACTGACAGACTTTTAAAACAGCTATGACTTCTTTATTGTGTTCCGCATTCCATGCTCCGCAATAACGCAACGAATATAATACTAATCCAATTTAAGATAATCCATTATTATAAAATTGCGCGGTAAATTTGATTCTTTTACGCATTCCTTTAATATTTTTAGGTTAGAATATTTCTAAGGCTCAATAAAAAAACAATGTCTTAGCGCTCGACGGATTTGGAAGCGTTTTATTAACATAATCAATCAGTACCATCGAGCAACGATGGTTTACAAAATGAAAGCAATTGTTGTTGATACTCGTTGTTAGTTGATTTAAGCGTTATTTTATCGCAAGCATGTGACATAAACACAGTAATCAGACTATTTTAAACAGTACAGTTTTCTTTGCGACAGCATTGACAGTCGGCCTAGGTTGTTTCAAATTGCCGTCATATTTGATGGCCGTTAAAAGAATGATTAGTCGCGTTAAAGGCAGTTTCTCTGTTCGTAGAAGCTTTTGATCAAATTGTGAACAAGCTGGCAAGGACAATCACAATTAATTCATGCGTTTGGATGAGATTCACAACTGCTTCCAATTTTGCGAAGGCAGTGCGACTACGTCATCTCCAATTTGGGAGGCGGGTATGGTTACCGCCGCCCAAGGACTATTTATTGGATAACCAACACCTCTGCCTTGACCAAGATGCCCAAGTGGTTCGCTACGTTTGCTGACTTAGCATGGGAGACCGGGTTCAAGGGGTGAGGTTTGTCTGGATTTTGGCGGCTGATACGTCTGCCCACTAACTGCGACCTTTAGACCTCTCCAGCAGGAACTCTCTCAGAATCGTATCACCTTCCACAACAGTGTGAGGGACAGATTAATATGTCCGTCACTCCTGGACACACTGACCCCTGGATCCAGCCTTTTTCCTTCCTAGAACTTCCTCCCGTTCGTCTCCTAAAAGTACCCTCCACACAGCATCCCCAAAGATGACATAAGCTATGAGGGGAATTGTTTTCCTCAGGGTCTCCCGAGTGAAGCTTATGTGAAAAAAACGCTTGTGGTTCAGACCACACGACTGAAGTAAAACTTCACTAACTTATAAAATAAGAGATAAAGAAAATGTGCGCACACTGCTCTCTCTCTTGCTCCTACAGTGTGATACAGACAATAGGCCTGCACTGTGTCTTAGATATACGAAACGTAACTGGCTTTGAGAGAAAAAGAGAAAGATAATGTGTGCTCGCACCTCTCTCTCTTGCCCTACAGTAATATACGAAACGTAACTCTCTCTCTTTCTATCTTCACAAACTTATATCTTCCTCTCAACTTACGTTCGCCTCGCCCGATCACACTTTTCGTAACGCTCTCGTCATGCATTCACCAGGTTACTCCCCAAGTCAAGCGTGCATAAAGAAGTTTTACTTCAAAATGTATGAGATGATGTTAAAGGGACTGGTAGTGATGGGAGAAGTGAATTGATTTAGGTTGGGAAATACGTGGCTCTTCACCAAACATGGCCATCGATATAGTTTCGATACTCATTGATGGTTTCTATCACCACAAACAAAAAAATAAACACGAACGGTGATACGAATGACTTGCAAAAAAGGTAGGTAGTAGATAGACTAGTTGCGATTTAATTTTGTACAAACTTAGGACAGTAATAAAACAAACTATTATGATGGTTGGCTCAGGTTTGTAATAACATAACATTATGTGCTATTCTATTCTCTCTCAACCGCAGCGTATTACTTCAATTGGTATTTTATTCAGCCCAAATATAATATGTTATAAGGATGTTTACGGCGGCCATTACGGGACTCGTATTTTTATTGATATCATTCCCTTATTGGATAATAAAACATAAGCACTACAGTATTAAAAAAAACCCTTAGCTTACGAGGTTTATCGGGACCGAACGGAGTTGTGATGGAAAAATTAATTCTAAAATAGTTACTTTTATACTTAATGGGTACACAAAAAAAAGAATACGAAGCATCGCACAAAGAGGAAACCGATAGACTACGAACAAAGATATTTAAATATAAGAGATGTGCTATCGGCAGTTTTTAATAGGTGGGACTGTGCTTCCTGGTGTCGTCGATATTGTTAACCAATACTACTGCACACCTTAAGAAAATCAACTAAATTCCGTAATAAAACTAGGACGCCGACAGTCGGGCGCCATCATAGTATACCTTTTGCTGCGAAGCATCTAACAAAGAGGAGACCTCAGGAGAGAATGAGAAAGATATACTATATCATTCTCTCGCAGGCTAAATCCTGTAGATGTGTTTGTCTCTTTTTAGTTTCGCTATTTTCGTTTCATCTAGTTTCTATTTTCGTTTCATCTAGTTTCTAGTGCTAAAGAAGTTTTAACTTACCCACCTTAATAATATTATCAATTCTTTTAAGAGCGCCTTACATATCTAAAAATTGTTGAACTTTTATCATCATAACTATTATCATCACACATCTGCCTTGATGATGGACAATGTAACGATGTCCTTAACTTTGGCTAGATTACAAGGAAGCGCAACCAAACTAAATAACCCAAAAATTAATCAAGGTAATTCGTTTTGTAATATTACTGATTAATAACCCGTGGGTGACAAATACCTGACCAAAACTACCTTCGTCCAGCAGTCATGTGAGTAGGGTTGATTGTGTGTTGAAGTGCCTGGAAATATCATTTGTATAAAAATAATAAATAAATCTTTAAATGCGCAGAATTCATAACTTTATTAATTTAACGATTTTTTCATATATTTTATGATTCCTAAAGATGGGCACAACACACGGGCTTAACAGTTAAGATGATCCAATAGTCCAGGAAAAAATCCCGCCCCTTTATAGGAGGAGTTTAAAAATACTTGAGAAAAAGCTTTTGGAAAGGTTGGAAAAGATATTTGAAAATATTTTTACAGGTTGATTTCGTAAAGGCTTGTAAAAAACATAATTCCTTTTTTACGTATGGTTTATTGTAATAAAACGGAATTTAAAAATTTATTTCACGAAAGCAAGCGACGCGGATCCAAATAAGTCTGTTACCCGCTCCGTCAGGGGGAGTACTGACAGAAAATAGGCGTGGCTGCCAGTAGTTCTTCGGTGGACGGTATAAGGTTCACTTTGAAAATCTAAATTCGTCGACTGCCGTATTGTCGCCGTGATGTCAAAAATAATAACGCGAAAATGCATATTATATTTTATTTTTTGAGGTTAGAGCGTAAATTTCTATTTTTTTCTTGCGATTACCTATCATAAAAAAAACTGAATTTGCCACATTAAACAATAAAACCATATCCGAAAAGAGGTTTGTAAATAAGAGAGTTCGGACTTCAAAGAGTTTTTTATAGACCTTATAATTTTTTTTTCTAGGCTTGTTAGAAGACTTATATAAAAATGACCGATATTTTTAAGGGCTAAGATATGTTCTAGACGCAGTATTTAATTGAAGCTTCTACAATACTTCTAAGTGATCAAAATTTCAAAACTAAAACATATGGTTTTGTATGATTTTGCATTATTTAGTATGGCTTCATCTTAAATATGGACACATTCACTGGCTCTCGAACACTGTAAGCAGTTTAGGTATCTCCATATTAAAATTCGGAGGTATATTTTTTTTATGAGGGCGGGAAATTTCCAAATCGGAAGTTCAGAAATCCCCGACTCAAAAAAACGAAACAGTGTCACATATCCGTGAGATACTGAAACGGGTTTATACAATGAAATGAGGATATTTTAACGCTGAGCCTCGGTTCCAGCGGAACAGTGTTGTATCTCGCTGCAAGAGTGTTTCTGGAGTAATTCGAGTATTCCACAGGGGAAATAAGAACCCACTCGCCTCGTAGGGCAGAACACAAAATAAAATGTTTTCTTTATTGACATCATTAAATTCCTTTCAATTTAGACGCCGCCGTCCCGTTCGCGGGGCTTATTAAAAGAAAAAAATTGCGGGGAAATATTTTTTTGCGGGATACAAAGACAATACGGCGCCACGGCCTGATGGGAGGGGCGGGGGGAAGGGGAAACAACTCCCCCCTCCCCTCTCCCCCCGCGCTGAACAAACTTCTCGAAAGCAGAGAGGTAAGTAGAGTGCAATTCAAATTCTTTGCACAACTTTTAATGATTACGTTCATAGGTAAAATTGTAAAGTTACACGACTGTGATGAACAAAGTTGTTAATATATTTTTAGTGAAAATGTGTAAGTACAAATTAATTTATTATTTTTTTAACCTAGCAATTTCGTGATGTGACAACTTTTCAGGTTTGAAATAAGATTTTTTTATAAAAATTATACCACCGAAAAATGTAATCTTCCTCTAATACATAAAGTTATGGTTTGAATTGTTAAAGTTATGATTTGAATTGTTTATAAATCTAGAGTTTTTTTCAGAGGTTGATGAAACTTTGCACACTTGACCTTCAAAATAAGGGAAATATTGCTGTCTACATGAAATATTGAAAACAACCCTCCTCCCCTTTTCTCACCCATTAAAGCAGTATTTTGATTCTTGATAAAATGTTTGTATACTTGTTCAAAATAAAAGGAAAATTACTGTCCACACCTGATTTCAAAAAACTCTACATCAAGCCCAGGTAACGCCGGGGACATCGGCCATATAAACTTTATTAATATCCACATATATAAAGAAGTGTCGTGGTGTGGATTGGTTTTTTATAAAAATCTACAATTTTTTTTCGAGTTTGATGAAATTTAGCACACTTGACCTTAAAAGCATAAGAAAGATCACTGTTTAAATTCGGATCTCAAAAAACTATCCCCATCCTCTTTTCCCATCTCTTAAGCAAAATTTTGAAATATCTACCCGATAAAATTTTGCACACTTGGCGTTCAATATTTTAAAAAAAGGAGTGTGCTTTAAATTACACGACTGAAGTAAAACTTCACTAACTTATAAAAAAAGAGATAAAGAAAATGTGCGCGCGCATTCTGCATTCTCTCTGTTGCTCCCACAGTGATATACGAAGCGTTTGTCTCGATTTTCGTAACGCTCTCGTCACGAATTCGCCAGCTTACCCCTCAAGTCAAGCGTGCGTAAAGAAGTTTTACTTCAAAAAAATTACCGTCTGTGTCTGATTTTGAAAAATACTATCTATGCAAAGCCCGAGCAACGCCGGGGAATTCTGCTAGTGTTTAATCACAGAAATAGCCGGCACTCCATTATCTACCTGCTTACATACCGAACAAGAACTGTGCACCCACATATATCTGATTTAAGAAAAGACATAAGAAAGAAATAACATAACATAGAATAAATAAATAAATAACATAACATAGACATACATACATACATACTCACACATACTCACACACACACCTTCCCACTACACACATCACCATGTAATTACTTAATATGCATACCATAATTTAGACGCTACAATGAAACACATAATAGGTACCCACCATGAATTAGATTTTTTTTTCACCAATGGATAATGTACTGTTTGTTTCTGCGAATAAATAAATCAATAAATATAGACATTCATGCTTTCTGTAAGCAGTACTTTCATAAGATTCTAGAGAAAAAATCTGTTGGTATTATGTGGCTCATTTTATTCTAAATAATCTGCCATACTTACCTAGTTAGAATGGGTTAAAAGCTTTGGAATTTTCTCGTCGTTCCGGCTTCATTTATAAATTCGTTCGGATTTACTGCAGCAAATGATCTCTGGGGATCTCTAATTTGACCAGTTAGTGTTGTGACTGTATGGCTCTGCGATGGAGCAAAGTGCAAATCTCCTAGCTTTAACCACTTACCAGCTTTGCTCCCTGAACCACTTATGCCCTGAGCCATTGTATCACCGAGCCTTTATTGTTTAATTCATTAATAATGAGCTTCTAACCAATATACGAAACTTTTTTAGGTTGATCTCATTTAACCTGACTTTAAGTGAAAAATATATATTTATATATATTATTTTTAAATTTCATGTCGAGCAAGGCTTTTACGTGATGATTATTTTCTTTTTAACAAAAATAACATCTAAACGAGTATAAAATCGTAAAAACAAAATACGCCAATGTGCAAGATGGAAAAAAATGCATATTGTGGGAATAGTACGAAATATATGCAATAAGTCGAAGAAAAGTTAGGAGTTTGTTTAATTAGAATTGTTGTTTTGTTTCCCGATATAAATTTTACGAAGACCTGTTTATATTTAGTGATTAATACGTTAAATATGTGGACAATTCTATTATAATCATTACCCAGATTTTATACACGGCGAACGGGAGTTTGAAATTGTGATTCCGTGCCGTGTTGTTGTTGATAATGCCTCGATGAAGGTTTGCGAGGTATATGGAAATAAATTAATTATAATAGTTCAGGGCTGTCAATATTGAATTTATGATTTTATACAAACAAGTTAAGTCATCAACTATTCAACGTGCGAACAATTTTATGTAGGATCTTTGCAATAAATGCTATTATATGTTGCTGTGTGTTAAACAATTTGTTCAATAGAGCATCCAATAATTGTGTGCAATAATGTACTTCTATCACCACTCAGTTCTGAGCTGTAGTGCCTCTGAGCGCAGTCACTGAGCTGCATTTTGAGCTAATATGGCAACTGAGCCATTGTTCCCCTGAGCCTGTATTGGCACTTAGCTCTGAGTCACTGAGCTAATAATCCTAACAGAATCAATGAGCCACTGGATTCTGAACCAATATGGCTACAGTACAGAGCTACCGTGCCACTGACCCTCCATTGACTCTAAACTTAATGAGCTAATGGATTATGAATCAATATGGCTACAGGGTATACCGAGACAATTATCCTCTAGTGGCACTTACCTTTGAGTCAGTGAGCCAGTAAACTCTGAACCACTGGATTTTGAGCCAATGTGGTAAAAGAATTGAGATCTGAGCCACAATTGCCAGTGTATATCGGAGTTAAACAGCGGGGAGTGGAGGGTGGAGCCGTAAAACAAAAGAGACGCGAGGGTCTAAAAGGCGCTCGGATTGGGCGGGAAGATGTACTAGAAAAAGCTGGATGGAGGTATGCGGTGCTAGATGGGGCTAGAATGCACCCTTTAGGATCTAGATCAAAGTGATGCAGTCGGATACGACTAATGATGGCACACCCGAAAAGATGGCAGTTTCAAGTTTTGCCACACAAAACTGGAATTCAAATTAAACGAAGAAAAGGAGTCGTTAATTTTACGACGGTAATTGTATGATCTGTGACTTGAATACATTTAATGTAAATGTAGGTTGGAAATAACAGGGTAAAGTTTATAAATAGTCAAATTATTATTTAATCTCTAATTCACACGCTATCCCGTCTTCCTACTCAGAGTCTTGTTACTTGTAAATCTTGTTACTTAATAAGAAGCATTATTGACAAGGTACACTTGTTGAAGTTGAACTCTATCAAAAAGCATTTTAGAGAAATCATCAACGGGAAAACTGCTTTCCCTATTTCCACATGAATGGCACACATAAAATTATACTTTTTTTTCTTACCACCATTACATAATGATATTATATTACATAACAAATACATGATGTTTATATCTTTTAGTTAAAGGGTCTTGATTGCGATGTGATTTAACTGTACATTAACGGTTTATAATCTGTGTATTAATTGTACTGTGCAAACTCGCAAAAAAGTTAACTTAAAAAAAAATTATAAAATTGACTGGAATTCCTTATTGAGATGGTTTAATATCATATTACATCACTTGGCGTAATGTAGATATATGATTTACTAAGTTATAGAAATAAATATGTGTGCGTCCTTTCGCCCATAGGTAATATTTACAAAGTTCTACTTAAATGCTAATGGAATATGATGTTGGCGGTTTTGAATTTCCCCTAGCAGAGTAGTTAAACAAGGCTCTCAGAGGTCAAGCCACACCAAAGACCGTAGCTTTCCGGCGAATGTGCGATCGTACGTCTTTACAGCGGAGGTACGGAAAGAGGGCCAGAGGACTAGCGGAGCAGTAGTGAGCCTGAGCACCGAGAGCAGAGAGTGGAGACGAAGGAGGGGGAAGGGGGCAGACTGAGGCTGGGAAGCGGAGACACCTGCGCCGACCCTTATGGCACCCCCGGGACCACAAATTCTTATTAACCCACCCAACCCTCTCTCCCCCACCCGCCCAACTAATGCCTTCCTCGCGCGGCTATGCCAAATGGGCCGAGTTTCATTGCCTAAGTGTTGCCGTATGTTTTGCTAGATATACGAGTCATACATGACTAATATTATGTTGTAATGTATATGCTCTGGGAGTCTTTTACATGAAGCGAGGGAGTCAAACTGTATGAACTTACGAATTTAAGGTTGCGGCTTGGATAATAATAATTCGTTGTCTGTATCGTATTTTGATAAATCAACTGCAGGATATATTCTTTACAAAGCTAGACAAATCAAATAGATGAAACAAACATTATAAATGGTAGGTACCTATTTAAAAAAAAACATGTGTGCAGTTCACACGCGGTAAAAAAGTGAAACTTTCATAAAACTAAAGTTGACAAGAGTGGGGAGGCTTCGAAGCACCGCACAAAGAGGAGACCCATTTTACTATCTCATTCTCTTGCAGGCTAAATCCCATAAATGTATGTGTTTATCTATTTTAGAATCGCAATTTTTCTTTTCATCGAGTTTAAATCACAAGAATGTTTGACGCAAATATGAATGGTAGAAGAAGTCGGGGACGCCCGAGAAAGAAATGGCAAGACTAAGTGAATCAGATACTTGAGTCGGACCATGTCAAGAGCCAGAATAATAGAAGAGCATGTATGACATGATGTATGAATGTGAACGAGACAAAGAGTGTGTGCCAAGACCGAGTTGTTTGGCGGTCCGTCCTCTCTGCCTAATAAAATTAATGACGTATTACTGAGACCTTAGATTAACCATAGGTACTAAGGTTAATCTAAGGTCTCAGTAATACATCATTAATTTGAGGTTAACAGAAGATTTTTTAAAATAATAAAAAATGTGTGTTCTATCATTTAAATGAGAAAAATAATAAGACTACAGAAAGAAAACATGAAATAAGATAGCACGCATGTTTTTACACGAGATGCCCAGTTTCATGCAAAGCAAAAATTGTAATGTAAAACTTAAGCAAAATATGTTTTTGCGTCAATGCAGAGATAGCAAAAACTTTTCAAATCAATGAACAAATGCAATAAAAGTAAATAATTCATTCTCGGTGTTTAAAAAGTGGCGTCCCCAGTTAGCGCACCGGGCGCGGGGCCTTGGAGGGCGCCGGGTGCCATTGGGAATAATCATTTACGGCTAAATGATGCCCGTTAAGTTGGTGTTTTTGCAACAAGTTTCATCCTTATTTACGGCCGCAGCCCGCCAAGACGCTCCCTCTTGCGGTAGATCCTAATACTAAAGAAGAGCCTGGACAAAATACGGAATACACAGATTTCATCTGCGCCGGGCGACTTTTAAAAATTCATTTTCATTCCCCCTGCAAAATACTTTTTTATTAATCCAAAAATATACAATATACAGGACGGAATTATTCCCCGTACAAATAAGCAAACTTGGGACAAGTTGAATATTTCAATTCTGGGACGGATATAATTTTGAAAAAGTTTATAGGACGCTGCTGGTACTGAGGTAATGTGATTACAAGACTTATTTATGAAATGAAGCTACGGCTGGTATTTCTTTTCGTGTTTTTAAACAGAATTATATTAGCACTATTTACGTTATTAGAAAAGTTGACTTACCTATTTAGGTGACGCACGGAGCAATAATCTGACTCTCTCCTTCAATTTTAAGCCCATCTGGAAAACAAAATAGGAAATTTTTAATATGAAGTAAAGACACAAACAATACACAACATACAGCTTTTAAAATAACTCTTCGTGACAATGTCCAAAACTTTACAAATTTTAAAACATGATTTGGTAATGTGGGCCTCACTGGGTGCTTTACTCGTACTGAGAGTCCCCATTTTTAAACGACTTCGAAAAGGAGGAGGTTATCAATTCGACGGTATTTTATTTGATTTTTTTTTTTTTTATATATATTTTTTTTTTAATATTTGTCACCTCAAAACTTTCGATTGGGTGAACCGATATTGATACTTTTTTTTATTAGAAAGCTGGTGCTTTCCGTGTGGTCCCATTTTAATTTGGTCCAGTTCTGACAATGGGATCCATGAGAAAACCATGTCTTAAATTTGCAATAAGTATGTGCGCGACAAATGGACGAATAACTCAATATTACGCCCACAGATTTCGATGATTCTTATTTGGTAGTAAAATTTCTTTACGCACGCTCGTCACTAAAAATAAAAAAAATAAACTAAAATTTTAACAAAACAAAAAACGACTTAAAAAAATGCACTAAAAAGTAAAAAAATAATTTCGTACGATTGTTATTTTTGGAGTCGGTGTCAGCCAAGGTAATTATATACATAGGTAGTTATGGGTGAGATGTGGAGATCTTGGCTGACACCGACTCCAAAAATAACAATCGTACGAAATAATTTTTTTACTTTTTAGTGCATTTTTTGAAGTCATTTTTTGTTTTGTTAAAATTATTGTTTACATAATTTAATTTAAAAAAAATATATATATCTTCAAATATTATGAGGTGCGGTTGTATATTAAAATAGTATTTGTATTATGAATACATATTTTATTACATTAGTGATATATATTTTGTTTAATTATCTTATTTGTTCTTTAATACATCTTTTTATTTTGAACCTGTTTTTTTTTTTACCCTCATTTGTTGTACCGAGTTAAATATTTTTGAAAACTTTTATTGCCTCGTATTTACGATGCATGCGTGATGTATTTATGATTTGTCCAAAGCTCACATTTAACATCAGAGTTTAATGTTTTTTTGTACGCTCGTCTAACTGGTCTATTATTGATGTTTTGTGTTGTTGAAATTTGTTTTTTGGTAAAAATATAATAGTGTTTTTATGTATAATTGGCGAATATCTGGTACGTCAAACGTGTTGAATATTATACACAAATTAGGCTAAATATAGTCGTGGATCACCAGCCGAATTTAATAATAATAATAATAATATTCGGATGATTTATATAGCGCCATTATTGTGAAAAATCACTTCAATTGCGCTGTACATACTTACAATATATTTCTAAAATCTAGAAAAGTTACAAACTAGACAAATAATTAAAAACAACCAATGGCTTTTGGAATTTCCTATTTTTGGACTTTCTTATAATTAACCAAAAATTCCAAGTAACAATGTTTCATTAGCTCTATTAACAATTTTGTAACATTAACTGACTTTATTTATTTTAATTAAGTACTTAAATTATATTGTAAACGCGCCTGCTCTCAACACAAGATTTCCTAGCGAGACAGGCGTAATACATAACCATTCTATAATGATGATTTTTGAAGTGAAACTTCTATAGCCCCGTTATGATTTGGATTTCGGATGAAACGGAAATGACGATTACTTCACTTGCGACGCATCAACTGCGCTCATTGGCCAAAGTCAGATTGAGAATAGAAATAATGGGAATAATAATGGGAAAATGGAGATAAAGGAGATGGGGAGAGGATGCTTTAGATTACCTGGCTGTTCAGATCTGGTCACTAAACGCGGCTAATGACACATCAAGCAACGTTTAGAGTATTAAAGGCGACTTTCACCAGAATTTTACAGAGCAAACCCAACACTCGTTGCAGGGAATCGCTCAAATTTGAGTAACCGACGATATCAACAAAATTTCAAACAGAAAAGGCAGAAAAAAGTTTTGATTCCTAGATGCGAACGTTTCGTTTTCTGTATTTTTCGTTTAACACTTTTCTGTTGATAGTGGTTAATATTGTTTTCAATGATTACATATTTTAATAAAACTCAGCATAAATACAAAGATACACACGTGTGCAATCTTACAAGATGTGCAATCACTTATGAAACGAAATTATGTAAAAATGTATCGGAATATAAAAATGTGCGTGTTTTGCAAAACGTTTCTTTTCTGCCCAATTTGCAAACTAGTGCGGAAGGATCTCCATTCGTTTAAAAGCCGCATAACAAATGTCCGCCGGGAATCCCCTTTCCGGCAGACCTATTTTTTCCCGTATTGATTTTAACCAAATGTGGAAAGTAAACAAACCCAGCGCGCGTTTCCTGCAACACTTGGAAGGTCCCAAAAAGCCAACTTGAAACACTGTTTTTTTACACTCCGTGATTTATGTTTATTTAAATAAGTCCCCAATAACAGGAATGTGGATACAAACGAGAGTATGTGCAGCCGGCACTGTTTTTGCAATGAATTATTATGGGAACGTGAATGAATCAGCCCAGGGAGTAGCGGACTATTTTGCCAAATTGGGTATTTATTCATTACTAGCAGACAAGGCCATACGTTGCTGTGGCTAACGAAACACAACGCCATTACCCAGCCTTTATAAAATCCACACCACCCGCTTGCCAGCTGCCCGCTGCCCCCTGCCTCTGCCCGCTGCCCGCTGCCTGAATTGAATATTTTAATTTCTCGGTTTCCCTCTACTAAAATAAGCATGTGTTATACATATAAACCTTCCCCTTGAATCACTCTATCTATTAGTGAAAACCGCATGAAAATCCGTTGCGTAATTTAAAAGATCTAAGCCCATAAACATTTTGAGGGACTTCATTTTGTACTATGTAATAATTTCAATTTCGTAATTTAATAAAAAAATCTATTTTAAACAAATTATATTTAGATAAATGAAACAATGTTACTTTGTTTGAACCACTTGTATATTTGTTTAAAGCCGACCGGTTTCGGAACGACCGTTCCTTCCTCAGGGCAAACGTATACTGACTTGACAATTATAAAAAATAAATTATATTTATCTTCTACACTAATCTAATCCTGGGAAGACATTTGTGCCGAAACCGGTTGGAATTTTTTTGTACTTAAATAAAGTGTTTAAAAAAAAATTAAAGCGTTTTGCAATGAATTACCAATACAAGTAGTTAATAATAATAATAATAATAATTGGATAATTTATAGAGCGCCGTTTTTGTGAAAAATCACCTCAAGGGCGCTGTACAATTTATTCATAATTCTTAGGTTCTATCTAATTTTAATATTTACAAATGGATACAGAAACATACTTACCTGCAGGTCACTTCCGATAAACACTTTAATTAGAAAGTTTGTGCTTGGAAAAGATACGGCTTTGCACGCGGAGGGTATAATATTTAAAACACTGGACATTGCATTGCTACCCCCATCACTATAAGAATTACATTTTAAAAGATTAGTGGCAAAAGTGGAGTTGATAATATCAAAATATGTATTTTTAAAGACTGGAGAATTTAGGACTCTTTAGGGCTGGAGAATGTTACTGAAATGACCTTTAAAAACGCTTACAAATAGTTTTTTTTTTTTTTTTTTTCCCCCCTACATTTTTAGGTTAGTTATTTACAGTGTCGCGGGCATTGAATGTGAAGGTGAAAGAATTTGAGTTTATGGATACGACTGTCTGAAAAGGTGGGTTTTAAGTTTAGCTCTAAATTCTGCCGAGTCTGTGATCGTTCTTAAGTCATGTGGCAGTCCATTCCAGGCTTTAGGTCCCGACACTCCGAAAGCGCGCTCACCGAACTTAGTATCTGGTGTGCGCTTTGGTTCCTTTAACCTTCCAACAGCTGATGACGCTGCTGACCTTAGGGTTGACTGTCGAGAATTTGAATTTTCTGGAATACACAATTCCGATAAGTATGCCGGAGCCATTCCGTTAAGGGACTTAAATACCATCCAGCAGAGCTTGAACTGGATTCTTTCAGGACATTTGAGCCAGTGAAGATTTTTGAGATGCTGGTTTATTGGTCTACACTACACCATAGGTTCTGAACGTGGGCGATAACGCCCCCTTGGAGACGTTTCATACCTTCAGGGGGGCGGTAGAAGACCAAGAGAAAATTGAGGGGCGTTTTACACTTCAGGGGGGCGATAGGAGAATTAGAGAAACCCATCCCACCCCATCCTATCTTGCCTCTTCCCATCCCATTAAGCGCCATCCATAAATTATGTACACACCTTAAAATATTTCTCCTATCCCATTACGCCCCCTCCATTGTGGCAAATGTAATCCCATCGTGGTATCCAATTTAGTATCCCATTTCGACCTCTCCCGTTCGGATTCAGTGATAGGGGGCGCTAGAGATAAAAACATCCTCAAAGTGGTCGGTGGGCAAAAAAAGGTTATGAATCTATGGTCTACACCATTTATAACAATTCGTATTCGGTTATAACGCACTCTAGCAAAATCAATATTATTGGGTAACTTTCTACCAAAATCGTTCAGGAATTGTAATAAAGCTTTATCAGAGCGATGATAAGTGTGTATCGAACCGACTGCTATAAATTTTATATACGGTAATAAGCATGTTACAGACCTATCTTCGGGGGAATCGTAAAATCATAGACATCCATAATGTACGTGTAAGAGGTGTTTTAAAGGGAGAATAGAAAAAAGAAATAGGATTATTTGTATAATATGCGATGGGTGCATAATGTACATATTCACCTACTAGTTGGTTAAGACCCATTAATATTACGAAGTTACCCTAATTAGGTTATATGATTTTTATGTATTATATATGTACGGACTTAAAAAATAAATAATTATGAAATCTAAAAATATGGAATAAATGGAGAAATCTTAGATATTAATATTTTTTTTCCATTATTAACTATAATTTACCGTATTTATTTATCTATATTAAATCGTGTAAAAACATCAAACACAAAGGAAGTGATGACTGGTATGTGTAGATACATTTAATTTATTTTATTATAATTCAACCTTGCTAAACTTCTTATCTACTTTGTCAGCAGATAAATATTGAGAACATCTTATGCAATTATTTTTATGAAAAGGAAGGAGAGGAAGTTCTGCGAAGAAAAAAGGTATTAGGGGTGGGTAGGAATCAGAGGCTTAAGATGTCCAAGAAAGACAGACGTATGAATCACTGCGATGAAAGGCGATGGGTCAAGAGTCTGACTGGAAAGGTCAAAAAGTATCCCTGAACCAGCACTAGGTGGGCAAACTCATTCGTCGCCAAGACCTAGACGAACCTAACTCTATGCACCCGGGGAGCCCTGCTTAGTCACCAAACGTAGCAAACCACTTGGGGTGACCAATGGCAAGATGTTGGTTATCCAATAAATGGGGCAGCGGTACTCATATCCATCTTCCAAATTGCAGTTACACCCAAATAAATAAACTTATAACTATAATAGATCTTATTCTATTATGTAAGATATTATTAACAGAGTAAATATGGCTGTAATGTGAATGTATTAGGTAGTAGGTATTGGCACATTTTTATTAGTCCTTCAACGAATTGTCATAAATCTTCGGATCGAGTCCAATAATTAAGCTGCCAGCATATAAAGGCAGTACATCAGTTTTTCCACACTCCGGGAAAGGCTGGTGAAAAATAGTAAATCCTGGCCTACGTCGTTACCTGGAGGCGGGAAGGGCAGCCGACGGCCGGTCATAAATTCAACAAAATATATTAAAGGGGATCAATGTTTGTAGTCGGTCGCCATGGAGACTTGTTAATACACGCCCCTTATGACACCCGCCGCGGCCGCCTCGACACAAGGAAAACTGACGCACGCACGTTAATAGGCGACTTCACATTAAACACTGAATACCTAATCTCTAGAAATGTGATCTACACATATTTAAAAGAAAATTGATGTGGTCAATTGATTAAACGATGTTTTAAAGCAAGGATTCTCAGCCGGTCGATCGCAGATCAAAATTTACGACTATGAAATATGATTAAAAAACGAGTGTGCTTTAGACCACACGACTGAAGTAAAACTTATATAACTTTAAAAAAAGAGAGAAATAAAATGAGTGCGCCCCTCTCTCTTGCTTCTACAGTGTGATACAGACAATAGGCCTGCACTGTGTCGTTATACGAAACGTAACTGGCTATGAGAGAAAGAAACAAAGAAAATGTGTGCTCGCACTTCTCTCTCTTGCCCCTATAGTAAATACGAAACGAAACTCTCTCTTTTTCTTCACTAACTTATTTCTCCCTCTCAACTTCCGTTCGCCTCGCCCGACCACACTTTTCGTAACGCTCTCATCACGCATTCATCAGCTTACTCCTCAAGTCAAGCGTGGGTAAAGAAGTTTTGCTTCAAAAAATGATAAATTATATTTTCAACATATTTTAAATTACCAACCATGAATGGAAAAAAGTTTATTGATCGTAGGACAAATTGTGGATTTTTACGTGATTCAATTTTTACAGGCTTATCGATTGATGAAGCGGTTAAAACTTTAAAAGGCAAAATCGAAATTCTTATAAGATTCTTGTTGAGACGATTTCGTTTCAAAAAATTGCTCGAAATCTCGAAAAGTTGTGATCTAACATACTTATTGTAACTCCATAAACCATTTTTTCTCATACTCACACAAACACACTCACTCACTCATTCGCTCAATAACTCACTCACTCAGCACATCAAATCCCCAAAGCTTCATCGCAATCGGATGAACGGTTAGCAATGCATAATTTCATGATGCCAGAACTCACTATTGTATACAGAAACCATCGCTGGCAAACGTACATCAAATCCCCAAAGTTTCATCGCAATCGGATGAATGGTTTAGCAATGCATGGCGGACATACATACATATAAACCCAGAAACAAACATATTTTGATTTATACATACAGATAATAACATTAATATTTGGATGACTTTTATAGCGCCGTTTTTGTGAAAAATCACCTCAAAGGCGCTGAACAAACTTATATAATTTAATATTCATTTTAAATTCTATACTGATGAATTTTGCACATTTTACATTCAAAATAATAGGATGGTTACAGTCTGATTTAGAAAAACTCTGGCTAAATTACTGAGAATGCTGGGAACTTCTAGTACACGTACTAGTTAATATCTTGGAACGATATAAGCAAAATCTAGATTACAACTAATTTTTGTCAAACAGTAGAAATACAATGAAATGACTTTAAGTTATCGATATGACCTCTCGAATTCTCGACTTCTAATTCAGGCTGACAAACCATTTGATTATCTGTTTTTTTTTAAATTTATAATTTTGAATGTTGAATTAGTAATTATTTTTCAGAAGTAAGAAAAAATCTATTTCGAATATACGGACACGCCCACAGCATACTTCTTTACGTTTGTCTCTTCGGAGATATTAAGCATATACTGGGCGACAACGGAATTTCAAATCAATATGCAATGATTAGACACGACTCCTTTTTGTCCCCGGCGATTAAATTGAATCGATCGTTAAAATCAGTCACTTAAACTCATTTAATCAGGTAAAGTGAATCAAACCATTACAGAAGAGACCTGTCTAAAATTAAATCCTCATTAATAAAACTAAAAATTTACGAAGTTGGATTAAATTCCAAGTCTGGACGTAAACCGGATTGCTAAACTATATCAGAAACACCTAATCCGTATCACAGATTAATCATCCATTCAGATAACCTACAAGATTTCTTATTTTAATACTTGGAAAATTCGGAATACGTTATTGTTATTAATAAGTTGATTATTTAAAGAATAATTAAATACATCTACGGTTTTAGAAATTTCATTCAATAGCAACATTTTTCTTATCATGCTATGCTGTGCTAGAATCTGTTCTGCAGTGTGGTATCTTGAACAAGTCGTGGTGACGACTAAGGCTGCAGCACTTATAAGCCATAGCATTCTAAGACGAATGGGCTATCAATAGAGTTGTGCCCTGTGTAAAAACTGAGAATCGCAAGATTTGCATAACGTCTGGTTTCTAGGCTAAATCTATTCGATGTCATGGTGCATGAACCTCGGTCAAGTTCCATGCGAATGCAAAGATATACATTTTTTATGGATTTTTTGTTCCAGTTTATCTATGAATTTTGTTTGGTACGGAGAGCATACACTACAAGAGTACTGAAGCTTGCTTTTTATATTGCCATTGGACATTGCTACCTGTACGTACATATCTACAGGCTAAAGGAATTGATGGTAATAAAACTTTTCTAGATAAAATAATTTATAGAAATACAAATTTGAAAACCATTTAGCAGTTGTAGATACTTACACTTTAAAGTAATTTTAGTATATAAATCATATGTTTTTGCCATTTTTCATAGCTGTAATATTTTGGATTTTTTTCACCGCACCACACCAATTCCATTCACATAGGGATCAGTCATAACAATAAGTGCTCGATTTGAAATAAACAAAAATTTTAACAAAACAAAAAACGACTTCAAAAAATGCACTAAAAAGAAAAAAAATAATTGCGTACGATTGTTATTTTTGGAGTCAGCGTCGTTTCGTTCGAAATTATTTTTTTACTTTTTAGTGCATTTTTTAAGTCGTTTTTTGTTTTATTAAAAATTTTGTTTATTTTTTTGATTTTTTGTGACGAGCGTGCGTAAAGAATTTTTACTTCAAAAAAAGAATCATCGAAATCTGTTGGCGTAATATTGAGTTATTCGTCCATTTGTCGCGCACATACTTATTGCAAATTTAAGACATATATGGTTTTCTCATGGATCCCATTGTCAAAACTGGATCGATTAAAATGGGGCCACACGGGAAGCACCAGATTTTAAATAAAAAATAATCATCAATATCGATTCACCCAATCGAAAGTTCTGAGCTAACAAACATTAAAAAAAAATTGTCGAATTGAGAACCTCCTCCTTTTCGAAGTCGTTTAAAAACGAAATCTTAGAAAGCAACCAATTTTGTCGCTATCAGTTTTGTTGATGAATCCAAAAGAGTTGTTTACTTCTGGGGTAAAAAGTATCTATTACATACCATGACATAAGCCTTGGAGGTTATAAGGTTTATTACATAAAATACATGTTATTTAAAATTTCCCACATATAGGTAATGCATGTTCTCGAGTTTCTCATTGCACTTAGCACTTCCCGTGTTTCAATGCTGTCAAAAGCTTTTATGCGGCCCATTGTGGGAGCTGAAGTTATATTGAAGAATGCTGCCATGTTGAAAAATGTCTACGAAATGTTTCTGCTTATATAAATGTACAAAGCAACATTTTCTGCGTGGCGGGAAACGGGGCGATGGCAGGCAAATATATTTAGCGATTTGGTGGAAAGATAGCTTGGCAATTTGGGAATGTTTGTTTTTGTTAGCACTGTTTACTGTTTTCCTTGTGTTAAGAACGAAATTACACAATGGAATTCATGTCACGAACTCGAATCATCATTAACGTCAAAGTACAGATACACTACAAGTCAAAATAATTTCAATTACATTATATTTCAGTCAAATACACTTAATTTTATTTACATTTACAGATATCACCCAGAAACGATTGAACTATGTGGGTAAATTTAAAGCTTTAGACAAGTCCAAGAGTCATTTTTCCTGTCTCCTACTGAAACAAACATGTCATGTAAATAATTTAAATAACACCATATGCAGTAGATAAACCAGACAGATCTGAATAATGATAGCTCAGTGATTTCTACAGGCATCCGTATTGCGGATAGTTAAATGTTTAACCCTTCACACTTTAAAACATTTTTACTTTCAACGAAAACGAAAAGGGGACACTTTGTTGATCTTCGGAATGCTTTCGACGTATTTTAAATTCTTATTTTTGAAGTTTTCCAAAAAAGAAATAATATTTTAGATTATAGATTAAATTATCTTTCAGATATTTGTATTTGAAATAAATAATTACATTTATAATTAATATTTTCTATTATTTCACACACGAAAACATACTTATCAAAACATTTTGTATCGAAACGTACATAATTTTGAAAGAATTCGATATTTAGAAAACCTATTCCATTTGTATATAAATAAATTAGTATTAAAAAAACTGTCATTCTACTTTTGTGCCGTTTAAACCAACAACAAAAAAATTTACGATTTTTTTAACACGAAAAAATGAAACAGTCAATGAAAAAATCCCGCCAATTTGAATTCATACACTTTGAGATTTTTTTTTGGATTTTATCCGTGGGATCAAGTATTTACATCTGAGACAAACTAATTTTTAAAATAATATTAACTGATGTTGTTCTTTCCAAAAACGAAAAAACTCACCCACCTTCGCATGGTAGCAAAAAGAAAAAATACTTTTATAATTTATGAATGCTCCGGTCAAATCTGTCTTTCAGAGTCTCCAATAGAATATGACGATTGTGGTTAGTAACGTCCTTCCAAGACTTGAGGGGTTAAGCCTTGATACACGTGTGTGGTTAAATACTGTGCAATATTGACCAACATTGAAATTTACCTTCATAAATGGATTAAATAAAGATTTCACAACACGTTTGTCTATTTAACCTGTCAGTTTGGAACATACTGCCAGCTTAGATATTTCATCTAAATGTCACCCTGGGGTGACCGAGCTTAGGCGCTGCCGGAGGGGGCGAATGTGGAGGGGGCAGTGGGAGGGGTGTAGGTGGATTAGGGTGACCGCAAATCCCAGATTAGGCGGGACGTCCCGGATGGGGAAACGTCCGCCCGGATTTTCACATCTGCAATGTTTATTTGAAAGTGTCTACTGTTTGGGAAAATCCGAGAAACGATATAGATAAGGTATAACCTATCAGTAAGAATCCACTGAAGACATCAGAATGTTCGGTCGAGGGAGTTCAGAGCGACCTGAACAATCTACACGTAGAAGTTAGATAAAGAAAAAAATGCCTGCTTTCTACCGAGAACATCATGGACCATTCAAAACTTTCAACACGCGAAGAACATTTTTTTTATAAAAAATAAGACTGAAAAACCTGTGTCAGCGGCCTTGCGTGAAATTATTCGGAGGATCCTACTAGACCTCATAGGCGATAATCATGAAACTGTTTTTTTGAACAATTTATTATTAAACAAACATGATCTTCAAATAATTTGAAGAGACCTATTCTACGGATTTCTGACGGCCTCCGTGGTCAATGGGTAAGGCTACTAAAATCCCGGCGTACGCAAGTAAATTTTATTTGATTAATTTATATTTTTTCATAATTTATTCTTTAAAAATAATATTTAGTACATTTGTGGCACGTGGGAGAGTGGAAGTAATATATGTACGTAAATTTTTTTTTAAAGAAAGACAAACATTCCCGGGTTACGAATAACCCAACAATGTTTGAAAATCTCCTACTACCACAGAAAGCCGAAAATGTTGTTTGTGTTGTGATGGAGGAAGCAGCCTTAGGCAGCCGAAGAATCGAACACGCGACGCTGGGGTGGAACCCAAGCGCTATGCCACTCAACCACTGACCGGTCACTACTCTCAGTATCGCCATTGTGGAAGGCCACCATTCAGAATTGAAACGTTGCTTGAAATGACTTGTTGCTTGAAGATCTGAGAAACCACTCCTCCACATTTCTCTTCCCCATTTCCTTTCCTTACCCAATATCTTCAGCATCACGACATACCCCAATTGGGGAAGCATAGTCTTACTGGCTCCAGATGGTTGGGAGCAAAGACTCTCTGCGGTATTCACATAAAAAATAAATAATAAACATCTTCAATTGAAATAGCATTCTTTCACATGCTTAGATAACAATTATTAAACATTCGAATTGAATGTTAAACTAGTCTCAGCGAGAGCTCGAACGCACGTCACGGACAATTGTCCATTTCCTTCTCACACGTCTTGTAAGAAAACGAAAAAGACAGAAGATACTAGAATGACGACATCGCGTACGATATCTTGCTGTAACTAGTATAACGCTTATATTGCAGAACTAACTTGTTAAATAGAATCACTTCGAAACATCAATGAGGCACAATTTAGACGACAAAATTTGTGGCTGTTAATTTAAATCAGCTAATCTTATCTTAAATATTTTCTCTCTTTTAAAAACGCTTTGAAATGTTGATTTTGTAATGTTTTTAAAATGAATAGTTGAATTGAATTGAATTACTGTTAAGTAAAGTCTGTTAGAGATGTAGGTACTGCCTTATATTAAGGTATTCAGCAATACGGTAAACTTTAACACTACATTTAGATTTCTCATTAATTCCACAGTGATTGAGGTTTCTCTTGCATCGATGTGCCGAAACTATCTCGAATTTGAAAGTAGCAGGACTTGAAGAAACTAGTTCCGCTTGGATGTGCACTAGTTATATTGTGGAGGTAGCGTTTGAGAATAAGGTAGGGAAGTAATGTTGAACAAATGGAACCCGAAAGCAAAGGAGGATGTCGATACGGTTGGTTGATTATCGAGACTCTATCCGATGAATTTTATCATGAAGATTTTCGTTATTTCATGTTTTTTTCCGTTAAAACAGTTTATTTAAGTTCTTCTGTTTAGCCATCGGAAGTTTCATCAAACTTACAGATGATAAGGTACTCATTGCTTTGTTTTTATTACCGATTTCCCTTATTACTGCATTGATTCCTCAATTCCCCAATTACTGTATTGATCATGACAGGTCATCACGTTTGGGTCCCACCCGGGCGTCATGTGTTCGATTCCTCGGCTGGCTAAGTCCTCTATCACGACACAAGCTTACCGCTTACTGTGGTGGTGTAGGAGGTTTTCAAATATTGTCAGGTTATTCGTAACCCGAGAATGTATGTGTTTCTTTTTTTTTAAATAAAAATTAAAGTGTTTTAATTTGGTACCTACTGCAGTAATTGCAGAAATGCAGTAATTGGGGAAACTTTAAAACAACTATTAATAATTTTTGACATTTAATTTAATTAGGTAATATAAATAAAGCAATACGTAATAATATAAATATGTCGTCTATATGTGGCCTAACCATAGTTTGATAGTGCATTTAACAATGCCGAAACAGCTGTCACGCCTAAAAGTTTAATTGTAGAACTCAATGTTTTATATATTGTGAATCAATTTTTTTTAAACGTATAAACATTTATTTTTAATTTTATAAAACAAATAAACTGTTTTATAAATTAAAAAAAAAATTATTCTCAATATATAAAAAATGGAGTCCTACAAATTAAACTTGATGACAATAAACATTTTCCCACATTAAACAATTTTTGTTACTTCAGGCCGAAGCTGTTTATCATGATGCGAGGTTGAAAATGATCAGCAAACAAATTGTAGCAGGGTAAAACCGTAATATAAAGATCTTCATAACTAACTAACCATCACGTCATTTCACCGCAGGGGTATATAGAGAGGACGGACCGCCAAACAACTCGGTCCTGGGCGTCCTGGCACAAGCAGTTTGCCTCACTCACATTCATATATAGTCTCATACATACTCTAGTATTATTACTAGACTACTTCAGTCGGGCCATATATAATCTGATTCACTTAATCGTGCCATGTCTGTCTCGGGCGTCCCCGACTTCTTCTTCCATTCATATTTGCTTCGTATATTCGCCTCAGACTATTTTCTTCTTTCATTTGCTCTACATGCGCAAAACATCTGAGGGTTCCATTCTTAATCTTACTCATTATGCTTACATCGGACTTACATTCTTTGCGGATATCCACATTTCTCACACAATCATACATGGTTTTACTATACATCTCTCTTATACTCTTTGGCCCTGCAAAGATTCTGGTAACATTGATTCAACATAATTTTTTTTAGGTTCTATAATGCATTTATTACTATTTACCTTTGGATTTTCTTAGGTTATATTATCTAAATGCCGGAGCAATTAGTTAACAGTATTCACTCACTCCATGGTGATTTCATGCGGTTGGATTAAGTTGCGGCGCTGAGATGCACGTCTCGGTTCTGTACGGCACACAACAACATCTTTGAGATTTTTTACTATACTCGGAGTGGAAGATACTAGCAGGTGAGAAAAACAATTCAGATTCAAAACTTGTTTGAAATGGGTTGAGCAATGTTTCTACTTCTTTTGTCAGAGGTTGGCGATCATCAGGATTAGTTGTAATCCGCATGGTTTTATGTCTATTTATTGTCTCTCGACATATGTCGTTAGTGTAGGGAGTTATATGTAGTTTTAATGTGTCTCAATTGAGATCAACAAAGTTATATCTCATGTACATGAACGGTTACAAAAACAGGTCATGATGCCCGATCGACGGGTGCAGAGCATCCTTTAGAACGGACATTAAGCCCAGTTAAATATTAATTATAAATAAGAAGATAATAAACATGACTCATAACTTGACAAACTAAAGTACAATTGAAACTACCTTTCACCATAGTTATATTGTACACCAGAGAAAGAAACAGTATAACAAAGATGGGCATATTTATATAGATAATTCTAAAACGTCCGATTGCGCCGTTACTTTTACGTCCACTCTGCTTTTATACTCGCAATTCGCAACATTCAACAGCAAAAATTACATACAATTGTAATTTACTACCCGCTAAGCTACTGCAAGTAGCTTGTCAGTAGGAGATTAGTTGCACAGATGAGTTACAACCACAAATTAAATAATCATTAAGTTTGTAGAGCGCCCTTGAGGTGATTTTTCACAAAAACGGCGCTATATAAATCGTCCAAATATTATTATTATTTATCACAAAATTTGCGGAATCACAAAAAAAATAGTTTATTGAACCTGTAAGAAGATATTTTTGAGACAATTACATAATAATAACTATTATTAATTTAATAAAAGAACAAAAAAACATGTATGATATGGCAAAAAAGGCGTTAATTGTCTTTGTCATTATTCAAAATTTATGGGGCCGAAAACCATAAACATCGATAAACCTACTAAAAAAGTTATTTAAACCTACTCATTTTTTATGCTGATATTAAAACACACTTCACTAACGGGTGTTGGAAAAAACAAATTTTATAATTTCGTATTCAGAACGTAAAATAAAATTTTCGAAATGAAATAATTTCATATTATGTATACCCGAAATCCAAATCTGCACAGAGCAACCTGCCGGGCGCTGACTGCTCATTTCGCCTGTGCCGACGTGGAGTGGTCCCGGCTGCGAGCCCTGGGGAATACCGGCCCAAACAAAAGGGAAAAGGGCTTTGGCTTTCTCTGCCCAAGCGCAGATGCCTAAGTGGATTTACTTGTGTGCTATCACATGACGCTTAGCAATATTACAATACAATACATGCTACACCGCTGGATCTATTTGGTATTATTGTTAGCTAGAGATGCGAACGTGCGCGCAAACGAATGGGAACATACTGGAAAAATCAACAGTCAATACTGAATTGTAAAAATGATTGGGGTTGCCATTAAGGATGTTTATTTTAGCAAAAATAATTGGAAACGTTCCTAATTGCATTAGTGTTCATATAGTGCGCCTACGCAATGTAAGGAGAACTTTATGTAAGTACAACCATTAAAATACGGTTGATTGGCTTGATCGTTTCAGAAGCAGTAAAAAGTGTGCTCTGGAGTTTAATTTGTACAGTAAAATCTATAAGTTTATTTACCCAGTTATGAGCTTGCACCTCAGCCTCATCATATTGTTCGAATTGTTCAAATATACCTTGTAATATGCAATATTTCATTAATTCACACGCGGTAAAAGTGAATCTAGAAAGTCGCTAGATGTCGCTTTATTTTCTTTTGCTTGTTTTTTTTTAAGTGATTTGAAGATTGGATATTGATTTTACAAAATAAAGACGTTTTTTTTTGGATTTCGTAGGATTCGAACCCCCGTTCGCTTGATATCTGTCTCTCTGGCCGCTAAGACTTGTCAGGCACCTTGCCAACTACGCTATGGAAGGCATCCGCCGAGGTGAGAATTTACCTCCTTATATTTGAAACGTGTATTTCTGTGGAACTGAGTTGTGACGAATTTCCGTTTCACCCGAATTTCAAACCGAACCCAAAAATCAGTGTTAAAATCTCCAGTGAATCCAAAGTGTAAAGCCAGTATTTTTAAAGAAGGAATTCGGATTATTATTGAGAACCTGTAGAGTTAATATCTCTTTGAAAAATACTGATAGAAAGCATAAATTGTGAAATACAATAGAAGAATGGACTATTAATTTTATTTACGCTGCACCAGCGCTTATAGAGCCAACCAACTGTTTTGTGGGCATAAACATATCTATGTATGACAATAGCGAACTTTTATTAAAGTTTCGTAAGGTGCTGCTGGTGTATTTATGTGAAAAGAGTAACGGTTTACATAGGTAATTCTAATAAACTACAAGTTTTTTTAATGTAAACCTCCGCTAGTATAAATAATCAAGCGATTGATTCAGTTAATCCCATTCTTATCAAATGAGTAAGCTGTGGTTCGGAACCGCACTGAATAAGCACTCGTACTCTGGTCTAAGAGTACTTCACTAAAGGTTTTGGGTCATAGAGACGCGTGGGGTAACCATACGCAATTTTTATATTAGGATTTTGTAGATATTTTATTACAATTTGTTGTTTATTAATTTAGTTTAGGTATCGCAGAAAAAACAAAACCTCATACGTAGACATATAGATCAACAAGCAATATAAAAAAGTTAAAATGCGTGTCGATTGCGTACCTACACTTGACACTTTTGCGAGGTAAGCATACGTTCTCTGCTTTCAATTTGCTCTTGGGTGTAAAATAACCTTTCTGAATGCTTTCTTACAAACATGTCTATCATTCACACGAAATATTGCTCTGTAAAAATTAAAATCTTATTTATGTGGAGAGTTACATGTACGCAACGTCATAACCAAGAAACCCCACATACTTAAGCTAACACAAAAATAAAATATCCAGATCGGAATAAAATATAACAGATGCGTGAGACTAAAATTAATTAAATGAAATCAAAGCACTTGTTAATCTGAAAACACATCACAATGTTAATTGATGTTAATCTTCCCCTGATGAAGAAACCTTTGGTTTCGAAACATGTTGATAATTTTGATTATATAGTGGTGTTTTACAAAGTGATTTGTTTTCATTTAACTAAAAATGACGCCACAAAGTGAATTTGCAAAGATTGAAGAACTAACATTATTTTACCAAATATTGTAATTGAGCGCACCGTTCTGACACAATTGGTTACACAATAGCATCCGTCGGTGGCAAAGACGAAGAAAATACCAAGAAAATACGAAGAAAATAAGAAAATTAATTTACACACGATCTGCTTCAAGGTGACCCGAAGCGCTACAAAATTGAGGAATGAGCGTAGGTGAAGCATGCACGAATGGCAAACATTGCACACTTACCCACCGCATACGGTTACCCCGCGTGACTCTTCTCTAGGTTTTAGGACATAAGGGGCCCAACTGTAGAGCAACTCGCCAATAAGTGGCCAAAAAACCACAAACAGACTCCCCCACCCACCCTACTCCCACTTGTATGCCGACACGGATTAACCCCAAGTTTATAATGTAACTGGAGAAGTACAGCATAGCTTTTAAAAGTCTAACGTGTATAAGCCCCGCGAAAGAATTCCCGCAAGGCTTTCCCTAATGCACCATTTGGGTAGATTAGAACTATACTCTCATTTACATCAGATTATTAGTACCTACTCAAGCAGAAAATTTTTAATGTTGGCTAATAGTAATAAAATTGTGTTAGCCTTTTACATTTGTTAAAAATCACTTCAAGGGCACCCACAACTATAAAACGAACTTATCTAGAAATTTGAAAGGTTACAATAATATTTTTAGATAATCTCTTTTGCAGTACATATATTCAAGTTTATTTATTGTTATCAAGTTTAATTTGTAGAACTCCATTTTAATTTTTTTATTTATTTTATGTATTCAATAATTTTATTATTAAATTAATAAAAAACAGTTTATTTATAAAAAAGTTCTGCTGGTAATTATTATTATTATGCGTGACAGCTGTTTCGCCTTCTGAGGGCATTATCAAACTGTGGTCATGCCACATACAGACAATCTATTTATAGTATTTTTGGATAGGTTTGTACTATGACTCATTTCTAATTTCTGATTAAAAATGACTGAAATTATTAATGGTTATTATTTTCTCAATTACTGTTATTTCCCACTTTGTGAGAAAGTCGTTAAGCAAACTAATTGTGAGTCATTCGCAAATGCTGACTCATGGTTTTCTTTTCCAGCATAATTAGTTACTTAAAAATTGGTTTTGAAACAATTTTTAAACTGTTTTTTATTAATTTAATAATATAATTATTGAATACATAAAATAAATAAAAAAAATTAAAATTTATATTCAAGTTAATATGAGTTGCAAGCGGTAAACTCAGGAATTGACTTCGATAACTCTCGGTGGTGGGAGTACGATAAATGAATATTTTTTAACGAAGACAAATACATATTCGAGAGTTCCGTTGTAACTCCTTCTTTTTCGTATACAGTAACGTAAGTTTATTTCATCTTATTTTTTTAATAAATTGTGATTACATATTATTTTTCTAGATATTACAGATTTCATATGTCTAGACAGCTGGCAATTTACAGAAATGGTTGCTAAGCCAGGTTTATGTTGCACAAATAAAAAAGACATATTAAAATGAACAAATAATTTATTTTTTAAACAATGTTGCAAATTTCCAACTAGATTCAAATAAGTGTTGAAAATATGGCTTTTAATACAATGCGGTTACATCAATCTGTATCTATTTTTAAACGTGGCATGTATTGGGTATAATGATGATATTATTTGATAATTTCATTAGATGTAGTAGAGCGTATGTATCACGCGTAGGTCACATTACGGTAAGGTATGGATGCGTAGGCGAAGGCTTCTAATGTTGAATTTTGGTATATTTATAATTAGTGTAAGAATATTATACCTATACACTGGCATTTATAATGAAATTTTATATCCTGTTTTTAATTGCAGTTTGATCAACAATAAATAAAGATGCAAATAAATAATTTCAGAAAAAGGTCTATAATAATTTTGAACCTGTTGAATTTAACTTAAAATACGACAAAAAAGGAAATTTTTTTGCAACGCAGACAAATTAAAAATTAAAAAGAATATGTGTACAGAAAATAACATACCAAAAGTACGTTATATTGATAGCCATCAGCAACAGAATTATAGCCACCCAAGTACCTACTGAAGAAAGTGAAAAAACTTCATAAAAAAGTTATCTTAACTACTAATTTTATTTTTTTTACAAACAGAAACACACAGTACATTAGTATAGATACATTGGTGAAAAATATTTACAATTAATAAGTATATTTCATGGTGGGTACCTATTATGTGTTTCATTGTAGTGTCTTATTTATGGTATGCATATTAAGTAACGGGTGATGTATATAGTGGGAAGGTGTGAGGGTGTGTGTGTGAGGGTGTGTGAGAGGGTGTGTGCATGTGTGTATGTATGTATGTAGGTATGCGCGTTGAACAATTTAAATTATTGCATGATGCTCTTTTTAAATTTGGGCAGTGAATCGGGGAAAATGTCGATGTTAGAATTTAGATTAATATTATTGAACATATGAAGAGCACTATTGATTGGCGAATTAGTTGCTGCATTTGTCTTATAATAAAGCGTGTGGAATAGTTCTGTATGGCGGGTATATTAAAATGAACTAGCTAAAGAAGTTCGGTACAGTCAATGTTTTTATTTAAAACTTTGTGTATAAATGTCAAATCAAATAAGTTTGGAATGTGCATTCAAAGTTATTGTTGAATTTGAAGATAAGATATTTTATAAATTTGTTTAATTCTAATACAACGCATCTTCTATGAGTTTTTCGTCATCGGATAGACGACAGACCGACATAGTAAATGAAACCGACCCATATGGATAAAAACAACACATGTGATCAATGGGACTACTAGTTGAAAACACTTCCATGTACTTCTGATGTCCCTCCCATTGTAATTTACCTCAGTACCTCCTCCTCTTATGTCCTGCCCGTTGAATAAATAATGTCCGCCTCTACCTGCTCGTCCATTTATTTAATTTATCCCCTTGTTTTTGTCGGGTTTTATTGAGAATCGGTTATAAAACCAGTGTAAATATCCAGGTAATATATTTTCTAAATCGATTCGGATCAACAGACATGGGTAGTTTTAAAGTTTCGTATTAGACATTTGGGAGCATAAAATCTTAGTTACAAGTGGTTTTAAGTACGTAAAAGCTATTAAACAGTAAGGTTCAGTGAACCTTTTTATTACATTCAATTTAAGCAAAAAAAACAATTTAATAAAGTATTCGTTTTCTGCAAAATCATTTAAGATCTCAACACACTCTTTTTGAACCCATTTTTGTGTAATTATCAAAATATTCCCGAATTTCGCAAATGGGAATGTCCATAGACTAATTTGGATGTGTATGGGAAAGTCCAAGAATATTATGTTGCAAGGGAAAAGGTTACTCAAAGGCATGCTATTTTGGTTATCTAATTTGGATAGGTTGTTAAAATATTAATTAAAAATTGAATCACTTCTTCAAATTTTGCAAATTCACTTTGTGGCACCATTTTATTAATTAAATAATTAAAACACTTATTTTTTACCACAATAATCTTTATTTAAAAAGTCGACATGTTTCGAGAACGATGTTCTCTTCATCAGGACATTATATGTACTGTAATGTAGTACATATAATGTCCTGATGAAGTACATATAATGTCCTGATGAAAAGAATATATGTAGTACATATTTATAATGTCCTGATGAAGAGAACATCGTTCTAGAACCATGTCGACTTTTTAAATAAAGATTATTGTGGTAAAAACAAAGTGTTTTAATTATTTAATTAAAAATTGAATATTTAAGACATGTAATAATTTATCACGTTTTATAAATGAAATGTGAGTATTATTGTTTCCATTTTCTTTGGAATGTCCATTTTTATCGTTCAGTTTAATTTTAGTTTTGTTTGTTGATGGTTATTCGTTTTTTAAATATTTTATTTTTGTTTATGTTTCCACATTAATTATTCCTATTATTGGATTGTAATACAGCCTACATACACTACCGTGATACGGGTATGAGCCTAGCATAACTAACTAAACGTCAAGACGGACCGCCAAACAACACGGTCTTGGCACACACTCTTTGCCTCGTTCACATTTATACATACATACTCTTGGCATGGCCCGACTCAAGTATCTGATTCACTTGATCGTACCATGTCTTCCTCGGGCTTCTTCCACCACTCACATTGCCGTCATATATTCTCCTTACACTCCTTTCTTCGTTAATTCGCTCTACATGCCCAAACCATCTGATGGTCTTATCAATAACATATAATTGTGTGCTTCAAATTGGTCAATTCAGAACTGGAGGTAATATATTCAATAGGTCCATTCAGGACCGGTAGTACGTAATTTGTCGATTCAGAACTGGTTGTATATTTAATTGGTCATTTCAGGACTGGTAGTTTACATTCGATTGGTTGATTCAGGACTGATAGTCTATATTCGATTGGTCGATTCAGGACCAGTGGAACACCTACATTCCATTGGTCGTTTCATGATGGTAGTATATATTCGATTGATCGATTCAGGGCTGGTGGTATATAAACAATTGATCGATTGATGACTGGTAGTATATATTCAATTGATCAAAACAGGACTGGTAGTATATATTCTGTTGGTACAGTATAAATTCAAGACTAGTAGATACAAGTATATTTAATTGTAAATTTTTGCTGTAATATCCAACTAACTCTAAATATATACAATAAAAATATTTACGTGCATTATATATTATGCCATTTTTTCTAGTGTTCAAAGAATATCAGAGAGTGAATGTATTTCCATAAGAACAGGTTAGTAAGTAGGGTTGAAAGGACTATATATAGACATAGGGTTATAAATGCGCCTTGGGTCATGCCGCCGAAAGGATTTAAAATCCCCGGACGCGGGACAGAAAGGCTTTGCCCGGACCAAGCGGTCGATCAAAGCCCACTTACGATAACGCCTACCCTTAAATAAAGGCTGTTGTTTCACTGGCTTATTTAAATGCTTGACAACCCCTAGAAAACAATCAATAAAAATGGTTTTGTATATTTTATATATGGTAGTTATTTTTTTGAAGTGCTTTCCGAAAATCGTATTTTATGACGATGGAAAATATGTAGGTATGATTGCTTTCGTAATCTATTCATGGATAAAGAATAATATGTATTATCTACTAGAGCGCTTTTTGTCACAATATGGCACTATTTAAAATACCTGGGATTGCTTTGCTGCCAATTTTGGCAATTTTTCTCTTATTTGTAGAATAATTAAGTAGAAGTTAACGATTTTATAATATTTTTTTTATATATCCTGCTAATATGTGATAATCGATAAAAGGTATGAGGAGCGGGTTTGTGTGTCCTGGAGTTACGGACTTATGAATCCATTTCTCCCAGTGCGGTGCAATGCAATGGGCCGAGAGAGTCCTGCTCGAGAGGTGAAGAGGTCTACAACCTCCCGATTCGGCCGGCCAAGACCCGGACAAATCTAACTCCTTGTACCCGAGCTCCCCTGCAAAGTCACTAAACATAGCGAACCGCTTAGGGTGAACCATAGCAGAAATGGTTCACCCGCCAAAAAATTGTAGTCACTGAAGAGATATACCGATACAAGTATGTCATGGGCGATGTCCGTGTGACTAAAGTTATCATAATTTTTTCTCACTTCTGGAAAATTGATCAAACATTTTCAAATACCGAATTTGCTTTTAAGTAATATGCTAACATTGATTATTATTATTATTATTATTGAGGTGTGTTATTGTAGCCTTCAGTGGAACACATCTACTACTTCCAATAAAGTTTTGGCAACTGTACGCAATCTAGGTACAAGCGAGTATGTAAATGACTCAGTTCTGATATTTTTGTGGCAAGTTTAGATCGAGTGGTTCTTGCCGGTAAATATATACATTAATTAATAAAACATTTAAGTTAACAAACAAATAATAAATTCGTAAACTTCTATTTAATTACTTACAAATAATGGAAAACTTGCCAAAATTGGCAGCAAAGCAATCCGAGGTATTTTAAATGATGCCATATTGTGGCAAAAAGCGCTCCAGTGGATAAAACAAATTTGTATGTTTATTTTCTTTTATTTTATTCATCAAATTCATAAGAATGACGCGTAAATTCAATATTCTCAATACTATTGAGAAAATCAATATGGCCTTCCGACTTCGAATCACAGTTGGAAATGAGCATCCGAAATAAACCTTTAAATTTACAATCGGTGTATCTCACAAATATGACGTCTGATAAAAGTGTCAGATACACGGAATGGGAATTTACCCGCGAAATTCCTTTTGGAAATCGGATAGAGACGAATCATACATTGCTGAATCACACAACTGATGGGTAAGATCAGGGCTGTCACTTTCACAAACATCTAAACTTAGACTTGTTACCGCCTGCCGAGGCTATACATGAATATTTATTTAATAATAATAATGGTTGTTTAATTTATAAGGTATTATTCAATGAAAAGAACCCCAGTTCAAAATAAGTTTTCGACATTTATTTACAAGGTTCTTTTTTAACATGACTTGTACTTTTTTGTAACGCTACGCAGAATCTTAATTACGCGGCTCGATTCCCGGTGGGTCTAAGATACTTTTTATCCTGCGTGAAATCTGGTTAAAAATTGGCTGTTAATTTAATTGCTATTTTCGTTATTGTAATAAGATGTGTGAAGAATTCTGAAAAGCGATTAAGTACCTACTTATGAAATAAAATTGTATTAGGTATTACAAGAATCAAGAACTCAGACTAACCCGTGAATTTTCCACGTGTCTGCGCTGGTTATTTTAATAAAAACTATTTTGTTACGAAGAGTTCTACTTTCCATGTACATTTGTTCAAAACAAAACATGTAGAAATTGTTATACAGTTAATGCCCAAGAAAAAACAAAATAATAAAAATTAGGTTCAAAATATTTCACCGATAAAATTGAGAAAGTAAAAAAAAAAACATTAAGAGTCTCCACCGTCCAGAGCTTATGTGACTCAGGCGCGCTTATGTATTTGTTCGTAAGGGTGGGAGGTGAGGAGATGACAAAAAGGAAGTTTGGGAAGGTTAGGTTAGATGTTCCCTGTAATTAAATTAATTACTTAACACGAGTAAGGACATTTAACAAAAATTCGACTCTGAATTGTGATCTTTCATTCAAATAGTAACCGATTGTAACTACATATTATCTTTGACCAAGCTTTGAAGAGATTAAATTTATTTAGCCCTTTTTTAGGGTCCGAAACAATGGTTCCTTACTTATACAGATTCTGTTGCGAATATTAAAGGGTAGAGAAAACATTAAAAAAGATTTAAGTAGAATAGAAATGGAAGGAATTAAAAAAATGTTTACAAATGAGTTTTATAATTCTTGATATTGCCCAAGGTACAACAACGGTGGTAACCCTAGCAAGCCAACGATCCAATGATCCCGCGCCTCGGGCTCTGCGATCCTCTCAAATCAGGTGTGAAATATATCTGATCAAACTATCGTCAAGTTTGCTTGCTTCTCCGAGCAAGTTATGTCCTAATAATACACGAGGAATTTGTTCCGAAGAGAGCTTAAAAGCTCTTTGATTTAAAACGCAATATTGAGTTTCCAGAGTCGTTAAGGGCAAGTGCTTTTTAGCCCTTCTCGCGCCGTTACCGCGGCTGCCGGTTACCCGCTCTGCCGGGGCATTAAACACGTTTATGATTTCGCCAACTTTATGATAAAACGGCGAAGGTATCGCGTTAAATAAAAACTATAACTTTGATTGGATGTCGAACGTCTCGTGAATTCAAAGCAGGGATCAGTCCTTCAAGTTCCACGCTAATCCACCAGGCGTCCTTCATCTTCGCAGTGGTTCAGTTTTAAAACCTGCAAAACCGCAGCACGCACTTTAATTTTACATATCGTCGCCTCAGTTCTTAATTGTCCAAACGACCATTTTAGTTTTTGTTCAATCCCGACTTTAAAACTAAAAATAAAGCATAAAAAATTAAAGTTTATTACTTAACTAAGAATTATTTAAACTTATCAAACCTTTATGTTTACGGAAATAGCTTTATCTTAAACACCTATCATAATTTTTCATTGAAATAATGAAAGAAAACTTTCTCCTCCTACATAATTTTCAAATGGTCGATTGGACAATTAAGAACTGAGGCGACGATATGTATAAATATAACCTGTACAAATTTTAACCTGTCTAATGCGGAACATCTACCTTTCTACATTTTATATTTGCTTTGACAAACAATTTGATTTTTGTAGCTAACGCAGTATTCAACATGTAATTTTATAGAAACTGAACGTAACTTACAATAAACTTTTTTTTTAATGTTATTACTAGCAGAAGTTGCCGTGGCTAACGAAACACAACGCCGCGCCGTTACCCAACCTTTACAACCAACGTCTTATGTTAAATCAAAACCACACAGACCGCTTCTCAGCCCGCTCCCTTTATTTATCTATTTCAACCAATTTACAACAAAACCTTGACAACTCATACATTGGTGTAGTTTAAAATATCTAAGCGCAAAGACAGCGGGAGCCACTTCATTTTATACTATGTAAAGATACGCCTATATGGGCTTTTACATGCATGTGATATACTCGAACATAATAATATCGCGGAACCACGAAGTAAATAAAATATGCTATTCAAATTATATAGAACCCATACACAAGAAAAGTATGTAACAATGTTTATTATTATTCAAGTGTGCTATTATAGCCTTCTCATAACTAAATTCCGTTCACTTGAATACATATAATACTTCCGAAAAAGTATTGCCAACTGAATACAATCTATATACAAGCAAGTATCTAAATTACTCAGTCCTGAGATTGTGTTGCCATCAAAATTAATTTTAGATCGAGTAACGAAAAGCTTATGTTATCTACCTCATTTATTTATTTACTAGCAGACCCGGCCACATGTTGACGTGGCTAACGAAACACGCCATTACCCAACCTTTATAAAATCCACTCTGCCAGCTGCCTTAATTGAATATTTGAATTTCTCGACTTTTCTCTACTATAATAAGCATGTATAATACATATAAACCTTCCTCTTGAATCACTCTATCTATTGGTGAAAACCGCATGAAAATCCGTTGCGTAGTTTAAAAGATCTAAGCGCACAAACATTTTGAGTGACTTTTATACTATGTAAAGATTATTACATTACATTTATAATACATTACTACCAATGAGTTTACTAAAACCTTACAAATTCACACGAAGTGGCTTTTAGATGTTGAAATTATGAATATTTGGAATGACACGTCCCAACGTCCAAAAGCTGCTACTTAAGAAATTCCTCAATTACTACCCACCTCATTTAATTTGACAGTTTCGATATAACTGGATAAGTGTTTAGATAGTTTACTGTAACATATGAGTGTGACATAGCATAAATTCTATCAATAATACGAATTCCAGCCTGACTAGAGTGCACCTAAAATATATATTATGTTATTCCTAAAATCAATTCACGACAACACAAAAGGTCTCTCTGAAATGCTGAAGTTTTCACAGACCTACTTCAAAATTTTGACACTTCAAATTTCTATAAAAACAGTGAAAGCTTAACGCTTTATACTTAACAGTTTTGTTGACTTTAAGCCGATGGCAGAAAAAATACCCGAGCTGTCAAAAGTAATCTCTTGGTAAAACACCAAGTCATGTAGGGAATGAATTGTCCCTTTTGTGTTATCTCGCGTGTGTGTTGATTATCATAGACAACGGATGTCGTTAAACCACTTAAGACAATAATAAATGTGGCTAAGTGCGGTTAAGATAACAATGAATAACTTAGCTGTGCCGAGCGGAGGGTTAACGACATTTTTGACCCGTTGTTTTGGAAATGATACAAAATGGGCACATTAAAATTTTATGGTCACTTTATTAATAATTTATCAAGTAATTAAATATCATGTGTGCTATTGGTAAGGTTTTGCCGAGTTATTTATATTTCATTGAACTCACAGATGAACTATTTAAGAATATGTAATTTTTGCTATTTGTACCTACATGCATGCAGAGTGAATGAACAAGGAAAGGAGTGTAAGGAGAATATATGTGAATGGAAAAAATTTCAACAAATTGGATGATTCTTTTTATTGTTTGTTATTGTCAGGAAAAGGTTTGTATAAAACTACTGGTGAGCTCTGGCATTATGAAATTTGCAATAAGTTGCACGCGAGTTGTTTGAAATCTGAATGTATGGAATTCAAGAGGGGGGGAGATGTGGGGGGGGGAGGGGAACTTTGGAGGGGGAATGGAACTCGGGAGGAGGGTTCGCAGGATGAGGGAAGGGGGGAGTTGAGTGGGGTGATGAAGGGGGGGGGGGGAAGGGGAACGGGACGAATAAAAAAGGACACCGCCGGGAGAATCAATTTTTGTATTAAATGGCATAGCAATGCATGCCGGGTACCAGCTAGTTATTAATATTCCTTTAATTACACATCTGCCCAAATGATGAATACTGTACAGTTGTGCAAAACGTTGGCTAAAGTAAGATGTAGTGCAACACGGCATAATACCCCAAATGATGGATACTGTACAGCTGTGCAAAACGTTGGCTAAAGTAGGAGGTGGTGCAAAACGGCATAATACCCCAAATGATGGATACTGTACAGCTGTGCAAAACGTTGGCTAAAGTAGGAGGTGGTGCAACACGGCATAATACCCCAAATTATGGATACTCTACTGTTGTGCAAAACGTTGGCTAAAGTAAGAGGTGGTGCAACACGGCATAATACCCCAAATGATGGATACTGTACTGCTGTGCAAAACGTTGGCTAAAGTAAGAGGTGGTGCAACACGGCATGATACCACAAACGCAATAAATGAAATTTAAACTATCAATGTGTGATAAAGTTACGCCATGATATTCAAAAACCTCCGTGTAATAATTATATGTGTCATAATTTAATGACCATAGTATCCTTAATCCCTACAGGGTCTTCGGGTAAACTGAGGCAGGTGGCAGTCAATCCATTAAAACGTATTACGAAGTAAGTTGGATGATAAAACACATAATACGCACAAGGCAGTGAATAATAACCAACCCTTCACATGCTCCCAATCCTTTTACTGCACAACTTTGTTGAAGACCGCCATAAATTACAGCCTCACACTGATTAATAAATACGCAATGTTACAATGCAAACAAACGTCAATCCCGAATCTTATTAGAGAATTAATTACTCTAATTTGATGGAATACAATGGGTGCAATGTGTCATAATATTATTCAGTTTAGTATATGGCGCTCTAAACCCCCTCCCTTTCTGTTTGTGATACTAAGGCCGAAATTCAAATGTAACAAAGCCATCAAAAGGACAATCAGCGCCATTTTGTTTTTTTGAAATTTGAAGGTCCCTGTTAAGCGCTGATTCTAGGAGCGTTTAACTCTACGTCAAATTCTAATAAGCTGACAAGCTTAACAATATGATATTTATCCTCATCTGCTGATCACAATTCGTTGAAATGCTGAAACGGACGTAGAATCGGCGTTTAACAGAAAGCTTTCAACTGAAAAAAAATATATCTGTGCAGTTCAGACGCGTTAGAAGTAAAACCTTTAGAAAAGCAAAGTAGACAGTGGGGAAGCTACGAAGCACCGCACAAAGAGAAGACCGATGGGCTGTGAAGCACCGCACAAAGAGGAGGCCGATTATTCAATCTATAATTCTATAGATGTCAAACTGAAAGATCTTTATAGAAAAAGTTGAAATTTTGAAAAAAAAAAACATTTTTATCTACAACAACATCCGTAATGTGGTATTTTTCATTCTTAGCACTCTAGCTCACTAAAATCTCACAGAACAACACTGATATAATATGTATGTGTTTGTTTCTTTTTAGTTTCATCGAGTTTTAAATCACAACGGTGCTAAACAGATGTTCACTTAAAAAAATGAATGTTCCAGAAACGGTGAAAAAACACTTGTAATCTTCCCTGTTAATCTCAAAGCGTGTTAAAAAGTCGTGTACATATTTGATAAGTGAGTTTCAACGCAAAAAATTCTTTAAAGTAGAAAAAAACATCGCCAATGACTTGTGCAAACCTTCTGGCGTCGTCTAGAAGATTTCGTCAATATTCTTCACGATTCTGATTATCCGCGGCGTCTGTTGATTTTTGTAATTCAAGGATGAAAACAGGGTGTGGGTGACCCCCCTCTCTATCCAGTACTAACTCTGCTACCGAGGTAACAGATGGCGCTCTCTTAAAGCCGCCCGAAACGAATGATTGTTTGGCCAATTTTATGCCCCATGTGATTAATCTACAGCCGACCTAATTATTGTAAGAGAGACGCGTTTATGTCTATGCTAATGCCCTCGGCGAGTATTGATGACCGGAGGGGGGAGGGTGTTTGTTAATTTATTGAAAACATCTGCTTCTACGGGGTGAATTCATTCTTCTCGCTCTCCCCTCCACACGGACTGTACACACTGACTAATATAATATAATAGACTTAGTATCACAGACCACGCACAGAAGCTTATTATTATTAAGAAAGGGTAGGGGGTCAAGAATCATGAATTTAAATACCAAACAGTATAATTATATTAATAATACGACACATTCCATAATTCCATCAAATTTGATTGGTTTGTTTCTAAACATTTTTTTGGATGATCATAAAATGGTTGATTTTGAGTTTTTGACATTTTAACCGTTCACCGTTATACGCCTATACTCGGCACGTTTCAGCATTTGGTCAAATTGTTATGTTGCTATCAAGGCTAAAGGTCATATTGTTGTGCTTGGCAGGTAATCGCGATTCGATCAAAAGTTGGAACTTGATGAAATTTGATCAAAAAATGGTGTTTAGACTGGCCAAAGATTCTCAACCTTTTTATGCCCACCGCACACTTTTAGAATATTTTTATTTCTAGCGCCCCTAACTCGTAAATCCGAAACAGCAATTGACCACGACGAAGGGGGCGTAATGGGATACAAATATGAGGTTAAATTTGCCACGATGGAGGGGGCGTGATGGGATAGGGAAAATATTTTTGTGAATGGGATGGGGCAGTACAGGATAGGTATCTCTGGGTCTCCTGTAAAGTCTGAAACGCCCCCCCAATTTTCTCTTGATCTTCTACCGCCCCCCTGGATGTCTAAAACGCCCCCAACTCACCTTGAGAACCTGTGGAATAGACCGTTCGATTGTAAAAATTTGGAAATGTTATAGATGACCGCAGATTTGATTGGCGAAACACCCGAAGCCTAGGCCCATTTTCCAAATTTACATATGTCAAAGTCATCGAACTATTCAGCGCCATTTTGTTTTTGAAGTGACAACTTCTTTACCACCGTTGTGATTTTAAACTCGATGAAACGAAAAATAGCGACATCAAAAAGAGACAAACACATACATTTGCAGGATTTAGCCTGCGAGAGAATGAGCTAGTATAATCGGTCTCCTCTTTGTGCGGTTCTTCGTATCCTATCGGTCTTGTCTACTTTAGTTTTCTGAAGGTTTCACTATACCACATGTGAATAGTTTCACATTCTGTTTTTTTTTTATTATTGCTCTACGGCATGCCCTTACTAATCAGATTCGGCAATCTATTGCAAGCCATAACCATATTTGTATCAGTTGCGTTTGGCGCTATCGCTTTTTAAGTCATAAAGTTACTTTACTACAACAGTTTTTCATGATGGACAACGAGCGCAAATTCTTTCACGGAGATTTAATTAAATCAGAGTTACAGGGCTGGTTAACAATTTGTGCAAAGGGTTGGTTGGCAAGCTCACAGTATTGTATGAAAGTACAGAGGGTAGGGAGATGCATCTCCCTTACATTAAATCAAATAGCCGTGCCGCTGTAGTCCGCTGTAGTCCGCACCGACCCGACCGCACCGCTCTGTAGAAGCGGGAGCGGAATTAAGCGGATGCCATGATATTTCAGTCCTCAACACTGACGGATGCATTCGTATTTCTGGCCACGAACTGGCCGGCAATTCGTTTGGCAAGTGTTGCCTTAAATGATAAAACGGTTGTTGGTGTTGCCATTCGTAGCAATAGATGTAATATTCCTATATAATTATTATCTAAAAGCGGTTTTCTGGAATCTATAAATAATCTCATTGAAAAGCATTACAGAGAATGATTGGCCAAGTAAGTTGAAGATAACGTTTTGTTGTGGCATTAGATTTAGATTAGATTTTTGAAGTAAAACTTCTTTATGCACGCTTGACTTGGGGAGTAAGCTTGTGAATGCATTACGAAAAGTGTGATGCGAACGGTGATCGGGCGAGGCGAACAGGCGGGCCTTTACGCACGCTTGACTTGGGGAGTAAGCTGATGAATGCGAGACGAGAGCGTTATGAAAAGTGTGATCGGGCGAGGCGAACGGGAGTTGAGAGGCAGATAAAAGTTAATGAAGTTTTACTTCAGTCGTGTGGTCTAAAGCACACTCGTTTTCTTTTACACTAGGGATCCTAAAATTTATTTAAGAAAAAAGGGATCAACAATCAATACGTCCATCCAAAATTGTGAGGTGTCGTATTCGCAGCATTTCTTCTACTTTTTGAAAGTTTTTATCTGTAGTTATTATTAATGATGCCCAATAGGGGATACGTATTTATTTTTGCATTGAAATTTTTAACAAAACACATAACTGCCTTCAGGAGAAGAAAATAAATTCTAGGTGACTTTGAATATAGGACTTTTAATAATTTTAAAATTGTAGGGTCTTAATAATAAACGTGTTTAAATTTTATGATACATTTTATTATTATGATATACAAATGATCCTGCAATGCATGTATGGTAAATCGTTGTTAATCAGTGGTGTAATATTAAAAAAAACACACTTAATAATAATGGCGGTAGAGTTTGAATATTTGTGAAATATTTCATAATTAATTGTATTAAATAATCTTGTTAAACATGGACCTTGAAAATAAATACCATGAACAGGTTAGAGGCTTTCGAAATGTGGCTTCACCGGAGAATGCTCAAGGTCCCATGGACCGACATGATCACCAACATAGAAATTCTCAGGCGGGCTAGAGCAGATAGGGAACTGCTTACATTAATTAAAATCAAGAAAATTTCATATCTGGGTCATATACTTCGAGGGGAGAAGTATCACTTGCTCCATTTAATATTGAAAGGCAAGATAGAGGGTCGCCGAGGGCCTGGTAGGAGACAAATGTCTTGGCTGCGAAACATACGAGAGTGGACCGGCATTAGAAGTGTGAAGGAGCTATTCCGGGCAGCGCAAGACAGAGAAACCTTTTCAAGAGTGATCGCCAACGTCGGGGGGATCTGATAAGGCACATAAAGAAGAACAAGAACTAATCTTTAATAATTTATTAACCTTCCATTGTATCCTAGCTAAATACATCAAAAATATTCAAAGCATTGCTCATCAAAAATAAAAAGATCATCTATATAAATAATTTAGAATTAGTGATGACACTCGATCCATCACATTTTGTTTCTGTAGCTGAACTATTTCCATGCATCCGGCAACACCGCTAACCTTGAAACACACTGATGAGGTAAATACTAGAAGTGTGATCAATGTCGATTTTTACATAAAACCTTTTACAGGCCTAGACCCCAGATAAGTAGACATATATTTAAAAAAGACTTTTTGTAGACCTAGACTCCTCCAAATTTTCATGCTCCAAAAGTGAGGACTATGAGTGCCTATCAGAACGCCCCAATAAATGTAGCGACTCAACTGCCTAACTATTCTGCATTGACCATCGACATGTTCGTAGACACTTACAGACAGTTCGGCAACTATCTTTTGACGTATGTCAATAAATAATAAAACTACTTCTACAATCTTTTTATATTTACATGCTATCTCAAATTTGTCTTCTCTGTAATTTATTCATATGAAACCGTTTATGGAGAAAATGAACAACAAAAAATAAACCAATTGTTGCATCCAAAACTGCTTACAACTGCACAAAATCCAAAACAGCTTCAGATGCTCTTGTAATTGGGTTTGCTAAAATTGGGTGCTTGTGATAACATGTGTAGTAAAAACAATGTATGTAAGGAAAAGGGATGACCAATCATTTTCCATTGTATCTCTGCGAATGAGCTCGCAATATAGCTATAACTCGCGATAACTCGAGGTACGCAACAAAACGAAAATTATATTTTGTACTTCTAAAATTCCTTTATTAATACTTAAAAACAAGATTATATGAATTATTACACGAAAACACCAACAACTTGCCACTAAGTAGTCCCAGATCTGCTGTTTTCAAAACAAATGCACTCGAATTTTCACTATTTTTCTTATCATTGTCCCAAAATTCAAATACTTTTCCAGCAACTTGGTTAAGGGAATGTAGGAACTGAATAAATGACACCCCGGTAAGAACTAACCATATTCTTATTTCATAACCAAACGTTTGAATTTGAATTGAATTTTTTATCAAATTTAGAAAAAGTAAAGAAAAATTAGCTTACTTTGGTCACACACAAACACGCCCATGAAAACTTCCAACTGTGTATCTAATCAGTGTTTGGTACACTGGAGGTTATCCACCACATACCCGCCCCGGTATAAGTAACTTATGGTTACTCCTTCAGGGCTCTCACAAGGAAGCTAATTTTTTTTTATTTGAACGTCTCTACATTTAATTAAACAAAACTAGACCCCCAATGTCCCCGCATACGGTGTTAACGAGCAGTATGCAAGTGCTTTATATGTACAGGTTAGTATTAAATAATTAAATAAATATATACATTACCTCTTTCTTTGGGGAAAAGCAGAGGGGAGAAATAAAATTTTCAAGTGTAGGCGGTATGCCTACCCTGCCGGTTTATTGTACATAAAAAAAAAAAAAAAAAAATAAAATAAAAAAAACATCACTCAATTTTCATGTGGTTGCTGATAGGGAGCGAGTGTGTCACAGATACACCCGGCAGTCCTGTTGAGAGGTGCATGTTTTCAGGAAAGCCAAGCTTGAGATTGGTTTCCGCGCCCCTAAGCCGACTTCCCGGTGATGCATTGACGACACGGCTATTTGGAAGTGGGTGACAGAACGCCCAAAGACTCTAGGAAGGACAGCGTCGGGTTATCGGAGGCAGGGCGGAGGGTCCCCTTACTCGCGCAAGACACCCTTACGACCCACACCTCTCCCCAGGGGAGGCGCGGATGATCCATGAGACAGCGCTCCGGTTCGGCTTCTCTCCAGTGTCCGCATGCAGGGACGGGGTCACAATCCACCCCAATAGTAGGGATATGGACGAGACACAAACGCTGGTTCAGCTTTCGTCTCTGAGACGTTACTATAGAATTTTTCCGCTGGAATGTTAACCGGGTACCCAATAAACAATTACAAAACCAATAAAAATCAAGTTCACAAAACAAAGAAAACTAATTTAAATATAATAAAAGAAACAGTAAGAACGGAAACCATAAGTGGCTACTGTGGGTGCTCTCAGTACTATTATCAGAGAACACAAAAGAGCGAAGTAATTAAGAATATTCCTTTTTAGTGATAACTTATTTTATGGATGCATACAGTACTTGCGAGTGGTTTCTTAAAAGAAAAATAAGTAAAAAATAAAAATAAATAAAAATGGAAAAGAAATTGTTCCCATACTAGCGAGTGGTTGCAGTACGAACTTGTAAGCGGTTCCTGATTACTGGCGCAATTCCTAAGCCCCAGGTTAGTGTAGCAGTAAACACATTGAAGTGGTTTCACTATCACAAAATGGTAAGGTCAATCCTACAGTAAAGGAAAGAAGTATAGTATTGCATATCGCACCCGGGGCCGACCCATGAATTGTCAAAAAGATAACCACTGGAATAGTGGTTACCAAATGGGCAATCCGTGTGGATGGCAATAGTGACAAGGAGAAAAACGAAAAAAAGATAAAAATAAAAATAAAATAAGCCTCAGGTGTGGTAGCAATATGAACATCGGAGTGGTTTAGGTAACTAGAAACATAAGTCAACAGCAGAAATAAATTAACAATTATGAGAGGCAATCATACAAGTGTTGCATTATGGACACACAAACGGCTTTCTGATTTAAGCTCAGATTAAGGTAACTCGGGCCCATGCTACAGTGAACACACCGAGATGGTTTCCTACGCTTGGGATTTATTTGATAGCTGTCCTTGTCAGTGATGCATACTGCACATATAAGTGGTTTGTTGGAAAAGCTCAGATAAAAATTTTGAAGATTGTTTACTATCTATATTTTTGCATCATCTATATTTTTTTGGCTCTTTTCCTCCAATCATAAGCTCAATTAAGCGCTTTGTTTATGGTTAATGTTGTTTTGTCTATGGTTTTTTAACAAGTCTCTATGTGGAATATTCTAAAATGTCTTTGGTCTCTATTAACTCTGGGTGTGATTCACCTACCTCAGTGTGATCACGGCAACAAACCCCCAAACACAGTAAAACCCGGTTTGTGTTACCATTGCAACATATTAATACCAATGTTAGAGAACAATAAAAAATGAATAAATAAAAGAAATATTGAGGTGCACGGAAGTTTATGAAATGATGTCTCACGAAGGCGCCAGCACAGCAAGGTTTTATTTTCTTCCTGTATGTCAAAAGGATACATAGTTGTTGTAGTGTTGCATACAACACCCGAAACCCGCTTGTGTATTATTGTAGGAGTTTAAGTGGACAACTGGTTGCGATATAGGCACTCCTTGTTGGGGCAGTGTTGACAATGGAAGGGTTTCGTGTGCTGCATCAACACCACATAGCAATATTACGCAAAAATTGGTTGGATAAAATTTTGGATAGGGGAAACATTAAAGTGTAATGTTGCATACCAAGCCCAAAACCGGTTTTTGGATTGTTAAGAAGGTAATAACAGGCTAGTGATTTCAAGGTGGGCATTCCTCGCGGAAGGCAATAGTGACATGAAATTGGCTTCGGGTGTGGCAGCAATAAGTACATAAGAATGGTTAGGAGAGGAAAAACATGAAATAATAGAAGGAAAGAAAGCATAAACAATAATAAAATAAGTTCAAATCGTAGTCAGTTGGTCCAGGAGCTAGTACACCTGGTGTCTATTGATTTTACACTAATCTTCGACTCTAAGAGCAGACCATCTTTCAACCCATCTCCTTGTGAACTTCTTCAGACACTCAATATTAACCTTGTTCGATACGAGATCGGAGTTCCAAACCGGTCTCGTAACCACTTGCAAACCATCCAGTAATTCGTCTCTAGCATCCGTCATGATCTCGCAGTGCCACAGAATGTGCTCGGCAGTCTGATCTGTGCTGCCACAGGTGCAATTTGGATGGGGAGATAGGGAGAGTCTATGCAGCCTCCCCCTGAACTCCCCATGCCCGGAGAGTAGCTGCACCATGTGATGGTCCAGGTTGATATACGCCCCTTCCATCCTGAGCTTAACTGATGGGAAGAAGGAGAAGGTCCATCTTCCCATATTCGATCTATTCCAGCGAGATTGCCACTCATCGAGTGTTAGCTCTCTCATTCGTTTAAGTAGCCCGGGGAGAGTCCCGACTCCACCTGGTGTTAGGACAACCCCGAGGTGTATGGCAGGGAGTCCCCTGGTCAACTTCTTCTTTGTTAACACCTCCCTAATTTCTAGATCGATTGGCAGAACACCTGCCAGCACGGGTAGTGCGTCCGAAGCTACCGTTCTGTAGGCACCAGAGAGTGCCAGCAAGGGAGTTCGCTGGCCTCTTTTGAGCGCCGAGAGTATTAGAGAATTATCCAGGCGGTGCTCCCACACAGAGGCGCAGTACGCTACTTGCGTTACGTACACTCCCCTGTATATCAAACGAAGCGCCGGACTTCTCAGTCCCCACTCAGTCGTGGAGATTCTCCTCAGCTTCAGGAAGAGTGCCTGGGCCTTGCTGGAGACTTCCTTAACATGGGCAAGAAACGAGGACGATCGATCTAGAGTAACTCCAAGATATTTAGCTGTCTCAACAAATTTGATTCTGGTATCTCCCATTCTGATGGTTGGGTTTCTCTCTCTACTGAGATAGCCCTTCATCAGGAGACCCATGGTCTTCTGGGGAGCGAAGGTCATTTTATTTCTCTCGCCCCATTGGAGGAACGTGTTCAAACCTTCTTCAGACTTGCTTTCTACCTCTCTTCTGCTGTTCCCCGAGACCAGATAGAATTTGTCATCAGCAAAATCGACCGCGATACAACCTTCAGGCAAGGGCAACCTAGAGGAGTCATCAAACAATATATTCCAGAAGTCTGGACCGACATTGGATCCCTGAGGGCAGCCCATGTCAACCTCTCTCTCAATGGAAAAGTCACCGAAAGAGAGAATGACTGTTCTTTTGCTCAGGTAATTTTCAACAGATTTAAATAGTTTAGGAGGACACTTCCTATTTTTCAGTTTGATGAGTATCATGGCCCATGATGCATAATCGAAGGCACCTGTGATATCTAAGAAAATAGCAATGACGTACTTCTTTGTGCAAGCCTTCACCCATTCAAGCGCAAACGTTAGAGCGTGCTCCGTGGACTTGCCGGGGACGAAACCGAATTGAAGCGGGCTGGGGGGGGACAAGGTACGTCGTAGCCTCTCCTTAATCAGTTTTTCTAAAATTTTTCCAAGGACTGGCAGCAAGGTGATGGGACGGTACGCCTTCACGTCCGAATTCGGTTTTCCGTTTCCCTTTGGTATAATCCTGAGCACGCCCCTCTTCCATTCTGAAGGGAAAACTCCTCTTCTCAGACATGTCTCCATCACCTGAAAGAGTTCCTCTTTGGCGTGGACCCAGACTTGCTTCGCTATCACGCCATTGAGCCTATCGTGCCCAGGTGCCTTCTTAGGACTCAAACCCTTTATTATATTTTCAACCTCTAATCTCGTTATTTTCATGCTATCCTCCTGGGCGGGGTTATTCGGTGGAAGCCGTGACAGGATTCTGACCTGTTTGTGGTGGTCGCTTTCCCCAGTGACTGATTCTAAAGGGACTAGCTTGCCCAGAAGCGTTTGGAGAGTGGTTGCCACGTCCACAGTCTCAACGTCCCTGCCCTCAAAATTTGATATAACGCTGGAAAGATACCGGTCAGAGCCTTTTTTCGTCTTTTCAATAGCGCTGTGGACATCCCACGGGTTGGCGTTACCCACTTCTGAAACCCACTTATGCCATTCAGCTCGTTTCGCCGAGAGCACGGCTAATTTGAAGGCACTGCGAGTAACCCTGACGCGCGCCTTCCGAGCAGTAATCTCCTCCTCCGTGATACCGCCTCGTCTGGTAGCGCCAAAAGCCCTGCAGGCTCTCTTATAAGCCCCCTTGAGCGAAGTCAGCTCTATCGACCACCACGGCGTCCTGATAGTCTTCTTTGGGTTTACTCTTCCCAGAGAGGACTCTGCGGCTGATACCACGGCCGCGTTAAAAAAGTTCCCCAAATTATCCGGATCGTTTGCCGCTACGTCATGAAATCCCCTTAAAGTATCGCGCAGGGCTTCTCCAAAGTTATCCCAGTTCGCCTCTGTGGTTTTGAAGCTCCAGGAGGATCTAGGGGCTCCGGTTTTATTAACACCCACTTTGAAGGTAATGAGCCTATGGTCGGAGGCTATAGCGCAATCGTGTACCTTCCATTGCATTATCTTGGCTGCAACTGATCCAGAGCAGAGAGATAGATCTATGTTGCTCTCACCAGCGGTATTCGAGAATGTGCTTAATGAGTGAGGCTCATTTAATATAACCAGACCTTGCGCCGCAATCAGGTCCTCGACGGCGTCTGATCGTTCCGTCCTATGTCTAGCATCATAATCGAACCATAAAGGTGAGCGAGCGTTAAAGTCTCCTCCGATAACTACGTTACGTCCTTTAAGCACGTTCAGAGCGCGCGTCAAGCTCAAGATATGCGGTCCAACCGGGTTCCCATACTTAAAATAGACCGAGATCAGAACGATCTCAGTTTCGCCAAATCTAAGAGATACACAGGTTTGGTACTCGTCTGACAGGCCCGCCAGCAGGAGGGGGCTGATCAACGAGGTGTTGACCAGGACACCCGCCTGCGGTAAGGTTCCGACCTCGAGCACCATGCCCGGATGACTTACCGGTGTCTTTCCTGACCAGGTATACTGCTCCTGGATGAGCAGAATGTCGATGTGAAGATCAGACATGACCCGCATAACGTCCAGTGTGGCGGCCCGGGAGCGCTGCAGGTTAATCTGACCTACGGAAAGAGAATTAGTGGCCATAATCGGTCATTTTGACCTGGATATCAACGGCGGCCTGGTGCGCCGGGCATGACCGGTCACCCGTGGGATGATTGGAAGGCTTCTTAAACTTTGTGCATGTGGCACAGACAGCGGGCTGTGCCTTCTTGAGGCAATCCTCTATGTCGTGTCCGCTTTCGGCACAATGACGACAAGTTGCACCCACCTGCGTGCAGGACTTTGAGATGTGGCCATAAAGGTGACACTTGAAGCATCTCGTGGCTCCTAGGTAATCTCTCACCCGACAGGCATTCCAGCCAAGAAAGCACAGGCCGCTGTCTCTCAGAAGCCTTCTAGCTTCCGGATGGCACGTGACGATCATATGCATCGTTCCAGAGTCCCGCTTTCCAAAGAGAGACACTCGCCGCATGGTCCTTAGATGATCCTCCCTGGAAAGTGAGCACTTACCTTCAATGTTATTGTCAAAGATTTCAGAGAACAAAGCAGCGTCCGTGGAGGGTTCGCCTCTGGGAACGTCATAAATTACCACCTTCGGGAGGCGTCCCTGAGGGGAGATCATCTTGATACCTGCTGCAGCCAGTTTTTCTTCAGCCTTTTTTAAATTGGCTACTCCTCCAGGAGAGGTAGTTTGTATAGCAACGCCGGCGCCCTTTATTTTGCGCGTCCTGACCACCTGAAATCCATCCTTCCTGGGATCTAAGACGGTCGGAAGCAACTTCTCCATTTGCTCGGAGGTTTTACCCTCTGGGATGGTGGGGTAAAGGAGCACCGTTGGCTGCCTGGAAGGGACAGGTCTTTCCTGTCCTCCCGCCACGATAGACCTCGACGGTGGTCCTCCCAATATTGCGCTCGCGTACGTCTTCCGGGCGGTGGGGGGGGGGATGGTGTTCCCTTCTGATCTTGTGCACATTTTCTCAACCTTTTTAGCCAGCTCTGCGTTATTATGTAGAGCGTCGGATAAGGCCTCTGCCTTTCCTACGGCAGCCGAGTGCGCCATGGCTGTTTTATGTAAGTGCTTTCTGATCTCCTCTATAGCTGCACCGATTGTTGTCCTGTCTTCTTTGTTTAGTCTATTCTTCCCCTCAGTGCACATCTGCTTGATGGTGTTGAGGAGAGCCCAGATCGGGAAGATCAATTCAGTGCTAAGAGAGTCAGCCGAGGTTAGTTGAAGACTGGCCTCTTCCTCCCTTTGTCTCTTCCTGTTTGCCTGGTTTGGCGATTTAGAAGGCCCTGGCGCATTATGTGCCTCAGTCTGGTTTGGTAACTGGGGAGCAGACCACACGTTGGCCGGTGTTGGCAAACCCTCGACTTCCGGTTGGTTTACCCTACCTGGGGGCCTAGCTTCCTTCATCAGATGGCTGCTATGCAGACTTCGAAAGGGCGAGGTGGAGCGCACCTCCCTGCCCGCCTTTAAGTCGCTGATAATCGACTTTAGTATCGAGTTTTCTTCAATGATAGATCGTTGGAAGCACTCAGCGTCGGAGTCGTCTGAGTCTGATGCCATGTTAAAGTCTATGGTTAACTGTAGTTAGCCATAGAAAATGGACACAATTTAGTTTTAATCACTTCTATGAATTTTTAAATCACTGGAAGTTATAATGCGAAAGTTTCTGTGGATATCACTAAATTGTCTATGGTTTATCGGTTTGACAAATGCAATGTTTTATGAGATTTTTTTTTAAACTAATAACTAGGAAATACTTACGGGAAATACTATAACCGAGATAACGTTAATCGGTGGCGTACCGACCGAGCCGCACCCGATGGAATTGTTTTTGGTTGGTTTGGTTAGATTTTTAAGGCTTTGTGAGAGAATTTTGCGGTAGCAAAAAAATGTGTGACAGGTCTTGTCAAAGACAAAAACTGAACAAGACAAAAACTGAACGTGTTTGGTACAGAAATGCCCGGCCTCGCCCGGGGCAGGAGCCGCACAGTCTGCACTTCACTTCACTCCACACCCGCAGCCCTGTAATTAATAACGAGCCACCTCATGACCGGCCCGTTATGTCAGATATTACGTTTGATGAAATTGTAATAAATATTTTGGATTTGTGGCCGGGGGTTGCGGGCGTAGTCCGGGGGTGGCTGGAGGAGGGTTACCCTCCCCATGGGGGTAGGGGGTGAATAATTCATCATAAAGCCTGGCTGTTGCTACGATTATTATTCGTGCTCTGAAGTCATTTCAGTACAATTAATGTAGCGAAACAACAACAGCATTATCATACATTGGATTTCTGAAATGGACACCCTGTAGATGTAGATACAATAACAATTATTGTTTTTTTATTGTTAACAGTTGCAGTAACTTTGTGGTTTGACATATTTAATGAAATAAAACAATTAGGTACTTTGTTTATAACTCTGATTCTTTCTCTATTCATCTGTCTCTTTCTTTCTATTATCGGTTCTTATGTTTTGTTCCTTTCTGTACGTATTATATAAGCTCACATAATATTTTTGATAACTTTAATTTATACCCAGATGATATTTGTGTTAAGCGAAATATTAAAAAATTAAATAAATATATTTCAAATCATCTATCTTTTTCTCTATATTGTCTATTAATTTATTTTGTGTTTTGTCTCTTTCTATATGTACACATAAGCTCACACAATGTATTTAAGATCAGATAAGTTTTCAGATATTCACGGCCAAAAGCATTTTAGTTGTTAGTTTTTGGGGTGTTATGCCGTGTTGCGCTACCTCCTTCTATAGCCGACGTTTCGGACAGCGTTGCAGTGTCCATCATCAGGGCAGATCTGGCAGACACATCGTCGGATAACACCCCAAAAACTAACAACGAAAATATTTATGATCAGATGAAGCTTGTGTTAAGCGAATCCGGTCGGTGTTAAAAAATTAAATAAGTAATTCGTGTATATAATTAAATAATAATATTATTTTTAGACGAATCTCCATCGACAAAATGAGTTCAAAATATCAAAAAAAAAATCGCGTTTAGGTTTATATACTTATGCGGAGGATCTTTTTAGATAGATTACATCACATTTAAAAAAAAAAGTCCGGTTTAGGCAAATATTCTAAGACATTCTGTATTTTTTAATTTTTTTTAATCGTATTTTTGAAAGCCTGGCGATTTTGTGAAATTTTCGTAAAGACGGGACATAATTTTATGGATGCCAAAAAAAGATAATAACATAGCCGAAAATCATTTTAAAAAAATAACGTTTTCCACACGAATAGCAATAAATTGTAGGGGGTTCTCTTCGTAACATCTGTTAAAACACCGCCATCTCTATTAAAAAATCAAACAAAAGGATAAGTTCGCATAGAACAAACAACAAATCTAGTGAACGTTAAATGCAAATTCAAAAATTTGCCGGATATCAAAGTGTTGCCATATAAAAAAAAATTTATCAGTGTGGAATTTTACAAAATAAAGGGAACATAATCGGAGACGGGACATTTTCATGTAGTGACGTCACAAGCTCAAATAATGGATTTATTTATAAAAATAAAAATAAAAATATACATTTCTTAAAATTTTGAATAACATTTTCGTAATCTTAGTAAAAAAATCTATCCACACGATTTTTTCCAAGTCGTTATGAAATCCATGCAAGTGGCCTATGGCTCAAGTTGTAGGAGGGAAAAATTATTTGGGTGGGGTAAAAACGATCCGTTCACGAATTGTATTTAAATTATTTTATGATGTACATACCATTATAAAGTTACTCTGACCGAGCGAGTAGAAGGTAGCAAGGATAGAAGGCCAAACTATTTAACGTAGATATACGGAGAAATTCTCATTAACTTACCTGAAAAGAAAGAAAATATCATAATTAGTAATCCAGTAGATACATTAAGAAGTTTAATAATTATAATAATCAACAGTCCATTCACGTAACAAGCCTTTAAAACAATATAAAATCAGGTAGGAACTTCGATCAATATACGTCAATGGGTAGGAACCAACAATTATTCAAGACGAAAAAAGTCAATAATGGAGGAAGAAAAATACAATGCCATTCTAGTTGTGACGGCCTTCGTTGTCGAGTGGTAAGGCTGTGGACTAACGATTCCGGTTTCAGATCCCGGCGTGCGCAAGTAAATTTTATTTGATTGATTTATGTTATTTCACAATTTAATCATTTAAACATAATTTAGTGGAGGAGGCACTCAGCGTACCCTGTTGTAAGACCACCATTCCAATTATTGAAACATTCTTTGAAATGGCTTCAGTTAGTTCAGTGTCTGGTGAATAGATCTGAATCGCTATTTACCTCCTCACCTTCCTTTCCCCTACCTCCTTCTCTTTCCCACTACCATCAGCATCACAATAGGCCACTTGCATAGATTTCATAACGACTTGAAAAAAATCGTGTGGATAGATTGTTTTACTAAGATTACGAAAATGTTAGTAAAAATTTTTAGAAACGTATAGTTTTTTTAAAATTTTTAAATGAATAAATCCATTATTTGAGCTCGTGACGTCACTACATGAAAATGTCCCGTCTCCTATTAGGTATGATCCCTTAATTTTGTAAAATTCCACACTGACTATTTTTTTTTATATGGCAACACTTTGATTTCCGGCGAATTTTTGAATTTTCATTTAACTTTCACTAGATTTATTGTTTGTTCTATGCGAACTTATCCTTTGGTTTGATTTTTTAATAATGATGGCGGTGTTTTTACAGATGTTACGAAGAGAACCCCGTACAATTTATTGCTATTCGTGTGGAAATCGTTCTTTTTTTTAAACGACTTTCGGCTATTTAATTATCGTTTTTTCGCACCCATAAAATTATGTCCCGTCTTTCCGGTTTACAAAAAATGGTTTGATGTTTCTGATTGCGATTTTCAAAAAATCGCCAGGGTTTCAAAAATACGATTTAAAAAATATATATATAGAATGTCTTAGAATATTTTCCTTAACCGGAAAAAAAATTTAAAAATGTGATGCAAGTGGCCTATTGGGGATTTTACCAGTATCCCTTTAAAATCGTATCACTTTGGAATCTCATTTCTACGGCATTCAGTCCACTTTCATCCTTTCTCTGCAAGTTCCAAGCCCCACTTTCATACATCAGGGTTGGTAACACCTTTTGATTGTGGAATGTTAGCTTTGCTTCTTTACCGTAGGTACTTGCCACACAATGCGCTATTATTTATATAAAAAGCCCCGAGCGACATTTGATTGTATCTCATAAAAATGAATTTCAAAATTTACCTTAACCACACGATAAGGGGCTCTGTAAACTGGTCCATTGTTTCAGACTAAATCCGTACCACTGAAGAATAAAACTGATAGAAGTGTGTAATGGGCCTGTCCGCGTGACTCAATCTAATCTATCTTTCGATAAAAAAACCAGTGTGCTTTAGACAACACTACTGAAGTAAATCTTCACTAACTTATAAAAGAAGAGTGAATGAAAATCTGAAGTAAATCTTCACTATTCTCTCTTGCTCCTACAGTGTGATACAGACAATAGGCCTGCACTGTGTCTTAGATATACGAAACGTAACTGGCTATGAGAGAAAGAGAGAAAGAAAATGTGTGGTCTCACCTCTCTCTCTTACCCCTACAGTAATATACGAAACGTAACTATCTCTCTCTTTCTATCTTCACTAACTCATATCTCGCTCTCAACTTCCGTTCGCCTTGCCCGAACACACTTTTCCTAACGCTCTCGTCACGCATTCACCAGCTTATTCCCCAAGTCAAGCGTGAGAAAATAAGTTTTACTTCAATAATAATAATTACGGAGCAGAACTTATTTATAAATAAACTGTTTTTATATATGTATTTTAAAAAATATTATTATTTTTTATTTATTTTAGGAATAACTAATTGCGTAAAACTAATAAAAGTAATATATAACTTGAGCTACGGCAAGATAAAGGTCCTGCGTTGTTTCTCTTCCAAATTTTCAATTGAAAGCCGCTAATTAAATATTGTCTTTAATTGGGGCTGATTGTTGAGATTTCCAAGAATCTTTTGATTCTTTGCGGGTTTGCGCTAGTAAGAAATTTTTTGAACAAATCTTTTTTCTTTCAAATAGGTATAGATAATTTACACTTCTAGAGATTTTTTTATTCAGTGGTTCGTATCGAGTCTTTTTCAAGCTGTTAAAGAGACCGTGGTTCGTAATTGAATGAGGCACGACTTTTACCATAATTTCCAACCGAAGAAGATCTGATTTTGATGCGGCTAATTTTACGATTCATTCACGTCAGTCATTTTTTGTGGCGTGATGATGAACGGTTTTGACAATGTGTGTTATAATTTGACAGCTTGTAGAACCGAAGAGATTTTCGTCATATTCTCATGCGTATATTTGAAATCACGTTTTTTTGGCTCTGGAAATAGATTTCTAAGATCGTCAGGAAAACATTACACTATCAAGGAGCTAATACGATTTTGATTTTATCTCAAGATTTATTTACTACTAGCTGGGTTACCCGGCTTCGCTCAGGACAATAAGATAGTGTTCTGGAATGTTGCACAATGATGTTCCCGATTTCCTATTCCTGATCATTCCACTCCTTCCACAACTTTCTACAGCTCTATGGAACCTTCTAGAACTTTCCGGAAGACTGTTCTAGAAATTTCAAGAGGGCGAAATTTTCAGCCCTTATATCTTTAAAAGCACGGCCTTTAGGTAAAAACGGATACCCTTATTCCCTAGGGGGGATAGAGATCTACCACACCATATAACTCCCTTGATCGAACCGGGACTCGTTTCTGAGTTTTTGCGAGCTGCACGTTTTTTGGACTTTCTTTTATAATACATGCCATATTCAAATAAATAAAATGTTACTCCTTACATGTCCTTTCCCGTGCGTTCTCCTCCAGCGTTCCACTTTCACCTTCCCCGCCACCGCTCTCCCGCTCCCCCGTGTCCCGCAAATTCCCCTGGCACTGCATTTCTTGACTCCTCTCCCGCCCGGCCCGTAGCCGAAACTTTTTTCTTATACTAACATTTTTAAACTCGTGATATCTTTCTAATTAAATATCCGAATTGAAAAATTCAAAAAGTTAAATAAAGGTATTGAAGCTGTCTTGAATATGAAGTAATTTATTTTGATAAGGATTAAGACCAAGATACAAATAAAGAGCCTTTTCAAGCGGCGACATATTAATTAAAATTTTAAAATAAAAGAATACTTATTTTGGCATAACCATAATAGTTAGACATATGCTGTTGCGACCTTTTTTGTAAATAATGATGTGTTCTATAAAGTTGTAGTACATTATTTTATTCTATCATCAATAGTTTTCGCAGCGCACGCGATTTAAAGAATATTTTAGGTTTTTTTTTTTACACCCTGGGTTACATTATTGAAGTTTTAGTAAGGATGCCTATATTTTTTTAAATATAATATAGCCTATGTCACCCAGGGATAGTGTAGCTTCCCAACAGCGAAAGAATTTTTCAAATCGGTTCAGTAGTTTCGTAGCCTATTCGATGCAAACAAACACACAAACAAACAAACAAACAAACAAACAAACAAATATTACCTCTTTATATAGTGTGTTAGATTAGAAAACACTAAAAAATAAAGACAATTCTAACTGTTAATTAAGATGTAAATATTGTGACAAAGCCTATTATAGTTTTGAAGAATACCACATCTGTAAACATTAAAAGAATGTAGCTACTTAATTGTTTTTTAAAGTTTTGAAGTGAAACTTCTATAGCCCCGTTGTAATTTGAAATTCGAATGAAGTAATGCGTCATTTCCGTTTCACTGCGAAGAATCATTAAACTGCGCTCATTGAGCGCTTTTTTTTATGATGTCACGTTTCAAGGCTCCTATTGGTTGAGATATGAAACGGAAATGAGGCTAGGTCTGCGCTCATTGGCCGCTTTGATTATTATCTCATTTTTCAAGGCCCCTATGAGCTTGGTTGAGATTGTTTTGGTAAAGTTTCGCTTCTACCGCGTGTGAGCTGCACTCGATTTTATTTTTTTACTGTCATTTTTAACTGCACACAGGCTTCGAGGAAAATTTTATCTCTGGTCCTATGTGATCTTCAGGGATGCTGTGTGAGGCGTCTTTTTGACGAATGGATGGAGTGAACCGGATTTTGAAGATATCAAAATTGTAGAAGGAAGGAAAAAAAATAATTTAAGCAATGCTAACGAAGTATTTTTACTTTTGGGCAATTACTCACAGACAGACCCACAACCGAAATGAGTACAATATTTTATAGCTCTAAAGAATTGTAGATTTTTTTACTCCTTTTTTTCTGTAAAATGTTTATTTACTGAAGAATCTTACTTTCTTACATTTCCACTACTTTTTGTTAACTTTAAAATGTTTAAACTTTTGTTTGCTGTAGAGTTCTTCATTGTTTTTTGTATACTGTAAAATCCGGATGTGGCGTTCAGCAAACGAAGCGCAAACGTTATTACATTATATATATATATAATTTATCAATTACGACAGACATGCATTTCCAGGAGTGCGATAATTGAAGCAGAAATAATAACCAACTAGCAGCTGAATGTTCCCCGTTCCTTTATAATATTTTTGTAAGAAGACGCTTCGTCGACATTTTTATATTTGAGTTAGTAAATTGTATTGTACAAATCTCAAAGCAAACAGGCATAAGGGAGTGAAACTTTTCAAATGAATTTTTGCCATAAAGAGGTTTGGGAATTTACACAGCATTATACATATGGCCGAATTCACGAGAGAAAATTCCAATTATATTCCGCCAAAGTTGGTGTTTTACAATTTCATTCCCGCAAAGGTAACGTAAACTTTCACTAATTGACTTTGCGAATTTTGTAAAACGTACTCGAGGAAGTCCTCAGCCGTATCCTAACCGGCTACGAGGTTCGGGTATTACTGTACCTGTGCAGGGCACGAGGTGGTACTACGGGGCCTATAGGGCACGGCCACTGTAGGCTGTAGGAAACATCCAAGAAACCCGTTTTCAAAGAACCAAAATAATATTTGTACAAGTCTCAAACGTAATTTGCTAATTTCGAATGATACCGAAACATTATAATTACCTGGCTTTCATCTGGAGTTGGTCGGGGAGAGTTGAGAGGAGTTGCGACGGTAGAGGCTTATGCGGTCGGTCGACTCGTGTTTTTAGGGAGGGTGAGGTGGTTGAGCGCCAGCCGCCCCCGGCCTCCCGCGCCCTCGTGTCGCGGTTTCCCCTTTTGTTCGGCGTACACTTCTTTTCGAATTTAAACCACGCTTTCGTATTTGCCGTTCAAACGGTGAGATTTTGTATTTAAAATTCAAAATTATATTTTTTTAAGGATTTGCTTTCAAAGACATCACTACCGTTTACCCACTTGAAACTAATGAAAGAATCATCGTTCCTTATATTACATTCAACTCGCGTTATTTTCTGATTGTTTTTTTCAATCTAACTAAGAAACCAATAGATATCACGGGGTAGGTAGGTAGAAAACAACACAACTATATTTTGACCCATTTTATTTCCATCATTCAAAACAATAACGTGAAATGGGAAGTTGGTTCTCTTGATGCAGTGGCGTGCTATATATCTCCAGTATGGAGCGACCCCCGCTTTTTTAGGAAGGAATAAACATGGGTCTTGAAGAGACCTAGAGACACAGGAAAGAGGAAACACAGACGTCGGCAGATTGTTTCACAGCCGAACTGTTAAACTCAATTATCGTACAAACTATTCATGTGACAAATGTCCACCGTTTAGAAATGATGGGCGCGCGTTTGGCGTGTTTTTCGACTGTGCACCGTTGCCAAAGGGATCAATGATGTTAGTTTTTCGGAATATCTTCCACTAAAATATTGGTAGAACAAGGGCATTATTCCGTTTCTCAAGATAGGGTAATTCATCATACCAACTACTGGACCAATCATTTCTGCGCAGAGTTAGGGATTTTTCAGGTATTTTGGGAAAAAAGTATCTGAGAACAGTAGCACATGTTGAAAATGTACAAACGTTTTACAGCAACACGTATCAGTAAATACATACGTATAGTACATATCAGTACCATAAATACATTTTACTAACATAATACATAAAAATATCAGTTTTTTTTAACAACTAATTAATTTTGCTTTGATAAATAATGGTAATGTTTTCAATAAGTTCGGTGAAATCGGACTAATGGTGAGTGTAATGAATAGTTAGTGTTATGGTGGTTTTGGTAGGTCGAGTAGATAATAGAGACACGAATATTTATATCACTTAACGTTTTAAATTTATTATTTAATACTGTAATTTATTATTTAATATTATTTTTACCGTCTCATAAGCCTTTGCAAATATAAGGAAAAAACCTACAAATTTCAGATAGTGAAAAGTACCTGGGACTTCATATCGATAAACACTTATATTTAAACACCACAAACAAAAAGTAAAAGAAAAAATTATCCCACTAATTGGTGTATTTGGCAGAATAGCCCATCTTCTACCAATACAAGTAAAGAGGGGATTATACTTTAGTTTAATTCAATCCCATCTAAATTATCTCATAGAAATATGGGGAAACACAAAAATCACATATCTAAACGAAATTCAAATAATACAAAATAAAGTAATAAAAAAACTTTTTAACTATAGACCAGATACCCCCACCAAAAGAGTATACCAAGAAACTAACTTACTTAAAATTAGAAAACTGTACGAATACAACATATGCCTATTAATTCACAAAATCCAAAATGGCTTCATACACACAAATACTTCATTTATGAAAACATCACAAGAACATAACCACCACACAAGACAACATAATAAATTATATACAAATTCAGCAAAGACAGAGTGTGGTAAAAGAAACATAGGCCATGATGGTGTACACATTTATAATCTCCTTCCTGATAGCCTGACAACCGTAAATAGAATAAATATATTTAAGAAAAAACTGTTTGCCCTCAAGATCAATGAGCAAAACCAAAATGCTCTTACTTAAGAAAAATATGTTACTGGTAGTAAACCATAATTATTAATATAGATATTATTATTGTTCCTATCAATGAACACTAAAGTTAACAAAGCGAAATTTGTATTTCTTTTAACTTAATAAATAACTAAAAAAAAAAAATTATTCCCAGAACAGAACTAATTTGTTTATATTTTGGGAAACATTTTAATTCCTGCATTTGACTTGTCAGTTTAATTGGAATTCAGTTGAATAATTATTTTTGGAATTTTTGTATCAAAGCAATTTCACGAGAACATTGAAAACTTTCTGAAAAGGCTGATTGGTTTTATTTTAAATGTTAACGAGAATTTCAAAATGTATTTTTGTCGGTGACATTTCATCAACATCGAAGGTAAGTTTCCCAAAATATGTAAACAACAAAACAATATTAATATTGGTTAAAATTATTTTGCGTCGCTTGGTACATAATTACGGCAGATACTAAATTAGTGAAAGATTATGTATTTTTAACGATTTTTAAATGTATAAAAAAGATAGTTAACTTTGCAAATAACTATTTCACGTCAGTGGGAACCACTCTGGCCAAAAAAATTCTCGACAAAATTAACACAACTGAAACTGATCTCGCTAAGAAAACTGGCTGTAATCTCGAGCATAAAATAGATAATATTCGAACTACGTCACACGAAGTGATGAAAACAATTGACGAACTTAAGTCATCCAATGCGTGTGGCCCAGATAAGATCTCTACAAACCTGTTAAAAATTATAAAATCCGCCATAGTATCACCCATAACGTTCATTTGTAATCTAAGTTTTAACTCTGGAAAATTCCCCAATCATTTAAAACAATCAATTGTTATTCTTCATCACAAAAATGGGGATAAATCACAGATCAACAACTACCGACCTATTTCTTTGATCAACTCTGTGTCTAAAATTATTGAGAAAATTGTTAAGAATCGGCTCACCCTATACCTAGAAAACAATAACATCCTTTCCAATAGTCAATACGGTTTCCGTCCAGGTTTAGGCACTGAAAATGCCATTGCTAAATTGACAAAAATTATCTCTAATAACATAGATAGAGGTACAAAATGCATTGCGCTCTTCCTGGATCTAGCCAAAGCATTCGACACTATCTCTCATAAAATCCTGTTGAATAAACTACAGCGCATTGGTATACAAGGTCAGCTCTTCAATCTGTTGTGTAGCTATTTAGATAACAGAAGCCAAAGAGTGCTTATCAACGACACTATAAGCGATTCAGCTAATATTAAATTCGGTGTACCCCAAGGAAGTACTTTAGGACCACTTTTATTTAATATATATATAAATGATCTATGTAACAGTTCCTTTGCCGACCACATTATTACCTTTGCTGACGATACAGTTTTATTATTTGAAAGCAAAAACTGGAATGTTGTTCACAGTAAAGCAGAAGTGGGTTTAATTAAGGTTAAACAATGGTTAGACAACAATCTCCTCACGCTTAACTTAGATAAAACCAAATTCCTCCGTTTCAGTGCAACACAAGCAGGAAAACCAAAAGAAATACACAACATCCTTATACACCATTGTAATGACCAAACCACTTGTAAATGCTTAAACTTAGAATGTGTCGATAGCATAAAATATCTTGGAATCATGATAGATAAGTCTCTGAGATGGGACGAACATATAGTCTCAACTTCCATAAAGATCAGAAAACTTACTCATCTATTCATGTCTGTTAGAAATATTCTTCGCGTAAAAGATCTGAAACAAATGTACCATGCCTTGTGCAACTCATTGCTAGAATATGCTTCCTTGGGATGGGGCGGCTGTTCCAAAACAATAATGGATCCTTTAGCAAAAGCACAAAAATCACTTCTAAGGGTCATCCTTAAGAAACCCTTCAGGTATCCCAGTGATCTATTATTTGAAGAGATACGTGTTCTTGATGTACGGCAACTATACATAAGAAAAATTATTTTACATACACAAAAACACCGACACCAATATTCATCCATTGATCATCTCCACAACACCCGCCATGCAGGGAGGAATCCAGTGGTTCCACCTACTACAAACACATCACATGCCCAAAGACAATACTCCTACTTAGGGCCTAAATTGTTCAACATCATACCCGATGCATGGAAATCGAAAAATACAATCACTTTACGGAAATGGGTTAGCAATTGGCTTCTAGATATGGGGAGAGTCAAGAGCGAACATATGCTAACACAATCTCACATACCTAATATGTACTAAAAAGTTTATGTTATTCAAAAAAAAAAAAAAACTTTTGCTCTGTTTTCTTATCCTTGTAATATAACGACTGTTCTTTGATTCTTGTAAAATAACGACCAGGCGTTTCAAAAATAAGTCCTGAAATTATCTATATAAATACATAGGAAATTCATATGTCATGTCATAATTATATTCTGGTTTAAATGGATTATTTCTATTACTTACTTATGGTACTTATTAAAATTAAATAGTCAAAAATAAATTGGGAACTAATATGTCAAATATTGGCAAATTATAAATATAAATGTGTAAATTCTAATATGCAATTGTTAATGTTCTCCAAAAAGACCTCGAAAGAATTTCAAAATTGTGATCGCCCGAAAGAAGCTATTTACCTATTCTGAAGACAATTATTGATGTAATTAAATGTAGTAAATTTAAAATATTATATCTAAAATATAAAAATCCACAGTTCCGAACTCCTGCAACTTGCAGTGGGAGGTACTGAAGGTACTCGTACCATCGAAACAGCGCGCTGCGGCGCATTGGAACTCGAAACATACTAAGGTGTTATTGAAAGTTATTATTGTAATTTTGCAAACCTAAGATCACCTTACTTTAAATTTTGGTTGTATACATTTTTATATTATGTTTGTATTCTTTCTTATCGTAACTTATTGATAACACATATCTCACTGTACTTAAATTTATATATTTTTTTGGCTCATATCTTTATTTCATGTATATGTTTTTATTTCCATCATAGCTTTATTTGTTCTAGTTTTTTTTCTCTTAAAAAAAATAGAACAAATAAAGTGACGTATATAAAAAAGTTACGTATATAAAAAAAAAGTATTTATATATCATTTGTCATAATATATTGAGTATATAAATTATTCACATGTTAAAAATATTATGAACTGAATATACAATTTGGCTGTCCTGAAACGGGTATCCTTCCCAGTTGGACAGACAAAGTATAATTTTCTAACTTATTGTAATATGTATGCATATAAATAAATAAATAAATAAATAAATAAATATAAATATTATTCCTTCGACACAACGATGCAGTTTAGAAATGCTATAGATATATTTTTGTGAGGTAAAAAAAGTTAACCAAAATAAAACGAAAAATAATTTTTGATGAATACACATACTTAAAAATAATTAAGTGGGTAGAAAATATTTCAATAATTTAATTATTATTTAAGCGCTTTAAAGCATTTTTTTAGTAGGTATAATAGCTGTTCGCGATTCGGAGAAACAGTTTTAAAAATTACGTTTGTTGACTTTGAAGGCTTGCCCAGGATCATGGGTTATGGTTTGTCCAAGTCTTGGCGGCGGATGTGTTTGCTACCTACTGTATGGAGGGCCGGAACGGGAGAGACTGGTCGAGGGAGAACCTTTGATCTCTCCAGTCGTAATCTCTCGACGCATTGTTTGGAACCATAATGGGAGGGTGGCTTCATACGTCCTTCACACCTGGGCTCATTGATTCCCAGATATCCATCCCTTACACTTTTTTGCCTTCATCCCAGAGCATCCCCAAAGATGACAAAGGCCCTGAGGGATTTTTTCCTAAGGGCCTCAGGGCTTCCTGTCTGGAGTTAATGTAAAAAAAGAACCGACAGAATCTCAATGACAATTCTTTCGCTATAATAATGCAAAATGTGAATAAAAAATTCGAAATAAACAAAACAATATCACATTACAAAACTGAATTATTAAAACGGCTTCATCCTGAAACGGAACACAGAAATAAATTTTACAGACGAAATGCAAAACGGTCGAGTTGAAAAAGGACTTTCCAAAGCCCAATCAATAACAACTTAATATCAAAACAAAAAAAACATCACGTGTTTTGTATACATAGTTTGCTTAATTTTCTACCTAGCTAAAGGAGTTTTTTTTCTGGAGTTTGAGTAATAAACCATTCCATTTATTTAGTAATATTGAAGCAGTAGCGGCGCGGGACGGAACTGCCGAATATGCGTAGCTCCCCCGCATTCAAAAAGCCGCCTGCGCCTTTGAAAACCCCTAATAAATATTAAATATTACACGTAAATGAAAAGGTAGGGCACCGGGCGCGCGGGTCGGGGGGCGCTATATTTCAGGAGCTATAATCCTGGCCATCTTTGCAATGTCCATAAATTTTATATGGCTCTACTGTGTGTCTATTTTTGCTTTATTTCCAGGTACAACTACAGGGTAAATCATACAAAACCTCTCATACATAATGCATTATCGTGATTTGATGTCTGCTGGATTTATAGCTGGCCTAACTCAGACTCAAAAGTCAGTGAAAATAGAATATGCACTCTCATTGTTTAAAATTTATACTTTCTAAAATGTAAGGCAGTATTTCAAAAGATCATTGTTAAATCGCAATAAGGATTTGTTAGCTGTACATCATACTTGCTCGAAACCAAACCAAAAACACATGAATTTCTCGAACAAAACTGTCAGAATAATCACACACAGAGGAAATTATATCTACTGTTAAATACGTAATAAAAAAATTATCATTTTCAATATGTTTAAGTTGAAAAGTGCTCTGTTTGTGCAAAATAATTTTCATACTTGAATAAAAAACAACAAGTTAAATATATAATAATATTTGGATGATTTACTTTCGTCTTTGTGAAAAATCACCTCAAGGGGACTTTGTATATAATTTGAAAGGTAAAACAATAACAATCCAGAACATTTATTACGCATTCCAGAGTGGAAGATGCTCTCAGTATCGCCCTGGTGTAAGACCACAATTCAGAATTGAAACGTTGCTTGAATTGGACTTTGGAGTATTTGATGAATAGATCCGAATAGCCAGGTACATTCCTTCCTTCCTCTTCCCCACCTCCTTCCCCTCCCCACTACATTTAGCCTCACAAAATATCTCTATTGGGGATGCCATGGTCTCACTGGCTGAAACTGCTCTCTGTGAGCTGTGAGGTATTCACATAAAAAACTGCTCTCGTCTGGAGCAAGTGAAACCATGCATCCTCAATTGGGGTTATTAGGTTAAAAGAAGTGGAGAAGGAAAGGAATTGGGAAAGACGAAGGTGATGAAGTGCCTGGCTGTTCAGATCTCGTCACTAATCACGACTAAAGCCATTCAAGCTACGTTTTAATTTTTAGTGGTGGACTTATACTAGGGCCATCCTGAGAGTATTTTCCACCCTGGAACGTGTCGCAAATCATTTATTTCATTGTATAAAATGAAGTCGCTCAAAATGTATGTGCGATCTTTTAAACTACGCAACGGATTTTCATGCGGTTTTCATCAATAGATAGAGTGATTCAAGAGAAAGGTTTATATGTATAATAAAAGCCTATTATAGTAGAGAAAAGCCGAGAAATTCAAATATTCAAAATTAATCAATTAAATTTATCTGCGCACTCCGGATTTAAACCCGCGACCATCAGATAGCCAGTGGAGAGCCTTTTGCCTCGACAACGAAGGTCGTCACTTAGTACCTATCATCCATTTAATTTTCCAAGGTTTTTGGCTATCTGGGTTGAAAAATCTGAGTTAAAATCATTAAAATAACATGCACTTAATCATTATAAAAGTAACTGAAAATATAATAAATACGTCATAAGGAAAGTTGTCAAAATCGCCCACCTTCTGCTTCAATACAATAATAGGTTGTTTCGTATTCAAATCACATCGGATTGTACTTCAACCCTCGCAAGAAGTGTTCCTCCCTATCTTGTCGTTTAGGCCTATTACACCCACTGAACCGATAGATAATAATTCATCTATCATTCTCCTTTATACACTCCGTATCGCCAACACAATCCTCGGCTAAAGGGATGTCGGATTACCTTCGTGAATGGTTACGTTCACATCATAACAGTGGTGAATTGAAAAGGGTTTTCCTAATGTTAACTTGTGTTTTGTTGTATTCAAGGACGTTAGATAAAGCTAACATCCCACGTCTCTCTGGGTCTATGACAAGACTTTCATTGCAAAAAGGTCTGAGATATGTTGAATTCTAGTGATTCCATGGCAGTCGACCCTAAACAGTTGGCTCCCCGGCATACTTATGTACGACATGCAGAGGGTTTGCAGAAAATACAGTATATCTACTTAACCCAAAATATAAATAAGTGCCAATCTCTAGTTAGAAGCCTAGTGGAATATAACTCGGTTATTTGGTCTCCATCTTTACAAAATTTACATTAATAACATTGAGCGAATACAAAAAAAATTGTGCGTTTTATAAATTTTATATTAAATATCCCATTGGAAGACTTAAGATATAATTTATTATTAAATATTCTAAAAATACACACACTAGAAGACAGACGTAAAATAAACGACTTAACATTTTATTCAAAATACTTAACTCTAAATTTGACTGTTGCGAGCTCCTGCAACTCATAAACTTATTAATACCGACAGTAACTACACGACAAAATACACTATTCTACTGTAGCAATCATAAGCGGAACTACATTGCTCACTCTCCGATACAACGATTTCACACTATGGGAAATCAATAGTTAGGTGATGTTGACATATTTAACCTAAACTTGGCGAATTTTGTGAATCTTGTAAAAAAACTTATTCCAAAACTATTCCTAAACATATCTGTATTTTTGTATACCTATAAAATCGCTGTATTTTTATGACTTGTGTGCTTTTCTATCTAATTTTATTTTTATTATTTTTTATCTGTTTAAAAATAATCTGTCATGAATAAATTGTACTACCAAATATGTAAAACCTCTTTTGGCGTTAAATAAATAAATAAAGTCCCCGCAAGGGATCTACAGAATGGCTGAACTACCGAATAACTAAAGAATAAAACATATTTTCATTCAATTGCATCAAGGATAAAACAACTTGTCTTTATATTGTATAATATTGTCTATATGGTGTATAAGTAGAAAAAAATAATTTGAAATTGATAAATAATGCACAAAAATTTGGTTGTTTGTGTTTTTTTATAAATTCCAACCCATCCTGTTATACCATATTGAATTATTGATTGGTGAAGAAGGCAAAGTAAGTATTTATTAGTTTATTTAGGATATGTCTTAGACATCTAAAGATATACATTATAAACCCTTGCTTAATACTTTTAAAATTACTGACTTCTAAACTTGGTGATAATAAAATTAAATAAATTTCTTTAGATATATTCCTCCATCAAAATAAAAACCACAAATCCCATAACGTTGATCTCTCGCCACGCCTATCGTACGTGAATCACTCCAAAACATCATTACATCCCTCGCGGTGCAAAAACTCGGGCGTCATTGCTGGAATTCCAAATTCACCCCAAAAGTGTGAAATGTTCTAAATCAATTATGGTGAATCTATCTTGATACAAGCGCGCTGGAAGGGCATAATATATAAAGGGCATATATGTGGGGGACTGGGGAACCCCAAATAAGTAGCGTGGCAAAAACTCAATTATTCTCTTCACACGAAATTGTCTACGAGTGTTTTCAGGTATCTTTACGGTGCACTTGTATCGAAAGAAACTCTCACAAGTCCTATTTAGAAATTAGCATTTTTGCTGTTTAGAGCGTTATTTGGAATTTTCAGGGGGTGTTTTAAAGTAATTCGTAAATTTGATTAGTTTTAGGGCAAGTGAAGTTGAGGCGAATTTAAAAAAATATATATCATGCGCTAAAAACTCGAATTTTTAGTGCAGTTGAGAAATTCTAGTTCTAGTGCCACTCGATGCCCAAATTTCGACGGTTGATTTTTATAAATTAAAATTAATTCTAAATCTAACTGTTTTCGGAACAACTCACAGACAAGTCTCATAGAAATCGTTTTGTCTACCTTACTATCTTAGTAAAAAATGTGATCTAAACGGTGGTAGAAAGAGAATATAAAACGTTTTATTTTCAATTCTAAAAGTTAACTATAAAATAATTTAAATGTACACCTTTAAGAAACCAAAGTTGACGACCGCGGTTTTTAAAAAAATTATGAAATTTGGGATTTCCTTATTGATTATTTTTACGAGTAACGATAAAAAAATTGAGTTAAACATATGCCTAATAAAACATGTGTGTGTTTTTATTTATTTTCGTTATGAGTATTTTTTGTTAGAAAACCGCAATGTGAGCCATTTTTATAACTTTCTTTGCATGCAAAATTTTTATATTTATGAAATTATTTATTTATTTCGATTTCTACCATTTGAAAGCGTATTTTATCGGCTTTCAAAAACATGTTTTAGTGTTCGGATGTGTTCAGAAATATTCTATTTATTTGGATTTTATTGCAACTTGCAATATATTGCATATCGGAAATATTTTGACTCTCTGATAAATTATGGTCGAGGCCTGTGATGTTAACGCGGTTACATTTAGGTGAGTGCAATAAACAGTACAGTAAGCAGTTCATGTAAGAGTATGTTTCGGGTATAATTTCTGAGCAGTGCCGCCAAATCGAACACCGAATACTTGGAGATTATCTATGCTCAAAAGTAAACTGTTTAAACTGCCCAAATACTATCCAAACATTAGTATAAGCACATCAAGTATATTATCGTTAATAATAATTAATGTAATTTATAAATGTGGTAATAATTAAAAGAGTAATATAAGTCTGGTATGAAAGATATGAAATAAGTGTTAAATGTCTTTTAAGTGCCTTATTTTAATGAAGAGTTAACAATGTAAAACATAATATCCAAAGATATAGGTCATAATTATTACATCAAAGTTAAATTAAAGTTAGTGGAAATAAGCTTAATATTGTGTTTACTCTCAATATGATGCTCTGAATATGATGCTCTGAATATGATGCTCTGAATACATCTATGTCTTCAATTTGTAAATAATGTAATGAAGATATGATTTGAGGTTTTCACGGCCAACATTATTATTGTTATTTATTTTCGGGGTATTATGTCATGTTGCGCTACCACCTTCTTTAGCCAAACGTTTCAGAAATCCAGTGTATGGACACATTGTGGAATCAGGGTAGATGTGTGATTTAGAGACGGCTAATGTGATAGATGTGTAATGGGTGTAAGATCTACCCTGATGCTGTCTGAAAAAAGAAGGAGGTAGTGCAACACGGCGTTATACCCCAAAATTAAATCATGATAAAGGTAATGAAGACATTTCAAAAATAAGCAATTGATATATCATTAGCACTTGATATGTCATTCGACATTTGCTACGCCACTTGAGATAGTAGTTTTAAGTAGAAGTTATAAGTCACTAGCTAACTTAAATGTAGATCACTAGTTATAAATCTTAGTACTTATGTGTTTAATATTATTTTTAATGTAAGTCACTAGTTATTAATCTTAGAACGTGGTTGCTAACTATAAATCTTAGATGTAAGTCACTAATTATTCATCACTGTATTGAATTGTTAACTATAAGTCTTAGTTATAAGTCAGTAAAAAGTCCCAATAGCCAGGTACCACTACAGTCTTACTTGTAAGTCACTAGTTATAAATCTTAGTTTTAGTCACTAGTAATAAATTTTAGCTGTAAGTTAATAATTGTAATTCTATGTGATAAGTTGTAAGTTAAATAAATTATATTAAATTAAGTTGTAAAGCGCCATTGAGGTGATTTTCATGCGAAAACAACGCAATAGAAATGATTCAACCATTTTTATTACTATCATCAATAGGGGAACAAAACACTGAAAATAAAAACCAATCCCCAACAAAATAAGACGTAATTCTGCGAACTTGTCAACCGATTATGGTTAGAAACCTCTAGAATCGAAATGTGGCATTATTTTTCACCTTTGAATGGTCTCCAGATTTGGAAGGGTGAGCGAGGAAGAATGGTGGTAAAGTGGGGGAGGAGGGCGTAGGGATTATGCAAATGTACTCATCAAGACGCCGGCGGGTGCAACAGATGCCCATAACGATACCAAAGGATCCCCCGCTCGGGCTGCGGTCCCAGCACGAGGGGGCGCGGGCGGGGGCACCAAGCTAGGTAAGCCGATTTTATTAAAAAATAAAACAAAAATAAATCGAATGCTGCCGGTTCGGTAGAAATGCAAAATGTGTTTGCTGCTGGGCACAGATGTCTGCTTTGTAAAAGCTAATTTAAGATTATTATAAAGATTCATTAAGATTTACAAAATTATAGATATTAAGTAATATTTTTAAATATTAAGTTATTTTGTATAGTTATATATATTAAGTTATCTTTTGTACAAAATGTTGCGCAATCATTTTCAAAACCAAACGGTAAACAAAAAGTAATCATAAACAGTGGAATCCGTTTATAATGACATCGAAGGGAAATAACAAACACGTCATACTAAGCGGACGTCATACAAAGCATTTTGTAGAAAATAAACAACCTTCTGTTTTTGTTAAGTACGTATTTATGTTAATATAGAGAAATACAGCATATGAAGACTACGCACGCACCGAACGTGTTAGAAATTATGTCGGTCACTATAACCAACATATTTTCCACGAAATTAGGACATAATTTATCAAAAATGGGTCATAATAAGCAACATGTCACTATAAGCGAATTCATTATATCCGACTTTGTTATAAAGAATTTCATATGAAAACAAAACTTCGTTGCGTAATTACTTCATATTAAGCGGTTGGTCAACATAAGCGGAGTCATAATAAACGGATTCTACTGTATTTACATATTTTTTTTCCAGAAAATATTGTTTTTGGTAACAAGACATTGATTAAGTAACTTTTGTTATCCAGAATATAGCTATTAAATAAAAAATAATACTATTAAGTTTGGATTTCTCTGATGGCAGCCAACATTGAGAGTAACACAATAAAGAAAACTTAAAAAAGATTTGAATAAATGTCATTAATTTTTTTTTATTTATTCTGAAAAAACGGTAAAGTAACCAAATAAATTTACTAAAAAAAATGAGTGTGCCACACGAATGTGACCACACGACTGAAGTAAAACTTCACTAACTTATAAAAAAATAGATAAAGAAAATGTGCACGCGCACTGTTCTCTCTTGCTCCTACAGTGTGAATCAGACAAAAGGCCTGCACTGTGTCTTAGATATACGAAACGTAACTGGCTATGAGAGAAAGAGAGAAAGAAAATGTGTGCTCGCACCTCTCTCTCTTGCCCCTACAGTAATATACGAAACGTAACTCTCTCTCTTTCTGTCTTCACTAACTTATATCTCCCTCTCAACTTCCGTTCGCCTCGTGCGATCGCGCATTCACCAGCTTACTCCCCAGTGCGTCAAGAAGTTTTACTTCATAAACTGGCTTGCTAAATTATTTGACTTACCTTTTATAATAATTCGGTGCCGATGTAAAGATTTATTAAATACTTTTTAAGGTATAATAATTTAAATTGTCATTCTGTCTGTTAATTCAGCATCACAAAGGTAAAACGAATGAGATTAAAGGATAAATGCTTCAGATTTTATTCAAATGAAAAACGTAAGTAATTAACTCGTTATTCATAGAGCTGACTCTTAATTTTTAAACTTGTTTTGTAGAGAAAAAAATACACCTTTACCCTTTTTAACACGATTTACGATTCAAGCAAAATTAATTACTTTCCGGTACAAAGATGCTGGGTACTTGCCCCGCTATTCCCCCGCGCCTTAAAATGGGATCCGCGTTACGGCCCAAGGAACGGTTGTATTTTTTGTGGTAATCTGTCCAATTAGTGAGATTTATAAGGCTTTTTTCATTATCTAGGCGAGATAATGATTTCACGTTGATGCTACCTTAAACAAATAAAGATAAGACGAAATCTTTAGACGTTCGGGGTTTGATTATTTTTTGATTAAAAAAATAACTTTGATTTAGGAAATTTCTTTACTTACAAAGTAATATTTTGAACTGTTTAGGTACCTTCGCATATAGGTACACGTACACGGCAAAAAAAAATATTTTAAAAATATTATTTTTTTTTACATTAACTCCACACAGGAAGCACTGAGGAAAATAATTCCCCTCAGGGCCTGTGTCGTATTTGGGGATTCTGTGTGGAGGGACGTTTTAAGGAAATAAAGGACAGAAACTTCTGGCTAGGAAAAAGGTATGAGGGGTTGGTAGGAATTTGGGGTTCAGTGTGTCTAGGTCATTCGATATCGAGAGCTAGAAAAATCTCACCCCAAGAACTTGGACTTAGTTACCCTGCTAAGTCACCAAACGTAGCGAATCACTTGGGGTAGCCTAACTGTAATTTGAATTTCGGGGTGACCTAAATTAAAATTTCGCCTCACTAATTGAAATTTGATTAGTTATTAACTTAGACACTTTATTACATAACAACAGTTGCAGCACTAATTAAAATTATATATTCTATCAAATAATAACCAATGCTTTAATGACTAAGGGTGCCATAATATACCTGTACCTAAATACATCAAATAAAAACATTGTAGTTTAAATGATACTTTTCGTATAGTAATGATTGGTAGGTATCTAGAATTTTTCTACAAATATAATTTCACACGTCAATCCCACTGTTTAACATGGCTTGGAGAGGCGAAACAGCTATCTCACTTTAAAAAATTCTAGGTATATTTTACAACCAGGGGAACTTTGTATCAAGTTCTGTAAATATTTAAGTATTTATTTTTGTTACAACTGTTTCGGCCTACAAGGTCATTTTTAAACTGTCCTTTGTGTACTGTTTGAAAATGGCCTTGTAAGCCGGAACCACTGTAACAAAAATAAAATACTTAATAAGTACTAAAATACTTGCACAACTTCATAATAACATTATTACTTTTTTTAAATTTAATGGAGTTCTAAGAAATAAACACAGAATTAATAGTGAAATTTTGAGGTTTAATTTAAATTATTTAATTAATAAGAGATAACTTTGTATAAACCACTTTTTAATAAACAATATCGACATGTTTCAATAAAAATGTTATCTTCTTCAGGATATGTTAATATGTGAATTGTATCCTGAAGAAGATAGCATTGTTATTGAAACATGTCGATTTTGTTTATTAAAAAAGTGGTTTATACAAAGTTATCTCTTATTAATTAAATAATGCCACAAAGTTATTTTGCAAAGATTGAAGAAGTTTTTTAATTTAAATGCTTACGTAAGTTAATAAATCATGTTTGCGTGGCAATAATGTTACACCAATCGAACATAATATGTATCTTTAAATGAAGTCTGAATTACCGCCCTTTTGTTTAAGGAGCCTCCCTCGAGGAACTATTATTTAATTAATTTAGTCAAATAAGTCGTTCAATCAAAATTAACCCCGACAAGATTCGTTGTATTCCCCTGGGTATACCTCCCCCGTCCTCCCCCATCGTCCTACCACTTCCCCCCTTCCCCTCCCCGACTGACGGCGTCTTGGGCCGATCCTTGCTCCTTTATAGCTACTGTGTTATGTTTAGGACCATTTGCTTTATTAAACACTGTTCATTATTCCCAGTAATTGTTATTAATTAATGTTTGGAATATTGAAGCAGACGAAACGTTTTTTTGTTGTTGTTGTGTGAATTGTATGTAAATTACAGAGAATACTAATTGATTAATATCTACATGATATAATTTATCTGTCAGATATAATGCTTGATATCATGGAAAGTAAATTGAATAAAATTAGACTTTAAGCATAAATGGTTTGTTGTATGTTGAAGGTTGTGGAGCAAAAAAAGGGTAGTACAGGTACTCTCTTATAAAAAAGACCAGTTAATAAAAACACCTTTTTGAAGTGAAACTTCTTTGGCCTAGTTGTGATTTGGAATTTGTTGCACCTGAGAAGCAACAAACTGCGTTTATTGATTAATATGTCACTTTTCAAGGCTCATATTGGTTGAGATAAGAAACGGAAATGACGCGCTAGGTCTGCGCTCATTGTCTGCTTGATTATAAACACACTTTTAAAGGCTCCTATTGGTTGAGATTGTTCTGGTAAAGTATCACTTCTACCGCGTATAAACCGACTCGATTTTTTTAAATCCATCCAAGCTGTGACTTATAAATGAGAAATTTCAAACAACCATTTATTCGATAATCAACACCTCTGCCCTAGGTCGTCCCATGGGTCGGTAAATTTGGTGACTTAGCTGGAGTGCCCGGGTTCATGGGGTAAGATTTTTCCGAGACTTGGTGGTGAACGGGAGAAAATGGCTGAGGGAGAACTTTTCGCCTCTCCAGCAGGACTCTCTCGGAACTTCGCCTTGTATCGCGTTGGAAGGGATGGATTCATACGTTCGTCAGTCCTGGAGATACTGACCCACCCGTCATATATTTTTTCCTTCTCAGACCCTCACCACCTTCATTTCCTCTAAAGCCTTCACAAAGCATCCCCAAAGATGACAAAAGCCCTGAGGAGAATTATTTTCCTAAAGGTCTCCTGTGCGGAGCTAACGTAAAAACAAAATTAAGTAATAGTTTATTAACTCTTGGGAGTACAATGCTTTATATAATATACTTTATTCTGTATTGTATACTTTTAATAAATAAAAAAAAATAATAATACAAAAATAATTGAAACAAATAACAGTTCCATTTTGAAAATCGACTTTATATCTGAGATGTTATTTTGACAATAAAATTAGCAGTAGCTCGTTATTACTTGGATGACATGTTGAAATTTAATAAAATATAGGTTTCGTTGAAAAAATGAAAGCTTTGGTTTTGGAAAGACAGGAACGTGGAAAAATGGTACGCAACACCACCGCCCAGAGAAGATGTTGATCCAATTACCTCGTTCCTCACCCTGTGTTGAAGGGCACAGGGAAATTAAATAACACTAGTTGAATAAGGAAATAACACTACAGGAGCACTGCAAGGGGCTTTCACAACCACCCTTGTGTACTCTGCCACTTTACTCTATTAAGTTTCAAGTTAAAGGAAGAGGAACTTTTCATACTGCTGTGTTTAATATACAGCCTCATTGTTTTTCCTGCATTTTCCTTTTCCCCCCTTTTTCCAGTTTTTTGTTGTTTTTTAACATTTCGTCCTCCGTGCTCGAGTTTTGCCGTTGCTGTTTCAACTGTTTTTCTCTTTTAACTGTTCAAGCGAAACATTTTTTTCCTTTGAAACTTTATTTTGAACAGTATGCAACATTTTATCTCTAAATGGAGATATGAGTTACCAGACAAAGAGTTGGTTGGGAAAGTAGAATAAGAAAACCGCGAGCTGCAGATCGGGCAGAGAGACTTTGCGGGAATTAAGTTATTTGTTAGTTCGTTGTTGAAAGATTATGAACATGGAGGTTTAATGTAGGACTTATTATTAATTATATTATGAATGAAATAATATACCAGACAATGTGTAAAGATCGGGGTCAGATAGTGGTCTCGAAGAAAGACTTGAAGTTAGTTTCGCTTTTAGATTATCTTAGAGCACCCGGTATGAACCGATCATCCTGATCATCCCAGTAATAATCGCAAGTTCATCGAACCTCACCGTCTTCATTGCCCTGAAAATGGATACCTGTGATATTTCAGTTTTACAAGGTGTATTCAAATTAAAACTCCAAAGATTGTAAAATTTTAAAATCAATTTTATTTTTTACGTATTTATTATACATTTTTGGTTACTGTAGTTACTTAGTCACGTGAAAATTATATAGTTTAAAAGTCTCTCGATAGATGTCGTCAGTGTAGGTAATGCATAGTTATAAGGTGTCTCAACAGAGGTCAGCAGTTGTACTATATGAGAGAGACAACTGTCGCCCGTTCGGGTGTAATTCCCGATAGTTAACTGATCATACCAGATCTACAGGCGGGCACCCCAAGTGACCATTTGCTTCAGAGTATTACAGAGCATTCATTAGAGTTGACGTTAAGTCTAGTTAGATATTCATTGTAAATAATAAACAAGACTCGAACAATCTTGACGAACCGAAGAAATTGTTGAAACTTCCGTACACCACAGTAACTATTGTGCACCCTTGAAAAGTGTCCTTTATAGCACAGATTAACTTATAGCATGGAAGAAAGTGTAATTACAATCTCCGTAAATTAATAATAATAATGTTTTTTGAAGATTTAAAATATTATTTTAAATTGGAAGAATTCGTTAGTTCATATTAATGACATTTACTAAAAATGAAACTCTACCATGAATTATCGGTATCAATAATATAAATATTTACTGATGATTCTTATAAAAAATAAAGGAGGCATAAGTTCTAAGCCATGGTGAACGCCAGCAGAAGTAGGTTGACGAATAAAAGACTGGATGATTGTAGACGTAAGTTCTTTCATGTTTACCAACACATGTTGATCCGTGCATTGTTCATGTGTTGTCGTACGAAAAGTGCCCGCTCAGCCGGGTTAGCCTTATACCAGTACAAGGGTTGAGAATTTTACGCCGGCTGTTCGCAGCGAGCTGTAATCCGATTTAAGTCCAGTGTCGATCGTTAGCCCACAAAGACTGGGGCATGACACATATAAATATGAACAAAGAAGACAATTAAGGTATTTGTTCTGAGCGGGCCCGTTTTCACAATGCCCATTGTTTTTGTATTGTTTAAGACTGAAAGGTGGCTTTGAAACTGGACGAACAATAAATAAATAGCAATGTACCAAGACCAAGTGTTTTCTTTTTCTAATTTCTTGTCAAAACTTTACCAAGCATGTTTCTACCTTCATACCAGTGGAGTGGAGTTATATTTTTTATTAAGTTTAGCAGTTTTTATAAAAAAATATATTTCTTTTTTGGTTCCACTGGTCCAAATCATTGTCTCACAGTATTCATTCATAAAAAAAAAACTAAATCATATTAGTGTGGAGAATCGCAAAAATCGTTAAGACTATCAAAAAAACGTTAGGAATGTACATTCTGGTACTTTCCCGGATTTGATGCAGGAGAAATGTTAACTAAATGTCAACAATTACAATCAAAATAACTTTATGCTTATTATTCTGAAAAAAACGCGATAATAGAAAAAAGTCACTGCATCGCAATCCAAAATATAAATTATTATTGAAGAAGAAGATATCTAAACGAAATATAAAAAAATAACAAGACACGTCGCAAATGGGAATCGAACCCAGGATCTCTAGTCTCACCGGGACAAACGCCTTAACAAACTCGACCATTGTTAGTTTCTAACCTAGATAATAACCGAGACCATCCAGGAGTCTAGGGTACAAATAAATTCGTTAGAACTTTGTGATCAATCAAAAATAGGGGGAAATATTTCTCGAAGATAATACTGTTAATTCTGAATTTGAAATGTGAGATCAAAAAACTTACTTTAAAATAATGAGTCCCAATGACCGAGTTCGTAAATGTTTTTTTTTTACTTATTTCATAAATGTTGACTTGTTACAGTATAGCCATTTTTTAACTACCATACTAGGCTATTGCCCGTCTTGTCCCGGTAAGTCAAGAGATCCTGGGTTAGATTCCCAGTTGCGATTGTTACTTTTATTTTGTTTTTCGGTATCTTGCTCTTTTTCATAATGCGTTTATATTTATTAGTATCATCTTCTTCTTCAATGATATATTACAGTAATGTGTAAAACCTTCAAAATTTATTATAACAAATTACTGCAATATAAGTAAAATTGCTAACTTACCGCACTTGAATTGGAATATTTATTTTTTTATTGAATGCTACCTGACATAACCACCGACCATGTAATAAGACACTATTCGCTTTACCAGAACATCATAAAATATCGAATTACATTGAACATCAGCGCTTCAAGTATGGTTTAGACCACCTAATTATGTTGTCATATACTAAACATCCAAGCTCGAATATCTTTTAGCGTAAGTAATTCATAAGATTGACAATAAAACTATATACATGTCATCATCATCACTCTTGGCACTATAACCCCTGGTGGGTCTTGGCCTCCTCAAAAGTCTTCTTACACTCATCACGGTTTTGTGCCAACTCTCTCCAGTTTACAATCTGCAAGGTGGATAAATCTTTGAGGACGTTGTCGCTCCATCTTAAATATGGTCTTCCCAGGCTCCTTCGCCCTGTCTGTCTATATATATACCTATGTATTTTGATACAATTCTGCCGTAATGGTTTTTAACGACAAACGCCCCAATATAACCGTTTAACGTTCTCGATATTACAAGTCAAGATGGGAATTCTCTTTTATTGTGACTGGTATATAATTTAAGCGTGATGAAATAATTGCTCGTTTACTTAGCCATTACACGAGGTATTATAAGCGTTCTCTGATAGCATCAAGATCTATTCGCGGCAGATGCGAGGGTTGCAAACATTATTTACCGAAAATGACAAAAATGAGATATCACATTGGTTGCTCTGTTTTCCCTGTAAACCTCTTACAACCTCTTCTTATTTTGCTAGTATTAGTAATATAGTTAATTTTATATTTGGTTTCATAAAACTTCATATTAATATGAATGCTGCGTTACCTACTATTTATATTGTGCATGTAATTCCTTCACATTTTGATTGCCAGTACGTACCTCGAGTTCATATTAACTGGAAAATTATGGATTGTCGATGCAACTGTTTTTCGGGTAAACGTCATTTATTTATTTATTACACGCCCTAGTGGGCTTTTCTTATAAAATTTTAACAAACTATTTGTATCAAAGTATATACTTAAAAAATTAAACAATAAAGAAAAATATAAAGATAATGACAAAAAAATGTGTCTTAAAGAATAAAAGTGATAAAATAAACAACATTTATACTGATTAGTTTTGAGATGAAATATATCGCCCAGATCAGAATATTTATTTCCGAGACTGTGAAGTCTGGGAAACGTAGAATTTTGATAAGCTAGTGTCCTGGTGTTATTGAAGCAAAAAGGTAATAAAAGTCGCCATGATTTTTTGGGAACATGGATATCGATAAATTGAAGTAATTCAGGATAATTATTCATAATATTTGTAAAATTTTATGCAAAATTTTGAAATATTATTAATATTTATTCAAAAACATCTCCGGCAGAATGCGTTTTCTGCACGTAATCTTTAAATCCGTAATGCCATCACCGTTCGCATCGATTACCGTTTGCATCACACTTTTCGTAACGCATCCACCAACGCATTTACTTCAAAAATATTTTGACAATAGTGGGGAGAAAACCACAGTAGACAAGAGTGGGGAGACTACGAAGCACCGCACAAAGGGGAGACCGATAGGCTAAGAAGCACATCACAAAGAGGAGACGGATTAAACTATCTCATTCTCTCGCAGTATAAATCCTATAGATGTATGTGATTGTCTGTTTGTAGTGTCGCTATTTTTCTTTTCATCAAGTTTCAAATCACCACGGTGCTAAAGAAGTTTTCCGTTCAATTATAATAACGTTTTTAATGTAACAAAATTCGATGTTTAAAACATATAATTAACATGAACATGTGTTTAAAACATGTACTTAATAAAATTATTCAGGATATTTTCAATTAAATATGAATTTTTATTTTTTATTTTTTAACCAATTGTTAACGAATTTTGTGACTTTGTGACTTTTTCTGTATGTAATTGTAGCACCTTTTAGATTATTGGATCCGGAAAAAAGTATACACCAGGTGAGTTAAGCGGTGCCAACCCTGGTCCTGCCAGAGATATCCTATCATTGAGCGTCGGAAGCGATTTACCGTTTATTCTGACAATTATCGCAGTGTACCGGGGCCGGGTACTAATTCCGTAATGTAAATCTCCATTCGTACTTTAATTAAACTTTCCTCGGGAGACGGAGCCGGGACTTGCGACAGACGGAAGTGTCAGAAGATGATGCTATCTCGCTCTGGCGGGGGTTAATTAACAGACTAATTGCAGAGTACTTAAACACAATTATTTTTAATCTTGTTTTTGTTCTTGTCACATCCTGCATAAGGGCGGTTGGCGGTGACGGGAAATAAATTGGTGAATTATAATTAAAATGAAAGAAAGATTGTTAAAAAAAACTTCATCCATAATTTTATTCTTAATCTTAGAGAAGTTAAGTAAAACGTTACATAACTAAGAGTTAACATTTATAATTGCGGTAGATATTATGTGGGGAGAGTGCTAAAATTGTCGATTTTTTTAAGTAAAACTTCTTTGACTTGGAGAGTAAGCTGGTGAATGCGTGACGAGAGCGTTACGAAAATTGTGATCGGGCGAGGCGAACGGAAGTTGATAGGGAGATTTAAGTAAGTGAAGACAGAAAGCGAGAGAGAGTTACGTTTCGTATATTACTGTAGGGGCAAGAGAGAGAGGTACGAGCACACATTTTTTTTCTCTTTTTCTCTCATAGCCAGCTACGATTCGTACATCTAAGACACAGTGCAGGCCTATTGTCTGTATCACACTGTAGGAGCAAGAGAGAGCAGTGCGCGCGCACATTTTCTTTCTCTCTTCTTTTATAAGTTAGTGAAGTTTTACTTCAGTCGTGGGGTCTAAAATACACTCGTTTTTTTAATTCTTCTAATGTTTTAAACTTCCAACACTCTGTGCCATTATAATTTAGGAGGCGGGTGTGGGTATGGCTGTCTAGGGAACCATTTATTGTATAATCAATACCTCGCGACAGGTCACCAAAATTGGATCGCTTCGTTTGGTTACTTAGCAGAGGTGTCCGGGTTCATGGGGTCCAGTTTGTCAGGGTTTAGGCGGCGAATGCGTCAACTGACAAACTGAAACTGGTTGAGGTAGACCTTTTGATCTCTCCAGCATGACTCACTAGGAGCGTCGCCTTGCACCCCTGTGGGAGGGTTGGATTCATCTGTGCGTTACTCCTGGACACTTTGACCCCCAGATTTCTATTCACCCTCGTACCCTTTTCCTTCCCAGTTCTTCTTGTCCATCATTTTCTAAAAAGACCCTCCACACAGCATCTCCAAATACGATATAGGCCTTGAAGGAAAAATATTTTACTCAGGGCTTCCTGTGTGGAGCTAATGTATAAAAAGCCAGCAATAATTTGGCGTATGTTCGGACTTAATTTCTTTAATATATTATTTTTCTTCAGATGCAAACTTGTTGTAAAAAAAATACTTTACCTAAATTATTAAAAAAAAAAAATAATTCTCTAACATAAAAACCAGGTTCTTGTTTAGGCGTTTGAAATTCCCGCACTCTCCCCTACGTAAAAAAAATTATAATGGCTAAACAAACAGGTTTTATTTGTATTAAACGGACATTCTTTTGGGGTTACTGGGTACGAAGAATTAAGATGTAACAGGCAGTGGCGTACCATCAAATCATTGGTCCATGGCAATGAATATCCCCTACTTACCCATTTACTGTTAATTTACTTGACTTAATTATACGAGAAAATAAAATGATAATTACGTGCAATATCTAATAATAAGCATTTTACTTGCATAAGTTCATCTCGATTCCAACATGATAAGTAAAGATTGACGCCGCATGTGACATTTTTGTGGATTTATCTCAAAATGATAATACTGTCCTTGTTCTACATGAGTTTTATTGGAATATGCTCTGATGAACTAGCGGTCTAGAACTAGGTCCGTTATCTCTCCATATAGATCCCCAAAGGTGAAACAGACCTTGAGCAAAAATGATTTTTCTCTCTTGCTCCTACAGTGTGATACAGACAATAGGCCTGCACTGTGTCTTAGATATACGAAACGTAACTGGCTATGAGAGAAAGAGAGAAAGAAAATGTGTGCTCGCACCTCTCTCTCTTGCCCCTACAGTAATATATGAAACGTAACTCTCTCTCTTTCTATCTTTACTAACTTATATCTCCCTCTCAACTTCCGTTCGCCTCGCCCATCACACTTTTCGTAACGCTCTTGTCACGCATTCACCAGCTTACTCAACACAAGCGTGCGTAAAGAAGTTTTACTTCAATAAAATAATAATAATAATAGTAAATCATTATATGATTTTGATAGTACTTTTACCTTAAATAGACTTTCGCAAGCTGTAAAGGCACTTGCTACTCCACTGATAATGGTTATACTTTAAGTTTAACCATTCATAACCGATCTCTAAATAAACATTATGGAAGAACCATTCATGTCTACCATTTAAAACTGCCAAATCTTTTGAAATTTTTTTACACTTCAAATATCCCGACATTCCTCTTATTGAATTCTGAGACCTATCGCCTGATTCTATCCGAACGACGCTGCATTCTACAACCAGAAATCTCTTTCCTTTGTCAGGGTCCTAATACAAACACGGCCAATTAAGTCAACCGACGTTTGCTGCTCCTAAAGGGACGTTTAGAATACCTAGTCAATTGAAATTCCCCATTGAAATATCACGGGGATCGATTGCACAATAATGCTGAGGAAGTGCGCACTTAGGAAGAGATTAATTCAGGAGAGTGAATGACAAGGGAAGAAGGAGCCCGTATTTATTTTTTAAGAGGATCAACGAAGGAGGCAGGATCAGGTAAGTCGGCAGGGGGAAAGAAGGAATAATAATTCGTCTTTGAATTCATTAAAAACAGTGAGCTCAGATTTATGGCGAATATTACTTTTAAATTGATCAACAATAATTTTAAATACTTTATTCTCGTTTATAATTGTTGAACAGAATGTCTTTAAGGGTACATAGTCTAACATTTAACACACTATATAAAGAGGAATGATTTGATTGTTTGTTGGACAAACATTGAATAGGCTTCGAAACTACTGAACCGATTTGAAAAATTCTTTCACTGTTGGGAAGCTACACTATTCCCGGGTGACATAGGCTATATTATATATGCAAAAAAAATAGGGATCCTCAATAAAACTCCAATAATGACACCCAAGGTGTAAAAAAATTGCATAAAATATTCTTTACATCGCTTGCGCTGCGAAAACTATTGATGATAGAATAAAATAATGTACTATGACTTTGTAGAACACATCATTATTTACAAAAAGTGTCACGACAGCATATATCTAACTATTACAGTTATGCCACAATGAGTGTTCACGCAGGAGGGGAAAGGGACGCATGATAATGTCCATTTATTTATTTATATATTAGACATTTAGACATAATTTTTTTTTAATGGCTTAGCAACGCATGCCGGGAACCAGCTAGTTTAAAATAAAATCGTAGTCATGGAGTCTTGGATAAATTTTCTAATTCAATCACTACCTTCAGAATCTACCTACCTTCAGAACACATCAATCTGTCTCTCGGAAGATCAAATCCTTGTACTACTGCACCGCCCACTATTAAATGTTGCTTGTACTTTCCAAAATACACTCATTAAAGAATATATTACATATTATTATTAAAATATATTCAGGATTAAACAACATGTGTGCATAATTATGTCCTCTGCGTGCGAACTCTATCTAAATTTCTTTAAATAGACAATAAACAGTGTTAATTTCAAGCGACCTCCCAGGTAAGTATGGTCTTGTATTAATTCATTTTTAGGCAGCATCGCGTTCATTGGTCAAAATATTGTACATATATTTTCGTATCGGTGATCAATGAACCGGTGTATGCAATTTTTAGCCATAAGTTGTTTTTAATTGTTTGTCTAGCTTGTAGTCTTTCTAGTTTTTAGGCATGTATCCTAAGTTTGTACAGCGCCCTTGAGGTGATTTTTCACAAAAACGGCGCTATATAAATCGACCAAATATTATTATTATTAAGGAAGTTATAGTTGAATGCACCTGATTATCTCCTCACTTAGAGCCACTTTTTAATTATTCTATCATATACATGCATTGGCTTTATAATATATATAAACATATATGTGTACAGTATACATACCTATGTATGCATACCTATATGTGCATTTTTTCTTTCCGTTTTGTTAGTTTGTTTTCGTTTTGATTTATAGGTATTATAGGTATTATCTTCGTCTTTAATGATATATTACATTGATGTTATTCCAATAAAAAAGAAACAGATTGTGCAATTCACATGCGGTAGAAGTGAAAAGTTCAATAGGTGTCACATATAAATAAAATCGAATATGTTTATCCGGGACACTATCTAGGTTACAAACCAATTCTTTAGAACTTTGTGATAATTTAAAAACGTTGAAACCAAACAGCACTTGTGTGCTTTCAAAAACAGTATTTCATTTTGGGACATGTTCAAAAAAAGAAAACCTATTTAAAATTTTATGTTAAGCCGGAGTATTAGATGATATGATATTTATTTTTTTTCTAGATCCGAGCGGTTAAAAAATATCAAAAACTCATTCTATTAGGATATTTCTACTGTTGCCAGGTTATACTTACTTATCCCACAAGTATTACCGCGCACCTGGCAGTACTTCTTGAGTCAGTAAGAGGACGATGGGATAAGCAGTGATGATGCACAAACGATGGACAAACTGTCAGTTCAAGGGGTAGGATTAAAATATCTTTTGATACCCGTCGATCGTTGCAAGGGATTTAGAATCGATCTGTTCAGACAGAAATGGTGAAAGATAAATAATATTTATCTTCAGGAAAAAAAAAAAAAAACCTAGTAAGGATACTGGATTAAAAGATGAAAAAACGCAAAAAATGCGTTTTAAATTAAAATTATTACAAAGGATGACAGTGATAGTAATATTTTGTACGAAAACCATTTTCATCATAAATATGTATTAGGTAGATTTAAGTCACCAATAATAAATCTTAACTGAAAGTTATAAGTGATGAGTTATAGTTTAAATAAATTAAGTTCTAAAACTGTATTCACATGACTTTTCTACCAAAACGGCGCTATATAAATAAACCAATAACAAAAATACAATATTATTATTCTTATCTCACAGTTACGTTATATGTGCTAGAGTGGAAGATATGTTTAGTATCGCCCCGGTGTAAGACCACCATTCCGAATTGAAACGTTGTTTGAAATGGCTTAAGCCGTGTTTAAATGATTTGAATCTGAATAGCCAGATACTTTCCCATCTCCTCCCCTCCCCAGTACCTTCAGAAACACCGCATACCTCACTTTGGAATGTCATATGGGACTGGCTCCGGGCCGTTGGAAGCAGTTGGGATTCTTGTACGATATTCACTATAAAACTTTACTTTAATTTCAGTCTTTACTGTAATAATATATGATTTATTATGCTGTATTGTTATTATTAATTTACCAGAAAACATCGTCATGCGTCAAGAATTGATTCTCGCGTAGTGGTCAATCCATCTCTAAGCCAAAGTATTTAAAAGAGTATGCTTTAGACCACACAACTAAAGTAAAACTTCTGCTCCATCTATATGATAGGAAGAGAGAAAGAAAATGTGATACAGACAAAAGGCCTGCACTGTGTAACGTAACTGGCTATGAGAGAAAGAGAGAAAGAAAATGTGTGCTCCCACCTCTCTGTTGCCCCTACAGTAATATACGAAGCGTTCGCCTCAATTTTCGTAACGCTCTCGTCACGTATTCGCCAGCTAACCCCCCAAGTTAAGCGTGCGTAACCACGTTTTACTTCAAAAATGTAACTTTATTAAAAATATTTGCGTACCTCACTTTTACGAAAGTCATTCTAGGGGAGGAGAAAAGTAAGAAGTCGCGTCATCCCACACATTAAAAATCTCGAATTAAATTCACCATGACCATGACACCAATATCACATCACTGACCCTCCCCACATTCTGTTCTCCCGATGAGTTGGCCAAACATCGCGCCAAAAGACGGTCAAAAACATCAAAAACTTTCCGAATAATGTGTCATCCATCAAAAACCATTGATCAGAAGTCAGCGTGACATTAAAAACCTATTCATGGCTTAATTCACTCTGACCCTTCCCGTGTTATTCGATGAGTTCAAGCCCCGAGTCAAAAATTTGTCAATTTTCCAGCGGATCGGGAATGGACGGCGGTTCCCCCGAGGACACGTGTCTCTGGGAATTAACACACGTGCGCGTACACGATGAATGTCCCTTTGTAATGCAGTTTGGCTCCCAACTTCACCCGGCACAGGTAGACAAAGGCTGATCAGGAATGGATCCGGAAATCAAAAGGCATACTTATTTCAAAATTACAAAAACTTCGATTAATGAACGATTTTATTATTAACCTAACGATACACGGTTACGGCAGAAAAGGGCAGTAAACGTACGTTCCTTATGGATATAATGCTGTCAAAAGATGACAAAGAAGACACAATGTATGAAATTCTGTTTCCTCCTAATGAAAAAAAAAGGGATATTTTTTTTGTATATCTCTCTCTCTGTCTTTGTAGGTCACTACTAGTAGCCAGGGCGATAATTTTGAAGGTATGGAATAAAGTTACAAGGAGAATATTGAAGTGTGAGTGAGGGCGCCGCATTCGCGCACAAAAAGAAGAAGATGGAGAGATAAGTAATTACGAATGTTAGAGGAGCGCGCTAATATTTAAAGCGATTAAATCGATGCGAAAATGTTTAAAAAACACGACTCGTTGAAAATAGATCAAAAATCTCGTAGAAGGCGTCTTAAGTATCATTTATAGAAACGTTGTGATTTTTTTACTAACTATTGCTTGTAATTTCATATAATTTGCGTTTCGGCATGGAACGAGTGGATATTATCTTCAAAAATAAAATATATTTTTTAAAAGCTTAAAAATTTCAAATGTTAAGAGAGGTATGCAAGAAATCGGTAGAAATTCAGGTAGCGGCGGCTGAATTCATTTTTTTTTTTAAAAAACGACAAATGTCAATGCGCTGCTGGTTTTGCTTTTGTACTTAAACATTTAATGCTGCAGCTGTTTCTTTCACACTAAAAACGAGACAAATGGTGAACGTATGTCTGCACCCCTTCAAAGGAAACATACAATCATTATCATACATTTCCCTCAGATGTATACATAAAATGAAACGCATGTAAAAAGTAGTACTTTGTAGGAAACTATCACACATTTTTTGTGTCTCACCATTATTTAAAGTGTAAGAAAGAGCTGAAGCATTATAACGATAAGGAACGAATATTTATTGCCTTTTGCCCCGTGAATCATCACGGTAATTATAAAAGCGCTCATAATTGTTTCAAAATTACCAAAACTTCGATGAATTCAAACCAATGTATGAATGTACGAAACGCTACGAAATTCTTTGTCAAATATTATACTTTATGACTTATTTTGGTAAATATTAAATAAAGTACCAACTCAACAAGCAGAGTTTGAAACATATAAAGGGTAATGTATTCAGTGAAATGTTTCTGTGGAATGGCGTGATCGCGGAACATTCGCAAAGTTTGCAGATTTCCAGCGCGGAAGGATTTACCAGTAGTTTGAGTAACGCCGGTACCCGCGTCCTTTTTGTTTTTATTTTTCGACATCACACCAGACCGCGTTTCAAAAGTATTAAAAACGTCGCATAACTCTTGTAAAACACAGCGGGTTAAAAGTCTTCCCGTGTCGGGCTCAAATAGTTAAAACGAAAATGGGGAAAGAATTTTCGTAACCCGAGGCCCAAATAATATTAGGTAACTCATCCGGTCCTGCGCCCCCTCCCTTTTAGGAAATACAAAGGGCCGCCATGCGCGCCATTGTGCCCATTTTTATTCGCTAGAAATTTATTCAATAGAAAAGAGCACCCCCCAATCCCAATTGTTTGCCGGGTCCTTCCCTTGCCCCATTGATAGGCCCAGGAGGGGGGAGGGGGGAGGGGGGAGGGGGTAGGGCGCGGGGGTTGCCCCGGGCAGGACTCGGTCCATTGTACTGTTCAGTGTCAAACAAGCAAGAAACATCGATGTGTTTATCGATTATTGTAAGATCCTTGCATAAATGATTAGCTTCAAATGCACACGGTCGGTTGATCCGATATTCACTCTCTAATGTACTTTCCACCATATCACAGCAGACTGCTTATCCTTTCATCCACATCAAACATCGTGACAGGTATCTCACATCTTCCAGATTATTTAAGGTTATGCACCACTAAGTAATGCAAAGACCCGTCAATGCACCACTACGTAATTAAGTCCCGTCAATGGTTGATTTGGCATCGCGTTTGGTTACCACCCAGGCATCGTGAGTTTGATTCCTCGACTAGCAAGGTTCTTCATCATCACTCAGGCAATGTTTTCGGCGTATTGTGATGGTAGTAGGAGATTTTCAAATATTATCAGATCAATCCGGAAATATGTATTAGTCATTTGAAAAAAAAAACGAGTATGTTTTAGACCACACGACTGAAGTAAAACTTCACTATAAAAGAAGAGAGAAAGAAAATGTGCGCGCGCACTGCTCTCTCTTGCTCCAACAGTGTGATACAGACAATAGGCCTGCACTATGTCTTAGATATATGAAACGTAGCTGTATGTGAGAGAAAGAGTTCTTCACTAACTTATATCTCACTCTCAACTTCCGTTCGCCTCGCCCGATCACATTTTTCGTAACGCTCTCGTTACGCATTCACCAGCTTACTTTGAATTTTTAATTCAAAAATGTTTTTGGTTTAAAAATTAGATCGCTTAGAAATATTTTAGACGCTTTAATTAAATATTGCCTGCCTTTTAAATAATCGAGTATTTTTTTATTAGTCTTCTTATAAGCCCAGAAAAAAGTATCAGGCCTATAAAAACTGCTATATAGTTCAAAATTTCCTACTTACAAATCTCTATTCGGTTATCTTTTTATTGAAAATTTAAAAAAAATAAATCCTTTCGAAAATTACCGTAAATCATTTAGGTATTGAGCTTTGAAAAATAAAATAAAACAAGCTTTTTGGCGACGTTTTTTTCCTGAATAAATCAAAACTGGCGGCTGGTGTTAAACGGGAATTTAAAGTGTTGTTGTTAGCGCCCTGATCTCGAATTTTACGTGTCGTAGTGCATCGCCTTAATATTTTACTTACAACGTGTTGTTTGAATGATTTCATTTTCACCCGTCCTGCTTTTTTTGCTATCCGAAATAAATCCAGGCTTAACGAATAAGTCAAAACGCACGAAAATCCACTATAATGTCAACAACAAAACAAGGTTTAGAAGAATATCCAAAAAGCTGACAATTGTTTAGGTGTTATTAAGCCTAGCTTAGCATCTAGTGTTAATGTTGTTTGTAAATTGTTAAAAATGACACCAGAGGGGCTGATTTTTCTATCTAAACTTTATTCTGTTTCGTGTTTATGTCAGTTGAAATATCACGGTGACACATTGAAATTGTGTCATCAGCGTAAACATCAACTAGATGACGTCTTTATAAAGCGCATGTTTTTTCTTCGTACAAATGTAAATTGAATTCAATTATGCTGTCACGCTGCATTATAAAGAACTACTAGTTTTAATACAAAACAAGACATCAGATACACCTTTCAACGGTTGTTTCCCCCCTAAACTTTTCTTCCTTTTCAAGACCAGTTGTAACCAAACAAATTATTACCGAAGGAAATTTTATACTTCTTATTTATAATATACATATTCGTTTATAGATTAAACTATAAACTAGCAAAAAGCAGTAGGTAATTCAGAAAAAAACATTTGAGAATAGAAAGGGAAATAATAGGAAAAAACAAATCAACACATTTTTATATAAATACATAAATAACTATCATTTAATTTCTAAAGCTCTAAAATTCACTCATTTATTTTTTATCGAGTTTAATTTGTAGAACTCCCTTTTAATTTTAGGTTTCAAGTTTCAATTTGGGAGGCAGGTATGCGTACCGCCACCCTGGGAAATTATTTATTGGAAAACACCTACGCCCTAGCTCACCCCGAGTGGTTAGCTAGGATTGTTGACTTAGAAGGGTGTCCGTGATCATGGGGTAAGGTTTGTCAGGATCTTGGCGGCGGATGCTTCTGCCCACCAACTGCCTGGCAAGCCAGAACAGGGAAGTATGGTTGAGGGAGATCTTTTGACTTCTCCGGCAGCACTCTTTCGGAACATTGTCTTGTACCGCAGTGGGAGGGATAGAATCATATGTCCGTTACTCTTTGACGCACTGACTACCAGTCCCTCATCCCATAACTTCCTTTCCTTTCTTTTCTAAAAAGAATCGCCACACAGCATCCCCAAATATGATGTAGGCACTGAAGGGAATTATTTTCCTTAGAGCCAACTGTATGGAGCCAATGTAGGGGAAAAAACTCGAGTGCAGTTTTACACGCGGTAGAAGCGAAACTTTACCAAAACAATCTCAACCAATACTTGAAAAGCGAGGTCATTGTCAAAGCGTCAAGCATCACGATCAATCCGAATCACAGCGGGGCTGTAGAAGTTTCACTTCAAAAAGTTTATAAGTTAATACCGTCAAAAGAAAAATAAACACGAGTAAAAAGAAATTAAAAAAAAACTAAATGCCTTGATTGCGGCACAGAAAGAAATGGAGGAGTTAAGGGCGTTTAACCAGCCAGCGGCCGAAAATCCACATTTCGTCGAAAAATGTTCTTAAGATCGCACAGGGCGGTTCCAATAAGAAAGATTAATTATTCTCCGTACCAGCTTTTTAAAATTGCTTTAATTTATACCTACATCCAAAATTATTGTTTTATCATAAGTATTTATCATTTTTCAATAATGTCTAATCAAAATAAGAATGTAAAAAAGTCTAAAATATACCAGCTGGTAAGTGCGCAAATAAATACACAAACGGACCAATTTTCTTCAAGAAACACATGTACATAGATATTTTTTAATGATTTTATTTAAACCAAAATTAAAATTCCGAAACATAAGTTTAGCAGATAATGTATTGATTTATTTTACTGCATGATTATATGATTTGAAATGGTTGTTATATAATACAAAATCTTTTTTAAAAATTTAAAAAAATCTGCCAACGACCTATGGTATAACTTTATTGTACTAAAAATAAACATTTTTCTCAAAATTTAAAACATACTTTAACTAGATAAAAGAACAATCTTTCGAAATCAATTTATAATTTTGGTCGAAAAGATTCAATACGTCTAAAATCTGATAAAAATGACATATTTCTGGATTTCTCTGATTATAACCTCTTAAGAATTGAAGGAATAGAACCCAGAACCACCAGCCCAGCCCTATCGCGATGTGTTTGCGGCTAATTCAAATTCATTCATTCGCTTCTCGCCGCTTGTTTTGTTTGCCCCAACTTCTCCAGAGCCTTGGCTTAACGAAGCCTTTATTCGGCACTAAGTGTTTTAAAAGCTATTTCATTCAGTCTTGGACCATTTTCACGGTGTACTGCCCTGCGAATTATATAGAATGTGCGGAGGATGTGTTGCAGTGACTACTAATTAAGAGTCACTTTTGCAGACTTAGTCATCCGTAAGAACTTCAGAATATCTACCTGAAGACCTCGCAGATTTAGATGATCAGGAAACTAAATAGTGTAAGTAGAGTGTACTGTAATTTACAGGTGGTAGTAGTGAAACTAGAAAGTCGCTAGATGTGTTTTTATTTTGTCTGCTTATTTAAAGTACCTAGATTGAAGATTGCATATGCATTTCACAAAAATAAAAATTTTCGAACCTCCGTTCGCTTGATGTCTGTCTCTCAGGAGACAGGAGACTTACAGTTTTTCTTTAAACGCTACTTAGCTGAATGTCGAGAGTTTTTAAGCTCTACTTAAAATAAGTCATGTTTTATTAAATATTTTTACTTACGCCCATTTATAATCGTTTTTAATATTTGCGCGCTCCATCTATCAATCATATTTACATTTCACCTTTTCAAAATCTTCTTCTTCTTTTTGACGCTTATAATGTAGTCTTATTAAGTTTTTTTTAAAATATGAATAGCACACAAGAGTCCCAACTGTTCCCGTCTGGAGCCAGTGAGACTATGGCATACCAAATAGGGTATATTGTGAGGCTGAAGGTAGTGAGGAAAGGAAGGAGGTGGGGAGGACGAAGGTGGGGCAATACCTAGCTATTCAGATCTGGTCCCGAAAATTTCAACGTTTCACTTCTGAAACGTTATTTTAAATGAATTAATTGTGAAATAATACAAATTAATCAATTTGCCCACGCCGGGATTCGATCTCGCGACCTTTGAATTGCGAGTCAAGAGCCTTACCCCTCGACGACACTGGCCGTAGTACCGATATTCCTTAATAACTACTTATATTATACTCCACTTTCACAAGTCATTGGTATTTCTTTCAGAATGGGAATTGATTATTGATGTTCTTTTCTTATTTTATTAGTGTACTAGCAGACCCGGCCACACGTTACTGTGGCTAACGAAGCACAACGGCATTACCCAACCTTTATAAAATCCACACCACCCGCTTGCCACCTGCCAGCTGCCTGCTGACTGAATAGAATATTTGAATTTGTTGGTTTTTCTCTACTATACTAGGCATGTTTTATACATATAAACCTTCATCTTGAATCACTCTATTTATTGGTGGAAACGATGGAAAGATCTAAGCGTACATACATTTTGAGCGACTTCATTTTATACTATGTAAAGATAAGATATGTACATATGTATATGTATGCATATATGAATAAAATATTATTTTTCCTTAACAATATATACATTCTACATATCTCCAATTTTCCTACCCCATATTCTTCCCTTTCAGAATCGCAATATACTCCAAGAGAGAACGCCATAGTCCCTCTGCCTCTTATGTCTTTTGGGCGGTATTCACTTGATAAAAAAAATGATTAAAATAAGTGAAACTCTTTCATCATTGCTCTGCATCCCATAAACTTGGTAAATCAGTGCTAGGGCCGGTGTTGTGTTGAGTGTAAGGACCCGGGTCCCATCGTCGCCAGTTTCCAGTGGCGCGACGGGGCCCGGACCCGCTCGACTGTGGCAAACACAATTAGGTAACGGAGTCAACCATTAGAGCGCGCGTCACCGACTCTCTCTCACCGACCCGACCTGACATTCGTCCGGACCAAGGGTTGGGTATAATACAGCTTTCTTTGGGAGTTAGACGGAGTGTGAAGCTGTGGATGATCTTTCAGATATCATGGTGCATTATTAGAATGGATACGCTTCCAAACCAAGTCGATCGAGTCGGTATTAATGCGGCACGAATTAACGTCAAATGAAAAGAAAAAAATTAAGCAAAAGGCGGTTTGTGAATAAACAAATTGATTAAAAATTGGAATTTTTTAATAAAAGCTGACACGAGACTTCGAGAAACGTTTTTCCAACAACTGTTTTCCATAATAATGGGGTAAGTATTTCCACGCATTTAAGCAAAAAATTACGATGATCGCGGCTTTTTTTATTTGATTTTTATGTTGACGAATAAATTTTATACAGCGAGTCAAAGTTTCTCATTTTTTAATTACTGCTAAAACGATATTTTGGGGCGGGGCTATTGTGTGACGTTATGAGCGTGGACGCTCAATGACAGTGTTTATTTATGCTGGCCAAGCTGAACGACGCTTGTGACGTCACAAGCCGATTTGCCAACCACGGGCCGTTTTGATTTTGTCATATCTGTTTGTGCACAATAAGATAAAGTCTAATTAAACAGCGCCCTTGAGGTGATTTTTCACAAAAACAGCGCTACACAAACTATTTAACTACTATTAATAATATCGTATACTATTTCAACACATGGTCACACTATACGTTATATTAAAATTTATTAGCATCCTTCAGCTAAGAACATACCTACCCATACACATATACAAATTAAGTAACAAATGTACACGTGTTATAAAACCCTTTCAAAACAAAACAAAAAATAGTAGATACCAATTATGCGAACATTATTATTTTGTGTTCTTTTAATCTAAACAGAATCGTCCAAGAAATGTTAAAAACTGAATTGTAAATAGTAATACACCACGTAAAGAAACAATAAATAAACTTACATATATGAAAACAATATAAGAAATTTGCACACAGTCAATACAAATATTTAAAACAGCATAAAGAATAAAACGAATTGCCTTATAAAATATTTAACTAACAAACGATGGATATGAATTCTTGTGTATGCATTTCATATTTGAGCAGCACAGCAATATCTGAGAACCGTATCAAATTGGTCCAAAATTACCTTCACACATTTTGTACCCCGGCGTAAAAACACATTAAACATTCATTCAATAAATTACTTCAAAAATGTAATATTGGAACCCCAAACCCAATAGTATACGGTAGGAAGAAAATTACACACACTACAAGCGACCCTTCACGCACACATAAGAACACAAAAAATTATTTTTATTACATTACCAATATTAGTTTCCGATAGGGAGTGTGATTATTTATTTGTCCGCGAGAGGGTATCGAATCATCATCCAGTGAGCAGGGAGCGAGATGGATGCTGACAGAGCCAGCTGTCCCCGTCACGTTATTATATCTGTGACAACCGAAGGAGGTTTATAAGCGTCATGTGCACTATGCACTCGCTCTTAGCTAGGGGATCTTTTATTATATTCATATGACTGCCTCTGATGGCACTGTAATATTTAATATTTACTACCAGATGTACATTTTAAGTTTATTTTGAGATGATTTGGAACTTCTTCAAACGATTTTTCTTATAACTGAAGCTGACTCTTTTGGGAAGTAGGTAGAGATATTTGATGTATGCCACTAGGCATGGAACAGGCAGATGAGGCGTACGTGTTTTTATTTTTTTATTTGTGCATTACAGATTAATATAATCCTATTACAATACACGTAACATATATACATTACTTTTTTCAATAATACATATTTTGGAGTAAAACAGTGATGTAAAACATGTATGATCGTGTGAGAAATGTGCAGATTCGCAAATAATGCAAGGCCGATATAAGCCCAAGGGATGTATAGGGAATGAAAGAATGGAGTGTAAGGAGAATATATGACACGAAAGTGAATGTAAATATATGCGAATGTAAATAGGTCTTAGCTGGAAATTTCATCGTTCGTTAATGTTTGTCATCTGCAACGAGCGTTGATATCGCTGGCGAAGAAAATTGGTAAAGCGACTTTGGTTCAGTCATATTTGAATTGCGGGTGTGGATACCGCCGCCCGGAAACCATTTAGGAATAACCGACATCCCTGCCAGAGTTCGCACCAAGTGGTTCATTACATTTGGTGACTTAGTAGATATGCCGGGGTTCATGGGGTGAGGTTTGTCTAGGTCTTAGCGGCGGATGCATTTGCCCACCTATTGCGTAGCTGGCTGGAACCTCTCGACCCATTGCGACCCAAGATGGATTCGTACGTCCTACGTCACTTATGGACACATTGAACCCCACGTCCATACCCTTTTCCTTCCCAGAACTTCTTCTCCTTCCTTTGATGATATAGGCCATAGATTCTCAACCTTTTTTTGCCCACTTTGAGAATATTTTATTTTCTAGCGCCCCCCAAAATGCCCCATCCTATCCCATTATGCCCACTTCGTTGCAGGGGATTTAGGATGGGGGCGGGGTGAGACAGGTTTCTCTGGGTCTTCTACCGCCCCTCTGAAAGCCTGAAACACTCCCTATTTTCTCTTGGCCTTCTACCGCCCCCTGAAGGTTTGAAACGCCCCCAAGGAGGCATCATCGCCCAAACCTATGATATAGATCCTGAGAGATTTTTTTCGAGTAATGATGCCATGATACGATGTAATCATTCCCAATGCCATCATGATATTTCAATGAATTTATTACGGTTTTATTTTATATCTAAAATAATTCTGTAAATAAGTAATAAAATTACATCTCCCCGTGTATAACGTATATTATGTACACTATGTAATGTATAGTATGTACACTTAGCTAACATTTTGTGTTCAATTTTATCACTTCATTGCACAAACAATTACAACCCTTAAATGTTTAAGTGCGTATCAAATCCCTGATTTATGGATACTGTCATCGAGAAACATCTGTATTTCGTTCATCCCAGAGTTTAATGTGATTTTTTACCATTAATTTTACGACGGATGATTGTAATGGGGTACCCCAATAAAATTTTATTACTGCTGTTTGGAGAATTATAAGATTTTATTGAATTAAAATACAGAATGTATCAACCTAAGACCGAGTACAAAATATTGACTTACACCTACACAAATATGATGCGTTTCTCTAGGTTTACAATCACTGAAGAGCGATTGAAGTGTTGTTGTAGAAATATTTTAAAGAAATAAGATGTCGCCAATAGGTCCATCGACTCTCAGGCCTACTGGAATGAAATCGATTGTAAATATTATATATTATTTCCAAGAAATAATATTGAATTGTTATAAAATTATAATTTTTTCCTCATTATTTACCAAATTCAAACCTTAAATCAACTTAAAAAATACTGTTTAGTTATATATTAAATATGGATTTGTAATAGAAAACACTTATTATAAATTAAGACTTTTATTGACTAGGCGTTCACACCATTGTCTCTAAAATTAATTAGAGTGACCATAGATGACAATTATTATCTGAAGTAGTTCGTCACTAGTAATGAACAACATATAACAATAGTGATGTGACAATAACAAGTTTTTTTTCAACATTAACTCCACCTGTGGAAAATATTTTCTCTTATGTCATCTCCTATATCATCTTTGAAGATGCTGTGTGGAGGGTCTTTTTGAGGAGAGGAAGGAGTGGACATGGACATCAGTTCATGAAGAAACCCATGTAGTAGGAGGGAGGAAACATAAAAGCTAGCAAATCATTTCACAGCCGAGCTGTTGAGTCATAGAAACGACCCGTTTTCATGTGACATATGTGTTCATTTGTACATATGCTGGGCACATGTTTAGCGTGTTTCCCGACTATGTATGGATACGATTTGTTTTACATATACGCTGTGATATTTAGTGTAGACTCAAGATTTTTTATTATTGTTGCATTTAAATCAAAATATATATTCGGCGGTACAGTATACCGTATTTTCCCCAAACTGGCTGCATATTCCTGGGTTACGAATAACCCAAAAATGTTTGAAAATATCCTACTACCACCACACTAAGCGAAAAATGTTGCTTATGTCGTGATGGAGGACTTAGTCAGCCAAGGAATCAAACATGAGATGCCCGGGTGGGACCCAAATGCGATGCCCATTCAGCCACTGACCGGTCATACTTATAAATATATAAGTATGCCGTGGTGGGGGGGGGGGGGGGGGCAAAGTATCGGGGTATCAACTCTTATAGAGTCGCTTACACCACACTTGATCAGATTATGAGTAACAACTAGTAAGGATTAACCATGATATACAAAGTAAGTAGGCACTAAATGAATCATCATCTTATATCATGTTTAAAACAACGTTTGGTGTATGTTACAAAACTTGAATCGTCCACGCCAAAAGATATACGAAACGACTCGTAACGGTTCAGGCAAAACGCACGTACGATATCTGTTATTTCACTCACAAGTCACAAGATGAAAATAGAAATCTTAGGTCATTCATAAAAGAAGTACGCAATAAGGAACTCCAGTGAAAAATATTATGGCTTTAAAAAAATATTTTCATATAGACCAATAAACGCTAATTCTGAATATATAAGCTTTATTTAATAATATTAAACGTGCAGTTTTAAAAAAAATATTAAAAAGTGCATTTTTAATAGTCTCGTTGAGACACAGCGTTAAGTTGGTAATACTAAAATGTTTAGTGGTGACGTCACTGATCACTGTAAAGTCAAGTAAAAAAAAATTAGGTATGACAAAAGTCATCGTATTAAAAACATTTCAACTTATTCGTTTATTTACATACTGTTTATAGAGATTTAGTTGTTGTGTTTATTGAAACATTATTTAGGCCTAAATAATTCAGTTTCAAAAATAAAGGTATCTCTTATTAGTTTATCTCTATTATTGAAAATATTCAAAAACTACTGTACAAAAAAAAATAGTAATGCTACTTCTAGAGAGATTCCTTCGAACTCCAAATTTGAAAATGGCGGCGAGTCGAACAGCTGATTGCGCGATCTTATAGTAGATGACGTGATTGATGACGTCACACGACTTACCATAGATACGGTGGTTTTCGGGGGATCTTGAAAAATTGAAACTTTGACAATTATTTTAACTATTAAAACTAACTCATTCATTATTCATTAAAAAAAAAATGAACTAGAATTCTTTATTGTCAGAGCATTACCTAAGCTGCTTTGACGGCTCTTTTGCAGTAGTAAAATCTATTTTAGCTATTCCCAATACATTATGTTCGAGAATATACCTGTTTCTTTGACAGGCTGTTTACCCTTTGATCAACGAGCACTTAGGCGAGTAACATCGGTAGACTCCTTGTAAAACGAACCGTGAACAGCCACGGCGGATAGAGTTGCAGTGCGCAGGACGGGAGCGAAGACTACCGCGGCTTAATTTCATTCGTCGTGGAAAATATAAATAAATCCAACTTCCGACCGCTGTCAGCTAAACGGCGGCAATATGTCATAGCAGCGTTTAAAAATAAGTAAATTACAATTCAGGTTCAACTCGCTGTTGGAAGTTCACAGCGCGGGCGGCTCAAACCGTTACCGATGTGTGTACGAAAAGTACATATTGGTACAATGTCCATACTTTGTGTTCCCTTTGGTAAGTATCAGCGTCGTGCTGTGCTCACATCCGCACAATGCTCAAAGCGAACTTTCGCAGCAAACAATGTTCACTTTGATGACTTTGAGTTACTGAATTTGTTCGCATAGACAAATAAAGCGACCGAATAATCCACACTAAGACAGATTCGTGCAAGCACTATTTTATGTTGTTTGCTCAAACCATGGTCTTATAAAAAAAAAAAGTAGACAAGCGTGGGGAGGCTACAAAGCACCGCACAAAAATGAGACCGATTATACTATGTCATAATCTCGCAGGCCAAATCCTATAGATGTATGTGTTTGCCTTTCTTTAGTGTCGCTATTTTTCATTTCATCGAGTTTCAAATCACAACGGTGCTAAATAAGTTTTCGCTCCAGAAATGGGGTGGATAGAATCTCTGTACTACCGTTATTTTATTCGTATAAAAGTCTTTCGTTCATGTAGTTAGTTATAATTGATTTTTTGGACATGCTAAATGAATTTTTAGGATATTATGTGACCCCCTCCCTACTCGATGAGCAATGCGCACTAAAAGCAACGAACATTGGTTCGTTTTTAGAATAAATACGCGACTTGGTGCCACAACCCTTGGGCCACGAAATATATTTTAAATATTTTTGCGAAAACAAAAGCGTTCCGTGGGACTGTAGTACGGCAGCCTTCTTAAAAACGTTTTCACGTTAATATCGTGGAAACAAAAGAATTTCATTGTGTATAAGAAAATTAAACCATGATGTTCCTTTTTAGGATACTCTACATTTGTAAATATGTACGTAAATACCAAATAACAGTTGAAAAGTCGAGAATTCTTAAGTTCATTTTAACTAATTTTAGTTTCAAGTTATTTTATGGCTTTGTTAAGAGCCCTTCAGGAGATTCCTCACAGAACCTAAGTTTACAACTTAACCCAACTAACCTTTTAAAGTGTTTATTAATAGAAAAAACTATATTATTATACGTATTTGATTCCGTTATAACAATAAAATTGTTGAGTGTAGGAACTTGATTATTTCAATAAAGGGTTCCATTAACAGTTTGAAACTTTCTGAGGGTAAATTTTAACTTTCGAGCTTTGTTCCTACTTCGCTACCCATTGGTTCGGAAACAGAAGGGATTTACCACCCCAGCGGGATCACGACCCACCCCTAAACACCCCCCCCCTCCCTTTTCCCCTCAACGGGCCCCGCACAAGATGGCTGGCAATAAACAAAACTTTCTGAATCTTCTGTTTTAATAATGTCTGTAATATTTTTTTATATTTTTACTAGCTGAATTACCCGGCTTCGCTCAGGACAACATTCGAGAGTGTTCTGGAATGTTCCACAATGATGTTCCCGATTCCCTATCACCGAACTTTCCACTACATACTCCGCCACTCCTTCCAGAACTTTCTAGAACTCAATGGAACCTTCTAGAACTTTTCGGAAGACTGTTCTAGAAATTTTAAGAGGGCGAATCTTCCAGCCCTTATATCTTCAAAAGCACGCCCTTTAGTTAAAAATGAGAAGCGTCATTCTGGAAGGGGGATAGAGATCTGCCCCACAACATACTCCGCCACTCCTTCCAGAACTTTCTAGAGCTCTATGGAACCTTCTAGAACTTTCCGGAAGACTGTTCTAGAAATTTTAAGAGGGTGAAACTTCCAGCCCTTATATCTTCAAAAGCACGCCCTTTAGGTAAAAACGGGAACTGTCATTCTGGAGGGGAAATAGAGATCTACCACACCATATAACTTCTTTGATCGTACCGGGAGTCGTTGCTGAGTTTTTGCGAGCTGCACGTTTTTTTACTTTCTTTTATAATATATATTGATTAACACCTCCTTTTTTATAAGGAGCAGAAACTTTTTTTAAAGCAACATTCGTATTGAAAAGGAGGAGAAACATGTAAAAAACCTTTTAACATATTTTTTTTAGGTAGATATTGAATAGTTCCTAGGCAGCCCACTCAAAAAGCTCCCAGAGTTTGAGATGCGAGATTCTGAAAATAACTTTCTTCTGAAAGAAAAATATATTAATATTTATGCTAGGTACGGTTAACTTTACATTTACAATAGACATAGGCTATAAAGGATTTTATTCCTGAGGGCCTCCTGTGTGGAGCTATTATTATTATTATTATTTGGGTCTATGGTCTTTGTGGAGGGTCTTTTTAGGAAAATGAAGGGAAGAAGTTCTGGGAAGGAAAATATATGAAGGGTGCTCCTATTGCGGTACAAGACGATGGGTTCAGAGAGTCTGGCTGGAGACACATCCGCCGCCAAGACCCGGACAAACGTCACCCCATGAACCCGGGCACCCCTACTAAGTCTCCAAACATAGCGAACCACCTAGAATGACTTATGGCAGGGGTGTTGGTATCCATAATCCATACCCGTCCCCCAACTTGTAATATTGGTCATAATGTAAAATAAAATTAATAACCTTTTCACATGAATACTATCAATATTCATCAACTGTATTACGACATAACATCACCAAGCCTAAAAGGTGGGTGGGAATCTACTTAGAGGCGTGTTTAGGAGTGTACATCATATCACGTGTATTAAAAAAGTTGTCATATTGTAAAAGTAATAATATGTTCAGCGCATGTTAACAAACGAGAAAAAATCCATGGATATATATACAAATACGACAAACACGTTTTTCAAAAATGAACTTCGCGTTCGGCTGTGCGAATCGCTGCCAAGCTTGTAAAATTTGAAATCGCTTCTATACCTTTTTTCCTTTCAAACATGCTGTTGGGACCGAACATACGTGCATACTCACATACGCACATACACACATGCACATTCACACATATATAATTCATGTAAGTATGTACAGATATGTATTACGTTATAAAGATATAATTCCAGGAATGGCCGGGGTCGGAATCCCTTACGGCCCCGGGCAAATAATTCAACCTGTGGAACCTTTTGATGCTGGCAACGTAAACAGAAAATGCCAACTGCCGCGCTATAATATGTATCAACGCACGGGGAAATGTGCAGGTGCGTGGGCGCGGGTTTTCATTTAATTACACATATTATACTTTACGCGACAATATCAGGACTGAATATTTCAGATGTTTCAGTCGTTAAAATTATGGGGCTGAGTGTATTTTCGCTGCTTTGTAATCACAGTGCCTCAGAATTTGTTCAAAAATTCATTACGTACTCTGGTTGCGTCGGTTTGGTTCCTACTAAATTAAACTAGCTGTATTATAAATTAACTAATTGTAGCCACCGGAGCGACAGCGTAATATAAAACTTTTTTCTCCGATTGCTCGAGATATTAAAAAAAATCCACATTAAAAAAAATCATACCTCAGAATTTTAATGTGGAGACATACAAACTGATTATAGTCTTATATAGCCAATGAATTCACCTATCACGACGGCCGGCTTAGTAAAACGGTAAGGCTCTTCACTCGCACACCATAAGTCGTGGGATCGTATCCCGGCGTGGTAAATAAATTTTATTTGATTAATTTGTGTTATTTCACAATTTACACATTTAAAATAATATATAGTATATTTGCGACACCTTCCAGAGTGGAAGATACTCTCAGTATCGCCCTGGTGTAAGACCACCATTTAGAATTGAAACATTGCTTGAAATGGCTTTAGCCGTGTTTGGTGACCAGATCTGAATAGCCAGGTACTTAATCACCTTCCTCTTCCCTATCTCCTTCCCCTCCCCACTACCTTCAGCCTCACAACATACCCAAATTGGGTATACCATAGTCTCACTGGCTTCAGACGGGAAAAGTTGGGACTCTTGTGCGGTATTCATATAAAAACATAAAAAAATTATCACATATTCGTAGCATTTATAAAAAAATATAATAAACTACTTGATTACTAAAAAATAAGGAAAAATTTGCCAAAATTGGCAGCAAAGCAATCCGAGGTATTTTAAATAGTGCCGTATTGTGGCAAAAGGCGCTCCAGTGGGTAGTTGAATTGCCTAAAATATGAATTTCTGTTCCTTCGTGGGAAATGGCGTAATTAATATTAACTTATTTGCATATAATCTGTTCATTTGCCTCATTAAAAAAAAAATTAGAATTGAAAGCGCTGGCGTCGTGAAATTAGCACGCCTTTTTTGCGTCTGGAATTTAGACGCATTTTGATATAACCTTTAATACCCATAAAAAAAGAAGAGATGCTTTTTTAATACAGTAGATACCTACTACAATAATAAATCTAATTTGTTTAGAACACAAAATAATATCCATGATGAGGACTGTTTGTTTTTAAACTTAAATGCGCCGAAAGCAAAATTTGACGAACTAAATGCACATTTTAAAACGTTAAAATGTACTTTTTAGTAAAAGCACTTACTTCTCCTTTCTATCATTAACAATAACTGTGAGGCTCAAACAAACTATTAGTTTTCATTACCTCATCAAGTTTTAACACACAGATGTGTTTAAATCGTCAAGCTTGCATTAATATTACTATAAAAAACATTTCCACCATTGCTTCCGAAAACTTCTTTGAATGACTTAATAAGCCGACGTTTAACTAAGTGCTAAAAATCATTACTAAGAAGTTATTTGAATGGCTTTTCCTCAATCTGGACAAACGACCGAAGTGGCCCATAAAATACTGCGAAGAAGATAAACTGGAGAATGGAAGACTGGAGAAGTCTGGAGATTCTTGAGAAACGGTAGTTACTGGGGAAACTGATTGGTGGAAACAAAATGACATGTTAATTAACGTACAAAGTTGGTAGGCGATTGCTTCTTCCCCAACCATTAGAGCGTCTGACAAACCTACATATAGCGCAGTAGTTCTAAATATTATGAATATCTTAATAGCTTCAAGGAACACGTTCATATGAAAAATTTAACGATTTTATTTATTTATTTAATGTTTCTTCTTTAAATGGTAGGAATTATGGTTTTTAATTCAATTTTTAAACCCACTCTGATAAGCCTGTATTCTGGGTAATAATTTTATAAACTTGTAAGAATAACACAAATTAATATAGGTATTGAAAGAAAAATTAATGTTTCTTAAAGATAATGGGTTCATACTAAGCTGAAGGAACTTAATGTGTTGAAATTTGATTAATTTGGAGAATCATATTCTTATGAAATGTTATTTGTATAAATGTTTAATCACATTATTTAGATTCCCAGATATGTAATTTAGTTCTTATTCCATCAATATTTTCTGAATATCAACAAGTGCCATTCTAATTGTATTGACAGTTCAAGAGGCTGTTGAAGAGGCCATATCGGACACAATTCAATTATGCTCCGAAGCCTTTCCAAATGATAGAAAAACTTGTTTACTGCGAAGCTGGAAGTCGGATATGCATTATTTGTTTGTGTTCTAGTTCCGAGATGCACAGTGAGTGGTGTATCTATCTATGGCCATCGCTTCCACTAATACAAAATCCCTACAAAATTAGAAAGAAAACCGATCACCACAAGAGTTCCAACTGATCCAATCTGAAACCGATAGGGCTATGGAATCCACTGGGGTAAGTTGTAAGGCTGAAGGTAGAGGGAAGGAGAATGATCTGGAGAAGAGGAAGGTGGGGTATCTGGCAATTCAGGCCTGGTCACCAAACACAACTAAAAAAAAAAATTGTTTTTTACATAACTCCATACAAGAGGTCCTGAGGAAAATAATTTTGAAAAGAATTATTGAATCTGGATCGCGAAAAGACTCTTGTTGTAGAGGGAGGAAAAACTGAGACCAAAGCGTTTCACAGCCGAGCTGTTGAACTAAAGAACGAATAACAGCGACCCGTTCTCATACGACAAATATTAACCGTGTACAAATGTTGGGCCCGCGTTTTGGCATGTTTCCCGACTGGCACCAGTTCCGAAGGAATCAATGACGCTAGTTCGTCAGAGCCTCTTCGGTTTGATTTATTTCATCAGCTGAAGCATGGAAAAATTGTGCTTTATTTGGGCTCACGAACACGTCCAGAGTATACTTCTATCAGTATATCTCTCCTATATTTATATAGGTCAGAGGTGGGCACGTTGGATAACATCTAACACTCTCATACAATTATTTTTCTTATATTATTTGTTCCGTTGCACTTCGCCAGCATGCACTCAACTCGCTTCGAATTAATTCACGTACGGGTGCATTTCTACATGTGTAATTTGTGTTATCTCGATATTAAAAGTGCATCGGTGAATATTAAAGCCAGAGAGAATTGTTAATATCTTTAGAATTATTGTACGTGGTGCGAAAATCACGAAATGAACTTTCGTGAAACAATAACACAAAATCAAAATACATTTGCACAAAATCACAATCCTAAAATGGGACATTTTATCTGCTATTTTTACGGATATAAATGAACTAAAACGTTTTGTATTGTGAATACATCGCTTTGATTATAACAGTATGCAAACCGGTTTCGGAACAACCATATACAAATCGGGTGATGTAAAAAATAATTCTCCTCGGGGCCTACATCTTATTTGAGGTGGAGGTCTTTTTAGGAAAAGAATTTCTGGAAAGAGGAAACTCTGGAAAGGAAAAAGGTTTACGGGATGGGTAGGAATCTGGTACCAACCATCTGTGACCAATGCCATTTGAATCTATCCCTCCCACTGCGGTATAAGGCGATGTTCTTAGAGAGTCCTGCTGGAGAAGTCAAAAAGTCTCCCTCAACCACTCCCTTTCGATACGGCTTGCCACGCAGTTGGTGGGCAGACGAATCCGCCCCCATACCATGAACCCGAATACCCCTACTAAGTCACCAAACGTGGAAAACCACTTTGGGTGAGGTATTTGGCAGAGGTGTTGGTATTCCAATAATTTGTTCCCGGGGCGGCGGTACCTGAACTGATTGACTTTTCCGCCTCACAAATTGATTAAAATTGTACTTTTTTCCAAAAAAAGATTAAAAAATTTGCGATTTTATTCAATCCACAGAAAACCTACTATCCAATTATATTTGGTTCGTGAAAATTGGATTAGGAAAATTAAAGCACGCCAATAGGTTACTTGCATGGATTTCATAACGACTTGGAAAAAATCGTGTGGATAGATTTTTTTACTAAAACAAGGAAATATTAGTAAAAAAATTAAGAAATGTATAGTTTTTTTTTATTTTTAAATAAATAAATCCATTATTTGAGCTCGTGACGTCACTACATGAAAATGTCCCGTCTCCGATTAAGTTCCCTTAATTTTGTAAAACTAAACACTGATTAATTTTTTTTATATGGCAACACTTTGATTTCCGGCGAATTTTTGAATTTGCGTTTAACGTTCAGTAGATTTACTGTTTGTTCTATGGGAACTTAGCCTTTGGTATGATATTTTGATAAAGATGGCGGTGTTTTTACAGATGTTACGAAGAGAACTGTTCTTTTTTTTAAATGATTTTCGGCTATGTAATTATCGTTTTTTCGCACCCATAAAATTTTGTCCCGTCTTTCCGGTTTATAAAAAATGGTCTGATTTTTCGGATTGAAAATTTCAAAAAATCGCCAGGGTTTTAAAAATACGATTAAAAAAAAAAACAGAATGTCTTACAATATTTGCCTAAGCTGGAAAAAACTTTAAACAAAATGTGATGCAAGTGGCATATTCAAAACAGCTATGTTGTAGTATGAAAACAGAGCTATACTGTAGCTAAGTGAGTAGGTCTTTCCTTTATACATTCCCCTATGAGCAGAGCTGCGATAAAGCATACAGCACTAGTTGACTAGAGGATTCCATCTCCACAGAGACTTTAAGGCGAGGCGTAACGTTAAATCACTATTTGAGATTTACCTTTACTACGAAATGGTTTACATTAATAATACCAAAAGATATGCTTTGGATAAATCGAAGCTTTTTCTATCGTTTCGCTTGAGTAGAATTAAAATAATTTTGAAGTAAAACTTCTTTACGCACTTGACATGACTTGGGGAGTAAGCTGGTGAATGGGTGACAAGAGCGTTACGAAAAGTGTGATCCGGGGGAGGCGAACGGAAGTTGAGAGGGAGATATAATTTAGTGAAGATAGAAAGAGAGAGAGAGTTACGTTTCGTATATTATTGTTGGGGCAAAAGAGAGAGGTGCGAGCACACATTTTCTTTCTCTCTTTCTCTCATAGTCAGTTACGTTTCGTATATCTAAGCCACAGTGCAGGCCCATTGTCTGTATCACACTGTAGGAGTAAGAGGAACATAAGGAACAACTTTAAAAAAAAAGAGTCTGAAGTAAAACTTCACTAACTTTTAACGGTAAATTTGTAAAAAATCACGCTTCTCACACGGACAGCTGTATGCGACCTGCGGACGTGTTAGACGATAACACAAAAATATATTTGAACCTATCCAAAAGCACTTCAACAAACATAATTAAAACGCACAAGCCCTTTCTTTCTTTGAGTGGCTTTGCAACGCCCGCCAGGTGCCCGCCATATATAATGTTATATATTGTGCAGGCGCTTGCATTATAATGTAGTTTCCCGGGACTTGGGATGGAACCATTACAGTTTAGTTGACTCCGAGGTTACAGTGGCCTTGCAACGCATGTCGGGTACCCTACAGAATATATTAATATATTAACCTTATCACCTTTCGCATCGATTACCGTTCGCATTACACTTTTCGTAACATCACCACTTTTCGTAACCCATTTACCAGCTTACCCCCCAAGTCGAGCGTGCGTAAAGAAGATTTACTTCAAAAATAAAATGTTATGGATAAAATTACTTGTGGTATAGTATTCCTTGATTACATTCTTTCTTCTTTAAAAAAATATTCACAAAATAAATAAAAACAACTCTTGCGCTTGAAATCGAACGTTTCTGCACTATGTTTGCCAAGCAATTTTTACTTTATGTCAATTACCTATTTCGTCGCGATATAAGGTACACTAAGAATGTTTATATTTTTGGTTTGTGGCTTCCTCTTAAGAGATACCTGCAGGCCAGTACTTGCGTTCCTCTTTTCAGTGACGTTAAAAATAGCTCACCATCGGGGAAAGTCGGGAACGGGGTAATTTGTCAGCAAGGAAGCAACATTCGAGACAGAAACGACCTGTCAAAGTCCCCCTGAACGCCATGAACTGTAATTGCACCGGACAGAGACGAGGTGTTGGCCCGACCGACTTAAAACATACAAAACATTTACACTTGTTTAGATCACATTAAAGTTTTCGTAAACATCGTTTAACTGCTCTTTTCGCTGTGATTTGTTTCATGTTCAATTTCGTTTGAAACACTCGAATAAAGTAATTGCTTTCAGATGACTTTTTTGTAGGCATGTAAGAATAAACAAAAAAATATATTTTTGGTTTGTTGAAACGTGTCGTTATTTATTTATTTACGGACTTTCGTCCAATTTACAACATGGTATAACGAAATTTTGGAATGTACATTGTATGGATGAGGATGGTACATTAGAGCAAAGACAAACAGAGAAAATAGAAGTGGCAAGTCAAGCCAAGACTTTCCAAAAATTATAGTAAATATAAAATATCATCAATTATTTAAAGAGCGACAGAAATCATTTAAGCTTATACCAAAAAAAATCAAGGCCTTGTCGTGAGTTGACCATTCTTCAAATTCTGGACAGTGGTGAATTATAACCATAATTGGTGGAGTGCTGATTGAGGAAGAGCAGGTCTTTATTTCTACGAGAAGGTATATTGAATGGGATGAGTTGTAGTATAGTAATGTAGGTGAATCGATTAAACAGTTAATAATTTTGAAGAAAAAGATGAGATCAGATTTTTTTCGACGGTCTTTTAAAGGAGAAAGGTTTAGAGTTTGTTCAATTTCAGCACACGAGTAATTGCCTCGCTCTTATCCTAGCCTCCTAGCAATCCCTTTTAGGAACCGATGTTGAACGGATTCAATATGACGAATATGGACAGCATAAAAAGGTTATTCTTTATTTACACAATACTTTCATTTATTATGATAAAGCGATGTGAAATTATATTATTAAATTATTTGTGGAATGTAATCAGCAATTATAAGGTAAAAACTTTTCATGTTGAAACAACTATATGTGTGAGTTGGTAAACCTTTGGTTATTTGTAAGGGATTGTCTTGTGTGAATGAATTATGTTTGTCATTATTACGATTTTGAGAGACACTGGCGGTAACCACGTCACAAGCTCAAATCAGATTCGAATAAAGCGCACTGAGGCATCAATTGAGTATTGCTATCTTTTTTTGATAAGATTAGTTCTTATGGCCTTAGGGAATATCAGATGGTCACAGACGAGATTTCTTGACAGAATTTTATATCAAACTGAACTGAGAGATCAATTTGTTGTTAATTGCACAGGCTTCATTAATTGTCTAACTGTACCTAATGTATTGTTTAAATATCTCACGTAGGATATTGGTCACACACTGCCAGATAGGGTCAGTTACTTGGATAAAAGGTTGGGTGGAGGAAGGAAATGCATATAGTTGCGTCAACAGTGACTAAATTTAGTTTTGTCACCGTCATTTATAAATGTGTTTCTTGTCTTTTTTATGGTTATAAACAAGAACGAGTAATTTGTAACATATAAATTTTATACCGTACTAGCTTTTGCCCCCGGCTTCACACGCGCCACTCCCCCCCCCCCTACGCTTTGCTTTTCGTCTGGACAATAAACGTATAATTGTATACAAATTTCATAATGCCAGAGCTCTAAGTTATAGCCTATTATGATGTATGAGCTATATTACTGTAAAGTTTCATTAAAATCCATTCAGTATTTATTGCGTGAAAGAGTAACAAACATCCATACATCCATGCAAACTTTCGCCTTTATAATATTAGTAGGATGTACCTACGTTGATTAATTACGTATACTACACAAGTATTTACCTATGTATTATTTTGTATTTATGCATGCAAAAATGTATCGGTGTTAGGTAGGGTCCCCCAAGATAAGTTCCGTCCCGCTAAATATGCGCGCACCGCACGTGACGGGCGGCGGTGAATTTTGGAATAAAATTCGTGAGATATAATAAATTTCCCTTTTTTATTTACTGCCCGTATTTGCGTAAATTGCTTTTTGTTATCAATTCTTCTAGCGAAATAGCTTTCTTAAATGGTTTTACGATTTATGAATATAATGTGTCCCTGCTTTGCTCTTACTAACCCATAGGAAACAACCGTCGTCGTCAACTTTTAAAATGGAGAAATGTAGAAGATGTAATATTCGTGACATTGTTTATGAATTTATTAGTAGGCAGCTAAACAAATGTAGGCAATTTTTTAAATTTATTTATGTGACAACTAGCACCAATTCAACTAAGTATTATAATATACTCGCGTTCATTGGTCAAAGCATTGTACATATATTTTCGTATCGGTGATCAATGAACCGGTGTATGCAATTTTTAGCCATAAGTTGTTTTTAATTGTTTGTCTAGCTTGTAGTTTTTCTAGATTTTAGGCATGTGTGGTATGTTTGTAAAGCGTCCTTAAGGTGATTTTTCACAAAAACTGCGCTATGTATTTCGTCCAAATATAATTATTATTATCTATACTCGACTTGGTCTTTTCATGGTTCAGTTGTATGCGATGCACCGCATTGACGAAAGCTTCGGCTTAGTGCTTCCTTTTTTGGATTTTCACAAGTTATAGTTATAGTAAAAGTTATCTTGTATAGATCTGTCTATATTTGTATCATGAGGTCTGTGAGACTACAGAATTTTTCAGAGGTGGAAGCCAATAGTGAAAGGAAGAAAGCTATAATAAAGAAAATGAATTAAACACGATATTTTTTTAATATAACTTTTTACAAACTTTTTTTATTAATACAATAATATTATATATTTTCAAATATTAAATGATCATGTCGACCTCCCTGAGTTTTTTTACTCATGCTGAGGCCCTCATTTAACAATTAATTCAAGTTAAACTAAAGCGTAACTTTTGCTTAACTTAAACTAAACATAACTTTTTCAAAACTTAACTTTTACTGAACTAAAACGTAACTTTACTAAAGTGAAACTAATTCACAACTTTTACTCAAGTTAAACTAACCAAAACGTTTTTTTTTATCTTTTTGGGAATGTATTGTGTGACTTGAAGTTCAAAAGTTACACGAAGTAAGAGTTCTTACACCACTGCCACAAATTCGTTGATCATATTTAGTTATGAACCTAACTACGTCGAACGACGCAAATATATTAAAAATTAAAGAAGAGATTTTAAATTTTGAATGAATCACTAATTTACTGATATAATGTGTCGCAGATTTGGCTATACCACAAATATATAAAAACATTTGTTGTTAAAAAAGTATTGCTCAAAATCAAATAAAATGTCAAACCACAATTTAATTGCTTTCTGCGAAAACAGTATATTTATTTATTTATTTATTTATTTATTTATACTGGGTTTTACAGATGTTTACACTTACATGAGAACAATCCAGTTATAAAACTCAGTTATTACACAATTATAAAAATCTACAATTACATACAATTAAATACAAATAAATACAATTAGAAAAACAAAAACATCACAAATAAAAATACAGAATTACATACAAGGTCACTCAAGTAACACATTGCAATGAGTGGTAAAAGACATATGAAATACGCGAGCATGCATAGAAAGACAATTCACACAACATAATTAGTTAGTACTTTTTAACAGCGCTAGAACTTTTTTTTTAAATCCGTACAAATTGTCAACGAAAATATCCACATCAGCGCACTCTATCTTGTTATACAGTCGACACATCTGGGTCAGAGGGCTAAAGTAGGCGATATTATTTATAAATGTATTCATATGAAAAATGTTATGGCGTCTTAAACAATGGGAATTGGGGACATTAATTTCAATACTGTTAAGACATAATGTAGTATCAAGATGGCCGTGAATAATTTTATGTAAACATATTAGATCAGTCAATTGCCTTCTAGTTTAGTATACACAAAACAATATAAAATTTTATATTTTTAACTCTTGAACACAACTGAAAAAGTACTGTTATGGGTACTGTTGTGAAATTTTATTATTTTTTGTATAAAATTAAATACATACGCCGTGTATGGGACAAGCGTACAAATACTTTAAATTCAACAGGACACGTGTACACCTTGATTCCTGAGTTGTTCAAGTAGAGTCTAGCTTGTAAAGTCAGCAGGAACTTTGTGGGACCTGTAGGGAGATAAAACAACGTATTTCTCATCCAGAGCGGTGTCTGAGGTTTGACTGCTTGTACCTTGTACAGTACAGGTCACTTCTATACTTGTTTATTTCGCTACATTGTATAATTTATAAGATGCATTTAATTTGGGTAATTATTTTAATATGGATAATCATCCTTATCTCCTTACATGATTGCATTAAGCAGCAGAATTAAACAAAGGACATTGTTTTAAAATGCCTTATAAGTCCAAAAATTCATTTAACGTAATTTCTTTACTCCAACACTTGTTTAGTGATAAGGATTTTATCAAAGATGCGTCATCTCGTAAGAATGCGAGAAATTATTTCTCGATAGAAAAAATACAAGAGTGCAGTTCACACGCGATATAAGTGTAACCTTCATAAAATTAAAGAAGACAAAAGTGGGGAGGCTACGAAGCACCTCACAAAGAGGAGACCGATTATACTATCTCATTCTCTCGCTGGCTAAATCAAAAAGATTTAAGTGTTTGTATCTTTTTAATGACAAATCACAACGGTGCTAACGCTTTTCGCTTCAACATGACTATCACTTCATTATTAAATTTCACAGCATTGACATTTTTAGTAAAAACCTAAAGAAATATCGATGTGAAGTAACGCGTACGATCGATTATTAACATGAGAATATATCGTGAGCATCTCCTATCCTTTTCCTATATTCCTCTTCCTCTCCTCTTCCTATGACCCAAAATTAATTATAATATAATAAAACTTCATTTCCGATGTACTTTAGCATAAGAAACCTCTGTGGCTTGACTCCAGTTCATTTATATATTTATCACTGTACATGTATTATGTAAAAGCTGTTTGTTTCTTATAAATAAATAAATAAATAAATAAATAAATTATGTACTAATTGACTAAACGCAAATCCTTTCAGTTTTGCAAAAATGATTTAATTAGAAATCGTAAACGTGATTGAAATGAACTGAATAAGTTTGTCTATATGACCTGAAGAACAGTTTAAACGCAAGGTACAGAAATTAACCAAGTATGAACATTATAGGAGCACAGCCGCAGGAACGCGGTAGAAAAGCCGGCCCAGCTCTTGTTTTGAGCTCTTTGTCCGTACGTTTCATTCGAAAGAGTCTTTACTTAAGCTATTAATTTCAAATTTCCAATTATTGCGTCAGTGTGTGCTGCAAAAGGCACTCCAGTAATTTCCCTCAGACAGACATCTCAATTACGCAATAATTCTCCAACTGTAATCTAAACCGCAACCAACTCAAAGCGCTGAGCAGATTCGTTCAAAGGTCCACAATTATATCTCTAATTGATTCAGGGTTTGTGTTTGCTTAGTTTGTAGCTTGTCTTGCCCAACAGTGGGTCTATTGGACCATTTCTTATTTCAGAAATAGTCGAGGAAATGTAGCCGACTTCAAAGCTTCGACAGTTTGGTAGGTGGTTAATTCATTCAGATTGGTCGGCCAAAGAAAAAGGAGATAAAACAAACGTTGTGAAATATCAGTTGTGCGGTCTATTCATCAGAATATGATTGATTGGGAGCGTGCTGGGATTCTCCGGGACTGAGCGAGGGCTATTTTGGGTTGCTCTGATAAAAAGTTATCTGCGTTATTTGGAAAGGAAATTAACATTCATAACTTGGGCGGCGAATCGTTTGGGAAACGAAAAAAGATTTTTTGAGTATTTATTTAGTAGAAAATTACAAAAAATACAACATTATACAGAGTATATATAATATTATTATAAATTATCTACCTACAAAATTTTGATGTATACCTGCATTGTCAAAGCATACTTTCATATTTTTTTTCGGTTTTTTAAAGACGATTGTAGAATCGGGGAGAATAAAATCCAATTTTCGGTAGTTATTTACTAGGTAAAGAATTTATCGATAATGTCGATAGCTTGTCGTCGTTCCCGTGCACGGCTACGAATTGGTAACTCACTAACAATAGTTCACGTCGTCGAATGAATTAACAACACTTAGTACTATTTATATACTTATTCCACTATACACTTATTACACTGCGTAATACTAGAAGTCAGGATTTATTTCAGTGCAGAAATTCTGGAACTAACTACCATATTTATTCCTCTTTACCCAGAATAATAATGGAGGGAAATAATTATAAAAAGTCAGTGGACATCTTCAATTTATCTCTAAACAAATTCAAAATACTGTTACTGAGCCAGTTCAGTTATGTACAATAAATACTTTATTTTATTTAATCACAATGTTATTTTAATGTTATAAGTAAAAGCCCCGAAAAAGGGAGTAAATAAATAAGTTGTGAACTGTTGTTGGTTCGTTAGCAGCCGATGACGTGTGTATAGAGAATACAATCCCGTGATCCCGAATCCCGGGCCCATTTTCGATCCCGAAAATACCGGGACTGCTGTTTGGCTAATTTCGGGATTGCCACAATCAGGTTTAGTTAGCATTCCGTAATCCGTTGCGCCTTGACTCATCTTGACTAGATTATAGGACAAGAGTAAACCTTATGCACAATAAAATAATTTCACAGGTACAGTCCTAAAAATGAAGTCAAACACTGGATGCTTTGATATTTTTGTGTTTCTTTTAACGAAACTTCAAGTAGTCTTAATTTTTTTTGTGCTTTATTTCAATATAAGTTGTCTTGTGTAACAGACAATATTAATAAAAAATGTTTAAGAACTTACTATCTATGCTTTAATTTTATTTTAGCCCAATTATTAACCACATTACTTAATCCGGGATAGTACCGGAATCCCGGGATTAGGCATCCAAAATCCCATAATCCCGGGATTTAAAAAAATGCTCGCAAATGTATTCTCTACCTACGACCTGAATATTTCTTTCGCTATGATTGTTAATTGTTTGAATAAATGGAAAAGAGACGTGTATTTTGAAATCTTAGCACAAACATTTCTGAAATGAGGAATCATTTATCCGAACTTAAAAAATACCCATAAATAATGGGTAAAACAAATATTGAGAAGTTTGAAATTCGCGAATATAATGTGAAAAATCACGACACGCCACTGTCAGATGAGTACCTCGTCTCACAAAACGCAGTAGACAACATAATGAAAAATATTCATAAATTTTGTCGTAATTTCGGTAGAACTCTCGAAATTTTCCCGTGTAATATTGTCGAGAGGGATAAAATACAGGAGTATGGCGTACACGCGTGGCGCTTGTGATACTCGCGTGAATTCCACGACCGAAAGTTATTCAAGTTTCGCAGGGGGAGACAATAATAATAATAATAAGAAGAAAAGTCGATTCGTTTCCACAGCCATCCATCTTCATGCATCATGACCCCGAAGTAATACGCACCAGGAACTACATTCTTTCTCTAATATACCCGTCGTGAATACCTTTGTAACTGCTTTATTCCAGCCCATGAAAATATTTATAGTAATATATGCCTGCACGGTACAAACTTTTACAAACTCGTGGTATCTCGTACATAATAATTTTGTGGAACTAATGAAGTAAAACATGCTAATTAAATTATACAGAACCCAGGCAGATGAATAGTAAGTATTACGCTAACATTGATCATTATCATTGAGGTATGTTATTATAGCCTGCATTATTAACTAAATTCTGTGCAGTTTAACACATCTACATAGTATTGCCAACTGCGTGCAATTTCGATTCAAGCGAGTGTCTTAATGACTCAGTCCTGTTATTTTTAATTATTTGAAGCTTGTAATTTTTTAGTTACTTAGTTATTATCTGCTGAAAATGTTAGCATTGAATTTTTTACACCTACGCCATTGAAATATCATCATCACTAATTTCGGTTGTCTGTGATGTTGTGCGTAATGTGAAATACCCCACGTAATGAGCTTAAATTTAACTATATCTTTTTACAATTGGAACTGACGAATGCGTGAATACAGACAAGCGATAAAGTAGGTACCTACCTATAATCAGAAAAATTATTTATTTTGAATGTGTATTTCTTTTGTTTAAATGATTGACAGATGACGATTAATTTCAATAACGGTTATCATTCGAAAGGTATATTTCTGAGGTCTCTCTAATTTGTCAACTAAAAATATAATAAAAATCGAGTGTGCTTCAGACCACACGATTGAAGTAAAACTTCACTAACTTATAAAAGAAGAGCTTGCTTCTACAGTGTGATACAGATAAAAGGCCTGCACTGTGTCTAAGATATACGAAACGTAACTGGCTATGAGAGAAAGAGAGAAAGAAAATGTGTGCTCGCACCTCTCTCTCTTGACCCTACAGTAATATACGAAACGTAACTCTCTCTCTCTCTCTTTCTATCTTCGATAGTTTATATCTCCCTCTCAACTTCCGTTCGCCTCGCCTTATCACGCTTTTCGTAACGCTCTCATCACGCATTCACCAGCTTATTCCCCAAGTCAAGCGTGCGTAAAGAAGTTTTACTTCAATAATTTTATTATAAAGAAAATTGTCAATATTTCTATTTGAAAGACAATGCGATCCTGAGATACATATTTTCAGGACTAAAAATTTTTTTTTTTTTTTTACAATGAATACCGCACAAGAATCTCAACTGCTCCCATCTGGAGCCAGTGAGACTATGGCATCCCCAATTGGGGTATGTTGTGAGGCTGAAAGGTAGTTGGGGAGGGGAAGGAGGTGGGGAAGAGGAAGGTTGGGAAGTACCTGGCTATTCAGATCTGGTCACCAAACACGGCTAAAGCCATTTTCAAGCAACGTTTCAATTCTGAATGGTGGTCTTACACCAGGGCGATACTGATAGTATCTTCCACTCTGGAACGTGCCGCAAATATACTTAATATTATTTTTAATGAATTAATTGTGAAATAACACAAATTAATCAAATAAAATTTATTTGCGCTCGCCGGGTTCGAATCCGCGACCTCCGGATTGTGAGTCAATCCTACAGTTATTATATTATCACTTAATTTTTAGGTCTGCACTAGCAATATGTAAAAGAAGTGAAATAAAAGCACTTTCGATTTTTATAACATTTTTAATGTACATTAAATGTTATCACGCATTTATATATTTATCAATCTCATAAATTACAATCATATCGCAAGAAAAATGCTACAATTTTACAATCGATATTCAAGTAGGTAATTCCATAAAGCTAAAGCTACCTAGTTTTTTCATTTGTTTTTATATCCGATATCCAAAACGCGACTTGACGTGACGGCCAAAAAGCGGCCGTGGTAATTTTGAAAAAAAAAACGATTATCCCCCCCCAATTTGGGATCCAGATAACAATGCACGAATTTGTGAAGTTTGTCGCGCACGCAATTGCTGCCAACAATCCCTCATTTTAGAACGTTCAATTCTTTATTATCGTCGCCGTGTTGACATTCTAATGATAAAGTTGGGAACGTGTGTCTACTTTGAAAGTTTATTTAATTAATTCCGGGAAAGAAACGGATAAGTTGGCGGATACCTACCCAAGATACAATCCCGTGGATTAAAAACTTTTCCCTTTTAGTTATTCACAAACCCACCAGAAGATTAAATAATTTAATTGAAACACGATTTCATAAAAGTGAAGAGACGATTCAAAATATTTTTAGAAGTAAAACTTCTTTACGCACGCTTGACTTGGGCAGTAAGCTGGCGAATGCGTGACGAGAGCATTACGAAAAGCTAGGCGAACGCTTCGTATATTACTGTAGGAGCAAGAGAGAGCAGCGTGCGCGCTAAAAGCTAAAGCACACTCGTTTTTTTTTAAATTATCAACGATTAGAAATCTGTGGAAAATATTAATCTGATGGTAAAGGGCATCAAAATCATGGCCTTTGTCATCTTTGGGTATGCTGTGTAGAGGGTCTTTTCAGGAATGAAAGGAGATAAACTTCTGAGAAGGAAAGAGGTATTATGGGTGGGTAGTAATCTGGGGGTTACTGTGTACATGAATATAAATGCATCCCTTCGGTCGATAGTCTGTCTGGAGAGGTCAAAAGGCTCCCTCAACCAGTCTCTCCCGATCCGGCCCGCCCCGCAGCAGGTGGGTAAATGCTTCCGCTGCCAAAACATAAACGTGTATGGGTTCCGTTCCTTCAACCAGTCTCTTCCGATCCGGCCCGCCACGCAGCAGGTGGGCAAATACTTCCGCTGCCAATACCTTGACGTGTATGGGTACCGACGCCCCGGGAACCTTTTATTGGATCACTAACATCGTTGTCATAAGTCACCCCAAGTCGTAAGCTGTGTTTGGGTCCGTCTACTGTGCGGCGGGCCGGATTTGGAGAGACTGGTTTGAAGGCGACCTTTTTACCCCTTTCTTTTGCCGCATCGCCTTGCATAGCAGTGGGAGAATTGGATTCGTACGTTCGTCGCTCCTGAACATATAGACCCCAGATTTCACCCCTTGTACCTTTTTCCATCCCAGAATTTCCCTTCCTTCATATCCCTAAGGAAACCCGCCATGCAGCATCCCGAAAGATGAAAAAGTTTTTTCTTAGGACCTCCTGATATAGTTTCCACGTGAGGATCGATATGAAAAAAGGCACAACACGTGGATGAATATGTATACTATATTTGTTGGAACATGTGGGGTAGGTATATATTAATGTATGTCTGAGGATGCATTGTTTGTACTCGGAGAGGTATTCTAGGCGTGTCAGTGTTTAAAATATCGGTTTGTAGAAATGGTGTTGGTAGTTGGATTGCTTAGCGTCAGGACTTAGGAGAGGTCCGGTGTCGGTCGTTGGGGCCGCCCGTCCGCGCCGCGATCTCTCCGAGATTAATGGACCCGATCTTGGAGCAAAAAACTCACCCGATCCACACCCGATAACGCCGGGGGTCAGCGAGGAACCTACGTCTGAATTAGATTGGCACTTGATAAAAAAAATACATAATAGCGTCGTTAAAGACCCGCAACACAATGAAACATTACTTTTTTATGACCGACCAAAAAATATTCAATGCAGTTTGTGTCTGTGTGTTTAGTGTTTAGAATAAATGCAACAAGTAACTATTTAGTTTTATTACTGAATGTCGTAAGCTTTGTAAGGCTTGATTCCGTAACAAAAGATTGTAGCAATTCATCTAAATGATTTTCTTATACGTGAGAAAGAAGTGCTGAACCAAGGCGAAATTTTATGTTACTATTTAACTAAAAAATACTATTTTAGATTAATCTTTACTACAAATTGCTTAATATTATAAACAGAGAAAAATATGTTTTGGATATAATGAAGCTATGTCTAAATATAAACGTAAACCGCTAAAAAATATTTATTTTATTAGTACTGTAGGAAGGCATATGAGAAACCGATTTAAGGCTAAGATTATTTGTGGTTGACCTTTTTTATTTCTAATAAAATTATGGACAATATAAATATACGCCACTTTCACGTTAAAATCGTCCATTTCCAGACTCCGCTTGCCAAGCGATTTTTATGTTGATTACCTATATTAATGGTGATATAAGGCACACTAAGAATACACATTTTATGCTAGTTTATTCCTAGTAAGCTTTTAAAAAGAAAAAGAAGATGGTTTAAAGAGGAGATATTACTGGGAGCATAAGCTAAAATATTTATTAAAACCTAACTTATTAAAAAAAAGAGCATTAATCTTTCGACAAAAGTCGTAAGTATCATTAAGGTGAAGTTATACGTGAAATCTTATTTAGATACTATTTAGATTAATCTTTATGACGAATTGGCTTACAGTATCAACATTTAAAAATATGCTAAGGATAAATTGAAGCTTTTACTAGGTTTTCTATGTAACGGAATTACAATTAAATTATTATTTACATAACAAAAAAAATAAGCGTAAACCACTAAAAAAATGTTTTTTCATGTCTTAACTATGAAGTTAATACAAGAAACATTTTTATAAAAATACCCCTTTATGGCTAAGACCATTTTTGAGATTTTTTATGTTCTAACTTTTTTTCACTCTTATAAAATTATGGACAAAATAAATAAAAAAACACTTTTTCGCTTACTTGCCTCGCGCAAATAAGACGCTCGATTGCAAATTTTGCAGGCACGAGAATCGAAATATTTCTAGCGTTTATATTCCTCCTAAAGGAACACTGAGAATTTTTTCGTACCCATAACATTTTCAATAACAGATGTGTTTTTTATAATTATCGGAGAATGTTTTGCTATTTTTTCCATCGAAGGAATTTCATATACATAATTTACATTTTAACTGAGAAAATGTTAAGAGATTATCTTTAAAAACAACATACATGTCTTAAGAACTAACTTTAAAACTTACCGTATTCACGGGACGTGCATTATATTTATTTCTATATGTTGATAGATTTTTTTAAATTTCGTAATTTCATACATTTTTAACGTTGTTTCTTACAAGTATCTTAGCACCGTCTTATATTATTTTTATCTTTCCGTTGTGAATTTTCAAAGTGTAATCCGAATTTTCGAAAAATCTTATCTTATAGATATTTTAAAGGCGAAAGTTTGTACGGATGAGTGTTATTTTTTCACGCAATAAACACCGAATAGAATTTAAAAATTCTTTCACTAATCGAAAGCTACATTATTTGCGAGTAACATAGACTATATATATTGGTAAGCTCTGGCGTTATGAATAAGCTGTAGCGTTATGCAATTATTTTTCATACGTTTTCTGTCCCTAACAAAATCGAGTTATTGCAAACATCAAATAAATTGTTACCTTGGAAATTTTATTTTTATTTTAATTAGGCAATTCACCCTAAAAATAGTGCTTTGTTGGCGTCATAGTTAATATCTACCTATCTCTAAAAATGTTTATTGTCCGGACGAAAAGCGTAATTATTTGACGTGGACTGTAATTTTGTTATTTCGTTAGGTTTTTCTCTGGATTCAAATATGAATAAAATACTAATTCCTACTTGAGGTGAAATTATCAGAATAAATTAGGAGAGTAGGTACTTAAAATAAATTTCTATAATTTAAATATTTTCTAAAATAAAATTTTTATTTGTGAAATGTCATTCTCAAATTTTGAAATTTTCTATTAAACAATAATTATTTTTTATTAGACAAAAAAGCAAGAATAATAACAATTATGCCAATAATTATGCCAGTAATTTCCCACTAATACCATGCGAGCGAAGCCGCGGGTAAAAGCTAGTATATAATATCAATGCGAACGGAATCAATTCGACAAACTGAATGAAACACGAACTGATTTGTTCTCGAATCACGAACTCGGTAGGAACCAAATTGTTTTCAGAACACGAACGAAAAAGGATCGGATTGTTTCCTAAAACATGGTTAGACCGTTTTCTCTGCGTCCGCTTCATTGATATTTTCTCAGTGGGATTATATCGAATATTGATATTTGCAAAAAAGAGTTGAAACTTTTACAATGTTTTGAGCGTAAAATTCTTCCCTAAATAATAGTGGTTACCCGTCGACTACTAAACAGATAAAAGCAAATCGATTAGAATGAAAACCGATGTCATCAATTTAGATAAGACCTTTTCATTACTAGGCCCCAGACAGGTTAATTAAATTGAATTTTCTTCTAGCACACTGATATGCCCAGAAAACCTATTGGTTTATATTTGCATAGACTTGTGCCGTTGTACGACGCGTTAATTTATTTTTATTTTTTATACAATATTTAACATTTCAATAGTAATCCAGTAATGTTTGCCTCACTGTGCTGAGGCCAACAGTTTATAAAATAAAAAAAATAAGCGTAGATAATAAATTAAAAAAAAATATATGTAAAAAGTTATGTTTTATTATTTCATGTTATAAAATTTTGGTAAAATTGTCTTTTTTGTTAACTAATCCATTTTGTAATTTTATTTTTCCTCAATTTTGTTTTCAATTTTTAGACTGTTGAATGCTTTTATAGCATGATATTTATAGTGTCTTTGTCCAAAGCTTGTATTTACCGTCAGAGTTTTTTTGTTTTCTTTGTACGCTTGTCTAATTTTTTATTTTATTTACTTTAACTCCACACAGGAGGCCCTGAGGAAATAATCTCCCTCAGGGCCTATGTCATCTTTGAAAATGCTGTGTGGAGGGAACATGAGCTCCACACAGGAGGCCCTGAGGAAAATATAATTTCCCACAGACCCTATGTCATCCTTGGGGATGCTGTGTGGAGAGTTTTTTTAAAGGAAAGGAAGGAGAGGAGAGTTCTGGGAAGGAAAAAGGTTTAAGGGGTGGGTAGGAATCTGGGGTTTAGTGTGTCCTGGTCATCCACCTCCAAGACCTGGAAAAACCTCACCCCATGGGGAAGTACCTGGCTGTTCAGATCTGGTCACTAAACACAGCTAATGCCATTTCAAGCAAAGTTTCAATTCTGAATGGTGGCCTTACACCAGGGCGATACTGAGAGTATCTTCCACTCTAGAACATGCCGCAAATATACTAGATATTATTTTAAATGAATAAATTGCGAAATAACACAAATTAAACAAATAAAATTTATTTGCCACGCCGGGATTCGATCCCGCGACCTTCGGTGTGCGAGTCAAGCGCCGTACCACTGGACCATGCCGGCCGTCAAAACTTGTCTGTTAGTGATATTTTGTGTTTGTTGAAAATTGTTTTTTTGGTCAAAAATATAGTTTAGTAGTGTTTTAATGTATAATTGGCGAATATCTAGTATGTCACAAATTATATCAATATTCGGAAAAAATCTTAACCATGAATCTCCCGATGTCGGGGGTTCTAATCCTGCCGTGATTTAATTAAAAAATAATTAGTAAAATATAAATTATTCCGTAGCCGAATAGTTTAGCATGTGAATGAATGACGTAAAAACGACCCGTTTACGAATTGTGTTAAAATTATTTTATAATGTACATACCATTATGAAGTAACTCTGACTGAGAAGGCAGAAGGTAGCGAGGATAGAACGCCAAACTATTTAACGTATATATACGGAGAAATTCTCATTAACATACCTGAAAAGAAAGAAAATATCATAATTAGTAATCAAATATGTAATAATATTTAAAAAGTCAAATAATTTATAAATTATATTAATTATCAACAGAAATCTGTAAATAGAAACTGTACATTCACGTTACAGCTAATAAAATATATAAAATCAAATAAGAAACCACAATTCAAGGCGGAAAAAGTCAATAATTCATATTATTTCACAATTTAATAATTTAAGGTATAATTGAGGCAAGTTCCAGAGTGGAAGAGACAATCAGCTCACCCTGTTGTAAGACCACCATTCACAATTAAAACGTTGCTTGAAATGGCTTTAGCCGTGTTGGGTGTTGGTGCTAGGTCTAAATAGGTCACCCCAAGTGGCTCGCTACACTTGGTGACTCGACAGGGATGCCCGTGTTCAGGGGTCTAAGTCTTGACGGCGAAAAGACCCTCCACCCAGCATCCCCAAAAATGACAGGGGGCCCTTTTTATTCAGGTTTGGAGCCAATGTAAAAAAATAATTTATTTCGACATAGGTACCTCTACATATTTCAAATATGTAGAGGTACCTATAGATCACTCTTACAAGGATGTTCTGTAGTTATGTTCAGTATTAATTTTTTTTTTTTTATATTTTTTTTATTATGTGCATCTATATAAAAAGGTTTACATTTTTTTGGCCTTGCCTGTCTCACTAGGAAATCCTGTGTCGAGACAGACTAGTTAACAAATATTTTATAAATATTAAATAAAGTAATTTTTTTAATAAAGCAAAAAATATTTCACAAAAAATTTCAGGTTAGTAGGTAGTGGTAACAATAATGAGATAGAGGATTATATTTGGGTGAGGTGACTAATTATTGCACGACCTTTTTCGAAGATCCATTGTTTGATCAGGATTTTGTATTTGTTATTAACCGATTGTCTTGTTTTGTCAGGTAGGTAATTGCATATTTTAGACGCAATGTATTTGAAATTTCTTTGACCAAATGCTGTGTTTGTTTTAGGTGTTTTTATGAGTTCTTTGGTTTTTAAGTACTTCATTATAAGTAGAACAACATAATATATCATATTTCTATGCAAGTATCTCAGACTCTGTTGTTATCATTGTGTATTTTTCCTCTGCAACAATTTGCAGCGAGTAGAATCTATTTAGATACATAAACAATGATAAACTGCCAAGCGCTGTCACTATTGCAATGATAACAATAGAACAGGGAATGGACCAAATTTTGAAATCAATTTCATGCGATGCTATACCACCCATAATTTTTTCGGTGCCAGAATCCAATGTTGTATTGTTTATTGTCTTATCAGATAAAGGTGGGAAGACATCTAAAAATAAGAAGACATAAAAAAATATGGCTAAATTGGTTAAATTTGTTAATTAGTTATGATCAAGAAGATTTTTTGTTGTTTATTTATGATGATATAAGCTTGAGGTTGTTCGAGCTGTTCAAAATATAAAATTAACATAAAATAATTTTAGAAAAAGTATCTAAACTAGAAAGAATCTCCTTGGGGATAGAGTATAACGCCCCGTTAATGAATTCAGTATTCAACACCACAGTCTTACCAAATAGTAATTAATATTCAATTATAATTAATCCCACCGCCCGCCCCGATCGAAGAAAAATACCTCCCCCATAACGAAGTGTAAAAAATGAATTTGAAATTGTGTTTTTTTTTCGCCTCCCTTTTAATGAAAACAAGGAAAGTACCCCCTGTTGTTCGGGCTTATTTATAACCTGATATTATTCAGGTTCGATATTTGGTCGGGGAGGGTACATATTAAAAATTCAGGTGTCTGTAATGAAACTGGGAACAAGGAATATTAATAATGAAAGAATATAAAGTATCGGACCATTATTCCTCTCTACTTGATGCCATGCACCATTAGGAAGTATATTTATGTCCATAGGTAACTCCACCGCGGTAAATAATGGCTGTTAGCGCTATAACATCAATAACAAAGTAATTAAGCAGAGGAGTCATTATTCATGCGAGTGCGCGTTCACTCGGAATCTGGCAGGCGTTTTATTTTTAATAGTTTCTTTGATTAATTGGAGATGTTTATTTATGTAATAACTGCATGGTCGATCGGACAAGTGCTAATCCACTCGAGAATAAACTATGAAATTGTATAATAACGTTACGTATTATAAATATAAAGTAACGCTAGGAGTGCCTCGAGGCTCTCATTTGGATCCCCTTCTATTCACAAAATTTTAAAATTATTTTTCTTTGTGTTTCTATAATGTTCATTATATTTGCAGATATCCTTCAAATTTAACTCGTATACAACGATCATTGAAAGCATTTAAATAAATCACACGTGCGTTAAGTGTTAATCTCGCGGCTAAAAAGATTTATTGGATGAACTAAGTGAACTAGAAGCAATCGAAATAATAGAGATACATGTTTAACAAGTCGGACTGAAGTCGAAACATGCAAATAAAATAAAGTATGCGCGGCGAGGAAATAATGACGCGACGGATGGGCGCGTCGCGGCGCAGGGATGCCATCAATCATTCATTGCCGCTCAGAGAACAGGGAATCAATGCAAAAAGAGGCTCATTCCGAGAGTAAAATGTAAATGAAGGCAAATGGAGCAACTTTTTCCCTTTCAAGTAACTCTCGCTATTCGCAGTGCAGCTCACACACAACATGGCGATAAATCAAGGCGCCTTCCTTTAACACATTTTTTTGTCGGTCGACCGCCTTTTTTCTCTTTATTTATAAATGTAAATAGCTTTTTTTCCGGGGCCAGTTTATAAAATACGTTTTTGGTGGGACCATTTATCAAACTAAAAGCGCCGCTACCAACGGGGAAGGTGGTTTACAACAACGTAAACTTTCCGCTTCACGGAGCTTTTATTGTGGCTTTTAAACGCGTGTTGCGGGGACGCGGACGTAGCACGGAATCCCGCCTCGCAATTACGGGGAATGGCTTGCGAAGCTTTATAATGTTCCAAACGTCTTTAATCTTTAATGCGCACTTTCGCAGGGTATTTAACAATTTCTTAAATACGTCAGACACTCTGCAACGAGCAGGAGCTGTGGGAGATAGGGCGAGGCGTAGGCTGATAGGCTCCTGTTTTGTTGGTGAAGAATTAATATAATTTTTTTTTTTAATCCATTATTTTCCGTTTACAATCGTATCAATAAGCAATTTTACAGGTGTTTTAATTACGTCTATTGTAAAGCATTCATTCATTAATGAGATAACAAAAAATTTTGAACGTTTTGTATTATTTCTTCCGCCCAGAATTTCTTGAAAACCGTATTTTCGACTGTGAAACATCAATATCTTTATCTTGAGATTTATGTTTTGATGTATCAAAACCCTGTCAAAGAAGAAAAGCCTACGTTAGTATTGTTTGTTAAACGAAAAATCACTAGAATCTCTGGCGAAGCCGGGTAATAACTAGTAACTATTAGTGGATTGATAAACTTGACAAAGATATGTTTTAAAGATACTTAATTCCATCGAAGTTATGCACCTACCAACCAATTTTTTATCAACCTTAATCTGATCGTAAAAAAGCTACAAACTTCGTTTAAAAAAGATAAAGCATTAAACATAATTTTGAGGTGTAAAATTCAGGATGCGTCCGACAAACAAAATCCAGCAAAAAAAGTTACAAAATGGTTCGCATTAAAATGAAGCTTAAAATCTGTTAGAGATATAGAGTTCGGATCCTTTTTACACCGCGTTCGTTGTTGAATGCTTGTGTTGAGATAATAATGTTTAGGGATAAGTTAGGATAAAAAATAACTTGCGTTGAAAACATAGCAGATTTTTTTTATTTCTTTTCAGTCTGAGGATTATCCTCTGGATGTTTGACTCGGAGATTTATTCGGGCGATAACAAGATACAAAATGCGAACTATGTTATTAGAGTGTGTTTTTTTGTAGATGTGTTCAATCTTTTTCCTTATTTTTAGGTGTTGCTGTTCAAGGCTATTGATATTAATTAATAAAGGTATTTTCAAACGAGAAAAAAATATGTAGGGCAACAAATTTAATGAAGTGTTTAAAATAACTATTTTAAGATCAGTAGCCAGGAGTACCGCAATTTTTTTATTATAATTAAACTACCTTTAGCATTATTGAATTATTATCAAGAGCGGTAGATACCTACTATCATTATGATAGTTTTGGTAAAAGAAAACAATTTAGAATCGAAACGTTGTGTGTCGTTTGAGACAGTTTTATCGATATTTGTGTGTCCCGATCTGAAAAGGAAGCGACCGCCTCCGTGGTCTAGGGGTAAGACTCTCGACTATCAAATTCAAATCCCGGCGCAGGTTGGACATGTATATTTTATTTAATGAATTTGTGTTGTTTACAATTTGTTAAATTAAAATAATTTAGATATAAATAGTATTAACTTTTTTATAAGAACAACTCTCTTTTTATTATAACTATTGAAGGTTATTCCCATCAATGTAATATATAATTGAAGGAGAAGATAACACTAATAATCTTAACGAAAACATGAAAGAGAACAATACACAGAAAAATAGAAAAAGTTAATGGTCGCAACTGAAACTCTCGTCTTACTGGGACGTACGCCTCTACCAATTCGGCCACTGCCACCTTCCATCAAACCGTCATATTTGTCATTTCATATTTCAAATTTTATAATTAATAGTATTATCATCGATTAATTTTTCCATATTATGGGCAATTACTTTTTTCATTGGGAACAATCGTTCTAAGAACTGGTTTGTAACCTAGATATGGGACTGTTATCGTTTTATTTTTCTGAGTCTTGTTCTCTTTCATATTTTCGTTTAAATTATAAGTGTTATCATCTTCTTCAATGATATAAATAGTTTCGACAATACAGTTATTTAAGGACTTTGCTGTATTGAACATACAACAACTGTACATCAAGATTATATCTATACATTACCAAAAAGACAAACTAAACCATCATACCGCACAACATAATTACGGCACAAGACACAGACACCAACACATGACTCCAAAGACAAATACTACCTATGGACAAAGACATTACCATAATTTGGCTCCAAAATTTTTTAATTTAATTGAAACAGATATTAAAGATATTCATATGACAAAAAATGTTAATCTAAAAACCAAAATTTATACATGGATATTCAACAAAGGCATTGTATACTGCGGGCAGATAACTTATACAAAATAACAACCAACTAAACGCCTATATCTTTCTCTTTTCCTATCAAATAATAATATTTATTTTTTTGTATTTCTTATTATTCTTAAATAATTATTTTATATTTTAATATTTCTTATTTGTTATATTTCTCATCACTTTTTTTTTTTTTTTTTTTTTTTTTCCCTTCATTCAATTTATCTTTTCAAATGCAAATTAAATTTTTTATTTAATTTTATCCTACAAGATAAAGTAATCAAAATTTCATTAAATTCCTGCCACCTCGGAACATGCTCAGCCTAGTGAGGTGGTATATACCAAAAAAATAATACTAAAATAAATTGTAGGTACTTCAAACTGTAAAAAAAATGTATTTTTGTGCTTACATTATCTTGGTTAATAAAGAATTTAAAAAAAAAGTGTCTTTGTGGCATATTCCAAAGTGGTAGATACTCGCAGTTCGCCCTGGTGAAAGACCACCATTCAGATTTAAAACTTTGCTTTAATGGCTTTAGCCCGTATTTAGTGACGAGATCTGAATAGCCAAATGATCTCCACCTTCTCCTTGCCCATTTACTTTCCCTCCGCACCACCTTCAGACTTAAAACATATCCCAATTAGTGATGTCTTGGTAACACTAACTCCAGACGTTTGGGAGCAGTTGGGACACTTGTTCGGTAATCCTATCTTTCCCATACCCATATCATCCCCCTTCCCACTCCTTTCAGTCATATAATGTTCCTACCCCAATCTGTACTGCTGAGACTTTAGTACGGCATCACATAAAAATCTAAATATTGAGCACAAAAATTATTATCACACTTAAGTCCCTTCAGAATTGATTCAAAGATCTGATACCCTAGCCTATAAAGACTGCAATGAAGGCGCTGCCTCCTCGATAGAGGGTTCGAATCCGAGGGATGCTAAGTATCAAATGATGAGATTTTAATGAAAAGACCTCAGCGGGAATTTAAAAATATCTTTCTGTAACCAACGACCCTCTTGAATGTTTCAAAATTGGTTCTAAGCCACGGGTGATTTGGCCGTAATGAGAAGGAGGTACAAGATATGAAAGGGGACTGGATTATTATGCAATTGGATATTATTTCAAGTGAGGCGGACTCATCTGGGAGGAACTGAGGGAGGGAATAAGTGTATGTAATTAAATACATTTGCGAAAGGTAAACAGATCTTGGAGATTAGATGGTGGAAGATAAATAATGGGGAGACGTTTAATACAATTAGATATTTTCTTATCATGAGGAGGAGACAATGTTTTAGTGGCTCCTTCAGAAGATTAAAATAAATTGTTTCAGTCGGTAATATCGATCAATCTTGTTGACAATGGAATTCTCTCATAGCAAGTAGGCAAAGAATGTAATGGGTTATTTGTTAAATTTTATCTAGTGATGTTCGCACGGGAATATTACCCGAATGAATGTAAATTCCCCAAAGTCGGAAATATATATTTTTTGTTAGGAAAGTTATTCTGAATGAGGGTATCTTTTTTTATAAAAATTAAGATGAAAACGACAATAAGATGAGTTTTTAAATATTTACAAATTTGACAAAGTTGTGAGCTTTCAAATTGAGTTAGGGTAAAACGTATAGAATCGTTTCTCGTGACGTCACACAAAACACAATACCGCCGCCTGGGGACCATTAAATGGATAACCGTAATGGATAATTTAGATAACCTTGCTATAGGTCACCCCAAGTGGTTTGCTACGTATATAGATGCTATGCCCACCTATTGCGTGGCACTCCGGAGAGACTGATTGAGGGAGACCTTGTGACCTCTCCAGCCGGTTTATCTCGACCCATCGCCTTGCATCGCAGTGGGAAGGATGGATTAATACGTCCGTCACTCCTCGATCCACTCACCCTCAGATTCCTACCCACCGCCTTTTCCTTTCCAGAATTTTCTCTCCTGCCTTTCCCTAAAAAAACCCTCCACACAGCATCCCCAAAGATGAGAGAGGCCCCTCCCTGTGTGGAGATAATGTAAAAAAACACGAAACTTCATTGTAGGATACAAACTTATGGGGATTTCACTACATATATTATTTAGATTTAAGTCCCCAATAATGAATTACCCGGAATTTACCCAGCACTAGTTATACCTCACTTTATTATTCTTAGTAATTAGTACTACTCGTTAGGTTAGGTATTGATTGTTAAATTTGTAGGTACAAATGAACATCCGACATGACTTACCTAGAAGCTAATGCGATGCGCAAAGCTACTGTTTTGCGAAGATCAACACAATCATATTGTGTTACTTTTTCCCGGAAGGCTTCCGAGTTTGTCCTTTTTTACGTTATAACTAACTAGGGCTGCACTGGCTTCATTGGTTATATTAAAAATCCATTTTCCTTGTATCTTAACATAATATTTTACCTGTTCACGAAGGATCAAATATCTTATTAGGATAATTTTACTCGTTTTTATGGTTGAAAATATTAAATGATCTTTTCATATTATAATACATCGAATAAATGTGCCAAATTTTTTTGATTTGTCACTAAAACTATGTGTTCGTTTTTGTTCTTGAATATACATGTAATGTAGATACAAGAAGGCTGTAGTAACATAGTTCATAAATAAAAACTAAAGTTAGCATAATACTATTCTTCTGCGTGGGTTCTATATAAATTCAATAGCAAATTTTACAAGTGTACTACTGCTCCCGTCTGGAGCTAGTGAGACTATGGCATCCCCAGTTGGGGTATGTTGAGAGGCTGAAGGTAGTGGGGAGGGAAAGGATATGGGGAGAGGGAGGTACCTAGCTATTCAGATCTGGTTACCAAACACGGCAAAAGCCATTTCAAGCAATGTTTCAATTCTGAATTGTGGTCTTACACCAGGGCGATAATGACTGTATCTTCAACTCGTGCGGAACGTGCCGCAAATATATTATTTTTAAATTGTGAAATAAGTAAAGTAAGTCTTACCCCTCGACCACGGAGACCATCATTACTGTTCCACTAAATTATTGGGCATATTGCCACGTTTATAAACGCCAGTACGTGCGTATAATATAAATGACCAATTTAATCAAGGATAAATGTATAAATAAATAAATATAGGTTTGTTTAATAAATGCTTATTTTATTGCAAAAGAGAACAGCCGCTGCTAATACAAGCAAGTGGTTAGTTAGTGGCTTAAGTATTTGCTCGTAAAAAAAGGATCGTCGCATTGGGGTAGGGAGTAGGTAGTAGGGATGCTGTCGAAGGTTGCAAACCTCACTTTACGATAATCTGCGGGATGCTTTGTCCCTCCGAGGGTTAGAGCCCGTTCACACTTCCGTCGTAATAACGGAGGTGGGTTCCGTCGTTATGACGGAAGCCCTAGGCCCCTGTTCACACTTCCGTTTTCAAGACGGATCCTACTCTACGAAAACAACGACCAAAACATTTTATCATTCTTCAGTAGACGGTCGTGCGCACTGCGCAATGCAATGCAAATATTGCAAATTTTACTATTATAAAAGTTCCTCTTAGTTTGGGCCGTAAAAGGCCGACAGCAAAAACTTTCCCTTGGGGCTGCCATAAATAGTTATAGGTGCTATTTGAAATGTACACATACCTACTTAAAAAAACAATTTAAATAATAAACTTTTTCTTCAAATCGGGAATGTATTGATGTAATACCAGCCATAAAATTACTTCAGGGGTCGGACCTTATTTGTTCAAACCGTGGGAGAATATTTTGTTTGCATACTTGAAAAGGAGAAAGTACGCGAAAATCATCCAGCAATTATTATAACTAAAATGACTAAAAAACATGAATGATATGACTAAATATTTTCTTGAGATTAAATAGAAAAAATCGCATTCTGGAACGAACATGTATATTATATAATAATATTATAAACGCCAAACGCGCGCCCCATAAAAACACAGTTTGCCTGCTCGCTTGCGTCTGGGAGCGGGCGGTGGTGAAGTGTGAAGCGGGGTGTGGCGGGTTCAAAACGGATCCGTCGTCCCGCCGTATAGTGTGAACAGCTCCATTGAAATGTATGAGCCAGCGCGTTCCTTTCCGGCTTCACGACGGACACTCTGCGTAGGCGAACTCTCCGGCAAAAAATGACGGATCCGTCTTCACGCCGGATCCGGCAAGTGTGAACAGCTCCATAGAGCCACTACAGCGGCTAGGGCCTCCGTCGTAATGACGGAACCCACCTCCGTTATTACGACGGAAGTGTGAACGGGCTCTTAGGGTTAGTCTGACCAACGACCACTGACCATTGGCCATACGGGGCCTCATTTTGCCAAAATCATGCCGGACCCTCGGCAAGAGAGAAAGACCTTGAAATTTTCAGAAACCAATTGGATCATTAAACGGTTTAATTTTTTTGTTTTGTTTTTCAACTTTTGTTATTTCTTATTCAATAGTAACCATACATTTTAACCTAAATTATTTATTATAGTCTGATTCAGATTTATTCAGGCATGTAAAACCAAGGTAGGTTTGTAACTACATACATAGTTATAGGTGAGTGTGCTTGGCTGACACCGACTCCAAAAATAACAATCGTAACTACATATTGATGAGTAGAAAAAGTAAGTTGATTATTAAGTTGTAGAAAAATACGAAAATATTTTTTTACTTTTTAGTGCAATTTTTAAGTAGTTTTTTAGTTTTGTTAAAATTTTTGTTTATTCAAAATATTGATAATGAACTACGACCCTTCCTAATAAACGTGATAGAAATTTTACACAATTGATAAACATCCGTTCACCATATATAAATTTATTGTTGTTTATCGTATCAACAAATAAAAAAATAAAATAAAATAAATGATGGGATAGGGTAAAAATAAACAAAAAAAAAAATTTTTATTCACAAGAACTGTAAGCAGATATTTTGCTGCTTATAAATCATACAATTAAATTCGTAAATTGTAAATTTTGTCCAAAAAAATTACACCATATCGATGACATTTATTTTTCCAAACCTTCTTCCGGCCTTTTTTAGGTTTGACGGCCTCTGTGGTCGAGGGGTAAGACTCGCAAACATATGTTTTTTTTAAAATTAAGTTGCGTTATTTTACAAATAATTAATTAAAGATAATATATAGCATAATTGCGACACGTTCCGGAGTGGAAGGTACCTACTCTGAGTAACGCCCTGGTCTAAGACCACCATTCAGAATTGAAACGTTGCTTGAAATGTATGTAGGCCATGTGTTTGGTGATCAGATCTGAACATCTTGAAACTTTCCCAACTTCCTCTACCCTTTATCCCATTTCCTTCTTTTCCTACCACTTTCAGCCTCACAACATACCCAATTGGGGATACCATAGTCTCACTGGCTCCAAACGGGAACAGCGCTTTTTGCCACAATATGGCACAATTTAAAATACCTTGGATTGCTTTGCTGCCAGTTTTAGGAAAAAATTTCATAGATGCATGAGAACTTAATTTGAATTATTAAGTGAAGGTATGATTTTTTTAATGTTGGCGGAAAATTTTCAAAATGATCACCACAAAATCATGAGCAATCCGAGGAAAAGTTTTTAATAGTTCTGTCGCTCGAGTGGTAAAGCGTTAGTCACATCAATAGGTAGGTAGGTACCATAAATAGGCCATCATATCAAATCGGAACGGGAACGTAACAAACAAATTTACAATGATGAAATGCGAAATGTTCCAGATAAACAGGACTTTGCTATATCCTAAGTTAAAAAAAAAAAATATTGGTTCTAGATTTGTAAAGCCTTTTGATGTTTTATTTCTCAAAAACAGCAGTACAGATTGTTCACAAATGTGTTGAAAGATTACATACCGATAGAGGTCATTAAAAATAATGTTCGTACATTGCAAACAGTAGAAACAATAAAACTATTATGTTATTATTCTAAAACACAGCAACCAACAACGGGCAAATTGCTTTTACAGTTATTGGATGCTGTTAACAGTAGTTCATACATCTGTACAGTAAACTGTCTCACTAATGGCCTCCCTTATTTCACTAAATGTGTGCCGCTACAGGGCGGTCCTGAACAAAGTAACTTGGACGATTACACGTGTTGTTTGTGATGTAGTTTGTATGCAGTCCAAAGGCAATGAAATTTGGACAAAAAGGAAAAAAATACGTCCTTTATCTCCAAAGACGATAATGCTTCAAATGTATAAATCTTGTCTTAACAAGTGCGTTAAAAAGGTTTATATTTTAATAACAGGGCTGAACGAAACAAAATTTTGATTATTATTTTTAACCATTAAAATATGTAATATTGTATTAAAATAAACTTATTGTAAAAAATTTACTCAATAAAAAAAAAAAAAAAAAAAAAAAAAAAAAATTTGAACATTGTAATATCTTAAAAATGTGTATTTGTGTATTGTCTCCCTGTAGCGGCCAAAACATATGAATGAATTTTAAAAAGTTCGGCTAGGCTAGGTTGGGTTTAATTTAGGTTTAGGTTAGTTGAATGTTAATTTTTTTAGTTAAATATCTTCTTAGGGAAAATTAACATTTTTTTTTAAATTATTTTAAAAATACATACAATTGATGAACGGCGAATAGTAAGCGACCAATGCTTTTTCTTAAATTTTAATTCGGAGCTTGAGTATTGCTAACTCTTGATTCTAGTCAATTTAAGAGTACCCATCGACACACCAGGAGTGAGCATATATTTTAATGTCACATCCATAAACAAAAATGTAGCAAATCGGCCAAATTCTGGTCTACCTAATTCAGCAAACGAATATGCCAATGCTATCACATTTTAATGTTAAAAATTCGATGTTTAAAACATATTGTACCGGACGGGTCAACGAGGAAGAAGACGGTTTTCCCTTCAGGACGTCTTCTTTCTCTATTTTTAATTTCATCATGCATTTTTTCAACGAAGACGAGGATGAGTTCCCGCAAAGGCCGTCCTCGTCTTCTTAACTAAAAATTAGTTTTAAGATTTAATATTAGGTTTATGTCAATGTATAGATTATAAAGAATAATTTCCGTGAATAAAGAATACCTGTTTGTTGAGAATGAGCGGCTCGGAGAGGTTGACAACGAGATAAGGTTTGCTGCACCTTTTCCCTCGTTTTCGACTTCTCCGCACGCCACTGGCGTTGACGCCACGGGGGAGAATTGCCTGCGGGGTGCGAGGCGGGCCCCACTTCCCTACCCTTTCCCGCACCCTAGCCCCGGGCGGACGAATAAGAGAGCTCCTTTGAGACCGATAGGTATTTTTGATGATTAAATTCATCGCTATGTTATGTTAAGAATCAATTTTCAAGAGTCCGGTCTATCGTATCACCAAATAAATGATATGGATAGATAGATCGGACTCTCCTTTATGTAAAATTACTTAAAAACAAATTAATATTCAATGTTATAACAATGCAATGTGAAATTCCCCGGGAATGTAGGGGTTCCGGGGCCCCAAGGAAATTTACAAATATGTACATATAAAATCGAATAAATTAGAAGGAGTGAGGTCGTGGGGGTCGGACGAAAGAGCGGAAGGAGGAGAAGAGTTGAACATATAGCCCACCTCGCTGTGTCTAACACAGCAGAGGTCACGACCCGCGAAACAACGGACTGCCGGAAAGATGAGGCACAAATCCGAACGCGCCCTCGCCGGCGGCGAGGGTAGGGGTCGGGCTATATATACCGGGGTCGATTGCGCAATCGGGACGCATTTTACAAAGTCGAAACTGGTATTAACACTTCTCCGCCTCTCCTGCCTGACCCTTGGACCTCGCTCTGGATTGAACTTGAAAACTGGGATTTCATTTCTACCCCTTGGACCCTGCCTCTTCCCCTTGAAGGCCTCCACCCCAGCAGTTCACCAGCTCCATCTAGCGGCTACACAAGGACTACCCGGCGCCCTATTTACAGTCTGTGTGAGTGGCGGACGGAAACGTCGCTTACATAGTGGTCCTTTCGAGCCGAGGATCAGTCACCAGCCGCTACGATGCCGAGGTCCCTACGGTCGGGCAAAGGAGGCGGAGACGACGACCAAGACGCAACGCAGCACGGCCCTGCCGCTCCTGCCAATCCAGCCGCTCCAGCCGTGGACGAGGCCAGGGCACAAGCTCTTGCCGTTCACGCCACTGAGGGGAGCGATTCAGCCTTGGCGGACGAGCATTCCGCATCGGAGAGAGAGCCTTCCACTGCAGATACACTCCGCCTGCTGCGACAAGAGCTACGGGCGGAGAGGAAGCGTAGCGAGCAGCAGGCACGAGACTCAGCACGGCAGATCGAGCAGCTGATCGCCATGCTGGGAGCGTCGCGGCCTCCTCACGAGCCCGAAGCCAGGGCTGCCCCAACGCAGTTCATACCCGAAACCAGGGCTGCCCAAACGCAGTTCATAGCCGAAGCCAGGGCTGCCCCAACGCAGTTCGTAGCCAAAACCAGGGCTGCCCCAACGCAGTTCATAGCCGAAGCCAGGACTGCCCCAACGCAGTTCGTAGCAGAAACCAGGGCTGCCCCAACGCAGCCTATAGCCGAAGTCAGGGCTGCCCAACCGCTGTCCGACCCATCATTGGCGGCGCCCGCATTATCTGCGCCGCCCGGACCCATGCCTGGCCAGGCAGCTACATCGGCGCATTTTCCGGGGCATCCCACGGCAGAGGAGACCGCCCAGCAGACGCAGGAATGGATCAACCGTGGACCGGACCCGCTCGCACATTTTGCCGCCGTGGTTGCCGACGCCATCCGCAGCTCGCAGTCGGGAGCTACGCCAAGGACATACGAGGATGACAACCGGATGGCAGCCCTGATAGCGCGGCAGTCCACGGCGAAGGATCTACCCCCGTTCTCCGGTGACCCGGTGGAGTGGCCCACCTTTGCAGCTCAGTTCAAACAGTCAACGGCCACGTGCGGGATGACGGCGTCCGAAAATCTGATCCGCCTACAACGTGCGCTGCGCGGGAAGGCGCGGGACGCCGTCAACCCGCTGCTTATGGACCCCGCGCAGGTTGGCGAGATAATGGAGGTCCTGAGAAACCGTTTCGGAGGGGCGCAAGCGATTGCCGCGGTAATGCACGAGAGGGTGAACAGCTTACCGCGGCTCTCCGATGATGCAACCAACGAGGCCCTCGTCGAATACTCCGGGACGGTGCAGAACGTCGTGACGTCACTCGGGAACCTAGCCGACAACTACCTCATGAACCCGGCACTGCTGACCGAGATGGCCTCCAAGATGCCCTTCGCCCTACGCATCCTCTGGCTGCACAAGGTCGCGGACAGCACGGAGGTCGCAGATATTCACCAGTTTGCGGCCTTTTTGAAGCGGCTCGCGAACGCTGTCTCACGATCCGGCCTCATTGATCCCGCCCGGCCAACCCGACCACGGCGCGAGCAGTTACATGTACAGAAAGATACCTACGAAAAAAGTGTGGAAAAATTTGAAAAAAGTGAAGAGTGCGCAAGGTGCCGTGATTTGCATAAATTACGGGATTGCCCTGAGTTTGTCGCGATGGAGGTTTCCGCCCGGTGGGAACTAGTAAAAAGTGCGCGCCTTTGTCATAAATGTCTAGACAAGGGACATTACACGCGTGTGTGTGAGTACCGTGTGAACTGCGGAGTGGGAAAGTGCCGAATCATGCACCACAGGCTGCTACACGATGCGTCGCGGTACCTGGGAACAAGCGAGACATCGTAAAGCGCTCGGCGCGACCCGGGGCCGGCAGGCTCTCTCGTTTACAAAAGAGAGCATGCGACGACGGCACCCTCTACCGCTGCGAACGAGCAGCTTCCCGCACCAATCTGCGCTACCCCGGATAATGGCGCACGTCAGGCGCGACATCTACCGACGTAGGGATGAAACTTCCCTCGCCGATCACATCTACCTAGAACGAAGAGCGAGCAGCACCATCTGTAGCTGAGATGCAGCACCCCCACGCCGATGAATGACCCCCTCCCTTGGAGACCCTTCGGCGGCTACCTGAGCGACGAGTCCGGAGCTACGTAGTTTTGCCCGGAACATCTTCCCGAGGCGAGAATCGCGACGGGGGGAGCGGGTGGCATTCGAGACCGAACGCTGCTCGCAAACAAAAGGCCAGCCCGAGAGAGGAGGCGGCCGACCGATCCCGCTTACGCCGCACGCGAGAGAGGTGGATCGCATGCGATCCCGCTCTCACCGAATGTGAGAGAGGTGGATTGCATCGATCTCGCTCTCGCCGAATGCCAGAGAGGTGGATCACCCCTGATCTTCCCGAGGCGAGAATCGCGACGGGGGGAGCGGGTGGCATTCGAGACCGAACGCTGCTCGCAAACAAAAGGCCAGCCCGAGAGAGGAGGCGGCCGACCGATCCCGCTTACGCCGCACGCGAGAGAGGTGGATCGCATGCGATCCCGCTCTCACCGAATGTGAGAGAGGTGGATTGCATCGATCTCGCTCTCGCCGAATGCCAGAGAGGTGGATCACCCCTGATGTTGCAGTTACCGACGCCGAAGCGTCCGGCTGCACAACGCTGTCCCAGTCAGCACCTGAAACCTGATGCTGCAGTACCCGGCGCCGATTCGTCCGGCTGCACAACCCCTGAAGATGCAGTACCCGACGCCGAGGCGTGCGGCTGTACAACTCTGAAGATGCAGTACCCGACCCGACGTCCGGCTGCACACCGCCGGCCCAGCCGACACCGAAGGATGACCCGGTCCTCATAGTGGACCACCCCCTGCCCCGCACAGACGGATCAGAAGATCCGGCCACAAGGGACGCCGACGCCAACACGCCCCGTCCTAGCTGAATAGGGCACAGCTGACGCTGTACCGAGGGGAGTGTACCGGACGGGTCAACGAGGAAGAAGACGGTTTTCCCTTCAGGACGTCTTCTTTCTCTATTTTTAATTTCATCATGCATTTTTTCAACGAAGACGAGGATGAGTTCCCGCAAAGGCCGTCCTCGTCTTCTTAACTAAAAATTAGTTTTAAGATTTAATATTAGGTTTATGTCAATGTATAGATTATAAAGAATAATTTCCGTGAATAAAGAATACCTGTTTGTTGAGAATGAGCGGCTCGGAGAGGTTGACAACGAGATAAGGTTTGCTGCACCTTTTCCCTCGTTTTCGACTTCTCCGCACGCCACTGGCGTTGACGCCACGGGGGAGAATTGCCTGCGGGGTGCGAGGCGGGCCCCACTTCCCTACCCTTTCCCGCACCCTAGCCCCGGGCGGACGAATAAGAGAGCTCCTTTGAGACCGATAGGTATTTTTGATGATTAAATTCATCGCTATGTTATGTTAAGAATCAATTTTCAAGAGTCCGGTCTATCGTATCACCAAATAAATGATATGGATAGATAGATCGGACTCTCCTTTATGTAAAATTACTTAAAAACAAATTAATATTCAATGTTATAACAATGCAATGTGAAATTCCCCGGGAATGTAGGGGTTCCGGGGCCCCAAGGAAATTTACAAATATGTACATATAAAATCGAATAAATTAGAAGGAGTGAGGTCGTGGGGGTCGGACGAAAGAGCGGAAGGAGGAGAAGAGTTGAACATATAGCCCACCTCGCTGTGTCTAACACAGCAGAGGTCACGACCCGCGAAACAACGGACTGCCGGAAAGATGAGGCACAAATCCGAACGCGCCCTCGCCGGCGGCGAGGGTAGGGGTCGGGCTATATATACCGGGGTCGATTGCGCAATCGGGACGCATTTTACAAAGTCGAAACTGGTATCAACACTTCTCCGCCTCTCCTGCCTGACCCTTGGACCTCGCTCTGGATTGAACTTGAAAACTGGGATTTCATTTCTACCCCTTGGACCCTGCCTCTTCCCCTTGAAGGCCTCCACCCCAGCAGTTCACCAGCTCCATCTAGCGGCTACACAAGGACTACCCGGCGCCCTATTTACAGTCTGTGTGAGTGGCGGACGGAAACGTCGCTTACACATATTTAAAACAATTTGTAGGTCAAATTATTTTCTGATAATTTCAAATTTTTGTAATTGTAAGAAATTGTTTTTTGCAACATTGTTCGTTACTAACAATACTAACCCGAGTATAAAAAATGTTAACATATAAATTTACTTAAAGCCTCATGGGCGTACAAAAGAGTAAATTAAATTTAAAAATAAAGTATGTTCTATATATAAATTTCTCTAATCTACTACACTATATAAAGAGGTAAGATTTGTTTGCTTGTTTGTTTGCATTGAATAGGCTCCGAAACTACTGAACCGATTTGAAAAATTCTTTCGCTCTTGGGAAGCTACACTATCCTTGGGTAACATAGGCTATATTATATTTTCAAAAAAAATAGGCAACCTTACTAAAACTTCAATAATGTAACCCAAGGTGTAAAAAAATTACCTAAAATATTATTTACATCGCGTGCGCTGCGAAAACGATTGATGATAGAATAAAATAATGTAGTACGACTTTTAAGAACACATCATTATTTACAAAAAAGGTCATAACAGCATATGTCAGTATTCTTTAATTTAAAAAATTAATTAAAATGTCGCCGCTTGAAAAGGCTCTTTATTTGTATCTTGGTTTTAATCCTTATCAAAATAAATTACTTTATATTCAAGACAGCTTCAATAACTTTATTTAACTTTTTGAATTTTTCAATTCGGATATTTAATTAGTAAGACATCACGAGTTTAAAAATGTTAGTGTTAGAAAAAAGTTTCGGCTACGGGCCGGGCGGGAGAGGAGTCAAGAAATGAAGTGCCAGGGGGGTTGGCGGGACGGGGGCGCGGGAGGGCGGTGGCGGGGAAGGTGGAAGTGGAACGCTGGAGGGGAACGCACGGGAAAGGACATGCAAGGAGTAACATTTTATTTATTTGAATATGGCATTGCAACACATGCCGGGAAACAGCTAGCGAACAATAAATAGTGTGATTCTGAAGTTACCTCCAATGTAAGTACCTACGGTCCTGTATATTTCCTACATTTTAAAGCAACATTAGGTCATTGATCAAATGCGTTGTACTTTTGGTGTTAGTGATCGACGAACCGGTGGATGCAATCTGTTAGCAATAAGTAGTTATAACAGTTTTTCTAGTCTGTAGTTAGTAGTAAGACAATGTAGAATTGTATTAAAAAATTATACAGAGCCCTTGACGTGATTTTTCACAAAAACAGCGCCATGCAAATCATTAAAATATTATTATTATAATAATAAATTCCAGTAAAAGTAATTAAAGTAGATGTAATTCTCACCGAAAATTTCGTTCCCATGTAAATACGTCGGTGTGTAATTTTGGCTAGCAGCGTAATAGTAGGGGAGGAATTAACGCTAAATGGGTAGTTACTCGAGCGTTGTGGGGACCTATTGGATTGCAAAGATTAGATGCTAAAAAGAAAAAAAGTTTATGTGATGTTTGCCATTTCAGTGGTGGGGGGAGCGAGTATAAATTATCAAAAATGTAAAAAAAAATCGTCACATTGACTTACTCGAGCGCGTCAGATATTAATAGCGTATACGCCCTACGTGTTTCTGGTAACGGAAAGATATTAATCTGACGACTTCAGTGGTGGGGGTGGCCGTATGAAGAGGTAGAAAATTAAAAAAAAATGGATTTATTCGAGCGTGTCAGATTAAGGTAATGTGCGTTAATTACATGCAGAAAAGCTTACATTTCAATAATCTGACGATTTGGACGTAACCTAAACTCGTGGCTGTTTGTTGAAAATGTAAAAAAAAATCGTGACCTTGACTTACTCGAGCGCGTCAGATTTTTATACAGACGGTTCAGCTTGATGTCCTGGTTGTGCTGACCTATAATCTGACAATTATGTGGAGGGGTTTTCTTAATCTGACAGTTTTAAGTTTATTTTTTATTACTGAATAGAATTACAATGAACAAAAAAGAATATATACCCATTATAACGATTAAAATAAAATTGCTTAATTAAACTTCTTAAAAATTTCACTTATTAAATTTCTTTACACAATAAATAAACTTAAGCGTTGTACACGAACTCCTCCGCTCTGCGACAGAATATAAATAGCAAGCGCCCGTCAACGTACTACTCGACCATAGACATATGAATATTAATAGACCTGCTAAAATTATCAAATAAAATTATTTGATAATTATTATCTAATATTATTATATGATTATATCAAATAAAAATTATTATCAAATAAAATTTATTTTTCGGTATGCGAGTCACGATCCTTACCGCTGGACTACGCTGGCCGGTATTTGCGGACCCTGTACAGTACGCCCAGTTTCTGAGAGGCTAACTTAACATTGATGGAGCCCCCTACCTGAGCTGGTTACTTATTATATCGTTACTTGTTATCGATTCGAATTTGCAGTACGAAGACGATTCCACTGATGATGACGACGATTAAAACTCATTCTCAACCTTTTTTTTTCACTAAGAGATTTTCTTTTTATCATTATACCTATATTATTTTTTATTTTTATTTTTTATTCTATTCAATAATAAAAACAAATATATGTATATTTTTAAACAAATTAATTTTCTTCGGTCTTCGGCATAGGGCAGGTCTATTAATATTCATGTGTCTATGGACTCAACAGAGTGGGCAGTTCTCAGCGCCGTCAGCTACTGTACGCTCCACATTCAATGATGATTTTAGCTTCTTCGACATGTTGAACTCGTCAGATTATACTATTTCCGTGATCCTTACATTATTTCCTTCAAAATAAAAGAAAAATGAACCGCGCTCGAGTAAATCCACGTGTCGTTTTTTTTTTGCAACTTTGTGACTCGCTAATTTTCTTACGTCACGTTCAAATCGTCAGATAATTGAAATGTAAACTTTTCTGTATGTAATTAACTCACAATACCTTAATCTGACACGCTCGAGTAACTACAGGGATCGATTTTTTTTTACTAATCTGATCGGTACTCCAAGCCGTACCCACCAATATTATGGGTTCATATATGGTGGTAGTCCATAACAGGGTCGGGAGGTATCTCCCCTTAGTTAATCTGACGCGCTTGAGTAAATCCCAAAATCCCTGCTTCGCCTCCCGTACTATAATATTAATACTTGAAATTTACCGACTAGCGAGACACTTCACACATATTCCGCAAATCGCTTATTTTTTGTGAGTTTCGGTGTCAAACGATCTCGGCCGACGGAACCCAGCGGCCGCCCGGGCGGTCCACGGGACGGGACGGTCCCCGGGACCTGGCAGTCCCGGAGACCCGGCCGTGGACAGCCCTGCCGGATGATTTATGAGGGCCGCCCGAACAACACAGGGCGGCAACTGATTTAATATACTCTCTGCCTTTTAATTGCTTGTTCAATTGTAATTGATTCGATATGCAGGGGCGGCCACATACGATACGGTAATTAATGATTTTCGTAACAAGATATGCATGCGGGTTATATATATGGACAATGATAAACTAATGTTTTGACGTGGATATAATGATCTTCGTTAATGATAGTTCTAAGATTATCCATCCCATATTTCATAATTTCAATCACCTTCTTTCAACGTAGTTTCGAATACAGCTTTGTAGGTTTTGATTTATTTTTATTACTGATTTTGAATTAGCGTTAACGCTGTTCTCGTTAAGTGTTTAAAGAAATGATTGCTTTCGTAACCATCAAATATGGAGGAAAAAACTGTGTGTTTCAACCAATAATTTCAACCATAATCAATGTAATATGAATTTGGTGACTGTGTCGTTGATTTCGGATTCTCCGAATAGAATTTAAAAAAATCTAATAAAAAATATTTCTGCATAAAACATGAACTTAAAAGGCCTTGGACAGAGCATTAGTGCGATTTTAATGAATAACATTGAAGCTAAATAAGGATGAGGGGAAGATGCCTGGTAGCCATCTTGTATGACAAACTTTTGAAATGATTTATATGCAATTTTTTTAAAAAAAATTTAAATTTTATATAAGCGACTATATAAAATAAATCCATAAGTATACAAAATATAATGGTTAAGTAAGGTAAAGATATTGTATTTCTTAGTCCTCCTCACTAGGGTTCCTGTGCTGAGGCGGACTAAAATTGTTTAATTACAGTTTATTTGTTTTCTATGTCGTTTTTAGTGTCTTCATTAGGGTGTTTTCGTTGACCTCTTTCATCCATATTTTTATTCTTGATTTGTACTCATCAATTTTTTTTATTAGTTTTATGTCTACGGGAAGAATGTTATGGAGTTTAGTTGCAAAAAAAGTGTAGTTTCTTTTTCCGAATGTGGTTTTATAACTTGGAATGTTTTTTATGTCATTTTTATTTGATCTAGTGTGATGAATACGCTGCCTAGTAGAGGATTCAGTATTTTTTAATAGCTTCAATAATATATTTTTGGCATATATTTTTTGTACATTTGGTACGTCAAAGCTTTTGAATATTTCAATCGAATAATAATAATAATTCAATTGGTAAAGAATAAAATATTTTTTCTTTAAAAAATTTAAATAGGTAAAGCAGGTAAAGCAATTTTTCATGCATATTGTTCATGAATGGCTGGGTCCAGAGAATTTTAGCACCAATATAGAATTTGGAAGCCATCTCTTGTCTGGTGCCCCAAAATATCTGAAAAAAATCTTGACTCTGCAGAAACTCCTATCCTAATAAGCAGATAGCAATCTTTAGAGCACGTGAGTCAGATAGGTATGCTGTCCTTGTTCTACCTGTATTTCAGTTGAAGATGCTCCGAGGAACTAGCGTCACTGATCCCTTCGGTACCAGTGCACAATGGGGATAACACCAAACGCGCGCCCAGTACACGGTTGACATTTGATTGTAGAATGGGTAGCTTCTACGACTTGTTCTTGAGTTTGACGCCTTGGCTGTGGAATAATTTGCCGGCCTCTGAGTTTCTTTCCTACTCCAACATGCTCCTCCTCATATTCATTCCTTTTTTATTTAACATTTAACAGATTATCTACATATCTACTGTAGATTGTAAAAAAATATAAGTAGGTAAATAATAAAAATAAAGAATATCACACGAAGGTCTTTGTGAGCGTGTTTCGTGGTCCAATTATAGGCCCAATTTGGTCATATAATTCCAAACAAAACTGTGCTTTCGAAATTCAAATGGGATGGAGATCTACGATTTCAGGCGCGTGTGAGTGAGACGGAACCCTTGGGGGGTTGGACTAAATGGAACATTTGTTTCCATTCAATTTTGTATGGAAAGCACTTCTATAAATAACAACACAAATATTCCTTTAATTATAATCCCAATTCGAACATGCGAATGAGTCAACCGCGCGTTTACCCGCCATCCATCAAGAGCGTTCCGCGGAACCGGGAATCGGAAACTGGGAACGGGGAACTGGAACCGGGAAGGGAAGGGAACAGATAGATAAGCACTGAATAAGTAACCAGCTCCGTGTCAATGCAAACTGCCGCTGATCGATGACGAGTGTTGTGCTGTCGCATTAATAATGTAAATGGTAAACGGAGCGAGCTTAGAGCTTTAAAGGCATTCACACCGTTACAAGTCACACGGCTCCGGGATGAAAATATTAAGGAAAGTCTTGATTTTTAAAGATCAGCTAGAGCCTGGATTGAGCAATTACCCAATTACTTCTTTGTAAAAGAAGTATATACCTATTATATTTCTTTTACAAAGAAATATAAAGTATTAATATTTTATTTAATTTGTAAATTTGTTAATTCTTATTTAAAAGCACCGAAAAAGGGCGTAAATAAATAAATTAATAAACATGGGAAATTGTTTATGTAGATACAGAAAAATGGAGTTGAATCTCAGACCTTTTACAAAATTTAAAAATAACATAACACACAGCATATATGTATATTAGAAATGCCATATTTTCATGGTGGTTACTTAAAACGAAGATGCTTTGAATTTGTAGTTATAAGTTACAAGTTATAAATCTCTCTACATAGTTCATAGCCACAGTTGTCGCAAGTCAATAGTTATAAATTTTTGCTATATGTTAGTCACTAGTAATAAATCTTATCTGTAAGTTTTCTAGTTATGAGTTCAATAAATTAAGTTGTAAAGCAGCCTTGGGGTGATTTTTCCACGAAAGCGATGCAATATAAATAATATAATCTTTATCATATGTTATTATTATAATAAATTGTAACATTATAGTTCACAAGTGTCAAAATGACAAAATCATATTCATTTGAGCTTAATGACCTGCCGTGAAAGTCGTCAAATGACATACATAGGAACCGACAATTTTAAAAGAGGTTATTTTTGTAGTTAGGTTGGTATCAAAGACCCCTACCCCTCTTTATGTAGAAGTAGTATTCATAAAAAAGCATGCTACAATCATTTAAAGAAAAATAATATGACTTTGTGACCCTAAAAATATTACCCTTACAAAATGAAACTTACGGCAGTTTTCAGGCAGGTGACGCAGAAGGAAAAACGTTTCAAAAATAAAGAATTCGCATGACGCGCGGATAGTGCTTTCTTTTTCTTTTCCCGGGGCAACAAATTTATATTTATTCGACGCTTTCAATGGAGGCCTTTTCATTTCGGCGACAAATCAGTATTTTCCACGTCCTCCCGTGTAATGTAAATCTAAACCTTTTTCACCTCAGATATCGGGCCGTCGCAACTCATAGGCCCTGAATAATGCCGGCCCATATTTCATCCATTCCGTGTCAAGTCAAATGGTATACGACGAGGAATGAGCCGGTTGCATGAAATTTTATAAAACAAACAATTCGTCCAGGTTTCACAAAATGTAAAAAGCCTAAAAACTGAAAATATTATATACTAGGTAAGTTAATTTCCGTATTGAGCCATTCATAGTCTGAGATTTTAAGTAGATAGAAATTGATGGCGCTGCGATCGTTTGAAATGTTTAAAATGGCAACACCAAGATTGTTTTTTTTAAATTGAATTGATAATGTTATTATCAAGTTCTGCAAGTATTTTTGTTACAGCTGTTTCAGTTTACAAGACCATTTTCAAACTATGGTTAATCCACATTGAGACGACCTATTTTAACTATTTTAAATGTCAATGTTTTGAAAGTGTCTAAATTGATTTATTATCGGTTAAACCAATTTGCTGGACAACTAATTAAGAGAGTATTATATGTGGTTCGGAATCTGTTAGGGTTAAACTTAGCTCAAACTTCCTGTAAACCGAAACCGCTATAACTAAAATACTTACAGAACTTGATAATAACATTATTAAATTTAAGTTAAATTAAATTTTTACGAACTAAACGGAGTTCTACGAATTAAACACAAAAACAATTGACAAGATATACCAAGATTGAACACAAAAACAATTGATAAGATGTATTCATATTTTTTACTTAACAAATAATGCTGAGAAATAATTGGTATTTTATTAACAAATTAATTTTTAATCCTTTTTGAAATTAAGATAATGCGGAAGGGCAATATTTTACTGTTCCTGAAATGTATGACTTTAAAGAGTTATTAGATGTTTAATTAAAATAAAACACAATTCACAAATCAAAAAACTGAGTTTTGTTATTTTATATTAAAGAAATTTGAATTTGACCAACAAGTTTCAAATACAAACCGAGTATCTTGGTATTGCTTTAGTAGTGAAATAACCAATTTGTATCAACTAATTGAATAAATTTCTGTAATATTATGCCAAACTGAACTAAAAATTGTTTTTCCCGCTTGGGAAGAAATTAAAATAACTTTCCTACGTTAATTTTTTATTTATTGTTTTGAATCGCATTATTTTGCTATTGAAGCATTTTTAATAAACTTTATTCTTGTTTAATTAAATGAAGACAATATTAGCGAACCTCAATAGAAAATCTGGAGACATTAAAATCAGAAAAAGATATTGGTTCCACTGGGACTCGAACACATGGCCCTTTGTTAACATGACAAGGTTTTTAATGTTTTTTTTGGCAAAGCAGGGTTTGTTTAACGGATATGTGTAATTATTCTAATTATTACCTTTCATTCAATGTAAGAACACGGACATTATTGTTTTATATGGTAATAATATTTTTTCTATTGGCAGCATTGATTAATTGTCTATAAAATGTTAAATAAAAACCATTAATATAAAAATGGCGTTACCGCGTAAGTGAATTAATTTAAACAAAATTAAAATTTTAAATGCATATTTTTGCATGTTTTTTGTCTCCCCCGACGTAAATTCTCACTATTCGTAATAATAATGCTAAATCTAACTGTTTAAATAAATAAAATAAAATCCGTATTAACGAGTAAGCTGTTCAATAGATAAATAATAAATGTTTTTCTCACCATTCTGTGTTCTCACCACTTAATGTTTTTTCTAAGCCAATTTAAAATGCATGCAAGACGCTCATTTATATATTTAAAGATAAAAAGTGGCATTATTTCAGATTTGAGTTGTTTTATTATAACGTACGTGACCTCCGAGCGAGGAGGCTCTATGTGATGTATCCGATGGCACGTGCATCACGCTTTGCCTGATGGCCTGATGGGGATATTTGTTAGCTTTTTCACGCGATATTTGTTTCAGAATAAAATAAAAGTTATGTTCGTTGAGATATCTACAAATCCACACAATGTGAGTAGGTCAGTAGGCATGTGTAGCAATTGGGTTAATCTACCGAGCAATTTGTGATATACATATATTATAAGTCCCACTGGAGTTTTAGATTCTTTACAAATTTCTCCTTTATTATATTTTCCTAATGACTAATGACTTTTGTCACTAAATTCATTTTATTTTGGATTTTTCCCTCGATGGACAGTTCGAATGAAGTTTTAAAAAATATCGTTTTATGCAAGGTACTACTATACTGGCCTTACTCTAGTCTTAAAACTCCTTTTCATTTAAGAAAAAATAATATGGAACAACCAGTATGGCAATTAGTGAAATTGGTAACAGTTTATTTGATGACAATTATTATAAGCAATAATTATTAGCCTGAAACACTCATCTACATTGAAAAAATCTCCCGAGAAAAGATACATGCCGCCGACGGGACTCGAACCCACGCCTTTCTGATTTCCGGTCAAATGCTCTGACCACTGAGCTACGTCGTAATACATTTTTCCTCCTGCAAACAACCAACTCTATTTATAAGAGAAAGGCATTGTAAGTGCTAAATCTCTCAATAGGTGGCGTCGAGAAAAATTATGTCTACATTTATTGATGAAATACTTTAACTCGTAAAAAAATATTAATTATTATATTAATTGACAAACTAATGTTTAAGATAAGATTTTTATTCATAGCACAAAGGGTAACAATTATTATAAGCAATAATTATTAGCCTGAAACACTCATCTACATTGAAAATCATGCAGGCTATACCTTTTCTCGCGAGATTTTTTCAATGTATATGAGTGTTTCAGGCTAATAATTATTGCTTATAATAATTGTTACCCTTTGTGCTATGCATAAAAATCTTTTCTTAAACATTAGTTTATCAATTAAAAATAATAAGTTTATTTAATATTTTTTTATTGATCTTTGGTAAATCAACAGATTGTAAAACAATCTTTGGTAAATGAACATTATTTGTAACGGTATATTTTATAATTTTCAACATTATATCCAAAACACACTCAGTTTTTCATTTCCTCCTGTATTAAGAAATGAACAGAATTAAATAAACAAAAACCGTTGTGTATTGAAATATAATAAGAAAACAGGATGTACATAAATTGATAACAGAATTATATATACAAAACAACAAAAATGTTACTTATAACGTGTACAAGAAAAAGAATCATTTGATGGACTCTTTTATATTAATTGAAATAAAAACTTCTTTAGCAAAATTATGATTTGAAACTCGATTAAACGAAAAGAGGCAAGCACATACATCTATAGGATTTAGCCTACGAGAGAATGAGATAGAATAGTCGGCCTCCATGCGATGCTTCGTAGTCTCCCCAATCTCGTCTACTTTAGTTGTCTGAAGGTTTCACTTCTACCGCGAGTGAATTGCACACTGTTATTTTTCAGCTCACAATTATTGAAAATGTCCATTTTCGGTATTTTTTCATTGTAATTATAACAATTATTATTTTTAATTGGTAAACTAATGTTTGAGACAAGATTTTTATGCATAGCACAAAGGGTAACAATTATTATAAGCAATAATTATTAGCCTGAAACACTCATCAACATTGAAAACATCTTCCGAGAAAAGATAAATGCCGCCGACGGGACGGAAGATGTTCTCGGAAGATGTTTTAAATGTTGATGAGTGTTTCAGGCTAATAATTATTGCTTATAATAATTGTAATTATAACAGGCTGTTCAAGCAAGAATTTTGTTTATTTATGGTTTGTCAATGCTTCCGAGTGTGAAATTGGAATTACATAATGAAAATTACGTGTAACAAAAATTTCTTGACGCTAAAATCCACATAAGGAGAGCTTTTGTTACTTCAAACAAATATAATTTCTGTTTTATAGTTTAGATTGAAGCGTCCCCGATATCGTTCAAGAATTTTCTGTTAAATTTTTCATGGAAAGACTTATCTCAGTGTGACCATCTTTAATTACCATTTAAAATCTGTCCGAATCACCGATAGTTCCTTAACCACTGGAGCGACAGCTCGAACTTTTTCCTCCGATTGCTCGTGATTTTTTAATGATAATTTTGAATATTTTCCGCCAAAATTAAAAAAATCATACCCGAATTTAAATATGGAAAAATTTAATGCATATAGGGAAAATATGCCTAAAACTGGCAGCAAAGCGATCCGAGGTATTTTTAATGGTGCCATATTGGGGCAAAAAGCGCTCCAGTGGTTTACTGGATAATAGTCTGATATAAGAGTCTGCATTGTCTGAACACTGCAGATTTTGCAGTTAGCCACCAGCAGGCAGCACCAGCGGGTGTAATGGCGAAAATCGTCCCGGGCGGTCTCTGGGGTAATCGGCCCCGCCGAATCAATCCGTCGCGCGTCACGCCATAGAAACACCATACATATCCCATGCATTATGCTGGAGCTTTATGTGGGCCATTCTAAGGGTAGGGCCTCTATGGCGGAATTGTTGTCCGTTTTCACACCTTTTGGAATGCGTGAATATCAAATACTACAAGAGAACTACAAACTGTATTCTGATTTGGCAATATTTGTGTTTTTGTATTTTTTTATATAATCGGATAAACTAAAATGTACAGATTTATGAGTAAATCCAATTAAAAAATCATATATATATTATACAATCGATAGCGTTAAAACTATTAGTTTTGAAAAGATATACCTACCTTCATGTCAAGTTTTATAAGTTTATCTGATGGTAGATGTGGAGGCGCTGTATCCCCGCTCAAAAAGAAGTAGATGGAGAGATATGTAATTACGAATGTTGGAAAGAGTGCGCTAATATTTAAAATGGTAAAATTGAAACGAAAATTGTGAAAATGTTTAATAGAGCAAATATCTCTTGTGGTCTCTCTGTGAACAGCATTTAAAGAAACATTGTGAATTTTTTCATACATGTAACTTTTAAAATAACTGAATTAGATGAAAATAATAATTTTCGGAGCATACTATGCGATTTTTTTTTTCTGTCGAGGAATTTCATATAATTTGCGTTTCGGCGTGGGGAATGTATAGCTATTTTCTTAAAAAATAACATTTTTTTAAAGAGCTTAATAACTTCAAATGTTTAAGAGGAATATGTAAGAAATCGGTAGAAATTCAGGTAGCGGCGGCTTAAGGTTAACCAAAAAATCTTAATTTTCAGTAGAGATTTAAAACTTTTTAAAAGTAGGGAAAATCAAGTATGTAGGTACGTTTTGGAATCAAATTAAATTAAGTTTCAGAAGACGGTTTGAATTTTGATTAATTTCCACATAACGGTCATGTAGGTAATTCAAAAGAAACACATAATAAATTCAATAACATTGGTGTGTCAAGATACCATATCTGCTATTTATCTACTAATTAAAACTAATTTAATGTATTTTCAATGTAAAACATATTTTTATAAAAAGTAACAAACTTTTTATACTGATTACAGAAAAAACAACTGTGTATCTACTGCAGTTGTTTAACTTTTGACACACGTTTGAAAATTCGTACCAAAACTTGAGAAATGCAAATAGGTTTCGTTTGCGCGATAACTTGTTTTTGAAAAAATTCATGTAGGCAATTAGGAATAAATTTTACAAATCCGTATCATTTGCAAATATTGATCCAAAACTGCAGTTCTCAATTTTGGTTTTGTCCCATTTAATAGCTGCATTTTGTTAACTTTACGTTCGTAAATATAGGGTTTCTCTTTATTGGTGTGTAAATTCACGAACTAGTGACTGATTTGAACGTTCACCATAAATGACACAGCAGCGTCCTGTAAATAGATCACACCAATTTGCCGATCACCACCCATAAACACGATCGATCGGGTCACGTCGTGAATTTGGTTAAACACTTGTAATTGTTGATTTAAAATTCCAATACTGCGGTGTAATTTATAGTTTGATATGTGAGATCGTTAAGTCCCCATTACGGCTCCTGCCATACATCTGTCCGGGTTCGTAGGTTGCCCGCAATAAAACTGTATTTTTACTTCTATGGCTACACTAAGACTTAACTACTAAATACTACTGTATCCGAGCGGCGGATAATGGCCGAGATCTAAATACTGAATGAGGGTTTTACGAGTGTTGGGAAATTTGGACTTTTATTGGGACAAGTGTAAAAGCGATAGTTAAAAAAATAAGACGAATGTGGGATAGGCCAAGAGCCGTGGATACATTGAATACCACTTTGTAGATAGACTAGATATGTTGCTTTACCAATTTAATAAAGAAGGACAAAAGAAATTTCATGTGGACGTGTTTCTTGATTTTTGAAGAACTGTCTTTCACTATCATTACGAAATTAAAATGGAATGAAGATATACGAAGTCAGGTAAGTGTAAGGGAGGCATAACGCGTAGGCTAAAACTAAAAGGTACTAAGTCAGTGGTAATATTGATTTACATTAAAATCTTTAAGGAAGGCGATTCTAGCGTTTTTTTTTGCTCTATGCTATTACCTAAAAGTAGAGAAATGAGAATTTTGAGGTTTTTTGTTATTGTGAATTTAGTGTTATTTTTAGAGAATTATTGAACAATAGGGATGTTATGTTCCTTTTTTTTTTAAATCGTCAAAAGAATGGAACCATTTATTAACCGGATAACCAAAACCCCTGCCATAGGTCACCTCAAGTGGTTCTCTACATGTGGTGACTTAGCAGGGCTAAAGGGTGAGGTTTGATTGGATGCGTTTGCTCCCACTTACTGCGGGCAGGATCGGGAGGGCTTGGTTGAGTGGGACCATTTTCTTCCTGCAGGATTCCTCAATCTTCCTCCTGCAGGATTTTTTCGACTCATCGCCTTGCAACCGAAGTTGGAGGGATGAACTCAAAGTCCGTCACAGCTGAACACACTAACCCCAGATTCCTACCCATCCCTCATAACTTTTCCTTCCCAGAACTGCCTATTCTTATTTTCTTAAAAAGATCCCCAACACAGCATCCCCAAAGATGACAAAAGCTTGAGGGAAATTATTTTCATCAGCGCCTCCTGTGGGGAGCTAATGTAAAACAAAATCTTATTTTAAAACACCAAATAAAATGTTGTTGTTTCGTATGTTTTAAGTGTTCAATCAAAATTTTTTTTTTTTAAAGCGCCGCATCCGCGCTCAAAAAGAAGAAGATGGAGAGATATGTTATTACGAATGTTAGAGGAGCGCGCTAATATTTAAAGCGATAAAATCGATGAAAAAATGGTGAAAATGTTTAATAAAACACGACTCGTTTAAAATAGAGCAAAAATCTCGTCGAAGGTGTCTTAAGTATCATTTAAAGAAACATTGTGATTTTTTCACAACTTTTTAAAACAATATATATTTTTTAAGAGCTTAAAAACATCAATTAAGGGAGATACGTAAGAAATCGGTAGAAATTCGGGTAGCGGCGGCTTAACAACAAAAATCTTAACATAATTTGTAGTTTTGTTGTCTTGTAAGTTACTCTGATTTTTTAAACAATCATTCACCCTGTAGCTTTCAGTTTATTTATGTCTCAAAATGCACACGGGTAATTCGATTACGCCCGGCATTGTCTACACTCTCCGCTACACACATGGTGTTCCTTTGAGCGGTCGCCGGTCGCCTTATAATGCCGAAACTTTCAAATATGAGCGTGACTAATAAAGGTGTTGCGTTCATATTTCGTATCCTGAACGGCCTGCCACCCCTGCCAGGAGTGCCAGGAGTGCCAGGAGTGCCAGGTAAGGAAGGTTCCCTAGCTAACTTTAACATCGTATTTTAGAACCAAACTCACTAAATTTAATACCAACATATTAAATATTGTTCCTACATACACGTTGCATTCATAGACAGGTTGTGATTTGTTTTTGGAGTGTTATGCCGTGTTGCGCTACCTCCTTCTTAAGCCAACGTTTCAGACAGCGTTGCAGTGTCCATCATCAGGGCAGATCCGGCAGATCTAATACATCTGTCGGATCTGCCGGATCTGTCCGAAACGTTGGCTAAAGAAGGAGGTAGCGCAACACGGCATAACACACAAAAACAAACAATATTATAAAACCGAATCGGGCTGCTTCTATACCTTTTTTACAGTAGCTTAATATGTTGGTATTAAATTAACACAGAGGGCCCTGAGGAAAATAATTTAACTCAGGACCTCAGCATCTTACGCTGTATGGAGGGTTTTCTTAAGGAAGGAACAAGAGGAGCTCTGGGATGGAAATGAGTATGAGGGGTGGGTAGAAATCTGGGGGTCTGTGTGTTCAGGAGTGACGGATGTATTACTGCATCCCTTCAACTGCGGTGCAAGGCGATATGTCTAGATGTCTAGGGATTCTGGGAACTCATCAACCAGTCTCACTCGATCCGGCCCGCTACGCAGTAGGTGGGCAGATACATCGAACGCCAACTCATTGCTAAACTACACCCCCATAAACCCGGGCACCTTGCTAAATCACCAAATGTAGCGAACCACTTGGGGTGAACTATGGCAGAAGTGTCGGTTATCCAACAAATGGTTCCAGGAGCGTCGGTACTCATACACGCCTCCTATAATGAAATCGATATCAAATAATTAATAATATCGTTCCTTTTGGATTTAAAACTTAAACAACGACATCAAAATAATTATTAAGATATAGATTACGGACACGGGAAGGGGGGATATAGATACAATTTTGCAACCTAACAAGATATAAGATATTTGTAATATTTTAACATACTTACAAAAACATACTATTAAAAAAAAATCCTAATTTATAATTCATAAAAAAACCATGAACAATGTGACCTTAGAACGAGGTATTCCAGTGAGGTCACATTCTTTACGACTTTTGTAAAAAATAACAACAGCAAAAATATAAAATAAAATAAATTGTAGCATTTGACGATCGATAAAACGAATTATGAAATAAAAACTAAGTTATTTTTATGGGCACTCTTCGGAACCCATGGGATCGTTAAAGTTACATCGACGAGCAATATGGGAAATTAAGGCATTTCCGTTCTCCAGAAGCCGGTCGAGATTATAATTTAACTTGAAACTCCTTGATGATGTGATTTCGGTAATTCATTTTATTTTATTAAGAAATAATTGTTCTATAATTCGTCCATTAGTAAATTGTTTTCGATAAGCGTGAGTTGAATTACATTACTAAACACCGAGTATTACCACAGGTTAATAATATGTTCAACAACTTTTTTTCGGAAAATAAACATATTAATAAAATCTGCATAAAAATTTCTATTTTAAAAGGTTATTATTTTTTATTTATTAATACGCCCAAAAGACTTTTTCATAAACGATAGATGAAATCATAAGTAGGTATACGAGTATACAGTGTATACAGAATGATGCCCGTTGTTGAAAATCGTAATAATGAATTATTATAAAGTAGGAAAACAATAAGTGTATAATAATAAAAATCATATTAGGATGACTTGTATAGCGCCGTTTTTGTGAAAAATCACCTCAAATTTATAATACGTTTATACAGTCTTATTTCCAACAAATAATACTGCCTTAATATTTCGCTTAAAAAGCGAATAAATACGACTGTAAGCAATGGTTTTTTTCACCTAAGACAACTCAAGTCAGTCCGAAGAAATCTTCCTATAGAAGCAACAAAACTACTTGTAAACTCCTACGTAGTCTCACGGCTCGACTACTGTAACGGTATCTACGCTAGCCTTCCAAAATATCAAACTGACAAGCTTCAATCCGTGTTTAATGCAGCCGCTCGACTCATAACCGGAGTCTCTAAATATTCACATATTTCAGAACACCTTCGTAATCTTCACTGGCTCAAGTGCCCTCAAAGAATCCAGTACAAATTGTGCTGGATGGTGTTTAAATCAATTAATGAAATGGCCTCATCTTACATCTCTGAACTATGTGTCCCAGAAAATACTGGTCTGAGGCAGTCAACCCTTAGATCAGCAACATCATCTGCTATAGGCAGACTAATGGAACCTAAACGCAAGCCAAATACGAAATTTGGAGATCGCGCCTTCGGAGTGTCTGGACCTAAGGCTTGGAATAAACTCCCACCGGAACTTAGATGCATAACAAGCCCAACAGAATTTAGGTCCAAATTAAAAACGTACCTTTTTGGGCTATCATACCCTTAAATAAAAATACCTATCGGAGTATCATAAAATTTTGCTTTTGTTTTCAAAATACGCTCATTACAGAACATTTTATCTACTACACTATATAAAGAGGTAAGGTTTGTTTGTTTGTTTGTTTGCATCGAATAGGCTCTGAAACTACTGAACCGATTTGAAAAATTCTTTCGCTGTTGGGAAGCTACACTATCCCTGAGTGACATAGGCTATATAATATTTTCAAAATAATTAGGGATCATTACTAAAACTCCAATAATGCAACCCAAGGTGTAAAAAAATTACCTAAAATATTCTTTACATCGCGTGCGCTGCGAAAACTATTGATGATAGAATAAAATAATGTACTACGACTTTGTAGAACACATCATTATTTACAAAAAAAGTCGCGACAGCATATGTCTAACTATTATAATTATGCCACAATAAGTATTCTTTTATTTTAAAAATTTAATTAATATGTCGCCGCTGGAAAAGGCTTTTTATTTGTATCTTGGTGTTAATCCTTATCAAAATAAATTACTTCATATTCAAGACAGCTTCAATACCTTTATTTAACTTTTTGAATTTTTCAATTCGGATATTTAATTAGAAAGATATCACGAGTTTAATAATATCTAAAATTAATGTGTTTTGCATTGATGACAACAAATCTACTTCTACTACACTATATAAAGAGGTAAGGTTTGTTTGTTTGTTTGTTTGTTTGTATCGAATAGGCTCTGAAACTACTGAACCGATTTGAAAAATTCTTTCGCTGTTGGGAAGCTACACTATCCCTGAGTGACATAGGCTATATAATATTTTCAAAATAATTAGGGATCATTACTAAAACTCCAATAATGCAACCCAAGGTGTAAAAAAATTACCTAAAATATTCTTTACATCGCGTGCGCTGCGAAAACTATTGATGATAGAATAAAATAATGTACTACGACTTTGTAGAACACATCATTATTTACAAAAAAAGTCGCGACAGCATATGTCTAACTATTATAATTATGCCACAATAAGTATTCTTTTATTTTAAAAATTTAATTAATATGTCGCCGCTTGAAAAGGCTTTTTATTTGTATCTTGGTGTTAATCCTTATCAAAATAAATTACTTCATATTCAAGACAGCTTCAATACCTTTATTTAACTTTTTGAATTTTTCAATTTGGATATTTAATTAGAAAGATATCACGAGTTTAATAATATCTAAAATTAATGTGTTTTGCATTGATGACAACAAATCTACTTCTACTACACTATATAAAGAGGTAAGGTTTGTTTGTTTGTTTGCATCGAATAGGCTCTGAAACTACTGAACCGATTTGAAAAATTCTTTCGCTGTTGGGAAGCTACACTATCACTGAGTGACATAGGCTATATAATATTTTCAAAATAATTAGGGATCATTACTAAAACTCCAATAATGCAACCAAAGGTGTAAAAAAATTACCTAAAATATTCTTTACATCGCGTGCGCTGCGAAAAATATTGATGATAGAATAAAATAATGTACTACGACTTTGTAGAACACATCATTATTTACAAAAAAGGTCGCGACAGCATATGTCTAACTATTATGGTTATGCCACAATAAGTATTCTTTTATTTTAAAAATTTAATTAATATGTCGCCGCTTGAAAAGGATTTTTATTTGTATCTTGGTGTTAATCCTTATCAAAATAAATTTCTTCATATTCAAGACAGCTTCAATACCTTTATTTAACTTTTTGAATTTTTCAATTCGGATATTTAATTAGAAAGATATCACGAGTTTAAAAATGTTAGTATTAGAAAAAAGTTTCTGCTACGGGCCGGGCGGGAGAGGAGTCAAGAAATGAAGTGCCAGGGGGGTTGGCGGGACGGGGGAGCGGGAGAGCGGTGGCGGGGAAGGTGGAAGTGGAACGCTGGAGGTTAACGCACGGGAATGTACGCACGGGAGTAACATTTTATTTATTTAAATATGGCATTGCAACGCATGCCGGGAAACAGCTAGTATATTATAATTATAGTTCCCAATTATGTCCTCTGCGTGCGAACTGTGTCTTAATTGCTCTAAATAAACAATAACAGTGTTAATCTCTAGTGACCCTCCAGGTAAGTATGGTATTGTATATATTTTCTGCCTGTACAGTGCATTTTTACAGCAGCATCGCGTTCATTGGTCAAATCATTGCACATATAGTTTCGTATCGGTGATCGATGAACCGATGGATGCAATTTTTAGCCATAAGATGTTGTTGTATATAGTTTAAAATAAGATTGTATAAACGTTTTATAAATTTGTACAGCGCCCTTGAGGTGATTTTTCACAAAAACGGCGCTATACAAGTCATCCAAATATTATTATTATTATTATTAGTGATACAGAGTGTGCAATTCACATGCAGTAGAAGTGAAACCTTCAGAAAACTAAATAAGGAAAGAGTGGAGAGGCTACGATGTACCGCACAAAGAGGAGACAGATTATACCATCTCATTTTCTAGCAGGCTAAATCCTATGGCTGTAAGTGTTTGGCTCTTTTTAATGTAGCTATTTTTCGTTTCATCGTGTTTCAAATCACAACGGTGCTTAAGAAGTTTTCTCTTCAAAAAAACAGTATGTATGGGATAGTTAAAGTCGGGGTGAGGGATTGGTCGGTTACTCGACTAAGTGCCCAGTGGTGAAATGTGGGTGGAATTTTTTTAGTTTTTTTTTTTAAACATTATAAATATATATATATCACCACTGGGGATTTAAATTTCGTTTACATTGTTTATTCCAAATAATGTTGGGCATAAATTGCTATGGTTCGGTAAGTACAACGCTTAACACCCTGTATATTACCGATACGAAAGCAGCCTTAGTTCTTGGTTTCAATAACAAAGCAATAATAACACATATGTGGCTGAATAGCTAAAAATGTAACGATTTCCGGGGATATAAGAGATTAAGTGCCAACGGAAGGGCAAGCCTCACAATCAACACTTCCACGATATTATTCACAGAACAGAATTACCTCCGGGCCCGGACACGCCCCGGACTGCTGAAGCCCTGGGCCCCTAGCCCCCGGACCCCAAGCCCCGGGGCCCGGCAGCTAGAGCAACCGTAATGTGCTAGAAAATAACAAATCACTATTTTATGAGGCTGCCGCCAACAAAGGTACTTTGTAGACCGGGATCCGTCGGTCCCGATTTACAGGGTGGTCTGGTAGTGTTACAAAATCTAATTTAAAAAATAAAATACACACAAGTAAAGATCTTGGCGTTTACCTTGATAGCAAACTTATATTTAATAAGCACATCGACTCAATCGTTAATAAAATGCTTGGTTTTGTTCTTAGTGTCAGTAATGTATTCAGTAACCCGCGTCCCGCGTACAATAGTAGGTAATGTTATATTTTGCATTAGTCAGAGATACACTGGAATATGCCTCATCAATTTGGAACCCACAGTACAAACTGTATATTGATAGCATAGAAAACATTCCATACAAATTTATAAAATATCTTACCTTCAAATTCAACAATACCTTTGGACGCACATTTCAAACTTTGCAACAAAGGAGAAAAATAGCTGATTTAACGTTTATACACAGAATTTTAAATAATAACATCGACTGTAGCGAACTTCTTTCCCTAATTAATTTTAACATACCCTTAAGACGTCGACACCATACATAATTATTGCACACGCTCATTATAAAACAAATGCAGCAACTAATTCGTCAATTAACCGTGCTCTTCATATGTTAAATAATTTTGTCTAAATTCTAATATCGATATTTTCTCCGATTCACATCCCAAATTTAAAAAGAGCATCATTTCAGTAATGTAAATTATTCAAAGCGCATACTTACATCACCACTTTTCACATCCAAAAACATACTCACACACACACACACACCTACCCACAACGCACATCACGCGGTAATCATTTAATATAAACAAGATACTTCAATGAAACATATCGTAGGTACCTAACTTGCTACTTATCAACGGTAAATTTTTTCAATAATATATGGTTTGTTTCTGTTATTAAATACAAAATATAATAATAAAAAAAATAAAATAAAAAAGAATTAATGACAACTTTGTATTTGTTACAATAATCTTTCAGAAACCGGTTAATTGTTTCAATTACTCTATAATATTATTAATATGTCCGTGTCAGTGTTAACAAATAAAAAATAAAATACAGCATAGCACTCGTTTGATAAAGTTAGAGATGTTAAAGTTCTCCATACTTGCAATAAAAGTCATAAACTAGATAGACTAGAAACTTTAGAAATTACTCGCTTAGCTAAAAAAAGACCCTAAATTTGTAATGAATAAACAATAAAATCATTTGCTAAATCTCCGCTTTTGTATCCATTTTAATTTTCATAATAATTTCGAAAATAAAATATGTATTTAGTTTAGACCATCCTACTCCAATATGCTAAGTCCCTACTTTTTGTATCTAGTATAATTTTCACAATAATTTTACCAATGTAAACATGTATCCCTTCAAAAAGGAATTTTAAAAATACCATAGGTACATCATAAATATTTATAATAAAGATTTGACAATAAAATTAGGTCATTAAAAATTCATATTGCTTGCGAGGTTTTTCCCTAAACAATATTGAAGTTAGCTACAAATGCACGGTAATTAGCTTACTGGAATTATCAAAATATTTAGAAATTCGACAGTCTAAAACGACATAACAAACAAAATTGATTAAAACCCTTGTAGACCACCCCTCTCCCCTCCCCCAAATGTTATGTATATAAACCGTAGACTAAGAATTATTTTTACCAGTCTGATGATGGCTCTGACGAGCTGAAACCGTTTACGGTCAAAAAAATTAAGTGGAATAAATTTTTTTTTTATTATAATCTACTACTTTTTATTATAATCTACTACTTACTACATATTTTGAAAATTTATAATGTGTAAATCTTCTTCGCCTGGACTTATAATTAAGCATAATTTTACAGTTTTAACAAAGTTGCGTGACTTCTGAAACGCACTATAAAATTTAAGAAGGCGTATCCAAACGAGCGAGTTAATTTATGACACTGTGGCAAATCAGTGCTACACATATTTAAAGACACCTTTTATCCACATTTTATCACTACCCGCAGGCGGAATTTTTTCAATTTTCTTGTTTTAGGGAGAAAAGGTTGGGGATGATTCATTGTCTGAACGCGGTCAAGGGTAGAAGATTTATTCCAAAGTTTTTTTTACTAAGAATACTTCATTATTCTATTAGTCATGCAAGATAAATGGACATTTTAAAATGGTTAGGCAAAGGGCGATCTGTTTTTTTATTGCATTGTTGTAGAAAATATATTATAATATTGCAAAAAGCGGGCATTGTGAACCAATAATAGTCAGGATTCAGGTAAACATATCATTATCATCGTTCACACAGTTTGCAAATATTATTTTGAAATAAATAAATTTGCCTCGATTGCTCGAGAACATCAAAAAAATCATACCTTCGAATTTTAACATGGAGACACAAAAACTTTTTATAGTTCTGTATAGCCAATGAATTAACCTGTATTTTACCGTGTATCTCATATTTGTAGGATTTCGTGTTTTCCTTCGTGTTCTTTACTTGAAACTTCCGTGAGGGACACTTGTTCGAGTCAACGTAGAATATTTTCGATTTCCGAATGTTGTCTTTGGTATACTTGATAATTAAATGTGCATATCTATGGAAAAAGGACTAAATTTTATTCGTAAACAGCTGATAAAAAAATCAGCGGGAAAAAATATTTAAAACTTTATTATTAACATCGTTCTAAAATAGTTTAGGAAGTTCGGATTTGCGCCATCTAAAGCATTTTAATAGCTTCGTTATAAAAGAAATGAATGGCCAAGGAAACATTTTAAATAATTACAATAAATGTTTTACGAATTGTAGGAAAATGTGGTCAATTTTTGGACCGCTATCAATCGCAGAAAAATAAAAGTGGTCTATTTTTCGACCAAAATCGCTCCGGCGGTTAATAGAATAAACAAGTGAGCACAGTAGAGCTAAACCATTACAAGTGTGGTAAAGTTTTAAAAACGAGTTGAACACATAAATCATTTTCTTCGGCTTTTCCGATTTACATAAAATTTTTCGACTACCTACTACAAAAAATGTCTATTATCTATTGAAAATGTTCAAGAACAATTATTATTTTCACCCGAAATAAGGGAATATCGATCTTACTTGAGGCACACACACCCGGTAACAGCGCACTTCTACCCTTTTACCTGTGCCTGTGAATATGTTTGAAATTTCAATGACTCTCAAGAGATGTCGTCAGTATGGGTAAAAGAAAGAGGTCAGTAAGTTGTACAATATGAGAGAGAGACAGCTGGCTTGCTCAGGATTGACTTATACTATGACCACAAAAACTCGTATTGAGAAATAAAAGTTTTGAACTTAAAAAAAGACATTTTTTTTCCATTATAACAAATTAATTATTATTAATATTTCTAAAAAATGCGAGAAAAATCTATCTACAAGTAAAAGATCAACATACTTGGTTAAATTTTGAACGAACTAACATATATTGCATTTACCAAAAATTCAGGAGTACTAACCAATCTTCAGCAAGCGAACTGTAACCAGTTCGGGTCTAATAGCGAACAGTAACGAAGATAGCCGATCGTATCAAATCTACAGGGTTTTAAAACTTTTTCATATTCACAGCCTCGAATCTTTTTGAAATACCTAGGTACTTGGAGCCCAAAACAAGTTGTATAGGCAGTTCTTTTCAAAACAACAATCGATTCATTAGCATAGGATAATTATTCTCTGAAATATGACCGTTTTTGGACACCTGTCTATGTCCATTTTAAAGACATTTTCGCGTGAAAACAGTAATTTTGCGTTTTTATCAGATATCCTTTGTGCAGTTTGATATCTCAGAGATTAGGCACTGGGTGAGAAGAGAAGCAGATCAGAACGACCAACGCGGCCAGTGCTCGGCCTGCCTAGTAGGCAATGGCCTCGCCACCAGCCACCAGCATTATAATGACTACCTATGATTTAGCGGCGACCATAAGCGTCGCCACCCCTTCGCAACGTTACATACACCATCCCCGGAGTAACTGGCCCCGATAACGTGCCCCGACCGAGATGAACCACTTACCCCACCGCCCTCCCTGCCCCCTATCCAGGACCAGCAAAGTCCGGAACACAAGTGGGTGGATTACCACAGAATTGTCGCACCAAGTATGCACTAATTGATTTGCTTACTCAGCCACGAGTGAGTTAAGCTCTGAGCTACAGCAACGTGCTTCACTATCGAGTGGTGGAGAGCATCTGACAATAGTTGTAAGTTTGCCCCTTTGAACGTATCCAACGTTTGAAACTGTTGAAACGTTCAATACCACTCTTATCATTATTGTTAGCACTAGGCTGGCTTTGCGGGATTCAGTTGGATAATTGGAGGAATTCCTATGTACGAGTTCCTGTGAATGGTCTAGACACCGTGTTAACGTTTGTGCAATAGGAACTATTCATGTCGGAAGCCATTGTTTTGAGAATGTCGGAGTTGAATTGATTGATTTCATTATTATTGACTATTTGGTCATAATATGATTGAAGAATCGATATGTGGAGTAAATAAGTACATACCTAATATAAATATATTTTACTTCTTCAAACTTCGCAAAATTACTTTGTGTTAAATAAACCACTATATTATAAACAATATCTACATGTTTCGATAACAATGTTATCTTCACCAGGAAATGTTAATTAATTAACATATCCTGATGAAGATAACATTGTTATCGAAATATGTAGGTAGATATTGTTTATAATGACGACCTCCGTAGTCCAGTGGCTAAGACTCTTGACTCACAATCCGGAGTTCGCGGGTTCGAACCCGGCGTGCGCAAATAAATTTTATTTGTTTGATTTGTGTTATTTTACAATTAATTCATTAAAAATAATATATAGTATATTTGCGGCACGTTCCAGAGTGGAAGATACTATCAGTATCGCCCTGGTGTAAGACCACCATTCAGAATTGAAACGTTGCTTGAAAATGGCTTTAGCCGTGTTTGGTGACCAGATCTGAATAGCCAGGTACTTCCCAACCTTCCTCTTTCCCACCTCCTTCCCCTCTCCACTACCTTCAGCCTCACAACATACCCCGATTATGGATGGCATAGTCTCACTGGCTCCAGACGGGAGCAGTTGAGATTCTTGTGCGGTATTCAATGTAAAAAAAAAAAAAAATAAATAAAAATAAAAATAAAAAAAAATAATAAAAAAAAATAACATAGTGGATTAAACAAAGTGATCTATTATTCATTATATAATATAAATACACACTTTCTACGAGGACGCCAATTCCGTGTGATGTTTTCGTCTAAAAACATATAAGTATTCAATTATAATGCAAGAAAATTGTATATATACTCGAGTAGGATACAAGTCGCTCTGGGAAAGATTTTTTTATTAGCTCCACACAAGAAAATAATTCCCCTCGGGATCTCTCTTGTTTGGGGATGATGTGTGGAGGATATTTTTAGGAAAGCAAGAAGAAGTTCGTCTCTAGAAGTGACGGACATATGAATCCATCCCTCCCAATGCGGAGCAAGTCGATCTCCTGATCCGGCCTGCTGGTGGGCAGATGCGTCCACCGCCAAGAGACCCAGACAAACCTCACTCCATTCGGGGTTACCTAACGCAGAGGTGTTGGTTAATTAAAAATTAGATCCCGGGGCGGCAGAACCCATACCTGCCTCCCAAATTGAAAACAGCAATGTTACAACTAAAAACAAATTATGAAAAAATATTCTAAAACATTGATCACGGACAACAGTTGATAAGATTACAAGTAATAAGATGTAACTGTGAGCCAATCTTGAAATAATCTATATTGGTTCAAACTCTGGTTACATATATATATTTCTTTTGAAAATTGATAAAATATGGCTTTATAAATAGAGGAGTATCATTTTAAGACATTTCGAAAAGATTGTTCCTACTTGTCTGTTCAATTTCCGCTAGTTCCAAAAACAATTCCGCGCGTTTCCCGTTTCCAGCTGTGATTTCCATTGTAAAATCAGAGAAAAGACTTGATTCTTTCCAGATACCATCCAGCGAGGGTTTCCCTACTTGAAACAACTTCGAAACCCATCCTGTAAAATAATAATACACAACAATGAAAATGATTGAACAATATTTAAGTTGGTCATTGTATCTCGTCTAATCAGAGCAGTATTAATTTTAGGACGAATAACGATTTAAAACTTTTAATTAAATCTGATAAGCCTTCAATCCAAAATCAACCGGGCCTACCCTTTGGGAGAAATTTGCGACACTTTCCAGTGTAATGTAAACAAGCCGCCTTCATTGATTAGAGTCGCCTTGCAGAATTCATTACAGATACGATCTGGGCGGCGGCGACGAAGGGCGGAAACCGGTGGAGTCGAGAGGAAATGAAGTACACCTTCTACCCTACCTAATACACCCTTCAACGGGGACTTTTATATTTGGATATTTAATGAAAATTCACAAGGTCTTGATCGTCTTTTTGTAGGGTAGGAATCATTAAAAAATAGGGGTAATATAGGTGCTCAAAGTGAAACATAAATATTTCATAATGGGATAAGAATGATAAAAATATTGAAAATTATTATTATTATAGCTCACTCAAAAATACAGCCAAAACGGTTCTTAATACTAAGCACGTAAAAGAGATTTCATTTGTTGTAAAATATAGTAATGTGTCAGAAGTGAATAAAAAGTGAATAATAAAAAGATTTAAATTTGGCCATCATAATGAAACCAAGAATGTAAAATTATGAAGTAATCTAACACAACTCACAGTCAACTAACATGAAGATGTGGAAATGAACAAACATAGTCAACAAAAATAAAGATGAGGAAATTAACAAAGATGAAGATGACAAAAACATGATGTAACATTTTCACCCTTACAGATAGACTAAGAACAAGAATGCCTAATGAGGGGGTGCTGTGAATAGTGAATAAACTACTTTACTTTGTATTTAATAGACATTAATAAAAATAAAAGGTTAGTGTAATTAATTATAAGTGTAAATAATAAGATTGATTTATACGAAGTAATCTTCAGCATTTATAATGTATTTATTGTATCTTTACATAGTAGAGATTATTATTTACAATTCAATTTTTGTAGAAATAGATAAAGAACAATTCAGTAGAAATAGATAAAGACATGCATGTGTTGTGTTCAATAGTTTTATAGAGTATATATAAATAACACAAAATAATACAGGTATTGAAAGAACAATAATTATACATTAATGTTTCTTACAGATAATGGGTAGGTACCTACTAAGCTGTAGACAGCTAATATATATCTACTTGTACATTATAATGTAAGCAAGTAATTAGATAAGTAAGATTTGAAATAATACATATATTATGCTATTAATTAAGAAATGACAAAGTATACTAATAACACTTGTACACATTTTAAAATCTACAGTTATTTGAAATATTATTATTATGTAAATTTGCTTGTATAAATGTAACTAATGTAATAAAATAAAAATAAATAAATAAATACTTTGCATGCTGAAGAAAAAAACCCTTTGTTTTTGAAACGTGTTGTTATGTATTTTTTTTAATTATTAATGGAGGCAAAGTTGTTTATTTTAATTTGTTAGATATTTAACTGGAAAACTGCAATATAATACAATACAAATGTATCGCTTGGAAGTCTATGGTAAAATCAAGGTATTATTATTTGTAGCGGCGGCGGTAAAGTCAAGTTATCATTTTAGTAATTCCCGGCTCCCGCTCAGGGGTTGATATTGGGTTGATATTAATTGAAATTCATACGTTCCGCTTTGACTAAATGGCCTGAAGGTATTCATCTATGATGCGGTGGGTTACGCTAAATGGTTATTGAAGACCTTTGACCCCTTCTTACGGCGGGTTGGGCCCTTTGTCTTACGTCCCCCACCCACCTGCCGCCATGCCGCCAGGGATCTCTCTCTACTCACGAATTAATATACCTCCCTGGCGCCCTTTGCGCCTGTTAATTTATTATAATCGAAAACTCTCGACTGGTTGCTGCCGAACCTAGAACTACGCACACTTCATGAATGCCGGTTGGCTGACATTCATTTTAAATTGATGTGCAACGTAACACAACGAGTCAACTTTTTACGGTGGAGACATCGATGAAATCATCAGAGATACGTTGATAAAAATGTGTTACGGGCGAATTCATGTACACAAATTTTTCAAAAATTTTCCATTCTTCTGGTAACATGATTTGATAATCAATTAAAATGACGTGCCTGGAATTGTCCCATATATTGTTGATAAGCATGGATAATACTTTTACGAATTCTCTGTCCATTAGCACAAAAATTTAAAATTTAACACTAGGTACTTTTTGTATAAATTTCATTTCCTTTTTTTAGGAAACAAACAGCTCTGTACATATAATATTACATGTTTGCGGGGTTGCATAAACCAGCGAAGTTTACACATGTATACAAAACGATAAAAGAAAACATAATTTCGATAGTGGAGTTGAGAGAAAATATCCATAAAAAATATATTAATTATACACATAGATACTAAACATAATAGTGAAATTAAAATTAAATTTCGTCATAAAATATGTACACAATAATATGATAAAATATAAACAAACTAAAAGAAAGAAAAACAACACCATGAAAATTTAAAAAAAAATAATGTCATTTATTTGTGTTTGTTAAAATGTACGCAGAAAATCGATCATACCTACGTAATTTTGTTTCCGAAAATCTCCAAATTTCAAAATAAATAACATCACAATTGTGGTCTATACAACTAGTATGTACATTCATACCTTTGAAGTTCGATTAATAAATTCATCACCAACACTAATCTAATCCATTTTAAAATTAAGAATGTGGTATATACTGCCCAATGCGATTGTAAATAATTGTTTTATAAGGTATATAAAATACATTATAATACACGGTTATTACAAAGCAAATTAAACTCAAGAGTAGTGACGAGTTAAAATAATGTCTCAGTCAAATTTTTATAAATGAAATCGGGTCTCATCATTTTTGGGTAGTTTTCTAAACTATGTAGAACTACAAATACAATTATAATTTATGTTGGTCGATAGAGTTAGATGACACCTGCTACTCTGTAAGTACCAGCAACGGCACGTCCTTTACCACCGTGGTGTCTTTGTGTTGTGACTAAGTTGATATGATAATTCAGGGTCGGGGATGAGATTAATTAGTACCGACGACAGACGCTGAGAGTGATTGATGCGACTTCGTAAAGAATATTGAAATTTAATACCCCCAGACATCATTCTGCACGACGCCAAGTTGGAGCCTCCCACAGTGGATCTGTATCTCTTACCGTCAGGAATTTGAAAAGTTTTCGCAAATTTTAGAATACCTTTGGCGATTAATGATTCGACAGATATTAATTTTTTAACGCTCTCTTTATATAAAAGTTAGGCAACTGGAAGTTGAAGCGAAAACAGCATTTGGCTTTCCCTATTGATAGTTAGTAGGATGAGTTTGTTTATTTGGGAAGTATGTTTACGAGAGATGGGAAAGCTGATAGAGATATTGAAAGAAGGGTGAATGCAGGTAACTCTATTAATGGATGACTGAACGCCGTTGGCACCTACAAAAAAGTGTCCAAAGAAGCGAAGTTAGCCGTCCATAATACCCACCCTAGTGTATGGCAATGAGGCATGGAACTTGCAGAGGAAGGATGAAAATAGACTGAATGCTGTAAAAAAGAGATCCCTAAGGGGTATGTGTGGTAAAACCATGTATGATCGTGTGAGAAACGTGGAGATCCGCAAAGAATGCAAGGCTGATGTAAGTGTAATTAGTAATATCAAGAAAGGAACGCTCCGATGGTTTGAGCATGTACGGCGATTGAACGAGGAAAAGAGTATAAGTATAATATATGACGCAAATGTGAATGGTAGAAGAAGTCCGGGACGCCCGAGAAAAACATGGCACGACCAAGTGAATCAGATACTGGAGTCGGGCCATGTCAAGAGTCAGAATAATAGAATACCATGTATGAGACTATGTATGAATGTGATCGAGGCAATGAGTGTGTGCCAAGACCGAGTTGTTTGGCGGTCCGTCCTCTTAGCCTATCCTAAAGGTATGAGAGGTGGTAGGAATTTGGGGGTCAGTGTGTCAAGGAGTGACGACGAATGAATCCATCCTTTCTACTGGAATGCAAGGCAATGTTCCGAAAGAGTCCTGCTGGAGAGATCAAAAGATCTCCTGCAACCAGTCTCTCCCGACCCGGCCTGGCCGCGCAAGAATGAACCCGGGCACCCCTGTTAAGTCACCAAACGTAGCGAACTCTTGGAGAGACCTATGGCAGAGGTGTTTTGGTTATCCAATAAATGGTTCCCGGGGCGGTGGTACCAATACCCGCCTCCAAAGTACTTAAAATAATATTGTACCATCAAAAAGTAGAAGGATCAACATTACATCAACTCTAAGTTGAGTTTCTCTTCAGAATAGATTAAACAAGATTATCTTTTAAATTTAAATTTTATCATATGTATTTGATTCTTTTAAATTTTTATCTTATTACATTTTAATCTTTTTAGAATCGGTCGTACGACCGATTATTGTTGGCCACTTTTTCTGTTTCTATAAAATACTATACATTGATACTTTAGAGCCTCTTGGAAATTTAATGAAATTGTTGCAGGTAAGTAGAAATACAAGAAGAATAGTGTCATTTCAATAAGACAAATATTTCGTATCAAATTTGGATCTAACTCGACCACACACTCGTAATAACAACTTCATAATAATAAATACAATTCTGCGGACATTTTTTAATCAGGATTAGTGAAGTACACGAAGATTGAAGATAATGAACTCTTACTTTAAACGCGGTGAGAACACGTAGGATTAAGGTCGGCTTTACCATACTAACGTTGAACCAGCGTACAAGGATCTAATATATCTTATTTTACAATAAGACGATTTTTTCTACTGGATTTTTTAATATGTAGATATTACTTTACATTGTATGATCAATGTACTTCGTAATTACGTTTGTCCACATTATTATTATTTTCTTTACGGTGCGTTAAGGGTCGTATTCTACTTACTTTAAATAGTAATTCTTGACATTAATTGGAGAAAAAAATGTAAAAGAATTTTTTGTCAACGTTTTGTTTCATCAAAACTAAATAATAATAAAAATGCACATGTCATCACTGGTCACTCAGCCGAGTAACCGTTAAACCCGGCACCCCACCTTAACGGTCCAATACATTCTGATTTTTATTATTTAATTTGAAACAAAATAACATAAAAAAATGACCAGAGACAAAAATTTATTTTTACTCGAAATAATGTCAAGAATCACTGGTAAAAGTAAATCAAGTACGTCCCTTAACACCCTGTATAAAACAGTTTTTACCTTATTTTGTATTCTTTACTTATAATTCCATGTATCACCTTTATGTAAAAGCCTTTTTAGGCGTGTAAATAACATAAGAATTGTATCTGAAAACTAATCTTAGAATTGTGTTACATACCTGTGTAGGATCTTACTCAACAAAGTATAAAAATATTCCAAAAAAATCAGTGCTTGTAATTCGTACGCGGTAGAAGTGATACCTTCAGAAAACTAAGGTAGACAAGAATAGTGGGTAGACCACGAAGCACCGCACAAAAAGGAGACCGATTATACCATCTCATTCTCTCGCAGGCTAAATCCTATAGACGTGTGTGTTTGTCTCTTTTTAGTGTCGCTATTTCTCGTTTCATCGAGTATCAAATCACAACGGTAGGTACTAAAGAAGTTTCATCGATCACTTTCACAAGAAATATGAAAAAATTGCTTACTTTGGGGACACAAACACTCCAATAACAGACTTCTATCGGTTTATCTGTTCAGTGAGTGTGACAATATCGATTGTTATGTTTGATTTTTTTTTTGGTTAAAAGTTGTAGAGTCATTTAAGTAAGGTTAGAATATTGAAAAACGAATAAAACGAAATAAAAATAAAACGTTTTGTAAAATATTTGCCATTCGGCGCACCCACCTGAACAATCACAACCCAAACCGAACTTTTGCATAGTCCGGAATTCGTAATGTTTATTCCTTAACATTTGTTCAGTCGATTTCTCTTTCGTCGGGAGGCGCGGAGCGGAGTTTATGAATCGGAATGAACCCGGGGAATTCCCTGAATTCGTACACAGGCCCTTTTTCTCCATTTCCAACTGCGGCCTCTCGGTGAGCTCCTTTGTTAACAGCGGAAAGCTATTTCCAATCTCCCGTCGGGCCGCGGTGCGATCGGTTCGACTAATTTTCCTGTTTACGTATTTTCTGCAGTACACCTTGTAAAAACAATAACCATCGACTATCATACAAAAGGACAAAGTTTAAAGGATTTATCAAAATTGTTGAGTTTTCTCAGAAACTCAGAAATTATGCAGTTCATTTCAAAAATGAAGTTGATCAGTTTATTTCTTACACTTTATAACTTTTTCTTACCCTTCACCTCGATTATTTAGTTACAAAAAATTTGGCATTATCACATTACGAGAAGTGACAATAACACAAGTAACTAAAGCGATAGTTAGACGAATTTCATATAGTAGAGGAAGTTCACGAGGATTATACGTGATTTAACAGTAAATCTATCTACATATCTACCTATATAAATAAAAATGAATCGTCGAAATGTATGTACGCGCATAACTTCCGAACGACTGAACCAAATTGGATAATTATTTTTTTTGTGTCCGTTATTATCAGGACAATGTTTGTATAAGACTACTTGTGAGCTCTGGCATTATGAATTTTGTATAAAAAAATTGCAATAGGTGGCACGCGAGCTGTTTGAAAACTAAATGAATGTATGAGAGGACAACTCAGGTAGGGGGTTCTCGGGAAGGGGGGTAGGAGAATCAGGGAGGGTGGAGGGGAACCTGGGAGGGGGGAGGGGAACTCGAGAGGGGGGTTTCTCGGGATGGGAAATGGGGGAAATGGAGTAGGGAGAGGGAAAGGGTACGCGGGAGGGGAAGGGCGGGGGGGGGGAAAGGGAGCGGGACGAATGGGAAAGGACACGCAGGGAGAAATAATTTCTTTATTAAACGGCAAAACGGCCTAGCAACGCATGCCGGGTACCAGCTAATTTATTTTACATTTCACTTAAAAAAACATATTTTCAAAAGTAAAACGAAAAACGACCATGTAAGCAGGTATAACCTAAAAAGAAACATGAAACAGAATGAGATAATAAAATTTTAAAAAAAGTTACGGTCGCAATAGGCAAATTTGGATCGATCCCAGGACCTTCGTCTTACCGGGACAACGTTCCAACCGCTAAACTCTTGAGATCTGATTTCTTTTCGTAATTTTATATTTATGTTCTGTATTTTACATCCGAGACACCAAAGAAAAAGCAACTTAGGATAATATTGGTAATTTTTTTTTTAAATCACCTCTCAATATAGCTTTCCCGGTAAGACAAAGGTCCTAGGTTCGATTCTCATAAGCGACCGTCATTTTTTTCAATTACCGTGTCTTTTTGTGTTTCATGTTCCGTAAAAATTTATTAAAATTATATCCTTCTTAAATTCTAAATTGAAGTTTATAATCTTCAAAAGTTATTCGAATAAATGAAATGGAGATATGAAGAGGAGCATTATTTGACAGAACGTCGACGCAACGTTTGTCAACTATCTGCATAAACCTGCGGCGATGTGACACGATGTATTGATGTAGGTACTATACACCGTATATAGGTTTGGCTATTTATTTATGAGGTGCTTTCCTTTCAGTCTGTAACTTTGCGAGTTTCGTCGTTGAAACTGTTATTTGTTTAGTTTGGAACTAAACAAAAATGCTTTACAGTTGATGTAGTTGAAATAACTGTTTCTAATAAATGTACGGAATAAGGTATGGGGTCCAAGTATTAATAAAACGATAGTAAAGTTAATAAAAATTGTTAGTTCGGAAAGAATAACGAAAACAATATGGAGAAGGTATTTTATTTTATGGGCGACCTACGCATCGCCCGCTCGGCAAAACGCGAAAGGAAAACAGAATTATTATACTATGAAATTGCGCTTTGTGTATTATGAGGTCAAATAACATCCTTAACGCGCTATTGGAGCTAGAAATGGATAGTTAAAGAAGCGCCCTTGAGGTGATTTTTAAACGACTTCGAAAAGGAGGAGGAGGAAAATTCAACGGTATTTTTTATTTTTTATATATTTTTTTTTAATGTTTGTTACTTCAGAACTTTCGATTGGGTGAACCGATATTGATGATTCTTTTTTATTAGAAAGCTGGTGCTTCCCATGTGGTCCCATTTTAATTTGGTCCAGTTCTGACAATGGGATCCATGAAAAAACCATATATATCTTAAATTTGCAATAAGTATGTGCGCGCCAAATGGACGAATAACTCAATATTACGCTAACAGATTTCGATGATTCTTTTTTTTAATGGAAAACTTCTTTACCCACGCTCGTCACTAAAAATCAAAAAAAAAACAAAAATTTTAACATAACAAAAAATGACTTCAAAAAATGCACTAGAAAGTAAAAAAAATAATTTCGTTCGATTGTTATTTTTGGAGTCGGTGTCAGCCAAGATCTCCACATCTCACCTATGTATGTGGCTACCTTGGCTGACACCGACTCCAAAAATAACAGTCGTACGAAATTATTTTTTTACTTTTTAGTGCATTTCTTGAAGTCGTTTTTTATTTTGTTAATTTTTTTTTTATTTATGTTTATTTTATCTCTATTCTACTTGTTTATTTATTGAAATGAATTGTATTAACATTTATAACTATTTATCTCAATATGATCTCGCATTTTGAAAACGGGACGCTTTTCTTCGGGACAACATGGTAAATTCCAACACCGACTTCTTTCGCAAAGTTGTCACCATCATGCTAGTATTTACCCACACTATAAATGTACACCAAATGGTCTTACTGTATTCGATAGGGTGTAAGCGTGATGTATGAAAGTGAGAAGATGTGGAATAGTGTCAGTGTCTCGAATTCATGTGCAGGACGCATTCCCGAAATAGAGAGAGCAGCAGTTGGTATGCGGCCATTCAAAATCTTTCAATTCCGGACTCAGAAATGGGATTCTTCGCGTTGTTTATTATTCTTTTATTTCCCTTTCATCAAAATTTATGACAAATTCTTGGCCAGACGAGAATGGAGAAACTAATGAAGCGGGGAATACTAACAGAATGAGGTGGTTATTAACTATACATCATTTCACCAATAATAATGAAGGCATTCTTGAAACAAAACGATATATGCCTTGGGGATTTGACGACTTGTGTGGTATACACCGGAGAATGGACACAAAATGTAGAACCATGGAAGAAATCTTAATTAAAACTAATATGGTTAGGTTCATTGCCATACAAGTTTTGTATAACTGCAAATGAATTATTAAGAGGGTATAGCAAGAGAAAACCGGAAATATATCATTTTTAAATCAAATTTTAGACGTATTGAGTCTTTTCCACAAAAAATTATAATTTGATTTCGAAAGATTGTTCTTTTATCTAGTAAACGCATGTTTTAAATTTTGAGAAAAAAATGTATTTTTAGTATAATAAGGTTATGCCATAGGTCGTTGGCAGATTTGTTAAAATTTCAAACGAAAAAACTTATTTTTACAAGACATATTTCATACCACGTAATAATAGATAATTGTAAATCAATACGTTATCTAGTAAACGCATGTTTCAAAATTTTAATTTTAGTTCAAATAAAAGCATTAAAAAGAATATTCGAACACTTATTTATGACGAAAATTTCTCTATTTTTTCTATCTATTTAATGTCTTACAAATTAATGTATTTACAATTTTTTAACATTCTTATTTTGCTTAGACATTATTGAAAAATGATAAATACTTTTGATCAAAAAACAATTACAAAAAAACGTAATTTTAATAGTTTTATCATCACGCTTTTTAGTATTTTTGGATGCATGCACGAACATCTTTCGAAGAAATGTGGATTTTCGGCCGCTGGCTGGTTAAAGGCCCTTAATCTGCATCAATGTCAAGAAAAGTGTTCAACAAGTATTCGGTGCCTTTGATGTCATTTTTCACGAAAACGGCACTATATAAATTATCCAAATAAATATTATTATTGAGAAAGTTTCATTACAAAAAAATATTACTATATTGTGGAGACTTAATGCATTAAGACCCGAAAATGAAATGTGTTCCGTAGATATAATAAAGATTTTTTTTTTAAACCGTGGAACAAACGTGGAAAAATTCCATAGCTCAAGAAATAAAAGAATTTGGTGACAGAAAAGAAGTTAAAATTTCTTGATTTCATTTTTGTCTTTTATGCTGATGTATTGTGTGACCCGGTAGTTGATCCTCCGACAGTTGGCACTATCAGCACAACCGATCAAACCTAAACTCGATTTAAAAACATATAATAAAAAGTTGGTATGAATATCAAATGAATTTATTTACAGTGTCGATTTTGTAGTAGTTTTATCCTTGATACATTTTAATGAAAATATATATTTTATACTATTGTTATTCGGCGGTACACACTCTCTGCACACTCCACTCATACGACACATTATCATATTATGTTTTTGTGGGTACACCTTATTTTTCTTAAACCGACTGCAAATTTTATATAAGTATGTCGGGGGATAAACTGTCGGGAGATCAACTGTCATGGAATCGGGCACTCGAATCGACACGACCAATAGATATATGAAGATGGGTTGCAAGTGGATGTAAAAAGAAGTCGAATAGAAGAATATGCACTGGAAAAAATGCATTGAAACATTCAGTTATTGTTAGTCGATGAAACAAGCTAGAAGAAAGATCGAGCATAACTTACTAACTAACTAACCATCACGCCGTTTCCCCGCAGGGGTAGGCAGAGAGGACAGACCGCCACACAACTCGATCTTGGCACACATTCTTTGCCTCGTTCACATTCATACATCGTCTCATACATGCTCTTCTATTATTCCGACTCTTCACATGGCCCGACTCAAGTATATGATTCACTTGGTCGTGCCATATCTTCCTCGGGCGTCCCCGACTTCTTCTACCATTCACATTTGCATCATATATTCTCCTTATACTCCTTTCCTCGTTCATTCGCTCTACATGCCCATCGGAGAGTCCCTTTCTTAATCTTACACATCACGCTTACATCAGCCTTGCATCCTTTGCGGATATCCACGTTTCTCTCACGATCGTACATGGTTTTACCACACATTCGCCTCAGGGATCTCATTTCTACAGCATTCAGTCTACTTTCATCCTTCCTCTGCCAGTTACATGCCTCACTGCCATACATCAGGGTAGTTACCAGCACTCCATTATGGACGGCTAGTTTCGCGTCTTTGGACAGTTTTTTATTACCGCCAACGGCATTCAGTCCTCCATTAATGGAGTTACCGGCATTCACCCTTCTTTCAATATCTCTATCAGCCTTCCCATCTTTCGTAAGATCGAGCATAGATATAAAATAAGCTTAAAATTGGTATAAAACGATGGGCGATCATGGTCTTTCAAAAACAGAAATTTGACCATCACGCTAAAGCAGAATTAGCAGATTGCGCACTGCCACCAAATTGCTTGCGCTGAAGCACTTGCGGATGCATAAATTTATTTGTAATGCCGCCTCGCAGGGGACAACCCGACATACCTAATAATAATGTACCCGCGGCGCTATACTCCAAGTCGCAAGGCAGAGCATACATTACATAGCATACACCACATAGCGCATTACACAGCCCATGTGGGCTCTTCGTGTGTAACTCGCGAGGTACGATATGCATTAGTACTTCTATTTATTCCCCAAATATTAATATGGCATGCCAGCAATGTCGGTGTCTAACTTTAGTTCAGATACGCACCTTCGAATTTAGCTGGAAAAAATATTACCCCTTTATTAATTAAAGTGAAAACTTCTTTAACATCGTTGTGATTTGAAACTCTAAAGCGACACTTAAAACAGACAAACACATCTATAGGATTTAGCCTGCGGGAGAATGAGGTAGCATAAAATATTTATTTAATTCACCGGTACTCGGTTCCAATATACTACGTTAAATCCACAGTCCCACGCAAGTCTCCTTTGATGAAGTGGTATAATGCGCCTGTCGAAACTTTACAGACATTTAGCGGACAAAAAACAAAATTGTAATATCAATATCCAATCTTCAAACCACTCCAAAATGAACATGCAAAAGAAAACACAAAATAAAAGGGACATATTGCGACTCCGAAGAAGAAAACACAAAAAGAAATAAGATGAACAAATGTTAAGGAAAAGGTGCACTGAAAATCAACGACAAAAATATGGAAAGAATCATCCTTCACATTGATAAAAAAAGTGCTTCGTAGTCTCCCCATTCTTGTCTACTTTAGTTTTCTAAAGGATTCACTTCTACCGCGTACGGATTGCACACTCAGATTTTTAAAAAATTATATGAATACACGGTTGCATGCTTTTACAAACATGAATATGTATTAATCATGAAGTAAAATTTGCTAATGAAATGATAAAGATCTGATGCAAAAGAATAACAGAGGAGGTAGAAGAATAATAGAGGTTTGTTATTATAGTTTGTTTGTAACTATATTTCGTGCAGTTGAGCACACCTACTACTTCTGAGAAAGTATTGCCAACTGCATACTATTTAGGTAAAGGCGCAGTATTCATATCTGGTCATTGAAGACGACTGAATTTTAACTTTCATCAGGGCAATACTGAGAATGTCTACCAATCTGACATGATCAAACAAGTGTTTGATTCACTTAATAACTAATAACTTACATCGGTCATACTATCCTTACAACTTAATAAAGGCTACATTAAAAAAATGCTTTAGACCACACGACTGAAGTAAAACTTCACTAACTTATAAATGTACATATGACATTGGGATGACATATGATATTGGGGTGATATATGACCATGGGGTGACCTATAACCCTGGAGTGACCTACGACCTTGGGGTGATCTACGACCTTGGGTTGCCCTATGACTTAAGGGTGACCTATGACATTGGGGTAACATATGAGATTGACATTGACATTAACTTTGACATTGACATTGAAATTGACATTTACATTGACATTGTCACTGTCATTGGCATTGACATTGACATTGACATTGACATTGACAATGACATTGGGGTGACATATGACCATGGGGTGACCTAGGACCTTGGGGTGACCTACGACTGTGGGGTGACCTACAAATTTATCCTCATCCTTATCACTCCCCACCGTTCGCATCGATTACCGTTCGCATCACACTTTTTCGTAACGCAATCACCAGGTTACCCTCTAAGTCGAGCGTGCGTAAAGAAGTTTTACTTCAATAATATTTCCGTAATTACGGCCTTCACCTTTAAAATAAATCTTGAATTAAAGCACGCTAACAAACTTCCTTATCATCACTGTAAAATTATGTTTTGAAAATCTAGCTAAAAGGCTATTGAAATTTCTTAATCTCGGCGGCAGGCGGCCTGGGTTTATACTCGAGATAAAAAAATGAATATTAAAACGGGCGCAATATAAAACTGAATTTTTAACACCCCAAAATTGCTTGATAAATTCAAATCTCCATGGCCCCCGATATAACGACGCTCTCGCTATACCGGGGGATGTTTTCCGGGCCCGCATTAGCGGTGGGGCGCTTCCGGCCCGGGCCTATCGCGCCCGTTTCCGCCGCCAGCCCTGTCTAAAGGAAGTTGGGCCATTCTGCCACTTGCCGCCGCTGGAATTTCGCAGACATTTTCCCGGCAGATAAGACCAGTATGTGCGGGAGTAAATGTCATTTGTATATCAAACGCTCGGCGATAATGTGACGATTTGGGTAAGTATAGATTCTGAGAACACTTTGCCATTTAGTTTTAAGAACACGTATTAATATTAAGTGCGTTAAAACGTGATAAGAAATTTGTAACAAATTTTAGTGCTCATTATAATCTTTGGAAATTAGTTAGGTATATTATGTGTCAAGCTGAGTGCAAGAATCAAATTTGTTTTAAAAAATTCGTATAAAAATGGAAAAATTCAATACAAGGGCATAAGCAAAACCAAAGTCTCTCTCTCAGTGACTTTTGACAAGTATACTTGCATTATAACATACATTAATCTTAAGCTGTTTGTTATTTTTTTTAATGTGAATACCGCACAAGAGCCTCAACTGTTCCCAACTCCTGAAGCCTATTAGATTTTGGCATCCTCTATTGGGTACGTTGTGAGGCTGAAGGTAAGTGGAGAGGGGAAGAAGTTGGGAAAGAAGAAGGTGGAGTAGTACCTGGCTCGTTGAATCTAGTCACCACATAAGGCTAAAGCCGTTTTAATTCTGAATGACGGTCTTATTGCGATCGGCGATCTTATCGGCGATATTGGGAGTGTCTTCCACTCTGGAAAGTACCGCACATATACTTACCCTATATTATTATGAAAACACAAATCAATCAAATAAAATTTAATTGCGCTTGCCGGGATTTGAGAGCTTTATCCCTCTACCACGGAGGATGTCAAAATTCGGGTCAACTCTTCTAAAGACACAGATAATTTTTGCAGAAAATAGAATTTTTTTTTGACTTGCAGTTAAGATTCTGAGAAATCGAGGGATGGATTAACGAGATACTTAAATACCTACAAGTACCTAGTGATGCATTTTTACATTTATTACATATTATTTTCTCCATTCGTTTGTAGTAAACATATTATTTTGTGTATTTTGCCAGTTGACCTATGCCGTGGAAACACCCAGACTAGGGACTAGACACATGGTACATTAGCGTAGCGGGAAGAGTGGGTTGGTGGGTTTGGGAGGGGGAAAACACTCACACGCGCCCCTCACACCGCGGGAAGCGTTACTTGGCCTTTAAAGGTTCGAACAACCCTGAAGGAAGGCTTTAACAACGGATGTAGCAGGGTGTATAACACACGTACCGCCATACAATCGAGCTGTGTTTCCAAAGGGGCGGGCAGAGAGTGCCAGTCATCAACGCATAACATTATATATATTATTCATATACCATTAAATATCTTCATTTCCGATGCTTTTAACATAATATATGTGGCTTTTTGATTAGGGACTGTTATCCTTGTTAGGGAATATTCTTCACTGTTGGAGTACAATGCAATCTTTTTAGAAAATGGTTAACTTTACGAATGGGCATTGGGAAAAATGCAAAATTTTGCACATTTATTTGTTTTAAAAAGGGAAATTTAAAAAAAAAAAGTGAATACCCCACAAGAGTTCCAGCTGTTCCCGTCTGGAGCCAGTGAGACTATGGCATCCCCAATGGGGTATCTTTTGAGGCTGAAGGTAGTGGGGAGGGGAAGGATATGGGTAAGAGGAAGGTGGGGAAGTACCTGGATCTTCAGATTTAGTCACCAAACACGGATCAAGCTATTTCAAGCAAAGTTTTAATTCTGAATAGTGGTCTTACACCAGGGCGATATTGATACTATGTGTGAGTCAAGAGCCTTAATCTTCGACAATGGAGGTCGTCAATCCAATCAAGAGGACCACAGCAAGTGTTTAGTAACTAAACAAAAATGGTAAAACCTAACGACTTATTGTTATTGTTGAAATTCTTGAAATATAAATTATTTATAATAATCTAGCTGGGTTGCCCGGCTTCGCTCAGGACAACATTTGAGAATGTTCTAGAATATTCCACAATGATGTACCCGATTACCTATTCCCGAACATTCCACGACATACTCCGCCACTCCTTCCAGAATTTTCTATAGCTCTATCAAACTTTCTAGAACTTTCAAGTGATGGAAGATGTTCAAGAATTTTCAAGAGGGCGAAACTTCCAGCCCGTATATCTTAAAAAGTACGCCAAATAGGGAAAAACGGCAACCGTCATCCTGGAGAGGGGATGGAGATCTACCACACCATATAACTCCCTTGATCGTACCGGGTCTCATTTATGAGTTTTTGCGGGACGCACACTTTCACACATTTTCTTTTATAATATACCTATATCTATTGATAAACAAATTTCAAAAAATAAAAAAAATATTTATTTTAATTTTCCAGAATCTTAATAGATAGGTACCGCAAAACATGGCCGACGCGCCAGGCGGAAGGAATGCGGAACACAGGGTTTTTCCTACCTTAATTTAAAACATCTAAAAGTTGAGATTCATTCGAGATAAAAGTATTCCTCTCCTCTCCCATTGACAGGAACCTTGGGGGAGGAGACTAACACAAGCAAACACAATATTTAATTCTTCACTGCAATCTTTGATTAAATTGTACATAATGCTCGGAGCAATGGTGAATATTTCATGAATTTTGAACAAAAAAATAATATCGGAAAATGAGGACATTGGTGTGTTCGAAAAATACTGGTTTGATGTTGATGTTTGGATTTTGATCATAACCTTTGATTTGAATGGAGATATATCTGTGTTCGGTTCGCAACATATAGCACTATTTAAATATTTATATAAACTAAGCAATTTTCGAAACGTTACATAGTTAACAACAATAAATAACATAAAATTGCGTTTTGTATCTCTAGGAAAAGGAGAGACGGGAGAAAGCCCCACAAATATTTGATGATTAGATCCTTCATCAACTGGTCACTTCGCACAGTTACAACGGGGGTAAACATAAAGTCTATCGTATAAAAACATATATAAAAGCGATTTTGCGAGACTTTCAAATAACTAACGAAATAACTAACAAAGTAACAAATAACTGGTTTGGTCACGATCGAGAAATTGTTTCAACTGATATGTAGGTATTCTAATATGTATGTGACATGTTATAACCGACAAAAGTGGGGAGTGTTTTTTGTCATTTTCTACTGTTCGGTTTCCCATGAAGGCTTTGTGAGAAAAGGAGATGGATGACAAAACATTGAACAGGACCTTAGGATATATTATACGGATAAGTCCCAAAGCTGTTTCATATTGTATGCGCTAGTACACTTGCATACTGTTTACTAACAACGTATGCAGAGACATTGGAGGTCTAAATTCGTTCTAAACTAAATGTAGATTCGTTCATTAAAAAAAAATAGAGTAATTGCGAGAGCCTTGAAGGAGTAACCATTTTTAACTTATACCAGGGCGGGTAAGTGGTGGATAAACTCCAATGTATGAGCTGATGGATGATGGAACTGTTACATTTGGCTGTCAAATATTTCATAATTCACCAGTTAAGTATATCATTCTTCACAAGACCATTCGAAGTTATTCCTCGATCACTTCATAAAAATCACTACATAATCTTAATACTCCGAACGAGTTGCGAATGCTTGCACATTTCGATACTTTATTGGTCGTAAAATAAGTCGCCGAGAGTTTTGTACGTGCACAGTATGCACAGTGTACAAGTGCGAATGCAACCCTTTATGTGCGAATAGCGTTGCATATCGCGCACCCACAACATACGTGTACATAAAAACGTGACTTGGGTCGTTCCACTTATCGGAATGGACCCGCCACGACACATTGGCTCTGATTAAACTAATGGTCCAGGGTGTGCAGTACACCGTACCAACTCCACGTCATATTATCATCTAATCTTTATGCGCTTTGTACTAGTCACACAGTGCTATACGCTTGTCAACATCTACCCTGATGCTGGACACTGCAAAGCTGTCGATTAAGTTGGGTAAAGTTGAACGAAGCGCCAAGCGGCTTATCATCTTACCGTTATTGACGTTATTGTCCTGTTGATTCGACCATTTTGCATTTTATGTCTCTGTAAATGTATTTGTATGGTGTTCAGTCAATCTTGTCAAGATGGTAGCCGTATTTGCTAGTACCTTTTTATTCCAACAGAGCTCACGAGCGTCAATTTGGTTTAGTTTGGTAACATAGAAAATTAAATTTACAGGCGTTCTTTGAGCATCGGTTAAAGATTGGTTTCTCAATTTAGGGAGACACAGGAAGAAAGCAATACTTTCAAAGAGATAAATTTAAATAATTTCACTTCAAAACTAATTCTTTCCTCAAGTCACAAAAAATACTACTAAATATACATATACAACGAATATATTACATCTATACAGATCGTGATTGAAATTTGACTGTACGAACGATAAAATTTTCCAAGTTGGACAGCCAAAACTTTAATTAATACAAAAATAATATTACGTTACATAATATGTTATTCTCTTCTGTACAAAATAATGTCTGTGTAAATTATTGTTAAGGCAAATGGTTGGTATGTGTAAAGTGTCCTTTTATGACTGTCCGCGTGATTCTATTTTGGCAGCTTCATCAAACTGAATAAATCATTTTTGTATCGACAGAGTGGATACAGAGTATAACGGTAACAGATTACCTACCTAGTTGATTCGACAGGCAGTGATGCGTTTGGTCAAAAGGATAGGTACTCCAATGCGTTTTCAGCACCAACAGTAAAGTGTTATAAACAAAAATTTTAACAAAACAAAAAACGACTTCAAAAAATGCACTAAAAAGTAAAAAAATAATTTCGTACGATTGTTATTTTTGGAGTCGGATAACTCAATATTACGCCAACATATTTCGATTATTCTTTTTTTGAAGTAAAACTTCTTTACGCACGCTCGTCACTAAAAATCAAAAAATAAACAAAAATTTTAACAAAACAGAAAACGACTTCCAAAAATGAACTAAAAAGTAAAAAAATAATTTCGTACGATAGTTATTTTTGAAGTGTCAGCCAAGATCTCCACATCTCACCTATAACTACCTATGTATGTGGTTACCTTGGTTGACACCGACTTTTTTGTTTATTTTTTGATTTTTAGTGACGAGCGTGCGTAAAGAAGTTTTACTTAAAAAAAAGAAACATCGAAATCTGTTGGCGTAATATTGAGTTATTCGTCAATTTGTCGCGCACATACTTATTGCAAAAATAAAAAAGACATATATGGTTTTCTCATGAATCCCATTGTCAGAACTGGACCAAATTAAAATGGGACCACACGGAAGAACCAGCTTTCTTATAAAAAAGAATCATCAATATCGGTTCACCCAATCGAAAGTTCTGAGGTAACAAACATAAAAAATAAAATAAAAATACCGTCGAATTGATAACCTCCTCCTTTTCGAAGTCGTTTAAAAGTAAACCGATTTGCAATAGGTAATTGCATTTTATTATTTATAATTTTTATTTTAGTAATTCGTACATACGTCAAAGTATCTTCTTTAAGGTTTTTTCGTTGACCTCTTTCAGCCATATTTTTATTCTTGATTTGTATTCATTAGGATTTTTTTATTATTTTTGTCTTGGGGAGTTATTATGACTTATATACCCAAAGTACGTGTACTGTATATTCTCTTGTTCTAGTGGCTCCGACAATAAATCTTGAATCTACCAATTGGTGCAGATTTTAGATTTTCCTGCAGCTCATTATAGTACTTCATTCAATATTTGTCAAGTGTCGAAAATAGCATGAAACCGGGTAGTAAGTACCTAACTATGTATCTACAGGTTAAAAAAAATCAAGCGCGATTTATGCAAACTTTACCAAAAACAATCTCAACCAATAGAAGCCTTTAGAAGTGTGGTCATAATCAAGCGGCCAATGAGCGCAGTTAGATGCTTCGCAGGTGCTGTGATGCGTCGTTTCAGTTTAATCCGAATTCTAAATCACAACGAGGCTAAAGAAGTATCACTTCAAAAAGCGGTAAAAGTGAGACCTTCAGAAAACTAAAGAAGAAAGAGTGTGGAGGCTACGAAGCACCGCACAAAAAGGCGTTCTCTATATCATTCTCTCGTAGGTTAAATCCTATTGATGTATGTATTTGTCTCTTTTTAGTGTTGCTTTTTCGGTACATCGATTTTAAAATCACCACGGTGCTTAGTTTTCACTTCAAAAATTGTAAGTAGAGATATTTTATTTAATTAATAACAGATCACTTTGTATAAATTACTTTTTAATAAAAGTGATCTGTTATTAATTAAATAATAAATAATGCCGCAAAGTAATTTTGCACAGTTTGAAGAAGAGATATTTTAACTCATTTTTTTCATAATTTAATGATTTTCTTACGATATTAGAGTTAACATAATCCGATTTGCGGTAAATGCGTCTTCTCGTATTCATTCCCTTCTCACTAGTCGCTAGGATGCGGCAGTTAAATTCCCTGTTGAGTGTTCGCGTGGGCCGATCCGTACGCAAGCCATTTGGATACCATATTATTATAGGCCAAATTTACATTCAGATATTAAACTCAAAGCTTTGAGAATGCAGGCACACGTTGAAGCTGTTTATTCATTTATACTAAAGGCATTTTGTGCTTTATTTATCGCTTTGTTCAACTTACAAAGTGGAGGACATATTATTTCCTCAGTTAAACATCGCAATGACTTTTTCAATGCAGCAATTTAGAGAAGCTGTATTTGAAGAAAAACAAATATCCTGTTTGGTTTCTGGAATTTAATTTCCCGATTATTTCTCTTGAACGCTCTGGATTACAACAAGTTGAATCACGTACTTCCTGACATCGGTATTCTATGCAACCTCGAGAGCCTCAGAGTCATAACCCGCTGAAGAAATTGCCTTACGAACTTGGCATGCTAGATAACCTACGATTTCTATGGTACAACTCCACCCAAATTAACGCACTATCAAAAAACATTGACAACCTGGCGATGTTGAATTCATTTTGAACTCCTTCCGTCTTTCAGTAAACTCACAAGACTCACTTAGCTGACTTTAGAAAATATTCTTCTCAAAAATTTACCAGAAGGCTTCGGAGATTTGAGTTTTTACATTCATTTGAACTTATCTAAAAATAGGTTCGATACTTTCGCAAGTAAAATCCTCAAATGCTCCCGCCTGAAGCGTAAGCCCTTAACCTTTTCCTTTCCAGAACTTTCTCCTCTTCCTTTCCTAAAAGGACCCTCCAAACAGCATCCACAACGATGAATTATTTTTTTCATGGCCTTCTTTGTTGAGTGAATGAAAAAAAATTGTGCCACAAAATAAGATTGCTGTATTTGAATAAGTTAAGTTTGTCATGACCGAAAATCCGCTAAATGTACCCCTTCAAGCAACCTGATACACCTGCACTAACTGGGAACCACTGAGATGAGATATAGAATAAAGTAGTGGAGTAATGTCACTAATCCAGGCTTTATGACGACACTTGGAGTGATTAATACAGATAGATGTTCTCCGGCTACAAAGTAAACGTTTGATTAAGCCAGAAAAGTATAGTTTGTTCTCTTGCTCAAACTGGCGGCCAGCATGATGGTAAACCACTAGTTATTATTACCTAGAGCAGTGCTTCTTCCCCGCGAAACTGCACAGAGCGTTAGGCGAGTGTCGAGCGGGTGGCTCGAGCTTTGATGCGAATAATATTAACTGTTACCTCACTTCAAAGAGATAATTAATTACCTACCAGAGCTTACATGCTACCAAGATGCTCTACCACAGGATGAGAAATATATATTATATCTCATTAACCTTGTCGCGACTCAAATATATTCAACTTGTGTTTCAAAATCTTTTTTACGCATGACGCAAGTGTTGTGACGAAGCGTCATTATCATTTCAATTGCCATGTGTCTGTATTAACTGCACCTATATATTGAAATACATGACTATAGTAAACAGTAATTGCACATATATGAAATCTATTAACTGCATTGTACACGTGACTGTATTTGTATATATATGAAATGTAAACTCTTCTTGCATCCACAAACTAATGCTTTTAATGGAAGATCAGTAATATTACAATATGTAGCAATTTTAAGATAAACAAATAAAAATTAAAAATTGTCCTTATCAAACGTCAATTCTTGGACCATTTCAGCAGTTATGGCGATACGCAACAGTTCATATGTAAAAAAATCAATAAAACGATTATCGATGGTTATAGTTTAAACCACATCAAACTAAATGAGTTATCGTTTACTTATTCGGTGCCTTAACAATTTCTACGGCAAGGCAACGGCACGCGGAGTTTCATTTCTTTAATACGTGAGAGGGAGATATATGAAAATGATTGCATTTATACTCAGCTGGGGGTAGCAGACATATATACACCGTTTGTCTCATTTTCAACACTATTTTTTTAGTGTGTAATAAAAAACGTACGTCTCATGCTTTTTGAAGCTTATTTAGCACCGTTGTGATTTGAAACTCGATGAAACCAAAAAGCGACACAACTATAGGATTTAGCCTGCGTGAGAATGTAATCAGTGTAAACAGTGGGAATTGACAGCTCTGATTTTTTTTAATAAAGACACAGGTTTCATGCTTTTTTGTGACGTCGTCGTGCTATAGTCCTATGAATTATAAAAGCGCCCATCATATTTGTGCAATCATGGTGTATATTTATTACGTTACCCGGTTTTCCGCACAATCGATAACAATAATCGAATGAATCGAAAACAGTCGCATTTCCAATATTCGGATAAGATCGGGCAAGTGGGTTGTGAGGGGGAGGGTGGGAGGAAAAGGGAGGGATAATTCCGGGATCCATCACGCTCTCACGGGCCATGGAACAATCCAATATCCGAATGTGTGAGCATCAACACGATGCGATATTCGAATGTGGGTTTGCATAGGAGCCAGGGAACCACGATACTCGCCACTATTCAAAAATTGTTTGAATCGGAGCCTTAAAAGGCGGAAGGAATATAAGTTAACTTGCAAATTATTGTTTTCATTTTAATTATTTTTAAATCTCTAACTGACAGCCCTGAATAATAGAGCTAACTTGCAATACTTGCCCAGTAATTCGAAGCAACTATAATTTTGAACGTAACAATAATCTCAATACTAAATTACTCTAATTATTCTCCCAGAATTCAACAATTTTCAAAAAAAATGCGAATTTATGTATGAATATATTTGATGTTGACAATTTTGCTCGATTCTACTGGCTAACAAGTCACCTTATTAACATATTTTTAATCTGTTTAAGAGCATTATAACCAGAGAACACCAGAAATATGTCATTTTTAAATCAGTGTTTAGACGTATTAACTCTTTTCCACTAAAAATATTAATTGGTTTCAAAAGATTGTTTTTTTTTATCTAATAAACGTATGTTTTAAATTTTCATAAAAAATGATAATTTTGAGTATAATACGGTTATACCATAGGTCGGTGGCGGATTTGTAAAATTTTTAAAAAAAGTACATTTATTATACAACACCCATTTCAAATCATATAATCATGCAAAATAAATCAATACATTATTTGGTAAACGTACAGAATTTTAATTTTAGTTTAAATAAAATCATAAAAAAATATATAAGTAAATGAATTTCTTGACTTGGTCCGTTTGTGTATTTATTTGCGCACTTACACACTAATATATTTCAATGTTTTTACATTCTTATTTTGCTGAGACATTATTGAAAAATGATAAATACTTATGATCAAAAAATAATTTTAAAAAGTACATAATTTTAATAGTTTTATCAACACGCCTTTCACCATTTTTGGATGTAGGTATAAATTAAAGCAAATTTGGAATGAAATAACATCGATAATGAGTTATAATTTTAAAAAGCTGGTACGGAGAGTAACTAATCTTTCTCATTGGAAAGACTGTTCTTTTATCTAGTAAAGCCATGTTTTAAATTTTGAGAAAATATGTTTATTTTTAGTACAATAAGGTTTTACCGTAGGTTGTTGGCAAATTTGTTAAATTTTCAAACAAAATTTTGTGTTATACAGTAAATGCAAAATAATTTTTAAATTTGATCATATAATAAATAAACCCTAAAATTATCATCCTCCTGATACTCTGCATTCGTCTCATTCTCACGAAGTTTAGTTTTTTTTTTTTAAGGTTTTACTTCTCCCGCGTGTGAACTGAACACATGATTTTTTTATAATTATAAAATTGAAAAGCGAATTTTATCACCTTTCCAAAACAGTCATTAGTTTGAGGATACATTTAGAAATATTCCATTTATTTGGATTTTATTGCAAAACGGAAATATATTGACCCTCTGACAAAATACGGTCGATGTCATATTTTTCTTAAGGTTTGAGATTTGAGACAGTTACTTAAGGATCGAATATCTTCCGTATTCGAATGTCCTTATCCACTCCCCTTCGCAAGTCCTCGATATTGCATAGGAATGATTATTCCGCGACCGGTCGCGTCACGAAACACATTGAACAATCGATTACTCCGACTTCATATTCATGATATTTTAAATTCACTTTTAGATTTATGACTCGGCCCGCGGCGGGACTAAACTCTCGAATATCCGCCGCCGGAGAGGAATGCCGGATAATCGGGCGCGCACATACACCCCACCAAATAATTTTGCAATAACCCTGGAATGATCCATAGGCTGGGTACACATGGGTTTCTTAAACCATGGGTTGTAAACCTGCGTATCGCGAGCAAGTACAGTACACTGGACAATAACGACAACGAAAACAAATGTCATAAATTTTTTTCACTGCAAATTTTTCAAGTGAAAACTTCTTTAGCACCTTTGTGATTTGAAACACGATGAAACGGAAAGAGCGACACTAAAAAGAGACGAAAACATACATCTATAGGATTTAGCCTGAGAGAGAATGGGACAGCAAAAAAAATGTTATTTAATTCACGGGTACTTGGTTCCAATATAATAAGATAAATCCCACGCAAGCCTCGTTCGGTCTAGTGGTATGGAGAGCCTGAAGAACCTTGGCGGTCAGATCGAATTCTAAAAAAAAAAAAATTTGTAAAATAAATATTTAATCTTATTTATTTATTTATTTATTTATTTATTTACGCCCTTTTTCGGGGCTTTTACATATACAATTTAAAAATTACACTTGATTAAATAAAATATAAATACTATATATTTCTTTTACCAATAAATATAAAAGGTATATATTTCTTTTACTAAGAAATATACAGTATTTATTTTACATAACTGAACTGCCTCAGTAACAGCATTTTGTATTTGTCTAAGGATAAATTGAAGATGTCCACAGACTTGGTAAAATTATTTCCCTCCATTAGTATTCTGGGCAAAGAGGAATACATATGGTAGTTAGTTCCAGAATTTCTGCACTGAAATAAATCCTGACTTCTAGTATTACGTAGAGGAATCCGGAAGCTTATTAATTCAAGCAATAATGGACTATCAACTAAATCATTTAGAATTTTATAAAGAAATACCAAGTCTGTGAAAATTCTTCTGTCTGACAATTTGAGCATATTCATATCATTTAAAATAGTGTTGTAGTTCAACATAATTGCTGGAATACCCATTTTAAAATTTAGAAAACGTAAGAATTTATTTTGTATTCTTTCAACAGCTTGTACATGTGTATTATAATATGGGTTCCAGACGGGAGAATTGTACTCAAGTTGACTTCTAACAAATGCAAAATATAACAGTTTAATACACTTTATATTTTTAAAATTTCTAGTTAGCCTAATTATAAATCCCAACATTTTTAAGCCCTTATTAGAAATTTCTGTTATGTGGTTAACAAATGAAAGATTTGATTGAAAAGTGATGCCTAAGTCTTTAATTTTTGTTAATGTCTCATGAGTATTGTTATCAATGTTGTAATTAAAGATCACTGGATTTTTTATTCGAGAAAATCTTACTACTTGACATTTTGAGATATTTAAGTAGAGTCTATTTTCATTACACCAAATCAACAATTTGTTGATATTATCTTGAAGAATGTTGCAATGGTAAATATTTTTAATAATTCTAAACATTTTGAGATCATCAGCAAAAAGCAAGAAAAATACATCATGAAAAACTTTTGTTAGATCATTTATAAACAAGATAAATAAGACTGGGCCAAGGTGTGAACCCTGTGGAACTCCACTTGTTGCATAAATTTTTTCGGACAAAGAGGATTTTATTCTAACAATTTGTTGTCTTTTAGTAAGATAGCTTTCAATCCAGGTTAATATATTGCCACGTATACCAAGTTTTTCTAATTTCCAAATGAGAATTTCATGGGAAACTGAATCAAATGCTTTACTAAAATCAGTATACACAGAGTCTGCTTGTAGTTTTTCTTTAAAAGCATTAGTTTTAAAATTTTCATAAATAATCAAATTAGAAAGAGTACTTCTAACCGGCATAAATCCAAACTGGTAAGGTGATATTACAGGTTTTATTTGTGTAAAAAGTTTGTCAAGTATTAGGCTTTCAAAGAGTTTCGGTATGGTGGATTGAATGCATATTGGTCTGTAATTACAAATATCACTTTTATCGCCCTTTTTGAAAATTGGAGTCAAATAACTAATTTTCCACTTATCGGGAAAAATTCCACTAGATAAAGACAAATTAAAAAGTTTGGTTAATGGAAGAGCAATTACTTTGATACATTCTTTAATAAATATTGTAGGGATATTATCCGGTCCCGCAGATTTGTGTATATCTAAGGATTTAACTTTAGTAATTACATCAGAGAGACTTATGGTACATTGTGAAATATCAAGAGTTTCATCTAGAGTTGTTGTTGGAACAGGAGCATTATTTGAGTCTGTTGAATAAACACTTTTAAAAAATTTTGCAAACAAGTTCACAATACCATCAGTATTGTTGCTATGGCTGCCATTTAGGTGCATAATGCTCGGGAAATCAGAATCATCTTCTTTAAGTGATTTTGAGTATTTCCAAAAAGAACTAACATTATTTATTATAGAGTTTTGAATTTCATTTATATAGTTACGGTAGCAGGTCATAGACATTCTTTTACATGAGGTTCTTATATTTTTAAATTCAATGTAATCAGAATATTTTTGATGTAATTTATATTCTTTATGTTTAAGTTTTTTGGTGATAAGCAGATTTATAAGTTCTTTGGAGTACCATTTTGGATAGGTTTTTGGCTTACATTTCATGGTTGGAATATACATGCTAATAGTCTTTTCCAAAACAGAATAAAATTCATTGGTAGATGTGTTGATATCATCATATTGCATAGATGACCAATCAAAAGAGAGAAGATAATTACAAATTTTCGCGTAATCAGTTTTGAAAAAATTTTGGTAACTGAAAGATAGTTTAGAAGTATTAATATGTGCATTAGAGATAATAACTTCTAGTGGAGGATGATAAACATCAGTGGGCACCAGTGGCTCACTACATTCTTCAATTTCTAGTGAATCTAAGTTAGAAAAAAATAAGTCAAGAGTACGATTAATTACATTTGGTAAAGTATTTGCCTGATTAAGACCTAAGAATAACGCCATGTCTAGAATAATGCGACCAGACTCACTAACACTGATATTATCGTCACTGTTCACCCAATTCACGTTTGGAAGGTTATAATCACCAGCGAGCAAAAATATCGCACTAGGATTCCTTTTTAATATAACTTCCACTTCCTCACTATGGCACCTGTATACTTCATTGCTTGAATTTGGTGGGATGTAAATACAGCCCACAATAATCTTTTTATTCCTGGCAACATTTACTTGCAAGAAAATTTGAATTCAAAACACTTCGAAATGAACAGGCAAAGAAAACACATCAGAAAACGACAACTAGTGACTTCGAAGAAGAAAACACAAGTACTAATAATATGATAAAAAAACGTCCTTCACATTGATAAAAAAAATCGCGTGCGGTTCACACATGGTAGAAGCGAAATTTACCAAAAACAATCTCAATTAATAGGAAGCTTTAAAAGTGTGGTCATAATCAAGCGGCCAATGAGCGTAGACTTAGCGTAATTTCCGTTTTATATCTCAACCAATATAATCAAAGCGGTCAATGAGCGCAGTTAGATGCTTCGCAAGTGCCGTGATGCGTCATTTCCGTTTCATCCAAATTCCAAATCACAACAATGATAAATAAGTTTCACTTCAAAAAAAGTGATTCATAGTCTCCCCACTCTTGTCTACTTTAGTTTTCAGAAGGTTTCACAACTACCGCATGTGAAATGAACGCTCAGTTTAAAAAAAAAAAATTATATGCTTGGTATTATTGTTTAAAATTAAATTATTAACCTCACTAGGACAAGCCTGTGTTGTGGTTTATAATTTTATAAAGTATAACATTAAATAATATAGTTATCAAAAGAACAAGAGAGTACGAAAACAGTATGCAATATAGTTGTAAATGATGAATACTTGGAGCAGGTGGATGAGTTTGTGTATCTGGGTAGTATGTTTACGAAAGATGGGAAGGCTGATAGAGATATTGAAAGAAGGGTGAATGCCGGTAACTCCATGAATGGAGGACTGAATGCCGTTGGCGGTAATAAAAAATTGTCCAAAGACGCGAAACTAGCCGTACATAATGGAGTGCTGGTACCTACCCTGATGTATGGCAGTGAGGCATGGAACTGGCAGAGGAAGGATGAAAGTAGACTGAATGCTGTAGAAATGAGATCCCTGAGGCGAATGTGTGGTAAAACCATGTACGATCGTGAGAGAAACGTGGATATCCGCAAATAATGCAAGGCTGATGTAAGCGTGATGTGTAAGATTAAGAAAGGGACTCTCCGATGGTTCGGGCATGTAGAGCGAATGAACGAGGAAAGGAGTGTAAGGAGAATATATGATGCAAATGTGAATGGTAGAAGAAGTCGCGGACGCCCGAGGAAGACATGGCACGACCAAGTGAATCCGATACTTGAGTCGGGCCATGTGAAGAGTCGGAATAATAGAAGAGCAACTAACCATCACGCGGGGAAACGGCGTGATGGTTAGTTAGTTAGTTATCAAAATAACAATATTGTTACATTATAATGTTTCTTGCAGATAATGGGTATCTGCTAAGCTGAAGAAACATAATACATTATAAAGCAAACATGTAGGGTGACCATACCATGTATCATTTTTGGAGATGCTGTGTGGAGTGTATGCACAACTGATGCAACGACAACACTAGCTATAATAATAAAATTGACGAAATAAGCACTTAATGATATGTTCTTCCGATTGTTTTTTAAAGATATTAAGTAATTTTTGCCGATTAAAAATATTGAAAAAAATAGCTCAATATAGAAATGGTGATGCGAGCTGAAAATAGACAACACCTAAATATCTCAGAAAGAAAAGTTGTGCATATTTCATGACACCGCAATTCAAAATAATTCGTTAGTTTCAACACATTGTTTTTGTTATTTCCAGTTTAAATTGAGAAAATTGATGTTATTTATTACTAGCTGATTCCTGGCATTCGTTGCTATGCCAGTTAATAAATAATTTGTTTCTCCCTGCGTGTCTTTTCCCATTCGGCCCGTTCCACTTCCGCCTCCCCTTCCTCTCTCACATCCACTTCCTCTCGCGCGTTCCCACACCGCTCTCGAGTTCCCCTCCCCCCTCCCGAGTTCCCCTACCCCTACATTGAGTCCCTGTACGTACATTTTCAAACAGCTCGCGTGCCACCTAATGCAATTTTTTCTTATACATATTTCATTATGCCAGAGCTCACCGCTTCTTTCATATAAACCTTGTTCTGACAATAACGATAACGAAAAAAAAAGAATTATCCAATTTGGTGCATTCGTTCGGAAGTTATGCGCGTACATACATTTCGGTGATTCATTTTTATATATACAGAGAGATATACGAGTAGATTATGTGGCAATATCTATTTTGTAGCTGCGACGGGAATTGAACCCGAAACTTCAAGACTCAAAGTCAAATGCATAAATCTTCACTCTACACAGTAGATAGGTCGCGGTCTTTACATTATATTTTGCATATTAATTCCTTGCAATATCATTCCTTGTATAGTAATGCAACACAAAAGCAATGCAAATAAAACATATTTCACAATACTTCTATTGTTAGAACAATGCAAATCATTGTTTTAAATACGACTGCGAAAGGCGCGTGCGGGCGCTTAAATCACGGATATTAGTGAAATGTGTTAAACTCTGCCTATGAAATTGTGGTGACCCGAAGTTGATACCCGGCAATTGGTCCCTCGAAATTATAAAAATTATAAAATTCTTTTTACATTATTTACAAATTTCAAACCTAAAATCGATTTAAAAATACCTTTGATAATAAGTTGATATGAATTGTTATAAGCAATAATTATTAGCCTGAAACACTCATCTACATTGAAAAAAATCTCCCGAGAAAAGATAAATGCCGCCGACGAGACTCGAATCCGTGCCCTTCTGATTTCCGGTCAAATGCTCCGTACATGTTACGTCGGCTTATCTCCTGTCCGCCAAATAATTCAATATATACTTGTGTTTTATTCAACAATTACTGCTTATTATATTTTTCCACCTGCAAACAACCAACTTTATTTTTTTATACGAGAAAGGCATTGTAAGTGCTAAATCTCCCTCTAGGTGGCGTCGAGACAAATTATGTCTACATTTTTTGGTGAAATACTTTAACTTTTTAATTGATAAACTAATATTTAAGACAAGATTTGTATGTATAGCACAAAGGGTAACAATATTATAAGCAATAATTATTAACCTGGATATAAAACGACTTTAAGTGTCGATTTTTTGTACTTATACGCTGGAATGTGCAGTACTTTGACAAGTAGTTTTATTCTTGATGAATTTAAAGTGAAAATATGTTTTATCTGTGTTATCGGTGGTAAATCCTGCACACCCCTTCGGCGAATCTTGATTATATTTTGTGTAAGTAGGTCATCATGTCTTCCTCGGGCCTCCCCGACTTCTTCTACCGTACGCTTTGCGTCATATTTTCTTCTTACACTCATTACTTCATTAATTCGCTCTAAATGTCCAAACCAACTCAGGGTCCCTTTCTAAATGTTACTCATTACGTTTACAACAGCCTTGCATTTTTGCGGATTTCAACATTTCTCACACGATCGTACTTGATTTTACTACACATCTACCTTCATACTTCCATCCTTCCTCTGCCAATTCCATGCCTTATTGCCATACATCAGGGTAGGTACCAGCACCCCATTGTGGACTGCTAGCTTCGCTTCTTTTGTCAGTTTTTTTTATAAGCGCCAACGGCATTCAATTCTCCGTTAATGGGTTTACCTGTATTTACCATTCTTTCAATATCTCTATCAGCCTTTCTGTCTCTAGTAAACATACTACCCAGATAAACAAACTCATCCGACTGCTCCAAGTATTCATCATTCACAAGTATATTGCGCACTGTTTTCGAACTCTTTCTTACAAACACCATAACTTTAGACTTAGGTACATACGTTCAACATTAACTCATTCTTCATACATACTTTGTTCACGTGAGTTAATAATAATTTAAAAATTAGGTATTTTTTTTATACCTATATTTCTATAATGAACTATTGCTAATCAGTACATTACAAATATATGAATATATTACGAAATATATAGGTATACATGTCCAATCTGATTGACTAAGTGAGCACTTAGATACATGTTGTCAATAATAGTCAATACAACATAACCGACACATCCCAGCACTTAACAGTCTCAACACCCTCCTCGTAACTCGGTAATTGGCCGGACATTATTAATTAAATTAATGTATTATTGGGATAACCAGATTCAATCAAGGCGGGGATTATCACATACGCCACCTCAGCAAGAGGGTTACTATTTCTCTAATCGACGATGCACCTACAATTAATGCAGAAAGGGTTAGAGTTAAAGGATATTAAATTGGGAGGAGGGTACACCGTAGGTCACCACAGGTGGTTCGCTACGTTTGGCGACTTATCAGAAGTATTTCTCCATTGCACAATACACCAACAATTAATGCAGAAAGGGTTAGAGTTAAAGGATATTAAATTGGGAGGCTGGTACGCCATAGGTCACCCCAAGCGATTCGCTATGTTTGGTGAATTGGCAGAGGTGCCCCGGTTCATGGGGTGAGGTTTGTCTCGGTCTTGACGGCGAATGGTTGAGTAGACCTAACCTAGACCTCTCCAGTTGGACTATCTCGACCAAACGCCTTGTAGTATGAATTCTTATGTTAGTCACTCCTGGACACATTGACCAGATTTCTACCCTGCTTCCTATCCCTCCTTTCATTAAAAATATCCTCCACACATCCCCAAAGATGAATTTGTTTCCTCCGGATCTCATATATGGAGCTAGTGTAAAAAAAGCAGTAAGTGGTCTTAAATTGAAATTGATTCTGGGATTAGATGTCCATGGTTGAAGATCCGTAAAATCGTATTTTTTTCATCTCTTGATGACCTTCGTAGATGTCCGTAGCCAAGCACCATTGAGAATCGAAACGTTGTTTGATACGGCTTTAGCTGTATTCAGTGACAAGATCTTAATAGCCTGCCACTTCATAGCTTTCCCCATTTGCGTATTTTTACTTAAAACACACTTTTTTGCAACAAACAACTGTATAGTTTTTTTTTGGTGAAAACGAGCCATTTAAAAAGGCTGAGGCAAATATGTATATATTTGTAGCATTAGACGGTAAGGATAAAGCGACACGCTTTTCAAACACACGGTAATCAGTAGCTGATTGTCTCATAAACAATCCGATACATCTACAAGTATTTGGGATTCGGCTCCGTTGTTGGTTACAGACGGGAAGGCACTGGAAAGGTAGTCCCTAGAATTACGTAATTTACACCGATTTAAAAGAATTTCGACAGTTTAAATAACAACTTTGACTCCTAGGTAGCGACAAATCAGAGTGTGCAATTCACACGGTAAAATAGAAACCCTCAGAAAATTAAAGTGGACAAGAGAGGGGAGACCACCAAGCACTTTTTTATCAATGAGAAGTATGATTTTTCCACGTTTTTGTCGTCGCATTACAGTGCACTCTTTCCTATACATTTGGTCATCTTATAAGTATTTGTGTTTTCTTCTTCGGAGTCGCTAGATGTCACTTTCTTTCGTGTTTTCTCTTCCTGTTCATTTTGGAGTGGTTATAGATTGGAAATTGATTTTACAAACATTTTTTTTTTTAATTTCGTAAGAATCGATCCTTGGTAAGCTGAATTTCAGATTCGTCAGGCGCCTTATACCAATTACACCAAATGAGACTTGCGTGGGACCAGGATTTATTGTATTATATTGGAACCGAGTACCTGTGAATTAAATACATATTTTAATGCTATCCCATTCTCTCGCACGCTTAATCCTGTAGATTTATGTGTTTGTCTCTTTTAAATGTGGCTAATCACATCAAGAAGTTTTCGCTACAATAAATCGACCATTTGTTCGAGAAAGAATTTCGATGTTTTAAAATGTTTTATAAATAAATTTCAACACGAGTAAGGCAAAATTGTGCGTATTTGTGGCACACAGATCCACTACATATTTCTATCGGTTCGTCTATTCAGTGCGGTGAGGTGTAACGAGAGATGTGTTTATTTTCTTTTGCGATCCGCGCATGCGCCTAGCACGCTATCCGCCATGCGCGTTTGTTTACGTGAATGGAAAATTAAACGGATACCTACTGTCAAAAATAAACAGACAGTTTATATTGGGAGCACTCTAAAAATGTAGCGATCAGGGACGGAGCCCGTTTATTATTACGTTAATCGTCCATTCGACTTTAAATTTATCAACATTGACTAATCGGTGAATATCGACCGCAATCGACTAAAATCGACTGAGTTTACTGACGCCTTATACTGTCTCGATAAAGTTGTCTAAATGTTGATTAAAATCTTTTTCATAAAAGTTGGAAATGGATACACGGACAGTTGTTTGTGGCACGTTCCAGAGATGAAGATACTCTCGGTATCACTCTGGTGTATGACCACAATTCAGAAATGAAAAATTGCTTGAAATGGCTTTGGCCGTGTTTGGTGATCAGATCTGAATATTCAGGTACTCCCCTCTCCCTTTATCCTCAAAACATGTCCCAATTGGGGATGCCACAGTTTCACCCACTTTAAACAGTTAGAGCAGTTACGACGATTTAACGGATTCACATTAAGAAATGATAAAAAGTTGGTACCTACCTACCTACTTTAAAGTACCCACTTTGTATCTGAATTAGAAAAAAATAACCTACTTGGGAAAAAAAATCAAAATTTTAGCTATATAACCAAATTTTCAGCTAAGAAAGTTATATTTTTTAGAAATATAACTTTGGTGAGCTAAAAATCATTATCAAGAAGGTAGGTAGGTACCATAGATATTAAAATACAAGAGATGTGCTATCCGTAGTTTTTACTGGGTGGGACTATGTTTCCTGTTATCGCCGATATTGTTAACCAATACTACTGCACACTGAACACCTTAAAAAAATCAACTAAAAGAACGAAATCTTTCCGTATTCAACTATTTCCATTAGGTCATTAGGTAGTAGTCATCATAGCATATCTCTTGTATTTAAATTTCTTTGGTAGGTACCCATCTAACACTGCGTGCCTCAAAACTATATCAATTAGTGTGCATTTGTATGGAGTGCGTATGAAGGATTTATAGAAATTGTGTGTAATTTTAGAAAATGGGTATAAATTTAGTTCTTATCTCGGTCCGGTCCTCGTATCACAAATCACACGAGCGCTTTATTTTATATGTAAAGGGAAGTTTACACTTGCGGCGTTAGTACCATGTAACTCTAAGGTACCAGCAACGAGTCACTTCAGTCACTTGCCGTTTCATAACCGCGGAGAGGGCATGTGTCTTGTCATTGCCGCCAGGGTGTTTACTGTGTCAATCGCCAAGGACTTCATAAAAACCACATAACTAAATGCTCTGTTTTTCTTCACTTTCGTTAGTAATAATGTTGATACTAGTAACTACCTACTTGCTGTCTGATCTCCGATGGTATTTTGTTTAATAATAGGCCACTTGCATCACATTTAAAAAAAAAATCGGTTTAGGCAAATATTCTAAGACATTCTGTATTTTTTTTTTAAATCGTATTTTTGAAACCCTGGCGATTTTTTGAAAATTTTAATCTGAAAAATCAGACCATTTTTTATAAAACGGAAACACGGGACATATTTTTATGGGTGCAAAAAAACGATAATTACATAGCCGAAAATCATTTTAAAAAAAGAACGTTTTCCACACGAATAGCAATAAATTGTACGGGGTTCTCTTCGTAACATCTGTTAAAATACCGCCATCTTTATCAAAAAATCAAACCAAAGGATAAGTTCGCATAGAGCAAACAATAATTCTAGTGAACGTTAAACGCAAATTCTAAAATTCGCAGGAAATCAAAGTGTTAATATAAAAATGCAAAGTGCCATTTAAAAAAAATTATCAGTGTGGAATTTTACAAAATTAAGGGAACATGATCGGAGACGGGATATTTTCATGCAGTGACGTCACGAGCTCAAATAATGGATTTATTAATTTAAAAATAAAAAAAATCTAAACTATTCATTTCTAAAAATTTTTACAAACATTTTCGTAATCTCAGTAAAAAAATCTATCCACACGATTTTTTCCAAGTCGTTATGAAATCCATGCAAGTGGCCTATTCAATCACTAAAGACAAAAACCAATACAAGTGTGTTATATATGTGCACTTTGCTTAAAGTAAGATTAATATTTCCAAGACCGACAGGGCGAAGGAGCCCGGATTAGGATGGAGCGAAAACGTCCTCAAAGATATATCCACCTTGCAGATTGTAAACTGGAGAAAGATGACACAAAACCGTGATGAGTAGAGGAAGACTCTTGAGCAGGCCAAGACCCACCAGGAGTTGGAGAGCCAAGAAGGATGATGATGATGAATATTTCCTTACGTCTGTCGAAGTCTATAAAATCGGTTTTGAACAAAATATCTATTTCATCACTTCATCAGCCTGTTTGGGCCCTAGGAGTCAAGTATTATTATAAATTGATTTTCAAATCGGTACAGAACAAACTTTGAACGTCATCTGTGGTATCATTTTTGAAATAAAACTTCTTTGCGCACGCTTGACTTGGGGAGTAAGCTGGTAAATGCGTGACGAGAGCGTTACAAAAAGTGTGATCGGGCGAGGCGAACGGAAGTTGAGAGGGAGATATAAGTTAGTGAAGATAGAGAGATAGAGAGTTACGCTTCGTATATTACTGTAGGGGCAAGAGAGAGAGGTGCGAGCACACATTTTTTTTTCTCCCATAGCCAGTTACGTTTCGTATATCTAAGACAAAGTGCAGGCCTATTGTCTGTATCACACTGTAGGAGCAAGTAAATCCTATAGAAGCATGTGTGTTTTTTGTTCTTTACTGTCGCTATTTTTCGTTTCATCGCCTTTCAAATATCAACGGTGCTAAAGAAGTTTTCACATCAAAATTGCCTCTGCCGAGAATCGAACCCCATTCAACTTCTTGGAAGGCAACTACGATGATCATTGCATCACTAACTATTGTGAGAACAGCACAAATTCATTATAAGTACGAAAAATAATAGAGACATGATTAGGAATTTTAGAATGTGTAACATTCCGAAGCCTTACATCATACCCCAATTAGGGGTACCATTGTCTCACTGGCTCCGGAAGGGAGCAGTTGGGACTCTTGTACGGTATTCGGACGCAATAATCATTTGTTATATTTTGGAAAAAAAACGAAATTAGCCGTTCGATACTTTAATTTATAATTTACTAGCTGGTACCCGGCATGCGTTACTATGCAATTAAATAAATAAATTGTTTCTCCCTGCGTGTCCTTCCCCATTCGCCCCGTTCACGTTCCCGTTCCCTTCCGCCTCCCCTTCCTCTCCCGCGTCCCCGTCTCCTCTAGCGTTCCCACTCCGCCTCCTCCACCTTCTCTCTCCCCACTCCACACCCCCCTTCCCCCATCCCGCGAACCTCCCTCCCGAGTTCCCCTCTCCCCTCCCAGGTTCCCTTCCAAGGTTCCCCTCCCCCCTTCCGAATTCCATAAATTTATACGCGGTATTGGATAACCAACAGATAACAAACAGCTCGCGTGCCACCTATTGCAATTTTTTTATACAAATTTCATAATGCCAGAGCTCACCACTAGTTTTATACAAACCTTGTCCTGACAATAACGAACCCAAAAAAAAAAAAATTATCCAATTTGGTACAGTCGTTCGGTGGTTATGCGCGTACATACATTTCGGCGATTTATTTTTATATGTGTATATAGATAGATAGAAGATAGATAGATAGATTTCGCTTGAACTTGGAATGAACCGGTTGGGATTTGTTAGACTTGTGAACTGCTTAATCTTTTGGTAATCAAAATAATTTAAGTGCTGGTTAAAGTTCGATGGACTGCTGTACACTTAGTTATCTTGAAGATTAAAGTTATAAGCACCTAGCCTGTACAAACTGATTTGATCGACAGACCTAAAACCTTGTGATTCAGAAATGGCATAAAGCACTAGACAAGTTTCATTGAACAATGTTTGTACACTAAAATCTCGGGATCGAGAGGCAGCGAGGTATTAAAGTCTTTCGAGAGCAATCTCAAGCGGAGAGACGTTTGTTTGCGATGTGCTTTCTACATTTCCCAAGTTGAATGTGCCAAAGTCAACTTGTAGGTTATTGTGTTCTGGAGAAGCGTGAACGGAAGGCATCGGGGCGCATCAGAAGCGAGTGATAACAAACAGAGCTGTCTGCAGCTGCGGGAGGTCGACATCTCGCTGGCCTTGTGGATCTAGGAGGGTTTCCAAGATTGTGGATATGTCTGTAGTCTATACCACTGGAGATAAACCGATAGGAGTGTTTTGTGAGGGGGAAAGATCTAGGTAATAATGCGATCTGGTAACAATGTTCCCTGTCAAAATGTTCCCAATAAAAAATATTTGCAGTTAAAATAAGTCAAATTAATTTCATTCACCTTTCTTATTGTCCTAAAACGGGAATCCTCCTAGTTGGGCATGTCAAAACAATCATCCTAGACTTGCAGAAAAAGTCAATACATGTCGCGTATTAAAATAAAATGGATAAATATTTATCCAGACACTATCTAGATAGCATTTAGTTTGGGTTGAATCTTGCAATCATTTATTTTTTTTATCCAGTAAAGACTTTTTCCTCACGATGACATTAATGTAACTTAAATTCAGTCAAGTAAATACGACCTTCAGAAGGTAATAGTAAAAAGGCCAAATGAGCCGCAGTACTAGTAGCTAGAAACATGAAAGGGTATTGCAAAGCTCTAGCTAGTTAGAGGATTACGAAAGAATCCGTAGAATCAAAAAAAAATCATATAAAGATAGCAACCAATAATATGTGCGTTAAGAAAATGAAGATAATGTTGGTAGTTCTTAGTCGAAGTATGATACTGTTAAAAAGGACCGAATTGGAAATGGGTTCCATAGATCAGTTGGTAGAGCTCTTGCCATATCAGCAAAGGGCCCTGGGTCCTAGTGGAACCAATATCTTTTTCTGATTTTTCTGTCTCCAGATTTTCGAATGATTTTCGCTAATACAGTCTTCATTTAATAAAAATAAAAAAAAAATAAAAAAAATCATTTTTATTTTTATCTTTATTTATTTGTTTTTGTTACAAAGAATACATCGGTACAAAGAAGCGTTGACTGTCCAACTAGGATTCTCCCGTTCTAGGACAGTCAAATTGACAGAAACATTTTGATAGGCGTAAATTTAATTTACAGATGATTGTTTTATATTGGGACACAAATCAAAAAAATCATCGCCAAATAACTTTATCTTTATTACTGAGGCAAAAAATATTTAATAATTTATAGTTAACGACACAGTGTCCTTTTCGTATATGTTTTTTTTTCAATATAGAAAGAAGAAAGAAATGTAAAATTTTAAGATTACTTCCAAATAAACCACAGAAAAATAGTACATACATAATACATAAATAAACCAAAAGATTACTTGTAAATAAACCAAAAGAATAATACATATTAGTACAAAGTTAGTGAAAGCATTGAAGAAGAAACAAACAGAAAATACCTGTTATACAGTGACCTAATTAAAATATGTACAGCTAAATTGTTTAATTAGTACAGCTTTATACTTCAGTAGAGGCATACAAAAAAATATCAGAATCATTAGCATAAAAGGTTTTCAAAAATGTTTAAAATGTTTTCAATCGTACTCTAAAGAACTAATCAGCCACTACAATAAAACTAATCATAATTATTACTTTTGTTGAACACCCTGTATATGCATGTTAAAAAATATATAAACGATTCTCTATGAAAGAAATACAAAATAATGAATAATTTTAATGTATGGCTCAGAAAAAACGAAATCAGCTTATAAATGAATAAACATTGAATTTTGTGTTTTTTTGGGAAATTAGCATTCACAATAACTTCTCTTAGCATTATCCAACTCCTTTTATTTATTTAGGGCTTCATTTGGGGGTGTTAATGTATTGGCGGGAATGGGTGGGGTGAGGGGTTCCGTGCCCTGGAATAGGCCTAACCCATTTAGAGATATCTGCTAAGTGCGAATTCGCGTGTTTCTGTATGAGACTCGATATCAAGACTGCTTCTTTGCTTTGTCATCACTCATAAGAGCTCCCCTTTAACACCGGGAAATCGAGACACTACTTTTATATTAATAATTGGAACAACTAAGATTTAAAATAAAACCAATAATGGATTTTCTTATTGTGACTTAACGCTAATAAGACAACATAACAAGGAATAAAAAATAATTAACTTAATTCGAAAGGAATATGAAGCCAAAAATTACAAACGATCAAATGACTTATTTAAAAACAATAATCAGAGTATGTAACTCACACGCGGTAGCATTGAAATAAGAAAGTCGCTAGATGTCGCTTTCTTTTATTGTGCCTGTTTCTTTTAAAGTGGTTTGAAGATTGGATAATGATTTCAAAAAAAAAAAAATGTTTATTTTTTTGGATTTCGTAGGATTCGAACCTCCGTTCGCTTGATGTCTGTCTCTCTGGCCGCTGAGACTAGTCAGGCGTCTTGCGCAATGCGCTACAGGAGGCACGCGCCGATGTGCGAATTTACAGCATTATAACATTAAAACCGATTATTTGTGTAGAACTGAGTTGTGACGCATTTTCGTTTCATCCGAATTTAAAATCAATCAGTTTCACTTAAAAAAATCATTACTGTTATTTGCTTGGGTTTGTATTTCACTGTGGCGTGCAATTTATTATTGTTTATAGTATTGTTTTCCATATATACCGTGGATATTAAATAAACAAGAAATAAAGAGTTGAAGACATAAAAAATTAAATCTCTAATTATCGTGATATTGATTTATAAAACGAGAAGAAAAGAGTTGTAATTGAATCTCTAACTATCGTGATATTCCTTTGACAAAGTAAAAGTAAAAAATAAATCAGATTTATTAAGTAGACAAAGAAAAGGAGTCAGTCAACGGTAAAAAAAAGTTGTAGCATCAAAAGAGACGTTGTTTTACTCGTAATAAAACATCCGAAACACACAAAAGTATGTTGTCTACCAGTTGCTTTCATAAAATGAAAGAACCAACGGTCTTCAGTGGCAATAAAGGAAAGAGTGCGAGTAACGGGCGTTAGGGGGTTGACGTCGCCGCCGCCGGGACGCCAACTTGGAAGGCGTCGGGGTGTTATTAATGTGTATTTAATTGATGTGTCTTGTCCCTATATGTAGCTCTAGCGGGCGTGCTTGATTATTTTACTTTCCCTATCAATTACTGAATTACCAGAACGCCCGACTCAGACTGCATTTGTCTTTTAATTTGCGAAGTACTTTGCTGGCAGCACAAAACGTATTAATCACTGAGCAAACTAATCAGTGTAAAAACTATTAAGAAGTTACTGAAAACAATAAGATCTCGGCAGTACTAGTAGGTACAGTAGGATATCAATAAACCATCTTGAAAGTAGGTAGCTTATCTAACAGAATATCGAGTGTGAAACTGTCTCTATACTTGTAACAGCAAGAGATTTATTTATTTGTACACGCCCAATTAGAGCTTTTACATATGATAAAATTAAAAATACATTTGGTATCTATAATAAAATAATAGATCGTATGTGATGTCATCCTTCCAGTATCTAGTAGGATCTAAACACAACGCTGGAAAAATAACGAAAGAAAAAGGAAAGAGGACGAACGTCGATGACATTTATATTACTTAACCAAGCTTTCAACGTAATAATAGAATAAAACAAATACGAAACTTTTTCCATCTAATTAGTTTATGACCGTAACCTGTCTCAGCCTGTTAAGACCATCTTCATACTTGTACAATTGTTTCTTAATCTATGATAATATAATTCACCCGAAGCAATGAAAAATGAGGTCACTTTACCAGTGGCCAGTGATAATGTTCCTGGTAATAGATAAATGTTTCCTGTCAAAATGTCCCGATTAAAAATGTTCCCAGTTGAAATTTTCCCTACCAAAATATTCCGGATCGAATTTTTCCCTGCCAAAATGTTCTTAGTTAATAATCGCATAATAGAAAAAACTCAAATAGATAACACAATAACAATAAATAATACATAACACATTAATAATTAATAAGTAAGGAGGTAGCGCAACACGGTTTATTCAAAAACACAATTCAATAAAATTTAATTTATCTGCGCAGCCGGGATTAGAACCCGCGAACTCCGTTTCGCTGGTCAAGAGCTTTGCCCCTTGACCACGGAGGCCGTAGAAAAGATTTTTGAGAAAATATAATAATACGACCATTATCCTAAAGGAATTAATTTCAATATTTTCCTGAAATAAAATACAACATCACATATTCGCGTTAAATCAAATAATCATTGATTAAAAAATATTACGCATTATTAAAAAGTAAAAATAAACAACGACAATTTGTTATTAATAATCGCAACGAAAAGTCACTTACCCAGTGGAGACTCCGAGAAGTAGTCAGGAAACTGAAGAAAGCGATTTTATGTCAACCTGGAATAGAATAATACAAACATCGCATTTTATACATCGCATATTGGGTATACATATCGCACACAAACATATTATACAAAGTCGCATTAGAGCTGAAAGGTAAATGAGGTTCGCTAGCAGCATTTTATAAAATTAATCATTGAAAACAATATTAACCACTCTCAAAAGAAAAACATGTATATTTTTTTACATTCGCTTCATACGAAAAATCCCTGTAGGGATGCTGTGTGGATTCTATTTTTAAGGACAGGAAGGAGAGGAAGTTATAGAAGGGACACATATATGAGGAGTGCATAAGAATCTGGGGGTCAGTGAGTCCAGGAGTGACGTACGTGTGAATACATCCCCCCCAATACGGTGCAAGCCAATGGGTCGAGGAAGTCCGGCTGGAGAGGTGTAGTTTCTCTCAACCAGTCTCTTCCGATCCGGCCCGCCACGCAGTTGATGGGCAAATTCGCCGCCAAGACCTAGACAAACCTCACCTCAGGAAAGAGAAAATTCGGATTCGGTGCAAAGAAAATGAAGATATTGCTGGTGGTTCTTAGTTAAAATATGCTACAGTTCACGAAGAAAGTTGGTATTGTCGAATTGAAAGGTCCTGTGTTCAAAGATGCAACTGAATCTTTTTCTACCTTTTCTGTTAAACGTTTTTAGTTGAGAGTGGTTAATATTGTCTTCAATTATTTTATATATATGGGTTTCGCTCAATAATTTATTCCATAATAAAAATTTGAGCTTTTTTAGTTCAAAGCCAAGTATTTTGAATTGCGAGGGTATCCATTAATAGAAAATACCAAACAATTTCAGCCAGTGAATCTTACCAAGAAACTTGGAAGAATGTAATTACTTTGTAATGGTTTCTTGGATAAACGTCTGGAGTTTATGTCTTGTTTAGGGCCTTGTAATGTCTCATTAGAGAACAATGTTGACTCAATAGGCTTCTAATATTAGAACCACTTACTACCTTTCAACTCTTGAAGCAATGAAATACAGCAATCGCAATGCAAAATAATGCACACAGACTTTCTTCGCTAGCGAGACTGTCTCAATTATGTTAATTATGCTTCATAAGCAAATCGACATTAAATGGCGCGGACCGGTTTGATAACGAGCCTGTTATAGGCTTAATTCTTGGTTCGTTTCCAGTAAAGTGTCTTAAACTGCACGTAATAAGCACCAGATAACATGCGAGCCTGCACTGACTGCACCGGCTCGGCTCTGCGGCAATAATGGCCTTAGCGCCCGCAATTCCCAAAAACACAGATACTACTACTTAAATTACTTACTGACACTGACTGGAACCAAACCTACTATACTGTAACTAACTTACAACTCTTGGGGCAAATCTGCATAGACAAAGGGAATTTAGCGTCACTATACAGTTCATAGTGACGCTAAATTCATAATTTTACTGGCAGTAGCAAAAAATACAAGTTTGTGTAATGTCTCTTACGACCTTTCCAGAAACATTCGTTATATCGATCGTCCAGGCATCTCCGAAAGATTTAAATTTGTGTTGTGTATGCAGTCATACGTAAATGTGTACCCTCTATCTGGTACAATAATCAGATTAATACGTAAATACCCCTGAACCAATTGCAGAAAAATTTGGAATGAATTAAACAACATTTTGATGTTTCCTAAGTCTTAGTAAGATATTTCAAAATGTCGAATTAGTGTACCGGACCGTTAGGCCTTCTGGCGTTATTTTATAACTTATTTAATATATAAAACAGAGACACGTGTAAATAATACTTTATTTATGGTGAGAATTCTCATATTTCTTTCTGCATTAGTATTTGGAGATGTCTGAATAATCAACTGAACAATCGATATGTAAGTACTGGGAGCGGCATTCTCCAGAACTATAGAATGGCTTTTAAAAGCATTATGTTCTTTGAATCGCATTGACTTATTGAGGTATCTTAATTTATAATTACACTTCAGAGGACCAGCATCCTTTCTAACTGGAAGCTAGGTTTTGACTATTATAATGACTCTGCACATCTACCTTCGGTTTCCTTCGGCAAATTTCGGAACGAAACCATATGACCCGAAGGGTCCTTAATTTAAGATTGTTAACTAGAAAACTAAAGCAACAAAAGAACTAATCGCAGTGTTTATTATGATACATTAGAGTTTGATACAGATTTTTAAAATTATTATGGTTTTGCGTAATATAAATTCTGGTAAATAAATTATCCGAATGTTTGAATAAATAATTTGAAAAACATCCTTGGCCAAGAAAATCTGCGTGCTGTCGCCAAAAAGTAATGAATAAAAAAACCATGAATAAGTGTTAATGGTGCAAATAAGATAATTAGACATTTATTCGGTGGGTAATGCCTTCCCTCGCCGCAGAGATTTAATAGTCCTATTCCATTCGCCATCATCCAGGGAGTACAAGTGTACGGGTCATTTACTCGCCCGTTGCTGAGTGCTTTGAAGTGGTTCGCACTTTTTAATCGGCGCCCGGGTTTTAGGGGCCACTCTGCGACAGAGACGGTCTTTTAGTCACCGATAATGTTCCGCGGCTCAATTCAAAATTCAAACCATGAGAAAAGAAAATGGCTCCCATTAGCAATCGGCGAGTGGAAAGAAAATCACTAATGAAGTCGTCCCTCACCACCCACCATTCAGATTCCATAAAAAAATGGTTTCATGCGGTGGCAACTCTGCAAAAGCTACCCCGCAAAACTTCAGGTCTTAAAGAGAGAAAATTCAAACTAACAACATTTTTACTCTAGAACCATATTTGACTTACTTAGATGTACCTAGTTAAATTCACTCATCAAATAGAGCATTAAAAAACTCGTAAACAAAGCCGAAGTATGTACCTAAAACGTAAGCAATTGATATTTTTGTTTTATGAAATAAAAGGTAGTACTGAGTTGAGTTAAAAAAAACTAGTGTGCTTTAGACCACACGACTAAAGTAAAACTTCACTAACTTATATCTCCCTCTTAACTTCCGTTCGCCTCGCCCGACCGTTCGCCGCGCCCGATCACCGTTCGCATCACACTTTTCATAACGCATTAATCTGCTTACTCCCCAAATCAAACGTGCGTAAAGAAGTTTTACTTCAAAAAACAGAGTGTGCAATTCACATGCGATAGAAGTGAAATCTTCAGAACACTAAAGTAGAAAATGAATGGAGAGGCTACGAAGCACCGCACAAAGAGGAGACCGATTATTCTATCTCTTTCTCTCGCAGGCTAAATGTGTTGGTCTCTTTTTAGTTTCAAAACATAACGTTTCTAAACAAATTTTCACTTCAAAAATACCTCGCGATTACTTTTGGCGCCGGCTGTGTGTTGGTAGAGCGATCAATGGTGGTTCCAGGGTTATTCACTCGGAATAAACTCTCGTAGGCCTCGAAGGGGCGATAAATGGTACTAACTACTAGTCTAATTCCAACCCCCACTGAGCCAAGGAACTTTCAGCCATTATGGACTTTGTAGAAACCCCATACTTTCTTCAAGGCGCTAATGTACGACGGACGGAATAAATGGAAACTTTTACTAAATCACGAGCTTTAGACAAACTTCTAGTTGGTACTACGATACAGCGATAGTTTCTAGGTTGATATAAGAAATGAGTGCTAAGGGGAAATTCTTTGCGAAATGAATATTTTCGTATTGCGTTGCAAGCAGAAAGCGAGCGATGCGATGGTGTAAAAGTACATGGAACTAAATGAACATGTAACAATACGTCAGAGGGGGAAAAATTCCCGCAAAAGCAAAAACTTTTGTCTAAGTATGTTAATTTAGTTCCACTAGAGCAGTTAACATTAGCAAATATTATCAAAATTCATTGCGAATTGCGTCCAATGCCAGAATCTTGGTGAGTTAATAAGTGGGTATTTCCACAAACGAGGGATTCTGTTTAAAATGTATGGAATATTTAAAGATCATTTTTCTGATTTTAATCATCTTTCTAAAACTGTTTGTTATTTATGTTTTCATTCAATTTTTAGAAAAAAAAATCCGGAATTGGAAGTGTGGAGGAGCTATTCCGGGCAGCGCAAGACAGAGAGAGAGAGACCTTTTCAAGAAGAAGATTTTAAAAACGTTCTAAAACTGACAAAATCAAAAAGGCCCGTTTCTTGGGTTTGTGACGTCACAAGCGTAGCTCAGCTGAACCTGCATAAATAAACACTGTCATTGAGCGTCCGCACTCATGACGTCATACGATAGCCACGCCCCAAAATATCGCTTTAGCAGTAATTCAAAAATGGGGAACTTTAACTCGCTGTAGAAAATTTATTTGTCAACATAAAAATAAAATAAAAATGCCATAATCATCGTAATTTTTTTTGCTTCATTGTTTTACGCCAAAAAATACCCCCTTGTGACGCACGCAATATAATGCAGTTCATAACACAGATAGATTCGCGGTACAATCGTGTGAGCCAAAATAAGAATATTTAATTTTATCCAATATTTTGAATCTATGTTTTTATATAGCAAAACAGACTAAGGTAAGTAATATGATTTTTTTAAAATTATTATAAAGTTTTATGATTGTTACTCTTTATTGCTAATTAAAAAATAATGATTTATTTGAATCATCATGACATGATATTTATTATAAAATTATAATTTTTTGTGCATTATTTTTACCAAATTCAAACCTAACATCGACTTGAAAAACATCTTTTTTAAATACTTGGTATAGATATCAAACGAATTTATTTACTTATTCATTTTTTTGTACTTATCCGCTTGTATATACGTATTTTACATAGACAAGTTGTTTTTTATTATTATCTATTTATTTATTATTTGAATTAAATTAACCCCAAGTAGGTATACTGTATTTTATCTAAATGGACTGCATATTATGTATAAGTGTGTCGGGGGCCAACTGCGGGGTGATCGAACGGAACCCACAAGAATCAAGGATTAAGAAGCCAACTTCTAGAAAAAATTAAATCCAAAATAAAGACATTTTTGAAGTGAAATTTCCTTAGCATTGTTGTGATTTGAAACTAGGATGAAACGGAAATGACGCATTACAGTACCTACGAAGCGTCAAACTGCGCTCATTGGCCGCTTTGATTATTATCTCACTTTTCAAGGCTCCTATTGGTTGAGATTGTTTTAGTGAAGTATCGCTTCTAGCGCATGTGAACTGCACTCGAATTTTTCTCTGAATATTGAGCGATCAACATACAATAAATAGGTGAAACCCTTTATATCACTTCCCTTTGTTCTTGTCCGCTGAAATGAAATGGTATCTATATAATATGAGGTGACAAAGTGACCAACAGTAATTCAAAGGGAGACCGCGGAGAAGTACAAAGCGGCCAAGAAAGATACAACAATCGTCATCATAATCGATATGCAAACCTGCATTCAAAATTATTATTGAGCTTAGTTGGCGGAATTCTCGCATTGTGGCGCTAGTGTTCCGGCAAGATGGCGGCACTTCCGCTATTGTTTCCAGCAACCCCGTTATTGGGAATTAATAATACGAGTCGTGGCGAGGGGGGTCGAGAGAGGGCGAGGGGTGGCGAGGGTATCTCACTGCAACTTTCCGAACCGGCGAAACTTAGGCCTCGTAATAACGGGTCTGTAGCCTGTACCGCACCGTGTAATCGGCGAGCCGGGGTGTTCAGGAATCAAATTCATGTTATTTCTTTACTATAATATACTACTCACCCCCCCCCCCCCAACTTATTCATTCAAAATATTAACATTCTACTCGTCTATTATCAACACTCTTGATTTTATTCCAGTTTAAATAATAATTTTTCAGAATAATAGAAGAGAATGTATGAGACGATGTATGAATGTGAGTGAGGCAAAGAATGTGTGCCAAGACCGAGTTGTTTAGCGGTCCGTCCTCTCTGCCTACCCCTGCGGGGAAACGGCGTGATGGTTAGTTAGTTAGTTTTTTTTAAATAAAATTTACTAGAATTGGATCTGATCAAAGGTCGGATCAACAAAAGAGTGAGATATGACGATATATGAATTTGAATGAGATAAGAATTGAGTGCTAATGGAGACATATATTCTGCCAAATCCTCCAAGAAACGTACTGATGGTTAGTTAACCACATGAAAACAAGATGTTTATTTATCTATTAATGTAACACAAAATGCGAAAATCAAATACCGAATAACCTTCAATACTAACAATATATTCAAAATTTGCATTTTGTTTCAGTAAATCGTAGCGTATAATAATACGTTTCGAACAAACAATATTTTGATCTACCCAAATGCCTGCGATAGGTCACCGTACGTGGTTCGCTACGTTTGGTGACTTATACAGGGATGCCCGGGTTCGAGGTTTGTCTAAGTATTAACGGCGAATGCGTTTCCCAGCTGTTGCGTGGCTGGTCGGATCGGGAGCGATTTTTTTAAGGAGACCATTTTACCTATCCAGTCGGACTCTTTCGAGTCGCCTTGCATCACAGTGGGAGGGATAGATTCTTAAGTTCGTCACTATTGGACACACTGACCCACAGACTCCTACACACCCCTGATACCTTTTCTTTCCTAGAACTACCTCTTCTTCCTTTCCCTAAAAGACCCTCCACACAGCATCCGCAAATTTGACATAGGCCCTGAGGGAGTTTTTTTTTTCTCAGGGCTTCAAATATGGAGTTAATGAAAAAAAAATCGAAAGTATTTTCCTGATATAAAGCAATTAATTACTAGTTTACTGTGTGCAAATGTGTGTCAATGAAGAACGAAGTAAATATTATGTATACATTTGATCCTGATGATGTGAACATCGTTCATGAAACATGTTGATTGTGTACAAATAAAAGTGATGTAAACAAAGTTATTTGTCTTTTCATTAAAATAAATAATGGCATCACAAAGTGAAAGCTTTCCGAAGATGTTTTCTTCGAAAAATTATATTTTATGTGTATCTTGAAAGATTAACAATCGAGAAATTGACAAGTTTGGGGTATTTGCAACCACCGTGTGGGGGATGTGCGGTTAGAATAGGCTTCCAGTGATGTGGTAGAATAGTAGAATTGATAGAAGTAACTCGGTGACGTACGTCTTTAAGTTTTAAGGGATGGGGCACGGTTAGGTGTTTAATGAATCGAATCTTCGCCCCAATAAGAATGGGAAGTTGGCCGAGGTTTGCTCGGAAACGAATTATTCCGTAAAGGTTTGATGTGGGGAACGATGATTTAGTTCGATTTATCTTTACTGCAGAAAGGTTTGTGGTAACTAGAAATGGTTACCTATTAACACAATAGTTGTCAGTGCCTATCAGAATCCAATTGAATATAAAACATATCTTGGTAGGACATTATTTCCCAAATTACATCTATTAATTACATTCTGCAAAACTTACAGGTTATTATATTACAGGTTATTCTTCACACAAGCCGTTCTACTTCTGAAAACGACACTTAACCTCAACCTTAAAGTAAATTTGAGTTAATTGAACGTGAATAATTTTAATTGACGTGGAATAATTCACATTTCAACGGAAGGGTTGTATCAGAATTTTAACAATTCAAAATTGAAAGTTAAAATTCAAGGACTATGAAAGTTCTAAACACCTTCTCTTATTATTTCATCATGTCCCGATTGTTGTTGGATAATAACAGAACTTTAATGAATTCTATGAATTATTCCAAAGGATGGATTGTTTCACAGTATTTGAACAATAAATGTGAAGGTTCTATTCCAGTTCTGTTATTATATCACTATCTTTGTTACCCTGCATCGCTCAGGAAAACATTCTTAAGTGTTTTGGAACATTCCACAATGATGTTCCCGATTTTCTTTTCCCGAACCTACCACGACACGACATTTCCAGAACTTTCTAGAGCTTTATCGAACCTTCTAAAACTTTCCGGAAGACTGTTCTAGAAATTTCAAGAGGGCGCTTCCAGCCCTTATATCTTCAAAAGCACGCCCTTTGGGTAAAAACAGGAACCGTCATCCTGGAGGGGGATAGAGATCTACAACACCATATAACTCTCTTGATCGTACCGGCACTCGTTTCTGAGGTTTTGTGGGACTTTCTTTTATAATATATATTGATTATTGGCCAGTTGTTTCGCATAACTGATATGATAACAGATCTTGAATAGAGATTTCAGAGAACGTACAAATTAGCTTTGAAATTTAAAGAATTGTTCCAATTCTGTGAAACGACTGGACCTAAGTTTATTTATTAAATTTAATGTTTCGATACCTACCTATAAATATTTAAGTTGCTTTATTTTTGAAAGATTATTTTAAATCATAAGTTGGTTAACTCTGTAGTTCGACACTCCTGCAGATATTACAATTTTTTAAAGAGTTTACAGTTATCTTTCTTTATAATATATTTTGAATAGATAATATATAAAAAAAACAGCGCTTTAGAAATAAATCTAAAATATGCCATTACGACGGTCGGTTCGCCAATGAGCTGGGTCATTGTGCTTTTATTAATCTAAGTGATTGAAGTTAGATTTTACTCACTTATACGAGATAGGTACCTAATTAGCAGGTGGTGAAAAGGAATATAATTGTATGAGGTTAGATTACCGCAGCGAGTTACTCAATGTTAGAAAAATGAAATAACAGTTCAAAATGAGCAGTAAGGTATCCATCAAAGATATTGAAATATTAGAGATATGTTGTGAAGGTCGCCCGACCGCGGATTACAGTCTAATGGTCCTAGTTTGAATACGTAATTTAGTTGATTTTAGTATTAGGTATTGGTTAACAATATCGGCGACACCAAGAAGCACAGTCCTACCCATTAAAACTGTCGATAGCACATCTCTTATATTTAAATATCTTTGGTATCTACTCAATTTATATCCACCTGATTTATTTCATCTACGGAACAAATAAATTGAAAATCAACTTTTTTGTACAAGATATGATTTGAGATTTTCACGTCCAAGAGAATTATCGTGATTTAATTTTGGGGTATTATGCCGTGTTGTTATTATGTATGTAATACCAGCTCGCACAGCATTGGAAGTGGCAACACGGTAGGTATCGCTTCTATATAGATAAGCACACAGATTATAAATCTGCCCTGATGATTTACGCTGCAATGCTGTCTGAATGTTGGGTAAAGAATGAGTTATTGCAATTGGCATAATACCCCAAAAATAAATTACGATAATTTTTTGCACAATATGGAATTAGAAATATTGAAAAAAACGCAATTTTTTTGATAAAATACAGCATTTAGTAGCTAAAACCCATAAATTATCATAGATAGGTAAATACAGTAGTAAACATTAATGAAATCTATGATTATGTAAAAATATTTTTTTTAAACTTACCGTGTGCTGTTAGAAGAATCTGAAACAAAAAAAGAAAATATTTTAATACTCATCCTAAAATTTCATAAAATCAGAATTTTCTTGAATATCAATACATTTTTACAACCATTAAATAATTGTTTCATTAACCACACGGTTTGTTTCATCGCGCCTTGCGAAATCTGAACAAATTGCTTAAATATTTTAAGATGATACAAAAGTTCTATGTGAATTTATTTATTTAATTTTAAGTTTCCGAATTATAAACCATATATTTGAGCTACGTCGGCTTATCTCCTGCCCGCCAAATAATTCAATATATTATTATACTAGTGTTTCATTCAACAATTACTGCTTATTACATTTTTCCACCTGCAAACAATCAACTTTATTTTTATATGAGAGAGGCGTTGTAAGTGCTAAATCTCTCACTAGGTGGCGTTGAGATAAATTATGTCTACATTTTTCGGAGAAATACTTTAACTCGTCAAATATTAATTAATATTTTTATGCATAGCACAAAGGGTAACAATTATTATAAGTAATAATTATTAGCCTGAAACACTTATCTACATTGAAAAAATCTCCCGGGAAAAGATACATGCCGCCGACGGGACCCTTGTTACCCTAAAAAATAATAATTGATTTTATTAATATAACATAGAGAATGTCACCAACCTAATTAGAAAGAAAATGTTTTTAACAGGTTTTAATTTCAGAGGGATTCTGTTTATGTTAGATTTGGTAAGGTTTTTTTTTGTAATATGTCTAGTAGACGTAATTCTTTGCATGTGCACTTTCGATCACGTGTCATTCTGACAGTGGAATATTGGTATGTGAAATTCACACCTGTGTAGTTTCGTCAAGTAACCCCATTTAAATACAGTCAGGTTCATAAATAAGTGTTCACCACTGCAGAGGTGCGATACGTCTTGGTAACAGAGTCATCTGATACTACAGCACCGGCGCGGAGTCGAAACGGCTCTAAATTATTTGTTTTGTGGTGTCCATCATTTATCACGTTTATGTGAGAGCCGGACCCACCTGAACGGCTGTAGTGCCCCTGCAGTAATTACGGTGACCACGGCTTCCCAAATTAACGAAACCGTATTTTAATTGTGTAATTGAGTGAATGAGTGCGGCGTGCGGTCGGTGTTTTGTCATCAATTTTGCAGCAAGATTAGATTAGTATCAACGGGGGTAACAAATAATTTAGTTGAACAAATAATTTAGCTTTTTTTAATGAATGCTTTTTTATTTTTTGCAAATAATTATTAAATGTTTTTAAACAGTGTAATTATAAGTAAAGTAAACATAATATAGCTGTTCTTCACCAAAAATAAACAAGGTTCTTATGTTCGGTGGTGGAATTTCGCTTAGTTGATAAAATGATATTTTGTTTTTATAGCAGTGAAAAATACAAGGCAGTTATTGTTTATTGCGGTATTTTAAATTTGTACATAGTTATCTATGTCCTAATACAATCCTTATATGAAAGTATATTACACTTAAAATAACACATCTCATACCAAATCAATCACATATCTTCGCAATTTAATTTTAAATGCCTTTATGCTCTCTTCCAATTTTATTTCTTCTGGTAATTCTCCAAATACCTTCAATGCTCCGTACATCAATGACTTTTGACTCTGTATTGTTTTCCTGAAGGGGAGTCTTAGTTCATTTCTTTTCCTCGTCTTATGTGTATGTTTGCTTTGTAGTTTATCAATTAGACGTATAGCCATTGATTATTTTGTAGATTAACAATATAGTATTGAAGTAAATATAGTGATGCGAAATTAGTTTATATAATAAATATGATTTAATAAAGAAAACACAAAGTTTGTTGAAAACATTAAAACAATAAAATATAAATTATAATAACCCTAAAGAGCTGCTATGTAGTTTTAGGTAATTTTTAAATTTATGCTGCCACTCTTGAATAATTCAGTATTTGCAAATTAACTTTATGGCGTCATTTAAATCATGAATTTATTTTTTATAATGTTTAGTTTTAAGGGAAGATTGTTAAGAACTTTCTTAGAGAGAGTTAGGTATTTAGAGTATCCTTAACGTTAAAATTATTTTGAGATTTTGGGGGATATATATATATATATATATATATATATATTAATTAAGTTGTAATTTATAGTTCCATTTTATTTAACGCTTTTTTTTAAATACTATTTATTTATAAACAATTTTGCTGGGAAGTTATTATTATGCCTTACAGTTTCAACTTCCGAAGGTATTTTTAGACCAGTTCGAATATTCCCTTTTTAGAATCTGGAATAAAAGAAAATGTAACAAAGATATAAATGTGTTTTAATCCATTTAAAAGTCAGAATAAAAAAGGTAAGGCTCCAAGTGTGGTCCCTCTACGGACCCACAAATGATATAAGAATCAAGGAACGGACCCCGGACCTTCTATAAAAATATAACAAAATTTGAAAATGATTAATAGTTTCTACTCTAAAGGTAAATGGATAGTTAATGATACACGCCGGGGGAGGGAAGAAGGGGGGGGGGAAGTTTGAGAAACCAAAAATCTAATGACACGTTCATGTTCGGGTCTGTAGTCTACGTTACGCTAACTCTAATTTAATGTACAAACTTCCTGTTTGTTTTCTTTTTTATGTGAATAACTCCCAAGAGTCCCAGCTGCTCCCATCTAAAGCCGCCAAACACGGCAAAGACCATTTCAAGGAACGTTTCATTGCTGAATGATGGTCTTACGCCAGGGAAATACTGAGAGTATCGTGATAACAAAACTGGGAAATGGTATCGGCTCTAAAATATATCATAACATTTTATATCGTTTTCAACACATAATAATATTTTCTCTGATATAGATATCTTCAATTGTGATGAAAGTGAATATAAAAATTCTATCAAAATTATCAAAAGTATTAAAATGTATCAAATGAGTACAAAATTGCATAAATTTAATGATATATTATGTAATGACATATATTATGTACTACCTACCTCCTGTTATAACAAATGTTATAATTTTTAGTTGCTGTAAGATTTCAATTAATTTCTAGATACACAATATTAGAGTATAATGAGGAAATCTATAATTGGTTTCTTAGTTAGGTAAATTTTACATGAATAAATTAATCAAATTGTGAACTGTTGATTTCCCTAAAATAAAAAAGAATAATAGAAAAAAAATATTTGTGAGACTTTAGCACCCCTAATTGGGGTAAGTTGTGAGGCTGAAGGTAGTGGAGAGGGGAAGGAGATGGAGAAAAGGAAGGTGGGGAAGTGCCTGGCTAGTCACCAAACATGGATAAAGCCATTTCAAGCAACGTTTCAATTCGGAGTGGCGGACTTACACCTGGGCTACACCCAGAGAATCTATCACTCTGGAACGTTCCGCAAACATACTAAATATTATTTTTAATGAATTAATTGTGAAATTGAAAAAAAAAATCAAATAAAAATATTACTAGCTATCCTTACCCCAGAACCACATCATTAAAACCTTTTTTTAAATATTTCTAAGCGGCAAAGTTTGCATCTAGAGGACTTTTGTATTTTTAATGAAATGTAATCATTTAACAAACAGTTGACTTTTTTAAAATCTAAGATGCACAATTTTAAAACTCAACGCATATCTTTAACGCACGATTAATCTCGTGGTTTAAAAATGGAGTTCCCTCTTTCTGTCCTTTCGTTATCTGTTCTCGGTAACACACAATAAATAATAGTGAAAGAACCGTCAGGATGTGAATAATAATAATATCTACCGATGTGAAAGATAAGACCTTTCGGCTTCCAGGCCTCAGACAGTCCGGGACACACCGGGCGAAGCCGGGAGTTTCCACTTCTTTCATCAATTTTTACTCAAATCCCTCATCAGAAATTATTTAAAAAAAAAATTACATTATCTCCACATAGGAGGCCCTGTGAAAAATAATTTCCATCAGCGCACGTGTCATCTTAGGGGATGCTGTGTGGAGGGTAAAGGAAGGAAAGGACAGGAAGTTCTTAGAAGAAAAAAGGTATGAGGGTAGGAATATGGGGGTCAGTGTATCCAGGAGTGACGAACGTATGAATCCATCCCACCAATTGCGGTGCAAGACGATAGGCTGAGAGAATCCGGCTGGATAGGTCAAAAGGCCTCCTTCAACCAGTCTCTCTCGATCCGGCCCGCCATGCAGCAGATGAGCAGACGAATCTGCCGGCAAGAGCTGGACAAATCTCACCCCGTGAACCCGGGCAACTAACAACAGGCGGTTTTTTTTTTAATTATCAAAAACATTTTTTTTTACATATTTTATTAAACGTTACGTGTATAAAAGTTATCATCACTATTTATTAATAATAAAATATAATTTTATAAAAAAATTATTAAATATTCACTGTTTTTTTTAAATTGCGGTCGGAAACCTTGGTTTCATAGAAGTGTACATTTTAATTTTTCTGCGATAAACTTTTGACCTTACATAATACAAAGCGTGGTATTTTCTCTTTCTAACACCGTTAAGATCATATTTCTTATCATGACAGTAAGGGAGACAACGATTTCCATTAAACCTATATAAGCTGTTCCAAAGCGAAGAAATTAGCCTGAAGGGCTATGTAAAAACAAAGCACCTTTCTGAATAAATAAATTCTACTGCGCAATACCTGATCTAATTCAATTTTATTTATTCAGTGGGCAAATTACACAAAAAGTTATAATCGGTTTTAAACGACCCGGTACGTTCAAATAACGCCACTTCGAGGTAATGTCATTTCTTTGTCCGTATGAAACACGAAAACTGTATTACCGGGTTTTGTGGGTATTTTATATATTAGTCCGAAGTAAAGGTCAAAATGAATTCACATTAAGGTCACGAAGGAGATCAAATAGGCAGATTACTAATAAAAGTGTCATGGACTGAAATAAACAATGAAAAAAGGTTTTTTTGTTTGTTAATTTCACAAATTATATTTTAACCTTTTAGATTGGTTGTTTCAACTTCAATCACATGTAAGTAACTGACGATAATATCAAATGTTGAAGCCATTTTCAAATTTCTATATTATGGTTGCATATCGATCATAATTTAACTAAAAACTGTAACTGGCCTAAAATAATCGAAATATAGGAAGAATTGTGTCAATCTCCATCACAATTTGACATACGATAAATAAAATCAACGATTAGTGCGACTTTCAATTTTTGGTATTTGAAACCTAAATTCTCGATTCTCGGCCTATTTAAACATTTGATCAAGTTTTTTCAGACTTCATTCTTACAGACCAATCACAATTTGATCACAAGCTGAAACGGGTCGAATCCGGAAAATTTTAATAATGGAGTGAAAGGAAGGGGGTAAGCTAAGTAGAGATTTTTGCTTAGTAGGTACTAAGAAACCCTTGCTGCATAGATAGAGAATGAGAAATATAGTTATAGAAATGTTTTTGATAGATAAACAAAAATTTTAACAAAACAAAAAACGACTTCAAAAATACTTACATAAGGTAACTACATACGTAGGTAGTTATAGGTGAGATGTGGAGATCTTGGCTGACACCGACTCCAAAAATAACAATCGTACGAAATTATTTTTTTACTTTTTCGTGCATTTTTGAAGTCGTTTTAGGTTTTGTTAAAATTTTTGTTTATTTTTTGATTTTTTGTGACGAGCGTGCGTAAAGAAGTTTTACTTCAAAAAAATAAGCATACCGGCGTAATATTGAGTTATTCGTCCATTTGTCGCGCACATACTTTTTGCAAATTTAAGACTTATATGGTTTTCTCATGGATTCCATCGACAGAACTGGACCAAATTAAAATGGGACCATATTGGAAGCACCAGCTTTCTAATAAAAAAAGAATCATCTATATCGGTTCACCCAATCGAAAGTTCTGAGGTAACAAAAAAAAAATACCGTCGAATTGATAACCTCGTTTTTTCGAAGTCGTTTAAAAATGCATTGAATTGAAAACTTTTTTAGCACCGTTGTGATTTTAAACTCGACGAAACGAAAAAGCGACACTAAAGAGAGACAAACACAAACATCTATAGGATTTAGCCTGCGAGAGAATGAAATAGAATAATCAGTTTCCTCTTTATGCGGAACTTCGTAGCCTCCCCACGCTTGTCTACTTTAGTTTTCTGAAGGATTTCTGGAGGACTGCACAATAACAGGAATCAATACTATATTATTGGACCTAGCACTTCACCGCACTCTTCTGTTGCACATTTGCCGTGATGATGGACACTGAAATGCTGTCCAAAACGTTGGCTAAAGAAAGAGGAAACGCAACACAGCATAAAACGCCCAAAAAAATTCAAGCGTGCTGTTCACAAGTAGTAGTGAAACCCTGAGAAAACTAAAGTAGACAAGAGGGGAGGCCGCACAAAGAGGAGACCGATTAGTATATGACATTCTCTTGCAAGCTAAATCCTATAGATGATTGTGTTTGTCTTTTTTCAGTGTCGCTTTTTAAATTTAGATAAGAAAATTATAGCAAGGATCAATATCACTGATAGAAACATTTAGTAGCGCAATTATTGATGTCGTTTCATCACAAAGGCAACGAAACAGATGAGGAAATATATGAAATGATCTAAAAGTCTAGTAGGATGTAGAGATTACACGGGTTGTCATCATTAACGGGGATCAGGCAGGTTCGAGTGACAAATGACTTTTATTTGGACATAATTGATTCATTGTGCGGCCGAGATCATTAGTTGGAGCTGATTTGTATCGGAGTCGTGTAGGGACGTAGCCTCAAAAGAGCAGGCCCATTAGAATGTATTGTAGTTCATATAGTATTTGCCATTAGTCACCGGTGCTGCATGAACTCTGAACAAACCAGAACGTCCCTGCACGTTAATGGTTGGTTCGGTGACAACACTGGCTCCTTTTCACTTTAAATCTATCAAAATGCACGCGTAATTTATTGTTCGTGTTAACTGTTTAAATAGGCAATTTAAACGCTCAAATGTCTACATTCCTTGTAGCGGGTATTACATAATGTAACCATTTACATTTAACACAATATTGGTACAGGAGGGAAACATATATTAGGTTATGTTTAGAACAGCTCGACATTTTCAATTAAAACAAATGTTTTATTTGCAAAACTCTAAAAAAATAAATATCTACTATTATTGAGGCATGGAACTGGCTGAGGAAGGTTGAATGAATGTTATAGAAATGAGATCTTTGAGGCGTACGTGTGTTAAAATCATTTACCTATTATGATCGTGTGAGAAATGTAAAGATTCGCAAAGATTGCAAAGCAGATTTAAGTAAATGGATGGTTTTGGCACGTAGAGCAAATTAACGAAGGAAGGAGGGTGGTGATAGAAGAAGTCGGGGACGCCCGACGTAGACAAGGCATGATCGATCAAGTGAAACAAATTCTTAGTCGGGCCATATTAAGAGTCAGAATAATAGAATGGTATGGAAGAAGTTAGGAGAGTGTGCCAATACCGGGTTGTCTATCCTAAACGGTATATCTAAATGACTCAGTTCTTATATTTAGATTTTGAATGACAGGACAGGACTCCATCGCCTTAAATCGAATTGAATGGTATTTTGTTTAGATCAGCTCAGGAGTGACCCACAATTTTTTTCACACCCCTCACAAGTTTTTCCTTCTCAGAACTTCCTCTCCTTCCTTTCCCTAAAAGGGCACTGAAGGATTTTTCCTCAGGACCTCCTAAGTGGAGATAAAGTAAAAAAAATTGAGTGCAGTTTACACGCGGTAGATGCGAAACTTTACCAAAACTATTTCAACTGAACAAAACAATGAAAACTGAGGTCAGCGTAATTTCCGTTTCATATCTCAACCAATAGGAGCCTTTCAAAGTGACATCATAATCAAAGAGGCCATTGAGCGCAGCTAATGCGTCGCAGGTGCAGTAATCGTCATTTCCGTTACATCCGAAATCCAAATCACAGCGGGGCTATAGAAGTTTCACTTCAAAAATCATTAACAAAAACAAAACCGAAATTCAAATATAGGTATTTAAAAGCAGCTGATTTGAGAATAATAACACGTTAACCAGAACCCTCCATTATCGCCGGGAACATCTTCGTAGTACGTTGCATTCTCCACACGGCCGCGGCGCTCATTTGACATTATTTACTTTAATAAACTCAGCCTAAGGGAGACATAAAAAAATACCGCGGGGCAATTACACGCGTAAGTATTGAAAATATTCAAATAAATCTCTGTGGTCGGTACATTATACTGATTTATCGGCCCTGCACAGATGGCGCGGTGTCACTAAATCACGGCAAATCCTCGCTTAAACACATGCACGTCTTCTGCGTCTGCCTATGTCTAAATACCTACACCACGGTAGGCCGCAAACAGACACACGGAGAAAAGGCATATCTCTAACATGAATTAATGAATAATTACATTTTTATTACAACAACTCTCTTTTTATAATTTTTAGGGTTATCTAATATGACGAAGAAAACAACACTAATAACAGATAGAATCATTTAGACTTTTACAATAATCAAATTTTTCAGAATTTTGAGCAACCACCTGAGAGCCTGAAAAGATTTTCATAAATTGTAGCTAAGAACGATCTCGACACGTCAACTTTCAAACATAAAACTCATCAAAATCGGTCCATTCGTTTAGGAGCTACGATGCCACAAATAGACATAGAAAGTCAAACTTATAACACCGCTCCTTGCGTCGGGGGTTAAAAAGGTTAAAAGGTGTTCCACAAAAATTAAATCGGATATATTTATCCGAGACGCTATCTATGTAGGTTACAAACAAATTCTTGTTTCAAACGATTGTTATAAATGAAAAAGGTAGTTGCCAATAATATGTAGAACAAAAAGTAGTAGAATATAATATTGTTAATTCTGAAATTTGAAATATGAGAATGACAAATACGACGACGGTCGGATAAAGCTTTCGAACCCCTAAGACGAAAGGTTCTGGTTTCGTTCCCAGTTGCGACCGTTATCTTTTTATTTTTCTGTGGCTTGTTCTTTCATATTTTTGTTTAAACACTTGACGAAAGAATTAAAATTATTATAACTGTTAGATAAAATACTCTTTTCCGACTGGAATTTTATATTTAAAATTATTAATGGTATTATAGACAGTCCAGGTTTAAAGTTTCATTACTTTTCATTTAACATAAAGAAATACTCAATCTAAAATAATTTTTAATTGCAACAAAAATATCAGGACTTAGTAATTTATTGCATGCGGTTGGCAACACTTTCTCTGAAGTGGCAGATGTGTTCAATAGAGTATAATAATATACCTCAGTAATAGTAATCAATATAAGCATAATACTATTCTTTTACATAGGTTCTGTATCATATTTGACTTCTTGATTATATAATAATAATAAGCCTTTTATTCTGGTCTTCGGTCAGGTATACTAAGCATGTTCTTGTTTGTTTATAATAAATCCCGAAGCTCAGTTTGCCTCTTGGCATAGGCCTCCTCTAACATTTTCCACTGGGACCTGTCATGCGCAACTCTTCTCCATTGATTTCCAGCCGTGAGTTTTAGGTCGTCTTCCCATCTTATTTGTTGACGTCCTCTACTTCTCTTGCCATCTCTTGGATACCATTCAGTGACATTTTTACACCATTTGTCTTGTGGATCGCGGATCATGTGACCTGTCCATCTCCACTTTTGTTGGTCTATTCTGGCAATTAAATCAGCAACTTTGGTTTTCTCCCTTATTGTGCTGCATCTCACTCTGTCCTGTTTCCTTATTCCTGTCAGACTTCTCTCCATGGATCTCTGGCAGCGTTCCAACTTGTCTCTGTGTCGTTTGGTGAGTGCCCAAGTTTCACATCCATAGGTGATGACTGGAAGTATGCATGTGTTGAAGACTTTCCTTTTTATTTGCATACTTAGCTCATTGGATTTCAAGATTTCTTTCAAAGACCAGTATTTCTTCCATCCATTTGCTACTCTTCGCTCGATTTCTTTAGTGGTTTGATCTTTATGAGATATTATCTGTCCTAAATAGATGTAATCTGACACATATTCGAGTGGTTGATTGTCAATTAGTATAGTTACTGGTTTAGAGTTTGTAAGCAATTTTGTTTTATCTTTGTTCATGCATAGGCCGACTTTCGCGCTTTCGTCAGTTAGCGATTCTATCATTTTCCTTAGGTGTGATGGGTTTTCCTCAAATAGTACTATATCGTCTGCAAATCTTAGGTGGTTCAGTTTTACACCTTGCACGTTGATACCATATTTTTCCCAATCTAGTTTGCGGAAGATACTTTCCAGAGCAGCCGAGAACAATTTTGGTGATAAAGGGTCTCCCTGTCTTACACCTCTCTCAATCTTGAACTTTTTTCCCAAGGTTTCTAGTTGGATCCTCGCTTCGCAATTCGAGTATATCTTTTTTATAATATTGATGTAGTTTGAAGGTATCCCTTGCTGTTCAAGACTATCCCATATGGCTGTGTGTCTTATGCTGTCGAAAGCTTTGGAGTAATCAATGAATGCCATGTATAGTTTCTTATTATACTCGTTATATTTTTCTACTATTTGTTTCACTGTGTGTATGTGGTCTAGGGTAGAGTATTTTTGTCTAAAGCCGGCTTGCTCCCGTGGTTGGTTTTCGTCTAGCTTTTTACTTATTCTTTCCAGGATAACTTTAGAAAATACTTTGTAGATATTTGACATCAAACTTATAGGTCTGTAGTTCCCGATATCTTCTTTTTGTCCTTTCTTAAATATAAGAATAATGTTTGATGTTTTCCACTGTGTAGGGATTAGACCAGTTATTAGTATTTCATTGAATATTGAAGTGAGTATTGGTAGTAGTTCTTCCAAGGTGCCTTTAAGAAGTTCGTTTGTCACTTTGTCTGGACCTGGAGCTTTTTCCATCTTCTGACTGTATATGGCTTTTTCTACTTCTCTGGAAAGTATTTTCGGTTCAGTTATAACGTTTTTCTGCTCTTTATTGACGTCTGTCCTCGGATCGTGTTTTTGTTTGTTGTCTGGGCTTGAATAGAGGTCCTGGTAAAATTTTGTGGCTATTTCATTAATGTTTTTTCTATTTGAAGAAGTAGTCCCCTTTTTGTTTAGTTTTGGTATCCATTCTTTATTTGATTCTTTCAATTCTTTAAGCGCTTTTTTAACTCCTCCTGTTTTCACTATATGCTTTTCTAATGTTTGCAGCCTCTTGATCTTCCTATCTTTTCTGATGTTCTCTCTGATTTCCTTACTAAGTTTCGTTATAGTTTTTATGTTATCTTTTTTAGGATGTTTTGAAAGTAGATTCCGTCTTTCTTCTATAAGTTGCAGCGTTGTATCACCTAGTTTGTACTTGTTTCTACTGCTATTCTCTGTTTTTACTTTAGTTAGTAGATTTTCTAGCTTTCCATATTTCGTATGAACATCAATGTTTCTCGTAGTTAATTCATCAGCTGATTCAATTAGAGATTGTTTTATTTTCTTTAGGGTTTCTTCGCTATGGTGATTTGTAGAGTATGAAGCGAATTTTTTCCTAGAATTCTTTAGTGGTTCTATTCTTATGTTGCTTCTTACCATACGATGATCTGTATTGAAATTGAGTTTAGTTAAGACCGACGTATCCGTGAAGGCTTTTGGGTAGTTTGTTGTTATGTAGTCAATTTCGTTTTTGGTGTTGCCGTCAGGGGAGATCCATGTCCACTTCTTATTTTGGTTTTTCATATATAAACTGTTCAAGAGCGTTAGGTTGTGTTGTAATAAGAATTCAACCAAAAATTCACCATGTGGACTTCTTCTACCTTGGCCAAACTTTCCCAATACATATTCTTCCTTGCATTGCTTCGCCCCGACTTGAGCATTAAAGTCGCCCATTAGAATAATATGGTTGTTTTGATACCTTGTTAATGCTTGTGTTAATTCTTTATAGAAAAGTTTGATTTCTGTTTTTGTTGCTTTTTCTGTTGGGGCATAAATTTGTATAACAGACCATACTTTTTGGTATCCCGGTATGTCAATGTTAAGAATGGCTATTCGATCAGAGATTCCAATTAGGTCTTGTATGTTTTGTTTCATTGACCGTTTGATTATGAATCCTACTCCTCTTTCGCCGGCTGTTTCGCCTTTGTGGAATAGTATGTAGTCATCCCGTTCCTCAATCTTTTCTCCTAGTCTTCGCATCTCACTAATGCCCAGGATGTCCCATTTTATTTCTTCGAGAGCTTTTTCAAGCTCATGTAGGCTTTCTTCGGTTCTAAGAGTTCTCGTATTTAAAGTTGCAATATTGAGTATTTTGTTTCTTCTTGTTGTTAGAGGGTGGTGGTCTATAACTCCCGCGGGGACCAGTCGAATTGGGACTTCTTGATTACTATTCCACTAAATTGTTATGAATATTACATGTTTGTAAAAGCCCATACATGCGTGTATTAATAAATAAATAATTTTAAGATGCCTTTTGCCGAGCGGCAATGCACATTAATGGATTTTTTTCTCCTGATTGTGTTGCTAGTTTAGAATGAAGTGTTGTTTCCCCCCTGCTTATTTGTAATGTCGAAGTCAACATCATTACCTTTTTTTTGTACAGAATAATAATAATAGTACTTACTTACTTAGTCAGTTCCTTTGCAAAGCGGAAATTTTATAAAACTTCACCTTAAATGCTTTATATAAAACCAGACAATATAGCTTAATTAAGTTAAAAATCCATTAATTGACGAAGAATAAACAAACGTATACTAGTATTTGCAAAAAATCTGTTGAAAGATATCTGGGATAAACTGCATGTAGTATAACTAATTGCAGAGAGAATAGACTGCCAAACAACTCGATCTCGGCACACATCCCGTCGCATACATACCCATTAGTTATTGTGACTCTTGTCAAAACCTGAATAAAGTATTTGGATCATTTTATTGCGTCATGTCTTCGTCGGGCGTCCCCGACTTCTTCTACCATTCACATTCGCATCATATACCTATTCACACAAATTTCATCTTTCTTTTATTCTTTTTCTTCTTCTTCTACAGCCCATATCGAGCTTTGGCCTCCTGCAACAGTCGCCTACAACTCCTCCTGTCCTCAGCGGCTGACTTCCAATTTGGTACTTGGAGAAGCTGTGCTGCATCCCCTCTTACCTCGTCTTCCAACCTCAGTCTGGGTCTTCCCACTTTTCTCTTTCCACCTGGGTGTCCAGTCAAAATTCTTTTTGGGACGCGTGTATCCGGCATTCTCTGTAAATGCCCAGCCCATCTCAGTCTGAGGAGTCTCATATGTGTTGAGATGCTAGGGGCCTTATATATATCATACAATTCTGTATTGTGCCGGATGCGCCACTGTTTACCCTCTTTCACGGGTCCACATATTCTTCTCAGCACTTTTCTTTCAAAAGTATCCAGCATTTCAGCCATCTTTACCGTCAGTGTCAGCGCCTCACATCCATATGCCAATACAGTTCTAACAATGGTCTTATATATGGTTATTTTGGTTTTTATGTGACTTAAACACTGGCAGCTTAAACACTTAAACACTTTATTTTATTCTACATTCCCAAACCATCTACGAGTTCCTTTTTAATTTTACTACTTTTTAATTACTTATCTACATCTATTTTCATGTCAATTTTGTTTGTTTGAATATTGAATGAAGTGGAATCTTCGATTTCCATTTTTTGGACATCATTTCCCGAGATCCGATCGAGCTGAAACTCGCAGATAGACTCGTTATTAATGATAATGCATTATATCAACTTCTGGTGGCAATCACGCATATATACGCGGACATACGCGGAATTCTTTGAAATTCGATGACAGTACAGTATTTAATATACGAAATAAAAGCCGGTATTTCTTTGCGATTGTCCACATTTCTCACACGATCATACATGATTTGACAACACGTCAATGATCTCAATTATACAGCTTTCAGTCTACTTTCAGCCAGTTCCGCGCCTCACTGCAATACATCAGGGTAGATACCAGCACTTCAATGTGGACTGCTAGCTTCGCATTTTTGACATTTTTTTCGGTTAAGTCTTTTGTGAAATTGCTGTCCTTTTCTCACTTTTTACTTGTGAGCAAACACTTAACACTTAGACACAGGTCAATCCATCAAGTAAAACAGCCAAACTTTAAAAGTATCTGAACTGCCTTAGTTCTCTGAAGGAAGTTGTCCGCACGACATACGACTAGCTGTTGACCCTGATTGATGGATAGGGGATGAGAGAGGTTCTATATCGGCCACCGGTCACTATCTATGGGGCTCGGCAGGTTGCTCACCCTATAAATGCGACAAGTGGCAAATCAAATATATGTTAGCCATTGCATTTTATAAGGGGGAACCACTTCAATATTGGAAATGTCATTTTATTGTTTTTTACTCCACTGGCACTTTATTGAAACAGAATATAGTGTGTACAGTGTATATAGAATATAGTGTATACAGTGTTATACAGTGTATTCAGAATATTCCGTATACAAGTACGTATCCGACAGACTTCAACAGTAGCGATCGCTGAGCAAATTTGAAGTAAATTATGATCACCGTTCGTCACGCCCGATCACCGTTTGCGTCATACTTTTCGTAACGCATTCACCAGCTTACTCCCCAAGTCAAGCGTGCGTAAAGAAGTTTTACTTCATCAATGAAATTGTAGAGGTCGAACAAGAACACCATTCTGCAGTCTCACGGCGATCCGATTGGTCCCCCAGACACCAATAGGATTCAAACCTTATCTCGAACAACTCTCGCGTGCTGCAGCAAATATTATTCAAACCATTCTACCTTAAACTCCCATTCAATACACAGCCTTGTAAATCATGCTTGTTCGCTCTCCACATTACAATTGTTCATATTTAAATATTAAATTATGGTTCATTATGTTTGTTTGTAATTTGTCAAATAAACTTGTAAGTATTGTAACTACGATCTACTTCTTTGATTTACCACACACCTTACACACTTAAGCAACAACCAAAATCAAAAGTAGCTTACTAAACAAATAATACTACAACTGATATGAATACGTAGGTTCCATAACACAAAACCATCGTTCAAATTAGTCCAAAATGAAATTCAATTTTTGAGTACCATAAATATTTGTTGAATCATAGTAATATGAATCAATTAAAGTTGCTTTCCCACAATGCAAAATATATAAATAGTTTAAAGTGTTTGAAAAGCCGTGAATTGAACGGTATATAAATCACATTTCAAGTCAATCAATCATTGCGGCTTGAATAATCTGACTCAGTTTTCAAAATAATTAATGATCGTGACTGTCGAAAAATTATCAATGATGGGACCCAAGGACGGCCAGAGCTAAGGTGTATCAATTGTGGTTCGCTCCCCCAAACATTTTAATTAACCCCTCAGGCCATTTTGTTTGTTTTTCGGAACAACTCACATAGGTCTCATAGAAATGATTGTGTTAGAAAGAGAAAACACCTCGATTTATATCCAAATCCAAAAGTTAATCACAAAATAATTAAAATGTACACCCTTACGAAACTAAATTTTTCGATCGAAATTTGAGAATAATATATGACTTTGTGAATATATTATTAACTAGCTTTTACCCCCGGCTTCGCTCGTATATTCCCCCCCCCCCCTCTCCCCCCTCCCCCCTCCCCCCCACCCATACTCCCCCCCCCCTCCCCCCGCCCCTTCCACCAATCAATCAAAAATCAAATACGCGCCCAAATGCACGCGCAAAAATCAAAAACGAAACAGCTGTAACTAAAATACTTTCTTAAATACTTGCAGAACTCGATATTAACATATCAAATTTAAATTTAATTAAATTTCTAAAAATTAAAATGGAGTTCTACGAATTAAACACAAAAACAATTAATATAATAATTAATTAATTAACAAATACGCGCCGTTTCGCATTCATAATATTAGTATAGCTGTTGGCTTAGGTCAAAATCTAGATTAGTACCTATTTTATATTTATACACTAAATATTCATATTTGAATTTTTGCTGTCAAAAAAATCTCCATAGTAACCTAAACAAATAACAAAATTACAGCCCACGTCAAACAATTACTTACCGACAATAAACGTATAATAAATCATTTCATTACGCCACGGCTTATTCATAACGCCAGAGCTTGCCAATATATTTAGCCCATTTTTCTCGCAAATAATGTATCTTTCTATTAGTGAAAGAATTTTTAAAATCCATTCAGTATTTTTTGAGTAAAAGAGTAACAAACATCCGTACAAACTTTCGCCTTTATAATATTAGTAGGATTACTAGCTGGGGTACCCGGCTTCGCTATTTGAATTATATTGCAAATTCGGAAATATTTTGACGTTTAGACAAAATAGACCCTAGGCCTTAGGAATTAATTATAGTAATTGGAGGGGACCCCACCACTTTCCCAACGGCGTTTTAAGTAAACATATGGTTTCCTCCTTCACCGCACACGTCAGGACTCTACTTTTTCATTGAACGAAGCTGCATCATTTATTTGAACGACTCTAGACCCTCCAATGTCCATGCATACAGTGTTAGTAAGCAGTATGCATAGTTATAGTAAACTCGGAAAATATGTCTGAAGAAGTGCACTGCCGCAATATGTTGCCATATGTCTTGGAAGGGCGTCTTTATTTTCGCACAGCCAAAGTTAAAATTTCTAAATTTACCTACAGTTTATATTACAGATACAGAATAGTTTCAGAGATTTGGATAACTTAACGAATTAAATTTGGTGATATCAATTTTGATGTTATAACTAAATTGGTGATATAACTAACACCTAGTTACGACTGTTGATTATTAGATGGCCTAATAACCGTTCTGATCCCGATTTGTTATTATTAGCTTCAGTAACTATTCTCAACCCCCGATTAAAAACAATGGCTTGGTTAAATGGGTACTAATGTTTGGAATAGTTAACGCCGTAATAGCGCATTTAAATCAATGCTGACCGGAGAAAATACAAAAGGCAACCCGAAATCTCATTCCTTCATTACCCAAATTCAAATGCAGGCTAATATTATCTAAATTGTTTACTTTGATTTTTTTTTAAAGCAGAGCAAGCTATCGAACGGTGAATTTTTGTCTCCTAAATTTAAAGCTTTTTACTGTCATTTTATTTTGAAGTGTTTACATTAAATGCGTAATATATAATAATCATTATAGATTTTTTAAATATTTATATTAAAGGATCAGTAGGATTTATCGGTCCAGTTAGGAGTTCTACCGAGTGGAACCCTCTGATATGAAAATATCTGGAGTCGGTAAATTATTTTCCCATTTGGTCTCTGGTAGATTCACATGTTGTTCTTGTATTGTTTTGTATTTATCATACTTATAAAGTGCACTTACATAGCGTGAATTGACTAGATGATCACTTGAGAAAAAGTGTGTTGAAGGGTTTAGTTTTTCCTGTGGGGAAGATTTAACCCGGACATAAAGTCGGAAGCATTAAAAATAAGTGTGTCTCAGAAACCTAAGAAACAAGCAAAAAAAATACAAATTTGCGGTAGAAGTGAAACCATCACAAAACTAAAGTAGGTAAGAGTGGGGAGCACCGCACAAAGAGGAGACCGATTATTCTTCCTCATTTTTTCGCAGGCTAAATCCTATAGATGTATGTGTTTATCCCTTTTTATAATTTCATCTAGTTTCAAATCCAACGGTGCTAAAGAAGTTTTAACTTTAAAATGTTATTTTGTTTTAAAGTTCCAAAATGGTCAAAGTGTTCCCATGTTACAGTATCCCAATCACCACAGTACCTATACCTACTAATCATTTGAAATTTACTATATGAATTTCACATGACATTCAGAAATGTAATGGAGCCATTATAACTTGTTCAGAATTAAAATATGATTTAATCCTCTCGATATGTTTAGGCAAATGACCCCTCAATTTATATTCCTCTTTGGACAGACGGGGCTGAGATGGGAATGGAGTCATTTATCTGTCGGGTACATGAAATAATAGTTCCTGCCTTATTGCTGATCCCCGCTAACTCCTCGATCCATCATCCCGCTGAACACCTGCTCCCGGCCAGCCTGTGGCTTCTTGCCTCCTTACTGCTTACCCTGATGTATCACCCCCCCCCACCCACCCCCCCCCCCACACGCCACCCCAACATCCCTATAATGGCTTGTACACGAAGAAAGTAAGAAATTCAGAAAAATAACTAGGTGTTAAAAATATTGGTAATTTTGAATACATGTTTGAAGTTAACTCCAAGGGGTCTCCAAGGGGTAGGGGTCTGTCATCTTTGGGGATGCTGTGATGAGGGAATTATTAATTAACTCCAGGGGGTCTCCAGGGGTGGTTGTCTCTGTCATCTTTGGGGATGCTGTGATGAGGGAAATTTTGAGGAAAGGGAGGAGTGAATTTTGATCTTGTTGAAGTAAGGATCCGACAAATCTTTACACAGCCAAGCAGTTGAACTAAAAAATGTGACATAGAAATGACGTGATATCATGTTTATAAATGTTGGGTGCGCCTTTGGCGTATTTCCCAACTGTGCATCTGTACCGAAGGGATCAATGACTCTAATTCCTCGGAGCAGAGCATCTTTCATTAAAATTCCAGTAGAACAATAAAATTTTGAAAAACCAAAGGCCAAAATACTTTAAGGATGAAATTATTTTAATAGAGACGTACATAATTATGAAACAAGAAATATAAACAGAGTTCGATTGTCACAAATGAAGAAATCAAAGTCACAGAACTGCCTTATGTATATAGGACTAAGATGTATGATAAAATGCCTGAAAGTATGAAGAATGAAGAAAGAATGAATGTATTTAAAAATAAATGTTATGCTTACTGTAAAAATATATAAATTTATCAAATGAAATGTTACATTATTGTTAAATTAATGTTATTATTATTATTTATTAGTTTATATTCATGTAGTATAAACTAACTCAATAAAAAATAGTATAATCTATAAAACGTATCGTCCGTTTCTGCACAGAGTCAAGTGTTTTTCAGGTATTTTGGTGGTTTAGATCACACGTTTCTGCCAAATTCAACCGTTGGGTGCAGTCTTCCTCATGCAATACGTAATTTAAAAAAATGAATAGACTTACGAAGATCTTCTGGAGGAGATTAGTGAAAAAAGGTTAGAGACTAATATACATAATTACGATTAGAGTCGATAATCTACAAATCTACATCATTCAGAATTTAATATGTAATTTCCTCGATGTGTAGGAATAATAAGTTCGGCCCACGTTCTGGATGTGATCAGTCGAGTAAAAGAATTCCACTTTGAATGCAGGCTAAATAATCCTGATGGAAATTCTTTAATTTAATTGTAATAACATATAAGCCACACTAGATGTTAGATGTCTTCGTCCACAGGAACGGATATTGTTATTACGAATTCCTGAACGTTTTTGGAGTGTGGGCACTTATAACAATAAGATTTTATTATGATAATAAGCGCATTATCACTAGGATTGTAGAATCTAGGTACAGACATCATGGACAGAATTTTGTGTTGACTTTAAATTAAAAATATTTCTTTCCCACTGAGACCTTGCATCTATGGAATTTTATTTGAAAGAAAGGATTAGCAAAACGTTCATGTAAGAAGTGATCTCTTTTAAAGTATCGTTTAAAATAAATATTTAACATCATTTTGCGGAAAAGGTTATTCTTAAGCCAATACCTCTGCAATAGGTCACCCGGGGTGGTACGCAATGTTTAGTGACTTAGCAGAGGTGTCATGGGGGGAGTCTTGTTCAAGTCTTGACGGCGGATGCGTCTGCCAACTTTGATAAAATAGTATTTTTACCACCTTTACACGGCTTTCAATTTTTTCATGTGCACCTCCCCATCCAATAATTCCATACTGAAAATAGACTTTTTTTTAAATTATCTGTCTTACTAAATATATCTAATATATTTCCTAATGCACTTGTTGAATTCGGGATGCGGGCGTGGGTACCGCGGCTTCGGGAATATTTTTTTGGATATCGAACAACTCTGCCAAGTGGTTTGCTACTTTTGTTGTCTTAGCAGGTGTGTCCAGATTCATGGGGTGGGTCTTGGCGGTACATGCGTTTGTTTGTTATATTGCGTGGCGGGCCGCATCTAAAGATAGTTTACTTCTCCAGTCGGACTCTCTCGACCCATCACCCTATGCCGCAGTTGGAGGGATGAGTCATACGTCCGTCTCTTGACTTACGCACACATTTACTTCCATATTCCTACTCACCCCTCGTACCTTTTTTCTTCCCAGAACTTCCTCTCTTTCTTTTCCCTAAAAGACCATCCACACCCGGGCCATAGGACCCGAGGAAAATTGTTTTCCTCAGGGCCTCCTATTGTAAAAAAAAACAGAGTGTGCTATTCACACGTGGTAGCAGTGAAGTCTTCCAAAAAATTAAAGTAGACAAGAGTGAGGAGGCTACGAAGCACCGCACAAAGAGGAGACCGATTATAATACTATCCCATTTTCTCACAGGCTAAACCCTATAGATGTATGTGTTTGTCTCTTTTAGTGTCGCTATTGCTCGTTTCATCGACTTTCAAATCACAACGGTGCTAAAAAACTTTTAACTTAAAAAAAAAAAGTTCACATGTACGTCTGTTCCGCTTCATATTGGCGTACAATATATTAATTGTGTTACGGCAAAGAAAACTATGAACCTATTTAAAAAACCATAAAACAACAAAAAAACGAGTGTGCTTTAGAACACACGACTGAAGTAAAACTTCACTAACTTATAAAAGAAAACAGAAAGAAAATGTGCACGCGCACTGATCTCTCTTGCTCCTACAGTGTGATACAGACAATAAGCCTGCACTGTGTTTCGTATAGATATACGTTTCGTATATCTATACGAAACTTAACTGGCTATGAGAGAAAGAAAATGTGTGCCCGCACCTCTCTCTTGCCCCTACAGTAAATAAGAAACGTAACTCCCTCTCTTTCTATCTTCACGAACTTCCGTTCGCCTCGCCCGATCACACTTTTCGTAATGCTCTCGTAACGCATTCATCAGCTCAAGCGTGCGTAAAGAAGTTTTACTTAAAAAATATCACTGACTGTCAATAAGCAATCGTAACGGAATTTTTTCCAATGGGTGGGTTGGTGGGTGAACGTGTGAGGTGGGAAAGGGGGGGGGGGGCGGTTCAGGGTGGCAATATGGTGGTAATATCTCCGCGGTTGTTCGCTCCGGCCACCTGATTGAGTTAGTCGGATCCGTGGCCCAAGTTGGGACGGCTAAGTGAGTTAGTGAGCCACTCGATGTGGGCTTAACAAACCCATTTGAATTCGCATCTGGGGATGCGTTTTATTAACCTGATTGGCATTATCTGCTGAATCTGTCCCTTACACAGCGCGCTGATTCAATAGGGAAGTTAACGCCTGCTGTACAGATTTAGGGAAACGTTGATTAATCTGAGACCCATGTAATCCGACAAGCGCTAACTATTTGGGGAAATTGTCGGCTTTTTAATTACCTAAATTATAAACAATATATCTATCTATATCTTTATATATATGTATATATAAATAAAAATGAATCGCCGAACTGTACGTACGCGCATAACTTCCAAACGACTGCAAAAAATTGGATAATTATTTTTTTATCGTGTTTGTTATTGTCAAGACAAGGCTTGTATTAAACTACTGGTGAGTTCTGGCATTACGAAATTTGTATTAAAAATTACAATAGGTGACACGCGAGCTGTTTGAAAACTGAATGTACCGGGAATCAATGTATGGAATGCGGGAGGGGGTGGGGCAGGGGAACATGGAAGGGGGAGGGGAACTCGGGAGGGGGGTTCGCTGGAAGGGGGAAGGGGGAGTGGAGTGGGGAGAGGGAAGGTGGAGGAGATGGAGTGGGAACACGAGAGGGGAACGGGACGAATGGAAAAAGACCCGCAAGGAGAAACCATTTTTTTTATTAAATGGCATAGCAATGCATGCCGGGTACCAGCTAGTATAATATATGTTTCTATGTATGTGAGTTGTCTATACATTGCTAAACGATGCATATGAAATGTTTAAACTTTCAAAATACCTTCTTTCCACTCTCACGAAGGTTTCTGGTTCTTATAACCAAATGACTATTTATCTGAAAAGTTTTTTTTTTACATGTCAGACAGGAAAGTAACAATAATGATCGATTATTAAATGCAGAATAAATATCGTTATATCAATACGAAGCAATAAAAGGTGTTGAAATCAGTTAATCGATTGGGGTACGAAAACTGGTAATAGGAGTACAAAACCAGTGAATCATACAATGGGAGGTCATTTAGCATCTGCTCCCAATAAATATTACAAAAAATGTTTGTACCATTATAAGTCTTTCCATCGGTACCTACCTACAGTGTGATTGGAAAAGAATTAAAAATGGAAATAGTGAGAATGGTGCGAATTAGACAGACAAGTTGCGAGAATGGCACGAATTGGACAGAAGTTGCGAGAATCATGCGAATCAGATAGAGAAGTTGTCAAAATAGTACGAATTAGAAATAAATTGAGAGAAACGTGCAAATTAGATACAGAAGTTGGCCAATATAGAACGAATTAGAAATAAATTAAAAAGATACCGCGAAAATGGTACGTATTAGACAGAAGTTGCAAGAATCGGACGAATTAGACAGAAAAGTTGCGAGAATGGTATACGAAGGAACGTCGCCTTGCACTGCAGCGATTATATTACCCACCCCTAATACCCTTTTCCTTTCCAGAACTTTCACTTGTTCCTTTCTTTAAAAGACCCCCCATCCAGCATCCTCGAAGATGACATAGGCCCTGAGGGGAATTATTTTCCTTAGGGCCTCCAGTATGGAACTAATGTAAAAAAAATGGCGAAACACTTTGCACTGCAGGCGGTAGAATGGTACGAATTAGACTGGGAAATAGAGAGAATGGTACAGAAGTTGCAAGAAGCGTGCAATTTAGATGGAGAAGTCACATGAATGATGCGAATTAGAACAAAAGTTGCGAGAATCGTGCGAATTAGATAGAGAAATTTCGTGAACGGTATGAATTAGACGAAGAAGTTGCAAGAATGTTGCGAATTAAACAAAAGTTGAAAGAAACGTGCGAATTAGACAGAGAAGTAGAGAGAATGGTTTTCCTGAATGCGTTGAACTTGGAGAAAACATCATTAATAAATCTGAACATGTACAGTACAATAATGGTGTCGGGCATATAAATTGTTTACAGGCGATTGGCTCGATATTATATCGCCTGAGTGCGTTGAATCAATCAATTCTCGCCGCGGGTACGCTCGTCTCGGTGTAAGAAATGATAGTTCCATGGCTAGAGGCTGTGCGTGGCGTGCGCTAGGGCCAAATGGATTGAACCAACCAACTAACATTTTGGTGTAACGGAGATAATCAATTTTAAAGGTTCAGAAAGTTTATTTTCTGAGAAGCCAGATAGGTATTTGGATGCACAAAAAGTATCTATATGTTTTATAAATATATTTTTCTGATGTACATCTTTGAAGTCAATTTTCTTAAAACAAGATAAATGTGTGATAGTCAAGTCTTCTAACCACTCAAGTAAAGCCTCGATTACATTAAGTTTATAGTAGTCGTTAAGTTTAAAAGCGGGCAAATCGGCGAGTGCGATTGTGATGATGACACATAAAACATCCCACTCGCTCAGTAGCGGAACTAGCTAGCGAAAAGCTAAGCTAAAATAATTTCAGCGCGAACTAATATTGAAGACATTTTGTAGAAAACTGAGATACTCGCAGTTAGCTCATCGCTTGTAGCTATTTGCCGGTTACTTAAAAGATTGTACAATGTATCATCCAGATCAAGCAGTAGTTTGACAGAACGAAATCAGCTGTTCGAAGGCCGCCATCTTTCCATCCACCGTACACGCTAGCTAGTAGCGAGAAAAGTTGATCCCTTTTCAATTTTTTTCGTAGGTTGTTCACAATTTGCTAGTTAGCTAGTAATACGATTACACTGAGCAAGTTTTAGCAGATAGAGAATTCACCGGCTAGTAGCTTGTAAACTCGCTTAATTTCATCGAGGCTTTAGGGATATTTTCACATCAATCGTTCCAAAAATCAAAAATGCTCAAATAGTATGTTGGTTCTCGCATGAACGCCCGATTTCCAGATACGAACCAATTATTATTGTCTATTTTGGTTGTTTTACTAATGCCATCAAACATGGCGGTAGCGAAGAGCGGCTTTGAAGTCCACGAGATGGTTCCGTTGTAAAACGACCCACAATCCCGAAGTATTATTTTTAAAATGTGTTTTCTAACCTACTTTACGAAAATGTACAATTTTATTGACACACAAGAGTCTCAACTGCTCCCAGCTGTACGAAGCTAGTAAGACAATAAACTGTAAACTATTGAGTAAAGGGGAGAAGAATGGAGAGCGTAGGTAGGTTGTTTCTGGCTATTCAGATGTAGCCACTAAACGCGGTTTAAGTAAATGCATTTAACTTTCCAAACGTTTGAACGGTGGTGTTTCACCAGGGCGTTACTCAAAGCATCTACCTTTCCGTAGTACGAAGAAAGAGGTCAGGAAAAACGAAGGTTAGGATATACCTGGTTATTCAGATGTAACCACTAAACACGGTTAAAGTAAATGCATGCAACTTTTTTAACGATTTAACGGTGGTCTTTCACTAGGGCGTTACTCAAATTAGGTATTTTGGTAAGGGGATTATGTTTAGATATTTTATCTAGAGGGTTTGGCATTTTACAGCCTTTAACAAGGAAGGAAACTGATTGCGTGTGTAGTGGAGGTTTTCAATAATAACTCTTGATTTACGCGACGCCAAATATATTTACAAGAAACTTTGCATTACAATAAGTTGGCACAGATTTAATAATTATCTCGCCTCGAAGAAAGGCAAAGTTGTTTGTTTTTCGGCTACAGTATCTACCTTTCTGTGGTATTTTAAGACTTAAAGGAGTGAGGAGGGAAAAGAGATCAGGAAGAGGAAGGATAGGATGTACCTGGCTATTCAGATTTAGTCACTAAAGTGATCTAATATTATCCAGGGCGATACCATTCTGAAAATTAATCCTGCTACTAAGAACTACATCGTTTATGTAAAAAGGAAGTGCTTGCAATGGGTGGGTACATAAAGAACGTCTATATTCCCTTTAAATCAAATGTTTTAACCACTCGAGCGAAACCGAGATTTTTAACTATTTCCTCCGATTGCTCGTGATTTTTTGGTAACGATTTTGAATATCATCCACCGACATTAAAAAAATCACACCTCCGAATTTTAATGTCGAAAATAATTTAATCCATCTACGGAAAATTTGCATTAAACTGGCAGCAAAGCAATCCGATGTATTTTAAATGGTGCCATATTGTGGCAAAAAGCGCTCCAGTGGTTAATAATATTTACATAAATCTTTGTATTACAAGATCTTTACAGCCGTTAAAACCGAAACCAAACGATAGAAAAACTTAAGTGGGAGTTTAGAAACAAAATAATTGAAAGTGAGATATATTTTGTCGGTCCATACATAATATTTTAAATTTTAATGGGATTAATAATGTGACCTTCTAAAAATAAATATTATAACGACTACAACCTACGTTGAATGATCCCAGGCATGCGAGATGTTGCGTGTAGGTTTATTTGGTATGATAAGTTGCGCTAAGTGTAATCGTTACAACTAAACACTTTACACTGCAGGCGAGATACGGTAACACAGAACATCATTTCGATATGTATTTTTTGTAGTATGTTGACGAAACTATATGCATCTCCCTTCTACATTCTTTCAATGTACCTATCCTATCTGACAATGTGTGGCCAAATCACTTACTTATGACATTTGGAACAATAAATCAAGAAACAATCAGTCAAAATAAGAAACCGTTGAATTGAACATTGAGTTGATGTCTTAGTGCTCTTTATTCGAATCTGTGATGTGCTTGTGCCGTGATTACCTCCAGTTGTATCCCTCGAGATCGTAATATCGATTCCCTAAAATGAAGTGGTAGATCCGTCCTCTTCCATATATCCAATGTTTTGCAACTCACACATAGATGGTAGAAGCAAAACCTTCATAAAATTAAAGTAGACAAGAGAGTGGCGAGGTTACGAAGAATCATACAAAGAGGAGTCCGATTATTCTTTCTTATTCTCTAGCAGGCTAAATCCTATAGATGTATGTGTTGTATCTTTTTATTGTCGCTATTTTTCGTTTCATCGAGTTTGAAATCATAAAGTGTCTATTAACAGATGTCGTTAGTATAGATTGGTATATGTAGTTTTAATGTGTCTCAACAAACGACGTTTACGAGAGAGACCTGCAACGAAGATAGCCGATGATATCCGATCGACAAGTGGGCATCTTCAGTGAACATTTCCCCTGCATAAGATTGATGCAGAGCATCATTTAGAACGGACGTTAAGACCAGTTAAATTTTCATTGCAAATGAGACGATATAAACATGACTCGTAATCTAGGAAAACCGAAGTTTTATTAAAACTCCCGATCAGAGTTATATATTATAGTTACAGACAAAACAACAGTACACTACATTTTTTAATTTACGACAGAAATGAAATTGAATGAAAAATGCCGTACAAGTGCCTACATTTTATTGTACTGACTGGTACTGGTACCATTCAACAAACAGCCGTTATGGGAAATGTAATATCGGGGATATTGCGAAAAGATTTTGACTGCCTCTCAAACACATAATAAGGCATATTGTGTTGCATCGCTCCGGTGAAAGGGGATCCCTTAATTTTTTTTCTTCGCAATGATTGCATTCATAAGATGCGTCAAGTGGAAATTCAACTGGGAACATTATTGATCAGAGAGAGAAATCAAGATGAAGTAATAATGTACTTTTATCTTTTCAGGTTTTTATGAACCTTATAAATATCATGAGAGGTATCGGTTTTTAATTTTTGGGTTTTAATGCCGTGTTGCGCTTCCTCCTTTTTTAGCTAGAGTTTCGGACAACAACAGTTTCCATCATCAGTACAGATGTGTAAATTATGTGAAGTGCGTGTTTATGCATCTAGAGGTGTAATGGGTTGCGCACGTTAATCCTCCATGCCGGAAAATCAATGTGATAATTAGGTAAAATAATATGGTTTTTGGCGTTTAGTTTTGGTGTAACTGTCAAGAATAGAATAACAAGAACTATTAAGCATGTAAAGTTTGGTTTTCGGTATGCATTTAACTTCTTCAACAACGTAACTGTTTTCTATTTGCAATATTTTTGTCAAAATCCATGAAGCTTTAAAATATCTATAAAACTGTATTGGAAGACATATAAGTATGCTCTGAAGCGTAGACCGAGCTTCAAAAAACGAAACAAAGTTAAAAAAACGTTTAAAAAAATTGATATAGGTACTCAGATCGATAGAAAATATTTATTCGATTTCTCTGTGTGATATCGATTCACGAGTTTCCCGCTTGTACTACAAGTTTCCAGACACCGTGTTAATATCAATTTACATGTGTTAATTCATGATTCTACTTCATTTCATAGATTTGACTCACATCTGCGTGGGCTGGTAATAAATTTGGAAAACATTGATGTATGTACGTTGGTGCTACAACTACCCAAGGAAAGCAAAGTGTATTTAGCTTCGTTCCCAGAACATTAAGGGGATTAGGAAGAGCTTACTGAGAACGGATTAAACAAGCCAGTCATACAATATTTTTTATGTTGGCGTACATCAGAAATATGACTGACTCAATCAACATGATGACAACATTTTAGTCGAGTGAAACTTATTTTGTTTTCTTTTGTCTTTATTGGGTCTACGTGATAAGCGTTTTTGGCTAAACGTACATAATTTACTTTATGTAATAAGGTCTGACTCCAGAGGAGTGAGTGTAATATCTAAAATCTGCACTTTATTGTATCACAAGTATTCAATATTTTTAAAGTTGAATAATTTAATTAATCACTCGAATTGTAGTTATCAATCATTGAAAACAACAGATAATATTAACGACTCAAGTTTTCGCCAATGACTAAATATCAGAATTTGATTCTACTGTAAAAATATTGAATATTTTTCCTAGACCTAGGGAAAATTAAATACATGTCACACATTAAAGTAAAAAATGGTTATATATATAATGGAATCATGAAATAATACTTAAAAATAGCAGCCAAAAAATGTGCAATACAAAATGAAGATAATATTGGTGGCTCTCAGTAAGGGTGTGGATGCAGTTAAAAATGACATAAGTTGATATGGTTGAATTAGCACAATGGTCATGGTTTCAATTCCTACATGCGATTGAATCTTTTTTCTGTTTCACATTTTTTCATTTGAGAATCGTTAATATTGTCTTCAATTTAGTATTTGGAGGAAAAATTTGTCATTTTGGTGTCCGATGATATTTTTTTTTATTAAAAATAATTAAAAAAAAATTCCGTATTTGTAGCCTAGCAGATCACTTAAAAAGACTCTGTCATGCAGCAGGGTAACACATTATCCCATCGCAACGAGTAGGAATGTGATCAGTGGCGACGTGCAATTGAATTATTATTTTTTTATATAAAAATTATCACAGCAAAATAACATCTACTTTTTTTACTCCAAATAAACCGAGGAATCGTTGGCGAAAATCCTTCGTATTTTGTACGTACCTACTGTATTTACGAGGCTTTAATTTAATGCAATATTTTTTAGTCTTATCTCCTAGCGACATTATACTCGTAATAATAATGTAGATGAGTAGTTTTAAAAAAATACGTTTTAAAATTGACGTCCTTAACTGAGTCTTACCTATGTATGTACATATACAGTAAATAAATACATCGGACATAAAATTATACATCTGATTTTATAAATTATGATAATCTAGATTGAGAAAAAGACTAACAACAGTCCCTCGGCAGTACAGCTTCGGTTACGATCTCGAATGATCCCTTTGCTTACGGGGAAAATTTAATAATAATCCGAAGATACCATTCCGAGTCGCCCGGGCCCGGGCCCTACCTGACTAACTTGAGAGGCCCTTGAAATGATTATCCGGCTGTTCCTTTATTAGAATAAACATTTCATGTTGATAAGGGCGGCCATCTCATTATATTACGTAGTTTACAAAGCAAACAGCCGGAGGCTCGGCCGCTCGGGACTTGGGACTCTGGCATTAAAATTAAGGACATTAAATATTCAGAAATTCCTGACGTCCGCCGTGGCGGCTAATCGTGAGGGTCATTGGTCATTGGTCATCGTTCCTCGGACCCCCGTAGGTACCAGCTCCTAGCTACTCCATTGGATTCTCCGAACTTGTTTAATCATTCAATCACTGTCCTGGCTGAATACGAAAGCAGTTTCCGGAAAGAATAACTCTGCGTGTACCAAGTACCAAGCGAGCCCAGCCTGCGGATGCGGTGTATGCTTTACAGACGTTTTGATGGGCTGTACGTAATGTTTAAAGTAGACATTTATGGGGAAAAGGTGTAAACAGATAACAGCTTCAACAAAGCAACATATAAAATACAGATGCGGAACACGAATTATCAGATTGTTTGTATTTACGAGGCCCGCAATTGTAAAGTTTTAAAATTTGGACGTTCATTCTCCTCGTAAGTGGATTCTATTGTAGTGTATGCGCTTTATACCGCGGAAGGTAAATTTAATATTATTCTCAAAGTTTGTATATTATTTCGTAGTTTGATTGCAGTCTCGTCGAAATGCTTGATCATTTAACAGCGGCGTTAAACTGCAAGCCTCGCCATATATCTAATTTACTCAAAATGCATAAAATCACATTGTGCAGCGCGCTGCAAATTGCTAAACCAAGCGGTGCTAACAGCTGATGGCTGATGGCTGATGGCTGACGGCTGACGCCTAACGACTGCAAGGAGTAAGGAGGGGGTTCGAGTGAGAGCTCAGCGGTTCCGACAGACCTTATCTCGCCTCGTTAGATTCATCAAAAGCTGGAAGTGACAAGTAGTTTCCGATACCCGCGCTAGAATCAAGAGGCGATACAGACCTATCTGCAAATTGAATCAGATGATTTGAATACCCACTTTGGTAGGCTTCCCTTTCAGCGCGTCATATCAACCGATCACCGGGTCTTATCGTTTAGCTGGCAGAACGCAGAAAGGCGTGCTTTGTATTTGCATGGCCTAGCTCTGGATAGTGCTCCAGCCGGTCGGTCGCCGGGCGATTTCTTGTTGTTATTGTTGGATTGGCTAATAAAGATATATCGCTAACGGGGTTGGAGGATATCATCACGGCCTCCCAGTAGCTTGCAGCCGCTTGTCACTTACAGTTAAATTTTTTAAAGGCATGACGCTGAAATATCCAATAGTAAATTAATTAACTTTATGTATCCGCGTTATTAATTTATAATAAACTACGATTACACGTCAAAGTTAAAATCGTAAGAATTTTTTAAGTAAAACTTCTTTACGCACGCTTGACTCGAGGAGTAAGCTGGTAAATGCGTGGCGAGAGCGTTACGAAAAGTATGATCGGGCGAGGCGAACGGAAGTTGAGAGAGATATATAAGTTAGTGAAGATATAAAAAGAGAGAGTTTTGTTTCGTATTTATACTGTAGGGGCAAGAGAGAAAGGTCGGAGCACACATTTTCTTTCTCTTTTTCTCATAGCCAGTTACGTTTCGTATATCTAAGACACAGTGCAGGCCTATTAGAAGCAAGAGAGACCAGTGCGCGTGCACATTTTCTTTCTCTCTTCTTTTATAAGTTAGTGAAGTTTTACGTAAGTCGTGTGGTATAAGGCACACTCGTTTTTTTTACTTAAGTACTTGTTTTATTTGTAGAACTTCATTATAAATGAGTACAAAACTGCATAAGTGTAATGATATATTATGTAATGACCTGTTATATGTAATATCTTTTAATTGTTATAAGATTACTGTTTAATTTCTAGATACACAATGTTATATTATAATGTGGAAATCTATAATTGGTTTATCAGTTAGGTAAATTATACATGTACAAATTAATCACATTATAAACTGTTGATTTCCCTAAAATAAAATAAATAAATAATTTCATATTAGAATAAGTTAACAATAATAATCTAAACGAAAATATGAAAGAGAACAAAACACAGAAAAACAAAAAAATTTCACTGATGGGAATAACCTTCAAAAAAGTATAAAAAGAAAGTTTTTCTTATAAAAATAGAATTTTAATTTGTTTTATATATCCAATAATACTATTATTTAATTAATAAAAACAGTTTATTTGTGAACAGGTTCTGCTGTGTAATTATTATTACGCGCGACATCTGTGTCGCCTTCTGAAGGCAATATGAAACTGTCGGTTTTGAGCGTATTTGTTTGTGCATATTATTACATGGTTATAGTACGCCTAACGTAAATCCATACAATATCATTAGGTAATTTCGCCTCGGGTGTGAACAGTTGTTAAAACTTAAATAATGAATGTACGAGTAAAAAAATCAGAGTGTGCAGTTCACACGCGGTAAAAGAAAAACCATCAAAAAACTAAAGTAGACAAAATGGGTAAGCTACGGCGCACCGCATAAAGAGGAGACCGATTAGTCTAACTCATTATCTCGCAGGATAAATCCTACAGAACTTCTGTAACAGAAATATATGTGGGATTTAGCCTGCGATATTCTGCTAACTCTTTTTAGTGTCGTAGCTATTTTTTGCTTCAACGAGTTTCAAATCACATCGGAGCTAAAGAAGTTTTCACTTCAAAAAGGAAGAAAGTCTGTGGAGAGATAAAGAGAGAATTAGGAATCAAAAATTGTATACTATATACAATTTATAATTTCATTATATCGGTCTTAATTTAGAAAGCAAAGTTTCAGACGTTCCATTCATCTCTGCTGGACCGCCCAAAACGATTAGCACTACAAGCTATTCCCAGCTCCAGTCAGTAGTCCCATCTCCAACTTACCGTCAGCAGGTTGAGCGAGTGGCTGTGCTGTACAGTGTACACTGAGCGACATCGGATGATGTTATCTTAAATGATTTAATTCCCTCTCAAGTGCCATCCCGTCAAACAATGGCTCCTTTATATCCTGCGTCTTTAGACTTCAGAGACCATTCAGCACCGTACGACTGACGACTGATGGCGGTATGAGTATTGAATCTTATCACTTATCGCCAGGGTTGCCAATGCTTATGTTCTAAAATACCCGCAATAAATGTTAAAAATTTTCAAATTGGGCAGAACAAAATAATAAGTTCCCCGCGATTTCCCCACACACATAATTCTACCTCCAAAATAAAATAAAATTCTAGAAAATAAGCATTTTCTATTGATTTACTATAATACTTAATTTCATTTGGAACATTAACAAGATTATAAAAAATATAAGATTAAATGCCTGCCACCTCGGAACAGGCTCAGCCTAGTGAGGTGGTTTATACCAAAAAATAAAAAAAATAAAATGTACATTGTATTTTGTATATATGTATTGCAATATCTTGGTTAATAAATAATTTAAAAAAAATAAATAAAAAATACCTATCATGGAGAGCATCAGTTTCTATGTCCCCGATGGTTATCTCCGTCTCCGACAACATAGAATGTTTTATCTCCCGGCTTGCAGAACTAAATTGCTAATGGTCATGCCAGTCGGGAGAGTAGTCTTATTGTTGAATAGAATCGCTTCGAATATCAATATGTTTAACATGAATGAAGCACAATTTAGACCTCAAGATTCGTGGCTGTTAGTCTAATTTTGCTTCATTGAAGTTCAAATTGCTTAAGTCTGCTTATCTAATATTAATATTTTTCTATTTTATAAAGCCTTAGAATTTTTTATTTTATATGTTTTTAATAAATTAAATTGAATTTAATTTAAAAAAAATTACAACACAATAATGAATGTTTACACGATGGAAACATAATGACTTATGTAAATATATATAAGAACATATTCAATACGGTATGCCAATAAATTATATTCTTAGTAGAAAAAAAGGAGACATAAAAAATAAGATACTATAATCATACGTACAGTTTTCCAGATACGTAATTTAAATATCCTATTTAAATAGATAAAAAAGAGTTACTTGAAGAAAAGAAGATAAAAAAAGAATTTTAGTGATAACACACAATTTTAACCAATATTTTTAGCAATTTTTACATTATTGATTACCAGCTTTTGCCCACGGCTTCGCTCGCATAGTATTAGGGGGTTCCCACAGCGCTTCCTTTACCTTCCGTATCCCCACTCCAATCCCCCCCTCCTCCACTCCCCCGCCCCCTCTCCCCTACCCCTCCCGACCTCAAAATCTCTCCTCCCCCCTTACACCTCCCCCTATCCCCCCTCTCACCACCCCTCCATACGCGTTACATTCATTTTTCAAACATATTGCAACTTTTTATACAAATTTCATAGTTCCAGAGTTCTAAGCTATAGCCTATAACTTATTCTGATGTATGAGCTATATTATTGTTAAGTTTCATTAAAATCCATTTAGTATTTTTTGCGTGAAAGAGTAACAAACATACATACATCCATACAAACTTTCCCCTTTATAATATTGTAAGTATATAAGTATGTAGGATATATTTATGAATATAATTTTTTTTAAGATTTTGTTAACATGTTTTTTTGGTGACATATTTTTTTGGTCAACATTTTGTTTGAATGATTAAACTTCAAACTTCCTCCTTATTTCTTAGCCCCTTCTCGAGTAGCCATCAATTCTATCACAGTATCATTATAATAATAATAATAATAAAGTTCTTTATTCCAGGATGTGGGGAGGAGAGTGCAATCCCACACATCCCATACAGAGTATAGGTACAGCATGTAATAAAATCATAGATAATTATAAATAAATAAGAGTTAAGATGAAACAGAGTCAAGTGATAGTGATATATGAAGTCAATTTATATTTTACACTAAATTTCCTATCAACGGAAGTGTTGGAAAATGGTAACACAAGAAATAACTACTGTGTATTTAGACTGACAAAAATCTTAATAATTCCCCGCAAATTGTCAACCCTGCTTATCGCAATGAGCACACTGAACACTGATCTCTCTGAGCTGACTGCCTAGTTTTGAATGCAGTGTATTCTTAGGTCAACCGCTGTTATTGTGTTTTATGCCGACATAATAGCCGCTTGATTACAACCATGAAATCATGCGCTCGTGTTTTATTATAATGTCGCTATCTTAATCGCGAGTGTGCTTTATTGTATGTCGTCAGTAGTGCTATTTTGATAAATTATAATATTCTTGTTCAAACATGAACATATAAACAAACAATGAACTCTTTGTAATCAATAGCATACTTTTTATTGACTATTTACCCAATTAATATCACAGACAAAATAAGATTCTTTTTATTGTTATAGGAAGTGATTTTCTTTATAAGAGCTTCACACAAAAGGCCATGACGATTAAAAACGCCTCTCCGAGCCTATGCCATCCTTGGGGAAGTTGTTAGAGGTTTTTTTTTAAGTAAAACTTATTTACGCACGCTTGACTTGGGGAGTAAGCTGGTGAATGCATGACGAGAGCGTTACGAAAAGTGTCATCGGGCGAGGCGAACAGAAGTTGAGAGGGAGATATAAGTTAGTGAAGATAGAAAGAGAGAGAGGTGCGAGCACACATTTTCTTTCTCTATTTCTTTCATAGTCAGTTACGTTTAGAATATCTATAACACAGCGCAGGCCTATTGTCTGTATCACACTGTAGGAGCAAGAGAGAGCAGTGCGCGCGCACATTTTCTTTCTCTCTTATTTTATAAGTTAGAGAAGTGTTACTTCAGTCGTGTGGTCTAACTAAAGCACACTACTTTCAGTGTTCTTACAGTGTACACCATATAATTTAACAACGAACACTGCAAGAGTGTGGTCTAAACTCGTTTTCTTTATGAAAGGAAGTTCTGGGAAGGAAAAGGTATGAGGGGTGACGAACTGCGGAGCAAGGCAATGGGTCGAGAGAGTCCGGCTGGAGAGGTCAAAAGGCACGCTCAACCGGTCTTACTCGATCCGGCCCGCCACGCTGCAGGTGGGCAAATGCATCCGCCGCCAAGACCTAGTCAAACCTCACCCCATGAATCCAGGCTCCCTGCTAAGTCACCAAATGTAGCGAACCACTTAGGGTGACCTATGGCAGTGGTGATGGTTATCTAATAAATGGTTCCCGGAGCGGCGGTACCCAAATTGGTTAAAATTGGGGTAATTCTGTTGCAAATTGGAAACATTTCGTGATCACCAAATCAAGCTGCATTATAATGGTTTAAATTTTTAAAGGTTTCCTTTTAAACGCCCATTATCTGCCTGTTTTAGCTTTTGGTCCAGTTGTAATTAGTAGACAAGCGTATTTGTTAGGCTACAATGGTTGTTATTGATTAATTTGATCAAATGCTTAAACGGGTCGAGAATTGGCCTTTAAGGGGACCGTTGAAATGGTACAATTTAAAAAAAATTAATAGTTTGAAATGATTAATTTAGCTTTGTGTACATCACTTTATGAAAAAACGCTATTAGATCCGACACAATCGTGCACACTATATTTGCCTTTATGAAGATACGGTTGTATCGAAACTGGTTAAAGTGTATATTTATTTAAGTTAGTAAAGTAATGGCGTTTATGTTGATTTTTTAAAGATAAAATTCATCGAAAGAGTTAAGCTACGCGCTATAACGTCATAAAAGCTTTCGTATCACGTAAATAACGCCAATAATTCGATAATTACTATTCATGTTCACAGAAATGAAGGTGGTTAATAGATGGCCATTTTAATTAACGTTGAGTGTCAATTTGATAATCTCTCTGTTAATCTGTAAAAACGTGGTTACAAGGTACAGAATTTAGCTATGCATTTATAAATAATTTTACGGAATAACTTTTTAAATAATTTTTAAAAGTTATACAAATCAATGTAATATTAATCATTGAAGACGAAGATAATACTAATAAATCTAAAGGAAACATGAAACAAAACAAGACACAGAAAATTAAAAAATATAACAGTCTTAAACATAAAATAGGTACCAATGACCGATTGGATTGATGCATTGTCGTAGTAATACAGAGTTACTTCGTTTGATTCCCAGTTGCATCCGTTATCTTTTTTATTTTCTGTGTCTTGTTCTATTTTATTTATCGTTTTTTATTAGTATTATCTTCTTCAATTATTAATATTTATTACAGGATGTTAATCAGACTACCAACAGTAGGAAGCGATTCTTACGTAAGAAAGCCAATTAAAATATGCATTAAAAAATTGAAGATAATGTTGGTATTTCTTAGTCGATTCAGTTAAATATGACTCAAGAGGATAGGGTACTATTATCTCAGTGGTTGAGCATCGCTCCGGCACGGCTATGATCCTGAGTCCAATTCCTAGATATAACCGTATCTTTTACTGATTCTTCAGGGATTTTTTAATTTCCTTTTTTATTCTTCATTTTAAACACCCGCTAAACTGCCAAAGCAGTTTGTCAACAGGTCAATTTAACAATATTAATATAACACAAAACAAGATACCACAATACAGAAAATAGAAACAGAAGAATAACTTTGAAGTAATTACAATATAAAGGCATAAAATACACAGATAGACACATATAACACAAGCAAATTACTCTTAGTCCTATTATACACAAGATTACAAACCAAATCAATATAAAAAGTCTTGATCTAATAGCCATTTTTTTTTGAGATCGGTGGAGCGATTTGATTCGATTTTTATGTTCATTGCCATTTTTTAAATATGGTAGGGACAAGGTTAGTGAATGTCCGATGCCCGTGTTTATTTATAATTTTCGGAATGGACAACCCCTCATTTTTAATTAATCTAGTGCCATATGCATGATCTAATTTTTCCTTGTACTCATGTTGAATCCGACAATAGGTTTTGGCATACAATTTTAAACCATAATATCCCTCGCACAGGTAATATACTAACTGACTCATATAAAAATTGTATGTGAATTCTTTGTGCATAAATTATTTTGCTTAAAATAGCTTAGTCATGGAGTTTTGAATTGTTTGAACGAAGTCTATATTTGTCTTGCACCAGTTTCCCCAAGACGTTATTCCGTATCTGATATATTGAATAATAATTGTGGTCACTTTAGCACATTGACATGCCATAATACACGTATACCATTTTATCTGTATATTGGATAAAAAAATTACAAAGGCGGTTTGCAATTCGGATATAAAAGGTCGACATTGAAATAGAAGCATGAATGGCGGTAGCTTTGTCCCTTATTTGAAATTAAAATACATAAAAAAGCTTTCGCTTCGCCGATATTACGTCATTAAAACGTCAAGCTGAATTCCCAAAAGAAATCAACATTTGTGCTACGGAAAAGAGAGAAACACAAAAAGTTAGAGACCAACCCTTCCGTGAATTCTTCTGCAAAACAAACCAGGCGGGGAGAGTGCGAGGGGTCTGCGGCCCCCTAATTGCATTAAATAGTGCGTCCCCTGCGATAGTAATATATGCACCGTGACGGGAAAAATATATTTAATTTCATAGCCCTTTCACGCGGGGATGATGTCGGGTTATCCATTTATTTCAAATTTATGTACGTACTTTCTCCTATGTCGAAGACCGCAATGCATATGACCAGAACACTTGGCCCTAGTTTCAAATCTGTTTCATACGACAATGTTATTGAAATTAGGATGAAGTAACAAAAGTCAATAAACACTTTTAAACACATAACTTTATATTTTATGTTGTAAATCTTATTGTAATTCCTCCCTCTTGTTATCAGGTAGGTACCTGGTTTACACATTTTAATACTACTAACTTACCTACTTATCTCATACACTGTAAATCCGAATATATTATATGTTACCAGGTTAATTCGGTAAATCCGAATATAATATATGCTACTAGGTTACTTTTTCTACTGATATGCACATTTTTTGTTATGTAAGTATTTCTTAAGGAATAATATAAACTAAACCTGTCAATTTGTCTGTCCTGGAACGGGAAACTTTCCTAGTTGGACAGGCAAATCTTCCTAATATGTAATTTGTACTTTCTTTTGTATCTATCTATAATAAATAAATAAATAAATGTGACGTTGAAGGGATACTGGAAAATCTTGCACGCTCTTATGTATTAATAATAAAAATAATATTTGGACGATATAAATAGCGCTGTTTTTGTGAAAAATCACCTCAAGGGCGCTGTACAAACTTACCATACATGCCTATATGTCAATATTCATTGCATCAATGAAGGTATTTTTGAAGTGAAAAATTCTTTAGCACCGTTGTGATTTGAAACTCGATGAAATGAAAAATACCGACACTAAAACTAGAAAAAACACATACACCTAAAGGACTTAGCCTGCGAGAACATAATATAGTATAATCGATATCCTCTTTCTGCGGTGCTTCATAGTCTCCCCACTCTAGTCCACTTTAGTTTTCTGAAGGTTTTTCCTTTTTTTTATTGGTAATTATATTTTAACAAGTGAACATAAAACAAGCATGATGTTTAACAAAATATAATAAATAAATAGATATTTTACATGTTATGTAAGTTATTATTTTTCAATATAGGACTCGCTTTAAAATATTTGTTTAAGCTTTGAAAGCAGTTTTAAATTCCCCTGTCACGTGATTAGGGGAGAAGCGGGCATTGTCAGTCTGAAGGGGTTGCATGTGTCGCTGAATAAAGATTATATTTATATCAGGAACGTATGCGAGCCGATTGTTCACCGCTCTCCCCTCCACACCCCTCTCTCCCCTAAACAGCGAGCATCGGGGTCACCAGGTTGCTAAAAATCACCCCAATAAGCTGTTTATGAGATGCATCGGTCCAACTGTGACCCACATAAACTATTTTATGAAATTAATTTGAACTGACGTGAAAATTATTTGTATGCGTAATAATGCAATCACTGTGTAATTTATTTCGGTGAACAGTATTGGTTAACTTGGGGTAATTTTTTTTAATGGTGAATAGTATAATAATGGGCCACGATTTCACTCGGGACTTGGACTTATGATCCCCTCTGTACTCTTTAGATATTAAACATGTAATAAAATTACTAAAATTACTTTTTTAAGTGAGTTTCGTACAAGAGTCCCAAATGCTTCCGCCTGGAGCCTATATGTGAGTGAGACTATTGCATCCATAATTGGAGTATGTTGAGAGGCTGCAGATAGTGCGAACGGAAAAGAGATGGGAAAGAAGAAGGTGGGGAAATATCTTACACCAGGGCGATACTGAGAGTATCTTCCACTCTGGAACGTGCCGCAGATATACTATTTATTGTTTTCAATTAATTAGTTGTGAAATAACACAAATTAATCAAATATATTTATTTGTACAAGCTGGAATTTTAATCCGTGAGAGCCTTGCTCCAGGGTAGATGGACATTTTAAGGAATAGTAGAATAACAGAAGCGCAAAAAAGAATAATCACCCAACAAATAATCACGAAAGTACTATATTGGCAGTAAAAATGTCAAATCATACCAGCCTGTAAGTTGTTCATTACAGTGTCATTTAATTCAAGTTTCTCTATATTCTAAGGCATTCGTTTAATGGTGATCATAAATAAACCTGGAGTAAATTCATTAAAGAGTCTACTTCAAAAGTAGGTTAATGAAAGGTTTAGGGTCGGTATTCGAAGAAAACGTTTAACACAAAACAATAATGAGTAACACTAAGCAATAAGTAATTATTGGGTCTTGTTCCAGAAACGTCAATCAGACGACCGCCACCGCCACCAACTCCTGCCGAGTGCAGGGAGTCAGGGAGGGAGAGGAGATCCAGGAGGCACTAGGAGCTACCAGGAGGTACCAGCAGAAGTGGAAGGAGCAGAACTGGCGGGAACGGGCAGGACGTATTTACCGAATATCGGACACGTAATATATCACGATCGGGTAACGGTCAAGCTGTCAGTTGTCAGTTGGCAGTTCGGATTATACAATCGGAAGGATAAGAGTCCAACTTGGCAACGCAACGATCCCAATTCAATGACTTTTTAAAAATATATGTCTACTTGCTGGTTGCAATTCTATATTCAAAGAAATACACTGTTTCTCCCTGAATCACCTTTCACGTGCGTCCCAAAGCTAGCTTTATAAATTATAGCCGATATATGTTATTCTGATGTATGAGCTATATTATTGTAAAGTTTCATTAAAATATATTCAGTAGTTTTTGCGGAAAGAGTAATAGACACACATACATCCAGACAAATTTTCGCGTTTATAATATTAGTAAGATTTATCAAGACTTTGTATGGTGTTAGGTTCGTTAGTCACATGCATTGTACATAATCCGTGAGTTTATACGAACGCTTTGTACCTAAAATATACAAAAATTAGAAATTTCTCATAAACTTTTTCAAGAGAATCTTCTCTAGCCCGTTGTGATTTGGAATTCGGATAAAACGGAAATGACGCATTACAGCACCTGCGAAGCATCAAACTGCGCTCATTGGCCGCTTTGATTATGACCACACTTTTCAAGTCTCCTATTGGTTGTGAATGTTTTGGTAAAGCTTCGCTTCTACCGCGTGTAAACTGCATTCGATGTTTTTTTGAAGTAAAACTTCTTTACGCACACTTGCCTTGGGAGTAAGCTGGTGAATGCGTGACGAGAGCGTTACGAAAAGTGTGAGAAGGAGATATAAGTTAGTGAAGATAGAAAGAGAGAGAGAGTTACGTTTCGTATTTTACTGTAGGGGCAAGAGAGAGAGGTGCGAGCACACATTTTCTTTCTTTCTTTCTCTCATAGCCAGTTACGTTTCGTATATCTAAGACACAGTGCAGGCCTATTGTCTGTATCACACTGTAGGAGCAATAGAGAGCAGCGCACATTTTCTTTATCTCTTCTTTTATAAGTTAGTGAAGTTTTACTTCAGTCGTACAGCACACTCTTTTTTTTTATTAGGGCACTTGCGAAAACATCTTATAAGAAATATAACGTTGTCTTTAGTAGTTCTTGTATCATCTGTCGGTGGGAAGTTGGTTGGTTTGGAAGCAGCGGCAGTAGGTGAGGGACCCATCGGGCGGCACGCGATAAGTCAAGAAGTCGACAATCATCGTGAATAATGAAGGAGCTCCAAGCGGGCTGCGGTTAGCAACTTATACTGCGAGTTACAGTCGCTGGTGGTGCTAGTGTTAGTGCTACCATCTACCTAGCTACCAGGAAGGTGTAGCAGGCGCCTTATATCCCCACTCAACTTATAGGCATTCTTGAGTTAACCCCCAGATACCGAACTAACTTACAGCAATCTTGGTGATACCGACGCGTTTCGCTGAATATTTAAAATAGACCGCATTTGAAAGCAACCGTATTATTATTTATTTGAGTTGTGTTCGCACTTGGCAGGTATGTCTCAGATACGTCTTAAATAAGTAATGATTTTTACGACTGTCTCTGGAAACTGAACTCTAACTAAGCAACAACTACTATTTCTTTAAATAAAAAAACGAGTGTGTTTTAGTCCACACGACTGAAGTTAAACTTCACTAACTTATAAAAGAAGAGAGAAATTAAATGTGCGCCTGCACTGCTCTCTCTTGCTCTTACAGTATGATACAGACAATAAGCCTGCACTATGTCTTAGATATATACGAAACGTAACTGGCTATGAGAGAAAGAGAGAAAGAATATGTGTGCTCGCACCTCTCTCTCTTGCCCCTACAGTAAATACGAAACGTCTCTCTCTTTCTATCTTCTCTAACTTATATCTCCCTCTCAACTTCCGTTCGCCTCGCCCGATCACACTTTTCGTAACGCTCTCCTCACGCATTCACCAGCAAGTCAAGCTTACGTTAAGAAGTTTTACTTTAAAAATGAAAAAGGCAATCGTTTCCCTGAAGGAGTTAATTATATAAATTCCTAATGATATAAACATGCTCTTAGCAGCGAGAGATCGTACGTGTCGTCACCGTTCTGCTATCTTCTGTCCTTTTTCAAGCAAGACGTGTGAAAAGGAAGAGGACGAACGTCGATGACGATGTTTAGTCAGCTTACTGATACACTCTCCTGAAGAGCCAGTATTGCTATGGAATTCCTTTGGATAATCAGTTTATTCTGGATATTCAGATGTTGTGGATATTCAAATACAACTACTATAAGCATTCCAAAACACATCAACAGATGTCATTAATTGTTTAAAAAACGTACTGCCTAGACACTATAAAAATTACTAACATAAGAGTTGTCAACGGTGTGACGAAATAATTTTTTTGGCATTTGATCTCTTTGTAAATTTGTTTAAACATTCCGTTTCCGGTTTCTAAATTCTGGTGCATCCACTTTGACATTTGAGCAACTTTGACTAGGTGGCTAATTTTTACCTGCGAGATATTGTGCCTGCGAAGAGAGTTTGAAAAACGAATTATTGTTATTGAGACAGTGACGTTTCTTTGAAAAAAATTTATAATTCTTGGCGTATATTTAAGTAGGTATGTAATATTAAGTTCCTTCTTACAAATCTTATGATTTCAGAGAAAACTGGGTTTTTATTATAAATACACTCCCTTTGACGCAACGTTTTACGAATTAATAATTACATAATCATAAAATTACTATTTTTTTTTTTATAGTATTTTTTTTTTTTTTTTTATTTCTTGTTTACAATACAACCTGCAAAGCTACTGCAAGTAGCTTGTCGGCAGGAAAATAGTGTGGACAAAAATATAGTACAGTATAAAGTCTTACAAAAGAAGAAAAAAATATTGCAATTTGATAAAATACGAGTACATAATAGATAAATAATAATAGATAATAATAGATGCAATTTGATAAAATACGAGTACATAATAGATAAATAATAATAGATAATAATAGATGGTATAAATAAGTATAAAAAAAAATAAAAATATGAAGACAACGTCTAAAAAAAAATTAAAAATGCACGAGGAGTCAGTTAATATAGAAAATCTGATTCCAACAGCCATGTTTTTAACAATAGTGCAAATTTAGGTGTCGAGCAACATTTTTTCAAATCATATGGCAGCATATTAAATATAAATGGTACAATGTATTCAAAAGTTCGCTGGCCATGTTTATTAGAAAATCTAGGTACTATCATACCTTCATTTTGTGTAAGCCTAGTATTGTGCACGTGATCCACCATTGTTTTGTATGGGCTATCTAGGATATGTTGCATACAGATTTTATGCCAAAAAAGAGCTCTAATAGGTAAAACATTTACGGATTTATACATTCTAGTGATATTTTGACGCTGGTCATAAACTGCTTTGCTGACGAGTAATTTGACCTTTCAAAATTTTTAAAATTTACTTTCAGAAGTTTATTATTTTGTGTAGGTATTCAATTATAACTTATTTTTATGAATAAATTAAAAAATAAAATAAATCTAGTAATTGCAAAGCAGCAACAATAATACAGGGGGCTTAGTCCTTATCTTTTACGTTTTACTAACAGCCAGTTAGCTTAACTTGATGGTTTGAGCAAAGTTGTCGCAACTGGCTAAAAATGGTAGTCAGTAACTTTTCTGTTTCTTTTCTGTCGATCGCGACGATAAAATAAACTAAACCTTAACAGAAAAGTTACTGACTACTATTTTAGCCAGTTGCGACAACTTTGCTCAAACCACCAAGTTAAGCTAACAGGCTGTTAGCAAAACTTAAAAGATAGGGACTAGGCCCCCAGTTCATTTAACATATCAATTAAATGCTTTAATTATGTCGATAATATCAAGATGTACACATCCTCATTAGTAAAAAGAGAGAAAAGATAAAACCAACCATGAATTTGAATAGAATATATTTATCAATTCTGATGGAGTATTGATGAAAATTAATTAATTAAAATAGAAGTAAAGATAGGTTCCTTCCTCAAAAATACAAGAAGTGACACAAACACAAAACTTCTTAAGCCTACGAACAAAACAAGATATAAATGGAATTCTTTAGAGGAGGCCTTCACCTTTGCCTGAGAGAAGGGTTCTTGCTTATGAAAAATTTAAGATACCTATATTACATTTTTCGTAAATAGAATTAATTATACTTTTTCTTACTTTTTATAACTCTGTAACATACCCATTTGCAAGAAATAAAAGGCTTTTTATTTTATTTTATTATTAATAAAGATAGGTTATGTTAGATTGAAGTGACATTTTAACAGGAAAACGGTGCAATATAAATAATCCAATAATTATTAGGTAGGCTAATTGCGGTGGGGAGAGACGTAAGGCAAAATCCATACAAAATTTATGTAATTATTATTCCTTCTCGGATGTACTGAATATTTCATGATTCACTTTAGTTCCTTCCAATTCAAGGATTTTAAATATTTAGTGCTCACGAAGCTATATCGTAATAGTGTTTTACACAGAAAGCTGTAAATTAATGATAATAAAGTCTGAGACACACGATATTATATCATTAAATTTGTATATCATGAAGAAATACACTGTTAAGTAAATCTTTACGATAAAATAGAAATGTATTAAGCTACTTACGACAATTTGAAAACATGAGGCAAACGATAAATTCATCATGAGGTTTATTGAAGTAAAACTTCTTTACGCACGCTCGACACTTGGGGGGGTAAAATGATGAATACGTTACGAAAAAATATGAAACGTTACGAAAAAATATGTAACACTGATCAATTTGAAACACTTATCGATATGTAACGCTAATCTATATGAAACGCTCTAATTAATGTGTAACGCTAATCTATTTGAAACGCTATAATGAAAGTGAAACGCTAATCGATATGAGTTAAGTTGAGTTGAGTTGAGTTGAGTTGAGTTGAGTTGAGTTGAGTTAAGTTAAGTTAAGTTAAGTTAAGGTAAGTTAAGTTAAGTTAAGTTAAGTCAAGTTAAGTTAGGTTAGGTTAGCGAATTTGTATTATTTCTAAACGTAAACTGTTTCCTGTTCTGTAGTATATTTTAGTTTTTAATGATTCCTGTTGAATGGCACCGTTATGGTTTCAATGGGATCAATATCTATTGTCATGTGCACTCACTATTGTTGTTAATATTGTTCTTTAGGAATTGCTTTGTATATACTGTATATTCTTTGTTTCACATTATTTAATCAATTTTGTAAGGACTCGTAAGGAACACTATATAATTAATTTTAAGCTTATTATAATTAAGCGCATTTGAAGTGAAATATCACAAAACTGCGCTATATAAATACTATGTTATTATTATTATTAGGTTAAATTAAGTTAAGTTGAGTTAAGTAAACTTAAGTTAAATTGAGTTGATAAGGATGTTGAGGGGATGGGGCTATTTTTATTCCTGTTATTGTTATATTGTTAATGGACGGCATAAGTTTGTAAAGTTTTACTTCAGTCGTGTGGTCACACTCGTTTTTTTTATTGCCTGTGAAATTGTTCTTTTTAACAAAATTATTAATGATGGTATCGGCAGTCCTGAAATTCACACCAAAATAATATTATATGTACTGCCTAGATCATTATATTAATTTCATGTTTTATTTATTTTAAAATAGTTTGCCTAAAGTAGCGTAATTATATTTGAAAGTGCAATGCCGTCAATTATACTTTTATTAATATTTTACGCCCGGGATTATCCAAAAAAGTAATATAAATCATCAAAGAAGTCATATTATTTAATGGAACAACATTCAAGAAATAAAATTTGTTAGAGAAATTATAAAATAGAACCCATGCAGAAAAATAAAAAAATGCCAAACATTGTATTTATTTGTGAGGTACGTTGTTCTTATGGCCCTCTCGTAACTAAATTCCGTACAGTTGAACACATCTAATATTTCTGAGTGTTGACAATACTCAGAATACAATATTCAATCTAGGTACCTACAAACAAGTATCTAACGATTATCTTGTTGCAATTAATAATAATTTTTGATCAAGTATTTTTAGTCTGTACAATACATGGAAGGTATTTGGGCTGAGTAAATAAGGCCTGCCTATGTATAATGCCACTAACAATTTTTAAAATAATAAGTACAATTAAATTATGAATATATTATTGTAATGCGTGAAAATTGGTAATAATTTGATTAACTGAAACAGAACGTCTAAAGGTATCGTTCGTAAAAATGTAGGACTGAGAATTATCATACAATTTATTCCAAGATTTCAATTATTATTTTGAAAAATGTTAGTGCGGACTGTCGATGGCAAATATACAAAAGTACAAGAATATAAAAAACGAGTGTGTTTTAGACCACACGACTGAAGTAAAACTTCACTAACTTATAAAAGAAGAGAGAAAGAAATAGTGCGCGCGCACTGCTCTCTCTTGCTCCTACAGTGTGATACAGACAATAGGTTTGCACTGTGTCTTAGATATACGAAACGTAACCGGCTATGAGAGAAAGAGAGAAAGAAAATGTGTGCTCGCACCTCTCTCTTTTGCCCCTACAGTAAAAACGAAACGTAACTCTCTCTCTTTCTATCTACACTAACTTATATCTCCCTCTCAACTTCCGTTCGCCATTTTTCGTAATTACTCCCCAAGTCAAGCGTGCGTAAAGAAAATTTACTTCAATAAAATATAATTTAAATTTGCGAATAATAAAGCAAAACTGGCAGGTAAAAACCCGCTTCCGCGGTAAAACTATATTATGAAAAGTTCAATTGTTCTATTTGAATATCATAGATGGCAGCACTTCCGTTTGTATCTATTACGTGTAGCGAGTGATGACAGGCGTTTGCGTATTAATAATATAGATGATTTATGCATTTTTAATCCTAGCGATGAAAGAGCGCAATATTCAATAAAAAGTTGCCCATTATTTATTCGCGGAGTTTAAATTTCTAATGACATTATAACACCGCCTTAGGTGGCCAGGAGAATTCTATTAAATTGCAAAAGTAGCATTACCATCCGAAGGGGAGTTATTATTACCTCGAATAGAATGGTAATTTTTAGAGAGGGTATAACCTTCTTCTACAAGAAACCCTTTTCAATAGGCCTCAAAGCGAGGGTCCCATTCACTCGATCCTGGTAGGCCTCTAAGGCCAGCCTCTTATCCTGGGCATTCCTTCCTTATGTGCCGAGAAAAAAACCCACATTATATTGAATAATGGTACCCTGCTTCTGCGACTAATTGGCGTATAAAGATATTATCGGGGATGTTTTGTTATTGAAAGCGACTAAACTATTTAGAAATCAAAATTCAGTAAATAAAAAATAGACTTCTTCTAACACAGCAAACTTATTTTGCAGCACCATTTTAATTCAAATTAATAAAATACTTAGTTTTTACCACTTTTATTGTTTATAAAAACCGAAATATTTCGTGAGCAATGCCAACTTCTTCAGGGTTTTAATAATACCTACTACTTTTAAATAATAGACATAGACAATGGTGTCAATGGAAAAATAATAATTATTATAAGCAATAATTATTAGCCTGAAACACAAAAATCTCCCGAGAAAAGATAAATGCCGCCGACGGGACCCGAACCCGCGTCCTTCTAATATACGGTAGCTTCTGGTAGCTACGTCGGCTATGCATAAAAATCTTGTCTTAAACATTAGTTTACCAATTTAAAAAAAAGAAAAATAATAGACCATTTACTAGTGAATTTATTTATTTATTAAACATCGAAGATTTTTTTTACATTTGCTCTACATAGGAGGACATGAGGAAAAAAACTCTCAGGGACTATGTGATCTTTGGGAATGCTGTGTGGTGGGTATTTTTAGGGAAAGGAAGGAGAAGAAGTTCTAGAAAGAAAAAAACCTATGAGGATTGGGTAGGAATCGGGATCAATGTGTCCAGAAATGACAGATACCTGAATCCATCCCTCCCTCTGCGGTGCCTGGCGATGAGGCGAGGGTGTCCGGCTGGGGTCAAAAGGTCTCCCTCAACCTGTCTATCCCGATCCGTCCCGCCACGCAAACTTGGTGCCGAATGCGTTTGTCCCCTATTGTTGGTCTTGACCTAGACGTACCATACCCCACGAACGCGGGCAACCTGCAAACGTAGCTCACCACTTGGGGTGACCTATGGCAGGGATGTTGGTTATCCAATACACGGTTTCCGGGCGGAGGTACCCATACTCATATCAAATTTTACTCATATCAGTATTAATAATATCTTAACGAAACGTGAAACAGAACAAGACACAGAAAAAAAATTAAGTTCGCAAATGGAAATCAAACTCAGGTTCTCTGTTCTACGGGGACAACGCCTACCGCCACTAGGCCATCGAGAGCTGATTATTTTACGTCTTTTTATTTCAATCTTAGAATTACTAACACTATCCTCAACTAATTCCTATACTTTTTTTTACTTAGGTACATGGAATACGTATCTATTTTTCTACAAGTCTAACATAGTTATTTTATTTAAAGTTAATATTAAACTAATGGGAATATTCTTCTAAGGTTATTCTAACAATAAAAAATATTTACTAATGAATTTAGAAGAATCAAGCAAAATTGTGAAAAAAAACTAGTTATATACCACCCGAATTTATTGGAATTTTCAACATAATTTTTCAAATATCATTTTAATTGAACAATATTGAAAAATAGGGAACAAAACCTTGAATACGATACGATACGGTTGTACCACCCCAGCTAGGAGCACTCCTGTCCCGGCGAGAACGGTGCATCAGGGGGCACTGATTTGTTAGGATTTGGAACACATGCTCTGAGGATAGGAAGAAGATTGGAGTTTAATCGACTGGTATACATGGCAACATAATAAGCCAATATTGGAATTTAGGACGGGCAGGAATAAAGGAATAGATTGAGCGTTATAATGTTTTTTTCTTCCTTTTTTATGTCTTCCTTCTTTTTGCCTCTTCTCGGCTCTTCTTAGATCTTCTTGTTTATTTCTGACTGTTTTTGTCATAAGAGTTGATGAACGGCAAAATAAAAATAAGTGCAGTCCTTTTTGCAGAGCAAACGCTCCTTGCTTTATTCATTTTCAAACATCGTCTGAAGAAAAAAAGAAGAAACGTAGAATATTTGTATAGTTTAATAGATATTACAATGTTCCACAGTTTACGATGGAAATGTCATTGTGAGACGAATGTAGCTGCTGCGTCGGCAAGTAAAATTCAAAAACACAAAACTCTGTTCAAATTTCATGACATTAAAGATGGTTTGAGCATTGTGCCACTTTAAAAAAAACCTTTCTACTTTATAGTTAAGATTGCAATCATTCCTTATCAAACCAGTACGGACCTTTTCAAAAACTATAAATTCTGATAAACGTCCCATTGAAGGTCCCACAGGATTTAAAACTCAAATAAAATGAATAAAACAGTTCGCCTTAGTCAATTGACGGTACTTTGACATAATGGGGTATATTTTATTAAACTGTAACGAATATTGATTTTAAAAGGCTTGTCTGTGTTATATTCTCAAAGCTTTTAAATTCAAACAATTCTCGTTTTAGAAAGGAAAATAATATATTTGAGTTTAAAAAAAGTGAAAAGAAACTGGTTTAATTTCATCTTACGAAAGATATATATACAGAAAATTAAGGAAAATGACATCGAGATTCATTAATTATTATTTTTAATTGATAAACGAATGTTTAAGACAAGATTTTTATGCACAGCACAAAGGGTAACAATTATTATTAGCCTGAAACACTCATCTACATTGAAAAAATCTCCCGATAAAAGATACCGCGTAATTATTGCTTATAATAATTGTTACCCTTTGTGCTGTGCATAAAAATCTTGTCTTAAACATTACTTTATCAATTAAAAATAATAATCAATATTGACGGGTTAAAGTATTTCACAAAAAAAAATGTATACATAATTTTTCTGGACACCACCTAGTGAGAGATTTAGCACTTGCAATGGCTTTCTCATATAAATGAAATTGATTGTTTGCAGGTGGAAAAATGTAATAAGCAGTAATTGTTGAATGAAACACTAGTATATTTTGAATTATTTGGCGGGTAGGAGATAAGCCGACGTAGCTCAATAGTATAACATTTGACCGGATATCAGAAGGATTTGGGTTCGATTCCCGTCGGCGGCCTGTATCTTTTCTTATAATAATTGAGATTCATAAATTCTACAATTTTAATGCCACTAAAAATGTGTGTAGATCGAAACCTACCACATAATTTCATTGGGTAAATCTTAAAAGTTTAGTAATTTATCGAACAATCTTTGATAAAAACAACTACCTATCTGTTGTTGGGAAGTTGGTCGGGCATTCGAAAAGTAAACAAAAGCTTTTGGGTTGACTTTAAACTAATATACAGAATAGTGGGGTTCGTTTTGTATTGGGGCATTATTTAAGGAAAGTCTTCAATCTTCAATGGCTTTTATTGGGCACAAAACAAACGTGGAGATAGACAGGAAGAGGGGGACAAGTTTGCGGGGAGATTTCTTTGAAGGGAACCTTATTCGGGATGCATATATCGGGGCTGGAGTGAAAGGAAAATCAAAGGCTGGAGAAGAAAACCCATTTCACGGGGAACACGAAATCACGATAAGTACCGCCACCAGTACCTACCCAGTCCCAGTACCCACCGCTGTGCGCTATTTGAATTGTAAAGTAACGACCTTTTTTGTGTATCTTTTGCCATGAAAATAACTGATTGGAGAGTGGATAACAAACAGGATTTAGGGATAGATTATGCTGGTATTCCTTTTGATACACTGTCCATCCTTTTTTAATCCAAAGAACACACAAAACAAACTCTTTCATTATGATTTAAAAAATATTAACAAAACACGGAGTTTTTCGAAATCAGATGTAGATAGTAATTTTTCTCTTAGTTTGATCGTCAGTTGTGCAAAATTTCTTGGATGGGACAAAGGGATGGGATTGTTTTTCAAAATACCACAGAGACAGTGACCTTTTGCTTGTTTTGAAGATGAAGTGAACAATTTTAAACATCTAGAATTACAGAATACAAACAAAATGGAACTGGCTGCAAGTTAAAATTTTGTTATTTACCTTACTTATAAGATAAATTTATTTTTTTAAAACTATATAGAGGTCGTTTTTTGTTTACGTTTTAAATGTTTCTCTTAATTATATACGTAGATACTAACTATAACTAAGCCTTTAGCTCCATTTTTTATATAGTATAACTAAGTCAATCGATTGAGTAGGTAATTTACTATTGAAAAATGTCTTCCACAACATAGATGAACTCCTGGTATGGAGGAAAATATGCAATATCGTTGAATTTTTAATTTGTAAAGAATAATGAATAAACAAAAACAAAAAAAAGTGTGCAAAATTTCATCAATCTCGAAATAAAACAAAGCTACGCCGCCGCCACAGACACACTTTTTCCTACATTTATTATTTTTTTAAATGTTATTATATAATCGTATGTACATAAATTAATATAATATAACTGTTCCAGCCTTTTTTTTACTCGTTTCGTAAATTCAGTGCATGAATTTATTGAATTAATTCTCCAAGGATAGGATACAAGGTAGTAAGTATATATTTATTTTGTCTATCTCTAAATGCTTGCAAATTTAAAGTCTCCCTCTCAAGATCTAAGATTCGACTAAATCTCCCGTGGATAAGTAAAGATCAGTTTGTAGCTTAACTCAACAGAATGGGATAAGCTTGATAATAGGGTCGTTTGGGAAGAAAACTGTTTTGGTATTTTCCGGCATTAAAGGAAATCCCCCACTAGATTCTATTTTCATTTTTCATTCTATTCGAGGAAACACCGCTGGAAGTAGAGCCATTGACATTCTTAAGAAATATAAGATTACCTGGAGGTCTAGCATGGATGACCGATAAAACCCTATATCAATGCAATATTGACCAAATCCGTCATCTTTGGTCGTTTATCAATATTTGCGAGCACGGTCAACGATTGTTAACAGATGTTCCGACCGACGACTCCATAGTATCAGATAAGTTTCGGTACTGTCAATATCCGCATATTATTCAATAATATCTTTTGTTATGCAAAATTACTTACTTATTTATGAACGGATTGAACTAACGAAGCTCTTAGAAATGAAAGAAGTTAAATAATGCATCTAAGACTTAACATTATTGAAATAATAATAAAGATTCCATTAACTAATTAACTGCCGTTTAGTGTCAAAAAGTAACACTTTTAAACTGCTGACGCATATTTAACATTTAATGTAAATATGTTTACGTAATTGATTGGCGTTTGAAGTTTAGGTATGTGAATTCATAAAAAGGTCCGCCAGTATTGCAGCGTATATCGATTCATTATTTATTCCCTGTAAATATCGGTTCGGCTGTCAACAGTGAAACAGTGCTAAAAATCGTCAGAAGTTACGCCTATCGATCCGGTATCGTAATTCCCTGGTGACAATCCATGAAGTTACGACGAAGAGTGGATAATTTTAGTTGGTGAAGTTCGGACTATGAACGTTTACATTATTATATATCTTTGTAAGTTCTTAATTTTGCTTTCGTCTGGATGCAAATTCCGATTCAAGCCAAATCATCCTCTTTTGGATATTGAATTCCTTCGGCTCGCTTTCGGGATCTTGTGAAAATTAATATTCCCAAATGTAATTAGGAATTTTTAAAAGCCTGGGAGTGTCTGGGGCCCGAAATGTAATACTCCGATATTAAAGGGATAGAAGGAAATGTAAGTATCCGATAACTGATACGTACTTAGTACTTGGGAAGAAAGCAGTCGGAGATTACTTTCCGATAATTGAATCTGCAATCTGATACCTGTTTTGCATAGCACTCTTGCTTCAAAAATGCCGACTTAATTCAATCATTTATACTTATTGCGTTTAGGTGTGATGGAGTATTCGTATTTCAATATCGATTATCGTCTTATGGAAATTATTGGTTTAAATTTTACTTCAATAAAAATATAAAACTACCTAGATGGATGTACCTACAGAAGTGTCGTTTAAAGGGAACAATAATTTGTTACATTTCAATTAATTAAAAAATATTATTCAGAAAAGAATGAAAGGGAAAGGGAATAAAAGGCGTTTTGAAAAGGGAGGTACAACAAAAAAATGTTGAAGATAATTTTAGCTCTAACGAAAATTTCAAGGAGAAAAATCTGAAAATGTTACGGTTGCATCTAGGAATTGAACCCAGGACTTTGTCGTTGCCGGGGCTAAATTGACCCTAACCCCTTCGGTCAACTAAGAACTACCAACATTATTTTCCTTTTTATTAACGTGTATATTGTCTACGTTTATTTCTTTATTTATAATATTAACGCCTTTCGGTTTTTACATAATATAATATAGCATAACGAAAATAACGAAAACTCCATGTATCCTTGAATATCTTAATATAGCTGCCTACATATCTTGTTATTAGGCAGGTATATTGAAATATCTTATATATTTATAGACGTAAGTTAAATTATCTTATATTACTATGTGATCTATTCTAATGTTTCCTTAAAACTATAAATGTATTTACAAATATTTTCTTAGATATTATATTAAGAATGTTTAAATTGTTAGAACCTGGAGACAAGCTGCCATATGACAGCTTTATTGGTCTACTCAATTTTTTGTACAAAATGTATTTTGTTATTTAATAAATAAATAAAAAAAATAATAAATAAAAAAAAAAAACAACATGAAAAATACAGCTCTAGTGAGTTTGTAAAACAGAAAGAAATAGTTGAGAAAGGCATATGTTGATATTCAGATAACAAAACGGAAATAAATGCTACAATATTTAAACATTAACAATGAAAAAATATATTTATATATAATACATGCAAATAACTTAACTTAAAGAGGATAAATGATTTATTATTTCATGCTTATATTTTATCAGCGACACATTCCATACATCTATGTGCGAAAATATATTGCCTACGTTTTGAACTGCAGGTATATTGAAATGGGACATATCCGTAGAATTGCCACAATAAAACTGGTAGTACTGACCTTGTACTTCTGACTGGCATATTAAAATTTATATAGGATTTATTTATGTAGGTATGGTTGCAATATTCATTCCAAGCTAAATGCAATCTAGACAATGTCTTGGATAAATGCATTTTAATTTAATTTTGCGACATCTATTGACTTATTCTATAAGTCCACGATGATTTTTTTTATTTTATTTTGGGAATAAGTTATTGATTAAAACCTCAATTTGAAATATTAAATCACTTAAGACAATATTAACGAATCTCAAACAAAACAATTGAAATAGAACAATCGGAAAAAAATATCCGCAAATATATAAACATAAAGCCGCATCTAGTAATTGAACCTAGGATAGTTCTTAGTAGAAGAATGTTACAGTTAAATCTATAATATTATAAAAAAAATACAAATTGAATAAATAAATACCCGCTAAATTGACTCAGAAGGAAGTCGTTAGGAAGGATATTGCATCAATTATTGTCAAAAACATTTTAAAATACCGATTTAAAAAACAAATTTAAAAACAAGAAAAATATTTAAAATGGCAACCACTGTATGTCATTATCTTTTCGCCCCCATCCATATTCTGCATTAATTCATAGCAGGGCCTCCGGAATGATTAGTTCTAATTAGTGCCGCTCCAAGTCTGCGGCCGACTGCCAACCGACTGCTGACTTTGTTGTAATTGATTGTTTCACGGATTTCACTTGCAAAATATTTACATACTTTTTTATGATAAACGACCGCCGCAAATAAACAATTCCCGCTGACCGATGCATCATTTCCAGTGGGAATTTATTAAGGCACAAGTTTGTCTCGTTAACATTCACCAACTTGAGAGGACGGAAGGAAACATAAAGAAAATCCATGTGCATAATATGCAACACTCGATAAATTATACAAATTTCTTACAATTTTCAAATAAAATATATTCAAGTTCGTTAAATTAGTCTTTTCGTTTGTGATTTAAATAAACAAAAATGATAGCTGTGAATAACATATGGAATACAGAAACAATATTAATTTCTTTTTTTGTTGTTCATATGATTTTAAACATAATATTAATTACATATATTATTCTTCTGCCGATTTAGGTTTGCCTCTAACCTCACTCCCGAAGTTAATCTATATTTAACTAAATTATATGACTCATCCTAATTATCCAATAGAGAGCGCTTTTTGCCAAAATATGACATTATTTAAAATTCCTCGGATTGCTTTGCTGCCAATTTTGGCAAATTTTCCCTTATTTGTAAGTAATTAAGTAGAAGTTTACGATTAAGCAAAGCTTCAATTCTGAACGTTATTCAGGGCGATATTGCTGGAACACGCCGCAATTAGGTATAGTAGTATAGGGAGGCATTTTATATGGTTCGATTATTAATTAGACATGAAATTTCACAATAATTTCATTAGCACTATACAAAGTAAATGGAATACATATTTTCATCAATCAGAATCTATGTTACGAGTATGAAGCCGAGCCCATGTGAAAATTGGATGAAAAAGAACATAGTGTAAAATGCACATTATAGCCAAGCAGTGATGTAAAGTTTATTTTTCCGGCTCTGAGCAAACGTGGAAGTGTTAAGTGGGCCGGGAATTATTGACAGGGGAACATGTCGGTAGTGAGTGAAATACCGGCGCAAATAATATTCCGAGAACAAACAGAACAGAGACCGTTCTGCCTTCTGCCTCATGCCTCCTGCCACGACTCATCCATTAGCATAATGAACTGGTGCGGTATGACGTATGCCGTTACAATACTATTTTTAGACTAAACACACTTTAAACATTTTTTTATAAGTAAACGAAGATGTTATGAAAAATACAGAGATACAAAGCAGTGGCTAACTGTAACTTTTTTACCACCATCTTTCGAGGTTGACCAAAAAAAAAGTTGTGATTGCGACTACCTTGATAAAAAATCAGTGTGTGCAATTCACGCGCGGTAGAAGTAAGCCAAAGTATACTAAAGTGGGGAGACTACGAAGCACCGCAAAAAGAGCAGACCGATAGGCTGCGAAGCACCGCACAAAGACGATACCGATTATACTATCTCATTCTCTCGCAAGCTAAATCCTGTAGATGTATGTGTTTGTCTCTTTTTAATGTCGCTATTTTTTGTTTCATCGAGTTTCAAATCACAACGATGCTAAAGAAATTTTTACTTCAAAATCACGATTGCTACTATCTTGAAAAATACAATTTATGTTCCTGAAAATGGTTAAAATCAAACGAATAAAGGGAACGAATGTTATGATTTATAGATACGAATCAATGGCTAGTATATATATGTGACTTTTTTTGTAAAATATCATAGTTTTCTAGAATGGAAAGATTAATTTTCGTCGCCTTGTAAAAACAAAGTTTTTAAAAAATAATATGGAATGATTACAAGTATTAAGAAATTACCTTTTTTTATTGGTGCCCTTTTTTACTCATTTAAAGTACGCTCTAGCGTGTTTAAATCGCACTTTATGGAACGCGCGTTTTTTAAAGTTACCATGGCAACATCAACAAATCAAGAAAATGTGAAGAAATAAGAACTATTAATGAATTCGTGATGTGACATCACAATATCTTGTTATCATGGAAATGAAAAACACAAACATTAAGTAATTTGCAATCTGTCACATAAGATTAATAGTTGACATTTTTACTAGTTATTGTGTGTTGTAAAATGAGTTCTAACATTGATAATTTAAATAATAATATCAATATTTATGTTTTCAAAGTGTACCAATAAAAAAAAATAGCGTAAAGTATTCGTGGATAACTGGTCTTTAAAACACTTGCTTTATTTCGAGCACTCGGCTACGCCGTCGTGCTCGAAAAATCGCGCGTGTTTTAAAGACCTGTTTATCCACTTATACTTTAATATACTATTGTTTTACTGTACCTACTTGATTATAATATTCCTTACGTCATTAAAACGCGTAGTCTTAATAGCAGTACATATTGACAATGTCTGCAATTGTAAAAAATTAGGTTTGTTTATTTCCTGCTACAGTTATTGGTAATAACACTAATAACAGAAACTGGCCCGGATGAAAAGAATGTGGAATAAAGTTTAAAATTGGTTTTATCGTAAGAATTTGTAATGAAACAATCAACAGTAGTACCTACCTACCTATCAAACACTAAAATAAATAACATTTTATTTTTAATTAAATGATCAAAATTATTAATATTAACATTTAGTGGCAATGCATTTGACCGATCTAGTCGGACCAACTCCCCCATTCCAGTGACTTGGTATGAATAATTATTATTTGAAGTCGTGACACGCATGTGCCAACATTAATTTAAACCCCGGCGGGATGAGATACAATCTGTTTGGCCATTTTGGCGGGCGGTAATTAAAGCGATGGGTCCTTTCTATAAATGCTTACGCTGGACCTTCCGTTCTTTGGAAGCACAAATTGGAGTTTTTTCTTTCTTGGAAATAGATCATCATCTGGTAAAATAATAGAAGTACCTACCTACAAATTATTTGTATTATTCTCTTTACATTACGTCATGTCTTATCTAGACTTATAATTGGAATTATTTTTTAGGTTATTATGTCCTGTTGCGCTTACCACTCCTTCCAACATTTCGGATAGAGTTACGAGTCCATAATTAGAGCAGATGTATGATGGACACTGTAACGTTGTCGGAAACGTTGGCTAAATGAGGAGGAACACAACATAATAACTCAAAAATAAATCACAACAATACTTTTGGTGGTGAAAATCTGAGACGTGAGATTCTGACACAAATCAACATTTTTGTACTGTCGCCGTCCCGGGAACCATTTAAGTGGTTCGCTACCTTTGGTGACTTAGCAGGGGTGCCCGAATTCCCACTGTGGTAGGCTGGATCGGGAGAGACTGGGTGAGGAAGACCAGCCGGAGTTTCTCTACAAAGCGCCTTGCATTGCAGTGGTAGGGATGGATTCACACGTCGGTCACTCCTGGACATTTTGACCCCAGATGACCCATCAAAACATCTTCCCCTTCCTTTGTATAAAAATATCCACCACATGGCATTCTCAAATACGTAGAAGATGTAAAAAAAGTTGAATTATCAGTCCACTTTATATTATAACTAGGTAAGTGCGTACGCCCGCGCCGTACAACATGGCTTCACACCCAATGATGTGTATTGCGCAAGATACCTGTGGTGATTTTAACTACAGCAAAGTATAAAAATTATCCAGGTGTTAATATAGTTTTCAATTATACCCGTGTTGCTGGAAGTAGTCTGTGCAGGTAAGTGAATTATTGCTTCCCAAGAGTTGGTCCTCAGTCCTCAGGTGTGCATGAGAGATTGCATGTGGTTATGTAGTTCATATTTGCTGTAAGTAGATCTATTTAATGATTAATTTTAAGTTTATTTCCTCCTGAGAAGAACTGAGACATTTGGATATTTCATCTGGAGAGGATAATTTCAATTTGAAAGATCTTGGACAATTTACTTTTAAAGAAAGTATTTTTTAAACTTGTGTTATGGATATTATTGGAAATATTATGAAAACCGCACAAGAGTTCAGACTGCTTACAACCGTCCGGAGCCAATGGAGAACCGAATGAGATGAGATAGAGGAAGGTGGGCTAAGTACCTGGCTGTTTATATCTAGTCACGAAACGCGACTAAAGTCATTAAATTGTAAAAAGGAATAAATTGTGAAAAAAAAAATTATCGCGATCACGAAGGGGTATGAACTCGCGACTTTCGCATTGCTAGTCTTACCCCTCTTTTATTGACCAATTCGGGTCTAACAAGTCTAAAAAAGACGATAGCTACATGTTTTTAACATTTATAAATTTGTACATAAATTGTACTATTTTGAAATCTATCTTTTTTATAGTATTCGATAGTAATCGATAATTAAAAATTTAAATGAATTTAATGACGGAAACTATATTTTGGATCTCTGCCACTAAATTAATTTATTAAAAATTTCACTGCTAAAAATTTTATGGAAAAGCATAAAATGCATATTTTTTAAAATACGGAGTAGGGAGAAAACTAAAGAAGACTTGAGTGAGGAGGCTACGAAGCACTGTACAAATAGGAGACCGATTACTCGATCTCACTATCTCGCAGGCTAAATAAACTAAAACTAAAGTAGTTTCCACTTAAAAAAAAATTAAGTGAGCGGAAAGTTTAACACGATGCAAAACCACTTAACACATTCTCTTTAATTGTTTTACCAGTGAACTCCGCTATCCGCCAAGCGACTGAATAAGTAATAAACAGTACCTATTTAAGTGGATTCGAACGTGCGTCCAACTTGTTAATTAATATTTAAGCCCTTGCATGTCCCAAGGTTTAAATGAAAAACATTATAAGTTGGTGATTAATTCGGGAAAGTTCCGTTTGGCGGACATCCATGAAAGTGTTTTGTTTGCCATAAATTCGAGCACCCCTTTCTTAGTTATGAATTACGGGGAATATTGCCGTCGCGGAGTTTTATAATAATTGGCTTTGTTATGCCCCGCGAGAACAAACTAATTCATGAATTATTACAAACTTTACGAGAAAATATCCAATACGTAGTATCTGCGTCGGCGCGGGCGGGGTGAGACTAAAGAAGGTTCTGACGCCAAGTAATTGAATGCTTTCTTTGTACTGAAATCACTTTATAAAATACTGAAAAACTTTGTTTGTCGCTGCAAAATCGCTTAAGGTCTCTCAAAATTCTTAAATAAATATAATTGCCAAATACACCGTGTGTTCCTATTTGTCCAAAGGATAAAGATAATATTAGGTATTTGTTTCGATGAAAATATGCCTAGTTTCTACCGAGATGTCATTTATACAGTTAAGTTAAGTTAGGAATTTAAAATTTGGAACAATGGCAAGAAAAATAGTGAAAATTCGAGTGCATTGTTCAAAAAATAGAAGAAGATTTGGAACTACCTTGGAAGCCGCCGCTTTGACAGTTGACTCGCAATCCGAAGGTCGCGGGATCTAATCCAAATAATTTTTAATTGATTACTTTATGTTATTTAACAATAAATACATTAAAAATAACAAATAGTATCTTAACGACACGTTCCAGAGTGGAACGTGCAGCAAATATACTGTATTTGCTTTCAGTATCGCCTTGGTGTAAAACCACTATTCAGAACTGAATATGTTTGGTGACTAGATCTGAATAGCCAGGCACTTCCCTACCTTCCTCTTCTCCATCACCTTCCCTTCCCCACTACCTTCAGCCTCACAACATACCCCAATTGGGGATGCCATAGTCTCACTGGCTCCAGACAACTGGGACTCTTATGAGGTATTCATGTAAAAAAAGCAAGTTGTTGAAGTTTTTGTTGTTCACAATCTCGTTTTTGAGCAAAAATAAGGAATTCGACCATTTCGTTCGATTCGATCATAATATCGTTTTGATGAAGTAGTTCGAATGAGTATCGTTTTATTGTGATGATAATTATCTCGAAGTATATACTGTGGTTGTGTCATGTTCTGTTTCAGTGGTAAGTGATTGGTTATCTTGCATACCTTATTTTTCCTACACATATAATCACCCAATACCAGCAAACACCATTTCGTCGCGTTTCGTTTTGGTATTTAAAGTCCATTTTCAAATGCTTCTGAAGCTGTAATAAATTCGTAAGCAGTTTTGGATGCAACACCAACATCTTTTCTCTCTAGGATTTTTAGAACAATGAAATTGTTTTCAAATCTAACTATTTACTACGTAATGCAAGGAATCATTGATAAATTATTAGGTTTTTTTGTTAAATTTTAAATTTCCGTGTAATACGTGTGTGTTCCAAAAGTGGACAAGTTCGGATACAAGTTACCTTTGATCGCCCAGCTACTGTACGACGGGTAGGGGCCACCCTGCTACCTGTGTTTAACAAGGGGAGGCCACCCTACGAGACGTTGCAGGAACTGACGCCTCGGCCTTATTAGATTTAAGTCTTTCTGTTGCAGGTTGCTGTTGCTTTGTGGAATATTGAATTAAAGTTCGCTCGTCGTGGACGAGTTATTCAAATGGAACTTGCTTTCCACGTGCATACAAATAGACGGGCGGTACTGTACATATAACATGATAAACAAAATTTGTTACTGCACCAACCTGCAGGTCCTAATGTTGCCTTAGATTCCAATTCTAGATAAATATTCGTTTAACCCTTGGTGTGTCAAAAAATCCACCGTGGATTTCCAAGAAGTTCACTGTACTTGCCTAAATTTTATGTAATTTTGAACCTCAAAAAATGATCCAAGCAAAAAAAATTTATGTGAAAACTTCTAAGAAATCGTTGTGACTTGAAACTCGATGTATCGAAAAAGCGACACTATAAAATGACAATTACTTACACCTATAGTATTTAGTCTGCGAGAGAATGAGGTAGAAAAATCAGTTTTTTCTTTGTGCGGTGCTTCAAAGCCTCCCAACCCCTGTCTACTTTAGTTTTCTGGTGGTTTTCTAGTGGTTTCAGTTTTACCGCTTGTGAACTGCACTCATTTTCTTTCTTTTTTTGAATTTCTTTAGAAGACCCTGAGGAAAAGAAATTTACTCAGGTCCTATGTTATCTTTGGATATGTGAATAGGAAGGTAAGGAAGTTCTGAGAAGGAAAAGGGTATAAGGGTGGGTAGGAATCTGGGGATCAGTATGTCCAGAAGTGACGGACGTATTCATTCTAATGTGGTGCAAGGATGGATGGAGAAATTCTGACTGGAGAGGTCTAGGGAGTATTTTCTTTATCTCTTCCTATCATATAGATGAAGCAGAAGTTTTACTTCAGTCGTGTGGTCTAAAGCAGACTCGTTTTTTTTTTCTATTAAAAATGAATTAGTATATGTTCGTGTTGCATAGAAAAACCTGGCCCAATAAATTATTCACATCCTCCCAGTGTTGTTTTGCAAGGCATGAATGATGGGGAGGGGGGTTTGGGGGGAGCCACACCCAATTATGAGTTCCTTTGATTAATTTGAATAATGTCGCCGCGAATTTATTTAGTTAGCTATGAAAGTTTGAGGCTAGGCCCACAGGGGGCTGCGGGATGTGAGGAGTCCCCGGATCTTCCTGCTGGTAAATAAGACTGATCGAGGTTCAACCCATGATAGAAAATAAACTGTTCAGTAACCATATTTGTCTTTTTTCCATTAGAGACAACAAACTTTCAAATGAAACATATATAAATAAAAAAATAAAAAAGTTGTTCTAATAAAAAAGCAGAGTGTGCAATTCACATGCGGTAGAAGTAAAACATTTAGAAAACTAAAGTACACAAGAGAGGGGAGACGACGAAGCACTTTTTTTTATCAATGTGAAGCATGATTTTTGTTCCATATTTTGTCGTCTAATTCCAGTGCACCTTTTCCTATACATTTGATCATCTTATTAGTATTTGTGTTTTATTCTTCGGAGTCGCTTTCTTTGTCTGATAATTTTGGACTGGTTTGAAGATTGGACATTGATTTTTCAAAAATTAAAATATACCTTTTTTTTATTTCGAAGGATTCGATTTTTGGTCTGCTAAATGTGTGAAGAGCTTTATACCACTACACCAAAGGAGACTTGCGTGGGAGAATGGATTTATCATATTATATTGGAACCGAGTACCCGCGAAATAAATAAATATTTTATTGCATACTCATTTTCTCGCATGATAAATCCTATAGATGTATGTGATTGTCTCCTTTTGGTGTCGCTCGCTTCCGTTACATCGAGTTTCAAATCACAACGGTATTAAAGCAGTTTTCACTTTTAAAATCGAGTGTTTAATACACATGCGGTAGAAGTGAAACGAGGAGACCGATTATACTATCTCATTCTCTCGCATGCTAAATCCTATAGGTGTATGTGTTTTTCTCTTTTTAGTGTCGCTATTTTTCGTTTGAGTTTCAAATTACAACGGTGGTAAAGAAGATTTTACTTCAATAAAAGTTTATTTGGTAACAGCGAAGGTAAATGAATTCTTCCTGCTGGTAAATAAGACTGATCGGCGCGGCGTCTAATCTTGACTCGCGGACACGCCATACGCCGTCGAGTTCCCGTTCAAATAAAGAGGCTACTGTTTTCATTTCGGGAAATCCCCCCCCCCCCCCACTCCAGCACTCCAGGGGGATAAGTGCCGGGTAGAGAGTAGAGAGGGCGGGAGGGGAGTGGGGAGAGCGCCACCCCTCTTGGATGATCTTCTTCGGTGCCATTAAAAGTTTGCTCCCGACAAAAACAAATTACAAGACGTCTGAAAACAGACGAATGATGGTGATTACAAATTTGGCAATGTCCAGCGAAGGAAAGAGAGTTTCCCAATACGCTACTCCCTAAAACAGATTGTTTTGATAGTCTGCTATTTGAATCCAGCTCTAATATTGTTTGAAGCATTCCTTTTCCTTTATAATGACCAAATTTAAAAATTTTGCTCGCAGCAGACGTTTCTTATTATTATTACTGATAAAACTTAACGTTGACTTTGTGCACTTTTATAATTACTGTGACGATTATCTGGCAAAATGTATAATGCTGCAGCTCTTTTTTTATACATTAAATAATGGTGAGACACACAAAATATGTGCCACTGTTTCCTCCAAAGTACCTACTACTTTTTGACGACGGATATTGCGTTTCATTTTCTTTTTACGTGTGAGGGAAATGTTTGATAATGATTGTATGTTTCCTTTGAGGGGGTGCAAACATAAGTTCACCATTTGTCTCATCTTTGACTGTTGTTATTTAGTATGTAAGAAAGAGCTGCAGCATTGACATTTGACGTTTTTTAATTTTTGGAATTCACTCAATATTATCATTGTAACTACGAGTATATTCCATACTTTAAAAAATATCGTCGCGGCAAGTAGTATTGGTAGGGGTCTACGGAGATGTCACGGTGCTGTGAAAGAGATAGACGTAACAAAATTACGACATTTTTCCAATGGAGGAAACAGACCTACGTACATTGTGTATCTCATCTTTTGAAAGAGCTGCAGCATTATTGTGTTACGGAATGTATGTCTATTGCCTTTTTATACCGTCACGGTACCGTAACCGTGATTTAAAAAATATATATTATTGTATAAAAATTGCATACAATTGGAATTTACTACCCGATAAGCTATTGCAAGTAGCTTGTCAGCAGGAGATTGGTTCCACAGATTTGTTACAGCCACAAATTAAATAATCATAAACGTAGCATTTGCGTAGCAAAAACAGCAACAACACAAATTCAATAATCATAAACGCATTAGCGTAGCAACAACATACACAAATACACATATAACATGTTAAATACTAATATTGTGATGTAGAATAGGAAAAAATACTTTTTTTTTTAAATATCATGAAAAAGTTGAGTAACATATCATCACGGTAATTATAAAAGCGCACATTCACATTGTTTAGGTTTTCTTTGTAAGTGCACACAAACGCAATGATCAATAATGACACTCCGGAAACGTATTATCTGTTTGAGCTTAAAATAAATGCAAGAACAACTGACGTCCTTGAATAAATATTGAATAAAATAATATTCTACATCCGGAAAGCGGCGAATGAATAGTTTTCTTGTACATTTAATGAGGCGGTGTCTTTTGGTCATGCTAAAGTGCGTTAAATTTTTTGCAGAAGCTCAAAAAAACAATAATAGAGCAGTGTACTGCGGCAGGACAGAAGACACATGTCGGTGGCAAGTTCCCAAACATTCTGGGGATAAATCATGGCGGGTCGCGATCTCTGGGCGAGATAAAACTTAAATGTTAAGACACAAAAAGGCCTGTTAATTAATACCCATCGCGAGTGCAATATGACCGACCTCCCATTTCACTGGAATGAGACGGCAGAACGACGAAAAAGCAACCAAGGATGCATTTTAGATCGCATATTTTATTTTAAATACAATGAAGAAAGCGGTACCGTATTTTATTATTGTTTGGTTTTGAGAATTGAGAATATGCCGAGTTCCTACCGGGATGTCATTTATCCAGTTAAGTTATGACATATTTGAAATTTGGAACAATGGCACGAAAAATTGTGAAAATTCAAGTGCATTTGTTTTGAAAACAGAAGAAGATTTGGAATTACGAGTACCTTGTAAGCAAGTTGTTGGTATTTTTCGTGTACCTAATCTGGTTTTTAATCTAAAAAAAGGAAATTGACCCTTTATAAAGTACATAATCTTGTTATATACTCTTTGGTTTTGTTGTGGTGATTCGCAAAGATACAGTGGTAAGTGATTAGTCATTCCTTTTCCTTGCGTTCCCTGTTTTTCCTATATATGCTATCACCCAATTTATTTTTAGTGACAATTGAGTAATACATCACTGAAGAAAAAGAAAATATAAAAAAGAGCAAGACACATAAAAATAAAAAGGTAACGATCGCAACTGTGACTCGAACCCAGCATTACCAGGACAAAAGCCTCAATCTGGACCTCTTATTTTTTGTAAAGAATTGGTTTGTAACTTGTAACCTTTTTTAAAAGTTTAAATGGATATTCAATTTTGTCTAGTTTTTTTTTTCGTATTTTCGTTTAGATTTTTCATCTTCTTCAATGATTTATCACATTGATGGGTATAACCTTAAAAAGTTATTATACCAAGAGATATTTCAATAAAAAATTATTTAATGCACTTTATTTTCTCTTTTTGATTGAAATATCATTTTGTGTCGTGTGGACGATGCTATCGTTTGTCGATGAATAAATTACGAACCAAATTAAATATTTTTGTAGATCATGAGGATACATTTTAAATTTTTCGCGTCCAACACTTGTATAATCCGAAGACAGTGTGAGCATTTCGACTTCACCGAAAAATTTATTTGTTAGAGCGTGTTCGCGCGCTAATATTCACGAGACGGAGCGGCCACAAACAGAGCGTCCTGCAGAACTACAGTGATGCGGGCTCCCGATAGCGCAGATCATCTGCTCCGGGCTCCGGGCCGCTAATCGAGCGTGAGCAACGGCTAATAAAGGGGATCAAACCCTATCAAGGAATTTATCACTGTAGCCGCGAGCGCACTACGCTTCCTCTATCAATTCTTTACATTGTTTCACCCATTTCGGTTGGTATCGCTTTTCTCTACCTAGGTATAAATAATGATGAATTCTTGGATCGAAGGTGAATGTTTGGTTATGGAATGAGAATATGCATAGTTCTTATCGGGATGTCATTTATCCAGTACCTACCTCCGCCTACCCACATTACCTTTCTGGAAAAACATTTTGAAATTGGAACAATGGCAAGATAAATAGGGATTTTAAGTGCATTTGTTTTTGAAAAACAGAAGAAAAAATACATGTCAATTGACTATCTCGAAAGTTGACAATATCGTTTTGTACTTATTCGTGTTGTTGTGGCAATAATTACCACAAGGTATCGTGTAATAGGCCACTTGCATGGATTTCATAACGACTTGGAACAAATCGTGCAGATAGATTTTTTTACTAAGATTACGTTAGTAAATTTTTATAGAAACCTATATATATATATATATTTTTTTTTTTAAATCCATTATTTGAGCTCGTGACGTCACTACATGAAAATGTCACGTCTCCGATTATGTTCTATTAATTTTGCAAAATTCCACACTGATTTTTTTTACATATGGCAACACTTTGATTTCAGGCGAATTTTTGAATTTGACGTTTAACATTCACTAAATTTATTGTTTGTTCTCTGCGGACTTATCCTTTGGTTTGACGATTTTATAAAGATGGTCGTGTTTTGACAGATGTTACGAAGAGAACCCCGTACAATTTATTGCCATTCGTGTGGAAAACGTTCTTTTTTAATTTTTATTTATTTTATAAATTCAATAATATTATTATTTTATGTATAAAAACAGTTTATTATAAAAATAAATTATATTCTTTTTTTAAAATGATTTTCGGCTAGGTGATTTTTCACAAAAACGGTGCTATATAAATCGTCCAAATATTATTGTTAGGTAATTATCATTTTTTCGCACCCATAAAATTAAGTATGTCCTGTCTTTCCGGTTTATAAAAAATGGTCTGATTTTTCGGATAGAAATTTTCAAAAAATCACCAGGGTTTCAAAAATGCGATAAAAAAAATACGAAATGTCTTAAAATATTTGCCTTAATCGATTTTTTTTTTAATGTGATGCTAGTGGTCTATTATATTGTGATCGTGTTGTGCGCTCCTAGATGTAGTGGTAAGCGATTGGTTATCTTTCTTCCTTGAATCCCTAGTTTTTCTTACACATATTATCACTCAATTCCAGCAAATACCATTTCATTTTGTTTCATTGTTAGTATTTATAGTCCATTTCCATACAGCATCTGAAGATGTATTTCGTATGCAGTTTCGAATGAAATAGTGAAGATTCATTTTTTTATGTGAATACTGCATTACACTATAGACAGGTACATTTAATTAATTTTTTTTGCTACATACACTGCAGTAATAGCTATATCGAAATCATTCCAATTTGCCCTTTTTTCTGTTGAAATTGATCAAAAAATTTCAAACATTAAAATTATTTTTGACTTGAAAATCAATTTCATCAGCCTATCTGGGGAGTAAGATTAAAAAAGACTTTTTAAAATGGCAAATATCACACTTTGTCCTATAGCCCAGTCAATGAACGCATTGAACTGGAACAAATTCGGGGAGAGCTGATTTTTTGCAAGTGAATAGTACTTTCTACAGAGAGTATTTTCCAAAAAGTCCCCACCCCTCCCCCGCTTGCTTCCTCCGCTGCACCCCCCCAAACTTTGAAATTGTAGAGTTCTACAAAATCCATTATATCTCCTAAACTATAATACATATCTGAAAAATAATTACACCGTTATACTTTTAAGAAAGCTGTCTAGAAAAAAGATGACAAGTTTTTTTTTGCTATCTACTACGGTTTGGCAAATAATAATGAAATTATCGGCAAAAAAAAAAATTTTTTCGTAAAATTTTGATTTAAGGGTGAATATTTTTTTTGTCTGAGGAATCACGCAAAAATATTTCAAACAAACTATTTTCCAAATTTAATAGGATTTAAAACGACATATAACATTGTTTACCTTTATCCTTAATACTGGTCAAATTTAGACTCAATCGCAGGGCGGCACGGAGTGCAGGCTATGAGGCTTGGCAGTTGAGCCGGGCCCGCAGTGGTGCAGGTGACCGATTTGTGTTTAGCTAGCACTATTTATAGTTTTAAATTAAAACATTGAGTACTTTTTCATTGGTTTATGATATTAAAACACTTTTAATATTAAAAAGTATTTGCAATAAAAGAATGTAAAGAATTATATTACAAAAATTATAGGGTAGGTTTTAGGGGACTATTATTATTATTCACTGGGCATCACAGTCGTCTTCAAATATTTCATCAGTATTTTTAGATGTGTTACTGCAGGAGAGTCCATTGCATTGACCACACATATCAGAACACTCTAGTCCTGCCCCCCGACAGCTGCACCACTTTCCGCACGAGGTTTTACAGTTACAAGAAATCAGCATGAGAAGTTCATTTGGAGCCGCGGGACATGTCATTGGAATAGGTATTAACTTATATTCTCTTCTTTGCCATCCCCACTTATAAGACGATAGTTCATTTCCTAGCCATGTTTGAATTTGGAGGTACGTCCTAAGGAGATGCTGGCGGGCTGCGTTCTTTGTTGGTGGAAGTCTTGCCAAATCAAACTTAGATTTAAGAGACATCTTGGCATTTAAATGCTTATACTTAAAATATCTAGCCTCATCAAGATTCTTGTATTTTGCCAATCCGTACAAACTTAAAAGAAAGCGTTCACCATTTTGGAAGAGCAGGTCCTTTTCCATGTGGGGCTGAATGAAATTCTAAGCCGCATCTTTCAAATCTGTCGGTGTAGTTATTAGACTTACAGCCTTCATTTTTCCGATACCATACAAAGCAGAGGTTGTGTCACATCCTGTGACAGCATGAGCAAATAATATGAGTTTCCTTTGATTACCATACATATGTACAAAAAACTGAACAGAATACACAGTACTGGTGTTAGTAGAAGTAGCTATTGGTTTCCAAAAAAACAGCTTGTTTTCCGTTGGAGGGGCCAATGCTACTAGCAATACTAATAAATCTGTGTCTGTTCCAACAACCACCACAGTGCTACCAAGCTCTATAGACTTAATCGCCTGACCCACTATCTCCGTATCAGCATCATCGTTTTCTGTTATTGTCTGTATGTTTGCAGCATGACACTTGCAGATGCTATTATGACGTGGTTAATTACTATTCGTCTTCTCATAATATCAGGTCCATTATCGTACAATCTCTTCTTTGTTTCAGTTGACGTGAACAGATTCAGAGTTTCAGGAACTTAATCATCACCCCCACGACTAATTTCTGGAATATCAGGATAACTTTCACAATCATATGGCATTTTTTGAATATCTTCTCTGATTATTTCTGCGGCAGCACGTACAATTCTTAAACGTTCCAGATTTACATTATTTTCTTTATTTCTGTACCAGTCATCTAGAATCTTATAAGTAGAGTGAGACATGCATATGACAGTCTTTCTGCCAAAAATATACGTGTATATCCGTTCTTGAAAATAGTCAATAAGTTGTTTTTTCAGAAATTTATCTGAGTTCGGAAGATCAGTGCCACAAAGGTCTATTACTATTTCCCTTAATTTCTCTAATGTAAACTGACATTCGTCAGAATTTTCTAAGAAATTACAGAGTTTAAGAAATTTTTTGCTGAATCTTTATCTTTAGGTCTTCCTACATACTGATTTGATTTACTTTTACAGAACTTCTTGTAGCAACTGCCATGATAGCGAGCTTCTGCAGCGACCAAATCAAACACACTTAACAGTTTAGATTTAACTTTTGCACCCCATTTATCATCTCTTGTATAGCAAGCATTAATCAATGTTTCTCTTATTTCTAGTGTTAACACCAAATGTATTTTTTCACGATATTTTTCAGGTAGATAGACATTTAAAACTGTTTTTTTGTCACAAATAATACAATGCTCCAAGAAATTAAACGTGTTTTCTAAATGCCTTAGGAATGGTTGAGATGTACTGGTCGATGGTCTTCTCTTAACATTTGTAAAAGCTGTACTTTTTTCTACAATCTATATGCACGGTTACGCTATCCAAACGGGTTAATTTAACATGATTATTGTCATTTCTTTCAATACTAGCGTTAATTAGCATTTGTAACCCTTTCGTTACTTTAAAAACATTTCCAGTAAGGTATTTTTTGCATAAAATACACCATAGGTTGACTTCAGACATTTTCAGATTGAAAATTTCTTTTTAAATAATTGTTTCTCAATATTTTTACCTGATGACAGTGGTAAAACGCACAAAAAACTTGATTAACTGAACTCTTGGCACAACAACGTCAAAACATAACGCACAAAACTGACACACACCTCAACCTTAAGACATCGGAGATCAAACTGGTAAAAAAATATGCAGCGATGCGACGCAACAATGCGCGATGCGTCGCCTGGCTTCACGCACGCCATTGCGTTCATCCACTTTTTTCAATAGAAATTAAGAATATAAGTAAATACTCTTATACATGGTTTTAAAGCTTATTAAATTTGGCAAATGATTTGTTTGAAGTATTTTTTAATATTCTCTCAGACAAAAAAAATTTTCAACTTCAAAAAAAAAAATTTGCAAAAAACAAAAAATTTTTAACAACAATCACATTATTATTGGACAAACCAATGCAGATAATAAAAAAGTGCAATAAATTATTTTTAGGAAATTTTATAAGAAGTTCAATGATGAATTTTTTTTCTGATATATGTTTTAGTTTATGAGATATAATCACTTTAGTAGAACCCCACATTTTAATGTTTGGGAGGGCACAGGGGGGGGAACAAGCGGGGTAGGAGTGGGGACTTTTTTTTAAAATACTCCCTAGAGTATTTACTACTAACCTGCAAAAATTCAGCTATCCCCTAATTTGTTCCAGTTAGGGCCTGTTTTTTGTCTAGATTGACTGGGCTACTATCCCTAATAAGAAAAACGTAATCAGGAATATCCAATTTTTTTAATCCAATTCTCTCATAATCTTTAACCGATCATGTACATTGTAGAAACCCTATTTACTTCATAGAAATATTCTTTAAATGTATACAACCTATTTTATCATCTGATATTAGTATATATATTGATAAAGTACGCAGATTGAGTAACAATTCAAGTCTATCTTTTCCCAGAGAAATAATAATTTCTTATCTTTCGAAATGACAAAATAATATGAAAAGATGTTTAACAAAAAGAAAAGAAAACATAGAAATGATTCAATAAAAATAATAATAATAACTGGACAAAAGTTTTGGCGGCGGAATATCCAGGATATTCCGAAGGGTATTTATTTACGCACTGGCGGATACCTTTTGGGGGATTTCCCTCTTCTGTCGGTGATCGGCGAAGCCTTAAGAAATACGCACGACCTGAGGAACACTTGAAGGGGTTTCGTGTATTCCGTTTGGCAATATTATTTATTTTTTAAGAGGCGTACATTATGACAGCCTTCGGGAAATTAGCTTTGCCGTACGATGTCACAAAAACTGGTATCATTATCTATTTTGATACATAAAATCAAATCCAATAAAATATTATATTGTAATAAGTATATTTATAAAAGATTACACGATATATTTTGCTCTTTTCAGCAAGTTTTTATTTTAATAAAAGTGATTGTGTGGTTGCTAATTTTTACAATTACACGGAATCAAAGGATGTTTTTAGATTTAGGAAGATAACGAAAAACGAACGTTGATCTTTTTAAAAACAAGTCACAGATATAAAAATTATTTTCCTATAAAAACGGCGAATGAAATAAAGGACTGTTGTAACAAAGCGAAAGTATTTATAGTGGAGTGAAGGATGTAATAATTTCGAAAAGATGAACCGACTGAAGTATGTTGTGTATTTTCTTATACATGTGACGAAGGTAACCAATTTTTTTTGTGAAATATAAAAAAGTTTCACATACCGTACCAATTTTAATTTGAAAACATTATTATATTTCAAAAACCTATCTCAGGGGTCTAAAAGTTTAAAGGTCTTTGTACATTGCCAAAATGAGTTTATTACGCCCTCACCTTGAATATGCTAGTTTTATTTGGTCTCCTTTTTATGCTGTCCACATTTTTCACATCGAATCTGTACAACATCGCTTCCTACGAGGAATTGCTTGGAGGTTAGGAATTGAAAGAGGCGAGTACTCGTATGATAAAATTGAACAAACTTTAAACATTTCTTCTTTATAAAATCGTAGAAAGGACTCTGATCTAATATGCATTTTCAAAATAATCAACAGTGTTACTGACACACCTTCTTTGTTACAACTCATCCAATTTAACATCCCTTCCCGTAGACTCCGAAATAATGAATTGCTGTTCCTCAATCAACATTCTACTAATTATGGATATCATTCTCCTTTATCCAGAATGTCGATACTTGCCAACGCAAATCAAAGCATTGAAAATTTTGGTGTAAGCCTAAATGACTTTCGGCAGTCGATACGCAATGTGATTTTTAAAGTCTTTTAAATCCATCTTCAAGCTACCTGTAGTTATCTTCTATATGTCATTTTATATTGTATGTATTTTGTCAATGCTCTTCATCTATATGTACTCTCCTTTCATTGTCATCTATCTTTTTTTTATTCGTGTTATTGTTATATTGTTAATGGACTATTTGTCCGTAAATAAAAAAATAAATTACAAAATCGGTATAGATTCGAGCGTTCCGGGTAAATCAGTATAGATTCTAGGGATCACTAATTTCCCGCCTCCATAACTGAATCTGACTGAAGAATAGTAAACGCAGGATTATACACATAATCATAGTGTGAAATGTCATCGTTTCAGAGACTGTGACATAATGTTTTCAGTTGCCAATTTAGAGGGAAGACGCGGGGTAGGTTGGTCGGGTGGTGTGTGAGGAGAGCGAGTGAGCGTGAGGTGTGAGGCGCGGCGGGTCGCTGCGGCCAGCCCCGCCAGGAGAGAGGGTCGAGCTTATTTGTTTGGAAAGGAGCGCCATCCACTACGGGAGGAAATTAATCGCCGTCATTATTACCGGATACCCCGCAGCAGTAGCTACCAGCTATACCAACTAAGCCACAAAGCAGAATTGAACAGAAACAATATTACACAGGTACGAGCATGTTAAAACCTAGGTCTGCTCTGATACTTAATAACGTTATTAACAATTAAAGCATTAGAGTCGAGATACGCCGTTTATTCATTATCAGTGTTACTAAACAATGCAGTTTTTTTATACAACTGATAAACAACCGTGCATGTGAAAATCTTTCTAATGCAGAAACTGACGAAAAATAGGTCATGGAAAGATGTACACATTGCTTATACAGCCAAAGAGGGTAGTTTACCTAAAGTATACATAGATGTTAATAATAATTTCTTACCGATTTTCGGAATTATTTCAAGGTATTTTAAATGTCCTGTACATTTCTTATTAATGAAGATGTCGTAAAAACGAACACCATTTTAAAAACTAGATGTATTTATAATCGCATCTACAAACCGCACTATTATTTAGTGGGGAAAATCAAGCACACAGTATGCGCAGTTATACCAAAATGCAATGTTGCCCGGTCTTTTGCAGCACAGTTGGAAAGTGTGTTTTTACAAGTGAGGCTATAAGATTTTTGTATTAAAATGCTATACATAGATATTTTATTCCATTATTTTGTTTAAATAATTGTTTAATTATTTAGGAATCTCAAACAAACAAAAAACCTCATACGGTTCTTAAATCAAAAGTAATGTAAAATAGTTCAAAAGTTTATCGATTGCGAACTCTTGACCCATATTCGGGGTAAACATATGCACACCTTAAATTAAGTTTATGCACTCTGCTTTAAACCTGCTCTTGGTTGTAAAATGAACTATCGGGTGGTATTTTACATATATACAAAAACGAAATATTTCTCAGTTATTTGAGCAGGTGTTGAAATGTGTATACAAATTGAAAATAATTTTATGTAATGGGGTAAGTTTATGCGCTCACGTAACCGTATATCTTACTACTGCTTACTAAAAATCAATTTTAAGAATCGCGATTTGCAAGCGCACACATACAGAAAACAAAAGGCGGAAAGAGCAAAATTTTAATGTATTGACAATACCAACAAATCAATTTATATTTACTTTTATAATTTATATTTTATATCTATCAATCTTACGGATCTGGATCTTTACGAATCTGATAAATCGGAATTGATAACACAATATGTACAATGTCTGGGGTAAGCATAGAGAGAAAAGTATTGCTAACAAGTAAAGTCAATTAAGATCGACAGTTAGCAGTTTGATAGACACGTGATTCTATTGTCTGCTGCCTTTAATCCAATTCGTTACAACGAATTTCAATAAAATTCTGTATTATTCATAACAGATGATTATATCGTATAATAGATATTCATTTGAAATTATTTTTTAAGTGAAACTTCTTTAGCACCGTTAGTGACTTGAAATTCGGGTGAAACGAAAATGCGTCACAACTTAGTTCTACACAAATATTTGGTTTTAAATAATGCTGTAAATTCGCACCTCGGCGCGTACCTTCCATAGCGTAGTTTGCAAGGTGCCTGACAAGTCTCAGCGGCCAGAGAGACAGACATCAAAATTCGAATCCTACGAAATCCAAAAAAACATTTTTATTTTGTGAAATCAATATCCAATCTTCAAACCACTTACCACTTAAAAAAACAAGCAAAAGAAAAGAAAGCGACATCAAATACCGCGTGTGAATTACACAAACTGATTTTTTAATTCTTTAAATCTGCAATTTAAAAAAAACGCATTTTATAAGGAGGAGTGTGTTTGGTAAAGCCATGTATGATTGTAGGAGAAATGTGGAGTTTCAAAGATGATTTGAGCATGTATAGTGAATGAACAAAGAAAGGAGTGTAAGGAGAATATATGACACGAATGTAAATGATAGTAGAAGTCATGGAAGACATGTCAGGATCAAGTGAATCAGATACTTGAGTCGGGCCATGTCAAGAGTCAGAATAACAAAATAGTATGTATGAGAAGATGGATGATTGTGAATGAGGCAAGAGTGTATGCCAATACCGAGTTGTTTGGCAGTCTGTCTCTGCCTATGGCGTGATGGTTAGTTAGTTTGTTAACACTCACTAAGATGTCAGTATCAGCTACAAGCAGGGTCAATTTAAATTATAATACGAACCTGCAAGAATGCAAATTTAGACACATATTTGAGACATAGATTTCGCCATATATATATTATTATTATTTTATTTGTTCTAACGATATGTGTTCATAATTATTCGACAGTTGTTATTCTGAGTTATTTGTTATCAATACCTTAATTATTTTTATCTTATTAATGTTAATTTCGACCGAATAGAATTAGGTTTAATTTTAGTAAATTCCAACCATTTGTTGAATCTGAATAAATTAGTATACTTTTGGCCTTGGCGAAAATCTGTAATTCATTATTTTTTTTAAAATTTTAATACTGCACAAGATTCCCAACAATCTGGTGGGAATGGTATCTACAATATATTACATGTACAGATATATATGGGGTATTTTGTGAGGGTGAAGGCAAAGGGGAGGGAAAGGAGATGAGAAAAAGGGGAAATAATTTATGTGAAATATAATGTTTCCATTTTCAAAGACGGAATATAATATTATAATTAGGATAATTATAAATAACAAAATTAATTATTATCTTCCCTTGTATTTTCCGTGCAAGGGTATTGGACTGTGCCTCATATCTTTTGGTTCTGGCCTTCGCTACCTTTGAAACTTAATACCTGGGTAATATTGAAAAACACTGGGTAAACAAAATCAGCATTTCTTTAACGCTTTCAAAAACATATTAATTTTCGCGTTAAGAATTTTGATTTAAATTAAGGTAGCTATGGCAGCAATAATGGAGTATTTCCACAAACGAGGGATTCTGTTGAAAATGTACGAAATATTTAAAGATCATTTTTCTGATTTTAATCATCCTACTTAGAATGTTTTGTTTTTTAGGTTTTCATTCAATATTATTGATTTTAAAAACGCTCTCAAACTGACAAAATCAAAACGGCCCATTTTTTGCAAATGGGTTTGTGGCGTCACAAGCGTAGCTCAGCTGAACCAGCGTAACTAAACACTGTCAGTGAGCGTCCACACTCATGACGTCACACGATAGCCGCGCCCCAAAATATCGAAAATGGGGAACTTTAACTCGCTGTAGAAAATTTATTCGTCAACATAAAAATAAAATAAAAATGCTATAACCATCGTAATTTTTTTTAGCTATAAAATAACGTGGAAATACCCCATTTATTATTAATAGTGCTCTACTAGAAAAAAATCTCTGTGGAGCTTTCTTCAAAAGCTTTTTAAAAAAATATTTGAATGTGTACAGACAAAAAGTTCCAATTGTTCGAATTCTCTGCGAGAAAATATCTTTCCGAATTGGGTGTATTATAAGGCAGAGGGGAATGCATAGGAAAAGGAGATGGGGAGGTAGAAGGTAGGGAAATACCTGGATATTAACTGTTTAGATATTGTCACTCTAATAGCTAAGGTAGCTTTTCGCCACGTTAAAACACTGCTATTCAGTTGTTTTAGTGCACAGATTTTATAAGCAAGGTATTTCCCAACGTTCCCCCTATTCATTTTCATTCACAACATTCAGCAAATTTGGATCACGAAACTAGAAAGTCGCTAGATGTCGCTTTCTTTTCTTTTGCCTGTTTATTTTAAAGTGGTTTTTAGATTGGATTGCAATAATAAAATTTCTACTTATGAAAAAAAAATGAAAATTGTTTATTATTTTGGATTTGGTAGGATTCGAACACCCTCCGTTCGTTAAATTTCTCTCTGGGCGCTGAGAGTCTGGCGCTTATACCACGGCGCTATCGGAGGCTTGCACGTAGTTGTGAATTTACCGCAAAATATTAGAACCGAGGAACGTAAAATAATAAACTTTAGTTTTAGTTTCACATCAAAAAATCATCGAAATCGAACATTATTGATAAAAATGTTCGAATACGACTATTTGCGAGTAGGTAGAAATCCTGAAAATACCTTATTTCAATAATATATGTAAACATGTTTGTTAAATAAATCGTTCACATTCCGCACGGAATAAAATATTCCTTTTTTTAATATCGCGTCCCAAACGGCGCGGCCCGGTTTAGCATGTTATCCACTTTCCGTACATCTTTAAGTACGTCTTACTCTCAAAAGGGAACGAGGGTGAGCGAAGATTAAATGAAATACGGAGAGAAGGAGCGGAGGAACACAATGCATATCCATTCTTTACATCTTTTCAAAAGCTAACATCGTGATCTTATTCAGGTAAGAGCGCGCGCGCAACCTTAGGGTCCCCGAGTAGCGAGTACTTACACCGGAGCCGCTTCCAGGATATTTCTCGTATTGAATGAACCCTGATGAAAATTTAATATTTTACTAAACGTGCAGAGGCATCTCATATAAGATGCCGTGCTTACAAACGGTATTTATACTAGTCCATCAGAGGATTGCGACTTTTATCTCTATGGAACCTAAACATATATAATACTAGCAGACCCGGCCACACGTTGCTGTGGCTAACGAAACACAACGCCATTACCCAACCTTTATAAAATCCAGACCACCCGCTTGCCAGTTGCAGGCTGCACGCTACCTGAACTGAATATTTGAATTTCTCGGCTTTTCTCTACTATAATAAGCATGCATTATACATATAAAACTTCCTCTTGAATCACTCTATATATTGGTGAAAACCGTAAGAAAATCCGTTGCGTGGTTTAAAAGATCTAAGCGCACAAACATTTTGAGCGACTTCATTTAATACTATGTAATGATGAATATTTGAATTTATCGGCTTTTTTCTACTATAATAAGTTTGTATTAGGAATACCTACCTCTTGAAACACTCTATCTATTGGTGAAAACTGCATGAAAATCCGTTGCGTAGTTCAAAAGATCTAAGCGCACATACAGTTTGAGCGACTTCATTTTATACATGGTCCCATGCCAACTCAGAATAAAACCAACTCAGAACCACCTTAGAAAGATTAGTAAAAGCTATGAATTTTTTAATTTTATGTTAGCCGGTAACTCAAACCTGACTTGTGAAACCCGCTAATCGCTGCCCCGCTGTGATTTGGATTTCAGGTAAAACAAATGACGATTACTGCACCTGCGACGCATCAACTGCGCTCATTGGCCGCTTTGATTATGATGTCACTTTTAAAGGCTCCTATTGGTTGAGATATGAAACGGAAATTACGCTAGGTCTGCGCACATTGGTCGCACGTTTATTATGACCTGGCTTTTTAAGTATTTGTAGAGATGGTTTTGGTAAAGTTTCGCTTTTACCGCATGTAAACTGCACTCGAATTTTTTTAACATCATTCTTAATGACCTTTATGAGGTGGTTCTGAGTTGGCCGGTTACCATATAGTCCAGTCAAGGAAGGAGGTGTAGAGTGCGTGAGCAGGGACCTAAGCAATTCCTTCAGAAACTTGTTTAGGGTGCTTAGGGTGTGAACATACTAAAAGTCCTGACATCTTGGTGGTGAGCTAGGGGGTGTGGCGGGGGGGGAGAAGATCCCAATTTTCGGGTTTTCGTTTATATCTCGAAAACGGTGCGTTGCAGAGAAAACTTTTCTATGAATAAGTAAGTGCTCATAAAATTATCTACAACTTTTATTCTTTACGTAATTTTCTAAATCCCAGTCATTTTCAGTTACAAGCTCCACAAACGTAGATATTTTCGAAAACAATCATTTTACCCCACATTTTTCATCAAACATTCCTTCATATCGTCTAAAATATTCATCAAAGAAAGAAATTTATTTGAAAGAAGTTGAAAAGAATTTAATTACCTTTTAGAATATTTGTATATACGCGTATTTATTTCCAACCAGTAAATATTTGCAGCAGTTTTAAGTTTTTTCGTAAAATGTCGTCATTTTCGTCATTTTTTTTGTTCGTTAGCCTAATAATATGTGTGACCAAACTTTAAAGCCAGTTATTAAATAAGGTAGACAAAAATCGTATGACTTATTGTAATAATAATGATAATTATCTGGTGAAAATTTTACACTAATTATAAACCTCATTGTTATCACTGTTCTTAATAACATCATGTTAGACCCACATCTTCTTTGGACGTGAGGGTCTTGGCAAGTGTTGTTCATCCATGGCATCTTCATCCTTAGTAGTGGATGGTTCTTGCTGAATGAGCCCTACTTTGTCTTCATCGTACATAAAATCATTTTTTATCCACCCCGTGCCACAAAAATCTTGCATCACAGCACAACACTAGATCGCGCTGGTCTTCAACGGGCGTTCTCGACTTATTCTACCATTCACTTCCGTTAACTTACAAAGTTGAAGTTGACATTCCAAAAAAGGCTTCAAACCTGTCGCAAAGAATAGACGTAGATAAATATGAAAACACCTGGATTAACAGGAATTATCAGGGTATGACAAGGCGCGCTATCATTTCGTGTGACAAAGGTAAGTCACTTTGCCTGGGAACGGGAACGCCACGCATTGAGTCAATTTCCTAATCAAACTGCGGCGTCTCGGCGGCACTGCCTTTGATGATAAGGCGATAATATACTTTGTTGCTGCTCAAACAGGTACACGGATAGACACTTAACATTAGTTCATCAAACTATCTTAGATTTCCGTAAAACTAATAAAAAAAATCAAATAAAGATTGTGAAATGTAATCAATGAAGGTACATACCTTATCATTTGTTTGTGAAGCTGATTAAATATAGAAAAGCATGAAAAAGATAAGTTTCAATAATTACATTATAAAATTATTGTAACAATTCATTTATTGACATATTTTTCGATTTCCTACAGTAATTTAAGAAAAACATTATTCTTAACTTAATCAATAATGGAATTAAGATGCATAACTAGCCCAACAGAGTTTAGATCCAAACTAAAAACCTACCTTTTTGGGCTCTCATAATTAAATTTACCCATATTTTGCCTATGATATGTCTTAATCACACTTTTTTTACTGAATTAAAATTACTCGAATCCTTATACATCAATTTGTCTCTTGACGAATCACAGTTAGGAAGATCAAATGCTTGTACTAATGCGCATGCTGCTTTTACTTTCCAAAATACACCCATTAAAGAATATATTACATATTAATATTAAAATATTTTTCAGGATTAAATAACATAGGTTCACGATTATGTCCTCTGCGTGCGAAATCTATCTTAATTTCTTTAAATAGACAATAAACAGTGTTAATTTCAAGCGACCTCCCAGGTAAGTATGGTCCTGTACTCATTGGTCGAAATATTGTACATATATTTTCGTATCGGTGATCAATGAACCGGTGCATGCAATTTTTAGCCATGAGTTGTTTTTAATTGTTTGTCTAGCTTGTAGTTTTTCTAGATTTTAGACATGTATAAAGGTGATTTTTTACAAAAACGGCCCTATATAAATCGTCCAAATATTATTATTATTATTACGTTAATAGGCCACTTGCATCACATTCTTTTAAAAAAAATTCCGGTTTAGGCAAATATTTTAAGACATTTTATGTTTTTTCTTTAATCGTATTTTTGAAATCCTAGTGATTTTTTGAAAATTTCAATCCAAAAAATTAGACAATTTTTTATAAACCGGAAAGACGGGAAATAATTTTATGGGTGCGAAAAAACGATAATTACATAGCCGAAAATCATTTTAAAAAAAATCGTTTTCCACACGAATAGCAATAAATTGTACGGGGTTCTCTTCGTAACATCTGTAAAAACACCGCCATCTTTATCAAAAAATCAAACCAAAGGATAAGTTCGCATAGAACAAACAATAAATCTAGTGAACGTCAAACGCAAATTCAAAAATTCGCCGGAAATAAAAGTATTGCCATATAAAAAAATGTGGAATTTTACAAAATTAAGGGAACATAATCGGAGACGGGACATTTTCAAGTAGCGACGTCACGAGTTCAAATAATAGATTTATTTATTTAAAAATAAAAAATAAAAACTATACATTTCTAAAAAAATTTACTAACATTTTCGTAATCTTAGTAAAAAAAATCTATCCACACGATTTTTTCCAAGTCGTTATGAAATCCATGCAAGTGGCCTATTTTTAAAGTATTTAATTTTGATCACTAAGCACTGCAGCACTCTACCAAAATCTAAATCTGGTCAAAATTATAGTTCTAAACCCAAAAATTTATATGTGTTCCTTTTAATATTTGATTAGAAAACTAACTAACTAACTAACTAACCATCACGCCGTTTCCCCGCAGGGGTAGGCAGAGAGGACGGACCGCCACACAACTCGATCTTGGCACACACTCTTTGCCTCGTTCACATTCATACATCGTCTCATACATGCTCTTCTATTATTCCGACTCTTCACATGGCCCGACTCAAGTATCTGATTCACTTGGTCGTGCCATGTCTTCCTCGGGCGTCCCCGACTTCTTCTACCATTCACATTTGCATCATATATTCTCCTTACACTCCTTTCCTCGTTCATTCGCTCTACATGCCCAAACCATCGGAGAGTCCCTTTCTTAATCTTACACATCACGCTTACGTCAGCCTTGCATTCTTTGCGGATATCCACGTTTCTCTCACGATCGTACATGGTTTTACCACACATTCGCCTCAGGGATCTCATTTCTACAGCATTCAGTCTGCTTTCATCCTTCCTCTGCCAGTTCCATGCCTCACTGCCATACATCAGGGTAGGTACCAGCACTCCATTATGGACGGCTAGTTTCGCGTCTTTGGACAGTTTTTTATTACCGCCAACGGCATTCAGTCCTCCATTAATGGAGTTACCGGCATTCACCCTTCTTTCAATATCTCTATCAGCCTTCCCATCTTTCGTAAACATACTACCCAGATACACAAACTCATCCACCTGCTCCAAGTATTCATCATTCACAACTATATTGCATACTGTTTTCGTACTCTCTCTTTCAAACACCATGACTTTAGACTTACTTACATTCATCATTAACTCATTCTTCATACATACTTCGTTCATCCTAGACACGAGAGACTGTAGATCTTCCATACTACTAGAAATTAGCACCGCATCATCAGCATACAAAAGGCAACATACTTCCAGATTACTCAATTTTGCGCCCAATCCCATCTCTTTCAATTCTTGCATACAATTATCCATGTATAGATTGAATAACCACGGTGACATTACGCAGCCTTGTTTAACACCTTTTGTGATGTCAAACCACTCCGTAAAATCGCCGTTCACCCTAACACATGCAACGCTTCCCTTATATAGCGACGCAATTGCCTGAATGAGCTTCGTATTCACTCCGTACTTGGACAACACCTTCCATAGCTTTTTCCTGTCAACTCGGTCGTACGCTTTTTGTAGATCTACAAAGGCACAGAAGAGTTTCTGGTTTTTTGCAAGAAACTTCTCAGTGAGCATACGCAATGAGAAAATCTGGTCCATGCACCCCCTTCCACTCATAAAAGCACCTTGCACATCCCATATTTTATCTTTTGTTTCCATTCTTACCCTTTCAATCAATATTCTACCATACAGCTTGCCCACTGAACTTAGAAGGCTAATAGCCCTATGATTCCCACATTCCATACGTGACCCTTTACCTTTGTATAATGGCATGATTACAGCCCTTCTCCAATCTAATGGCGTATAACCCTCCTTTAAACATTGGTTAAAAAGTCTGCACAGCCATGTTAGAATAATACGACTATCTCCTTTAAAGTATTCGGCAGCAATATTGTCGAAACCCACAGCCTTGCCACTCTTCATGCATTTAATTGATCTTTTTATTTCATCCATACTGATTTCGGTAACATTCACTCCATCATCGTTCATAACCGCTTCACCGCTGGGATCACAACCACTCGGGTTACTTTCAAAGACTTCCTCGAAATATTTCATCCATCTCTCTTTGATTTCATTCTCATTCGTCAACATTTGTCCATCTTTCGATTTTATCACTTTCATGCTTCCGTTCTCTGGACCACTCCGGGACCTTTTGACCTCCTTCCAAAACAGTTTTATGTTTTCTTGGAAGTGGTTTGTCATTTTGATTCCCTCTTCTTCTTCCAGGCGTTTCTTTCGTTCTTTCACCCCAACACTTACTCTTTTCTTGCATATCTTATACACTTCTTTCGCTCGATCTCTCTCTTCGCTTGAAACACTGCCAATCGCTATCAGACGTAACCATGCTTTCTTCTTCTCTGAGACCAGTGCTTTGATCTCATCATCCCACCATGCATCACCTTTTTTCCTACCTTGCTTACTTATTCCACACACATCTCTAGCAGATTCGCATAGACTCACCTTAATGTGGTTCCATGTTTCCTCTATGCTTAGAACATATTTATATGATATTTGATTAGAGCTTGTCATATATAGTATAAAGGCGATTTTATGGATGCAAAAGAAATAGCAAGGCGTACTTTTTTTATCGAAATGCTTACAAATCAAAATGAAATAAAAATAATAACTTCCTGCACACAGAGGATGGAATGCAACATTTCCATTTGGCAATGTTGCGGTAGGTTGATTCAGGAGTAATGTAAACCGGGAAGGTACCGAAGATCGTTAGCGTATCTCGCCTAGAAGTGGAGTTGCTCAACGCAGAAAGATAAATAGATTTAGATGCTTATGTTCACAGCCCGCCACCACTGAACCGATAATCTCTAGTAGTGTGACCTAAATCGATTTCATGGGAAAAAGGCTGTCTACAGTTATTTTATTTAAGATCTTTGGACTATAAGGCACCAGCGAGGACAATGAATATGATTTTCTGTTCAAGAAATAATTTCTGTTTTTGAAAAGTTTGATCAATTTCACCAAAAGAAACTAAAAAAATGAGCTCTGGGCATGCGGATACCATTACACCATCCCAGTCAGGAGCACTTCCATCCCGGTATTAACGGCATGCCAGTGGACGCTGAATTGTTAAGTTTTGGAAAACGTGCTTTAAGGATGGGGTGGAGATTGGAACGAAAAATGTGGAACAGAAAATACTGAAAAATAATTGGTCGTATCTGGGAATTGAACACCGGACTTCTGTCTTGTTGGGGTATTGCTCTGAGCAAATTCGACCATATCACCAGTATAATACTTCAACTAAAAGTTACGTGTTCGAAATGAAAATTTCTTTAGCACTGTGATTTTAAACTCAATATAATGAAAAATTGCGATACTAAAAAAAAAGCGATTTATGAGATAGCAATAAAATATTCATTTATTTAACGTTTACTCGGTTCCAATATAAAACAATAAATCCACGGCACCAAGCAAATCTCTTTAAGTCTAGTCATATAAAGCGCCCGACGAACCTTAGCGGCCAGACATTCAGCCTACCAGGGATCAAATCCTTGGAAATAAAAAAAAACATATATTTTTGCAAAATCAATATCCAATCTTCGGTAAATGTTCCGCTATTGAGTCCACGCTCAAAACACACTTTAAAAAATTAAAATAAGTTGTACTAGGTAGATAATAGTTAGTAATAAGTAATTCAGTAACCGAAATTTAAAAATATTGCGTTTTAATGATTATTTTGTTAACTTTAAAAATGCGAAATGTCATTTTTCAAGGACCGCCATCCATTATTGAATCCACGCTCAAAACACACTTTAAAAAATTAAAATAAGTTGTACTAGGTAGATAATAGTTAGTAATAAGTAATTCAGTAACCGGAATTTAAAAATATTGCGTTTTAATGATTATTTTGTTAACTTTAAAAATGCGAAATGTCATTTTTCAAGGACCGCCATCTTTTTAAATAAGAAGGCCATTCTTGTGCCGTGTGAAACTGCAATACACAAATTGTAAATACACACTACCAACCTAAAAATTCAAAAACATTTACGTAACCAGTTGTTTCAAATAATATAATAACAATTAATTGTTATAAAATAACCTACCAAGAAAAACATCCCAGTTTTCAAGTAGTTTAGCGGCTTTGTGTAACATGGTTTGTGATACAAAAGAAAGTGCCCCTTTATACCGCCTGCTCGCGTCAAGGCAAGAAAAACATCCCAGTTTTCAAGTAGTTTAGCGGCTACGCTAGGTTTGTGTAACATGGTTTGTGATAAAAAAAGAAAATGCCCCTTCATACCGCCTGCTCGCGTCAAGGCAAGAAAAACATCCCAGTTTTCAAGTAGTTTAGTGGCTACGCTAGGTTTGTGTAACATGGTTTGTGATACAAAGGAAAGTGCCCCTTTATACCGCCTGCTCGCGTCAAAGCAAGAAAAACATCCCAGTTTTCAAGTAGTTTAGCGGCTACGCTAGGTTTGTGTAACATGGTTTGTGATACAAAAGAAAGTGACATTTATTTCCATGTTCTTCTGTTATAAATACAGGTACAAACTTGTCTATAATACTAATCCTACTTGCAGTACAAACCTTTCAAAACTTGGGTGTTATTGAAAAGAAAAACGCGTGCGTGTTCTTTTATTTATTGTCGTTTTAGGTATTAAAATAATTACATACGTAATTTGGCAAATCAGGTACTTTCGTAATAATATCGTCTATGTATCGCTTCTAGCTACTAGTTTCGTGAATGCTTTCTTTTATTTTTTGGTTGGCTCGTTTGCAAATTGCATGTAAAACATGTTTCACATGGAACAGTTGTGGGTGGTTTGGTATATTTAAGGAACAGTTTCACATTTCATATAGGCTTGCGTCTCGCGTCATGCACGCGTAATAAGTGATGATTTTTTGAATTTACGAAACCTAACAAAATAATGATTAATACGCATTATTTATCATTTTCGAAGATTAAAATTCGTACTTATTATTGTGTAACTGACAGAGAGTGATTTTTCCTTTTAAAAGTGCATATTTCATCGTCGTTATTAATAACATGGCGGTCCTTGAAAAATGACATTTCGCATTTTTAAAGTTAACAAAATAATCATTAAAACGCAATATTTTTAAATTCCGGTTACTGAATTACTTATTACTTACTATTATCTACCTAGTACAACTTATTTTAATTTTTTAAAGTGTGTTTTGAGCGTGGACTCAATAGCGGAACAATTACCGAAAACACAAATACTAATAAGATGACCGAAATGTACAGGAATGAAATGTCCAGTGCACCTTCACTGGAATAAGACTAGAAAAATTTGGAAAAAATTATACTTCACATTGCTAAAACAGTGCATCGTAGTCTCCCCACTCTTGTCTACTTTATTTTTCTGAAGGTTTCGCTTCTACCGCATGTGAATTGATAAATATATATATATATATATATTTTTTTTTTTTTTTTTTCATTTATTTATTACAAAAGATACATTATTTATACAGCAAAAATAACATATAAAATATAATATTTATATTTCAAAATAATCTTTTTTAGATACAAATAAACTATATAATAAATTTTCACTGATTTTTTTATATAAATATATCTACATGGCAATCTAATAATCCAATACTGGATACGCCCACAGCCCAATTCTATCCGTTCATCTCCTCAGTGTTAGCTGCTAATTAAAATCCGGGAGATAATCTCTCCGGATTTATACGTCTCCAGCGGGGGAGGGGGATGATTTGGGGATGGTGGTGTGGGGTGGGAGGGGGGGAGGGGGAAGACGAACAAACTGTGCCTTCGGTAAACACTTTTATTTACTTCAGGATTTAACGGGAGCCGTGATAATGGCGTTCAGGGGTACCTAATACCTGAGATCTGACTTGGATATATTTATCCACAATGTTGCAAGGTGATTCCGCAAGACTTCAGGAGATTGTTAACCATTTTCGAAAAACAAAAAAAAATACAATAAATTTTTGACACAGGACTATTTCAATGCTATCCAATTTTTGAAGTAAAACTTCTTTACGCACGCTCGACACTTGGGAGGTAAAATGATGAATACGTTACGAAAAAATATGAAACGTTACGACAAAATATGTAACGCTAATGTATATGAAACGCTATAATGAATGTGTAACGCTAATCTACATGAAACGCTATAATGAAAGTGAAACCCTAATCTATGTGAAACGCCATAATGAAAGTGAAACGCTAATCGATATGAGTTAAGTTAAGTTAAGTTTAGTTAAGTTAAGTTAAGTTGAGTTGAGTTAAGTTAAGTCAAGTTGAGTTGAGTTGAGTTGAGTTAAGTTAAGTTAAGATAAGTTGAGTTGAGTTGATGGGGATGTTGAGGGGATGGGGATATTTTTATTCGTGTTATTGTTACATTGTTAATGGACGGCATAAGTTTTACTTCAGTCGTGTGGTCTAAAACACACTCGTTTTTTTTTTTAAGTGAAACTTCTATATCCCCGCCATGATTTTGATTTCGGATGAAACGGAAATGACGATTAGTGCACCTGCGGCGCAGCGATTGCGCTCATATGCCGCTTTGATTGTGATGTTACTTGTAAAAGCTTCTATTGGTTGAGATATGAAACGGAAATTATGCTAGATCTGCACTCATTGGTCGCTTTGATTGTGACCTTACTTTTCAAGTATTGGTTGAGATTGTTTTGGTAAAGTTTAGCTTCTACCGCGTGTAAATTGCACTCAATTTTTTTAAATCTATTTACGTTAGATATATTGTCAATAGTAAAAACCTGCAATCCACCAACCCTAAAGCAGGCCTATTGAAATTTGCACACTTTTCATGATAGAATTCTTGATCAACGCAACTGTTTCGACCTCTTTACGTGTTTTACTCCTTGAGCTATGGAGCTTTGAAAAATAAATTCAATAAAAAAATTAGCTAATCGCCAAAGCATTAAACTTAACGAATCGAGCGAAACCAGTTTGTAACTAATATGCTAGAAGTCGTATATATATATATATATATATATTTTTGGTTTTAAATTATAAGATCCTTTAAAAATAAGTAAGAACGAGATTTGTCATTACAGATGACATGGCGTCGCATCAGCGATTGGAGTTTGGACTAACAAATCCGCTGTACGAGAAAGATAAAGAGCGGAAGGCTGAGAAGGGTAGGAGGGGGAGGAAGAAACAACAGCCTTCCAACTAGCAGTCACCAGGCCTTAACCAGGGACGGAAGAAATATAGCAACATGGAATCATGAAAAACTAACTTTGAAAGACTTTAAATTTTCAGATTTTAAATAAGGGCTTGCATATTTTGTGCATTTCATGATATAAAAAATTTTAACACAGTCTTTTTTACATCGCTAACTGATGGTTTTTTTTTCTTATACACTTTATACTATAAAAAATCAGAGAGTGCAATTCACACGCGGTAAAAGTGAAACCTTCAGAAAACTAAAGTTCACAAGAATGGGGAGGCTATGAAGCACCGCACAAAGAGGAGACTGAAAAAATATCTCATTCTCTCGCAGGCTAAATCCTATAGATGTATGTGTTTGCCCCTTTTTAATGTCGCTATTTTTAATTTCAACGGTGCTAAAGTAGTTTATTAATTTACACAAAAACAACTAAACACTATACAAAGCTAAACAAACAATACACAATACCCGAGCCAAAAACAACAAACTTCTCCAAACTCCTTTTTTCAAAACCACCTTCGGGCAAAGACACTCTAAATACATAGCTTGCAAACTATTCAATACACTACCAACTACGATCAGACAAACTGACTCCTTTACAAAATTCAAACAAGATATTAAAAAATGGATTATAAGTATTGGACGCCTCACTATTACAAACATCTGTAAAATAAATCACACATAGACAAAAATAACTATTCCCATTCAACCTAACCCTTAGAAAATAAATGAAAATAATGGAATCCTGTCAAATTGACCTTTAAATATATTAGGCAGAATTTGCTTCTCTACTTCATCTCCAACATTTATAAAATAACTCTCTTTAAAAGATTTACCACCCTTCCAATCACCTTTCTGTTTTAATTCTATTCAAAGTGATGTGTATTTTACCTTAAATATCCTTGTAACTACAATATTCATTTATATACCTGTACGCCTGTCTCGACACAGGTATACCCTAGTGAGACAGGCATATACATAAAACCATTGTAAATATATTATATTATAGATAAATAAAAAAATAAAGTTTTTTCTTTAAAAAAAAGAAAAACTATAAATTTATTTTTATTTTTATTTTTTAACTTTTATGAGTAAAAACACAAATTATAATATTTAATTAAATGAAGACAATATTAGCGAAACTCAAAGAAAATCTGAAGACAGAAAAATCAGAAAAAGATATTGGTTCCACTAAGACTTGAACCCAGATACCTTAGCATTCATGGCCAATGCTCTACCGATTGAGCTATGGAACCCATTTCCAATTCGGTCACTTTTAACTGAATCATACTTCGACTAAGAACTACCAACACTATTGACCGAATTGGAAATGGGTTCCATAGCTCAATCGGTAGATCATTGGCCTATCTGGCATATCTCATTGGCATATCTTTTTCTGATTTTTCTGTCTTCAGATTTTGATTGAGTTTCGCTAATATTGTCTTCATTTAATTAAATACTATAAATTTAGTTAGATAAAACGTTGTATCTTCACTTTTTTAGGCGTTCATGGCCAACTGTTAAAAACGAAGATAAAGGTTGTTGTCCTCTATTTCAAAAATTGTTTATATAATATATCAGACCACAATACACAAGGAAATAGAACTACATAGTTATTCCATGATAATCTACGAAGCTTTGAAAATGTAGTTCAATCAGACAAAACAACAAATCATTCATGTATTCATGCGAAACCGGTTTGTAACAGTTGTTAGTGAGTTACATGTCATGACCAAAATGATTGTCGTATTTTAAAGTTGTATAAGACATTGTTAAAGTAAGTAAGGTGGAAGTAATACTGGATGTCATTACAGGTGACACGCGATTGCAGTTATTACGAACGAATCTACTGAGCGAGAAAGGTAAAGATGGGAGTGCAGGGGGGAGGGGGGGGGGAGGAAGTAAGAACAACAGCCTGCCAACTAGCAGCCAGCAACCCTTAACCGGCGCCGGAAGAAAGATGTTCCGCAATTAAACACACATCCAGATTCAAATGAAACGGAACGTACATATTGTTACATCTGTTCGCAGCCGTGCGGGGAACAATGCGAAACGTTCAGGACAAAAGCTTTTGTTGGTGAACTCCGAGTTGGGATGTTTGGTCGGGGCAAACATCCAGTGCAGCGGCGAGGGTGGGGGGGGGCGGGGTGGGTGGAGAGAGTGGAAGGCGCATTTGCACCCCGCCACGATTCAACTCCAAACTCGTGGGTGGATCAGAATGATTTGATTGGGTGGGTGAACCGTTTAATTGTTAACAACAAACTGACGAACTCAACTTTGTTCCAGTATTTGTACATCTGTAATGCGTTTAAGTAATAAAGTACCAAATGGATGAACGTAGGAACCGCTGTGACTCATCATGTTTTTGTGGGGAAAACAATCAAAACCGGAAAATAAGTAAAAACATAATAAATTAATGACGAGGAGGTAAATGTACTGTTAGACTTTTTCGCAAAAACAGTGCCACACAAATGATGATGCAATCATTTAAAAAAAAAAATCCACACCGTTCCCGTCTGGAGTCAGTGAGACTATGGCATCCCCAATTGGGGCATGTTGTTAAGCTTAATAAAGTGAAGAAGAAAAGGATATGGGTAGGAAGAAGGTGGGAGGGACCTGGCTGTTCACCAAACATGGTTAAAGCCATTTCAAGCAAAGTTTCCATTCTGAATGGTGGACTTATATCTTCCACTCTGGAAAATGCGTTGTTGAGTCTCAATAAATAAAAAAAAACTATTTTCCACTCTTGCTTGTATGTCCCACTAAAAACTCCCAAACGGTGAATTCACCCTGACGTAGTGAAATTTGCATAGCTTTATCCATTTAAATTTCTTGATCAATGTCAACACTTTCATTTCATTGCAATCATGAGCAATAGAGCTTTAAATATGCGTTAAGCTTTTAAAAAATCAGATCTAACGCCATAATAATAATGATCTCTTAATCATTTATATAGCGCCGTTTTCGTGAAAAAAATCACCCCAAAGGCGCTTTTATTTATTGTTTATTCGATATGAGAAAAATAATGTCACCAGTAACGATAGACATTTAGAGAAAAGAGTTTTGAAACTCGAGCAACTACGCATTTATTTATAAACTATCAGACCGGGCCACACGTTGCTGTGGCTAACGAAACACAACGCCACGCCATTACCAAACCTTTATAACCAACGCCATCTGTTCAATCAAATCCACAACGCCCGTTTGCCAACCCGCTGCCCGCTGCTCGCTGCCCGCTGCAATTTACACAAAACCTTTAAACAAATTATAAACCTAAAAACCTTCCTCATGAAACACTCTATCTATTGGTGAAAAACGCATGAAAACTCGTTGCCTAAGCGCACATACAGCGTGAGTGACTTCATTTTATGTTTCTGCAATTTTACTGAAGTCGTTAATTGGTTCTTAAAGCTGTCGCGTAAGTTAGTCAAGAACAAATTTTAAATCCTTTAAAGCATTTTCTTTAGTGTCCGCGCAATTATAAAAGTTAAATTGGTATTTAAAGCATTCTAATCTAATAATACAACAAATGGACCGCTTATATTCAAAGGACCGGCCGTTTAGTCCGGGCAGGGCTGATAAAACAAAGTCCCGCTTCACTAAATCACTGGCGCAATTGTCTCCTAATTAGGTCCCCGAGATATTGCGGCGATTATTTTTTGGTTCGCACATATTCGGCTATAATTCATATATTTTCTCAAATAATTGTTAAACATGGTATTTGGAAACTATTGCCTTAAGTGGGAATTTGGTGAAACCACATTACTAGAGACATAGATATACTAAAGAAAACGTTTTTCTCGGACTCGAATTCCGATTTTAATTCCTTACTTTTTAAATTTTTTTATCACAAAAAAAAACTATTTTTGAGATATATTTCAGAAGACAAACGTTGTTAATCGAATCTTGGAAGTGGAAATAAACCACTTCCCCACACCTAATCGAGTTGAAATTTGGTAGATGGTAATGCATTAATTCGAAGAAAACACTCAATATTCGAAATAAATGTCAACTCGGGATTTTGCCCGTTTGGTAGCCCGTTTGCGATCACTAGGTAGAAAGATTCAAAACTCATTAGAACCCAAAAACAAAAATTATTATGTTTATAAAAAGTTTTGAATATTGACACATTATAGTAAAAAGAATTTGTTTTCCACGGGTTGATTATTTTGAAAATAAAAAATTCTAACTTTGGATTTGATTTACTCGAAAACGAAAGCTCAAATCAAAAAAAGTCATACAGCAAAATCTAATAAAAATGTAATGTAGATTCACGAGTTTCACCGAATTGTCCGGACAATTATATCATAAGCCATACTTTATGGATTGGATGATCCTCCATGCAACTCTGTCATTGGCCACACTCCAAATTCATACATTTCATACGAGCAAACTATTTCTGCTTTTATACTTACTTTTAATATGATTCAGTTGATTTATTCACTTGATCGTGACACTCCTTTCTCCAATTATCCGAAATGTCCAAAACATCTGATCATTCCATTCCTAATATCTACTACACCTATTTAACACTTTATCTGTCTATTTCGTGCCTTACTGCCTTACTTTATAATGAACTTTAATACGAGTATTACAGTTAAGCTTTTTTTCGTATTGTACGAGTAGTTTTATTTTATGTAGGTATTAAATTATTTCACTTATATATAATGTTTAGTGTTCTATTAAATCATTAGTAAAAAAAAGTAAGTTTTATGAAATAATACCGAACAAATTTATGATCCTTGGGACACACCCGCTAACCTTTTTGAGGCAATATATAACCGCCTACCAGTAGGTTAGAACCTACTTATGCAACCGCTAATTCCGTGGAAAATAAATAAGAATTATGTTTCCCACGATGCTAATTCTCATTCCGCTTTGATTTATTTAAGCTACCCAATAATTTTCTATTACGTCCATTCCCATTCCACTAAGTTATATTTATCTCAGCCATTTCCCCACCGAGTTGGCCTAACTACAGCGTGATGGAGTACGCAGCGTATGATTGAGGAAAAAAACACGAAATGTTCGTGACGCAGAACAATTTCATAATATAACTGCCGAACGGCGTGTCTGCCGCGTATGAAGAATGTATTTATGCTACGTAAAAATTATACGTACTGCCGATAGGGGGTGCAATTTACCCCGCGCGTGCGGCCGCCAAAGCGGGAGTGGGGGCTGAAAGAATAAGGCCCTTTAATTGGCCATAATAACACTCAACACTTGTTTTGGCCATTCGGAACTGAAATTAAACATATCGCTGGTACAAACGCAAAGCATGGGAGCATTAGCCCGTTGGAATACATGACATTAGTCCAGTGCCCCTAACCACCCAATAACAGTGAAACTCGCCGCACCCGATTGCTTTACTTTACTTAACGGGCGCGCGCACGCAGAACATACAAATTACATTTTTTTACATCATGTGTTAGGTTGAGGTTGATAAACTAACTAACTATACAATTTTATGAATTCGAAGGTTCCTGCCTATCTGTTTGAAAGACTGCAGCTGTCCCATGCCTCTCATTTACTCGTTCTTCTCAGACATAAAACTGCTATATTTGAGGTTAGTTTCAGTTATTCATCGTCAAAACCTTGTAATGAAATACAACTGTCTATTTGAATATCGACATCGTTGCAGTGCTTCAAAAAGCTCTGCGGCGAATGGTTGTTGACTGCACAATCAACTACACTACATCATATCTAATAGTTAGAATTTACAATTAAAGGAATACCTACTTGTGTTTTTGATTATATTGTTTATTTAAAATTATAATATTATTTCTTCAAACTTTGCAAAATTACTTTGTGGCAATATTTATTATTTAATTAATAACAGATCACTTTGTATAAACCACTTTTTAATAAACAATATCGACATATTTCAATAACAATGTTATCTTCTTCAGGATATATTAAATAAATAAAAACAAATGACAAACAAGTATAGACAAATTAGAATAAACTATAACATAGATGAAATATTAAAAAGTAGAGGTGATTAATTGCTTAAAAATCATAAAAATAGTTATACAAAATTAAATAATTATTTAAAGAAAAATAAAATTGCATTCAGATAATAAAAAACTTTTAAGAACAAATAATTAAAATAATTAGTCTAAATCAAAAAATAAATAATTATTGTAAGTATTTATAAGAAAATAAATTTAAAAGATGGCTATTTTTAAAAAAAGTTTAAAAATTTCTAAATTATCCAATTGTATGCCCGTAGTGTTAGTGTGAAAAATTTTAAGACCTGTATTAATATCAAAAGAATGACTTGTTTCCAAAATATGGTTGGCCAATTCAGAATAATAATTATTATTTAAACATCTTATATGTTCCTCAACTCTAATGTTAAATTTTCTAGAAGTTTTTCCAATATAAAAAAAGTTACAATCATTACAAATTAATTTATAAACCCCAGATTTGTTCAAAAAATCACATTTATCCTTATTATTTAATATATAATTTTTTAATTTGTTAACAAAACCCGGGCGGAATGCTTAATGTATAGCTGGGCATTTGTCAATAGAATGAATGTTATAAACATAAACAAGATGTATAAATTCGTAAAAATCTATAGATAAATAAATGTTTTATCATTATTTTCTAACAATAATGCCATTTATTGCAGGGTAGGCAGAATACGAACCGCCAAACCACTCTATATTGGCACGCACTCTGCTTCATTAACATTCATAAATCGTCTCAGACATAGATTCTCTTCTGTTATGCCGATTCTTGACATGATCCGACTACAGTATTTGATTAAGACATATTATTCCATCGTGATATGTTCCTACCGACGCCTTTTTATGTTCATACGATCTACGTGTCCAACACAATTTGAGGAACCCATTCTGAATCTTTTATTTTTTTCATTTAAACATTTTGTTTATTTGAAAAAGATAATTAATTATCTTCATGACTCTTTACATCGATCGAAAATTATTTGTGATCTATAGTCCTGTAGATTTTTTACATTTTAGCATAGCACCACGTTCATTGGTCAAATGGTGACCCGAAAATTCGTCCGGCGACAATTCATCCGGCGACAGTTCATCCTGCCGACAGTTCATCCTGCCGACAGTTCATCCGGCCGAAAATTCGTTAATTAAGTATATCGATTTTGGTTGTACGGCCGTATAACCTCTTTGCATACTTACTTGAAGAAAAAATCTTCTAAATGATCAGGCCGGATGAATTGTCGCCTGATGAATTGTCGGCCGGATGAACTGTCGGCAGGATGAACTGTCGGCAGGATGAACTGTCGGCAGGATGAACTGTCGGCAGGATGAACTGTCGGCAGGATGAACTGTCGGCCGGATGAACTGTCGTCGGATGAACTGTCGCCGGATGAATTGTCGCAGTATGAACTGTCATGGAACCGGTCAAATGTACATCGGTTTTGTATTAGTACATAGAGTTTTGTATTAGTGATTGACGAACCAGAGAACAAAATCTGTTAGCCATAAGATATTATAATAGTTTGTCTAGTGAGTTTAACTGTAGTTAGACGTAAGATAGAGCATTGTATAAATATACTAGCAGACCCGGACACACGTTGCCCGCTGCCTGAATTGAATATTTGAATTTCTCGGCTTTTCTCTACTATAATAAGCATGCATTATACATATAAACTATCCTCTCAAATCACTCTATCTATTGGTGAAAACCGCATGAAAATCCGTTGCGTAGTTTAAAAAAATCTAAGCGCACAAAAATTTTGAGCGACTTCATTTTATACTATGTAATGATTGTAAAATTGTACAGCGCCCTCTAGATGACTTTTCACAAAAGCGACCTTATACAAATCATCCAAATATTATTATTATTATAACAACAATTTATTCTAATTGGGAGTTTCTAGTTAATACAAAGCTAAAAACGACAGTACAAGTAGTTTTTCAAAATCTCAAAAAATGACCAAGTTATGATTTTTAGAAGTGACCTTGAGTAAAACCTTGGGGGATACATATTATTTCTTCAAGGGTAAAATGTATAAAATTGTGTCTCGAGATGTCACACAAGACACAATTCAGTACAAAATTATTCATAATTCGAATGACAATGCCGCCGTACTGCTGTGCCAGGCATTGTATGTACCGTGACATTACACGCTTATCGTCCGTCCTCAAATATCAACATTTTGACAGTTTATATCTTTGTTAATCTAATAGGTATTCAATATTTTACAAAAATGTCAAAAGTTTTATCTTCAGTATGATCTAATTAATATGATAAATTTGTAAAAAACATAAAATTTCGAAAAGAGACAACGTCGTTGGTTATTCTAGGGATTTCACCGTTTTGACGAAAATTCTCTCAATATTCACCGTTTTGAGAACATTCCGGGAAATTTACCCATCAATAATTAGGGATCTCTTTTCAACTGCACAGAGCACTCTACTTTCATACATTCTGCAAGTCTATTTTATTACATTAGTTCCACACAGGAGGCGGTGAGGAAAACAATTTCCCTCGGGGCCTATGTCATCTTTGGGGATGATGTGTGGAGGGTATTTTCAGGAAACGGAACGAGTGGTAGATCTGTGAAGGAAAGGGTATTAGGGGCGGGTAGGAATCCAAGACGATGGGAGAGGTAAAACGGTCTGCCAAAACTTAATAGTGAACCTTGTATCGATTTTTTCTTTTTCGTTGATCAAAGTATTGAGTTGCTCTACATACAGCTGGCCTATTGGAGAGAATATTACAGCCCCTGCAGTAAACGACATTCTAGCCAGACGTAGAGAGAGTCTACGGCCCGACTGCGCCCATGTAATACTTCCCTAGGGCACGCCAGGGTCGTATGTCATTAAATCATTGTAATGCGGAATATGTGGAATATATTTGGAATACGTTTTGTGTACGCGATTATGTTGATCTAGCCATTACGATTTTTTCACGTTTGTGTCGTTTGTGAACAATCCTCCTGACCTCAAAACGCTCTAATACCATCATTAGCACTCCACCGTCGTTTGAGTGCCTGATATTTCTACCGGAAGGCTATAAATCTAGTGGGTGCCGACAGAAGACTTTTATACACATTGTATCCGATGCCCGTCTCGGTTGAATATTCATCACACATCTCAATATGTATTCACATTCACACTTGTCTCAATAAGCGGATATATGGGAGAACGATTCGATTAAGTCAATTGGCACCGAATCAAAATGTGCTGTCGGCGCGATGCTTTAACTATTATTCAATTGACACCGTACATTTTACTAGCCTCGCACTAGTAAAGTGCTTTACTGAAAAAAAAATATTCTGAAATCGAACTAAATCATGGAAATATCATCTAGTTAGTTGTCTGAATGGTCTACGCGCTTCGTAGCTACAAGAGATGTTTTTAAATGCTTCAAGTTTTTTCGGTTTTTGTGAAAGGCATAATTTGTAACATTATTTTGGCAAAGTGAAAATGGTTCATAATTGTGGTGGATTGTGAAGTCGTCTAGTATTTCCAAATATTTGTAAATGCCGATTAAAAGTCCTTTTCAGCTTTTGAACAAAGTGTAATTAGCAGAAGAGGATGACTAACATGTTGTTAGGCTTGTCAGATTATTACAATTTGATAGAAAGCTTAAACTCACCTAGATTCGACGTTCAAGGAAATCTTTCAAAAAAATAAAACCAAATATGTTGTAATTGTTATGGCATTATTTTTGGGATATTTTGATTTTTTAAATTCTACTAATACGTTTCGTTTCTGGATGGTGGTATTTCATCAGGGCTATACTGAAAGTATCAATGACTCTGAAACTAACTCTTTTGATCAATATCCGCCCACCTTTAAATTCCTGTAAACTTCTTAACCTCGATTCAATTTATACAAATTTTGCGCTTTTAATTTTATGACTGCCTTCAATTAACGGGTCTCGTAAAATTAACCAAGTATCAAACCACTCAATAGAAATGGCTAAAAACAGTAGTTTCCTATGTATACAAATAGGTACAAAAGATTTACTCTGGTAGACTAGCCTAACAAATAATACATTCGGAATTGCAAGGTAGCTTGAAATTAGATTATTAAATTAGTTTAACCTATGTTTAATGACCACATATGAATATACAACTTTCCTCCTTCCCCATCCATTACTTTTCTTTAGCTTCACAATTCACAACAAAGAGATATTATTTTCTATTTGCAGTCAGTAATGTGGCATTCACAAATGGACTTGTGGTTTGAAGGTAGTGGGGGAAGTTGGGATTTACCTGGATTTTCAGATCTGATCACAAATTATGGTTAATGCCAACTCAAGCAACGTTTCGATTCTGAATGGTGATATTTCACCAGGGCTATACTGAGACAATCTACGACTATGTCGTAGCACTCTCTTTCTGAGAATTTAAACAATTCAGCAATTTAGAAAGTTAATTTTCATTTTCTGTGAATGTCCGATTCAAGTTCTGTATATAGGTATATCAAGGCTATATTTGAACAATCTATGACTATGTAGTAGCACTGTATTAGGACGGGTTGTTTCAGACAATTTTAACAATTCATTAAATTACCAAGCTACGCACTGGCCTACACTGATATAATTACAGAACTTGAATAGGAATTTCACAGAACTTGAAAATTAACTTTGAAATTTAATGAATTGTTAAAATTCTCTGAAACAACTGGTGCAGTTGGAACTCCTATACGGTTTCACTTTTCTTCGTTTTTTACATGAACTTCACACAAGATACCCTGAGAAAAATAACTTCCCTCAGGGCCTCTGCCATATTTGGGAATGCTGTGTGGAGGGTTTCTTTGTGGAAAGGAACGAGTGAACGTGGATCTTGAAGAAACGACCTGTTCTCATGTGACAATATTTTCAACTGTATAAAAGTGCCAACGGTATAAAAGTACCCAAAACGAAAATATAGGGTACCGAAATTTTTGAAAGCGAAAAGAAAATAAAACACACCATTCATTGTCTTTTTTTTTTAAATATTTTGCATAGTTTTTTGGGTTGTCGCGTCTACTAAAGTCGGTTTCTGTCCGTTTGACAATGGTTGCAAGTACAAACCATTTGCAATTTGCAACAACAAGGATAATAATAATATATTTGGGCGGTTGGTGTCCGTGACTCGGTGGCAGATTTTGCCGCCCGCCGCACCTATCCTTTGATAGGCCGCTGAATAAGGCAATTGAATATTTAATACATCAGATTATACAAGGGTAAGGGTTAGAACCGATGTTCGCGGAAGCAAGTCTACTGCAAATTGAAATCTAATGAATATTAGCCGATTTGGTATTCATGTGAGCGCTCTCATTTATTTACTGGCGTGTGGGTTCATTAGCGGGAAGCTAGACGCCGTCAAATAAATTTGTATCTATAATTTGTACCTATCAAGTTATCAAAAAACTGCTGAACAAATGAGGTATATATATTCAGGGTGTTAAGGGACGTACTTGACTTGGTTTAGCCAGTAATTCCTGACTTTATTAGAGTAAAATATGTAAATTTTTCTATTCAAAATGTAATTTGGTGTTTTTTTTCTACATAAACACAAAAAATGCTAGGTGCTGAACAGTTGGAGGCGGGGTAAGGGTTGGTCGGTTACTCGGCGACGACAGGCGGAAGAATTTTTTTTGCCAGCGGCTGAAAATCCACATTTCGTAGAAAGATGTTCTTGCGATCGTACAGGGCGGTTCCAATTATTCTCCGTACCAACGTTTTAAAATTATAACTCAGAATCGATTTTATTTCATTCAAAATTTGTTTTAATTTATACTTACATCCAAAAATGCTGAACGGCGTGATGATAAAACTTTTAAAATTATGTTCTTTTTGTAATTATTTTTTCTATCATAAGTATTTATATTTTTTCAATAATGTCTAAGCAAAATAAATGTGCAAAAAAAATCTAAGTATATTAATTTGTAAGGCCGTAAATAGATAAACAAAAAGGAGATATTTCCTTATAAATAAGTGTTCAGATATATTTTTTTATGATTTTATATTTATTTGAACTAAAATTAAAATTTTGAAACATGCGTTTGCTAGATAACGTATTGTCTTATGAAATATGTCTTTTAAATTTTTCGTTTGAAAATTTAACAACTCTGCCAACGACCTATGGTATAACCTTATTATATTAACCAATGCATTTATAATGTTTTTCAATAAATATATGTATTATAAATCAAAGCTTGACTTATCAATTACCTACGTAATATTTTTTGTTATTTCCTTGAAGCCATAACAAATATCCATTTACGCAATAGAAAAAACTTTTTTTATACCTAAAACTCCTGTAGATATAACTTTTTACACTTCTTTATTGTTGAAACCGGTCCGGTCATTAATAAAAAAAATGTGTGCAGTTCACACGCGGCAGAAGTGAAACCATCAGAAAACGAAAGAAGTCTACAGTGGGGAGACTACGAATACCGCACAAAGAGGAGACCGATTATCTCATTCTCTCGCAGGCTATAGTGTTTGTCTCATTTTAGTATATCAAATCACAACGGTACTAAAGAAGTTTTCACTTCATAAAAATGTATATACAAATTACGTCTAAAATAATAATATATTGCTCAAAAATATAAAACAGCAGGTATTGAAACTCTAAACGAAGCCGGGTGGTAACGGTTTGTTTAAGGCTCCGTTACCGGTCCCAAAAAGAAGAAGATAGAAAGATACGAAATTTCGAATATTAGAGGAGAGCGCTAACATTTACAGCGCCAAAATCGATGCAAAAATTGCGAAAATCTTTAATAAAACATGAGTCGATTAAAATAGAGCAAAAATCTGTTAAGGGCTATCTAAAACAGTATTTAATAAAACACTGTGATTTTTTTCATTCATATATCTTGTAAATTAACGGAAACAGACTTGAAAATAAAAAAAATTGGAGCATATTTTTCCATTTTTTTCTATCGAGGAAATTTCATATTATTAGCGTTTCGGCATGGGGAATGCATAGACATTATCTTCAAAAATAACATATATTTTTTTAAAGGTTTAAAAACTTCAAATGTTTAAGGGAGGTTTGCAAAAATCGGTAGAAATTCGGATAGCAGCCTCTTAATAACAAAAGTTTAAGAGTCGTTTCCACAAAACTAAATAGAACCCATTCTCGTTTTGAATCGTACAAAATAATACGAAGCATTAATTTTTAATACCTAACAGTAATAATTGAGAAGTTTAACATATCAAAGTGTAATGTATATATTGTGTCTCACGCCTCGCCGCTCCCGGTCCTCAGATATAGCGAGCACGATGCGTGCGGTGCCCCCTCAAGTGTGTGGTCCTTTTGATAGGAGCTGTTAAACTGGTGACAACCGGAGAGGACTTATTCCTCGCGAACATTAAAGTCAACGCGTGAAGTCTCGTCCACACCACGATCAACCAACCACAAGGGAACTTGTTACTCGCAAATGTTAAAGTCAATACATGTGGGACATTTCAACAATATTAACACTTTAACGATAAGAGCTTTCATTCAAAGCGGATATTTTTGATCGACTTTACTTGTTGGAATAATTTTGCGGATCTTTTGAGTAGTATGAAATAATATTTACATTCGGAATACAGAATTGCCATTGCTGCTAGAAAACGTCTTTATTGAATACTTCTAGAAAATGTGTTTCTCAACATTTTTGAAGTAAAACTTTTTTACGCACGCTTGACTTGGAAAGTAAGCTGGTGAATGCGTGACGACAGCGTTACGAAAAGTGTGATCGGGCGAGGCGAACGGAAGTTGAGAGGGGATATAAGTAGTTGTATAAATTTGTGGGTTAGTTTTTAGCTAGGACTCACACCTCTCAAAATATGTAGATAAAATGAATTGTTTGTTTGGGAACCAAGCTAATTAATTGTAAGAATTATTAATAAATGTCGCTAGATGCAAACTCCCATTCAGCCAGGCAAGTAATTTATAAAAGATCCAGTTGCGGGTTTTTTAACTCTCTTCTCTTCGACGTAGCCTCATAAACAACATAAAATCCTTGGTCTGCCATGGGTAGTTTGGATCTAAAGATATTCACAATGTAATTGGGAATATAACAATAAAAATCACTAGTCCTTTTAATTTCCTGAAGATGCATTTCATTTACAAGTTTCATTCTTCCAAAATTTTACAGTAGTTATAATAGAAAGAGAGAGAGTTACTTTTCATATATTACTGTAGGGGCAAGAGAGAGAGGTGCGTGCACACATTTGATTTCTCTCTTTCTCTCATAGCCAGTTACGTTTCGTATATCTAAGACATAGTGCAGGCCTATTGTCTGTATCACTGTAGGAGCAACAGAGAGCAGTGCGCGCGCTCATTTTTTTCTCTCTTTTTTATTATAAGTTAGTGAAGTTTTATTTCAGTTGTGTGGATTTAGACCACAGTTGTTTTTTTGTTAAGATTTTCATGATCTAGAGCTGTTTTAAGTTACGTTTCTGCATTCGTATTGTTTTTGAGATCAAGAAATAGGTATAGTATTGTTTTTAATATTTTGCATTTTCTTTCGTTTCATTAAAAATTTCGAAAAACATACTTTTAAAACAACAAAATAAGGCAACGACACGATTTTCAATTTTTGACAGATCCCAACATTGTTCTTCAGGACCGTCGTGTTGACACGAACACAGTACGTATGCATTGCTCGTATACTGCATGTTTAAAAAATGTAAGGTATTCAACTTCAGAAAAGAAAATTCCAGTGATATTAAAAAAGTATTTTTTTGTAGATACAATTAAAGAGCGCGCTGTATAAGTACTTGTTATTCATTTTTTGCAAAAAAAACAATAAGTTCTCGTAAGCACAAACTGAATCTTAAAATATGGCAATTTTTTAAAACAAACGTGTATTTCAAATACACAAATCATAAAGGTAATATTATCTAGTTTGTATAAATGATATTTGTTTTTACGACACCTTAAAAAATAAGAAATATATAGAACATTCAAAATACTTTGGAAAAATTCCAAATTTCGTTCAGACATCATTAATAAAACAGTTTTACATATGAGATAAACTACCCTCTCAGGCTGTGTAAAAAATGTGTATTTCTTTTCATGAACAATTTTTTAATTAGTAATGTTTTCACATCCGCGGCCGTTTGTAAATTGAATAAAATTTTCACGAGGTTTTTTAGTAAGGTTGTAATTGTGCAACTTATATTTGGGGATTAGGTATGTAAGATGGAAAATGAGATTTTTCATGGAATTAAGTAATTTTTATTTATGGTTTCAGGGAACAGTAAAATATTAAGAGTTGAATAAAAAAATCAGAAAAAGCTCTCCCATGGTAGAATGTGGAAAGTGTATGAAGCAGAAGTTCGATTGGCCATTATTGCAGTCCGCTGGATATTAGTATTTCTGTTTATTTACGCGCTTATAATGACCGTGGAACTTTGAAACAAAAACACTTAGCTTTTGCGAGGAAAACTTAAACTCCCTTAGAAAAGTAACTGAAGCGGTAACTGCCGATTCATGTCGCTGCTCCTTACCGGGAAAAGCTATCAAGAAACACTTTTCGTTGGTGAACGCTCACCGACAAAGAAAACCTGGTGCCGCGACTAAATCCCCGCGCTCCTCCAACAGCTCCCAGTCGCCGGCTGCGCGCAAAAATAACAATCATTACTTACAAACTTAGACTCGCTTAAAAAAACAAATATCCCCGTTTTACTTCGTGCCGTAGAATTTTTACGGCAATCCAAAAACTTGCGGATCGGGCGAGGTGAAATTATGATATGGCCTTTCACTTACCTACACCATTTTGTTTTTACGATATTTTTGAGGAAACGCAAAAACGGTAAATGTTAAAAGTTTCGTTTAGTTCTCGAGTTAATTTATTGGAATGGCCGCTAAAAATCGGAAAATGGTTTTCATTAGCGCTAATAATACCGCCATCAGGACGCGATTATTTTGCTCTCCCGATAAGTATTACTATTGACAATAAAACAAGGATCGGCGAAATGGATATGAATTCGCGACTTGTATTATTGAAAAAGCCAAATTAGTCCAGACTCAAAGCCGATTTTAAATGCGATTATAGTGCTGTGATAGGACCAACTGTATTTACAGCGACGCGCGACGTTTCAGATAATCATTGTCGACAGTTTCATGTGTCGTTTATTGACATCCGAACACCGCCCGTTTCATTATAATCCAGCCTAATTAATTCGTTCGCTCGCGGTTCGGTGTGGGATCCATTGTATTACCGGCTTATGAAGATAAACTGTTCATGATTAATTTAAGTAAATTGTACGTTATTAGTTCGCATTAACTTTCAAAATCCTATTATTTTGTGAATGCTATATATAAAATTGGTCGTTTAAACTTTAAATAACAGAGCAAGTTTTTAATGATGGCATGTCGGAATGAGTCCGATTCGCATTTCCCGGCCTCAGACCGACATTATACATACTTTTGTGAGTACTTACTAGACTAGGTACTTGCACGCAAGAAATGTAGGCTGTTTTAATACAATGAAAGTATTTTTATTTATTAACAATTTTACAGAGTGTTAACAATTTTTTCATTATTGATATGGTAATAGGGATATGTTGAGTTTTTTTGTTTTGTTTTTAATGTAAATACCTCACAAGAGTCATAGCTGCTCCCGTCTGAAGCCAGAGAGACTATGGCATCCCCAATTGGGGTATGTTATGAGGCTGTAGGTAGCGGGAAGGGTAAGGAGACAGGGAGGAGGACGGTGGAGAAGTTCTGGCTATTCGGATCTGATCACCAAACATGGCTAAAGCCATTTGAAACAATGTTTCAATTCTGAATGGTTGTCTTACATTAGAGCGATAATAAGAGTATATTCCACTCTGGAACGGGCTACAAATATACTATATATTATTTTTAATGAATTAATTGTGAAATAGCACACATTAATCAAATGAAATTTATTTGCCCACGCCGGGATTCGATCCCGCGACATTTGGATTGTGACTCAAGAGTCTTACCCCACGACCACGGAGACCGTCAAATATGACGTCGTTATTAACAATTTAATAAAAATGTTTGCAGCTTATCGCTTAATGGTTTAATTATTATTACTAGGTGGAGATGTTGCTATTGAAATAGGTAAAATAAAGAATAAAACGTAGTAAGTATATAATACAGAGAAACAGAGAATAAAGAAAAGATATAATAATAATAAAGCAATTATATTGTTTTTTAGCTGTTTTAAATGCCCTAACACTGTTAAAATGCCACGTGTTGTAGTAAATTATAACACAGCATCGATAAAAAAAAAACAATATTAACCAATATTGGTTCACGGAAAATTCTCAACTGCACAGCGGCAGCGCCGGCACATTCTCCTCATTTCACGAGCCATTTGATGCAGATTGGAACTGGCTGGAGAAATGTACCCGGGAGTCCAGAAAACTGGCCTTGCTTTTGTTGCATTTTTATTACATTTTTTCAGTAGGATAACTTACAACTTTAGACTATAATACTATTAGATAATAAAGAAGGTGTTACTATCTTTAATAATTTTGATGATATTCTTTCTGAATCCCCAGATACTCATTTTTATGTTAGAATTACAACCGAAATTAATTAGAACAGTTACTGATGTCATTGTAAGAAATACTCGTAATTTGATTTTTAGTACCTACTGGCAATTTTCATTTAGTTTCCAAACTGAAATACGAACAGTTCATAAATCATCAACAATTTTCACAGTCAAACCATCATAGTCTCAGTCGTCTCATTACTATTATAACATATCGATCGTCTAGTTGATTAGTCAAATTAGACATCTCCTAAAAAAAGAAATTTTTCTACATCCTTCGTTACCCTCCCCGTCCTGCCTACCCTCCCTGCCGTTAAAATATATGAAATACACACATTTTCAAACCACTCGCGCACCAAATGTAGTAATTTTATTATACAAATTTTATAACGCCAGAGCTTACCATTATATATAGAAATACTCTTCTGCTAAAATGCAATGTTCCGTAAAAATTTTGAGTCAGTCCATCGATTACTTTCCGAGATTTGCGAACACAATCATACGGAACCTAATTTTTTATATATATAGATTTAATATGTGAAAGAGACACGTGTTAATAATATTTGATTTAATATTGTGATGAATTGCATTCGAATATTGCTTTCCTCATCATCTCAAAACTTTGTATTTGAAGATGTCTGAATAATAAACTGGACTATCGATATACCTACCTACTATTTTATAAATCGTATGTACCTACATATTTCGTGTTCTAAATCATGTAAAAGCCCATCAGGGCGATGTTAATAAAAAAATAAATACATTTCTTAGCTGAGATTTGAAACACGGATAATGGCAGTAATTTGTAGCCACTGGTCTGCGGGCAACCGGCAGCCGAGACGATGCCTGCTGCAGAGAGTTTTATGTTAGCCGCCCTATCCCGGCAGCCTTACAGCCGCCCTAGCACAGCAGTCTCAGTACAGCAAATAGCCGGCCGCAGGGGGTGCTGCACCGTGCCGCTGATGTTTCATAACTCACTCGGGCCGCGGATTAGACGACCGAATGCATTTCGGGAATAAATCCGAAACAGCCGTCAGGGCCAGAGGTAGTGAGGTTATTAAGACCAAACGTTAGACTTGCTCATTTATCAAAAGGAAACAACAACAAAATGCTGAAGAAAATTTAACGATTTTTCCTTTGGCGAGTTGGGAGGGTTGTGAGTAATGAGTTATTAATATAATGCAGTCCGATTTAAAAACATTTATATAATAATTTCAACACAACAAATTCATAGAAGAAAATAATTCTCTTAGGGCCTTTGTCATCTTTGGGGATGCTGTGTGGTCATTTTAGGGAAAGAATAGCATAGAAGTCGCTGAAAACTTATCCAAAACATAGTCACTCTCAGCATCTCATAGTGGGAAGGATTACGAATATAATCTACATCTATTTTATACATGTAATATATTTAACATGTTTATGCTAACTAATTCAAAGTTTTGGGACGGAAAAAGGTTTGAGGGGTAAGTAGGAATCTTGGGATCAATGTGTCCAGGAGTGACGGATATGTGAACACATCCCTCCCATTGAGGTGCACGGCGATGGTTCAAGAGAGTCCTGCTGTAAGTTAGGTGTCCCTCAACTAGTCCACAATTTACCGTGAAGACAAAACATACCTCTCACCTAACCCGGGCACCCCTGCTAAGTCATCAAACGTGGCTAACCACTTGGGGTAACCTTTTCAGAGGTGTTGTTAGCCAATAAATGGTTCACGAGGCGGCGATACCCACACCCGTCTCCCAATGATTTGAACAGGACAAAAGTCATGACTCCGCTAAAATATAAGAAAATCGACACCTAACCGCCATAAATAGTGAAGTTCTGTTTTAATATTTTTGCCTACAAAAAGAGAAAGCGTTAATCGCAACACTAAGAACGAGTTGTTTAAAAAATTTGACGAATTCATCAAATATTTGAACGTTCTGTGTAAGTTCTATTAAAATATCTTGAAAAAAATTCAGGTCATTTAATCAAGATATTCCTATTGGTATTTTAAAATTAGTGCAATACCTAATCTTTAACCTTAATTTGATTCGTACTACAAACCTCAAAACAGCAAAGTGTTGAGAAAATGTTGCTTTGTTACATCGAATACATTATATAGAATATACTAAATATAATATTATGTAATAAACATGACATAAATGGCACCACAAAGTGATTTTGAAATTATTGAACAAATTAAACATAATTTTATTTCCGTGCTTACAAAATAGCTCCAGGAGAAACTTTTCAGAAACTCGTACGATTTATTTGGACTTGGTTATGGTATGGTTAGCCCGTGTCTGCGATTTCCTAGAAAACTCCCTTCCTATCTATGAATTCGTACGCAAACAGCATGTTTTCTAATGCAATTTTAGTGCAGTTTCTGTTACTTTCGGCTATGGCTGGTTCAATAATGCATTTGAATCCCAGAGATATTGAAAGTTGGGACATTATTGGCAGAAGGAGGAGAGTTTCTTTCCCAAACACTTGTAAATACTTCCACATTGAAATATGTATGAACTTTCCAACTCGCAAATGTAATAAAATACTTCTTCAATCTTTGTAAAATAACTTTGTGGCATTATTTATTATTTAATTAATAACAAATAACTTTGTATAAACCACTTTTTTAATAAACAATATCGACATGTTTCAATAACAATGTTATATTGTATGTTAACATGTCGATATTGTTTATTAAAAAAGTGGTTTAAACAAAGTTATTTGTTATTAATTAAAAAACAAATAAAATACTTTACGAATAAATAAATAAAATACTAAAGATAACCCTTATACCACTGATCAATAAATGTAAGTTATTGGATAATTATCATTTATTTAACAATTTTTATTGCACACTATTTTTCCTTTTCCCTCTACTTTATAGTGTAATTTAAATATTTATAACTACTTATATCTAACACCATTCAACGTATTTTTTTATTTATTGTTATCAAGTTTAATTTGTAGAACTCCACTTTAATTTTTATTTCTTTTATATACTATTTAATAATTTTATTATTAAATTAATAAAAATAGTTTATTTATAAACAAGTTCTGCTGGTAATTATTATTACGCGTGACAGCTGTTTCGCCTTCTGAGGGCATTATCAAACTGTCATTCTGAGGACATTATCAACAGTTACAGAAGGCGAAACAGCTGTCACGCGTAATAATAATTAATAGCAGAACTTGTTAATAAATAAACTGTTTTTATTAATTTAATAATAAATTTATTGAATATATAATACAAAAATACTTAAATAAAAAAAATTTAAAATAAATTCAACGTATTATGAGAATATTTTGTAAATGGATTGATGACCTTACTTTTATTTTTTCTTTTATGTATTAGATACCTATTTGTACTCGTTTTAATTTACCTAATAAACAATAACTTACTGTAATATGTATTTATCACCTTACGTTAGAAGTACGTATTGACTGATCTAATGTTTATAAAAAATAATTCAGGGACATAACTTCTCGACAATATTCAAATAAATTTTCTTAAATTCCTGTTGTTTAAGGATAATACATTTAAAATAGGTAATATCGCCTATTTTAACCTTCTGGTACAAATGTGTCGACTACAAAATTAAAATAGAGTGTGCTGAAGTAGACATTTGTATGGATAATTTTTACGGATTCAGAACATATGTTGTAGCATTGCTCAAAAATATGTTGAGCTAATTTATTATTATTCAACATTTCTATTCTTATCACTTGAGTGAGCTTTTTTATATTATTAAATATTGTATTTTTATGTAGATATCATGTACCTACGCGTTGACTGGGTAGGTTTTTTGTAATATGTATACTTAACCGAGTTTTTATCACGTAAGTGAGAACATCTTCTACAAAACCCAGAATAAATAAATAATCTAAAATATTTCACCACCCACCATTGGGAATCAAAATAATGAATATATTTACCCAAATGTCATAATTCATAACATGTTTGTATAAAATGTTTTATTTTATTTAAAAAAACACACGCAATTTTCCAGTAAAAAAAATACATAATCATTTCTTAGCTTCAACTTTAAGTAGGTAATCTTTTACGTTGCTGAATAGAAAATCATACCTACTAAATTACTGACCAGTTAGTAGTCGATCGTACAAATCAGGCATCGCGGGTTTAATCATCTGCTATCTAAGTGCTACATCATTGCACAAGCAATATACATTGATGATGGGAAATAAGATTTAAAATATTGTCAGGTAATTTATAATCTACGATTTTTTGCTACCCGTCATTTCCCTACAGGAGCCAGATAGGATCAAACGTCACATTTTGCTTTACCTTGGAAAGCAAACTTCACTAAATCATGATTAGTTTTTGGGTTATTATGCCGTGTTGCGCTTCCTCCTTCGTTAGCCAATAATTTGGATAACGTTACAGTGTCTATCACCATAGCAACTGTGTAGATTGTGGGTTTATGAATGTAGAATTGCTGTAGCTTTTCAAGCGTTAATTCTCTAAAAGTGGTTTTCTGCGCTTAGTTTTGGTGTAACCGCTTAAGAGTGGATATCAAGAACTACCTATCACATACACTCGTTACAGTGAATCCCGGACACGACCCAACACGAGTAAGAATTCGAATCGCTTGGTCTTACCATGTTAACTTGATACATATCTGACTTATAAATTATCCAATGAGTGCAAACGTCCAAACCACCTTTCTAAGGCATGAACAAAGGTATAAAAATACTAGGCTTCGTATTAAGAACAACTAAAATCTTTAATTCCATAGAAGCCATTAAACTATTATATGTATCTCTAGTTAGAAGCCAAATTGAATATAAATCGGTAGTTTAGTCTCCATCTTACAAAATTCACGTTAATAATATTGAGGGAATTCAAAAAAAAAATTCTGCGTTTTATAAATTTTAAATTAAACATCCCACTAGAAGACTTAAAATATAATCTACTACTAAATATTCTAAAAATACACACACTAGAAGACAGACGTAAAATAAACGACTTAACATTTTTATTAAAAATACAACTCTAAATTTGATTTTTGCGAACTCCTGCAACTCATAAACTTACGAATACCGACTGTAACTACACGACAAAATACACTATTCTACTGTAGCATTCATAAGCCGAACTACATTGCTGACTCTCCGATACAACGATTTCACACTATGGGAAATCAGTAGTTAGGTTATGTTGACATATTTAACCTAAACTTGGCGAATTTTGTGAATCTTCTAAAAAAACTTATTCCAAAACTATTCCTAAACATACATGTATTTTTGTAAACCTTATCGCTGTATTTTTGTATTTTTTTTTTTTTGTATTTTTGTGTGCATTTTTATCTAATTTTATTATTTTTATTTCTTTATGTGTTTAAAAATCATCTCTCTTGAATTAATTGTACTACCAAACATGTAAAAACCCTCTGGGCTTTGAATAAATGAATAAATAAAATAAATGATAATAGCTACGAAAATTTTCAAAATATGCAATTTATATAAATTTGAGTCAATTCCCGAAGAATTCTTACGAAAGTATTTTATTCGTGCAACTGTTAAAGTTAATCGAGCCAGTGACGTTCGTCTAGTAGCGTGACTTGCAAGCGGAGAGGAAAAATCATATCATTTAATAAGGTCGGGTCCTACGCAAGGCGAATGAATGCCCCCGAACGGCCCGTGACAGGCGCAGAATGAATATCACAAGTTCTGCACAACTTTTGACACGACTAAAACAAACTAAATAATAAAATCTCGGTGAATTCTCCGCCGAATAATAAAAGACAGGTCTATTATGCGAGGACCCAGAGAGCGCCGGATGACGAAGTGGCCTATGGGAAATGACAAAAGGAGAGAATGTGAAAAATGATATCTAACAGATAATATTGAAAGAACAGACTGTTCTTTGGTTTTGGTCAATTGGTATTTAGCTGACAAGCACAATAGGTAAAAAATAGTGTCAGCTGATTTTGATGAAAACCTGAAATGGGCAGCGTATCAGCGTTTAACTATTGGAACCGTTAAAATTAAGTAAAACAAAATGGCGCTATAGTAAATATCGACGAAAATGTCTACTTCGGCTCACTCTATCTTTTTTATTCAGACAAATTTGGGTCAAAGGGCTAAAATAGTTGATATTATTTTTTAATGTATTCTGTGGTGCAACATGCTTTGGCGACTTAAAACACAGGAATTTGGAAGATTTGTAAATTTATTAAAACTAGCAGACCCGGCCACACGTTGCTGTGGCTAACGAAACACAACGCCATTGCCCAACCTTTATAAAATCCACACACCCCGCTCGCCAGCTGCCCGATGCCTGAATTGAATATTTGAATTTCTCGGCTTTTCTCTACTATAATACGCATGTATTATACATATAAACCTTTCTCTTGAATCAGTCTATCTATTGGTGAAAACCGCATGAAAATCTGTTGCGTAGTTTAAAAGATCTAAGCATACATTTTGAGGGACTTCATTTTATACTATGTAAAGATTACTAATTATCGTGAAGTAATTTATACTGTCCTTTAACACCACGCAATTGTGGATTTCATTCCTTTGTGTGTTAGTAATGAATGTGTAAAATTTTTTCAAATTTTAAAAGCCAATTGCCTTCCAATTTTAATCGTCGATTTGATAATTATCAATGCCAACCCAGAAAAGCCGTGTACCTTTACTTTAGATATTTTTTTAAAAATTAAACTTAGTTGCCAAATTATCAAGAGTGTCTTTCCACAAGTTTTCGTCATTTTCACAGAAAAAGTGTTAACAGCTAATTAAGAATACCTTTCCGGGTTTGAATATTCATGAAGAAACATTATTATGTAGTTTTCTGTAAAGAGAAGTGAGCACCAGACACTCAGACACAGCGATGGCTGGAGTAGGTAGAATACCCACTAAAAACCTTAAAAAATTCTACAATTATTATTAATTTATTAGTCTACCCCACTTGGGATAAGTTGTGAAGCTGCAGATAGTAGAGAGGGGAAGGAAATGGGTAAGAGAAAGGGGGAAATGTATCTGGCTATTCAGAAGTGGTCACCAAACACCGATTATGCAATCAAAACAAAGTTTGGATTTTAAGGTGGTCTTTTACCACGATAATACTGATAGCTTCTATCACACTGGAACGTGTTGCGAATACAATTACATACTACTTATTATTTTTACTTAATAAATTGTGAAATACCTGACAAAATTAAACATATAAAATTTTGATTAATTTACAAAACGGTGGGTACCCAATTTTAAAGATCTAATATTGTGGGAAAATAAAGTACAACTCTGTTAATGAATTGAGAAACAAAAATACAAAACAATTATTTTCCAAAGGAAGCCAAATAGAAAAAACTTAAATTTGATTGTGTAATTGTGTTTATTACAACAAGATTTTTATTCATTACGTATCAGCAGGTCCTTTGTTCATTATATTTATTTATGCCTATAGATACGGGCTTTTAAAATCATACGATATTCATAATGTGGAATAAGAAGTAAAATTAGTTAATTAAATTATATGGAACCCGTGGAGAAGAATTGTAGGTATTATGCTAACATTGATTATTATTATTAAGGTATGTTATTATAGCTTTTCTGTAACATTGTATTCCGTGCTGTTGAACAAATCTACTACTTCAGAGAAAGTATTGCTAACTGAATGCAATCTAGGTACAAGCGATTATTTAAATTCTAAACGACTCAGTCCTGATATTGTTCTTACAATTAAAAAAAATTAGAGTGAGTAGTTCTTGTTGGTTTATGGAAGGAAATTAATCTTAGTAAATCAGGACTGCCTTTAAGTTAAAAACAACAGTTAAGTTTTTATTAATATGAAATTGTAAATATTTTTAATTAATTAAATTAAAATAAATAACTTTGTAAAAACCACTGACGAAGAGGACTTGGTTTTCGAAACTTGTTGATATGTTGATAACGTTGATTGTATAGTGGTGTTTTACAAAGTTATTTGTTTTAATTTAATTAAAAATGATACCACCAAGTACTATAAGAAGTGAATATTTTAAAAGAAAGATACAAAATAAGGCAATACTGTTTTGAATGGATAGAATTTACTAATTTTCATTTGATGTAAATAATGCCGTTTTTTACTCGTATACGAAATTACAACGCTCTGAATAATTTCACATTCAAAATCAAAGTGGGTTTTATATAATTCGTGTTGTAAGTATTTTTCTAGGAAACTTTGTGTTAAATTTATTGATATGAGCGCCCGATTGCTTCAGCGAATTAATAAATGTTTTTAAACACATAATTGATCATTATTAGCATCATTTACCAGCGTTCCGATGGAAATTAGTTATTATCGAACGGATTTGTTAATTTAATGATATTTTGAACGAAAACGAAATTGTAATTAAAAGTTATTTGGCTACACATTGATTTATTATGGACAGCCAATAATTTTATAATTTTTAGCACCTTTCTATTGAAAAAAGGGGAATACTTAATTACAATTCATTAATTATTTATTAATGATTTTTATTAAAATGTTTCTAAGCACTTTAAATTCGTTTTTACAACAAAAAAAGTGTTGGAAACATTTTAAGGTAGGTTCACCATAAATGAATATAATTACCATGTATTTATTTAAAAGTACGCAATTATGTTTTTAATTTATTTTATAATGCTTTGATAATGTTTTGTTAACATTTTTTTCGTATTTTGTTCGCAATAAATAAGGTGTGTAGATCTGGCTTCATTTTAAAAATAAAAGTAATTTAATTGGGACGAGCATAGTCATGTGTACCAACATAACATAAATTAATATATTTAGCTTGTAATAATTATGTTAGTATTAGTATTGTCCTGAAATAGCTTGGTTTAGGCGAAACCGGTCGATGCATAAGATAATAAAGTTCTTGGTTGAATTTGAACAATTCATCATTTGCAAGTTCTATTCAAGTTCTGTTATTATTTCACTTATCTGAAGAAACTTATCTACAATGATATAATAACAGAACTTTAATATAATTTCTACAAATCTTGAAAAATAACTTATAATTTTATGAGTTGTTTAAATTCTGTGAAACAACTCACCCTAAGTGTTTATTTTAATTAAAAATATAATAATTAAATGTTATATTTATAAGAGCTTTAATGATATTTTAACAACTTTCTTCGTATTTTGTTCACATTAAATTAAAAAGATGTATAGCTCTGGCTTTATATTATAAATAAAGTGTGTAAAAACGGCCATAAATAAGAATTATGGCGATTTATTGTTGGGGTATTATCCCGTGTTGCGCTACCACCTCCCTTTTTAGCAAACGTTTCGCAAAGCATTGCAGTGTTCGTCATCAAGGCAGATGTGTAATGATTACGGACACCGTAATGTCGTCCGAAACATTGACTAAAAAGGAAGTGGTGCAGCACGAAATACCCAAAAATAATTATTGAGAAGTTATTAAATTGATACTTCCTATATTGTGTTAAAATTTCTTAAAAATAATGAATTAATTAATTTTTACAGTAGTCGGAGTTTTTTCGTTTTTTTTTTAAATTAAAATGATAATAAAAAGAAAATGTACGTGTAATATACGTGTATTTCATGATATTTACCTGATACTTCTAAGCATAACACGATGGGCTGAATCATCAATGGCGTTTTAAATCCTCAATATTTAATTCGTCCTCAAAAACTGTTGGTGTATTCACTTCAAAAGAATAATCGAAAACACTCGATTATTTTTCAATTCCACATTCACTTTGACAGAAATTACCATCCCTTCGTCGATAAAACGCAACTTTTAAAATGATTATTATTTTAACATGCACTTGATTCGATTCAAAATTTTACACAACACACACTATAATAAATTAATTACCTAATTGAATTAATTATTATAATTTTTATACTATTAAAACGGTTTATTAATATTGACCATTAATTAAAGCAACAAAAATAATAAAATGTTTTTTTTCGACTGTCACAAAACTTTTCTGAAATTTGTCAAAAGTTGTATTTTTAACTGATTTTATGCACTAAGTAAAATTAGTATCGTAAGACCACAATTAGGGTTTTTTCACACTGCGACAGTTGAAATAACGATTTTTTACAACACGGAATATCGACTATATAGTTTTTCGTAAAGTTGTCACGCGATGTTTGAGAGCAAACTGCGACAGAGTACCCAAACGACTTATCACCGGCCCAGCGCGGTTTTGACTGAAGTTCGGATCGCTCGCGGCCGGCGAAGCAACTCGGGCGAAGTGGGCGACATCTACGAACAAACGGCCGAAACAAATATTTTCCGTGAAAACTGTGAAATTCTATTCCGTTTTGTAATGGAAAAGTGTAACAATAAAAAGTAGATCTAATATTTTGGGTTGTCCGTGCTGTATGTTAGTCCTTCGTTAAATATGGTTAATTGAACTAAAATTTAAGTTGAATTTTTAAAACAGGAACTGATATTACAAGAATTATTATAGACTATTATGTGATTTTTAGTATAAAAAGAATTAAATTGTTTAGTTTAGGACTGGAATAACATTCTTCTGTTTTGTTCAGGTAATTTTTTTCTATTGTGTATTAAAAACTTTTTGGTTTATATTTTTAATTCATAAATTATTTAGTTGTAGAATTACACACGGACAGAATTAAACATGGAAAAAAATCTGTTTTTTTTTTAATAGTTTAAATTCGCAGTTTAAAAGAATTCTAATTCTACTCTTTCGACGTTTTAGGTTAAAACATTTTTTGTAAAATATTAAGATGAATTAATTTATTCATATTTTGTATTTTGGTAGAAAGCAGTAACTTTGTGGTTTGACATATTGACTGAAATTCAATTTAATTTTATATCCTGAAGATGATTGTGTTGAGCGAAACCAGTCGGTATTATAAAATTAAATAAGTAAATCGTGGTTACAAAGTTATTGTTTTTTTTCAGTTAATTTATACATATTCATACTGAATTACTGAATGTACGGACGGAATTACTAAGTACGGATACACAATTAATTCATTCTAATATGTTATTTTAACCTAACATAATTAAACTACCGCCATCTACGAAAAAGCAGATTATGAATTCTTTAAAGTATCACCTTGCGATAATTTAATTAGAGAATAGTCCATTTATCAAGTACTTGCGAGTTCTCGGCATGCGTTGCTATGCCACGAATAAAGAAATTGTTTCTCCCTTCCCATTCTTTTCCCATTCATCCCTTTTCCCTTCCGTATCCTTTTCCCATCCCATATCCCTTTCCTCTCACGCGTTGTTCCCCCTCCACCTTCCCCGCCTTTCAACTCCACTCTCCCGCGTTCAATATATTTAGTCCCGGTACATTCAGATTTTCAAACAGTTCGCGCGCCACCTGTTGAAATTTTTTTATAATTTTTTTTATTTCTACATGTTACAAACATTCATTTTTGTATATTATAAGAACAATCAATCAAATTTGGTATCTAACATAGGTACCTATTTGAAATAGTATAATTTTCAATTAGATTCAAAGTATTCGATTTTGGTAAGTGACTTCGATTAAATTCATTAATTTAAAAAGTTTATTCGAATATTGAATTTTGATTGAACAATCGGTGTTTTAAAAATGTCATTTTCTAATTGTGACATTTTTGTAAGAGTTTTTGTAATGATTAGAAAAACTTTTCAGATGTATTGTCATGTGGTTGTATTAATCCAGAAACCTTTGCAAGTGTGCTTCTATGCTTAATATAGCAACGCATAGCGGACATACAAACATTTTTAGATGTTTATAGATATGTATAGATTTTGAGAGAAAATAAATAAAATCTAACAAGGTTCATCAGTTATTTAATTATCTCTATAAACACGCACTGAAAACTTCATCAGCCAGTTGAGTGAAAATTTGAAGAGGATCACTCGCTCTAACGCGATAGTGAAGATACTCTCAGTATCGTCGTGGTGTAAGACAGCAAAACAGCCAGGTGCTTTTCTACCTCCCTCTTCCCAATCTCCTTCCCCTCCCCATACTTTCAGCCCCACGACATACCCAATTGAGTACGCTATTGTCTCATTGGATCTAGAAGGTAGCTGTTGGGATTCTTGTGCGGCAATCACATTTAAAAAACATGCAAACGGAATTTTTTTAAACTTGACAGTAGGCCACTTGCATGGATTTCAAAATGACTTAGAAAAAATCGTGTGTACAGATTTTTTTTACTAAGATTACGAAAACGTTAGTAAAATTTTAAAGAAATGTATAGTTTTATTTCATTTTTAAATAAATAAATTCATCATTTCAGCTCGTGACGACACTAGGTACATGAAAATGTCCCATCTCTGATTATGTTCTATTAATTTTGTAAAATTCCACAACGATTTTTTTTTATATGGCAACACTTTGATTTCAGGTGAATTTTTGAATATGGCATTTACATTCACTAGATTTATTGTTTGTTCTCTGCGAACTTATCCTTTGGTTTGACGATTTGATAAAGATGGTTGTGTTTTGACAGATGTTACGAAGAGAACCCCATGCATTTTATTGCCATTCGTGTGGAAAATGTTATTTTTTATGATTTTCGGCTATGTAATTATCGATTTTTCGCACCCATAAAATTATGTCCTGTCTTTCCGCTTAATAAAAAATGGTCTAATTTTTCGGATTGAATTTTTCAAAAAAAAGCCAGGGTTTCAAAAATAAGATTTAAAAAAAAACGGGATGTCTTAGAATATTTGCATAAATCTTTTTTTTTTATGTGATGCAAGTGGCCCATACCTTTCATAGATTTAAAATTAAAAATAACACTTGTTTAAAAATTGCTTGAAAAGTACTATCAAGCAAAGCAAAATAACGTGATTTGATTCTGCGAGAAGAACACATAATAAGTAGCCTTTAAGGGCCTTTAACCAGCTAGCGGCCGAAAATCCACATTTCTTACGATTGTACAGGGCGGTTTCAACGAGAACGATTCATTATTCGCCGTACAAGCTTTTTAAAATTATAACTCAATATCGATTTTATATCATTCCAAATTAGATATAAAAAAATTGAAAATTTAACAAATCTGCCAACGACCTATGGTGTAAGTATAACCTTAATATCCTAAAAAAAAAAATTTTTTCATAATTTTAAACATGCGTTTGCTAGATAAAATAACAATTTTAATTTTTCGTGGAAAATAATCAAATCGTCTAAAATTTGATTAAAAAATGACGTATTTTCGGTTTTCTCTGGTTATACCCTATTAAATAATCGAGTATTTTCTTAGTTTTTTTATCAACGCAGAAAAAAATAAAGTTTCAAGCTGCTTTAAATTTGAACATTTCTTTTTCGGTTATGGTTTTGTTGTAAAATGCGAAAAATTAAATTCTAATAAAATGTTCGAAAAACATGAGTATATGTCACGTGATTATTATACAATAATTTTTCAGACAAAATCCATGATGCCAACGTAATATTTCATAAATATTAAATTACAAAAATTATTCAAATTTTACACGAAGAATTTTATTTAGGCATATCACTATCCCAAAGAGACAGAGATGAAGGAAAAATTATATTTGCACAAGCTCGAGCAAAATTCATTTGCAGCGAAAAGAGTGGTTAAATTAATACCTATCCGTTTCTTTTTGCAAAGGTATTCATTAGGGGGCTGGGACGGAATGACAAGCAAACCTTCAACTGTAGACGCGCTGAAATAATTAAAGTTTTTACTTTATGCTAAAATACACACTTAGTAGTCGGCTAACATAACAAAAGATTTATGTGTAAATTCTATGCGAGAAATTAGGAAAAGGCGTTAAGTTTCCTGTGGAACAATCAGAGTTTGCAATTCACACGCGGTTGAAGTGAAATCTTCAGAAAACTAAATTAGACAAGAGTGGGGAAGCTACGAAGCACCGCACAAAGAGAAAACCGATAGGCTACGAAGCACCGCAAAAAAAGGGGACCGATAAAACTATTTCATTCTCTCGCAGGCTAAATCCAACAGAAGATGTATGTTTTTGTCTCTTTTTAGTGTCGCTATTTTTCGATTCATCGAGTTTCAAATCACAACGGCGCTAAAGAAGTTTTCACCTAAAAATGTCTGGTCCAAGTTGTTTTGCAGAAATCCACATGTCACAAAGTCAACAAATGGCCATTCAGCGCCATTATGTTTTTTGACGGTTGAAACGTTCCCGTTAAATGCTGATTCTAAGTTCGTCTCAGCATTTGAATTAGGTAATTGTGATCAGCAGAAGAGGATGAGTATCATTTTGTTAAGCTTATTAAAAAAGATGGAAAACTGCAACGCAGAAACTTAGAATCCTAGTTTAAATTTGATCTTTCATATGTAAAAAAACGAGTGTGCTTAAGGCCACACGACTGAAATAAAACTTCACTAACTTATAAAATAAGAGAGAAAGAAAATGTGCGCGCGCACTGTTCTCTCTTGCTCCTACAGTGATACAGACAATAGTCCTACACTATGTCTTAGCTATACGAAACGTAACTGGCTATGAGAGAAAGAGAGAAATAAAATGTGTGCTCGCACCTCTCTCTCTTGCCCCTACAGTAATATACGAAACGTAACTCTCTCTCTCTCTCTCGATAAGTACTTATGATATTGAATATTGAGTGAATTCCAAAAATTCAAAAACGTCAAATATCAATGCGCTGATTGTTTTGCTTTTGTTCTTAAACACTATAAAGCTGCCTCTCTTTGAGTTAGTGTTAAATAAAATCGTGTTTTTGTCTGGTTCCCGTACACGTGAAAGTTACTCGACTAAATACCCGGCTTACAGTTAGGTACAGGCGATACCAAAATTACCTATGTACGCTTGTGAATATTTAAATGGCGGCTCGGCTAGAAATGGAGAGACTGGGGAGGAGAGGGGGAACTTCCTGTTGATTTTTGGCGGCAAACCAAAATTTCAGTTTCTATTGTCGGTCCTTTATTCAATTTCTGTCGCCGGAACAATGTATTGCTCTCAGATAATGCCGAATTCCTAGAAATTTATAAATAATGCGAACTGCTCTATTGCTTTCTGCAAGTTATTGCGATTAATTTTTAATGTAAAAACGCATTTTTGGAATGGAAATAGATTTCTTCTTCTAACACAGCTAACTTATTTTGTGACACCAATTTAATTAAAAATTAATAGGAAATAGATTTGTAGTACCGTAACGCACATAATTATAAATACATTATATAATTACGTACTATGAACCTACTTCCGAAGACAAATTCCTTCTACTTCGTTAAAGAGAGGAAATATCCTTAAGGCGCCGCATCCGCGCTCTTAAAGAAGAAGATGGAGAGATATGTAATTACGAATGTTAGAGGAGCGCGCTAATATTTAAAGCGATAAAATCGATGCGAAAATTGTTAAAATGTTTAATAAAACACGACTCGTTTAAAATAGAGCAAAAATCTCGTGGAAGGCGTCTTAAGAATCATTTAGAGAAACATTGTGAAATTTTTCACAACTATAACTTGTAAAATAACTGAAACAAACATGTTTATAATAATTTTCGTAGCATACTTTACGATTTTTTTTTATCGAGGGAATTTCATATAATTTGCGTTTCAGCGTGAAAAACGTCTAGATATTATATTAAAAAATAACATATATTTTTGAAGAGCTTAAAAACTTTAAATGTTTAATGGAGATATGTAAGAAATCGGTAGAAATTCGGGTAGCGGCAACTTAAAAATGTCTGTAGGTCAAGGATTAAAAGAAAAAGATGCATAGAATTAAAGTAAATTGTGGGTGAAAACTACTTATATTTTTTATGTGAAACTTCTTTAGCATCGCTATGATTTGAAACTCAATGAAACCGAAACCACACTAAAAAGAGACAAACACATACATCTTTAGGATTTAGCCTACAGAGAACGAGATAGAATGAAACCTTACCTACTTACAGTACTACCTACGAAGTGTCAAGTTGCGCTCATTAGCCGCTTTGATTATGAACTCACTTTTCAAGGCTCCTATTGGTTGATATTGTGTGGGTGAAGTTTCACTTATATCGCGTGTGAACTGTACTCGATATTTATTTGCTAAAATAACTAAAGTATCATATTGAAATACTTGTAAACAGTTTATTACTTCTATTCTACCTTCAACTTTGTTCAACTGTGGATAAATAAGGTGCATAGAAATGACGGCCTCAGTGGCTAATAAGTTACGATCATAGACTCTAAGACCGGAAGTCATTGGCTAGTTGAGATTTTATATGGCTTATTTGTGTTATTTCACAATTTATTAATTAAAAATAAAATATGTACCTAGAGTTTATTTTTGGCTCGTTCAATAGTGGTAGATATTTTCAGTATTGCCCTGGTGAAAGATCACCATTCAGATTAGAAACGTTGCTCGAAATGACTTTAGCAATGTTTGGTGACCAGTTCTGAATAGCCAGGTAATTCCCATCCCCACAATCTCCAGCTTCACAACATACCCCAATAAGGAACTCCAGTGAAAAAATTATGGCTTAAAAAAAATATGTTCATATACACCAAAAAAACGCCGATTCGGAATATAATATAAGTTTTACTGAATAATATTAAACGTAGAGTTTTTAAAAAATTATTAAAAAGTGCATTTTTAATCGTGTTATTAAAACACACTGTAAAGTTGGTATCATTGAATGTCTAGTGGTGACGTCACTCCTCACAAATCATCGTATTGAACTGTAGGTATGACACAAACCATCAGTATTAACAACATTTCATGTTATTCGTTATTTCATACTATTTATTTTCACAAAAACGGCGCTCGATAAATTATCCAATTATTATTATTATTTATTCCTAAATAATTCAGTATCAAAAATAAAGGTATCTCTATTAGTTTTTCTCTATCATTTAAATTATTGAAAAACTTACTGTGCAATCAAATCGTAAAATAAGCCATATCATAATTCTACCTACATCCACGGCCAACTCTCCGAACTTCGGAATCCAAAATGGCTGACATCAAACAGCTGATCGGCGTCGTATCTTATTTGCCTACAATTGTGCAGGTGGTGCTTCGTTTTCGATAATATTGATTTTAAAAGTTAAAAAAATAATAATTTTAAGCAATTTTTAAACCACTCTCCCGTAACAATATTGAAAAATATAATAATATAATAAATATAATATAATAAATAAAATATTTCTCCTAAATAATGTTTTATTGTATCATTCTTTCTTCCATATAACTGTCGTACAAAATGAACACCTGTTTATTTTGAACAATAATATTTTATACGTAGTGAGTGATTACGTCACACAATTCACTACACATACGGCGGTTTTCGGGAGATTTTGAAAAATTAAAACTTTGACAATTTTTTAACTATTAAAACTAATTCTAAAAATAATTCTATAAAAATGCAGTTATTTAAGTTATTTTAATTCATTTAAAAAAATGGACTGGAGTTCCTTATTCGGGAAGTCATAGTTTCACTGGCTTCAGACGGTTGAGATCAGTTGTGAATCTCACAATAAATAAAAATATAGGGCTTGCTAGTTTACACGGAATCTGTTGTACCTACAAGCTTGGTGAATCTACTCGTACATCAAATTTGAAGTCGATTATGAGTTAAGCTATCGTTTTTGAGAAATCGAGTGGAAGTTGGAATTTTTTAATGTCTTTTAAAATGCAAACCGTTTTTTTAGCACTTTAGATGTTAAAATTTAAAAAAATACATTCTACATGGAAAAGATAAGTTTTTTTAAAATTATCTATGTGATGTAGATTCACAAGTTTATCGTTTTCATTTTCCGGATACCGTGTACCTATATATTTATAAGTCCGTGATAGGAAATTAGCCATTTCTCCTTTTACACGCCCACCATCGCAATACAATATTCCATTGATGCGAGTGCTGAATTCCACTGGCCTCTCGCCGTGAGATTCTTGTACGTAAATGTAAATCTTTCATTACATTAACTATAGATACATTATCAGCATATAAACTTACTAGTATAAATACATCTATGTTTATTATAAACATTGTGAAACGTTACTGACTCACTAGGCGTGTTTTCCAGAAGTTTAGTAAATCATTGAGACTGAAAAAGCAAAAAGTCTCGAACGATGAGTTCTGACGAAGGATACAGAAGCAATTCAAAGTGCAAGCGAGATCCCAACAGAGCATCGAACTATTCCATAATGGAGGTAGATACATACCTGCAGGTTGGGGCATAAAAATAAAAACATCGTTTTATGAAATGCGAATGAAATAAACAATATTGCTTGCTGATTTATTGTAATTTTTTTTGGGTATTATGTCGTGTTGCGCTTCATCCGTTTTTACCCAACGTATCGGACAGCGTTACGGTGTCTATCATCAGGCATATGTTTTCATATGTGTGTACGCTGACAAATCAGCAATTCTGGAATTGTGGGATGACAATGTAGGCAATTGAAATCCAAAACAAAATCATTACATTAATAAGGACAATGTTCCAAGCTTAATAGTTCTTCAGAACCAGTTTTGATGGCTAAATTCATTAATTATACTAAAATTCTGACCCTAACATAACAGGGACGTTTTCTTTAAAATGTCCTTTTTAAAATGTTTTAAAAAATGTTGTCTACCAGCAATAGATTTTAGTTTTTTTGGCTCCAAAAATGGGAAGATTACACGTCCCACCCTGTACATCATCTAACTAGAATAATAAACAAATCTAATTTTATTATTATTCTAATTTTAGGGGGGCGACAAATTATTTGAAACATAATGTATACATAGTTGTACCTCAGTGGCGGAGCGTGGGGGGATTAAAGTAAGTTATTTTTTAAAATTTATAATAATAATTTGAAAATGATTTACGATACTTTCGTTTACGAATCCAAATCTTTCTTTCATTATTTATTATAAATTTTTTTAAACTGAAAATTTCGTAATTCATAGGAAGACCGTACGCATATTATGAGAGAAATACTAATTAAAGCTGGGAACTCGCAAACAAATTCACTCTTAATTAAAACCAGAATTGTGTTCAGAATGTAAAGATTGAATTTCAGTTGTGTATTCATCCGCTGATACATTTCGAAGGAGACCATTGTTTTATTTGAAGTGCAATTATAAAATTTTAGTTGCAGACTCTGTATGTGCTGCCAATATCAAAGAAAAGCCATTTTAATGTTCTGAGTGTACTTTTAATACGTCGCATACAGACTTAATTTTTTAACCAGTTTTGTGTTCAAAATGTAAAATTTTTGTTGTGATTTCATCTGCTGACACATTTTGAAGGAAAATCTTCTCTTATGGGGCAGTTATAAAATTCTAGTTGTAGACTACTTATTTAATGCCAGAATAAAATAATAAAAACATTTCAATGTTCTGAGTTTAGTCCTAATTAGCCGCATACAGATATGATTTAAACCAGTTTTGTGTTCAGAATGTAAAATTTCTGTTTTGGTTTCATCTGCTGACACATTTCAAAGGAAAACATTATCTTATTCGATGTGCAGTTTGTTAAATTTGCAAAAGAGCCCCACGTTGGAAGCCAGTGTTAACTTGGCGATGTTGGACGTCAGGGTTAGCTTCGTAGCAATTATTCGGCCCCATAGCTGGTGGCCAGTGTTGGCGCCAGTGTTAATGTTGGGCCCAACTTACCTGCGGCTAGCTCGTACCGGCAGGTACATGGTGTTCAGGTCGAAGATCCGGCCGCAGCTGAGATTCACCATGCCTCCTAGGGAGGCCTAGATTGTTTTAGGTTAATTTGTTAGCAAAATAAGAAGAGAGAAATTTCCTTTACTTCATTTAATCTCCAGAACAAAGCGGCAGAACATCATAAATTACAAGGTTTGAACAATTAAACAAATGAGTATCTCTATGCTATAAAACTCAATTTCTCTGCCCGTGCGGGAGGGAAAGAGCTGCGCTTGGCTTGCGCCGCGGGCCGAGCCCGCCGGCTTAGGTCACCTGATGCGCAGCCGGCGTGCGCGGGAACGCACGCCGTTAGCGCCCTCTTTCGGCACTGATTTCAATTGAGGCGGCGGTTTGAATACTAAAATGTGCATCGTAAAAGTTATAAAATTCTAGTTGTAGAAAAAAAAAACATTTTCATATTCTTAGTGTTGTTTTTATTTGCCACATACAAACTGGTTTTGTGTTCTGAATACAACGATAAATTAAATAACGAGTTGCAGATTCATCGTATTCCAAGTGATGCTTTACATTTGAGTTGCATACCAAATGCTGCATAATTCTGAGAAATTGATTGTTCCGCGTGTTACTATTATTTGGGGACTCTAACGCAGAATCAATCTTAAGTTAAAACCTGCCTTGCGTTCTAAACACGGTGTAAAAGTTCGAGATGCGAAATCCTCTTACATGGATACCATTTTCGATTTCCGACAGCAGTTATAAACTTTGTAGTAGAATTGAAAAAAATGATTATTAAAATAAAACGGCTGGTATAATCGCTTTTATTGTGACCTATTTATATAAATAGGTAATAATAAAAACATAGGACTTCCACATACACCCCCCCCATCCGGCGCTTGAAGTACCCAAACAAGGGGGCGGCAAAATTTTCCCTCGCCCCGGGCGGCCGATACCCACGCTACGCCACTGGTACTCGTATCTCGTATATATAATGTATATGAGAATTAATGTTTACGTACGAGACCACCTAGATTTTTATACCTAGGTATCTCATTCGTGAAATCTGTCATGGTGATATATGCACAGATTTTTTAGGAATCGATAATTAGAAACTCGAGGGACTCTTAAAATATTACGAATTATCGAGTGTTTGAAATATCAAATGGTTCGAAATTTGTGAGAGTAAATAAATAAAACTTCGAATTCTTAAGTGTTGATCAATTATTATTTATTAACTCCTATTCTATACAATGACAAAAGTTTATAGGTACATTCGTGTACAGTGTACATACATGTAATCATAATGTGAATTACTTCTTCTAACTTTGCAAAATAACTTTGTGGCATTATTGATTATTTAATTAATAACAAATCACATTGTTTGAACCACTTTTTTAATTAACAATATCGACATGTTTCAATAACAATGTTATCTTCTTCAGGATATGTAATAACAATAATTTATTAACATATCCTGAAGAAGATAACATTGTTATTGAAACCTGTCGATATTGTTAATTAAAAAAGTGGTTTAAACAAAGTGATTTGTTATGAATTAAATAATGTGAATTAATTAATCTTTCGAAAGAAAGAACTCTGTTATACTAATCATAACAAAAACAGTACACGTTTGAACTTGTCGCAAAATTGTATTTGTACTAACGTGTGTGTAACAATCTTTCCGACTCTTTCTCTCTGCAACTTTGAATTGTCGAATGTTAAACGCCGATGAGTTCGAATTAATGCGTCGTTTTGTTATATAGCAATGATTTTTTCGTTTGAATTACCAAGTGTACAAAAATGTATGGATTTAGTTCGAAATATAAAGAGATTTCGTAGGGAACTCGTGATAACTTTGAATTATAGAGATTTTCGAATTATCGCAGGTTTGAATTAACGAGAGTCGACTGTACTTTAAACTCACGACGTCTTTTCAGTAACGATGACACTATTAAGCAATCCAAAATCACAGGTTTTTCGTTCACAAATTTGTTCGCTTAGAAAAATTTCAGATGCTTCAATTAAATACTGCGAGAAGAACACATCTTGGCCTTTGCCAAAATTAATTTTTTGTTGTTGATAAAATGATAATTATAGAGAAGCTAACTATAGCCCGGAACTATAAAAAGATAACCAAGAAAAAATAAAGTATCAGACCTATACACACTGATTTATAGTTCAACATTTCCTATCTACGAAGCCCTTTTTGTTGTTGATTTTATTGTGTAATATAAAACATTAAGTTATTTAGAAAATGACCGAAAAAATTAAATAATTGTGCTTCAACTTCGCAAAATAAAATAAAACCCGCTCATTGGTGATGTTTTTTCATGACTAAATCAAAACGGGTTGCTGGTGTAAAACGGGAATATAATCCTTATCGCCATCTACATAAGGAGTGTTATTGTTAGGGACCCGATCCCGAATTAAAACACGACTTGTGAACGTGAATCGCTTTACATATAGTGGGCAGTGAATTCGTAACCCAATCAGTTAGAAAATTTGAGTGTCACTAAAATTCAAAGCAAATCAGATTTCATGCTGGAATACTTTCACACGGGAATAACTAACGCACATCACAGATAACCGAAATTGTTATAGATGATTTCCATCGAGATCATTTTTCACTACGTTTGTCTATTTATGTAAAGTTTAAGAAACTCTACAGTTTTATTTAGGGAATTATGAAATTTGGCACACTTGACCATCATAATAATTTTTAATTAACGATAATAAAACATATAAGTTTGTTGTAGACCACTTGAATAAAAGTGGTCCACAACAAATGTATATGTTTTTTTATTGTAAATTATGGCAAGCCATAAAGTTAATGCCTTTTACACATAGTTTTAATTAAATTAATTAAAAACTAAGGCAGAGAATGTTAAAATGTTATGTGTGGTCGGTCTTGTTGTATGGATGTGAGACATGGACCTTGAAGGTAAATACCATGAACAGGTTTTTGAAATGTGGCTTCACCGGAGAATGCTCAAGGTCCCATGGACCGACATGACCACCAACACGTAAATTCTTACACGGGCTGGAATAGATAGAGAGCTGCCTACATTGTTGAAAGTCAGGAACATTTCATATATGGGTATATATGCTTCCATTGGTATTGAAAGGCAAGATTGAGGGTCGCCGAGGGCCTGACAGGAGACAAATGTTTTTGGCTGTGAAATGTACGAGAGTGGACCGGCCTTAGAAGTGTGGAGGAGCTATTACGGGCAGCCAAGACAGAGAGACATTTTCCAGATTGATCGCCAACGTCAGGGGGACCTGATAGGGCACACCGATAAGAAGGAGAAATTAATTATGTCTTCGAAAAACCCTGTGTAAAGCCGGGCATTACCATAATTACATCAATCTCATCTTTAAGCCATTGTTATTAGGTCTTGGATATCCAATTAGCTTTAAAAACATTTGGACCAATAATGTGATAACTACAACAATTTCAATCTATTGGCGATAACCGTTGGAAAGCAATTTCAAAATGCAAAAAAAGTCTCCCAACTAAAAAATCTGTCGTCTGCCCACCTCTATCTACCGTAATTGATTTTTATGCTCTCAACTGTTGCAGTAAGTACTACTGTCTTTTTTTATTTTTTTATTTATTAGTATCTATAGAAAAAATTGTACATAATGTATTTATAAATTATATTATACTAAGGTATTATAAAGTACTTTTTTTTTCCAACTACAGTATGTATTCCTAGTTTGCCTTATATCGTCAAAATCACAATTTCAAGCGCATCAGTGCTTTTATTTATTTTCGAATAATTTTAAAAGAAAAAAAAAGTTAATCAATGGAAACCGTCACAGATAATTTTAGAAAATTAAAAATTGTTTCTTTTATGATATAACACAGTTTTTAATAGTTCACGCTTTTGTATTTATTTGTAAAGTAATAATTTTTTTTATTTATTTCTATTATATGGCCTTCGTGGTCGAGGGGCAAGGCTCTTGACTCGACAATCCGAAGGTCCCGGGATCGAATCCCGGCACGCGTGCGCAAATAAATTTATTTTACTAATTTGTGTTGTTTCACAATAAATTCATTAAAAAAATATATATTACATTTGCGGCACGTCCCAGAGTGGAAGATACTCTTAAGTACCGCCCTGGTGTGAAACCACCATTCAGAATTGAAACGTTGCTTGAATGGCTTTAGCCGTGATTGTTGATCAGATCTGATTTGCCAGGTACTTCCCTACCTTCCTCTTCCCCATATCTTTCCCCTCTCCTCTACCTTCAGCCTCTCAACATTCCTTAATTGGGGATGTCATAATCTTAATGGCTCCATACGGGAGTAGCTGGGACTCTTGAGAGGTAATCATGTAAAAAAATCAAAAGCAGTTAACACGCGTTAGAAGCCAAACTTTACCAAAACAATCTCAATCGATGAATAACCAAGGAATCTTTGAAAAGTGAGGTCATAATCAAAGCGGCCAATGAGCGCAGACCAAGCGTTATTTCCGTTTTATATCTCGACCAATAATAATAATAAGTTGTTTATTTCAGCCGAACAGAGCGGTGGGTGCAATACTCTGTCAGCCATATAAAAGTATACATTACATAAAATGGATTTACTAGATAAAAAATAAAATAACATAAAAAAGATTTAAAAAAAAATAAAATATTTAGTAGGTACTCGTATATCTACTACGGGGGCTTCAGATGAATTCTCCATGTTTGGTGAAGAGGCGCGCCCTGCCACTGGGCCACGGCCTGGACGAGAGTGTTCTCCGATCTTTGGTAGCGCTGACTCACCCCGGCTATTCTGTGGCGCATCAAAGCGGCGAACCCATGTACCCTTCCTTCTCTGAACATCTGCGAGGCACTGCATCGCCAAGGTAGGCCGAATAGCGCCCTATATGCGTTGTTGTATTGTACTCGAATTGTGTTCATGACGCCTTGTGAATATCTTGTCCATAGTTCGCCGGTGTAAAAGCTCATGCAGTAGCTCTGGAATATTTGCTTCTTCACCGGAGAACTGCACCTGTTGAATCTCCTGGCGAGCATGTTGCCTCGAACGCTGAGAACTCTTCTTTGGCGTTCTATGTCATTTTTATCAATTGGGTCACCAGTTACGACATGCCCCAAATATTTTATTTCCCTGCAGATTTTGACTACAGAAGCCTTGATAGGAGTTTGAGGCTTCGCACGTGCTGATGTTATGCGTCATTTCCATTTCATCCTAATTCCAAATCACAACGGGGTTATAGAAGTTTCACTTCAAAAATGGAACATTAGGAAAGGCTAAACTTCTATAAATTATAATACTTTACTAAATTAAATAGTCATAAATTCGTTGGGAATTCATATGTCATATATAGGTTTATAAAGTTGTAAATTCTAATAATGCAAGTGTAAATGTTCTCCAAAATGACCGGGAAAGAATCTCAAACTTGTGATCTCCCGAAAGAAACCATTCATTCAGCCTAAATGCAATCATTAAGGTTCTCCAAAATGACTTTGAAAAAATTACATATTTGCGATTCTTTCAAGGACATCAAGAAACCACCCCTTCATTCAGAATGCAATTATTAATGTTTTCAAAAGCTATCTTGACAGAAACTCATTCCTGTGATCCCTTGAGTGAAACCATTCCTTTGTTAAGAATATTATGAACTAAATATACAATTTGGCTGTCCTGAATTGGGAATCCTTTCCATTTGGACAGACAAAGTATCATTTTGTAATGTATTGTAATATATACATATATGTATATATACATGTGTGAATAAATAAATCTTCAATTTATCCAAATCATTTTTTTTTGTATTTGTGATGTAAATAGTTTCTTAGTAAACATTAAGCGAAAAAGATTAATCTTCGCCTTAATCTATTGAAGTATAAACGCGGTAGGTACCTGGAAAAACTAATATAAAAATGAAGGCAATATCCGTCAATGTTTACTGTTGAAACGCGAAACACCGCGTTAATTCTCCGAGGACTGCAATAGACACGGTAAACCCAGTAGACTCGGTAAACCCAGTAGACCAGCACCGCACCGCCCAGTACCGGACACTATAAAGCACGTTCGATACTATTTTTTAAGACTCCATATCCACAATCCATTCGTGCTTCCGCCAGGAACCGATGTCCGGATCTCCGCTATTAAGTAAATAACAGGTAACCCAACCAACTTGTAAAATTTAAACGCTATTCATCAGTTTAATTTCCTACGTCCATTTATAATATTATTTATTTATTTATTGACGCCCTATTGGGCTTTTACATATCAAATACAAATTTTATTTATAACAACAGTACTTATAACATGAATAAAAAGGATTACAAAATTCACAAATAAAGCGTAAACTCAATATAATAAATAGTAATACATCTAATGCTAATTCCACATGGATGACTTTAGAGAACTCGTAGGTACAATTCATATACCTATGAGCAACAAAAACATTTAAAAATAATCGAAACACATTAATTTTTACTTAACATACTTGCGTGTCGTGGCGTGTCGTGACCATAAATAAACCAATCATCGCCGTGGCTGTCGACACGCCACGACCTACTAATATGTCTCTAACCATAATACATGTATGAAACCGATGTGCTTCTGGCGCGTCACGATACGCCACGACACGCAAGTATGTATCTGCTTCGTTGTATGCTTTTGGAATACGAACAATAAAAAAAAAAACAAAAAAAAATCTAAATAAAATTAAATGATTTCTCATTCATTATTTACATCCAAAAAGTGGTGAACTAATTTTGCTTTAAAATTATCGAAGTTTAAATTAAATGTGTCAGCGACATCAGTTAGTTCATTGCCCAACCTGTGTATTCTTTCAATCGCAGAATTTATAGCGATGTTATTGTTGTAAAATAAAATATAAGTATACAATAGTATGGAGGATAACAAGCTTATAGCGTCAGGGCAGTCTAACCTTGAATGAACAATTTTATACAATAAAGGAGATATATATATATAATAGACGGCATAACACCCCAAAAACATTTAACGAAAATAATTTTATTTATAATTTTTATTTTTTAGGTACCTACCTACTTGGTTTGTAAATTAAAATGACCCGAGTGAGATTGTTGGATACTGAAAACTAAATGAACACGATGTGATTTATTGTCGTTTTGCAGCACGAGCGGTTAATGAAGTCATCGAACAGCAAAGACATGCGAAAGAAACTCAGCAAAAGACAGATTCACGGCGTTTGGCTCTGATCAAAACAAGTGTCAAACCTCAAAAGTATGGAAGCTACTCCAAAACTGTTTGACGATTAAAACTAGTTTGGCATGACATAGTCAACGAACGAATTGACGCAAAAGTGAATGAGCGTTTTTTTAAATTATTACTTAGGCAATAAATATACTTTCCTTATAACTAAATTGCTGCAGCTCTTTTTTCTTTCATCTCTCTCACTCACCGCACCGTGACATCTCCGTAGACCCCTACCAATACTAGATACTATCCATGACGACAATTTTGAAAGAACGGAATATTGTAACAAGGATAAGTTTATTGTAGTTAAGCGTACTTGAAGTGGAAAACACAAAACTGCGCTACATAAATACTACGTTATCAATTGTCAATGCGCTGATGGTTTTGCTTTTATTTTTAAGCATATAATGCTGCAGCTCTTTCTTATAAACAGAAACAAACAACACATTAGATACATTGGTGAAAACAATTTACAATTAATAAGGATATTTCATGGTGGGTACCTTTTACGCCTTTCATTGTAGTGTCTTATTTATGGAATGCATATTTAGTAATTACCGGGTGATTTGTGTAGTGGGAAGGTGTGCGTGTGTAATTATGTGTGTATGTTTGTACGTATGTATGCGCATTGCACAATTTAAATAATTGACATGATGCTCTTTTTAAATTTGGGCAATGAATCGTAGAAAATGTCGATGTTAGAATTTAGACCAATATTATTGAACATATGAAGAGCTCGATTGATTGGCGAATTAGTTGCTCCATTTGTCTTGTAATTAAGCGTGTGGAATAGTTCTTTTTTTGTTTTAGAAATTTAATGAAAAAAATAAATTTGATAATGTTATCATCGAGTTCTGTTAATGTTATGTATATACATACTAAAATACTTGCAGAACTCGATGATAACATTATCAAATTTAATTTTAATTAATTTTCTAAAAATTAAAATGGAGTTCTACGAATTAAACACACACACAATTAATAATAAATAATGGAATAGTTCTGTTCTTTTTTTAATAACACTGAACAACAACAGTCCAAAATGAGATAAAGGTGAACATATGTCTGCACCCCCCAAAGGAAACATGCAACCATTATCGTACATCTCTCTCACACGTATCAAGCAATAAATGAAACGCAATTTCCGTCGCCGCAGCTGAGCCGTAGTAAGATGAAAATTATTATAAGCAATAATTATTAGCCTGAAACACTCATCAACATTGAAAAAAATCTCCCGAGAAAAGGTAAATGCCGCCGACGGGACTTGAACCCGCGTCCTTCTGATATCCGGTCAACTGCTCTTTTATCCACTGAGCTACGTCGGCTTATCTCCCACCCGCCAAATAATTCTATATAAACTAGTGTTTCATTTAACAATTACTGCTTATTACATTTTTTCACCTGAAAACAACCATGTATACATTTCCTCCAAAGGAAAAAACTAGTACTTTGCAGGAAAGATCACACAAATTTTGTGATAATCAGTTCGGGCATATTGCCCCCCTACAACATTGCATGTCTGTTATCTTTTGTGGAGAAACGCGTTTATAGAGTCTTTGCTAATTTCCTAAATATTAACAGCATCAATTTGTAAGTTTAGTTTCATATTTTTAATTGTTTAGTTTTTTTTTACGCATAATAAATTATGTGAGCACATTTATTTATTTCCTGTTACTTCCACTTGTTATATGTAATTAAAATCATCTTGTATTGTAAGAATTTAGCGTATTATTATTTTTATTTCTATAGTATTATTATATAATGTAGATATGTTCTTGTTACCAAAATTGTAAAAAATATAAACCCATTACACTCACAAAATCATTCGCTTGACACTGGCCAGAACACTCCTTTGGGGTGAAAAGCCATTAAAAAAAACTTCGGGAGTAGATTCTGCATGATATTACAAGTAAAAAATATAAATAATTTTTTCGAAATTCCACCTTTTAAGTGTAGTTTTGTGGTAAAAAGATAAAATTAGACTGGCGTGTGCCGCTAGTTTTATTATTTTCCGCTGTTACGATACGGGCCAAGCACAACCATGCCACGTTGCCACAATCGTGCCCGGCAGGCTCTCAGCAAGTAAGGTGTACTTCACAATAAGGATTTTTAGTAGGTACGTCTTTTTGTATGGAAAAAAAAAGTTGGTATTTCGGAAAAAGTTCTTAATCTTTTTTACTTCTACCATAATGTAGAATCACCTCCCGAAGTTAATGCACTTTATCCCCGGACACCCTGTATATTTACAATTTTTGTCAGGTGAATGAACGTCTTGAAGCATTTATAAATGAAATTTAAAATGGGGTAGAGATCAACGAAATCAAGCGATTAAGGGAGACAGAGCGCTGGGCTGTTGGGCAAACGATACACTCATTTCTTCATATACTAAGTCACTTAATAATAATAACATAGTAATTATACTCGTATATAAAAAATAAAATGAAACTATAGAACATATTATATCGGGATGTTCTGTATTAGCGCCGTCCGAGTATACATTTAGACACAATCAAGTTTTAAAAATAATTCACCAAAGTTTGGTAACTAAACATAACTTGATTGACTGCCGTAATGTACCATATTATGAATATGAACCAAATTCATTTTTAGAAAATGAATTTTATAAAATTTATTATGATAAAACTATTCTGACAGACAGAACAATTAGTCATAATAGACCCGATATAGTTTTACATGACAAAATTAAGAAAATAACTTATATCATTGATGTCGCTATTCCAAATTCTTGTAATATTCAGAAAACTGTTTCTGAAAAAATAAGAAAATATACAGATTTAGGAAATGAAATTAAAAGAATTTGGCATTCTCAGACTATAAAAATATTACCATTTGTTATTTCGGCTACTGGCATTATACCTAGCTCTCTCATTCAAAATTTAGGCGTATTAGATTTGTCAAAAACTTTGTACATAAAAATGCAAAAGGCGGTCATTTTAAATACATGTAGGATTACGAAAGATTTTTTAAATATTTATATTGAGGGATCAGTAGGATTTATCGGACCAGTTAGGATTTCATCAGAGCCGAACCCTCTGATATGAAAATATCTGGAGTCGGTGAAATATTTTCCCATTATGTTTCTGGTGGATTGACGTATTGTTCTTGTATTGTTTTATTCTTATATAGTGCACTTACATTGCGTTGATTTACTAGATATTCATTTGTGGAAAAGTGTGTGGAAGGGTTTAGTCTTTCATTTGGGAAAGATTCAACCCGGACATAAAATCTGGAGCACCGTAAAACGAAAGTATATAATTATTTGTCGTTGTAATTTCTTAGGTTTGAAAGAAACGGCATTCAAGAACGGGAAGAAAGGACTATAAAATAATACGAACGGTTGCCCAATATCTTTTCTTCGTCAGCTGTTACTTGAGATCATGCAATGTATTGATTATTATTCCGCCATCCCAATTCATAGTATAATTAATGTTAAGAAGATATTGTCATTTCACTTTTTAAAAAAGAAATAGCACCAAACATTAAAAGCAATAAATGAACATTTATAAATATCGAAGAAGAAATTAGCGGGTTGCGGAAGAAACAATGTTGACCTTGGTGTCTTGATGGTTGATGGCATCATGCTATGACTTGTATAAATATTACGCGAAGAAAAAGTTTAACTTATCAGCTAATTATTTCATTGCCCAGTCATTAAAATACATCAATCGTCCATGAAATAAATTTTTCGCACGAAAAAACAACTGATATGGAATTTAATAGCCACACTGAAACGAAGCAATGGCAGATCACTTTGTAACGCGAGTTTGAGTCACGGTATCATTGTAGCACTTTATATACAACTTAATATTGGCCCTAGTACTACAAAAATGACATCATATTGATCTAAATACGTAAATATGGAGCTTCACCCCAAAAATTTTAGTGGTAATAGGTAGCTTTAAACAATTTTTGTGGCATATAAGAAACATAAAAAAATCAGAGTGTTCAATTCACACGCGGTAGAAATGAAACCTTAAAAAAAAAAAAAAATCTTGGACATTTTACAAACTTGACATTATCTTCTTTATGTATAGTTTTGTCTTACTTGTTTAACATTGTTCCTAGTTCCTATTCTTGTGCAAGTGCTTTTCTTCGCCTTCATCTCTTGTTTTTTTTTTTACGGCCAATGGAAAATTTAAAAACAGAAAATAAGTAATTAAAATAAAACGAACAATAAGTCATTTTCAGTAGATAAGGGTGGATTTTGTAAGGTAGGTTGGTTTATTTTTTTTAGATTTTTCACAAGATTGAAAAATGTTCAATAAGGTACATCTCTTTATGCATTTCAGTAGAAGATCAATGCTGAACATTACTTGAAAGATTTTTTAGGAAGGGGCTTACCAACTTAAAATAATTTACTATATTTAGGTTATCTATTTTATTAAATAACTAGCTGACCCGACGAACTTCGTACCGTTTCAGAATCAATAACAGTTGTGTTAGCGGTTGTGTTGTGAATACAGTTTTTTATAAAGTTAAAAATTAAACAATGAAGCAATTATCGTTGCGCAACTGTTCGTGTTTTGTTTTCGTCTGTATCAGAGATGGCATTGAGTACAGATTTATATTTTATGTGATTTTATTACTTTTTAACTTACTGGAATGGCGTTTCATTTTCTTTTCAGATTTACAATAATTATCGTATTTTCCTTTAGAGGGGTGCAGACATACGTTCACCGTTTGTCTCATTTTCGACTATTGGCAGAAAGCGGGGCAGCATTATACGTTTAATGCGTCGATGACACAGGGCGAGTTTACAAGCTACTATCTCGGATATTCACTATCTGTTAGTAAACTCGCCCAGTGTCATCGTGTTACTTGCTAACTAGCAGATTGTTGACAATCCACGGAAAAAGTTGAAAGGTCCTCAACTTTACACGCTACAAGCCGACTCGTGATTGGTTTATTTGTGTTTCCAATATGGCTGCCGAAAACCAGCTGATTTTGACTGTCAACTGTCTGAAGGATTAGTTCACGTTATTTCCGCTATTGGCGCTAGCAGCTACGTGCGAGTCCAGTTTCCTACAAAAATGTCGCGAGTGGACAGTTTTGTGTGTCATCATGACAATCTCACTCGCCGATTCACCCGCTTTTAAATTTAGTAGATAGTAGCTTGTAAACTCGCCCTGTGTCATCGACGCTTACGAACAAAAGCAAAACAATCAGCGCATTGACATTTGACGTTTTTAAATTTTTTAAATTCATTAACTATTCACAACCCAATATTATATTTATCACAATATTGCTGAAGCTCTTTCAAAAGATGATAATTCGTTCCATACAAAATGTACGAGGAAAATAATTTTCTTCATAATTTTTTTTATCGGGAATTTTTCCGATATTTTAATAGCTATTATGCTTTTCGAGTCGGAGACAAATCTAACAAATCAAGACCATAAAAATCGGTACTGTCGTTCTTGATTTATAAATGGTGTAACTAACCCGAATTTGTTTTATATTATATATTAAGAAGATGCCATTCTAGAGCATTATAATTCAATGCGGATAAAGTTGAATTGGAATAACATCTTATAAATAATAAACATCGAACAGATCAACAGACCAAGGCTTATTAGAACAAGTACAATCTTTACTGGGTGGGGCATAAAGTCGGTACCTGCTAATGGTGTTTTTTTATTGATGTGATAAAACATTGATCGACATTATACTGTGGCCAATATTGTTGCATACGAGGAGATGGGCATATTTATCTTATGCGTCACGCCAAAAGAGGGATCATCTTGCTGCACATGTTATAGGTAGATATATAGTATATAGTACTCAATTGAGTGTCCCTGTCCTATGTTGATCAATAACAGTAATAGAATCTAAATTAATACATATTACGCATTGTAGTTTTGTTCTGCAGTCATGATCTCAAGCTTGAATTACGAATGCGAATGGTCAGATGCTACGTGTTTTCGATATTATTTTATGGAATGGAAGCATGGACGCTTACTGAAGAACTAATTAGGCGACTTGAGGAATTCGAGATGTGGATCTACAGAAGAATACTTAAAATAAGTTGGATGGACAGGGTTACGAATGAAGATGTTATGGTTCGGATGAATAAATAAAAATAAGTTATAAAATGTATAAAAATTCAAAAATTTCAATATTTTGGACATGTGATGAGACTGAAAGATTGGCGGAAGAGGGGGCCCTGGAAGAAGGAGAACCTCATGGCTGAAAAAGCTGAGACAGTGGTTTGGCCAGTCTACTGTAGAGCTGTTCCGGGCCGCAGTAAACAAAGTCCGCATATCCAACATGATAAACAACGTCCGTTCAACGGACAGGGCACAAGAAGAAGAAGAAGTAGTTTTGTTTACGTATTGTCATCAAAGCAAAGAACGCTGGACTACGTGATACCAAATTGCTTAAATATGTTGCCTGTTGAAGAATTGGCTCGCCGAAAGAAATAATTTGTATTAGACTCTAACAAAAAAAGTCTAACTGCAAAAGAAAATAAAATAAGTTTTTTTTTTTATATCTTCAAAGTAAAAGCACCCATTGGCAAACTATTTTTTGGACTTTTCTTTTTTCTGTATAATATTTTAATTTTTTTCTGTCATATATTGTATTACTTTGTCTTTATAATAAATAAAAAAAAAATAAAAAAATAAAAAAAAAACTCCTTAGAATGAACTAATATTGTAGTGGTTAAGTAGTTTTTTTTAACCAAATATGTATAATGTTCTTTAATCCTAGTGTTTTTGGCATTCTTGATGTGTTCGGGAATCTCCGATGTAGCTCGAGATTGGTCGAGATTACAAGTTGCTTTATTAAGTTATCGTGTGGTTTACGATGAATATTCAACTCCACCAAAAGTCCGTTCTAATGGATGCTCTGTGTAATTCTGAAGCAGGAGATCTCGACACTGAAGGTGCCCAGAGATGTCGATCGTATATCATCGTCTAATTCCGTAACCGTTCGGGGTTTGGACGCGATACTGATGGTAGCTAACCACTGACCACTGACACGAAAGATCACCAGAAGAAGTAATAAATAATATTGTATAATATAATATTCTTTATTTTTGTTGCATATGCTATGTATGTTCATGAAATTAATTATTTCATAACATGGTCAACAATAACTTGGGTGGTCTTTAAAATTTTATCTATTTTTTCAACTTTTACATAATATTATGACAATGCTGTGTCTGATTAAGCCCGTCAGAAAATATAGTTCATTCATAAATTTGTTATCAGTTTAATAAACTTAGCTATAAAAATCAACACAGACAAAAGGGTATCAAACTACAATTGCCATTTGATAATAAAATAGTTCACCAGCCCGAAGTTAAAAATGATAGTGGTGTTTACTAAGTTATTATTTTATTTTTAATTTTAATCTTAAAGTATGTGCTTCATATGTATATATATATATTTATTTCTTCAATCATAGCAAATTCAGTGGCCTCGTTTAACATAAATGAAAAGAAATCACTTTTTATACAGCATTTATTTAATCAAAATTATCAACACGTTTCTTCTTCAGGAAAAAAAAAAACCAAGAAGATAAACAACTAACACAAAAAAAAAAAAAAAAAATTAACTGTGCTGTTCATACGCGGTAAAATTGAAACCTTCGGAAAACTAAAGTAGATGAGAGTTACAAAACAACTAACAAAGAGGAGGCCGATTATTCTATCTCATTCTATCGCAAGCATTATTTATCTCATTCTGTAGATGTATGTGTTTGTCTTATTAGTGACGCTTTTTTGTTTCATAGAGTTTTTTTAGGACATCTTGGTAACTAGGAGAAAAAAAAATATTTTAGAGAAAAATATAAATCTACTACACTATATAAAGAGGTAAGATTTGTTTGTTTGTTTGTTTGTTTGTTTGCATCGAATAGGCTCCGAAACTACTGAACCGATTTGAAAAATTCTTTCGCTGTTGGGAAGCTACACTATCCCTGGGTGACATAGGCTATATTACATTTTTTAAAAAATAGGCATCCTTACTAAACTTTCAATAATGTAACCCAGGGTGTAAAAAAATTTCCTAAAATATTCTTTAAATCGCGTGCGCTGCGAGAACTATTGATGATAGAATAAAATAATGTACTACGACTTTATAGAACACATCATTATTTACAAAAAAGGTCGCGACAGCATATATCTAACTATTATGGTTATGCCACAATAAGTATTCTTTTATTTTAAAAATTTAATTAAAATGTCAGCGCTTGAAAAGGCTCTTTATTTGTATCTTGGTTTTAATCCTTATCAAAATAAATTACTTCATATTCAAGACAGCTTCAATACCTTTATCTAATTTTTGAATTTTTTAATTCGTATATTTAATTAGAAAGATATCACGAGTTTAAAAATGTTAGTATTAGAAAAAAGTTTCGGCTACGGGCCGGGCGGGAGAGGAGTCAAGAAATGCAGTGCCAGGGGGGTTGGCGGGACGGGAGAGCGGGAGAGCGGTGGTGGGGAAGGTGGAAGTGAAACGCTGGAGGGGAACGCACGGGAAAGGACATGTAAGGAGTAACATTTTATTTATTTGAATATGGCATATATTATAAAAGAAAGTCCAAAAAAACGTCCAGCTAGCATAAACTCAGAAACGAGTTCCGGTTCGATCAAGGGAGTTATATGGTGTGGTAGATCTCTATCCCCCCTAGGGAATAAGGGTATCCGTTTTTACCTAAAGGGCATGCTTTTGAAGATATAAGGGCTGAAAGTTTCGCCCTGTTGACATTTCTAGAACAGTCTTCCGGAAAGTTCTAGAAGGTTCCATAGAGCTGTAGAAAGTTCTGAAAGGAGTGGCGGAGTATGTCGTGTAATGATCAGGAATAGGGAATCGGGAACATCATTGTGCAACATTCCATAACACTATCTTATAATAATAAATAATAATTTAAGCAATAAAAATTTGGAAATCCAAAAATTAATGAATTCATGTATTCTTTGAAGTACGCTTGATTTTGGCAATTTGATATTTACCTTAAATATTCATGTAACCATCATTACCTACATATTTTGTATGTGTTTTTTTATGTATCTACGCCTGTCTCGATACAGCTATGTCCTAGTGAGACAGGCATGGAAAAATAAACTTTATACAGATAAGTAAATAAATAAATTTAGTTTATGCTGGATATCTCTGCTTACCTCATCAGAGATATCCGGGTTCTCTAAATAAATGGTCACGGAATTTAGTTTATAAATCATAACACTGATTGCTCGGTAGAGTTATATTTTATTTGACACCAGAAGTGAGATATTACAAGGATTCTATCCGCGACAATAATTTGCGTAATTAAAAATAGCTCGCTGACAGGAGGAACGCTCAGACCGGAATGATCTGGAAGTTTTTTCCACTCGCGAGCTCCGTTCTGTCATCTGCGCATTTTGCTGCGCAGGCAAGTGTTGCTAGAGTCAAGATGACATTTTGCTCAAAATATAATAATAATCGCGGTGCCTACATACCTCCTCCCCAGCATTTTATGCGACAAACGCACATATGTAAAAAACTTAAAATTAAACAAAAATTACATATATAGTGTTCGATGCCCATTTGATTATTTTAAATTAACACAGTCGGACAAATTGGAATACTGGATCAACCAGTTTGTTGTAAGATCGAGAAAAAAACCAAAAGTAATAAACTTTAACTATGTTTCTAAAAAAAATAATTAAGTGGGCTTGACAAACAATGCTGACTAAAGCAACCTAGTTTGAGTGTAATAAACACTTACTGTAAAAGTGATAAGTGTTAATTAAATTATTAATTAATTAATTAATTTTTATAAGTCTCATAAGCTACGGAAAGGGGAAACCATGTCGTGCTAATACAAAAATGTAACCCGTTGGCTAAGTTAAATTACTTCAAATCTATTAAAGATGAGTGACGTGTGTCTTCATTATAATCATACAACTAGGGATAAAAATTAATATGTGAAAATTTTACACAACTTATAAGTCAAGATTACTTCAAATCTATTTAAGATGAGTGACAAGTGTCTACATTATAAACATGTAACCAGAAATAAAAAATAAATATGTGAAAACTTCACACAACTTATAAGTCAAGAAAGAAAATACGTAATGGGTATCACACTTCGTAGAGATAAGGAAAGTCCTATCATATCTATAACCGCGTCATATCTATATGAGGTATGATATTCACTTCATAAGTAGAATGTATCATATACATACTTGAGTACTTAAAATTAATAAAGTTCATTTTTTATGTATAGAACATCAGGAAACGTATATAAATATATAAAAATATTAAACGTATATAAAAATAAGGTGAACTATATTAAGAAATGTGTTTAGACATATGTCCCGTAGATCGTGGGATATCATAATGAAAAGTTGTAACCTATACAGATCAAAATTTATGTGTAACTAAAATTATATACATACATCATACATTAACTAGTATGGAATACTACAGGCAATAGTTGGTATTATAATTAGGTCCTGCATTTAAGTGCATCTAAAGTTACATCATGCCATTATTAGCATGGGAAAACGAATACAATATAGCTTGTATTATTTTCAAATCATACATCTAATATTATATACATCATGCTTTTATCAGCATGGAATAAAGAATACAATAGTTTGTATTATTTTTAGATCATATTATTTATGTTCATCTAACGTTACATACTTCATGCATTCATTAGCATGGAATAAAGAATACACCTCAAGAAAAATCTTGGAAAGTTACTTTATGTTATAACATGGTATATCATCTTATGATAATAGTTGAAAAGATTTTTCCTATTTACATTTTGATAAAAATTGAAAAGATTTTTCATGTTTTGACATTTTTATAAAAATAGATGAAAAAAAAAAAAAAAAAATTTTAATGCTTTAACAGGTGTACATGGGTGGTCTACGTCATACATTTATAAGTACGGAAAGAGCAGTACCAAATTTACCTATAAATACATGATAACAATATGCTTCACGTTTTGACAGGTGTGGGCAAGGTAAGCAGTCATCACACACCTATCAAAATATGGTAATATAATAAGGAAATGGAGAAGGCAGTTCATTGTACCTTCTACACATATTTGAATTTTCATACTGAAAACGTATGGCAAAACTACATCATGTTTTCCCAGGTATTGTGGAATGATACATCACATACCTACAAAAACATGGAAAACACTCATCACACTTTTGTAAGTGTATGGAAAAGTACATCATGCACTTAAAAAAGCGTGGAAAAAACGAAACGACACATATTACATGGTATTTTGTTATGTATAAATATACATGTTGACATCATGTTCTATGAACATGAGATTTTTTAAAAACAACCCTTCCTTAAGACAGGATTATTGAATATATCAATTATGACGATGGTTAAACAAACCTAGAGTTCAATTTCTATCAAAAATTGTAGTCTCTAATTATTTTCATTATATAGTGAAATCATGTTCTATGAACGTGGAGATTTAAAAATAACCCTTCCTTAAGACAAGGTTATCAAATATGTAAAAAAATAACATAGTTAAATAAACTTAGAGTTCCAACTTCTATCAAAAGTTGATGTCTCTAGTTATTTGTAGTTACAGTAATCTTTAAAAAAATACTACCAAAATTTATGTCAATAATGTGGATTTACTAATGAGATATATATCTGTGAATCGAATTTGGGAGTATATAGTGATTTTATATCGGAAAAAAATTATATGGAAAAACTATGTCTCTTTAAGCCTTTTTTCTAAAGGGCCTGGTACCTGTCTGGAAAATGCACTCTTCTACCGAACCTTGTAGTAGTAATTTTGTCCGGGGTCTGTTCTGCGACAGGTTCTTCGATAGTCAACTTCTCTTCGGAAGGAACGAAGGCTGGTTTCAAGCGATCAATAGAGACGCGCTTTGGTTTTCCATTGATGATAATGACATATGTCTTTTCGTTACGTTCTTCCACTTTGTAAGGTCCATCGTAAGGGAGTTGCAGCGATTTTCGTGCGGAATCAGTTCTCAGAAAAACGTGAGTAGAAGAAGGTAAATTCTTATGTATGAAAAACTTTCCTGAACCGTGATTACTGGCAGGAGTAGATTTTATATTTTCAAATCTTCTTTGTAGTCGACCGACGTAAGTATCTGGCTCTTCGCGAGGCGTAGGAGTGAAGAAATCACATGGTAACCTCAGCGTTCTACCATAGGTAAGTTCAGCAGGCGAGCATTTTAAATCATCACGAACTGTTGACCTCAATCCAAGTAGTATAATAGGGAGAGTCTCCAACCAGTTCGGGTCGCCGTTAGCCATAAGTGCCGACTTGAGGGTTCTATGCCACCTTTCTATCATGCCATTAGCTTGAGGGTGGTAGGCGGTTGTCCGCGTATGCTTGATTCCGAATTTTTCTGTGAGTTTCTTGAAAAGACATGACTCAAACTGACGTCCCTGGTCTGTCGTAATAGTTTCGGGGATACCATGCTTCGAAATCCAGTGAGTTGTCAGTGCTGTGGCGACTGTGTCTGCTGACATATTCTTTAAGGGGACTGCTTCGGGCCAGCGAGTGAATCTGTCAATCATGGTGAGCAGATATTGATAATCACTACAAGCGGGCAGGGGTCCAACCAAGTCGATGTGGACGTTCCGGAAACGGTCTTCAGGCAGAACATACGTGGCTCTTGGCGCGACTGTATGTCTGGAGATTTTGGCCTTTTGACAATTTATGCAATGTTTGACAAAGAACTTTATATCCTTCGCCATGTTGGGCCAAACAAATCTCAATTTAATACTGTTGACAGTCCCATTAATGCCTGGATGACAAACATTATGCACATTTTCTATGACCTCTTTTCTCATATTAGATGGTACGAAGGGTCTTACATGACCGGTAGAGATATCACACCACAATGAAGAATTAGTTCCAGGAATCACCATTTGACGTAGAGAGAGAGAGGAGTCCTCAAGTGCCTTAGTAATTTCGTCGTCGTGACTCTGCTCTTGTCTCATTCTCTCATAGTCAATTGCAGAAGGGCTATTTATCTCTTCAATGCGAGAAAGAGTATCTGCAACTGTATTCTGGTGTCCGGAAATATGTTTGATGTTGGTGGTAAATTGAGATATATAATCTAGTTGTCTCTCTTGACGAGGAGAACTTGAGGCTCGTTTCTTGTTGAAAGCGAAAGTGATGGGCTTGTGGTCCGTGTAAATAGTAAAATTTCGACCTTCTAAGTTGCTCCTAAAATACTTTACTGCCTCGTAAACACCGGTTAATTCACGGTCAAACGTACTGTATTTACGCTGTGCCGGGGTAAATTTTCTTGAAAAAAATCCTAAAGGTTGCCATGCTGTACCTTTATTTTGTTGCAATGATGCTCCCATAGCCAGGTTGGATGCGTCCACCATAACTGCTAATTCAGCGTTTGGGTCTGGGTGTGCTAACAATGCGGCAGAAGCGAGGTGTCGCTTGCATTGGTTAAAATCCTCCGTTAATTCCGGGGTCCAAGTAAGGATACGTTTGTCATTCTTTTTATATCCAGAAATGCAATCAAAAAGTGTTGTTTGGGCGCTGATAGTGTTGGGTAAAAATCTTCTATAATAATTGAGCATTCCCAAAAAACGTCTTAATCCTTTGGCTGTTTTGGGGAGAGGAAAATCAATAATAGTTTTCACTTTCTCTTTAATTGGAGTCATCCCTTCCGGTGAAATGGTATGACCTAGAAAATTAACAGTCGGGAGTCCAAATTGACATTTTTTAATGTTAATTACCAATCCATTATCTGCTAATCTTTTACATAGAATATCCAAATGTTTTTTATGCTCCTCTTCATTGCTGGAGGCTATAAGGATATCATCAAGATAAACAAAGCAAAAATCCAGATCTCTGGTTACGGCATGCATGAAACGCTGGAAGCTTTGGGCAGCGTTGGATAATCCAAATTGCATAGTCGTAAATTCAAAAAGGCCAAATGGTGTTATAATAGCCGTTTTGGGTATATCTTCTGGTTCCATAGGGATCTGGTAGTATGCCCTCAGCATATCTATTGTTGTGAAGATTTTTGCTTTTGCGAGTTTATGTGAGAAGTCCTGGAGCTGCGGAATGGGGTATTTGTCGGGAATCGTTTTGGCGTTGAGACGACGATAATCACCACACGGTCGCCATTCACCATTAGGCTTCTTCACCATGTGTAAAGGGCTCGCCCAGTTACTCTTGGACGGCCTGCAAATGCCTTGCTCCATAAGGTAATTAAACTCCTTTTTGGCTGCTTCTAACAGTTTTGGTGCGAGTCTGCGAGCTCGTTCAGTTACAGGTGGACCCTTGGTCTCTATGCAGTGCGTCACTGTATGTTTCTTGTTATTTAGAGCTTGCATATTCGGTCGCGTCAGGCCTGGATATTTATTTAAAATCTCCCTGTATTTTTGTGATGAGGAAATACTGGAGATACCGGATGAGGGTCCATTGGATGTTGCGCCTCGAATCCGTAAGCCTGTAGTCTGGTCTGTAAGTGTACCCTTTTTTAGGTTGACCGACAAGTTAAAATGATGGAGAAAATCAGCACCAAGTATGGCTCTATTCACATCAGCCACTATGAAACGCCATTTCATTGTTCTCCGGAGGCCGAACTTAAGTTCAATCGTCCTTGTGCCGTAGGTTCGGATGGAATTCCCATTAGCTCCGTATAAAGTTGTGGGGCACTTGTCGGAAGTTATGTAATTCTTCGCTATTTTCGATGTCTTCGGGATCACAGAAATGTCTGCGCCTGTGTCTACTAAAAACTTTTGGCTTGTTTCTTGGTCATAAAGGAAGAGACGACGAGTCTGAGTAGGAATTTGACATGTCTCTACTGTGGAATTCCTCCGTCGTCTCCCGACCTCTTCGAGCGGAAGGTACACGGTTGTTGGCATCGGTAGGCATTTTCACCGAACTTGGCATGTAATTTGCAGTTAGTCCAGTCAATTAAGCTAAAAAAGGGGGATAATCCCCAAATAAAACGGAATAAGCTGAAAATTTGTAAAAACCTTTATTTTGGTATTCTACATGTTGCCTCAAAAGTCTCATAAGGTCAAGTGTGCGCGTCTTTGGATATTCAAGGTCAAAGGTCACGAAAATCAGTTTTTTGGAAATATCTCGCTTCCTATGCCTCGAATCGTATTTGCGTTAAAGATAAAAGTTATAGAATACAATATTCTCTACAAATTTTGCTTAAATTATTTTTTTATACGATTAACCGTTTTTAAGATAAAGCCCGAAGAGTGTGGAGCGCTCAGCCGTATATGCCGTAGCGCGAGGTCAATAGCGAATCCCAGTTAATCGAACGGTTTTTTAACTTAATTATTCGTTAAATATTTGTTTATTAACTATTTAATATATTTTATTTATATAATATTTCTTATAAATCTTTAATTTATTAATTATTTTATTTATAAATATTTCTTATAAGTCATTTAATATTACTTGCCTTTTTCAAATAAACAATAAAGTTTTTTTTTTAATGCTTCCGATTTTATGTCTGGGTTAAATCTTACCCCACAGGAAAAACTAAACCCTTCCACACACTTTTCCACAAAGGATCATCTAGTCAATCCACGCTATGTAAGTGCAATATATAAGTATAATAAATACAAAACAATACAAGAACAACATGTCAATCTACCAGAGACCAAATGGGAAAATAATTCACCGACTCCAGATATTTTCATATCAGAGGGTTCGGCTCGGTAATTTATTTATTTTTAATATTATATTTTAATTATAATCTCATTAGAACAAGTAGGAAAGAAATTAGGAATACATTTTTTAATAATATTTTTATTTAGCAATCATCTATCAATAAATTTGTACAATCCAAGTTGAAGTTTTTAATGGGAAGATTTTTTCTTACTTTAATTATTAGTTAGCCGGTATGGGAGTTCGTTTTCTTCTTCTTCCGGTCGCTCAAAGTCATTATAATCATCCTCATCGTTATCAATGACATTCATCTCCAAACCTTAAAAAACTTCAGGGTCATATGCGATTTCTTCATCGAGATCATTTTGATACGATGAAGCGTTGAGACATGCATGTCCATTACATTGGCCACAAGCTAACGAACATTGCAACCCTATTATATCAGTTAAATACTTCTGTTGTAGTTTTAAAATTTTTGTCTGATCACTTGGTACATACTCCGTAGGGACATCTTTAAGATCTGACAATGTAAATTGGGAATCTTCATGATTTTCTATATAGTCAAAAATCGTTTTCATTGATTGTGTGACTTGACCATCTTGGCGAGGCTTTCTTATTAGATATGGTACTGGCTTTAAGAAATTACTGTAGCAAACGGCGTGGTATTTTGCTTCAGCAGCTATCAAGTCATGCTCATAATATACACGATATTTTACTAACTCTCCTAAACAATCGCTTCGTTCTGCTGCTCTTTTAATAACATTGTCTTTGAATTCGAGAGTGCTTACTTTACTAATAGTGCGTTTGTACTTCCTGTGTTTTTTCACCTCTGCTCCTTCATCAGCTGCTTCGCCACAAAATAAGCACAATTCTTTGAAATCAAACACTTCAATTCTTTTCTTGCGAGGTACACTTGACGACGTTGAAGGTTCACTCTCTTCGAGGCGTTTTTTCGATGCTCTGATTGAATTTTTACTAATGTACACTTTTCGACACTCGGTATGAACATTCACAGAAGTTAAAGTGTTTAGATAGTTGATGTGTCCATCATTTCTTTCAACACTTGCTGCTTTTATGATCTGTATACCGCGCACAACATTTACAACATTACCATCAGAAAGTGACTTATTACATATAAAACACAAATCAGCCATGATAACTCTTATAATCTTACGTCCGTCGTTGCCAAGATGCACTTTAAAACTAAAGAATAAATTTGGTAGAAAGTGGTTCCATCAGAAAGAAAACGGTCTTATTTATGCAAACAATGGAAAATTTGATGATGCATCTTGCAATTATAAAAAAGGTCGTTAAGTAGGAGTATGTTTTTCCAGGAATACTCTGTATTTCCAGATATACTCTTAATGTGTACGTAGACTCGGGTCTATGTGCACATTTAAAACCAAAATACCTTATTTCTTTCCTAAAATACCATTTTCTTTCTTAAAATACAATCATTCTTAATGAAATTATAATTACAATATGTTTCCAATAATTCACATAATTATTATTTGAAATAGGTAAGTAATATTAAATGACTATTTGATTTATAAGTAACATTTATAAATAAAATATTAAATAGTTAATTTATAATATTTAACGAATATAGTTTAAAAAAACCGCACCATGAACTTAAATTCACATTTGACCTTGCGCCATGGCATGTACGGCTGTGCGCTCCGCTCTCTTCGCGCTCAATCTTAAAAACGGTTAACCTTATAAAAAAATTACATAGACAAAATTTGTAGAGAATTTTATACTCTACAACTTTTGTATGAATACAAATATGATTCGAGGCAAAGGAAGCGAGATATTTCCAAAAAACTGATTTTCGTGACCTTTGACCTTGAATATCCAAAGACGCGCACACTTGACCTTATGAGACTTTTGAGGCAACATGTAGAATACCATAATAAAGGTTTATACAAAGTTTCAGCTTATTCCGTTTCATTTAGGAGTGAAATCCTTATTTGACTGGACTAAGTACCCATTCGGTGCTTTGTTGGGCGATCTACCGCGGGACCTGGAACGTGGTCTTCTAGCGGGATTCTGATAGTTATTCTGACGACTATTATTGCGACGTGGACTCTGGCTTCTGTGCTCGCTGTAGGTAGATGGGCGGTCACGATTATGGACCTGCGACATCTTCAAAAGTTTCACCTCGTGGGTAAGAGCTGCGACCTGCTCTAAAAGGCCTTGCATTGACGTATCATTACGTTCGGATCTTGAAGTTCCGGGTTTGGTGTCGTGGTCTACCGCGCCACATTTTGTTGCCTGGTACACATCAACTATCTTATCGGCAGCTAGTGCTAGTTGGTTTAGGTTATTGTCTGGAAGTGCTGAAAGTATGGCTTGGACATGCTGAGGAAGCCGTTGGAGCCATAATGTTTTTACGATGGCGCTCTCCGCTAATGCGGGTCCAGCTAACTCCAGCATGTGTCGTAGAAGTCCTGTGGATTTTCGGTCTTCTAATTGTAATCCCGTCAATAGTCGTGTTAAACGCTTCTCTTCGGAGTCTTGAAGTCTGTCTATCAGCGATGCCTTGAGTGTGCAATATTTGTCCTTCACTGGCGGGTTTATCACTATGTCGCTAACGCATTGTAATGTTTCAGCGTCCAAGGCGGCGACTATGATGTTGTATTTAGTAAAATCTTCCTTGATGCGGGAGTTAATAAACTGAGCCTCGGCTTGAGCGAACCATAGACTAATGTTACTTCTCCAACAACTTGGTAACCTCACAGAAACGTGATGGATGGATGTTTCCGAAGAACAGCCCTCGTTGTTTGATTCCATGTTTGGTGTTGGATTTTCCTTGCGCAATATTTCTTCATTTCTTTTAGCTATGTCGCTTGGTTCAATGGAGGGTGTCTCTCCGGTAGATGTCATTTAAGTGCAGACAATAAAGGCGAGACAAAAATATGGAATACCCGACAGTGAAATAAACTCCTTTGTGATAAAACTAGTTAAAATTGAAATTCTCAATTTTTAAATTAAAAATAAAAATCCACACTAATGCCTTTTCTCTTTCAAAAATTTTCAACAATAATTCTGATAAAAATAAGTGGGAATTATATTTTTTTATTTTTTTTTTTTTATTATTTATTGACCAAGATATTGGAATACATATATACAAAATACAATGTACATTTTTTTTTTTTTTTTTGGTATAAACCACCTCACTAGGCTGAGCCTGTTCCGAGGTGGCAGGAATTTAAACTAATTTTGTTATCTTAATCTTGGAAGAAAAATAAGATTAAAAAAATAAATATTTAAGTTTAGAAAGATAAATACAATAAAGGAAAAATAAAAGAGTAAAATAGAAAAAAAAATATGATAGAAACAAATTAGAGTCATAAAAATAATTGAGAGGAAAAGAGGAAAATACAGGCGTTGAGTGTGTTATTGTATTGTTCAGGTTATCTGACCGCAGTATATAATGCCTTTGTCGATTATCCACATATGGATTTTGTGTTTTGCATTTTTTGTCATGTGGATATCTTTAACATCTTTTTTAATTAAATTAAAAATTTTTGGAGCCAGATTATGATAATGTCTTTGTCCATATGTAGTATTTGTCTTCGGAGTCATGTGTTGATGTCTATGTCTTGTGTCGTAATTGTGTTGTGCAGTATGATGGTTTAAGTTGTCTTGTTGGTAATGTGTAGCTATAATTTTGATGTACAGTTGCTGTATGTTCAATACAGCAAAGTCTTTAAATAACTGTATTGTCGAGAATCTAAAAGGTTTTTTAGTAATAACTTTAATTAAGGCCTTTTGCGCTTTGTTGAGAGGGTCCATATTAGTTTTCGCAGCACCACCCCAACCGATCATACCGTGGGTGATAATTGATTGGCCTAAAGCGTAGTATATAGTTTTTAAGGTCTTCATTGGCATTATGTTTCGTATGTTCTTAAAAAAATATATAAGTTTTCTGACTTTACCCGCTGTTTTATGTATTTGTTCTGTCCACCTAAAATAGTTGTCAACGTAAATTCCTAAGTATTTTATTATCTCAGTCCGTGTTAGCGGGTTGCATAGGCAGTTTTCTTTAGATAAGCAGTCGTGTATGGTTAAGTTTTCATTAGGTCTCGGTTGACGTCTGGGATCTATACTAAATGTCATGTACTTTGTTTTGTCTATATTTAGTGTTAGCAGGTTATTGTCTAGCCAATTTTTAATCCGTTTGATTCCATGGGCAGCCTTTTTATAAACATTTGTCCAGGAGTCAGAAGTAAAAACGAGAACAGTGTCATCCGCAAAGCAAATAATATCTCCGCTAATATCTAACTGACACAGGCAATTGATGTAAAGTAAAAATAGGATGGGTCCTAATGTACTTCCTTGAGGAACTCCGTAAGTTATGTATCTGTTTTGGCTTGTTACATTGCCTAATTTTAGTGCATGGCTGCGTTCAGTTATATATGATTTGAACCAGTTATAAGCCGAGTTTTTAATACCTATGTTATATAATTTTTTTAAGAGAATCTTATGGGACACAGTATCAAAAGCTTTACTTAGATCTAGAAAAACCGCAATGCAGCTTTTTTTTTGGTCAACATTTTTTAAAATGGTTTCTGTCACTTTTAATATTGCATCTTGTACTCCCATATTCTTTCGAAATCCATGTTGATTTTCTGATAGAATTTTATGTGTGTCTAGATAGTCTACTAGTTGGATTTTCACTAGATTTTCGATTACTTTGGTGAGAACATTTAAAAGTGATATAGGCCTATAGTTAGAGGGATTATTTTTATCTCCAGATTTATAAATAGGTACTATGTTTGCAATTTTAAAATGGCTGGGGAATATACCGCTTGTTATACTCAGATTACAGATGTGGGTGAAGGGAAGGGCTATTTGGTGTTTTATTTCTTTTATTAGTTTAGTGTCAAGTTTGTCGGGTCCAGTCGCACAGTCGTTTCTCAGTTTATTTATGTGATGTATTATGTCTTTTGTTTGGAAAGTCTTTATTCTAAATGTATTGTTATCTTGTGCATTAGTGATGTATTTATCAGCAAGTGTATCTTCGTCAGTGTTTGTTTTATTAAGTAGGGTTTGGGCTAATGCTTGACCAACGTCTGCAAAGTAATTATTTAATGTGTTGGCAATGTCAGTTTGATCAGTTATTACTGTATCATTAACTTCAACTTGTTGGAGTTGTGCTGCTGGTTTTTTATTTACATTGTTTATTTCCTTTACTGCATTCCATAATAATTTCGGGTCAGCTTTGTTATCTTCAATTTTTCTTCTATAATATTCTTCTTTTGTCTGTTTCACTATAGATCGGCAGATATTTCTATATTTTTTATAGTAATTTTGAAGCCTGATATTACTCGGTGAGTTTGAAGACTGTTTATGTAGTTTGTCTCGCTTGTGTAAACATTTAACCAAGTTGTCGTTGATCCAGGGCTTAATTTTTCTATTTTTGTGAACAACTGTTCGAAAAGTTGTGTACTTTATTACACTTATATTTATTTTGTCAGTAAAATTCACCATTGGAGTGTTAACATCTGTTTCATTTAAAATATTTGCCCAGGATATATAATCAAGAGATGATCTAATAGCATCGTAATCTGTGTATTTTAGTTGTATTTTACCTCCACTATTTATTAGTTGATTCGATAGTTGCTTAAAAACTTTAAAAATCGTTAAAATTGTTAAAAAATTTTAAAATAGTTGAATATTTTCTAAAATTTTATTGTTAAAATTTATTAAAATTTTGTTAAAACTTTTTTTTTTTTTTTTTTTTTAAATTTATTAAAAATTTTTGTTGTATAGATAAACTCGTTTTCGATGATATTAAATAGTTTTAGATGATAAGAAAGGAACTTTAAAAATCGTTACAATTCAGAACATGTGCGATTTGCAACATTATTGTATTAATTTGACCTCATGAAAAAATATGGCGTCATTGTCGTAAAAATATGTCGAACCAATTTTATCCGGCGACGATTCTCAGATGAATTCTGGATGCAGATGGAGTAGATGCTGGTCTCCCTGATGACGGATTCAGGATCCTGCGTTCTCTGGCGGAGATCTCAGGATTCACGTTCCCTGGTGATGAACTCGGGATGCCTCGTTCCCTGGTGATGATCACCTACGGTCATCGCTGCGCCAATCCGTTCTCACTGAAATAGAGGGTAAAACGCACTTATCATTCAGGAAGGAACAATTTATTTAACAAAACATAGCGGGATAATAATGTAAAACGCACTTATTATTCTGTAAAAAATGATTTTGTTACTAAAACATTAGTGGGATGATGATGTTTCAATTGATAATTAGATGTAAAACATGTGTTTGACAAGAATGTGTGACAATGCTATCGAAATAACACGGTCGTGTATTTATTTAAAAAATTACTGGAACATTTATTTCAAAAGGGATTTTACTTTAAGTTATGCTATAAAACAATAGAATTTACTTACTTGCTGTCCAGGATTCCGTCTTGGAACGTTTCTCCCCTCCCGCCAGCAAGCTAGTTCTTTTAGTCGAAAGGTCACCAGTTTTAGTTTATGCTGGATATCTCTGCTTACCTCATCAGAGATATCCGGGTTCTCTAAATAAATGGTCACGGAATTTAGTTTATAAATCATAACACTGATTGCTCGGTAGAGTTATATTTTATTTGACACCAGAAGTGAGATATTACAAGGATTCTATCCGCGACAATAATTTGCGTAATTAAAAATAGCTCGCTGACAGGAGGAACGCTCAGACCGGAATGATCTGGAAGTTTTTTCCACTCGCGAGCTCCGTTCTGTCATCTGCGCATTTTGCTGCGCAGGCAAGTGTTGCTAGAGTCAAGATGACATTTTGCTCAAAATATAATAATAATCGCGGTGCCTACATAAATAAAAAAGTACCGGACCGTTATGCTTCCCGGTGTTATCTTATGTAAAACACAGCGACTTGTAAATAATATTTGTTTTATGGTAAGCATTAGAATATTATTTTCCTTATTATCTCAAAACTTTATATTTGGAGATGTCTGACAAATTAACTGAACGAACGACATGTCGATAATTTTGATTAAATAAATGGGGCCCACAAAGTGGTAGGTTTTCATAATAATGAACTCCAGTGAAAAATATTACAGTTAAAAAAATTATGTTTGTATAGAATACACCAATATATAAGTTTTATTTAATAATAATATTAAACGTACAGTTTAAAAAAAATATATATAAAAAAGTGCATTTTTAATACTGCCGTTGAAAAAAGCCGTCAAGTTGGTATTACCAAAATGTTTAGTGGTGACGTCACTGGTCACCGTAAAGTCATTATACGGTGTTATACGGGAATGTAGGTATGACACAAGCCATCGTGCGAATGACACATGCCATAGCGAAACTACTTGAAAAAATTGTTGCGTCTCAAATAACTTCCCACTTAAATTATTTACTGATCATCAATCCGCATATAGAAAGTTCCACTCAACAGAAACCGGATTACTTCGTGTCCTCTCAGATATAACCCTTGCCATAGAATCAGGTAAGTTAGCCCTTCTTTCACTTTTAGATATGAGCGCCGCATTTGACACCATTGACCACGACTTCCTTATTAAGAGACTAGAAGTAACATTTGGTTTACACTCTAACATAAAAAAATGGCTACAATCTTATCTATCCAATCGCTCTCAAGCAGTGAAAGTTGGAAACAAACAGTCCAACTTCACAAAACTCTCTTCAGGGGTACCTCAGGGATCCGTTTTGGGTCCACTTCTTTTCATTATCTTCACAAATGATGTCGCAAAAATTATCGAGTCATTTGGTCTATTATCTCACTGTTATGCTGACGATCAGCAAGTATATTTTTACTGCACACCAAATGAGATCAACGGCCTTAAAATTCGCACAACTGAGTGTCTAGAAGCGATCAGTCTTTGGATGTCCTCGAACAAACTTAAGTTAAATCCCACAAAGACCGAGTTTCTCTGGGCAGCCACGAATAGACGCCAACATTTAATAGACAACTCACCAATTTCTATTTCCGGTAGCGACGTAATTGCAAAAACAACCGTCAAACTTCTAGGTGTTTATCTGGATTCAGACCTTTCGCTAAAAAGTCAAGTAAATAGGACCGTCAGTACTGGGTTTTTCTATCTAAGACAACTTAAATCAGTTCGTAGGAACCTCTCAACGGAGGCAACTAAGCTTCTCGTGAACTCATACGTAGTTTCACGTCTTGATTATTGTAATGGCATTTATGCAAAACTTCCTAAATGCCAAACTGATAAACTACAATCAGTGTTCAACGCCGCAGCACGGCTAATTACTGGGGTACCCAAGTTTTCGCACATTTCGGAACACCTTCGAAATCTTCACTGGCTGAAGTGTCCTGAAAGGATCCAATACAAGTTATGCTGGATGGTGTTTAAAGCTCTCAATGAAATGGCTCCACCCTATATCTCTGAATTATGCATTCCGGAAAATATTGGTCTAAGGCAGTCAACTCTTAGATCAGCGACATCATCTGCAATCGGAAGGTTGAAAGAACTTAAGCGAAATCCGAACACTAATTTTGGTGATCGTGCATTCGGAGTATCCGGCCCTGAGGCTTGGAATAAACTTCCTATGGAATTAAGATGCATAACCAGCCCAACAGAATTTAGATCCAAACTTAAAACTCACCTATTTAAACACTCATTTCCATAAATTCGCTATTCCATTCAAATATTGCTATCCAATCTGTTGTTGAGCGATGAATTATCTTATTGCGGTTGAGATCGACGATTAGATTCATTCATTCATTTAAGATACCTATGCTTTCCTTTAAATACAGTTAACCCATTAAAATCATTTTCAAAACCGTGTTATAAAATATTGTAATATTATGTACGAACTTCCTTCTTCTTCTGGCGCTAACAATATTAATATTAAAAAAGGATACAAAATATTTTGTAAAATGTGTAGAATAAAATATGTATGTATGTATATATAAAATCATCAAACTGCTTCGACTTGCAGCAATAACTTTCTTCTCTGTCTGTACCTATATCGGTAGAGTTTTGTTGATCACTTGGTAATATTAGACACCTCGCAAAACTAAAAAATATTTATTGTTATATGTAAACAACTATTTTAATTGTAAATCTCTAATTTTAAGTCACATTTGTAAATATATATGTATGCCACTAGTTTTCAGTCAGTAGTAATAAGTCTTAGTCGTAAGTCACTAGCTATGTACATAATATATAAGTCTTAAATGTAAGTACCTAGTTATAATTTTGAATCTTAGTTGTAAGTCTATCGTATTAATTTTATTTTATTGTATGCTTATATGTACAGCGCCCTTGAGGTGATTTCAGCGCCCTTGAGGTGATTTTTCACAAAAACGGCGCTTTATAAATCAGCCAAGTATTATTATTATTATTATCGTATTAACAATATTTCATCTTATTTGTTTATTTACATACTGTTTATAGAGATTCAGTTGTTGTGTTTATTGAAACATTATTTAGGCCTAAATAAATCAGTTTCAAAAATAAAGGTATCTTTTATTAGTTTATCTCTATTATTGAAAATATTCATAAACTACTGTACAAAAAAAATTGTAATGTTACTTCTAGGGAGATTCCTTCGAATTCGGAATTTGTAAATGGCGGCGAGTCAAACAGCTGATTGCGCGATTTTATAGTAGATGACGTGATTGATGACGTCACACGATGCCACCATAGATGCGGTGGTTTTTGGGGGTTCTTGAAAAATTAAATCTTTGACAATTATTTTAATTATTAAAACTATCTCAAAAATAAATAAAAAAATACAATTATTTAAGTTAGAATGTTATTATTCATTAAAAAAAATTTAAAAAATTTGATTGGAGTTAGTTCTCTATTTTAATAGTTGTGGTGACTAACATTATCTATTTCTGTTAAATTTAAGCGAATGTTATCGCCCGTATTCAGGTTTATTCGCGTACAAACTCTCCACAATATTATTAAATTTTCAAACCAAAAACACATGACTTTGCATTACTTCGCCTTTGTTCACTTCATACATTTTTAGGAAATACGAATCACCGTTTTTTATTCTGTTTTGAAAAATTATTTTATTGGTTGAATAATTGTTGTTTATTTCAAAGATTGCGGAATATTAAAAGCTTTATTTACTTTCAATTAAGCTTACAAAACGAAACAAATAAAAATTGTGCGTTCCTCAAATTATTATCAACCTGCTTCTATTGAAGATCTACCGTACATATGTAGATGTACAATGAACATATTTCTAGACCGCACAGGGACAATATAAACGAGATCTATGGTCGGTTATCAATATTTGCGAATACAGTCAACAATTGATAAGAGACATTCCAACCGACGCGGTTGATAAAGTTCAGCGCGGCCTGAATGTCGGTTAAGCTGTCAATATATAAATTAGTTTGAATAATGTCGTTCGTTATGCAAAACAACAGGTTTATTAATGGATGGAGGTTAACTAACGAAGCTTTTAGAATTGAAAGGAAACATACGAGCGTTCCGTGGACTTGTATAATTCTTCTTGGACGCGGTCCATATAGTCGGTTCAATCTTGAAGAAAGAAAGTGGTTCAAATATGACTAAAGACCTCATTATCTAATTAACGCCCATAACTTTCATAAAGTACATTTGAAAAAAAAAAAATTTATTGAGTTAGTTTATACTACATGAATATAAACTAATAAGCACAATGTAACATTTCATTTGATAAATTTAAATATTTTTACAGTAAGCATAACATTTCTTTTTAAATACATTCATTCTTCATACTTTCGGGCATTTCATCATACATCTTTAGTCCTTTATACATTAGGCAGTTCTGTGATTTTGATTTTTTCATTTGTGGCAATCGAACTCTATTTATATTTCTTGTTTCGTAATTATGTACGTCTCTATTAAAAACAATTTCATCCTTAAAGTATTTTGGCATTTGGTTTTTCATAATTGTGTGCATAAAAATTAGCACATTTAATAGTAGTCTTTTTTATTGGAATCCAATTAAGCTCCTCTCTCACTTGATTAATCCTTGCGTATTTGACTTTCCCCAGTATACATCTCATAGCTCTGTTTTGTATAACTTCTAATTTGTTTAAATTTCCTTCATGTAAATCCATAGATATTCGCTAGTGTTGCCGGCGTATATCGATTTTTATTTATTTATTCCCTGTTAATATAGAACATTTCCCCCTCCATAAAACAGAATAAAGATCTGGAAACGCCGGGTTCTTCAGCTAGTAGGTATATTACAAAGGATATACACATACAAGACAAAGAAGTAAAAACGGAAGCGAGCGACACTAAAAAGAGACAAACACAATAACACATACGACATACATCTATAAAAAAAAGATTTGGCTTGCGGGAGAGTGAGATAGCAATAAAATATTTATTTCACGGGTACTCGATTCCAATATAATACGATAAATCCACGGTCCCACGCAAGTCTCGTTCGGTCTAGTGGTGTAAAGCGCTTGACGAACCTTAGCAGCTAGAATAGCTTAGCCTTAGAATCCCACGATGTCTAAAAAAAAAAATTAAAATGAACAGGTAAAAGAAAACACAAAAGAAAGCGACATCTAGCGATCCGAAGAAGAAACCACAAAAACTAATGAGATGACCAAATGTATTGGAAAAGGTGCACTGGAATTCTACGACTAAAATCATCCGTTACATTGATAAAAAAATCTTCGTAGCCTCCCCACTCATCTACTTTAGTTTTCTGAAGGTTTCAATTCTTTTTGATCAATTGAAGTTATGGATTCCATCCGAGATCAAGTTAACCTCAACTCATCAGCAACACTGTAGGTATATACAACAACAAGAATCGTGTTTCAAGTTCTAAAAATCGATTGGAGTCGGCTTCTTATAAAAGAATCCATAAAGCCGTCAACAAACCCCTGAATAAATAATCATCGCCAATTAAAATCCCTTCTGGTATTTTTTTGGTCGCACTTCCGAATCCGGACAGATATCCGCCGCTACAGGGAGTAACAAGAAAACTTCATTATTAAACCACGGACACGGGAGTTCCAATTAGGAATAGTTAAAAGAGGTGCTTCATGGAAATTATATATTAAATATGTGCATATTAAATTCCCAGAAAATTGATTTTTGCTTTATGACGGCGAGCCCGTTACATAATATGTGGCCCCTTATTGCGCGTCAATACTTGCTAATTATTTTACCGAAGGGGTCTAATCAGGGGCGTAACTACCGCCGTGCCTGTAGAGGCCCCTAACGTGTGTAAGCAAAAATTAGTAAAATGTTATACACAATGTCATTTAATCTCGTGCTTCCCGGGAAAAAAACACATACAAAAAAATGTCACACGTGGCTATAGAGTTTTCACTTCAGAAACGACAAAAATCCAAAAAAAGAATCTCTTTCTATCAACAGTTAGCCCAACAGTTGACAACATCCTACAACGGTTATTGCGGGATTCCCCCGTTTAAGTCATTCTCTTTAATGGGGGAATCCCACATTAACCGATGTGCAATGACATGCCACGGAGAGCAATATTTACGCGTTTTATTTCATTCCAGTTCAAACGTTATTTATTACATTGTATTTCTTAGTTTTTGCATTATAATCAATTTTAGTAGTTTAAAAAACTAACTTAAAATAACCTTCTTCCAATGAAATAATAATGAATGTTACCGGTTAGGAATACAAAACAAATGCATGCAAAACAACCTACTCTGATAGATACCTACTGTTTACAAAATTACAACAAATCATTGAGGCATTAACCCAATGTACGAGGAATAACGATTCATTTGTGTAGTATTTATGTGGATATTCCTAACTCGTTCTATTAATTATTCTGTCATAGTTCATCTGCTTTAATTTTTTTTTCTCTATTTTTTATAATACGGGTTTGTCTCGCTTATATTCAAACTCATAGTATCTAATATACACTCGTTTTATTATGCGCTTGTAGCTAAATCTGTCTACTTACTGTGTATTATTTACTGTGCATAATAGAAACACATAACCTAATTTAATTTATCTACTTTTATAAATACATACCTACTTAGACAGACATATTACAATTTATAAATTTAAGTGGCGTCTAGGTACCGAAATTTCGATTGTAATATATGCGTAGACGTACGTATGTTTGTATGTGTACGCATGTGTATGCGTATGCGTGTATATATTTTAAACACGATTTCACCTTTTTTAAATTTATAATTTCTTTGAACGATGTCTGAAGCTATAACGTATTGAACATTGCAAAATTTTTATCACTATACTTCCTTCATTATGTAATTATACCAACAATGTCACTTAAATTTGTACTTTTAGACTCAATTATACACTTCATAAATAATTTGCTGATTCTAGCTGTTTGTCAAATGGGTATAGAAAGCATACGAGGACGCCGCTGTTGCTCAAATGACAATAATAAAAATATTATCACAGTGATAATCTAAAGCTGTGTAACCTACATTTTTATAAATTAAAAAGACATAAAAGTTTAATAATTTTTTTTTTTTTTTCATTTCACTGATCTATAATATTAAAACACACTTTAGAAATTGCTCACATTTATTTAATATTATCTTAAGTACCTACTGGCGTTGTCCAGGCTTTGGAACATGTATCTAATTTTTGACAAAAAATTTGACAAGTAAATTGGTGTTGCCAGCCTACAAATTTTTGTACTTATATTTTTTATGTTTTCTACTCTTATTTGACAGATTCAGGCAGATTTATATATCGCTTGTTAACTTGAAACTATACTAGATCATCGCGCACTGCTTGCATTTCTATATTTTTCTTCTATTATTATTTTGTACTCTCATTGCTTTTATCTTAACTTCCTTTGAATATTGTTCTTTTTTCTATTTCCCTCACATCCTATGTTATTGTTTATATTTGACGAATTTAATCTCGATATGGATTATTTAATTCGTCGATTAATCAATGTATTCAATATCCACGATATTCCATCCTTCCTTCCCTACACTCTCCTTACCCCCTTTATCCCAATATGCTGCTCGTACTCGCTGCTCATCTTTCTACTACAGTATTTTATGTTTATAATCGTACATGTCATTCATAAAACTTTGCATCTTCTTACCTTATATATCTACCTATATAGTAATATACATAAAAAACATATATAACTCACAATGATAACTATTTTGTATCAGAACTGTAGAGGACTACGCACTAAAACAGAAATTTTTCACAATAATATTTTATCGAATGACGATTGTTATATATTCGGTATTTCTGAAACTTGGCTTAATAATTTCATTTTCGATCCTGAACTAGCACCAACGGAATTTTACAGTATTTTCAGACGGGATAGATCAAATAACATTTCAATAAATAGCATCAACAACCAAGAAGATTCTCGTCGAGGCGGTGGTGTGATGATCATTACTCACAACAATCTTAACGCATACCCTCGCGAAGACTTGGTATGCAATGCTGAATGCATTTGGGTCACTATTCCTCCCTCTAACTATACCTCCAAACGTACTATCCATGTAGCTTGTGTATATCTCCCACAAGGTCATGGATATGAAACTGCTCTCAGTTCATTCCTTTGCTTACTTGCTAATGTAAAAGATCAATATCCCGATGACATTTTACTTGTAATTGGAGACTTTAATATGCCTACGATAATATGGGAAGCGCATGATTCACACTTGACACCTACAAACTTAAATACAATTAGTTCCTCACTCACTGACACAATTTATTACTCAGAATTAAAACAATATAATCACATAAGAAATTCTAATAACCGAATCCTAGATTTAATCATGTGCAGTGAGGAATGCCATGTATCTCGTGCATGCAATCCTCTTGTCAGTGAAGACTCACACCACCCGTCGCTTCAAATTACATTACAAATCGATACGCTCCCAATTATCAACGCTCCTCCTAAAGTACTATGCTTGTTTGAAAAAGCCGACTATGAATTAATCAACCAACATCTGTCAACGATAGACTGGTCTTTTACTAAGGAAAATGCGAACGTTGACGAAGTAGTTGATTCTTTTTATAACATCTTAAATAATACCATCAACCAATTTGTCCCCAAACGCATCGTCAAAAAGAAAAAAATTCCTAACTGGTATTCAGCTCCTCTAATCAAAATTATTAAAGAAAAACAAAAAATTCATAAAAAATGGAAATCCTATAATAATTCAATAGATTACATAGAGTTCACTATCAAACGTACACAACAAAAACACCTACAGAAGCATTGCTATAATCAATATATAAGTTCGGTTGAATCTAATATTCAGAATAATAATAAACAACTCTGGAATTACGGTAAAAACAAAAATAAAACAATCGGCATCCCACAAATCATGCACCTTAAAGACGAGTCTGGCACCGGCGCTCATCAAGTATGTGAATTATTCTCTAAACACTTTCAGTCCACTTACGTTAGCGATATGAGCACGAACAATACCAGCACACTTGATAGCTCTACGTTTGTAAATAATCATTCCTCGATTGGTAACATAAATATTGACAATCTAATGATCAATAAATACCTGAATAATTTAGATGTTAGTAAAGGTGCTGGTGGTGACGGTATCTCGCCATATTTTGTCAAAAAATGTGCCAAAACTCTTTCTTACCCTTTAACTAACATATTTATAATGTCACTAAAAGAAGGTAAATTTCCCACAAAGTTTAAAGAAGCAATTATAATCCCTATTCATAAACAAGGCTCAAAAATTAACATTGAAAACTACCGCCCAATCTCGATACTCACGGTATTTAGTAAACTTTTTGAACGTGTTGTCTACGATCAAATTTACACAATAATTGTTCGCAATATACAAAACCAACAACACGGATTTCTTCAAAAGAGATCAGTACTAACAAACTTGGTAAATTTTACGGAATATTTAACGAGCAATATGGACAAAAGAAACCAAGTAGATGTAATCTACACTGATTACTCTAAGGCCTTCAATAAGGTAAACCATTTCATCCTTAATCAAAAATTAAAACAGTTAGGCATCCATGGTGACTTACTCCGGTGGCTCACTTCATACCTTTGGAGTAGACTTCAAAGTGTCTCAATTGGGGGAACAAAGTCCAGCTTCTTTTCTGTGCCCTCCGGTGTACCTCAAGGTTCTCATTTAGGCCCATTATTATTTAATGTGTATATATATGATATTTACAAATGTTTTTTACATGCTAATTACCTAGCATATTTTTTTTTTTTTTTTTTTTTTTACAGTGAATACCGCACAAGAATCTTAACTGCTCCCGTCTGGAGCCAGTGAGACTATGGCATCCCCAATTGGGGTATGTTGTGAGGCTGAAGGTAGTCGGGAGGGGAAGGAGGTGGGGAGGAGGAAGGTTGGGAAGTACCTGGCTATTCAGATCTGGTCACCAAACACGGCTAAAGCCATTTTCAAGCAACGTTTCAATTCTGAATGGTGGTCTTACACCAGGGCGATACTGATAGTATCTTCCACTCTGGAACGTGCCGCAAATATACTATATATTATTTTAAATGAATTAATTGTGAAATAACACAAATTAATCAAATAAAATTTATTTGCGCACGCCGGGTTCGAACCCGCGACCTCCGGATTGTGAGTCAAGAGTCTTAGCCACTGTACTCCACGGAGGTCGTGATTGTGAGTCGTATGCAGATGATAAAAAAATATACTTAATTATTAAATCAATCAATGACTGCATTAAACTCCAAGAAGACCTCAATCGTCTTTTTGTCTATTGCGAATTAAACAAACTTGTTATTAACATCTCAAAGTGCAATAAATTAACATTTACACGTAATAAAAATATAATTTCATTTGTATACACATTGAACGGCACACATATCAATGAAGTAAAATATATCAGGGACCTTGGGGTAACGATGGATGTCAAATTAAACTTTATCCAACACACTGATGAAATAGTTAACAAAGCCAATAAAATGCTGGGATTTATAATTCGTATAGCAAAACCCTTCCACAACATAAACACTCTATATTCCCTTTACACCTCATATATTCGCCCGCACTTGGAACACTGTACACCGATCTGGACTCCTTTATACCAAGCCCATATTGAAAGAATAGAAAGAATTAAAAAAAAAATTTTTAAACACTTAAATTATAAATTCAAATTACACTTCTCAAATTATACCGAATCCATTAAATTTCACAATTTCAAATCCCTCCAAACACGACGTCTAATTTTTGATCAAATCCTATTGTTTAAAATTCTAAACAATGGCCTGGACTCACCAGAACTTACCAATTTAATAAATTTTCATATTCCGTCAAGATCAACCCGGCAATCAGATTTATTTTATTTACCCTCTTGTAGAACAAACATTAGAAAAAACTCCCCAATTCCTCGTGTATGTGCACAATATAATACAAAATTTCACAGCATTGACATTTTTAGTAAAACCTTAAGAAATATCGATATGAAGTAACGCGTACGAGCATCTCCTATCCTTTTCCTATATTCCTCTTCCTCTCCTCTTCCTATAACCCAACATTAATTATAATATAATAAAACTTCATTTCCGATGTACTTTAGCATAAGAAACCTCTGTGGCTTGACTCCAGTTCAATTATATATTTATCACTGTATATGTATTATGTAAAAGCTGTTTGTTTCTTACAAATAAATAAATAAATAACAATACAATATTGTTCTTCTGATTTACTTATTGGTTAATTAGTTTGATTTGTGAAAAGAATGAGTGAAAGGAAAAGAGATTATCCCAGTGGAGCTATGAAAGGAAAAAGTAAACAGAAAAGGGAGGAGGTTATAAAAAAAATGCCCAAAATTTCTTAATTTTTTTAGCCATCAGCTTCTGTTAGTGATTTAGATTGCAATGGTAAGTACTACCTATTTATCTACCAGTAGCGAAGGGTGAATTTTGTTTTTTGAAAGAACAATGGTAACCTTCAATACATGAAAATACCTGATCACCTATTGTACCGAGCAATAATCAGGGCCCAACTAGTTTTGATACAGGGCCCCTCCAAGGCACGCTACGCCACTGGGTCTAATACTTTGATGTGTGACATTATATAATAAATGAACAAATACACTTTGTAATACACCAATTTTTTTATTACTAACTAGCTGTTTCCCGGCATGCGTTGCAATTCCATATTTAAATAAATAAAATGTTACTCCCGTGCGTACATTCCCGTGCGTTACCCTCCAGCGTTCCACTTCCACCTTCCCCGCCACCGCTCTCCCGCTCCCCCGTCCCGCCAACCCCCCTGGCACTTCATTTCTTGACTCCTCTCCCGCCCGGCCCGTAGCAGAAACTTTTTTCTAATACTAACATTTTTAAACTCGTGATATCTTTCTAATTAAATATCCGAATTGAAAAATTCAAAAAGTTAAATAAAGGTATTGAAGCTGTCTTGAATATTGATAATATATGTAATTTATTTTGATAATTATTAACACCAAGATACAAATAAAAAGCCTTTTCAAGCGGCGACATATTAATTAAATTTTTAAAATAAAAGAATACTTATTGTGGCATAACCATAATAGTTAGACATATGCTGTCGCGACCTTTTTTGTAGTTTAGTTTTGTGTTCTACAAAGTCGTAGTACATTATTTTATTCTATCATCAATAGTTTTCGCAGCGCACGCGATGTAAAGAATATTTTAGGTAATTTTTTTACACCTTGGGTTGCATTATTGGAGTTTTAGTAATGATCCCTAATTATTTTGAAAATATTATATAGCCTATGTCACTCAGGGATAGTGTAGCTTCCCAACAGCGAAAGAATTTTTCAAATCGGTTCAGTAGTTTCAGAGCCTATCCGATGCAAACAAACAAACAAACAAACCTTACCTCTTTATATAGTGTAGTAGATATTTAACAGCCGACCGGGTTTCGCTTAGCTTAAGCTTCGTCAGGGCTCATTATCTACGTATTATAAAAATGTACTCGTGTATAAAAATGAAAACCTGTTTGGTTCTGGGAGTGTATGTGAGATGACCATTTATCCGATTACGATGAAATTTTGGGGATTTAATGCCAAGATGGTTTCTATATGCAATATTGAGTTCTGTGATCATGAAATTATACGTTACTAACCGTTCATCCGATTTCGATGTCACTTTGGGGATTTGATGTGTCCATGCCCGCGATGGTTCCTATGGATATATAATATTTCCGATCGATATATAATAGTTAGTTCTGGCATTATGAAATTTGTATAAAATAATTGCAATAGGTGGCACGCGAGCTGTATGAAAACTGAATGTACCAGAACTGAATGTATGGATCGCTGTGTATTTAATTGCTGTGTATATAATGTACGGATTACTTGGAGGGGGGAGGGGCACTCGGGAGGAGGATTCGCGGACGGGGGAAGCGGGAGAGGGGTGTGAGGAGAGGGAACTCGGGGAAGGCGGAGTGGAAACGCGAGAGGGAAGGGGTCGCGGGAGAGGAATGGGAGGCGGAAGGGGAACGGGAAGAATGGGAAAGGAGATGCAGGGAGAAACAATTTATTTATTACGTGGCATAGCAACGCACGCCGGGAACTCTCGAGTATTACTTTTATTTTCTTATATATATGCATGTGTGTCTGTGTGTCTGTATATAGTTAGCTTTAGTTAATATAATTAGCCTTGACGAACCTTGAGCTAAGCGAAACCCATTCGGCTGTTAAATATTAATAATAAAAATAGTGGTGTATTACAAAGTGAATTTTTTCACTTGCTAATTATTTGTACTGCGAAAAATGGGACGGTTATTGTTATTGATATTCATTGGTGAAGGTATGTCCTTGATTTGGTGTGGGTATGGGTTCCGCCGCCCCGGGAACTATTTATTGGATAACAAACACCCCTGCCATGGTTAATCTCAAGTGGTTCGCTACGTTTGGAGACTTAGCAGAGGTGCCCGGGTTCAAGGGGTGCGGTTTGTTTCTTTCTTGGCGGCTGATGCGTCTGCCCACCGACTGCATGGCAGCCCGAATCGGGAGAGACAGGTTGAGGGATATCTTTTGACTTCTCCTGCAGGACTCTCTCTGAACATCTTGAACTTTACACAGAATTTTTCTCAGCAAAATTTATCCAGTATTCTGCTTTAATAAGTCACGTACGCCTCATACGTTATACTGGTAATGTTATATTATCGTGAAGACTAGATAATGCATCCAAGCGGTTATAAGGGGTGGCAAAAGGGATACTAGGGTGAAATAGGAATTATCGGAATTTCAAGCAGACAGTGACCGGTCTCTTTTTTCGGACATTAAGTGTAAAAAATTTATAAATCTCAATCTACTATTGAAGTGAAAAATTTAAACATCGTTTTGGTTTGAAACTTTTTTTTTCACAAGCCGTATACGGAAACTGGCATATATCTTTAGATCATTGCGCAATATACTAAAAAAAATACACTGAGAACAGTATATTTTTCCCTGTGTCAATCAATTTTATCGTACGGCATAATTGTCTGGGGAGGATGCTCTAAAACTTTATTAGATCCATTAATAAAAGCCCAAAAATTGATAATACGCACTATTTATAAAGTACATTATATACACTCCACGAAAGACCTTTTTAAAGACTTCAAAGTTCATAATATAAAATCAAAATATGTAAAAAATATTACCTCTTATTTTATTCAAATTTACAAAAAAATATATTATAAATTCAAAATACAACACAAGATATTCAAACCAATCGAATTATATTTTTCCAAAAACAAAAACTTCATTGGAACAGTCACAGTATAACTTTCTTGCAACTAAAATTTTTAATAACTTATCAATTGAAATAAAGTCTAAAGCTAAATATCTCGCTTTCAGAAAGGTGCTTAATGACCTTCTGATGAGTGACTATGATAGTGTTTACAACTTGTTTCATATACTCAGATAAAGATATAAATTTTCAACATCATTACATACTACTACCATATGTTTACAGATTTATTTTATTTACATGTTTGTTTTACGCACTTCTTTTTCTCTTTTCTATTTTTTATTATAACTTTACCAATTTAACCATTTGTTTAAACTTGATTACATTCAAAGTTACTATACTTAATTAATCACCATGAAACAGGCATTCGCCTAGTATGGTGATTTAATAAATCGTATCTATAGAAATGTCAAATATATGTAACATGTACTATGTAAATAAATAAATAAAATAAAACTCTATGAAACGAATATAAGCGAAACTAAAAAGAGACGAACACACACATCTATAGGATTTAGCCTCCGAGAGAAAGAGATAGTATAATTGGTTTCCTCTGTATGCGGTATTTCGTAGCCTCCCCACTCTTGTCTGCTTGTAAGGTTTCACTTCTACCTTTAAAAAAAACGAGTGTGCTTTAGACCATACGACTGAAGTAAAACTTCACTAACTTATAAAAGAAGAGAGAAATAAAATGTGCTCTCTTGCTCCTACACTGTGATACAGACAATAGACCTGCACTGTGTCTTAGATATATGAAACGTAACTGGCTATGAGAGAAAGAGAGAAAGAAAAATTTGGATCGCACCTCTCTCTCTTGCCGCTACAGTAATATACTACTCTTTCTATCTTCACTAACTTATATCTCCCTCTTAACTTCCGTTCGCCTCGCCCGATCACACTTTTCGTAATGCTCTCGTCACACATTCACCAGCTTACTCTCCAAATCAAGCGTTCGTAAAGAAGTTTTACTTAAAAAAAACTAAACGTCTTGATTTGACTGTAAGCCAAGCGCAGGCCCAGTCAGCCCTGTGATGTCAGAAGTGGTGCTGTGATCAGGCAACACTCAGTAGGTGCCTACTATCAGCTAGCCAGGCGGCCGTATTAATCTGTTGTTAAATAAACACTAGGTGCCAAAATACCCTGAACATTACCGAACATGCTGCCCACTGAATCACTACACGAAGTGCTTGTGTTTCTACTAACCCTTTCAACGACAGTGTTGCAACTAAATATTAATATTTGATAAAAAGCTTTAACATGTTTTACATTATATTCATGGACGAAAAGAAGGAGAGGAAGTTTTGGCAAGGAAAAAGGTATGACGAGTGAGTTGGAATCTGGGGAACATTCATTCAGAAATGATGAACGTATGAATCCATCCCTCCCTCTACGGGTCGAGATAGTCTGGCTGGAGACGCTAACAGGTCTTCTTCGAGATGTTGGTTAGCCAATAAACGGTTCGCGGGGCTGTTTCCTCCAAAACTGTTGAAAGTGATACATGAAATCAAAAGACACATGATAACAAATTTAATAAAAAAGCAAAAATAAAACAGAAACAAAGCTGGTATATAAAATTCTATTATGTTCTGTAAGGAATCTATATAATAAAAATAAAAATAAATCCCGGAAATGTATGTACGGGTATTACTTCCGAACGACTGCACCATATTAGATAATTCTTTTTTTTTGTGTTCGTTATTGTCAGGACAAGGTTTGTACTGGTGAGCTCTGGCATTATGAAATTTGTATAAAAAATTGCAATAGGTAGCACGCGAACTGTTCGAAAGCTGAATGTACCGGGAATGAATGTATGGAATGCGGGAGGGGGGGTGGGGAACTCGGGTAGGGTGTGTGCGGGAGGGGGGGGGGGGGAAGTGAGAGGGGGGAGATGAACCCTGGAGGGAGGTGGGAAACTCGGGTGGTTGGTTCGCGGGATGGGGGTGAAGGGGAGTCGGAAGGGCAATGGTACGAATCGGAAAGGACACGCAGGAAGAATTTTTTGATTTATTAAATGGCCTAGCAACGCATGCCGGGTACCAGCTAGTAGTATGATTCAATTAAGATCACAAGTACAATGAGAATATTTTGACTAAACGAAGACATACCTATTATTAATTATATGTAAATCCTGGGTTCATGACGTAGATGTTATCTATCTTTTTCTGATATTTCTGTTTTCAGATTTTAGATTGAGTTTCGCTAATATTGTCTTCATTTTATTAAAATACTAGCTGGGTTACCTGGCTTCGATCAGGAAAACATTCGAGAGTGTTCTGGAATGTTCCACAATGATGTTCCCGATTCCCTATTCGTGAACATTTCACGACATACTCCGCCACTCCTTCTAGACTGTTCTAGAAATTTCAAGATGGCGAAACTTCAGCCCTCATATCTTCAAAAGCACGCCATTTAGGTAAAAACGGGAACCATTAACCTGGAGGGGGGTTAGAATTCTACCACACCATATAACTCCCTTGATCGTACCGGAGTGGTTTCTGAGTTTTCACGGGCCGCACGTTTTTTTGGGCTTTCTTTTATAATATACTAGAAGACCCGGCCACACGTTGCTGTGGCTAACGAAACACAACACCATTACCCAACTTTTATAAAATCCATACAACCCGCTTGCCAGCTGCCCGCTGCCTGAATTGAATATTTTAATTTATTGGCTTTTCTCTACTATAATAAGCATGTTTTATACATATAAACATTTCTCTTGAATCAATCTATCTATTGGTGAAAACTGCATGAAAATCCGTCGCATGTTTCAAAAGATCTAAGCGCACAAACATTTTGAGCGACTTCATTTTATACTACGTAATGATGAATATTTGAATTTCTCGGTTTTTCTCAACTACAATAAGCATGTTTTATTCATATAAACCTTCCTCTTGAATGACTCTATCTATTGGTGAAAACCGCATGAAAATCCGTTGCGAAGTTTAAAAGATCTAAGCGCACAAACATTTTGAGCGACTTCATTTTATACTACGTACTGATATTGATTACAATTTGAGGTTTTACTCAATCCGAATTATTAAAAAAATATATTAATTAGGAATTTAAAGGGTTGAAAGATCTGGAGAATATCAACTCTCCGGCACTTCAGTATTGATTGAGTCAGCGTGTGTTTTTTATAATAAGGTGCGTTTGTTTATGTAGGGAATCGTATCGAGCACTTGAAACAAATTGGTGGATTCATATCTGAAGGTTAGGAACATAACTACCGCCGGATCACGTCATTCTGTTGCCTGTTTTCTTAGCAATCTTTTACAATTATCAAATATTCAATATTTTCGCCTATGGAGTAATAACCTAACCGATTGATTAATGAATATTAAATTATTGATATGTTTGTATGTACTGTAATAATAACTAATTGCCCGTTGCAAAGCAACTAACGGGTTAAAACTAACTTGACTTACTAACAGAAAAAAATATATTTTATAGTAAGCGGGTCGGTAACTACGGTTAAACATACAAATATACATAAAGCCACCCACAGGGCCTAGCAGCAAAAACCTGTCATACGTTAGTATAAAGACACCATTGTAGGCATGCACACATCAAATCCCCAAAGTTTCATCGCAATCGGATGAACGGTTAAGCAATGCGTAATTTCATGATGCCAGAGCTCATTTTTGTATACAGAAACCATCGTGGGCATGCATACATCAAATCTACAAATTTTCATCGCAGTCGGATGAATGGTTTAGCAACGCTTAGTGGTTAAACACACAACTATGTATAAAGCCGCCCGCAGGACCTAGCAGCAAAAATCTGCCATACATTTGTATATAAACACCATTGTAGACATGCACACATCAAATCCCCAAAGTTTCATCGCAATCGTATGAACGGTTTAGCAATGCGTAATTTCATGATGCCAGAGCTCATTTTTGTATACATAAACCGTCGTGGGCTTGCACACATCAAATCCTCAAATTTTCAGCGCAATCGGATGAACGGTTTAGCAATGCGTAATTTCATGATGCCAGAGCTCACCATTGTATACAGAAACCATCGCGGGCATGCGCACATCAAATCCCCAAAGTTTCATCGCAATCGGATGAATGGTTTAGCAACGCATAGCCGACATACATACATACTTACATGCAAATATTTTTCTGATTTTTATATATATATAGAAGATAACTGGTACCCGGCATGTGTTGCTATACCATTAAATAAAGAAAATGTTTCTACCTGCGTGTCCTTTCTCATTTGTTCCAATCCCCTTCCCCCCCCCTTTCCTCATCAGCGTCCTCTTCCCCTTTCTACTCCGCCTCCCCCCACTTCACTCCTTTGCTTCTCCGTCTCGTAAACCCCCTCCCGAGTTCCCCTCCCCCCTCCGGATTCCCTCCCCCTTCCCTTTTCCACTCCCCCCCTCTGCCGCATTACATACACTAATTCCCGTACATTTTGTTTTCAAACAGCTCGCGCGCCACCTTTTAAATTTTTTTTTACAAATTTTGTAATGCCAGAACTCACCAGTAGTTTTATACAAATCTTGTACTAACAATAACGAACACAACAAAAAAAGAATTGTTCAATTTGTTGCAGTCCTTCAGAAGTTATGAGCGTACGTACATTTTCATACAAATTTTATAATTCCAGAACTCACCAGTAGTTTTACTGCTTAAAAAAAGCGCTATATGAATATAATACTTTAAAAAAAATATCCCGTTCAACTTCGAGTAATTTCATTGTAAAATTAGAAAACGAATACGTGTGCAATATCGTCGGATGATAGCGAGTTGTTATGTGCAGATGGGTACCTACCTAAATTCTGAGCCCAGGTTCTTACACATACGTAAAAAAAAACTTATTTAGGCTGGGTTGTTTAACAAAATTGGAAATTCTTCAATTTTTCAAGTCAATTTTACCGTTCTGTAAAAGTTCTGTTCGAATTCTATACAAAGTTCTATAGATATTTTTGTTTAATGATGCAACTGGCATTTACTGATAAAAAAAATAGAACTTACACAGAACGTGAAAATGAACTTAAAAAAATTGTTAATTATTCAGTATTGGTGAAACAAAATTACCTTAGTAAATTAAATTGCATTTAAACCTAAATAATTGTCTAACTACCCATTCCGGTAGGTACCGGCGCTTTTCCTTACAAAATTCCGGCAATGGTTTTGCTTTTTTATAATATTTGCAATACTACCGAGATAAGTAGGTACTTTGTACTGGCCGGTAAAAATCTACCGTTCAGATGTGAATCTATGGACACGTATTTTCTTGTTTTTTTTGGAAAATTTTATAGGTTTTTCGGCGACCCTGAACTTTTTTTTAATGAGACGGACACGTAAAATTACTGTTAAAAGTTGCCTAATATTTCAGGGTACCGTATTTTCTAAAAACATCCAAGCCAGAATCGTTTTTCCGGCCGAAATGCCGTTTCCCGAAAAACAACAACCCAAACCGCTGAGAGATCCGTTTTCTTTTGACATTTCAATTTGCTGTTGAAGCGCGGGTAAATCTAGCACTTTTGTATTAGGTACTTACCTACTATATCATACACAGACAGATAATATTCCATAATTATATTTTTTAAACAGGCAAGACCGATGCACAAATTTGCACAAATCCCGCTTAAATTTAGGCCCTGCCGAGCCATGCAAATAGAAATCCGCCATTTAAAAAAAAAATTCTTCATACAAAACCTATTAGGGCGGGGTCGGCTTTTATTAAGGTGGTATTGGCTTTTTACGCCATCGCGACTCCATCTTCAGTGTTGCAAAGTTCGAGAAAATTTATAAAATTTTAATATACCAGCCGATTTTACAGGCTGCAAACGATTTGCATTTATCGATGAAAGTGAATTTTTCGCTAATGTCAGAAAAATGTCGAATTTGAATGCAATATTGTGAAACATTTTCAAGGGGGAGCTACACATGTTTTGATTTTAAAAGTTTTTAAAACTTGTAATGTTTATATTTATTTAAAAACATGTCCGCCGGAAGGTGTTTTTTTAACGTAATCTACGATCCCGCAAAGCACGTTTAAAATGTCATTTTTTTCTCAAGAACTTTCCCGAAGCCTTTAAATTAATAAGAATAAATCCTTAGGAAAATCAGTTTTGTATGGAAAAAAGTCTTAATAACATTCCGTGAAAAACGCGACGGTTTTTAATGGGCGAACCTGTCGGCAGGAAATAGAACTAAGGCCGATTTTCTTCGTAGGTGAGAGATTTAATTATAGTTTTCGCCGTTTGGGTGCACTGTAAACCGTGCATCGGTTTTTTTGTATGAAAAATGGTCCTAAATCGGGACACGATTTGAGCACGCTCCCCTAGATCCGATAATGGTCTCTGCGGTCTTTGAAACTCGAGGAGCGTAGAGGTCGTTTTGGCGTGCCAAAATTTTACCAGAGGCGCCAAGCCAAAGTGAACCTCGAGGTTGGTGAAACGTAAGGGGCGGTGCGGTCGTTTTTCGCATCAAGCAAAAAGTGAGTTTTTCAAAAAACCAGACATTAATATATACTAGCTTATGCCCATTGCAAATGCACCTAACGGGTTAAAACTAACTTGACTTACTTACTAACCGAAAAAAATATATATTTCATAGTAAGCGGGTAGGTACCTACGGTTAAACACACAAATATATATAAAGCCACCCACAGAGCCTAGCAGCAAAAACCTGCCATACGTTAGTATAGTATAGACACCTTTGTAGGCATGCACACATCAAATCTCCAAAGTTTCATCGCAATCGGATGAACGGTTAAGCAATGCGTAATTTCATGATGCCAGAGCTCACTTTTGTATACAGAAACCGTCGTGGGCATGCACACATCAAATCTACAATTTTTTATCGCAATCGGATGAATGCTTTAGCAACGCTTAGCGGTTAAACACACAATTATGAATAAAACCGCCCGCAGGACCTAGCAGCAAAAAGCTGCCACACTACATACACTAATTCCCGGTACATTTAGTTTTCAAACAGCTCGTGCGCCACCTATTAAATTTTTTTATACAAATTTTGTGAAGCCAGAACTCACCAGTAGTTGTATACAAACCTTGTATTAACAATAACGAACACAACAAAAAAAGAATTTTTCAATTTGTTGCAGTCCTTCAGAAGTTATGAGCGTACGTACATTTTCATAAAAATTTTATAATGCCAGAACTCACCAGTAGTTTTACTGCTTAAAAAAAGCGCTATACGAATTTAATACTTTAAAAAAATTTCCCGTTCAACTTCGAGTAATTTCTGTAAAAGTTCGGTTCGAATTCTATTCAAGTTCTATAGATATTTTTGTATTATGAAGCAACTGGCATTTACTGATAAAAAAAAATAGAACTTACACAGAACGTGAAAATGAACTTAAAAAAATTGTTAAATTATTCAGTATCGGTGAAACATTACCTTAGTAAATTAAATTGCATTAAAACCTGAATAATTGTCTAACTACCCGGGTTCCGGTAGGTACCGGGGCTTTTCCTTACAAAATTCCGGCAATGGTTTTGCTTTTTTATCATATTTGCAATACTACCGAGATAAGTAGTTACCTACCCTGAATTAATAACATTTCAATTTGTATATTATATTATTTTTACTGGCCGGTAAAAATCTACCCTTCAGAAGTGAATCTATGGACACGTATTTTCTTGTTTTTTTTGGAAAATTTTATAGGTTTTTCGGCGACCCTGAACTTTTTTACATGGGACGGACACCTTATATTGTTATCAAAAGATGAGTAATGTTTTCGGGTACCGAATTTTTCAAAAACATCCAAGCTGGAATCGTTTTTCCGGCCGCAATGCCGTTTCCCGAAAAACAACAACCCAAACCGCTGAGAGATCCGTTTTGTTTTGACATGTAAGAATCCTGACCTAACTCAACATTCGTAGCAATTTCTTTTGCATTGAAACTAATGGCCAAAATGACATCTTTTTTTTGAAGTACACCTGTCGGCAGGAAATATAACTAAGCCGAATTGAGTACTTTTATTTGAGGTTCCAGTTTTTGCCGCTGATTTGCTTCAGTTTTCTGTGAATAAATCGCCAGCAAAAATGTAGGCAAACAAAATGCTTAATTTTTCCGTAGTTTTCTCAAGTACTGAAAAGTGTGCTTTCGTACCCAAAAAAGACTTTTTTCTTTCCCTTTTTGAGCCTACGCGTACGTCGCGCCGTTTCAACGGGTGAACCTGACGGCGGGAAATAGAACTAAGGCCGAATTTCTCCGTCCGTGAGAGAGTTAATTGTAGTTTTCGCCGTTTGGGTGCGCTGCTAACCGTGCAGCGGTGTTTTGTATGAAAAATGTTCCGTAATCGGGACACGATTTGGGGCCGTTACCCTAAATCCGATAATGGTCTCTGCGGTCTTTGAAACTCGAAGAGCGTAGAGCTCATTTTCGGATCCATCAAAAGTCTTAAAATCCTGTATCCGAAAGTGAACCTTGAGGTTGGTGAAACTTAAGGGGCGGCGAGGTCGATTTTGCCATAAAAAAAAAGTGAGCTCGTCTTCAAAACTGAGCATTAATATATAGTATTCAGAGTTTTATAGTGTGCATGATAGATAGGTGCAAACAAATGATATAAAAAATCTTCCACTGATCTATACAAAGTGTGTACAGTATAATTGTTAGTTCACGCTCGCTTTTTCATTCGTATTTCGTTACACAATTATCTTTTTAACTCGTTCTTTGAGTGAGATCACATTGGCGCAGCCGATAGGATTATATGTTATCATTATTCATTTACTGCTATTAGATGCTTCCCACCACCCTCGTTTCGCTGACTTCAGGGTACTGTTAAAGATAAAATGATTGATTTTTTTTACTTGTAATATGAATATCTACTGTTCCCAAACAGCTTGCACCAATGTTTTAATTTATAAAATTTTTTTGAAACAACACGTCTAATATTACATTTTGAGTTATTCATTGAGTTATTAAAAAAATAGTGTGTTTTAGAATACTTTCGACCAAACAACTGAAGTAAAACTCCTGCCCCATCCATATGACAGGAAGAGAGAAAGAAAAGAAAATGTGCGGGTGCATTGCTCTCTCTTGCTCCTACAGTGGTAAACAAAGCGTTCGCCTCACTTTTCGTAACACTCTCGTCACGCATTCACTAGCTTACTGCCCAAGTCAACCGTGCGTAAAGAAGTTTTACTTAAATGTTTGCACTTTGCAGTTCAAACGTGGTAGACGTGAAACCTTCAGAAAACTAAAGTAGACAAGAGTGAGGCGGCTACGAAGGACCACACAAAGACGAGACCGATTATACTCATTCTCTCGTAGGGTAGATTCTATAGATCTGTGTGTTTGTCTCTTTTTAGTTTCGCTTTTTGATTTCATTGAGTTTCAAATCACAACGGTGCGAAAGAATTTTTCACTCCAAAAATTATGGGTTTGCTCCTTTTTCAGACCTTTCTTTAAAATTTCGAATTTATTCCTCACCGACGCACGGTTTACAAGTTACCAAACATTATTTGTCGTAGTAAACCGTTGGATTTCTATTAAACCCGAAATGCAGTCGCTTAGGATGTAAGTAGAGGATTATGATTTAGTGCTATGCGAGACCGGGAGCCGAGAGAGATATGAAAGGAGATATTTGAAAGCCGCGGAAACCCGATTTGAACCGCCGACTGTGGATGGATTGTGGAATCCTCACCCCCGATGATTGTATTACCCTCGGCTGGATTTTCATATCCACGGATCCACACAAGAATGGGTTCAAAACGGTTTCGGAATATGGAGATTCTGACGGGAACGGGATAGATGTTAAAATAGCCTGCGGTTTGAATCTACGCCAAGTGTGAAAGCGTTTTGTAACGAATATTTATTCGACATGTTTATGTTGTCTTATCCTTTTATTACAAAACTAGCGCCGACCCGTGAAAAATCATCAGATATTTTGGTAATTGTTTAATTGAATTTTCGACGATTCCGCACTCGATTTTCAAAAAATCGAGTGCGGTTCACACGCGGTAGGAGCGAAACTTTACCAAAAACAATATCCACTAATAGGAGCCTTTAAAAGTGTGCATATAATCAAGAGGCCAATGAGCACAGTTTGATGCTTCGCAGGTGCTGTGATGCGTCATTTTCCGTTTCATCCGAATTCCAAATCACAACGACGCTGGAGACGTTTCTCTTAAAAAAACTAACCCACATTATAATTTTCTTTGAAATATCTATAATTATATTTGTTGTTTATTTTTGGAGTGTTATGCCCATGTTGCGCTACCTTCTTCTTTAGCCAACGTTTCAGACAGAGTAACAGCGCCCACATCAGGGCAGATAATGTGTCTTGATTATTCTCCGTACCAGCTTTTTAAAATAATAACACAATGTCGATTTGATTTCATTCCAAATTTGATTTAATTTATTCCTTCATCCAAAAATGAGGAAAGGCGTGATGACAAAACTATTAAAATTATGTATTTTTCATTAGTCTTAGCAAAAAAACATGAAATATATTAATTTGTAAGACCGTAAATAGATGGACAAAATAGAGAAATTTCGTCATAAATAGGTGTTCGGATATTTTTTTAATGATTTTATTTTCACTGAAATTAAAATTTTAAAACATGCGTTTACTATATAATAATTATTGATTTACAATAATGTTTGATTACATTATATGAAAAATATCTTGTAAAATTAAAATTTTTGTTTGAAATTTTAACAAATCTGCTAACGACCTATGGTGTAAGCTTATTATACTAAAAATGTTTTTTTTTCTTAAAATTTAAATCATGCGTTTACTAGATAAAAGAACAATCTTTCGGAAACAATTTATAATTTTTGCGGAAGAGAGTCAAATAAAATAATTTTCTTACGAAAATTCTAATGGAAAAATTATAGCACAAATTATAGCAAATTATGGCAGTTTATTTTTCTATGTCTTGTTCTTCTTCATATTTTCGTTTAGATTTATTAGTACTATCTTCTTCATCAATGATATATTATATTTATTTATTCTGTTCCTCTTGTTTTGAACGTCATAACTATGTCATAAGATTAACAAAATTCTGCTATAAAAGGAGAGATGTGATCCCAGTATGTATGTTGACAGTCACCTTCTTCTTATTTGAGGTTAAATTGTGTAAAATTTCAACAATCTTGAAATAAAACTGTTGATTTCTGAGAATTGATTTGTAAAAGATTGCACCTACAACTCTACGAGAGCTGAATTACACTTGCTCGTTTTATTTTATTTATCTTCTTAGTGTTATCTATTTGTATTTTATATACATACTCTGTAAATGGATATAATTGAATACCTCATAATTAACCGCGAAGCCATTCGCGAATTAGTGCAGACAACAATGGCAAACGCGTCAGCATCGCCAAATCAATGTTGAAATTCCGAATGTAGCGAATCAATCGTTGGCAAACATTAAAACAATATAATATTAACCACACACGGCGCGGCGTGCAAATAGCTCGCTACCAGCAACTAGCAACAGAACTAGCGACTAGCACGCACTTCATCAGCATTCCTCTCAAACTGCTGATGCCGACACACGCTAACAGGGAAATCCTGTTCACATATTACACAGGATCTATCTGCCTTTAGATTCTTCAGGCAAGGGTTATTCTTTCGATGCTTACTGTAGCATCGATGTTTTCGTTCAACCGATGATGTTTTTGAAGTAAAACTTCTTTACGCACGCTCGACTTGGGGCGTAAGCTGGTAAATGCGTTACGAAAAGTGTGATGCGAACGGTAATCGATGCGAACGGTGATTGATGCGAACGGTGTACGGGCGAGGCGTACATACTGCACAACTAAGTTTATTTATTTATTTATTGTAAGAAACAAACAGCAATTTTTATTCAAGATGAGTTATACAAGAGGTTAAACATGAGGTAAGCCAAAACAGTTTCTTATGCCAATGTTGGTTATTATGATATAATATAAAATTGTAATTGGTAGTAACCATTAAATGAAAATGAAAATAACAAAGAAAAATGTATATATAAGTTTATAGGAAGGAAGGAAGAAGGAATAGGAAGGACAAGAGGCAGAGGAAGATGGGATGGGGATATGAGATGCTCATGCTGTAGCTTTTCTATAGTTGTGCATTAATCTAATTAACATTTGTGGTAGTACGCTTGACTTCGTTTCGGTATTTCAGAAGAGTATTATTAAGAAAATCGATATTGTTAAATTGCGTGTTATATTGCGCAAATTACGGGGGATTGGAGAAATTTTTCTAAGGTTGGTTCTGCACGCGGGCAGATGACAAAATGGTTTAGTCTGGTTAGCCTTGCAGGTATGTGAATTCTTAAATAATTTACGAGTTCAGGAGAGTCCAGGCCGATATTCGGAATTTTGTATAAAAATATTTGATCAGATATTAATCTTCGTGTTTGAAGTGGGGTAAAGTTATTAAATTTTAAGGATTCGGTGTTATTTGCAAAGAGTAATTTGAATTTATAAATTATGTGTTTAAAAAACTTGTTTTGCACACTTTCGATTCTGTCTATATGGCATTGGTAGAACGGTGCCCAAATTAATGAGCAGTATTCAAAGTGGGGGCGGATATAAGTGGTGTAAAGGGAATAAGTTAAAGCATACACGCTAACCCAAGGTCGTAGGTCACCCCAAGGTCGTAGGTCACCCCGAGGTCGTACGTCACCCCAAGGTCATAGGTCACCTTGAGGTCGTAGGTCACCCCAATGTCATATGTCACCCAATGTCATATGTTCTTTTATAAGTTAGTGAAGTTTTACTTCAGTCGCGCTGTCTAAAGCACACTGCCACTTTGATTTTACGCTCTTTTTCATCCTAAAAATCATATGTTATACAAGACAAGTAGGATAAATAAAAAGTAAGCAACTAGCTCAGAATACTAATGAATTAAAACGAAACGTCAATGAATCGATGCTGTTGAAACGCACAGAAGCAGCCCTCGAAGCGGCCCTCAAAAAGGGATGCGGCCCAATTAAAACAATTACCGGCCCATTGAAGGGGATATCGCGATTATCGCGATTTGTATTTGAAAAGTAAATACTCGAATTAACAATCCCACAGCCGCCGGGTTGAACTGTGCTCGGCCCGCGCGAGTAGGCGGGCTCTTTATTTGCGTGGAACGGGGGGCATGTTTGTATGGACGTATCGAAGCAACGTATTGTGTTTGTTTAATTATCCATTTTTTCTGATGGCTTTTTTCGCAACAATTGAAAAAGGATGGTAAACCGGGTATTCAATGAATGCGCAAATAAAAACTAATTAGCGCTAGTACCTTCTGTACCGATTGTAATCCACTTTGTAAAAATACACCCATTGCAGTTTTTCTCATTTCCTATTAGCGTGCAAACAATTACTTAAAAATACATGTATTTTTAATTGAATGAACGCCGTGTTCATATTATTGGTATTTGTACCATGCTGAGTATTCTGTTTGTAGCTATATTCATTTGTAAAAAAAATAACTACCTTAACTTTTTTACCAAACCTACCCTGATGTATGGCAGTAGGTAGTGATGTAGTTTACCAGGGTAGGTTGTAGCTTACTCTTAACTTTTTTTTATATTTATAACTTTTGTGTTTTCTATTATTTTTAAAGATATCTTGTAGTCTATACATTTTACTTTTTACTATATTATTTCTTGCATTTAAACTTTTTACTTTTACATTATACTTCATATTTTATGCTTTACGTTATAATTTCATTTTATACATCTTACTTTTTTACTACTTATTACCTTAACTCCTTTTTTTACTTTTTGTTTTTAGATTTAATTTTACATTTAGGTATATTTTACATTCTCTGTTATTATTTTATAATATAAATATAAAAATATAATAATGTTTATGGTACATGTTATGTTTTGAAATCTAACACACTATATAAAGAGGTAATATTTGTTTGTTTGTTTGTTTGTTTGTTTGTGTGTTTGTTTGCATCGAATAGGCTCCGAAACTACTGAACCGATTTGAAAAATTCTTTCGCTGTTGGGAAGCTACACTATCCCTGGGTGACATAGGCTATATTATATTTAAAAAAAATAGGCATCCTTACTAAAACTTCAATAATGTAACCCAGGGTGTAAAAAAATTACCTAAAATATTCTTTAAATCGCGTGCGCTGCGAAAACTATTGATGATAGAATAAAATAATGTACTACGACTTTATAGAACACATCATTTTTACAAAAAAGGTCGCGACAGCATATGTCTAACTATTATGGTTATGCCACAATAAGTATTCTTTTATTTTAAAATTTTAATTAATATGTCGCCGATTGAAAAGGCTCTTTATTTGTATCTTGGTTTTAATCCTTATCAAAATAAATTACTTCATATTCAAGACAGCTTCAATACCTTTATTCAACTTTTTGAATTTTTTCAATTCGGATATTTAATTAGAAAGATATCACGAGTTTAAAAATATTAGTATTAGAAAAAAGTTTCGGCTACGGGCCGGGCGGGAGAGGAGTCAAGAAATGCAGTGCCAGGGGGGTTTGTGGGACGGGGGAGGGGGAGAGCGGTGGCGGGGAAGGTGGAAGTGGAACGCTGGAGGGGAACGCACGGGAAAGGACATGTAAGGAGTAACATTTTATTTATTTGAATATGGCATGTATTATAAAAGAAAGTCCAAAAAAACGTGCAGCTCGCAAAAACTCAGAAACGAGTCCCGGTTCGATCAAGGGATTTATATGGTGTGGTAGATCTCTATCCCCCCTAGGGAATAAGGGTATCCGTTTTTACCTAAGGCCGTGCTTTTAAAGATATAAGGGCTGAAAATTTCGCCCTCTTGAAATTTCTAGAACAGTCTTCCGGAAAGTTCTAGAAGGTTCCATAGAGCTGTAGAAAGTTGTGGAAGGAGTGGCGGAGTATGTCGTGGAATGATCAGGAATAGGAAATCGGGAACATCATTGTGCAACATTCCAGAACACTATCTTATTGTCCTGAGCGAAGCCGGGTAACCCAGCTATAAATAAATAAAATTGACGGAGATACAGCATTTCATATGAAACCGTTTTAAGCAGTTTGTATGTTGAATTATCCTTCAGCAAAACTTTGAATGCGTTTTTCTCGAGACTTTTTTAACACGTTTTTCAACCTGGTCGACAACATATAAAAAAATGTACATGCGATTTGCATGCACTAAGTCTTAAACTGTTAGAAAATCCAGTCACTGTGGAACCACGAATGGATTTTTTTATAAAGAGCCCCCAACTATTTTTTTAGAATGCTGAATTTTCCATAAAAATAGCAAATAAAATTCACTGGTCTGTCATTTTTTCTTTTTAGATATAAAAATTCCCATAAGCGGTGCCATAGATACTGGATTTGTCTTGGTACATGCAAATAAGATTAGAAGGTGCCACAGATACTGGTTTTAGTCTTGGTACATGCAAATAAGATGTATATTTTTTTAATACTAGATGTTGTCAACCAGGTTGAAAAACGTGTTAAAAAAGTTTCGAGAAAGTTTTGTTGAAGGTAAATTCAACAGACAAACTGTTTCAAACGGTTTCACATAAAATGCTGTAAAAAACATTTGGTGATAGCACGAAGAAAGCATTGTTAACAAATGCATACTTCACAAAATGAAATTTTAAAAAATACAGTGTCCTTGTGCCTTAAAACCTTGATTATGATTTGAACAAGGAAACATGGATTTAGAGGCCATGTCCCCCCGGGACCAGAGGCCGCCCCTTCCGCCACCCGTTAGTCCCCACTGGATCTTTTTAATTACTTACCTATTTTTAACCCCCGACGAAAGTAGCGGTGTTATAGGTTTGAATTTCGGTGTGTCTGTCTGTATGTCTGTCTGTGGCATCTTAGCTCCTAAACGAATGGACCGATTATGATGAGGTTTTTTGGTAGAAAGCTGACGTGATCGATAGATGGTTCATGAAAATGTGCAGGGGTTTCAAGGTCATCAGCTATTTTTGTGTCGAGGGGTTTGCTTAAAATTTTGATAATTTTACTTATGTAAAGAAAGACTTTCACGTGGACCATTTCCACGGTGACCGTTTTCTAAAGAAAGTCTGGAACCATAGCAAGTGGACCGTATCCAAGGACCATTTTCTAACCACTGGTGTGTTTTTTCCACAATATAGCGCCATTTAAAACCTGTGATTGCTTTGCTGCTGACATATTTTTGCAATATTTTCAAATACGGCCGCGGTACAATTTTGACGTTTTTTAGTACGTCCAACTTATATTCATATAGATGTCAGTGTATTCTATTTATTTACGAATGATGTTTAAGCCGACTCTGGCAGGACCGTATTGTCCATAAGGCAGTGTAGGCTATTGCCTAGGGGCCACGCATGCTAGGGGCCCTATGTTAAAGGGGCCCCTAGACGTGCATTGCCTAGGGGCCCCGACATGTTTAATCTGGCCCTGACTATGACACCACGTAGGGATTGTTTTATAAAGGCCCCTTTCTATTTTTTTTTTATGAAAAAACAATTTTCCATAAAAAATCAAAAAATAAATTCGCTTCTCCGCCATTTTTTCATTTTTTAGATATCGAAATTCCCCTACATAGTGCCATAGATACTGGATTTTCGAATATTTTAAGAATTGTTGCATGCAAATCGGATGTATAGTTTTTAGTACAAACTGTTTCAAACGGTTTGACATAAAATGATGTATCTCCGTCAATTTTTCGAATTTCTTTAAAACATTTGGTGAGAGCATTCTTAACAAGTGCATCTTTCAAAATATGATTTTTTTTCTACAGCGGTGGCTTACAATTTTCCTGGTGCCTTAAAGCCTTATTTAGGATTTGATCAAGGGAACATGGACCGGGGGGCCCAGGGCGGGCCGCCACTCCCCCCACTTAGTCCGTCACTGAATATGTACATTCATATTTTTATTTCTTTCTTTATAAGTTACATCTACATCATTTCTTGGAGTTCGTATTACAGGATTATAAATATGTATTAATGTTTATTGTTTGTTCTTTATACATTATACATTTTTTTGTCAATCTGTTTTGACGTTCAACTTTACATTTTATATTTAATTATCGGCAACCCGGGCGTGTTTTGAGATATTATTCATACACAAAGATTCTTAAAACTCTAAGCTACGCCCTGCAAAAGGAAAAAATGTCCCAAAACCACCAACCTGCACGTCCTGTTCACGATTCAATATTTTGACGTAAAAAATATCACTGATCGCCATTGTTACCTGCGTTTGACCAAAGATAACCAGCATTCCAATGATGCTTGCAAAAAAACTGAGCAGTTGTTCATTAATGAAGAATAATTAAACATTTATAAACTTTTCAATTTTTTGACCCTTGATACTCGAAAATATATTCCGAACTAACGAATTTCTGTCGGAGTTTTTGCGGCTTGTTCCGTATTGACATCTGTCCCATCCGGAAGGCGAACAGGGAACAAGCAACAGGCAACAAACCACTAATCACCACAACAGACCTTATTATTGTGTGACTGCGCAAACGAAAAAAAAACACCTTAAAAGCGGGCACCGTGGAGGGTGGGTGTCAAATGAACAATATTATAATTGGCCGCTGCAGATGTTAACATGTCGAAGATGTTGGAGACGTTAAGAGGGAATAACCAGACAAAACCGGAAATATGTCTTTTTTCAATCAAATTTTAGACTATTAACTCTCTTTCACAAAGAATATAAATTGATTTCGAAAGAATATTCTTTTATCTAGTAAAGCTTTGTTCTAAATTTTAAAAAATATGTTTATTTTTAGTACAATAATATTAACGTAGGTCGTTGGCAAATTTGTTAAATTTTGAAACAAAATTTTGTATTATCAACATACATTTCAAATCACCAAATCAATGATTTTGGAAAGCTACTTTTCAGAATTTTAATTTTTAGTTCAAACAAAATCATTTAAAAAAATACGCACCCTTGTTTTGTGACGAAAATATTTCAGTTTGTCTATTTATTTACGGTCTTTCAAACTAATATAAATATATTTTAACAAAAAAAGTCCATTCTTATTTTGCTTAGACATTATTGAACAATTGTAAATACTTATAATCAAAAAATAAATACAAGCAAATTTTGAATGAAATAAAATCAACATCGCGTTATTATGTTAAAATGCTGGTATGGAGAATAATTAATCTTTCTCATCGGAACCGCCTTGTACAGTTGCAAGGGTACTATCGCAAGATCATCGTTCGACGAAACTTGAATTCTTAGGTTAAAGGCCCTTAAGTTTCGCTGGAGAAGATGTTAGAATATGCTGCATGGGTTAGTTGATGTACGTATATTAGGCCTTGTAACCCAATGCTACTCGAAATGTTTACGTTATTAAAATATAGAATGAAATAAAGCAAATAATTTGTTGATAACAAGTAATTCACCTCTTCGTCGCATTCGATAAATGCTGACGTCCCACAGGGATCGGTTCTGTCTCCGACTTTGTTTCTGTTGCACATCAACGACCTCTTATCATGTGCGCCGATTCATTGTTTCGCGGATGACAGTACAGTCCATACTAGCTTTTTGTTTGACAAGCCCCCAAAGAGCACACAAACCCCAATAGCTCGGAGGGCTTTGAAGCAAAGAATCGGTTACCTCGAGAGCGTTTTCTCTTGGGTTAACAATAACCTCGTCGAATTTAATGTTTCAAAGACCCAATCATGTTTGATAACGTCTAAAAGGGATCGAAATGATAATCTAGTCTCCTTCAATGGAAGAATTCTTCCGAACAGGACCTCCATTGATATGCTTGGTGTAACTCTAAGTGACCAGCTCAGGTATGGGGGCTCCATCGAAACCAGAGTTAAGTTAGCCTCTCAGAGACTGGGCGTACTGTACAGGGCCCGCAGATACCTTAATAGCACACAACTGCTAACCCTGTACAAATCGCAAGTGCGCCCCATGGTTAAATTTGTCAGCCACCTCTGGTCTGGAGCTCAATAATACCTAAAAAAAATCCTTGACTCTGTGCAGAAACGGGCGGTCCGTTTGATAGATTCTCATTGAGGGAAATTATTTTCCTCAGAACGTGGAAATTAATGTAAAAAAAAAAAAAAATTAAATAATAAGACCGACCGGTTTCACTTGACATAAGCGAGGTACAAATAAAACTAAATAAAAAATACATTTTGTTTGCTTATTTTGCTTTATTTTTTTTGGGAGCCAACAGTTTATGTTAAAATAAAGCATAACATGAGTAATATGCAAGTTAAAATAATGGGGTATTTCCACAAACACAGGGATTCTATTGAAAATGTACGGAATATTTTAAGATCGTTTTTCTGATTTTTATCATCCAACTAAAAATGCTTGTTTTTTATGTTTTCATTCAATATTGATTTTAAAAACACTTTAAAACTGACAAAATCAAAACGGCACGTTTTTTGCAAATGGATTTGTGACGTCACAAGCGTAGCTCAGCTGAACCAGCATAAATAAACACTGTCATTGAGCGTCCGCACTAATGACGTCACACGATAGCCACGCCCCAAAATATCGTTTTAGCGGTATTTCAAAAATGGGAAACCTTAACTCGCTGTAGAAAATTTATTCGTCAACATAAAAATAAATTAAAATGCTGTAATCATGGTAAATTTTTTCTTAACTTTTTAAGCAATATAAAACGTGGAAATACCCATTGTACCAATTTATTAATACTCGTACTGTAATATATAAGTTAATTAAATGGTTTCAATTACGATAATTGAGAAAAATTGCATAACAAGTTAGGCAGTACGGGAGGAATGGTGAAGTCGGTCTAGTTCATAGGTTCTCAACGTGGGCGATAACGCCCCCTTGGGGGCGTTTCAGACCTTCAGGGGGGCGGTGGAAGACCAAGAGCCAATTGGGGGGCGTTTCAGACTTTCAGGGGGGCGGTAGAAGACCCAGAGAAACCCATCTTACCCCTTCAGTGCTCCAGATAGTTCGCCGGCAGGACGTACGTCTTTTTCGCTGCGCGCCGTAATTTTAAAATTATCAAAATGATTTACAAGTTTATCCTAATTGATATTGACGAGGAAACTAGTGCGCTTCGTTTGCTAACGACAAGCGGTGGTGGTCGCAAGTATCTGAGAAGTGGTTCTCGAGAGAAGTAATCTCGAATATAGCGATCAAATACGCCCTTCATAAGCGTTGGAAAACTGGAGGCCTTCAGAGTGAATACGATCTGTTTAGTTCTTACCGAGCGTTAGTTAGGCGCGAGTTTCGAGTGGCCAATCGAGCCTACCTGTCTGAAATCGAGGAAAACATCACGCATGATCCCAAGATATTTTGGTACTATATAAAATCCCTTCTGAAGGATGGTAGTCTTGAACACACCATGATAAAAGGTAATCAAGAATTTCGTGGCTTGAGTGTGGCTTACGCATTTGCTGATCATTTTCAATCGGTCTACAATAAAGACCCTCCACCTCTAGACATTAATAATACGGCCACATTTACTACCAGAGGAGCTTCAAACTTTGATTTCGATATATTTACGGAATCTGACCTTATGAGTGCCATAAGTCTCATAAAGATCTCACCCTCTATCGGACCAGACTTCGTTCCCGTATTTTTTATTAAAGGGTGCACCGAGTTCCTAAAACACCATTATATGTCTTATAATTAACTTCGCTATTAGTACTTCCACTTTTTCTGAAGTATGGAAAGCTTCCAAAAATATGTCCTATTTTTAAGAAAAGTTCGAAAAAGTTAATCGAAAATTATAGACCAGTTTCCATACTATCAACTCCTGCTAACAGCTAAACTATTTGAACAATTAATTCATAAATTCCTTATGCCTCAGATAGACGCATGCATTATCCCCGAACAGCATAGTTTCAGGAAAGGAAGATCCACTGAAACCAATCTGATGGTTTTCACCGACTATGTTGCTAGGTCCCTAGATAGTGGAAACCAAGTAGACTATAAGACTTTTATACTATGAATCATGATATCTTACTCATAAAACTTGCCCAGTTGGATTTTTCCCTTCGGATGTTAAAGTTTTTTAAAAGTTACCTCAAGAACAGAAAGCAATTTGTCACACACGGAATATTCCAATCTGCTGAATTTCTCGTTTTTTCTGGGGTTCCCTGAGGATTGATCCTAGGGCCTCTTCTCTTTTCTATTTTCATTAATGAAATTGCTGGAGTCCTCCGTTTTTCTCGCTTTTTGCTGTTCGCTGATGATCTAAAATTATTTCTTCTAATAAGAAATATTGAGGACTGCCAGCGCCTTCAAGCTGATTTTGATAACATTTCAGAATGGAGTCAACGAAACCAGCTTCATTTCAATGTCGTAGTTCTGACTTTTACCAGAGCATACCAGTCTCACCTACCACAGGTATACTATGCTCGGTCATAATCTCAAACGAGTTTTAAATATAAAGTATCTTGGGATTATGTATGAAAGTAAACTGACATTTCGTCTTCATATAACCGTCAGAGTTTTTCGCGATACCCGTGTTCTGAAGATTTTATACTTCTTCCTGGTCCGCAATAGGCTGGAGAGTGGTTCGCTTATCTAGAATCCTCATAAGGTGGGATGATCCCTTATGTTTAAAAGGGTTCAAAAAAGTTTCTAAGATTTCTCTACATGAGGGAGTACGACCACTATCTATGGCTCTACCTGGCGAACTTTCTTCTGGGCATGCTGGGACTTCACTCCCTGCAGCTCAGAAGAGAGGGGTATGCCGCCACTCACTTATTCAGACTGCTGCGAGGCTATATTGAGAACTCAGCCATTTTGGAGCGCGTGTGTCTCTATGTTCCAGATGACTAACTTAGACAGCGTCATCATAGATTATTTTATCTTCCTGCCTATAGGACTAACTTGCCTATGGTTCTCCCGGTAGGGAGGAGTATATTGCTTCTGAACCAAATCTCCTCCGAGATTGATATATTTGTCAGTGAGGAGAGATTAAAAAGGGAAATACTTTTGATTCTTGTAAGAGTCTCTTCACATTGACGAAATCTTCACCACCGCCTGAATTTTTTTTGAAATTGCCATATTTCTTGCCTTATTTCTTATATATAATAAAGTCAAATTTGTAATGGTGTAAGAAATTAATAAAAAAATATAATTATTAAATCCCATTTCGCCCCATCCCATTATTAGAAGAAATAATTTTAGATCGTCAGCGAACAGCAAAAAGCGATAAAAACGGATGACTCCAGCAATGTCTTTCAATTTTTTTGAAATTGTCATATATCTTGAAATTTATTTTATGTATATACCCCCCCCCCCCCTCCCACCCCTCCCCTCCCACCACCACCGTTGTGGTAAATATAATCGTGACGACAATTGCTGTTTCAGATTCACGAGTTGGGGGGCGCTAGAAAAATTAATATTCTCAAAGTGGGCGGTGGGCAAAAAAAGGTTGAGAATCTATGGTCTAGTTGATATACAGTATGCACACTAATAATGGAATAAAAAATTAAGTTCATAGAATGGTGGAATTGGTGGTAGCAATTGTTGAGTATCCATAATATGTAGAAGTATCTATAAAAGATCGAGATATCGCCTTTGTGACTTTAAAGTTTGTGGTGCAAAGTTAAAAAAGTCAAATTCTATGTAGTGTGAATTGAAAGTGTGTGATACAAGATAATAATAATAATAATAACTTGGCTGACTTATAAAGTGCCGTTTTCGTGAAAAATCACCTCAAGGGCGCTGTACATATAAGCATAAAATAAAATAAAATTAATACCATAGGCTTTCAACTAAGATTCAAAATTATAACTAGGGACTAGCATGTTAGACTTATATGTAGCTAGTGACTTACGACTAAGACTTATTACTACTGACCTTAAACTAGTGTCATACATATACATATATATATATACATTTATATATTTGCAACCGTGACTTAAAATTAAAGATTTACAACTAAATATAACAATAAATATTTTCAGTTTTGTCAGGTATCTAATATTACCAAGTGATAAACAAAACTTTACAGGTATAGCTAACATAGAAGAAAGTTATTGCTGCAAGTCGAAGCCGTTTGAGGATTTTAACTAAGTAACTAACTAACTAACCATCACGCCGTTTCCCCGCAGGGGTAGGCAGAGAGGACGGACCGCCAAACAACTCGGTCTTGGCACACATTCTTTGCCTCACTCACATTCATACATCGTCTCACACATTCTCTTCTATTATTCTGAATTTTGACATGGCCCGACTCAAGTATCTGATTCACTTGATCGTGCCATGTCTTCCTCAGACGTCCCCGACTTCTTCTACCATTCACATTTGCGTCGTATATTCTTCTTACACTACTTTCTTCGTTCATTCGCTCTACATGCCCAAACCATCTAAGGGTCCCTTTCTTAATCTTACTCATTATGCTAACATCAGACTTACATTATTTGCGGACATCCACATTTCTCACATGATCATACATTGTTTTACGACACGTACGCCTCAGGGATCTCATTTCAATAGCATTCAGTTTACTTTCATCGTTCCTCTGCCAGTTTTATGCCTCACTGCCATAAATCAGGGTAGGTACCAGTACTCCATTACGGACGGCTAGTTTCGCGTCTTTGGACAGTTTTTTTATTAGCGCCAACGGCATTCAGTCCTCCATTAATGGAGTTACCGGCATTCACCTTTCTTTCAATATCTCTATTAGCCTTCCCATCTTTCGTAAACATGCTACCCAGTTACACAAACTCATCCACCTGCTCCAAGAAATCATCATTTACAACTATATTGCATACTATTTTCGTACTCTCTCTTTCAAATACCATGACTTTAGACTTACTTACATTCATCATTAACTCGAGGATTTTATACATTCATATATATATATGTATACATACATATTTAATTCTACACACTTTACAAATTATTTTATCAGGAGTTTAGAATTGATGTTGCATTGCAGAATTTAATCTGATCTGGTTCGTTTGTTGGGAACTCGTAGTTGGATTCGTTATAAGAGTTCCGGGCAATCTAAGGCGGATATTTTGTGTAGAAAGAGTACATAAACCGAGCTTATTCGATCTTCCAATGATAACAATATCGTAAATCGAGGCCGAATCTTTGTAATTTATGCGGAAACGACAGCTACGATTGTAATATACAAATAGAGTGAGATAAAATAAAAAAGAGAATAAAGGAACAGTGAGATAGATAGCGTAAAAGTACAACATAGTAACAAAATGGAAGAGAGTATTGTAATGTACATAATGTGTTACAAAGCGCGACAAATCGTCAACTAAAGAGGTGGTTAAAAGGTAATAGGGAATTTTATTAGTTTGTATCAAAAATTGGACATAACATATTTTATTTAGTTATAATTTATAATGTAAGCTTTTAGAGTAAGCTTTAACGTAGCAATTAGGGCACTCTCTGAACATATATGTCTTTTCATGGCCATCTGGTAATCCAACATCTTGTTGATGGATTTAACTAATTGTACCAAAACGCCAGGAACATACGGCCAGGCGTTTCCACGTCACGTCTCACGCCGCGTCTGTCGTTAGTTATAAGTACATATGTATGTTGGCATAAGCAGTAATTATTGGGATATTGGGAACATAACTCTAAATAGGATGTTTGGGTAAAAAATATAATATTATTATAACTGACACTAAATCCTGGCATAGATATTGAAAAAAACCTTAACCTGAAATTAACTAACTAACTAATCATCACGCCGTTTCCCCGCAGGGGTAGGCAGAGAGGACAGACCGCCAAACAACTCGATCTTGGCACACACTCCTAGCCTCGTTCACATTCATACATCGTCTCATACGTGCTCTTCTATTATTCTGACTCTTGACATGACCCGACTCATGTACCTATCTGATTCACTTGGTCGTGCCACTCATACTCTACACTCCACCACCACTTTACACTCCTTTCCTCATTCGTTCATTCGCTCTACATGCCCAAACCATCTGAAATTAAACAGTGTGAAAGAATATTGTATCCAATTGAAAGATACAAGAGTTCGATTGCCACAAATGAAGAAATCAAAATCACAGAACAGTCTAATGTATAGAGGACTAAAGATGTATGATGAAATGCCTGAAAGTATGAAGAATGAAGAAATAATGAATGTATTCATTATTTCTGACGATACGGTCTTAATATTTGAGGGCAAAAACTGGTACGAAGCGCATAGAAAAGCCGAAATTGGAATAAACAACGTCAAACAATGGCTAGACAATAATCTCCTTACTCTTAACACGGATAAGACCAAATTTATACGTTTTAGTGCAACACAAGCGGGACAACCCAAGGTAATTATTAATATTACTATTCACATTTGCAATGAACCGAACACTTGTACTTGCAATAAACTAGAATGCGTTGATAGTTTAAAATATTTAGGAATCATCATAGATAAATATCTGAGATGGGAAGAACACATTAACTCAACTGCCTCAAAAGTCAGAAAACTTACTCACCTTTTTATTACCATCAGAAATATTCTCTCTGTAAAAGACATGAAATCAATATACTATGCCATGTGTAATTCTTTACTTGAATATGCATCCCTAGGATGGGGTGGATGTGCCAAAACAATATTGGACTCCCTGGCTAAAGCACAGAAATCTTTACTAAGAGTCATCCTTAAAAAACCATTCAGGTACCCCAGTGATGCATTATTCACGGAATTTAAAGTTCTCGATGTTAGACAATTATATATTAGAAAGATTGTATTACATGCTCAAAAACGACGCCAGCACTACCCTTCCATTGACCACCTTCACGACACCCGACATTCAAGGAACAATCCAATAGTCCCAATAAAAACCACGACGTCCCTTGGACAACGTCAATTTTCGTACTTAGGACCTAAATTATTTAATATCATTCCTAATGCTTGGAAAACGAAAAGTACCAATGTTTTGCGCAAATTAATCAACGACTGGCTCCTTGATTTAGGGAGGGTCAAAAGCGAAGATATGTTGACCAAGAGATAGGCTTCTTATTATTACCATCTGGATTGTATTTGCTTTATTTACTTTACCGGTTTTATTTACTTTACCGATTTTGTTTACTTTACCGGTTTTATCTTTTATCTTTTATCTTTTATCTTTTATCTTTTATCTTTTATCTTTTATCTTTTATCTTTTATCTTTTATCTTTTATCTTTTATCTTTTATCTTTTATCTTTTATCTTTTATCTTTTATCTTTTATCTTTTATCTTTTATCTTTTATCTTTTATCTTTTATCTTTTATTTGTTTTTGTTTTTGTTTTTAAGCGCTCTAGGGGAAAATATCTGAATTTGATTTTAAGATATCATTATTTGTCTTCTTTTTCTTATGAGTACAAAATTATATACTGTTAGGAATACATAATTAACACCTTTTCCTGCTATAAATAACATGTTATGTTAGTAAACAATGTAATATGAATTTAAATTTGTCAATTTGACTGGCCTAAAACAGGATCCATTCCTAGTTGGCTAGTCAAAGTTTCCACATATGTTTTATTGTTCAATTTTATGTGAAATAAAGTTATTATTATTATTATTATTATTATTTAAAAAGCAATGTTATGCTTACTGTAAAAATATAAATGTATCAAATGAAATGTTACATTGTGCTTATTAGTTTATATTCATGTAGTATAAACTAACTCAATAAATAATACAAAAAAAAATAGAATAAAAAGAGTGCCAGATAATAATTTTATCCGAGTGTTTACAGATTTTATTTATTTATTTATTAACGGACTTACGTCCAATACACAACAAACTAACACGAAATTTGGAAATGTACATTGTAAGGATAAAGGATGGTATATGAAAGCAAAGACAAACAGAGAAGAAATAAGAAAAAATAAGAAAATAGAAGTGTCTAGTCAAGTGAAGACAAAAATTAGAGTAAATATAAAATATCATCAATTATTTAAAGATCGAAAGAAATCATTTAATTTTTATAAGAAAAACTTTATTTTTATCCTTTTTTTAAGGTTATTCCCATCAGAGAAATATATCATATTTGAATAAGTTAAAAATAATAATCTAAACGAAAATATGAAAGAAAACAAGACACAGAAAAACAGAAAAAGACAATGGTCGCAACTGGACAATGGACTCGAACCCAGACCTCTCCGTCTAACCGGGACGAGCGCGTTAACCAATTTCGCTATTGCCACCTTCTGTCATTGCCGTCATATTTGTCAATCTCATATTTTCAAATTTCAGAATTACATTATTATCAACTAATTATTTTTCTCCATATTACGGGCAACTAACCTTTTTATTGGAAACAATCATTCTAATATTTGGTTTGTAACCTGGATAGCGTCTCGGATAGATATATCCGAATTTATTTATAAAATTTAAGCTTACACTAAAAAAACGTTATTAATACCGTAACGTCTGCGTGGTTGAATTTAAGAAACCATTGCACCATGTAAACATCCGTGTATGTAGATTTTCAGACAAAGCTACCGTTGTTATTCTGTTTCTAATTCAAGAATTCGTCACAAGATATCGCCACTTTCGTCGGCAAGACGCATATGGACGTACCTTTCATAGGTACAAGTTCTAAGCGGCTGTATCATCGTCCGTCCTGGTTACTTTTTCGCGGTGAGTAGCCATCACAGGTTGACACGTTGACAGTGGATACGAGGAACGGGCTAATTCTGGAACTAGTTCCTATTGTATTTACAAATGATCACCAACACTAACTGGGCGAAGCCGAACCTGCGGAGCGGATTTTTAACTGCTAGTTAACAATATTAGGTTCCAACGGCCAAATTCCTTCCCATAAGACCAAAGAACCTTGGTTCGATTCCCAGCTGCGACTGTTACCTTTTTGTTTTATATAAGTGAAAACTTCTTTACCAACGTTGTGATTTCAAAGTTATACTTATACTTTTTACGGTGCTCCAGATTTTATGTCCATGTTAAATCTTTCCCAAATGAAAGACTAAACCCTTCCACACACTTTTCCACAAATGATTATCTAGTAAATTCACGCAATGTAAGTGCACTATATAAGAATAATAAATACAAAACAATACAAGAACAATACATCGATCCACCAGAAACATTATGGGTAAATATTTCACCGACTCCAGATATTTTCATATCAGAGCGTTCGGCTCTGATGAAATCCTAACTCGTCCGATAAATCCTACTGATCCCTCAATATAAATATTTAAAAAATCTTTCGTAATCCTACATGTATTTAAAATGACTGTCTTTTGCATAAATGTAATAAATTATTATTATTATCCACGGCGATCGCCTGACATCTGACGTGTCACCGGGACTCATTTGTAGCGAGTACTACGAGTAAAATGATTTAATGAATAGAACCACTCACTAGCACATGTTGAAGCAGCACATTGTGTAAGTTTCTCAGGACAAAATGAAGTCAAACGTTACTTTACTGCCGTAATACGACACCTTTCGGCTTCCGAATCGAGCTGAACAGCATGGGACATGCTGCGCCAGAAAAACTCCCATCTCCCGCACTTTTTCTCCCGCCCGACTCTGGTCCGGTACATAACCACAACGGGATTCCATGACATTTCATAGTTCTTCCCCCGACAGTTGCTACCTTTTTGGGCTCTCATAATCTTAATTTAAATATACCTATCTTAGAGTATCATACTTGTGTTGCCTATGATGGTCATAATCGCACTTTCCTTACTGAATTAAAATTACTCGAATCTTTCCTCATCAATCTGTCTCTTGACAAATCACATTTAGGAAGATCAAATCCTTGTACTTCCTACTTACCGCCCACCATTAAATGTTGTTTTTATTTTCCGAAATACCCTCATTAAAGAATATATTACATATTAATATTAAAATATTTTTCAGGATTAAATAACATGTGTTCACAATTATCTATCTAAATTTTTTTAAATAGACAATAAACAGTGTGCATTTCAAGCAACCTTCCAGGTAAGTATGGTCCTGTATTAATTCATTTTTAGGCAGCATAGCGTTCATTGGTCAAAATATTGTGCATCGGTATATTTTCGTATCGGTGATCAATGAACCGGTGGATGTAATTTTTAGCCATAAGTTGTTTTTATTTGTTTGTCAAGCTTGTAGTTTTTCTAGATTTTAGAAATGTATTATGAGTTTGTGCAGCGCCCTTGAGGTGATTTTTCACAAAAACGGCGCTATACTAATCATCCAAATATTATTATTATTATTTGGCCCCCCAGCATACTCATACAAAATTTTCAGTCGGTTTAGGGAAAATACCGTATACCTACTTACACAAAATATAACTAAGTGTTTCCGAAGGGGTGCGCTGAGTCAAATAACGAACGTATAAAGCATATATTGTACAAACAATATATCAAGGATAAAACCACCTGTCTAAAGAAAAAAAAAGCTTATATGGGATAAGAGGATTATATTTAATTTTAATAAATTTTATATTAATAAAGGGAGAGTAGGGAGGTACAGAGTTATTGTTTACTGTGTCCGTCATCACGGCAGACAGTAGATTGTTACGAAGAGTGTATTTATATATGTTAATACGCATCCTAATTTGACTGTCCTAAAACGGGAATCCTCCTAGTTGGGTAGTCAAAAAATTTCTTAAATAATGTATATAAATGTATAATCTTTTACTAAATAAAATAAATAAAAAAATATGTACGGGTTGATATTTTGGAATAATAAGTAAAAACGAATGTGGTCTTCGGCGTTTATTTTTAGCGTATATATCAATTATCGGATACCAAGAATTACTAAGTGTGGCCCCGTCGTCTCTATTAATGTCGAAATGTTGATGGGGTTTTTGTGAATTTCAATTGCCGGCCCCGCAATTGCCCTGATGATGAAAACTAAAAAAATAGGAAGCATAACGCGACATTACATCCTAGAGGAGTAAAGCACAATAGGGCACCACACCCCGAAGGCGTGAAAATGGGCCTTATGTTTTATGTTCACTCCTTCTTTTCCCCATAAAGTTGCTCCACACAGCATCCCTTAAGGTAACATAGGTCTTGTAGGACTTAGCATTTCAAAAGTGTGCTGATTTTGACTGTTATGATTTATAATGGAACACGGAACCCCCACCATAAAACACCTACTAGTGTATCCAGCAGCCAGTTTCTGCCTGCGGCCCCTCCCACCTTCTCGGCCGGAGCTGAAGGGTGTTGCTCCACTTGATGTATTTCCATTGCTGCAAGTCGACTGGAACATTTTAATAGGACGCACGCAGACACATGTTGCGCAGGACCGAAATGGTATAACAATACTTTTATTACTTTAAGTTTCTTACAAGGACATTTTAGCACTCGGAATATTAAATGTATATGTAATGTACTAATTACGTAATAATTAAGATTACTTGAAAAGGGTTCGGGGAAACTCAAAATAAAGATCGAGGTTTATCGAGATTACAAGTTGCTTTATTTGCGTTATCGTAATGTTTACAAAGAATATTTGACTGGACTGGACTTTCTGTAAGAGGTTCAAAGTCATGGCTACTACCGTATCCGTTCGTACATGAGACACGAACAACGATACATGATAAGTACTCTTCTAACTTACATCCGTGGAGACACCACAAAACTGCGTATATCTAACTACATTAACGACCTCTGCTGAAAGATGTTTAAACTACACCTCTAATCCTTTATACTACAATACAAATGAAACCACTAATGTGAAATTATATTATCATCGTATTTTGTTTGATATAAAACATCATATTGTGTTTATCGGAAGTGACCTGCCAGGTAAGTATGTTTCTGTATCTATTTGTAAATAGTAGAATTAGATAGAACCTAAGAATTCTTAATAAATTGTACAGCGTCCTTGAGGCGATATTTCAAAAAACGGCGCTTTACAAATTATCCAATTTTTTATACGGTGCTCCAGATTTTATGTCCGGGTTAAATCTTTCCCAAATGAAGTACTAAACCCTTCCAAACACTTTTCCACAAATGATTATCTAGTAAATTCACGCAATTTAAGTGCACTATATAAGTATAATAAATACAAAACAATACGTCCATCCACCAGAAACATTATGTGAAAATATTTCACCGACTCCAGATATTTTCATATCAGAGGGTTCGGCTCTGATGAAATCCTAACTGGTCCGATAAATCCTACTGATCCCTCAATATAAATATTTAAAAAATCTTTCGTAATGCTAGATGTATTTAAAATGACTGACTTTTGACTTAAAATGACTGACTTTTTATTGTTATTATTATTTAAATAATATATTTTTAAAGAAATCCAAGAAAATTGTGTATTGTTTCTAGCAGATAATCTTTGCTGTCGTTGGGTATTATTGTAATAAATTTCTATAGATGTACATAATTTAATGTTAGAGCTATGTTTTTGAGAGCATTTACGTGTTCTGAAACAGATTTTAAAGAGATTCTTGCTTTTTTGTTCCAATGTAATATTATGTGAGTGTTTTTAAATTTTTCGTAACGATTTTTTGTCTTTGTATATATATATGTACGAGTACATTCATTATTGCTTAAGTACACGAAGTAAATATAATAAAGTGGTTTACTGAACAGATTGTCAGTTATAAGTTTCTTCTGATGGTAGTGATTAAATTAAAAAATAAATGTCTTTATGATTGCATTCCTTATTATACAATTTATATAAATAGTTGATTTTTGATAAATAAATACATATTTTCCAAACTTTGCCCGCCTATAAAAATAGGCAAACATTATTAGGTACAATACACAGACAGATTTTTTTCCCCGATGTGAATATAATTTACGAAAGAGATGTAGTATATAGGATTAAACGTGCAGTATCAAAATCCTAAAACAGATGTCATTAGTAAAGATAGTTATATGTAGTTTTTAGGTGTCTCAACAGATGTCAGTAAAGTAGTACCTTAAAAGAGTAACATGCACGAACAGTCATTGAATTAGTCGACGGCTCGTGATAGACCACTGGGCTTCAGTGTTAGGGCGCCCAACTTCAGAACAACTTAGAGCCTCCCACGGACGTCTGCGCCAGTTAAATATTCAAAGCAATTTGAAATCTTTTTCGTTATTTGTTTTTAGGGTGTTACGCCATGTTGCGCTACCTCCTTCTTTAGCTAACGTTTCGGACAGCGTTCCAGTGTCCATCATCAGGGCAGATTCGGCAGATTCGACAGATGTGTTCTTGTTAGTGGTGAAATGTGTGCTTATTTACTTGGAAGCGATACCGTGTTGCCAGCTCCACTCCACTATGAACTGTTAGATATTACAGTATACTTCAAAATGGCTGTATATTTCAATTGCCTCCGTAATCAGGCGTGCTACAATAAGAACTGGTTACAAGTAACTGTTCCTCGAATCTACTGTCCTCCATTGATCGCTAGTCACCGGGACAAAGTAACCGCGATAGGCAATGGCGTAGAAACCGGTTCCAAAATACCCTGGTCCTAGAATCCACTGTCACCGGTACAAAATAACTGAGACAGGCAGTGGCGTCATTTGCAGTATATAGCCACGGAAGGGAGATTTGTAATCTCGATATTTCAATTAATCTCATTTACTGGTATTAAAGAACATTAGAAGCTATAAGGAAATCATCTCCGATCTTTAGATGATCAATTTACAACTTTTATATGATATAATTATATTTATTTTCCCCCAATCCGCGCCTGGAATCTGCACCTTTATCTTGTACAATTCAAGCGTCAAAAGAACCAAAGGGTTCTTCTTAACCAAATATTATTTCCTGAATTTTTATCTACTTCAAATCGGATTCCTTATCGGATCCGTTATCAGACACACACACACCGCTTGAGTTAGGCGCTTGTCGCTTGTGTTCACCTCCTAGAGCGCTCCATTCTTACGGTTCTACGACGGCTCCTATGTACTATTTACTTGGAACTTAATTTTAAAAGTTAGCATCTGGAAGCACTAACACAAAAAAATTATAAATTGATTTCGAAAGATTGTTCTTTTATCTAGTAAACGTATGTTTAAAATTTTGAAAAAAAATGTTTATTTTTAGTATAATAAGGTTATACCCACACAGAATTTGCACGTGCACAGAATTTTTGATCAGGGTAGGCATAGGCAGTAAGAAAATAAAACAAGTTTCACAGATTAAAATTTCCATATTCTATCAAATAATTTCAGAATTAAAGTACGACAAACGTTTTTGAACCGACAATAAGCATTTATGAAAGACAACTATTTGATAAAAGTACATAACAACAGATGTTTTTGTCGTCACTGATTGCCATTTGCTAATTTTGTTCTAGAAAGCAAAAGCAAATCCAAAACGACAGTTCTACTCTATGCTTTTTGCATTTCTTAAACATTGAATTATGTCTTGTATGAAGTTAGCTCTAGTCAGAAAAAATTCCTGATTAGACTGCATTTTAGTGAGGCAATTGGAGGGCGCGCGTGTAGTTTCTTGTTACAGTTTATGCCGCGTTTGTAGTATGCCGTTTGATGTATCGCTCGCGTAGTTTCGGTTGCTCAGCTTTTTCGCTTTTATTTTTGTAAGTGTGTATTTATTTTTAGCAATAATTTTATAAATTATAATATTATTTACATGCTTATATTTTACAAAAACGGGAGGGTAGGCAGTGTTTATGTGCCTATATGGAGAGCACGCCCCTGGTTATATCATAGGTAGATTTGTTAAATTTTAAAAAAAGATTTTGTATTATACAACACCCATTTCAAATCATATAATCAAGCAGTAAAATAAATCAATACATTATCTGGTAAACGTATGTTACAGAATTTTAATTTTAGTTTAAATAAAATCATTAAAAATATATACGGGTTACTTCCTCCCTCTCTATTAAGATCGATTTACCATGCTATGATTCACTCACATCTAATATATCTCGCCGGAATCTGGGGATTTGCTACAAAAAAAATGATTTCAGAAGTCCAAGTCGTCCAAAATAGAGCCCTGCGAAATATATTCAGTTTACCTTGGGATACACACGTCAAAGACATTTACAGAAACACCCAAATACTTCCTTTTAACACCATTCCCACTTTTGAAATAACAAAAACTATATTACAAGTAATTCAACACTCGGCACATTCCAACACTACACTCAATTACAATTGCGACGTACACCAACACAACACAAGAAATCACAACAAACTTCATATACCAAAAATCAAATCAACAATATATGGACTAAGATCCCTAGAATACATAGCTTACACAAAATATAATCAACTACCCAACGAGATCAAATGTGCAAGTCAATGTAAAAAGACCCAAACTAAAATGCTCAAACTTCATTTTATGAATGACTATCTGAAATAATAATGTTGTGTATGTCCTATGATATGTCCATTTAATACATACAGCTATATGTTTCATGTAATGCGTATCATTCCCGCAATGAGTTTATTAACTCTTGGGAGTACAATGCTTTATATAATATACTATATTCTGTATTGTATACTTATAATAAATAAATAAATAAATAAATATATACGTACATGTGTTTGTTCACATGTTTGTGTATTTATTTGCGCACTAACAAACTAATATATTTAAGATTTTTTTACTTTCTTATTTTGCTCAGACATTATTGAAAAATGATAAATACTTATGATTAAAAAATAATTTGCCAAAAGTACATAATTTTAATAGTTTTATGTAGGTATAAATGAAAGCAAATTTGTAATGAAATAATATCGATATTGAGTTATAATTTTAAATAGCTGGTACGGAGAGTAAATAATCTTTCTCATTGGAACCACCCTGTACGATCGTAAGAACATCTATCGACGAAATGTGGATATTCGGCCGCTGGCTGGTTAAACGCTAGAATCTAAAAACGACATTTCAAACGAATGCAAACATTTGAAATTTCTTTCTCTTTTTTAATCTATGTAAAATTTTTTATTTTTGACCGATCGCTGAAGAATATTGTGTACATTATCAGTCCTTGCAAATGCTACATTTAGCCATAAAGAAAAATACAACAATCGGATTAAATTCGTAAATGAAGTAATAAACGTAAAAAAATCGTCCTATTTAGGTCACGGTTACAGAGGAGTTTCCAATGAAGCAATGAACCACAATTTCTTTAGATGGATCCCATTGTCGTTGACCTAATTACGAACACATTGCGAATTGCGACATCGGATGTTTAGTACAATTCGATGACATTCAAACATTAACATTGTTTTCGTGAGTTGTGTTATTTTCTTATTTAGCTAACCTTTCAGACAGCATTACATTATCCATCTTCGGGGCAGATGTGTATTTATGCAAATTATTACACATCTGCCCTGACGATGGACACTTTAATTCTGTCCGAAACATTGACTAAATAAATACGTAGCGCAATATGGAATAATAACCCAAAAATAAATTACGTTAAAACCTTGGCTGTCCACTCCATTTAAGCAACTAAAATTATTATCTATTTTTTAAGTGATAATTTCTTTACCACCATTGTAATTTGAAACTCGATGAAATAGAAGAGAGCGACACTAACAAGAGACAAACACATACTCGTTCATCTATAGGATTAAGCCTGTGAAAGAATGAAATAGAACAATCGGTCTCCTCTTTGTGCGGTGTTTTATAGCTCCCCACTCTTGTAAACTTTAGTTTTCTGAAGGTTTCACTTCTACCGTGTGTGAATTGCACACTCTGATTTGTGAAGCAAAAACTTCTTTAGCACCGTTGTGATTTGAAACGAATAAAACGAAAAAGTGACAAACACATAGATCTATCGGATTTAGCCTGCCTTTTACATTATTTAATCAATTTTTGTTAGGACTCGTAAGAACACTATTTTTAAGTTTATTATAATTAAGCGCACTTGAAGTGAAATATCACAAAACTGCGCCATATAAATTCTATGTTATTATTATTATTATTATTATTACACTTATAATATAATGTAATCACTTGAATGAAAAAGCCATTCTATGACGTTTAAATAAATAAATTTATATTCAGTACTTAGTAACACATTGATGTATTTTTAGTTTATTTTTATACAAAAGTACTCTATATTGTCTAATGCCATGGAATGTGAGTAAATGTATACATTCATCTTTATGTTATCAATATAAATTCTTCGTATATTTAAAAAAAACACGTCCTAATTTTATTTGCTATAAGCTCATATGACGTCACGGTAAACATAAGCAGTTGAATTAAAATTTATGTAATTGATATATTATGATTTATTTTCTTTCTTTATTTTTCTTTTTCTATTTACGTATTAATAATATTTTTTTTCATACTTGCCGCGTTGTATATTTTATTTTGCTAATTATTATTCCTGTAATTTCACTAGTAGCATCTTCACCTAGTAACAACTAAACCTTCTATACACTTGCTGTGAGTTTTTAATGGGTTCCCATTACTTTGTCTTAATTTAATATACTTACATGTCTTCAGTTTATATATATAACCATATTTTAGTAATAGTAATTTAGTAACACAAAATGGTATCCTATACCGTATAGTGTATAGTACGTAAAGAAAGTTATTTTTAATGTATGTGTGTAAAAATAATAAGAAGAAATAAAGAAAAAAAATCGAGTGCAGTCCACATGCGCCTTCGCCCACATATTATCAACTAATAGGATCCTTGAAAAGTGAGCTCAAAATCAAATCGGCTAATGAGTGCATTCTGACGCTTCTTAGGTACTGTAATGCGTCATTTCTGTTTTATCTGAATTTTAAATCAAAACAGGACTAAGGAAGTTTCTCTTCAAAAATCTTTCAGCCATTTTGTTACCTTATCGGGGTATATCGTATATCCATCATTTTAAGATATTATTACGACTAAAATTGACACGTTTTCTTAAGATTCTTGATTTGAAAAAGTTCTACAAATGAAGGTACATAGCACTTACCTACATCAATGCGGTTTCATGTACTTGGAGCATGTGGATTGCATATAGGTAGGTACCTACACACAATAATTGCACATTTATTACATAATTGTTTATTATTCTTTATTTTTTGTTAATAATTTAATGCTACTGTGGTATGATCACCCTCTTATTGCATCTGGTAAGCCACATCAGGTACCTTGTATTTACATATTTAATATTTAGTTTACAGTATAATGTTATTTTTGTCAACAATGAGCATACTGCCCAGCTGTAATAATTATTAATTAGTAATGTTTAAATAACTGTACTCAGTGCTTCTTTTGTAGGTTTATTATTATATTTCTTTTAAGTTTAGGTATATGTATGTTTCTTTTTTTTTAAATTACTTTATTGTAAAACTGCATATCTCGTTACAGGAATCCCCTAGTGAGATGTGCAGCTTATGTTTTCATGTATTTCTTATTTTTTTTCAATAAATAAATAAAATAAATAAATAAATAAATAAATAACATATTCATATGAATTAACACTTCTATAGCCCCGATATGATTTGGATTTCTTATGAAACGGAAATGACGATTACTACACCTGCGATGCATCATCTGCGCTTATTGACCGCTTTCATTATGATGTCACTTTTAAAGGCTCCTATTGGTTGAGATATGAAACCGAAATTACGCAGGCCTGCGCTCATTAGTCGCTTTGATTATGACCTCACTTTTCAAGTATTGGTTGAGATTGTTTTGGTAAAGAATCGCTCCTACCGCGTGTAAACTGCACTAGTTTTTTTTTAATCACCATTAAGAGGCCGGTATTCGAATTTCTACTGATTTCTTGCAAACCTCCTTTAAAATTTTTAAGTTTTTAAGCTCTAAAAAAATATATGTTATTCATGAAGATAATATCTAGACATTAGTCGCGCCCAAACGCAAATTATATAAAATTCCCTCGATAGAAAAAAATCGCAAAGTATGCTCCAAAAATTAATATAAACACGTTTGTTTCAGTTATTTTACAAGTTATATAGTGCAGCTTATAATGCTGTTTAAGACAATTATCGCGAGATTTTTGCTCTATTTTAAACCAGTCGTGTTTTATAAAAGATTTTCATGATTTTTGCATCGATTTTATAGTTGTAAATGTTAGCGCGCTCTTCTAACATTCGTAATTTCATATCTCTCCGTCTTCTTCTTTTTGGGGCCGGGAACGGAGCCTTAACCTATTGAGTAAGTAAATTTTGTGTTTTAAACTTTGGCAAGTTTTGTGTTTCAAGTTACTAAATCGCAATTACTATTCGCTTGAGGTTCATCGGTCACTTTTCTCATCGACAAAATTATGTTATAAGTTATTTGTACTATTTGTAGTATTTTAAGTACTAGAGAAATAAGTAGGTACATAACCAATTTTAAACTTTATTGCAATTTTTTTTCTGATCTGATCGGTTTGAGACAAATCACGTCCATTTTCACAACGGTACATTTTTTCTTGGTGTTAAGTTATTTTTATACATATTTGTGTCAGAGGTGTATAACAAAACATTTGATTGACATACCTTTCATGGTCGAGGCGTAAGACTCTCGAGTAACAAGCCGGAGGTCACGGGTTCAAAGCCCGGCGTGAAGAAGTAAATTTATTTCACAACTTTCTTAATTTAAAAAAAAAACGATTGTGCTTTAGACTTTAGACCACACGACTGAAGTAAAATTTCACTAACTTATAAAAAAAGAGAGAAAGAAAATATGCGCGCGCACTGCTCTCTCTTGCTCCTACAGTGTGATACACTGGCCTGCACTGTGTCATAGATATATGAAACGTAACGTATGAGAGCAAGAGAGAAAGAAAATGTGTGCTCGCACCTCTCTCTCTCTCTCTCTTGCCCCTACAGTAATATACGAAACGTAACTCTCTCCTTTTCTACCTTCACGAACTTATATCTCTCTCTCAACTTCCGTTCGCCTCACCCGATCACACTTTTCGTAACGCTCTCGTCACGCATTCACCAGATTACTCCCCAAGCAAGCGTGCGTAAAGAAGTTTTACTTCAAAAATATATAAAATATATTTGCGGCACTTCCAGAGTGGAAGATTCTTTTATAATTAATCGCGCTGGTGTAAGACCACCGTTCAGAACCTAAACGCTGCTTGAAATGGCTATGACCGTATTCAGCATTTCAACATAATGGATGCCATAGTCTCACTGGTTCCAGATCGTTGGAAACAGTTGTGCGGTTTCACACAAGAAATACAAAACATTTAAATTTCAATTTAAACAAAAAATGTATACGAATCTCTTTTTGCCAAACTCTACAAGTTCAGAAAGTTTTAATAAATTGATAAAGAGTGTCACAACGCGTCTGAAGTCAGGGCTATGCACAACAACTCCTTAACAATTATTTAATAAACTAATAAGCTGTTTTATACTTAGCCTTTCATAAAACCGACGGTGCTTTGAAAGTTACGTGATTGCCTGCATTTGGCGGAAACGTACTTTTTATTTGAGACACGTAATAGAAAATGTGTTGTTTTCTTTACATAATTTTTTTTAATTTCTATTTCAAAAACACGATGTTTTCGCTCTACAATTTATTAATTCAAAACTTAATTTAAAAAAAAAAAAACATTTTTACATCCTTAAATCGGTTTACTCAGATAGATACACATTCAAATATTAAAAAGTATGTATTTCGGCGAATAATTTAGTTTTCTTTAAGGATTTTTTTATTTGTTTTTTTAAAGATCTGTTTTTAAAAAATCCCCCAGGGCCTGTGTAATTTTTGGGCATGCTGTGTGGATGATCTTTTTAGGGAAAGGAAGGAGAGGAAGTCCTAGGAATGAAAAAGGTGTGAGGGGTGGTTGGGAATCTAAGGGTCAATTTTTAACGCAGTTTTTAAAATTGTATCAATTCTATGAGGTCTAGCTTAGATCTCCCCCCAATCAGTCTCTCCCGGTCCGGCCCACCATGCAGTAGTTGGGAAACGCATTACACGCAAAACCAAGTCAAACCTCGGCCCATGAATCCGGGCACCTTTGCTAAGTCACCAAACATAGCGAACCACTTGGGTTGACCTATGGCAGGGGTGTTGTATCCATACATAAATTTTATTAAAGCTTAATAATTGAGGTTTAATTGATCCCTTTTTACATCTAAATAAAATTGGCGGACTTAATCAAGTAGGTATATTAAGTTAGATATCTACTCAAGAGGTAATAACCAGACAAAACCAATACGTCATTTTTAAATAAAAAAATTTGCCATGTTCACTCTTTTTCACAAAAAGTATAAATTGATTTCCAAAGATTGTTATTTTATCTGGTGAAATTATGAGAAAATGTATTTATTTTTAGTATAATATGGTTATACCGTAGGTAGTTGGCCGATTTGTTAAATTTTCAATCAAAATTTTGTATTATACAACACACATTTAAAATCATATAATCATGCAGTAAAATAAATCAATAAATTATCTGGGAAAGCTATTTTTCAGAATTTTAATTTTGGTGTAAGTAAAATCATTTAAAAAAGATCCGCGCACGTGTTTTGTGACGAAAATACTTCAGTTTGTCTATTTATTTACGGTTTAAAAACTAATATATGTATTTAAGATTTTTTTTACATTCTTATTTTGCTTAGACATTGTTGAAAAATTATAAATACTTATGATCAAAAAGTACATAATTTTAAAAGTTTTATCACTCACCTTTCCGCATTTTTGAATGAAGGTATAAATTAAAACAGATTTTGAATGAAATAAAATAGATATTGAGTTATTATTTTAAAAAGCTGGTACGGAGAATAATTAATCTTTCTCATTGGAATCGCCCTGTATGATCGTAAGAACATCTTTCGACGGAATTTAAATTCTCGGTTCAGAGCTCCTGATCGGCAATCAGAGGGTCACGGGTTCGAGTGCCGTTGGCGGCCAGTATCTTTTCTCGGAAGATTTTTTCAATGTAGATGAGTGTTTCGGGCTGATAATTATTGCTTATAATAATTTTTAAATTCTCGGTCGCTGGTATTCATGGCCCTTAAGCAATTTCTTTTAAATTACTAATAACAATTTCCTACTATTTATTATTTTTCTCACAGTCCCACTAATGAAAAAAAATAACGTTGCGTGAATGAACCAGCCTAACTAAATTGATAATCAGTATTCAATTTGTAGTGGAATCTATTGCCTCGTCTTTTAAATTGATTTTTATCAATTTAAAACTAAAACCAATCGTTTAATTAATAGCTGTTGACCTCAAACGACCAACTTCAGATGATAATGATTATAAATATTTATGGGAATTACGTTACAAGTATTGTCTTCAATGGCTTCAACGGCTTTAATCTTGGATTTAATTAATTATTATTGCTTTTAATCTCATCACTAATCGTTTATGAATAGTAGATATAATTATTGCGGTAATTTTTTTGTTTTTGTTTTTACAATAATATACCAGATTGCCTACTTTTCCACTTACATCTAATTATTACATAGTATAAAATGAAGTCGCTCAAAATGTTTGTGCGCTTAGATCTTTTAAACTACGCAACGGATTTTCATGCGGTGTTCACCAATCGATAGAGTGATTTAAGAGGAAGGTTTATATGTAAATAAAAAGCTTATTGTAGTAGAGAAAAGCCGAGAAAATCAAATATTCGAAATTCAAAATTTCAAATAAGCGGGCAGCTTGCAAGCGAGTGGTGTGGATTTTATAAAGGTTGGGTAATGGCGTTGTATTTCGTTAGCCACAGCAATGCATTGCCGGGTCTGCTAGTATTATAATAATATGGATATTTGTATAAAATTGCGGTTATTAAAATTGTGTTAATTTAATAAATTTAGCGTCAAAGAACCAGAACGCATTTATTTTTGAAAAGACATTGCCAACACTATTTAAGAGCGCATAACCAGCCAGCGGACGAAAATCCACATTTCGTCGAAAGATGTTCTTACGATCGTACAGGGCGGTTCCAATGAGAAAGATAAGGTATTCTCCGTACCAGTTTTTTAAAATTATAACTCAATATCGATTTTACTTCATTCCAAAGTTGCTTTAATTTACACCTGCATACAAAAATGCTGAAAGGCGTGACGATAAAACCATTAAAATTATGTACTTTTTGTAATTATTTTTTGATCATAAGTATTTATCATTTTTCAATAATGTCTTAGCAAAATTAGAATGTAAAAAAATCTGAAATATATTAGTCTGTAAGTGCGCAAATAAATGCACAAACGGACCAATTTTCGTCAAGAAACACATGTACTTATATATTTTTTAATAATTTTATCTAAACTAAAATTAAAATTCTGTTACATACGTTTTCCAGATAATATATTGATTTATTTTACTGCATGATTATATGATTTGAAATGGGTGTTGTATAATACATGTACTTTTTTGAATATTTAACAAATCCGCCAACGACCTATGGTATAACCTTATTATATTAAAAATAAACATTATTTCTGAAAATTTATTACATACGTTTACTAGATAAAATAACAATCTTTCGAAATCAATTTATAATTTTTTGTGGAAAATAGTCAATACGTCTAAACACTAATTTAAAAATGACATATTTCTAGTTTTCTCTGGTTATACACTCTTAAATCAAAATCAAAATATTCTTTTAATTTATAATCGTAATAAGTAGGTATTTATATACCTTCCTTCTTAATTAATAAACACGACGATTTCACATTTTTCTGAACTATTAAAACGGCCACCATCTTAAAACCGGAACCGCAACGTAACAAAACAATTTATAAACAGATAAAATCCTTAAAAAAATTGGAGTTAAAACAGTAAATCCGGACTTCCTTGACTCAGTATATTAGATATATCGATTATTTTGTCGCAAGATAAGTATCATCGATTGTTGGTTCCATCATTGGTTGGGAAATAGATGCAAATGAGATGAAGCCAAGATCTGGAGAGAACTGCAGAAAATTCAGAAAAAAATTAGGGACATGTCCAAAGCTGTACACCAGCTCATGGAGTGGAATACGGAGAATTCGATACGTTTACTTCGAATACACGATGATGCCAAAGTAATAAATAATGTTAGGTCTGCATTGAAATTTGAAACGCTGCAGTTTTGTTTTTCGATGATTCATAAAATATTTTGTGTACAGTTTTTGAAGTAAAACTTCTTTATGCACGCTTGACTTGGGGAGTAAGCTGGTGAATGCGTGACGAGAGCGTTCCGAAAAGTGTGATCGGGCGAGGCGAACTGAAGTTGAGAGGGAGATATAAGTTAGTGAAGATAGAAAGAGAGAGTTATGTTTGGTATTTACTATAGGGGCAAGAGAGAGAGGTGCGAGCACACATTTTCTTTCTATCTTTCTCTCATAGCCAGTTACTTTTAGTATATCTAAGACACAGTGCAGGCTATTGTCCGTATAAAACTGTATTTGCAAAAGAGAGCAGTACGCGCACACATTTTCTTTCTCTCTTCTTTTATAAGTAAGTGAAGTTTTACTTCAATCGTTTGGTCTAAAGCACACTCATTTTTTTTCTTAGGTACCTACGTTCCTATCTATATTATATAAGAATTCAAGGCGATACCAGCAATGTATGATAAAGATTCACCACCAAAGTATCCAGTTGAGATGCAGCTACAGTGTCATGCTTCCTGGAATGCTATATGTTGTTTGAAGCAAATAACTACTGACAGGAGGTGCACCACGATCTGCGATGCATACCACATGGCAGAATAGACATATTGGTTCAGAACAGCATGACGCTTGAAGATTCCAAAAGACATGCAAATAATGCTTTAATTCATGACGTACTTTTTTACCATTTTTGTTTACCTGTATTGAAATAACGTATTATTATTTTCTGGTATTGTCCATATGTACATTAAAGGATACAGTGTGTTATACAACTCAAAAATATATTTATTTATCCAAAAATGGTAACTCGTAGCAAGTGGCGATTTTGGGCGTGCTACTATACCAATAATGCCATTTTTTTAAATGTTAGCGTTGTAGCAAACCCAAAAGTCACGAGCCGCCTCTACTCGTAGCACTCATTAGCCGTGAACACCGTAAATATTACAATGGCATTATACATAATCGAGAGTTTGAATTATACTCGGTCAGATTACGAGTCGTGTTTATTTATCGTCTTGATGACAATGAATATCTATCAGGACTAAACATCCGTTCTAATGATTGTTTTGTGTTTATCTGAAGCAGGAGAACTCGTCACTGAAGGCGCCCAGCTGTCGATCTGATGTCATGGGCTATTTCAATAACCGTTCGGATACTAGACATTCTAACTTTACTGATAAATGTTGAGACTTCTCAAAAGTAGGTATAACAACCTATACTAACGACATATTTAAAAAAAAGATATGGAAACTACATACATATTCCTACATGCTACACATAATGTATAATGAAATCTTTGACACCGTGAAGTTTAATGATAATATTGAGGAACAAATAAATCAACAAAAAGCGTCTCGAAAATCTTTCAAATGTGATTTCAGCATATCGTGCAAGTGAACAGTAAACACTAAACCTCCATTGTAACTTCTAGCTCTGTGAACAATTGCATTGGAACATTCCAGTGCTTCTATTATCCACAATTTCTGCAAGATGACGTCCAACGCAGACATCAACGTTCCTGGTGGAAGTCTCAGTATTTAGCAGGTAAGTGGTAGACCTTTATGATGTATCACCACTCCAACAGTCCACCGTAAGTAATATGTCCGATGTAAGGACTGAAGGAAGTCCATTAGACATTGGCTAGTTAATTCTCCGATTGAGATGAATCATCGTCACGCCATTCGGTAAGTACTTACGTTCACCTAATTATGTTCTTCCCGGTGAATGCAAAGCAGTGCTTACAGCATGTTTCCGCTTAAACTGTTTTCAGGAAAAAGTCAACGGTTAAAGAACTTGAGAATATGTTGCACCAATGGATGTTACTACGAACATTTGTCTTGAAAGAACTATAGGTCACCAATATGATCTATAGTTTCTTTCTTTTCATTGGTTATACGATTGAATTACAAATGAGGAAAGGAAACGAAGAAGATTATAATATGAACATGACAATGGATTATTTATTGCTGGAGCGAATGAGACCAGGAATAATTGTGATGGATTGAGCACGTATTTGGAGAGTAAGCTGGTGAATGCTTGACGAGAGCGTTACGAAAAGTGTGATCAGGAGAGGCGAACAGAAGTTGAGAGGGAGATATAAGTTAGTGAAGATAGAAAGAGATAGAGTTACGTTTCGTATTTACTGTAGGGGCAAGAGAGAGAGGTGCGGGCACACATTTTTTCTCTCTGTCTCTCATAGTTACATTTCGTATATTTCGGACACAGTGCAAGCCTATTCATGCGTACGCCGGGATATGTAGCAGTAACCCCCGGATTCGTAGACAAGGATCGCAACCACTCTACCAGTCGTAGGCATTTAATGCCACAAAATTAAAATTTGAGAGCGTAGTCCCACGGTTCCGGGATGTTGGGATTCTTAGTCATAATCGGTAATCACAATAACAAAAAAAAGAGTGTGCAATTCACACGCGGTAGAAGTAAAACCTTCAGAAAAATAAAGTAGACAAGAATGGGGAGACTACAAAGCCCTTTTTTATCAATGTGAAGGATGATTTTTTCCATATTTTTGTCGTCGAATTCCATCTTTTCCTATACATTTGATCATCTTATTAGTATTTGTGTTCACAAAGAACTCTTTTTAGGGAGAATTGCCTATTTAAAAAAAAAGTGTTTGTGTCTTCTTCTTCGGAGTCGCTAGATGTCGCTTTATTTTGTGTTTTCTTTTGTCTGTTCCTTTTGGAGTGGTTTGAAGATTGGAAATTGATTTTAAAAAAAAAATTTTTTTGGATTTCGTAGGACTAGATCCTTCAGGCGATATCAGGCGCTCTATACCACTACACGAAAGGAGTGTAAAATGGGTTCTTACGTGGGACTGTGGATTGTGGATTTATCGTATTATATTGGAACTGAATACCTACTCTCGAGTAAGTACTCTGGCAGGCTAAATCCTGTAGATGTATGTGTTTGTCTGTTTTTAGTGTCGCTGGTTTCCGTTTCATCGAGTTTGAATCACAACGGCGCTAAAGAGTTTTAACTTCAAAACATTATTCCTAAACACAAGCACTAGCTTTATTAGGAGAGTATATAAAATATGTAATATTAGAATGAAATAAACTTATTGTAAAAAATTTACTAAATAAAAAATAAAAAAATAAAAAAAACTTCTGAAAAATTTAAATTTACTCCTCCATGAAACTAACTGGTCGAAAATAAGTTTTCAACCACATTTGAAAAAAAAATTATCTAACCCTGTAATTTTTTTATCAATTATTTTAATATTAAATAACAAAAAGTGAGGCAACAATAATGTTTATGATACATTTTTCTAATAAAATAAGTGTTTTTATTTTTTTTCATTAGTAATTTTGAGAAAAATAAATTATTCTCGTCACGCAATCGCAGGTTTGATTGATATTGGCCGATGTTTAAACATTTTAAAAACTCTTGTTTGCATTAAAAAAAATTATATTTCAAAAAAAAAAAAAAATTATAAACTTAAAACCTTAATTTTTTGTCACTTAAGAGGCTGCTATCAGAATTTATACCGATTTCTTGCAAACCTCCCTTAAACATTTGAAGTTTTGAAGCTCTTAAAAAAATATATGTTATTTTATATAATATCCATACATTCCTTACGCCGAAACGCAAATTATATGAAATTCCCTCGGTAGAAAAAAATCGCAAAGTATGCTTCAATTTTTTTTATTTTCAAGTCTGTTTCCGTTATTTTCAAGTTGTATGTATGAAAAAAATCACAGTGTTTCTTTAAATACTGTTTTAGATAGCCCCCAAGAGATTTTTTCTCTATTTTAAACGAGTCGTGTTTTGTTAAAGATTTTCACAATATTCGCATCGATTTTATCGCTGTTAATGTAAACGCGCTCCTCTAACATTCGTAATTTCATATCTCTCCATCTTCTTCTTTTTGGGGCAGGTAACGGAGCCTTGAGTTTTTTTGGTCAAATGTTTCGGGTGGAAGATATTAAGTTCTTATGCGTATAATTTACAATGCATCCTCTTCAGTTAGACGATTCAGAACAAAATATCTATCTATCGCGAGAGTGACGTGTATTCAATTAGCCGCCGAAGTTGGTCGGTAGGCAGAAGGCAGTAGGTAGTAGTAGGCACCGCGGACGTGGATTGATCGCGGACCGGCCTTCATTAGCGGGCCGGTGTGATTAATGGCCGGCCGCGTCACTCCGCCTCGACCCTTTTGACTGATGGTCCGGAGCGTTTTGAGCGGCCCGCTAGGCCTGCACCGCTCCGGACCCGGTCCTGTGCTGGACCTGCTGATCGTCACCAATATAGAAAGCCAATATCGCCCAAAATCAATAATGCAATACCCTAAGCAATAAGGTTGCATGACAAAACATTGAAAAAAAATAAGATAAAATAAATCAGAGAGTGCACTTTTATATGCGGTAGAAATGGAACCTTCAGAAGACTAAAGTAGACAATAGGTATAAAAAATCTAAACTATTAAAATAAACGAGTAGATTTGTGAATACTAGATCTTGACAAGACCCTGTACAAAAACGGATGTTCTGTTATTAGTTTTACCGTATCTCAACCAACAGATTACAATATTTGAGGCACAAGCGTCAGATGGGAATGTTGTCATTGTTCTTCTACCTGTATTTCAATGGAATATGCTCCGAGGAACTAGCCTCATTCGACATCGGTGCATAATCGGTAAAACTTTGTACACCTACGGTTGACATGGTTCCATGCTAACTCAGAATAAACAACAACATCTCTTTGAAAAGTCATTAAAAGCTATGAAAAATATAATTTTAAAATAGCTCAAAACCCTAAATTAACGTAACCCATTTAACCAATTTTTTATATATATATTTTCATCGCTTTTAATGATTTTTCAAATAAGGTTCGGAGTTGATTTCAATCTGAGTAGTCTTGTCACCGGTTGACATTGGGTCGTTTCTGCTCGTCTTTGAGTTCAAAAGTTCGGCAACAGTTGAACGGCTGTGGAACCATTCGCCGGCCTCTTTGTTTCCTACCTTCTACAACATTTTTCTCTTCAAGATCCATATGTAGAAAGTAGGTTTCTTTAAGACCCACATTAACTACTTTCTCTCCTCAAAAAGATCTTGCACACAGCGCTATCAATAGTGACGTAGATCATGAAGGAAATCATTTTTCTAAGGATCTTTTTTGTAAAGAAATAAAAATCGGATCCCCGATCGTTTTGTCCCTGGACAATGGTAAGTTTTGAGCTTTAGTCCGTATGAGCATGTCGGTTTCTTCTCTTTTATGATTACTACATCCCACATTACATTGTATGCGGGTCACCATTTGAGCTGTTTGAACAAGGACCCTCGTGCTGGAAAGGAATATATCCTTTTGCCCGAGGAATACGGAGAAATTCCCGCATGCTCACAATTCAAAGGGTAATGTGGCGACTCTTGAATTAGTGAGATTAATTTTTTCCACGTAACCACGTTTTAAGTGGTCAAAAAAAAATATAAATCCACCACAATTAACAAGTGAGATACGGAGATATATAAATAAAAGTGTTGTAGGAGAAGGTTTACATTAAACGGAAACATGGCATATATACAGGAATAACTCTCTTTTCATAACTTTGAATGTTATTCCCATCAATGTAATATATAATTGTAGAAGAAGATAACACTAAAAATCTAAACGAAAATATTATAAAAAGAGAGTTGTTCTAATAAAAATCACACAACTGAAGTAAAACATCTGCTCCATCTATATTATATGATAGGAAGAGAGAAAAAAAATGTGCACACGCACTGCTCTCTCTTGCTCCTACAGTAATATTCGAAGCGTTCGCCTCGCTTTTCGCAATGCTCTCGTCATGCATTCGCCAGCTTACTGCCCAAGTCAAGCGTGCGTAAAGAATTTTTACTTCAAAATTGAATATTCGTTTAGAATGTTTAGACTTTTACAAAAAAGTCAATAGGTGTTCCATATAAATAAAATTGGATATAATAAAAATAAAACAAACAATTTGTATTCCACGAATAAAGCTTCATCAGAATATAATAATAACTATAGAGTTATCGGTTTATATAAGTTGAGCGACAGAGGGAGAAAGAATATGACAAAAGAAAATAATTACAAATTAGACAGAGACTGAGTATTTGAAAGAGGTACAATGGATAATCAATTAGTGGGAGGGAGACAACAATACACGTTCAATCACAACTGAATGAACAACCAACAGTTAACGGTATTCTATGAGAATTGAAAACATATTTGATGGCGATCGCTGTGGCGATTTGCGTAGATTTCAATGTCTGCAGTACTTATCGCGGTTAGTGATACCACCTGACACGTTCTATAATTTGATAAACAAAAATTTTAACAAAACAAAAAACGACTTCAAAGAATGCACCAAAAAGTTTTTATTTTAACAAAACAGAAAACGACTTAAAAAAATGCACTAAAAGGTAAAAAAATAATTTCGTACGATTGTTATTTTTGGAGTCGGTGTCAGCCAAGGTAACTACATACATAAGTAGTTATAGGTGAGATGTGGAGATCTTGGCTGACACCGACTCCAAAAATAACAATCGTACGATATAATTTTTGTACTTTATAGTGCATTTTTTGAATTCGTTTTTTTGTTTTGTTAATTTTTTTTATTTTTAGTGACGAGCGTGCGTAAAGAAGTTTTACTACAAAAAAAGAATCATCGAAATCGTTATTCGTCTATTTGCCGCGTACACACTTATTGAAAATTTAAGACATATTTGGTTTTCTCATGGATCCCATTGTCAGAACTAGACCAAATTAAAATGGAACCACACGGGAAGCACCAGCTTTAATAAAAAAAGAATCATCAATATCGGTTCACCCAATCGAAAGTTCTGAGGTAACAAACATAAAAATAATAATAAAAAATAAAAATAAAAAAATACCGTCGAATTGATAACCTCCTCCTTTTCGAAGTCGTTTAAAAAATAAGTTCGTACGAATGTTATTTTTGGAGTTGGTGTCAGCCAAGGTAACTACATACACATGTACTACTCAGTTATATGTGAGATGTGGAGATCTTGGCTGACACCGACTCCAAAAACAACAATCGTACGAACTTATTTTTTTACTTTTTAGCAGTGGCGGCTGGTGTTCATAAAAATAGGTGGTGCACTAAAATAATAATAATAATGGTCTTTATTTCAAGATGTGGTAAGGTGAGTGCAATCCCACACATCCCATAGAGATATCCCATAAATCTTGGACCTACCTACTCTAATTAAAATAAATTCAACTATGAAAAAATCCTACCTATTTGTAAATTAGGTCGATCCTCCATTATCTCTGGGCGCATGCAACACATTGAGTCTAAATTAATTTTATTTATAAAGATAGATTAAATTCTTTTAAAGTTTAACAACATCGTTCAATCTAAACAGATGTCATAAGGATTGTGAGGAACAACTCACTGAAAAAGCATTCCATATTCCATTATTTTAAAAGAGTTCTAGTAAAATAAATATTGATCCATCACCATTTTTAAAGTCGCCGCGATTGTAAATTCAAATTCAATAACAGTTGACTTTTATCCAGAAAATTGTATGTAGATACTTATTGGCACGAAAATCGAGTTAAAAAAATGTTCAGTTTATCACACATCCGAAAGTCTTCCTTACGCTCCGAAACTCCAATGAAATATATACTGTCATAACTCATAACAAATAATGTCCGCAATGTTTGTTGTTATGCTGTCGTTGGTCGATGCTGAGTGAAACATAGCATGAAAAAGAGTAGATATTAAAATAAAGACACGATATGGATAATAATATGGCACAAACGTGTCCCCGTTTAACATGCTACTGAACGAACCATTCCTTTTGATGTGGTGGAAATTTTTGGATCGTCACCTACGATTTCGTAAAATTTGCAAAGCGTTCAACCTACCTACGATTTTGGCTCATTATAGAATTATAGAAGAACTCCTGTGATCGCTTTGCAAAACGAACCACCACTCTGAATATAGGCACACAACGATCTGCTTTGTTACGCGGGCAGTCCAGTAGGCACCTATATTACGCATGCATTATAACCGAGTGTATATTGTGAACTGTGATGAGGCGTGTCGGAAATAAGTATGTTTTTTTGGCGCTTGGGAATTTTTTGATTTAAATAAATTAATTAGATTAGATTTAAATTAATAGATATATTTTGGGAGTGCGGCGCTCCTCCGCACCTTAGAGCTGGCCGCCACTGCTTTTTAGTGCATTTTTTTAAGTCGTTTTTTGTTTTGTTAAAATTTTTGTTTATTTTTTGATTTTTAGTGACGAGCGTGCGTACAGAAGTTTTACTTAAAAAAAAAATCATCGAAATCAGTTGGCGTAATATTGAGTTATTCGTCCATTTGTCGCGCAAATACTTATTGCAAATTTAAGACATATATATGGTTTTCTCGTGTGTCCCATTGTCAGAACTGGACCAAATTAAAATGGGACCACACGGGAAGCACCAGCTTTGTAATAAAAAAATAATCTTCAATATCGGTTCACCCAATCGAAAGTTCTGAGGAAACAAACATTAAAAAAAATTCCGTCGAATCGATAACCTCCTCCTTTTCCAAGTCATTTAAAAATCTTCGAAAAATATCAATCACTTTTGCTTGTTGTTCGTCAAAAAAATAAACAGCTTCGGTAACCAACAAACGAACCTTCGTAAAACAATCGACACAGTTCGGTGTTTTTTTAACGCGCTATTGTTTTCCTTATAATTTTTAAATAAATAAACAACTACATGACTCAATCAAGTGTTTAAGTTTAATTTAAAACACGCATAGGTATTGTCTAAGCAATACCACTAAAGATGGCCCCCGGGCCGGCGGTACAAAATAACCGTCTTCCAAATTGAAGGATTGCATGTATTTTATGTATTGTTTTGGAACATTCACAGAATTTTAACATGAAACATTTACGAGATAAATGATTTAAGATTAAAATATTATTACTTATGTCTTACACCGCTTACTCGTTAATACGGAATATTTTTTTATTCAAACAGTTAGATTTACCTTTATTATCAAGGAAAGTGAGTATTTATGTCGGAGGAGATAAAAAAAACATGCAAAAATATGCATTTAACATTTTAATTTTGTTAAAATTAATTCGCTTACGCGGTAACGACAAACCTGCTAGGATAAACCCTGCTTTGCCAAACAAACCATTCAAAACCTATGATGTTTTTTAAAATTATGATGAAATGTAGCTTTTGTAGTTTAACCTCAACCTAAAAAAGGAAAATTCCGTATTATCCGTGCATCAAACTTCGACAACACGAACGTTCCTTATTATCCGTGATGCATATTTCCCAAGGTAAGTAATATTGTTATTAAAATAAATAACATCGGCCCGCCAAATGGCAAATTTTCACAATAATGTTTAAAAATTATTCAAGAAAACAATTATGATCATTAGAGAGAAACATTATTAAAAATGTATAATGATTATTTGAAATTTTTCTACGTTACTTTCGTTTACGAATCCAACTCTTTACTTTATTATTTATTATAAATGTCAATAATTATTTTTTTTAAGCTGCAAAATTTCGTAATTCGTGGGAAAATCGTACGCATATTATGAGAGAAATACTAATTAAAGCTGGGAACTCGCAAAACCAATTCGCTCTTAATTAAAACCAGAATTGTATTCAGAATGTAACGATTGAATATCAGTTGTTTATTCATCCGCTGGTACATTTCCAATCAGACCATTATTTTATTCGAAGTGCATTGGAGGTTATCCACCACAATCCCTAAGAGCCAGTTCACACTTCCGTCGTAAAAACGGAGATGGGTTCCGTCTTTACGACGGAAGCCCTAGCCGCTGTAGTGGCTCTATGGAGCTGTTCACACTTGTCGGATCCGGCATGAAGACGGATCCGTTATTTTTTGCCGGAGAGTTCGCCTACGCAGAGTGTCCGTCGTGAAGCCGGAAAGGAACGCGCTGGCTCATACATTTCAATGGAGCTGTTCACACTACACGGCGGGACGACGGATCCGTTCTGAACTCGCCACACCCCGCTTCACACTTCACCACCGCCCGCTCCCAGACGCAAGCGAGTAGGCAAATTGTGTTTTTATGGGGCGCGCGTTTGGCGTTTATAATATTATTATATAATATATATGTTCGTTCCAGAATGCGATTTTTTCTATTTAATATCAAGAAAATATTTAGTCATATCATTCATGTTTTTTAGTCATTTTAGTTATAATAATTGCTGAATGATTTTCGCCTACTTTCTTTTTTCCTTCTTTTTAATAAGTACCACATGACAACAAGAGCTTCATCGTCGTCCATTGCGCAGTGCGCACGACCGTCTACTGAAGAATGATAAAATGTTTTGATCGTTGTTTTCGTATAGTAGGATCCGTCTTGAAAACGGAAGTGTGAACAGGGGCCTAGGGCTTCCGTCTTAATGACGGAACCGTCTCCGTTTTTACGACGGGAGTGTGAATGGGCTCTAACGCGATTCAGTCGCTCTACCGACTGAAATGCGTTAGGGATTGGAATGCATAAATCACCTAATAAAAAGAATGTGCATTTAAAGTTTATTCTATTTTAAGTTCTTTAATTCGAATATTCGCAAATGTGTATTTTTGAGCCAATTTACATTTCCAATATCAAAATTTTAATATTTAGAAACAAAAACGTTCTAATAAGCACGTCGGAAAAATTATTTTATCTAGATTTTAGAACAATTTAGTTTTATGCAAAAGGGTAAAAAAAATAAAGTAAAAAGGAACATTTAAAATGGATGGGAAGAACCGGGAATTTTGGGTGCAAACCTTGACAAAAGTTTATAGATATTTTTTTCTTATTATTCGAAGGGTTAAACCGGTTTTCAGAATGTAAAATTCCAATTGTGGATTCATCTGCTAACACAAATCATTATCAGGAAACCATTATCTTATTCGAAGTGCAGTTATGAAATTCTAGTTGAGGACTACATATGTATGTGTTGCCAGAATCAAAGAGAAACCATTTTCATATTCTGAGTGTAGTTTTAATTCGCCGCATACGGATATAATTTAAACCAGTTTGTGTTCAAAATGTAAAATTTCTGTTGTGGTTTCATCTGCTGACACATTTCGAAGGAAAACATTCTCTTATTCAATGTGCGGTTTTAAAATTCTAGTTGTAGACTATTTATTTAATGCCAGAATAAAAAAAAACATTTTCATATTCTGAGTGTAGTATTTATTTACGTCATACAAACTGGTTTTGTGTTCAGAATACAATGATAAATCAAATAACGAGTTGCAGATTCATCGTGTGCTGATTGAAGCTTTACAATTGAGTTGCATACCAAATGCTGCAAAATTCTGACACCCACGCTACGCCACTGACTTCTTAACCTTTCTCATCTCCTACTCCATCCCACTACCTTTAACCCCACAATATTAGATACCGACGAGTAGATTTCTACCTACTTAGTAATTTAATTTTTTCGCTACGTGACCTAAATAATATTTTTATTCAAATAAAATAAAATTTATTAACCACACCATTTGACACTCTAAAATTATAACCGCTCAAGCTTCCAGCCTATTTTATCGAAAAAGTAAAAATATTTCTGCTCTGCAATAAAATCAAAATAATGGAACATTTGGAATAATGGAATGGAACACTTTAATGCCTACAATACACGACACCAAAGTCAACATTTTTCGCTTTACGCGATCGCTATTTTCATCTCTTTTTTTCATATCTACGATTTCAGTTGGCATCACAGCAAACAGCATGGTTCATGTGTTATTTGCATTGATGACTATTGAAAAAGGAGATATGAAAATAGCGATCGCTTAAAGAGAAAAATGTTGACTTTGGTCTCTATTTGGAATCGGGCTGAAAAAAGATGTCGTGCATTATAGGCATAAACACTGTTTTTGATAGGTCATCACCTTACCCTCACAAATACGCTTTCGAATTATTAGAAATTAGTTGGTACCCGGCATGCGTTGCTATGCTATTTAATAAAGAAATTGTTTTTTTCCAATTCGTCCCGTTCCCCTTTCGCCTCCCCTTCCTCTCCCGCGTCCCCATTCCCCTCTCGCTTTACTCCGCCTCCTTCACCTTCCCTCTCCCCACTCCACTCCCCCTCCCCCCTCCCCCGTCCCGCGAACCCCCCTCCCGAGTTTCCCCCCCCTTCCCGCAAACTACCTACTCAAGTTCCCCTCCCCGCGTGCCACCTATTGCAATTTTTTTTACAAATTTCATAATGCCAGACCTCTCCAGAAGTTTTACATAAATCTCGTTCTGACAATAACGAATACAAAAAAAAGAATTATCCAATTTGGTGCAGTCGTTCGGAAGTTATGCGCGTACATACATTTCGGCGATTCATTTTTATTTATATAGATAATAGCTGGGTTACCCGGCTTCGCTCAGGACAATAAGATAGTGTTCTGGAATGTTGCACAATGATGTTCCCGATTCCCTATTCCTGATCATTCCACGACATACTCCGCCACTCCTTCCAAAACTTTCTACAGCTCTATGGAACCTTCTAGAACTTTCCGGAAGACTGTTCTAGAAATTTCAAGAGGGCGAAACTTTCAGCCCTTATATCTTCAAAAGCACGCCCTTTAGGTAAAACTGGATACCCTTATTCCCTAGGGGGGATATAGATCTACCACACCATATAACTCCCTTGATCGAACCGGGACTCGTTTCTGAGTTTTTGCGAGCTGCACGTTTTTTTGGACTTTCTTTTATAATATATACCATATTCAAATAAATAAAATGTTACTCCTTACATGTCCTTTCCCGTGCGTTCCCCTCCAGCGTTCCACTTCCACCTTCCCCGCCACCGCTCTCCCGCTCCCCCGTCCCGCCAACCCCCCTGGCACTTCATTTCTTGACTCCTCTCAAGCCCGGCCCGTAGCCGAAACTTTTTTCTAATACTAACAATTCTAAGCTCGTGATATCTTTCTAATTAAATATCCGAATTGAAAAATTCAAAAAGTTAAATAAAGGTATTGAAGCTGTCTTGAATATGAAGTAATTTATTTTGATAAGGATTAAAATCAAGATACAAATAAAGAGCCTTTTGAAGCAGCGACATTTTAATTAAATTTTTAAAATAAAAGAATACTTATTGTGGCATAACCATAATAGTCAGACATATGCCGTCGCGACCTTTTTTGTAAATAATGATGTGTTCTATAAAGTCGTAGTACATTATTTTATTCTATCATCAATAGTTTTCGCAGTGCACGCGATTTAAAGAATATTTTAGGTAATTTTTTTACAACCTGGGTTACATTATTGAAGTTTTAGTAAAGATGCCTATTTTTTTTAAATATAATATAGCCTATGTCACCCAGGGATAGTGTAGCTTCCCAACAGTTCAGTAGTTTCGGAGCCTATTCGATGCAAACAAACACACAAACAAACAAACAAATATTACCTCTTTATATAGTGTAGTAGATAATAATACAATTATTAATAAAAAAATTGAAAATCACCTCAAGGCACTTACCAATTTTTTATGAATTCTTAGGCTCTATTTAATTTTATTATTTACAAATAGTTACAGAAACATTCTTACCTGCAGGTCACTTCCGATAAACACACTTTATTAGAAAGTTTATGCTTGGGAAAGATACGACTTTGCACGTGAAGGGCATCATATTTAAAACACTGAGTGGACATTGCATGACTTTTTCTTTGCTACCCTCATCACTGTTGGTTTTTCATTTATATTTCTGTTTACAAGATGATTAATGCCAAATTTGTATTAACATTTATTTTGAAAGACTGGAGAATTGTAAGAATTTGCTTTATTTTTACACAATTTGTTATTTACTATGTCGCGAGCCGTGAAGGCGAAGGTGTAAGTTTTTTTTTCTTTCTAACTTATGGATACGACTGTCTGAAAAAATGAGTTTTTAGTTTAGCTCTAAATTCCGCTGAATCTGAGATCATTCTTAACTCGTGTGGCAGTCCATTCCAGGCTTTAGGTCATGTCACTCCGAAAGCACGCTCACCGAATTTAGTTTTCGGTGTACGCTTTGATTCCTTCAACCTTCTGATAGCTGATGTTGCTGCTGATCTGAGGGTTGATTGTCGCGAATTGGAATTTTCTGGAATACACAATTCCGATAAGTAAGCCGGAGCCATTCTGTTAAGGGATTTGTAGCTTAAACTGGATTCTTTCAGGACACTTGAGCCAGTGAAGATTTTTGAGATGCTCAGAAATATGGGAATATTTAGATAATATTCCAAATATACAAAAAATTATGTTTTGAAACAAAACTGCTAACATTAAGAAAACTATACAAGTACAATATATGTCTCCTTATATACAAAACAAATAATAAACTCATACATGCAAAACCAGAACTCATTAAAACGTCCCAAGTAGGGGAGGGTGGAGCGTGTTGTGACTAAATTACAAAACTGAGTATAGTAGAAAAATCTTTAATGAAATCGAAGGATTGACATTTTAATGGAAACAAATAACTCTTTGGCTACATTATTTTGGTATTATTAACCTTGTTAACATACGCATAAAGCGACAAAATATTATTTTACAAAATATGGTAAGTGTCACAATACGCCCCACCCGTGTGGCGGGTTGTGACAGGGGTGGGGAGTGTTGTGACAAACAAATAATTAATTAAAAGCAGTATGTAGGTACGAAATAAAATTCGTAAAAACGAAAGTCCCGATCATATATTATCATCAGTTAAATAAAAGTGGTTGTAGTATACCTCCAAAGTAATAAAAATAATTAAAATCAATCTCAGCCAGTCAAGCAAAAGTCGCAGATGAAGTCAGGAATGTATTCATCCACTCCGGCACATAACTCATGACTCCATTTATGACATTTTATGCATCTCACCCATCTTTCACCAGAAATATCATTTGAATGGGTTGCGACAAAATATACATTGCTCAACTTCGTTTGGATCGCTGTTGTCAGTTTCCATAAGTAGTGGCTCCTCTTTAGTTTCGCTGGATGATGTGGACAGTTAAATTCGTTTTTTTACGTCTAAAATGTTTTTTTTTATGTGGTTCTGTTTTTGTCACCGCCTTTGTTTTATTGGGTGCTTGTTTTGAAGTAACACGTTTGTAATGATGATTTCAGATGCAGCTTGTTCATAAAGATTTTCTGGAATTTCCCCCCTATTCGCCTTTTTTATATTTTCGGACCATTTTACAAGCCTGAAAAAAAAAGAATTACAATTAGGCACCAAAACTAAATGTATCTAGGTAATACATATATACATTCATAAAATGTTATAAAAAAAATCTTTTTTACATAATACACATTGTATTAATACATATTTTATATTATCATCAAAAAAAAAATTCTAGGGGCGAGTTGTGTCTGCCACAATTCGCCTCCGCCTTCACAACTCGCCCCAATCGACGATTTTACATAAAAATGGCCACGCAAGTAAACATGCTTGACGCATTTCATTTATAACTAATAACACAGTCAGAAGATACAGTGTGTGGAGGAAAAAACTTATAACAAGTTTCGTTTAGCACTTAAAAATCACACTTCATCGTATAACTTTAATTATATCAACCGCACGGCACCACTGTTTTGACAAAAACTGGCGAAACGGCGCGATGCGCGCGCAGCTAAGTCAACTAGCGGGAATTTTAAGCGCGATGTCACAACACGCCCCCGTCACAACTCGCCCCACCCTCCCCTACACAAACATTTTACACGACAACGCGATAACATACGTTTAAACACCATTCATACTATCTACGGTAAGCAATAAATTAGTTACGAGGGGGGCAATTTATATAATTGCCTTCCAGATGATACCAAAAAAAAAAAGTGTGTGCAAATTAAAAAAAAAAATTATTTACGTTTATTCACAAAAAACAAAGTGGTGAAAGTGAATAATATCGTATGGTAATGTAAATGTAAGTACTTTAATCTAACGCATTAAGGTTATGAAATGTAAAAACTATGTAATATATATGTAAAAAGTACATAATCCATAGTTAAGTAAGTGAAAATGTTATTTTCTTTTTTACTGTAATAAAAACTTATGAAAAAAAGATACGGCGGTGATGAGTCTCGCCGCAGCGTTGAACACATATTGTAATTTGTTGATTTGATATTATGGGAGACTAGCATACATTCCGTTGGGTGAAACAACATACGAATTGACTAGTAATTTAGTCACCTCTGTTGTCAATTGGCCTTAATAGGCCACTTACATGGATTTCATAATGACTTGGAAAAAATCGTGTGGATAGATTTTTTTACTAAGATTACGAAAATGTTATTAAAATTTTTTAGAAATGTATTGTTTTTTTTTTTTTTAAATGAATAAATCTATTATTTGAGCTCGTGACGTCACTTCATGAAAATGTCCCGTCTCCGATTATGTTCCCTTAATTTTGAAAAATTCCACGCTGATTAACTTTTTTAATATGGCAACACTTTGATTTCCGGCGAATTTTTGAATTGTTCACTAGATTTATTAATTGTTCTATGAGAACTTATCCTTTGGTTTGATTTTTTGATAAATTTTTGATAGATTTTTACTGATGTTACGAAGAGAACCCCGTACAATTTATTGCTATTCGTGTGGAAAACATTATTTTTTAAATGATTTTCGGCTATGTAATTATCGTTTTTTCGAACTCATAAAATTATGTCCCGTCTTTTTCGGATTTAAATTTTCAAAAAATCGCCAGGGCTTCAAAAATACGTTTTAAAAATATAAAAATACAGAATGTCTTAGGATATTTGCCTTAACCGGAAAAAAATTTAAAAAATGTGATGCAAGTGGCCTATTGAAAGAACCCCGGCAAGTACTAGATTCTTTCAGCTAAGTAGATACCTATTATCAAAGAAACATTAATGTTACAACTATTTTTCTTTCAATACCTATATTAATTTGTATTATTTTTATAACACTATAAAATTACTAACCTCAACACTGGTTGATCCAAGTGAGTTTAAAATCAGAATTTTAAACAATAATACCTACCACAAAAAGAAACAATAAATAATTAAATAAATATTCTCTATAAATATCTAATAATTATGCTCATGTCTTCAGGTATATTTCTGGTTAAAAACAAAGGTCTGGCGAATGCACGTCCCACTGCTTCCGCTAGAGTCCAACACAGCCACTGGCAACTGGCAACTGGCAGCCAATATGCAAATGGACAGAATTTCTCGGCATTACACAAATTAGCATTTCCTGCCACTATTGTCTGAAGATCACAACAATAACTCTTCATATTTCTCGGAGACATTTCCTCAGGTATTCGGAGACCAGTTTCGCAAACGTGATTTACATTCTTAAATGGTCGTAAATCAGTATCAGTGGATACATTTTACAGGGTTTTCATACCTCGTATTATTTCTTTAATAATATATTTAAAAAAATCAGAGTGTGTAATTCACACGCGGTAGAAGTGAAAGTAGATAGATGTCGCTATCTTTTATTTTGCCTGTTTATTTAAAGTGGTTTGAAGATTGGATATTATATTTCGTTGTTTTCAAACCTCCGATCGTTTGATGTCGGTCTCTCTGATCGCTGAGACTTGTCAGGCGCCTTGCCCACTGCTCTATGGGAGGTGCGAATTTTCCGCATTATATTAGAACCAACGACCGCCAGATAATAAATTTGTGACGCATTTCCATTTCAAATGAGCTCTAAAGAAGTTTCACTTCAATAAAGGTTTCAATTAGTAAGATAGGTACCTGCCTACTTTACAAACAATGATACCTAATTCATTAAAAAACCTTTTTTTAATTAAATTACCATATTACCATTTTTACATTAAAAAATGTAATTAACACATATGGTAGTAAGTGGATGGGGAACGTCATGCGATTCCTTTAGAAAAACAGTCCTCATAACGTAAAAAGCCATTTTGAAAATTATATTTACTGTCCCCATCAGAACTTCTACAGAATGTGTTTTTAATGCATTTACAAGATCCTCGTTTTATAATAAACATTCTACCAAACTTAAACTACAACGAATTTTGAACAAAACTTGAAATATTTCTCTTTAAAAATATATAATTTCCTATATATTATATAGATTATGGAAACGGTAAAAGAGAACATATACAATGTTTCAGCGATTTACGCTTTTGTTTTATTTTCTTCCAGATATTGCTTTGTGATTTTCCCCTCGTAATATTTTACAAGGTATTGTTTAACTTACTAAACATACTTGTAAAATAAAACTTTACCTAAGTACCAATACGTATACAAATCCAAGAACATTATTATCTTAGGATAATCCCTGTAAGGTCACATTCTTTTCGTCTTTTGTAAAAAAATATAAATAAAAAAGAGATACAGAAAATTTATTATGAGTAGATCCCGTGCTGAGGGGAACTAGGTTTTGGCTTCAGGGTGTTCGGCTTTCCGTTTCTTTGGATCAACTTCACGGTTTGGACAGGATTTTTCAGTAACTTCTGCAATATTAACTACTAATACATAGGTATAAGAAACAAAATATTTGCTGAAAACAATGAGCAAAAGATCTTTAAGAGCAGTGTGATCTAAAATGGTGATTTGAGAGAAAACTCGTGTCGCCAATTTAAATATGTAATACATTTCGACTCCTGTGTCCCAGACAAGCCAATGAATTTGATTGAAATTATTAGTTCAAGCAAGAATTTATACATGAGTAGATATTTGAAAAATAAGACAACATTGTTATTACTTCGGGCACATGTACACGCTAAGCAAAACTCTATCGGCGTATATATGTTGTGGCTACATAAATTAAAGGTGAAAATGAAATACTTAAAATAAAGTTAAAATTTAACTTTTTTTAAATATTTTCTCAGTATCGTAAACCATGACCACATCTGAGGCGATTTTATTTTGCAACAATGATCACCTCCGCGTACTATTCAACAACACAACATTTTATTCGCTTTTGTAAAATATCACCAGTTGTAGTAGTCAAGCATAGTCCCATGTTACCCCACAGTTGGCCAACGATTTAATTATTTAGGAGAAATCCGGAATGTAAAGCTGGACATTAGCTCTTTAGTCAATAGAATCGATATAAACATTGTATTGAAAAAAATATTTTTATTGATATTATTATAACCATTACAGTAGCGAGAATCTCTTTTAAATGATTCTACCTGCTTAAGTATAGATTTTAAATAGGTTCTGACGACAATTTTACTGAAAACAAGGCTAGAAACAAATAATCCTGTAATACTACACACTTACTAATAAATGTGTTTTAAATTTTACACAACTGATTACTAACTATTTATGTACCTTATAGTAATTCTTGTTTATCAGTGGTGTGAAATTGGCAAGACGTTTAATTCTGTGAATATTTCGCTTGTACAAAAATCGTAACGCCCATGCGCTCTAGCGCAAGAATAGAATGAAAAGATATTTTCAAACACGGCTACCATCTTGACAGGATTGTCTGAACACGGGTCATACAAATTTTTTTACAAATAGGCGAAATGCCCTTAAGTTTTACGATTATATACAGATTTGTAGTCGAGCAATGAACAACCTTAAAAAAAAATTCAAATTCGATTTTATAGACTGGTATCACTGGGCACCGCTCTCCGGTCTAGTGCATGATGATGCAAACTTATTCCGGTTTCAACGTTCTTTCCGTCCGCCTGCTTTTCCTCTAAGCGAGATAATTGTGAAATCTGTGCTAATTTATTGTAACATAAAGTTTCAATGTAACATAGCACTCTTTTTAGGGTGAATTGCCGTAAACAACAAAAAAAAAGTTTCAATGTAAATATATTTCACTCGCGTTAATTAAGAGTTATTATTGAAAACCTCCACAACACACGCATCCAGTTTACAGACATGGAAAGGCCTGTAAACTGTCAAATCCTCCGTATAAAATATCTAAACATAACCCACATTGCTAAACATTATTATACGATAAATTTTTAGATTAAAAATATGGCAAATCAGCGTTTTAGGAAATGCATTGGAAACAACCACTCGAGGTGATTTTTCACCAAAACGACGCTATAAAAATTATACAAATATTATAATTTTTTAACAATAATTGACGAAAATAAACAAAATTTTTAACAAAACAAAAAACGACTTAAAAAATGCACTAAAAAGTAAAAAAATAATTTCGTACGATTGTTATTTTTGGAGTCGGTGTCAGCCAAGGTAACTACATACATCGGTAGTTATAGGTGAGATGTGGAGATCTTGACTGATACCGACTCCAAAAATAACAATCGTACGAAATTATTTTTTTACTTTTTAGTGCATTTTTTGAAGTCGTTTTTAGGTTTGGTAAAATTTTTGTTTATTTTTTTAAATTTTTAGTGACGAGCGTGCGTAAAGAAGTTTTACTTCAAAAAAAGAATCAACAAAATCTGTTGGCGTAATATTGAGTTATTCGATCATTTGTCACGCACATACTTATTGCAAATTTAAGACATGTATAGTTTTCTCATGAATTCCATTGTCAGAACTGGACCAAATTAAAATGGGACCACACGTAAAGCACCAGCTTTCTAATAAAAAAGAATCATCAATATCGGGTCACCCAATCGAAAGTTCTGAGGTAACAAAAATAAAATAATAAAAAAATAATAAAATAAAATACCGTCGAATTGATAACCTCCTCCTTTTCGAAGTCGTTTAAAAAGAAATCAAATCCAAAAATAGTTTTTAATCATTCGTCACTTCGATGTGTGCAAAAAGGTATTTATTTCCTTCCGTCGGATATTCATTCATCTCTCGATGTCGAACTATTTTTTTGTTACCGGATAACTATTGATGTTCTATTAATGTACCGCCTGGAGTGGCTTTACTACACCTCAATATAGTGGCTTGTAGAGATGAAACAGTTTACGAGACAGAGCCTACCTTTATCCTTATCTCGTGTCTCCTATCGTGGACATGTCCTATCAAGGTAGTTGACCCTTGGTTGTGCTTTTTTATATTCTTAGTGAAGAGGTACCAGTTTTAAATGAGACAAAAAAAATTAATACATTACATAAATTGTGATTAGGTTTCAAACAAACAACTGAGCGCTTTTGCTGATTGGTCATTTGATGACAAAGTAACATTTTAATTTCTACACGCCCCAACTTTAGACTGAACTCAGTCATGAACATCTTGTTTCAGCGTATTATTAAGAGGAAACCGGGTGGCGTTTTGTCTACATAAACAATTTCCTGAATTTCCTTTTTGGATTTTGACACTAATGCAAATGTTTTTTTAAAAATAATATAGATATCAACCACCAGCATGCCAGTTTCATTAGAGGTAGGACCCCCCAAAATCGCATGTAAATTGAATTGTCTGGTTTGAACACCATCTAAAAATGTTCAGTATACAAAAAAGATAAAGTGTTTTTTAAAAAGGCAAATTGTGCATGCACAGTTTTTTTCTCTTAATTCGTAAAAAAACGAGTGTGCTTTAAACAGTTTAGACCACACGACTGAAGTAAAACTTCACTAACTTATAAAAGAAGAGAACTTGCTCCTACAATGTGATACAGACAATAGGCCTGCACTGTGTATTAGATATACGAAACGTAACTGGCTATGAGGAAAAGAGAGAAAGAAAATGTGTGCTCGCACCTCTCTCTCTTGCCCCTACAGTAATATACGAAACGTAACTCTCTCTCTTTCTATCTTCATTAACTTATATCTCCCTCTTAACTTAACAGTTCGCCTCGCCCGATAACACTTTTCGTAACGCTCTCGTCACGCATTCACCAGCTTACTCCCCAAGTCAAGCGGGATTAAAGAAGTTTTACTTAAAAAAATCAGTCCGGTTTTTGATGAGAAACATGTGGAGTAAAAACCTCGATTTTAAAGATTTTAGTTAAGTATTGTCATTCTGAACGAGGTAAAATTACTGGAGGTATATTAAAAATAATATGGCAATATACTGTAAATAAAATACTCCCCTTAAAAATAATGTACATAAAAATGCATGTACCTATTAAAAATATTGCACATAAAAATTATTTATATTAAAAATACTTTATTCCACGAATACTGTATGAGTATACAAATAAATATAATCTACTTCTACTACACTATATAAAGAGGTAAGATTTGTTTGTTTGTTTGTTTGTTTGCATCGAATAGGCTCCGAAACTACTGAACCGATTTGAAAAATTCTTTCGCTGTTGGGAAGCTTCACTATCCCCGAGTGACATAGGCTATACTATATTTTCAAAAAAATTAGGGATCCTTACTAAAACTCCAATAATGCAACCCAAGGTGTAAAAAAATTACCTAAAATATTCTTTACATCGCGTGCGCTGCGAAAACTATTCATGATAGAATAAAATAATGTACTACGACTTTGTAGAACACATCATTATTTACAAAAAAAGTAGTGATAGCATATGTCTAACTATTATGGTTATGCCACAATAAGTATTCTTTTATTTTTAAATTTTAATTAATATGTCGCCGCTTGAAAAGGCTCTTTATTTGTATCTTGGTGTTAATCCTTATCAAAATAAATTACTTCAAATTCAAGACAGCTTCAATACCTATATTTAACTTTTAGAATTTTTCAATTCGGATATTTAATTAGAAAGATATCACGAGTTTAATAATGTTAGTATCAGAAAAAAGTTTCAGCTACGGGCCGAGCGGGAGAGGAGTCAAGAAATGAAGTGCCAGGGGGGTTGGCGGGACGGGGGAGCGGGAGAGCGGTGGCCGGGAAGGTGGAAGTGGAACGCTGGAGGGGAACGCACATGCAAGGAGTAACATTTTATTTATTTGAATATGGCATTGCAACGCATGCCGGGAAACAGCTATATATTATAAAAGAAAATCCAAAAAAACGCGCGGACCGCTAAAAATCAGAAACGAGTCCCGGTACGATCAAGGGAGTAATAAGGTGTGGTAGATCTCTGTCCCCTCTCGGGAAAAAAGGTACCCGTTTTTACCTAAAGTGCTTTTGAAGATATAAGGGCTGGAAGTTTCGCCCTCTTGAAATTTCGGAAAGTTCAAGAAGGTTCTATAGAACTCTAAAAAGTTCTGGAAGGGGTGGCGGTGTATGTCGTGGAATGTTCGTGAATAGGGAATCGGGATCATCATTGCGAAACATTCCATAACACTCTCAAATGTTTTCCTGAGCGAAGCCGGGTGACCCAGCTAGTATTTGATAAAATCCAAAACAGCCGTTACAATATTAATAAACTGAAATTCTTGAAGAATTTAACAATAATATTATTAAATTTGACTAAAATAAATATAAAAAAAAACAAAAAAATTAAGTGGATTTCTACGATTTAAACGCAAAAATCATTATCATCATCATCATTACATAGTATAAAATGAAGTTGCTCAAAATGTTTGCGCGCTTAATTACTACGCAACAGAATTTCATGCGGTTTTCAGCAATAGATAGAGTGATTCAAGAGGAAGGTTTATGTATACTAAATGCTTATTATAGTAGAGAAAAATAAATTCAAATATTCAATTCAGGCGTTGTGTTTCGTTAGACACAGCAACGTTCGTCCGGGTCTGCTAGTAATTAATATACAAGAGAACTGATAATGCTTTATAAGATTACGAGCAGGCGTAAACCCGGTGTTGCTCGGGGTTTGGAATGGTTTGGATTATCTAAAGTTTTGAAGTTGTACATGTTTAAGGTTGAAATAATTTCTTCTACCATTCTCTTTCACATCGTATATTTTCCTTACATTCCTTTCTTCGTTCATCACGTAGGCTTCATTTTATCATACGTAAGTATTTGTTTCACAAGGTCTGACCATGTCTTCCTCGGACGTCCCCAACTTTTTCTACCGTTCACTTCTACGTCATACATTATCCTTATATGTTTTTCGTTGTTGACTATTCATTACGATTGTCTTATTTCGGGTTTTGTCGGATCGTAAGAATCCCTCATTCTCCGGACAAGTATTGTATTTCAAAGAAAGAAAGAACAACACTATCTTAAAAGTATTTTCGTACAATGAAATAACTTTCTGAATAAACTGGAGAAAAATATGAATTTATAAAGACTGTTTATAAAGTCAAAATAAACCTACTCGTAATGTTGAAATTCAAAACCCAATAAGAATCTTGTGGGTGAAACAATAAACTATTTTTCGTGCAGATAAAAAGACAGGTGTACGCAATACGCGGCCGTCTGGGCAGAGGGAAGCAAGTCCTCGTTCATTACGCCACGTAACGAGGTGGCGCGCGGCGAGGAGACGGCTGTCCCTTGCGGCTGATGTACGGCGGCCGCGGTTCCATGCGTAGCCGTGACTGCTGTGTCGGGCTGCTGCTCGCCTCGCGTATTGACGATAATCGGCCCGCACTAGGGGCGCCAGTGTACCATAATATCTAATATAATCCCAGAATATTATTATTATTAATAAGTTACTAATAAGGCTATGATATGTTTGGGATTTATGTTAAGAACGGTAAAAGATTTTTCGTCACTTTATTCATTTAAAATTCTATTCACTGCTTTAGTTAGTAGTAATTTAGAATACAATTCCACTATTTGGTCCTCATACTATAAAGCACACAAAATAAAAATTGAGAAAGTTCAACATAAATTTTTAAGGTTCATTAATTTCAAACTCTCCACACCCATTGAACAAATTAATTATGTTTAACTTAATGAAAATACTTAATTTAACTGACCTATCGTGTAGAAGAGCCAAGAGTGAATTGTTTCTATTATTCAAATTAGTTAATGGATCACTTGACGCACCTGACTTAACAAAACTAATAACATTCCGAGTACCAAATCGTGACAAGAGACTTCTAGAGCTGTTCTTTGTTTATCCGTCTAAAACTAACTATTTCATTAACTCCCCAATCCAAAGACTTCATAGGCTTGGAAATAAATTCAGTTCAGTTGATATTTTCATTTATTCCTTATGTAAATTTATATCAGAAATTTCTAAAATTCTGATGTAAATTTTATTATTATTCTTTTAATGTTGTTTTTGTTGTTGTTTCTTTTTAATTCTACTTATATTTTTAATGTTCAGTCTATTAGGTTATATATGTTTCATTTATTATAAGCAATAATTATTAGCCTGAAACACTCGTCAACATTGAAAAAATCTCCCGAGAAAAATGTAATAAGCAGTAATTGTTGAATGAAACACTAGTATATATTGAATTATTCTAGGAGATAAGCCGACGTAGCTCAGTTGGTAGAGCAGTTGACCGGATATCAGAAGGACGCGGGTTCAAGTCCCGTCGGCGGCATTTATCTTTTCTCGGGAGATTTTTTCAATGTTGATGAATGTTTCAGGCTAATAATTATTGCTTATAATAATTGTTACCCTTTGTGCTATGCATAAAAATCTTGTCTTAAACATTAGTATACCAATTAAAAATAATAATTATATATTTCATGCTTATAATTGCAATCCTGAATAAGTTATGTATATATATAATAACGTGATATTGTAAAAGCCTTCAAGGCTTGAATAAATAAAAAAATAAAAAAATAAATAAAAGAGAGTGTGAAATTCACGTGGTGGAGAAACCTTAAAAAACTAAAGTAGATAAGAGTGGGGGATGCATATGTTTGTCGAGTTTCAAAGTCCCAACGGTGCTAAAGAAATGTTCACTTTAAAAAAATACTTATATCTCAACATATTTTAGTACATTTATACAACTTGTTTAATTTTATAAATTTTTGTTCACCATCACTGATCAAAACAATTTCCCACCATCACTGTCATCTTTGGGGATGCTGTTTGGGGCGTCTTTTTAGGGAAAGGAAGGAAAGGAAGTTCTTGTAAGGAAAAGGTATGTGGGGTGGGTTGGAATCTGGGGGTCAATGTATCCAGGGTAACGAACGTATGAATCCATTTCTCACAATGTGGAACAAGGCGGTCGAGAGGCCGTCAAAAGGACTCCTTCAACCAGTCTCACCCGATCCGGCCGGTAGTAGATGGGCAAACGTATCCGCCGCCCAAACCTATACAAACCTCACCCTATGAACCCGGACACCCCACTTAACACCACACTTAGCTAACCACTTGGGGTGACCTGTGACCTATGGCAGGGGTGTTGGTTATCCAATAAATGGTTCCGGGGCGGCCGTACCCACACTCGTCTGCCAAATTAATTTATTTCGTGATTTCTCTCAGAATGCAGCTGGTTTTCAACATTGTCTCAAATATGATACGTAATGCATTTAATAAATAATTTAAATTAAATTAAAATTAAATCATTTAGATTACATCAAATTATACAAAAATTCTAAATAAGTGTTCACAAATCCAGGAAGGTATTCTTTTTACTGTAAATTTTATCTATTATTCTATTGTGCGGTTGACTGTGCAGTCAGCAACCATTCGCCGCAGAGCTTCTCGAAGCACTGCAACGATATTGATATTCGAATGGACTGTGGTAATTCATTCCAAAGTTTTGAAGTTGAATATCTGAAACGGGGAGGGGAGACTAATAAATGGTTTATTTGGCATATTACGAGTATATCCTACAATATTAATAATTCCTCAAATTTTTTACATTATTTTATTTTATTTATTTGAAATATACATTACTTGTTAATGAATCTACCCAATTTAAAAGAGAAAACATTTCTCGTGTTTGAATTGGGGAGTTGTGCTATTATAGAAAAAGATAAAGAAAAAATAATATACATATATGTAATATTTTTTTTAAATTAAGAAAATAAACTTATGAATGATAACAAATATTGATTAATAAATTTACTAACATAGCAGTTACTAAAATAGATATACATGATACATGTAGTATAGATAATTAAAAGTAAAAATAATATTATTACATTTCTCGTAATAGGTAGGTGTTAGATGGTAAGTACATATAGTTGATTCTAACAATTGGATTAGCTGATAATAATTGCAGGAGTAGGTACATAATGTTAAGTTACAACAATAATCGCTTAATTTCAGTTCAAATGCTGCTGAAATATTTTAAGAGGATATGTGAAAATGAGAAGAATACATTAATTTATAATTTATTTTTTTGTTGTTAATTAATGAAGGGATTCAATGATTAATTTTGAACTAAAATACCAAATATTATAACTAAGACTTGATCAATTACTACTAATCGGTACAAATTCGTTCTGTGAAATTAAAATTTATAATTTGTGTTGGGTTGATCTAGTAGATGTTTTATATAACATATCGCGTACATGAGTTGTGCGTGTTGGTTTTCTTTTATTTTTATGGATTTTATGCGAAATATTTTACGTTAGATCCACACAGGAGGCTCTGAGGAAAAAAATCCTTCCTTTAATTTTACCCCCAAGTGTCGAGCGTGCGTAAAGAAGTTTTACTTCAAAAACTTCTATTATTTTATACTTATACTTTAATAACGAAACTTATGATAAATGCATCCTTAATAGTCATTTCTAAATAATAGCTGTTTCCCGGCATGCGTTGCAATGCCATATTAAAATAAATAAAATGTTACTTGCATGTCCTTTCCCGTGCGTTCCCCTCCAGGGTTCCACTTCCACCTTCCCCGCCACCGCTCTCCCGCTCCCCCGTTCCGCCAACCCCCCTGGCACTTCATTTCTTGACTCCTCTCCCGCCCGGCCCGTAGCCGAAACTTTTTTCTAATACTAACATTTTCAAACTCGCGATATCTTCTAATTAAATATCCGAATTGAAAAATCCAAAAAGTTAAATAAAGGTATTGAAGCTGTCTTGAATATGAAGTAATTTATTTTGATAAGGATTAAAACGAAGATACAAATAAAGAGCCTTTTCAAGCCGCGACATTTTAATTAAATTTTTAAAATAAAAGTATACTTATTGTGGCATAACCATAATAGTTAGAAATATGCTGTCGCAACTTTTTTTATAAATAATGATGTGTTCTACAAAGTCATTGTAAATTATTTTATTTTATCATCAATAGTTTTCGCAGTCCACGCGATGTAAAGAATATTTTAAGTATTTTTTTTACACCTTGGGTTACATTATTGAAGTTTTAGTAAGGATGCCTATTTTTTTAAAAATATAATATAGCCTATGTTACCCAGGGATAGTGTAGCTTCCCAACAGCGAAAGAATTTTTCAAATCGGTTCTGTAGTTTCGGAGCCTATTCAATGCAAAAAAACAAACAAACAAACAAATCTTACCTCTTTATATAGTGTATAGTAGATCGTAGATAATAAAATAAAATAAACTTTCTGGTAAACCCTTTAGATTAGTAGGTACACATTGTCAGCAAGAAACATCAATTTAGGAATATTGTTCTTTCAATACAAATATAACTATATTATTTTAATTACTTTATAAAATTATTAACCTCCACAGAGGCTTGTCCTAGTGAGGTTAAAATTGAATTGTAAACAATAATTCTACCGTGAAGAATTAATAAATAAACAAATAAAAAAAATTGTGATTATTTTTGCCGACTTCAAAGTTCAACATTTAGAAAATACTGCACTAATATTTTTTTGAAACATTATGTCGTCATGTGGCGATAGTCATTATTGATTGTGATAGTTTCCGTTTTAATCGATATCGTTAATAATCTGCTGATAAATTTCAATGTTAATTTTATTTTTTTAAATTTATTTAGAATTCACCCCTGTTTGAAATATAATTTACTGTTTGCCTGATTTACTCCTAATTTATTCAGTTAACGAGTGCAAACACTGCCTTCTTCAATTCGTGAATTATTATTTACCTTCGGAGGTATTTATAACTCCGGTAGTTTGTCAATACCTTCGTAAAAGAAATAAGTAATTCAATTTTTATTTGAATAACTCTTGTTATAATAACTTTCGTGACTGTTTCGTTTTTTTCTCTGTCTGGTTCTTTTTCATACATTCGTTTAGATTTATTGGCATTACTTTCTTCTGCAATGAAGTATTACATTGATGTGTATAAAATACTGGGACACTCTTAACATCTATCTTAATACCTGCTGGAAGCATATAGATATTTTGATGTTATGTGAAACAGCAATTACAAATGACCTTACTTCTCTCTACGAAATTCCTGGTTTCAAATCTTATAGCTATTGTCGAGTAAAAAAAACAGGAGGCGGGATATTATTATATGTTAGAGATGAAATCACTTTTCTACAAAAATCACTAGAAACAAAATATTTTGAAAGTGTATTTGGCATCATAACTTTACCTAATAATATATCAATGAACATTTTAGCAATATACCGACCTCCAAATCATAGTAAATCACTGTTTTTGAATGAAATCTCATCCATCTTATCAAATGTCATCAATCCCCAGGAAAATATTTTATTTTTTGGGGATGTTAATTTAGATTTATTAAAGCCTCAAAACCCTGTTATTATGTCGTACGAAAACATATTATCTAGCCATTATTTAATAAAGTGTATCAACGATGTAACAAGGGAGGCATTAGTAGCCGGCAATGTTACACGCACGTGCATTGATCACATTTTTATTAGGTTTAATAGCAGGCAGCAAGAAACTGACTCACTATCATCTTGTATTTATGATTTTACTATAGCGGATCACTTTGCGACAGCTCTGAACATTACATATAGTAGTGCAATTACAAAAACCAAACAACGCGGGGAAAGTATTTCAATATTATCTCAAAAACGAATTGATAAATACATACGTAGTTATAATTGGAATGCCCTGCTTGCGGAACAAGATTGCGTTGACATATACATATAATAAACTCAAAAACGTTTTTAATGACCTATATGAAAAAAGTAAAATCTCTTTCTGTCCAAACCCCAAAAAAAGACCATTTGCAACAAAATTGTGGATAACGGATGACATCTTAGAAAAAATTAAAATTCGAGATTCCCTGTTCAGAAGATGGAAAAATTCACCTACTAATAAAAACTACGAAAAAAACTACAAATCTTTCCGAAATACTGTTTCCAAATTAATCATAAAAAGTAAAACTACACATTTTAATGAAACATTTAAAAACTACTTCAGCAATTCCAAAAAAACGTGGGATCAAATAAACAAATTATTGGGACGTAAAACAAAAACAAACTGCGATGAAATTATTTCAAAGTTTATGTTAAATAAAAATGGGCAAACAGAGGAAATCGTTGTAAATAGATTCGCCGAGTATTTTTCCAACAGTATCAGCTCGATGCTACACAAATGCGACTACAAAGCGTCTAACATAGCTCCCGTTGAGTTGCCGCATAGCATGTACCTGCCCAGAGCTACCTGTGAAGATATACGCAGGATTATCAGTCAATTGAATAATTCCAAATCGCCGGGCATTGATAATATTCGAATGTTCGACATTAAAAAACATATAACTATTCTATGTCCGGTAATTACCCATTTAATTAATAAAATATTGTCTCAAGCAGTTATACCTGATGAGCTTAAATGTAGTATTATTAGGCCAATATACAAAGGGGGAAAACATACTGAGATAGAAAATTACAGACCAATCAGTATACTGCCAGCTATTGAAAAAATTCTAGAAAAATACATCTCCGTAAATTTAATAAAATATCTAGAAAGATTCTCCATTATTGATCCTAACCAATACGGTTTTCAAAAAAATAAAAGCACTGAAATGTTACTACAAGACTTCTCGAATTACGTAAATCAAGAACTCAATAATAAAAAACATATTCTGGTTTTATTCATAGACAACTCTAAAGCGTTCGATACCATTGATCCGACAAAACTATTACAGATATTGGAGGCGATAGGAATAAGGGGAAAATTACTAGAACTACTCAAAAACTATTTAAACAATCGACAAATTAAAGTTAAACTCTTCCAAACTTACAGCAAAGCTAAATATATGTCAACAGGAGTCCCGCAGGGGTCAATTCTCGGACCAACATTATACATAATATTCGTTTCACTCATGAATAAAATTTTCACATTCGTTAAACATTACGTTTATGCTGATGATACAGCACTAGTCATTTCGCATGAAAAATTGTGCATTGCAATAAAACTCATGCAGCATGATTTCTTTTCTCTACAGAAATGGTCACATGATGCGGGTCTTATAATAAATTCCAAAAAAACAAAATTAATGCACATACGATCTCCACATGCCAAATTTACCATCACGACTTTAATAAAATCGCATACATTTGAATGTATACACAATTCGTCACAATCCTGCAAATGCGGAACCATTGAACTTGTACAAACGTAAGTATATTTGGGGATAACTGTAGATATGCACATGAAATGGGATACTCACATAAGCAACATTTGCAAACGCCTACGAGCTATTGCTGGGCGAATTTACAAAATTAAATATTTTATGCCCATAAGTACGTTAAAAATTATTTATTTGTCACTAGCGGAATCTACTATCAGATACGGAATAACGTCTTGGGGAAACTCGTGCAAGACAAATATAGGCTACATTCAAACAATTCAAAACTCTTTGACTAAGCTCTTGGTAAGCAAAAGTATTTATGCACAAAAAAAGAGACATAAAATTATTTTATGAATCAGTTAACATGTTACCTGTTCGAGGGATATTATGGTTTAAAATTGTATGCCAAAACGTATTGTCGGATTCAATATACAAAGAAAAAGTTGATCATGCACATGGCACTAGATTTAGTAAAAATGAGGGTTTATCCATTCCGAAAATTATAAATAAATACGGGCAACGGACTCTCACTTATCTTTTCCCTACCATATTTAATAAGATGCCAATGAACATAAAAATCGAATCAAATTGCACCACCGATCTCAAAAAAAAAATTAAAAAATGGCTAATTGATCAAAACTTTTTATATTGATATTGTTTGTAATCTTATGTATAAATATGACTTTGCCTGTATAATATCTGTCTGTCTGTATATTTTATGTCTTTGTATTCTACTTAAAAGTTATTATTCTGTATCTATTTTGCATATTGTGGTTTCTTGTTATATTTGTGCTTTAGTGTCATATTAATATTGTTAAATTGACCTGCTGACAAACTGCCTTGGCGGTTTAGTGGGTGCTTAAAATGAAGAATAAAAAAAAAAAAAAAAAAAAAAAAAACCTTCAAATAGTTATTCCAATAAAACTTAAAGATTATTTTAGACTTTTCGAAAAGGTCAACAGGTGCCCAATATAAATAAAATTGGATATGTTTACAAGGTTATTTACTAGACTATCTAGGTTTTAAACCCATTATTTAGGACTTTGTGATCCTTTGAAAAGGTAACAGCCAAAAATATGGAATATTAAGCGAAGATAATATTAATTATTATAAGCAATAATTTATTAGCCTGAAACAATCATCTTTATTGAAAAAATCTCTCGATAAAAGATACATGCCGCCGACGGGATTTGAACCCGTGTCCTTCTGATATCCGGTCAACTGCTCTTTATCCACTGAGCTATGTCGGCTTATCTCCTACCCGCCAAATAATTCAATACATACTAGTGTTTCATTCAACAATTACTGCTTATTATATTTTTCTTATTTGATAATATTTTTTGACTAAAATAACATAAAAATAAGTGGTCCGAGTTGGTTAAGGCGTTTGTCCCCGTGAGACAAGGGATTGCGACTATTACCTTTTTATTTTATGTGTCTTGTTCTTTATAACTTTTTCGTTTCGATTTATTAGTTTTATCTTCTTCTTCAATAAAATAACTAATTTCTTACATAGGTACTTAACTATTTTTTTTTTGGATAATCAATGCTTGCAATGATTTGTATCGTTATTTTATGTAGGTGGGACAGTTTCATGTTGGTGTAGGAGAGTATTTTAAGTTTTAAAATGGTCTTCAAGTGACAAATTTCTTTAGACTTCATAATATTTTAGATTCATGTTATAATGAATCGAAATGCATCACTTTAAGTATTGACATTCGTTTTGGTTTATTGTTTATTGCGCTATTTTAAATTGGACATAGTTATCTATGTCCTAATACAATCCTTATATATACATACACTTAAAATAACACATCTTTATTAAATCAATCACATATCTTAGCGATTTTCAATTTTATTTCTTCTGATAATTCTCAAAATATCTTCAATGCTCCGTACATCAATGACTTTTGACTCTGTGTTTTTTTCCTGAAGGGAAGTCTTAGTTCGGAGTTCGATTCGAGCCGCGGTCTACAGTGGTTGTGTGTACCTTACCTATTTAGTGCCGTTCGCCCGTTCCTGTGCCTCATACAGATAAGAGATTATTGTTACATTTTATTTAATTTTGTTTATCGTATACCTATTTGTTTGCATGAAATAGACTGCGTATTATTTTTTCAGTTTAATTTTTAAAAGTTAAGTTTTTTTTATAATGGAAGAAGACGAAGATAGGCCTCCCGACCCAGGGTCGATATTAGATTTTTCTGATTCGGAATCTAATACTAGCCAGGTTTCTATTACGCTCCCATCTCGTAAACGACGACCATCGCATAGCCTTCACATTCCATCGAAAGTTAAATCTATACCGCCGATTCAACAAACCTCGACCTCTAACGACCTTAACACCAATAGTTACATCCCGACAACTACTTTAACTAGCGATAATACAAAAAATACTGACTTACTTTATCCTGCTTCCGCTTCCGGTCCTTTTATCGTTATTGTTCAGAGAACTGAACAAGGAAAACTTATTCATCCTTTAGATTTTGGTAAATTCTTATTTGACTCAAAAAATAATAACCTTGGTATTGTTAACGGTTCAATTAAACCGGAAGGGCGATATAAATTATCTATTGAGTTTAATACTGCCTCTTCTGCAAATGGATTTGTAAAAAAAATTGACTCGCTCTCAATCCATAAATATAAATCGTTCATCCCGACATTTAACCTTACGAGAATGGGTCTTGTGCGAGGTATTCCCGCGGAGATCCCAGAGGCTGAAATTGTTGATGCTTTGAATAATTCCCACGGAACCCCGAAAGTATTAAAAGCACGTCGACTGAACTACAAGGATTCTACTGATGGAAACACGATCTGGAAACCTTCCCAATCGGTTGTTATTACATTTGAGGGACAGTCCCTACCGTCTCGTGTGTTTATTTATTATACCTCGCTTCCAGTCGAAGTTTATAAATTTCCGACTATTCAATGCTTTAATTGCTGCCGGTTTGGACATTCAAAACCTGTATGCCGCTCCCCCCCACGTTGTTACTTTTGCGGAGAAGGTCACCCATTTGATCAATGTCCGAAATCTTCCAATGATCCCATTTGCATTAACTGTTCGGGTGCACATACCGCGGTCAGTCTAGCCTGTCCGGAATTATCAAGACAGAAGAACATAAAACATAAAATGGCTACCGACAACATTTCGTACTTCCAGGCCTCAAAGTTATTCTCTCCTGCGAAAAAATCATTCGCAGAGATGACATCGTCCTCAACTCCTTTCCAAACAACCACCTTTTTAAATTCAACGTCATCTTCTCACAGAGAAACCATTCTCAAGCCAGTCAAACCCAACCCAAAATTTACTCCTTACCTTGATAAAAAACAATTGAATAACATTTTGGTCAGCCCGAATGGGAATGCCAAATCCCACACGCCCAATGGGTGTGCCATTAATGGTAATACTTCCCCTCCTGCTCTCCCCGTAATAATGAATAATAATTCTTTTATACAAACTTTAATTACCCTTTTAATTTCTATCCTTACAAACAACAATACTGTACCGTCCAACGCTGCCGATTACATTAAATCTTTATCATCTTGCCTCCTCAATGACTTCGAAACTGTACAAAATTCTTCAGTGGAACAGTAGAAGCCTCTTCGCTAACAAATCTGACCTAATTCAATTACTCGACGAACACGACGTTTCAGTAGCCGCCATTTCTGAAACGTGGTTAAAACCCTCCTTTCACTTAAGAATTCCAGGTTATTATTGTCTCCGACACGACAGACCGGATGGTAAAGGCGGCACGGCTCTGATAATCCATAATTCTATCCCGTTTAAACAAATTAATATTCATTCTCCCTCCGACGATATCCAGATAATAGCAGCTGTCTTATCTGATATCACAATATTATCAATATATATTCCTCCCTCTACGACTTTTATTGAAAATGAATGGGCACCAATCTTAACCCAGATTTGTTCCCCTTATATGATCCTTGGAGATAATAATGCACATTCCCCTTCTTGGGGTAGTAAAATAACAAATCGTTCTGGCCGCAATCTTTTAGATTTTATTGATACCCATAACTTGTGTTTTTTAAATGACGGATCTCCAACCAGATTCACCCCCCCTCATCAACGGAAAAGTGCTGTTGATTTATCTCTTTGTTCGTATTCGTTAGCATCTAAATGCTCTTGGGACATCCTAAACGATCCCCTCTTTAGTGATCATTTCCCAATTATAATCAGCTTCCACCATCAATCTAACACTTATCCCCCCCCAGTTAAAAATAATCTCAAATTTAGAACAAAAGATGCGAATTGGAGCACGTTCTCTTCTGAACTAGATAACCTTATTAATATATCAAAATCGTCCCCGGGAGACATCAGAATGCAATGTGAAACGTTTCCGTCTTTGGTTATAAATGCAGCAGAAAAATCCATCCCGAAACGCAATGCGAACATTAAAATGAGACACTCTACTCCGTGGTGGGACGAGGAATGCACTCGCTCCGTCAACTCTCGTAAAAAAGCAATTTCCCATTTTCGTAAGTGTATGTCTCTAGAAAATTTTTTATCAGTTAAAAAAGCTCAGGCAGAAACCAAACGAATTTTGAAAAATAAAAAACGTGCTGGATGGCGGAAGTTCTGTGAGAACCTGTCTCCGGAAACTCCCCAGTCTTCAGTTTGGTCTAGCTTAAAAAAATTCGGATCATCGTATTCTCCGCCGAGAATCAAACATATATCAGAAGAAATTCTTATAGGATTTGCGGATAAAATAGCCCCCCCCTCAGTGGCCGGATGTGAAGAAATGCCTTCTATTAAGCCATATCCATCTCATTCTAACTGGCTAGATGCCCCTTTCTCCGTTGATGAGATGAAACGAGTAATAAGAGCCCTTTCTGACTCTGCTCCGGGTCCCGATGGAATATTTAATAGTTTCATTAAATCATTTTCTGATATGGCGGTTGAATATTTCTTATCTCTTATTAATAATATGTTTGAAACAGGACTAATTCCGGATGATTGGAAAACTCAAAAAATCATTCCCATTTTAAAACCTGGAAAAAATCCATCTGAAATTTCGTCTTATCGGCCTATTGCTCTTTCATCATGTTTGATGAAAGTAGCGGAGCGTTTGATGAAAAACAGATTAGAGTGGTTTGTTGAAAGTCAAGATATTATCTCACCAAATCAGTATGGTTTTCGGAAAAAGAAATCTACAATGGATAATTTAAGTTTGTTCACCACTGATATCCGAGTTTCTCAATCCCTTAATTCTTATACATTGGCCACATTCCTTGACCTTTCATCAGCTTACGATGATGTTTTACTGAATGTTTTGAAAGAAAAGCTAATTAAAAAACAAATCCCCCCGAAATTAGTCCAATTTATTATTAATTTGCTCTCAGATAGGTCCATTATTATTGAGTCTTCTTCTAAATGCTTAAGGCGCAAACTATGGAGAGGTTTGCCCCAGGGTTCAGTTATTAGTCCTCTCTTGTTTAATATTTATATAAGCGACCTAGACTCAGTAATTCCTTTTTCTATCAAGCGACTTTACTTTGCGGATGATATCCTTATATATTTGTTACATAAAAATATTATTCTTGCAGCTAAGGAAATGAATTTGGCTTTACAATATATTAAAAGCTGGTTGTCAATAAATGGGATGAATCTGGCGGCATCTAAAACAAGGGTCGTGGCTTTCACGCGCAAAAGAAAAATTCCCCACTTCTCAATCTCTTTTGATAATGTGCCTCTACAAACCTCTATTCAAATTAAATTCCTTGGTCTTCTTTTGAACCATAAACTTTCCTGGCTTCCACATATTCAGATAATTTCTACAAAGTGTGAAAAGGGACTTAATATGATGCGAGCAGTTTCCAGAGTATGGTGGGGATCTCATCCTACCACTCTTAAAATAATGTATAATTCCCTAGTTCGGAGCCACTTGGATTATGGCTCATTCCTTTTTGACCCACTCCCTAAATATTTAGATAAGAAAATGGAAAGAATTCAATCAAAAGCCCTCAGAATGATTATTGGAGCTATGAAGTCTTCTCCGATTAATGCGCTTCAGGTGGAATGTGGGGAGCCTCCATTATATTTCAGAAGGCAATTCCTTGCCAATAAATATATTTTCAAGGCTTTATCGTTATCACATCATCCTATTAAACAAAGTCTTGATCGGTTAAGTGTTAATTTGAATTCTAACAAAAGATTAAGAGAAAAACAATGTTTTCCTCTCCTAATCAAAAGTTTTCATCTCTATAATTCTCTATCATCTTCCCTCCAATATCTCCAAAAAGTTCCCAATCTCCCTATATACAATATTCCATTTAAGGCAATCACTTTTATGCCGAACACAATAACATCAGTCTTTCGGAAGGATATTTTATCTTCCCTAAATAAATTTCAAAATGTGGATGATTGTTTTAAAAGCATTGTGGCTTCAAAATTCCCTGGATTTTCCATCCTTTACACTGATGGTTCCAAATTTGAAAATAAAAGATGTGGAGCATCGATATATAGTCCAGAATTCAACATCAATCTCACTTATAAATTACCGAAAGAAGCTTCCATATTTACAGCTGAATGCTTTGCAATTGAACAAGCGCTAAATCAAATCCAGGTTCTCAACATTCATCGAGCCTTACTATGTACTGATTCGCTAAGTGCTCTAACTAAAATTAGGTCAAATATTCTATGTTATCCGGAAGACAATATTATATGTACAGACCGGTCAGTGGTTGAGTGGGCATAGCGCTTGGGTCCTATCCGGGCGTCGCATGTTCGATTCTTCGGCTGGCTAAGTCCTCCATCACAACACAAGCAATATTTTCGGCTTTCTGTGGTGGTAGTAGAAGATTTTCAAACATTGTTGGGTTATTCGTAACCCGGGAATGTTTGTCTTTCTTTTTAAAAAAAAAAAAAAAAAAATGTTAAATAAAAAATCTTCTCAATTCTCTAAGTGAATCTGGGTTTGAGACGATATTGGCCTGGGTCCCTGCCCATTTGGGTATCGAGGGTAATGAGATGGCCGATTTTTTCGCCAAATCTGGTTCAGATTCCGGAACTATCCCACTAAATTTTAGAATTCCTATCTCCGATGTCTTCCCGATTCTTAAATCCAACATGACTCGTGCCTGGGAAGAAAATTGGGCAGTCTCCAAAATAAGAACTGGATCTTTCTATGCTGGAATTCAAAACCATATCCCTGCTAAGCCATGGTTTCACGGTAAAAAACTTTCAAAACGATTCATTTCATGTATTTCGAGAATGAGAATTGGTCACTGTTCAATTGCATCTCACTTGTCTAGAATTAGAGTTTTAGATGATCCGGTCTGCCAGTGCGGTGTTGAAGAGGAAACCCTCGACCACGTTTTCTTTAACTGTAAAAACCATTCATCTTTCAAGAACATATACCGCCGGCTTATTAAAATCACACACCAGTCCCCCCTTAACATTTCATACCTTTTATCTCTTAACAATTCTCGTGTTCATACAGCTTTATGTAAGTTTATTAACCTGAATGAATTCAATATTTAATTTGTTTTGGTGATCTAAATGAGTCCAATATTTAATTTGTATTATTATTTCCCCAATAGACTAACCGAATTTTTTTATCCACTTTAACTATTACCGGCACAAAGCACTCTTTTCAGGGTGAATTGCCTAAAACCAAAAAAAAAAAAAAGTCTTAGTTCATTTCTTTTTCTCGTCTCATGTGTATGTTCGCTTTGTAGTTTATCAATTTTTCTTATGAATAGGGTATTTTCACAGTTTTTTTTTATTGCCGAAAAAAATAAAGTAAAAAATTACGAGAACAACGAAATTTTTATTTTATTTATATGATGATTTATAAATTTTCTACAACGATTTAAAGTATGCCATTTTTAAAATGCCGCCAAAACGATTTTTTCGCGCCGAATGTACCGTCGCTGAGCTGTGACGTCAGCCCCGTCAATCACCGCCATAAGTGAGATCTGTCAGTACCAGTTAGTACGTACGTTGCAGTTGGCTTGATTGTGAACCTCCGGATTGCTCGGTTAATATCATTATATTTGTTTCGATGTCTTCCCACTTGCGATATAAGTATTGTTTAGTACCTATGTGTACAAATACCACTGTGAATACCCCAAGTAAGGTGTTTTTAGGTTTTCCAAAGGACGAGAAAATGAGGAAAAAATGGTGTAATGCCATGAAACGAGATCCGAAAAGAAATCGAACCATTTCTTTGAAGAGCCATCTTCATTGTTGCGAAGACCATTTTAACGTAAGTTCCTATATATTAATAATATTCTAAGCATTGTAATTCTCATAATTTAAGATTAATTCAGTATAAAACGATGTGTTAATATTCCGAGCATGACAGTCAGATGACAGTTGTTTTATTTTCAAATTTTACGATTGTTATGCAAATAATGAACATATCTGCCGTAGTCATTGAGGTTTATGTAGGTAAATCAATGGCTTTAGTGTACATACGTCTTTAATATTCATTTATTTATATTTCAGCTTGAAGAAGACGTCGACAACTACATGAGGGTCAGGTTTATGGGTGGTGTCATGCACTTGAAAAAGAGTGTTATTCCTCACAAATTCGAATGCCAGAAAAAAAGAATAGCCACTCCTCGACAGACGGGATTGAAGCGTTCGCACGTTGAAGTCATCAAAAACACTCTACTACAGTATAATCAAACAGAGCCACAATCACAACCTTCCACCTCGGCACTGCCAGAAGAGCTAGCTGTGACTGAACCTCTTCATGTTGCTACACAAACTTGCTCACTTAGAATACAGGACAAGGCTGTTCAAGTTAGCCTCAAATGTCAAGTTCGCAGTAAAGCAACAGTCACATCAAGGCGAGAAACTAATACAGCTTGCTCACCAGTGAGGTGGGATATCAGTTTGACGGTGGCAAGTACTCAACGTACACAAGCTGATGCGACACGTGTGAAACCTCAGGATACACAAGCTGGCACGACAAGTTTGGAACCTCAGGAATTTTCATCGGATTCAGAATTCATACCAGAGGATCTTATGTATCGTTCAAACTCACCGGATTTTGCAGGTGACAACTTTGAGAGTGAAAGTTTTAAAGCTCAAATGCGCAAGTCAAGCCTAATGGCCCTTGAAAGAAGTCCTAGGCTATGCCTAGGAATTCCAAAAGAAATGTACCATATAATTTCCATTTTGGCAAACAAAATACCCACTCCGGTAACTAATGTCTTAATAACTCTAAAGAAAATCCGCTTGGATGATTCATTTGCCATCCTATCGCTGCATTTTGGAATTTCTGTTCCATCTGTAAGCCGGATTTTTATGAGAACTGTCTTGTTAATGGACAGATTTTTAAAAAGCCTTATTGTATGGCCATCTGCAGACAAAATAAGACTTAACTTACCTATAAGTTTTAGATCAAGATATGCTAAGGTACAATCTATTATTGACTGTTTGGAAATTCAAATAAACAAACCCAATAATCCAATACACCAATCACTGACCTGGTCCGAATACAAGAGCTGTAACACACTTAAATACCTCGTTTCGTGTACTCCAGACGGATTGGTGAATTACATTTCTTGTGGCTATGGTGGACGCGCTTCAGACGCTACCATTGTGGAGGACTGTGGATACCTGGATGCTCTTCGGCCAGGCACGTTTGTAATGGCCGACAGGGGATTCAAGAATATAAGCAATCTTCTTCAAATTCGACAGTGTGAGCTTATACGTCCCCCTAGTGTATTTACAAATGTGCTGTGTACAGCGGAAGAAGTAAAACAAGCAAAGAGGATTGCAGCGTTAAGAATCCACGTTGAACGTGTTATTAGCAGAATACGGGAATTTAACATGTGCAAAATGCATGCATCTACACACCACAATCATATCCCCTTCATGGATCAAATCATAAGGATCGTTTGCGCTCTGATTAATCTACAAAATGTTCTAATTAAAGTGTAGAGAGTACATACAGTATAAAAATATTTGTGTCCTTTTATGAATTTGAAGAAGCGCCTTACAACTCTTGTATTTGGACCAGGTCAATGATTAGCGTATTGGGTTTGTTGATTTGAATTTCCAAAAAGTCGAACTTATGGGGAAGTTAAGGTTAAACGTCACGTACGTTATAATCTACGCATTCACAGATGGCGCCAATCAAATTATTTTAGGTTTTTAATGCTTTTTGCACGTTACGCTTTAAAATATTAAGGTAAATTAATTGTTCGCGACCGTACATATACAATTAGAATATAAATAAATAGTTTTGTCCATAAACAAACCCAAATCTTTCAAGAAAGGCTGAAAAAATCAATTTTGTATCGGTGACTCAATCCAATATTGTATTTTTCAGCCATTCTTGAAAGATTTGGGTTTGTTTATGGACAAAACTATTTATTTATATTCTAATTGTATTAACAAGACAGTTTTCATAAAAATAAATGGTAGATATGTTTGAACGCATATGTACATACATTCTATTTTATAGTAAATAACTACTTTGAAATTATTGTGTAATTAATTGTAATATTTGTAAATTATAATATAACCGATATCACTGTATTATTAAAAACAATGTTCTATACTGTAATATTTTCTGTTGTTTTTCTTTTACTCACCTATATAAAAAGAAGATTATATCTGCATTCTATAAATTAAAGAATGTTACTCTAAATTCAATTGAAAAGTTATATCAGTTATGAGAACTCATAAGGAATGGAGGAGTCAAGGAAGATAATTAAATCATTTTATACATATCATACCCATTTGTATTTAAGTTTTTTTTTAAAATGGCAATAGACCAAAACTTTAGTACATTATATCAGTTATGAGAATTCATAACGAATGGAGGAGTCAAGGAAGATAATTAAACATTTTATACATGTCATACCCATTTGTATTTAAGTTTTTTAAATATGGCATTAGACCAAAACTTTGTACATTTTATAATGAGATCTTTACATAACTCTTCATCGTACTTCACATGCAACTGCATTACTTTTTTAGATGTTTCAAAATCATGGTTGGCAACACAATAAAGTGCACTTGGCTTCTGAGCAAAATGCATTTGTAGTTGCATCTGTGCCATGACTTTAGGTGTAGGTTCCTTTGAATCTATCAAATAATTTTTCATCGTAGACTCCTTCGCTGGGCATTTCACTTCAACGATGAAATCTTCTCCCAAAGCATCTGGAGAGGCACCAAAAATTGGGTACTCATTACTTAAAATGAGACCACACTTTTTAAGTTTAATTTTGTTAGTAGCCTCAACCACTTTCAAAACTTGCGCTTCCAGAATTCTTCCACGCTGAATGGCTTTAGTTTCAAATACTTTAGCACCGAGGATGCTTTCCACCAGTGACCCGTCCAGTGTGCAGCAGTGAGCCGCTTCATGAAACTTTGAGGCTGTCACTCTACCATAACGTAGGTTATGCCACAGTGGACTATCAGACTGGCCGACTGTATCATAGGCTGCCTTCTGACATGCCTCAATAGTCATTGCCTTCTTACAGAATTCAATAAATTCACTGGGCGTCGAGCCCATATTATTTTCAAAAAAATCACATTCCATGTTGTGGATTGACAAATTTTCAAGAGTTGTGGGGGGTGCATAATACTTCGTCAACTGTGTATTTATAGATGTACTAGCATCTAGCAGCTCTCTTATGAAACTCCCATCATCCTCTGGCAAATTCACACGTCCCAGGGTCCCCATGTCTTTGACCTTAATAAACTTCAGACTTGTACCAATTCCTGCCATCTTGGAGCGTTTCCAATAACATTGGGTTGAAGTTTTTGGAGGTTCTTCACTGCGTCTGTGGAGCCATGATAAGAAAGCAAGTGCATGCTTACAGCCACCTGGAACAATGAAAAGATTCACAATCTTAGATACTTTTGTTTCAGTATGTATTATATTGTGGATCAGACTACATGAAGCTGTTGGCCGGGGGCTACCCGCTACTTTTTTTAACATTAACTACACATTTGTCGGAGGGAGAAAACATAGAAGCCGGCAAATCATTCCACAGCCGAGCAGTTGAATTTAAAAGTCGCCTGTAGAAGCAACCCTTTCTCATGTGACAAAATTTAATGTCAATAGTGTAAAATTGTTGAACGCATGTTTGGCGTGTTTCCCGACTGTGCACTGGTGCCGAAGGGATCAATGATGCTAGGTCCATCGGGGCATCTTCCAGGTAGAACAAGCAGGTCTACCTAACACATGTGCTCTAAAGATTGCGATACAAGGTCGGCAGTTGTGTGCTATCTGCAGTATCTACTGGTCCTGCACAGTACACCCAGCTGCCCAGCTTCTGAGAGGCTATTTTGACTCTGGCTTCAATGGAGCCCCCTGCCAGAGCTAATCACAGAGGTACACCAAGCATATCACTGAAGGGCATGTTGGAAAGATTGCTTCCAATTGAAGGTGAGAAGAATACACAAATTGGGAACTAACCTTGGGATGCAGGGCAATCTTCACACTTGCACGAATCTATAACCTCTAGTGCTTCATTGCAAATCAGTGTGACTGCGTAAGCCTTTGTTCTGATTTTGTGCTCCGGAGTGACTCGAGCTTTCACAGTACAAACATCGTCAATTCGTTTTACTTGGACGTATCCCACAGCACTATCACCATAATTCTCCCGTGATGATCTGAAATACACATAATATTGTTCATCAACACATTAATCTACCAAAACATGGCATTATTAGCAGGCGGGGGGTAATGTTTTTTTGCAGATTTGACATAACATAACAATAACAGCATAAAGATATTAACTAATTATATTCATAATTTAAAGGTAGAAACGATATTACACCCTTTGTGTATAGTTGTAAGGAGGACATCTATACAATAATAAGGAAATTTACTTTGAGAATGGCCAAAGTTTTACAAAGCATCTTACGAAATGGAGGTTAGGTGACCGAACTGTCACTTGTTTCAATTTCAATAAAGGGCCAAAATAAACACTATTTTGTGCGCATGTTTACAAAATGTTCAAGTATATGTATAGGATTAGAGTTACACAATATGTTTTTCTTACCTGGTTGCCTTAAAACCTCTGAATTCAGCACTTTGAAAATTACTTTTACCAGCAATAAAAGATGCCATCATTATAGCATCTACTTTGGGCAAATTGTCGGACTGCGCCCGTAAAAAACCGCTGTCAGTCATTATAACAACACTATATTATATTAAACTATTATAAAATAACACAAAAGTCTAAAAAAATTAAACAAAACAGTTGAAAACAGGCGATAACAACAAACAATGTTTTAACTCCTAACAAAAAGATGACAATGAGCGAATCAGCCGGTAATGGATGACGGGTGTGACGTCATGATTCTATGAACCAATAATGGGCCGTTTCTGGATGAACAATATTTGGCTGCTTTTGAAATCAATAATTATGAATGAAAATATTAAAATTGTTCATTTTGAGTATGATAATCGTAATCAGAAAAATAAACTTTAAATCTTCGACATATTTTTAACAGTATCCCCAGTTTGTGAAAATACCCTATTCAATAGACGTATGGCCATTGATTATTTTGTAGATTAACAATATAGTATTGAAGTAAATAATTTGTTGATAATAATAAAAATAATAATAAAAATGTTTATTCCAGTATGTGGAGAGAATAGTGCAATCCCACATATTCTATAAGGGTTATAATACATACACAAAATATTTTTATATTTTATATAAAATAATATATTTTTTTTTTTTACATTAACTCCACACAGGAGGCCCTGAGGAAAATAATTTCCCTCAGGGCCTATGTCATCTTTGAGGATGCTGTGTGGAGGGTCTTTTTGAGGAGAGGAAGGAGTGAACATGGGTCTTGAAGAGACCCATGTTGTAGGAGGGAGGAAACACACAATAATAATTGGCTTTTAAGATTCTGTGACCTAATTAGAAGCCAGTATTTTTCTCCATTGTGCATCAATGCTGGATGATGGACTGAGGCGGGCTTCCATGACGAGGATATTTCCAGAGCTGCTGATCCTTTCCTTCATTCCTGCCGCCCTGGATCTAATAAGGGCTGCATAGAGACCAACCATTATACGGAAGGCGTTTTTGTACTGAACCTAAATCTAAACCCAACCTGGTAAAACTACTCTGATGAAGGCATGGTATTACCAAAACGGGTAGCGGGTTCTCAGGTTGAGAATAACTTAAATATTTCATTTATTCCTACTACCGGTACTGTTTGGTGTTGAGTTGAAAATATGCTTATTTCCTATTTCTGGGGTATCATTTATCCAGTTTCTACCTCTCCCTAACCACGATCTTGCCGAAAAAATATTTAAAATTTGGAACAATGGTAAGAACAATAGTGTAAATTCGAATGCATTTGTTTTGAAAATAGAAGAAGATTTGGAACTACCTTGGAAGCAAATTGTTGTTATTTTTCGTGAATACAATCTAATAATCAATTATCTAAAAATAAGGAATTTGACCATCTTGGATGTATTGAAGTAGGTATAAAGGATGTCCGGAGGTAAAGTGCATTAACTTTGGGAGGTGATTCTACATGATGTAATAAGTAAAAAAGAAATTTTTTTTTTCGAAATTACTACTTTTAGGGGTATTTTTGTGGGAAAAAGATTAAATTAGACTAGCATGTGCCGCTAGCTTTATTATTTTTCGCTGATACGATACGGGCCAAGCACAACCATGCAAAGTTACCACAATCGTGCCCGGCAGGCCCTCAGCAAGTAAGATCGTACCTCACACTAAGGATTTTTAGTAGGTACATCTTTTTGTACGGAAAAAAAAGTTGGAATTTCGGAAAAAGTTGTTAATCTTTTTTACTTCTTCCATAATGTAGAATCACCTCTCGAAGTTAATGCACTTTACTCCCGGACACCCTGTATAATGTCGTTTTGTACTCTATTTTTGTTGCGGCGATAATTATCTCGAGGTATCGCTGTGGAACTGTATAACTATATTGCGGTTGTGTCGTCTTCTCCTTCGCAGAGATATAGTGGTAAGTGATTGGTTATCCCTTTTTCTTGCAATCTCAACTAATGCTTGAAAATTGAGGTCATAATCAAAGCTACCAATGAGCGCAGACCAGCGTATTTTCTGTTTTATATCTAAACCAATAGGAGCATTTAAAAATGACACCAAAATCAAAGAGTCCAGTGAGCGCAGTTGATGCGTTGCAGGTGCAGTAATCGTCATTTCAGTTTCATCCAAAATCCAAATCACAGCGGGGCTAAAGAAATTTCACTTCAAAAAATAAAATTATGTCCTTAGATATCCAACGACCTTGGTTTTCGTGCTTGTCCATTCGTTCAAGTTTAAAGCCATTGGTTTTTTGTTTCCACAGTACTTTATAGATATCATGGAAGAAAATAAACGAAAAATAAAAATTGAACGCACGTGGTTTTGTGGAATTTATTTTTATTTTAATGCAAGAATAATATAAAAAAATTAAGAAAACAATAATCAATGTGCAATTTTTGTAGTGCAATATCTGAAAATATAAAAAATAGAAATTACATGATTACAAAATTATAGTTCATTTTAATAAAACTGTTTAGTTAGATACTAAGATATAAATAGGAATAAAAAGATAAATGCTATCTACCTTTATTTTGCAAAAATTAAAATTAATAAGCTTTTTACTTAAGTATACTACAAAAATCACAACCACGATCGAACGATTTTTATCAATGGAGAAACTGATCTACAAACCTACCAAAAACAATTTTAAGTACTTAATTATATGAAGTTTAATAAATATATACATCAACCATGGAATATTGTACGAAGAAATTTCTAATCAGAGTACCTAAGTACCTGCCTAGTTATAAGCATTCATTTGCTATAAAATACAAAGTTAAATGATATAAAACGATACTCTTTAATTGATTTTAAAACATTTTTTTACGAAAAAGTAATATTTATTGAAATGTTACAAACAGCCGATTGATGTTAGAGATTTTTTTATTTTATTTAATTATTTTTTTATTATTTTTTTTTATTATTAGAATTTTTTTTTCAGTGTTACAATTTTACAAGATAATATAATGCAATATTTCAATCACTCTCCTAATAAAGCAAATGCTTATACTTAGGAGAGGACCACAATATATTTTAACATCTAATTAAATTTAGAATATTATTACAAAAACTATTAGTAATTTTATAAGAAAATACAATACAAGTATTTATATATATTATTTTTATATTATGTATGTATTCTTTCTTATCGTAACTTATTGATAGTATATATCTCACTGAACTTAAAATTTTTATTACTCATATTTTTATTTCATTTAAATGCTTTTATTCCATCGTAACTTTATTTGTTCTATTTTTTTTCCCATGGTAAAGATGAACTGCCTTTATTATTATTTATATAAAAGCCCTCTGGGCGTAAAATAAAAAAAAATAAAACAAATAAATAAACAACCAAATAAATTAATGTTCTCCAAAACGAGCCTGAATATTTCACTTGTCATATATTGGGTTTATAAATGTGTAAATATTACTACTTAAGAAATTATAAAATTTGTAGTACTTTATTAAAGCCATAAATACACTGGGAATTTATATGATATATGTAAATCCTAATTATACAATTGTAAATGTTCTCTATAATGACTTGGAAAGAATCTCCTACTTGTGATATCACTAAAGAAACCACTCATCCACTCTGAATGCAAGTATTAATGTTCCTCAAAATGACCTTGAAAAAAAAACACATCTTTGCGATTCTTTCAAAGGCATATAAAAACCATCGCTTATTTCAGAAAACAAAATTTAATGTTTTTAATAGTTATTTCGATTAATATTTGTAAAAATATTATGAACTAAATATACAATTTGGCTGTCCTAAAACGGGTATCCTTCCCAGTTGGACAGACAAAGTATCATAAAGTAAAAAAATAAGTAATATAATCATGAGTAATTTAATTTTCAAGTTAAAATCGGATTACACTTAAATCATTAAATACTAACGTGCAACATTGATCATAAACTAGATGACGATATGACTATAGACGAATAAGAATGAGGTATTTTCACGAACTGTACTTAAATACCGTTAAACTGTGTGAAAAATTTAAATATTATATTTCTGATTCTGATCATCGTACTAAGAATGTGTAATTTTAATATTTTCAATCATAATAATTATTGATTTTAAAAGCGATATGACGAAGCGATATGATAAGTCGCCCGGCGTGACGTCAATCACATATAAAAACGAACTTTTCATTTTGGCGGCAAGTAGAAAATTAAATCGTTATGGAGCCAACAAAAAAAAATATATATTCATCACCATTATCAAATTCATCATTAGTCAAATCTTTGCATGAATAAAATATTTTTTTAAATAAAACCAACTCCTTATTTTTAACAACGTATTCATACTAACAATACGTTTGTTCAAATTCACTTAATTAGTGGTTGAAAATAAATGCTTTATTTTATTGAATATTAAATCTAAAAAAAAATATTTTTTGTAAATTATTCAATTCATATTTCAAGGTGGAACTGGAGAATACATATTTTATTGGTTTTTTGGTTTTTTATAAAAAAATTTATAAAATATTAAAAACTTATTCATTCTAACAATATGGCTGAAAACAAATGGTTAATTTTATTGAAATATTAAATCTAATCCAAAGTATTTTTGGTAAATTACTCAATTCATATTTCAAGGTGTAACTAAAGAATACATATTTTTTTGTTTATTTTTTAAATAAATTTCCAAGAAAATTTATTTTGGACATTTGAATACATTTCCAAGCTTCGCTCGTTATAGTAAAATATAAAATATTTTATTAAATTTATACAAAAACCTGCCACAGGAAGACTTATCCACATAAGAATTATTTGAAATAGGAACTTTTTTGGTTTAAATTTAATCTTATAATAATGAGATATTATGTTCTGTACCCTGTACCCCGTTACTTAAAATGATCAGGAGTTTTGTTTATTAGTTCGAATAACAAATTCTAATATTTAAGTTAGGATTATGAACTAATAGGGTAATGTACATTTGTTATTGGAATGTAATTATGTAATACTTATAAATAGCCACATTTATTTCTTCAAATAACAGCTTACATAGAGTTTTGTACGTGTATTCGTTTTGTACTGGTATTTTGTACTTGATTTCGAAATTAACAAAAAATCAACTTCTCATAAAATGGTATGCTTAGTTTGGAAATATTTATGTAAAAAAAATTTAATCTTAAATATATAAAAAAAAATCTAAGTACGTAAACAGTCAAATAATAAAGTTAACATTTTACCAATATTCTAAAAACTCACAGATTGAAAAACCAGGAAACATCTGAGGAAGAACAATAATTTACCTCCTTTTTAATAACTGCAAAATTTCTTTTTGGCGTCATTTTAAATTGAAAGAAAATTACATTTTTTTACTTTAAATCCACTCACGGGGCTACGTCATCTTTGAGGATGATGTGTGATTGTTCTTTTTAGGGAAAGGAAGCAGAGGAAGTTCTGGGAAGGAAAAATGTATGAGGGGTCGGTAAGAATCTTGGGGTAAAAGCAAAAGTTATATGCACATCACTATTGCTACATACCATGTGACCAGCGAGCCCGATGACAAGCAAGTTCGTTACCTACTGCTTCAGTTTGGATTTTTTGAACCAGAGAGGGAACACGCACCTGCGAGCAGAGGAATCGTTTGGGATTCCGGACTACAGAAGTTCGCAAGCCTCTTCACGGAACCACGCATATCATCAAACGCGACTACACGTAACGTACGTTCGAACATAGCTTTTATAATTTCATCATGGTTTATCATTAAATTAAATATGTTTTCTTACTCTCATTAAAATAAGATGGCGCTCATCCTTAATTGACCACCTTAAATTCATTTAATAATCCTTATTACCTACGTGACTTTAATTATCAGTTATACGATAATCATTGGCTCTTAGAGTAAATGGCACGCCCTGTAGATTCACAATTTATATTTTAATCAAAGACACTGTTGTTAAATTTTGTAAAATAAATTTATATGTAATGTTCTGGGTTCTTTTTATTTGATTACTTACACTATCTTCATCACACTTTACTTTAGCATTATCTTAGAATATTGCTACATTTTGGCGCTTACAACGTGGTTAAACCTTTCGTAAATTCTGTTCTTGTCACGTTTTACTGGGTAGGATTTTTTTTTGGTCATGCTACTCATTTTAGGTAACGTGAGGTTCTGCAGTTTCCATGCGTATCTCTTGTTCGTGGGGTGGGTGTCTTTAATTTTAATTAATAACAATATATTTATCCTTTGTTTCCACATCCAAACTCAATTTTTTGTAAATAATCTGTAACCGTTCGCGTTCATACCTATATCTTTATTTCAAATATTGCAAAAGTGTTTCCTATTTCAAGCCATAAATTTAAATTTCAACTATTTTTCCTTTCATATTCACAGATTTGAATACATAACTACAGTTATAAATTATTATAATTGAATCGTATAATAATTTTGGATTATTGTTGTTCTTTCCTTGTACTAATGTTTCAGGATATTGGCGATTATCGTAATTGAATTAAGTACTTGCATTAGATTTATTGCTAACAGCGGGAGCTCCGTGTACTTGAAACAATGTACTTGTGTACTTGGTAGCGAACCGAATAAATAAGTACTTACGTACATAATGGCACGAGTCGCTTTACTACGTAAGTTTATTTCAAATTTTATAATGTATCTATTGAGTAAATATCGTTCTTTTATTAATTTTTAATTATACGATTGTGTTTCTAATATCGTTTAATAATGCTATGCTGCTCAACATGTTTGTAATGATACGGTGGATCTATGTCAGTAGTAATTCTTTTCTTTCAGATTTTAGCATGGGTTTTTTTAAGTTTGATTGATTTATTTTATTTGATGCGATTGAAATTTACTTTCTTAATAGTATTGACTTTATTTTACAACAAATTTTCAAGGAATTTCTTCATTATAACCTTTCATGATTATTATTGTTACGGTTCGATGGGTACTTAGTTCAATTGGGTTTTAATTTTGTTGTCTACGCGTTAATAATTGCGCTAAATTGTTACACAGAAATTATTTACATCTTTATTAAGGAATTATTTTTCCTTTTATTTATTTTGAAGAATATTAATTTGCTTTATTTTTCAAATGCGTCTAATCATGCGTAACGGAGTTGCTGGCTTCTTTCACATTACTGTTAGATATGGGACGTCAATTATTCAATGGAAATTGCCGAGTCTAGTTAAAAATTATCATCGTGGATAAGGGGTTATTCAAATTACTTTATTTTGTATTTTTCGGTTGATTATAGTTGTTGATTCATTTTACAAAAGTTATTTTGTAAATAGTTTGTATTAATGTCTTTGGAATATTACAATAACTTTAATTGATGATTTATTTATTGGGAATTTCGTTGGCATCTTTTCACTGTTAAAATATTTCGAATTATTGTCGATTCCTTTCAATTTACCATGGCCTTAAACATTTTGCATGCAATTGCGTTAATTTTTAAAGATTTTACATTTAGTTTCAAAAAATCTTGAGTAAAATTTTTTTTGAAATGGATAATTTTGTCTAAAATTTTTGATTTGGAATTGATAATTTTTTATATTGATGGTAACGGTTCATTGCCCGGGAACTTGAACAGTTATATTTTTTATAAAGGATTATTTATCGTACAAAAAATTCATTACATTCTTATTTTCATTTAATATTTTGTTTAAAATAAATTTATGACTGATTAGAATGATTAGAATTAAATTATTTCTTCATTTATCTTGATATAACATCTATTATTTAAATTTCTTGGTGCACAATTTATTTGTTTTTCTAGCAGTTATTTTGGTTTATCAATTAATAATAATTTCCTCTCTTTTTTAGAACATTAAATTCAAATTTTGGGGTATTAATAGATTTTATAGGATAGATTACTTTGTTTTTTCGGTATTGTTCTTTCAAAACTTTACTTAAAATGTTAGGATGAAATACAGTTATTTATTTTTATTTTTTGTTAAATTTGAAGCAATACATTCGTTAACATTTCACCGTTCTCCATTAATTAATTAATTCATGTTTAGCAAATTCAAAAAAATAACAGTAATAATTAAATTATTAGGAAGCTACTTTCATTTTCACTCAGGTATTAAGGCGGATCTAGCGTTCGTTTGTTCGTACACCTTTATGGGATTTTAATTTCAATCGAATGTCTGTTGGAATCGCTATTTTCTCTTCAGTCAAACCTCCGGGGGCTCTTGGCCCGCCATGTGACACCCCAGGACCACCTCCTTCACGGGCTTGGCCCCTTCCCCTGCCTCTTGCTCTCCCATCACTGTCGCCCATCTTCTAAACAACAAAATACTGCACTGATTTAAAAAAAAACAATGGCGGCAAATACCGTTGGCTCCGTCAGAAGTTCGTCGTCGGGCGTCAGCGAGAATAATCAGACAGTAAAGAATTATCGTTCGTAATGCAGTTCTGGTTCGAGGCTATGCTTACCTTTTTAAATATTTAGTAACTTTTAAAATAAATGCGGTTTGTATTTAATTATAAATATATTCTGATGGTTAGAGAAACTTTAATTATAAATATATTCTGATGGTTAGAGAAACTTTAATTATAAATATATTCTGATGGTCAGAGAAACTTTAATTATAAATATATTCTGATGGTTAGAGAAACTTTAATTTTAAATATATTCTGATGGTCAGAGAAACTTTAATTATAAATATATTCTGATGGTTAGAGAAACTTTAATTATAAATATATTCTAATGTTTAGAGAAACTTTATTTGGATTCAACATTTAATTTGTTTTAGACGAAATACATTATTTTAAAAAATAAAATTCCTTTCGTTTGGCAACATAATATACCGACCTTTGAAGTGATTTATACTCAAATCTTCTTTTACAATTTTTTTTTCTTGTATGAAATATTTCAGATTTTGAGAGATTTATATTAAGTTAACATACTTAACTCTTTAATATTCTTCTTTTTCTTAGGTAACTCGAGTGTGCTAAAATTAAACATTCATCAACTGATCGTGTTGGATTCATATGAAAGTTTGATACAGCATTGTTGATTGCTAAAAAAATTGTTGAAAATTTTTTTTTAAACAAAATGTTTACAGAAGCTGAAGTATCTTTATAATTCCTTTCTTGTCTTCGAACAAATTTCTGTTACAAATGACATAAGTAAATTTATTTTAAGGAATTTTTTTTTCGGAAACACAAAATTTTTGTTGTATTTTTCTTCATTTATCAACTGTTTATGTTGGATTTATATGGAAGTTTATGCGACGTTGAGTTGTTTACTAAAGACTTTAGTCGGATTCTATAACAGTAAGTGGCTCCGTATTAATAAATTGAGCCTCAATATAAAAAAAACGCACTATCTAACATTCGGTAATAAGGATTATGGGTCCATGAATATTTCACTTGGAACTGATAAACTCCAAAATATGGAAGTTACGAAATATTTAAGGCTATTAATAGACTCTAAACTTACGTGGAATTCCCATGTTGAGCATGTGAAATCAAAAATTTCCCCAATTACCGGTGTACTGTACCGACTCCAAGGTCTTCTCTCCATATCTCTACTACGGGCCACTTACTATGCAATGATTCACTCCCATCTGAGTTATTTAGTTAGTATCTGGGGCACTATTACTAAAAAACAAATATCAGAAATACAGGTGATTCAAAATCGAGCTATAAGGAATATCTACCATCTACCGTGGGATACACATATCAAACATATATATTCAAAGACAAACATACTTCCTTTTACGGTTCTACCTAAATACAATATCACTAGTGCAATATTACAAATCATACATAGATCCGCACACACTAACATCAGACCAGCCTTTAATTCAGACATACACCAGCACAAAACACGATCCCAAAATCAAATACACTTAGCATCATCTACCCACACAACTAAATTTGGTATTAACTCGTTACAATATATCGCATATAGACAATACAATGCATTACCTAATGAAATAAAGCTTTCAGTAGCTAACAAAAAAATATTTGTTAAAACGCTTAAAGAATATTTCCTGAAAATGTATTTAAACCAGTGAATATTGGCTCGCCTTCATTCGTTTGTTTTTTATGTTTTATGTGTATGGATGTCTCTCAGTATTCCTAAAATCTCTATTCTTGACAATGCATTTTTTATTTATTTATATATATTTTTTTATTTTTTTTTCCCTTTTCAATATATTGTATTTTTTAAACGAGTAATATCTGTGTAAAATGTACTTATATCTATCTGTCCTTCCCGTAATGAGTTTTCTTCTCAACTCATTGGGAATAATGTGTTACTTGTCATATTTTTGTAATACATTATAATTAATAAATAAATAAAATAATAGGTCTGACCTTGGTGTTTGTTTATACATCACATACTTCGGGATAATTTTTTTTTCTCGCTTTGACTTTCAAAAAAAATTTTCCTTTTTGAATGTTCAGAAAAAAAAATATTTTTGAAAGTTAAAGCGAGAAAAAAGTTTCTCTAACCATCAGAATATATTTATAATTAAATACAAATCGCATTTATTTTTAAAGTTACTAAATATTCAAAAAGATAACCACAGCCTAGAACCAAAACTGCATTACGAACGATAATTCTTTACTGTACGATTATTCTCGCTGATGCCCGACGACGAACTTCTGACGGAGCCAACGGTATTTGTCGGAATTGTTTTTTTTTTAAATCAGTGCAGTGTTTTGTTGTTTAGAAGATTGGCGACAGTGCTGGGAGACCAAGAGGGAGGGGAAGGGGCTAAGCCCGTGGAGGAGGTGGTCCCGGGGTGCCACCTGGCGGGCCAGGAGCCCCCGCAGGTTTTCGAACAGACATTCGATTGATAAAGGTGTACGAACAAACGAACGCTAGATCCGCCTTAATACCTGAGTGAAAATGAAAGTAGCTTCCTAATAATTTAATTATTGCTGTTATTTTTTTGAATTTGCTAAACATGAATGAATTAATTAATGGAGAACGGTGAAATGTTAACGAATGTATTGCTTCAAATTTAACAAAAAATAAAAAAATAACTGTATTTCATCCTAATATTTTAAGTAAAGTTTTGAAAGAACAATACCGAAAAAACAAAGTAATCTATTTTATAAAATCTATTAATACCCCAAAATTTGAATTTAATGTTCTAAAAAGGAGAGGGAATTATTATTAATTGATAAACCAAAATAGCTGCTTGCAAAACAAATAAATTGTGCTCCAAGAAATTTAAATAATAGATGTTATATCAAGATAAATGAAGAAAAAATTTAATTCTAATGTTAATCAATCATAAAGTTATTTTAATCAAAATATTAACTGAAAATAAGAATGTAATGTATTTTCTGTACGATAAATATATATATATATTTTTTTTTAATTATTTTTTATTTTCATTAATATGTTTTACATGTTGCTAAATGATAATTTTACATCTTAGGTTTTTTACTACTTTTCCATTTAAAGCATATGCTTGTGTATGGAAAAGGAGTGTACATAAATGTGGTTATTACTTAGTACTTAAATAATTCATTTACATAAATATATGTGTGTTGTAATCGTATATAATAGTATATATTTAAAGAGAAGAAAGAATATTATGGAAAACCAAGGATATTTGTATACATTTAAATAAAAGAAATAATATTATGGAAAAATAAGGATATTTGTAAGGATAATTAAGTGGCATTAGTTTTTTTCTTCAGAATATTTTTAAAATGTCTCTTGACAGAGAGCAGTATTTGGGTTTTATCATTAATGCTTCTGATTTCTTCTGGTAGACGATTGAAAAAAGTTCTTCCCTGGTAAGTGTAATGGTGTTGTGCAAAAGACGTATTTAGTTTTGGGCATATAAAAACATGTTTAAGTCGCGTTCTGTTTTCGTTTAAAAATTGATATTTATCTTTTTCTTTTATAATTTGAATTAATGAATTTTTAATATATCAATCTTTAAATGTAGGTACTTGGAATTCATCAAATAGGCGTTCTGTTGGGTAGTCCAAGGATTTTTTTAATATAATTTTAATAATTGTTCTTTGTACAATTTCTATTGGAATAACATTACATTTATATGCGGATCCCCAACTAATAATAGCGTATTGTAAAGTGGATTGAACTAAGGCATAGTAGATTAAATATAGATTTTTTATTGACAAAAAATTTCTAATTCTTAAAAATATGATCTAAAAATATCTTAAAATATTTCTTTATAAAAAATATAACTGTTCAAGTTCCCGGGCAATGAACCGTTACCATCAATATTAAAAAAATTCAATTCCAAATCCAAATTTTTAGACAAAATTAATCCATTTAAAAAAAAAATTTACTCAAGATTTTAGAAACTAAATGTAAAATCTTTAAAAATTAACGCAATTGCATTCAAAATACTGAAGGCCATGGTAAATTGAAAGGAATCGACAATAATTTAAAATATTTTAACAGTGAAAAGATGCCAACAAAATTCCCAATAAATAAATCATCAATTAAAGTTATTGAAAAATTCCAAAGACATCAATATAAACTATTTACAAAATAACTTTTGTAAAATCAATCAACAACTCAACCGAAAAATACAAAATAAGTTATTTTAATGACCCCTTATCTACGATGATAATTTTTAACTAGACTCGGCAATTTCCATTGAATAATTGACGTACATATCTAACAGTAATGTGAAAGAAGCCAGCAACTCCGTTACGCATGATTAGACGCATTTGAAATATAAAGCAAATTAATATTCTTCAAAATAAATAAAAGGAAAAATAATTCCTTAATAAAGATGTAAATAATTTCTGTGAAACAATTTAGCGCAATTATTAATGCGTAGACAACAAAAGTAAAACCCAATTGAACTAAGTACCCATCAAGCCGTAACAATAATAATCATGAAGAAATTACTTGAAAATTTGTTGTTTAATAAACTCAGTACTATTAAGAAAGTTAATTTCAATCGCATCAAATAAAATAAATCAATCAGACTTGAAAACCCATGCTAAAATCTGAAAGAAACGAATTACTACTGACATAGATCCACCGTCTCTCATTACAAACATGTTGAGCAGCATAGCATTCAAAAGAAAATTTTATAATCAAGATGTTGCAATAAAAATTATAAAACGATATTAGAAACACAATCGAATAATTAAAAATTAATAAAAGAACGATAAATACTCAAGAGATACATTATAAAATTTGAAATAAACTTACGTAGTAAAGCGACTCGTGCCATTATGTACATAGGTACTTCTTTACTCCGTTCGCTACCAAGTACACAAGTACATTGTTACAAGTACACGGAGCTCCCGCTGTTAGCAATAAATCTAATGCAAGTACTTAATTCAATTATGATAATCGCCAATATCCTGAAACATTAGTACAAAGAAAGAACAACAATAATCCAAAATTATTATACGGTTCAATTATAATAATTTATAACTGTAGTTATGTATTCAAATCTGTGAATATGAAAGGAAAAATAGTTAAAAATTTAAATTTATGGCTTGAAATAGGAAACACTTGTTGCAATATTTGAAATAAAGATATAGGTATGAACGCGAACGGTTACAGATTATTTACAAAAAAATGATTTTGGATGTGGAAAAAAAGGATAAATATATTGTAATTAATTAAAATTAAAGACACCCACCCCACGAACAGAAGATACGCATGGAAACTACAGAACCGCACGTTACCTAAAATGAGTAGCGTGACCAAAAAAAATTCCTACCCAGTAAAACGTGACAAGAACAGAATTTACGAAAGGTTTAACCACGTTGTAAGCGCCAAAATGTTATTGATATTGCTAAAGATATTGCTAAAGTATGATGAAGATAGTATAAGTAATCAAGTAAAAATAACCCAGAGCATGAGATATAAATTTATTATACAAAATTTAACAACAGTGTCTTTGATTAAAATATAAATTGTGAATCTACAGGGCGTGCCATTTGCTCTAAGAGCCAATGATTATCGTATACCTGATAATTAAAGTCACTTAGGTAATAAGGATTATTAAATGAATTTAAGGTGGTCAATTAAGGTTGAGCGCCATCTTATTTTAATGAGAATAAGAAAAAATATTTTAATTTAATGATAAACCATGATGAAATTATAAAAGCTATGTTCGAACGTTACGTGTAGTCGTTTGTGATGATATGCGTGGTTCCGTGAAGAGACTTGCGAACTTCTGTAGTCCGGCATCCCTAACGATTCCTCTGCTCGCAGGAAATCCAAACATAAGCAGTAGTTAACGAACTTGCTTGTCATCGGGCTCGTTAGTCACATGGTTTGTAGCAATAGTGATGTGCATATGACTTTTGCTAGGGTTGGGTAAGCCAAACCGCTGCACAGTATCGATATGTTTAAAATAAGTCTCAGTTCTCTTGTTGATTAAGTTAGCAGTAACAGGAAGCGACATTGAATGGCAACTTATTAAACTAGATAGGAATGACTACGCAGCCTTTACCACACACAACTTAAATTTCGTAAAAAATTTTCAAGTACAAGACTTATAAATCTATAATAGCCAGCTAACATTTTGAATACTCACACGATGTAAAAATTGCGAGGCGTAATGACGTCGTTCTATTTGTATAAAGAATAGTAGATTTAAAATCAGTAGATAATTTAAATGTTTCAACTTCTTCCTGGTAAGTATATAAAAATCAAGAAAATGAAAAAAAAATAATAATAATTTGTGGCCAAAATACTCAACTTAACTGAATAATAATTTTATTAATTGGTTCAGCAAATACTTAGTACAAATATATACTATTTATTATATAAATTATTACATTATAGGCTATTAAATAAATCATTATTTTATGATTTTAAATTCAACTTTCGCGTTTTTGGTGTGATTGAAATCATTAAAAAAATCTTTCCGTACCAACTGCGTTAAAATAATGAAAGATAAAGCTTTGTAAAAAAGGTTTTTTTTAGGAAGTCATTTTAATTTACACACGAAAAATTTGTGCCAACTGTCGTACTTACATCAAAATACTTTTTAAAAACATAATTTTTATTATATTTTAAAATATTTGTAAAATTATATATTTATATACTCAAAATTGATTGCCGTAGTTGCCTTTAAAATCATGATAAGTTCAATAATTGACTTTAATAAGGCTTACATTTTATAATTTAAAACACAAATGAATAAACCAGCTCTTATCGGTTTGAATGGGAATTTTGGCCACAAGCCCAAATTTAAGTTTTGTATGAAAAAGGCCGCAAAGGCGTTCCTCCTAATAAAACCTAAAGTAATTTTCTAAGGAATTTGTAAAATATTTTGGCTTTTCGGTTTTGTAGTAAGTTTTGTTCTCTTTCTGACTGTAGTCGTATGGATCAGGTTTGTAGCATCATGTCACTACAGCATGTTACAGGTTGCAGGACAGCACAGTGGCAGTTGTGGCAGGGTATTTGGTCGATTAGGCAGCTAGTAGGTAATCTGCCTACGACGGAGAAGTCGGTTTCGTTTGCGGATCGCGCGTCTTACCGCGCAGGCCCTGCGGCGTGCCGCGTGGTTTACGCGGCTGTTGCGTTCCGCCACCTTCACGAACACGTAAGATATCCACACGCCCCCCATCATGAGACCCTGTAAGAAGAATAATTATCATTACTATGGTAATGTACTAAGTATTACTCGAACACTTTACAACGATGTGGATTTATATTTAATTTTATTAGTTTTTTTTTTCATTGGCCCCACACTAAATAATTCTCCTCGGGGCCTATGCCATCTTTGGGGATGCTATGCGGAGGGTCTTTTTAGGAAAGGAAGGAGAGGAAGTTCTGTGAAGGAAAAGGGTAGGAGGAATGGGTAGGAATCTGGGGGTCCATGTGTCCAGTAGTGACGGGAGTATGAATCCATCTCTCCCACTGCTTTGCAAGGCGATATTCCGAAATAGTACGGCTGGAGTAGTCAAAGAGACTCCCTCAACCATTCTCTATCGATCTGGTCATTCTCAGCTGGTGGGCAGACGCATCCGCCGCCGAAACCCGGACAAACGTTACCCCATGAACCCGAACAACCCTGCTAAGTCACAAACCTTTTGGGGTGGCCTATGGCATAGGTGTAGGACAGTTGGAGGATCATCAAAGGTCACTCATTAACCCACCAATTTTAAAAGTTGCGTAACTTGTTATTCAGGCTTGTTAGAACGAAACGGTTTCATTGTTTCCTCAAAGACGTTGCGGCGAATGCAATCGGGACAGAAGTAGCTCGATTTCGTATTAATTCGAAAGTATTGTTTTTCAAAACTCTTATAGAAACATGGTATGTGCAGACCTAACAAACATTTTACAGGTAATTTATGTAAGATTTTCAAAATGCAGATTACACCGGAGATTGACAGCATCATCATTCGAGAAACAAACCGCAAAGGCACTTAATCATACCGTATATGGAAAGAAGCCCATCCAACGGAGAAAATGCGTGTTTGGGACGCGCTTACGGACAAGTGGATTTACGCTTTCTTCGATCAGTTATTGTTTAGTGGATTTTGGGGCAAAACTTTTATTAAACAAACACTCACACATATTAGTAAACATATGCACATACTTAAATTCACACATTTGGCAAACCTGGCCTTACCTAATGAGAAATTAAATATATGAGGTCTGCGCAGACCTTGTCAATGAAAGATGTCGCTGATCGGAGGTTTAAGCAAAGTCGTACGTAAGGGCGTAACATATATAGAAGTAAAACAAGTTTAAAAATTAAAAATGTGTTAATTTTCTATTTGGCATTCAAGTGTGTCATTTTGCGATACACGATTTAAAAAAATGTCTAACCTGACTTGAATGAACGTATGGGCACAAAATGTCAGTGGAACCAAATCATACTTGTGTGAATATTTATTTTTGAAATTGTTAATGGTATTATAGACAGTCCTGATTTATTAAACCTAATTACTTTCCATATACCTACAAGAACTACTCGATCCAAAATTCTTTTTAATTGCAACAACAATATCAGGACTGAGTCATTTAGATACTCTCTTATACCTGGATTACATGCAGTTGGCAATGCTTATCAGAAGTAGTAGATGTGTGCAACAGCAAGGAATAAAGTTATAGAAAGGCTATAATAACATTCCTCAATCACAATAATCAAAGTTAGACATGATAATATTGGCTGCATTGATTCTTTGTCATATTTTACTATAGATGCTCAACTACTTACTTCAGATATCTTTACTATCAGACTGAAGAGAGATAGCTTTTAAATGCATTATTTTATTAAAAATTTTAACAAAACAAAAAACGACTTCAAAAAATGCACTAAAAAGTAAAAAAATAATTTCGTACGATTGTTATTTTTGGAGTCGGTATCAGCCAAGGTAACTACATACATAGGTAGTTATAGGTGAGATGTGGAGATCATGGCTGACACCGACTCCAAAAATAACAATCGTACGAAATCATTTTTTGACTTTTTAGTGCATTTTTTGAAGTCGTTTTTTGTTTTGTTAAAATTTTTGTTTATTTTTTGATTTTTAGTGACGAGCGGTCGCAAAGAATTTTTACTTCAAAAAAAGAATCATCGAAATCTGTTAGCGTAATATTGAGTTATTCATCCATTTTTCGCGCACACACTTATTGCAAATTTAAGACATATATGGTTTTCTCATGGATACCATTGTCAGAACTGGACCAAATTAAAATGGGACCACACGGAAAGCACCAGTTTTCTAATAAAAAAGAATCATCAATATCGGTTCACCCAATCAAAAGTTCCGAAAAAATCAACGTCTTTGAGGTATCAAACATAAAAAAAAAAAAATAAAAAAAAATACCATCGAATTGATAACCTCCTCCCTTTCGAAGTCGTTTAAAAATGATTTAAACCAAAACTTTTCTTAAATCTTTAACTGGCAGTCCTGAAACAATTAGCTTATTAGCAATACCTGCTTAGTAATTCCAAACAAATATAACATTGAAGGTAACAATAAACTCAATACAAGTTTACTCTATTTAGTGTCTATAAATACTGTCTACAACTTTTCTAACAAGTCCCCTTTGTATGTCCCCTTACATATTTTTTATCCTAAATAATCCTACTTAAATAATATGTTCTCTGTTATTATTTTTAGTATAGTAACAGTAGTTTACTAACACATAATAGTATCTTATACCTAAATACATGCTTTTATCACACATACTTTGTAAAATGTACATTCTTTTTTGTCATTATTGTAGTACTGAAACTCTCCTGTATACCACTGTATACTTATAATATCATGTACCAGTCATTTGAATGTAAAAACCATTCTATGGCATTTAATAAAAAAAAAAAAAAAAAATTAGGTTTAAGTCCAGGTGGAGTTGAAGAAATGAGTTTTGGAGGTTGGTAAATACCTCGCCACTGAACATAGTCAAACAACAATGGTCGTTTCTTACTAGGGCATTACTGAAAATAGCTAGATCGAGATGTGATAGTTCCACTGGCTTCGATCCCGTTGCGACTCTTTCGGGAAACATGTAAGATGTGAATGTATTCCGCTTTAATCATTTTCGTAGATTCCGTAAGAGAACATCAACTGCGAAAATTAAAACAAGTCGGGTCATTCTACCTCCGCAGAATATGAAAATAAATACAAAATGTAACGTTGTACACCGAAAGTTAATTAATTTTAGAAATAAAACCCAATTGCAAAGATATTAAAATATAATAGATGTGCTATCCGCAGTTTTTACTGGGTGGGACTGTTTCCTGGTGTCGCCGATTTCGTTAACCAATAATTAACGAATAAACTAAATGAACGAATTCTTTCCGTATTCAAACTATATTGTTAATAATACTATTGCACACCTTTAATAAATCAACTAAATGAAACTATTCCCATTATGTAGTAGTCCGCCGATAGTCGGGCGGATTCAATAAAATATTTCAATATCTTTGCCTAATGGTATGGTATGTTTGTACAGCGCCCTTGAGGTGATTTTTCACAAAAACGGCGCTATATAAATCGTCCAAATATTATTATTATTATTATTATTAATACGCCACTTGCATCACATTTTTTAAATTTATTTTCCGGTTAAGGAAAATATTTTAAGACATTCTGTATTTTTTTTTTAAATCGTATTTTTGAAACCCTGGCGATTTTTTGAAAATTTCAATCCGATAAATCAGACCATTTTTTATAAACCGGAAATACGGGACATAATTTTATGTGTGCGAAAAAACGATAATAACATAGCCGAAAATCTTTTAAAAAAAGAACGTTTTCCACTCGAATAGCAATAAATTGTACGGGGTTCTCTTTGTAACATCTGTAAAAACACCGTCATCTTTATAAAAAAAATCAAATCAAAGGATAATTTCGCATAGAACAAACAATAAATCTAGTGAACGTTAAACGAAAATTCAAAAATTCGCCGGAAATCAAAGTGTTGCCACAAAAAAAAAATAATCAGTGTGGAATTTTACAAAATTAAGGGAACATAATCGGAGAAGGGACATTTTTATGTAGTGACGTCACGAGCTCAAATAATGAATTTATTCATTTAAAAATAAAAAAATAAACCATACGTTTCTAAAAATTTTTACTAACAATCTATCCAGAGGATTTTTTCCAGGTCGTTATAAAATTCATGCAACTCGCCTATTGTTATTTCGTATTGGTATTAAATTGTAATAACACGTAACAGATAAATAAATAAATAAATAAACCACCTCGATGGAACGACTCCGGATCCAATATAACAATGCATGCAGAATTATATTTGGATTCAGAAGATATAGCAGTGCATCGACAATGTTTACGGAACTAGGATTGCACGGATTCGCCGGTCTGATGAGACACCGGAACCAGGATGCGGCTAATGGACTACGACAATACACTCCTGAGTGAGCGCTGGGCCCGAGCTCATCCCAGACCACGCCCTACATACAATTGATTTACGGTGCTCCAGATTTTATGTCCGGGTTAAATCTTTCCCAAATGAAAGACTAAACCCTTCCACACACTTTTCCACAAATGAATATCTAGTAAATTCACGCAATGTAAGTGCACTATATAAGTATAATAAATACAAAACAATACAAGAACAATATGTCAATCCACCAGAAACATAATGGGAAAATATTTCACCGACTCCAGATATTTTCATATCAGAGGGTTCGGCTCTGATGAAATCCTAACTGGTCCGATAAATCCTACTGATCCCTCAATATAAATATTTAAAAAATCTTTCGTAATCCTACATGTATTTAATATGACCGACTTTTGCATTTTTATGTACAAATTTTTTGACAAATCTAATACGCCTAAATTTTAAATGAGAGAGCTAGGTATAATGCCAGTAGCAGTAATAACAAATATGGTAATATTTTTATAGTCTGAGAATGCCAAATTCTTCTAATCTCATTTCCTAAATCTGTATATTTTCTTATTTTTTCAGAAACAGTTTTCTGAATATTACAAGAATTTGGAATAGCGACATCAATGATATAAGTTATTTTTTTAATTTTGTCATGTAAAACTATATCGGGTCTATTATGACTAATTGTTCTGTCTGTTAGAATAGTTTAATCATAATAAATTTTATAAAATTCATTTACTAAAAATGAATTTGGTTCATATTCATAATATGGTACATTACGGCAGTCAATCAAGTTATGTTTAATTACCAAACTTTAGTGAATTATTTTTAAAACTTGATTGTGCCTAAATGTATACTCGGTCGGCGCTAATACAGAACATCCCGATATAATATGTTCTATAGTTTCCGGAAAAGCCAAACATTTTCTACATAAATCATCAATTTGATTTGCATCTTTGATGATATGCTTCCTATAATTTTTAGTATTAATGACTCTATCTTGAATGGCAAGCATAAAGCCTTCTATTTCTGCGCTCAACTCTCCAATACTCAACCATTTGTTTGTCGAAAATTTGTCAACATATGTTTGGTTGAGATAATTGAAGTGTTTTGCGGGAAGAATTTTATTTGACCAGGAATCTAATAATTCCTGGTTGGTATTTATAAGAATGCTGGCATTTATAAGAATAATGGCGAAATATTTCTATCTGCCTTGCAAATTATTTTGTGCATTTCTGAACTATCAGCTTTCCTATGGAAAAAAATTCTTAGCATTTCTACCCGATTATGTTTTAAAGATGTTATTTTGACTATACCTCTACCTCCTAAATTTCTAGGTAAATTTATTCGTTCTATAGCTGAATTTGGACGATGGGAATGAAATTTTGTTAATGTAGTTCTAATTAATCGTTCTAAGCTATCTAAATCTGTATTAGACCATTTAATTATGCCAAATGAGTAAGTTAATATAGGTATTGCCCAAGTATTTATCGCCTTTACTAAATTTTTAGCAGATAGATTGCATTTAAAAAAATTTCTGATCCTAGTTTAAAATTTAATCCTGATATCATTTTTAATACTAGTATGATCTAATCTATTTGATTGCGGATATCCTAAATATTTATAAACCTCATCCCCTTTCATACTTTCAATTTTGAAATTTCTAAATATACCCTCGTCTCCATCTACAATTTTACCTTTCTCTATATGGATCGTTCTACGTTTATCTAAACCAAAAATCATTTTAATATCATCTGAAAAATTTTTAACTACTTTAATCATTTTCTCTAAATTTGGTTCAGAATTTGAATATAATTTTAAATCATCCATAAATAATACATGATAAATTATATTTCTCTCTCTAGTATTACCTTTAATTTTTATTCCAAACTTGCTTTTAATTAACATTTTAGATAGAGGATTTAATGCTAAGCAAAACCAAAGAGGACTCAATGAGTCTCCTTGAAAAATCCCTCTTTTTATTGAAATTCCCTCTTTTTATACTTATTTTATTTATTTATTCATTTATTTTTATTTTTATTTGTTTTTTTTCCTATTCTATGTACATACTTGATTTAAAAAATCTGTTGTGTAAATATGTATAATTATATGGGACGTGTGGGATTGCACTATCTTCCCCACATCCTGGAATAAATGAAATATATTTAAAAAAAAGTTGTTTTTCTTTATGTTTCTTACAACTAAACTGAATAAACCCAGTTTTGTAAGTCATACGTCAATTCCAAGTTAATATTAAATAAAACTGAATAAAAAAACATAGATACAACAAAATACTATACACAGGTAATACTCAAGGAGAACCCAAAAAAGAAAAAAATAACATTGTGATTTTCTTCACTTTGTCCTTTCACAAAGCATCCCCAAAGATAACATATACTTTTAAGAAAATTTTTTTCCTCAGGGTCTACGTTGTTGCCTAGTTGATGTGAAAAAATACAAATCTTTAATAATGCTTGAATTTGGGTTGGCTCTGTTTTGATCGCTTGTTGGGTTGCCCCTGTCGATGGTAGCATCACATGAAGAGGTTTAAGACCCTGAAATTTTTAAGAACTTGACCATTTCGGGCAGCCCTAAAATGGGATCCTGGAGACCAGTTACTACGTCTCCTGACTACGGCTGCTGCCTACGGCAGCCTGGTGAGGAGGGTCTCTGGAATCAAGACTCAATACTGACGGCACTCACACATGATAAGTAGAATATACTTACAATAGTTATATCAACAGATGTGTTTAGGAGTTGCGGCACTTCACAAATCCGCTCCATCTGAAAGAACACCAAATACTTAGTTTAAATAATACTAATCAATATAATATAAAACACATTAATCTAAAACTAATCGCAACGGTAATTTTAATATAATTTTATTTTATTTTACGCCCAGAGGGCTTTTCCATAAATAATAAAGTTACGATAGAAATAAAAAGTACACAAATGAAATAAAAACATAAGCAACAAAAATTTAAAGTACAGTGAGATATTAACAATATGTTACGATAAAAAAATACATACATAATATAAAAATACAAACAACAAAAATTTAAAAGTAAGGTGATCAAAGGATTACAAAATTGCTTCATTAGCCATGTCTAATAACACCTAAGCATTAGTTTCGCATAATGCCAAACCGCTGCTTTATCGATGGTACCTCCTGTACCTCTGCAAGTTGCAGGAGTTCGAATCTGTCCAATTTGGATTTTAATATTTTAGATAAGAAAGTTATATATATAAACTTAGCCTTAATATTAAAAAGACTCACTATGTGCTATTCGGGAATAGGAGAGGACAACGCCTAAACATTTCCCTGGGAATAAACAAACTGGAACAAACAGATGTCGAGAAGTATTTAGGACTTTTAATTGACTCACGGCTTACATGGAAAAACCATTTTGACCATGTTAAATCAAAGATTGCTCCGGTGACCGGTGTTATGTACAGACTACGTAGATTGCTTCCCACAGCCATACTGCGATCTTTGTACTATGCTATGATTCACTCCCACTTGGCATCCCTTTCGAGTATCTGGGGTTTTGCTACCAAAAAAATGATATCGGAGGTGCAAGTAATCCAAAATAGAGCCCTACGTGACATTTTTGGCTTGCCTTGGGATACACCTGTTAAAGATATTTACCGTCACGCACTTGTATTGCCATTTAAGATTGTTCCTAGCTTTGAGATAACAAACACCATTTTAAATATTATTCAGTGCAACACCCACACAAATATAAAACTGAACTATAACAACGACGTTCACCAATATAATACACGACAACACAACAAACTACACATATCAAAAATACACTCAACAAAGTTCGGACTGAAATCATTAGAATACTTTGCCTACACTAACTATAACAAACTGCCTGAAAATTTGAGACAGGTCTGTCAACAGGCCTCCAACAAATCTCGAAATGATATATTGAAAACATATTTTTTCAAATGTTATTTGGAAAAGAGTCATAAGTAGGTACAAACTCTGATAGCCCTGATTATCTTCAAATACTAAACTTATAATATAATGGTCGCGGTTTATACCTTTCTTAAATCTCGTCATGTATTTGTATGTAAACATCTTGTATTAGGTCTGTATATTTTTGAGCCCGTACCTTATATTGTATTTTCCTGATTTTGTTTTTTTTTTATGCATTTCTTAGTCCATCTCATTAGTCCATCATGAAGGAAACTTTATTTTAACTTTTTGAAACCAAAAGTACATAAATCAAATGAGTCGGTTATATGTACAAATTCATAAAATCTTATAAGACATGTTTCTGTGAAATATTTGTAAAGTGATTCTTCAAATGTTTGTGTCTGTATGTTGCTTCTGTGAAATGTTTTGTAAATTTTTAATTCATACATTGTGTCTACATATTGGGTTGAGTTGGGTTTAACTTCTCAAAAGTACCAATTGGCGATCCCTTAATGAGTTTTGATAACTCATGGGAGTGCAACTTCGTTGTATGTTGTATTTAAAAAAAATATAAATATATATATATGTTTTTTTTAAATAACTATATAATACTACGGGTTATGATGGTTTATATTTATATTATTCATTTCAATGAATTTACTAAGACATTATATTTAATTACACTAATAAGATAGGTAGAGATAGTTTGGTAAATTTATCGATGTAGTTTAATAAATTTTGTGAGTACTTGTACCATGGATAAATCATTTCAAAATTTCATATTTCAATTGTATCAGGGACATATACCATACATCTATGTGCGAATACATATTGCCCAAGTATTGTATTCTGTGTAGTGGTATATTGAATTGTGCCCTGGACGTAGTATTAACACAGCCAAAAGGTTGTAATAACTTTGTGCTTCTCGCCGGTACATTACAATTTATGAAAAGCTTAGGATTTTTTTTTGTACTCTTTCTATTGTTTGAAAATGCACGTCATAGTGAGGAGACCATACAGTTGAGTTATATTCAACCTGACTCGTCACTAGTGATGTGTACAGAAGTTTTAATGTTGGTAAAATCTTTAGCCACTCTTAGTACAAAACCTAACACTTTTAAACCCTTCTTTGAGATATTTTCAATGTGTGGTATGAAGGTAAGTTTAATGTCAAAAGTCGAAAGTAACACCTAAGTCATTAATTTCGGAAACATATTCGAGAATGAAGTTATTGATTGTGTAATTGAAAAAATTTGGATTTTTATTTTTAAAAATCTCATAGTTATGCATTTATTAACATTAAGTTGTAGCTTGTTATTTTATTTTTTTAAATTTTTTATTGATCTATATACGTGATGTTTACAATATATTATTCGATGCCTGTCTCGCTAGGGTATACCTGTGTCGAGACAGGCGTCGAGGTACATAATTGAATATCATATATAAGAGTAATATAATTTACAATTAAACATAAAGATGATTGAAAGTGTGGGTAAATCACATAAAGAGAGTTTTCTTATAAATGAGGGAAGAGATTCAGTACAGTAGTAAATCCTGTCAAATCTATTTATGGATTTAGATTATTTAGGATTTTATAATTTTAATTTGTTTTATATGGGTAAGGACGTATGTAGATGGATATTTCTGTCTATTTGTGGTTTATTTTACAGATGTTTGCAATAGTGTGACGACCAGTACTTATAATCCATTTCTTTATAACTTGTTTGAATTTGGTCATTGATTCGGTTTGTCTAATCGTAGCTGGTAGTGTATTGTGTAGTATGCAAGCTATGTATTTAAAGTGTCTTTGTCCAAAGGTGGTTTTAGAAAAGGGAGTTTGCAGGAGTTCTTTGTTTTTGGCTCGGGTATTGTGTATCGTTTGTGTTGTTTTGTATAGGGTTATGTTGTTTTTACGTAAATTAACTAAGATGGATCTTGCGTAGAGCTGTTTAATGTCCGTAACGTTGAAGGTGTTGAAGATCGTATCCGTGCTGGTAGTAAGAGGAAGTTTAAGGATTATTTTTATTATTAGTTTTTGTGCTTTAATGATGGGGTCGAGGGCACTAGAATAAGTGTTACCCCAAGCTAAAATTCCGTATTCGATGTGTGATTGTCACAGTGAGTAATACACTGTTTTTAAAAGGTGTAGGTTGAGGAAATTACGCGTTTGTTTGAAAAAGTATATGGATTTGCGGATTTTGTTTGTAGTGTTAAGTATATGCTGCTTCCAATTTAGGTGTGTATCAAAGGTTATTCCTAAATATTTGATAATGCTTACTTGTTCAAGGCATGGGCAGTTACAATTTAGGTTCGGAGATGAGTTTTTACATTCGTGTATTTTTAATTGGGGGTGGAGGTTTGGTTTTGTGATATTGGTGAGACTAAATAGTAAGTATTTTGTTTTCTGTACATTGAGAGTTAGTGTGTTTGATTCAAGCCAGTATTTAACCTTTTGAATTCCTTCCTCCGCTTGCGAATAAACCGTAGGCCACTCTTTCGCTTGGAATAGCAGGACAGTGTCATCAGCGAAGCTGATAATAGTGGCATCGATATCTCGGTTACACAACTCGTTAATGTATATTAGGAAGAGCGTTGGACCTATAACACTGCCTTGTGGGACACCGTAACTAATGGGCAAATTCTGACTCTTTGTAGCTCTGAGTTTAACGCATTGGGATCTGTCAGATAAGAAGCTGGACAGTAGGCTTAATTCATTATCCCTAATACCTATATTGAACATTTTGCGTTCTAATTTGGAGTGTGATATTGTATCAAACGCTTATAGATCGAGAAATACCGATAGACATTTTGAGCCCTTATCGAGGTGGCCAGAGATACAGTCAGAGACGGTGGCTATGGCTACGGCGGCTATGATTTCTGAAGCCAAATTGCCGCGGCGAAAGTAGGTTGTTGGTTTCCAGGTATTCCATAATTAGTTATTGCTACACCACTCAACCAATTTTATCAAGTCTTCGAATTACTTCAAAAAGTTTCAAATCATTTGCAAACATAAGTACGTCGATGTCTTTAAAAATATTACACATGTCATTTACAAAAAAGATAAATAATACAGGTCCGATGTGGGAACTTTGCGGAACACCATTGGATGCAAAAAAATCATATGATGATTCCCCATTTAGTTAAACACTAAGTTTTCTGTTTGAAAGATAGCTTATAGACCAATGCAACATATTTCCACGAACTCCAGCTTTAAACAGTTTTTCCACAAGAACAGCGTGACAAACCTTATCGAAGTCAGTGTAAATTGAGCCAACTTGAAGCTTCTTCGCCATTGCATCGGAAATGAATTTTGATATACATAGAATGTGGTTCGTTAGTGTTGTTATGCCGGTTATAAAACCATGCTGTTCAGGACATATACTATCTTTAAGAAGCTAGTTATTTCATCCAGAATCAGTTTTGGAATTGTTGACAGTATGCATATAGGTCTATAATTTGTTACTACTTTTGAAGATAGGTGTTATGTAACTATGTTTCCATAGATCGGGAAATATATCTTTCGACAGAGAATGGCCAAAGAGTGTGTACAGGGATAAGTCAGAACGGCGACACACTTCTGTTAGAGTAATGGTGGAATGTTGTGAGGACTGGGACTTTTATTGGGATCTAGAAGTTTAATTTGTTTTACAATTTCGTTTAGTTTGATGTGCACATGTGACAAGTTTATATTGAAACTAGGAGTATAGTTAGGTAAGAAGAACTAATAGAGTTGACTTTTATCGTAAACGTTCTTGAATAAGTCGGCAAAAAGTTCGACAATATTTTTGGTGCCATCAGACTTTCTGTCTTCAAAATACATAGTATTTGGTATATCAGAGTCACCACTTCTTAATGTTTTACTGAATCGTCAAAAACGTTTTATATTGATAGAAATATCATTCTCTGTCTGCTTAAAAAAGTCGTTATAACATGCCCTTGATAGTTTATTACAATCACTTCTAATTTTAGAGAATTCTATATACCTGCAACTTCGATGTTCCGTGATCCTTATACATTTGTCAGCTGTTTTTTGCATGAAATTAAATTAATCAAATCTTTATTAAACCAGACAGGATATTTAGATTCCTTATATTGAGTGTAAGGGACAAAGCGATTTATATGATTTCTTAGAATTAAGTCGAACTTTTCAATATTATGATTTAAATCATCACTATCTAAGAAAGACCAGTCAACCCATGTAAGAGAGTCACACATACCCGAATAATCTGCTTTTCTGAAATTATAGTATGATCTTGTAGACTTCAGAATTTTTTCGCCAAAGTCTGTTATACAAATATTAAGTGGATGATGATGGACATCAGGAGGTAAGACAACTTCCATGGCCTTACTGACTTTGATGCATTGATAATTGAAGAATACGAGATCCAGTAGAAGATCGTTAATGTTTCTAACAGGATGATGTTGAGTTAAGTTTAAATATATTGACATGTCGAGTATTACTCTTTCATTCTCCGAGTCAGTGTATTACAAGTATTCAACAATTCGGCGTCGTGCAAATTCCAGTTTACATTAGGTAGATTGTAATCACCTGCGGCTATAAATTTGGCATCAGGATATTTTGCTTAAATTATTTCTACGTCTTCATAATGGTTTTGAAGACAACAATGTTGGCCGAGGGGATATTTATATAGAACTAATTTACACTACCTCCTCTTGATTTAGAACTGGTAGCATGGTTTCTGTCCATCCTGTAAATATTATATGAGGATAATCCTAGTTCGGAAGAATTGATGCATGGATCTAACAATGTTTCAGTCAGTAACACGGCTTCACATACGAGTAATATTGATGGAATACAAATTCTGAAGTTATCCAGTATTGTTCGCAGCCCACGTACATTTTGATAGTAAAGATTCAGTGTGCTGGATTTTGATATTTTATTGTTTGAGCCTTCAAGATTTTTGGTATTTAGTTGAAACATTTAATAGTAATATTGGTTTTGCCGTTTTTTAGTCTTGATTCAAGTTCACTTCGTAAAAGAGCATGTTCATTTCTTTGGAGATTGGTCAGGTCGTTTGCTGCTTTGGCAACGTTCTTCAACTTTGTTATATTCATCAGAATGGATTTGGAAGTTATAGAATCTCTGAATGGGTCTTGTTTGGTCAGGTTTCTTGATTCCCAAACGGTGGATCTTGATCTCATTGTGATTAAAGGTGTTTTCGAAACCCTCCAGGGAAGATTAAATCTTTTGTGTATCTTCGGTGATTCTCGTTGCAGTTGACTGGGAATTGCTCTCGGGGATGTTAAATAGTATAATGTTTTTGGATCTTGATTTCCTTTCCTCAAACTCAGTTAGCATCTCACAGGTATCGGACATATTGTTCACTGGTGACGGGTTTTGAGGTGGAGTATTTTTTAGCATTACTTTGTTTGCCTGCAGTTCACCTTCCAAGATACCAGTTTTGGCCGCTACCGCTGCTGACATGCTGCTAATTGCGGCTAAGATTTCGCATAGTACCGGAGGGATTTGTGATTTTTGCCATTTGGTCCTTATTAAATTTATTGCTAGGGTCAAGAAGTACCTTCTTAATTGCGTTGACTGCCCTTCTGCATTTTCGATGAATGACTGTGTTGGAAGTGTTTGTTAGTTAGTGTAGGAGTGGATGGAGAGTGTTTGGTGTGATGATCCTCTCCACGTCAGGCAGGATTGCCTTCATACCTTACCTATACAGAGGTTTAAAATGCTCCTTGAGATCACGGCACTTCCAAGCCGTGATCCTGTGTTCAGGCTTATAATAATGATGATGTTTAATTGAAAACACTTATTTGTCCGCGATATTAACTTTTATTTTAAAATATTATTTACAACAAATATGCGTTCGCGTACGAACGGGTAGAGAGGTAAATTGCCGTGCAACCGGATTGATCGAGTACTAGAAGCGGAATAATAATATAATTGCATTTCGGAGCAATCGGTGAGATTTAGTGCGGGTCATCTGGGATACCATACGCGTGAAAAAGTGTTGTGAATAAGTACTGCCATATACCTCCCTACCAGCGTTGCACGCGAATAACAAAATATGGCATTCGAAAAGAAAATAATTATATACACCTAAATAGGATTTAGTATGTGTCTGAGATATACATATAAACAAAATATAAACAATGTTTTTCATACTCGAAAATATAATTTTTAACATAAAAAGTGTTGTGAATAAGTACTGCCATAACTGGACATACATTAGTAAGTAAGTTTTTAGTTTATATAATTTTTTTGTTAAATAAAATGTCAAACTTTATTTCAGAGCCACTGGTTGAGTTTTACTGTCACAAGCTTCAGATAGGTAGTTCGTATAGGTACTGTACTTGTCAAGAAGTGTATTGTTTTTGCTTTATTGGTAATAAACACTAAAAATGGAGATTTTAACACTTTACTTAACTAAAGTTAGCACTGTTTAATCTTGTGTATAGTTTTAATGCTCAGATTTAAACTGGAGTTAATGTCTGCCTGTATTGTTTTTGATTTATGGTTAAAAAAACACTTAAAAATAGATTGTAAATACTTTATTTCAGTAAAGTTAGCACTGTTTGTTAATCTTGTGTATAGTTTTATTGTTCAGATTTACTATAAGTAAGTTTATTTTATTATTTAAACTGGAGACAATTTTTGACGTTTGCACTGCCAAGGAGTATTGTTGTTGTAATACGACATAGATTAAGTCTTTAAATTAAATCACATCCCATCTTAAATGTTAGACTTTACCCGGCGTGCGTTGCAATGCCACTTAAATTAAGATATTATTTCTCCCTGCTTGACCTTTCCAATTTGTCCCAGTTCTCCTTCCGCCTCCTCTTCCCCTCCCTTGTTCCCTCTCCACCTTTCTTGCCTTTCCCCCTCCCCTTTTCCTCTAACACCCGTCCCGCGAACCGCCCCCGGTTTCCACTTTCCCCGCCTTCCCGCCTCCCTCGACCGCCCCTCCCGCGAATTTTCCCCTACTTCATTCCCCTCTGCCCCTCCCGGATACCTTTCCCACTCCCGCCTACCCTCATTGCTACTAAAATACACGAATACACTAATTATTAAAAAAAATATATACAAATTTGATAACAACAGAGCTCACCAGTGCATATACAGAAACATTTATATTGCTAAAATGCAATGTTCTGTAAAAAAAATTGATTCAATCTATCGATTAATTCCGAGATTTGTGGACGCAAACGAACGGAACTTAAATTTTTATACATATACATAGATTAATTAACGGACTTTCGTTCAATTTAGAATACAATAACATGAACTTTTTAAAGGTATGTTAATTATTAATATAAAGTATGGTATATGAAAGCAAAGACAAAAATCAGATACAAACATAAGAAAATAAAAGTGACAAGTCAAGTCAAGACTTAGCTAGAAGTTAAGATAGTTATAAAATATCTTAAATTGTTTATTGACTGACAAAAATCATTTAGATTTGTACCAAAAAAATCAAGATATTGACTTATTTCGACCTACAGATTGTGGAAAATAGTGAATAATATTCATAATTAGTCGACTGTTGATTGAGGGAAAGTAGTTCATTATTTATGAATCTACGGTAAGGGATGTGTTATAGTAAAGTAGGTGAATCAATAAATCAATAATACAATTGATAATTTTGAAGAAACAAATGAGATGAAATTATTTCCGACGGTATTCTAAAGTAGAAAGGCGAAGAGTCAGTTCAATTTAGTCATATTAGTAAATGCCTCTTTCTAATCCAAGACTCCTAGAAATATCTCTTACGAACCTTTGTTGAACGGGTTCAGAATGACGAATACGGACAGGATAAAAAGGAGAACAAACAACACATGGATATTTAAGATGAGGTCGAACAAAGGAGCGGTAAAGAGTTTTTAGCGTATTTATGTTTTTAGTCAGAAGTAATTCTAAGGATGAAACTGAATAGTTTGATTTTTAGAAATTTAATTAAAATTAAATTTGATAATGTTATTATCGAGTTCTGCAAGTATTTTAGAATGTATTTTAGTTACAGCTGTTTCGACTTGTAAGATCATTTTCAAACTGTGGTGAAGCCACGTATGGACGACTTATCAATATATACATACATTATAAAAGAAAGTCCATAAAACGTGCGGACCGCAAAAACTCTGAAACGAGTCCCGGTATGATCAAGGGAGTTGTATGGTGTGGTAGATCTCTATCCCCCCTAGGGAATAAGGGTACACGTTTTTACCTAAAGGGCGTGTTTTTGAAGATATAAGGGCTGGAAGTTCTAAGAAGACTCTAGAAATTTCGAGAAATCTAAAAATTTCCGGAAACGCTAGAAGATTCGACACAACTATGGAAAGTTCTGGAAGGAATGGAGGAGTCAGCGAGTCTAGAAGGTTACGGAAAGTTATATAAGGTTCGATAAAGCTCCAAAAAGTTCTCGCAGGAGTGGTGGAATATGTCAGCAGGTCTTGAAGGTTCCGGAAAGGTCTAAAGGTTCGATAAAGCTGTAGAAAGTTCTGGCAGGAGTGGCGGAGTATGTTGGTGAGTCTAGAAGGTTCCGAAAAGTTCTAGAAGGTTCGATAAAGCTGTAGAAAGTTCAATATACATTATTAAAAAAAATGTAAAGTGTGCAAGCCGCTAAAACTCAAAGACGAGGCCCTGTACGATAATGGGAGTTATACTGTTTGGAAGCCCTCTATTCCCCATCCATGAAGAAAGTTCCCATTTTTACCGGAAGGGCGTGCTTTTTAAGATATAAAAGCTGGAAGTTTCACCCCCTTTTAATCTAGAACAGTTCAGAACATTCCAGAGTATTAATTAGCATTCCACCACATTCCGGAACATCCAGGAACATTCTTCGGGAATATTATGGAGCGTTCAGGAACATACCGGAACATCCCAGATCATTGTGGAACATTCCAGAACACTCCTGAATGTTGTGGGATGATCTGGAATATATTTCTTTTTTGTATGGGGCTACCCATATGGGGAATATAAAGCAAGATCCGTCATGATTCGAATATCAATTCAATCTCACATCAACTCCCTGAGCAGAGTCGGACACCCAGTCGTCAGAGTACTTGAGAGCATTCCAAAATGTTCCAGAACATCCCGGAAAATTCTGGAAAATTGTGGAATGTTCGAGAATAGGGAATCGGGAACATCAATGTGAAACATTCCAGACACTCGCGAATGTTGTCCCGAGCGAAGCCGGGTAACCCAGCTAGTATATAATATTTTTAATGTCAATTTATGAAGGTGTGTAAATTGATTTATTAGGTGTCTAAATTGATTTAAGAAAACCCTTACACTTAGTGCAAGGGAAACCAAAGAGGAAGATTCGGAATCCCAAATAATCACTCTTTCAATTAGTTTTCAATTAGCTTCACCATAGTTTGAAAATGATTTTAATATTCGAAACAGCTGTTACTAAAATACATTCTAAAATACTTGCAGAACTCGACAATAACATTATCAAATTTAATTTTAATTAAATTTCTAAAAATTAAAATGAAATTCTACAAATTAAACACAAAAACAATTAGTAAGTAGTTTGAGAAACATATTATATAAAATTTCATTTATGTGTGAATTTCAGAAAGAAAGTTTGAAGTATAATGTATGTAGTTACAAACATAGTTACACCATCACCAAAACACGTTTTAAATTTTACACAACTGATAAACAACCATTTTCAATACAATGAAATTTAACCCACTGCTTTGACTTAACTTCATTAAACCAATATTTACTGGTATAAATTTAAATAAATGACGGCCAAATGTTATCTACCGATATTTTAATACTTTTAAAAGAAAACGATAAAGCTGACGAAGCTTGAGCTAAGTGAAACCTGATTGGCTGTTAAATATTAATTCAAATAAAAAGTGATGTTTTTCAAAGTGTTTTTTTTTTTCATTTAATAAATATTGGTTTCATTCTGAGAGACATTATATTTATGCTAAGTGCCTTTTGTTTCGAACTTTCAAAGGCTCTATTAAACAGGGTGATCCAAGCGTTGATCTCCCGATAGTTGCCCCCCCTGAAATTATAATTATATTCAGGATGTCCGGGGGTAAAGTGCATTAACTTCGGGAGGTGATTCTACTTGATGGTAGGAGTAAAAAAGATTGACAACTCATTCCGAAATTCCAACTTTTTTTTCCCATACAAAAAGAGGTACCTACTAAAAATCCTAAATGTGAGGTATGATCTTACTTGCTAAGAGCTTGCCTGGCACGAGGCAACGTTGCATTTATTTATTATTGTTATACGCCCATAGGGGCTTTTACATAGATTATAAATAAAAGTTTTACAAAAGTTATCGAATTTATACCAAAGTTATAAAAGTGAAAAATTAAAAAACAGTATATACAAGTAGTTTTTGAAGAACATGGCTTAAATAAATATTTTAAATTATATAATATTTGAGTTATCGGGTTAGAATTTATACCAAAAGTTATAAAAGTGATAAATTACAAAAAAAATTATAAGTAGCTTTTGAAGAACATGGCTTAAAGAAATATTTTAAACAATATAATTTTTGGGTTATCGGGTTAGAATTTATACCAAAAGTTATAAAAGTGAAAAATTAAAAAAAATACATAAGTAGTTTTTGAAGAACATGGCGTAAAGAAATATTTTAAGCAATATAATATTTGAGATATCGAGTTAGAATTTATACCAAAAGTTATAAAAGTGAAAAATTAAAAGAAATATATAAGTAGTTTTTGAAGAACATGGCGTAAAGAAATATTTTAAACAATATAATATTTGACAATAACATAATATACATCATCACATCAAATCGTTAAATATATTAAACCCGTTAAAATAATTTGTAGGATTCCACAAAGTGTTGGTTTAATTTGCATTTAAGAATATCAAGGGAATCAGCAAATATATCTATAATACTTTGCACTTTACCCCCTGACACCCTGTATATATGTTTTATAATTATAAAGTAATATAATAATAATATATTTTTGGCATATTATCTACCAATTTCAAACCTGAAATCAAGATCAAAAATATCTAATATTTAGGTAGTTTGGAAATCAAACGAATTCATTGAGTGTCGAATTTTCGTACTTCTACGCTGGTATAAAGAGTATATACAGTCCCTGGCCAAATTATTAGACGCACTGTATTTTATTTGGAACCATTCACTTTCATGCAAGTTGGAGCTCCCTGCCACACTGCTCGGTCTGTTAAAGCTTATTTGGCAGAAAAAAGTATCCCTCTGTTGGATTGGCCGGGTAATAGCCCTGATATGAACCCGATTGGAAATGTGTGGGAGCTGATGAAAAGAGAAGTGGCTAAAGATGTGATTACTAACAAAACCCAGCTCCTAGAAAATATTATTTATGTGTGGAATCATCATCCTCAAATGCAGGAGATAGTACAGTCTTGCATTGATAGCATGCCGCGCAGAATTAAAGCTTTGATAGCGGCTAAAGGTGGCTCAACTAAATATTGACTTATACTTACATTAATTTCACTTTTCTTTAAAACTAAATAAGTTTTTCTAAATTAATGCTGTTTTATTTATGTCAAATAAATCGGTAATTGATTGGATAATATAAAAATAAAAATAAAACAAATCAATCTAAAATAATAAAACGGTACAATATCACCCGGTTATTAATATTTTACATGTAATCTTGCAGTACGTCTAATAATTTGGCCAGGGACTGTATATAGACAAGTAATTTTATCCTTGGTACATTTGAATGGAAATATGTTTTATACTCTTCTTATTCGGCGGTACATCCTCTCTGCACACCCCTTCGGTGATATCAGTTATGTTTTATGCAAGTTGGTATACCGTATGTTCCCTAAACCGATTACATATTGTATAATATAAGTTTGCCATAAGGCCAAGTGGTGCGCGACGTTTGGTGACTTAGCAAGGGTACCAGGGTTCATAGGGTAAGGTATTGGCGGCGGAGGCGTCTGCTCACCTTCTGTGTGGCGGGCCGGATCGAGAGAGATTTTAGCGGTATTTGCATATAATATATTCGGGTAAGCCATTCAGTGAGGCTAACATTATTAAATTATGTTATAAAATATAAATTATTAATTATTATTTTTAATTGATAAACTAATGTTTAAGAAAAGATTTTTATGCATAAGGGTAACAATTATTATATTGAGTCCCGTTCCGTCCCGTCCCGAGTCCCGTCGGCGGCATGTATCTTTTCTCGGGAGATTTTTTCAATGCCGATGAGTGTTTCAGGCTAATAATTATTACTTACTAGCTGGTACCCGGCATGCGTTGCATTGCCATTCAAAGAAATCTGCATGTCCTTTCCCGTGCGTCGCCGTTTAATTCCACCTTCCCCGCTTTCCCCCTCCCTCGACTCTGTCCTCACCACGAGCCCCACCCCCCCTGCCTTTCCTCCCTGCCGCTAAAATGTATGAAATACACACATTTTTATTTGTACAAATTTCATAACGCCAGAGCTTACCATTATATACAGCCTATATTACTCCCTGATAATGTAGCTTTCTATTAGTGAAAGAATTTTTCAAATCGTTTCAGTAGTTTCGGAGCCTATTATATGCAAACAAACAAATTAACAATCAAATCTTTCCACTTTATGTTAGACTAGCTGGGTTACCCGGCTTCGCTCAGGACAATAAGATAGTGTTCTGGAATGTTGCGCAATGATGTTCCCGATTTCCTATTCCTGATCATTCCACGACATACTCCGCCACTCCTTCCATAACTTTCTACAGCTCTATGGAACCTTCTAGAACTTTCCGGAAGACTGTTCTAGAAATTTCAAGAGGGCGAAGAAACTTTCAGCCCTTATATCTTTAAAAGCACGCCCTTTAGGTAAAAACGGATACCCTTATTCCCTAGGGGGGATAGAGATCTACCACACCATATAACTCCCTTGATCGAACCGGGACTCGTTTCTGAGTTTTTGCGAGCTGCACGTTTTTTTGGACTTTCTTTTATAATATATGCCATATTCAAATAAATAAAATGTTACTCCTTACATGTCCTCCAATTTTTTTACACCCTGGGTTACATTATTGAAGTTTTAGTAAGGATTCCTATTTTTTTTTTTAAAATAATATAGCCTATGTCACCCAGGGATAGTGTAGCTTCCCAACAGCGAATGAATTTTTCAAATCGGTTCAGTAGTTTCGGAGCCTATTCGATGCAAACAAACAAACAAATATTACCTCTTTATTTTTATTTTATTAACCAATACATATAATATACAATTAAACAAAATACATATAATATATAATATTGGTGGTAACAATACCTCCCTAATTGAGAAATTCTCGTGTTTAGAGAGGGAGCACTATCAGATTGATAGTACTATACATACATACATTATGTAGTGTATATATATATATATATATATATATAATATATATTATAGTAGATAGTAGATAATAATATTATAATAATTGTTATAAATTATTATATCAAAAAACCAGACTGCAATTCACACGCGGTGTGGACGTGAAACCCGCAAACTAGATAAGGATGGGGATACTACGAAGCAATGCACAAAGAGGAGACCGATTATCCTATCTCATTCTCTGGCAGGCTAAATCCTATAGATGTCTGTGTTTGTCTCCTTTCAGTGTCGCTATTTATCATTTCTTCGAGTTTTAAATCACACGGTGTACTAAAGAAATTTTCACTTTAAAAACATCAAAGCATCTGAAGATGGCCTTGACAGGCTGAAACCGGTTACGGTCAAATAAAATTAAGTGGAATAAAGTTTTATGTTCGTTTTATTATAATATATTATAATGGAATTCCACAATGAATTGTCAGTCTCAAAATCAAAGTCCGACCAAAATTTCGTTCACATTTTGTACTCTAAATAATGCCAGCAATCACTGGTAAAAGTTAGGTACATGTAATACGTATAAATATTTTAATGAAACGAAAAGAAAATAATCATAGATAATTCGAATAAATAGTAAGATGCTCACCACGGAGAGAATAAAGAGGGCCGCACACAACGCGACTATTTCCAAGTACACTCGCAGCCTTTTATTGTGTTGGTTGGGCATAATATCACCAAATTAATACTATCCTTTGGAAAAACTATTGATTAAGTTATTGAATTCACCTAAATTTTTCACTTAGCCACTTTTCTGAAGCTTAAAAGTTAGTTTTTCTATTTCACTTTTATTAAATATCACCACCAGGCTTTTTTCTGAAACTTAAAGTTAGTTTTTCTAAGGCACTTGTCCGCGATCTAGTTAGCCACTGTTGACAGACCGAAGGGACTGCAGCGAATGGACTTATTTGCGATCTTTGGCATGCATTGTTAGAACTCACACCACGTTGAAGACGGCATGTACACGGTGTCCGGAAACTTGAGTACAAATGGAAAACGGGTGAATCTAAATAATATTTTGAGTTGATTTTGTGCTATAACTGCAGTGGGAGGAATGGATTTGTACGTCAGTCACTCCTGGAAAAACCCCGACCTATACTTCTTTCTTCCCAGAAATCCCTCTCCTCCCTATTCTAAAAAAGGCCCTCTTCACAGCAAACCCAAGGAAGGCATAGGCCGTGAGGTAAATTATTTTCTTCTGCGTGTAATAAATAATTAATTAACATTTATTCACATATTTTTTAATTTCGATTTTTAAAATTTTGACAAAAAGGTCACTGCTCAGCTATTCATTCAGGATTTCTCCTGGAGGTTTTCACCAGTGCCTCTGATTAGTTAATGTTTCCAATTTGAGAAGCAGGTTTAGGTACCGCCCCCCCCCCCCCCCCCGGGAACCATTAATTGGATGACCAGCACCTCTGCCATAGGTCTCCTCAAGTGGTTCGCTACATTTAGTGACTCAAAGAGTTCAAGGGGTGAGATTTGTCCGGGTCTTAGCAGTGGATGCATCTGCTGTGTGGCAGGTCGATCGGGATACTGGTTGAGGGAGGATTGGATTCATACACGACCGGTCAGTGGGCATCGTGTGTTTGGGTCCCTACCGGGCGTCGCGTGTTTGATTACTCGGCTGGCTAAGTCCCACATTACGACAAAGGCAACATTTTCAGCTTACTGCGGTGGTATTAGGAGATTTTAAAACATTGTTGAGTTATTCGTAAGGTGACCATTCATTTTTTCCCCCAAACCGAGACACAAAAAAACAAGGTAGGTACTTTTTTTACATTAGCCCCACACAGAAGGAAAATAATTTCCCTCAGGGCCTATGTCATCTTAGGGCAGGGGTCGGGAACCTTTTTGCCGTCAGGGGCCATTTGTACTGTCACCTGTTAACGGAAAGCCTTGAATTGCGTCTGCGGAGGATATCATATTTAGAATTTTTACATTGTTTTCAAAATATAAGACAACTAACTTAAATCGATTCTGCGTTAGAGTCCACAAGCTTAAATAATAGTTATGCACGGAGCAGTAAATTTCTTAGAATTTTGCAGCTTTTGGTGTGCAACTCAAACATGCGAATAGTTTCTTTCGATGAAACTGCAATTTGTTATTTAATTTATCGTTGTATTTCGAACTCAAAACTGCTTTAAATTAAATCTGTAAGCGGGGCATTAAGACTACACTCGGAACATGTAAATGGTTTCAGAACATGAAAATGGTTTCAGAACATGAAAATGGTCAGCAGATGAATCTACAACTGGAATTAAATCGTTACATTCTGAACATTATTTTGATAATATTCTCTGTAATTATATTACAGCATCGGCTAGTATTCAAACTATTCATATTAAAGCAAAATTCAAAAAAAATAAAACCATGGATTTCACACGGCTTAGTTGCATCTATTAGAAAAAATAAGAGTTGTATCACCTGTCAAAGAAATTTCCCTTTGATAAAAAAATATTTAAATATTACAAAAAATATAGGAACAAATTAAGCTCTTTAATAAAAATAACTAAAGAAAACTATTACAAAAATGAAATTGACCTGGCTAAACAAAATGTAAAACACATTTGGAAAACAATAAATGAAATAAATAGTAGAAAAAATAAAAAAAATAACTGAAAATTATATCGGAAAAAACTCTGATGACGCCATAAGTGAACCGACAAAATGTGCTAATGCCTTTAATAAATATTTCGCTAACGTCGGTCAAAATTTAGTCACACGGATCGATGAAAATTATAAAATGGATTATTTCGAGAAGGATTGTCTTAAACAAAATTATCTGTCTGTTTTCCAACCAGTAACAATGACATATAAAATATTATAAATGAATTGAAGGTGGATCTACACTAGGATTTGATGGAGTAACAGTATAAATATTGAAAAAATACAACAATTGTTTAAGCATTCCAATTACACACATTATAAATATTAGTTTGAGTAGTGGAATATTCCCTTCCATTTATAAAAAAAAATATCCTAACACCCGTTTTTAAATCAGGCAGCCCTGAAGAAATACCTTTCAAATTATCCACCTTTATCTCTTGTCTCAAACATTTATGCCATTGCTGAACTAACCTCAACTACATACAATGCATAAGATAAAAAAAAAACAAAAACCTTGGCATTTTCATTGATTTATGCAAGGCTTTTGATAGTATCTCCCATACAAAACTAATTGATAAATTAAATGATATCGGTATTATTGGTAAGATAAGGTATTGACTAAAAAGCTATCTAACTCTAAGAAGTCAAAAAGTAAAATGAAATAACTCACAAAGTATAGATGAAACTTTAGAATTTGGGATTCCCCATGGGACTGTTATTGGACCAATTTTATTTATAATATACGTTAATCAAATGTTTAAATTATCACTCAATGGAAAATTGATATCCTTTGCTGACGACACTGCAATAATTATCAAAAAAAAGATGTGGAACGATATTACCAATGCAGCCAATCAAAAAAAAAATTGTTCGATAACAATTTATTATCACTCAACACAGAAAAAAACTTATTATATTCCATTCTCTCTACAGGAATATGTGCCCAAAAATTAATTAACATAACAATAAATTCCAAAAATTGTGCAAATGACGGTACATGTAATACGACGGAAATATCTTGGAATCTTAATAGATAAAAATATTAAATGAAAAGATCACAATCTCATCGTGGAAAGAATAAGAAAACTCATCTATGTTTTCTATAATATACGAAATTATCTTTTATGCATTAATTCAGTCCTTATTACAGTACAGCATTTTTGGGTGGGGAGGGGCCTTTAAATCTTCCTTACAGCCCATAATTATAATTCAAAGAATAATTATAAAAATCATCTTTAGGAAACCTACGACTTCTCTACTCTAGAGATATTTCGGGAATTTAATGTATTCTCTATCACAGAATTGTATAAGAGAAGTTACTTCAAATTTATAAAGAATATTTTAATAAAAAAATTCACCTCTCAGATAGCTTAATCAAAAGATTTAAAACTAATAGCTTAACAGCCATGCCTATGCTTAGAACGACCACGGCTCAGCACTACTATTTGTATATAGATGTAAGATGGTACAATATATTATTATCCAAAAACAAAATTATTACAACTTAAACATTGAAATATGAACAATTCAAAAAGAAAATTAAGTCTCTGAAATTGGATAATGATTTACTGTACCCTTGATATATTGTACCCTTAATTTAATTTAATTTATCCTTCCTTTAACTGTAAAACATAATTTTTAAATTAAAAATTGTTATTGTTCTTCTATAACTATTTTTTTCTGAATTATTAACATATGTCAAATAATGTTTGAATTTATTTCATAAGTTCTTTGAATATTGTTTACACATTTCATTAGAACATAATTTTTTTGCATGTAATTACTCCTAACATAATTTCCTAGAGCTCAACTTATAGAGTAGTAGAATAAAAAAATGAATTGTTGTATAACCTTGCACATGTAATCATTTGTAATGTAAAAACAAAATTCTTGAAATAAATAAAAAATAAAACTAGTTTTAAATTAAGAGTGGATCTGCGTGCGAGTCCCCAGCTTTAATTAATACTAAACCCAGAATATGAAAATGGTTTTCCTCCGATTTTCGCACTTGGAAGACAAGAATGGTTTAGATACTTTTTTTAGATTTTCACGGCCAAAAGCATTTTCGTTGTTTGTTTTTGGGTGTTATGCCGTGTTACGCTACCTCCTTCTTTATCCGACGTTTCGGACAGCGTTGCAGTGTCCATCATCAGGGCAGATTCGTTAGTGTCGGATCTGATATCTAACACCCCAAAAACAAACGAAAAATAATGGTTTCCTTCGAAATGCGTCAACAGATGAATCCGCAACTGGATATTGCAGTATGAACACAAGAATGATTTTATCTTAGGAATGGATCTACATCCTCCAGTCCTCCAGGCCATGAGCTTCCTTTTCTGCACTTTACATCACATTTATTGACTCCATAAATTTTTTTAAATTTATATTTATATAACTACTAGCGACCCGCCCCGGCTTCGCACGGGTGCAATGTAGATACTAATGTGGGGCAGAGTGGAGTGATTTAATAATACTATGATTATGATTAGTCTATACTACAGGATAACTTTATATACAATATTTACAGCTGTTTTTTCATGAGATAGTACAAACATGTTTTCCTTAGATGTTACTCTCGAAAGCGCGACATATAACTGGCCGTGTGAGAAGCACTCAATACTCAAATCTAAGCCAGCAACGATGAATATTTGACCCTGAGACTTATGAATGGTCATTGCAAAATGTAGCTTAACCCTCTATCGAATGGTGAAAACCGCATGAAAATCCGTTGCATGGTTTAAAAGATCTAAGCGCACATACATTTTGAGCGACTTCATACTATGCAAAGAATATATTTTCTTTGAATTTCTCGGCTTTCCTCTACAATAATATCCATGTATTATACTTACAATCCATCCTCTTGAATGATCCTATCTATTGGTGAAAATCGCATGAAAATTGGTTGCATAGTTTAAAAGATCTAAGCGCACATCATATTATGTAAAGAAGATAATTTCTTTGAATCTCTTGGCTTTTCTCTTCTATAATATCCATTTATTATACATACAAACCTTCCTCTTGAATGACCCTATCTATTGGTGAAAACCGCATGAAAATCCGTTACATAGTTTAAAAAATCTAAGCACACATACATTTTGAGCGACAGCATACTATGTAAAGAAGATATTTTCTTTGAATTTCTCGGCTTTTCTCTACTATAATATCGATGTTTTATACATACAAACCTTCCTCCTAAATGACTTTAACTATTGGTGAAAACCGTATGAAAATCCGTTGCATGGTTAACAAGATCTAAGCGTACATACATTTTGAGCAACTTCATATTATGTAAAGAAGATATTTTCTTTGAATTTCTCGGCTTTTCTCTACTATAAAATCCATGTATTATACATACAAACCTTTCTATTGAATGACCCTATCTATTAGTGAAAAGCGCATGAAAGTCCGTTGCATAGTTTAAAAGATCTAAGCGCACATACATTTTTAGCGACTTCATTTTATACTATGTAAAGATTAACAATAATTTACATGGAATGATATTATTTTTAGGTAACTATTTTTTATGTCAGGAATGGCAATATTTAAAGAAAGTAGGTACGCCATTTTTTTCCTTTCTGAATATAGTCAATATGGATCAGTACCGAGATATTTTTCCAATATATCGTTTAATAAATACGAAATTAAAATAAAGCTAAAAAAGGATGTTTTATCACGTATTTATTTGAGTCCAAATTGATTTCTAGTAACATAGGTACATACGAAAGCACATAGCTCTCAGCTATTTTATAACTTTCTCTGGTTTTTGTAAGAAGTACTTTAAAATGCAGCTGAAACACTATGAAAAAGAAAACAGTTCTCGTGTTCTGATTGTAATTTTTTGTGGTGCTTTCTGCAAATCGTACCAAAAGTGCTAACGCGCCGCAGGTTTCTTACGCAAGAGCGCTGTAGAAAAGAGGCTAGATCACAATTCATCTTGCAGCTACCAATCGCAAGAACGATTGGTTTCTGGACCTTTTTCAAAATTTAAAGATATATGTTTTACTAATAAAAGTAATTTTTTATTAGTAATTTACTCATTAGTTTACGTGTAAACTCAGCAAACTCAAAATCAAAGAGCAAAGAGTATGCTTTCTCGTCATATTTCTTTAATCTTTGGTCAGATGCATTATGAGATTTTATGCGCAATAAAAAATACTGTATTATTTTACTGCGCATGCCCACGTCTTCATCTTCTAGTTCCAGATTCTTCCATTGGGATTCTTATTTGTGCGCTATTTTAATATATTTTTAAATTGTACTGCGAGTTTCTTTCTTTTCGAAAACGGGACATTTTGGCGTCCCGAAGCTGTGTTCGGGGACACCGGGATACGCTGCCTGCAAACAGGACTGTCCCGATGAAAACGGTACATCTGTCAACGTCACATTAGTTATTCGTAACCCGAGAATGTTTGTCTTTCTTTTAAAAAAATCCCTCATTTATTTTTTCCTTCCCTGAACTTCAGCTTCTTCCTTTCTTCAAAAGACCCTTCATAACGAATTCCCAAGTAAGAATGAGGAAAATAATTCTCCTCCAGTGTAAGGGTATTAAAAAAAAAAAAATTAAAAATAAACATGGTTTTGGTTTACGATTAAATAATTCTCGTAAAATTAGGTAGTCTCACGGCTCAATTACTGTAACTGCATCTACGCTTTTTTACGCCGAATTTTAAACCAGGCAATAATGTTTTTTGTTGTTGTTGATATGTAGATTTAGTTTCTTGCAAGTACCCTCGAGTTTCCGAACGCCGTGTATATGGGATAATGTGATACATTTATTATTATAATGTGTGGCCAGCGACTGCCGGCTTTTCCAGATAAGTACCTAGTTGTTGACAAATCTCAAATTTACACGAAAGATAAGCTCCATTGTTCTGAAGATATTGAAATGCAGAGAGCATTAAATACCACACACGATCGGCATTGAAATGAAAAAAAAAACTGCTCTCAAATATTTTGGGCCAATGAGAATTATGTTATTTCTATTTTGTAAATTGAAACTGATATGTTGTGAAGATGAAGGTAATGGCGGAAAGAAGTAGATGGGAAAAGAAAGGCGGGAATGAACCTGGCTAGTCAGGTGTGGTCTCCAAACACAATTATTGACTATAACAATGATTTCAATCACTATTTCATTTTTAAGCGACGTCCATTTTTGATTTGGAACATATTGAACACCTAAAAAGTGTAAACAACCAAAAATTGTAATAAATGTGGAGGGAAATGTATAAAATGTGTACCTTCTCAACTAACAACTATGCTAGCTATTCAAAGAGAACCTTACGAAAAATACAAAAATATGTATTAACTAATTTCAAAGCATTATAATTATTCCAAATTTCAATCTTTTTACTACAATACACCTATATTCACCTCTCGACCTTGTTGCGCCATCTCTTGGGCCAGCTGGTAGCCAATTTCAGAGAACCCTGTGTGTATGCGTAAGTGCCACAAAGTTGATAGGATGCATTGTCATTGACATCTGCCGATTTTCAATGTCGGGAATTGGGTTAATTTCCACTTCCAGTATTTACATTCAATCATGAAAACAAAATCGAAATGAAAGTAGATGTTTTTTTTACTACGTTACAACTAATTAATTATTATTTTTGATTGATAAACTAACGTTTTAAACAAGATTTTTATGCATAGCACAAAGGGTAGATAACAAATATTATAATCAATAATTATCAGCCTGAAACACTCATCTACATTGAAAAAATCTTCCGAGAAAAGATACTGGCCGCCAACGGGAATTGAACCCGTGACCATCTGATTGCCGGTCAGCAGCTCTGACCACTGAGCTATGGCGGCTTATCAAATACCCGCCAAATAATTCAATATATACTAGTGTTTCACTCGACAATTACTTATTATTACATTTTTCCAACTGAAAACAACCAACTTTATTTTTGTGAGAGAGGTATTTTTAATACTAAATCTCCCGCTAGGTGGCGTCGAGACTAATTATGTCTGCATTTTTTGCTGAAATACTTTAACTTGTCAAATATTAATTATTATTTTTAATTGATAAACTAACGTTTTAAACAAGATTTTTATGCATAGCACAAAGGGTAGATAACAAATATTATAATCAATAATTATCAGCCTGAAACACTCATCAATTCCCGTTGGCGGCCAGTATCTTTTCTCGGAAGATTTTTTCAATGTAGATGAGTGTTTCAGGCTGATAATTATTGATTATAATATTTGTTACGTTACAACTATTTTATAATGTCATTAAATTTTTTTTGTTTGTTTAAACTGTCAAACTTTTTGGGATTATGCTAACCAAAAGCAGAATATTGCGTTTCGCCGCAGCAAAAATGTTGCCATTCCCAAATTTAATTTAGGAATAGTGCACATTGGTATATTAGGGGATTAGTCACTTTTGCAGAAACCGCAGCAATTTTTTAGCGCCATGATGAAAAATTGACAGAAATTAGGAAAAATTTTCAGAATCGAAACTTTAGTTGAATGGCTTTAGTTTCGTAACCAGATGTGAAATGTCAGGCACTTCCCCAATATTTATTTTAACTCTTTCCACTTCATCGCCTCTAGCTTGACAACGTACCTCAATTGTCGATGTTACGCCACTGGCCCCGGACAATAGGGAGCAGTTTGGACTATCAAAAAGGCTTAACCGCTATGTTTGGTGACTAAGCAGAAATGCCCGGATTAATGGGGTGAGGTTTGTGTGGGTCTTGGGTCTTGGCGGCGGGTAAGTCTGACCAACTGCTGCATGGTGGGACGGATCGAGAGAGACTGGTTGACCTCTCCAACCGGACTCTCTTGACTCCTTCGCCCTGCACCTCAGTTGGACGGATGGATTCTTACGTCGGTCACTCATGGAAACACTGACCCACAGACTCAGACTTTTTCCTTCCCAGAACTTGCTCTCATTATTTTCCTTAAAAAGATAGGAATTAATTTTCTCGGGCCTCCTATGTGGATTTACTGTAAAAAAATCAGAGTGTACTATTCACACGCGGTGGAAGTAAAACATTCAAATAACTAAAGTAGAAAAGAGTTGGAGGGCTACGAAGCACCGTACAAAGAGGAGACTGATTTTTCCATCTCATTTTCTCGCAGACTAAATCCTATAGATGTACGGTGCTAAAGAAGTTTTAACTTAAAAAAAACAACCGTTCGACAATAAAACAACCCATTTTCAAACAGCTATTCCAGTAGTTCCCACCGATCTTTTGTCACATCTAACCAGGAACGTGAGAATTTAGCAGGACCTCGCATAATTTATAAACAATAACATCTGTTAATAAGTTATCAAGGTATTATATTAAATTTGTTTCCAGAAGCAAATAATGGCAACCTCAGCGGATACTGAGATAGCGGACAGCTCCCACGTTATTTATTGTCTCCGTTTTCTGATTAGTCAGAAGTTGAAATACAATTCTTTCTGTAACAATCCAAGAGTCAAGCTTTGCGATACTCTATACTTGAAATAGTTTATCGTATGTGTGAGTTATTGGGTAGTTCACATTAACAGGTCAATTCTTGTAAGATTATTATTTTACATACGTAATTTAGAAATAGGTTTGATTAACTTGCAACACTGCATAACTACATGCGATCGCAATATACCTACAAAGTTTCTTGATTAATAAAACTTCTGCAACAATTTAGATTAATCAATATATATTATAAAAGAAAGTCCAAAAAAACGTGCGGACCGCAAAAACTCAGAAACAAGTCCCGGTACGATCAAGGGAATTATATAGTATGGTAGATCTCTATCCCCCTAGGGAATAAGGGTACCCGTTTTTACCTAAAGGGCGTGCTATTGAAGATATAAGGGCTGGAAGTTTCGCCCTCTTGAAATTTCTAGAACAGTCTTCCAAAAAGTTTTAGAAGGTTCCATAGAGCTCTAGAAAATTCTGGAAGGAGTGGCGGAGTATGTAGTAGAATTTTCGGGAATAGGGAATCGGGAACATCAATGTGGAACATTCCAGAACACTCTCGAATGTTGTCCTAAGCGAAGCCGGGTAACCAAGCTAGTTTAAAATATAATCGTAAATTAGTGTTTGAAATGAATAAAATAAATGTTTTTAATTTAAATTATTTTATTTATGAAACACGAAGAATACAATTTAACTGAAGATAATACAAATAGGTTTAATATTCAAAACATATTATCCAAAAATAATTTCAGATATAATATTTATTTTAAAAAATATCCGAAAATATTTTATTCCCAACACTTACTTCAAAAATAGTTAAACTTATTTTACTACAAATATATATTAAAACCTTTGACATGAAAGGTCCTGGAGACGATGGTGGCTTTAGGGTAACATTAAGATTAACATAAACATAAATATAAACACGAAGGTTAGAAAACAGGCAGCGAGGCCAATAAAATGGCACAACAAGAACTTTGGTCGAATGAGGTCTTATTTTTTGGAACAATAACTTCGTTGGATATTGAACTACTACTAACTTGAAAAATAATTATTTACATTTACAAAGTCCCAACTGTCAGTGAGAATAAAATGGGAAGAGGAAGAAGCAATATTCAATACTGCCCCAATTAAGTGGAAACCGGGCGGCGTTTTGTTCATACAAACGTTTTCCTTAAATTCCTGAGATAAACAGTGAAATATAGATGAATTCATTGGCTCTGTCTCACCGTAAGAAAAATTATATAGCGCGGTCTTTTCATAAAAAACTCTTTTTTTTTAAGAAACTGGATGTCATAATACCCCTTCAAACTGATTCATTATTTTTTAATCAAAAGTCATTGCTATATATGTACTTTTGTTTTAAATTATAAAATGAAAATAGATTTTAGAGTCAAATCAGGTATTTTTATTGTAAGTTAGTTAAAAAATCAAAAACAAACAATTATCTTACCCTACCACCATAACACGGGTATCAGTCTAGCATTGTGGTCGCATAATTAAAAAATAATGTAACCATAATATGCAATGAATAGAGAAAAATTAAAAAAAACGCTACCTACTGAATAAAGTTATAATGAAAAATAAATAATAATAACGTCAAAAAAAAGCTTTTCTTCGAAATTACTAAAAAGGAAATTTTATTTTATACCTACGATAAATTGTGTCTGTACAAATTGGTCATTTGTAATTTGCGTCTACGGCCAAATAATTGAATTTTAATTGTTTTTTTTTTATTTTAATTAATTTGCATCATATTTCTGTAGTAAATAAAGCAAAAAATATTTTTTTTTTAATTGATGCCTTTAACTATTTTAAAAATTATATGCGGATACAATATTTTGTGTCATTGTAGTATTACTGGTATTTCAGTTGATGCCTCATATTTATATTTATGTTCCATACACATAAAACAAAAGAGAATAATTTTTAAATATTTTTAGCTCTTCAGACTCAAACATTTTCACCTACAAAAGTGCCAATGACACGGTAAAATTTCACAGATTGTAGGAATGCTTCTGAGATATTTTAAATGTGCTATATAAGTCTTAATTTTAAAGTTGTCGTAAAATGCAATTTAATTTTTTAAACTTAATAATTACTTAATAGATGTTTCTATTTGAAATAAAATTTATATTTATAAATAATAAAATTTAAATTTTAAACCTGAAATGTTAACAAAAACATACCGAAATATTAATTATTTTGAAATAATTCAACTTTTAGAAAAAAAAAAAAATTCGTTTGTAAAGGGAATTTTATTTTAATTTTGTTAGTAACAAAATTGTCATTTTTTACTTTCAACTGCAAACGAAAAAATCCTGCCAATTGTAAACAGCCAACACTTTTACACTTTTTTGGATTTAATTATTAAGAGGGAATAACCAAACACAATCGGAAATAAGTAATTTTGAAATAAAATTCTGGACGTATTGTTGATGTTCTTCTATCTAGTTAAGTTATTGTTCAAATTTTGAGAAAATATGTTTATTTTTAGTACAATAAGGTTATCCCGTAGGTCGTTGGCAGATTTGTTATATTTTCAAACCAAATTTTATATTATACAGCACACATTCAAATCATATAATCATGGGTTAAAATAAATCAATAAATTATCTGGGAAAGCTTTATTTTAGAATTTTAATTTGAGTTCAAATTAAATCATTAAAAAAAGTTCCTCGAACGTGTTTTAGGCCGAAAATACTTCAGTTTGTCAATTTTTTACGGTCTTACAAACTAATATATTTCAGATTTTTTTTACATTTTTATTTTGCTTAGATATTATTGAAAAATTATAAATCTTGTTATAAAAAATAATTACAAAAGTACATAATTTTCATAGTTTTATCATCACGCGTTTGAACATTTTTCAATGTAGATAAGTTATCAAAGTAAATTTTAAATGAAATAAAAAAGCTATCGAGTTATTACTTTAAAAAGCTGGTAAGTAGAATAATTAATCTTTCTCATCGGAACCGCCCTGTACAGTCGCAAGAGTGCTATCGCAAGTCTATATTTCGACGAAATTTGAATTCTCGGCCGCTAGTCAATGGCCCTTGAAGTGCCTACTGACGATCCTATTTGAAGTCACTGCTGCCTTGCTCCTTGCTGCATGCAGAATCTCTGCAAATCGTCCGTTGATCGCCGACTCAGTGGCGTTTCAACCGCACTTATTTATTCACTTCAATTCAATTTAAAAGACTAAAACATATGATATTTCTAAAGAAATTTTAGGCAAGAACGATAATTATTGTGTACAGAATACAAAAAAAGTTACCATTATCCTATCTTTATCTAGGCACTAGCTGGGTTACCCGGCTTCGCTCAGGACAATAAGATAGTGTTCTGGAATGTTGCACAATGATGTTCACGATTCCCTATTCCTGATTATTCCACGACATACTCCGCCACTTCTTCCACAACTTTCTACAGCTCTATGGAACCTTTTAGAACTTTCCGGAAGACTGTTTTAGAAATTTCAAGAGGGCGAAACTTTCAGCCCTTATATCTTTAAAAGCACTCCCTTTAGGTAAAAACGGATACCCTTATTCCCTAGGGGGGATAGAGATCTATTACACCATATAACTCCCTTGATCGAACCGGGACTCGTTTCTGAGTTTTTGCGAGCTGCACGTTTTTTTGGACTTTCTTTTATAATATATGCCATATTCAAATAAATAAAATGTTACTCCTTACATGTCCTTTCCCGTGCGTTTCCCTCCAGCGTTCCACTTCCACCTTCCCCGCTACCGCTTTCCCGCTCCTCCGTCCCGCCAACCCCCCTGGCACTGCATTTCTTGACTCCTCTCCCGCCCGGCCCGTGGCTGAAACTTTTTTCTAATACTAACAATTTTAAACTCGTGATATCTTTCTATTAAATATCCGAATTGAAAAATTCAAAAAGTTAAATAAAGGTATTGAAACTGTCTTGAATATGAAGTAATTTATTTTGATAAGGATTAAAACCAAGATACAAATACAGAGCCTTTTTAAAAGGCGACATTTTAATTAAATTTTTAAAATAAAAGAACTCTGATTGTGGCATAATTATAATAGTTAGATATATGCTGTCGCGACACTTTTTGTAAATAATGATGTGTTCTGCAAAATCGTAGTACATTATTTTATTCTATCATCAATAGTTTTCGCAGCGCACGCGATGAAAATAATTTTTTAGGTATTTTTTTTACACCTTGGGTTAGATTATTGAAGTTTTAGTAAGGATCCCTAATTTTTTTGAAAATATAATATAGCCTATGTCACCCGGGGATAGTGTAGCTTCCCAACAGTCAAAGAATTTTTCAAATCGGTTCAGTAGTTTCGGAGCCTATTCGATGCAAACAAACACACAAACAAACAAACAAACAAATATTACCTCTTTATATAGTGTGTTAGATGTTAGATAATCTATTATAATAACCTCCCATTAAAATTAAATCTATTGAAAATATGCAGGAATTTAAGCCCAAATCAAAAAAATTACCTTAAACTGCTATAAGAGTCCCAAATATGTTTACTTTTTATATCTTAAAGTCTGCTATCACATAAATCGTTCAATTCTTCATTCTCTATAATTTCTTAGTGTCCATATATTTAAGTCTAATATTGTATAAATCTTGCGTTCTTTCTTACATATCCTTTAATTACTAAATACCATATCGTTTGTTACTAACTTACATGATTCATTAATTTATATTGAATTTTTAATTTATTTTGATTATAATTTATTTTGAATTTTTAATTTCATTTATGATTTTTTAAACTTAATATAAATTAAAAGATAGAAAAAAAGTTAAAAGTGCTTTTATAATGTACTAGCGAATTCTCGGCATTTCCCATTCGTCCCGTTCCCCTTCCCCTCCTATATCCCCTTCCCATCAAGCGTTCCCCCTCCACCTTCCCCGCCTTCCCTCTCCCGTCCGGGTTCGATTACCGCTTCAGAACTAAAAAGTTTTTTTTAACTTTATAGTTTCAAAACTTCTGTCTTAAACTGAAGCTTTATTAGTATCCTTTTTAAAAAAGCAAATTCTTTTATTACACAATCAATGTCTATAACATCACACACCTCTTGCTCAATAGACAAGATATCCAGATTTGTTAGCCTAAAAGTACTTATTATTTACCTTAAATAATTTTTGCTCAATTAAATTTTTTTTGAAATGTGTACAGCTGGGTGCTTACGGCAATTGTTAGGAATATTCGTAGCATTATTACAATATTGGGCAGAGTATCTTCCAGAAAAGTCCGTGCTCATTTCAATCGGTCCGAATCGTAGGTGCAATATAAATTTGATTAGAGATGGTTCAAATTTTTACAAGATATTATTATTATTTATTGTGAAATTTTTCCGCCCCTTAAAGGGCCGCCACTGACCTCACTGTAAATCGGATGGTCTGGTGGCAACCTCCAATCTGCAGCATCTTGCTATTCTGCAAGAAGTGGCTTTAAATTGTGTCGTGTGTAGGCCCTATAACTTAAAATAGTATCCTTGTCTTACAGTTCCTCGAATGGCGTTCCTGAGGCGAGGGTGAAGTTCGGTGACTTCCATGCGGCTCAAGTCGATGGACATCTTGATGCTCTGCGTTGGTGGGTCATTAATTCCCGTGCGCCTCGACCTAAGTTGCTCTGTTGGCCGATCCTGAGCGGAGACCGCGGGATGAAAGTCGCCCATTCATAAAATCTAATATCAAATAACTTTTCGTTCTTTTATTTCTACCCTTTCCCATTTAAGATTAAGAGGTAAGGTATGATTTTACATAAGATTACTAAAACCTGTACATAGTAAGCACTTGCATAGTAACACCGTATGCGGGGACAATGGGCGTCTAGTTTCATTAACTTAAATGTAGAGTAGTTCTATAAAAAAATTACAGTCCTTGCGAGAGCTTTGAAGGAATAACCATCTGTCACTTATACCAGGACGGGTATGTGGTGAATAACCTCCAATGTTTGGTGTGCGTGTATATTAATTGAATGGAAATCGACAGTATTAATCAGAGATTGATGAATTGTTGCAATATTGTCCATAAAAACAAGAGGAAGGTCACTGTTTATATCAAATTACGAAAAACTCCCAATTTTTTTTTTACCCCTTAAAACAAATTTTTGATAACAATTTAATTTAATAACCAATGAAATTTTGCCTCCTTGACATTCAAAATTAGAGGAAAATTACCGTCTAAATCTGATTTCAAAAACCCTGCATTGAGCTCGGACAATACCGGGGACTACAGTTATATTTATTTTATCTATCGTACTTATGACTCTACTAGATCGATACTTAAAATAGTTTCAAATTAAGAAATCTCGAGAGAAAAGCATTTGAATATTTAAAAAAAAAACGCGTGTGCATTAGACCACACGACTGAAGTAAAACTTCACTAGTAAAGAAGAGAGAAATGTGATAAAGAGAAGAGTGATGCAGACAATAGGCCTGCACTGTGTCTTAGATATACGAAACGTAACTGGCTATAATAGAAAGAGAGAAAGAAAATGTGTGCTCGCACCTCTCTCTCTTGCCCCTATAGTAATATACGAAACGTAACTCTCTCTCTTTCTATCTCCACTAACTTATATCTTCCTCTCAACCTCCGTTCGCCTCGCCCGATCACACTTTTCGTAACTCTCTCATCACGCATTCACCAGCTTACTCCCCAAGTCAAGCATGCATAAAGAAGTTTTACTTAAAAAATTAATCGACCTTTAATGGAATATATTGGAGGGTTTTTATATGTGTTAATGTGAAAATGAAATGTTTGTGAAAGAGGAATATTAGATTATAATAAAACAAATAAAAAACTTTATTCCACTTAATTTTATTTGACCGTAACCGGTTTCAGCTCGTCAGAGCCATCTTCAGACTGGTACAAATAATTCTTAGCCTTTATTTAGAAAAAGTCCAAGATGTGCTGGACACCAGTAATGTAACCTTATTGAAAAAGGACCCCACCCCTACATTTGCAGCAGACGTAAACACAATCCTAAATTCGTGCCAAACCTTGATTAAAAATAAATACCATAAAAATAGCCTTTCTGTTATGAACCCCCAATGTCCACGTCTATATGGACAGCCAAAAGTACATAAAAATAATATGCCAGTACGACCAGTAGTGTCATATAACTCAGCTCCTGCCTATAAATTAGCAAAATTTGGAAATAATATCATAAAAAATACTCTTAATTTTAAACCTAAATACGGAATAATAAATTCCCTACAACTTATAGACCTCATTAAAGACATCACAGTACCTAATAATGCTACCCTAGTTTCATTTGATGTTGTTAGTTTGTTCTCAAATATACCAACAAACGAATTAAAAATAATTATTAATAATTACATGGAAAAAATAAACATTAATTTAATTAAACGTAAAGAAATAACAAGAGTACTAAATACATGCATAGAACAAAATTTCTTTAGATTCAATAATAACTATTACATCCAATCTAGTGGGTTAGCTATGGGCAGCCCGATTTCGCCGGTGTTAGCTGAGTTCTTCATGGATTATATCGAAGAATCCATCGAAAAATTAAAATCGTTTAAAAAAGTTGCCTTCTATCGGAGATATGTAGATGACGTTCTAATCATCTGGACAGGCACAAACAGACAATTAGATATTTTTCTAAAAGAAATTAATAAAATTAACAAATCGATCCAGTTTACAATGGAAATGGGGGGAAATAAGATTAACTTTCTCGACATAGGTATTGAAATCATTAATAAAAAATTAGAATTTTCAATCTATAGAAAACCAACATATAGTGATAATATCATACACAATACATCTAGACACCATATTTCACATAAATTATCAGTATTCTATTCACTCATTCACAGACTTTTACATGTGCCTTTGAATTATATAAATTATAATAATGAATTAAATATAATAAAAACCATAGCAAAGAACAATGGATACAAAAGCGAAACTATTGATAACTTATTAAAGAAAAAGGACAAAAAACTTACATTAACAATTATTTCACAAGGCCTTAAAAATGAAAAAGATATCACTAAACAATGGGTTAAAATCCCTTATATTGGCGAAATATCAACAAAAATATCCAGATTAACTAATAATGATAAATGCAAAACAGCTTTTTATAATGTGAATTCTCTAGGGAGAATTTTAATCAATAATAAAGATAAGAGAGAAAAACTTGAAAACTCAGGCGTTTACCAAGTAAACTGCGCTGACTGCCCATCGTATTACGTTGGTCAAACAGGGAGATCATTCAAAACCCGAATTAAAGAACACTTTACAAACTGGGTGAATGACAAAGGAGAATTGTCGAATGTAGCATCACATTTATTAGAAAATAAACACTCGTTTGATAAAGACAGAGATGTTAAAGTTCTTCATACTTGCAATAAAGGTCATAAACTAGATAGACTAGAATCTTTAGAAATTACTCGCTTAACTAAAAAAATAGACCCTAACTTTGTAATGAATAAACAATTAGAATCATTTGCTAAGTCTCCGCTTTTGTATCCATTGTAATTTTCATAATAATTTCGAAATTTAAAATATGTATTTAGTTTAAACCATTCCTAATCTAATGTAAACATGCATCCCTTCAAAAAGTAACTTTGTAATTAATAAGCTATTAGAATCATTTACTGAAACACCAGGTTTTTATCCGGAATAATTTTCATAATAATTTTGAAATTAAAATATGTATTTAGGTTTGACCATTCCCACTCCAATGTAAACATGCATCCCTTTAAAAAGCAATTAAAAAATCCCATTGATCATTGATATGTATAATAACGATTTGACAATAAAATTAGTCCATTAATAATTCAAATTACTTGTAAGGTTTTTCCCTAATCAATAGATATTGAAGTGAGCTACAAACCCAAAGTAATTAGCCCACTGGAATTACCAAAATACTTTGAAATTCGACAGTCTAAAACGACTCAGTAACAAAAATAATTCATTAAAATCCTTGTAGACTATCCCTCTCCCCCTCCCCCATATGTTATGTATATAAACCGTAGGCTAAGAATTATTTGTACCAGTCTGAAGATGGCTCTGACGAGCTGAAACCGGTTACGGTCAAATAAAATTAAGTGGAATAAAGTTTTTTATTTGTTTTATTATAATCTATTATAATGGACTTCCACCACGAATTAACAGTTTCAAAAATAGAAATATTAAAGAGGAATATACCTATTTGAACAAATTTCTAAAACAGTTTATCAATACTGATCATTTTTTTTGTTAAATTGCAATATCACTAGCTTAGAGCTCACGTTTCATAGGTGTGGACCTTTTTTAGAAAGTTTGCAAACCCTGCAAACCTATTTTAAATAAAAAAAAGTAGTCAGCACATACTTTCAGCCACTTTTATTGTTTAAAGTTTAAACCAACCATAGTATTCAAACTCTCCTTTACACTTATGTATATTGGTGACAAACCAATACATTTGATTCAAAGGTATAGTTTGTCGACGATAAATAATTGTGCTCCCGCCGCACCGCGCGTCGTAGCGGGGTAGTGCTTTGGAAGAGGACTCATACCTCTATGAGCATTTCGGGAGCTCTGCACAAGTTGACAATAGGTGTCATCGTAGGAAACATTAGGAACGGGTTCCTTAAAAATTCGGGGTCTATATAAGTTTTTCTCAAGTTCTGTTATTGTATCATCATAGGCAAGTTGCTCCATAAAAGGAAAATGAATAGAACTTTCACAGAACGTGAAAATAAACTTCTAGCATTTGATGAATTGTTCGAATTTTGTGAAACTACTTAACTTTATTTAGGTTGCAGGATAGTTAACCTACAGTTTGTGTAATATTGACTTAGGACCTTATAATTGGTATTTTTTGGAATCTTACACAGCTGGTAAACGGCAGTTTACGAATCGTAGATGGTGGTTTGTCAGTTGTGTGAACTTGAAACACATTTTATTAGTAAGGGTGTTAGAGCTCACTATAAAATCTTATACCAGATATAAGGGGGTTGCAGCTACTTTTTAAAGTTTTTTTTACAAAGTACGTAAGTTTACAACACGTAGAAGGAGACAACTTCATAGTATGGTGGCTAACTCAGTTGATTTTCAGTCAAACCTCACTGGTTCGTTCACAGTTTAAGTACTTAAAAAATTAAGATTGGTAGTATTTCTACACTACCGTTACTTTTATAGCACAAGTCTTTCATTCATCACTGTGCATAATGTATATTTTTCTGCTCAACCTAATTTTTTAGAATACCTAAATATCTACAAAACGTCACACCAATATAACAACAGCATTCCACGCTAACTTAGCTAACGAAACTTTTAGACATTGAACCGCCTTTCGTCAAAACATTTGGACTAATCAAGATGCGCATTTAATAAAACAATGCCTTTGAAACTAGAGAAATGCATATCATGTTGATGTCACTTTGTCATGTGTTACTTTGTAGTTCGAACGTGTTAATAGGCCACTTGCATGGATTTCATAACGATTTGGAAAAAAATCGTTCGGATAGATTTTTGAAGTTAAACTTCTTTACGCACGCCCTACACTTGGGGGTAAAATGATGAATACGTTATGAAACGTTACGAAAAAATGTGACACGTTACGAAAAAATGTGAAACGCTAATCAATATGAAACGCTTATCAATGTGAAATGCTAATCATGAGTTGAGTTGAGTTGAGTTGAATTGAGTTGAGTTGAGTTGAGTTGAGTTGAGTTGAGAGTTGAGAGTTAGTGAAGTTTTACTTCAGTCGTGTGATCTAAAGCACACTTGTTTTTTTTTTTAATAAGATTACGAAAATGTTAGGAATTTTTTTTAGAAATGTACAGTTTTTATTATTTTAAATAAATACCTAAATCCTACATACAAATGTCCCATCTAATAATGTTGTATTAATTTTGTAAAATTTCACACTGACTTTTTTTTATATGGCAACACTTGGATTTCAGGTGAATTTTTGAATGTGACATTTAAAATTCACTAGATTTATTGTTCGTTCTCTGCGTACTTATCGTTTGGTTTGACGTTTTGACAGATGTTACGTAGAGAACCCCGTACATTTTAACCTTTTGTACCTGTTTTAGAAGAATAATGGTAATGGTGCGGGTTTTAACAAAATAAAATTTTATCATATATACAAGTACAAGTATGTTACATTGGATGTAGTTATATATAGACGTTGAACATTATAATGATTTATGATCAATAAGATGGATCGAGGAAAAAAATATTTATGAGATGTAATATTTTTGGAATACCTCGCTATTCTCCTGCGAAATTCAGTGGAAGTGATATTAAAAAAAAAAAAAAAGATTTTCGGCTACGTAATTATCGTTTTTTCGGACCCATAAAATTATGTCCCGTCTTTCCGGTTTATAAAAAAATTTCTGATTTTTCGGATTGAAATTTTTCAAGAAATCGCCAGGGTTTCAAAAATTCGATTAAAAAAAAAAGTAATGTTTTAGAATATTTACCTAAACCGGAATTTAAAAAAAAATAAAAATGTGATGCAAGTGGCCTATTAGCTGTCTTTGCTTCTCAGTCAAGTTTTTAAATAATGCTGTTCCGCATTCGCATTTGTACTGCATCTGAAAGTGGTCTATTTAGTTCTCTAGGTGTTTTGCAGATTTTTTAAGTTCTCATAATGGCGAGCACTTTGCTGACGAACTTTTTGTTCTTCGTACTAAATGTAAGTCCACAATATTATTTAAATTATATTTATTTTCAAATTAAATTATTTTTTGAGTTAAACCTTTAAAGTATAATATTTAATGATTGAAGGCGATATTAGCGTTTCTCAAACAAAAATTTGGAAATGAACTAAGGAACGCAGCCTCGCTGGGGCTTTGAATTAAATTTTTAATTTCTGTCTTTAATTTTCGTTTGAGAGCCCCTAATTTAAGTGTATTTTTTTCATTGATTTTTTGTTTTTAATGTTAATGTTTACAATCCGTATCATTTTTACAACTTCGGTGCTCACGTCTGATTTATTGCTGTAATGTATATGATACTTCACCACCTTCCTCCATACAGTTTTGAGCGATATTTGCTCTTTATAACCGCAACCGCTGAAAATCCAGCTTCGCACAGATATGAAGTAGCAAAGGGAATGAGGACCCTTACAGCTTTTCGCTTACGCTTAGAATAGGATATCTACCTTAAATCCACAACATATCGTATCATCAATGTGGGAGGCGGGTTCCCGTCGCTCCCGGGAATCATTTATTGGATAACCAATACCTCCGTCAAAGGTCACCCCAGGTGGTTCGCTGAGTTTGGTTATCAGTGGTGCCCGGGTTCAAGGGGTTATGTTTGTCCAGGAGTGGTTGAGGAAGGCCTTTGAACTCTTTAGGCGAACTTTTTCGACCAATCGCCTTGCACTGCAGTGGGATTGATGGATTCATACATCCGACACTCCTGGTTACACAGACCACCAGATTCCTATCCACCCCTCATATCTATTTCCTTCCCAGAACTTCCTCTCCTTCCTTTCCCTAAAAAAACCCTCCTGTGAACAAAATTATTTGCAGTCCACACGCGGTAGAAGCGAAACCTTCAGAAAACTAAAGTAGACATGGGGAGGTTTAGAAACACTGCCCAAAGAGGAGACCGATTAGTCTTTGCAGCCCATTACATCCAACGAAGATGGCAATCTGTTAAGATTAATCCGTTTCTGCACAAAATCAATTGTTTTTTTCGAGAATTTTGAGGTTCCAGACCAGAGGAGAAAAGGACAGCAGTTGTGCACGATGTGCGGTATTTGCGGGCCCTGTACAGTACGCCCAGCTGCTGAGAGGATAATTTAACTCTGGCTTCGATGGCGCCACCGTACTTGAGCTGGTCACTTAGAGTTATGCCAACCATATCAAAGAACCATGATAATTAATAAAATATTAATGAATTTGTTATATGTTATTAGATTTTCCAAACGGGCGGCTTTCTCCCCATGCCCCCCGCTCAAAATCGGCCAACAAGGCAAGCAAGGCCGAGGCGCAGGAGGCGCAACGTAACACCAATGCAGAGTGTTGTCGTGTCCATAGACTTAGCCCGCCTCGCCGTCACCGCGCTTCAACCTGGCCTCAGAAATATGATTCAAGGATCCGTAAGTCAAAGCTCTTATTTGAAGTTAATAAGGCAATTCAATACAATTTATTATTTTAACCCCTCAAGCCTCGGAATGAGACTAATCATATTCCATTAGAGCCGCCGAAGGACAGATCCGACCGGATGCATACATTATAAAAGTTTTTTTTTCTATAATTTTATTTTTTATTAGGTTTGTCAACAGTGATTTACATCAAAGCTTTCACAGATACAATTACACTGAACATGGTTGATGCTATCACTAATTAAAGACAAACACAACATTGATAACATAATACTTACATATGTATACAATCATTCACACACACACACATACCATACATTACAAAATAATAATAAGTTCTTGCAACAAGTTTTTAGAACAATAATATTATATTATTATATTATAAAAGATTTTTCTTATGTTATCAATAATATTATTCTCAAAAAAGTTTCTTCAATAAGGGATCTAGGAATCACTCTTGATTCTAAATTTATATTTGATGTACATATTAACAACATTAAGTGCAAATCATTAAAAATGATGGGATTTATTCACAGAATATGTAAACCTTTCAAAGATCCTCAATCAATTCTAACACTTTACAATGCCTTAATTAGAAGTAAACTTGAATATGGAAGCACTATTTGGAATCCACATTACTGCAAATATGAAAACATTGTAGAATCAGTTCAAAAAAAATTACTAAGAATGTTATCCTTCAAATGTGGACTACACGACCATCTCAGATCATACGATGTACGTTGTGATTACTTCAAGATTGATACACTTAAAACTAGAAGGCAATTGACTGATCTAATATGTTTACATAAAATTATTCACGGCCATCTTGATACTAAATTATGTCTTAACAGTATTAAAATTAATGTCCCCAATTCCCATTGTTTAAGACGCCATAACATTTTTCATATTAATATATTTAAAAATAATATCGCCTACTTCAGCCCTCTGACCCAGATGTGTCGACTGTATAACAAGATAGAGTGCGCTGATGTGGATATTTTCATTGATAATTTGTACAGTTTTAAAAAAAAAGTTCTAGCGCTGTTAAAAAGTACTAACTAATTATATTGTGTGAATTGTCCCTCTATGCATGCTTGCGTATTTCATATGTCTTTTACCACTCATTGTAATGTGTTACTTGAGTGACCTTGTATATAATTCTGTATTTTAATTTGTGATGTTTTTGTTTTTCTAATTGTATTTATTTGTATTTAATTGTACGTAATTGTAGATTTTTATAATTGTATAATAACTGAGTTTTATAAGTGGATTGTTCTCATGTAAATGTAAACATCTGTAAAACCCAGTAAAAAAAAAAAAAAAAAAATAAATAAATAAATAAATTATAAGTTTAAATGTTTAGTTTATAGGTTTATAAGTTTATATAACAATATAAAGGGGAGCTTTAAATCTTCTTAAGAGATGATTTGAAGTTGACATTGTCAAATTAATCAAATATTTTTGAATATGTAATGTAATACATAATATATGTGATTTCTTCATGAAGAAACAATTATTCTTCCGAGTTTATCTTAAAAATTTATTCTTAATTCTACGGATTAAAAAAAAAAATAGTCAAAATATGTGATTACGAATTGACGGGATCTTTTCGTTAGCTCTAGTAAGAAAAATCTTTTTGTAAATAGGTGACAGTTTTTTACACTTACCCAATTCCCTTCATAAAATGAATGTATTTTCTATGGATGTTTTTTAGTCACAACGTTTCGGTATGTTTTCTGTTAACATTTCATGTTATATATTCAAATTTTTATATTTATATAAAAATCGAAATATATTTGATTGGGGATTTATGCGTATATGAGACGTCTATGCATTGCTATATTAAGCATAGGAAATGTTGGAAACTTTCAAAATACCTTCTTTAAACCCCCGCGAAGGTTTGTGGATTATTACAACCACATGACAATACATCTCAAAAGTTTTTTAATCTTCACAAAAACAAAAAACAATGATGTTCAATCAAAATTCAATTTTCGAAACTCTTTAAAAATTAATGAATTTTTTTGAAGTACTCGCCTCATACTTTGAATCGAATCAAGAATTATAGACATATTACATAGGTACCTACCTACTGCATGTTAGGTACCAAATTTGGTTGATTGTTGAGGGGGAAGGCGAGGAACATGGAAGGGGAACGCGGGAGGGGAAGGGAACGCGGGAAGGGAACGGGGACGCATGGGAAATACAGGTAGAAACAATTTATTTAATTGATTATGGCATTTCAACGCATGCTGGGAGCCAGCTAGTATTTAATGAAAATGTAACAATAGTTAAGATAAAACATATTAGTTAGTCTTTATAATTATGTACGGTAGGGAGGGTAGTTAACGGTACGGGGAACGGGAGAGGTGAGAGGGAAGGCCGAGAAGGTGGAGCGGGAGGGGAACGGGGACGCCCTGGAATATACATGCAGGGGCAAACAAATTATTTCTTTGAATAATTGCAACGCATGCCGGGAACCAGCTATTATTTCGTCCAGTTCCCCTTCCGCCTCTCCTTCTCTCCCGCGTCCCCTTCCCCTCTCGCGTTCCCACTCCGCTTCCTCCACTTTCCCTCTCCCCACTCCACTCTCCCTCATCTCCCGTCCCGCGAACCCTTCTCCTGAGTTCCCTTCCCCCCTCCCAGGATCATCTCCCACCTCCCGGGTTCCTCTTCCCCACCTCCCGCGAATCCTCTCCCCCACCCCTCCTCCCCCTCTACCGCCGTCATTGGGATTAATTAAAAAATGATGATGAGTCACCCCCAAAGTCGTATGTCACCCCAAAGTCGTAGGTCACCCCAAGGTTGAGGATGAGGATGAGGATAAGGATAAGGATAAGGATAAGGATAAGGATAAGGATAAGGATAAGGATAAGGATAAGGATAAGGATAAGGATAAGGATAAGGATAAGGATAAGGATAAGGATAAGGATAAGGATAAGGATAAGGATAAGGATAAGGATGGTCACCCCAAGGACGTAGGTCACCCCAAGGTCATAGGTCACCCCTAGGGCGTAGGTCACCCCAATTTCGTTAGTCACCCCAAGTTCGTATGTCACCCCAAAGTCGTAGGTCACCCCAAGGTTGTAGGTTACCCCAAGATTGTAGGTCACTCCAAGGTCGTTGGTCACAAGAAGGTCGTAGGTCACCCCAAGGTCGTAAGTCAGCTAAAGTCGTAGGTCACCCCAAAGTCGTAGGTCACCCTAAGGTCGTAGGTCACCTCATGGTCATATTTCACCCCAGTGTCATATGTCACCCCTAGGTCATAGGTCACCCCGTTCGCTACGTTTGGTAACTTAGCAAGGATACCGCGGTTCATGGGGCGAGGTTTTTCTTTAATTCAGTCGTATGGTCTCTAAAGTACACTCGTTTTTTTCAGGTTCCGCCACGAACCGCTGATATTGGGGACCTTGCGGGGGGTGCCCCGGCCAATGGATCCCCTGCCATTGAGACCCCTCCAGAAGCGGAGCAGGATCCGATGGACTAACGTCATCCTATCTTCTTGGGCTTCATTCTCAACATGATGGAAGAAGATTGAAGAGTTTTATGTTTAATTGAATTATATCTTATGAAATATATTTTATAGATGACGAAATTAAAGCTGGCAGACGTCAGGAATGTGGGAGTTTTTATGAAAATAATTATTATTTTATAGTATTTTTTTTATATTTTTAAAAAGAACAAGAAAACATAAAAATAATTATTAGTCTTTTGAATAATTATTTATATGTTTTATGATCTTTTTAAAAATATAAAAAAGGTAGCAGACATCTACAATAGGCCACTTGCATCAAAAAAAAAATTCCGGTTTAGGCAAATATTCTAAGACATTCTGTGTTTTTTTATCGTATTTTTGAAACCCTGGCGATTTTTTGAAAATTTTAATCCGAAAAATCAGACCATTTTTTATAAACCGGAAATACGGGACATAATTTTAATTTTAACATAATCAAAGTGTTGCCATATAAAAAATAATAATCAGTGTGGAATTTTACAAAATTAAGGGAACATAATCGGAGACGGGACATTTTCATGTAGTTACGTCACGAGCTCAAATAATATATTTATTTTTTTAAAAATAAGAAAAACTATACATTTCTTAAAATTTTTACCAACATTTTCGTAATCTTAGTAAAAAAACCTATCCACATGATTTTTTTCAAGTCATTATGAAATCCATGCAAGTGGCCTATTCTGATTTTAGATGTAATATCAAAAACAAATATCTAATGTTTTATTGTTTGATGTATTATTTAAAAATAAAAAATTTGACATTTTATATCATTTTTTACTATTTAACGGTGCTCCAGATTTTATGTCCGGGTTAAATCTTTCCCAAATGAAAGACTAAACCCTTCCACACACTTTTCAACAAATGATTATCTAGTAAATTCACGCAATGTAAGTGCATTATATAGGTATAATAAATACAAAACAATACAAAAACAATACGTCAATCCACCAGAAACAAAATGGGAAAATATTTCACCGACTCCAGATTTTTTCATATCGGTGGGTTCGGCTCTAATTAAATCCTAACTGGTGCGATAAATCCTACTGATCCCTCAATATAAATATTTTAAAAATCTTTCGTAATCCTACATGTATTTAAAATGACTGACTTTTGCTAATTTATTATTATTATTAACTATTGTTACATTTATTATTTCAATTGATATTTATTAAATAACGTAGTCATTGCTTTCTTCGTCACTTTCATCCAAAATTCAGTTGTTAGTGGCGAGAGTGTGTATTTGTAGTCTCTTACAGCTGTTCTCTGGTAGTAATAAACTTCTGCCTTCGAAAGGAAAGTATCGATTATGTTTGCTTAAGTAATTTATTTTTTTATATATCATAATAATTAGAAAAAAAATAATTACTCTAAAACACAGCAGGAAAAAGGTCTGCCATTAGCATTAATCTTTTTTTATAAAATTAAATACAATTTATTAGGACTATCGGTATACGCGATAATATTGTTTATGGCACTTATTTTTTTTTACATTTTTCGCAAGCTCCGATTTGATATCGCAGCAATAAATGAATGACAGAAATTGTTTAAAGTGATTATTTTACTCAGTATATATTATCAATGTCTGTCAGACGATGAAATCATATAAAAATTACTGCCATCAGCTCCCTAGCTATAAGGGGTACACCCCCGCAATGTTATTGTGATTAATTTTTCGGTAATAATGTTAAGCTTCCTCCTTCTTTGCCCAAGGTTTCGGACAGCTTTACACTATACATCTATCAGGGTAGTCGTGAAGTTTGTTGTGAAATGAGTGATTATGTATTTAAAAGTACCTAATATTTATAAGTAACTAGCAGACCCGGAAACATTTTGTTGTGGCTAACGAAACCTTCATAACCAACGCCATCTGAATCAAATCCACACCACGCTACCCGCTGTCCGCTGCCTGCAGCCGCTTGGCCAGATATATTATGTATTTCAATCAATTTACACAAAACCTTGACAAATTATTAGCCTAAAAACCTTCCTCATGAATCACTCTATTGGTGAAAACCGCGTGAAAATCCAATGCGTAGTTTAAAAGATCTACGCGCACATACAGCGTGAGCGACTTCATTTTATACTTAGTAAAGATAAAGATATTGATTGTGCGTGTCAATCCTCTTTCGGCCGGCTTCGGTTCTGAGATCCTTTTGGAGTTGTCGGCAACACGGCGTAATAAACCAAAAATGATTCTCGATATTATATTTGACCGTGAAATGTCAAATCATAAAATATGTTACGCAATGTGGTTTGTCCAATATTTTAGAAATGCTTTCGGTACGGAAAAACGGATATTAAAATGTCAGCAGAAACCGGGTTATAAAAATAAAGTCAGGTGTTTTGATAAACGTTCACACGATGAAACTCACAGTCGACGTAATACTGTCTACAAATAAAAGAAAGTCATCAAGATTTTTCATTGTACGAATATTTTGATGTATAATATTAATTTTGTTTAAACTCCAGATAAATTATTTGAGTTCATCTAATTCTTCTATGATTAATTGATTTTTTGGCTCTCCAATATTATCTATTTCCAAATAAGCGTTTAACACCATTTTATTTTAGATTTATTATGAAATGTTATCTTAGGATCGCTGAGTACTAGATCTATTTTTATAATTGCAAGGAGGGAGATTAGAAAATAAAAATATTTTAATTTATGATTATTATTTTTAATTGGTAAACTAATGTTTAAGACAAGATTTGTATGCATAGCACAAAGGGTAACAATTATTATAAGCAATAATTATTAGCCTGAAACACTCATCAACATTTAAAAAATCTTCCGAGAAAAGATAAATGCCGCCGACGGGACTTGAACCCGCGTCCTTTTGATATCCGGTCAACTATCAAAAGGACGCGGTGTTTTCAGGTGAAAAAATGTAATAAGCAGTAATTGTTGAATGAAACACTAGTATATATTGAATTATTTGGCGGGTGGGAGATAAGCAGACGTAGCTCAGTTGGTAGAGTAGTTGACCGGATATCAGAAGGACGCGGGTTCAAGTCCCGTCGGCGGCATTTATCTTTTCTCGGAAGATTTTTTCAATGTAGATGAGTGTTTCAGGCTAATAATTATTGCTTATAATAATTGTTAATTTATGATGTTTGATGTTAGTTGACTATGTATATAGTGAGCTTGATGTTTAGTGCTTGTTATTGAAAATAATAATAGCATAATAGAAAAAAAACCACACCTTCTAGTCATTGTTAATGTCTTTAAGTTTTTGTTCCGAATCTATCATTTTATTAATTATTAGCCGCAAATTAATTTTTATGCAGCCTTTGTCCAGACATTCCTAAAACCGTGTTCACATTTCACATGCTAACTGCTGCGACGTGACAAACGTGCATTTAATAAATAAATAAACTTTGAAACAAGAGTAGATGTTGATGTCATTATGTTATACTTTTGTAGTTAAACGTGTTAATTTGCTGATTTTGCTAATGAGCAAAGATTTTTAAATAATATTGTTCATCATTCGCATTCGTTCTGCGTCTGAAAGTGGTTCATTAGGTTCTCTCAGTGTTTTTCTGATTTTTTAAATGTTTCTCACCATGATCTTGTTTTTTGTTTTAAATGTAAGTTAACAATATTATTTAAATTATTATTTTTTCAATAAATTAATGAGTTTAACTATAAAGCATAATACTTGATGTTTGAAGACGATATTAACGACTATCAAACAAAAAAATGAGATATAAAAAGATTCGGTCGCATGTAGGAATTGAACTCAGGACCTCAGCTTCGCTGGGGCGTTGCCTATGCTTAAAGCTGATTTAAATTTGAAATTTCTGTGTGCTGATTTTTCTGTCATTTTCGTTTGAGAGCCGCTAATGTGTTTTTCCGGAGATTAATTATTTTTAATGTTTTTGATAGAAAGCAGTCGATTTGTGGTTTGACGTATTAATTATTTATTTATGTATTTATTTTATAATTTCATAAATGTTTACATGCTACATTTTAGCCAATTTTTTAACTACCATACTAGGCTTTTGCCCGTGTTGTGGTAGTCATACATGAAATATTATTTTATATAAACAGATAATAAAATATAAGAACAGGAAAGAAAAAAAGAACATATGTAAAGATAAATAAAACTAAAAAAATACTTATACAAATACATATATAAACAGAAAGCTGAAAAATAAAGAATAAAAAAATATTTTAAAGAAGATTGAAATAAAAATTGATAAGTATTATTCTTTTTGAAATAAAAATAAAAGTAAAATTTGGTAACTTTTCTTCTACACGAGAGTACATGTTTATGGTCACTTTCGAAGTTCGTTATTTGAAAGTAATTGAAAAATAGATGCGCTAGAGTAAGTACATTTTTTTAAATTTTTATAATTAATAATATTATATAATATTAAGCTCGTATGTGTTGTTTGAAGAAATTTCTCCCCTTTTCAAATATCCAATGTTTTATACGGACTTTAAAGAGAGATTTAGAATTATGTGACTTTATATATCGGCACTCAAAGCATTGTATAGTTTAGGAGCGATATACCAGAATTGACGTTGAGCGAATGAGGTTTTAGTTTTTTTTTACAATAACTTTGTTTGTAACCACGATTTAATTATTTAATTTTTTCAAAACCGACTTTTATCGCTTAACGTAAGCATCTTCAGGGTATAAAATTAAACTGACCAAAAATGTATATTGTGTGGGCTTATATAGGTATACAAATAGAAAGGGACAAAACATAATATACAGGAACAGTGAGAGGGTTGATTTACATCTTATATAGTTATAGAGAGAAATAAAGGGATGGGTGATGTCAAATGAATTGCCATATTATATGTACATGGACAAAACGTCAACTGAACAGCTGATTAGGGGTTTTTACTCTAAAATAAGTGTCCAATAGACCGATGTTTGGGATATTTTCCATACACTAGAAAAAAACCTTTAATCACTTTATCCCTTAATCACCTGTTCAGTCGACATTTGGTCCATTTACATATAATATTGTAATTCATTAGATATCACCCGTCTCTTTCTTTCTCTCTATCACTACGTAAGATGTAAATTAACCCTCTCACTCTTCCTGTATATTATGTTTTGTCCTTTTCTATATGTATACCTACGAGTATATAAACCCACGCAATGTTATGATAATTTTAATTTTGTACCCTGAAGATGCTTATGTTAAGCGAAACCGGTCGGTATTGAAAATAAATAATCGTGGTTACAAACAGAGTTATTGTTTAATTTCAATTAATTATTTTTAATGTCAATATTTAAAATCCGTGTAATTATTTTTTACAACTTCTGTGCTCGCATCTCATTTATTGCGTTATTGTTATGATACTTCTCCACCTTCCTCTACAACATAATTTCTAAACCTTTTTTTGCCCACTGCCCGCTTTGAGAATTTTTGTGGGATAGGTTTCTCTGGGTCTCCTACCACCCCCCCTGAATGTCTGAAAAGCCCGCAAAGGGGCGTTATCGCCGATGTTCCCAAAGTGGTCCATGCGGACCCCCGGGGGTCTGTGGAAAATAAAAATTGATTTAAGGGTCCCTGAATGACGTCAGAGGGTCCGCGGCAAGGGTTTTGACAAATTTTTATTCAAAGGGAAGTTTCGTCGGGGAGGGGCGCATTGGTATGGGATGGGATGTTTCGCCCCACCCCCATACTACCCCGTTCCACCCCATATCCCGTTTCGCCCCCTTCCATTGGGCTATCCGCCCGGGGTCCGTGGACCAAAACAGTTTGGAAAAGGGGTCCGTGGGCCAAAAGAGTTTGGGAACCACTGCTCTACACCATATCCTCCCCCTACCCTATGCCTTCAACCTCGTCAACCCGTCAATTTGGGACACGTCATACCTTCAACACGTCATAAATTTGGGAGGCGGGTTCCCTCCGCCCCGGGAACCATTTATAGGATAACCTACACTTACGCCAAAGGTCACTCCAGGTGGTTCGCTGGGTTTGATGGTGGTGCCTGGGTGCCCGGGTTCATGGGGTTAGGTTTGTCCGAATCATTGCGGCTGTTGCGTCTGCCCACTTGCTGTGTGGCTGGCCAGATCAAGAGATACTGGTTGAGGGACTCTACTCTCTCGACAAATCATCTTAAAAGATAACATAGACCCCAAGATAAATTGATTTCCTTAGAGCTTTCTGTGTGGTGCTAATTTAAAAAAAATACAATTCGAGATGGCGTAGTCTCAGATGAGGTTCTTGTGCAGTACTCGTATAGAAAAATTGTATCGGGTAAGTGGTTTTTTTCCAATTTTTCGATGTTTTTTTTACATTTACTCCACATGGGTGGTCCTGAGGAAACGTCCTGAAGAAAGGTCTTAATGTAGACCTCGGGGTCTACGACATTTTTAAAGATACTTTTTGTGGAGAGAAGAAGAACAGCATTCCCAAAGGTCCTCTAATGATGGCAATCTGTTTGTTAAGATTAATCCGTTTCCGTACAGAAACAACGTTTTTTCGAGTATTTTGAGGCTCCAGACCAGAGGTGATTGCCAAATTCAACAGTGGGCCGCACTTGCGATTTTAAAAGGGTCAGCAGTTGTGCACTATGTGAGGTATTTGCGGGCCCTGTACAGTACGCCCAGCTCCTGAGAGGCTAATTCAACTCTGGCTTCGATGGAGCCCCCGTACCTGGACTGGTCCCTTAGAGTTATGCCAAACATATCACAGAATCATGTTGAACCTCTACAATAATTAAAATATTAATAAAATTGTAATTAGATGTTCCGCATGGTTGTTCCGTGAACTGTATTATTATTTGTTATTAGACTTACCATATGGGTGACTTTCCTCAAGCGGTCCCCGATCAACAAAGGCCGAGGCGCGCGAGACTCAACAACCCACCAATGCAGTGCGTCATCGTGTCCGTCGACTTAAGTCGCCTAGGCCTGTCCGTCACCGCGCTTCACCCTCGCCTTAGGAATATAATTCGAGGAACCGTAAGTCAAAGCTCTTATTTTAAGTTAATAAAGCAATTCAATACAATTTATTATTTTAACCCCTCAATTCTTGAATCCACAGATTAACCCTTTGAATGGGAGGAGACCATATTTGTCCCAACGCACATGGGTCTCGTATAAAACGCTGTAACTCCCTTACCATCATAGTGAGAAATATATTCTAAACGGTTTTAGAAAGGGAAAACATCACGCTTTATATTCCAATCTAGAAAATAGCCACCAAAAAAGTAAAATGTACACTTTTATGCATACAAAGTTTTGAAGCGCAAATTGAAAAAAAAAATTCAAACTTCGGGAATTTTTTTATAAATTATTTTTACATAGAGCGACGAAAAGTGAGATTACAATATGTGTTTGTTATACGTTTGTCTAAAAAAATATGTATGTGTTTGTATTATTTTTTATTATCAGAAACTTTAGTTAGAAAAAACGTAAGGTGAGCCACTTTTTAAACTTTTTTATGTTTGTATGCAAAAATTTTATAATTAAAAAAATATATGTTTATTTCGAATTATATAATTTGAAAGCGTATTTCATCACCTTTCTCAAACAGTTTTTATTTTTGGAATGAGTTCAGAAATATTCCAAATGTTTGCATTTTATTGTAAAGCGAAAATATTTTGACCAAAATGCCAATGCCAATTTAAGAATGCCAAATTTTTGAAGGGTTAAATAAAAAAAAATATTGTCAAAATATGTGATTACGAATTGACAGGATCTTTTCATTAGTAAAAAAAATCTTTACGTAAATAAGTGACAGTTTAGTTAACTACTTAAAAAAATTATCTCTTCATAAATGAAATGTGTTTTCTAAATATCGAATTATTAAAAATTGTAAAATGTATGGATCCAAAATGTTTTTTTTTTGTAAACATCTCAGGTTTGGTATTAAAATGTTATTTTTATAAAAATCAAAATATATTTGCTTGGGGATTTATAAGTAAACGAGATGTCTATGTATCGCTATTTTAAGCATAGTAGATGTTTGAAACTTTCAAAAAACCTCTTTAAAACCACCGCGAAGTTTTCTTGATTATTGCAACCACATGACAATACATCTGAAATGCTTTTTAATCATTTTAAAAACTCTTCCGAAACTGTCAAAACTGACACAATTTGAGAATGAGATTTTGCAAAACAATGATGTTCAATCAAAATTCAATTTTCAGAAACTCTTTAAATTAATTATATTAAGTATTCGCCTAAAGAATTATAGAAATCTTAAATAGGTTGATTATACTTACAATATAAAAAAATAATATTAGGTATACATATATGATAAACGAGAGTTTAAATAAAAAAAATTCTAATTGGATGCACGCGAGCTGTTTGAAAGCTGAATGTACTGGGACTGAATATATGGAACACGGGGTGGGGGGGAGGGGGGTTGAGGGGATGGGGGAGCGGGAGAGGGGAGAGGGGATAGGGAAGGCTGGTAAGGTGGAAGGGAAACGCGTACAGGGAACGGGACGCGAAAGGGGAACGGGGACGCACGGGGAGGGACACATGCAGGGAAAAAAAATATTTCTTTGAATGGTTGCAATGTATGCCGGAAACCAGCTAGTTATTCATGAATAGATATTTAAATTAATTTCAAACTAGCCAGGTCCCGGCATGCGTTGCAATGCCATTTATTAAAGTTTTTTTTTCTCCCGGCGTGTCCTTTCCCATTCGTCCCTTTTACATTCCGCCTCCCCTTTCTCACACACTTTACCTTTCCCTTTCACGTTCTCACTTCACCTCCTCCACCTTTCCTCTCCCCACTCCACTCCCTCCCTTCCCCCGTCCCGCGAATACCCCTCCAAGTTCCCCTTTCCCCTCTTGAATAGTAGACAAGAGTGGGGAGGCTTCAAAGCATTGCACAAAGAGGAGACCGATTAGTCTATGTCTATATGGTCTATTACTCCCAGCGGTGGTCTAAAGATGGCAATCTGTTTGTTAAGATTAATCCGTTTCTGTACAGAATCGCGGCTTTTTTTCGAGTATTATGAGGCTCCAGACCTGAGATGACTGCCAAATTCAACAGTTGGCCGCACGAGCCAAGTTCAAGAGTCAGCGGTTGTGCACTGTGTGCGGTATTTGCGGGCCCTGTACAGTACGCCCAGCTGCTGAGAGGATAATTTAACTCTGGCTTCGATGGAGCCCCCGTACCTGAGCTTGTCCCTTTGAGTTATTCCAAACATGTCAAAGGTTCATGTTGAACCCTGACAATAATTAAAATATTAATTAAAGTGTTATTGGTTATTAGATGTTCCGAATGGGTGACTCCGCTCAGGATCGGCCAAGTGTCATGATGGCCATTGACTTGAACCGTCTGACCGTCACCGCGCTTCCCCCTTGCTTCAGGAACATCATTCAAAGAACGGTAAGCCAAAGCTCATATTTTAAGTCAATAAGGCAATTCCATTAGAGCCGCCGAAGGACATAAATAACTGACCAGGTCCATACATCATAATTTTTTTTTCTATAATGCAGACCTAATTTTATGTATGTGATTTGATCGTCGTCAGAAAAAAACAAACAAATATTCTATTGATATTCTTCTTGTCTTAATAATTTATTCTTGATTCCACGGAAAATCAAAAAAAAAATTCAAACTATGTGATTACGAATTGACAGGATCTTTTCGTTAGCTCAAGTAAAAAAAATCTTTATGTAAATAAGTGACAGTTTTTTTTTACTTAACAAAAAAATGTCACTTCGTAAATGGAATGTGTTTTCTAAATATCGAATTCTTTCAAAATCATTTGGAGTCAAAATGTTTCGGTATATTTTTTTGTTAACATCTCAGGTTTGGTATTAAAATTTAATATATAAATTTATATAAGAATCAAAATACGTGTGTTTGCTTGGGGATTTATGAGTATATGAGATGTCTATGAATTGCTATTTTAAGCACAGGAAATGTTTCAAACTTTCAAAAACCCTCTTTAAACCTCATCGAAGTTTTCTTGATTATTACAACCACATGTAAATATATCTGAAATGCTTTTTAATCATTTTAAAAACTCTTGTGAAACTGTCAAAAATTACACAATTTTGAATGACATTTTGCAAAGCAATCAAAATTCAATTTTCGAAACCCTTTAAAGTAATGCATTTATTTGAAGTACTCGCCTCATACTTTGAATTTTTTTTTTTATTACAGAAAATAGGTTTTTTTCTTGTTTACATTACACCTGCAAAACTACTGCAAGTAGCTTGTCGGCAGGAAAATAGTGTGGACAAAAATATAGTACAGTATAAAGTCTTACAATAGAAGAAAAAAATATTGCAATTTAATAAAATACGAGTAGGTACATAATAGATACATAATAATAGATAGTATAAATAAGTATAAAAAAAAATAAAAATATGAAGACAACGTCTAAAAAAAATTTAAAATGCACGAGGAGTCAGTTAATACAGAAAATCTGATTCCAACAGCCATGTTTTTAACAATAGTGCAAATTTAGGTGTCATATATTAAAGGTGTCATATATAATTATAAGTGGTACAATGTATTCAAAAGTTCGCTGGCCATGTTTATTAGAAAATCTAGGTACTATCATACCTTCATTTTGTGTAAGCCTAGTATTGTGCACATGATCCACCATTGTTTTGTATGGGCTATCTAGGATATGTTGCATACAGATTTTATGCCAAAATGGAGCTCTAATAGGTAAAACATTTATGGATTTATACATTCTTGTGATATTTTGACGCTGGTCATAAACTGCTTTGCTGACGAGTAATTTGACCATGGCGTTTTGAATTGACTGTACATGTTGGATGTTTGTTTTACTTGAGTGCCCCCAAGAAGTTATACCATATCTCACATTAGATTCAGCCAGGGACAAATAGATTAGTTTCATGGTTTTGATGGACACATAATATTTAAGTTTATACAGTTTGCCTACAATCGTTCGAAGGCGTTTACATAGCTTAACAATATGGATATCCCAAGAATCGACTTAAGAAATATAGATTTTTAAATAGGTACCATTAGGTACCCATTTGTTATTAGGTAATAGGTATATTAGGTACCCATTTTGGTTGATTGTTCTTAAAATATACAATAATGAATATAAGTTATATATGAAAAACGAAAATTTGAATAAAAATGACAAAAATTAAAATCTTAATAAATTTGTTATTTGTTATTAGATGTTGCGAATTGGTGACTTTCCCCCCGCGGTCTCAGCTCAGGATCGGCCGAGGCGCACGAGACCAATGCAGAGCTTCATGATGTCAATCGACCTGAACCGCCTGGCCGTCACCGAGATCGAGGTACCTGTATATATTTTTTATTATTTTCATCATTTTTGTATTATATTCTTTGTTTTCCAGTTTCCTATTCCAAGGAAAACTGTTGTGATCCAACTAACATACACGACTTTGTTTTTTTTGGTTTCTTTGTTCTTCTTTTCTATTTAGTGATGTAAACAAAGTTATTTGTCTATTCATTAAAATAAATATTGCCATCACAAAGTGAAAACCTTCCCGAAGAAGTTTTCTTCGAAAAATTAAAAAAAAATATATTTATTTATTTATTCTTGATTTCCCGGATTAAATCCAAAAGACAGTCAAAGTGTGTGATTACAATTTGGCGGGACTTTTTGGTTGGCTAAAGTAAAAAAAAAATTATGTAAATAAGGGACAGTTTTGTTACTTAGCAAAAACAAAAAATATCTTCATAATTGGAATATGTTTTCTAAATATCGAATTCTTTCAAAATTATGGATGTTTGGAGTCCTAATGTTTCGGTATGAGTCGAAATGTTATCTATATATTTATATAAAAATCAAAATATGTTTGCTTGGGGATTTATGAGTATACGAGATGTCTACGTATCACTATTTTACGCATAGGAAAAATTTTAAACTTTCAAAAACCCTTTTCTTGATTATTACAACCACCGTGACAATACACCTGAAAAGTTTTTTAATCATTACAAAAACTCTTGCAAAAATGTAAAAAATGACACAATTTGAGAATGAAATTTTGAAATCAAAATTCTTTAAATAAATGAATTTATATGAAGTACTTTCCTCATAATTTGAACCGAATCAAGAATTATAAATATATTAAATACGTATTTATGTAAGGTATCAACTTTGGCTGATTGTACTTATAACATACAATAACAAAAATAATAAAAAATATTGTTATTAGATGTTGCGCATGGATGGCAATCCCCCCGCGGTCCCTGCTCAGATTCGGCCAACCGAGCGACTAAGGACGAGGCGCTCAGGACCCAATGACCCACCAACTTTACCCAATGCCTTTAGTCGCCTGGATGTCACCGCGTTCCTCCCTCGCCTCAGGAACGCGATTCAAAGAATTGTAAGACAAAGATAATATTTTAAGTTAACGAGGCGATTCAATTCAGTGTATGATTTCAACTCCTCAAGCCTCGGAAGGACACTACTGTTCACAAACATCATATTCCATTACAGCCGCCGAAGGACGGATCTGACTTGGTCAATACATATTTTTATCTTTTTTTTCTGTAATGTGGATAAAATATATGTGATTTATTCGTCGTTAGAAAGCGAAATAATTATTTTTCTCAGTTTGTCTGAAATATTTATTCTCGATTTCCCGGATTAAATCCAAAAATCAGACAGTATGTGATTATAATTTGGTGGGACTTTTTTGTTGGCTAAAGTTAAAAAAACAGTTTTGTTATTTAACAAAAAAAAAAATTCTCTCTATAAATGGAACGTGTTTTCTAAATATCGATTTATTTCAAAATTATGGATGTTTGGAGTCAAAATGTTTCAGTATGCTTTTTTGTTAACATCTCAGGTTTGATATTGAAATGTTATCTATATGTAAAGGAAATATATTCCATTTAAATTTGAATCTTGTAGTGTCAGTTGGAATGTAATTATCAATTGTCACTTGTTTTATTGTTATATTATTTTATTGTTAAAATATCAATTTTAGTTGGAAGAAACCAAAGATATTAGAAACCCGAGATATGCTATAGGCAGTTTGAACCCTTTAGAACTGCGCTACCTCGTGTCGCCGATATTGCTAACCAATACTATTACACACCTTCGCTTACGCTAAAGTATCCGCCCCTTTTCGAACTCACACTTGAAACTTGTCGTTTTCGTTGGCACTAATACTTAGGACAGATTTCTATGCGTACACATCTCGACGGCATTCGCAATTAGCAATGCATTCAAATGACAACGAATAAAGATTTGCAACAATATAAATCGAAAGCAATCGGTATTTTAATTTTAAAATTATTCCAGTTGAAATAATTGGATAAAAAATTCTTATTCTCAGAACCGATAAATCGCAATAAGTGTGTCCAAATCGTAACGTGTCCCATTCGTAACAAATCCACATCAATTGTTTCTAATCTACTTAGAATTTTAACAGTTTTTGGTTTTGTTCAATAATGTTAATCACAATAACACGCAAATTGTGCTTTTGTTGTAAAAATCCATAAAAAGAAATTCTAATTTTTTACTAATGTTAATTTATTTTGTATTTGAGTACTTCACAAGAGTCCCATGCATCTGTGTACCATCCCACTCTGAATGCTGTCTAACAGCCATCTAATCTTAAATATGCTTTGTAAAAACTAAATAGAAAACACATCGAATCATAGTATGACCGGTCAGTGGTTGAGTGGGCATCGCGTTTGGGTCCCACCCAGGCGTTCCGTGTTCGATTCCTCGGCTGGCTAAGGCCTCCATCACGACTCAAGCAACATTTTCGGCTTACTGAGGTGGTGGTAGGAGATTTTCAAATATTGTCGGGTTATTCGTTACCCGGGAATGTTTGTCTTTCATTTAAAAAAAAAACGAGTGTGCTTTAGACCACACGACTGAAGTAAAACTTCACTAACTTATAAAAGAACACATGACATTGGGGTGACATTGACATTGACATTGGGGTGACATATAACATTGGGGTGACATATGACTATGGGGTGACCTGTGACCCTGGGGTGACATAAAACTGTGGGGTGATCTATGACCTTGGGGTGATCTACTACCTCGGGGTGACCTACGACCTTGGGGAGACATACGACCTTGGGTTAACCTATGGCATGGTTATTCAACAAATGATTCCTTGTGCTCGCACCTCTCCATAACACTTCGTAACGCATTTACCAGCTTACTCCCCAAGTCGAGCGTGCTTAAAGAAGTTTTACTTCAACTTCTTGGGGAGTAAGCTGGCGAATGCGTTACAAAAAGTGTTATGGAGAGGTGCGAGCAAAATGAATCATTTGTTGACTAACCATGCCATAGGTCACCCCAAGGTCATAGGTCACCCCACAGTCGTAGTTCACATCAGGGTCATAGGTCACCCCATGGTCATATGTCAACCCAATGTCATATAATAATAATAATAATAATATTTGGACGATTTATATAGCGCCATTTTTGTGAAAATCACCTCAAGGGCGCTGTGTCACCCCAATGTCTTTTTTGTTATGCTTCTCCCCGTCCCGTGACCCCCCCCCCCCCCTTCATCCCTCTCTCACCCCTGCCAACCCCCCCCCCCTTCGTTTCCCTCCCCCACCCCCGTTATCCTCTCCCTATCGGATCAGTCGTCCCGGATTCCCTTCCCCTTCTCCTTCCCTTCCTGCCGCTTAACTTTATGAATTGCACACATTTTTCAAACTGATCACGCGTCAAAAAATATACAAATTTCATAACGCCAGAGGTTACCGTTAAATGTATATAAACCTTCACGGACGTGCCCACACCAAAATACCAAAGTTTCATCCCATTCGGATGTATGGTAAAGGAAATAATTTCATAATGCTAGAGCCCACCGTTATACTCCTATATACAGAAACCTCCGTAGGCTCGGGCACAAAAAATCAGCAAAGTTTCATTGAAAATCGGATAAATGGTACACATGCGGAACAAACAATTAATTTTTTATAAAAAATAATGATTTGAAAAGAAAAGCATGGCATTTTTTCTACCACCAATCAGCATTGACACCAATAATTATCTACAAAAAAAAAATTCAAAAGAAATAATATGTTTGAATATATATTTATATTTTTTTTACATAGCCCTGCTAATTTTACGAAATATCGATAGTCGGTTTTTAAAAGAATTCGCGTCCCCCTCACTAGCTTCGTCATGGCGACGATGTTTGCTTTACCGGGGCCGTACGTCAATTATAACTTTGAATAATCATTAAAAAATGATAACTCACTCTAATTTTGTACTTAGCGGTGAAATAAAACTCTATTTATCTTGAAGTTCACATTGTTTGTCGTATTTTTACATAGTTGCATTGAACAAGACGGCATTTTTAATAAAACGGGCACAAACCGTGCTCGGTTACGACACAAAATCAAATAAATGACGAATTCTTTCCGTATTCATACTACGCGCATTACGCCGTAGTCCGCCCACGGTCTGGCTGCCAACGTAGCATATCTCCCTTTGTTTCTATTATCTGTGGAAGAAACCATTCAAAGAAAAATCATATACATAAATAAACATAAATGTCGTTTCTTTGTTAAACTTTGCAACACAAGTTTTATTTATAAATCAATAGAAAGGAATTAAACCTCATTATATATATTTATATAAAAATCAAAATATGTGTGCTTGGGGATTTATGAGTATATGAGATGTCTATGTATTGCTATTTTAAGCCTAGGAAATATTTGAAACTTTCAAAAACACTCTTTAAACCCCCGCGAAGTTTTCATGATAATTACAGTCACATCTAAAAAGTTTTTTAATCATTACAAAAACTCTTGCGAAACTGTATAAAATGAAACAATTTGAGAATGAAATTTTGCAAAACAATGATGTTCAATCAAAATTCAATTTTCGAAATTCTTTAAATTAATGAATTTATATGAAGTACGCTCCTCATACTTTGAATCAAATCAAGAATTATAGATATTTTAAATAGGCACCTATGTAAGGTATCAACTTTGGTTGATTGTATTTATAACATAGAAAAATGAATATTTGTTTTAGGAAAAACGAAAATTTTAATAAAAAATGTTAATAGTTTGCACGCGAGCTGTTTGAAAACTGAATATGAGCGAGAGGGGAGAGGGGAGAGGGAAGCCGGGTAAGGTGGAAAGGAAATGCGGAAAGGGAAGGGGACACGGGGACGCGCGGGAAAGGACATGCAGGGGAAAACAATTTATCTCTTTGAATAATTGCATCGCATGCCAGGAACCAGCTAGTTATTCATGAATATTTAATTTTATTTCAAACTAGCTGGTTCCTGGCATGCGTTGCTAAGCCATTTAATAAAGTAATTGTTTCTCCCTGCGTATCCTTTCCTATTCGTCCCGTTCCCCTTCCGCCTTCTCTTCATCTACCGCTTCCTTTTCCCCTCTCGCGTTTTCACTCCACCTCCTCCACCTTTCCTCTCCCACTCCACCCCTCCCCAAGAGTGGGGGGGCTTCGAAGCACCGACCGATTAGTCTGTGTCTATACAAAGAGGAGACCGATTAGTTTTTGTCTATGCCGTCTATTACTCCCAACGGTGGTCTAAAGATGATATTCTGTTTGGATTAATTCGTTTCTGCGCAGAATCAAGACTTTTTTTCGATATTTTGAGGCTCCAGACCTGAGGTAACTGCAAAATTCAAAAGAAGGCCGCCCTTACGATTTTTAAAGGGTCAGCAGTTGTGCACTATGTGCGGCATTTGCGGGCCCTGTACAGTACGCCCAGCTGCTGATAGGATAATTTAACTCTGGCTTCGATGGAGCCCACGTACCTGAGCTTGTCCATTAGAGTTATTCCAATCATATCAAAGGTTCATGTTGAACCTTGACAATAATTAAAATATTTTTAAAAATGTTATTAGATGCTGCGCATGGGTGGAAATCCCCCCGCGGTCCCCGCTCAGGATCGGCCAACTGAGGAACCAACGCAGCGAGTCATGGTGTCCATTGACTTGAGCCGCCTGGATGTCGCCGCGCTTCACCCTCGCCTAAGGAACGCCTTTCAAGGAACCGTAAGACAAATATACTATTTTATGTTAATGATGCAATCAAGTCATTGAATGATTTCAACTCATCAAGCCTCGGAAGGACACTACTGTTCACAAACATCATATTCCATTACAGCCGCCGAACGACCGATCTGATTGTCAATACACATTTTTATCTTTATGTGGATATACTAAATGTGATTTGTTCGTCGTTAGAAAGAGAAATAATTATTCTTCTCTGTTTGTGTGAAATATTTATTTTTGATTTCCCGGATTAAATCCAAAAAACAGTCGAAGTGTGTGATTACAATTTGGCGGGACTGTTTCGTTGGCTAAAGTTTAAGTATTTAATTAGTGACAGTTTTTTCACTTAAAATAAATTAAAAAATCGTGTTTTCTAAATTTCGAATGATTTCAAGTAATAATAATAAATAATTATTGGATGATTTTTATAGCGCCATTTTCGTGAGAAAATCACCTCAAGGGCGCAAGTACCCGGCATAAGTAAGTGAAGTTTTACTTCAGTCGTGTGTTCTAAAGCACACTCGTTTTTTTTATTCCCCTTCGCTTTTAAATGTGGAAACTTGTAAATGCTTACAGTATTTCACTATTTATGTCATGTTTTTAAGATTCATGAAATAAAAATAAATTTTTTAAAATTTGTAATTGCGTAAATTCTGCGAGTTAGTTTATTTAAACTTGCTTTTCGTACTAAATAGGGAATATTCCCATCTTATTCTGATTGGCTTCGGGCATTTGGGACTTTGTCAATGTAAATGGTGTAAGTGTAAATCATGTTTTTTTTCAGATTCCTGGCATTGAGGCCCCTCCAGAAGCGGATTAGTATTCGCAGGCAGCTTGGGGATTTTTCTGTAAAACCAATATAGATTATGTTCAATCAGTGCAAAATTCATTGGTTAAATTATTAGCTGAAAAAAAAATTATACAAAGAAAGGCATAATATTCCATACTTTTATCAGAGTCTCAAAGTTCTTTCAGTGAGAGCAATTCTGTGGTACAAAATTATATTTCAGCACATAAATAATCCTTTATATATAAACAGGCTGGAACACATAATACTCGTTTTAACTTTAATGAAGGGCTAATTGTGCCTAACCATACAAATAAATATGGACAAAGAACGTTAAATTACATGATTCCCAGTTGTTTAAATATGTTTCCTGCTGAAATTAAAAACTGTGCCCAAAACAAACAATTTAGTGAAGACTTGGCTTATGGAAAAAATTAATTTGTATTAGCTTACAATGACATATTATTCTAAAGACTTTAAAATTTTTATTTATGTTTTCAAAAAATTATTTTAATCATATTTCTGTAAAAAATTTAAGTTAATTTTATATAATTGTAAAAATGTAACTATTAAATCACTATAATAAGATCTTTAACGTAAAGAACCCGTTAGACAAACTGCTAAAAAATAGTTTATCGGGCTTTTTGTCTTGGAAAAAAAAAATGTATAAATAGTTTCTTTGGCCAAAAGATGTTTAAGTATGTATTGCCACAAGAATCACTTTTTTTAAATATCTTTTTTTCCCATTGAATCTGCATACATTCAAAAGTAATTTTACATAATTTCTAAATGCAGTAAGATGTAAATATTATAAAGTACAAGTAATGTAAAAGTTAGCAATAAGTAAATATATAATATACAAGAGTGGGTTATGGGAACCCACTAAGGCACTGCCTGTGTGTGGGTTATACAAACAAGAATGCTATACATATAAACATCAATAAGTACAAGTAAAAAATGTAAGTTTTAAAGTAAGGGTTTAGAAATATAATAATCCAAATTTTTTTTTTTTAGTTTAAAGAAAGTAAATAAAGTTAGAATTGTATTGAAAAGTGAAATATGGAGGTTTTCAAATAATTCATAGAAAAAGTGTTCCAACATCTGCATCATTCAGCCAAAACTTTAATTATTTTATTTAAAGTGATATTTTATCAGATCTGTCATTTTAATGTATTTTGTTGGAAGATTAAATGTACGAGGACCAATAAAGCTGCTATTTGTTTGCATTAATTTTGTATTTGTTTGGGGGCAATAAAACATATTATTAGTCCTTTTGCTAATTCTATTGTTTTTTTTTACGAAACAATTTTTGTTTTAAAATATATAATTTATAGTCTGCAATATAAATAATTTACGGATATTGAATATGTTAGTCTCTTTGAATAATAACTCTGTCGAGAATGTTTTATTTCTATTATACATAACTTTAGTGTTGCGCTTTTGAGTGGTTCGTAAAGGCTTAATAAATGCATCAAGCGCACCACCCCATTCTATAATGCTGTGTATTATTGAAGATTGTACCAGGGAAAAGTAGATCATTTTCAATTTGTCAAGTTTGAGTACTTCCTTAAGTCTATAAAATGTGTATGTAAGATATCTTAATTTCGAGGTAGTTTTATCAATGTGAGATTTCCAATTTAGATGTGTATCAACAGATATACCTAAATATTTAATATTTTAAACTTTGACGAGTTCATTGCACAGTGAACATGTTTCATGATTGCATCTCGTATTGTGGATCTAATTTTAAGGTTATCGTGAGGTTTGTTTTTATGTTTTTATAAAAAGTTATATAAACTTTTTTGCTGTACTTTAAAATTAGTTTGTTACATTTTAGTCATGTTGAAACAAGTGCAATACATTATTTTGCTTTAGAAAAAGATTCAATCCAATAATTTCCATTTACTACTATTGCCGTGTCATCGGCGTAACAAATATTTTTTCCTGGGATCACAAAATTACATAAATCATTTATATAGATCAAACAAAGAATCACCCCAAGGACAGTTCCTTGTGGAACTCCATTTTTTATCTGTGCTCCTAAACTATACACATTCCCAATTTTTGTTTTTTGTGTTCTGTCTTTAAGATAGTTTGTCAGTATTTTTAATGTGTCTTTTTTAAAACTTAGTTGAGTTCTTTTTTTAATTAGTAAGTTATGATTTACAGAATCGAAAGCTTTTCTTAAATCTAGAATATTATATGTTTCTAAGTGTTCTATGATTCTATTTTTGGTGCATTTTTCTAATATTTTTGATAGGTTTGAAACAAGTGAGATTGTCTATAATTATTTAATTTATGTGTTTCACCAGATTTATGAATTGGTATCAGGGTGGAGATTTTAAACTGTTTTGGAAAATGACCCTCTTTAATCCCATTATTGAGTCAATTCTAGTGGTATGGATTTGTTGGGTTCTTTCTGCAGATTTATAATTGATAAAAAATCTACAAATTATTTTAGTGATGTTCAGCTGTTTTACACACATAACATTAGATTCATTGTAAAGTAGTTTCGATGGATAACGAAATTTTTTTTGTAACATGACGTAAGAATTTCATAATTTGTGAGCAATATTTAGTGGTTCTACATTGGACTTGATCCCCAGCATATTAAAAAAAAGACTGAAACAGGATCCTCAGCATATTAAAAAAAAACGTATGGCAATAGACCAAATTTTCGTCATTAATAATTTTTGATTGCTTTTATCAAAAGCTTTGGAAAAATCAGTATACAGAGCGTCTACTTGAGTGCGTTTGTCCATATGATTAATTTATATAGATTATCTTTAAGTTTTTAAATTTTAATATTTATTAAAAAATAAAATAAATTAACATATTTTAACAATAAATTCGGTAAATTAAACATTTTTACTTTCTATACTTCTATCTTTTATGAAACCATGTTGTTGTTTTGTTATAATATGGTTTAGTTGTGAACTTAAGCATTGACAGACTATTTTTTCCATTAAATTACTAAAAATTGATAATTTAGAAATGGGTCGATAGTTTTTAACATTATTTTTATTGCCATTTTTGTGGATTGGAGTTATGAACGCCTTTTTCCAGATATCTGGTACAATGCTTTCAAACATTGATTTAGTATTTATTATTTATTTATTTTAACATATTATTATTATTTATTAAACAATTATACCTAAATATGTGATGTTATGAATTAAAATTACTTTACATTGTTGGATGAAGTTGTATTAACGTAATTGTATTATTTTGTACATTGTTTGTACTTTGTTTCATTATAATAAAATAATTATAAAAATATATGTTAAATTTTTTTTTCAAAGACTAATTTACGTTTGTATTTTAAATTAATCTTAATTATTTTAGAAGTTTTATCAATCAAGAAAATTTTTTCTAAGATTAATTATTTATTGGTGATTTCCATTTTAGAGAAATTATTATTCTGCTTGGCTTCGAATCCAGAGGTCGCGGGTTAAATATAAATTATAATTATAAGGTTTAAATTATTTTTAGTTTATTTTGTAATAATAATTTTAATACCGCACATGTATTCAGGAACAAGTGGGAATAAGACGTCCTCGGGGGTGGGAGATGGGAAGAATTAGGTTGGGAATTACACCAGTGGCGGTCGGTGACTTTTTGTAGAAGGGATGCTGGAAAATTAATAAATATGATACCTGCAATAAATAAATATACAAATTTGTATAATAGACCACCAACAAGTTGCAATTTCTGACAAAAATAGTATTATTAGCTCTATAAATCCTTAATACTCAGCAACATGATATAGTTAGTGTGAGTGGTTTTTATGCAAAACCCAAAAGTCATCAAAACATCAACTGTCAATTTTAGTGACTTTGTCTATGCCACAGTCTATGCAATAAAATAAATAAACAGTGATAAATCCTATAGATGTATGAGCTTGTCTCTTTTTAGTGTCGCTATTTTTCGTTTCACTGTGTTTCAAATCACAACGGTGCTAAAGAAGATTTCACTTCAAAAAACTGCTCGAGGATGAAACAATCTGGCCTAAATCTGTACTCACGGGTTCCCACTCCACCTTTGTTCTCCCCCTCCCCCCTCTTAACATCCCCTCCCCCCTCCAGCATTGCATAAATTCAGTCCCGGTCAGTTTTAAAACAGCTCGCGTGCCAACTATAATTTTTTTTAATACAAATTTCATATTGTACCTGATATTTTTATATTACTTGCGTGGCAACTTTCCCTTATCCCTCTCCTCCCCTTACCCGTCCCAACCCAAATACCTTTTTCGCAGTCTATTTAAGTATTGTTTAAATTATTTTATGTTGTGTATAACATGTTTATCACTTGTTGAATTAGCATCTGTATTATGATTGTGTTTTTTTAATTGCTGCTTAGTTCTGTTTTTATTTTTTCTGTTTTTCTTAAATGTTCTAGTTTACATTCACACATTCAGTTACTTTTATGTTTCTAAATACCTATCTGTGAACAATAATAATTCTCTGTTTGTCTGTTTTTTGCCATCCTCTTATGTATATCTTATTACTAAGACTGTTTATGTTCCTTAAATAAATAAATAAATAAATATTGCTCATCAGTATATATATATAATCCTCTCAACGACTCATCGACGTATGAATCCATCCCTCCCACTGCCGCGCAAGGCGATTTTCCGAAAGAGTACGGCTTAAGATGTCGAAGGGAATTCCCTCAACCATTCTTTCTCGATCCAGCCTGCCATGCAGCTGGTGGGCAGACGCATCCGCCGCCAAAATCCAGATAAACCTCCCCCCCCATGAACTCGGGCACCCCTGAACACTTGGGGTTACCTATTGCAGACGTGTTGGTTATCCAATAAATGGTTCCCGGGGCGGCGGTACCCATACCTGCCTCCTGAAATGAAAATAATATGTAATACCTTGATTATTTATCAAACAGATTTTATCTATACATATATGTAAGAATCAAAATATGTTTGTTTCTGGGTTTGTATATTCATTTATATATACGGACAAATAGTCCATTAACAATATAACAATAACACGAATAAAAAAAGAGATGAAATGAAAGGAGAGTAGATATACATAAAGATGAAGAGCATTGAAAATTTATTTTATAAAAGTACATATAGAAGATAATTACAAGTAGATTGAAGATGGGTTTAAGAGGCTTTGAAAAAATATATAATACTAGTATTTACCCGCGGCTTCGCTCGCATGGCTTTAGGGGGAAATCTATATACATAAAAATCAAAATACGATAGCTTCTGGGTTTGTAGTTCCTGGCATGCTTGCTATGCCACTTAATAAAGATATTGTTTCTCCCTGCGTGTCCTTTCCCTTCGTCCCATTCTTCTTCCGCCTAACATAATTCTCATTGACCTAAAACAATTGAGAGCAATTGTTTTTCATTTCAGTCTCTTTCGTTGGTAAATCTGCGTTTATGTATATGTCAAAATCTTGGCTCAGTAGCAAAGTCAGTTCAAAATCACAACGGGTCTATAGAAGTTTCCCTTCAAAAATTACAGCAAAGTTGCTACAACCCCCTTATATCTGTTGTAAGCTTTTATAGTGAGCTAAACTCTAATCCCCTTACTTGTAAAACGTTTTTCAACCTTCACACAACGGACAAACCTCCATTTCCTCCATCGGCCGGCGTAGTTCAGCGGTAAGGCTCTTGACTCGTAATCCGAAGGTTGCGGGATCGAATCCCGGCGTGGAAAATACATTTTATTTGATTAATTTGTGTTATTTCACAATTTATTCAATTAAAATAATATACAGTATATTTGCAGCACGTTCCAGAGTGGAAGATACTCTCAGTATCCCCCTGGTGTAAGACCACCTTCAGAATTGAAAGGTTGCATGAAATGACTTCAGCTGTGTTTAGTGACCAGATCTGAATAGCCAGATACTTCCCCACCTTCCTCTTCCATACCTCCTTCCCCTCCCCACTACCTTCAGCCTCACAACATTCCCCAATTGGGGATGCCATAGTCTCACTGGTTCCAGACAGGAGCAGTTAGGACTCTTGTGCGGTATTCATATAAAAATAAAAAATATAAAACTAAGTATCGTAAATGGCCGTTTAACAGCTACTTGAAATTTAAAAAAAACTCATTATAAGGTCCTAAGTCAACACTACAAAGCCATATATACTATAAGTCAGACTTGAACAGAACTTGAATAGAACTTACACATAACGTGATATTTAACTTTAAATATTTGGTGATTAAACTTTTTTTTTTAAATAATCTGCTTTTATTAATGTTTCCTACGATGACACCTATTGTTAACTTGTGCAGAGCACCAGAAATATGTTCGTAGAGGTACGAGTCCTCTTCCGAAGCACTACCCCGCTACGACGCGTGCGGCGCGGCGCGAGCACAACCATTTATTGTCGACAAACTATACCTTTGAATCAAATGTATGGTTGGTCGCGAATATAAACTATAGTAGTGGTATTAAATTGTTACACTGTAATATTAATGGTATCCATTCTGATAAAATTGAATTCTCTTCGGTGTTTTGCAGATTTTTTTAAACGACTTCGAAAAGGAGGAGGTTATCAATTCGGAGGTATTTTTGTTTTTGTTTTTTTTTTTTATGTTTATTACCTCTGAACTTTCGATTGGGTGAACCGTTATTGATGATTCTTTTTTTATTAGAAAGCTGGTGCTTCTCGTGTGATCTCGTTTTTATTTAGTCCAATTCTCACAATGGGATCCATGAGAAAACCATATATGTCTTAAATTTGCAATAAGTATGTGCGCGACAAATAGACGAATAACTCAATATTACGCCAATAGATTTCGATAATTCTTTTTTGAAGTAAAACTTCTTTACGCACGCTCGTCCCTAAAAATAAAAAAAAATCAACAAATATTTTAACAAAACAAAAAACGACTTAAAAAAATGCACTAAAAAGTAAAAAAATAATTTCGTACGATTGTTATTTTTGGAGTCTGTGTCAGCCAAGGTAACTACATACATAGGTAGTTATAGATGAGATGTGGATATCTTGGCTGGCACCGACTCCAAAAATAACAATCGTACGAAATTATTTTTTTTACTTTTTAGTGCATTTTTTTAAGTCGTTTTTTGTTTTGTTAAAATTGTTGTTTACTTAAATTCTTACTATGGCGAGCACGTTGCTGACAAACTTGTTGTACTTCGTCCTAAATGTAAGTCCACAAAATTATATTAATTATAATTTTTTTCAATAACTTAATGAGTTGAACCTTAAAGCGTAATATTTAATCGTTGAGGACGCTATTAGCAAATCTCAAACCAAATGTGAAACATAAAAAGATTCGGCCGCATATAAGAATTGAACTCAGGACCTCAGCCCTGCTGAGGGTATGCTCTTCACCTTTCTCTACACCAGAGGTAGTGACCTGCAGCCCGCGAGTACTATACTTACAGTAAAAAAGCACTATAAAAAATTGCGAGATAAACTATTAAAATGCTATAAAAACCAGTTTCATGTTCCTAATGATCTCTCAAAATTAAAGTAGCGGATTAATCTGCTAACGCATTTCGAAGGTAACAGTTCTAATGTTTCGAGTGGATTTAAAATGCAGCAAATTTTTTAATTGGTAGGAAAATCATATGCAAATTACGAGAGTAATACTAATCAAAGCTGGGGATTTGCATGCAGATTCAATCTTAATTTAAGACCAGTTTTTTTGTTCAGAATGAAAAGATCAAACTCCAGTTGTGAAATCATCTACTGACACATTTTGAGGGAAACCATTCTCTAATTTGAAGAGCAGTTTTTAATTTCTTGTTGCACCACATAAAACTCTCACCTTCTTCCTTCTATCTACCTTTTCACCCCTTTGAAAATTTCAAACCAAAAAATCAGACCATTTTTTATAAACCGGAAACACGGGACATAATTTTATGTGTGCGAAAAAACGATAATTACATAGCCGAAAATCATTTAAAAAAAGAACATTTTCCACACGAATAGCAATAAATTGCACGGGGTTCTCTTCGTAATATCTGTAAAAACACCGCCATCTTTATCAAAAAATCAAACCAAAGGATACATAAGTTCGCATAGAACAAACAATAAATCTAGTGAACGTTAATGCAAAAAAAAAATGAATCAGTGAGGAATTTTACAAAATTAAGGGAACATAATCGGAGACGGGACATATTCATGTAGTGACGTCACGAGATCAAATAATGGATTTATTCATTTTAAAATAAAAAAAACTATACATTTCGAAAAATTTTTACTAACATTTTCGTATTCTTAGTAAAAAAATCTATCCACACGATTTTTTCCAAGCCGTTATGAAATCCATGCAAGTGGCCTATTTTCATTGACCTAAAACGATTGAGAGCAGTTGTTTTTCATTTCAGTCTCTTTGGTTGGTAAATCCACTTTATAAGGTATATCTATGGTTAAAAATAACTCTTGCATAAAAACGTTACATAAAAAATCACAAAAAAACATCGTTTTAATTTAAAAAATAAAACAAATTTAAAAAAAAAAATAATTTAATCATATTGTATTTGAAGTTTTCTTAATAATTGTTAGTCCTCTCCTGGTGGGGCCCCATTGGCAGTGATCTCTCCCAGAGTCGAAACGACCTCATTATCAGGAACTGGCCGAACCTGAAAAAAAATATTTACATTGATAAAGTTCCAACTGCCAGTGAGAATAAAATGGGAAGAGGAAGAAGCAATATTCAATACTGCCCTAATTAAGTGGAAACCGGGCGGTGTTTTGCCCATTCAAACGTTTTCCTCAAATTCCTCTATGGATTTTGACACAACTGCAATTTTTTTTTACTGTAATATAGATATCAACTATTAGCGGCACGATTTGTTTTTTTTACCTCCTATAGGAGTGAGAAGTTAGAATCCTCCAAAATGGTTAAAATTGCCTGATTTAAACGCCATCAACAGACGTTCAGTATACAAAGTAGACAATGTATTATTTAAAAAGCAAAACAAACGGATAGTGTTTTCTACTAATACAGTGAAAAAACTAAAAAATAGGTCCAGTTTTGAAGGAGATAAACGGGCAATACAAAACCTTGAGTTGGATAATTTTATTTAGGTTCAATCTGAAGTGCAGTTGTCTCTTTCGCTCTGTATTCGGATGAGTAAGAGAGACAGTGATAGCAACAGTACGGTAAAATACAGATTGTTCAAATTTCTCGGCGACAGGGTTTTCTCTTAAATAGAATTTAATTTTAAATTAACTATCGCTTTGTCTTGCGGTTCCTTGCATCGGCATCGGCGGATTGGGTCTCCTGCGCCTTGCTCGCGCAATTGGCCGATTGACCTTGGGGGGAAGGCCACCCGTTCCTAAAATCTATTAACAAATAACATTTAAAAAAAAAAAATGGAAACGGATTAATCTTCTTAACAAACAGATTGCAATATTTAGAGCACTGTTGAGCATGCTGTTCTTCCTCTCCTCTCCACAGAAAGTACCATCAAAGATGACGTAGACCCCGGGGTTTTCCCACCCATCTGGAACCAGTGAGACTTTAGCATCCCCAATTGGAGTTTTTTTTTACATTAGCTCTACACGTAGGATCTGAGGAATACAATTTCAACTTTGAGGTTGCTCTGTGGAAGGTTTTTTTAGGGAAAGGATGGAGAGGAAATTCTGGGAAAGAAAAAGAAATGAGGAGTGGGTAGGAATCTGGGAGTCGGAGTGTCCAGGAGTGTCGGACGTATGAATCCATCCTTTAACTGCAGCGCAAGGCGATTAATCGAGAGAGTTCGATTAGAGAGGTCAGAAGGCCTCCCTCAAACATTCTCTATGGCCCGCCAAGTAACAAGTGAGCTGACGAATCCACCACTAAGACCCGGACAAACTCAACCCCAAGAGCCCAGGCAACACACTGCTAAGTCACCAAACCCAGCGAATCACGTGGGGTGACTTTTGGCGAAGGTGATAAATGGTTCCCGGGGCGGCAGGAACCCGCCTCATGGTATGGTATGTTGTTAGGCTGAAGGTAGAGGAAAGGGGAGGAGATGGCGTAGAGGAGGGGTGGGGAACCTTTTTAACATCGGAGGTCATTTTGACGTTTGTGGTATCACCCGCGGACCTCACAGCCACTTATATTTATTACCGCATTTGACGAGCATTCTTCCAATAAAAAAATCAAGCACACAAATTCTGCATCTGCAAATTTATAACTGCTCTTGGAAATCTAGAATGTATCCCTTCGCGTCCCGAATTTTTACATTGTGTTTAAAACCCGAGGTAGATTTTAAATTAAGGTTGGTTCTGCGTACAAGCTTAAATAATAGACCCCCACAGAATTTTGCAGCATATGGTGCCTATTGATGTATCTGCATCTTATTATTTGATTTATCGTTTTATTCTGAACATAACACTGAATTAAATTAAATCTTTATGCGGTGGATTAAAACTACACTCAGAACATGAGATCGGTTTTTCCTGACAGTGCGCACATAGATTGCAACAGGGATTTAAAAACTGCACTTTAAATAAGAGAATAGTTTCCCTCAAAATGTGCCAGCAGATGATTTCACAACTGGAATGTGATATTTTCGTTCTGAACAAAAAAACTGGTTTTAAATTAAGATTGAATCTGCATTCAAATCCCCAGCTTTGATTAGTATAACTTTCGTAATTTGCATACGATTTTCCTACCAATTAAATATTTTGCAGCATTTTAAATCCACTCGAAACATTAGAACTGTTATCTTCGAAATGCGTTAGCAGATTAAACCGCTACTCTAATTTTGACAGAGCATTAGGAACATGAAACTGGTTTTTTATAGCATTTTAATAGTTTATCTCGCAATTTGTTGTAGTGCTTTTTTACTGTAATTATAGTGCTCGCGGGCTGCAGGTCCCCACCTTTGGTGTAGAGTAAGGTGAAGAGCACACCCTCAGCAGGGATGCGGTACCGAGATCAATTCTTACATGCGAACGAATCTTTTTATTTTTTGTTTGAGTTGTTTTGATTTGTTTTTATCAAATTTTCGTTTGAGATTCGCTAAGAGCGTCTTCTACCATTACATATATTACATTTATTTATTTATTTTTTTTTTTTTTTTTTTTTTTTTTTTTTTTTTTTTTCATAGGAAGCAATTACTTTGTGGTTAGACATTATATTATAAAAATAAAACACAAACACTTTGTATTTAACCACGAATTTATTATTGTATATATCGACCGGTTTCACTTCGACCAAGCTTCTTCAGGATATAAATAATAATTAAAAAAAAAAAATAAAATAAAAAAAAATAAAAAAAAAAATTTTTTTTTTTTTTTTTTTTTTTTTTTTTTTTTTTTTTTTTTTTTTTTTTTTTTTTTTTTTTTTAGTTATTATTTATATCCTGAAGAAGCTTGGTCGAAGTGAAACCGGTCGATATATACAATAATAAATTCGTGGTTAAATACAAAGTGTTTGTGTTTTATTTTTATAACATATATTACACTTTAAGGTATAACTCATTAGGTTATTGAAGAAATATATAATTAAAATAACATTGGGGACTTACGTTTAGGACGAAGGACAACAAGTTAGTCATGGTGAGACTTTAAAAAATCTGCAAAACACCGGGGAGAATTAAGTAAATGACATTTATTTGTAATCGTAAGTGGTGCAAAGATTGCGGCTCTTGTACTGATCAATTGAAAGTTGAGAAGCGCTCCGGATAAAAAATTTAGTTTTGAATGACATTTGATTACCATAGAAAAATACATTAGAAATATTGATCGAGTACTTAATAATAATAATCCATAAATATTGCTTGTGCTCCCGTTTCTTTTTTTAACTCCCGACGCAAGGAGCTGGTGTTACAAGTTTGACTTTGTGTGTGTCCGTCTGTCTGTCTAAGTAATGCTGTGAAAAAATGAAACGGTTCCTCAAAATTTTTATTTAAAAACATGGTATTTTACGCTTTTTCCAATATTGAAAAAAAAATGGCGTGCAGTTAACACACGGCAGAAGTGAAACCTTCACTCGTACAATCTCAACCAATAGGAACCTGGAAAAGTAAAACGAATAAATTGAGTTCATAATAAAAGTGGCCAACGCACACTTACATTTCTTCAAATAACTTTATCAATTGGAAACATACATGCAATTGAAAATAGATGTTACGGCATCAAAAACGGGTCCTAAACAACGTTTAACTCTTCACCCGGAGAAAACCCAAGTCTCCAAAGTGCGAAAAAATGTTTTTCATTTCAGTACTGCTTCAATTTTTTTTCCTTATATTTCGGGGATTTAAATTATTTTCACGCAGTAATAAAATGATCTCTGCATAACTCTCTGAAAGGCTTTTGGCGTGAAAAATGTGTACGGCACCCTTCAGAAATACATTATTGTACAAACTCCCCACTAGTCTCGAAGAGCACAATTCGATCCCTTGTATTTATCTGTGGTCATCAACAACTGTCATTCGCTCGTCATTATTTCAAAACTTTCCTTTGCATCGCAAGTGCGATCACTTTTCAACATTAAAATTTACCAAGATCAGTATAAGTGGCACAATTTTTACACAGGTGGGTACTATTACCAGTTATTAGTTAATTTACAAAGTTAATTTCGTTGTTATTTGCAGATTTAATATATTCGCGTCGATTCTCTTTCGGCTGGTATTTTAATACAATATTTAGTAAAATAAAAAGTAGACGTAATGCTAAGCTCCTTCGTCTCTTATATTAATTCGTGTGCTGTGCGCGTTTTGGATCTTCCCACGACTGCAGAAATAAATCCAAAGTAATGGCCGGTGTCAAGTGCTAGGATGCCGATATTTTCGGATGGTACAGTTTGCAGACTGTAAAAGTGTTCCGAGATCCTTTTGGAGTTGTCTGCAACACGGCGTAATTACACAAAAATGATTCGCGACAGTATATTTTGTCGTGAAATGTCAAAACATGTCCTATGGATTGGGGTTAGTCCAATATTTTAGAAATTCGTTCGGTACAGAAAAAACGATATTTATAAAGTTTGTTGTTTTGATAAACGTTCACTTGTTTTTACAAAGGAACCCGTTGTAATTCAGTGCTACTAATTGATTGACAGCTCCCCAGTGATGATTCTAATGAGCAACGCGTTGGGAAAATTAATGTCAAATTTAGAGTAACAATTACTATAGTTATCATTCAACAATTACTGCTTATTACATTTTTCCACCTGAAAACAACCAACTTTATTTTTGTGAGAGAGGCATTGTTAGTGCTAAATCTCTCTCGCTAGGTGGCGTTGAGACAAATTATGTTGCTATATTGAAAAAAAAATTCTATGTAGATGAGTGTTTCAGGCTGATAATTATTGCTTATAATAATTGTTACCCTTTGTGCTATGTATAAAAATCTTGTCTTAAAAACGTTAGTTTATCAATTAAAAAAAAAAATAATATTTGACAAAAAAAGTATTTCATCAAAAAATGTAGACATAATTTTACTCGACGACACCTAGCGAGAGAGATTTAGCACTAACAATGCCTCTCTCACAAAAATAAAGTTAATTGTTTTCTTGTGGAAAAATGTAATAAGCAGTAATTGTTGAATGAAACACTAGTAAATGTTGAATTATTTGAAGGGTATTAGATAAGCCGACATAGCTCAATGGTAGAGCACCTGATCGGCAATCAGAAGGACACGGGTTCAAGTCCGTTGGCGGCCTGTATCTTTTCTCGGAAGATTTTTTCAATGTAGATGATTGTTTCAGGCTGATAATTATTGCTTATTGTTACCCTTTGTGATATGCATAAAAATCTTGTCTTAAAAACGTTAGCTTATCAATAAAAAAAATAATTCCAATTTAGAGATTTCGAAAGAATTGCATTTGAATACTTTAAAGAATTATTCGACTTTTAATGGAATATATTTGAGGGTTTTTAGATGTGTTAGTGTGAAAATGAAATGTTTGTGAAGACGGAATATATTTGTGCAAATTTCTAAAATACTGTAAATTCTGACCATAAAGGTATTTTGTTTAATTACAATAACACGCTCTCTAATTACGCCGTTTTACAGATGTGGTCCTATTTCAGAAATTAAAAAAACCCAGCAAACTTATTTCGTGGCACTATATAATATTTTTTTTAATAAAGTCGTTTTCCGTAACTTTTTCAGGGTTTTCCTAAAATTAAATTACACTTAAATCTGTAAAAGGATGAGCAGGAGCGGAAAGGGTGGGAGTGGGGAGGTGGTCAATATGACGTTATTTACAATTTGGTCAAAATTTAAAATTAAAAAAACGAGTGTGCTTTATGCGAAGTTCTATTCAAGTTATTATATCATCGAGGGCAAGTTTCTTCATAAAACTGAAATAATTTAAGAAATTGAATAGAACTTTGACAGAGCGTAAAAATTAGCTTCCAATATTTGATTCGATTGTTCGAATTTTGTGAAACTTCCCGTCTTTCTTTGATGTCATTTGAAGACTTATATTTTATTTAGCTTGTGTAATATTGACTTGGGTCATTAAAATTAGTATTTTTTGGAATCTTACGCAGCTGTTAAATGGCCGTTTAAGATAAAAAGTGCGCATTTAATAAAATATTGCACTGGAAACGAGAGAAATGCAGATTACGTTGATATCATGTTATGTGTTACTTTAGTAGTGTGAAAGTTTCAGTTTGCTGACTTTGCTACTGAAACAAGATTTTTAAATAATATCGTCCCTTATTCGCATTCGTACTGCATCTAAATGTAATTTATTTAATTCTCTCCGGTGTTTTGCAGATTTTTTAAAGTCTCACCATGGCGAGTCTCAACTTCTTGTTCTTCGTCCTAAACGTAAGTCCCCAATATTTTTTTAATTATAATTTTTTTCAATAATTTAATGAGTTGAGCCTTAAAGTGTAATATTTAATGGTTGAAGACGCTATTAGGAAATCTCAAACAAAAATTTGAGACACAAATAGATTCGGTCGCATGTAAGATTTGAACTCGGTACCGGATCCTTGCTGAGGGTTTGTTGAGGGTTTGCTTAGAGCTAAATTAAATTTTAAATCTATGTCTAAAATTTTCGTTTGAGAGCCGCTAATGGAGGTTCATATAATAATTATTTTTAATGTTAAAATTTACAATCCGTGTCATGTTTACAACTTCGGTGCTGACAATTCTATTTCGGAAGGAAAAAAAAACATGATGTGCCTTCGTGATGATAAAAAATAGTTAAAATATTATTTCATATGTTATTGTAATATTAAATTCTTGTTGCAAACTATGTGTGTACTGCCAGAATCAAAGAAAAACCGTTTTTATGTTCTGAATGTAGTTTTAATCCACCGCATACAGATTTAATTTAAACTAGTTTTTCTAAACGAAGTTATTCTTTGTATCGAGTGAAGTTTTACATTTGAGTTAGGCACCATATTCTGTAAAATTCTGTGGGTAACTATTTTTTAAGCTTGTAGACTCTTACACAGAATCAACCTTAATTTAAAATCTACCTCGCATTCTAAGCACAATGTATAAATTCGGGACGCGAAGGGATACATTCCCGACTTCCCAAAAAAAACTTTCCACACAGCATCCTCAAAGTTGAGATAGAAAAATTGATGTAAAAAAAACTCCATTTGGGGATGCCAAAGACTCTGATGTCAAAGACTGGTTTCAGATGGGTGGGAGAACCCCGGGGTCTACGTCATCTTTGAAGGAACTTTTTGTGGAGAGGAGAAGAAGAACAGCATTCCCAACAGTGCTCTATAGATGGCAATCTGTTTGTTAAGATAAATTCGATTCCATTAAAAAATATGCTAATTTTGTTATTTTTTAATAGATTTTAGGAATGGGTGGCCTTCCCCCTAAGGTCAATCGGCCAATTGCGCGAGCAAGGCGCAGGAGACCCAATCCGCCGATGCCGATGCAAGAAACCGTAAGACAAAGCGGTTTTAAGTTTTTGAAGCGATTCAATTCAGTTTGTTATTTTAATCCCTCTAGCCTCGGAATGACACTAATCATATTCCATTACAGTCGCCGAAAGACAGATCTGACCGAGTCCATACATTATGAAAGTATTTTTATCCTTTATGTTTCGTAGCCAATGAATTCACTTATATTTCACTGTTTATCTCGTATCTTTAAGATTACTTTTTTTTTTTCAATAAAATCAAAATAATTTGATTTTTCTGAACGTATCCAAAAACTAAAAACTGTTTTGAAAGGTGAATTAGAAGTGAGCATTTTATTTTTGAAACATAGATATTTTGATGCAAACATTTAAAAATTTCACCTAACATTTTGGTGGACGTTTGACGTCATAAATCCGAAAAATTTTATCTTTTTGCGGATATCTATGGAACTCAAATCGTAGTGTAGGGTTCTCTTTCTGTTACTGTTTAGAAAATATATCTCGTCATTAGAGTAAGGGAGATAAAACGACTTTTATAAGACCGGATGAGCTGACCCATATATGGGTGAAATTTACTTTGTGTCAAATTGTTGTTTGGCCTATACTTGGGCCAGATTTACTCAACAGGTTAAAATTAATTAATTGTGTTAAAAAAAAAAACCTGTCGAAGAGAAATTTGAACAAAGGGTATTTTACAGTACTGTTATATCACTGTCTCTCTTACTCACCCGAATATGGAGTGAAAGAGACATCTGCACTTCAGGTTGAACCTAAATAAAACTATCCAACTCAAAGTTTTGTATTGCCCGTTTATCTCCTTAAAAACTGAACCTGTTTTTTAGATATTTTACTGTATTAGTAGAAAACACTTTCTGTTTTTTTTTGCTTTTTAAAAAATTAATTGTCTACTTTGTATATTGAACGTCCGTCGATGGCGTTTAAATCAGGCAATTTTAACCATTTTGGAGGATTTTAACTTCTCACCCCTATAGGAGGTAAAAAAAAACAAATCGTGCCGCTAATAGTCGATATCTATATTACACTTTCTAAATTTCTTTAAATATACAATAAACAGTGTTAATTTCAAGCGACCTCCCAGGTAAGTATGGTCCTGTATTAATTCATTTTTAGGCAGCATCGCGTTCATTTGTCAAAATATTGTACATATATTTTCGTATCGGTGATCGATGAACCGGTGTATGCAATTTTTAGCCATAAGTTGTTTTTAATTGTTTGTCTAGCTTGTAGTCTTTCTAGATTTTAGGCATGTATGGTAAGTTTGTACAGCGCCCTTGAGGTGATTTTTCACAAAAACGGCGCTACATAAATCGTCCAAATATTATTATTATTATTATTAAAAAATATTTGCAGTTGTGTCAAAATCCATATAGGAATTTGAGGAATACGTTTGAATGGACAAAACACCACGCTCTACCGACTGAAACGCGTTAGGGATTAAGATGCATAAATCAAATTACAAACACTACCGTTTTTATTAAAAAAACGCGCGTTTTTTTTTAAATTTTAGTGTTTGTAAGGTGATTTATGCATTCCGATCCCTATCGCCTTTCAGTCTAGTCTTTAGTAGAGCGACTGAATCGTGGTAGGGATTGGGAATACGCCGCCCGGTTTCCCCTTAATTGGGTCAGTATTGAATATTGCTTCTTCCTCTTCCCATTTTATTCTCACTGGCAGTTGGAATTTTGTCGATGTAAATACATTTTTTTCAGGTTCCGCCAGTTCCTGATAATGAGGTCGTTCCGACTCCGGGAGAGATCACTGTCAATGGGGCCCCTGCCAATGGAGCCCCTGCCAATGGGCCCCCTGCCGATGGGGCCCCTCCAGGAGAGAACTAACAATTATTCTTCAAATACAATATGATTAAATAAATATTTGTTAAAACTTCGTTTTATTTTTAAAAATAAAATTATATTTTTTTGTGACATACAAGTGTAATTTTTAATCATAGATATACCTTTTAAAGCAGATTTTCCAACCAAAGAGACTGAAATGAAAAACAATTGCTATCAGTAGTTTTAGGTCAATGAGAATTATGTTGTGAGACTGAAGGTAATGGGGTGAAAAAGTAGATGGGAGGAGGAAGGTGGGAGTCTATGTGGTCTCCAAACACAATAAATGACTTTAGCAATGATTTCAATATATTATTTTTATTTTCATGCAATTTCTCATTTTCACTTGGACAACCTCAAAAGTAAGAAAATGTTAACTCCAGTTCCTGTGGACGGAGCACAGTTAGTAATTTGAGGTATCTAGCTCGACTTTATTATTTTAGTATTTTTTTGGGACAATATAAATTATCATTATATGAAAAAAAAATATATGCATTGATTCAACCTGGTACAGTCGTTTTTATACTTACAGCAATATATTAAAATTAAGGTTTCGTAAGTTTGCGTTCTCAAATCTCGGAAAGTAATCAATAGATTGACTCAATTTTTTTTTATAGAACATTGCATTTTAGCAGAAGAGTGTTTCCATATATAATGGTATGCGCTGGCGTAATAAAATTTGTAAATATCGATCTGTGTATCAAATATCGCCTTGGTGCTGAAAAAAATAAAAGTTGTTAAAATAAACCCTGAATATATCACAAAAATAAAGTTAATATAATACATTAATGTCCATTAAATACAGAAAACGTAAAATTTTGCCAGATACATTTTCTCGAAGTCTCGTTGAATTCTAAACTTAAGAAAAAATACGATTTGAAAAATGGTTTCCTCAATATTTTTTATCACATTTAAACACAAGTTAAATAATTATAAAAATCCCTTGATTACCTAGATGCCACCATAAAGATTCGAAAAAACACAGTAGTTAGTGAATTATCACGATAAAGTGCAAACTTACATCCGCGTAGAGATCCAAACTCGACGACATAAAATTACTAGTCCGCGTTTCGAGGCGGTAAGTTTTTGCATTGTTGTCGTGACGTCGCAAGCAGATAAATTTTTTTTTTTCAATTTCTAAAAAGATTACACATTTAGGTACCCAATTAAATTTAAATTAAATCCAGAAAGAAACTTAGAGATTTAAAATAGTATCGAGCTAGATACCTCAAATTACTAACTGTGCGGAGGTTCAATTCTCAATCAATAAAAAAAACTCTTTTTAATTAACTTTTGATATAAATGTCAATAAAAAAACTCTTTTTAATTAACTTTTGATATAAATGTCAATAAAAAAACTCTTTTTAATTAACATTTATTATAGAAAAAAAATATTTTCTCTTAAGTCATAAAGATATTTAATAAAATTGTTATCTGCTGGTTTCTAACCAAAAATGTAATTAATATTTATTTTGTGATTTATGCATTTGTAATTTTTAAGCATTAATAGACATGTTTTCATATTTCAATCCGCATTTCCACGCAAAATATGAACAAAATTGCTACATTTTCTTATATCACACAAGTCTCTGTAAAAGAAAAGGAATCAATCAAAAGCATTAAATGTAGGAAAATAATATTCTGAAAAAGTAAATAAATTAGGGTCACACAAAGAAAATAAATCTCACTGAAAATAGAATTTTTTTTAAATACTTCAAGCCACATTTTTGGGAATATTACTTTTAAGGGGTTTTAAATAAAAAGTCTTCATAATACACCATGTTAGTTATTTTTGGGAATATCACTTTTAAGGGGTTTTAAATAAAAAATCTTCATAATACACCATGTTAGTTATTTTTGGGAATATTACTTTTAAGGGGTTTTAAATAAAAAGTCTTCATAATTCACAATGTTAGTTATTTTTGGGAATATTACTTTTAAGGGGTTTTAAATAAAAAGTCTTCATAATACACCATGTTAGTTATTTTTGGGAATATTACTTTTAAGGGGTTTTAAATAAAAAGTCTTCATAATACACCATGTTAGTTATTTTTGGGAATATTACTTTTAAGGGGTTTTAAATAAAAAATCTTCATAATACACCATGTTAGTTATTTTTGGGAATATTACTTTTAAGGGGTTTTAAATAAAAAGTCTTCATAATACACCATGTTAGTTATTTTTGGGAATATTACTTTTAAGGGGTTTTAAATAAAAAATCTTCATAATACACCATGTTAGTTATTTTTGGGAATATTACTTTTAAGGGGTTTTAAATAAAAAGTCTTCATAATACACCATGTTAGTTATTTTTGGGAATATTACTTTTAAGGGGTTTTAAATAAAAAGTCTTCATAATACACCATGTTAGTTATTTTTGGGAATATTACTTTTAAGGGGTTTTAAATAAAAAGTCGTCATAATACACCATGTTAGTTATTTTTGGGAATATTACTTTTAAGGGGTTTTAAATAAAAAATCTTCATAATACACCATGTTAGTTATTTTTGGGAATATTACTTTTAAGGGGTTTTAAATAAAAAGTCTTCATAATACACCATGTTAGTTATTTTTGGGAATATTACTTTTAAGGGGTTTTAAATAAAAAGTCTTCATAATACACCATGTTAGTTATTTTTGGGAATATTACTTTTAAGGGGTTTTAAATAAAAAGTCTTCATAATACACCATGTTAGTTATTTTTGGGAATATTACTTTTAAGGGGTTTTAAATAAAAAGTCTTCATAATACACCATGTTAGTTATTTTTGATGATTAAGGCATTTTTGATAAAAAAAAATTATGCATTCATTTTTTTAAGTGAAACTTTCTTTTTAGCACCGTTGTGATTTTAAACTCGATGAAACAAAAAACAGCTATACTAAAAAGAGACAAACACATACATATGTCTATAGGATATGTGCAATGCTTCGTATCCTATCGGTATCCTCTTTGTGCAGTGCTTCGTAGCCTCCTAAATCTTGTCTATTTTAATTTTCTGATGGTTCTACCGCGTGTGAATTTCACACTCTATTTTTTTTTCTTGAAAACCGTATAAATAATTTTTCCTCCCATAAATCTCTCACATTTATAAAGAAAATTGTACTTGTTATGTCAAAATTGTGAAAAGCAAATAACCACTCTCAGAATTAATTTTACGAATTTGTAAATATATGTTTTAACCGCCTCCTTTAAAATGTTCATTGTGGCTTAAAGTTTTTACCAAACCACGGTCGAAATGTTTACAAGTTCAGAGGTGAATTTTCCCACTCCATTTCCAGTTGCATTCGAAAGGTCAGAAGTATTATACGATACTAATGTGTCCAAGTCCGAAATAGAAGCGTGAACTCAGGCGGAGCAACTGAGAAGAAACTACAAAGTCCGGGCACATCCGCGCTGACTGGGGATTCCCCCGGGAGACTACCTACAAACATGTCTATCTACACAAAGGAAAATTGTTAACACACTTAAAAAGTGTGAGAAACATGTGAGTAATATTGGTAAACTTGAAACTTATCTTATTTAGATAACTGCTCCTCTTTTCCATTATGGTTATCCACTTTAGATAAATCTTTTTAAAAAATCTAAATATTCCCATATTTCTGAGCATCTCAAAAATCTTCACACGCTCGAATGTTCGAAAAGAATCCAGTTTGAGCTCTGCTGGATGGTATTTACGTCCCTTGACGGAATAGTTCCGGCTGACTCCAGATGCTAATATCTACAGCTTGTATGTCGGACAAATATCTACAACTCATATGTTGGACAAATAATATCTATGATCTTCAGAGTGAAGACTAACATCTACAAAGCTGAGGTCGGATATATATCTATGACGGTCCCAGTGGTGACGAATGTCTGTTGAGCGTAGATGGGAATAATATCTATAGAGGGCAGCTGAGCAAGAGGTTGTACGGAAAAGCATAAATTACTTCAATTACTTAATACTAACCTAACCTAACATGAATTAATTTTTTTAAAGTGCATGCGCAATATTACGTGATGCCAATATGCTATACATAATTGCAAATCCAACCTCTGCCAGTGCTGTAGATATTCGTCAACATCACCTGTTCCATAAATATTAGTCAGCAGTTTGAGCTGTAGATATTTGTCCTCACTTTGGTTCTCATTGATATTAGTCCGATTTGTTCAGTTTTTGGAATTCCTATAGATATTAGTAGACGCCTCCCTCCGGCTTACTTATCGGAAATGTGAATTCCAGAAAATTCCAACTCTCGACAATCTACCCTCAGGTAAGCAGCATCGTCAGCTATTGGAAGGTTGAAGGAACCAAAACGCGCACCAGATACTAAGTTCGGTGAGTGTGCTTTTCTGAGTGTCAGAACCTAAAGCTTGGAATGGACTGCCACATGAGTTAAGAATGTTTATATAGACTCGGCGGAATTTAAAACTAAATTTTAAACTCACCTTTTCAGACAGTTGTATAGATAAGTTAAACATCCTTTCACCATCATCTTCTCTACCCGCGGCATTGTAAATAAATAATTGTGTAAATATATAAGCAAATTCTTTTTTTAAGCTTTTGTAAAGGTCATTTCATGGAAATCTCCAGTCCTTAAGAGTCCTTAACTCTCTGATCTTTCAAAATAAATATTTACTCATCTTTGGCATTAATCTTCTGACAAATAATGTAAAACCAAAAGCAAATGTAAAATCATGCAATGTCCAGTGTTTTAAATATAATGTCCCCCCCGTGCAAAGTCGTATCTTCTCCAAGCACAAACTTTCTAATAAAGAGTGTTTATCGGAAGTGACCAGCTAGGTACTTTTCTGTGACTATTTGTAAATAATAAAGTTAAATTGAGCCTAAGAAATCACAATAAATTGTAAAGCGCCATTGAGGTGATTTTTCACAAAAACGGCGCTCTATAAGTTATCCAATAATAATAATTATTGTTTTAAATTCTGATAGTTTTGTGTATCCATATACGCACATTTTTAAATTTTTGTACATCTATGTATACGTATATTTATACCTATACCTGTTTTTATTATATATAAAAATATATATATAAATATATATATATGTATATCTATTTATAATTTTCTACTACGGAAAAATATAAGATACTTTTGTAATAAACCTTATGTGTATGTTATAATTATAAGGAAAATATATATTTTTTAATGGATAATATGTTAGTGTTACTAGATGCACTTTACTTAGGTACTTTAACCAGCGATTCCCGACATTATGTGCATTAAAAATGTAAATGAAATTTTGGTCTCCGTTGACATTTTTATGTTTTTTGTTTTAGTTTTCATCTTAAAAAATTAAAAATCAGTAGGTATTTGATGGTTGGGATCGTGGTAAGAGAGGTTGGGCCGTTACTCGACTGAGTCGTAGACATGTGGAAGAAAGTTTTTTTTATTCGGAATTGAAGAAAACGAAAATGAAAAAAAAAACTTTTTAAAAAGTCACCGGAAACAAAAATTTCATTTACATTGACGTAATTTAGAGTTTGCAATGTACACGCGGTAGGAGTGAAACCTTCAGATAACTAAACGTAAAGAGATCAGTATCAGGAGTAGGATAGTTGTAGAGTTTATTTATCATAATATTGTTACCAAGTATAAACATTATTTTACATTTTATTCTACGAAGCATCGCAGAAATGACCGTGAAGCACCGCACAAAGAGGACACCGATTGTATTGTATGCGTTTGTCTCTTTTTAGCGTCGCTTTTTCGATTCACCGAGTTTCAAATCACAACGGTGTTAAAGAAGTTTTCACTACAAAGTATTGTTAATGACAGTTTTACACCAAATAGACGATTATGGTTTTGATAAACAATTAATTCAATATATATTTTTTTCTTTTAATTTTTTTATGTTTGGATACTCAATAAGTAGGTCTATACAATGAACGTTTTACCTCGCTCAGTGTTGTACTGTTCAAATAAGTGTTTAATGTTAACGATGGTAACTTCGGACAGTTCGGAATAAGCAACTCATTTTTAATTACACACTCCGATATTCCAATAATTGTTTATCTTGTGTTCTCCGACACGACAATTATTTTAAATTGTTAAACTACCACTCTGGGACCGGTCATAGATCATACAATGTAAATATGTACTACCTTAAAGGATGATTTATAAAGAAAGGTTATTTATTTTTATTTGATTTTACCTTGATCGTGGGCAGGACCGATGAGATACACTGTTATATCACAGTTATATTATAGCTATACCACAGCTATACCATCGGCTGGTGAAACTACTTATTATTTACGCTATATATTATACAGGTTTTTAGTGGTGATACGTATGTTGCATTCGTTGTCGGTTCAAGAAGGAAAAAACTTTCCAATTGAACAAACAATGAAACAATATTCAAATTGAATAAAAAAATACCATTTAAGTATCAAGTTAGGGTAAAACAGCAGAGGTAGAAGATGTATTTGACTGCACAGAATGTAGATACATATTTAAGATAATTTATATATTATTATATATATACATTTTAAAATGTACTACATACACATACCTTAACCTAGCCGAACTCAAGTTCGCCTCAGTCATTTGGAATCATCACTATCAAACATATATTGATCGTATTGAAAATATCCAAAACAAATTTATAGAACAATCATGTTTCAAAATATTAATTATTATAGTTCCCAATAAGGAACTCCAGTGAAAAATATTATGGCTTTAAAAAAATATGTTCATATAGACCAATAAACGCTGATTCTGAATATATAACTTTTATTTAATAATATTAAACGTACATTTTTAAAAAAAATATTAAAAAGTGAATTTTTAATATTCTCGTTAAAACACAGCGTTAAGTTGGTATGCTGTGTAATGCTGTCATGGTGACGTCACGATGGAAAATTCACCTGGTGATTCACTGTAATTCATTTGGGTCATTTATAAAGGAATTTAGGTATGATACAAGCGAATGTTCTATATATTTATTATTTTTGAAAATGTCGTAAAAGCATATACCTTTATAGAAAGTTGATAGAATTGCCTTTTAGATTTTTGTATCTGACATATACGATTGTGTTTGAAAAATGCAGTATTTTAAGTTTCAAAATGAAAAAATTTTTAAAAAAAACAGCCGACTGTAAACATATTCTATTAAATGGTCGAAAAAATTAGGAAAATTCAAAATTTAAAAAATACAGTCCTCTTACTTTATGAATTTGGAATAAAACTGTCACTTCACTTTTTATCTCGTTCATACGATTAAAAACGATAAAAAAATATTATAATAATTCCGAAAAAATAACTGAAAAAATCCGACATCTTGGACTCGGTTTTACGCAATTAATGCGTTGATTTATCGAATTTGTATTTATTTACATATGCATAAGGCTTTCACATTATTAAATAATATTACTTTTATGGAAGTTTTAATAAATTCACGCGGAAAAGTCATAAAAATTATAGAGAAGTAACCTTTGATTATGTAATGTCAGTAACCTAAAAACCGAACGAAACTAAATCACTAACAAAACATTATTTAAGGACTAAAACTGAAAAAAAGTAAAGGCAGCATTTGTACTTATGTTGAATTACACTAATATCACAGTGAATTAATCATTTAAACGAAAATTATCATCAAAAACATTAAACTGTAAGCTGTAAGTAAAATTCATCAACATCATTCATTGTTTTGCAAAGAATTTGATTTCGCCATTTGCAATAAATAAGCCATTAGCCAATTAACGCGTTATAATAAACAAGATGGCCGCGCGCCTGCGCAAATCTATGTGAGATTCAAGAAAACCAACATAACAATCATAAAATAGTGAATCGTTATTTTAGTAAATGACGTCACAAAATTCACCATAGATATGGGTGTTTTCGAGGGATCTCCAAAAATTAAAACTTTGAAAATTATTTTAACTATTAAAACCAACTCTAAAAAAAAAAAAGATTCATCATATCTTTTAGAAAAGATTGCATTTTGTTGTCTCCACACATCACCAGATCGAATGAGAATACCACTCTGTGAATTCAACGTGCGTTTACATTTTCGCGAGGATTAATATTCTATCTGTTTGTAAAAATAGTTATATATTGCATTTGTTGTGTAAAAAATAGAAGAATTATGTTTTAGTTGTTGCAAACTTATTATTTTAATATTGAGTTTTTTTATAGATGTCTTCAATATTTGGAACTTGGAAAATTTTGAGCAATGTTGCTAAATTTAATCTATGTACCACATTTAAGAGGTTATTTTCTTTTGGCATGATTCCAAAATTCTTCCAGAGCTAAATCCAATCTAGATAGTGGCAATGATTCAATCAGTTAACTAAACCACAAATTGTTATATTTAATCATTGAAGACAATATTAGGGACTGCCAAATGAAAATTTGGTACAGAACTCTGATAGTAGCCAATTAAAATATGCGTACTTGTATAAAATAGTTCTTGGACGAAGTATGATACATTTAAATATGACCGAAACTGATAGATAGGGGAAGAACTCAGTGGTTAGAGCAGAGCCTCGGCAAGGTTAAGGTCCTGGGTTCAATTCCTATACATATATTTTTTTTCTACATGTATATCTTAAAAAAAGTTACAGCTGGTCCTGAGCTGAACATGGCTAAGGCCATTTTAAGTAACGTTTCTCTGGTGTACTGTAATGTTATGTAGATTTACTTCACTAACAGATTCTCCCATGGATGGAGATGACTGGGAATAATAGATTCTTTGGTTAACTGTGTTTATAATTATACTTCGCGTATTACAATGTGACCACGTTAGTCGACCTAACTAGAAGCTGGCTGAAAGGATTCTGAACAGAGGGTTCCGGTGAACACTCACCCAAACTGCTTTACCCTCTGTCGGTTCCCACAGGAACTAAACTACCTGCCATCTAGCGGAATCTAAAGACAGCTCATAGCACTGCCATCTGTCTCTAAAAGCTGGAAGCTATTTAGATACACAACATCTTCCCCCTGCTAAAATTGAGACCTGGCTACGATATTTCATGTATTTACATAGTATTTTTTTTTTTAAACAACAAGTTATACAAAACTCGATACGTCACTAAAAATCCTATTAAATATAAAAAAAAAACTAAATATTTCACATATATAATATATTTTACATTCTGAATGGCGGTCTTACACTAGGGCGATACTGAGAGTATCTTCCACTCTGGAATTTGCCGCAAATACACAATATATTATTTTTTAAGAATGATTTCTGAAATAACACAAATTAATCAAATAAAATTTATTTGCGCAAGCCAGGATTTGATCCGGCAACCTTCGGATTGTGAGTCAAGAGCCTAACCGCCAGACCACGGCGGCCGTCAATCAGATGCGACCGTCTCTTTTTCAGATTTTTTTTTCAAATTTGTGGTCGAGTGTCGCTAATATTGTTTTCAATGATTAAATACTACAATTTGAAGTTTTACTCAATAAGTTATACAAAAAAGGTTTGTATTTGACTTCGACTTAAACAAAGTTAAAATATTAAGTTACTTCTTACTGAATCCTGTAATATTACCACTAACTTATTTATTAAACTCATTTTCGAGAGTCTTCGGTAGTGAAGAGCAGATCCTTCCAAGGGTATTCGGGTACACGAATGTCAAAAAGATACTGACCCTTTTAATAAAAATTAAATTTACAATTTAATAATATTAATGAAAAATGACGAATTTTTCTGACTAGTTGTGCGCCATAATGCAGAAGTTTTTATTTTATTTTTTATTATACATAAAATAAATCATATTAATGTAACGATGTAACTTGTAGTCGTTTTACATAATTTTATTATACATACATAGCTGACCCAGCCACGCGTTGCTGTGGCTAACGAAATACAACGCCATCTACTGGGTGGTTACCCAACCTTTTAACTCACACCGCCATCTGTTTATTTGCATTAAAATCAAATCTATCAGTCCTTACATTTATATTATTATAGCGAGTTCCCGGTATGGGTTGCTATGCCACTTAATAAAGAAATTGTTTCTCCCTGCGTGTCCTTTCACATTCGTCCCGTTCCTCTTCCGCCTCTCCTTCCTCTTACGCGACCCCGTCCCTTCGTGTTCCCACTCCCCTTGCCCGCTTCTCCCGTCCCGTGTACCCCGCTCCCGGGTTCCCCTCCCCCCTCCCGAGTTCTACTCCCCACCTCCTGAGTTCCCCTTCAACCTCCCAAGTTCCCCTACCCCCTCCCAGGTTCCCTCCCTCTTCACGCATTTCATTCATTTTGTCCCGGTGCGTTCAGTTTCAAACATCTCGCATGCCACCTATTGCAATTTTTTTATACAAATTTCGTAAAGCCAGAGCTCACCAGTATTATACAGAAACCTTCGCGGGCAGGCACACATCAAATCCCCAAAGTTCGAATGAAATAGGTAAAGTCGTTCGGAAGTTATGCGCGTACATACATTTAGACTTACCGTTCGCATCGATTACCGTTTACATGTCATTTTTCGTAACAATCACCAATTTTCGTAACGCATTCACCAGTTTACCCCCCGTGTCGAGCGTGTGTAAAGAAGTTTTTCTTAAAAAACGAGTGTCCTTTAGAACAGTGCTCCGCAACCTTTTCTCACCTACGACACACCAAAATTCTTCCTAGAATTACGCGGCACACCAAAAGCTAAAATATAGGTATTAAATTTATACACAAATTTTACAATATTTTTTTTGTTTTTTATTTGAAAAGTATACATATAACTATAACATATTTATTTTTACGCAATACTATACAATAATAATTAACTCCTGCGCTTGTTTAAATGAACACAAAAGTTTTATATTCGGCTCAATTTTTGACAGCGCTACCCGAAGTTCTTGGTCAAAACCTTTTAAGCATGACTGCTTATCATTTTAATTAATACAAGTGTTGAAAAACTTTGCTCACATAAATATGTCGTCGAAAATGGAAGTAGTGTTACGATTGCTTTGTCGGAAATGCGAGGATATATTTTTTTTTAACGTAAATTCAGAAAACATCTAATTGAACTTCGGAGAAGTGAAGTTTTAAAGCCATGTCATCATTTAAATCTGTAAATTCCTCTCGAATTTGCAGAGGCAGTGCTTCCGTATAATTTATTGCATAGGTTGCAAAAGGATTTCGAATCCAATCGTATTATTCCATATTAATGGAATAAAAATACTGATCAAATTTTTCCTGAAGCATACTTTAATGTTGTTGGGCCAGATCCACAATTAATTGTTCGTTTTCAATTGTACTATGGTTGGTCCTTTGGTACATTTCAAAACATCCTTTTTGCAACTCTTTTCGCCAAAGTTAGATTTTTTTCAACCCTTGTAATTTGTCGGAGCTCGTCAATATATTCTCATTTGGACCTTTTTTGACAATTTCCAAATTTTTGACCATCAATGCTTCTCGACGTATGCGGCAGTGTATAAAATTGTAACGTCGGATTTTTGTTTTGTTTTACACGCTACCCGTCATTGCCGCAGTGCCATCCGAGCAACAGCAATGCAATTGCTCCATTGAATATTATATATTTAGAAGGAATCATTTCTTCACCGGTAGTTCTCTCTGGAACCTTCTTACAAAATAAATGATGTTCTTTAATACAGCCCTCATCAACGAAACGTACAATAGCTATCAGCTGTGCTTTATTTTTAATATCGGTTATTTCGTCGATCTGAAGCGCAACATATTCAGCCAATAACAGTTATTTCAGCTAATCAGTGTTCCTAATATATCGCTTGACATATCGTGAATTCGCTTTTTAACAGTATCGGCAGACAACGAAACTTTATTCACTTCTTTAACTTCATTGGGCCCAAGCATAAGTCGAACAATTTCCATGCATGCTGGTTTAATAAGTGTTTCGCCAATAGTATGTGGTTTCTTTTGACGTGCAATTAATTTTGCAAGATGGTAGCTAGCCTCTAACGCCTTTTCAGAAACTTTAACGGCCGAATTCATAAATTTTTTCCGTTTTTTATTTTGTTCTAAGCAACTCTTAAAATATATGTAGATGGCGATTTAATTTACTGGATACCATTGACTCGTTTGATAGCTGTTCGCCGCAACTGATGCACTGTAGCTTTGGAGACCTTTCGTCACCACACCACGAGAATCCATATTTAATATAGTCTTCGTCTTACTTTCTTTTCACTAACTTCTTTGGTTTTTTTGTAACACTTGTGCTGGGTTCTTCATAATGAGACGGATCTTTTCCACGTAAAAATTTATCCCTATTTAAAGGGGTGTAAAATTAAATATGTATCACACGAAGAACGCTAACAATTCAACAACACAATTAATAGTAATTTTAAAAAAAAGGTTGAAACTTCTTTACTTAACTTAGTGTTGTAAAAATAGTTACAGCTCTGCACACGACAGTTATGACGGACGAGTGAACGTGATATATACGTGATGTAAAACCTGCAAATGCGGTATAACGCATGCGCATGGGCATGAGTCTCCAGCGACGCGCATAAGTGTATGACTAATTTGGTGCGGCCATGCTGTGTACAAAGCAAACTGTGCAAGTTTTCAATAATTGGCACCAGGCGCTGGAGGAACATTGAAAAATTATTTGGTTATAATAATTATTTTATACTGCATTTTGAAAAATAGACAAAACTATGAAAAATAATTTGTCATTGTGTATTAAATACATAATGAAATTTTGTAAAATATCAAATACATTGAATTTAACCGCGGCATACCTGTATCCTGCTCACGGCACACCAGTTGCAACGGCACACCGGTTGCGGAGCACTGCATTAGACCACACGACTAAAGTACTTCAAACTATAAAATAACATTTGACATTGGGGTCACATATGACATTGTGGTAACATGTGACCATGGGGACTTATGCCCTGGGGTGACATACAACCGCGGAGTGACCTATGACCTTGGGGTGACCTATGATTTTGGGATGACCTACGACCTTGGGGTGACCTACGATTTTGGTGTGACTTAAGACCTTGGGGTGACCTACGACTTTGGGGTGACTTACGGTCATGGGTTGACTTATGCCCGAGGGTGACCTTTTACAGTGGGGTGACCTACGACCTTGGGGTGACCTACGGCCTTGGGGTAACCTACGATCTTGGGGTGACCTACGACCTTGGGGTGACCTACGACCTTGGGTTGACCTACGATTTTGGGGTGACCTACAACCTTGGGCAGACCTACGACCTTAGGTTAGTATGTACGCCTTACCTTAGTTGTGCATTATGTACGCCTCGCCCGATCACCGTTCGCATCGGTCACCGTTCGCATCGATTACCGTTCGCATCACACTTTTTCGTAACCCATTCACCAGCTTATCCCCCCAAGTTGAGCGTGTGCAAAGAAGTTTTACTTCAATAAAAGTGCCAAATCACCCAAAGTTTTTCTGTACGGCAAGCTGAATCATTTGTTGAATGGTTAAAACACAAATTTTGAATAAAACAGTAAGGCATTTCGTGAACCCCCTGTATAAAGTGTATAGGCAATGAAATTATTTGCAAAATTTAAGATTCTCGCCTTTTAATATCGCCGTGGATCGTTACTCTGGCAGCCGCTTTGCAAATATACTTTTATGACGAAATAAATTAAAGCCATTAAAAGTTGACGATGAAATTCATTAAACTAAACGCCCGGGACACCAGGCGTTCAGAAATATGCAATTTTAATTATAAGACGGATAAAGGGTCATTTGCCGGATCATTTCATATTCCGGCGATTATTCCTTGGATCATTTCATGTTCGTTTCTTAGAACACGTTTTAGAACATCGCGTCAATTGTACTATTTATTATTATGCCTTTATAACACGAACAGGAAAATAATGATATACGTAATAAATTAGAAATAATAGGCCACTTGCATGGATTCCATATCGACTTGAATCGTGTGGATAGATTTTTTTTACTAAGATTATGAAAATGTTAGTAAAATTTTTTAGAAATGTTTAGTTTTTTTTTATTTTTAAATAAATAAATCCATTATTTGAGCTCGTGACGTCACTACATGAAAATGTCCCGTCTCCGATTATGTTCCCTTAATTTTGTAAAATTGCACACTGATAATTTTTTTATATGGCAACACTTTGATTTCCGGCGAATTTTTGAATTTGCGTTTAACGTTTACTAGATTCATTGTTTGTTCTATGCGAACTTATCCTTTGGTTTGATTTTTTGATAAAGATGGCGGTGTTTTAACAGATGTTACGAAGAGAACCCCGTACAATTTATTGTTATTCGTGTAGAAAACGTTATTTTTTTTAAATGATTTTCGGCTATGTAATTATCGTTTTTTCGCACTCATAAAATTATGTCCCGTCTTTCCGGTTTATAAAAAATGGTCTGATTTTTCAGTTAAAATTTTCAAAACATCGCCAGGGTTTAAAAAATACGATTTAAAAAAAAAATACAGAATGTCTTAGAATATTTACCTAAACCGGAATATTTTTTAAAATGTAATGCAAGTGACCTATCGACAAATCTTTATTACTCAGGGCGAACCAACATTTTAAGCTCAAATTTTGATGTGAATATGAACACTAAAAAGAGACAAATACATACATCTATAGGATTTAGCCTGCGAGAGAATGAGATAGTATAATCAGTTTTCTCTTTGTGTTGCACTTCTACCGCGTGTGAACTACAAATTGGATTTTATTTTATTTTTGAGACCATTCCTCAACACACTCTCTATCGGTGTATATAGTGTAGCAGCTTCTTCAATAGTGACAAGTTGCTAATCCTGTACAAATCCAACGAATGAATTTGGGAGCCACCTCTGGGCTTGGAGCCCCAAAATACCCTAACATTTTTATGTGGATCAATTGTGAAGGTGGTTAGTCTGGTTGACAATCCATTGTTAACAGAACGATTACTTTAACGTTCTTTTATGTGACACCTCACAAAAGCGCCCCGGTGAGGGGAACTATGTCGCTACCCGGTTGGTTTGCGTTGTGAGGAAGGTTGAGGTTGGGGCTATAGGAAGGGATTTATTAATGCGGGTCTTGAAGAGGCCCGGATTGAATGAAGAAGAAAAAACAGGATTCTCATTCCACATTTTGTCAATCAGACGAAACACCCTCCTTTGCACAGAATCAAGTTGGTTTATCAAGTTTGGTATTTTGAGGCTCCAGCCCAGAGGTTGCTCCCAAATTGACATATAAATATAATGATAGTCAGTGATAACAGTAACAAATAATCACAGATGCAATGTAGGCATGCTGTCTGTTTTAAAGGTATTTCAGAAGGGATTGCTGGAATGAGCTTAGCAGCAATTATCACCTGTGCACCGATACACGTACGCGAAACTCGACTGACAACAGCATTCACACATACATAGTGAATTTCGGTGAATCTAAATACTGTCATATAACCCCGCTTCTAAGGGATCGTCTTCATTGGCTTCGATGTCCTGAAAGAATAGAGTTCAAGATCTGTTTAATGACCTTCAAAGCATTGCAAGGAATGGCGCCAGCCTATATATCGGAACTACGTGTCCGACAAAACTTAAGCGAGAGACAGCTTACTCTAAGGTCAGCAGATCTGGATGTTACTAATCGTTTAATCGAACTTTCTCGGTCAAATCGAGATGTTTACTATGATCGCTCTTTTCGTGTAACTGGCCCTCTCATTTGGAATAAACTTCCCTCAGCTCTTACTAATATCCAGAATTTGCAGAAATTAAACGGGCTTTAAAAACTAAATTATTTAAAAAATCGTACCATTCATGAATCCTAACATCTTTTCAATACAAGTAATATGTCATGTTCTTAAGTATCCAGTAATCGTTTGGTTTCGGTTTCCTCCTAATTGTAATTTTATGTTTAATATCTGAATTTATTGTAAGAAGTTAGTGTATTATATTTTAGTTTAAAAGTTCTTGTTTTTTCCTGCGCCACAATAACACTGTTATTGTATATTATTATTTTCCTCTCTGCTATAACAGCACTGTTTTGTTAATCTTTGTTCTCTTTTCATTGTTTTGTAAAAAATGTATATTCTTTATTTCATAGGTATTATTTTATCAATATTTTGTAATGAACTCGTAAGGAACACTGTAGGATTATTTATTGTAGTTAAGCGCACTTGAAGTGAAATGATAAAAAAACTGCGCTATACAAATATTACGTTATTATTATTATTTATTACTTTTTTTGTGTAGGTAAGTTTTTCTTAAACCTTCATACCTAACCTAACCTAACCTAACCTAACCTAACCTAACCTAACCCGCACACAACGCTGCGCAACCAGTTACTTTGTGCAGGTAAAAACGTGAGAGACACCAAACAGAAGACATAAATGAAGACGGGAACTATAAAAAATACAGTTCTCATTTTATTTTTATGTATTATATTGATTACGAAATGAATACAAAGTTTCGCTGTTGAATTGCGCGATATTTTGTTGTTACTTCGTGGGTGGTTTTCATTCCACACAATGAATTCAAAACGTTTCAAACAAACTCGCACTTACAAATAAAAGTGAGCGTTAAAACACCTCGACACAAGAAAGTGATTAGTTTGCAAGAACTGTGGTAACTTCAGTGATCATTACTGCTGCTGGTAATTATGAATCTTTTGCAAATAGACATACATTTCATGTTCTTGATAAATAATAAAATGAACATTATAGGATAAAATAGGTGTTTTGTAAAATTTATCAGTTAATATTAATTTTGTTTTGAAGAGTTTTATGCACAACGTACATTAATTACTTCCTTAGTTTTATATATTTGCTGCTTGTTTCGACACAGCCGTGTCATTCACTAACGTTCGTAAAACTAAATTTAAAATTGTAAACGTACAGAAATTACTACATTTTATCAGGTGAGGGTGGTGGGAGTGGTGATTTGTAGAGGTAGAGGGAGGGGGGGGGGGGGTTGACAACGACGGGAGGGGTCAGTATAACAAGGAAACATAGTTCAACAAAGTAGAATGAGATTTTTTCTTTTTTTATTTCTAAGGCGCACCCATTAATATGTATTAATATTTTAATAAAATGAAAACAAATCACTTCGTAAAATACCACTATTTAATCAAAATTCTAAATCTACATGTTTCGAAACCAAAAGGTTCTTCGTCGGGAAAAAAATATTGGTTTCGAAACATATAGATAATTTCGATTAAATAGTGGTGTATTACAAAGTGAATTGTTTTCATTTTACAAAGTGATTTTTTTCAACGGTTAATAACTAACATTAATAAAAATTACAAATGACAAACAAGTGTAGACAAGTAAGAACTGTAGACAAAAATATTATAGGGAGAGGTGATCAATAATAATCTCTACATATTAAAAATTAAAGTCCTTCTTCGCGTCTGTCTGTCTGTCTGTTGGCGATAAACACAAAAACTTCTGAACAGATTTTCATGCGGTTTTCAGCAATATATAGAGTGATTCATGAGAAAGGTTAAAGTATATAATTTGTCAAGGTTTTGTGTAAATTAGTTGAAATATATAAAGGAGAATGTCTATATGTGGTGAACGACCGGGCTGGCAAGCGGGCGGTGGGGATTTGATTTGTATGCAAATTAACAGATGGCGATGGTTATAAAGGTTAAGTAACCATCTAGTAGATGGCGTTGTGTTTCGTTAGCCACAGCAACTCGTGGTCGGGTCAGCTAGTAACTAATAATTAAATTAATAATTGTTATTTCGTAAACGATTTCGTGTTCCCTGATTCTAATTTAAACATTTCTATTTTAGGTAAAAAAAAAACATTGTAGATAAAACTCTTCAAAATAAAATATCTAGAAATTGTTGCAAAGTTAATGCCCAAGAAATACAAACATGTTAATATCATCTTTATTTAAACATGTTTGTTCCAAGTAATAAAGACTTGCCATAACTGTATACTGAGACGTAATGGTTATGATAACTACACGTTTTCTTACTTAGATAATAATTGTCGTGTTTTATGACCGTGTTAACTTAAGCAGGAAGATACTTTTATTATAAATATGTAGATGTTGGTGTGAATGAGGTATGGCCATAGACATACTATTTGTACGTCCGTGGGTATGGCTGTCAAAATGATTCTTTTTGTTGAAGTGAATACCGTAAAAGAGACTCAACTGACATCATCTCCTGCATACCTTCTATTATTCAGACTCTTGACATGACTCGTCTCAAGTATTTTGGTTCACTTGGTCGTGCCATGTTTTCCTTGGGCGTTCCCGACTTCTTCTACTACTCACATTCGCGTTATGTAAGTCGTTACACTCTATCATCCTATCATCCCATCCTCTACATGCCCAAACAATCTAACCGTTCCTTCCTTTATTTTTACATAATTTTTTAATGTGAACACCGCACAAAGTCCTAACTGCTCCGGAGTCAGTGAGACTAAGGCATCCCCAATTGGGGATGGTATGTTTTTGAGGTTGAATGTGTAGGGAAGGGAAGAAGATGGGAAGAAGATGTGAAAGACGGAGATAGTGAACCTGTCTATTCAGATCTGGACAACAACCACAACTTTCTAATTCTGAATGGCGGTCTTACACCAGGGCGATATTGAGAGATTCACATCATTACACAGGTCTCAATATATTCCCCACATTTACGATATCACAATTACCGCCTAAATTTAAGTTCACTGTCCTACTTTTTTCTTCATCCTACACGAATACCATTAAGAAACCAATTTGGTGATCGCCAAAAAATTAGGAAAAGTTTTGGTACGGAATTTCTTATTGTACGCTTCGTGCATTCTTAATTCGTATTGCAAATAAATAATGTAATGTATTCGTCCTATTCCTATCTTCGGCTATCTAGCTTCAAATATTTGAACGTTTGGTTTTTGGGCGTGTCAAACTATCAACGCTTGTCCAAACTGCTCTAAACCGTCATGAGCCAGCGAAACCATGGCATCCCCAATGTTGTATTTCCACGTGTTTTTTATTGCTTGAAAAATTAAGCAAAAAAAATTACGATGATTAAAGCATTTTTATTTTATTTTAATGTTGAATAAATTTTCTACAGCTAGTTAAAGTTTCCCATTTTTGAATTACCGCTAAAACGACATTCTGGGGCGTGGCTATAGTGTGACGTCATGAGTGCGGACGCTCAATGACAACATTTGCAAAAAACGGGCCGTTTTGATATTGTCAGTTTTAGAGCGTTATTAAAATCAATAATATTGAATGAAAGCATAAAAAAACAAACATTTTTAGTAGAATGATTAAAATCAGAAAAATAATTCAAATATTTGGATTAAAATATTCCGTACATTTTCAATAGAATCCCTCGTTTGTGAAAATACTCCATTGTGGTATGATGTAAGGCTGAAAATAGAGTAGATGAAAAGGAGATGGGTAAAAGTAAGTATGGGTATTCAGATATGGTTCAACCACGGAAAAAGTTGCAAAGTTTCAAATTTGAGGTTGGTTTATCAAGAGAGCGATACTGAGAGTATCTTCCACTCTGGAAATTGTCGCAAATGTACCTACTGGGTGTACATTATTTTAAATGAATGAATTGTGAAACACAAACCAATTAAAAAAAAATTATTTGCCCACTCGACTATCGGATTGATAGTCGAGAGCCTCAACCCTCGACCACGGAGTCCGGCGATTAGGGTGCTTGTACAGAATTCATTAATTATTTGTTTTGCATTTGAGAGCAGATATTTTGGTGATCAATTATATTGTAATATATCTGAAACTGGGCGAAAAAATTAATATATCACTTAAGAAGAAGATAATGCTAATAAATCCAAACAATAATATGAAAAAGAACAAGAAACAGAAAAAATTAAAGGTAACTTGATCTCTTGTCTTGCAGGGACAAACGCCCTTACTAATTCGGCCATTGGGACCTCGTATTTTTAAGTCATTTAAGTCGATCTCATATTTCCAATTCAATTTGGTGAAGGCATTGCTCCCAGAAAGACAAGAGATACTGGGTTGCGAACGTTATCATTTTAAAGTGAAACTTCTATGGCCTCGCTGTGATTTGGATTTCAGATGAAACGGAAATGACGATTACTGCGATACATGCGACGCATCAACTGCGCTCATTGACCGCTTCGATTATGATGTCACTTTTAAAGGCTCCTATTGGTTGAGATATAAAACGGAAAAGTCTGCGCTCATTGGTCGCTTTGATTACATATCACCTCACTTTTCAAGTATTGGTTGAGATTGTGTTGGTAAAGTTTCACTTCTACCGCGTGTAAACTGCACTCGAATGTTTTTCTTTGTGTCTTGTTCGTTTTCATATTTTCGTTCATATTTATTAGTATTATCTTCTTCTTCAATAATATATTACATTGACGGGTCTGTCAAAGTTGATATAATAAGAGTTATTCCAATAAAAAAATAATAAAAAATAATGTTGAAATAATGGATATACTAGTTAGAAAAGGTTTTCTTATAGCTCTAATTTTTACTAATTATCACCTATTTTTAGTTTGGCGTATATTACAATTTATAACTGATTATACAACAACATTTTTAAGAGTCTTTATATAATTGTTAACAACATAAAGAAGGTAGAATAAAATTATTTCAAAATCCAAAATCCTAGTTGATGGTGGCTGACTGGGGTTTTGTTTTTAACTAATTTATCGATTTTAGGTTTAAAGTTATTAACTGACGATGTTCTATCCAATTATTTTTATATCCCATCTTTTTATCATTTATTTCCATTCGTATGATAATTTTTTTACATATTTTCCATTTGTATGATAAAACTGATGGCGAAAAAGTTATCTCCTAGCCGACACCAGGTAGTTCCTTTGAATATATGTATTATTATTTTTTTAAATTTACAATAGTGCAATATGATGTGTCCTTACTGGGATACCCCAAACACTATTATCTGCCTTACTCGTAATCGTAGAATACGATAATATGAACGGGTTAGGTGAAATTGTAGTACAAATTTCACCTAACCCGTTCGTATTATCGTGGTATCATCTTATTCTGCGATTATGAGTAAGGCGGGGTATGTTTAGTTTGTTAAAAAAATATATTTTTTAAAAATTAACTAAGCATCCCTTGGCGGTATGCAGATACGTCATGTAACTTCTATTTCAGAATGCATTATTCATGTTGTGTATATATAATTTTTCTTTGAGCTTCCTGAGATTTGTGGGTATCTTTGCGTTGGTTGACTTTTTGCAGGCTTTGCGATTTTTTAAATGCGTTCACAACCCGCTGATCGCCCATATCACCATCGCGCAGTTTCTTCGCGCATGGCAGGAATTTTAATTGTGCGTCCCAAATGACAATCAGCGCTGGGAGGCGGCCGCCTGCGCCATAAATCCCCCGGTTCCCCGTAATCCGTCGGATCATTAGTCTAACCTGGGACATGGACATGATGCATGCATCTCCACATATCCTCGCGCCAGTGCCGAAATGTCGAAACACGCCACACATGCATTGAACAAATCATCGAAAAAAAACACTCCTTTTTACTTTGCGCAGAACACGCTCAAAGGCAACTTGAAACGTGTGGGTCCTCTGCAAAGAAAACAGCATAAAAAATGCAACGCGACAGATCGTAAAAAAGTGTGCGCAAAAAAAAACCAGCTTGAATTCAAATAGTATTGTTGCTGGTGCCCTTTTGCTGGACTGCCTTCGTATTATTCCCTCTTGTCCTTTTGCAGTTGCAATTTGTAATGTTCTGACACGTCCCAGCATCGGTCACTAATACACTGTCACTAGGAACGGATGTTGTACATTCATCTTACTTCAATTAGATGGAGCTAAATTTGTTTGGAAATTCCTCTGCTCAATAAAGTCAAGTCGTCTTGCCAACGGAGAGGGTTTCCAACAAAATAATTAAAAGCTGCGTAGTGTTGGCAGCAGACCACTCTCACAAAGGCGTTTCTATTCAATAACCCTTAAATATGCATTTCGCTTATAATTGGTTTCGTGGTTTGGGTGAAACTATGCAGATCTGTGGAAACACCATAGTCAGCTATGTTACCTTCGTGGGTTGATGGAAAATGGATTGTATCTGAATCGACAGATTACGGGATTGATTTTGCAGTCTGCAATATCGTATAACTATGGCTTGACTGCGTTCGTAGCAAAGCGGTAACCTCCCTGACTGTCGGATCAGAGTTTGTGTGTTCAAAACGCAACGAAGTGCAAAAAGGGATGTAAATATGAATTATTTCAATGATTTTACATAGGGTGTTCTTTCAGAGTGTAATTTATTTTTTGAGTATTACCTAGCGCCATTAAGGAGCAGTCGTTGTCCAGAATGTTGAAGAACAATGGAGCAAATTTCAAAGTTAATTTTCAAGTTCTGTGAAAGTTCTAAAAAAAAACAAGTCTCTTTTTTTGACTTTAATGGCCAATGTTAAGTAATTAATTTGGTATAATTAAAATAGACCTACTTTCTTAAATATATCTCAATATCTATCTATCTCAAAATGTCAAGTAGTTAGATTTTATCGAATAAAAAATCCATTGATCTTTAATTACAACATTGATAACAATACTCTCGAGACATTAACACAAATTAAAGACTTAGGCATTACTTTTCAATCAAATCTTTCATTTGTTAACCACATAACAGAAATCTCTAATAAGGGCTTAAAAATGTTGGTTTTGATTACTAGACTAACTAGATTTTTTTTTACAATATAAAGTGTATTCAACTATTATATTTTTCATTTGTTAGAAGTCAACTTGAGTACAATTCTCCTGTCTGGAGCCCATATTATAATATATATACATGTAAAAGCTGTTGAAAGAATACAAAGCAAATTCTTATGTTATCTAAATTTTAAAATGGGTATTCCAGCAATTATGTTGAACTACAATACCGTTTTAAATGATATGAATATGCTCAAATTTTCAGACAGAAGAATTTTCACTTACTTGGTATTTCTGTATAAAATTGTAAATGATTTAGTTGGTATTCCGGTTTGGCTTGAATTGATAAGCTTCCGGATTCCATTACGGATTACTAGAAGTCAGGATTTATTTCAGAGCAGAAATTCTGGAACTAACTATCATATGTATTCCTCTTTGCCAAGAATACTAATAGAGATAAATAATTATACCAAGTCAGTGGACATCTTCAATTTATCTTTAAGTAAATACAAAATACTGTTACTGAAGCAGTTCAGTTATGTATAAAGAAATATATAGTATTTATATTTTTATTGTATTTTTTAAATTGCATATGTAAAAGCCCCGGAAAAGGGCGTAAATAATAAATAAATAATCAGATCTGCCAGGTTAAATTCCAAGTCTTCCTCTTCTGATTCCCCTTCTTCTCTCTCATATCATTTGTCCTTCAGATTCCAGACAGTCGGTTCTCTTGGGTGGAAATTTCATTGGGTTACAGAAATAAGGGATAAAATCTCTGAACTATGTTGCCTATACACTATATAATTCGCTTCCAGATATGTACAAGGGAATCCAGCAAAATAAAAAAATTCGGAGTAATACTTTAAAAGAATATTTTTTAAGGATGAAACTATGTAATATTATTGTCATGTTTCCTTTTCTCTTCTTTTCTTTTCCATTTAATTGTAATCATCCATATTTGTATAACCTTGATCCTTTTTTCTTTCATTATTTTCTATTGTTGTTTGTTCTACTCAACCTGTCTTTTATTTTTCGTCTACATATATTGTATGTGAAACTTATATTTTTAATATCTAAATTCCTATGTAAAACTGTAACTATTTCCTCCCACCCATGAATTGTATGTTCCTCCTGTCCTAAAATGAGTTCTGTAACTCATCGAGATTGCTCTAGCAAGAAATAAAGACAAAAAAAAATGCCCATTTAAAAAGTTATGAAATATATGCCAACTTTATGTGCTAGTGAACACCTTTGAATTTATTCCCTTTAATGGAGTAAAATAATGAATTCAGATTTTAAAAATATAATTTTTTGATAAGTAATAATTCATTCATTAGGTGTGTTTTTCTAGGTTTGTCTTTGGTGCAAAATAATGTTTCTCGGAAATGGTTTTCGTTCATAAAATCGATCTAGCAGGAATATTAATGCAGGATGTCGCTAGATTTGAAGTCACCATCACGTAGCCAAAATGGTAATATTCGTTCAGCTATTTATCATACATCATACCTGTTTATTATTCATCGTGATTTCACAGGAAATAGGCACATCGGAAACAATCAAAGGATAAAAAAAGCTTAATGAACAAGAAATCTATCTTTAGAGGAAGAGCCAAATTCTCAAGCAACCAAAACAGCGGTTTTTTCTTAATTATTATTTATAATTGATAAACTAACATTTTTAAGACAAGATTTTTACGCATATCACAAAGGGTAACAATTATTATAAGCAATAATTATCAGCCTGAAACACTCTCTACATTGAAAAAATCTTCCGAGAAAAGATACATTCCGCCAACGGGACGTGAACCCGTGTCCTTCTGATTGCCGGTCAGGTGCTCTACCACTGAGCTATGTCGGCTTATTTAAGGCTCAGTTCCCGGCCCCAAAAAGAAGAAGACGGAGAGATATGAAATTACGAATGTTAGAAGAGCGCGCTAACATTTACAAAAAAATTTAAAAATCTCGCGATAATTGTCTTTGATTTTATTTAAAGAAACGCTGTGAATTTTTTCATACATATAACTTGTAAAATAACCGAAAGAAACGTGTTTATAATAATTTTTGGAGCATACTTTGCAATTTTTTTCTATCGAGGGAATTTTTTACAATTTGCGTTTCGGCGCAACAAATATCTAGATATTATCTTCAAGAATAACATATATTTTTTTAAGAGCTTAAAAACTTCAAATGTTTAAGGGAGGTTTGCGAGAAATCGGTAGAAATTCGGAGAACGGCCTCTACCCGAGAAATACCCGCCAAATAATTCAATATATAGGAACTAGTGTTTCATTCAACAATTACTGCTTGTTACATTTTTCCACCTGAAAACCACCAACTTTATTTTTGTGAGAGAGGCATTGTTAGTACTAAATCTCTCGCTAGGTGGCATCGAGACATATTATGTCTACATATTTTGGTGAAATACTTTAACTTGTCAAATATTAATTATTATTTTTAATTGATAAACTAACGTTTTTTAAGACAATTTTTTTTATATTCTTATAATGATTTTTTCTTCTTTCACTCAGGATACTCTTTACTTTGATGTGAGTTATTTGTTTTTTATTGAAATAAAACTTCTTTACGCACGCTTGACTTGGGGAGTAAGCTGGTGAATGAGTGATGATAGCGTTACGAAAAGTGTGATCGGGTGAGGCGAACGGAAGTTGAGAGGGAGATATAAGTTTGTGAAGATAGAAAGAGAGAGAGTTACTTTTCGTATATTACTATAGGGGCAAGAGAGGGAGGTGCCAGCACAGTATAGCACACTCGTTTTTTTATTTTTCTTATTATTATAGGTGTATAACGCGCAGTTGTTATGTTATTACGAGCCGAGAGCAGATCGATGAGCTACATTGTATAATATAGGAAATCCAGTTTCCAGGATTCTAAATCTATTTTAGTTCCTCGCGAAAGCGAAGACCCAATCAATGAAACTTGACGTGATCGATTTTCTTGTCAAAAATAAAAGAACAATTTAAGCCCTGCGGATCGAGCGCAGGTTCTCAATCTGTTTTGGGATTTTTAAAAGTTCACTGATCCATATCGTTTAAAAATCAGAAGTCAAATAAGAATTGAAGACCTTAAGTTAATTGCTGATAATATAATCCCAATACTGACTTAATTAATTAACCGCTGTGTAAGTAAAAGTATCATGCCTGACGAACTTAAAACATCCATTATCAGACCTATATATATCAGGAAACCACAAAGATTACACAAACTATCGACCAATAGCGATTCTCTCATGTATTGATAAAATTATTGATTGAGCTATTTTTAACCAAATACAATTTTTTATAGAAAAAATAGAACCATAAATCCCATGCAGTAAGAAAACAATAAGTACCTTATGGATAAATGCGCGCCAAAGCCTAGACAACTGACAAGCAACCATTAAGCGCCTATCAATGGTGTAAAATCCAAAACACGCCGATCAACAAGGATTTAACGTATGTACGCAGATTTATACTAACAAAAACAGCACCAAAACTTGCCATCTAAATTCAGCTTCATGGATATTAAACATATGATTATGTCCAATCGTATATTGGATGTGATTCTACTTAACAATAAGATAGTCCTCCCCACTGGCATTACCATTGGAAAGTTATTTCTGTAAGTTATATGCATATTGTATAAATATATTTTCTGACAGTTGTCTCCCAAATAGGTTTTTTTTTCAGTGAAACATCTTTAGCGCCGTTAGTGACTTTAAATTCGGGTGAAACGAAAATGGGTCACAACTCAGTTCTGCACAAATACTCGGTTCTAATAAAATGCGGTAAATTCGCACCTCGGTGCATGCCTTCTATAGTGTAGTGGACAAGGTGCCTCAAGCGAACGGGGGTTTCGTTTGATACGAATCCAACGAAATCCAAAAAACATTTTTTTTTTAAATTTTTGTAATCAATATTCAATCTTCAAACCATTGAAAAGAAAGCGACATCTAGCGACTTTCTAGTTTCACTTCTACCGCGTGTGAATTAAACACTCTGATTTTTTTTCTTTTTAGATAAAATTTGCTATTTCTGGGAAACGTCTTGCAATATAAACACGAAAAAGCCATTTGTTACTGACCGGTTTCTTAATTTGCCTGTCGAGTTTCCGACAGTTTGGCGACCCATGGAGCCCGACTCGCAATGTGACTACAGCGAGCAGTGAACAGTCTGTTGAAATATGAAAGTGAAGTGGTTGCACTACAATATTAAAGTTCGCGCCAACGGCAATGGAGCGTAACAAATCGCGGGCATATTTCACGTTCGGCCCGGAGCGGTCGCTTTTGTTTTCCATTAATTTTCCCGACTTTTTGGGGAGGAACAAATTACCCAAAACCGTTTAGCATCGCGTCGGCCGCAGTAGCCGGTCGGGAATTAATCATTTCATAAGGCAAGATGAATGGAGGGATTTTTCAAGTTTGCGCCCCTCATTACATTACGCTGTTGGATTGCTGTGTCGAACGCCTGCCGCCTGTCCGCGCCCGAACAATTGTTTCAAACTACCCATAAATAACCCTACTCAATAATAATTGAATTGCAAATTTTTTATGTGTAAATTACATTTCATTGACTGAGCATGTGTTATGAATTTTAGTTGCTTCCAGGAGAATTTTGTGTTAATTATTTTTATATTTTACTAGCGAGTTCCCGGCATGCATTGCAATGCTGTTGTTTCTTCAAAACCGAAACCATCGCGGGCAAGCGCACTTCATATCCCCAAAGTTTTATCGCAATCGGATGAATGGTTTAGCAACGCGTATGGAACAAACGTACGTAGGTACTTAAATACATGCATGCAAGTAAGCAAATATACATTGATTTTAATATGCATAGATTGTTTTTGTAGAAAAAAACGTTAATTTTGTGTCTTGTACTAAATTGATATTTTTAATTTATTTAAAAAAATTGTATCTCATATTCATCATGGTCCTTAATTCAATTCAACAACTATTATTGTACTTCCTGATGTATTTACTACTACCAACTACTACCAACCACTACTACCAACCTGAAATTTTTTGTCAAATATTTTTACTTAATTGAAAAATGTGTTTTATTTAATATTTATAAAAAATATTTGTAAACTAGTCTGTCTCGACACAGGATTTCCTAGTGAGACAGGCAAGGCCAAAAAAAATGTTAACTTAATTGTATAGATGCATAAATAAATAAATTTCACTGCCTACTTGTTCGATAGGCAAGGCTCCTGACTAGCGATCAACTAGAGGGTTCAAATCCCGGCTTGCGCAAGTAAATTTTATTTGGTTAATTTGTGTTTTCGCAATTTAATCATTTAAAATAAAATCAGGCCCGTTCTAGAGTGGAATATATTGTCAATCTGTTATGTCGCTCTTTTTTTATCCATTACTTTGTCATTTCTGTGAGTACCACCATTCCTGAAACGTTGCTTGAAATGGCTTTAGCCGTGTTTGGTGACTAGATATGAATAGTCAGGTACTTCCCTACCTTTCTTCCTCATCTCATTCCCCACCATACTTATCTTCAGTCTTACAACATATCCCTACTGGGTATATCATAGTGTTACTGACTCCAGGCAGTTGGAACTCTTTTGAGGTTTCACGAAATAAAAGATTCTTTTAATTTTTTTTATTAAAGCCTTATCATATTTCAGAGTTGTGGTAAAAGTATAATTGTACATTCTGTATTTTTTTTAATAATACAATCTAATAGGAAAATAAAAAGAAATATTACAGAAAAGGAAGAGTCCCAAATAAACCACTTTTAAGTAGTTTGTCAATGGGTACTTTACTTTGAAGATAAAAATAAAATTTATTTTCTATGCAGTTAGAAATTGTTTTTTTAGAGTCTAAAATAAACAATTTCTTTCAGCGAGCCAATTTTTCAACATAATATTTATTTTTACGTTTGTACATTTTTTAATTTCGCCCAGTACTATTTAAGCAATTAGCTTCTTTTTCCATATTTTTAGTCCTTCATTTAACGTAAAACGAGTATTGTAAGTTTGATCTAATCTATTATGCATATGCGGCTATTCGTATGCTGAAATATAAGGTTATATCACAGAACTGTTCTTACTGAGAGAATTTTGAGATTCTGGTAAAAGTATGGAACATTATGCTATGTTCGTATAAACTTTAATAAACGAATTTTGAAGCTAATATTTAATAAATGAATTTTGAACTGATTGAACAAAACTTACATTTGTTTTACAGGAAAGTTCCCAAGCTGTACTTCCATAACTTATAACAGATTTAGCAAATGATAAATAAATTATTTCAAGTTTGCGTATTGGAACATAGAATTTTGATTTATATACTCTAATAACAATAAATCTCAATCGTTAACAGACTTTTAACATTTGTAAATCCCATTTGATAAAAAAAGACAATAAATATCACCTAACATATTTTTTAACCAGTTAAATATTTTCACTTGTACACAATGCAAGAATCCAACATTTAAGCAATCTGATAATGTACTGTGTATTTTTTATTTCAGGTGTAATAATCTTTGCCTTGGCATTAGGTGATCTAATATGTATCAATTTAGTTGTTTGTTGCATTTATGATTAAACCGGAGTCGAGAGACCATTTTAAAAGTTATATACATATTTGCCTTTTGTAAGAGTTTAACACATAATTGCAAATCATTGCGAGAAATCACCAATGCAGTATCATCTACATAAACAAACAGCCTTATTAAAAAAAAACAGCGCGACTGATAACCTGTGTTGTTGCAGCAACATAAATAAAACAAATATACCCTAAAATACGAAATATTACTAATATTATTACTAATAAGCTGTGGTCCGTGGTCACACTTTAAAATGCATTTTAAATCTGGCAACAATGTAATTTTTTATAGTGTATATATATTAAATTGTTTGTTTTCATTCATAACCGCTAGGTGGCGATGGTTGGTGCGCGTGCGCATTTGTAGTCTGTGGCCCGCGCAGAAAGTTACCGTTTGTTTTATGTATGGCGCAATTTAAGTAAATATTGCGATTTTACTGAATGATTTTCTATGATAGTGACCAATTCACTCTTCTATTCATATATTTATTATATTTAACGTGTTTTTTGTAGTTTTCATAAGTTTTAGTCGAGTTGTAAGCATACAATCGAACTTAGAAAGTTGAATTGTCAAAAAATAATTTTACATGATTCATGAAAATTCAAATTGACATTTCAGGATCTATATTTTATGATAATCTCAGAAATGTGGTGTTTTTTTTAATATTAATAATACAAGTGGTGGTAAACGTATCAAAGAAATTAAAGTCTATAGAGAAGCAAGAAATATTATTTAGAAATTAATTTAGGTTAGTTTTTTGACATAAAATTTTATTATTTATTTATTTTTTTATTGTATGCACGAGGAAAAGGTGAGGCGATAGATGCTGGTACCCACCCTGATGTATGGCAGGGAGGTATAAAACTGATAGAAGACCCCGTGACTCGCACCTTGGGAGGAATGGAATCATATGTCTGCACCCCTGGACACATTCACTACCATTCACACCTCGTACCTTTTTCCTTCCCAGAACTTCCTCTAATTCCTTTCTTTGAAAAGACTCTCCACACAGCATGTACAAAGGCACTGATGTAAATTACTTTCCTCGGGCCTCCCGTGTGGAGTTAACCCTCCGTCAGGCGCGCCTATGGGCGATCTAAAATCAGGCGTACCCGGCCACCCTTTAAGAGGCCACCCTTCCCCCACCACCACTATATTATTTATAATACAAAATTCTTGTTGGCAGTCTTTACTTGGATAGTAAGGGATTATACCAAATTTATCACAAAAGAACCAATCTATTAAACATTACCAACCATAAGTTAAAATAAATAATTTTTCAAAATCTTCAACCAAAACTGGATCTTCAGAAGCACCATCGTTGAGGGAAAGCTTCAGAATATCATCAACATAATTCTCGTCTGCACGCGGCGGGGGCGATCAGATCGCGCATGTTGCGTTCGGACGCTGCATGCAGCTATTATTTATGTGTAAAAACTATGTTTATGAGTGTACTGTGGTAACTGGATGAAGTTTGGAAAGAAATAGGAGAAATATTGAGAAGTGGTAAGCTATAAGAAAATATTTATTTTTATAAGACATACATATTTATAAATTAACATTTAATTTACACTTTCATTAAATACAGAAAAATATATACCTAACCTTTTTATGGATTAAAGTAATTAAAAATAAATAAATAAATAATCTTTATTTGGAAAACAAACAGCTTTACAAAGATGCATAAAAATAAAGAGTGCTAAAATAAAACAGTAAGCCTAAAAACATGTTTTCGCTGATAACTAAGTGTTCAAGTACAATGAATGCGTAGTTTTTACTTCTACGTTTATTCTTCTACTACATCCAATGGAGGCAGTAAATTATTATCGTAATGCACATTTCTACTATTCGATCTCAAAATTAAATAAATCATTTTACTCTTTTCATTAGACAGCAGACGTAAACATATTTTACCTAAAATATTCTGAAACAATCATACCGTGCATTACTCTCTTCATCTTCTGCAATAGCGCTAGAAGTAATTCGTCTCCAAACATAATAATTTAAAATTGTAACAGTTCCCGGTCCGAGCTAAACCGCACGATTGACGACATGTACGTACCACGGACGCTTATTGATCGCTAGTTTGGTGTTGATTTTTGCACGCACACAGGACGCCACCGTGCACGCCATCGCGGACGCAAAATGAACGCGCCGGTTTGGCCTTCGCTTAAAGGCCGACACCTGACTTGAGGCGGGCGCCATGTGAGGTCCCTAAAGTTAGGCGAGTAAAAGGAGGGAAGGGGCGGTGGGCCGCCTTTGAGAAATGGTGAAGGAAACAATGTATTTTTTTGGCTTCTGAGACCAGCTGCGCCCGACGGAGGGTTAATTTTAAAAAAAGTTTAATGACATTTTTTAAAATGTCGATAATCATTACTAATTATGAGAATCAACAAAATAATGCCCTTTCTATTTAATTTAACGTTTTTTTTCTTCATATTTTAGTAAAGGATCTGAACGTGAATCAGATAAATAAATTATGTATAATAACTTCGCATCCTCACCGCTTATTGATGTTGAATTTCTCACTAATTTATTACTTGTTTTTGTCATTTGAGGAAAACATATATGCAAAAATGCTTAAGCCTCAATGCGGCCATGCAAGTCTGCCAATCGACGAATGGCATCGCCGCAATTAAATTATGGTTCGAAGTAAAAATGAAAAGAATGGCAAGAAGTAATGCCAGGCCGTCACAAGACGGTGACAGCCGCAGTAAACCACGGCTTATCATCGCTGCGCGGAGTGCTTAACGCTTAACCTATGGCCTTCGTCCGCCGAGGCAATGGCTTTAATTATTGTCATATCGGAGTATTGGCGTGGGCGCAGCACCCGTAGCGTTGCTGATTTTATGCTTTTTCCTTTCGACAAATCGCTTTTAATTTTATGCAAGTCGGAAATTCTTATTTTGCAATTAATATTTACACCGAATATCAAGTAAAACATACACAAAAAACATGCCAACTATCTTTTGGGTAGGCATATCAATAACTCTTTATCCGCGATTGTTTTTTATGATGTGCGGAATGTGGATTACGTGCTAAACACGTTTGTATTTGAAATTTAAGCTAATAATGGTCAGTATTTTGGATCACGAAACATGTCCAAATCGTATATATATACTAGGTTGTAAGTATAGATAGCTAAATATAAATAATTAACGATTCTGCATTGACCATCGATATTTTCATTGTTTAAAGTCACTTACAGCAACTATCTTTTGACGGAAGTCAAAAAATGGTCAAAATGCCAGGTATTCCTTTTCATGTTATATTCACCAATAGGCCGCTTGCATCACATTTTTTTCCGGTTTAGGCAAATATTCTAAGACATTCTGTATTATTTTTTTTTTCAATCGTATTTTTGAAACCCTGCCGATTTTTTGAAAATTTCAATCCGAAAAATCAGACCATTTTTTATAAACCGGAAAGACGGGACATAATTTTATGGGTGCGAAAAAACGATAATTACGTAGCCAAAAATCATTTTTAAAAAATAACGTTTTCCATAAGAAATGCAATAATTTGTACGGGTTTGTCTTCGTAACATCTGTATAAACACCGCCACTTTATCAAAAAATCAAACCAAAGGATAAGTTCGCATAGAACAAACAATAAATCTAGTGAACGTTAAACGCAAATTCAAAAATTCGACGGAAATCAAAGTGTTGCCATACAAAAAAAATTAATCAGTGTGGCATTTTACAAAATTAAGGGAACATAATCGGAGACAGGACATTTTCATGTAGTGACGTCACGAGCTCAAATAATGGATTTAGTTATTTAAAAATAAAAATAAAACTATAAATTACCTACCTAAGGAACCTACCTATTCCTTTGCAAAACCAAACCATCGTCATCACGATGTTTCAAAACGTTAACGAACGCCGTTTTTTTACGTGGATTTCATTTAGTTGATTTTTGAGTGCCCCACAATCAGCACGCTATATGGTAAGAAACCTTATTGTAAATACGTAGGACCTTACTAATTAAAATGTTTTAAATTTTAAACAACTGATGTAGGAGGAATGATTGCTTATCAGTTGTGTAATAGTTAAAAACCTTTTTGCACACGGACGATATTACAAATGGAGAGAATAACAACCAGTTAAATTAGATCGATTGAAAATACATATGTCGATTTTTTTCTTTCTTTAATGAGTTTAAATTTTACAACGTTTAAGTGTGTGCCAGGGTGCGTGAATGTGTGTGTTTTTTTATTGGTTCTATTGTAGAAAAAAAATTTTCAGCCCGGGCTTCAAAGTTAATGGAAATATCATATAGACAGTGACATTCCTCTCGTTTTGAAGGGCCGTCTAGTCTAATCTAAGAGAAAACATTAAAAACTTATTTTGAAAAAAAAATACAAAAATTAGGTTAGGTTAGATTTTTTTACTTGTATAATTTCAGTGGGTGTAATTCTCTCCACGTGTAATATTGACATATGAAATACACGCCAGTTTAATTTCGTCATGTAATCCAATACAGTACATCTGATTGTGTTATGTAGTCGATGTCGCTTGCAGAGTGCTATGGCATGGGAGACAAGTCAGACAAGGGGACGAGAAGGCGATAAATCGGCCGACCTCTCCGAACTCTTTGGGGCGGAAGTGGGGTGCGGGACTGGATCCTCGTTTATTTCGGCTATCAGCTGATCGGACATCATCGGAAGGACCGAAAATGTCACGAGGATGCGAGAGGCTTTCCGATTACTCGCACTGAAACAATAAAAGGCATAAATAATTATGTTTGTTGTAGGAGTGGAATCTTGCCACAACAAACTAAATATCGGAATGCGGGCAAATTCCAGCTCTGG